>JAPVLO010000066.1:2599786-5199572 GCA_027257055.1 Cephalopachus bancanus | reverse complement strand
GTTCTCTTGCTTCGGCCTCCCAAAATGCTAGGATTACAGGCTTGAGCCACCTGTGTCTGACCTTATTATTATTTTTAATTGACACATAATATTTGTACGTATTTACGGGATAGTACAGTGTGATATTTTTATACATGTATACAATGTGTAATTATCAAATCAGGGTCATTATCATATTCATCACTTCTAACATTTATCACTTATTCGTGTTGGAAACATTAAGATTTACTCTTCTAGCTATTTGAAAACATACAATAAATTGCTGATAATTAGAATCTCCTTACAGTGCTGCAGAATACTTGTATTTACTGCTCTCATCTGGCTGTAGTTTTGTGTCCATTAACCAACCCTCCCTCACCCTCCCCGTCTAAGGTAACCACCATTCTGTGCTCTGCTCTGTGAGATCAGCTTTTTAGCTTCCTCATAGCAGTAAGACACGCATTATTTGTTTCTCTAGGCCTGACTTATTTTACTTAACATCATGTCCTCCAGGCTCACCCACGTTGCCACAGATGACAGGATTTCTTTCTTGTTTATCCAGCCTGACAACCCTGCTGGCCTCCCTGCAAAAACCACGGTAGAAACTCCTGTGCTCACGCCACAAGTCTCTGCCCTGGCCCCTGTTTTCCTGCTCTCTCTCCTGGTCCCACTGTCCACAGCTGCCCAGGGAGGATGTTCTCTGGGCTTTCCTTGTCTTCCTTCCGCGTCCCCAGATGCTGTGACTCTGTAGGAACCCCCCTGCCTCCCTCCCCCTTCCCCTGCGAAACTTTGCAGTCTCTGCCTTTCTCTGGAGACCTCTGGGCAACCTCTGGGCAACCCTCCCCAGCGGGGCCACCCCCCTTCCATTCCCCGCCGCCCACCCATGCATCAGCTGCTTCAAACCTTCCCCTTTTTCTTGTCTACACCTTGGCCCTACAGGCGGATGGCCCTGGAGGACAGTTGTGCCCAGTCCTGTGTGCTTTGGAGCCGGGCACACCTGGCCCTGATGATATCTGTGTGACTTTTGCAATTTGCTTAACTTCTCTGAGGCTTTTTTATTTTTCTCCTAGATGAGAATATTTGGAGGAGCAAATGAGATCTGTTAGAAAATGTCCCGTGTAGGACAGGCATAGACTTTGCACTTGATAAATGAAAGCCACCCTCAAATGTGCCTGGCATAAAAGATGCCCAGTAGACCTTGGCTAGTTCTTCCCTGCCACCCATCATTGGATATTGGGACACTCCCTACCTCCACCTCCAGGGTGCAAAGGTACACTTCAAGACTGAGTTATGAGCACTGCCCTAAGTAAGCTCTGTGTTCAGTTCCATAGATTAGAGGGACCAGCTTGACTGACTGTGCGAAGGCACTGTGGCCAGTTACCTGATTGCAAACTATATTTTATGGGCTTAAAAACAAAAATAGTTATTTTTTCCCCAAAAATAAGTGCATAGTGTTTAGCCAATATATGATATTTTTATTTTTATTTTTTGAGTCGGAGTCTCATTCTGTCTCCCAGACTGGAGTGCAGTGGCATGCTCACGGCCACCACAGCCTCAACTTGCTGGACTAAGGTGATCCTTCCACCTTAGTCTTCCAAGTAGCTGGAACCACAGGCGTGCACCACCACGCCCGACTAATTTTTTTGATTTATTGTAGAGATGAGATCTCGCCAAGTTACCCGGGCTGGTCTCGAGCCCCTGGACTCAGGCAATCATCTGTTCTGCCTCCCAAAGTGCTGGGATTACAGGCGTGAGCCACTGTGCCTGAAAAGATATGATTTATTATGGGAGACAATGGCTTTCCTTTCTTCTTTCCATCTTTTCTTCCCTCCTTTCTGTTTCTTTTTTTTCTTTTCTTTGGAAGCCAAACCACTATGGACAACATTATTTCCAGGCATAAGCTGACTGGTAAATACCAAGTTTTCCTAGGTCTCCTCTACGTCTGGCGGAGGCAATTGTTAGGAGTAATCACTCAGTATTCCAAGGTTCTTGCTGCTGCCTGCTGGGGTGAGAATGCCCCCCTTAGGCACGCTCAGGGATGTCTCAGGTGCCCTGTCAGCTCTACACTTCCTGCTGGGGCTGCCCCTGGGACAGCAGGATCCATGCCTCATCTTGCTTGTCCCCAGCATGGGGATGGCACCTGAGTTCTCATGGATCCAAACCTGGGGAGTCATAAATTGTGCCACGGGAAGGGCTCCCGGAACACCAATGCTCAACCCCAAATTTGCTAGAGTGTACTGAAGCAGAGCTTTCCGATTCACACAGAGCCTCTCTCTCTCTCTCTCTCTCTCTCTAGAATGCTTGTGTGTGAAGTGCACTGGGCCAGGAACAGGCTAGACAAAGAGCCCCCACCTTTTCCTCCGCATTCAGAGCCTCTTCCTGGCCAGTTTCTTGCTCCCTTGGATAAGTCGCGCCAGCTCTGTCCATCACCACGCCAGGCCTCCAGCAGTCTCTAGTCTGAGCTCCTTCCCTGGAAGCTCCTCAGCCCCCAACAAACATATTTCTGCTGGTCCGTCCTGCGTGCTCACCACGGACCACAGAAGACCACAGTTCTGGTGAGGACGCCACCACATGCTCTTTTTTTTTCCCCCACACGCTCTTATACATGAGTGACTTTTGTCAGCTTATGTGAAAACTTCTATTTTTCTTTTTTTCTTTTTTTTTGGAATTGGAGTCTCGCTCTGTCGCCCAGACTGGAGTGCAGTGGCCGCTCCCGGCCACCGCAGCCTCGACCTGCCGGGCTCCGGCGATCCTTCCGCCTCAGCCTTCCAAGGAGCTGGAACTACAGGCGCGCGCTACCACATCCAGCTAATTTTTGATTTATTGTAGAGATGAGGTCTCGCCAGGTTGCCCAGGCTGGTCTCGAACCCGCGGGCTCAGGCAATCCACTCACCTCAGCCTCCCAAAGGCGCGGGATGACGGGCTGAGCCACCAAGCCCGGCTAACTTCTGTTTTTCAAAGAGAAAAGTATCCTACTATCATCAAGAATTCTTTTGAAAGAGTTGGGTAATCACTTGGAAGACAACTGGTTGCAACAGTCCTGTTTTCTGGTGGAGTCTTCACAGGCGATGCTGTCGCTCTGTCCGTGTTTTGGATGAAAAGAAGCATCAGGACTCTGTTGGTGGAGAGGGAGCCATGGAACCATGGTTGTGAAGTCACGGCTCGAGACCACTCTGTACTTCCTCCGGCAGAACCAAACATAACAGGCAAAGGAAGGCTCGTACAAGGGCACACACTGGTGATGCAGATGCCAGATGCTAAGGACAGCAGAGGAGTTGGCTTTTTGTTGATGTTTTTTGAGATTCAGGGTGTTTATTGTACCCCCGGAGGTATATTTCATTCCTTAGGGAAGCCACTCTCAAATCCCGCCATGACAGGCAAACAGAAAGCCATTTTGTGGCATCAGAGCCCTTCCCTGGATCTTTCACTCTTGCTCTGCTGCCCCCTCCGTACGGGGGGCATTTGTATCTTGAGGGAGTTCATGAAGTTGCCTGGGTAGCCCCCCAGAAACACAGGCTCTGGGCACCAGCAGCCCTACCGAATGCCTACTTGTCCTCAGAGGCTAGGAGTGTCATTCATCCAGTGAATCGGTCAGTCTTTCACCCCTATGGAGCCCCTACAGCTAAGAACCAGGCACCGTGCCGGGCACTCAGTATTCAACTGTGAGAACACATTTTGCCCCTGCAGTGAACCCAGGTGTGGGCATATGGGGAAGGGGACAGCCACCAACTAGGATGTGGTGGTACCCCATAGTGCCTGCGGGCTGGAGGCCATCTTCTTCAACGCCCTTCATTGGCTCTTTGGCGCAGTTCCTGACCAGGTTGTTATCCAGGGTGCTGTCCTGCCCTGCTATGCTTTTACTCTAGGGGCAGAGTCCAGTGATCTGTGAAGCCCTAGAAAGCCCACTGTCTCCAGCACCCCCATCACGCAACAGCTCTTGGTTATAAGCTTCTGAGAAGGACTTTCTGTGGTCGGCACACACTTCTGACAGCCTCTTCTTCCCACATGTCCCTGTGCTGCCTCGAGGAGAGTGGCACCAGCACTGTGAGAAGCTGTGGCTTGGGGAGAAAGACTATCCCTCGCTGCCAATTCAAGCCCCACCGTGTGCCAAGACCGCCACGTACACTCTCCGTTACCCTCACCCAGCAACACGAGGTAGGCGCCGACACCCCTGTTTATAAATGAGAAAACGGAGAATTGGAGAGTTTATCCACTTTCCCCTTGTTTTCATAACTCATAAATTGAGAGAGAAGATTCAAAATCGAGTTTGCTTCATTCGAAGAAATAATTAGGAAAAGCGTCCATCTAGAATGACTGTGAATATTGCCTGTGATCCAGGTAGAGAGACACATGAAACTAGAGACCATGTCTACAAATATGGGAGCACTCCTCTTGATTATTTCACACACACACCTGGAAGATATGCCCAGGAAGCCGATCCAAAGGAGTCACTGGCCAAAGGGGACAGAGAAGAGGGACAGTCATCTGGGGTAGGCACCCTCATTCTACTCTGTGCGGTGACAAGCTCACCTTGAAACCTCATGTCTCAATAATTCGTATGTTACACACATTCGTCAACTTGCCTAGGACATGGCACAGAAGACCGGAGTCCACCTTCACTGTGTATGGGTTACCTTTGAGACATTTCCCCAGAGTGACTTCTGGCAAAGTCACTGGAACCCACGTAGATATCCTGTCTCGGTTTCTTGTCACTCTGGTTCTAGGAAAGAGGAACAGCCAAAATTTACTGATCTAACCCCTGGTTACCTGAAAAGAAAGAAGAAAATACATCTTTCTTTCACTATTTAACGCCCTAGGCTAATTTAAAAGGAATTACTATTTGGACTTGGGGGAAAATAAATTAAACGGAAGGAGTTTTATTTGTTTGTTTTTTGAAGGTAAACTTTGTACTTAAAACACAATCCTTCATTCTCTCTGCTTTTTCTTTAGAACAAATCAGCTTTCATCTTGCCAGACATTTGAGGATACTCGGACCAGGTAAGTCGAAGTTGTTGGCACATGTTATTGTCTCTTGTCTGAAAGTAGAACAAAAGGGAAGATCTGCAAAGGAACCCAAGTCACCTGGATAGTCAGTAGAAAGAAAGTTTAGCCTAGGTGAACCCGTGACTGCCCATGGCCACCAGAGTTGATTTTTGTTGTAAAGCGGACGGTGGCTTTTGTTCTCTGTAAAGCTTTAGTCTTGCCTTGGACTTTTTTCCCTCATACTTCAGTGATCATCCTGGGAAATAAAACCATCGTGCCTTACCTGTGGGCACGGAGCCAGAGCCCCGAATTCTAGCTTACTAAGAATGATGGAAATTTGGATCTTCATTGGCGTTTGCGGATCTTATCTTGCTTGCACTCAACAAGATAGTGATCACATTTTCAGGTGGAACTGGAGCTTCAAGGAGTTGGGATAGGCCACTGGCTCCAACCCTGCCACCAGCTCCCTGCTTACTCAAAGTGATGTCCAGCCTCTGTCGTCTGCTACACAGACCTCATCTTATGGCTCCCCAACCTCTCAGGATGCCCCCAGTTTTTGGCCTGCCCCGACCTGGCCTGGTTCCCGTCTCCTACTTTGGCATATTTACCAAGTTTTCCATTCCTTAAAAGTCTAGCTCTGTGGCAAATAGCCTGTTTCTCTGGCCACCACCCAACAAAGCCTCTCACCCACCCACACAACTCCTGACTGACCTGAATGTACCCGAGTTTAGGTGCCAGAGATGGACGGGCAAATAATAAGCTGTAGGACTGTATTAATCAGTCTCTCCAAATGCAACTGAGGCAAAGAGCCATGGGTGTTTAGCCCTCTTCAGCTGTCTGCAGCTAAATTAAAGTAGTCGCTACTTTCATCGATAGTAATTAAGATTTTCTGAGTGCTTATCAATAACATGGCATTGGGTTAAGCCTGCCTAGGGTTTTTCACAACATAGAAGATATGAGATTTCTGGTTTCAATGAGCATATCATAAGAAGAAAGACATGACAATTAATTAGCAAATATTTATGGAGTGCCTACTTAGCCTTGGCATTTTGTTAGAAGCCTGCATACCACAACTAAGTAATCACACAGGGACCCTCATAGAGGTGGAGGCTGTCTCCTAAGCTGGAACCCTGTTTCACGGAGGAGGCAGGAGAGTTTGCTTTCACACTCCGGCCCCAGAATCTCCCCAGCCTCCGGAGACTCCCCGTTTGTTCTCTTGGCACTACCAGCGGTGTCCAGTAATAAGCGGTACCTTCATCCAACCTTTTGCCTTTGTTACTTGCTGTTGGCTACACACTAGCATGTATTGTGTGCAGTCCAGGGATGCGAATGTCCCCTAGGGTGCCAGACAGTCCTTCCCCACCCAGAACCTTCACACTCAAAATGCCATTCGCACCCCTGTTGAAAGCCGACAGCGTAAAAGCGGTGAGACTATTCATAGGGTTGAGGAGCCTTCACTGGATGTCCCTCCCCATACTTTGGGAAACCCTTTCTGGGAAGGGGTGTGTGCACAGGGGCCCAGGCCAGGTTAACCCAAATTTCCAGGCACTTGAGATCAAGCCCCAGTGACCTGTTCTCACAAGCCCAGATCTTGCCTTTCCTCATCGCAGCTATTACCCTTTCTGGGAGAAGTTAAGCAGGACTCTATAAGTTTAGAATGTCTTTTTGGCCCCTTTTTTCAGCTCAACAATCACATCGTGATGTGCCTTTTAGGGTAATTTTTCTCAATAATTGTGACTAATTAAAAAAGAAAAAGAAAAACATGGAGTTTAAAAGGGACTCTAGTGGCCTGTGGTAAAATGTTCGTTGGAGACTCCATGACAACCCGAGCCAGCGTGTCCCAAGATGGCCTGCGTTATGGCTGAGCTGTCTGTGGACTTGAGGCAACAGGCCCATTGCCTGAAAGCACAGAAACAAGTAGAACGAGCTGAGACCAAACCAGGGGCAGGCAACCGAGGGAGGGACCGACGGGAAGTGATGACCAGATGCTGGCCTTTTTTCTATCCCCTGCCAAAATCCTAACTGAGGGACATGGAGAGACAGATTTTTAAAACTATTCAATGTGTTTACTTTCCAGTGTGGCCTGGCGAAACAGCAAGTAACAGATAAATAAGGAAAATCAGAGTATTTTAAGAGCCTATCAAGCTATATTTTTGGGAACTGCAGGCACTTTTTGAGACACTTGCTCTCTCTGAAGACTGCTGCCACCCATAAAGCTTCATCTACAGATCAAGAAAATTGGCTCCTCCAACTGCCTGTTTCCTTTACTGCTTTCAAAATTCCTTACATAATGCCAGCTGACTGAGTCAGAAAATCTTTGAATCCACCTACGGCCTGAGGCCCCACTTGGAAATGTTCCACCTTCCTGGACCCGAACCAGTGTAAATCTCACATGTATTGATTTATGGTTTCTTATAGCTTCTGTCCTGCTAAATGGTATATAACCAAGCAATTCAACCATGGAGGGCCCACGTTCTTGGGACCTTCTGGGGATGGATGCCACAGGCCCAGGCCACTCACATTTGGCTCAGAATAAGCCATCTTTTTGTTTTTGCTTTTTTGAGTTGGAATCTCACTCTGTCGCCCAGACTGGAGTGCAGTGGCTGCTCCCAGCCACCGCAGCCTTGACCTGCTGGGCTCTGGCGATCCTTCTGCCTCAGCCTTCCAAGTAGCTGGAACTACAGGCGCGCGCTACCACGCCCGGCTGATTTTTGATTTATTGTAGAGTTGAGGTCTCGCCAAGTTGCCCAGGTGGGTCTCGAACCTGCAGGCTCAGGCAATCCACTCACCTCAGCCTCCCAAAGCATGGGATTACAGACTAAGCCACCGATCCCGGCTAGAATAAGCCACCTTAAAAGTTTTACAGAGTTTGGCATCTTCTGTCAACAGAAGGAAAGGAGATGACACCCATCAGAGGCAGAACATGGATATGCCAGCCTGACTCTGCAAGATGGGGCTGGATGTGTGGGGACAGACACCCAAGTTCAAACCCAGTTGCAGCAGTGCTCTTCTGGACCCAGAGAGTAGCCCCTGGCTCTAAGAAAGGCTAAAGAAAGCTTCAGGACAGGTGAGTCATCTTCATTCATTCACAAGGAATGATTCGTGCAGTTTCACACAGAAGAAGTAAAAGTCAGTGAAGGATGAATTGGGAACTTGCCTGCCAGTTCACAGGCAGGAGAAAGTTAGCAGTGTTGCATTCTAAGCCTGCTATGGTCTGCCACAAAACAACATAGAGACTTGAACAAGTCTCATGCTATCGTGGCATCTTCCAGGCTGGCTGGCAAGGTTGGCAGAAGATGTTTAAATCCAAATGTTGCCACTTCCTGCTGTGTGATCCTAGACAATTTATTTAACTTCTCTTCCCCTTAACTTTCTCATCTTTAAATGTGAATATTGCCAGGCATGTTGGTTCATGCCTATAATCCCAGCACTTTGGGAGGTGGAGGCGAGTGGATTGCTCAAGCCCAGTGGTTTAAGACTAGCCTAGGCAACTTGGCAAGACCTCATCTCTACAATAATTAACCGGACATGGTGGCAATAACTGTAATAAATAAATAAATAGATAGATAAATGGATGATATTACTCTGCACCTGTGAAGACTGGAAATAATGTATTGAAAGCTTAACACTCAGCACCTCTTAGGGTGGTCAGCAAACAGTAGATATCAATATTATTTTATATTTTTCTAAGAACACCCTATAACAGCTTCTTCCCACCTAAACTAAGACTTAATTCTGTAGTATTCTTCCCAAATATGTGTTTTTGACATATATTTTTCCAAAGCAGTGACTGTAGATTATTTGATCTGATCATCAGAAACGTTAGTGGAATAGCAGTCTCATTTAGAGTTCGTGGTTATAAGTGACAGAAAACCCCAGTCAAACTAGCTTAAGACAAAAAGTGGAAGTTAGTTACTTTCCTCCCCATTTAAACTGAAACGTACATGGGTGGATCTGGCTGGCTTTAAGTATGGCCCTATCTGTGGCCGGGACTTACTTTCTCTCTTTCCATTCTTCGACCTATTCTTAAATAGAAACTCCAGTCATGGTGGTAATATGGCTTCAGTATTTCCAGATCCTCAGATCCAAATCCTGTGTAAGATTCAGGATATCATCTGCATGGCCTACATTGGGTCAGATGTTCATCCCCGAGTCAGTCACTATGGCTAGGATCCAGCACTCTGGCTAGTCAGGTCAGGTGAAACCCACCTGGAGTACAGGAATTGAGCAGGGAAGCGGCTGCTCACTGAAAGGAAATGCAGGGTAAACGGACGCTGGGCAGGAAAGCATAAAAAATCCAGTCCAAGTTCTTCCCACCTTGCAAGACTACAGCCTGAGTTCCTTGGGTGGTTAGAATATACTACTAAGTCAGCCATGGGCAGACATTAATCAACTAGTTGAGCCATTTAGAGTGGTTTGGAATTTCTCAAAGTGAGATCATGACCTGCTATTATCTGAATCAACTGGATGCTTGCTAAAAGTTTAGGGTTTTGGGTCTCACTCCAAACTTGCCTTATCAGATACTCTGGAACTGGGACCCAGGAATCGGTATTTTAAAAGAAGCGCTCGGAAGATTCTAAAGGATAAAAAAGTCTGAGAACGATTAAAGTGTAAACCTTGGGCCATGACGGAAACTTTGGTGACTAGGTACAATAAACTCAACATGCCTCTTAGGTGGTATTGCCTTGCTCATGTATATCGAGGCACCTCATGCTAGTTTTGCATTTCATCTTTTTGATTAGTTATCCTTCACTTGAGAGGGCACACAGAACTTGTTCCACATGGGAAACTGAGGCATAAGTGGCTGATAAATTAGTGTCAGAATTGCCTCTGTCTCTGAGCTAATGTCTTAATCTGCTCTGATGCCCATACCCTCACCATTCCAGCTATGTTATTCTTTATAAATAGTGTTGATTTTGAGTTACTGATGATAGCCATCCTGACTGGAGTTAGGTGGTACCTCAGTGTAGTTTCAATTTGCATTTCTTTGATGACTAGTGAGGCCGAGCATTTTTTCATGTATCTGTTGGCTGCTTGTACATCTTCTTTTGAGAACTGTCTATTCATGTCTTTTGCCCACTTTGTAATAGGGCTGTTTGTTTTTTTCTTTTCAGCACGTTTGAGTTCCTAGTAAGTCCTAGAAGTTAGGCCTTTGTCAGACATACAGTTGGCAAATATTTTTTCCCAGTCTGTGGACTGTCTCCCTGCTCTCTTGATGGTTTCTTTGGCTTTGCAAAAGCTTATCAGTTTGATGAGGCCCCACTTGTCTATCTTATCTCTTATGGCATGGGCACTTGGGGTTTTGATCAGGAATTGGTTGCCAGTTCCAATTTTCATAAGGGTACCTCCTGCATTTTCTAAGGTTCTTATAGTTTGAGGTTTTACATTTAGGTCTTTGATTCCTTTAGAATTGATCTTTGTGTATGGTGATGGATAGGTAGGAATCTGCCTGGGGAAGGAGGAGTACACCTCATTAACAAGGGTGCCTGCATAATGGACATTTGTATACTTAACCCTGAATTGCACCCCACAGCTTTAAAATAAAAAAATAAAAAATATATGTATAATCCTTATAGTTAAAAAATAAATTAATAAAAAAATAAGTAGTGTTGAAATACACCAATAACCTAATAGACTGTGAGAAAAAGCAAACTTGAAGAAGGTCTCCTACTTTTTTAAGACTGTATTTATTTATTTTCTTTTATAAGTGCCTCTATTTTGTTAACTCAACACCAGTTTTCTGCATTCAGAGAGTCTCACCTTATTGAGACTCTAAATAATGTCAGAAATCCAATGAAAATATCACCAAACACATTTGCAGGACATGCTTCTTCCCAAAGGGAAACCAACAGATCACAGTTATTAATGTGAAACCTGAGACCAGCTTTTCAAAAATTAATGAATTTATTTTTTATTTTGTAAAATTTCAATTGCTTTAAGGGGTACAAAGAGTTTTTACATGGAGAAGAGGTCTGGGCTTTACGTGTACACACACACTCCCTTCTGACTCTCCAATGTAGATTTTTATCATTCTCTGTACCCTTGCATATCCTTAGTTTAGTTCCCACGTATAAATGAGAACATGCGGTGTTTGGTTTTCTGTTCCTGAGTTGGTTCACTTTGGAAAATGTTCTCCAACTCCATTCAAGTTGCTGCAAAAGACATTCTTTCTTTTTTTTTTTTTTTGACGGCTGAATCATATTCCAACTCCATTCAAGTTGCTGCAAAAGACATTCTTTCTTTTTTCTTTCTTTTTTTTTTTTTTTTGACGGCTGAATCATATTCCATAGTGCATGTATATCACATTTTCATTATCTGAGGCCAGCTTTAAATCCATACCTAGAGAAACATGAGCCCAACTGGATTTGACTTCTTTCAATAAAAATAGAATCTGATTTTTATTCAGGGTGGGAGCCACTGAAACTCCCACCTAGTATAGAGACAGGTTTCCAGCTATGCTGTTTTCAACATTCAGCTTTGTTTCTCCGTCCCTTTTTAGAGCATTCCTTTTTGCAAATCTGTTTTCATAATGAAAATTACTGTCAGACAAGGGCCTTGTGAAGTGACCTTATTATCACTTCTGTCTTCTAGGGGATCCTTGTATACATGAAGCCTAAAACAACATGTCTGTTTCTGGAGGGGCGATATTTTAGGTTCCTGTGTACTGGAAGTAATTGTTCACGATCACTCCCTGCTTTTTATCTCCACTGGTGTTTCCTAAATGGCTGGAAGTAATTGTTCACGATCACTCCCTGCTTTTTATCTCCACTGGTGTTTCCTAAATGGCTGTCCTCCCTATTATGCATTGGTGGATTATTATTTCTCCTCAGATGTGTTGCTTACATTTACCTACACAGATGCTCCTCGACTTGCCATGGCTTTTCATCCTGATAACACCACTGTAAATGGAAAGCATTGTAAGACAAAAGTGCACTTTCAGTTTACGGTATTTTCCATTTACAATGGGTTTAATTCGATTGTAACCATGGTAAATGGAGGAGGGGGCTACTGAATGCATATCATTTTCGCACCCCCTGGAAAGCTGAATTAGAATGCAGAGCCATCTTAAATCGGGGACCATCTGAATTAAATTTCACCTCAATTACTTCACTTTCTCACTAAATTTGCCAGATCAGACTACAGTTTAATCTCTTATTCTGCTTCCCTCCTTCCTTCCTTTCCTCCCTTCTTTTCATTCCTTCTTCTATCTTTTTTATTTTTTAGAGTTGTGGGGTACATGTGAGGATTTACTGTACAAGTAAATTGTGCGTGAGAGTTTTGGACTTCTAGTAAGCCCTCTCTCCCCCTGGGAGTGGACCTGGTACCCAGTGTGTGATTGTGTGCCACATGCCCCCCTTCCATCTCTCTCTCCTTTAGAGAGTCCAGCATCTGTTGTTCCCACCTCTCTGCCTTTTTTTTTTTTTTGAGTCGGAGTCTCACCCTGTTGCCCAGACTGGAGGGCAGGGGCCGCTCCCGGCCACCGCAGCCTCGACCTGCTGGACTCCGGCGATCCTTCCGCCTCAGCCTTCCGAGTAGCCGGAATTACAGGCGCGCGCTACCACGCCCGGCTGATTTTTTGATTTATTGTAGAGATGAGGTCTCGCTGCCCAGGCGGGTCTCGAACCTGCGGGCTCAGGCAATCCACTCACCTCAGCCTCCCAAAGGTGCGGGATGACAGGCTGAGCCCGGCCTCTCTGTCTTTTTAAATTTGGCAGTACCAAATTGTTTTCTGCCTTCTCATTAGCAGATGAATTTCAGAGTAAAGGTCTTGGCCAAAATGGATCCCTTCAGAGTTAGGCTTTATACCCCTCTGATCCAAAAGAGAACATTCATTATAAGTACTTATCATTGTCAATGTGATTGTAGCAAGCAACTTGCATTTACCATGGGGGCTAGCAGTGATGGCTGTGGATTGGCTTTATTGGAGGGGGATCGACTCATGTTTGGGACCCTTAACTGTTGACATGATCATTGCTCCTTTCAGGTTGATCAGCTTTTCCTGCTCAGAATCATCTATTGAACAAGTGAGCAACCTTGCACTTCCTTTTCTCTTTAACGTAGGCTTGTGATTGGAAAGTGCTCGTGTTCATACGCATATTTGCACATTGTCTGCATTGGAATCTGATCACACCATTACCTCTCTAGGCTACACCAAGGCGGCAGCTGTCAAGAGCAGCTCTCAGTGGTTAACTCCTAGATTCGGAGTCAAGACTTCCGCCTTCTACTCCTACCTTGACGTGGATTTGGCTGGCATAGGACACCCAGTCTTGGTGTTCTCTGTCTGTAAAATGGAGAACACTTAACAAGATGAGGGAATGTGGGACCAAGCCAAGGTCTGAGGATATCTTCAAGAGGCTGGGGTTTCAAACATAAACAAATAAATAGAGCTTCCAAAGTCAAATTCCTAAAAAACGGTCCTAACAAGAAGAGGTCACACACGAGTAGGATTGCAGTGCTTGAAGCAGAGAATACAGGATTCAGATGAGTTAGTTTTCAATCGCCATTATCCTTGAGGTATGGCTGGGTCCTTGTGGTTGTATCAGCCCTGTCCCCAGTGCTTTTCAGGCTGTTTTTTTGTTGTTGTTTGTTTTTTTGAGTTGGAGTCTCACTCCGTTGCCCAGACTGGAGTGCAGTGGCCGCTCCCAGCCACTGCAGCCTTGACCTGCTGGGCTCCGGAGATCCTTCCGCCTCAGCCTTCCAAGTAGCCGGAATTACAGGCATGCGCTACCATGCCCGGCTGATTTTTTTTTTATTATTTATTGTAGAAATGAGGTCTCGTTGCCCAGGTGGGTCTCGAACCCGCGGGCTCAGGCAATCCACTCACCTCAGCCTCCCAAAGTCGCGGGATTACAGGCTGAGCCACCGAGCCCGGCTTGTTTTTGTTTTTTGTTTTCTGAGTTGGAGTCTCACTCTGTTGCCCAGTGCAGTGGTATGCTCATGGTCACTGCAGCCTGAACCTGCTGGGCTCGGGCAATCCTGCTACCTCAGCCTTCCAAGTAGCTGGAAGCACACCACCAACCCCGCTAATGTTTTTGTGATTCATGGTAGAGACGAGGTGTCACCAAGCTGCCCAGGCTGACCTTGAACCCCTGGGCTCAGGCAATCATCTCACCTCAGCCTCCCAAAATGCTGGGATTACAGGCTGAGCCACCACCCAGCTGCCTTTCAGTTTTCCATCCCCCCATATTGCATGGCTACATACCACTTTGGAAAAGATGATGAGCTCTTGGGATGAGCCCAGAATCGAGTGAGTTGGGCCACACTGAGCATTGAAGTCCACTTTTCAATCTTTCATTTCAGATAACTAATGCAGTTCTGTCATTTTCAAAATACGAAGTGACTACCCCAGGATCACATAGTTACATCACTTCTAGGTCCAGATCACAATTCAGGGTGCCATGTTGTGTGGTGGTTAGAAGTGCAGGCTTTGGATGGGACAGATCCAGGCTCTAGGGCCCCTGAAAACAAGCAGCATGTCTGCCATTATTTGCAGTCTACCTGGGAAACCCAAGAAAACCGGTCAGAGCAAGCCAGCTCTTATGAGTCATGTCTCCAGGTTCCTAAGTTGATATTTAGGTTGAATTTTATATTAAGCATGCATCAAAACAACCAACAAAATTTTGAAGAGGAATAACAAGGGCCAACATATACCAAAAGATATCAGGGTATACATTATACAGTGAACATACACATACGTGTACACACAATAACTTAAGGATATAGTGCTTATACAGGAGTGGACAGATGAACCAATGGAAAGAAAGGTGGATTAGTCAATAAATAGTGCTGAAAACATTGAAGACCTATTTGAAAGGAAGTTACTTGTAGCTACTATCTGCACAACAAAGCAAAACGAATTTCAGGTGAATGAGAGCAGTAGATGTAAAAAAAAAAAAAAAAATCACCATAAGAAAATTAGAGGGTGAACTCAGTGACTCACACTTATAATCTCCGTATTTTGGGAGGCCAAAGCAGGAGGATCGCTTGAGGCCAGAAGTTTGAGACCAGCCTAGGCAACATAGTGAAACCTTATCTCTACAAAAAAAAAAATAATAGTAATAATAAAGAAATAAAGAAAGCTAGAAGTTGGGCTAGGTAGATCAGCCTGTAATCCCGTGCTTTGGGAGGCTGAGGTGAGTGGATTGCGTGAGCCTGTGGGTTTGAGACCCGCCTGGGCAACTTGGCAAGACCTCATCTCTACAATAAATCAAAAACCAGCCGGATGTGGTAGCGCGTGCCTGTAATTCCGGCTACTCGGAAAGCTGAGGTGGAAGGATCGCTGGAGCCCAGCAGGTCGAGGCTGCAGTGGCTGGGAGCGTGCCACTGCACTCCAGTCTGGGCGATGGAGTGAGACTCCAACTCAAAAAAAAAAAAAGAAAACTAGAAAAAAATAGCTAAATATTTATATGACCTATACCTGGGAAAGGACTTTAAAAACATTTTAAAAAATGGAAAAACTGCAAAGAACAAGATCACTTAGCTACTTAAAACTTGGGCACATACAAATTAAGACACGCTAAACTAGAAAATGACAGGGAGTTAACATTCCTTCCTTCATTTAGCAAATATTTCTTGAGCACTTATGTGCTAAGTACTTCTTATGGGCTGGGTGTGCAGTAGTAGACAATACGGACCAAAACACCTGCCCTGTGGCGGGGGTGTAGACAACGAACTAATTGTGAATGGACAGGCAGTAGACTCTCAACAGAAAAATGGACAGAAGAAAGAAGCAGATAATTCACCCAAGGGAAAATCTTAGCGCCAAATCGAACTACGTCTGTGTGGGGCCTCACCAAGTATGGTCTGAATTCTGCGGGCAGGCTCTGTACCAACCATCCAGGCCCCCTCTGTGACCCAGGCTCCTTCTTCTTCACTGCATCAGACCAGTGCCAACGACTGGCTCTATGTTCACGCCATTCGGCCAAGCCTTGCCATCCCTGTCACCCATTCAGGGCTCCAGGCTCTGGAGCCAGCACCTGATTTGGGATCCTGGCTCCCTCACAAGGGATCTGCGTGAGCTCGGGCAGGTTACCTAACCCCTCTGTACCTCATGTACAGGCTGCAGATGAAAGTAGGACCTTCCTGGCCACGTTGGCTGAGGGTCAGCGCTGGGACAGGGCAGCTGTCAATAAATAACCATGATTACTGTGTTCCTTTTAAGGTGGCTCAGAGCAGGGCTGCCTGAGGGAGAGCTGTGAGTGGACTGGAGGAAAACTCTCCCTGCAGGCCAGTGGGAGCACTGTCTGTGTTCAGGACTGACCCCGAGTCCAAGTTTTATAGCAACTGCCCTCACCCTAATGGCAGAAAATCTCTCCTTTGAGACAGCGTCATGTGCATAATGCTGGGGAGAACCCAGGATCAGGAACTATGGTTCCTCGTCTTTTTCGTGGACACGTCAGGCCTTCATCCGTGACGTTCCAGTGTGTGGCACTGCAGCCCCTCCTACTGCCTCCCCATGAACTAATTCCCGATGTTGACAACTTCTCATAAACGCCTACCTGGCCTGTCTCTCGAGCCAATGGGACACCATGGAAAAAGGCCTGACAGAAGCCCTCCTTGAGCTCCCAAGTAATGAATGAATAAAATCTTCTTAGCAGTCCTCCCACGTTCTTGCTGAAACTGACCCCTCCAGTACACGTGTTCTTTCGGCCTTGGCCTCTTCGGACATCTCCCCGGTAAATGCCCTAATCCCTGGGTAGTATTTCAGCATAGTGAGGTTCTGTCTTGGAAGTGGCACAAGAGAGCAAAACTGCTGTTCCCCAAGGTAAGAGGGAGATTTAGAGTTCATGTTCCAAATGACCGATGTGAAATGTCAGGGTCTCTTGGATCCTTGGCCTGGGATCAAGGCTGTAACTGAGACTTCCGAAACACCTTTATTATGCCTGCTCCACAAAGGTCTTAGAAAGGAGAAAGCACCACAGGAGAATTTCGACTCATCTAACTTTCGTGCCATCCTCGTTCACAAAACCAAGATACACTGTGATGTGGCACTAAAAATAGAGTGCTTGGCCATACATAGAGAATTTTCAAAAGCGCAGAGTATACCCAATTTTTTGTTTTCAAGTTTGGCTATTCCTTCTCTTGACTCCAACCCTCCAGATTTGCAAGTAGGAATATTAGAGTTGAGCAAAAACGCATATTCAAGTGCATGAATGCAGTTGTGAAATGTAGGAGAGAGAACATGTACACAGCATGGACGTTTAAATTAGTAGGCATTGCCAGGTGCAGTGGCTCATGCCTATAATCCCAGCACTCTGGGAAGCAGAAGCGAGAGGACTGCCTGAGACCAGGTGTTTGAGACCAGCCTGGGCAACTTGGCAAGACCTCATCTCTACGCAGCCAACAGATACATGAAAAAATGCTCAGACTCACTAATCATTAAAGAAATGCAAGTTAAAACCACACTGAGATACCACCTAACTCCAGTCAGGATGGTCATCATCAATAACTCAAAGAACAGCCGGGCTCAGTGGCTCAGCCTGGAATCCCAGTGCTTTGGGAGACTGAGGTGAGTGGATTGCCTGAGCCCACGGGTTCGAGACCCACCTGGGAAACTTGGCGAGACTTTATCTCTACAATAAATCAAAAATTAGCTGGGCATGGTAGCATGCGCCTATGGTTCCAGCTACTTGGAAGGCTGAGGCAGAAGGATCGCCGGAGTCCAGCAGGTTGAGGCTGCGGTGGCCGGGAGCGGCCACTGCACTCCAGTCTGGGTGACAGAGTGAGACTCCAACTCAAAACAACAACAACAAAAACTCAAAAAACAACATGCTGGAAAGGATGCGGAGATAAGGGAACACTTCTACACCATTGGTGCGAGTGTAAACTAGTCCAAACACTGTGGAAACCAGTGTGGTGATGCCTAAAAGATCTAAAAATTGACCTTCCATATGACCCCACAATCCCCCTACTGGGAATATACCCCGAGGAACTAAAATCATTCTACAAAAAGGACACCTGTGTACGCATGTTTATTGCAGCACTATTCACAATAGCAAAAACATGGAATCAACTGTGCTGCTGATTGAAAATAGACTGGATTAAAAAAAAGTGGTACATATACACGATGGAATATTACACAGCCATAAACAAGGACAAAACTATGAACTTCGCAGCAACTTGGATGAAGTTAGATGTAATACTCAGTGACCTATCACAGAAATAAAGAACTGAGTACCACATGCTCTCACTCATAAACGCATCCTGAACAGTTATTATAATACTATAAGAAAGGGATTAGCAGTAGCAGGACACTGCCAAGGGAGGAGGAGCACACACTTCATAATAAAGATACCCGATCTCAAACCAGGCAAAGTAGGGACCAAAGTTAGGCCCAAACATTACCTGTACAATGGCCATTTGGATACCTATTCCTGAATTGCACCCCATATCTTTAAAATAAAAATAAACATTAGTAGGCATGCAGCTTTGAAAAGGAACCTCCTGTTACAGATTTAATTTAATTTAATTTATTTTTTTGAGTTGAAGTCTCACTCTTGTCCCCCAGACTGGAGTGCAGTGGCATGCTCCTGGCCACCGCAGCCTCGACCTGCTGGGCTCCAGCGATCCTTCGGCCTCAGCCTTCCAAGTAGCTGGAACTACAGGCGTGCGCTACCACGCTCGGCTGATTTTTTTGATTTATTGTAGAGATGAGGTCTCGCCAAGTCGCCTGGGCAGGTCTCGAACCCGCGGGCTCAGGCAATCCACTCACCTCGGCCTCCCAAAGCGCAGGATTACAGACTGAGTCACCGAGCCTGGCCCAGATTTAATTTTAATTGTAGCAGAGCCTGGTTTCACCTCTATGGTTTCTGAACCCATGTTTGCTTTTATAATCCACAATTAAATGAAACATTTACATAAGCTGAAAACTCACTGGCAGAATAAAGTCTCCCAGTGATAAGCAACAGACCAGTTACATAGATGAATGAACAGGCGGGGTTAGACAGCAGGACCAGAGGAGCCTGTAGGCTGGAGTTAAGCTGCCCTGTTCTCAGGGGGCAGCAACCACTCAACTGGCACTTGCCAAGTGTTGCATTCAGACTGGGGGACAGTGACTCAAAATTAGGAACGAGTGCTAAGTTTACTAATATTTCAAGTCAGAAATCCTGATTTCTATGAAAAATTTTTAAAGCTACGCAAAAATCAAAACAAAACACGGCATACAAAAGACCACATCTCTAGTCTGAAAACGTTTTGTGGGTTAACCAGCAAGCTCTGCAGTTAGAGGCAGGTGTTTGACCATGTTTTGTTTTGTTTTCAGTTATTTTAAATGCTATTTGAATTTCATAGCAAAAGGAGAATTCTCATAAAGCATCAGTTTTGAAGATACAAATGTATTCAAGGCAATAACATTAATAGTTTATTGGAGAATTTATCCAAATGAAAATTATCCTTAGAAACTATAGCAGCAGGCCTGGGCGTGGTGGCTCATACCTATAATCCCAGCACGTTGGGAGGTTTAGGTGAGAGGATTGCTTGAGTCCAGGAATTTGAGACTAGCTTAGGCAACATAGCAAGATCTTGTCTACACAAAAATCAAAATCAAAATATTAGTGGGGCGTGGTGGTGCACTCCTGTAGTCCCAGCTACTCAGTTGGCGGAGGTGGAAGAATTCCCTGAACCCAGGAGGTTGAGGCTTCAATGAGTAGTGGTTATGCCACTGCACTCCAACCTGGGTGACCGAATGAGATCTTAACTCAAAAAAAAAAAAAAAAAAAAAAGGAAGGAAGGAAGGAAGGGAGGGAGGAAAGAAAGAGGAGAAGAAAGAAAGAGGAGGAAAGAAAGAAGGAAGGGAAGAAACTATAACAACATACAGAGGAAGTGTAGAATGTTCTAGCACTAATTAGCCAGGCATGGTAGTGCATGCCTGTAGTTCCAGCTACTCGGAAGGCCGAGGCGGAAGGATCGTTGGAGCCCCGGAGCCCAGCAGGTCGAGGCTGCGGGGGCCGGGAGCGGCCACTGCACTCCAGTCTGGGCGGCAGAATGAGACACCAACTCAAAAAAAAAAAAAAGAAGAATGTTCTAGCATTTTATGAGTCAAGCCAGCTGATGGCAGGCCAGCATGGTTTCTTAAATGAGGGATTCCACAGTGCCATGCCACAGACCTGTGAGGGAATGAGGTTTCAAAGGACAAGTCATCAGTAGCCTGTAAATAAGCATTTAAGTCCATTTTAGCAGCAAGAAATACTTGAAGCGCAGGTTAAATTTGTTCAGATTAATGAAGGTGACATTTCCCACTTCCTTCCGGTTTCTTTTTCCACTTTCTGTGCCCTAACTTTCTTCTCCCAGATCAGTCAGTTCTCTCCTCCTCCTGGACCAGTTTCATGATATCTCTCGCACCGGCAATTCTTCTTAATTATCTAAGATAATCGTTTGGATTTGGTTCTGAAACACATTATTTCATTTTCTTCGTCTATTTACGATATTATCCTAATATGTACATCAGTCAAGGAAACTACGCCACCCCATTCTCCACCCACCCATCCTTCCCCCTGCTACAGAAACTCCACTCCTGGAGTTCTGCCTGCATGGAAACAATGACAGCCGCTGTCTGGAAGGGCCAGGAGCCATGCTGGGATTTGTGTTGGGCCCCACGCCTGCTCTGGGGGCTGACGGTGAAATGGGCTTCTGAGCCACTCTTCCTGAATGTGTTCCTCTTACCATGTTCAAGAGCTGGACAAGATCCCTACTAACAGTTAGAAACTGTGCCCTTGAAACAAACAAACAAAAACCAAACAAACTGGAGAATCCCCGTGAGTTCAGCACTTCTAGATGGGGGCCTGAAGAAATGTGGCTTTCCTGGGAACTGGCATCTAGGAATAGGACGGGTGAGGTAGGGGAGGTGGAGGTATAAGAAGTGAAAGGGAAATCCAAAAAGCAAAGAAAAAAGGGATCTCAAGCTCAGCTACTGTATTTGGTCCTGGAAGTACAAAGATCAACAGGATAATAAGATATTAAGATCATAAAATGGCACCTCAATCTAGGAGGAAGGGCCACTCACCAGGTGCTGTGGCTCACACCCCTAATTCCGGCACTTTGAAAGGAGGAGGCCAAAGATTGCCCGAGCCCAGGGATTCTAGACCAGCCTGGGCAACTTGGCGAGACCTTGTCTCCAGAATAAATAAAAAAAATCAGCCAGGCGTGGTAGCGCATGCCTGTAATTCCGGCTACTCGGAAGGCTGAGGCGGGAGGATGCCTGAGCCCAGCAGGTCGAGGCTGCGGTGGCCAGAGCGGGCCACTGCACTCCAGCCTGGGTGACAGAGCAGGACTCGGACTCAATAATAACAATAATAAAATAAAGCGGGGATCTCGGCGTCTAGAACATGGGACAGAGAAGCAACTCAGTAATTACCAGTTTAATCCAAGAATGTCAGGGTATCGCAGCCTTCAGAGGAGGCGAGGAGTGAGAGCCTGTCGGGCGATGCGAGGACAGTTTCCAAGCACACTCGCTGCTGGAGCGAAGCGCTGACCCGAAGGACTCGGCGGCCACGGGGGCCGGGGGGGGGGCGAGGCGGTGGGGCCGCCTCCCGGGGAAGCAGAGCCCGCCGGCTGGGGGCAGGGTGGCGGCGGAGGGGCGTGGGCGGGAGCGCCTTCCCGTCCGGATCCGGCGGGGCCGGGCGGCCGGGCGGCGCGGGCAGAGCCGCCCTGGCCCCAGCGCCGCGGGAGACGGGGACCGCGCGGCCCCTCGGGGAGGAGCCCCGCCGGCTTGCAGGCCCGGCTCCAGGCTCTGGTGACCCTGCCGCCTTCTGGAAGGCCTGGCGTCTCCTGGGTCCTCTCCTGGATCACCAGACAGACCTGGAAGCATCTTCCTGGCCTGCGGGGCAGCCTTGCTGTGGCCCCATCCAGACACCCCCCTTCCCCACCCCGCGGGGACCAGGGACCCTGGGGGCCCCGACCTACCCCAGCACCCGAAGGGCCTCACCAGACATGGTGGATAGTAACAGTATTGAAGGCTTAAGTGCGTACTCTAGGCCAGGACAGTTCGAAGCACTGGTGTGGATGGTCTCAAGGCCTTCCTGCCTCGCACTGGAAGGTGGGTTCTGTCGGTATCCCCATTTTACAGATGAGGAATTGGAGACAGGATGTTGAGAGGAAGGGCCCCAGCTCTCAGTGACTCGGTGGCTCCAGGCTCTCCCTCAGCTCCCTACATCCCAGTGCTCTCCCAGCGGCACCCAGATGCACGCAGCACCGCCAACCTGCACGGTAAATCGGAAACATTCCTGACAAAAACATGGGTGCGTCGTTCTAGAGACATAGAGGAGAGAAGCCTGTTTCTCAGCATGATACAGACAGCATCGGGGGAAAAATGGAGAGACCTTGAACAAATAAAAAATTTGAAATCTGTTTAGCTATAAAATGCAACTAAAGAACCGGGAAAATGTGTATGATGCTTAATTAGGAACGAGTGCTAAGTTTACTAATATTTCAAAAACTCTTCATGGCAAAAGATGTAAACAGGCATTTTGGAGAAGAAACTAGAGGGTGGGGGTGGGATTGGCAGTAACAGGAATCTGTGAGGGGTGGGGGCACATCTCATCAACAAGGCTACATGCATAAGGAGCATCTGTATACCTAACCCTGAGTGGTACCCCACATCTTTAATAAAATAAAATAAAAAGAAAGATATTCGGGTAAAATTTTTAAAAAAGAAAAAAGACTAAAAGTGGAGGATCAGCAAATGAAAAAAATACTCAATCTCATCAATCCTTTTTAATTTTTCTTTTATTTTTCCTTTTTATGTTTTAGTTAGAGTCTCACTCTGTCACCCAGGCTGGAGTGCAGTGGCACACTCATGGCCACCCCAGTGTCCACCTGCTGGGCTCCAGCGATCCTTCTGCCTCAGTCTTCCAAGTAGCCAAAAATACAGGTGTGACTATCATGTGTGGCTACTTTTTTTTTTTTTTTGTAGAGATGAGGTCTCACCAAGTGGCCCAGGCTGGTCTCGAACCCGCGGGCTCAGGCGATCCACTTGTCTTGGCCTCCCCATGTGCTGGGATTACAGGCTCAACTAAGACAACAAAGGGAGGGCATTTTTCACCTGCGAAGTTTGCAAACACAAGTTCACATCAAGAGCCCCATTTTTAGTTCTACACGTCAGACTTCAATCTAGGCTTCCCCTTTCCAGGGGGATAACGGAACCTGGCTCCACCACCCTCCGTGTATGGACTTCCTGAGTCAATCCTCCTCCCATATCCACCTCCTACCCCCACTACCCTATTGTGGGGACTCCACGCCCTTGACTGGCCACTCTCCACTGACCCCCACACCCGACATGGGCTCTGCTACCCTCCTCTGTCCTCCCCTCTCCGGCTCTATCTCACCACGCTTCAGCTCTGCTTTCCCCCTGAGCTCTGCAAGTCACCCTGCTTGGCTCCACTTTTATCTATTATTTATTAATAGATAAATAATAATTTATCTATTATTGTATATAGATAAATCCACTTGTGTGGATTAATTTGGCCTGAAGGCTATAGATCTTTGAATACAAATTATCAAATTGCTTTGCGAAAGGTTTGTGTTGATTTATCATATTCTGCACATTGTATCTGACTGCCTATTTAACCACACCTTTGCTGTCATCGGGTACTACCTATTTTTTCTAGTCTCTTTTTCTTTTGGTTTCACTCACAATGAGTGTGCCAAGGACAGAGAGAGAATCCCGGAGCTTGTTTTGGAGTCATCTCTCTGTGTCCTGACTCACCCATGTCTATATCTAAACAATCTGAGACAGGTGGGTTTTGATCTGATTATTTGTTGAACTATACAGCAGCGGTCCCCAAACTTTTTGGCATCGGGGACTGATTTCTTGGAAGACAATTTTTCCATGGATAGGGGAGGGGGGGTGGCTTCAGGATGATTCAAGCGCATAATATTTATTGTGTACTTTATTTCTGTTACATTGTAATATATAATGAAATAATTATACAACTCACCATAAAATAAAAGAGGTGCAAACAGAAGTGTTAAAAAAAAAAGGGTGAGCCACACACAGACCAAAATAAGTGTCGGATTTGGACTTAAAGCCTGCCACCAGATGCAACTGTACAATTGAAGTGCATCAACTCACTTGCCACCTACTGATAGGCTTTTGATAGGAGTCAGCAAGCAACTGATTTGTTATGGTCTCTGTGCAGTCAGATCTCACTGCTAATGTCAATCTGTATTTGCAGCCGCTCCCCAGCTCCCAGCTCTGTCTCAGATCAGCAGGCATTAGATTCTCATAAGGAGCACACAACCTAGACCCCTTGCATGCACCGTTCACAGTAGGGTTCATGCTCCTATGAGAATCTAATGCCGCCACTGATCTGTCAGAAGATGGAACTCAGGCAGTAATGCAAGCGATGAGGAGTGGCTGTAAATACAGATAAAGCTTCACTCACTCCCCTGCTGCTCACCTCCTGCTGTGTGGCCTGGTTCCTAGCAGGCCATGGACTGATCCTGGTCTGTGGCCTGCGGGTTGAGGGTTCCTGCCGTAGAAGATGTAACCATTGAGGTGGAGTTACCACATTTATTCGTGAGCTCGTGTTCGCCATTCAAAACGTAGCAGCCAGGCACCAGTACTGGGTGCTGCGTTTTGTGGGGAATTGGCAAAGGTCTATCAGTTGCAGTCTCTGCCCTCAAAGTCTTGTATTCTTGAAAAGGCCAGGTCCTGGATGATATGACCAACACAGTGTTTATTTGACAATTTCTCTCAAGACTCTGGCATTTGGGGTTATTCATGTGGCAAGTGGCACATCCAAAATCTTCCAGTGTCAATATTCAGAGGGTTTTCATCATCACACCCAGCTACCTTTTTTCTCTTTTGAGTCAGGGTCTCACTCTGTTGCCTAGGCTAGAGTGCAGTGGCATGATCCCAACTCACTGCAGCCTTGACCTCCTGAGCTCAGGCAATCCTTCCACCACAGACTCCCAAGTAGCTGCGATTATAGCATGTGCCACCACTCTGCCTAATTGTTTGGGAGATCTTGCTATGTTGCCCAGGCTGATCTTGAACTCCTGGGCTCAAGCAATCCGCCCTCCTTGGCCTCCCAAGTTGCTGAGATTACAGGCATGAGCCACTGCTCTTTGCCCGCTCTGCTACCTTTTAAACTGCTCTCCATTCCTCCCCAGCTCAAGCCCTGAGCTCCCACGGGACTGGTCTGGTCTCCAAATACACAAACATCTTACCACTAACATCACGTTCTATCAAGATAACTCTCTCCTCAAGCAAATCATATGTGCATGGTCTCATATTCCTACAGAAGCTCTGTTGAGGCGCTTACTCTGATCATTACTTTTTAGAGATTAACACTGAGACTTTGTTTTATTTCTCTTTATTTCAATAGCGTTAGGGGGTACAAACAGCTTTCAGTCTGGGCTTGAAGTGTACCTGCCACTCTCACCTGTGCAGATTGTACCCAACAGGTGGTTTTTCGCCCTCCCCCTCACTTCTGAGTCTCCAGTGTTCATTACACCATTACCCATGTCTTTGCAGATCCTTAGTTTAGCTACCACTTATAAGTGAGAACATACAGTGTTTGGTTTTCTTTTCCTGAGTTAGTTCATTCAGAATGATGGTCTCCAATTCCATTCAAATTGCTGCAAAAGACAGTACTTCAAGCTGGGCACAGTGGTTTACGCCTGTAATCCCAGCATGTTGGGAGATGGAGGTGAGAGGATTATCTGAGCCCAAGGGTTGGAGACCAGCCCGGGCAACCTTGTCTTTACAATAAATCAAAATAATTAGCTGGGCATGGTGGCACGCATCTGTATTTCCAGCTACCTGGAAGCCTGAGGCAGAAGGATCACCTGAGCCCAGTGGCCATGCGTGTGCCTCTGCACTGTAGCCTGTGTCAGAATGAGGCTCAGACTCAAAAAAAAAAAAAAGACACTATTTCACACTTTCTGACGGCTGAACAGTATTCCATAGACAGACTTTAAAGACAGTCTTGCTAAAGGTCTTAAAAACGGGGCCAAGCCGGGCTCGGTGGCTCAGCCTGTAATCTCGCGCCTTCGGGAGGCTGCGGTGAGCGGATTGCCTGAGCCCGTGGGCTTGAGACCCGCCTGGGCAACTTGGCGAGACCTCATCTCTACGATAAATCAAAAATCAGCCGGGCATGGTAGCGCGCGCCTGTAGTTCCAGCTACTCGGAAGGCTGAGGCGGAGGATCGCCGGAGCCCGGCAGGGCGAGGCTGCCGTGGCCGGGAGCGGCCACTGCGCTCCAGTCTGGGCGACGGAGTGAGACTCTAACTCAAAAAAAATAAACGGGGCCAAAAGATGAACCCAGGAGACTTAGACCCCAAAGTGCATGCCCTTCCCTTCCTGGAGGCCTACCCAGGCCTCCTTCCTTCACTTCTCACCCACGCTCTCCTCTGGGTTTATCTGAATCTTACCCATCCATCAAGGACTGGCTGAAAATCCCACCAAATTTCCCAATTCTTCCCAACTGAGATCTCTCTGAGGAAGCTGAGTCACAGCCTCTGGGAGACTTTTCACAAAGTTGTGTGGCGAGTTTCTGACAGTAATAGATGGGATCTCCAAAGGAATAATCCCTGGATTCCCAAGAGGAGTTCTAGTGACATTCCTGGACTCTCCTGTCTCTTGGGGGGAAACTCTTTTAAAACCAATGTTCCCCTTATTCGCTGGACTTTATCCGTTCCCCCTGGGTGACAGCCTTGCAGTTCTCCTGGTCTGGTGGGGCAGGAAGGTGTATGTGTGTATGCAGAGGACATGAGTTCGGTGCTTGCAAAAGGAAGAAGACGGGAATCAGGAAATAGGCCAAACTGATGCCCAAGGACCCCTGCGGTTGTTGGCACCGAGTCACTCTCACCCTGTCCACCTCAGTACTTGGTATATGTATGTCCCTTGTCCCCTTCATGGCTGGAAGGAGTCATGCCACTGACTGGCCATCTTTCTTCTCTTTATGGGAGGAGGTTTGGCACTGCTGGAGGTTATGGCCTTAGCGCTGGTCTGGGTCTGCGGTGAGACGGAGCCATTATTCCCCCATAGTTACTTGGCAGCATTTGGAAGGTAAGTTCGAGGCTTCCATTGAGGATCTGCTACACAGATGTCCACCTCAGTGGGCATGACATTTCTTTCCTGTCACTACCCCTGAGGGAAATGCCCAGGTTGGCTGAGCCTTTGACGATGAATTCCTGTTACTTTTGAAACACAATGCAAAAACTAGAAAGAGAAGCTTAAAATCGGTTCAGTACTAAGACTGCGCCCAGGTTAACAGCAGGGGCGGTGGGAAGTCTGCTCCATGCCTGGGAGGCAGGGGTCTGGACGTGACACCCCTCTGATGGCTCAGTGGTTCGACTCTCTCCTTCCCTCGGGCCACACTCTCTTGCCCCCAGCTGCAAGTGCCAGGCTGCTGGAAGCTTCCTGGAACTCGGGCATTTAGTCTTTCTCCCCTCCTCTCCATCCTCCTGGACAGGGCAACGAATCGAGTTCCTGACAGCCTTTCTTTCCTCTGCAAGCTTGCCCGTGTCCAAAGGGAGGTCAGCCAAAAGTTATGGCAGAGGAAGGCAGGAGGGTAAAAGCCATGCTCATGACCTCCTGCACTCAACTCTGGCGCCTAACCACAAACTGGAAAGGGCTAGACTGAGAAAGGCCAAGCAGATCCCAGAAAAGTCCATGGGGCCAGGGTCCAAGGCCCAGCCTCCGCCCCGGCTTGCTTGCGCTCCCAGCCAACTTCAATCTCTCAGCCACTGGCGCCACCGGTCGGGTGAGTGTGTCCTCCAGCCCCAGGGGCGCTGCCCTGTGACCCTGCTGAAGCCGACCCTGCCACCACCGGGCAGAGATGAGCCCTCCCCGACTCCACATCCTGCCCAAGCTGCAGGTCTGGTGATCTGCCACGGCAGTGAGGCTTTGGGATGGTCGGCTGTGCAGCAAGCGGTGACTGGAGCGCCAGGGCCCCCGCACTCCCTGAGGGAGCCTGGGATGGGAAGCCGGGGTGCTGACTGCCCTCCACCTCCCCAAGAAGTGGTCCCTAGCTGGACTCAGCAGACTGGGTGCAAACTGCTAGCTCGGTGCTGAGCACCTTTCTTCTTATTATTTTTGTTTTAATTTGGAGGCAGGGTCTCGCTTTATCACTCAGGACGGAGTGCAGTGGCGTGAGCATAGCTCACGACAGCCTCCAACTCCAGGCCTCAAGCATCCTCCCGCCTCAGCCTCCCAAATGGCTGGCACTGCAGGTATGCACCACCACACTTGGCTAATTTATACATAATTATTTTTTATAGAGACAAGGTCGTGCTGCCCAAGCTGGACTCAAATTCCTGGGCTCAAGCAATCCTCCATCCTGCATCCCAAAGCACTGGGGTGACAGGTGTGAGCCACCGCACCAGGTCACTGAGCACTTCCCCATACTGTTTCCAACCTCTTCTCCCGATAACCCCGGCATGGATCCCTTGATCTGGGGAACCTCCCTAATGCCCAGGACACCTGATCAAGCTTGCTGTCACCCAGGAAATAAAAACGGAATCAAGAACCCCAGTCACCTTGCCTCCCAGACCCAAATCCTTGGGCGCTGGGTGGCGGGGCCTTGGGTGGTCTCCTTTCCACACCCAGCAGTGCTTTGTGGAAAATGGATCCCACAACGGGATGGTGGAAGAGGTGGGGCTTGGAGGGAAACCCCAGGGACGTCAGTGTCACAGGAGCCGGGGAGGAAGGAAGGCGAGAAGGAGATCCAGGAATGAAAGGGGAGGCCATGCGAGAAAAGAAAAGAGGCAAAAAGCAGCTTCTGGAATCTGGGAGTGCCAGCATGAGTTGCAAGGGAGCTGGAGGGACAGAGACTCAAGGAGGGATCAGAGGAAGAGGAAGGGAAAACGGAGCCAGCGGCCACCAGCAAGCCCTTCCCAAAAGGGGAAGGCTGGGGAAGGGGTTCTCTCTCCTCCGGGGGGGGGGGGGTTGGCTTTAAAGATGGAAGTTGTTGGCCACTGCCTCACTGTTCTGCGGTGCAGCCGTGTTGCCTGGCTTCGGTCCCCTTTCCCACCCTGGGGAGGTGAACCTCTTTTTCTTTCTCTCTCTCTCTAATGTGCTTTTAAAATAAAACATATTTTCTAATCTAAAAAAAAAAGATGGAGGTTGCTCAGCAAGTTTATTTGAGCGCGCACCTCAGAGCCGGGGGACACCTCAGGCCTGGTCCCTGGGAGGCGGGAGGGGTGGGATCCAGCAGCTGTGGAGATGCGGGTGCAGAAGGGTTGCAGAGGGTCGCGGGCGACCAGCAAAGGAAGGAAGTGCCCAGGGCCACGACCGGGTAGCACTTTCAGTGCAGCACGCTGGCTAAGGGCACAGTGCAGCTATACTGTGCCCCGCTGCACACTCAACTCCGACGGTCGTTTACAGACCTAGAAAGTAGCACTTTCCAAATACAGCTTGATGATCTCTTTCCGAAGGCTTGGGACCACAGGTGCTTTGGATTTTGCGTTTTTTTTTTTTTTTTTTTTTGGATTTGGGAATATTTGCATATACATAATGAGATACCTTGGGGAGGGAACCCAGGAAAGCATGACATTCCTTTATGTTTCATCTACACCTTACGCATGTAGCCTGAAGGGTAATTTCATAAAATATTCTTAATCATTGTGCAGGAGACAAAAAGTCTGTTTGAAGTGCTTAGGCGTGCGGCTTTCCGCTTGTGACATCATGTAGGTGCTCAAAAAGATTCGGATTTGGGAACATTTTGAATGTCTGGATTTGCAGTTTGGGGGGACTCAGACTCAGCCTGTAGAAACATCTTTTCTGAAGATGTGCTTGTCTCTCTTCTCCACATGAGAGAGAGAAAACATGCACTGTCCACGCTGAAAGTGGCTTTGGGTGGGAGGTCGGCCCCCTCCCCTTCCTCGGAGTCACCCCTTCCCACCCGCCCTGTAACTGACTCAGGCCTCCCAGGAGGGAAAAGCGACGTCCTCAGCCTCCATCTCGGCGCCTTTAGCGCCACCCAGTGGCCTCAGCGCCGAACATCGCGCGGGCTCCCGGGGCTCCGACCGGCCGGGCCTGTCCCTTTGTCCCCAGAAGGTGCTTTTCCTGCCAAAACAAACCACCGTGTGTTACAACCACTGGAAGAGCAATCCCGACAAACAAAGCCCTGATTTTTTTTTATAGCAACCGTGGAAACCAGACCCCACTTCCTTCCTCCAGGATTAGGCTTTAGTGATGCCGGTGGAATAGGTCATCTTGTTTCAGGGTTGACCTGCTGTCTTTCCTCCCGGAGAGCCAGTGAGGAGAAAGATTTAAGCTCTCCCAGGGAGTTTATCAAAGGTTTTTCTGTTCTGGTTACCAAACTGTTACAAAGGACTCTCTTGTGGGTGTTTCTTTCTTGCTTTCTTTTGAAAAAAGTTTTGCTTTTTTTTTTTTTTTTTTTTTTTAATAACACCAAGCCTGGATTTTTCTTCCCTGAATGGCTAAGAGCAAGTGGGCTTGGGGGCATGCATGAGTGACAATTTACACATCCTTCCGTGCCCTCAGGAAGGGAGATGCCGAGAAGCTCCTGAGACCAAAGGCGGCCCAGGTGAGGACAATGTTTGGGACAGGGAACTTGTAGACACCTAGGTCCTGGCCTCCTGCAGGCGCCTGCACCCTTGAGGGAGCTGTGCCCTCCAGGTGTGGTGACCAAATGGGGTTATACAGTGGGTGCTCTATGATGAATTCAATTACCCATAAAGGAATTCAAGAGAAACCACGTCAAAATAAATGCTTAGCCAAATTCAAGAATGAAAAACTCTATAACCAAATATTATGCAAAGAAAGACAGGAAGGAAGGTGATCCTCCCAAGCAGGGGTGCCTGATTTATTTTTTATTTATTTTCTATTTTTGAGCCAGGATCTCACTCTGCCACCCAGGCTGGAGTGCAGCGGCACCATCATGGCTCACCGCACCTTTGACCTTCTGGGCTCAGGTGATCCTTCCACCTGAGCCAGAACTACAGGCACACGCCACCATGCTGCACCAATTTTTTAAATTTTTTGTAGAGACAGGGTCTCGCTATGTTGCCTAGGGTGGTCTTGAAGTCCTGGGCTCAAGTGGTCCTCCTGCCTTGGCCTCCTAAAGTGCTGGGATTACAGGTGTAAGCCACTGCACCCGGCGAGGATGCCCAATTTAAAGTTCTGTATGCTTTTTATTAGTTGTGTGTAATCAAGTCCTTTTTTTTTTTTGAGTCAGAGTCTTGCTCTGTTGCTCAGGCTGGAGTGCAGTGGCACGCTCACCTGCTAGGCTCAGGAGATCCTTCTGCCTCAGCCTTCCAAGTAGCTGAAGCCACAGGTGTGTGCCACCATACCTGGGTAATTTTTATTTTATTGTAGAGACGAGTTCTCACCTTGTTGCTCAGGCTGGTCTCGAATCCCTGTGGTCTGGCAAGCCTCTCGCCTCTGCCTTCCAAAGCACTGGGATTACAGGTATGAGCCACTGCATCCGGCTACTTAAGTTACTTAACCATTTGAGGCTCACTGTCCTCTGCAAAATGAGGATTACAATAAAGCCTACTTCAGAGTCATTGTGAATTTTTCATGAGGTGATATATATTTAAGAGTGATAAGTGAAGACAGGTAGTATTTAAAAGATGCCACATTTGGAATTTTCCCAAACCTTAAATCAACTGGCCCATGTAGCGTGAAATTCCATCTCCATCGTGTTTGCGGCGTCCTCCTTGTCTCTAGAATCACAGGAGAGTCAGGGGCGTATGTGTGGTGGCTAAAAAGTCAGTGCTGGGCCTTAGCCTCAGTCCCATCAGAGATGCCAAGACGCACGCTGTACCCTAGCCAGCCTGGTGCCTAAGACTCAGCCCTCAAAGTGCAGGGTTGGGCCTCCTAGGGCACTCCTCGCAGCCAAGCCCTCTGAGTTACTTCCTCCTCCTTGGGCTGGGTGTGGGTGGATGGGCAGTGCCTGTCTTTACCCCCTGCAGCGCGCGCACACACACACACACAACACACACACACACACACACACACACACACACACACACACACGCCCTATTCCACTGTCAGCCTGAGGAAGCTCTCCAAGACCCTTGTCACTCTACATCCTCCACCTCTTCTCCTCCAAAGGTGTCTTGTGACCCCAGAGAAAGATCTCCCACAATCCCCCACAGGAGGCAGAGAGCCTCAAGCTTGGGATGGCAAAAGGGAAGAAAAACGACAGGAAGAACAGCAACGTGGAAGACACAGGTTGGTTTCTCAACGCGTCACCCTGTGAAACCGTAGCACACGTACCTCCGTGGGCTGGGACCCTTGTCACCAGTGATCCTTGTCACTGGGACACATGAACTGTTGTCAAGAGTACTACACGAGTGCTGTGGCTGAGGGCCCTCCCGCAGTTTTACCATGTGCGCCCACCAGCCCCGGGTGCCCACCGGCCCCGCTAGTGCCCCCTGGTGTCCACTGGTCTGGGTGGGGGCTCTGAGGGGTTGGGGGGGGCTCGCCTGAGCCTTTGCTGTGTGAGTTTCTGTGTTTTCAGTTTCAACAGAGAGAAATCCATTCAAACAGACCTGCTGCTCAAGTGGCTGCCCCGTGAGCCCTCCCTGTAGCTTTGATCTTTCAGCCACGAGAGAGAGCTGTGCTCTGGTGGAGACAGCGGTACGGGACTGTCTCCAGCTCCTCCGTGGCTCTGCACCCGTGGCTCTGCTTTAGCCCTGGGCGTTCAGGGACACCACAGTAGGTTCTCACCTATGATGAGGACAGGAGATCCCACCTGCCCTACGTGCGACCATGGGGTCAAAAGAGGTCGCAGATGTTCGGTGGTCATGTTCTGGAAAGACCGTCTGAAGAGGTCATTCTGTTCCAGGTAATACCACCAGCAGGGAAACGCCAATTCCCAAAACTGCCTTTGTCCCAAAATAGCTTCATGCCAGCCTGACCCACAGGCATGGCAGAAGCTTGGAGTCCATCCAACCTTCTGCCCTCTTCTGCTTACATTCTTTCATGGGGTGGGTGTGGCCAGCTCCACTGTCTGTCTCACCTACTGCCAGATTTTGCCGTGAGCGGGGGCTATGGAGCCATTCCTTGAGGCCCGTTTCTCTCCCCTCCTCATCACCGCTGCAGACTCCCCACCCTTCTCGGGGTCCCCCCCCCCGGAGAGCACATCGGAGTGGGTCTGGCAGAGGAAAGAGCGGGAACGAAGGCTGGTGCGAGCTTCAGCGGCTCGTCAGACCCGGCACGACCCTCTGACATAGTCCTTTTCTTTGCACAGATGAGGAAACTTAGGCTTGGCCAAGTGTTCAGCTTTGTGGCCAAGTTCACACAGCAAAGAAGACACAGAATCCACCCTGCTCCTCCGTCACAGGCGTCTGGTCTGTGCGATGTCAGAGTGACTCGGAAGCCCGGGCTCTCTGCTGTTTCCCCTGTAGCGACTGAGCCCCAGCTTGACTGCAGGCCTGGTCCCGCTCTATCACCTCCAAAGAGCTTTCCCAGTTCACGAGGAGGACACCTGGCTGGGGATACCAGCTGTCTGCAGAGGCTTCGGGGAGATGTGGCCCCAGGAACGGTTGCCACTGGCTCTATACAAAAAGAGAAATATACTGAGTATTTCTGGTCACTACTATCAAAAGACAAAAGTCCAGCAAATTTAGTTTAGATATCTTCATTGGTTTTTATTCACGATTCCAGAATGAGAAAGCCCTCGAACCTGAATCGGTCAAAAAACTCCAGACTGCACCATGGTCAGGCAATATTTGAGGATGAAAAACAGAGGTGGGGTTTGCACTGGACTGGTCACAGCCTTATTTGAATATATTGGCCACCATGATTGACCAACACTCCGCTATTGTCATTGGCTGAGACTCTATCACCATTTGCCACAAGAGTTTACACCTGAGTTAGGTGTTCCCCTGGTTTTTGAACTAAGTCAGGTTGTGGTTGTTACATAAGTACTCGAGCAGGGAGGCGTCCTCACACCAGACTGAGGTCAGTTTCATATTCCGGAGAAAATACAAGATGACATGAGAAAAATCCAGCACATCTAGAAATTTCACAATGCTTCTTCTCAGCCTCTGTGACTCTTTTAAATATTAATCTAACCCGCTGGGTAAATTGATAATAAAATTCTTTTTTTTTTGTATGAAGGAAGTGGTAAAAGTTAATAGTCTGTGAGCCAGAATAATTCCTGGGTGGCTTTCCTGCCGAGCCAGGCAGCACCTCTGATTGCACCAGGGCTGAGTCGAGATGCCACACTTCATGACTGGAATAGGATTACTACTAACTTGTGTGGCATTCCCAGGATTTTTTTAATTTAGATTGGAAAATATAGTTTATTTAGAAAGTAAATTAGAGAGAGAGAGAGAAAAAAATTGCATCCCCAAGGTAGGGAGGGGGCCAAAGCTAGGAAACATAGTGACCAGAGCTCAAGGAGCCACGTGGCCAGACCATAGCTTAGCAGAGCAATGACTAGAAAGTAAATTAGAGGGGGATGGAGATTCACCTTCACAAGGTAGGGGAGGGGCCAAAGCTTAGGAAACCATGGTGGCCGTAGCTCAAAGAGCCATGCAGACACACCAAGAGTTTAACAAAGCAGCAGACCATTCCCAGGATTTATGTGCAACCTGGTGCGAAGCAGGTGTTCAACAAACATCACTGTGATAAGTCTCAAACTCAGTCTACATAGCACAAAATGAAAATCAAGAGGCTACAGTTAATATAGTTTTTTAATGTCCATGGTTCCGAAATGGATCCAGAAACTTCTTCCTTAGTGCCCTAAAGAAGAGATCCCAGAACGTTTTCCCAAGATGGTTTAGTTTGGGAGGTTTCCTGATTCCTTGGTTAACCTTCTGATAGTTGAGCTGAGAATCATCATAAATTCTGAATATTGTACATTCATTGTGAAAAAAAAACCATTTGATCTTTGACCTCAACAAAAATAACAGTATCAAAGACCTATCAATGTCAGAATATCTTTGTTTTGTTTGTTTGTTTGTTTTGGAGTCTCACTCTGTCGCCCAGGCTGGAGTGCAGTGGCTGCTTCCGGCCACCGCAGCCTCAACCTGCCGGGCTCCGGCGATCCTTCCGCCTCAGCCTTCCGAGTAGCCGAAATTACAGGCACGCGCTACCACGCCCGGCTAATTTTTGATTTATTGTAGAGATGAGGTCTCACCAAGTTGCCCAGGAGGGTCTCGAACCCGCGGGCTCAGGCAATCCACTCACCTCAGCCTCCCAAAGGCGCGGGATGACAGGCTGAGCCACCAAGCCCGGCTTGTCAGAATATCTTTAACGCACGTGTACTACCCCGTCATTCAACCTCGACCCGAGGGACCAACTCACTCAACGCTCACAGTCTGAGGGCAACAGTGACCCTGGTCTCTCTAAAGCGGTAAATACGGTTCCATTTCATCGCTACGAAAAGCTGGCCTTCCTCACATTCTCAGTCAAACCGAGGAAGGAAGAAGTCAGTGAAAAACTGACCCCCTTTCCTCCTAGACATCTGTGAAGACCTGTTTTGCCATCACACTATGGATAAGTCTTGACACCTTCTCACACTCCCCATTCTCCTAGAGGCAGTCACTGTTGGATGTTCTTTTGCTTTCACTCAGGACCCTCTGATCACATCGTGCCCAGATCATGCTCTGCTTTAGTAGGACAGTGGCAGTTGTGTTGGTAGGGTTTTTTCATTGCCCTCACCTTTGTGCAGGTAAAGAGCTTCATGGGCAGATGCTCACAGCGCTGGGGGAACAAAGACCTCGAGGAGATGGGAGGGCTGCTGGGTGGTTCTAGAAACGAAAGACACTAGTGCCCCCCCATTCAAGGGACTCCACCACGGTCTCCATCTCTGCTTCTTCTGGTCGGACTTCTCACTTCTGCTCCCAGGCAGCCACTGCATTCTGCGATCTGCATACCATTGTCTGTGCCATCCTCTCTGCCCAGACACATGACTTCTGCCCACTGGAAACTTCAGCCTGCTCACAGCCCGCCGTGGCTCTCCTGGCTCCCCTGCTCTCTCTGAGCATCTCTCAGCTTCAGCATTGACTGCTGTCAGTCTGTCTCTGTACGTCGGAGAGGTGGCATGATGGGCACTGGCAAAACCCTCTGTGTCAGGCCCCTCCCAGGCTGATGAGGAGCCTATCCCGTGGCACCGAATAAGACACCATGTGCAAGGGACAGCCTGGGTCTGCACAGGTGCAGCTGTGCTTCAGAAAGGGACAGTGGGCAGGGGCGGGGCTGTGACGGACACTCCAGGACAGCAGCCTAGCGTATGACCTGTGGCTTTCCTCTGCAACTCTGACTTTGGTTCTGTTCATACGTTCATCTGGTCCACTTAGGGCCGCCAAACACCTCTGGGCTGTGAATACAATGTTCAGTTCTCAGGCCCCGTGCTCCTTGAATTGCCTTCACTGTGAGACCTGGCTCCAGATCTCTCTTCCTTGGAGATCTCTGTTCTCCCAGCTTCCAGGATACCACATCGGTCTGCTTTTGCTCCTACTCTTCGTGCAGCTCCTTTCTCCGTCTCCTTTGCCGTCTTTCCTTCCCTTTATGCATCCCCCAGTAAAGGGATAGAGATCACTTACTCCCTCAGCAACGGGCCTGTCTGATTGCTTGAAAAATCATCTCTATGCTGATGACTGGAATTGACACCTCAACCCCAGACTTCCCCTTGAGCCCCAGCAGGAGATACCTAATTGCCTACTTGCTGTCTCTACTTGGTTATCCAGCCTTCAGCTGAAACCTAAAATGCCCCAAACTCTTGAGAGCCTTTTCGGTCAACTCCTTCCCGGCCCCCTCCCGCAAAAACCCTTCTCCTCTGGCAGTCTTTCTCTACCTCATCAAGTCATAACTTTATTCTTCAGGTTGCTCAGGCCAAAAATATCTATTTGTGTGCACTGGCAGAATCTCCCAGGCAGTATTTTCCCTCTGCTCTCCCATCACAACAATCATCAGCATAGAAGAAGACTTCTGTGACCAGTGTGGGGGTTTCTCCCTGCCGTCAAGCAGCAGACATCATCTGTGTTTACCTAGAGATGGTGTCAGATCCCACAGGGTGAGGGCTGTGTCCTCAAGACTTCCCCCTCTCAGAGGCCAGTTGCACATCTGGGGCTCTGGAACCTCTGACCTACCAGCTTCAAGTTGGGTTCCCTCGCCTCCCTCTGTGGGTCCAATTAATTCACAGGACTAAAGGAAATATTTACATTTACTGGTTTATTACAAAGGATCTAAATGAGATACATAGGGAGAGGTATGGGGGAGGGGCACGGAGATTCCATGCCCTCCCTGGACACCAACCTCCAGGAACCTCCCTGTGTTCAGCTATCTGGAAGCTGATTTTTTTTAGGGAGGCTTCATTACGTAGGCATGATTGACAGCCATGTAGAAATGTGCTTCGACAAAAAGTGCATTATCTAAACCTAGTAAGGCCTGTCTACTCAGATTTTTCTTGGCCTCTGTGCTGCATTCCTTCCTCTAGAGTGTGGAACGGGACTCTCTGGAATGAGAGTCTTTCAATTCACAATCAGATTAGAGTCCCGCCTTGGGGGAAAGGAAGGCAGAAGACGGTCAGAGAGATTCTGTCTCCTGAGGCCTGCGCCTGAGATCCAGCACACCCAACATCATAACAAAAAGCTGTAGCAAGGGTTATGTGGGTTAAGAGTCAGGAACCATTGGCAAAAGCTAATATATGAACATATATCATCATACTCATCACTTGTGCACTAAAATAAACAAGCATGAGATCTAGTGGGAGGAGGGTGATTTAATTCCAAAAGCCAGCAGATGGGGAAATGTCCAGGCTCATGCCTCAAAGAAATCATTTCAGACTTTTTAAGCTGAGTGCAAGGGTTTAAAAAGGGATACGAGGTATGGGGAAACATGCGGGCATAATACAGGGTGTGTCTTGATGGCTTATCTTGGGTGGCAGTTGCCCTGGAAGTCTGATTGGTGTGTTATCTCAACTGCGGGTAGGTTAGGGATCAACCTTCTCATGACGCCCCCACCCAAGTGGGAGAGTTCTGCGCTCAAGCCGTTTCAAGATTAGTCCCTGGGATTTCTAAGCAAGCACATGGTCAGATAAGTATGCATGGTGCAAGGGAGTGATAAAGGGAGAAAATAAATTTCCAAAACGTGATTTAAGATTAAGAAAGAAGGCGGGGAGGGGGGATAACTTTAAAATACATTTTAAGACTGAGATACTCAGTTGCAGTCTCTTGCTCCCTGACTGTCCCCTCAGCCTCCCAGCTAGTCTGGTCACGTCCTTCTTGGCCTGCCGTGGTCTCTTCTCAACTCGCCAATCCAAGCCGTCCAGTTCAGATGTGATGAGACTATGGCCTCGTTGGCGCCAAACTCTTTGAAATGGCTTCCTCTCTCTCTGAAATTAAACATCCAAGGCCACACAAGACTCACAGGCCCTGGTCCCTGGACCTTGTCCCATCTCTGAACCCTCTCCCTCCCCTTCCTCCTCCTGGCTTGCTCGCTCCGCCACCTCCAACACCCCAGACACGCCTGACCTTGGTGGTCATTCCTCACCCTGAGAGATACCTGTCTGGCTGCCTCTGCCATCTTCTGCAGTCCTTCATTCAGAGGCCACCTTCTCATGAGGCCTTTCCTGGACACCCCTCCCCAAATTGCCACACTCGCCCCCTGAAGTCTTCTCTGCCTTTCCTCCCCTATTTCCTGACTGAGCACAGTCCACGGGCTCCCACCCACACGTCTTACTGACTTGTTATCTGTCCCCCACGCCACGAGAGCTCTGGGAGAGCAGGTACGTCTGTCACTTGGTTCTCTCCTGTAAGCCCGCACTGGGAAAAGTGCTCTGTACACAGGAATATTCAGTTAATACTTCTTAAGTAAAGGAATCCCTGCAAATCTTCACTGCCTCTGAATAGAGTCTGTCACTGTTCACTCATACACATGCCACCTCATGGCTGTGTGCTCCATCCTATAACCTAAACATGACCATCCAGGACCCGGTTTGCCTAGAAAGTGTTTTGCGCACTTACATGTTGGAGATCTATGGAGAAAGGGATTTAATTCTCACCAGACTTTGTTACTCTATTCCTTTGTGTGTGCCCTATGAAAAAACTAAGAATAGTCACTTCGCGCTGGAGTAGTCTTATCTACATCTAAAGATGCTTCCAGATGAAATGGGCGCCGTGACATTGGAAAGACAGTGGGAGGGTCTTCATTGGAGGCCCTTGGTTACTCACTGTGGGAGTTTCTGCACTTTGAGAAGGTGAAATCTCAAAGAAACAGGTCATTCTTCACAGAGATCCAGGGCGGACATCTATGCTGACATTGAATTTGTAGTTCTAATCACAAAACTGCAGAACCACCTGTTGAAAAGCAATTATTTCTATGTCAGTATTATTTCAGCCAAATGTAATCTGATGGTAAATCTTCCTCTGGCCATTTAAAACCATGTCAGAACAGCATCTAATTCATAAACCCTGGGGTGAAATTTAAGAGGAAAGATCTATGTAATTTAGTTTAATGTCCAAATATTGAGATGAACGGTGTTTATTACATGAAATGACACTTTTTCTCTTGTCTCTTCTATGCATTATAATATGAATGCACGTAACTGTCAAACTGAAGAGAGTGTGACTGTAACAAGCCATTTGGGGTTCTGATTCTCTCCTCACTTATTCTCATCAGCCCACAGCTCATGATGCTAGTCCATCGGTAGGCACAGGTGCAACTATAAAACAGGGAGAGCTTTTTATTACTTTCCAGTCTCATCCTAAATGGAGCTAGTGACTGCGGTAGCCTGTCAACCTGCTGGTGATAAAACCTTTCGAATGAAACCTTCTCTTCTGCAAAGATAAAGAAAACTAGATTCAGAGTCTAATCTCCTTGCCTCTTATAACCTTCTCTCTCTTTTTTTTAAGGCCAGCTGTGAACATTATTTTTAAAGCCAACAATGAAACACTGCGCTTCTACAACACAACCCAGGCCTTCATACACACAGATGCTGCTGCCTCCGAATCATGGTCTTACCCTTCCCTTCAGTCCTGGCAAATAAAGCTATTCAAAGGAGTTGAATCAAGGCCTGTCTCCATCTGCCCCGTGTTCTCCTCTACCTGCCAGGGTGTATCACCGAAGGAGAGAGCTCGGGGGAGATGGCTCGAACACATGCCGGAAGATTCTGCAAAATTCTGACAAGCAAGCTATGAGGTCAGTGGAGTTTCCCCTGTAAGCCAGATGGGAAGGTAGAGGCATAGCCTGTCTCATTCAGCAAACATCTGGAAGCAAAATGGTCTGCCTGCCAGTCTGGTACCACCCCAGGCAGTGTTTCTAATTGCTCCTGTTACGGTCTACTTTTGCACACACTCATGGAGGCCAGCTCCCATGGGTGTTACTATGGCTCCATGCTTTACAGACAGCCCAGTACACAAAAGAAGGAGGAAAGGTTTCCCATTCATTTCTTGATGTCAGTACAATCCTGGTACCCACATCTGGAATAGATCTTGCTGTGTACACACTCACATAAGACCAATGTCATTGATGTAGATGCACAAATTCTAAATAAAATGCTAGCAAAAGTATATAGAACAAGAGGGGAAAAGGAGCAAATGGGTCCTGTCTTGGTAACACTGCTGTTATTACAAAATAGCTTGGACTGGGTATTTATAAACAATAGAAAGCCAGGCTCGGTGGCTCAGCCTGTAATCCCACACCTTGGGAGGCTGAGGTGAGTGGATGGCCTGAGCCCACGGGTTCGAGACCCGGCTGGGCAACTTGGCGAGACCTCATCTCTACAATAAATCAAAATGAGCCGGGCATGGTAGTGTGCGCCTATAGTTCCAGCTACTTGGAAGGCTGAGGCGGAAGGATCGCCGGAGCCCAGCAGATCAAGGCTGCGGTGGCCGGGAGCGGCCACTGCACTCCAGTCTGGGCGACAGAGTGAGACTCCAACTCAAAAAAAAAAAAAAATAGAAATGGGCTGGGTCCGGTGGCTCACCCTTTAATCCCATCATGTTGGGAGGTCGAGGCGAGTGGATGGCCTGAGCCCACGGGTTCAAGACCAGCCTGGACAACTTTCAAGACCTCATCTCTGCAATAAATCAAAAATTAGCCAGGTGTCGTAGCACACACCTGTAGTTCCAACTACTTGGAAGGCTAAGGCGGAAGGATCGCCGGAGCACAGCAGGTCAACGCTGGGGAGGCCGTGAGCATGCTACTGCACTCCAGCCTGGGCGACAGAGAGAGACTCCAACTCAAAAAACAAAGCAAAACAATAGAAATGTATTGCTCACAGTCCTGAAAGCTGGGGAGTCCAAGATCCAGGGACCAGTAGATTCAATGTCTGGTGAAGACCCGTTCCTCATAAACAGCCTTTTTACAGAGTCCTCACATGGAGAAAGGGGCAAGAGGATGGGAGGGGCAAGTTTACCCCTTCAACCCCTTTTATAAGGTACTAATCTCATTAGGGCTTAAAAAATAGATGGTTCTCTCCATTTTTTTTCATTTATAGCCTAAAATCTCTGTCTTTTTTTTTTCTTTCTGAGATAAGTTGTCCCTGTGTCACCCAGGCTGGGTGCAGTGGTGAAATCATAGCTCACTGCAGCTTCAGACTCCTGAACTCAAGTGGTCCGTCTCAGCCTCCCAAGTAGCTTAAACTACAGGCATGTGCCACCATGCCTTGCTATTTTATTTTATTTTATTATTTTATTTTATTGAGATGGGATCTTACTATGTTGCCCAAGCTCGTCTCAAACTCCTGGCCTCAAGCAATCCTCCTGCCTGAGCCTCCCGAGTGGCTGGGATTATAAGCATGAGCCACTGTACCTGGCATATCTCTGAATACTGTTGCATTGGGGATTCAGTTTCAGCATGAATTTTGGAGGACATAAACATTCAAACCATAGCCAGTTCCAGGTCAAAGTCTCAGACACACCCTTTCCTTTGCAGGGCACCCTGCATGACCACTTTGGCTAAAGTTCTTAAGTGGGCAGGTGTGAAGAGATGCTTCCATTGTTCCTTTTAAGAGACAATAGGCCTAACATGCTTTGAAGAAAGAGAGAGGGTAGACAGAGATCTGAGTGCCAGGGAGGCCACCCTGAGAAAGACCATCACCTTTACCCACAATAAAGGGAAGTCAGCACTGCCTGGATAGGAGTGAGCACAGGTTTCTTGATCCCCTTCCTACACCTAGCCTGGGGTGGGACACAGGAGAGAAAGCTGTACCAGAAAGGAAGATCTCATCTAAATTGAACCACGTACCATATTCTGGATGAAGAAGGCTCGATATTGTGACACGGCAGTTCTTCCCAAATTAATTTCTAAGTTCTGTGAATTCCACTCAACTTCCCAAATGAAATGGGGTGGTGGTGAATGTTTGGGGTTGGTAATTGACCTTGACAATGATGAGACTCAAAATACAGGATTCTATAGTTCACCTGGAAGACAAGTGACAAGCAAAAGTACTGAGGAGAGAACTATGCCACCATATAATACAATGTGCATTTTTTTTTTTTTTTTGAGTTGGAGTCTCACTCCGTCACCCAGACTGGAGTGCAGTGGCCGCTCCTGGCCACCGCAGCCTCGACCTGCTGGGCGCCGGCGATCCTTCCGCCTCAGACTTCCAAGTAGCTGGAACTACAGACGTGCGCTACCACACCTGACTAATTTTTTTTTTATTTATTGTAGAGATGAGGTCTCGCCAACTTGCCCAGGCGGGTCTTGAACCCGCGGGCTCAGGCAATCCACTCACCCCAGCCTCCCAAAGGCACGGGATTACTGACTGAGCCACCGAGCCCAGCTACAATGTACATTTTATTGTATTATTATTTTTGAGTTGAAGTCTCGCTCTATCACCCACGCTGTAGTGCAGTGGCATGCTCACGGCCACTGCAGCCTTGACCTGCTGAGCTCGGGCGATCTTTCCTCCTCAGTCTTTCAAGTAGCTGGAACTACAAGCGTGCACCGCCACACCCGACTAATTTTTTGATTTGTCGTAGACATGAGGTCTCACCAAGTTTCCCAGGCTGGTCTCAAACCCATGGGCTCAGGCAATCCTCTCACTTTGGCCTCCCAAAGTTCTGAGATTACAGGCATAAGCCACAGCGCCCGGCCTCAATGTGCATTTTAAAAAATACAATAGGCTGGGTACAGTGGCTTATGCCTGTAATCCCAGCACTTTGGGAGGCCCAGCTGGGAAGATTGCCTGAGTCCAGGAATTTAAGACCAGCCTAGACAACATAGTGAGACCTCATCTCTTCAAAAAATCAAAAAAGTAGCTGAATGTGGTGGCAGGTGCCTGTATTTCCAGCTACTGAGATGCTGAGGTGGAAGGATCACCTGAGCCCAGGAGGTCAAGGCTGTGGTGGACCATTATCATGTCATTGTACTCCAGCCTAGGTGATAGAGTGAGACCCTGACTCAAAAATAAATAAACAAACAAACAAATAATACAATAGTAGTTATACAACTTTAGGAGTAATAGTAAAAGTAGTTATGTTATTTTAGGAGTAAGTTAAATAATTACTAGTAGTAGTAGTAATGCATTTTATTATACTACACTAATAGTTAATAAAGCCGGGCTCGGTGGCTCAGCCTGTAATCCCGCGCCTTTGGGAGGCTGAGGTGAGTGGATTGCCTGAGCCCGCGGGTTCGAGACCCGCCTGGGCAATTTGGCAAGACCTCATCTCTACAATAAATCAAAAATTAGCCGGGCGTGGTAGTGCGCGCCTGTAGTTCCAGCTACTTGGAAGGCTGAGGCGGAAGGATGGCCGGAGCCCAGCAGGTCGAGGCTGCGGTGGCCAGGAGTAGCCACTGCACTCCAGTCTGGGCGACAGAGACTCCAACACACACACACACACAAAAATTAGCCGGGCTCGGTGGCTCAGCCTGTAATCCCGCGCCTTTGGGAGGCTGAGGTGAGTGGATTGCCTGAGCCCGCGGGTTCGAGACCCGCCTGGGCAGCAAGACCTCATCTCTACAATAAATCAAAAAATCAGCCGGGCGTGGTAGCGCGTGCCTGTAATTCCGGCTACTTGGAAGGCTGAGGCAGAAGGATCGCCGGAGCCCAGCAGGTCGAGGCTGCGGTGGCCGGGAGCGGCTACTGCACTCCAGTCTGGGCCACGGAGTGAGACTCCAACTCAAAAAAAAAAAAAAAAAGTTAATAAAAACAGTAGTATGGTTGGATTATCATACAAGCAGATCAGTGAAACAAAATGTATTCATTCACTGAACAAAGATTGAGTACCTAGTATGTTCCAGGCACTGGCACTACAGAAATTATGTATAGATTGGTTCCCACCTTCAAGGTTATAGTGTTGTGGAGATTGACGTTCAGTGATGCACAAAACTAATGATCATAGTGACAGGGGTAGGGAAAGCTAGTGGGATCAATGGTGCCCCCCAAGGTATGACCACCTGAAACCTGTGAATGTGAGCTTACAGAAAAAGCTCTCTGCAGATGTAATTATGCTATGGATCTCAAGTGGGGTCTCTCCGGATTATCCTGGTGGGCCCTCAATTCGGTGATACATGTCCTTTTAAGACAAAGGCGGGGAGAGTCCAGGCACAAAGAAGGCCACGGGAAGAAGGAGGCAGAGACTGGAGTCCAGGAACCTCCTGGGGACACCAGAAACTGGAAAAGGAAAGCACGGTCCCTGAACTTGCCACTCTGAGGCTTCTACCGCACAGCCTCGACTTGGGTGCCTTGCAGGAGTGGCTCAGAGGGGCCTCACCCTCAGAAGAAGTCAGTTGTGCTTCATTAATAAACCCTGAGTTAGCCCAAGACCCTTGAGTTTATATTCTGCCATGCTTTTCCCTCTCGAAGGCAGAATTTGTAGATTTCATCCCCGTATAAAGCACCGTTTGGTCACTCAAGGCCAACAAGCAGAAGGCACAACTTTCTGAGTCTCCACTAGACCGGTGTTTCTCGAAGTGTGATAACCACATCACCTGAAAGCCTACGTTGAAAGCCAGACTCCATGCCCAGATTTCCTGAATCTGAGTCTCTTGAGGTAGGGCCCAGGAATGTGCATTTTGAGAGCTTTCCTTATGTAATATTATACACATTTAAATTTGAAAATCACTGCATTAGTATGTCTGTGACCCTCCTTCTTGGCTCTAAAGCACCCGGCCTAGATCATATTCTTGGTTCTATTCCTGACTATCAATCAAGCATCCAACAACCCCTGTAGAAAACAGAGAAAAATCTCATTTGCGACTATGTATTTGCCTAACATTACTTGAAATCCTGAGATCAGAGAGTCCAGATAAACCTGGCTCTATTATTTATTCACATTTTATGACCATGATAGGACATGGATAGGACAGGTTAACATGATCATTTCCAAGGGCTTCAGATATCTTTTTTCCCTTCTTTGCAATAGTCTAAATCAAATCTGCAGACTATCCTCAGGCCCAGCTGAGCCCAACGTGGTTTGAGCTATTTAAGACTCCAAAGATCTCTTGGCCCATCTCTGAAACCAGCTTCTCACTCGGCAGAAAAGCCAAGCCACCTCCCGACAACTCAGGAGCCTGCAGCGCAAGCAAGTGAGCTCTCTGCAATATGATCAAGCCCCTGCTCAGGACGTAGCGTTATTTCACCTAACACTCTAACCCCATGAGCTGGGCTTTTTAATTTAATTTTATTTATTTGTTTGTGTTTGAGTTGGGGTCTCATTCTGTCACCCAGGCTGGAGTGCAGTGGTGCAATCATGGCTCACTGCATTCACAATCCCCTGGGTTCAGGTGATCCTCCCACCTCAGCCGCCTAAATAGCTGGCCCTAAAGGTGCGTGTCACCATGCACGCACCTATAGTGCCAACTATTTTTATTGTGGATCCCAGAGGGACTGTCCCTTCCAATTCCTAGGGGTGTAGCTTTCATATGCAAACCAGTGAATCCAGAACCCATTCCTGCCACCTGCCTCCTTTATTACCCTACTCACTCCAGGGCATTAAATATTTTTGAAGAGATGAGGTCTCACTATGTTGCCCAGGCTGGTCTTGAACTCCTGGGCTCAAGCAATCTTCCTTCTTTGGCCTGCCAAAGTGCTGGGATTGCAGGTGTGAACCACTATGCCTGGCCAAGGGATAATTTTTCATACTTCTGTGTTTTTTAAAATTATTAACTCTAAAAATAATGGAGATGGGTGCTTGCTATGTTGCCCGGGCTGGTCTCAAACTCCTGGCCTCAAGCAATCCTTCTACCTCGGCCTCTCAAAGTGCTAGGATGGCTGCCTGCCTACCTTGCCAATTACTTTTCAGGCAGGTGGGTTGGGGTCTCATTCTGTCACCCAGGCTGGAGTGCAGTGGTGCAATCAAGGCTCACTGCATTCACAATCCCCTGGGTTCAGGTGATCCTCCCACCTCAGCCGTCTAAATAGCTGGCCCTATAGGTGCGTGTCACCATGCACGCACCTATAGTGCCAGCTATTCTTATTGTGGATCGTTTGCTGGACTGAAATTCCCTGTGACCCTTACAAGTGAAGATTCATTGTTTTCTCAGGGTCTGACCCAGCTCAGCGTGAGGGTCTTTGTCAAGGTCTGGGCTTATTCCTCTCCACCCTATCTGACTGCGACTAACCAGTCTGTGCCCAACTACATTTGCAGATAAGACAAGATACTGGATTATCGACACTTACTCAGGGACACTAACTGCCTACGTAAATCCTTAGGCTTCTGGGATTCTATGTCTTTTCCCTCCTGGCGATCCCATTAAAGTTATTACAAGTAGGGAAAAAGCACCAGCCTCACAATGTCAACGATACAGAGAGGAGCACGCTGCAAACTAAAAACATCAGCAAACGTATAGGAGTGGGAGAGAGTCTGAAGCTTCCCTCAAGGGGCCGCTGCGGCCAGCTGACGGCTGACCTGGGGCAGAGCTCCAGAAAGCTCCAGGGCGCACAGGTGACAAGGGAGGGAAGTGAAAGGACAGTGGGAAAATAAAAGGAATTGGGAATATATTTCCATATTTGGCTTCCTTACAAAAGTCACCCGTGCTCCTGGTGAGGATTCCACGAAGGCTAAAAAGTGTGGTCTCGGCCGCTCATCCGCCAGTCGCTGGAGGGCCCCTCCTTGATGCAAAGACTGCTAGCAAGTTTTGTGTCTCCTTCCATGAATTTGTGTTAATTTTTGAAGCCTTTAAAAACATTTGTGCACTTATAGATGTTTAAAAAATAAAATGGAGTCACTATAAAGATATGTGTTTCAAAATGTAGGTTTTATTCTTATTCAAGTATGGTGAGGCCGACGGATCGGGAGATGACTGCCATCGAACAGACAGTCTGTTGCTCACCGTACCCAAGAGGTCAGGGGGCAGCCATGCAGACAGAACCACGCAGGGAAGCACAGGGTCTGTTTGGAAGCAGAAGGCCGGAGCCGTAATTGTGTTTTTACACAATTACGGAAAGGAATGGGCGAGGCGGTGTAAGCAGGCCAGGCAGGTTTGGGCTCGGCTTGTTCGAATAAAGGATGTTGGCACTGCTGGTTGCCCGTACCTGGCCCTGGGGTGAGTAGGGCAGAGGAACAGAGGGTAATAAAGTAGGCAGGTGGCAGGAAAGGGCTCTGGATTCACTGGTTTGCATATGACAGGTATACCCCTAGGAATTGGGAGGGACGGTCCCTTGGGAATCCACAAGCCCCAGCCACCTCCATGACAGCTCAACAATACAAATAACAAGAAAGTAGAGTGAATACAACGTATCTCTAACTTTTTAAGCTCAATAATATATTGGGAACAGCAGCACATATGCAATAGCTTTATAGTATCCCATAATTTGGATGCTCCCCACTTCAATGTAGGTTCCATGAAGGAATGGTTTCATCTCTTTTACCCGCTGCTACACCCTCAGAGTCTAGATGAGTGCCAGACATAGAGTAGATGTTCAAACATGTCTGCTGAATGGATAAACATATGGACCACAATGTATTCAACCATGGCTTTGTCAGTAGACATTCAGATGACTTCTTATTTCAAACAATGCCTCAATAAACATTCCTGTATATATAATCATCCCTCAGTATTTATGGGAGATTGTTTCCAGGATCTACAGATGCTCAAGTCCCTAATAAAAAATGGTGTAGTATTTGCATATAACCTATGTACATCCTGTATACTTTAAATTATCCCTAGATTAGTCACAATACCTAATACAATGTAAATACTATAAAAATAGCTGTTTTACTGCATTATTTAGGTAATAATGACAAGAAAAAATCTGTACATGTTCAGTTCAGACACAACCATCCATTTTTTTTTCTGAATATTTTCCATCTGAAAATATTCCATCTCACAGGTATGGAACCCACAGATATAGAGGGTTAATTCTCAATCTTTGTGCATTTGAATTAGGACTGGGTTCAGAGAGTCAAAAATAACCCAAATAATTGTGGCTGAATCAAGATGTTCAAGAAGTCTGGAGGATATCAGGTCAGGGCTGGTCTGGAACTCCCTGGAGCCAGGGCTCAGGCTCGGTGACTCAGCCTGTAATCCTGAGCTTTGGGAGGCTGAGGTGAGTGAATTGTCTGAGCCCACGGGTTCGAGACCCGCCTGGGCAACTTGGCGAGACCTCATCTCCACAATAAATCAAAAATTAGCCGGGTGTGGTAGTGCGCGCCTGTAGTTCCAGCTACTCGGAAGGCTGAAGCGGAAGGATCGCCGGAGCCCAGCGGGTCGAGGCTGCGGTGGCCGGGAGCGGCCCCTGCACTCCAGTCTGGGCGACAGAGTGAGACTCCGACTCAAAAAAAAAAGATGGGAAATGTAGTCATTATTCCAGATGGCCATGTGCCTAGCTCAGCAGCAAGGGCTCAGTTACTGAGGAAGACAAGACGTCTGGATGTAAGAAAACAACTTGCTTTATTTCTGTTAGATACATTTTAAGAAGTAAAATTGCTATATTGGAAGGCATATCCATTTAAACATTTTTGAGATGGAACAGAGACCCTTCTTAAGGTCCTGTCGGGCCCCACCATGCATGACAATAAAGGAAAATCTTGAGTTCCTTTCAGGGAAATTCCAGCACCTAGTCAGCCCTGAGAAGTAAATGAGCAACAACACCATAAGCGAGAAGGTAATGCATAAAACACGACAAAGGAAGTTCTAGTCACGAGATGTTTGGTTTACTAAGGAAACTAAAGATGACATCTTAATATATGTCCCAGAGTTGTTTTTCAGAAACCTGGACCCCCCCACTAAACGGATACCTTGGCACATGTATAAGAGAAAACTGAGGATTGAACTGTGATCACCATTCTTCATTCTAGATTTCTTCTTGGCCGGGCCTGGTGGCTCATGCCTATAATCCCAGCACTTTGAGATGCCAAGGTAGGAGGATTGCTTGAGGCCAGGAGTTTGAGACCAGCCCGGGCAATATAGCTAGATCATGTTTCTACAAAAAAATCAAAAAGTTAGCCAGACGTGGTGATGTGTGCCTGTAGTCCCAGCTACTTGGGCGACTGAAACAGAAGGCTCACCTGAGCCCAGGAGGTGATGGCCACAGTGAACCATGATCATGCCACTGTACTCCAGCCTGGGAGACAGAGTGAGATCCCCAACTCTAAAACAACAACAACAACTAAAAGCACATTTTTAAAAGTTTATTCTTGAGGCACCTGGAGGAAGTTACACCTACTGGCCCAATATGACCCTAAGTCAAAGAAGACAAAGCTTCCCTTCCTTAAACAATTGCAGATCAGCAAATCTTTGGATCCATGATCTGCAAACTCCTACTTCAAGATATCCCCTCTTTCTAGGCCAATATATTCCATGTATTGATGGAATAAATTCCATGTATTGATTTACAACTTTCCCTGTAACTCCCGCTTTCTTGAAATTTACCTCTGCCTTGAAAAAATCTTTGTTTTGAAGCCATCAGGAAGGTCAGGTCTTAGGTGTGAGCTGCCCAATTCTCCCTGCTTGGTGCCCTGCAAATAAACATCCTCCTTTCTCCTGTTGCAAAACCTCGGTGTGGATGTTTGGCCATACTCTGCCCCCAATTCAGTTTGGCAACATTTCTAATAAATACCAATAGATCCTTTCAACAAAGGTTTTAGTAATTGCATCTCAACAATAGTGTATGAGTGGATGTATTTCTCTACTCACTAGCATGAATGCAGGCAAAACTTTTGAAGAGTGACAAGCCAAGAGCAAAAGAGCTTATCCCATTGTGGTTTTAATTTGTATTTACATGACTGCTAGTAGGACTTAACTTCTTCTCACATATTTACTGGCCATGCTCGATTTCTCTTCTATGAGTTGCTTTTTGTACTCATTACCCGTATTACTACCAGACACAATAAAAAATTGTTTTTATAAAAAATGGGAGCCGGGCTCAGTGGCTCAGCCTGTCATCCCGCGCCTTTGGGAGGCTGAGGTGAGTGGATTGCCTGAGCCCGCGGGTTCGAGACCCGCCTGGGCAGCGAGACCTCATCTCTACAATAAATCAAAAAATCAGCTGGGCATGGTAGCGCGCGCCTGTAGTTCCAGCTACTTGGAAGGCTGAGGCGGAAGGATCGCCGGAGCCCAGCAGGCGAGGCTGCGGTGGCCGGGAGCGGCCACTGCACTCCAGTCTGGGCGATCGAGTGAGACTCCAACTCAAAAAAAAAAAAAAAAAAAAAAATGGGAACCGGGCTTGGTGGCTCAGCCTGTAATCCCGCCCTTTGGGAGGCGGAGGTGAGTGGATTGCCTGAGCCCGCGGGTTCCAGACCCACCTGGGCAACTTGGTGAGACCTCACCTCTACAATAAATCATAAATTAGCTGGGTGTGGTAGCGCGTGCCTGTAGTTCCTGCTACTTGGAAGGCTGAGCAGAAGGATGGCCGGAGCCCAGGAGGTCGAGCCTGCAGTGGCCGGGAGCGGCCACTGCACTCCAGTCTGGGCGACAGAGTGAGACTCCAACTCAAAGAAAAAAAAATGGGGTTATGCTACACATTTGATTTTACAACTAGATTTTTTTCATGAACATCCTTCCCTATCAATATTCTAATTTTCACCTATAACAAAAAATGCTGCCACAACTTTTTTTTTTGAGTCAGAGTCTAACTCTGTTGCCCAGGCTGGAGCGCAGTGGTACAATCATGGTTCATTGCAACCTCGACCTCCTGGGCTCAAGTGATCCTCCCACCTCAGCCTCCTGAGTAGCTGGGATTATGTGTGCATGCCACTTCACCTGGCTAATTTTGTAGAGACAAGGTCTCACTCTGTTGCCTAGGCTACCCTTGAACTTCTGGGCTCAAGCAATCCTCTCACCTTGGCCTCCCAAAGTGCTGGGATAACAGGCATGAGCCATCATGCCTGGCCCATCACATCTTTGTCTATACATTCTCACACACAGGAGTGCACTTATACCCCAGAGAGTTTCTCAGTCCTTTATTCATAGTCTACTGACTCTTTATTAAAACAGTTTTAAAATTCTGACTATACAGACTACCAATTAGAAAACCTTTGGTTGCAAGTGACAGAAATCCAATGCAAACTGGCTTTAGCAAAGTAAGAGTTCGTTGGTTGAGAATGAAAAATAGCTCAGAGCAGTCTTGTGTGAGCTTTGTAAAATATATCAGGCCCAGAGGGGCATGAGTATGAGACTTCTGTCACATCCCCTGTGACCTCTCCCTGACACCCATGCCCTGGGCAATCGTTTGTAGGTATTTTGTTCTTTCTTTTATTTTCTTCCCTGTAGTAGTTTCCAGACTAGATAAATTACCTAAAATGTTATCGTAAGTTGCACAGTGTGACCCCCACTGAGTATCTTCACGTTTCTGGAATGTGTGATACAAAGAACAATGTGTAGCCGATCAACGACATGTTATTTTAATGAACCGATATAAGAACCCCTCCTTTTTCCCTTTAAAAGCCCACTTGTAACTACTGCTCATCAGAGCATATATTCATGGCAACTTGAATCTGTGTCTCCCAGGTTAGAGTCCTCAAATGTGGCCCAGATAAACTCTCCACATCTATTAGTTTGGCCTCAGTTTCTTTATTTAGGTTGACAGATTCATCAACCACACTAAGTTAGTCCCACCCATATGCAGTTTTTATTCTGTTCCCTTTTCTGTAATAGAATGTACCCCAACCAGAATTATCTATCACTCGATATATCCATCTGTAAGAAAAATAGCCTGAGTGATTCATTTTCAAGACGTGCTTAACAAAAGTCGCTTAACTAGCTTGCAGGTATGGCGATCCCAGAAAGTACACTTTCCAGAAAGTCCCTGAACAAACGAAACCCGGGAGCACCACCCCAACTTCTTAAAATGGTGGCTGGTCATCAACCCTTCGTTCTTTCTACCTCCTGGTTCTCCCTCCTCAAGACATTTGGCGGGCCTTTATCCCAGGCAAGAAAAGAGGGAAGGGGGACAATGAATGCCTTATAAGGGAATAATAAAACGTAGGCGACATCTGGGAAGATTGTACACCACGTAGTACTGGGCCAATGAGGAAATGGGGGAGGACTTGCATTGCTTGGGAATAAACTGCTTGCTGTAACTATTCAAGTGTGCATGCCTACCAGATGCCCGATCTCACAAGACCTCCATTAAAGTCTCACTTCTGCTGCACTCTGCGTCTCTGTGACCACCCTTTGGTTTTGGACAGGTGGGTTTGTTTCTCATACATCCATCTACCTACCCATCTGTCTTCGTGTTTTCTTACCAGAGCTTCACCAAGACAAGGACTTGTTCACTGCTCGATCCCCGTGCCTGCACAGAGCAGATGCTCAAGCCTGATCTCACTGCCTGCATTTCTGGGTTGGGTAGCTGCCGGCTACTTCTGGACTACATTCTATGCTCTGCATCGTGTGCGTTCAACCGACAGACACATTCTTGTCCTACTTGCTCCAGCAAATGTCTCACAACTGGCTTTCAGTGGCCAGGCCTGGGTGATGTGTCCCCTGGATCCAGGGATTGGGCCCAACCCCACACAGACCATAGGGATAGCAACAGGGGAAGGAGTAGATTCTCAGGGAACTGTTATCAGGAGAAGGGGGAGAACGGTGCATATTCATTGTATGTGGTTGACCTACTTCAACAATTTAGGAAGGGAAAGTGGGACTTACAGACACAGACACACCGGCCAACAGCTGAGAGCTGACGTCTGACAAAGAGCACGGTGAAGCAGGTAGGGAAAAAAGCACAACCCCTTGGGTCACATATTTCATCCGTGACTTTTCCCTTGCAAATGTTCTATATGTTTGTTTTCTTTCTCATTATGATCCTTTCGTTCCAGCCCTCCCTCATCGTTTCACATTCCTTTTTTAAAAAAAATTCTTTTTGAGTCAGAGTCTCACTCTGCTGCTCCGCCTGGAGTGCAGTGGCATGCTCACGGCTACCACAGCCTCAACCAGCTAAGCTCAGGTGATCCTTCCACCTCAACCTCCCACGCCTGGCTAATTTTTTTATTTATTGTAGAGACAAGGTCTTGCCAAGTTGCCCAGGCTTGTCTCGAACCCCTGGGCTCTGGCGATCCTCTCATCTCTGCCTTCCAAAGTGCTGGGATTATAGGTGTGAGCCACAGCACCTGACTATATTCCTTAATCTAATAAAAATAGTTTATTATTAAATACAACTGTACTATTTATCAAACATTCGCAAAATACAGATTACCTCATTTTATCCTCACAATTCTATGAGGTAGTCACCACTATGATCCCATTTTACGGATGAGTCAAGCACGGCTAAGAAAGGCTAAATAGCTGGTAAACTGAGGAGGGTGTTCCTTTTAAGCTCGGAAGCCTGCTTGGGCAGGGCAGGGCTGGCCCGGGTGTGGGAGGGGAAGAAGGGACTCTGCTCTTAAGACACAGGGCTCTGGAAGGTTGGCACTAGGAAGGGTGTTTTCCAGTCCCCAGGAATCTGTAGGTTTACTGACCTCTCAGGGGCACTCTGGTCAGCAGACTTGAGTGCGGTCTCCTAGTACTACACAGCTCTCCACACCGTCTCTCTCCTCCCATCTGAATCCAGTACTTTAAGAAAGACCCGAGACAGAGTGAGCCCCAAACCCGTGCTGTGGAGGGGCCCACATGGCATGGTTTCCTTTGCACTCCTACCAGCGGAGTGCACTCTTTAGGACCCTGTGCACTTCCTGTCAGGCAGGAGCTTTCTTGAGACTTCAAAGGAGGCTCACCAGTGGAGTGTCAAGCAGATTGCCTACTGCCAATAAAGAACTAAAGCCTGGAGCAATCACAACTTCCCTCTGATTCCTGAGTAGCCAAAGCACAAAGCAGGGATGAAAGTCTCCTGATGACCCCGGGGGGGAAACAAAAACATCCAAGAGTGGATTCCAAAGACTGTAATGCGACAGACCTCACAAAAAAATTGTACTAGCTTCTGAAGTTATTGGAACTCATTCCACTGTATTGGGAGAGATATCATGATACCCAGAGAAAAATGACCTGATACAGTTAAAACTAATGTAATGTCACACATATTATTCTGGAACAAAATAAATAGAATAATATACTTTCTATTTCTAGACTGCTTTTATTTTTTAAGAATTTCAATACCAGAGCACTTGACCAATACGATCTTAATCCTTTACCATGTTTCCTTTATGAAAATGTCCTGCTGTATATTCAAAACCTACTTCTTGCTTATAAAAAGTCTCAAGAATGCCTTATTGAGAACAAATCTGAACGGAAAGGAGACAACAATACAGTTCCCAGGCTACACATAACCCACCCAAGGGCTCAAGCTGATCTCTATTCTGGAAGTTGGGGCTGTGGGTGTTCTCCACATCAGACAGCTCAGGCAGGGGCAGGGAGGGAATCACATCTCGGGCCACAGTGCTCTGAAGGATGTCCTGCTATGTGCTTATCAAGTCTCTGTGTTGGGATATGTGTAGACTTGTGTTCCATTTTCTCCTTGCTGTTTCAGGCACTGTGACCCAAAATAAGTTTAACTATTAACCAATGTCCCCTGGAAGCAATCACTCCTTTGTGTCTGACTTAGGGACTTCAAGTGGTTAGCTGCTAACCTCTTCTCAAAACTTAGGCGAGTAGAAAGAAGGCTGGCCTGGAAGTCAAAGATTAGTCACTATTAGATGGTATCTCTCAGCCTCAGTTTCCTAATCTTTCCTAAATTTCCTAAAAATGAGGAAACAGCCTCAGTTATCCCTAAAGAGCCTGCCTATAAAATAATTCCATGAAGACCAGGCGCGGTGGCTCAAGCCTATAATCCCAGCACTTTGGGAGGCTGAGGTGAGAGGATTGCCTGAGCCCACGGGTTCGAGACCAGCCTGGGCAACATGGTGAGACCTCATCTCTACAATAAATCAAAAAAATTAGCTGGGCGTGGTAGCGCGTGCCTGTAGTTCCAGCTACTTGGAAGGCTAAGATGGAAGGATCGCCTGAGTCCAGCAGATTGAGGCTGCAGTGGCTGGTAGCATGCCACTGCACTCCAGCCTGGGCGACAGAGTGAGACTCCAACTTGAAAAAAATAAAGAATTCTGTGAATCTATGCCATCATAAGATAATTGAAGTGTTTAGAGTTTAATAATTATAATTGAATTACTTTCAATGTTTTTATAATAATTATTCCCCCTGCCCACTGTGACCCAAAATGACCCTGGCTACATTATATCTCTTCTCTCTGAACCAATAAGCATTTATGATCTTTGTCTTGCAAGACAACCAAAGGTGACACTAGATCCAGAATGCTATGACGCAGAGTCATGGAGGCCATGACAGTGTCCACCTTGAGCAGAGAGGGTGGACATGCCCACACACATCAAGCTCCTCTCAGGATTCTAAGCTGCAATCTTCCACTAAATGTCTGATTCTACTCACTTCTTACTAAAAAGTGCTGTCAGATTTCCCCTCACAATAATGAGCAAATTCACAGCCTTGGGGGGTAATATAGCTATATTCCTTTCCCTTCCTTTTTACAAGTTCTAGTTTCAGATGGCAGTGATAAAAGGAACATTCTCAAGCTCTTAAGCTCTAGATTGGAAAAATAAATACATGTGAATAGAAATTCCCCACTCTCTTCACTCTGTATCAAAGCCCGGTGGAATCAATTTTACCACCCCGAGTCTCACTGCAATCAATGGTGTAAGCTCCTGGATTCATTTCCAAGAGATTTGGCATTGTAAAAATAATTGGATTGCACTGCACTCTAACACTCCCTTTCAGGAAACAGAAAATGTGCCTTTGCTAGTTAGGTGGGGGTGACAACTCGCCTGAGTGCTGGGAGGTTTCACCCTGTGTTTTCAGTATTGTCTTGTCAAGAGGAGCTATTATCAAGTCCCAAATGAGCTTGGCAGTGCTACCCTCAATGAGGTGTTTAAAACTGCCTTCCCTAGTGAGAATGAAAACACTTCTTTTGTTCCCATCCTTAAAATTAACTGCATAGTATTACCACTATCAATGAGGTGTTTAACATCAAAATTGCCCTCCCTGGTGAGAAGAGAAACACTTACTTTGTTTCCTTCCTTAAAATTAATTGAGGTTTTAAAAAACTCATCCTTATTCAACCAACAGTTGCAGAGAAGGGGAGAAGAGACAAAAAATGTAATTTTAAAATGTCGTCCGTGGTAGTCCAGCGAAGGTTTCCAGCACATTCTTCCCATGTAGACCACTTGCTGAACACTTTTCTCCCCCTGCTTGATTTTCCTCCATTATATTTTATAACATTGACCTCATCAGTGTGGCCCTTGACAGGGAGTTAATTACTAGATACTTGCTAAGATGAAGGAATGAAAGACCGACACATTCTTGACCAACTTGCAATTTTCCGCAAGCCTCTCTACTTGTTCTATGAGATTAAAGAAATTGCCTACGAAAATTAAAATTAGTTTCTAATATTGGTGTCTAAGGAGGCTTTGATAGCTATAGCTAAACAGACCCCCTCCCATCCCGCATTTCCTCAGGGGATTTCAGAGGTAGCTCTGACTTTCACTGCAGTCTGGCCAGTGTTTGAGGCATGAGGTATTCTGTGGTCACTGCCTTCGCAAGATGCAGCAGAATGCAGAAGACAAAAGAGGCAAAGTCCTGACTTTTACTCAAAAGTCCAGATAGGGCATAGCAACAATAGGTTTATAAGAATAAGTAGAGTCAGGCTACCTCATGCCCAGGTAAGAAATTCTCCAACGAGCCACGCTCGGTGGCTCAGCCTGTAATCCCGCGCCTTTGGGAGGCTGAGGTGAGTGGATGGCCTGAGCCCGCGGGGTTGAGACCCGCCTGGGCAGCGAGACCTCATCTCTATGATAAAAAAAAAAAAAAAAAAAAATCAGCCAGGCGTGTTAGCGCATGCCTGTAATTCCGGCTACTCGGAAGGCTGGGGTGGAAGGATCGCTGGAGCCCAGCAGATCGAGGCTGCAGTGGCCGGGAGCAGCCACTGCACTCCAGTCTGGGCGACAGAGTGAGACTCCGACTCAAAAAAAAAAAAAAAAAAAAGAAATTCTCCAACGGAAAGGAAAACTTGAAGGGTGAGAGGGGAACCTAGAAACTGAGGCGGCTGCTGTGTTTCTCTGAGGACCACCCTCCACCCCACCCCACCCCGGTCCTGCATACCAGTCCACCACGGCTGAATTTCAGTGGGAGGGAGGAGGAAAGGGAAGGAGAAAGGTGGGAAGGATGGAAAACTCTAGGTTGGAGAATCCATGAGCAAAATGACGCATGCTCCATTCTCAGCAGAACCCAGGGAGGCTGCAGGACATCCTGTCTTTCTAGCATGGTATGGAGGAGTTGACTAGAAACAACTGCAAGATGTGCCTGGGCAAGCAGAGCTGAGATAGCCCCACAGGGCAGCTGCATTCCCCAGCAGGGTACAACAGTCAGTGGGACAATCACCTCTGCCAGAGAGAGGCACAGCAAGGAGACGGCAAGGAGAGTCGTCTGCCTGGGCCTACAAGGACCTACGTGGATTAAAACCTGAGGGGAAAGATGGATGCTGCAGGGGCCAACTGGGAGCACCTCACCTGGACCCTGCCGGTGGCCTCTGCGCCTCGGCACTGTGTGGGCTCCCTGCTAATGAAGCTCAGACTTCAGAGAAGAAAGTGACATCTGAAGCTGACTGAAATGAAGCTTCCACTACTCAGTAGAATGGGACCTTAAATAGAAAACAGATCCAATAGCTGAAAAATACTGTAGCTGCATTTCTTTGCACGTTGAGTTAATGGACTAAGATGTGTGGTTCATCTGCAAAGATGCTCTTTTCAGAAACAACAACAACAAAATTAGTACACGGTGTCAATATTATCAAATAAAACTTAGAACATCTTTCTAAAGTTCATTAATTGGCTATATAATTATATATTAATTCACTATAATTAATTATATATATTTATATATACAATCTCATATATTTTATATATATAGAATCTCATTCCTTACAATTCATAGGTGCTGGTATTTCCATCTTACAGGTAAGGAAATGAAAACTCAGAAAGAAAAGTTCAAAAATTTGCCTGGCTGAGCACAGTACCTCATGCCTGTAATGCCTGTAATCCCAGCACTTTGGGGGACTGAGGTTAGAGAATCACTTGAGGCCAGGAGGTCGGGGCTGCAGTGAATGATTATGTCACCACAACAAAGTGAGACACCGTCTCCAAACTTGTTTTTTTAATAATAATAATTTGCCAGAGGCTATAATTGTAGTAAATAGTGGAACCAGAATCCAAACCCAGGAATGTCTGATTCCTAAATCAGTATCCTTAACCACTAAACTGCATGCCATCCTTCCATTTGGCTTTGCAGATATCTCCAGGTGATCATTCCTTTCTACTTCCTCCACTGCTCATGTTTTCAAGGTAATCACACACTTGTGGACTGAATCCCTGGAGACACAAAAAACACACATTTCTGTTCTTTCTTGAGGTTCCAGTCATTTTATTAGATTTGCCATGAAAAGCAACAACCAACCAGGCTCGGTGGCTCAGCCTGTCATCCCAGTGCTTTGGGAGGCCAAGGCGAGTGGACTGCCTGAGCCCGTGGGTTCAAGACCCGCCCGGGCAACTTGGCAAGACCTCATCTCTACAATAAATCAAAAACTAGCCGGGCGTGGTAGCGCGCCCTGTAGTTCCAGCTACTTGGAAGGCTGAGGCGGAAGGATCGCCGGAGCCCAGCAGGTCGAGGCTGCGGTGGCTGGGAGTGGCCACTGCACTCCAGGCCAGGCAACAGAGTGAGACTCCAACTCAGAACAGAAAAGAAAAGCCACCACCTTAGCTAGCTCTCTGCCCCCTCCTCCAACACCCATCCCCACATGCACACAGCACAGGACGCAAGGTCCTCCTCCCCGTAGCCCTCTCCACTCACATGATGGGAAGAAATGGCACTGGCGGGACTTGGCCTTCTTCATAGAGCACAGAACAGGAAGACCAAAAAAGACCCTTATGAAGAGTTTTGTTGTGCCGTTGTCCTAGGGTAGAGTCAGGATGGAGGCAAAGGCAGGGTGAAGGCTGGGGTCCCTCAGAGATCAGAATTAGCCTGAGGGGCACAGAGTCCACCCAGAAAGATGGCTGTATAGAGGGGACAGGGGTGTCCCTGTGGTGGTAAGGCAGCTATAAATCCTTTCTCCTCCCTACACCCTCCCTCCCCCACCTCTGCTAGCTCCTATGTGGAGCGGTAAGGGGCTCTGGAGCAGGAAACAGTCACAATTCTCCCAAAAAGAAACATATATTTCTCTTTTTCCCCCCTCTCTCTTTATTTTAAAGGTAAGGGGTACAATTCAGGATTAGGTATACAAATGTTCATTATGCAGGTGCCCTTGTGGATGAGGTGTGCCCCTCCCTCCGCTGACAGTCTCCCTCAACTGCCAATCCTACCCCCACTCCTGGCAGTTTCCCACTACTGCCAATCCCTTTCTTATAGTATTATGATAATTGCTTGAGGTCAGCTTATGAGTGAGAACATATGGTACTCTGTTCTTTGTTCTGTGATAGATCACTGAGTATGATCGACTTTAAATCCATCCAAGTTGCTGCAAAGTCCATGTTTGTCCTTATTTATGGCTCCATAATATTCCATTGTGTATATGTACCACATTTCTTTTATCCAGTCCTGCTTCATTGGTAGCATGGTTGGTTCCATGTTTTTGCTATTGTGAATAGAGCTGCAACAAACATGCGTGTGTAGGTATCTTTTTGGTAGAATGACTTGAGTTCCTCAGGGTATGTTCCCAATAGGGGGATTGCTGGGTCATATGGAAGGTCAATATCTAGTTCTTTCAGAAATCACTACACTGCCTTCCAAAGAGGTTGCATTAGTTTGCATTCCCACCAGCAGTGTAGAAGCATTCCTTTTTCTCCGCATCCTCACCAGCATCTGTTGTTGTTTGTTTTATTAATGGTGGCCATTCTTACTCGGGTTGGTTGGTATCTCAGTATGGTTTTGATTTGCATTTCTCTGATGATTAGTGAGGCTAAACACTTTTTCATGTGTCTGTTGGCTGCCAATCTTCTTTTGAGAAGTGTTTATTCATGTCTTTTGCTCACTTTGTAATGGGGCTGTTGTTTGTCTTTTTCCTTCCAGCACATTTGAGTTTCTTGTGGATCCTAGATGTTAGGCCTTTGTCAGATATACAGTTGGCATATATTTTTTTCTCATTCTGTGGGCTGTCTCCCCACTCTCTTGATGGTTTCTTTTGCTTTGCAGAAGTTCGTTGGTTTGACCGGGGTCCCACTTGTCTATCTTCTCTCTTATGGTATGGGCACTTAGGGTTTTGATCAGGAATTGGTTGTCAGTTCCAATTTCCATAAGGGTGTGTCCTGCATTTTCTAAGGGTCTTATGGTTTGAGGTTTTACATTTAGGTCTCTGATCCATTTAGAGTTAATTTTTGTGTATGGGGATAGATAGGAGTCTTGTTTGAATCTTCTGCATGTGGTCAGCCAGTTTTCCCAGCACTATTTACTGAATAGGTTCTTCTCTCTTCAGTGGTTGTTGTTGGAGGCTTTGTCAAAGATGAGTTGGTTGAGAAATTGAGGTTTTGCTTCTGGAATCTCTATCCTGTTCCACTGGTCCATATGCCTGTTCTTGTACCAATACCAGGCTGTTTTGATTATTGCAGCCTTATAGTAAAGTTTAGGGTCTGGAAATATTATACCTCCTGCTTTGTTTCTTTTGCTAATTATTGTTTTGGCTATTCATGGTCATTTATGTTTCCATATGAATTTCTGTATTGGCATTTCCAGGTCTAAGAAGAATGATGTTGGTAATTTAATGGGTGTTGCATTGAACCTGTAGATTGCCTTTGGTAGGATGGACATCTTTTTCTTTTTTTTTTTTTTTGAGTTGGAGTCTCACTTTGTCGCCCAGACTGGAGTGCAGTGGCTGCTCCCGGCCACCGCAGCCTCGACCTGCTGGGCTCCGGCGATCCTTCCGCCTCAGCCTTCCAAGTAGCTGAAACTACAGGCGCGTGCTACCACACCCGGCTAAATTTTTGATTTATTGTAGAGATGAGGTCTTGCCAAGTTGCCCAGGTGGGTCTCGAACCCGCGGGCTCAGGCAATCCACTCACCTCAGACTCCCAAAGCGTGGGATTACAGGCTGAGCCACCAAGCCCAGCTAGGATGGCCATCTTAACAATGTTGATTCTTCCTATCCATGAGCATGAAATATTTTTCCATTTGTTAGTGTCTTCTTGGATTTCTTTGAGCAGTGTTTTGTAGTTATTGTAAAGGTCTTTCATTTCTCTGGTTAGGAAGATGCAGAGGTATTTCATTATTTTTGTGGCTATTGTGATGGGATTAGAAGCACACATTTCTTATCATTCCTGTTCCTAACTTCCAAAGGGCCCAATAATTAAGTAGGTTGTTGTTATTGTAATCTTAATGCCTAGACTTACCAGGTCATAACTCAGTTCCTATTTTTTTGCAGTTACCATACCTTGCAAATTAAGCAAAACTCCTGGCTAGACTTCACCAAGGGGCTGTGATAAGAGACAGAGCCCTAGACCAGAAATCAGTAGATCTTCTATGAGCCTTGGTTTCTAGTTTTACTTTGCCATTAACCAGTTGTTTGATCTTGGGCAATCATTAATCACTCTAACCCTTGGCTTCTTCATCCACAAAATAAACACAATCTCTAAGGTCCTCTTCCAGCTCTAACTTTCCATGATTCTGAAGAGTCAGGATTGAGTTTATTTTATGGGAACTTGAAATGCACTCCTCCAAATACTATCTCTGATCTCCATCTCCCTCCTAGATTTAAATCTTCCTCAGTCTGGAATGAGGCACAGGTGTAGAGCTTCACAAAGGGATGGGAAAATAAAATATAATCATACCTCATTTTGTTGGCATTAGGAGGAACATGAAGACTAAACAGACAAAATTTTCTGTAAGGCTATATAGAAGAGTATATAAAAATGCAAGAATTGCTATAAAAATGTTTTTCACTTTGGCTAAAATGTGGAGGAAAGAAAGTCGTCCTGACAACAGCACCTCTCATATGAGAATTATCTTATGCCACTTAAAGTTGCTTACTACCATCCTTCCTTTAAAATCTTTTCTGGTATTTGGTGATCCTCCTGTTCCTTTTGCTCTTATCTCCGTTGCCTTGAGTATAAATCCTTCAACTTATTGAATTTGCTATTTTCCTTGCATAACATTGAGCTTACGCAGATGTTTTATTATTTTTTATTTTTTTGAGTCGGAGTCTCACTCTGTCACCCAGACTGGAGTGCAGTGGCCACTCCCGGCCACCGCAGCCTCGACCTGCTGGGCTCCGGCGATCCTTCTGCCTCACCCTTCCAAGTAGCCAGAATTACAGGCGCGCGCTACCACGCTCAGCTAATTTTTTATTTATTGTGAGATGAGGTCTCGCCAAGTTGCCCAGGCGGGTCTCGAACCCGCAGGCTCAGGCAATCCACTCACTCCAGCCTCCCAAAGCACGGGATTACAGGCTGAGCCACCAAGCCCAGCTGATGTTTTATTATTCTTAGGGTGAATGCATGGCTCAGTTCTGTACATAATGAAAATATTTCATACCCCAGGTAGAGTGTTTATGCAGGGGATAGATATATGACCCAACAGGACCTTAGGACGACGGAGGAAACTATTAGGGCAGACATGCTCTCTTTCTGCTGAAGTTGCTGAACTATGAAGGATGTACACTGTAAGCTCCTAGGAACCATTTTCCACCGCGTAGGAAGAGCTTGCCTGAGATTGAAGGTAACATGAGAAAACAAAGTAAAGAGACAAGAAAATCAGGCTTCCTGATGACATTGTTTGAATACTGGAACCCATAGTCTATCCCTGGACTGTTAGAAACAAAGCCTATAAATTTCCTTTCTGATTTTTTCAGTAGAAATCATAATTTTTTGTCACTAGCAACTGAAATTAATCAAACTAGAATTTGTGAACCTGTAGAGGAAGTCCATAGTTCTCTAATTTCTTTACATCAGTAGATGCCCAAGAAGCCTTTCTAAAATGAAGGTCGATTGCTACCCTATGGTAAAGAAAGCAAAGTGGAATCCCATCTGACTATCATTCGCATGATGATTTTAGAAACTGAGTCCCATGAAGGTGTAACTTCACAATCTAATCCTCACAGCAGCAAACACAACTATTAACATTTACTGTAAGGCTTAATAAGAAAACAGAATGGCAAAAACACTGCAAGGAAGCAGGAGCACTTCAGAATTCTCCATCTGCTATCAATTTACTACTAGGGATTAGATTTTATCATAAAGGCGTATTTTTGGAATATCCAAATAACTGTAATAGGGTCTCTTCTCCAGAATTTTCTTACATGATGTGGGAATCAAGAGCTAACTGTCTAAAATTGATAGATCAAATAAGTAATGATTAAGTGTAATATATGAAAGGTGGCCAACAGGAAAATAGTAAAAACATTAACAAAAATTGGGAGGAAAATAAGGCGTTGTGTAAATAATATGAAATTATCATCTTTCACATTCAGGAGTGAAATAAGTACTGCTTAACGCCGAAAAATCAAGAAGTGGAAGTATAAGCGTGTAAGTCAGAGTTATGAAATAAAGAAATGACATTAACACTGATGTCTGCAGAGTGGGACCTGAGTAAAGAAGGGAGGTTTTACTTTCATTTAAACTGTTTAATTATACTTAAATGTCTCATTTTTGTGTGTATGTTTAACTGGCCAGAAAAACTTTATCAAGGCAGCTTGTCCTCCTGCCCTCTGAAGTGTCCGTTTCAAGCATCTCTGCTCCCCCAGAGGGACGCCATCTCAGCTTCCCATCTCCAAACTTACACATCTCTTTCTTTTAAAATAAAGGAACTGCCTGTCTATCTAAGGTTAATCTGCCTGTGTGTTGACCCTAGTCCCTCTTATTTCTCCAGAAATTGCTAGCTGCTCATTTTTTCCAGAACCCTCAAACTCCCCTCCTCTGTGAGGTGTACATGTTCAAGCTCCCAACCAGCAGGTGCACATGTTCACGCTACTTCCATCTTAAACTGAAAGGCCGCCTTGACCCCACGCTCCTCTCCAGTTTCCCTTCGCTTCTCCCCCTTAAGCCAAATCTCTCATGTCCTGCTCCTGAACTCACTCCAATATCAAGTCTGCCTTCAAGCTGGGCTCGGTGGCTCAGCCTGTAATTCCGCGCCTTTGGGAGGCCGAGGTGAATGAATTGCCTAAGCCCGCGGGTTCGAGACCCGCCTGGGCAACTTGGCGAGACCTCATCTCTACAATAAATCAAAAATCAGCTGGGTGTGGTAGCGCGTGCCTATAATTCCGGCTACTTGGAAGGCTGAGGCGAAAGGATCGCCGGAGCCCGGCAGTCAAGGCTGCGGTGGCCGGGAGCGGCCACTGCACTCCAGTCTGGGCGACAGAGTGAGACTCCAACTCAAAAAAAAAAAGTCTGCCTTCATCATTCCGGCAAAACTGCTTTTGCTAAGCTCCCTGATGACTCCAATCTCGAAACCCCACTGTTAGTACCAGTCTTTGTCTTGATTTCTCGCAGCTTCCGACTCTGGGGACCACTCCCTTCTTCAAAGCAGTATTCTCTTGCTTTGACTCGAGGACAACATACCTTATCACTGCAGTTTGCTGACTTGTGTCCTTACACATCGGTTGTGCACATAGCCTTGGCCATGACACTGATGGGAGTATTTGCTCTATACAAACCTTTGCACTCCACATGCAAACCTTCACACCAAGGGCTTCGTGGCTTCCACAATCACATTCAGGAATAGGGGCCCCAAGAAGGCCGGGTGAGATGGTTAACATCTGCACTCCCAGCACTTTGGAAGGCTGAGGTAAGAGAAATGCTTGAGCCCGGGAGTTCGAGATCAGCCCAGGCAACATAAGACCTTGTCTCTACAAAACATAAAAAATTAGCTGGGCTTGGTGGCGCCTGCTTGTAGTCTCAGTTACTCAGGAGGCTGAGGAGGAAGGATCACTGAGTCCAGGATGTTGAGGCTGCAGTGAGCCATGATTATGCCACTGTACTCCAGTCTGGGTGACAAGAGTGAGACCCCAAATTTTAAAAAATGTTCCATGGGAAAGCCATTTGCAGAAAGGCCAGCTTGATGCTGGAATTTTTATTGCATTTCTTTAAAGATATGATATAGCACCAGTTTCAAGGAATGGGCTTCCACTTATAGCAGAAAACTTAATCTTGTGAAATGTACGCTTGTGGTTTGAAACTGGATTTGGGACGATGGTGAATATTTCTCAGTTGATGAGGATTTTCTCCTTTTCTTCTCTGATCAGGTTTCTAGTAAGGGTAGTGCTGGGGGGATGGACTTAGGTATCATCCTAGCATTGTCTCTGCGCTCTCCTCCCTATGGGCTCCACTGAATATATTACGGTCTGATCTCCCAGCACCAGCAATGACATTATTTCAGGAGAGCTTGATGGTTCTCCCCTGTTGACTTGGCCTGACGGGGATGGCACTGGTCAGAAGCCTCGCTGAACAGCTGCATCTCCCTTTGCTGACGAGCTATGACCTTCAGCCTCATTCACCTAGGACCCTGGTGCTTGGCATGCACCATTCGACTCTTGGGAACTTTTTGAATCTCCTTTAGGTCCTGTCAGAGCTGAGGGCTGGCACAAATGTCGGGGCAGAGCACGGAGCAGTAGGGTCGGTTATGAGAGCTATGGAAGGTCATCTCTAGGTCGCCTCCCGTCCTCTAAAGGTCAACACACGCAGGCTCTGGGTACCATATGGCTGTCTTCCCCCGAGGCTCAGGCACAGGCAGGGCCATCTGCTCTTAGACCTCAACAGCTTTCCATCAGCTTGTACAGCCATGGCCTCCCTGCCCTGTCCTTCGCGTAAGATTTTCCCATCATCCCCCAAGTTCTCTTCTCGCCTTTTCTCTCTGAGCCTCTCCTCCCGCCCAGAAAAGAATTCCTGTCTGTAAAAAAGGCTATATGTATATTCTTCTCAACTTTGTGGCTCATGGCCTATGACCCAAAACTTAATATGCCAAGTCAACTTTTTAAGAATCAAAAAAGAAAACACATGTATCTTTTCTGTGAAGCACCAGCCTTCTGCAAATAAGTACTCAACTTTTCTGACTAGATCACTTTTATAGCTTAAAAAATTATTTTCAAATTCAAGTTCTGCAAGTATTTGTTCTCTCTTTGTGGCAATGAAGCTCCTAAGTGGAAGGAAAGTTATGAAGCAACAAGAAGAAAAAGTGGTAAAATTGTTGGTTTTAAATTCACAAATGTCATCTAGGTATGCAGTCATAGATTGTTTTACTTATTATGGTCCCCTTGCCACAAGATTTCTCCAGCTTTCAAATAGCCAGATTTCTGCAGTCCTTCACGCCTCTAAATTTTCAGGAATTAGCTGTTAAAAGGAGGAAAGAATAGCAAAACTAGAAACAAAATCCCAAGCTTCAAAATTTCTCTGCGCCTGTTTGCATGCACTTTCTTTAGCATGGCAGGAATGCGGGCTGGATTTTGACTGTTGTAGCAGGTGCCTAAATTATACGGCTTTTTGTTAATCTTATCTGATTTTATCTAAAGTGACCATTTTTTGCTTATTTTGACATCAAAGTCCGCATTTACTCCAAGGAAAATCCCATTCGCTTTCATAATTTATCATTCCCCATCGTTTATTATTTTTTGAGTCGCGGCCCCTGAGTCGTGGGGACCGCAGCCGCCAGGCCCGGAGCTTTCGCCGAGTTGCCCAGGCTGGCCTCCAGCTCCTGGGCTCGAGCCATATCCTCCTGCCTCGGCCTCCCGAAATGTTGGGATTACGGGCGTGAGCCACCGCGCCAGGCCTCTTTTACCATGGACATTGCCTAACCACAACCTCCCAGCACACACGTGCCTCCTGACAACAAGGCCAAGCCGGCAGTCGCGGGACGCGTCGTCGCCGTGGACATCGCCAAGCGGGAGGGGGAGGAGGAGGAAGGAAACCGACAGGGCGAGGCTCGGGGCATCGCGCTCCACCCCGGGCCACTCGCCCGGCCGGAGGCGCCGCCGCCGCTCGGACGCGACACACGCGAGACCCGGCGCGGGCCGCGCGCAGTCCCGTCTCGCGGCCGAGACCCGGAGCGCCGGCCACGCCAGGCGGCCGCGCCCGGGCGAGGACTCGCCTCCCACGGCGGGCGAGCCGGCCCGATCGTGCTCCTCGCGGCCCGGAGCCCCCCGGTGAGTGGACCGGCGCCCTCGACGCCCTTGCGACCGCGCGGCCGAGGACGCCGCGCCCGTCCGCGCGAGCCGCGGCCGCGGGCGCCCCCAGACGTGGAGGCGGCGGCTCCTCCGGCCCCGCTCGGTCCCGGCGTCTCGCGGCGGAGACCCAGGGCTCGAGGACGCCGCCCGGGCTGCGGTGGAGGCGGCGTCACAAAGCGCCGCCGGAGCGCCCGGGCCCGCCTCCCCCGCCCCGCTCCCTCCCCTCCGCGGCGCGGCGGAGCCTCGGCGTCGCGGCGGCTCCTCGGCGCCGCAAAGCGCCCTGGGAGGGCCGCTCGCGCCGGAAGGACGCGCGGGCGCGCGGCGGCGGCGGCGAGGCTATAAAAGGGCCGGGGCCGGCGGCGGGCGGAAGTGGGCGGCGCAGGGGCGCGGGCGCTGTGGTGTGGTGCGCGGCCTCGGGAGGGGCGTTCTCCGCAGGGCCGCCGGTGCAGGCCGCAGTGACAGGCCCGCGCGTCTGCCCGCGTCTTTCTGGTGCAGCATCTGCTTGCGGCCTCCGCGTTCCGCAGGCCCAACATGGCGCAGGAGGTGTCGGAGTACCTGAGCCAGAACCCGCAGGTGGCCGCCTGGGTGGAGGCGCTGCGCTGCGACGGCGAGACTGACAAACATGGGCGCCACCGCCGCGAGTTCCTGCTCCGCAACGCCGGGGACCTGGCCCCGCCGGGCGGCGCCGCCGCCGCGGAGGAGGGCGCCGAGGCCGAGGGCGCGCCCCGCCAGCGGCAGCTGCAGCAGCTCGTCTCGTTCTCCATGGCCTGGGCGAACCACGTCTTCCTCGGGTGCCGGTGAGTGGGGAGGCGTCGCGGCCGGCCTCCCCGGCGCGTCTCCCGGCCCGGGCCCGGCGCCCCCCGCGGGCCGGCCGGGGCGGGGAGGGGAGGGCGGGGCGGGGAGCGCGGGAACCCGCGGGCGCGAAGGCCCCGTCTCTGCGGAAGCCGACGGGGCGGCCGCCTGCAGGCGCCCCGGGACGTGGGGGGGCCGCTGGCAGGGTGGCCGGCGTCCGGCTGACAACGCGCTTGGGGGCGGACCCCAGACCTCGAGGCTGGTGGGAAGACGCCCCGCCTCCCAGACCCCGGGGGACGCTTGTTTAGGGGGTTTCCGGCGTGTGGTACCCTTTATCGGCTGCAGCCAGGAAATGCAGTTCCTGCGGCCTGTTTTTGCACGCCCCACGCCGTAGCTTACGGGGGGGAAGAAACCACTTTTTAAGAGGTGACTTTTCTTTCTTTTTCAGATACCCTCAAAAAGTTATGGATAAAATTCTTAGTATGGCTGAAGGCATCAAAGTGACAGATGCTCCAATCCATACCCCAAGAGACGAACTGGTTGCCAAGGTGAAGAAAAGAGGGATATCGAGTAGCAATGGTTAGCAGATCATAGATGTGACCATACATAGGAGTTTAGAACATAAGTTTGCTATAATTAGGAATTATTGTTATTACTAATTTTAACGAGCCGGAAGTTTTGTAATGTTATTAATCAAGTTGGAATGTTAAACGTAAATTAAATGTCTGTGTTTTTAGGCTCTGATTTTGATAGTTTCCTTTGACTGCTTTGGATTTTGAAGTGTTTGATGTTGTCTGATGCTATTAATCTTTTGATATTAGAAGTTAATGATACTGTTCCACACTTTAAAGAAATTACTGAAGTTATCCCACATTTTTTAAAGAAACTACTAGTCCTGAAATATTTTTTGCCCTCTGCCTTTATTTATTTATTTATTTATTTATTTTTGAGTTGGAGTCTCACTCTGTCGCCCAGAGTGGAGTGCAGTGGCTGCTCCCGGCCACCGCGGCCTCGACCTGCTGGGCTCCGGCGATCTTTCCGCCTCAGCCTTCCAAGTAGCCGGAATTACAGGCATGCACTACCACGCCCGGCTGATTTTTTGATTTATTGTAGAGATGAGGTCTCGCTGCCCAGGCGGGTCTCGAACCCGCGGGCTAGGCAATCCACTCACCTCAGCCTCCCAAAGGCGCGGGATTACAGGCTGAGGCACCAAGCTCGACTCTGCCTTTATTTTTAATGTGTTTCTGTCTTGTCTGCAGATATGTACCAGGTATTCTTAGTCACATACCTGTCTTTTTCTTCTTTTTAGAAGGGGTAGAAGAGCCATCCAAAAAACGAGTCATAGAAGGAAAAAACAATTCTGCAATTGAGCAAGATCATGCAAAGATTTCTGCCAAGCCAGAATTTGCATCAGCTCAGCAGGAAAACAGTTCAACATGTACCAGGTCATCCACCAAATCAGAGAGTAGTGGAAACTCAACTCGGAGCTCTGGCATCTCGGCTCAGAATAGCTCTGCAAGTGATGGAGATCGATCTGTTTCCAGCCAAAGCAGCAACAGCAGCGTTTCTTCTCAGGTAACAACGGTAGGATCTGGAAAAGCTTCTGAATCAGAAGCTCCAGATAAACATGGTTCAGCATCTTTTGTTTCTTCATTGCTGAAGTCTAGTGTGAATAGTCACATGACCCAATCCACTGATTCCAAAGAGCATAGTGGATCCCCTAAAAAGAGTGCTTTAGAAGGCTCCTCAGTCTCAGCTTCCCAAAGCAGCTCAGAGATTGAGGTGCCCTTGTTGGGCACCTCAGGAAGCTCAGAAGTAGAGTTGCCATTATTGTCTTCTAAGCCTAGTGCAGAGACAGCTTCAAGTGGGTTAACTTCCAAATCTAGTTCAGAGGCAAGTGTTTCGTCGTCAGTTTCTAAAAACAGTTCCTCATCAGGCACATCCTTACTGACTCCCAAGAGCAGTTCCTCAACAAATACATCACTGCTAACTTCCAAAAGCACTTCCCAGGTAGCTGCATCACTACTAGCTTCCAAGAGTAGCTCCCAGACCAGTGGATCTCTGGTTTCCAAAAGCGCTTCCTTAGCAAGTGTGTCTCAGTTGGCTTCTAAGAGTAGTTCTCAGACTAGCACCTCGCAGTTGCCTTCTAAAAGTTCTTCACAGTCAAGTGAGAGTTCTGTCAAATTCTCTTGTTGCAAGTTAACCAATGAAGATGTGAAACAGAAGCAACCTTTCTTCAATAGACTGTATAAAACGGTGGCATGGAAGTTGGTAGCTGTTGGTGGCTTTAGTCCCAATGTGAATCATGGAGAGCTTTTAAACGCAGCAGTTGAGGCTCTGAAAGCAACACTGGATGTGTTTTTTGTCCCACTAAAAGAACTGGCAGATCTGCCTCAAAATAAGAGCTCTCAAGAAAGTATTGTTTGTGAGTTGAGGTGTAAGTCTGTTTATTTGGGCACTGGCTGTGGAAAAAGCAAAGAAAATGCAAAAGCGGTTGCATCAAGAGAAGCATTGAAGTTATTTCTCAAGAAAAAAGTGGTGGTGAAAATATGTAAAAGGAAATACAGAGGCAGTGAAATAGAAGACCTGGTACTCCTTGATGAAGAATCGAGGCCTGTCAACTTACCTCCAGCATTAAAACATCCTCAAGAATTACTGTAATATGTTCAAAATATCACTGCATACATCTGGTATTTGGAAAGGAAAAACTGGCTTTTGTACAGTGTAAAACACAGGCTTTCACAAATTTTGTATTGCTTTTTTTCCAGTTTTGCAGAAAATTTACATTCTAGTTCACTTCACACAGTAGAAGTTGTAAATAATTTATGAATGACAGTACACATTAAAAGATATGCATTAACAGCATACCAGTATGCTGTTTTATTTGCTGAAGAAAATACTGTCTTCTGTTTTTAATGATTAGGTACGATGTGTAGTTCAGTAGAGTCTTAAAATTTTTGTACTACTTTCAATTTGGTGAAAATGTATTCAGTTGTCTACCATGCTTTTTTTTCTAGCTGAATAAACCACATAAAAGAAAAGGGACCATAGTATTTGAATGTCTGAAAGTCTGTAAAGCTTAAGGTTTAAAAAATGTTGCCCATAATGTTGAACGTGTCTGTTAAAAAATAAAATAGTTGCTTCAGACTATTTTTATGACAAGTTGTAAGCATTTTTTAGATATAAAGCAGTATAAAGTACTTATTGTTGTTATATTCCGAAGTTGTTTGAAATTCACCATGATTTTGACCACTGCAGATTCTTTAAGCGGGTTAATTTATGTTTTGAGGTGAAATACAACTTACACTTTTTCTTAAAGACATAAATGTGGGTTTCTATATTAAGCATATTTTGTGACTACTACTATTAACAGATTGATTTGTTTAGATATTAAATGCTTTAAGCTATTTTACCTTTTCAAGAAGTTGTGTTTTTTTTCCCCTCTTCAAGTCAGAACCAATTCCTGCAAATGGGCTTTCTACTGCTTGTCATTTTAAGTTGGAACCAGGTAATTTTTCACAGTGATGAGCAACTTTTTATTGATAGGAAAGTTAGAATTTTTATTATTTTGTGTGTGTTTTTTACTGGCAGCTCCCCCAAACCAGAACAAGTTCAGAGCATCTCCCTTCAGTTTTCAAATCTAGGACTATGTGGTGTTTGTTTTAATACATCTCAATAATGCTGGGAAGACTAGAGAGCCATTTCAACTCTTCAATCAAATTGTTCAGTTGAATTACATTTGTTAGTAATAAAATGGAGTTTTGTTTGTGTGTTAGGCGATTCTGATTATATTTCTCTGTTGTATATTCTGCTTATTTTTCTTCAGACTGGCCCAAGATGTTATCTTTGTGGCCTTCTGGCTTTCTGGATGCTATCTTAAGATGCTGCACATTGAGCAATAATGGTGCTGATAATGTACAGAGAAAAAAATTTTTTTAATGACCTTTTCTGGGCCAGTTGTATTGGAATAGGAAAGCTGATTGAACATGAGTAGCACAATTGAAGTATGTAGGTGTTATTCCTTTTTTGTATTCTAGGGATAATAGACAAAGATACTTTAGTTTCCTGTGCTTGAATTGAAATAATCAGGAATGTTTTTATTTTACCAGATAACCTTTAAAAATGGTTTCCTTTTTGAGGATGTTTAATTAGATGCCAAAGCTTAAGTCCAAATATTGGGGGTTGCCTTTACGTATTGCGCAATAATATGCATGTACTGTGAAAGCACTTTTAATTACCTCATTTTCCTCAGTTTTGTGGGATAATGGTAACCAGAAAAGAGCCCAAAATTACAAAGAATAAATAAATTCCTATAATACAGCTAATTAGGTGGTTTGGTAGTTTCTTAAATTGGTTTGTTTCAAGTTTTAATGTAAAGGTTATTGAAAATATTTTAAATTATATTGATCTTTTGGTGTGGAGGAAGCTAGTTAGTGTAAAAACAAGTGTTTCATTTATAAACAATATTATTTAGAAACTTATAAAAATGCTCTTAGTTAATCAAATTTAATTAAGGAACCCTGATTTGAGAGAAATGCCTGTTTTGAAATTCCTCAAGATAGTATAGTGCAGAAGAAAACAAACTTTGAGATAAGAGTCTCAGCTCTGCCTCTTTCTAGACCTGTAACCTCTGGGAATTGAAACTTTTAACCTTCGTCTGTAAAATAGAACCAATAGCTGCCTCATAAAGCTATGACAGTTAAATGAGATGACATGCTTAAGGTGCCAAGCACAATATAAATATACCATAGCTTACTTCTATATATGCAAGGAGGGACCCAGAAGAAACCAGAATTTATAAAAATTGTACTTCGTGTTTAGTCATTTTCAAAGTATTCTTCATTTGATGCAACACACATACTGAGATGCTTTTTTCACTGCTCACAACAGTTTTGAACTTACTGATTTTGATGCCTTTTAGTGCTTCTGCCATATTTTGCTTCACCTCCTCCACATAGGCAAAGCATTGCCCATTGAGAACTTTCTTCATTCAGGGAAACAAAAAGTCACTTGGGGTGAGATTGAGTGGATAGGGAGGGTGGGGCAGGGGGTTCATGCGGTTTGGGGTCAGAAACTGCAGAACACTCATCATAGTGTGGGCTGGTGTGCTGGTAAGTCACCCATTACAAACTGGGCAAATGTGTTCAAAGAATCTCCAAAAAAGTCACTGAAGCTGAGCACAGCCTCTCACCGCAATGCTAACTGGTACACTGATGCCTATGAATTCCTAGACCACTAAGCAGGGAAAGCCTGTACTATAAAAGGCCTGCCCTTCAAAAGAATTTTTTGGGGGTCCCCTTGTATTGAATGTCATTTACTCATGACCTTATGGTAGAAACAAACATAATTTGGTCAAAGAATTCAGGCCCATATCTGATTTCAGAACCCAAGCTCTTTATGTTGTGTTACTTATGTATGCTTATATTATGTCTCTGTGCTGGAATTTCTGGAAATCCCCTTTAGAATCTGGCTTTCTTCCAGATTTATTAAGTGGCCATAACATCTTCCTAAAGTCTTGAAATAAGTCATTTCAGAATCTCTTCTATTATTAATGCTTCTTCATAATACTTGTATGTCTTGAATATTCTCATGTAGCACATCATCCCTTGTGGGTGCAGTTGAAGTCTGTAAAAAGACAAAACCCCCAAAACAAAAATGTGAATACACCTGCCTAAAATGTGAAATCAAATTTAGTGAACAAAGTAGGTTATCAAGATAGGAAATAAGGATTTTTTAGATCAATGAGGTGAGACAAAGATGTCCCGAGACATCAAAACTTTCTCTTGATGTTAAAATCAGAATTTTTTTAAAATGGTGAAGTTAGAAAGCTGAAGAATGGTGGTGTGGGGTTTTTTTACCTAAATTCTTGGGACTTGCTGTTGCTGCCATTGGCTAGGATAATTGTCACAAAGATGTGTCATTCCAAGGCCTTTAATAGGTAATACCAGATGTATTATCAAAAGCCTGCCCCAGTTTGAACGATGATAGGGCCATTGTTTTCCCTGACAAGTGTAGCTTTTCTTGGTACATATTTCTCCTTCCTGTTTGGATTTGTGAGAACCAAAGGAAGCAGCAACTGGGAACCAGGTCAGTCTTACTATGTTATCACTGCAGTCTAAGGGGGGATTTATGCAATTTGTCCTCAAAAATTGTGCTGAAGTCCTAGATTGACCACTTTCTAAACATTGGTTATCAATTTCTATGTGATAATCAAATATTTTCTGTGGTTGGTAAATAAATTTACTTTCTCCCATTTGAACAAAAATAGGTGAATGCAGGAGTCGTCAAGCCATTTGTTTTCCAACTACTCCCCAAGAAAATATTGATCATGTTTTCCTGGTATCCCTGAACACAGCTTAGTTGCTACCCAATTAGAACTATTTCTTTTCCCTAAACTGTAAGATGGTACTATTACTTTGAAGTGGGACTATTACATGTAAAGTATATAACTTGAAATACAAAGACAAATGCACAAAAAGGAGGCTGGGAAGGCTAACAATCACTGAATGTTTTTCTTAAACTGTTTTTCATGTACCCGGGCTTGGACACTTTAAAATTATCGACGCAAGTTCTGAATATGTGATCAATGGTGTTCCAACTTTATTTTAGTCGTGTTTCTTCAAAGGAAAATAAGGATATTGTGTATGTAAAGCACATGAGCAGAGCTACTTTGGTCAAACAAGAGCAGCCACACCCACGACTGAATTGCCTTTTTCTTCCATCCTCAATGTCTGAGGCACCTCCTTGGACTGTGAACAGAAGGGAGTGTAGCAACCAGGGGAGACCCAGTCTAAGTAGTCAGCTTTCTTCTGCAACAGATATTAGAGTGGATGTGGGTAGAAACTGTCAGTTTACTACAAAATGGAACTAATCTGTTTCTATTTTATTTATTTATTTTTTGAGTTGGAGTCTCACTTCCTCGCCAGACTCCACTGGAGTACAGTGGCTGCTCCCGGCCACCGCAGCCTCGACCCACTGGGCTCCGGCGATCCTTCCGCCTCTGCCTTCCGAGTAGCCAGAATTACAGGCGCGTGCTACCATGCCCAGCTGATTTTTGATTTATTGTAGAGATGAGTTCTCGCTGCCCAGGCGGGTCTCGAACTCGCGGGCCCAGGCAATCCACTCACCTCAGCCTCCCAAAGGCGCGAGATTACAGGCTGAGCCACCGAGCCCGGCTACTAATCTGTTTTTAGCTCATTTGTTTATGTCATATACCATATTAGAATTTGCAATTAGTGGGGACTCACTCTGATGCCCAGGCTGGGCAGAGGCACAATCACGGTTCACCAAAGGCTCAACCTGGGTTCAGGCAGTTCTCCCACCTCAGCCTCCCGAGTAACTAGATCTACAGGTGTGCACCACAATGCGTGGCTAATTGTTTGTTTTTTTGGTTTTTTGGGGGGGTTTTTTTCAGTAAAGACAAGTTCTCGCTATGTTGTATAGGCTGGTCTTGAACTCCTGGGCTCAAGTGATCCTCCCACCTCGGCTTCCCAAAATGCTGGGATTATGGGCATGAGCCACCACAGCCAGCTGTAAAAATTTGAGGCACTGAATGTGAATGCCAATGAGACATGCTGCCTCTTGATATGTGCTGCTTATATTTCAGAAAAGAGTAAGTGTGATCACACTTTGGGGAAAATATGATAAATTTTATGTTTAACCATCTAAAGTAGGAAGATTCTAAAAAAGTAAACTTTAAGTGAAACTGCTCAAATATGATCTGGGCCAGGCAAAGTGGCTTATGCCTGTAATCTCAGCACTTTGAGAGGCCAAACTGGGTGAATTGCTTGAGCCCAGGAGTTCGAGACCAGCCTGGGCAACATAGCAAGACTTTGTCTCTACAACATATTTTTTTAAAAAATTAGCTGGGCACGGTGGCACACACACACCTGTAGTCCTTAGCTACTTGGGAGGTTGAGGCAGAAGAATCACCTGAGCCCAGGAGATCGAGACTGCAGTAAGCCATGATGGTGCCACTGCGCTCCAGGCTGGACGACAGTTGTGACCCAGGCTCAAAAGCAAAAGCAAAAAAAATCAAAAATAATCATTGGAAAAATGTTTTCTAGATATTCTATTTGTAGAATTGAAAGGGACAATTTATAGATGCAATGATATCATCGATGTAATGAACAGTTGAGATAAATGATTTATTTTACAAAAACCCTCATTACTCTTCACCATTAGCATATTATTAAATAATTGTCTATACTAACTAAGGAAAAAATGACTAATATGAAGTAAAAGCTCATGGAGTTCCAGGGAAGCATTTCTTACCTGTGTACACTGATGGTTATACACTTACTGAGAGAGTTTATCACACATGCTCAACAACCTGCAGTTTGGAAACCAATATGGGGTAGAAACTTGTGAACCTTTCTGTCCTTGTTTTTCATTTTGAAGTTGTTTTGTTTTGTTTTGTTTTTGAGATAGTTCTCACTCTGTTGCCTGGAGTACAGTGATGTGATCATGGATCACTTAAGCCTATATCCTGGGCTCCTTCTGCCTAAACCTCCTGCATCTCTTGGACTACAGGTGTGGTCACCACAACTGGCTAATTTTTCTTTTTTTCCTTCGTTTTTTTGTATAGACAGGGCCTCAATATGTTGCCAGACTGGTCTTGAACTCCTGGTCTCAAGGGATCCCCCTGCCTTGGCTTCCCAAAGTGCTGGGATTAGAGGTGTGAGCCATTGCACCTGACCCCAAATAATATTAAATGCAATTAACAAGAGACATATGATATGGGTAAATTCGGGTCCTATTTTGGAAAATATTCCTTTTCCCTGTAATTCACATTTTCTAGCAGTCATTTTGGCCAGTATGGCTCTCACAGGAGGCAGAAAAGAATCAGCCGACTCAGGGAGAAGAGGGAAGTAAAAATCCACCCATTTCAGCCTTGGTAAATGTCGAGGGCCAGAAGGACAAAGAAGCGGGCATTTGAGACACGTGGATCCTGCCCTCCGCTGCATAGCATGAATTTCATCTGTGTCAAATTGCAGTGGTGGGAGGAGTGACAATTTTCGTGCAATGAGCCTGCTCCTTTATCCTTTATAATATTCATTATAGTCAGAGAATACATCCCTCCTTAGGACAGTCCACAAGAGCAAAGCAAAGAGGGCTTGAGTGAGCAGTGCTGACAGCATCAGGACCTCACATGCAGGGCCACGGAGTCGCACACACCAGGGGGAGCCATTCACACGCACGGGAACGGGAGTCATCGAACACAGTGAGCGGTGGCCCTTGGAGTCGTGGAACGAGGCAGCCCCGCTCTGGAATCCCTGAGACCGCTGTACGAGCACGCCTAGCAAAATCTTACTTATCAGAGGAGTTCGATTCTGTGATGTGGTAGCAGCTGCTAAACAATAAAAGAATTTGAAATAAGTAGTATTAATGGCACTATGAAGGAAGCAGTCTAACAAATTCTTCTTGGAGGTAGCGTGTGATCGAGTTATTTGTTGATGCTGAGGGCACTGTTGGTACCTGGTCAGGAATTACGTGGCCCAACACATTCTTTCCCAGGAGGAATGATTTCAAAACAATGCCCTAGAATCAAATCAGAGGAGGCAAAGGAAGGCTGCTTGGATTATGTTAGGAGATACATATCTTTTCCTATTCACAAAACTTGGGGGAGATGTAGGAACTAGGCAAATGAAGAGCGATGTCGGCTCAGGACTGGAATAAAATGGAACATCCGCTTTGTGTTCTGTCCTACAGACAACGCCCCTTAGTGCCTTCCGCTGTTTACCTCTGAACATTCAGTGTAAACCCACCATCTCTTGCTCCATTGCCTTTTTATATCTCTTTGCCCCATTATTTCTCTTGGTTGTTACCTTTTGCTGGTATGAGCTGGCATAAATGAGTAAAGATTTTAAGATTAATGCTTTCTGAAACCATGGGAAGATGGTTATTTCAGAAACCATTGAAGATAATACTCTAGAAGTCAGGTATCCTATAAACTTCAGTGTGACACTGGTTCTGAGAGAACAGTAAAAGGATGTTGCTGTCCCCTTTATTTGTGCCAGTATAAAGGGAGAGGGGGAAAGAGTGACACCTAGAAAATAATATAAGGTCAGCTCACCTCTCTTCCCATGAAACGAAACTGTGAATTTTTGTAGACTTTGGTGGCTCAGCCTGTCATCCCACGCTTTGGGAGGCTGAGGTGAGAGGATTGCCTGAGGCCACGGATTCAAGACCCGCCTGGGCAACTTGGCGAGACCTCATCTCTACAAGGAATCAAAATCAGCCGGGCGTGGTAGCGCGCGTCTGTAGTTCCAGCTCCTTGGAAGGCTGAGGCGGAAGGATCGCCGGAGCCCAGCAGGTCGAGGCTGCGGTGGCCGGGAGCGGCTGCTGCACACCAGTCTGGGCGACAGAGAGACTCCAACAACAACAACAACAACAACAAAATTAAATGTAGCTCTTCTTATTGTAGGAAAATATATGTCATCATATATCAAGTCAGAGCTTTCCTACAGAGTCTTGACCTACAGCAGACAAACTCAAATGGCATTAATAGTATATTGGCTTTGTAATTGCTGCTGTAACAAATTACCACAAATTTGGTGGCTTAAACAATATAAATCTGCAGCTTAGAAGTCCAATGTGAGCCGGGCTCGATGGCTCAGCCTGTAATCCCGTGCTTTGGGAGGCCGAGGTGAGTGGATTGCCTGAGCCCGTGAGACCCGCCTGGGCAACTTGGCAAGACCTCATCTCTACAATAAAGCAAAAATTGGCTGGGTGTGGTAGCACGCACCTGTAGTTCCAGCTACTTGGAAGGCAGAGGCGGAAGGACCGCCAGAGCCCAGCAAGTCCAGGCTGGGGTGGCCAGGAGTGACCACAGCACTCCAGTCTGGGTGACAGAGTGACTCCAACTCAAAAAAAAAAAAGTCCAATGTGGTCTTGCCGAGATCCCATGCAGGTGTCAGCAGCTCTATGCTTCCTCTGAAGGCTTTAGAGGAGCATTTGCCTCCCTGCCTCTTCCAGCTTCCAGAGGCTGCTTACATTGTTTCTTGGCTCATGGCTCTTCCTCCATCTTCAAAGCCAGCAAGGGTGGGTTGAATTCTCCTCACATCGCATCACTCTGGCCTCACTCATGCTTCACAGGCCTTCTTGTGACCCTGACCCTTTTCCACATGTAAGGACCTTTGTGAACACATTGGGTTCACCCAGGTCATCCCCTTGTTTTAAGATCACCTGATTAACTACTTCAATTCAATCATCTGCAGTTTAATTCTCTTTTGCCAGGTAATGTAGCATATTCACAGGCTCTGGGGATTAACACAAGGACGTCTTTGGGGTCCATTATTCTGTCTGCCACATAGAGGTTTGAATTCACTACCATCACCACCAGCATTTATCTTAACCGTGTTGGATTTCTAACTTCATAAATGACAAGTGTTGACTGCCTTTCAGCAGAGCAAGACACATTATGGCGAGTGGAACAGCTTCCACACAAGTTGTGCAACGCAGCTTGGTAAATGACTGTAGCACACACAATTATTTTAAATGATGTGTGGTCACATGTAGTTTTTCTGTCATTTAATCCTGAAAGTCTAAAAAGGGTGGCCCTTTCTACTCCAGGGAATTTTGTATAATAAAGACTTTCTACCAAGGGTCAAGTCACAGAAGTAAAATGCCAGCTGCAATGTCAAACAAGTTGTTTGAGAGTTTTTCAAGACTCCTTTTGGGGTATAGTAGAGCAGAATTGCAACTTTGCCATAAGGAGGGTAGAGGGTATAGTAATAGCTATAAATAAGTGCTGCGTGGCTAAGCTCACTCATTTACTTACTGCCTGACCCTGACCTCATAAACATTAAATGTCAACTTCTCATTGCTAAGCAAAATACATCTTAAATTTATAACTCTCAAGTATAGCTGAACAAATAGCTGAGGGTACACACAATTACTAAAACATTTGATTGTGCTTTCTGTAGCCACAACAGCTAAATACAGTCTAGGCGTTTTAAAATCACATTGATTGACTTCAAATATTTAGAATTTTACCGTAAGAATCCTAGAGAAGTAACAGTGCTTACCACTAAGATGACATCACATTTCACTCTGGACAATATGTGAAATTCTAAAATCCGGAATTTTTTTAAAAGAAATTTACAAATTCCAATTCAATGTACTTCAAAGGATTTTCCTTGGAAAGAGTATCTCTATTTCATTATTATACCCCTTAAAATATTTTTAGAACACCTGTTTTGGAGTTGTCTTTTGTTCCAGAAGTGTCTTCTTTGGAATTCAGACATCATTTAAAATAACTTGTGTGCTACAGCCATTTACCAAGCTGCGTTGCAGAACTCATGTGAGCTGTTCCACTTGCCATAATGTGTCTTGCTCTGCTGAAAGGCAGTTAACACTTGTCGTTTATGAAGTGATTTAATAATAGGAAGTATCTGTATTTTGCAGATTGAGTTGATTTTTCCTTTTCTTGAGGTTGGGTACAAAGTACACTAATCTGATGGGGCCTCAAGATTCCACACAGGTTTTGATAATTCACAAGTCCCCATTCAGTGCTTATATGTCATTTGCCAACTGGTTTAACATAAAAGTTGTCTCATTTTACCATTTGTTGAGTGCCTATCTAAGTTGGGGTTTTTTTGTTGCAAGCGACAGATATTAACTCTCAAACAGCAAAACAAAAAAGAAAAAAAATTACTGAAAGTATACTGGGTAGCTCATTGAATCAAATCTAGTTAACCAGATTTCAAGAATCCAGGCAGCAATGACAAATAGAAAATGTCATCAAGGCACTGTCATCAAGACAATTAAGTGTCAACCAATTTCTGTTCTGTAACTTAACTCAAACTTCAAGGTCACATGTTTACCTCTGGGGAAATGAGGGTTTGGTACGTGATGAATGTATTATTGGCAAATGTCAACAGTAGGCTTGACTCCTTGACAACTCAGACAACTGTCACCACCTGGATAAGTCAAAGTTTATTACTTTAAAGAATATAGAATGAAGTTAGCACAATCCGAGTATTCCACAAAGAGATCAGCAATAGTCTCCAAATACAGTCAGAAGAGATCTTCCTGCCTCAGTCTCCCAAATAGCCGTCTCAGTCTCCCAAACAGCTGGGGCTACAGGTGTGCACCACCACGCTCAGCTCTAAATTTTTACATATATCTTAATAAAGCTACTGGACTTCAAGGGTTTAAAAAGGGATCCTTTGGGTGTCTGGGCAAAAAGATTAAGAAACTGCAAAATATTTAGCAAATAAAAATAATGGAAAATATTACATACTTGAATATATAGGATGAAGCTAATGTGAAACTTAAATACAAAGTCAAAATAAATAAGAAAATATAAACTAGAAGAAGAAAAAATAAGTGCAAGGATAGCAAAAGAAAACCATAGAGAAAACTCAGGAAAGTCTGGCCTCAGACTTCTTCATAGCAACATTTAGCACGAGAAGACACCAAAAAAAAAAAGTGCCTAAAGAATTTTATGCTGGGCGCGGTGGCTTATGTCATAATCCCAGCACTTTGAGAGGCAGAGGTGAGAGGATTGCCTAAGCTCATGAGTTCGAGACCAACCTGGGCAACATGGCGAGACCTTGACTCTACAATAAATCAAAAAATCAGCTGGCCATGGAAGGCTAAGGTGGAAGGATCACCAGAACCCAGCAGGTCAAGGCTGTGGTGGCCATGAGTGTGCCACTGCATTCCAGCCTGGGCGACAGAATGAGACTCTGATTTAAAAAAAGAAGAATTTTTATACAGGCAAATAAGGATTAGAATATAAAGGAATCAAGCAACTTTTAATATTCAAGAGCTTAAGGGATATTGTCCGCCATGAGCCCTGCATAAGTAACGTGCGATGGAAAACTTTAACCAGCAAGAGATAACTGGGAAAGTTAGAGCAAAGGAGCTGGAGCAAACATTGACTTTATTGAACAGTATCACAAACATTAAAGCAAACTTGGAGACTATAGTGACAGAGAAGAAAGTAAATATATTTTCTGCCAATGTAGAAATGGTTGGTATAATTAATACATGTTGAGGTAGAATGTAGAAAGAAGGTTGGTGAAAATAAGTGTGCAAATTTCCTCATCTTAAATAGATGGGGTAGAAGTTTATCATTCAATGCTGGCAAATGGCTTTTTTTTTCCTTAAAGACGTGGTCTCATTATGTTGCCCAGGCTGGTCTTTAACTACAGGACTCAAGTGATCCACTGGCCTTGGCCTCCCAAAGTGCCAGGATTACAGGTAGGAGCCACTGCACCCAGCTGAGTTATTTTTTTTTTTTAATTTAAAGGTAAACATTGAGAAAGATATCAAATGTCTCTCTAAAAGATAAAGTAACTGGCGTGTTTTTTAAAACATTTTTTCAAGAAGGCCTCTTTAGCTAAATTTTTGTATGGCGGTGTCTGCAACTTTGCCATGTAATATGGTGGAAAGCATTTCATTAATAAAACAAAATTTAAATTGGATATTTAAGTGGATTTAAAATGTCTGATTATTTCGAGAAGGCAACCTCTGAAGAAAAATATTTGCCAACAATTAGCCAAAACAAAGATGACAGTTGTTGGACTATGGGGTAACTTTATTTCTTTAAGTAACGGGCACCCGGTCAGGGAATCCCAGACCAAGGCCTTGGTTCTCCACTTCAGAGAGTGAAAGAATCACAAGGAACTTGTTTAACAAGCAGATTCCAGGGCTCCACTTTTGAGAATTTCTGCTTTATTAGATCTGGGATGGGGCCCAGAAACATGCATTTCTAATAAGTGCTTATAATGATTCTGACGCAGGAAGAGACGGGTATCTGAAACCTCATTTTCAGAAACACTGACTAAAAACCCTTTTTCTAATTTTGGGACTAATTTGCTCTGTGGCTTTGGCTATTTAACACTTGGCCTTTTAATACTCTCTTAGTGAAAAGTTTCATGTTCTGGTTCCAAAAGTATACTATAATCCAGCACTACCTTTCTTTTAATTTTCTACTTGGAATGATGGATACTTTTCCCACAAGTTTTAATGATCATATATTGTTCTAATGCCTACCTTATGAGTATGATTAGTTTTCATGGTCTTTGTGAATTTTAATTATTTTATTGGTTTCCAGGAGCACTGCTCTGAGTAAATCAAGATGACACTGGTCTGAGCAATTTATAATATAGTGTGCATTTAATACTACTGAGAATGAGAAAAAAGGTAAAAAAATATTATTCATCTGGGTAATAGTCATAAATTCTTTTGCATCAGACTGTGTATACTGTTATGACGGAACACAAGTGCAATTTTCCTGAACCACCTTAATTGAAAAACAGCACTAAATCAGCAATGCATTTTATTAATTAATGGTGATTAACAGCAATCTTCTTAGAAAATTACTCTGGGCTACCTAATTAAAATTTCAATTTCGCAGCGATGGAACCAAAGCTAAAGGAAAAACTTCAAGAAAAAGTGGCCTGAACGTGAGGAAAATATAAGAGAGGAAAGCAAAGAATAAGGGAAAGCCGGATTTTAGTTATTTACCTCATCACATGGAAGGACAGTGGTAAATCGAAGCAGCTCGGAATTGCGACTCCCAGGTATCCCACTTTCTCATGAGGATTACTTTGAGCTGAAAGCAGTTGTGAAACAGCAGTCGCGGGGAAAACTCCCTGCCCACCCTCCCCCTTCCTACCTAAAAGTAGGGCACAAGTTTCCTTTTGTGAAAACGTCCCCCTCTCTAGTACCAGGAAGAAAAAGCAACCTTCACCCTTGAAGACAGGGATGGCCCCAAGATGCGTCTGCAGGGGTCAACCTCACAAAACAAACCTTGTCCTCCCCTAGGTCCCCCAGTTATTTACTTTCCCATAATCTGCCCACCTGGAAGCCCCACTTGCTTTTCCTTTGTCTTATCACTGCTCCATATTTTATTGCCCTTTTTAAAGATGGCTCTTAAGCTTAACCGCGTCTCTGGGTCTCTATGAAGGCCTTTGAGCACATTAAGAAAAAAAAAACTAAAATATTAACATCCAATAAAATGTGTATGACTTTTCTCCTGTTAATTCATCTTTTGTCAGTTTAATTCGCAGGCTTTAGTTCCTACACATAAGAGGGTACAGGAAAGTTTTACCACCACTACAAACTCATTTGAGTACTTAGTCCATTCGGCCCTGGCGCATGGTTTTCCTCTGACTATGAAGGGACAGTGGTGCAGGAGAAAGAACTTTGAAGTTAGACAAACCTGGATTTAAATCTTGAACCGACTATTTAATGTAGACCTTGGGCAAGTTGTTTAAATCTGTGTCTCAATTTCTGCATCTGTAAAACACAGATGATGAAACCTACTTAATGTAACACTGTGAAAGTTAAATAAGATGAGATATGTAAAATATTTTGCACAAAGTAGAGCCTTGGTAACATTTAGTCCCTCAATTTCAGTGTGTATCTTAGTGGCTGAGATTGATAGAAAGCTGGAAAAATAAAATGTGAATCTTGAGCTTTTCTCTCTTTCTTTTGGTGGGGCTGCCATGGAAATAACCGGGGGTCCCGTTGTGTTAGCTGCAGTCTTGTGCAAATGACTTTTTACTGAAAGAGAAATTTGAAAAAAATATAAAATCCAAATGAATATAAAAATATGAATATAAAAAAATATAAATCAAACCACAGAAGGGAAGCAACTACTGTTGTGGAGATTGCTGAATGATTCACAGAGAGAAAGGGAGAGGGGAAGGAAGAGAGAATATCTGCCTGATTATTAATACGTAGCAAGAGCTTCTAGGCGATTTTGCTTTAAGGGGCCTTTATTAAGGAAATAATCCTAAATAAATAAAAACAAGCACATAGATGGTCATTCTGACCTTATAAGATGGAAAAACAAAACAACCGGAAAGGTCAAAAATTGGGAAGTAATTAATACATAGTATTTTCAAATGATGGAATATTCCTTAACCATTATCGATAACACAAATGAGTATATATACTACAACTCAATCGTGTAAAAAAAAAAGTACACAGATGTAAAAAGACTGGAGAAAACAGTATAAGTATTGTTAAGTGGTGAATTATGAATGTGGAATTTCAGTATTATTATTTTCAGTGTTGCTTATTTTGAAAATTTCTACCCTTAACCAATGCCATTTTTATAATCTCTCAACCCTCAAAAACCCCCCAAAACAAAAAATGATCACCAAAACAAAAAATCATTCAAAAAATAAATGCACCTGTACACGTGTAGTCAAGTATTTGTTGTTGCTGTTGTTATGGACTGAAAGAAGATCCAATCACTTCAGGTTTTGGATTTGCAGGGGGCAAGATAGAAAATTCTTTATGTAAATTAAAGGGCCTGAGATTTGTTTCCTGCCATGTGGGAAGGCTTCTCTGGCTTCACAGGGAGAGTGACTGCAGAGGTCCTGCCAAAGAGACTCAACATCCTTTCAATCGTAGACTTAGATCTCCTATATTGAGAAGAAAAAAAGAAGTCTTCAACCGAACCTCACAATTTTGTACCTTACAGCATTTTGTACCTTGTTTGGACTTTGAGGGTTATCATTCCCAACACTTCTCAATACTATCGAAGACCTTGACATGGCTATTTAAAAAAATGTTTGATTTTTAAACAGGACTATGTTCATATGGTTGATCATTAGAGATTTGAATCTGACAATTAAGTTAAATGACTTCTCATTCTTTGGGCCTGATAGGAGATTAAAACTGTTTCTTTCTATAGTAAGTGCTTTTGTCTTTCAAAAGCCTCTATTAGAAACATATGACTGCATTTCCCATGACTCAGACAAGGTATTTTGCTTTTGCGGACATTTCCATTGCTAATAGGATTGTCCATAGTCCATTCCACAGGGACGTTTTCTTCTGGAGTTCCATTGCTCTTCTAGGTCAGGATTTTAAGTGGCTCCAGACTTTGTGTTGTTCCCCATCTGATCTGTAAGAGATACTCAAACAACTTGAGGCCTGACAAACTCAGGAAAGGCAGGCTAATTTCAAAGTATCAACATCCCCTGCTTCTTCATTTCCGCCTTTTCAGGAGCTAGCCATCTCTTCCTTGACTTTTAGACTTTCTAGATGATACTCAGTTAATGCACTGTGTCTCCTTAATCACAGGTGAACATACTAGATTTTCCGAGAGGTCCCACTGAAATTTCTCCCTGCTGACCCTAGGTGTTGCCGTTGTCTCTCTGGAGGGCTCCACAGCACAGCCATCTCGACAGTAATCTTCATTTATCTTCTCGCTGCTTTATATATTTAAGACAGAAAAGGAGCCGACAACTCACATATCTATGCTAAACTTTTTACATGATGGATTATTTGAAATATAACATGTATAGATTCCTTGCCTCTACTGAAATTTTGACAGAGAGGGTCCCATTAAACATTCTGTTACATGTATCCTGTATATGCATAGACAATTTCTGGTTTCCTTTGGGAAGAACAGCTGGGAGGCAGAGTCAGGGCAGAACTAGATTTACTTTTTTTTTTTGAGTTGGAGTCTCGCTCTGTCGCCCAGACTGGAGTGCAGTGGCCGCTCCCAGCCACTGCAGCCTCGACCTGCCGGGCTCCGGCGATCCTTCCACCTCAGCCTTCCGAGTAGCTGGAACTACAGGCGCGCGCTACCCCGCCCGGCTCATTTTTGATTTATTGTAGAGATGAGGTCTCACCAAGTTGCCCAGGCAGGTCTCGAACCCGCGGGCTCAGGCAATCCACTCACCTCGGCCTCCCAAAGCGAGGGATTACAGGCTGAGCCACCGACCCGGCTAGATGTACTTTCATTGTATATACCCTTTTTACTGCTTGCAATTACTATATGCATGTATTACTTTTATAAAAATTCAAATACATTAAAGAGAAAAAATATAGAAAAAAGAGGATAAGAAATTCTCCATAAATGGATAATAATATCATGTTCTTGGTTAGGATAATTAATCATTATAGAATTGTTCAGTCCTTCAAATTAATCTATAAATGCAGTGAATTTTCAGGACAAATCCTAGCAAGATTGTTTTTGCAGGAATTTGACAAATAAATGCTAAAATGTATGTCAGTAAATAAACCTCCACAAACTAGCTAATAAAATTTGAAAAAGAAAAGATGAAAGACTCACCTACCAAATACATAGTGTGAAACCAACAACATTTTAAAACAGTGTGTTTCGGGTAGTGGTCATACAAAAGACCAAGGGAACAGAAGAGTCAAGACATATAGAGGTGGGAACGATATGTAATGGAGGGACATGATGGTGGAATCACCCAGAGGTGGCATATCAAATCACAGGGGAAATGAAGGATTATTTAGCGAAAATTGGGGACATGGTTTGCTTTGTGGAAGAAAAAATAAATGATGTCTTGCCTTTGAATAAAATATATTCAAAACCCAGTTAGATGAAAGGTGTGAAAGAAAACGATTTTTAAAAAGAGAAAAATGTGTTTTAAGTGTTCAAGGTGAAAAGGACTTCTTAATCCAGGTCCCCAATTTACAAATAGATATGTGTACATCAAAATTAAATAGTTTTGTTTGAAGAAAACTATACAAGGCAATGTTGACACATAGGTTACAGATGGAAAGAGATACTTGCAATATATAAAACCAAAAAAGGAATAATTAGCTATAAAGAACTTCTGCAGATCAATAGGAAACCCTAAAGAAAAATAGTCAAAGATTATGAATAGGAATTTTCAGAAGGAGATTTCGAATTTCACCAGCAATCACATTCAAATTGAAACAATAATGAGATTTTTGTTTTTTCCAGCAAATTGGTCGAGATTAGGAAAATGGATAGTACCAAGTGATGGCGAGAATGTAGAAGAGCAAGAACTCAATGTACAACTCATAGTTACTTGGTATGGTCATTTTGAAGATAAATTTGGCAATGTTTAGTGGAACTGGTAAAGTCCATATGCTGTTATCTAGAGATTCCATTCCTAAATATACTCCAGAAATTTTACACAGGTTCACAAGGACACAAATATGTAAGTATTCAGTGTGGTGTTGTTTGGAATGGCAAAGTTGGAAGCAACTGCTACTGCCTAATAGTGGAAGATACTAAACGTATCTCATTATAATTATGCTAATTACACTGTAATAGTTGAAGTCATAAAAAAGCAAATAGGTGTCACTTTAAAAAATTTTATTTCTATAAAATTTGTATAACAAAGTAAGGTGAACATTTGGATTATTAAAGAATTCTTTTAATTTGTAACAAGAAGCTTTTTATTCGAACGATTTTATTAAAAGATTTTATTGGAACTAGTTTCGCTACTCAGTAGCTAATCAACTTGTAACCACAGGTGTGCACCACCACATCCAGCTAATTTTTGTGACTTATTGTAGAGACAAGGTTTCACCAAGTTGCCCAGGCTGGTCTCGAACCCTTGGTCTCAGGTAATCCTCTAGCCTCTGCCTCCCAAAATGCTGGGATTACAGGCATAAGCCACCATGCCTGGTCCCTAATAGTTTCTAAAATGGATTTATAAAACCAAATTTACACATAAAAGAAAAAAATCTATTTCTGGGTCAATTACTTTCAAGCAACGTAAGAGGGAGAATGTATATATTAGGAGTCCCAGAGAATTTAAGGATGCTTAGGAATGACAGTTGGCTACAAATAACTCTTGTTTTCTCTTTAGAATAAACTCATTACTTCCTTCAGGAGAGAAATGCTCAAAGTTTCAGGAAAGTGTTACTTACCACATTACAAAGTAGCTCAAATGTGGAAACATTTAAAATGTATTTTAAATTATCTTAACGAGCCAAAGAGAGGTATGAAATCTAACTTTGTACATAAAGAAGATTCAGTTGTCAAAGGGAAGGACACCCTTCTCCAAATACACCATAAAAATGTTCACAGTTTTTCTTCTGCAGTTATCGGGTGCAGTTAGGTCAGTGAGGTCAAGGTGGTTGAAGGTATTGTTCAAGTCTTATATGTCTTTATTGATTTTCTTAAACATGTTCTATCGATTCCTGAGGAAGAGTTTTTTAAATTCTGTTAATTTTTGCTGTATGTACTTTGAAGCACTGTTATTATTGTATGCACACTTACAATTGTCTTTCTGATGTAGTGACTATTTTATCATTATGAAATGTCCCCCTTTGCCTCTGATAATTCTCTTTGTCTAGAAACCTACTTTATGTGATACATAGCCACTCCAGACTTTTTATGCTTATACTTTGTGTATATTATTTTTTAGCCATTTACTTTCAACCTATCTGTGTTCTTATATTTAAATAGCATCATTGGTAAGCAGTATATAATTGAGTCTTACTTTTTTTTTTTTTGAGTTGGAGTCTCACTCTGTCGCCCAGACTGGAGTGCAGTGGCCGCTCCCGGCCACCGCAGCCTCGACCCGCTGGGCTCCGGCGATCCTTCCGCCTCAGCCTTCCGAAGAGCCGGAATTACAGGCATGCGCTACCACGCCCGGCTGATTTTTTGATTTATCGTAGAGATGAGGTCTCGCTGCCCAGGAGGGTCTCGAACCCGCAGGCTCAGTCAATCCACTCACCTCAGCCTCCCAAAGGCATGGGATTACAGGCTGAGCCACCGAGTCCGGCTTGAGTCTTACTTTTTAATGCATTCTGACAATCCTTCCATTTTAATTGAAGTGTTCAGTTCATTCAAATGTAGAGTGATTATTGATATGAATGGATTAAGGTCTGATTGTACCATTTGTTTTGCTTGTCCCATCTGATTTTTGCTCCTGTTATTGACATCTTTGGGATAAATTGAATAATTTTAAAATTCCACTTTAGCCGGGCTTGGTGGCTCAGCCTGTAATCCCACGCTTTGGGAGGCTGAGGTGAGTGGATTGCCTGAGCCCACGGGTTCGAGACCCGCCTGGGCAACTTGGCGAGACCTCATCTCTACAATAAATCAAAAATTAGCCAGGTGTGGTAGCACGCACCTGTAGTTCCAGCTACTTGGAAGGCTGAGGCAGAAGGATCCCCAGAGCCCAGCAGGTTGAGGCTGTGGTGGCCAAGAGCAGCCACTGCACTCCAGTCTGGGCAACAGAGTGAGACTCCAACTCAAAAAAAAAAAAAAAAAAATTCCACTTTAATGTATTACTTTTAGCAAAACCTTCTTGAGGTTTTTTTTTAATGGTTGCCCCAGAAATGCTTTAAACATCCTTAAGTTTTCATAGTGTTTTAAAAGTTAATGTACATCACATAAAATACAAATCCTATATTCTATTTTTACTGTAAGCTATAGTTGTCAAATGCATTACATCTACATGTTAGAAATTCCATTACAGAATGTTATAATTTTTGCTATGAACGATCATGTATTTTATTTTCTTTCTTTTTTTTTTTAGTTGGAGTCTCACTCTGTCACCCAGACTGGAGTGCAGTGGCCGCTCCCGGCCACCGCAGCCTCGACCTGCTGGGCTCCGGCGATCCTTCCGCCTCAGCCTTCGAGTAGCCGGAATTACAGGCGCGCGCTACCACGCCCGGCTAATTTTTTGATTTTATTGTAGAGATGAGGTCTTGCCTGCCCAGGCGGGTCTCGAACCCGCGGGCTCAGGCAATCCACTCACCTCAGCCTCCCAAAGGCGGGATTACAGGCTGAGCCACCGAGCCCGGCTGATCATGTATTTTAAAGCAATTATGAAGAAAAAAGAGTTTTTTGTATTTACCCACATATTTACCTTACTGATGCTCTTCATTCCTTCCTGAACAACGAGGTTTCCATCTGGTATCATTTCCCTTCTGTCTAAAGAACTTCATTTAGCATTTCTTGTAGTACATGTCTGCTAGTGACAAATTCTCAGTTTTCTTTTAAGCAAAAATATCTTTAATTTGCCTTCATTCTTGCGTGATATTTTCATTTCATTTCATGAAGGTTATTTCCAGATAAAATATTCTGGGTTGACATTTTCTTCTTTTTAGAACTTTAAAGATGTCATTTCACTTGATTCCAATGAGAAGCCAATGATATTTCAAATTTCGATTACTCTCATTAATGCCATTTTTCTCTGGCTACTCTAAAGATTTTGTTTTTACTTTTGCTTTTCTACAGTTTGGCTCTGCTGTACCTAGGTGTGATTTTTATTGCATCCTGCTTGGGCTTCAGTGAGCTTTTTGAATATGGTGGTTTATGTCTTTCAGTGAATTTATGGAAGTCTCAGTCACTATTTTTTTTTCAGTTGGAATCATATATATATGATATATGTATTTTAGATGAGGATCTTGCAATGTTGCCCAGGGTGGTCTTAAGTTCCTGGGCTCAAGCTATCCTCCTCCCACCTTGACCTCTTGAGTAGTTGGGACGACAGGAACACCGCTGCACCTGGCTTCATGTTTAAAATTTAAATACAAAAAGTGAACACTGGCTTTTAAAACATAAAAACACACAGAGAAGCCTAATAAACAAATGCACAGAGAAAATGGACTCCTGCTCTGTCCTCCACGGGCCACACTCACCAAAGCTCTTGCTGGCCTTAGTCCTTCACAACATACCCGGGAATTCTCAGTGGTGCTTTGCGCTGCAGCTGCGGTCTATTTCGCCGACTTCACATGGAGCGCACCTCCTCCCCCAACATTTCCATTCTTTCAAAAGACCAGAAAAAGCCATTAATGGTCAGGGCACCTTCCTCCCCTGGCGTCAGTCCTCGCGCCGCTGGGGACAGTGGGGTCAACTGGCTAGGGGCAATTTGGCAGGAGGGCTGGAGTGGCCAGGGCGAGCGGAACCCTCGGCACCGCTGCACTGTGATGTCTGGGGGAGAAGAGAGAGAAAGGGGCCGGAAGACGTGGAGGGCACATGAGCCAGGGTGGGGGGAACTCTCCCCACCAGGTTTAGGCAGATCAATGCGCCAAAATCTTTTTGCACATCCAAATCGCCCGCGGTCATATCTCGAGCTCCTCCCGCCAAGATGGCTCGCGTGTCGCAGTCGCAGTCCAGACCTTTCGGGGAGCGAACGAAGGGCGAGCCGCCCGCGGCCCTCCCGGCAGCCCTGGGCGAGGCCCTGGAGGAAGCCGCTGCCGCGTCGGTGGCTGCCGCGGTTGCGCCTGTGACCTCCCAGTTGCAAAGCCAGCAGGAGGCGCCAGGCCCATAGAGGAAGCGGCCCCCGTCTGGAAGGCCTGCGCCTCTTGGGAGCCACAGGGAGGGAGCGACGGAAGCGGCCCCGGCCCGGCCCGACGCCCTCTGCGGGCGGCGGGCTCGGAGCCCGTTTCCCGGCGTCGGCGTGCGGCGCGCCCCCTCGCGGCCGTGCTCTTCCCGCGGCGGCTCGGCCCCCCCACGCTGCGGCCGCGGGCCGTGCGTCGGCGGCCGGGGGCGCGTCGCGTCGCGGCTGGAGCTCGAGGCCCGCTGCCTCCCCGCGTCTCCTCCCTGTCCTGCTCCTCTTCGGGAAGCCCACGGGTGTTGGCGCTGCTGACGTTACCCCATAGGTCTCGGAGGCACCGCTCCCTGTTCCACTTTTCGCTCTGATCTTCGGGTGGAGCAAGCGCCAATCCTCCGCCTCCACGTGCAACGTTTCTGTGGTGCTTATTCTCATCTTAAGGGCGGCCCGCCAGCCGGGCGTGGCGGCGCGCGCCTGGAGTGCCGGCTCCTCGCGAGGCCGAGGCCGGCAGGATGGCCGGGCCCGGCGGGTCGAGGCTGCGGGGCCGGGAGCGGCCGCCGGGCGACGGAGGGAGACGCCGACTCAAAAACAAAGGGGTTCCCAGCCAAAATTTTTCAGATATGTGCTCTTCAGTTCCAGCATTACCTTGTGTGTGTGTGTGCTTAACGGCTTCTTTTTCTCATCTGAGATCTCCCGTTTCCACTCATTACAAATATCTTTTCCAGCCGGGCTCGGTGGCTCAGCCTGTCATCCCGCGCCCTTGGGAGGCTGAGGCGAGGGGATCGCCTGCGCCCGCGGGTCCGCGACCCTCCTGGGCAACTTGGCGAGCCCTCATCTCTGCAATAAGCCGAAAAATCAGCCGGGCGTGGTGGCGCGCGCCTGTCATTCCGGCTCCTCGGAAGGCGGAGGCGGAAGGATCGCCGGGGCCGGCGGGCCGAGGCTGCGGGGCCGGGAGCGGCCGCTGCCCCGCAGTCTGGGCGACGGAGGGAGACTCCGACTCAAAAAAATAAACAAACCAAAAAAACCCAAATATATTTTCCTCCAAGTTTTTTGGACATAGTAATAACAGCGGCTTTAAAATTCTTGTCTCTAATTCCAACATCTGGTTCACCTTGAAATAGCTGATTGACCGTGGGTCACATTTTCTTATTTATCCACAGGTATAGTGGCTTTAGATTCTTTCCTAGACACTTGGATGAACTTAAGCTCTAACTCAGCTCAATTCTCTTTTTTTGAGTCGGAGTCTCCCTCCGTGGCCCAGACTGGGGGCAGCGGCCGCCCCCGGCCCCGCAGCCTCGACCCGCCGGCCCCGGCGATCCTTCCGCCTCCGCCTTCCGGGGAGCTGGAACTCCAGGCGCGCGCTGCCACGCCCGGCGGATTTTTGATTCATCGTAGAGATGAGGCCTCGCCAAGTTGCCCAAGCAGGTCTCAAACCCGCGGGCTCAGGCAGTCCACTCCCCTCAGCCTCCCAAAGCGCTGGGATTACAGGCCGAGCCACCGAGCCGGCCCAGTTCAATTCTTTAAGCCTCATCTGCCCTATGCATATGTAGTTCAGCAACTACATGTGCCATTTAGGTAAACTGCTTTGGATACCAGCATCTTAACTAGATCTCTGAAGGAATAACTAGATATGATTGATTAATTTTTAACAGGAATTAGTGCAGAGTCTTTGAAAATGATAACACGTAAGACTCTTAACCTATAGCTGAAATTCATAACTGGAGGGCTCAAAGACTGTTATATACTTACATTTTGACTTGGTACAAATTTTGATTTCAAAAAAGGTCAAATTTGAGCTGAACTCAGAATATATCAGATAAAATTCCAGGGGAAAAATGGTTTTACATATTGATAAAATACATAAGGGAAAAAATGAAGGGTGTTATTTGACAATGTGGCCCATCTCTCTTCTTACATACCCACCAGTTTTCATTAACCTTGCTTCACTTCTAAAAATTTTAATCCTCTAATTCTTCCTTTATTCTGCATTTATTGCCAATTTGATTTCATTTATACTTATGCCCATAAGCATGTTCCCAATATGTGTGCTGTATCCCTACAGAGACTGTAAGTATCTCCCGGGCACAGATCAAAGCTTTGAGTTAGTTTAAACCCACACACAGCAGTTACTTACATATGTTGATTATTCTTTTTCCTTGATAGTGAACCCTATCAAGACTCAGATGGACAAATTGGGTTTTAAATTTCTTCAGTACTATGTATATGGTTGTTTTCTTTGTTGAACCTAGAGGGACTCAAAAGACTCAATAACAGGTTATACACATGGCTAAGATTTATTACAGCAAAGTATACAGTGCAAAAGCAACAGGAAAAAGCATCAGTGGAGTCCAGAGAGGTCCAACATAGGTTATGACGTCCACTGTCTGAAGCCACGCAGGAATTCTCTCTCTCTCAGCAAACTACAGATCTATGTGGATTATCTCTGCCCACAGAAGTCCATTGAGTCTGAGTCCAAGGCTTTTGTGGGGGGCTAGTCATGTAGTATATTCTGCTATGCAATTGGCTGTGGCAACCAAAACCTCAGGGCCCAAACAATAAAACCAGGTGTATTTTATTAATCTTGATGTGTGTGCAAAGCAAGTTGGAAGCAAGTATAGAAGGTTCCATTGTTCCAGATGTTCATAACAAAATCCTCGTCACGGACATAAAGAACACGACCAAGGCCACGTTCCAGGAGTTGACCAAGCGGCAAAGATTCCTTAGAGAGCAAGGAGTAAGTAACAAGACCTGCTGCACTGTTTCCTCACAAGGCACTGCATATCCTTTCTTATCACTGCTACTAATTCCTGGCTTACTGATAGGAATCATACAAGGCTCATTCAGACTGAGCATGTGAGAAGATATTTTTCCACCTAATTTATCTCTAAAGCATTTCCTCTAGAAACCCTTCCAAACATATTGTAGCCTCCAATCTCTGTAGCTAGCTGTTTTTTACAATCTACATACAAGAAGCAGAAGTTGATGCCATTTGGAAGAGGAGGCCTAAGAGAGCCCAAAGTTGTAAAAGCGACAGGGTTTATGATCTTTGTATGGCTTACAGCTGTAGTTTGGGCACAGTGGCCCATGCACCTGTACTCCCACCCACTTGAGAAGCTGAGGGAGGAGGATCACTGGAGCCCAGGAGTTCAAGATGAGCCTGGCAACATGGCAAGACCCTGTCTCTAAATAAATCATAAAATAAAATAAACTACTATTGTTTCCGCACAAACCTGCTTTGCCTCCTGAATTTTCTGTTTCATATACTCTCGACATGATCTACCTTTGGCTCAAGCCAAAACCTCAGATGACACCTTCTCTCGCCCATTCCCTAAAGAGTCGCTGAGTCCAGTGGGTGTTACCGCCTGCACATGTCCTGCATCTACTTCCTTCTTTCCATGTGACCTCATTTCCCTCTCTTGCTTTTCCTTCCCTCCCCCCACAGGCCACTGTTCACTGCAGCAGAGTGGTCCATCCCCTTCTTTCCTAGAAAGCAGCACATCGCACACTGAAGAGGAATTTTCTGAAAGAGATATCTTACACCATGAATATCGAGTATTGTAACCACTCAAGTCACTCTTTTCAATTACTTCCTGTGTATTATGGATCTACTCGTATCTGTTTTATTGGAAAATAAATTCATTTCTAACCCGAACTGAAAAAAACTATGTCCCTTAGGATGGAATCAATTTCTTGGAGTTCTCTGAGCCATGCAACAGAAATAATAGCTGCTTCCTGTGCCTCACCCTCTCTTTGCTTCATGACATCTGGAGTCTTCTCCCAGTCTTCTTCTTTTCTCTACTGCTATGTTCAGATTCTTCTTCATTAGATGTTTCTGCCAAATTTCATTCCTATAGAGATTACACTTCAATGGAAGACTTCAGCAAAGGACTCCTTCTTGGGTAGTTATATACATAGGTCCTTTCTGAGGCAGTCAACAGAAGTAAAAGATGGCTTTAACACATAACATCAATCTATATATGAATTTTAAAACATCTGATTCACAAAAATGATAAAAATTGTTTCACCTTAACCCAAAGTACTCAAGTGAGACCCTGCAAAAATGTGAAAAAGATTCACAGAACCTCTCCTAAACTGCTAAAAAAAAAATTCACAAAAAATGTGTTTCAAGCCAAAACTGCCTAGATTAATTTCTAAAGTGTGAAATCTTCAAAAACTTCAAATTTACCAATTGTGGTATTTCATGGTTGTAATTTTGTGTCATAATACATGCTAGTATTTAAAGGACAGACATTATAACAACAGAAGTAAAAAATTCTCATAAAAGTGAACTCGATCTAGTTAGTGTTATCTACTTATGTATTCCTTTCCTAGTAGACAAATATGCATAAAGTTCTTTGTTTCTTTTATATTTAAAAGAAAGTTAAAAAATTTTTTTTGAGTTGAAGTCTCCCTCTGTTGTCCAGGCTGGAGTGCGGTGGAACCATCATGGCTCATTGCAGCATCAACCTCCTGGGTGCAGGCGATTCTTCTGTCTCAGTCTCTTCAGCAGTTGCGTGCCACCATGCCCGGCTAATTTCTCAATTTTTTGGTAGAGATGAGGTCTGTCTATGTTGCCCTGGCTGTTCTCGAACTCCTGGCCTCAAGCAATCCTCCCACCTTGGTCTCCCAAAATGCGGGGATTACGGGTCTAAATTTTGTTAAAACAATACATGCACCAATTTAAAAAAAAAAATCAAATGGGCAAAAGGATAAACTAAATCTCTAGACAGATATCATTGGACTATTCTTTCAGAGATATTTTACCTGAACACAACATTAGCATTATATAGGATATCCTAAAAATAATATCATACAAGGAAGTCACTGGGCTTTTTTGAAATTATTTTTGAACAATATGCCAACTTTCAGTCAACGATTGGGTAGATAAGTAATATTTAAAAATCTGTTAGCTGTGAAAGAGAAATACATGCCAAATTGCTGGATTAAACTGACCAAGTGAAGAGCAATTAATGTAACAATAACTCCAATAAGACCTCACTAAATAATCAATTAGAATCATTTAAAAGGAAAAAGCAAGCCGGGCTCGGTGGCTCAGCCTGCCATCCCGTGCCTTTGGGAGGCTGAGGTGAGTGGATGGCCTGAGCCCGCGGGTTCGAGACCCGCCTGGGCAGCGAGACCTCATCTCTACAATAAATCAAAAAAAACAGCCGGGCGTGGTAGCGCGCGCCTGTAATTCCGGTTACTTGGAAGGCTGAGGCAGAAGGAAGGCCAGAGCCCAGCAGGTGGAGGCTGCGGTGGCTAGGAGAGGCCACTGCACTCCAGTCTGGGCAACAGAGTGAGACTCCAACTCAAAAAAAAAAAAAAAAAGACCATTCTTTAGCTAGTGCTGAAGGCATAAGGAATTGACCCTTGAAAATAAATCTAAAGGATACATGGTTTCTAGTACTTTTGATTTTGTGATTATTTTGAACACTATTTTTCAGAAAATTCGAATTTTTCTTTAGAGGTGATATTAAATTTGCTGTAAGACTTCACAGGCCAGGTGCGGTGGCTCAAGCCTGTAATCCCAGCACTTTGGTAGGCTGAGGCAAGAGGATTGCCTGAGCTCAGGGGTTTGAGACCAGCCTGGGCAACTTGGCGAGACCTCGTCTCTACAATAAATAAAAAAATAAGCCAGGTGTGGTAGCACGCACCTGTAGTCCCAGTTACTTAGAAGGCTGAGGTGGAAGGATCGCCTGAACCCAGCAGGTTGAGTCTGTGGTGCCCATGAGCATGCCACTGCCCTTCAGCCTGGGCAACAGAGTGAGACTCAAACTCAAAAAAAGACTTCACAGAAAATAAATCATTTAATAATATCCCGTTTCAAGTTTTAAATGTTTTCCCTGTGGGTACTCTTCTCCTTTCAATAATGATTATCAGTCAGAAAATAAGACAATTATTTTACTCGTAAATGCTTAGGTGTACACTTATTTCATGAATTGCTATGTGGCACTGGGCAAGTTGCTTAACTTCTCTGGGTCCCAACATTATCACTTGCAAAAAGTTAATCTGGAGGCGATCTACAGCAGCGATCCTCAACCTCCCCCCATCTCTCTGTACATGATGGTTATAAACCTCCATCAGCAGCAGTGGCTCACCCACTCAGCGAGGCTGCCTGTTGCTTGCTCTTCCTTTGTAGAAGTCACTGATCTAAGATTACTTTCAGCATTAACAAAATTTGAGTCTATAGTGATCGTGAGATTAAAAATATCCATCTGAAATTCTGTGACCTCGAGATGTATTTTTTTCTTTCCAGGGTTTTTTTTTTTTTTTTTTTTTTTGAGTTGGAGTCTTACTCTGTTGCCCAGGCTGGGGTGCAGTGGCATGCTCACAGCCACCACAGCCCCGACCTGCAGGGCTCCGGCGATCCTTCCGCCTCAGCCTTCCAAGTAGCTGGAACGACAAGCGTGCGCCACTACGCCCGATTAATTTTTTGATTTATTGTAGAGATGAGGTCTCACCATGTTGGCCAGGCAGGTCTCCAACCATGGGCTCAGGCAATCCTCTGGCCTCGGCCTCCCAAAGTGCTGGCTGAGCCACTGTGCCCGGCCTCCTTTCCTTTTTTTGAGACAGGGTCTCACTCTGTCACCCAGGCTGGATTGCAGTGGTGGAATCATGGCTCACTTCAGCCTCTAACTCCTGGGTTCATGTGATCCTCCCACCTCAGCTGCACAAGTAGCTAGGACTACATGCATGTACCACCACCACTAGCTAACTAAAAAAAAAATTTTTTTTTTGCCGGGCTCGGTGGCTCAGCCTGTAATCCCGTGCCTTTGGGAGGCTGAGGTGAGTGGATTGCCTGAGCCCGCGGGTTCGAGACCCGCCTGGGCAGCGAGACCTCATCTCTACAATAAAAATCAAAAAATCAGCTGGGCATGGTAGCACATGCCTGTAATTCCGGCTACTTGGAAGGCTGAGGCGGAAGGATCGCCAGAGCCCAGCAGGTCGAGGCTGCGGTGGCCGGGAACGGCCACTGCACTCCAGTCTGGGCGACAGAGTGAGACTCCAACTCAAAAAAAAAAAAAAAATTTTTTTTTTTGCAGAGACAGCGTCTCCTATGTTGCCCAGGATGGTCTCAAACTCCTGGCCTCAAGCAGTCCTCCCACCTTGACCTCTCAAACAGCTAGGATTACAGGCCTGAGCCAGTGTCTCCTGGTGTGATTCCCCCACCCCTTTTCCCCCTTCATTCAACCTCTATTTCACTGAGCCCTGTGCAGGGCTATAGCACAACGATGTTCCTTAATAAAAGCATCTTTTTGTAAAGTTCTTAGTAAGATATGTATGTACCTACATGTATATATACATACATACATGCAAAGGATGAAGGCTATGCTATCACAGCTTTCAAAATAATCCCTTCCAACTGAGACAGAATAGGGATGGAACTCACCTCCACTCCACTCTCTACACATACCCTGACTGCTAGACCTTACAAGTTACCTGAAGAAACAAACATTTTCCCACAAATCTCACTCAAGAAGAATTAACCTCTCCACCTGCATGCCCCCCAAGTCAAGATAATCAACCAATCTTAACACCTTGCCTCATTATAATACAAAATCTCCACTCCAGGCAGGGCTTACCTGCCATTTTGGGTACATGGGATGCATGCAGTTTGTATCTACACTACACGTACAGTTAGGATCCCTCCCTAAGCATGCTAACTTTGATGCCACACCCCTTCCTTTACTTAATAAAAGGTCCTGTCACGTGCCCTTCAGAGAGCCAGCTGGAGAATTCTTCCTCCTGAGGCATCCTTATTGCTGAGCATAAGCCCCTAATAAAGCCTTGTCTGCAGAACTATTTGGCCTCCTATCAATTCCCATTACATGAGAACCTAAGAACTCACAGTCAGTAACACCACCACTCTTATTTCCATTTGATGAAATTAATAAGAAAATTGCTGTACAACAAAGTAAGAGTAGCATCTGATAGCCACTGTGGCAAGCTTTAACTCAAGGTTTCAAAGAAGAGTTAGTTCAAGGCTTTAGTTTTTACACAAGGTTTGGCAGCTCCCAGATTCTAGGGAATTGGTGGGTTTATTGAGTACATGCAAAAACATTTTAGGGTAAGAAAGAACTCACCAAGAAAAGGGGATATACACGAGGAATGTGTTGGCATCTCTTTTCATCTTTACAGATCTAGCTAGTACACTATTTGTACAGGTTGAATAATTCATATCCACTATGTCAACTACTTAATTTTGGACAAATGTTAAAGTTTCACCAGCAAAATTAGGCCAGAATTTCAGTTTTGAACAAAGAGTATAAAGATTTATAATCTCTCTTCCCTAAATTAAAAACTCTTTCCACTGCTTTTAGAAAACATAATTGCATAATTCAAACTCCTTCAATACTGTGACCTAGTTCCCCCTCTTGATGTTATAAACGGCTCATGTAACTATGGTAACCATCCAGGGAAAATTGAATGTTTTTCTGGTCAGCACTATGCAAAGTATACCATATGTGTTATTTTTTTCTTTCTGAGAATGTCAAGGGGATAATATGTTTGCTTTCTTTCTTGGTCATGAGAATATATTTTATTATACCCAATTTCCTCTTGACTATAGTCCCAGTAATTCACAGTCCCTTCATTAAAATGTTTTAGGATCATTTTTTACTTAGTAATCATCCTAAATGTTGAACAGTACTATAACCCATAGTAGGACTGATCGTTTATACCAGTGTTCATACTGCTTACCATATGAACTCCATGTATAGGCTGACATTGCCAGATTTCTAATACTCTTAGAGAACCTGATATTTCTTTTTCGTCTTCTTTTTTTAAATTTATTATTATTTGGGCTTTTTCTCTCTTTTTCTTGGTCAGTCTAGCTAGGGTGATATTTTCTTAACTTTGTCCTTTAGTCCTAGTCAAAGTGTTTCCTTAAAGCAAAACACTGTTAAAATGTAATTACATCTCAGGGAATATATTTATATACTGAGATGAGTTACCTCGTTTGTAATGACTTTTATATATCATCTTTGTATTTCTATTTTTAATACTTTCTACAACTAGTGTGTACTTATGTAATAAAGCAAAAATGCTTTAAAAATTAGCTCAGTGGAGATGCAAACTTTTGTTCTTTCAGACAGTCTCACTCTGTCACTCAGGCTAGAGTGCAGTGGCACGATCCCAGGTCATCGTAGCCTCAACCTCCTGGGCTCAAGTGATCCTTCTACCTCGCCCCAAGTAGCTGGGGAATGCAAGTGTGCAGCACAATGACTGGCTAATTATTTTTTGCAGTGATAAGGTCTCACTATGCTGCCTAGGCTGGTCTGGAACTCCTGGGTTCAAGCAACCTCCTAGTGCTGGGATTACAGGCATGAGCCACTGCGCCTGGCCTGGAGATACAAATTCTTAATTTTTTAGTTGCCTTTTGTACTAATGAGTTGATTTCTTTTTTTCACTGTAATTTAAAATGTTTCACTGAACCTTCTAGAATGAATCACACTCTAAATGAATGTAAACTCCGAGATTTTATTTCATTTTATTTTATTTGAGTTGGAGTCTCACTCTGTCGCCTAGACTGGAGTGCAGTGGCCGCTCCCGGCCACCGCGGCCTCGACCTGCTGGGCTCCGGCGATCCTTCCGCCTCAGCCTTCCAAGTAGCTGGAACTACAGGCACGCTACCACGCCCCGCTAAGTTTTTGATTTATTGTAGAGATGAGGTCTCGCCAAGTTGCCCAGGCGGGTCTCGAATCCGCGGGTTTAGGCAATCCACTCACCTCAGCCTCCCAAAGGCGTGGGATTACAGGCTGAGTCACCAGGCCCGGCAACTCTGAGATTTTAAAGGATTTATTTATATTAGGTAGAATTACATTTCTTACAATAGGCTATCAATTGGTGATTTTTTACTATGAGAATTTGACTTTGATTTTCTTGAATTTCCCTATATTCATAAAAATAATGTTCAATTGCCCAAATTATCTTCCTTAGAAAAACACTGCTCTGTTTCACTGAATTAAAAAGGAAATTAACTGCCTCTTATTGGTTTAGAAAATACCTCATTAACCAAATAAAATGCATAGGATTTTTTGGATGCTGTTAAACAAACCAAATGTAAAAGATTTCATGAGACTATAAGAAAATTTGAATTGTCTAGGTATTAAATGATTGTAAGAAAATTTGGGGAGGTAGGATAAGAGTACTGTGGATGTTTAAAAAACCTGTTATCTCTTACTGCTCATATTTAAAGTAGTCCCAGATAAAATGATGATAGTCCAGCAAGAGTGAGGGACTACGGAGAGCCACAGATTAAATAATCTTAGCCATATGTTGGTAAATACTGAAGCTGGGTGAATTCTTACATAAGAATTCATTGTACTATTACTTCTACTTTTGTAACTGTCTGAAACTTTAATAATACAAAGTTTAAAATATTTAAAAAGTAGAAAAAAGAACTTCAAATTTAATTGGTCTGGCTCAAACAGAAGCTGAATTTTCTCAGGAGGTGTCTTTAGGAATCTTTCACAACTACTTGCTAGCTTGTTTTCAACCAGTTTGAAGTTGTTGCTGTCCCCAGAGATAGGTATGGAGGCATGAACTTTTTCTGCAAGGGACCTCTTTAGGTGACTTGAAGAATAACTGACTTAGAAGTTAAAGAAACTACTTTGAGGGATCTGTTATTTATCTTTGTTAGGGTTGCTGCTTTATGATAGGAAACACATTGAAGAACAAATAAGATGTCTTTTCGTTTTAGTCATGGGATTAAATATCACCAGTTAACTTCTATGTTGGGGGGGACTTTTACATTGTGCATTTAGGAGAGTCAGGATACTCAATCGGAAAAGGTCCCACATTTACAGTTAAGTGACTACTGAGAAGAAAAAGACATAGATAAATAACCAAGGTCAAGAGTTGGGATTAGGAAGTATGGTTATCTTTTTTTTTTCCCCGTGAAAATGCCCTCCCCATACAGGCTGCTTTCACCAGTATGGCAGGAATAAGCATCAGGTTAACCTCTTAAAATAAATATAGGAAGAAAAGCACATGTCTGAAATAACACATACACATACGAGATTATATTCGAGTGCGTTACAGGTTTAGACCAGTGCCAGAAAAAAAAATCATTATTTGGATTATTTTGCTTTTTTCCCATCCAGTTCAACATAATTATAAAAGGTAAAAATAATGCTATAAAAAGTCTTCTATCCTATACTCATCCTTCCTTCTTCTCGTCTTACTCAGGTCCTGGAGGGAGTGCTCTCTGCATCCGGCATCATTGCTTTTTCTCACTTCTAGTTTCTAACCATGTGCTATACCTGAGGATGGATCACTTCTCAGGCTGGATAAAATCCATACGTGAATCCGGTGTCTAACCTGAGCCCATAAGTAGCAAGGCACCGTGCATTGTTTCGGGCCTTTGACAACAACTAACTTACTCAAATTTGTGCGGAAACAAAAATAGCACGGGTCAGGTAAAAACAAACAATAACAGGCAACTCTTCCCAGTCACCGTTTCCGACAAGACCTAGCTGCATCATCTGAAAGCTATTTTAAATAATGACAACGGTGAAACCCCCAAACAGTTCTCAGACACGCCATACACTGTCCTGCCTGGGTGGACAATCCCCAACTGTTCAAACCTCAAAGTGTCTCAGGGCAATAACCACACACGAGGATCTCCCAGGCTTTGGCGATAGGGTTGTTCCCAAGACGTCGAATGCCCCGGACTGCTTTATTTGGGGAGGAGATTAAAAATTTCCCCTAGATCAAGCTCTAGATTTCTTTGCAAGTCAAGGGCTGCCGACTCTTCCCAGCTATTTCAGAGTGCTCGGAGGGGGTCCCCAGACGCGTCACTCCCGCTCGCGGTCTTTTTAGCTCCGAGGTCCTACTCACAGCAGGGCTTATTCGCATGGGCTTCCCATTACAATCTCCGAGGATTCGTTCTTTTCACACCCATTTCGTTGGAAAAAGTCCATCGGTGATTGGAATCAGCTCCTCGGCCCGGCGTTGCACTTACACGGAAACACCCTCGGCGAGCAGATCGCCGACCACACGGCCGCGGCCTGCCTTGGCTTTTCCCTCCCAGCTCTGTTACCGCCGCCGCCACCCCGGGCCCCTCCAGCTGCTGGTCTTGGGGCAAAACTGGGGGAAAAGACAGGCCGAAGTGGCGAGGGGCCCACTCCAGCGCGCTCCCGCCACGGCTAACGCGTAGGCGTCGGACCCCTCAAAACGCCTGTCTCCACAGGTGGTCTCGACAGACACGCGGGCGGGGCGGAGGGGGACCTGCACTCCGGCCCCCAAAAGGACCCAGCGGGCGCCCGAGGAGGAGGCGGCTGGACACCGCCCGCCCGGCACCCGGGAACGCCCGCCCGGGAGGTGGCGGAAGCACGGCCGCGCCGGGCCCGCGGACCCCGAAGGGAACGCCGGGGCCGAGGGAGCGCCGCCCGCCGCGCCGGCAGCCCCGACGCCCGGCCAGCCCGCAGGCCGCACGCGAGAGGCCGCGGCCCGGCGGGCGGGGGCTGGGCGGGAGCGCGGCCGCCGAGCATGCCTGGAGCCGCCCGCGGCGCGCCGGGCCGCGGAGTCCCGCAGGCCTCGCCCGGGGCTGCGGCGAAGAGCGCCGCCGGCCGCGCCTTCTGAGGCTCGCGAGGGCCGCGCGTGAGCCGCCTGACGGGAAGAGGTCGGCGACGCCGGGCCGAGCGAGCGCTGGGAAGGACGGCAGGAAGGCGCCGGCCGCCTTTCCGCGCAGGTCCCCTTGGGACGCGGGCGCGGGGCGGGCTCGAGGACGCGGCCCCTTTAAGGGGGGCGGGGCGCCGCCTGCCGTTTGGCCGCCCGGCGCCCGCCCCCCCGCGGAGGGCCGGCCGACCAATAGCCCGGGCGGCGGCGGGAAGGCGGGAGAATGCGAACCCTCCGCTCGGGCGGTGGGGGCGGGCCCGCGCCGGGCGAGGCGCGCGTCCTGCGCAGGCGCGGAGCGGCCGCGGCGGAGGGGCGGGGGCAGCCCGCGGGAGGCTCTCCGACAGGCGCGGGGGGTGGCCGGAGAGGGGGGCGGCGAGGGCTTGTCATGGGCGGCCGAGCGGCGAGACGGCGCGGCTAGCGAGCCGGGCGCGCAGGCGGACGGGAGCGCCGGCGCCCGCCCCGCCGGGGGATCCCCGCCGCTCGGGCCGCGGGGCGGGCGCGCCGCCCGGAGGGAGCCCGGCCTCGCCCCGCCCCCGGCCCGGCCCCGCGGGGGCGGGGAGCGGGGCTGCTGCTGGGGGGAGCGGGGATCGGGGGCCGCGGCGGAGCCCTCCTGAGCGGCCGCCGGCGTCCCCGCGGCGCCGGGCTGCGGAGCCAGGGGGCCGCGGCGGCCGCGGCTGTTGCATGCGTGGCCGCTGGATGCGGAGGCGGCGGCGGCGGCGGGGCGCGGCGGCGGCAGGATGTTAGGGCAGCAGCAGCAGCTGTACTCGTCGGCCGCGCTCCTGGCCGGGGAGCGGAGCCGGCTGCTCACCTGCTACGTGCAGGACTACCTCGAGTGCGTGGAGTCGCTGCCCCACGACATGCAGAGGAACGTGTCCGTGCTGCGGGAGCTGGACAACAAATATCAAGGTAGGGCGCGGGGCCTCGCGACCGCCGCCTCGGGACGCGGCCGCGCCGAGCCCGCCCGGGAAGTGCCGCTCGCCCGGCCCCCGCCGCGGGCTCCCGAGCGCGCCGAGGGTTCCGGCGTGCGGGGCGGGGCGGAGGGGCCGGAGACCGGGTCCGCGGGCCTCCCTGCCCCCCGGTCGGCGAGGACCTCTCGGGGTCCCCGGGGCGGGGGCCGCGCGGCAGCCCCGGCGCCGCGGCCGCCGTGGCGGGGCATCAGCCATTTTAGCGGCCGGCGTCGGCCGCGGCGCCGGCGGACCCGGCCGGGGAGCGTGCAGCCGGGCAGGGGCGGCGGGAGGGAGCGGCTGGCCGCGGCCGGGCTCCCGCGGGTCGGCGGGCCTGGGCTCCCCACCCGAGGGCAGATGCATTGGAACGTGCAGGGGGAGGGGTCGGCGCGGCCCGCGAAGGCGGACTCGGGGGGCCCCCCTCCCGCCCCCTGCGCGCCGGCTCCCGGCTCCGGAGCCGAGCGGCCCGTCCTCCTCGGCCGCCCGGGCCGCTGCCTTTCCCCAGCTCCGTCAGCCGAATGGTTAAAGGGGAGGGGGTCCCTCGCCGGGGAGGAAGAGGGGGTGTGTGGCGGGGAGGACCCCCGTCCTGGGCGGGGCCTGCGCGCGTGTGACGTGGGCGTGGGAGGGGCGGGGCGCGCGCTCCCGCCGGCCTCGCAGCCCTGGCGGCCGCGGGCTCTGGGCAGAGCCGGCCCGGGGCCGCGAGCCGAGGCCGCGGGGGGGCGGGGCGGCCCCGGCAGAGCCAGCGCCAGGCTTGGCGACGTGCCGTGGTGTTTCGTGTTTCCTTCTCAGCCGGGAGTCGGGCCGGGGGCCGCAGCCGCGGGCCGTCGCCGACCCGAGCTCCGCGTAGGTTCCGGGCCGTGTGTCATTTCCGGGCCCCGAGGGAAGTGGTCGGTTGGCTGGGCAACCGCCCGGCGTGCCTGCGCCGCCGGCTCCCTCCTCCGCCCCGTCGAGAAGGGATTCGTCGAAAACTCGAGCCGAGGAGCGAGGACCCAGCCGGCCTTTCTTGGCGTGTTGTCGTCGTCTACTCTCGGTGTGCCTCTGGCCCGATGCTAGGAAGAGAGAAGTTTAGATGGGAAATGTTTTGCGTTTAGCAACCCCGAATCAAGGAGCAAACCTTGAGTGTAATGTGGAGACAGCCGTATGTACTTTAGGAGATAACTTCTTGGACCTATTTCTGGGTTTTTTGGTAGACACATCAATAATCCTATGGTTTAGTCTCTAAGGAATCCACTTCTGGGGTGACATTTTTCTGGCCTGTGAGAACATTGAAGTGTCTAGGTTTTTGAATCTATAAATTTATTTCTGTTTTAAAATCTGTATGATTGACAGAACTGATCTCTGTTGGGGAAGGAAAATTTAATACTGATTGCTTACTGTATGTCAGTCTCTGCGCCAGGTCCAAATGATTTAAGGACTCATTTTACAGATTAGTTAAAATTTACAAAGAGTTTAAATAACTTAAAACGTCCAGTTAATTAGATGTAGAATATTTGAACTCTAAAGCCTACGACTTCCTCCTTGTTTTCTGTTTAAATTTTTTTTTTTAAAGAGCCATCCAGTGGGATTTTCTACACACATGGAGCACTTACATGAATGGCAACCACAAATTGATCCTATGTGTGTAAGTTTGCAAAGCTTGAAGGTTTTTACATTTCCTTAAAGGCACATGTTTGCCTTCACAAAAGTTAATCATTTGAAATTGGGGCGGGACACATAATTTGGTTTGTTGACAGGGAAATCTGTTATCTGATCATCAAGAGTTGTCATGTAACTCTGGTAACATGAGTAATATAGTAGGCCTTACAAGACTGAGAGATGATAAAAATTCTCTATTAAGACTGGAATTAATTTAAAAACTAATATAGCAACAGTGATGTAGTTTTCACCCTATGCACTTGGTCACTGAGCCCAACTTTCACAGTTTTATGTTTATTAGCTTTATATACTTTTTGGTTCTTGGTTAAGATACTCTGTTTTTTATCTTCTCGCTAGTTCTTAAGTAATTTCTGGTTTGGGGTCTAATGCTTTTAGCAATATTTAGTGATAGAAATTATGTAGTCAATAAAATAAATTTCTCTCCCACCTATTTGAGAACACTTAAAAATTACTGAAGAACCTATAAAATAAAGAAGAAAGCAGTTTCACAATTGAAGTATATATTTTAGGATAGAGTTATTAGAGAACCTTTATTTTTGTTCTGATATTTTCGTTCATAATTTCTTGGCTAAATAACAATCTTTGAACTAAAATTTGGTAGTTAATTTCAAATGCCTTTTGTGTAGTTTACAGAAAGTGCTTAGGCTGTGAGGTCAGACATGTGTATTTGGCAGAGTTCAGAGTTCTCGCCTCTTGAGTTTCATCTTCTTCACTTGCAGAAGTGATGACTTCCTTATGGGGTTGTTGTGTGGGGATTAAGTGAGAAAATATACCAAATAGAAGGGACTGAGTAAATGTTAATTTTCTCTCTTCTTTCACTTTGTAATAAGGTGTCCTAAAAATGTGAATTTTTAGCCTCATGTATAATATCAATGTGCTAGTATGGTATATAATGTAATTAGCTTCTAACACCTGAATATGAGGTATAGAATATTTGAAATGAGTTTTACCTTTTTTTTTCCTCTCCTTAAATTTTTTTTATCTCTAAGGGGAAGGTATCCAATTTCCTTATTTTTCCTGTAGGAAAAATAGGTTCTTAAGAAATCTGCTTAGATGCCTAGTTGAGCAAATGGGTTAGATAATGAACTTTGTTCAAACATATGCTATACAGTATGAGTATCCTCAGCTGTGTGGTGGCACTTTGTCCTGTATTCCAGGTTAAGCAGTTGTCCATCAAGTGTGAGTACCTGCAGTTTCCAGGGAGGAGCTAATATATGAGTGGTGTTGAACGTTTGTTTATTTGCTTTGTGTTTCTTACTTGCAGACAGCCCCAAAGTATATACTTACTTGTCTAACATTTCTTTTTTTCAGAATAATATTAGAATATAAAGCAATGGTATGCCATGTGGTTGTTAATAATATGGTATAAAAAACAGTGTCGTGCCATGTGGTGTGATAAATTAGTCAGTTTTTGTTTCTCCACCTTTTAGTTGGACAAATTCTTTTCAGATAGCATTCTATCTCATAAGGATAAGAAATAAAATGATTTGAATAAAATTAGTCTTAAGTAAATTTTTGGTGACATTTGAAATTATATTTTCACATGTCTTCTAGTGACTCAGCTATTTTTATTTGATTTAAATAGGTGTCTCACATGCCATACAACTAAATCAGCAGTTCAAAAAGCTTAGAACCAACTGCTGATTTATCTACAAAGGCAGAGTGATCCAGTGCTGACTTGACGATAATTTTGTTATTGGCTTGGTCAGTTGATGCCAGAACCAGAATCATCTCTGGAATAGTTTGATTTTCAGAATTTCCCATGTGATGCTAAAAAGAAGAGCCATTAATAACAAGATGATAGGAAGCGAGTTGCTTATGTCTGCATTATTTAAGAATGTCCAGGGGTATGATAAAAAGTTTCTCTGGAGTCGTGTAGGAAGTCATTGATTGAACTGTAAGTCCCATAAACACAGTTGGGCAGTAACCTGTAGCCCAGTCCAGAAACCTCTTCAAGTTTTATAGCTGGAGTCCTGCATGTAAATGCTATATATAGGATTGGTTTGAAGTTCAAATGAGGGGTAGGTGTTATGGCACTAGGCGGACTCTAAAGTGGCATACAGTGTTCCTGCCTGGGCAAAATACGTTTGATCATCCATTGGCCCACACGTCTCTTATCCTTTTCATCTGGATTAATGAGTATTAGAGTTTTCGATTTCCTCTTTTCATTAGTTTATTTCTAAGTATATTTTCATGTTAGATAATGTGGTCCTTGTTTGGGAAATAATATTTTTAGTGTGGTTTCATGGTTTGAGTTAGTTCTAATAACTTTACCAATTCTGTGAAAAATAACTAACTTGGAAATGTTATGTGTGACAACGCATGATAACATTCTCATTTTTCTTTTCCTTTTTTAGAAACATTAAAGGAAATTGATGATGTCTATGAAAAATATAAGAAAGAAGATGATTTAAACCAGAAAAAACGCCTGCAGCAGCTTCTCCAGAGAGCATTAATCAATAGTCAAGAATTGGGAGATGAAAAAATTCAGATTGTCACACAGATGCTTGAATTGGTGGAAAATCGGGCAAGACAAATGGAGCTACATTCACAGTGTTTCCAAGATCCTGCTGAAAGTGAACGAGCCTCCGATAAAGCAAAGATGGATTCTAGCCAACCAGAAAGATCTTCGAGAAGACCCCGCAGGCAGCGAACCAGTGAAAGCCGTGATTTATGTCATATGACAAATGGAATTGAAGACTGTGATGATCAGCCACCAAAAGAAAAGAAATCTAAGTCAGCAAAGAAAAAGAAACGCTCTAAGGCCAAGCAGGAAAGGGAAGCTTCACCAGTTGAGTTTGCAATAGATCCCAATGAACCCACATACTGCTTATGCAACCAAGTGTCTTATGGGGAGATGATAGGATGTGATAATGAACAGTGTCCAATTGAATGGTTCCACTTTTCATGTGTTTCGCTTACCTATAAACCAAAGGGGAAATGGTATTGCCCCAAGTGTAGGGGAGATAATGAGAAAACAATGGACAAAAGTACTGAAAAGACAAAAAAGGATAGAAGATCGAGGTAGTGAAGGCCATCTACATTTTAAAGGGTTACTTGTCTTTTATATAACTCGTTTACTTTCGGAAAATGTTTTAGGGTAAATGCATAAGACTATGCAATAATTTTTAATCATTAGTATTAATGGTGTATTAAAAGTTGTTGTACTTTGTCTGTGACCTTAATTTTCTGCACTGAATTACCAAATATTTTAAACCAGGTAGTCTTCAGATCACCTGATGAAAGGAGCAGGGAACAGGGAGAGGTGGGTGTGAACATTGTAAAAGCTTCACAAACCATGCCTATTTCATTTTCACTTAAAACCACAATGCTATTTTTGGGGTAAACACAAAACTATTGCTAGCATTTTAGTTCTGTGAGATTAAAAAATTTAAATAGTTGGATTTCTCAGTAAACATCAAATAATCTTGGGTAATTTAAAATATGAACACTATGCCATTTAGAGCTTTTTTTTCCCTAGCCCTATTTATACATACACTTGTTCATCTCTAGTCTTCCAGGAATTCAAGGAGCTAGAGATAAGAATAATTTGGAATTCCATGTGGAATAATGTGCTCTTATTAGAGTTTTTGCTGCTGTATTTTCCTTGGTAGCATTTTGATACACGTAGCCCATTTGTAAATGCCTAGCTGCTGCTTCGTAGATACGTTTAACCTAGTACTTAATAAGGAATTGTTTTGTGTTTTGTTTCAATTGGGGTAGGTAAGAGTTGTTAAGATACTGAAAATGCAGCCATTGGCTTATGTTGGCAAACTTTGGGTTATGTAGTAGCCCGGTTCAAGTTTGAACAGTTTAAAAATGTGTCTTAATATTTTCCATGTGATCCACTGCCAGAATGCTTAGCCACAGACCCATCAGTGGGAAGAGGGCATATACTAGTCTTTAAATATTGACTTTGCATCAAACAGTTGTTTTAACTAGTTCTGCTAGTGGCTGTAATTTATTTCTGTCCCAATGAGTGACTATACATTATTTTAAATAATAGTATATTTACATTCTTAACTTTCTGGTATTGGTGCTGTTTGATGTTTTCATATTTAATGAACCAATTTCATTATAACAATGCAATTAATAATGTATTTGTAAATTGAATTTTCCATGATTCTAATATTTTAAGGGTAAGCATCTTGATGGATATATGTCCATCTGTTTGGATAAATTTTTGGTTTTGGGGGCAGCAGATTGACTAATTCTTTAAATCTATGTGTAACATACTTTTTATTCCTCATTTCTTCCCAATCTGATGATCTTGATTTCTTTTTGATTAACATGTGAAAAATTCTGTCTGCTTGTTTGGAAAAAAAATTGTTATTTTTTTCTCTTCTAGCTCTCATGTAATTTCACCTTGTCTGAGTGTCAGATCATTCATCTGTAAAGTGAATTGGCTTAAATATCTCCAAGATCCTTTTGTAGTCTATAGCACTCACTGTAGTAAGGATTTTAGTAATGAAATGATTTGTTCTCTTTTATTAATTTTGTCCTTCATTCTGAGGTATGAAGACAGTTTAAACATGAACTTTGACATGGGTAAATGCACAATATTTGGTTAGCTTCTGTCCTGAGGATAATTTTTGACTGATGACCGGAGCCAGTTGATTATATTACTTTTTGAGCAAGAAATACTAGACAACATGATTAAGAACTTATTTTATTGTAACTTAGTTGAGTTGTAAAGGAATCCTGTCTCTCTTGAGAATATAGGATTTTGTTTCAGTGATTACAAACTTCTTACCAGAATGGAGCTATTTACTTGACGCCATTAAAAATATCCATATGTACAAAACCCCCAGAAGCCTTCAGATGTGACTTACATAGAAGTCACCACTTTTCATACATATTTACCTTAGCAGATGGGAGAAAAAAATCAAACTTCCTTATAGAACTGCCCAAGTTTGGATTAGACTTAACAGGAAAACAAATCTGGAAAACCCTAGATGTATTCTCCTTAAGACCTAGTGTTTGAAACTTTTATTTTTGTGAATTTCCTTTTGATTTATATACCACTTAGGAATAGCAGTCTTAAGCTTACATAACATCATGGTTGGGTTTCTTTTGTTAAGTATCCTAGGTCTCATATACTAAGTCACTTCATGTTTACCCGTACAACATCATGGGTTGCCAAATCATCTCACATTGGAATTTCTTCAGGAGTTTCAAAAAATACTGATACCTGTGCCCCACTCCCAGCCATTGTGATCTAATTTATTTGGAATGTGGCTTGAGCATTAGAGTTTTAAAAGATCTTCATTGTAACGTATAGAAAAGTTTCAGAATTGCTGCCACATTTTGAAAATTTCAATGTATTGAAAACTGTTGGCAGATTCTCTACATCCAGATTTGTGCACCTCTGAAGCACATATAAATGCTGATGCCTAAAAGTATATCCCTTGCTCCCCACCACAGTTCTACCACCCATGCTTGGATACTCAATATTTGAGCGCTTATGATGTGTCAGGCACTGTATGAAGTAGTTGTGGAACAAAAAGAAAAAGCCCCTGCTCATGGACCATACATTGTAATGTTAGCTAACTATTTAAGTGCTAAAATAAAAGTAAAGCAGAGCAAAGGGGTGGAAATGAATGGAAGAGGAGGTGGAAATCTGAATTATGGTTGTCAAAAAAGGTCTGTCAACGGTTTTAGAACTGAGAACAGAAACAAATTAGTGAAGCGAACAAAGATTAGGGGGAGGGAGGAGGGACCGAGCTTGGCCCTCGGACTGAGGTAAAGCATTAGAGCACAGTGTGGATGGGCTAGAAAATGGAGGCCTCTTGAAAGCCGTGGTAGAGAATTTGGAAAGCCGTGGAAGGGTTTTGAGCTGTGATCTGATTTATATTCTTTAAAGATCACTGAATACTCTGCAGAGTTTATTTTAGGGAGCTTAGGTGAAAATAAAGAGATTTAGGAGACTCAGAAGTCTGTACCGAAAGTATTGGTGGCTTAAACTAGGGTGATAGCAGCAGAAGTAGTGTCTAGTGATAGAACTCTGTTTTAAAGGTATAGCCAACAGGACATCGGCCCAGGGATTAGAAGTCAGAGATGACAAAGATGACTTGGGTTTCTGGCCTGAAGGAAGAAAATAAAGACTTCTGTATTGCCCTTAGGTTTGAGATACTTAATAGATTTCTGGTAGAATCCAGCATGGAGTTCTGCGTATGGTGAACTTGGAGAGGACAGGAGATAAAACATTTGGAGAGTCAATCTATGGAGCTTGAAGTCATGTGACTGGAATTACTCAGGTAGTTAGAGTGTCTCCATTTTGGTGTACATATGAATCACCTCATTTTGTTAAAATGCAGATTTGGATTCTGTAGGTCTGGTGTGGGTCTGAGATTCTACGTTTCTAATAAGATTCTCAGTGGTGTTGATGCTGCTGTTTCAAGGGCCCACATTTCAAGTAGCAACCAAAAAGATCTAGAAGAAGGCAGGGTGGGCTCTGTGGTTTCAACGTTTAAAGGAGGAACCAGCAAAGGAGCCCGAGAGCTCTTGGTATGAGATGAACCAGAAACAGTTTCGAGAAGGGAGTCATCCATTCACTCAAGTGCTGTTCAAGGAAGAGGAGCACTGAGCACTCACTGACCATTAGACTGGGAGGATTGTAGTTGAGTTTCACATGCTGCAAGTTTGGGGGTTGAAGGCCTGGTGGGAAGGCTTGTGAGCAGAAGAGTAGAGACAACTATAGGCAACTCAAACTGTATGTAAAAGGGAACAGAAGGGTGTTGTAGCTGAAGGTAAGGTGATTTTAACTTTTAAGGAGGTAACATGGCATGATTATTTGCTGATTGGGATATTCCATTAGAAGGGCAAGTGAATGCTGTTGGGATTTTTATAGGAATGAAATCAGAATAGGCAGGCAAGATGGAGTGAGATCCAGGACCTTGGAGAAGTTAGTCTCAGTAGGCAAAGGGACAGTTCGTTGTCCATGTCAACAGGGAAGGCAGTGGTTTTACTCACTTAAATATTGTGGACCTATTTGCAATCATTGACTCAGATACTATGACCAAAACAAGACAAAAATCTGTAATCTTGTGGAGTTTAGATTCTGTGGTGAATTGGGAGCATATGCAGATTAGTTTCCTAAGTGTGCATTGGGAAAATGAGATTGTACTCTTCTAATAGCTTCCACTTTCCCAGTGAAGAGCTGAGAAAGCCAGTGAAAAAGGCATCTCCCCAATTCTTTCTATACACCCGTTAGCTGGCTTCCTCAGGGTTCTGTCCTCATGACCCCACCTGAAATGGAGGTGTGAGTCTTCAAGGAGCAGTTGGTGTAAATCAGCTAGACAGTTCTGCTCTGAATCAAGTACTTAGAGTTCGATGTAGTTTGAGATACATTTTAAGTAAAGTGTAAGTTATTTTGGAACTTCCTTTACTGTAATTGCCTAAACTCTACACATCAATTGAAGAGGCCAAATATCCTTTATTGTTTCCTGTTTCAGTGTGATATAAGAGCTCTGGACCAAAAATCCAGAGATGAGGGCTTGCCTGGGATCTTGAACAGGTCACTTGTCCTTGGCCTGAAGTTTGCTCACTGAAAGATGAGTGATTTAATTTATGATTATCCTAAAAATGTGACTGTTATATCACTTAACATTAGTATGAGGGAAGAGTTTTCCTAGTCACAACTCACTAATCGGGTAGTTTATAAAATAACAGCTTTTAATTCATGTGTGTGGTAACTAGACTTTAAAGCAGAGTTTCCTAAGCTTTAGACACAATAGAAAGATCTTGATGGATTTTGCCATTTCTACATAGTATCCTAATCCATATTTAAAAGTATTATTTGCTTAATACTTTTTAAATTCACTTTTTGGTGTAAATTTATTTTAAGAAGGAAGACTATCACTTTGATAAATGGAAAATTAGTTTCTGTGAATAGAATACATTTCACTCAAAATGTAGGAAAAACAAAGCAGTGTTATTAAATTCTGGCTATATAACCTTGCCAGTGAAAACTGAGTCCAAAGCCTGCCCTTTATTAAAAGATGTCTTTAGTAGACAATACCAGGTAAGAATAGAAGACATAAATGCCAAATTGAGTCTTTCTGCATGATACAATCAAAAGAGCTTAAGTGATTTTTCTTGAGTACTACCTGACTATCCAGTTCTGGGAAACATGTTAAGCAACAGGTTAACCACTGCAATTTCTTGACTGTCAATGGCAAATAGAAATATTAACTTTTCTTAGTTGAAAGGCACTTATCTAGCTACATGCAGATGGTTGTTGCTAAAGGTTTCTGTAAACCACATAAGGTATTGACCAGCATTATCTATATCAGTATTAGATGATATCAGGATAACTGATATCCTGACCCCACAGGAGTTTCTAGTCCTATCTGTTTTCTACGCAGGATAAAAACAGGGCAGCTCCTCCAATGCCTCTTTTTGGGAGTTGAGAGAGATTTCCCGGGCCAGCCTTGTCCTACCATCGCTTTTGGGCCCAGTATTCCAGACATGAAAAAAATCCTTGCGGATTCTTGATTTAGCAGTCTCCATTACAAAAACAAAAATTCCAGCTTCCTTACAAATTGGGTATCAACATATTGTCCATGTCTGTCATCAACATTGAAGGAATGAGATTTTTAGCCTAGCAGTGTATTTTGGTATTGTAGGATAGCTGTGCACTTATAGGCATTAAAGTAGTCTCTCAGTTTTTAATTGTATTGGATGGAAATTGTCCTGCCTTCTTAAATCCTTCTTGGCACATAGTAGAACATAAACATTTAACGTATTCATCCTTTGACTCAGCACCATGTGATTATACAGTGACAACTTCAAATCTTGCTCCAGTATGGAGGACTATTTGCCTCTGTTCCTGCCTCAGTCTAGTTTTTAAAATAAATTTGGCTACTTTTAATGTTTTTTGTTCTTCTTTGCTTCTAAAACTGTCCGCCTAGTGGCTTGTATCCCTCTTTTAGTTTGTCATGTGTTGGAAAAGCATTTGGTCAAATGTGTGTCTAGCTTAAGAATAAATAGATTCTAGTAGTGCTTGAGCTTCAATGTATGGTTTTGGTTTTTTAAATATGTGGATTTTTTTTTTTATTCCCTGTTCTTGGCTGTGTTCAGAAAGTAGTGTTTTGCTATATACTTGCTTCCAACAGCAAGATCTTTGTTTGACCAGAGGCCTTATTTATATTAGAAACTAATCTTAGAAACATCCCATGTAGAAACACAGGTATTAGACCAACTGCCTAGTTTTCAGGTCTTAGATTAGGAATATGGAATCATACCTTCAGTGTGAAGTAATGATTTTGATTCTAATAGAACTTGCTTTACAAAGAATGTAAAAATGGCAGCATCTAGCAATTCCAGGACTTTAAGACAGACTTTATTGCTTTTCTGTGCCTTCCTGACACGTAACATCCTCCAAATTTAGATATTTTCTTACATGATCTTTGGAACATTTTGCTTTTTGGTTACATTTATTTCCCATCAATTAAAAAAAAAATTCTCACAGATTAAGAAAAGTGGTTATAAAGCACTGTAGCAAAATATTGACTGAATAGTTCATTTTTGGCAACAAAATCTATATAGCTTTGGCTTTGAATTTATGGTGTTTGCATAGTGTATAGAATATTTTGTATGTCTATATCAGTTTAATGTGACTTTAGGATAATTCTGGTTAAGGTGCAATTTATTGGAATTGACAATCCAGCATTTTTCTAATTGCACAGTGAAAAATAAGGAAACTTTCCTGTGGTTAGAGAAGGAAAAAAGCTAGAGGTATCTAAAGCATTTGCCTTCTATTTTAGTCTTCACTGTATTACAATTCATTTTAAACTAATTAGATTTCTCTTTCCAATAGTAGATGAAATGCTTAATTATCTGGAATTGAGAGAATTTTAAAAATTTATCACTTTCGTATCATTTGAAGTTCTCAAAACAAAACTTTGTATTCTTTTAAGCTAACAAGAGTGAGTTCAGGATCTTTGTAAAGCGCTTTTTTCTTTTTTGTAAAAAAATACTGTATGTATGAGAGAGTTTGCAGTACCTGCGTAAGTACCTCAACAAGTGACTAATCCAGTGAGTTGCAAATAGTAGCTAAAGGTAGATTTTTATATTATTTTACATCCAGGATTAAGGTAGATGATTTGCTGTTTTGTTTGTTTACTAGATGTTTGTTTTATTTTACTTGTTATGCTCTACCAAGGTCTGTCCTGCCATGGGGACAAAAGAAGCAACTATTATGCCATGAAAAGGAATTTTACCATACACAGTCATCTGTGAATAACCCTGACATAAACTGAGTGTCATCTGTTTCCTTGATGTATTTTCCCATGTAGACCGATCATATTCCAACTTTTGACACTGATACAATTCAAAGATAATTTAGGCAGAATATGAAAAATAATTTGCAAAAGCATTCCATATGGAATTAGACGATTCCTGTAGTAACTAGGCAAAATCCTTTGGCTTGGGGTGAAATTATGCTCAAAACTAGTGTTTCCTAAAGTGTTCCGTGAATCCTGGAATGCTAACCTGTTCAAGAAAGCTGGGCTACTTTGCATATTATCCCTCTTCTTGGAGATTCAGAAGGCTCATGCATCTTCTGAGAAGGTATATACATATGCTGAGGTTCTGAGAAGTGTTGCCACATTTCCCCCATAATACCTATTAATATTCTGAGGAAGCAGGGCCTTTCGAACAGTTTGCGAATGTGCCCTAAACTACGCCATGAAAGGACAGATCATATTTAAATATATTGGGTAATCATACTGTAGGGGGAGTTACGCTCCAGCTCCTTACTTTCCTATATTCCCAGTGCTGTGGTCCCGAAACCATTTGTACCCTTGTTTAAAGGTATCAGTCATAAGACCTGCACTTTAGACATTAATACTCAATTGAGTGGAGGAAGTATACATGATTAAAGCCATCCTCAACAACTCTGATGCAACAAATGACCTGTTCAGATAAGAACTGTGTGTCAAATACAATTGGGTTACGTTGCCTACTAGCTCAACCTTGAAAATAATTTAACTCGATCCACTTCTTGGTTGGTAGAATCAGCTTAGGTGCATGTGGACTGTTACCTTCATATTTGGTCAGGGAAACTCCAAAAGGGACTTTTGTTCATCTTATGTCCGTTTCTGGGAAAGCATGAACTGCATAAATGAGGATAAGGATCTGAATTCAAGCCACATTTTATTATTCTGTATGAGTAAAGTAGATGTTATGAAATGTGACCTCTAGGCAACAATCTTGTGCTCCCACTGGGCTCTGAAGTTTATTAGAGCTTAATGTCATAATGCTCCTTTGGTTCTAGAACCTGTAAAGGTCAACTAAACTCTTTTCCTTGAAGACTCCCATTGTTTCAAAGCACTTAATAGAATTTCTTTCTGTAAAATGCATTTATTGGAAAGTTAGAATTGCTTAACCAATGTCACAGTCAAAAATTTCTATGAAGGTTCGGGAAATAGAACTAGAACCCGAATTGTTTGTGAGGCACAAGACCTCTAGAGAAAAGAGGTAGCCGATTGCCCGAGAGTTGTAATTCCAGACAGAATCATCGACAGGCTTCCAAATTTGCCATTTCTAGCACAGCGTAACGAGAGAGCAGGAAATCTCTCTTTGAGTTTATTTCATCCCTTGATAATTTGGTAATCCTTCAGTAGGTATGAAGGATAAAGTAATTAATTTATTCCTGGGGCCAGAAGATTAAGTTAAAGTAATATTTTATGCACTGGTGTTGATATACTTGGAGGTAACCGGCTCCTTGTCAGTCTCTAGAAATGTGTGTGGCAAAGCTGTTTTGAAAAGAAATGTTTATTCTGAAGAGAGTAAGATATCAAGGCCAAGTGAGGATGATGTGCAAAGGTGGACTTCCTCTTCTCCGTTGTCATAATCCTCCTCTCCTTTTACTCCCCAACCCTAACCTCCCCCGCAGAGGCCAAGCTCCCATCCTCCCTCTCTGTTATTGTGATACATCGCCTCGACTTGCACACATTGCGGGCCGCTATGCATTCTAAAACAATGAAAATAGGGCCAGGCACGGTGGCTCTCATTGGTAAACCCAGCACGTCGGGAGGCCGAGGTGAGAGGACTGCCTGAGCCCGGGGGTTTGAGACCAGCCTGGGCAATATGGTGAGACCACGTTTCTACAATAAATAAATAAAAATTAGCCAGCATGGTGGCACGTGCCTGTAGTTCAACTACTTGGAAGGCTGAGATGGAAAGATCGCATGAGCCCAGGAGGTCAAGGCTGCGGTAGTCATGACTGTGCTACTGCACTTTAGCCGGGGCGACAGAGTAACTCCAAATAAAAAAAGAAAGAAAAAGGAAAAGTAACCAGCTCTTTATTCTCATTGCTTCTTTACAGTCCTGAGCACCATGCTAGATTACAGAGCAACACATTCAGTTGCCTTCAATTTTAAAAGTTTCTAGGACACCATAGGGAACATTTGAAATACTAATGCTGGGAAACCTTGTCTCAAAGAACCCTTAAATCTTTGTCATGTTTACATATTTTTAATAACTATCAATATTCCTAATGTTTCAGTCAATTGTGAACTAATAATTTCAACACTAACTGAATTCAAAAAAGTTTTAAACGTAGAGACATATATTTTGGTTGAAAAGAAGTATACTGGGATAATCAAATGACTTGAGAATAAGAGTACATCATTCGGATACTATTTTGTGGGGGAAGTGGAAGGGAAATACAACTTCAGGGGAAAGAAAATGCTAATGCTAAACTTTTATTTGTTGGTACTTTAGAAAATGTACAGTATGGTATTTATATTCTATGGAACATACTTGAGTGATGTCATTTTTCAATGTTTTATTTTAAAATGCCAGTGTGGATAATGTGTCAAAAATTATGTTCTTTGCAATTACATAAGCTTATGAGGAAACAGTTTAGAGGTCAACTTATATGTGTGAGAGGGTACATAGTTTTTCAAAAAAATGTTATGAGTTGTGAGAGCAAAAACATAAATCATTGACAGAAATAATCTGCTCATTACTCAGGCCTTGACTTTCACATCTTAAATGATTTATCCTGCCATCCATCTCTATGACATTATCTTAGATTTTGCAACTACCAAAATCTTTACCTAGTACCAAAAAGTTAATTCTCAATTTTAAGCATCCCACCTTCAGGCCAACACCTCTTCTTGCTCTAGCTTACTGTATCCACTACTCTGACGGAACAGTTCTTCAGCACAACTAAGACCTCCAAAATGTTTTCACCAAACCCAGCTACCCTTTCACCTTCTCAGATTGGCTTCAGCCTCTACCTGACTCAGATTCCATGGCTCACCTTGGTAATTGCCCACTTCCGGCCCTTCTCAACTCTCTTCCCCCGTCCCTCCCTCAACCCTGTTTAAATCCAGTTTTCAGCCTGCTTGGCAGATGCAGCCAGCCAACTAGAAAAGTGGCAGAGTAGTTCACAACTATGCTAACCGCTCTTTCCTTCGATTATGACCAGCCTCACTGCACCCACTCACGTGGAGTACAGCGGCCCAGTCACGACTACTGCAGACTCGACCTCCTGAGCTCAGGCGATCCTTCATGTTACCTGACAACCCCCCTACCTTTTCTTTGTCGACTTACTCTTTCGCATCTGACCACCACTCTACTTTTTCTTCTTTCTTTAAACCTTCAGAACTGCTCCTTCCTCTGCACTCACAAGGTGATTATTCAATTCTTATTTCACTAAAAACAGCAGCAACGAAGTTCATCAAAGATCCCACCTACTATTTCTATCGGATCTGGCCATCCGCCTTCCATCTCTTTGTGGCAGAATTGTCTGTTCTCAGGGCTCCCCCTCTACCTGTGCACAGACCTGATTCCTACAGTTCTTCCCTCTCTCTGAATTATCCCTGTTTCCCCCTCCACCGACCTTTCTGTTGGTATGGAGTACTGTTTTGTTGCCTATCTTAACAAGAAAGAAAAAACAATGACGACAAAGTCCCACATCCTCTGCTAACTAGTGTCTCATTTTGTGTTCACCTTTGTGGAGAAATTCCTCAAGAGAGTTGTCTATGCTTACCTCTGCTTTCTTTCCAAAATGACTTTGTCTCCAGCACTCCCATGAAACTGGCTTCACATTATTCGATTCAAATGTCAATTCTCTGCCATTACCTTTTTCTGCTAGCATTTGACACAAATGCTCTCACTTTGAAAGTGCTTTTTCCACTTAGCCTGCGAGGTGCAAAGTACACCTGCCCTAGAATCTCCTCCAACCTCACAGACTGTTCCTCCTTAGTCTGCTTTGCTGCATGTGCCCCTTCGTCCTGTCCTCCTAGGCTAAGGCTTCAGCCATCCTTACCGTCTACAGTCATTCCCTAGGGCATCTCATCCTGTCTGGCGGCTGTCAATGCCTGTTGTACTCTGATGACTTCCGAATGTTTGTCGGCACCCTTGCCCTCATACCCAGACTTCCGTACTCAATCGCCTCTGCATTTCCACTTGTATATCTAACGGACATCTCAAACTTCACTTGTCAGCTCCTGATTTTCAGCTTCTTCCTAGCCATGAACCTACACTTGTCTTCCTTTTCATGGTGAATGAAAATTTCATCATTTAGTTGCTCACACCAGAAACCTTGGAGTCACCTTTGTCTCTCTTTCCTCCTATGCAACAAAACCGATTTGTTGAAAATTCAGCTGGGCCTTCACAATGTACAGAGAAGCCCAGCACTCCGCTGCTCCTTGCCTCCTCGAGCCTACCATCGCCTCTGCCCGGTTGACTGTAACAGCCTCCTTGTCAATCTTCCTGCCCTACCTCTGCCCTTAGGTTTATTTTTCACAAAGCTACTAAAGAGAGTCAGCCAGTCTCTCTCTCCTTTGCCTGCCGTCCTCCAGGGGCTCCCCGTCTTAAAGGAAAATCCCAAGGTCCCACTTCATCCGGCGCCAAGCTCCCACTTCTCGCACTCTCCTTTTGCTCGCTGCATTCCGGCCACCAGGCGCTCTCCGTCACAGGCCTTGTTCTTCTTCCCTCTCCCACAATGCTTCTGTCTCAGACTCCCCTGTCCCCTGCTCCCTCTTCCATGGCGCTAGGCCTCAAATACCTATTCATCGAAACTCTTGACTCCATCCAGGTTAGGAGGAAAGCCCTCATTTAGGAAACTCTAACTAAAGGGTGGTTTTCTGGACTTCATCTCTTCAGAGAATCAATATTGCTAGTCCAGCGAAAGTGATATTCATCCAAACACATTTACACACAAATGAAGTTGTGTAAATTTGAGATAGTATACAAATCAAAGAGCAAAGAAAGAACTCCAGTGACAAGAGAAAGTGTTCCAACGACATGTTATCTACCCCTTCATCTTTTATTTTTCTTCATGGCATGTGGTTATTTGACTCTCTCCTCTCACTAGAATGTAAGCTCCTTGAGAGCAGGAACTGTGTCTGTTTTGTTCACAGCTCTATTTTCAGAGCCCAGAACAGACCTGCCACACAATATATCCTTAATAAATGCTTTCTGAATGAGGATCACAAGACTTCTGTTAATCCAATCCAAATCATTGGTCTTCAAGCATATTATCCCTCCTCACGAGGCCTGTTTATTTAGGATAAAGATGTTGAGTGGACTAAGTGTTTGTAAATATTACCAAGTAAGATTGAATGATTCTTACTAGTCAGGGCATCATGGGAACATTTAACTGTTGTGTTAAGTGCTTAAAAACTGAAGCATTTAATTCAAATGGTAAAATAACCCAAGAATGCTTTTAAGTTCCAAATAATCAAAAAGTAAGATTTGATATTAAGTAGAAGAAATGAGAAATTAATTTTAATAGTGTTAAATTTATCAAGGAACAGTGCATAGCACAAGCCTATCATAGAAGCAATGGACAGTTAAGCTTCACAAAATACTAATTGTCTACTGGGCAATTGGTCTGAATAAAGGAAGACGGGGCTCCTTAACATTTCACTTGATCTCTACTGTGACCTCAGAAACAAATTCATCATGACTGTAGCGGTCAAACCATACACATAAGGCTTACTACTAGTCCAATGGAAAAGAGGAAGTTTGTTGCTACCTTTGAATTCCTGTGTCGCATTGTAGACAACCATGCTCTGTTATCCAGACATCACAACTGTACAGTTTTCATTAAGAAGAACCTTTCCCTGCGGCTGTCTCTGTCAGTGTACAAATGCTGCCTCTTCCGGAGGATTGTTCTCCACTTGAAAGAAGCTGAAAACAAACAGCCAATGTGCAAGGTCACAGGTAAGTTAGAAGACATGTTCAAAATGTGGCATTCCAGGAAGATACTTGTATTATTCCTGGAAAAGGGAAAGGGTGATACAGAATCAGCAAATATCTGACAAGAGTCCTGCTAGTCAGATACCCGTGCCAGATGTCGTTTCCTTTTTCTCGCAGCCCTTTTTATTGCTGAACTTCAATGACCTCAAAAGTTCTTCTCAATATATGACTTTGAGGAGCCACTATCAACTGGCTGCTCTGAAGAGCAAACCCTTTTGTTATTGCAGTTCTAATGGAATCTTCACACTTCTTCACAGGTATGGCTTCAGCTTTCTGATTTTAATTCTATGTAGATAATTTAGCCAAAGATCAAACATGTTATGATTGGTCAACTCATCACAAACTGGGTTAAACGGGATCCACAAAGAGAATTTAGCTTTCTGCTTGCTGAATTCCAAAGTTAAGTAGTTCTTTCTTTCTTTCTTTCTTTCCTTCTTAGGGAAGTACTTTGAAATTTTCAGGCTACATTGATCTGGAAAAGCAGAGACAGCACTTCTGGATTAGATCCCATTTAAGCATGTATAGGATCACCGCCAACAAACTGCACTGGGAGAGATATGCGTGGCTTACCTCTAGTCATTGTTTTGCCCTTGTTAAGGGTTGGGACTCCTAAGACCTATAGTGGCAAGGCGTTTCTTTCTTTCTTTCTTTCTTTCTTTCTTTCTTTTTCTTTCGAAATAGAGGTAGGGTCTTGCTATTTTGCCCAGGTTGGTCTTGAACTGCTGGAGAAGAGTGGTCTATCCATACATATCTAGAGTTTCCAGAAGCAAGCCTACAACAGGTCATGAGCATTGATATAGTAAGCTAAATTAACATCTCTTATGCCCACCCAGGAATTGGAAGAATGACTCTAACACATTTATTTGAAAAATGCTATCAACTATCTCAAGCATGCATATGGAACTTTAATATAAAAATGGACTTGAAGTGCATCTGTACTCAATGACAGAGTAACTCTCTCTTGGTTCTCAATCTTTGAGCAATGCTATAATTCCTATATCACTCCCACTTTTGTTTCCTTTCTAAATTTGGAGTAATCAACCCACTGCCACCATTTAATATAATGGTTCTGCTTCTTGGATTCTCGGTTTCCAAGAGATTTTAAATTCTCAAGAAAGAATTTTGGGTCACTGTGTGGTCCTTGCAGAATACTGAAAGGAAGACTCACTGCTTAGGGATCATTAAATATATCAATTTGAAAGAGTTTGAGATGTTTACCAACCTGATAAAAACTATTCCCAGTAGAACAGGATATTTACATGGTGCCATTGTGTCACCTCACACATTATTAACTAACTTAAAAGTCAATAAATGTATCCGGTTAGTGGAGTGATCTGGTAGTTGGCACTTTAACCAATCTAATCATTACTAATAGTGAGACAGTTCACTGTTTCAAGCCTTGTGATATGATGCAATCTGAAATACCCAGCATTACCTGTGAATATTTTTTTCCAAAAATGTTGAACCTAAGACAAATCAAACTTCTCTAGATATAATATTCAGAGGGGAGAGACAAGTTAAGTTACAACATCAGGAAGCAATCAGAAAAATCCAGAACATGAGGTAACTGACATGGAGTTTCAAAAAAAATCAATGTTTTGGGGGAGAAGGGGAGGGAAGGGATAATTGCGGGTTAAAAAAGACATTCCCAGATGTAATGTGTGAACCGTGATTGGATCCTGGCTTGAAGAAAAATGACTATATAAGACATTTTTGGGGAAAAATTTGACCATGCTTGGGTATTAGATGATGTCATAAAATTATTGTTTATTTTCTTAGATGGCAATGTAATAACGGTATTGTGATTCCCAGGAGAATGTCTTTACCCTTGGGAGATGCATGCTGAAGTATTTAGGTGTGAAATTTCATGTCTGCAACTTATTTTCAAATGGTTCAACCAGTGGACACAACTAAAATACACAAGTACATATAAATATGGCAATTATTAGATCTAGGTAGATGATAAGGAGGTATTCATTGTCTTATCCTATAAAATTGTTCATATATATGACATATTTTGTAATAAAATGTTGGAGGAGAAAAGCTTATAAAACAAAATTTAAAAGTGCCTTCATGGCTGGGCTCTGTGGCTCAGCCTATAATTCCAGCACTTTAGGGGGCTGAGGCGAGTGAGCGAGTGGATTGCCTGAGCCTACGGGTTTGAGACCAGCCCAGGCAACTTGGTGAGACCTCGTCTCTACAATAAATCAAAAATTAGCCAGGTGTGGTAGTGCGCACCTGTATTTCTGGCTACTTGGAAGACTGACACAGAAGGATCGCTGGAGCCCACTGAGTGTGCCACTGCACTCCAGCCTGGGTGACAGAGTGAGACTCCAACTCAAAAAAAAAAAAAGTGCCTTCAGGTGGCTAGGTTGGCTTTTCTGAAAGATAGCCATTTCCTCTCCCAGCATAATCAAATCTTGCCACAGACTTTCTGTGTCTGTTTTTGCATGAGAGCTTACCCATAGTGGAGCACAGAAACAGCTGAGTTCTTCACAGACACCAGTGATAAGCTCCTGAGACCCTTACTGGGTAAATGCATTCATTCTATGGAGCTGAGGCCTTCCTGTTTTTTTTCTTTGAGACGAGGTCTCGCCAAGTTGCCCAGGCTGGTCTCGAACCCCTGGGCTCAGGCAATCCTCTCACCTCTGCCTCCCCAAGGACTGAGATTACAGGCATGAGCCACCACACCCAGCCAGGGGTCTCTCAATAGAGACAGGGATAATAAGAATTAGTATATGGCTATGATTTGTTTGATGATCTTTGTTATATTAAAACTAAGATTGCTAAATTCATTACTTTGGAAAATGTCACAAGATGTGGCATTTTCACACCTTAAGGAAATAGTACTATATTATGAAGAATGCTCTAAGACAATCTCCTTTCTGCTTTCCAGCCTACTCTTGGTATATCTTTGTTTCAGCTCTCTAGCTCAGGAACCTCTTGGTTCTTGAAAGATACTGAAATTGGCAGTAATCTTCGGCAAGGCCCAGGGCTTCCCCTTTCAAGTTAGGGTGAGCACTCTGCCTTTGGGCACCTGGCATTCTCCTTAGCTGAGCCCAGAGAATGGATTCAGCATGTTTCTGTGTGTCCTGCCCAGTGCTGACCCAAAGCCGATCCAGAAACCAGGAATCCTTTGTTACAGTACTCAGAGCCCTGCGGTAAAGGAACACTTTAATGAGGAAACCTAGCTATTACTCAGCCGTAAAAAGCCAGACAGCCCAATCCTAGTAGGAGTTAGCTGGATAAATCTCTGTAGTGCTTTTCTTTTCTTTTCTTTTTTGAGTTGGAGTCTCACTCTGTCACCCAGATTGGAGTGCAGTGGCCGCTCCTGACCACTGCAGCCTCGACCTGCTGGGCTCTGGCCATCCTTCCGCCCCAGCCTTCCAAGAAGCTGGAACTACAGGCGCGTGCTACCATGCCCGATTAATTTTTGATTTATTGTAGAAATGAGGTCTCGCCAAGTTACCCAGGCGGGTCTCGAACCCGCGGACTCAGGCAATCCACTCACCTCAGCCTCCCAAAGGCGCGGGATGACAGGCTGAGCCACCGAGCCCGGCTGCGCTTTTCTTAGAAGTGTCTTCCCCCATAGGCAGACACATGAGCACATGGAGGACACGCAATAGAATAACCTTCACCATGCACATCTGCTATTTGTTTGCACCATGTCAGTACTGAGGGGAAGCAGAGGCAAGGGCTGCAGAGGAAAATGTCCTTTTAGAGCTTCTTATCTAACAGGGGAGATGGACACACACGTGTCTGTAGAGAAGTAATCGGGAATACCCTCCTCTTCCCATCGTCAAACTATCAACCCACATGTGCGTTAGTCCCACTCTCTGTCCTCCCTCTTGTTTGCTCTTATCTTTAGCCGACTCTTCCTCTCGGGTCCGGATCCCACACGGGCCTTGTCATTTTTTATTTTTGGTCTAGATGAGTTTATTGATACGTATTTCATTGAAAAAGAAATGTAGCAAATGGGTCAGGTGCAGATAAAAACAATCCAAGTTTGTACATCTGGGATCAGGGCTCTCCCAACCTCAGGCGCAGCAGCGACACTCGTCCGTGCCCCTTGGCAGACACAGCCCTGGGCACCCTGGGCACTGCCCATGGAGCAGCAGGGGCAGCAGCTCTCCTTGCAGGATGTTCATCCACTTGCTTTGACTTGCAGGAGCGAGCACGGACCCAGGAGCCTCCAGTGGCGCAGGAGCAGCTGGGTCCATGCTGAGCTCAGGTGAGGCTGGAGTTCCTAGGTGAGAGGGTAGGGGCAGCAGGGCAGGTGACCCCCGAGGCTTGTTGGAGACTTGCTTCTTCAAGTGTCCTGCCCTCCTCCCTCCCTCATCACGTGCTGGATCTCACTACACCCTTCTTCTCAGCTCACACACCGCTCTAATGGCACCTACTCTTCGCCAGTAACTGTGGCCCTCACCCCCGAGGACTCAGTCCTCCCTTCTCCCCCCCTTGCCTCTCTCATCACCTCCCTGAAGGCCAGCCTCCATCCCCACCACCCCAGGGGTTACCCTTGTTGTTCTTCCAGTGGCCTTGAAGTTGCCCAGTAGCATCTTTGTACTTGCCTTACTTGATCGCTCAGCAAGATTCCATCCAGTTCTCCTCCTCCTTGGAATGATTTCTTCTCATTTCTTGACACCAGGCTCTTCTGGTTTTCCCTCTACCTTGGAGGATGCTACCTCTCATGTTCCCTTTTCCGTTGTCCCTTCTCCATTTGACCTCTAGACGTCCAGGGGCCCTGTCTTGTGTCTATATACTCTCCTGGGTGACCACATCCAATTCCACAGCTTTAGATGCCTCCACACCCCAATGACTCCCAAATCTATATCTCCAGCCCTGACTTCTCTCTGGAATTCTAGATTTGTGTAAGCAGCTACCTACTTGATTAATCGATTGATTGATTTATTAATTCCACTAATATTTACTGATCACCTATAAATGCCATTACTATTCTAGATTTGGAAGACAGTTACATCCGTTGAAAACAGACAATAATCACTTCTCTTGTGGAGACAATTAGCAGCATACATAAGTAAATTAGTATCTTTGAGACTGGTAAGTACTTAGGAGGAAAGCAGAGGAAACAATGAGCATCAGGATAGAGACAGTATTGTGATTTTAAATATGAAAGTGACAATATCTTATTGAGAAAGTGACTCTCGAGTAAAGACTTGAAGGAGGCACGGGAGTGAGCTGTGTGAGTATCTTGGGGAAATAACAGTTGAGGCAGAAGGTGCAGTAAGTGTCAAGTGACTGTGGCAGGCGTATTAAGGACTTGGGTTTTTATCCTGTTGGAGATGAAAAACTACCAACAGTTTTAAGCAGAAGAGTGATACAATTTGGCCTTTTTTTTTTTTGTCAGGTGCTCTCTGTCACACAGGCAGGAATGCAGAGATAAGGTCTATGTTGCCCAGGCTGGTATCAAACTTCTAGGCTCAAGCAGGCCTCCTAGAGTGCTGAGATGACAGGCATGAGCTACTGCATCCAGCCTTTACTTACTTTTTAGAGGCTTCCTTTGTCTGCTTTGTTGAGAATAGACTCTGAACTACAAAGAGAGGAGAGCTGGGAGGCTATTTTAGCAATTTAAATGATGATGTATCTTGGCCCAGAGTAGTAGCAGCAAAGATGGTAAAAAGTTTCAAATCATGACTATATTTTAAAGGTACAGCCAATAGGATTTTCTGACAGACTGGATATGGGATGTGGGGGGGGGAAGAGAGAGACAGAAGGGCGAAGGATGACTTAAGTTTCTTTGGCCTGAGCAGTTGGAAGGATGAAGTTGCTGTCAATTAGGATGGAGAATACGATGGGTTGAACATGTTTTAAAGTTGCCAGATGTAACAAATAAAATGCAAGAAGTCCAGTTAAATTTGAATTTCAGCTCAACAACCAGTACTTTATTATATGTATATCCCATGCAGTACTGCTTGTACTGACTCTAAACAATTATTTGCTGGTATTGTACTTTAACTGAGCATCCTTTTTATTTTATTTTATCTGGCAATCCTAATGGGAGGACAGTTTGAGTGGTTGGTTAGACAGAGGTGTTGAGTAGGCAGTTGGATATGTGGGCGTGGCTATCAGGGTAGAAGTCTGGCTTGATGAAAATACAGGAGACAATAGTAGGCTTTAGGTAGCCTATAAAGCCATGAGATTAGAGGAAGTCCCCAAGGAAGTGAGTATGGATCGCTAATTGACCCAAGAAAGGAACTGGGGCTCTTCAATGTGAAGAGATTGAAGATACAAGGAAGCACCAGCAGAGAGGACTGAGGAGAAGCCAGTGTGGCAGGATGGAAATCAGCATGTCTCCTCAGTACCTGAGACTCAGTAGATAATACTCGCCGATGGCTGGAGCACAACTCTCGACTGCTCCACACACCCCCTCGACTTTTGATTTTCCCCCAACTCCTATCCCAACTCAAGATAGAACTGCATCCATTCAGTAACGGAGGCCAGAAATAGAGAGAATCTAGGAATTACCTTTGATTTCTCTTTCCTTCACTCCTGTATTTACGACAACAGCAAGTTCGGTCTCCTTTACTTGTAAGACAGGCTCTGAATCGATCCAGTTCTCTCTATTTCCACGACTAGTGTCATAGTCCAGCCTCTGGCACCTCTCAGCCAAACCGCATGACCCGACACCTCCTAGTAGGTCCTGCCTCCAACACTGGGTATCACATTTCGACATGAAACTCCGTGAGGCCCAACAAACCATATCCAAACCATAGCAGCAAGGTTGTGAACTTTTGTCTCTCAGAAACAAATAACTGGTTTTTTGTTGTTCTAAATCTAGACAGTTGGTCATTGAAAGCCACGAATTCTGAATAGCCATGTTGTGAGAGGTTCATTCTGTGTGGCCATTTATTTGGGGACACAGACATTTTAGGAGGAAAATAAAGATGTTGAGACAAAACACTGAGGGAATTCAGCAATCAGGCAGCAATCTGCTTTCCCCCACCAAATCTTCTTAGGTTATCACTGGACAGCCTTCAGAAGAAATTATGTGGACAACAACTATAAGTGTTATCCAGTCAGAGTGCCCATACAGAAGTTTATGATCAAAAGGGAAAAGTGACAAAAATATTTTTGTTTGTTTTGTTTTGTTGAGATAGGATCTTCCGATGATGCCCAGACTGGTCTCAAACTCCTTGGCTCAAATCATCCTCCTGCCTCAGCCTCCCAAGGAGCTGGGATTACAGGTACCAGCCACTGAGCCTGGTTTAAAAGCACATTCTAAATAATTTTAAAAGATTGCCTTTGGGGATTTGTCCAAAAGGATACATATGAAACTAGCCTCACTGCCTACCTCTAGGGAAGAAAACCAAGGGACTGGAGATCAAGAGTGGGTAGGAGATTTATTTTTACTAAATATCCTGTTATATATTTTGAATCTTGTATTATGTTCACATACTACCTCCTAATAAAGAACTAATTTTGGTACAATGACAGCTTAAGAAGGCCAGAAAAGTGAAATCATATTCATGTTTCCTGGAATGGCATATGCACATTTTAAATATTTTTTCCCCAAACAGAAAAGTGTTTTGCAGATTGTAGAATCTGTGCACGACCCTGTGTGTTGGGAGCCCAGGACTGCCTGCAGAAAGGCATGCCCTTGGAGCTATGCAGACCTGGGGAGGTCCTTGTGCTACCGGGAGTTCCACTTCTCTGAGCCATCAAACAGGGGACCACATGGGAAGATCTCTGTGGCCTCTTTCAACTTAGACGTTCCCTGAGTTGTCTCTGTCTTTGAATTTCACAAAGTCAAAGAGTACCTTTAACCTTTTTAAGAAAGATGCTTCTTCAGTCGGCATCGCCCATGCCATTTCATTTCAAAGCTGGGCGGAGGCCTGATTTCCGAGGGCAGCCCGCCTAGCCCCACCAGCTTTTCATGCCTGGGAGGTTGGTGGATTTGCAGAGCAGCTAAGACTTGCAGGGTTGCAGCTTCCTGTGATCTGCAGGCCTGTACTTGCCAACCCACATGGGTTGAACCGGAATCTGAATATTAATTCCACCCTCAGGAGCCAACACATATGGAAAATATTAATGCTTCTTTCAAATGGAATTTATTTTTCTTTTTGGAAAAAGGGGTTTTTTTTGAGTTAGAGCCTCACTCTTGTCGCCCAGACTGGAGTGCAGTGGCATGCTCCTGGATACCACAGCCTCGACCTGCTGGGCTCCAGCGATCCTTCCACCTTAGCCTTCCAAGTAACTGGAACTACAGGCGCACGCTACCATACCCGGCTTATGTTTTGATTTATTGTAGAGACAAGGCCTCACCAAGTTGTCCAGGCTGGTCTCGAACCCCTGGGTTCAGGCAATCCTCTCGCCTCGACCTCCCAAAGTGCTGGGATTACAGGCTGAGCCACCGCGCCCGGCCAGAAAAAAATATTTAAAGAAAGTTCTAGGTACTGTGCTGCAAGAAGAAAAAAGGTCACACTTCCAAATGCCCATGGAGTCATTGTATTGTCAGAAAGGGAAAAAAATAGTGTTTGTTTAAGGGAGGCACAGAAACCAAGTAAGGCGGTTTCCATTGACAGCTGCAAGTCGTTAGCGTCGACAAATGGAATGTTACTGTCTCCTTGAAACCAACCCAAGGACATCGGTGTCAGCGCGATAGCATGCTGTTTTGTCCCTGAAGAGCCACCGCAGCCTTGACCTGCTGGGCTCAGGCGATCCTTGCTGAAACTCAATCTGGAAGTCTTCATCTCTGACCCTTACAGCACCTTTCAGCACATTAATTTCCAGTGTTGAGCCGGGGCCAACCCTGCTAAGGCCACATCAAATTTAAAAACGCAAACACAACATCTCTGAGACCCAGGAGGGCATGTTCTCATGGTAACTGCGGCCACTTCCCTCTTCTCTCCCAAGTTTTTTGTTTGTTTGTTTGTTTGTTTTTTGAGTTGGAGTCTCACTCTGTCGCCCAGACTGGAGTGTAGTGGCTGCTCCCGGCCACCGCAGCCTTGACCTGCTGGGCTCCGGTGGTCCTTCTGCCTCAGGCTTCCGAGTAGCCGGAACTACAGGCACGCGCTACCACACCCGGCTAATTTTTTTGATTTATTGTAGAGATGAGGTCTCGCTGCCCAGGCGGGTCTCGAACCCGCGGGCTCAGGCAATCCACTCACCTCAGCCTCCCAGAGGCGTGGGATTACAGGCTGAGCCACCAAGCCCGGCTCTCTCCCAAGTTCTTAACGCTGTTGCTCACAATAATGTGAGATGGACATGAGGATGCGTTCTTCTTAAGGCAGGGTCTTGCCAGAGGCCTTCGAAGGCATTTAAGTATAGAAACTTCATGCCTGTGAAATCACATCTAATATTTCTGTTTCTTGTTGCCCAAAGCCAAACAGTCTCACAAATGTAGTTAATATTTAGGCAACAACTGGTGCCTATGTTCTCTTTCGCTGCTCAGGGGCAGTTTGCTCTCACCCAGTTAGACTCTTGGGGTGGGAAGTTTGGTTTGAAGGAAAAGTGTGAAGAAGATTTATTCCAGTATAGATTGGGTTAATTTTGATAAACCTCTGGATATCCCAATTAAAAGGATATCCAAGAGGCCGGATTGGTGGCAAAGAGCTTCAGGAATTTGGAATTCCATCTTCTGCATTGGGAAGAATGGCCAGAGAGAGACAAGCTCAAGGCTGTGTTTGCTCCTGTCAAAGCCACTGATGAGGCTTTCTGGCTTGTAAGGGATTGAGACCAAGAGAATAAGGGTGTTTGAGAAGGGAATACGCAAGCATTCATGTGAGAACACAGACACCCAGACTATGGCTGGTGCTTTCTTACTGCCCTTGACGACACCCACTTTGGGGCAATGACAAATTTGGGACCCTGGATGACCCCTTAACTGTTATCCAATTCCTCTTCTTGTAATAAAGAAATAATTAGAATTCCAGCTCTTTCCATCCCCGGGGACTCCATGCTCTGTGAAAGGGATCCTAGAAATCTGAGTTTTGGGCAGCATTTTTTCTGTTTCTTTTTTATGTACCATCATGCATGTAGCCCCTTTCACTTTCCAGCTGATGCACAGGTCTGTGTTCCCACAGATCCAATTCTGGCACTAGGATAGGGAGCTTTGTCTTCTGTATCAAAAATTATGTTGTTGCTATGCGAAATTCATCATGGTATGCACAGCATACATTATAAATTATGTATCAATTATATGACTGACTACATTATCCCATCCTGAAAATATGTGATCTGTACCAAACAATGAGCACTTAGTTATGTCTCTATATTGTTCCCTAATTATTCTATATGTTGATTTTCACTCTCCAACCAGTCTGCACACCTCTGGAAGGCAGAGATCAGGACTTAAACTTTGAACTCACAACACAGCAATACTTACCCATCCTGATTGACACTGGCATTGGCAGGGTTGGTATTTTAAGAAAGAGATGATAGCACAAATATCAACTAATTTTTTTTTTGAGTCGGGGTCTCACTCTGTTGCCCAGGCTGGCATGCAATGGCATGTTTATGGCTTGCCATGGCCTTGTTATCCTTGGCTCAGACTATCCTTCCGCCTCAGTCTCCCAACTAGTTGGCACTACAGGCACACACTACCATGCTAATTAAAAAAAATTTTTTTTTGGTAGAGATGAGGTTTCGCTATGAGGCTGGTCTTGAACCCCTGGGCTCAAGTGATCCTCCTGCTTTGGCCTCTCAAAGTGCTGGGATTACAGGCATGAGCCACCATACCTGACCAAGTATCAACTAATTTGGATTCTTTGGGTAAAGGCTGAGCAAAGCTGAAATAGGTTTAAAACAAAACCTGAAGGATATTTAAGTAAACTTATTCATCATTCAAGTCCCCAGAGAACAGAGATCATGTATGTTTTAGTCACTGCTATAGCCTCAGCACACAGCCCATGGCTTCACAAACAGCAGATACTATATGATTATTTTAAATTAAAGAGTTAATGAATAAATTTCTCAAGCTTCTATTATGTCTAGGTCTTGTGCTAAGTGAGGAAGAAACAAAGGTAGGCTTCTGGCTTTGGAATCTTTCAATCTAGGGAAGAAGAGGAATGGCAGAATTGAAAACAAATAAGTGCATGAAATATGAAAAAAGTTATTAGGATTCCATGCAAAGTGCTTGGGGATCAAAGGAGGACTCTGCTGACCGTTTAGGAGCGTCAGGGAAACTTCATATTTAAAAACACATGCAATAGATTCATAGATACCTGGCAAAAAAAGAAAAGAAAGCCACATGCCCACAAACATTTGATGGATTTTGAAGAAAGACTAAGAATTTGCCAGGTGGAAGATGTGAAGACATTCTAGGCAGAGGCAAGCACTGGAACAAGGGCAGAGAGCTGTGAGTCTGTATTTTCTGGCAAACCTACCATTCTCCTGAAGGCTAAAGGATAAGGTACTTTGAGGTGAGTGGAAGAAATAAGACAAAAACATTGGGGCTTTTTAGGAAAATGACCTTGTAGACAATGGGGACCGGTGAAAGTTTTGGAGCAGGGAATTGATATGAATGGCTTGGATTTGGGGAAAGCACTGTGGGTAGACTGGAAAGAGAGACGCCCACCTTGAAAGAAATGAAATTGAGGTAGTGGAATTAGGGGTGAGAGACGTGGACCGATTTGAGAGCTCCTCAGAAAGCAGATTCACAGGAGGACTAAGTGATGAAGTGGATGTGGGGAGGCGGGAAGTAAAGAGACAGGAGTCCAGAATGATTTTTCGTTTCTGGCTCAAGTGAATGGAGAATCTAGAAAAAGCAGTAGGATTGGTGTGGTAGGGAAAAGAGGTTTTCATTTTTTACAGTTAGGAAGCAACCTCTTCTCTGATGGTTGGTGTTGACTAAGGATATGCTTTTCTTGCTGAGGCTCCAGGAGAACCTCTCCTTTGTGGGGAGGGAAGAGAGGCTTCCCTGAGGAGATCAGGACAGCAGTCCCAGGGGTGCCATCTTGGAAGGAAACTGCAATGCCGGGAAGCTGTAATTCAAAATGTAGACTTAAGCAAGAGGAAGTACCTACCTCCCTCTGAGTCCAGATTTCAAGAAGCATTCACCAGATAGCAGCAGATCAGATTTCAGGTAGATTGCTACCTACAAGACTCAGAAGAGGACGTTTTTTTATAATCCAGATAACGTAGGCATGTGCTTTTTTCATTCTCTTATCCTTGAGCAGTCTTATACGAATACCCTAGTCTGATTGTAGCTGTGCTATAATGACTCCAGGATCATAAAAATCACAGTGTAACTTTTCTTTGTGCCAGTGAGGAATAGCAACAATTAGGAAAGGTCCCTAAGGCAAAGATACATTTGGATAAAGTACAGTGGACTCTCTCATGTACAGATTCTCCCTCAATCGCCAACGTTGAAAGATGAGAGTTTATTTTGTTAAGGCAGGCATTTATATCCTTACACAGATATGTTGTTGGAGATGCCTAGGCTACATTGTTCAGAATGTCTGCTAGGAAATACCATCTCCCCACCAGTCCTCAGCCAAAAAGGACGAAAACACCCATGCTCTTTAATTTACCTTCCCCCAGTTCCAAATACTGACAAGATTGTAGTAAATGGCTTGTCAAATAAGTCTCCAGGCATTTGCAGAAAGGTGTTCCTAGTCTGTTGAGAGAACCTCTATATAACAATCCTACCTAAAGAAAGACACACCACTCTGATACTCACTACTTTTTTTTTGAGTTGGGGGTCTCACTTTAATGCCTAGACTGTAATGCAGTGGCCCAATCATGGCTCACCACTGCCTCAAACTCCTGGCCTGAAGCGATCCTCCTACCTCAGCCTCCTGAGTAGCTAGGACTGCAGGCATGTGCCACACCTGGCTAATTTTTTTGACTTTTTGTAGAGATGAGGTTTCTCTATGTTGCCCAAGCTGGTCTTGAACTCCTGGGCACAAGTGATCCTCCTGCCTTGGCCTCCCAAGTGCTGGGATTACAGGAGTGACCCACCATGTCCAGCCTTGTCTATCCTTTTTAAAAAAAGATTTTTAACTATAAGAAAATGACTGACAGTAGTGGGAAACTATGGGGCGGGGAGAGGGAGATGGGATCAATAGCAGCAAATATCTGTCTGGGGACGGGGAAACACCTCTTATCAACAGGGTACCTGAATGAAACGTACTTGATACCTAACTCTTAACTGTACCCCATAACACCATAATAAAAATACTGATTAATAAAAAAAATAAAATAAAATAAATTTAAAAAGATTTTTAACTGTGGCAAAACACACATACATTCACATTGTGAATTGTGACTTGGTTGTACAGCCACCGCCATGCTCCATCTCCAAAGCTCTCTTCATCTTGCAGGACTAAACCTTTGCATCCATTGAACAATAACCCCTCATTTCTTCCAGTCCCTGGCAACCACTAGTCTACTTTCTGTCCCTATGAATTTGACTACTTCTGTGCACCTTATTTAAGTGATATTGTACAGCATTTGACGTTGTGTGACTGGCTCATTTCCTTTAACATAATGTCCTGAAGGATCATCCATGTTGTGGCATGTGTCAAAATTTCCTTCTTTCTCAAGTGCAGATACTATTTTGTTGTGTGTATGTACCACATTGCGTTTATTCATTCATATGTTGATAGACACTTGGGTTGTTTCCACCTTTTGATTATTTCGAACAATGCTGCTACGAACATGGGTGAATGTGTCTATCTTTTTGCTGTACCCATATTTATGTTTTTCTATATAGTGTTATAATATAGAATATATGTCATACCTGACCTATATATTATTACCTTTCCCTTCCAACTAGAATGCAAACTTTTTGAGGTCAGGCGTTTTGTTTTGTTTTCAGCTGGATCAAAACTCAGGGTAGAGTTTGGCATATGATAGGTGCTCAACATCTATTTTGCTGAATGAATAGTTGATGGACTAAGAGTCTCAATTCAACCAGAGGTTCAGTACTGAGTTCTAGTCTATCCTGATGCTGACTTTACAGAAGAAAGCTCTTGAGCAAAGTTGTCAGTTAGACTCTGTCTCATTTTCTTAATCTTTAAAATGGTTACTAGTCCTTTTGTCTTCTTTTAAAAAGTTATTAATTTTTTTTTGAGACAAGATCTCTCTCTGTTGCAGTTGCTCAACCATGACTCTTGTAGCTTTCTCAAGCCATCCTCTCGCCTCAGCCTCCCAAAGTGCTGGGATTACAGGCATGAGCTACCACCTCCAGTCAACTAATTTATTTTTAAATTGACGAATAAAAATTGTATATATTTAGAGCACACAATAGGATGTTTTGGTATATGTATATGTTGTGAAATGATTAAATTGAGCTATTTAGCATATCTATCACCTTATATGCTTATCATTTTCTTGTGGTGAGAACATTTAAGATCTACTCTCGGCTGGACACGGTGGCTCAAGCCTGTAATCCAAGCACTTTGGGAGACCGAGACAAGAGGATTGCCTGAGCTCAGGGGTTCGAAACAAGCCTGGGAAACTGGGTGCGACTTTGTCTCCACAATAAATAAAAAAATAAGCTGGGCATGGTAGCACGTGACTGTAGTTCCAGCTACTTGGAAGGCTGAGGCGGAAGGATCGCCTGAGCCCAGAAGGTTGAGGCTGCGGTGGCCCTGAACGTGCCACTGCACTCCAGCCTGGGCAACAGAGTGAGACTCCTACTCAAAACAAACAAACAAAGACCAAAAAAATTTTTAAAAAAGCAACAAAAAAAGATCTACTCTCTTAGCGATTTTCAAGTATACACTACATTATGATTAATTGTAGTCACTGTGCTGTACAGTAGTTCTCCAGAGCTGATTAATCCTAAAGGAACCTTTATACTCTTTGACCAGTATCACCCCATCCCCAGCCTCTGTAACTACCATTCTACTACCTACTTCTGTGAGTTCAATTATCTTACATTTCACATAAAAGTGAGAACATGCAGTTATTTGTCTTTCCGTGCCTGGCTTATTTGACTTAATATCCCCCAGGTTTATTTATGCTGTTGCAAATACCAGGATTCCCTTTATTTTGAAAAGTTAAACAGTATTTCATTGTGTATATACAAGGGAAACCCCCAAAACCTGGAATTTATTTATTAGAAATTGTGTATTGATTCTTACATGTTTAAACTTCAGTCACCTTCAAAGTAGTCTCTGATGTGATACACCTACCGAGAGACTTTTTCCACTGCTCAAGACAGTTTTTGGACTCGTCAATTTTGATGCCTTTTAGTGCTTCTGTCACTTTTTGTTTTACGTCTTCCACACTGGCAAAATGTTTCCCTTTGAGGACTTTTTTCATCCAGGGAAACAAACAAACAAAAAATCACTCGGGGCAAGAGCAGATGATTTGGGAGGGTAGGGCATGGAAGTCATGCTGTTTTTGGTTGAAAACTGTTGAACAACCAGTGTAGTGTGGGCAGATGCATTGTCATGGTGGAAGAACCAGTCATTTGTTTACCACATCTCAGGACATTTCTTCCACAAGTCGTGATGCAACCTTCTTAAAACTTCCAGATAAAAGCGTTGGTTGACCATTTGATCCGGAGGAACAAATTCCGAGTGTACTACAAAAGATAGTTCTGCTTTTTGGGGGGTTTTCCCTCATAGACCACATTTTCTTTATCCATCAATGGACACGTCAGTTGATTCCATATCTTGGCCACGTGAAAATGCTGCAGTGAGCATGGGAGTGCAGATATGTCTTCCATTTACTGACTTCCTTTCTTTTGGATATATACCCAGTCGTGGAATTACTGGATCACATTGTAGTTCTATTTCTAGTTTTTTGAGGAACCTCCATACTGTTTTCCATATGGCTATGCAAATTTACATTCCCACCAACAGTGTAGAAGACTTCCTTTTTCTATCCATGCCAACACTTGTTAACTTTCATCTTTTTTATGATATTCATCTCAATGGCATGAGGTGATACTTCATAGTGGTTTTGATTGACATGCCCCTGATGCTAATGATGGTGAGTACCTTTTCATATACCTGTTGGCCGTTTCTATGTCTTCTTTGAAGAAATATCTGTTCGGTTCCTTTGCCCTCCCCCCCCCCCTTTTTGAGTCAGAGTCTCACTCTTGTCACCCAGGCCGAGGCTGGAGCACGGTGGCACAATCACAGATCAGCACAACTTCAAACTCTGATGAGGTCTTGCTCTTTTGCCTAGGCTGGTCTTGAACTCCTGGCCTGAAGCAATCAGGCCTCCCACCTTGGCCTCCCAAAGTGCTGGGATTACAGGCATGAGCCCTATTTATAAAATCAGGTTATTTTGTTTGTTTGTTTATTTGCCATTGAATTGTTAGAGTTCCTTATATATTTTGGATAGTATCCCCTTATCAGATATACGGCTTGCAAATATTTTCTGCTATTCCATATGCCTTTTCATTTTGTTGGTTGTTTCCTTTGCTATGCAGAAGCTTTTAGTTTGTGCAATCCCTATGATGCATATCATTCTTGCTTTCAGCAATATTTGTGATCCTCTCTATGGGACAGGTAGTTCTGCCTTGGATCAGCTAGCCCCAAGTCCCCATATTTTCTTGCAGAACTCTGGCCAATTTACTGGACGGAAACACAGACTCTCTGAGTATGACTTCTAAGGATATTTTCTCCAGTTTTCTTGTGCTAAAGAGTGACAGCTTTGTTTCTTGGGTTACATTTATTTTTAAATTAAAAAATAAATTTCCCCTGAACAATCATTCAGTGACAAAGATATTTTCTCACATTTTTATCCTAAGCCATAATTAAATGAAACTGTAATTATAGCAAACTGGAGTTGTATCAGTTACCACACTTAAGCAATATTTGAGGTGTAAACATGCCCCTAAATTTTACTCAAAATTATGAATCATTTTATTCAATCTGAATGTTATTTTTATGTATGTTATGAGTTTATTACAGTGGGCCAGCTTCAGAAGTCCTTAACATGAACTCAAATGAAGGAGCGCTTCTTCAATTTGCTTATTTTTAGTATTTCATACTTGTGTCATGGAGTAAACAGGTTATCAGAACTCGAAACTCCAGCACTGAAGATTCTCATCAAAATTTAAAAGCAAGGAGTGATGAAGAGAGGGGTTTCTCCTGTAGGAAGTTTCACCTTCCTTAGCCTTCTCGGCTAGAGGATTAAGAGTTAAAATAAGCCGGGCTCGGTGGCTCAGCCTGTAATCCCGCGCCTTTGGGAGGCTGAGGTGAGTGGATTGCCTGAGCCCGCGGGTTGGAGACCCGCCTGGGCAGCGAGACCTCATCTCTACAAGAAATAAAAAAAAAAAAAAATCAGCCGGGCGTGGTAGCACATGCCTGTAATTCCGGCTACTCGGAAGGCTGAGGCGGAAGGATCGCCGGAGACCGGCAGGTCGAGGCTGCGGCGGCCGGGAGCGGCCACTGCACTCCAATCTGGGGGACAGAGTGAGACTCCAACTCAAAAAAAATTTTTTTTTTTAATTAAATAATAAAAAAAAAGAGTTAAAATATCCCCCTATCCTCTTAAAGATAGGCTTTCCCCGCTCCTTTGGGAGGCTGAGGTGAGTGGATTGCCTGAGCCCACGGGTTCGAGACCCGCCTGGGCAACTTGGCGAGACCGCATCTCTACAATAAATCAAAAATCAGCCGGGCGTGGTAGGGCGCGCCTGTAGTTCCAGCTACTCGGAAGGCTGAGGCGGAAGGATCGCCGGGCCCAGCAGGTCGAGGCTGCGGGGGCCGGGAGCGGCCACTGCACTCCAGTCTGGGCGACGGAGTGAGACTCCCACTCAAAAAAAAAAAAGATAGGCTTTTACTAAGCACCTTCATGTTCTGGGTGGGTACATGATAAAGAACAATTTTTTCCTCCCATGTTTCTCTTCACGGGGCTATAAGCTGGTAATTTCTGAGAATCATAAAGGAAGACAATTTGCATACTTTTAGAGACTTAAGGCACACGGGATAGTGATTGGGTGATGGATGGCTGAGAGGGAAAGCACTGCCTCTCTGCCCTCGACCCCGCCCCGGCTCTTTGCATCCTTAACCCCAGGTCAAATCTTCTCCCAGGGAGGCTCTCTCCTCACGAAGCGCACGTGTCTGTCCTGGCCAAAGCTCTTCTCCTCGGCCAGTTAGCCCAGAGCTGGTGACGCAGTGTCTCTCCTGGCTTCTCCATCCCTTGGCCATCATTGTGTAAGCAGCCTCTTGATGAAACTCTCATCCATGTACCCTCATTTGAGCACGCCACCTTTTCTCCCAACAGGTCCCTGTTTGACACGTAGGGCTTAAGTAACCAAACGGAAATGACTTCTGTAAATAAGAAAAGATTCTATTAAAAAGTAAAAATACGTAGACTTTCTTTAGACGACGAGGCGATACAGTAACACAAAGATGGAAAGGAGGAGAAAGAAAAAGAGGGGAGAAGAGAAAGATAGGGAAGCGGGGGAGGAAAGGAAGGCTCAAAGTCTTGGCTTTTCCGGAGTTGGGAGAATTCTGGAGTCCTAAGGCAACGGATGGAAGCAAGAGCTGCTGTAAGAGGGAGGTAAGAGGGAATACTGGCGACTCCGGCCATCTGCTGAATGCCCCCTGTAGCCTGGACATCTGCCTTGACTTACGTGCCACTACGTCAGGGAGCACAGCCCAGGGAGCAGGGGAAAGCTCAAGGAGTGAGGCAGGGAGGGGAAGACAACCATCACAGTGAGTCCAACTTGATCATGATGGACCGCCTTCTAGGACGTGGACATCTTCTGGGACACCGTTTAGGGGAAGAAGGGGGAAGAATATGTTTGCAAGTTTGTGCTTGTGTTGGTAGGAGCCCAGGCAGAGCTGCTCAGGCCTGAGACCCAGAAGACAAGGGAAGAGACCAAGAGACCTGACCCTTCAGTAAAAGAGATCGGCTGTAGCACCATCATGTCCGTTCACTTTAATCCTCATTGTAAACTTCTGAGCAGGCACAGGACTTTCCTTTGAGAGATAAGGAAACTGAGACAGAGTCCATTAGGCAGCCAGGATTCTTTCCACTAATCTCCACTCCCATAAATAAGAGTGATCCACACACCAAGAAGCAGAACATCAAATATCTTGTCTGCATAGGTATCTAAGGACAGCCCTTTATACTTTGCACAGAGGATATTACAGGGAAAATATTTTGCCTTCACCCCCTGCATATAAGCAACTTCCAAGTCTTGTCAATGTCTGGCCCTTAAACCCCCATGCTTGGCCAAGCACAGTGGCACATTCCTGTAAAACCAGCTACGTGGGAAACTGAGGTAGGAGGATTGTTTGAGCGCAGGAGTTTGTGGCTGCAGGAAGCTATGATTGTGTCACTGCATTCCACCCTAGGCAACACAGCCAGACCTTCATCTCTTACAACCTTCCTCTTCCTTCTCTCATTGCCATACCATAGTTCCAGCCCCCACCTTGTCACCTGGCCTCTTGCAACCACCAGCTGGTTTCCTTGCCTCTCCTATCTTGTCCACCCCATGCTGTCACCAGAGTTATCACTGTAAAACAAATCTAATGGGACTGTTCTGTTTAGAGCCTTCAACGGCCCACTCCATCTTCTGTGTTTAGGATCAGCTCTGTGAAACTTTCCCAGGAGGGAAGTATGAAAGAATTGGACGTTTCCTTCTGAAAGTGCTTCCCTAGCACCTTGTAGTATAAATACTCTTCTACTTATATAACCACTCTTAGGTATTTATGACATGTAATTGCACGTGTGTGTGTGTGTGTGTGTTTGTCCACCGTAGTTTCCTCCACCTGATAAACAATTGTCCAAATGGGTAAAAACACTGGCTTAGTTACTGTTGTATCCACAGTGCTCATTATGTAGTGGTACTAGGTATTCAATAACCACCGAAAAAAAATGATTCGTGTTTAGCCTTTTGCCTATTTCCCCTAGTCTCTGGAAGGAAGGGAGAAAGAAAAAAGGGGAGGGGCACCAGAAAAAGGAATAGAAAGGAGGGGAAAAGTGTTTTTAAAAGGACATTTCATGCCCGGCTCTTATAGCAATTTAGGTTTTGAATGAGGTGAGGCGATAAACAAGCAAGTCAACAAAATGATCGCATTTCATATTAATAACATACATTCTTATGTCCCGAAGATAATCCAGCCTGATGTTCGTGGTTTGTTTCCTGATTCTAAAATACAATAGTATTGAAATTGAGGCTGCTGATACTGATGTTGTAAAAGACTTGAGGATCTACCCAAGACTACAATAACAGAAGTTGTATGTTAAGTTGTGTGTCAACAATCCTTCAAGTTGTAGCGGTTCTTTGGTATCCATGGGCAATGGGCTCCAGGAGCCCCAAGAATAACAAAATCCTCAGATGTTCAAGTCCCTAATATAAAATGGCATCGAATTTACATATAATTTGTATACCTTCTCCCAGACTTTAAATCATCTCTAGATTACTTACGATACCTAATATGACATAAATGCCATGTAAGAAAGTGTTGCATCATATAGTTTTAAAAATATGTATTATTTTTTATTTATTTGTTGGGAGCCAGGCTTGGAGGCCCACCTGATTGACAGGGTCCTGGTGGGCTGAAGACCTTGGGCTGCGGGGCAAGCCCAGGAAGCTGAGGCCCTTCTGTCTTCCACCTTTGCTGTTTGGTACAGCCGAAGAATTCTGTGCAGTCCTGGAAGAAGATAATGGCATGTTTATGCGAAATACTCACAGCTAACCTGGAAATGTCATGGTTCGTCTTTCCATTTCCCACTATGCCATTTGGCCTTTTCTAACTTATGCAAGGTTAAACTCTGAAGCACGTCAAGAATGCTTTCTTTCACTTGGTTATAAGTTACTAGATATTGCTTGAGTAAATATGATATAAGTATATTCACTCCTTATTTGATTTAGGATTATGCAGTTCAGTGTTTAGACATAAGGTTTTTTAGAAGCACAAGCTTATAGTAAGTTCATTATGAATTCATTATAAGTTCTAACACTTATCTAGGAGTTATGTAGGTGATTTATAACACTGTTTTCACAGACTTAGGATAAAGATTAATCATTAAGGTTTTTACTTAATTCTATAGTTAAAATTTTAAGTAAACGTTTATAGAGTGGGTTTTCACTGAATTAATAATATACTAATTAGATCCTTTTATGATAATTAACTAAATACAGAAAGCAAAACTTGGGGGCCTGGGAAACATCACTAAAAGCTTCTTTTGAGTTTTCTTTAGAAATAAACACTGCAGGATGAGAGAAAAGTAATGACTACACCTGGACAAGAAAGGTGATTACGAAGCTTTGAAGGTCATAGAAGCCCCAAAGAGAAAAACTCCTGCTACTTGAAGAACTGTGCACCTGGAAACTTTCTTGAGACATTTCAAGGACTGTAATTCGGGACTTTGAACTAAAACTATCATTTTTGGCTTTATGATAAAGACTCATTAACTAAAAGTAGATAGTGTTCTTGGCTTGTTTGTCACTTCTAGACCGCTAGATGGTGGTAACTTTTTTTTTTTTTGAGTTGGAGTTTCACTCTGTCACCCAGACTGGAGTGCAGTGGCTGCTCCCAGCCACCGCAGCCTCGACCTGCTGGGCTCCAGCGATCCTTCCGCCTCAGCCTTCCAAGTAGCTGGAATTACAGGCATGCGCTACCACGCCTGGCTAATTTTTTGATTTATTGTAGAGATGAGGTCTCGCCTGCCCAGGCGGGTCTTGAACCTGCGGGCTCAGGCAATCCACTTACCTCAGCCTCCCAAAGGCAGGGGATTACAGGCTGAGCCACCGAGCCCAGCTGGTGGTAACTTTTAAAGCATATGTACGTGAAGGAATTTTCTTTGTCTTGCCCCTTTGCGAATGGTATAAAAGCTCTGTGTTAACTAACATTAAATTGTCACCTGTTCAGCAAGCAGGTGTCCGAGTATAATATTTTCGTCTTTTACCTATCCATCTCTCCTTCAGGAAACCTCACACCCTTGGCAGGAGCAGGACTCCCACAGTTATTGTTGAATCTGTGGATACATGACCCACAGATATGAAAAGCTGACTGTACTGACAAAACTCAGTGGAAATCCCCTGAGAGATTTTTTGGTAGACAGTCCTGTTGTTTGCAATCGTTCAGTCCTCCTGGCTATAAAAGACGATTAGACATCTTGGTCCACTGCAGGTGACTCCATGGCACCTCCATCAACAGGGTACCCTTCCACACCTTGTTGTCAGGTTGGGCCAATGGAATGTGAGCAGATGTGATTTTTGCCATGATGGAGCAGAAACTTTAAATGTGATTGCCTGCTGTGATGGTTAATTTACGGTGCCAACTTGGTTGGGTCGAGGAATTCCCAGGTAACTGGTAAAACATTATTCCTGGTGTGTTTGTGAGGGTGTTTCTGGAAGAAGTTGGCATTTGAATTGGTAGACTGCGTAAGAAAAGCCCACCCTCATCATTGTGGGTGGTCACCATCCAATCTGTTGAGAATAAGCGGAGGAGAAAGGACAATTCGCTCTCTTTCTCTGTTTAGCTGGGACGTCCGTCTTCTCCTGCTCTTGGACATCCAAGCTCTTGGTTCTCAGGTTTTCAGACTCAGATGGGGAGTCACACCATCTCCTCTGTGTTCTCAGGCCCTTGGACTCAGACTGAATTCAGCACTGACTTTCCTGGTTCCCCAGCTTGTAGGCAACAGATCGTGGGACTTAGCCTCCATGACTGTGTGAGCCAATTACTGTAATAAATCTTTAAAAATATATCTCTATATATCATACTGGTTCTGCTTCTCTGGGGAGCCCTGACTAACACACCTGCTTTGGCGTGGACTCTTGCTCCATCCTCTGTCATAGCATGTCCCAGATCAAGGCTGATCCTTTGGCAGGGATCCCATATTAAGAAGACACTGGAACAGACCTGCTGCCAACCCACAGCCTGGGGCTGACTGTGTTAGACATACATGCAACGTGAGCAAGACAAGCAAATGTTTTCTTATTGTACATAACTGAGATTTTATGAGTTATTTGATACTGGAACAAAGCTGACTGCATACAGCCATCAATCAAAATTAAATTAAAACAGTCAATAAAATACTCTTTAATATGAGCCAGTATGAACCAAATTTCAATAGAAGTAACAGGGAATTTATTGGCTAGAGAAGGTATTCTCCTTGACGGTTGGAAAGAATATAATTCCTTTTTTTTGTTGTTTTTATTTTATTTTATTTTATTTTGAGTTGGAGTCTCACTCTGTCACCCAGACTGGAGTGCAGTGGCCGCTCTCGGCCACCGCAGCCTCGACCTGCTGGACCCCGGCGATCCTTCAGCCTCAGCCTTCCGAGTAGCCGGAATTACAGGCACGCGCTACCAAGCCCGGCTGAGTTTTTGATTTATTGTAGAGATGAGGTCTCGCTGCCCAGGCGGGTCTCAAACCCGCGGGCTCAGGCAATCCACTCACCTCAGCCTCCCAAAGGCGCGGGATGACAGGCTGAGCCACTGAGCCTGGCTATTTTTGTTTTTAAGTTGGAGTCTCACTCTGTTGCCCAGACTGGAGTGCAGTGGCACAGTCATGGCTACCTCAGTCTCAACCTTCTAGTCTCAGGTGATCCTTTCGCGTCAGCCTTCAAAGTAGCTGGAACTACAGGCACATGCCACCACGCCCAACTAATTTTTGAAAATTTGTTGTAGAGACAAGGTCTTGCCATGTTGCCCAGGTTGGTCTCAAACCCCTGCGGTCAGGCAGTCCTTTCACCTCTGCCTCCCAAAGTGCTGGGATTACAGGCGTGAGTCATTGCGCCTGGCCAGAATCTTCAATTAACAAATAAGCAAATACCCACATGCATATAGTAGACTATATTATTACTCTCACTTATTTGCTACCCTTTCCATAAAAGATTATACTTCCACACGTGACTTGCCTTGATGAGTGAAATGGGAGTGGAATTGATATATGCCACTTGTAAGCAGAAATTCGAGAATAATTTGAGCAGAGAAGGTTTTCAGGTATTGGAGACACAGCAAAGGATCTAAACTGCCAAGCAATATGGCCTCCCCCTTTGATGAACTCTTAGGAGTGGTGTCAACGGAAAGAGGCCCGGCCATTCAGGGGCCTCCTGGTATTGTTTTCTTAATGATATTCTTATCTTAGCCAGGCACACCCAGAAACTTCATCTCATTAGTGTGGCATATTGATTCAATACATGGAGAAAATGGTTTGTGCTAATACAATTCACGAGGGACCAGCGTGTCAGTAAACTTGTCGGTTTTAATACATAAACCACAGTCTCCTTTCTAGTGCAGAACTATTCGTTCCCAGGTCTTCTCCAGTACAGAGAGCATGTTTTCCTCTCTAACAAGGTGTCTGGAAGCTGATGATTACATCTCTGGGTACATATGGGAAGATAAGGAAAACAGCACCTCGGCCTCGTGAAGCCCAAGCACCCCCTGCGTTTGAGAGAAACCACCAGACCTTGGGTATGAGTCAGAGCCACCAATCTTTCTGCGGCACTGAGCTCAATCCGCTCCCAGTTCTGCTTCTCAGACGCCCCTCTTTTCTGCACTTCATTGTGAAACATCCTCCCTTCTCACTGACTCTTTAGGTAAGTTCAGAACATCGACTGGTTTTCAACCATCCGTGGTTCGTCTAGCTCCTGGCAGACCTTTTGATTCCCGATTCAGAGGCAGAACGCAAGAGGCCTGGATTTTGGAGCCAGTAGAGGTGGGTCCAGATCCAGGCTCTATCATTTACTGGCTGTGTGTTTCTTAGCCATGCTGTGTCTTCTATACAAAATAACACTAACATCTACTTCCCAGGGTTGTTGTGAAGAGAAAAAGAAATATAATTCTAACCTAGCTGGCATTCAACAAACGTAAAGTTCTCTGACTTTCTAAATCTATTAAAGCATAATGTAAAAATAATTTTACAATAATGATAAAAATAACTACAATAATAATCTTATGAAGCCCTACTAGTCACCAGTCCTGTGCTAGAAATTTTAGTCTTTTGTTGCTGTTCTCTGTTGAACTCAAAATTATCATGTAATGCTTTTTTCCTTTTCTTCTCCTCTCAGCTGTTCTATATACACCTTTTCTTTGTATGGAAGCTAGAGATTTTCTGCAGCTCAGATGGCCCTCGATGCTGATGAAAACCTTCATATCCTATTCCCCTCTTGTAATTACAAAGCCTCTTATCGGCACAACTGGAATCTTTCTGAAGCACCATTCTCGTCATCTCACCGCTCTGATGAAGAGTGTATAATGGCTTGTTCCTGTGTGTCAGACTGAGAGGTTAACCCTCAGCTCCCCAGTCCCATGGCCAGTCCTCCAACCAATGTTTTATGAGGAGAGTTCGCGTTTTCTTTCTAACTCTCCACCTGAGGTATCCACTTAGCCCACCTCCAGACATAAATGAACACCACACTCTCACCCACAGCTCACTACTAATTTCCTTTATGTAAACTTGTTTATACTTTTCCTTAGGCCAAGAATTCTTTACTTATTTCTCTTCATCTAAATCCTACACTTCCTTTAATGTCAGATCTGAGCTCACAAAACCTTCCAAGACTAACAGAACCTCATACCTCTATAGTTAATACTTGTTTTGCTTTGAAAAACTTCTTTTTCCAGATAAACAGGCTCATATCCCCTCAGCCACTATGATTATACCCAAAGGCAAAGAACTTGTATTCAGTTACTTTAATGTTTTGCTCCATCTCTGAGCCTAACCAGGCCTAGGAGAAACAGTCGGTACTTAATAAGTGCTGAAATAAATCACTGTTATAATAATCAGTATGTCATGGAACTGGCCACCACAAACACTTCTTGGACACCGGAATATTTCAACTCAGTCTGTGAAGAAACTTGCTTAATTGATATATACTATATGTAGGATTAATTCTGCTTTAAAATTCATTCGTTTAAAAACAGCTAACCTACTCAGGAAGATTCCAAGAATTTCACAATTAAACCTACATAAGAATGGACACAATGTGGACAGTTTAAGAACCATGTAGTGACAGAGGGGGGTGATTGTGCCACTTAGTCTCCAGGTTGGTTTCTCTCTTGAATGTGGAATTTTCATCACCCCTCACTTCAGGGGCAGAAGGCACAATAAACACACACGTGGAAAAGATAGCTATTGTGAGTCCCAATTAGGTTGTCATATTGCTAGTCATTTGAGTTTCTAAGCAAATAGGTACAATGAAATGTGACAAGGGTTTCTTGGCATTGATGTTTGATGAAAGAAAAACTGGGGGTCTAGAAGAAATGGCTAGGTTCAGGAAGGCTTTCTGGAGTGAACAGTGTCTAAACAGAGACCTGAAATAGGAGTTTGCCCAGGAGATGGAATCGGAAGAGAGAGAAGGTAATGGTGGAAGTGATACAATGAACGGGTCTTTTGGAACTTAAAATACTTGTGTACATGGATATGGACCGCACAAGATGAGAATGACATCCAACCGAGATATTTTTCATAACAACTACCAATGTTCTTAATATTTTTAAAAAGCCTGTAATCCCAGCACTTTGAAAGGCCGAGGTGAGGGGATTGCCTGAGCGCATGGGTTCAAGAACAGCCTGGGCAGGGCAACTTAGCAAGACCTCATCTCCACAATAAATCAAAAAATTAGCCAGGCGTGGTAGCGCACGCCTCTAGTTCTGGCTACTTGGAAGGCTGAGGGGGCAGGATTGCCTGAGCCCAGCAGGTTGGCACTGGGGTGGCATGAGCATGCCACTGCACTCCAGCCTGGGTGACGGAGTGAGACTCCAACTAAAAAAAAAAAAGCATATGGAGTTATAAGTGTCAATAAATGTTGTGGCTTACTTTTTAACAGCAGCATAAAGCACAGCATCACTTAGCATACTTCTGTGAGCTGACTCCAACTCAAAAAACAAAAACAAAAAAGTAAATACAGAACAACCTTGCTTTGGCCCCCCTGGGCATTCATTGCATCCACCCATTTGGCCATAATTAATCCAAGGTCCTCAGCAGCAGGAATAAATGAGGCAGGTAAGACTCTTTCCCTAAGAGGAAGAGTAGTGGGAGAAGACAGCATGCCCATGTACCTAGACAAGATAGCTATTGTGAGTCGTTCATACCATTAAGAGGCTATTCAGTGTTTGCAGGAAGAACTTGCATACATCAAGGGAGAGGAGAAGAAAATAATTCTAGAAGACACAAAAACAAGGCATTTGCACATGTTACAAAGCACAGGGCTTTCCTTTTCAGATGACAGTGCTCCAGCTTCCAAGCTGGCACTTTGTCCCCAGCCTCTCTTTCTACCAAGCAATCTCAGTTGCCTTGCTGTTGCGCTCTCAAAAGCTGTTCTAATTCTTGTCTTGTCTCCTAGACTCAACATTTTTCTCTTTTCAAACACCATTGCCAAGAGGCCTTCAATTTCAGACAAGTCAATGACCCAGTAAATTACCTAATGCCGTTGAGAGCTCCACCAATTTCTGGGGCAGTCTCAGAAAGCTCAGGTAGAAAATGTTACTTGGGGCAGGTGACACCTCAGGACTTAAAGATGAGATACGGTTGCTCTCAGCAAAGCATCTCCATAAAAGTATGGTGGCAAAGTTCTACCATAAAAGCAGACCTTCCAAGGGCTCACAATAGAGATATGCCGATCTCTTTCAAGACTCTCAGGCTGGCTAAAGACCCAATCATATAATAGAAGATGTTGGCTTATCTCAATAATGTATCACTGTAATATGGGGTTTGTTAGCAAAAAAGGGCCAAAACCAGCAACTGAAAGGCCGGTGTTGGTAGTGCCTTCCTGGACAGGATGCAGGGACTTCACCTGGCAGTGTACCCACCAATTACAAAAAAGAAGAAAAACAACAGTTAGAGCCATTTATTATTAAACATTTAAATTATAACTTCCTTTTCTCTGGATCTATACTCATCAATAAATGTTCTATGATTTGGCTTTCCAAATTCACATAGAAAATAGGATAGGATACCTGCACACACATGCTTGTTGCAGCTCTATTCACAATAGCAAAAATATGAAACCGACCATGCCGTCCATCAAAGCTGGACTGGATAAAAAAAATGTGGTACATATACACAATGGAATATTAAGCAGCCCTAAAGAAGGACAAACATAGGGACTCCGCAGCAACTTGGATAGATTTAGAGTCTATCATACTCAGTGATCTATCACAGAAACAAAGAACAGAGTACCATATGTTCTCACTCATAAGCGGACCTTGAACAGTTATCGTAATACTATAAAAAAGGGATTGGCAGTAGTGGGAAACTGCCGGGGGAGGCAGGGGCACACCTCATCAACACGGATACCTGTATAATGAACATTTGTATACCTAACCCTGAATTGTACTAAATAAATAAATAGAAAATAAGATAGGTCTACATGAGCTCTGGGTCCACTTGTCAGTTGTATTTCTTATGGAAATGAATAAGTTACAATTTTGATTAATATAATTCAATGTCTTGTCAGCATTTTCCCCATATCTGTTCCCTAATCTGGAACATTGACCAAATCTTGTTTTCTAAGTTCCAAAAAGCTGTGGGTTGTGTTTAGGAATTGGCCCAATCATTCATTCATTCAATTGAATATTTTTGGAAGCTTCTTACAGCCCCAACTGCTGTGTTTAGCAATATAGCACTGAGTGAAATAGATTGATCCTGGTAATCTGTTTCTATATCTTGTCTCTGCATCCTTCCTTGGGCTTCACTTTTCCAGTGAGACTCTCTTAATTGCATTGCCTCTGTCACTGCCATGTGGGCATAGGAATGGCTATTCCGCTTTTGAACCCTAACCCAAGCTTGGCCAGAACAACCTGACTTTGGCTCCCCTGACCATTCATTGTGTCCACCCATACGGTCATAGTCCATTCAGCATTTTTGGCAGCGCCGGACCCTCTGCAAGGGTGAATGAGGCAGGCGAGATTCCTTCCCTAAAGGAGCCATCACTTCAGTGGCCTTCTACACGTGGAAAAGATAGCTATTGTGAGTCACAATCAGGTCATCGTATTGCTAGTCATTTGAGTTTCTAAGCAAATAGGTACAATGAAATGTGACAAGGGTTTCTTGGCATTGATGTTTGATGAAAGAAAAACTGGGGGTCTAGAAGAAATGGCTAGGTTCAGGAAGGCTTTCTGGAGTGGACAGTGTCTAAACAGAGACCTGAATTAGGAGTTTGCCCAGGAGATGGAATAGGAAGAGAGAGAAGGTAATGGAGGAAGTGAAGAGAAGAGGAGAGGCCGGTTCAGATAAGAGCAACTGGGAGGCGTTGAGAAGAGTCGTTCTCGTGTCCGACAGCACTATGAGACGACTACAGTTAGCGGTAATATATTATGGTATAGTTTCAGTTAACTAGAAGGAGAACATTGAATGTTCTCAACACAAAGAAATGATAAAAGTTTGAGGCAATGGAGATGCTAATTACCCTGATCTGATCAATATACACGATAGGCCTTGAAATATCACTATGTACTCCATGACTTAAAAATGTGGTATGTGTACACGGTGGAATATAATGCAGCCATAAAGAAGAGCAAAAGCATGAACTTCACAGCAACCTGGATGGACTTAGAGTTTGTAATACTGAGTGATCTTCCACAGAAACAATGAACTGAGGACCACATGTTCTCACTCATTAGCGGACCTTGAATTATTGTAATACTATAAGAGAATGATTGGCAGGAGTGGGAAACTGGCAGGAGAGGGGTGGGGAAGCGGAATCGGCGGTAGTGGGAATCTGCCCGGGGAAGGTGAGGCACACCTCATCCACAAGGGTACCTGCATAATGAGCATTTGTATATCTAACCCGGAATTGTACTCCACATCTTTAAAATGAAATTAAAAGACAATCAATCAATCAATCAATCCCAGGAAGAACCATATTCCATTTTTCTTTTGTATTTATGTTGCCAGTGTTTGGCTCAGAACCTAACACAGAGTAGGTATACAAATACATTTTTTAAAAAATATATGAATAAAGTGCTTTGTAATGGAAAAAAATAAAATAAAATAAAATTTAAGTGCTGGGGGAGTGCATTGGAGGGCAGATGAAGGGCCTTTATTCTTTTGGGGGGCTCTGTTCTTGGCAATATGGGCCAGTGCATTGCTTAGCAAGGAACTAGCATGATCAGATTTGCACTGTGGACACGTCTCTGACTGTGCAGCAACTGAATAAGGAAAGTGTAGGGGGTGGGTGTGGGCGTAATGGGGCAGGGAAACCAGTCCAAAGGCAGCTGTGATCTGTGTGAAGAACGACAATGGCCGAGGGCAGAAACAGGGTCTGAGAGAGTGGCGAATGGATTTTGAAAGACGTTTTAGCGGTAGACCTGAGAGGGCTGGCCATATGAATAAGCTATGGATAGGCGGTGAGGGGATGGTAGAGTGCAGGAAGGTTTCTAGGCGGATGTCTTGGGCCACTGAGTGGATGGCGAGAGAACCTCCTGACCTGGATGCTGGTCTTCTGTTTAGGCGTTTCTTGAACATACACGAAAGGAGAGAGATGTGCTTATAGTAAGAGAAAGGTCAGCTCCCACGAGAGTACACAGAGGAAGAAAGAGCAATGCTGCAATCAAAATGACCAGCCTACTTCAGGCTCGCCCAAAGCTTCAACAGTGCAGAAACTGCTACACTGTTTACAATGGAAACACCTGGGAAAAGGTTACCAGCTGCTTCTGTCTCCAGCACTCCAGGAGACCGAAACCTTCCAATAGTGAGAGATCAAATGATAAATGTTTGTGCATTTAAAATATTTTCTTTAGTTTCTGTCGTTGTTTCTCTCTATATTCATATTCCTCCCCAGAATGTTTGTCTTCCACATCACCGTCTTCCTTCTTTGTTTATTTTATTGCCTTCGTTACCATATCAGCCTGTAGTAGTCAGGGTTCTCCAGAGAAACAGAACCAATAAGATATATGTAGCTATATAAGAGGAGACTTGTTATGGGGAGTCACTCACCTGATTATGGAGACTGAAAAGTCCCCCGATCTGCCTCTGCAAGTCAGAGAACGAGGGAAAGCCAGCCACGTAATTCAGTCTGAGTCCAGAGGCCTGAGAAGCAGGGAGCGGATGGTATGATTCCCAGTTTAAGGCTGAAGACCTGAGAGCTGGATGCCGCTGGTGCAAGTCCCAAAGTCCAAAGGCCCAAGAATTGGGAGCGCCAATGTCTGAGGACAGGAGAAAATGGCTGTCCCAGCTCCAGCTTAGAGAGTGAATTTGCCCTTCCTCGGCTTGTTCTATCTGGGTCCTCAATAGATTGGATGACACCCACTCATAATGGCAAGGGTGGATCTTCTTCACTCAGTCTACCAATTCAAATGCTAATCTCTCTGAAAGCACACTCATAGACACACTCAGAAATAACGTTTCACCAGCTATGTGGGCATCCACTAGCCTGGTTAAGCTGACACACAACACTATCACATAGCCTTCAGCTGGTCTCACATAGTTCTTTACAAGGTAATATGGCAACTTTGCTCTTGGATACTCAAGTTCTTGAGTTTATTTAATATTCTGAGTTTAGGTTTTGAATACTATTTCCTTAATTGCATCTTAATGACTCTTCTATTGCTCATTAATATTGAATCCCACATATTTTTAGCGAATCCTTCCCCCCAGCCCACCTTGCAAAGGCCATTGTTTTTATACTGTGATTTTATCTGTGCCCTCATCAGCATACTGAGATACTGAGATTAGTATTTTTAGAGGTTTTTTTAAATTGTAAAAAAAAAAAAAAAATCAAATATAGTTACCTTAACTTTTTCTCATGGATTTGAATTTGGCGTTCAAGAGTGATGGAAAAATATAGGTGATAAAATATATGTAGAAAAGTTGCTATGGTGTCCATATTAAAAGTAAATCTTGGCCGGGGAACAATGGCTCATGCCTGTAATTCCAGCACTTTGGGAGACCAAGGCAGGAGGATTGCTTGAGCCCAGGAGTTCAAGACCAGCCTAGGCAGCATAATAAGACCTCATCTCTACAAAAAAATTTTTTTTAAGTTACCCAGGCGTGGCAGCGTGTGCCTGTAGTCCCAGCTACTCAGGAGGCTGAGGTAAAAGGATTGTCTGAGCCCAGGAGGTCAAGGCTGCAATGAGCTGTGATTGTGCCACTATACTCCAGCCTGGGCAACAGAGTGAGATCCTGACTCAAAAAAAAAAAAAAAGAAAAGAAAAGAAAAGAAAAGTAAGTATCAGAAAAATACTAACATTATTTTTAAAGTTTCTGGCAGTCTTTCCATTAGGGCTGTGAAAGAGACATTTATAAATGAATAATCACCAATCTCCAATGGACTCTCAGCATTGCCTGGAAGTTCTAATGTGCTTCCCTGGTTCAGTCTCTTTCTTTCTCTATTAAACAACAGCTCTGAAAGTTTTCTGCTTTCTTCAAATGCCTAATCTTTTCTACCTTCCTTCTCATCCTCAGTTTCTTAGGGTAAATTGAAGCCATCAACCAAGAACACTCTCAACTTCCAAGAAATTAGTTACCTGGCACTTGCACCTGCCTCTTTGTGCTGTCTGTCGCATCAGGAGGTATTCTTTCTTCCTGACCACTTCTTGCCACTTTTTGCAATTACCTCTTTGCCACTATTCTTGCCACTTTTTGCAATTACCTCTTTGGTCTTCTTTGACTTCACCTTTCCATTCAGCTGAATTTCTTCCATGGTATGCTCACATCTCTCTTATCAGAAAGCAAAATCAAACAGAAAACTAAGCCCGGATTTGCACTCTCTCCAACAGCCAGCACTTTTCTCTCCTTTCTAACCACATTTGTTGAAAGATGTGTGCCAGTGGATGGTTTCTATTTCCTCAGTCCTCCTCGTTCCATCCACTCCCATCATATCTGGGCAGTTTGTCCGGATCGCCAGTGCTCTCAACTCATTTCATGTTCTTTACCTGATCTCTAGACAGCACTCAGCACATTATCAATTCGTTTTCCTTCTTGAAATGTTCATCCTTTGGCCATTAAATATCAGGATTCCTTGATGCTTTGTCCTAAGCTCTGTTCTCATTCTACTCTTCCTGAGATTTCTAGATCTCTGTACTTCTCAGCTCTGCCAATAGCTTCCATCACTATCTATAGGATAATGACTCCTGAATTGGCGTCGCTAGCCCTGCCTTCTAGCCTCAACTCTAGATCTTGTCTACTTTACTTCTCCACTTGGATGTCTCAGAAGTTTCTCATGCTCAACATGTCCAAGACTGAATGTGCTGCCTTCCTGCCGAAAGCTGGTCCTCTCCTGTTGTTCCCTCTCTTGGTGATTGGAACCACGATACAGGTGCACAAGCAGGAACCTAGGTGTTGTCTCCAACTATTGCTTGTCTTTATCTTCTAGACTCAGTATAACACAATTCTACTGCTTTACCCCCTCAATAGGTCTTGCATTTTCCTCCAGTGTCACATTTCTGTCTAAACAACTTCTAAGGATCGTCAGTGAAACCAGATAGTCCCAGGATTTTTTAAGGTTCTTCTTCCTTCTACCCTCATATTAACTAATACCAGCAGTCATGGATTTCCATATGATCTAACAATGAGTCATGGAATAACAATAAAATGATTGCTTAACGACTTTATCGTATGAGTAGAATGAGAATTTATAAACTTCCAATATCTAAATTCTGACATTATTTGTTGGTTAGTTTTTACTTAAATTATATTCTGAATAAGGCTGACATTTTAAAAACTTCACTGTGCACTTGACAACAATTAGTTATTTAATGGCAAGTGGTGAGGATTGTAAAAGACTGAAATAGTCTGAAAATAGTACTCAGAATATTTTTAAAGGGGTATGCACCAATTTAAAAAGAACATTGATTGCAAAATTCTATTTTATATACACTCAATTTAAAGCTAGGAGAAAAGTAATGCTAAATGAAAAGAATTTCAAAGGAAAACCTCATAGAAAGTAGGTTCAGATGAGGAAGGATGTGTTTTCAAGAGTTTCTCATCAAGCAAGACAATTACCATCTCCGAGTAGTGCACACACAGTCTTTTCATATCTCCAAGTGCTCTCTTGGAGAGCGGCCACCAAATGTGTAGGAGTAGTTTTAACACAAAAAAAAAAGCAGCCTGGGCTCTTCTCTATCAAAACCAGCAGCCACTCATGAGTCACCATGGCAACAGCCTCTGCAATGGTTAGATGCCTGCCTCTTAGAAAACGAGCAGCTCAAGGTCAAAATCTGCATTTGTAAAAAGGCCTCATTCTGTTCCACTGCACAAACGTGTCATTAACAGCAGCCAGAATTTGAGGCTCCTCCACCTTGAGGCTGTTGGCCAAGTGGCCCTGCTAGTTGCCCTACCCTGAGCCCTGCCAGGACTTCCTGTTTCTGTTCCTTCTACCTTGGACTATCCGGGTTCCTCCATTTTCTGGAAAGCACGCCATTGGGACCAGTGTTGGAATGAGTGGCCAAGAAATTCTTACACTCTGTCTCTACATCATTGAGTCTGCAGTGCTCTTCAGTGGGTACTTTTGCATACCTTGTGAGTTACTCACGCTGCACTTTGAGGATTGCCAGCACGCATTCACTTTTGCCAGTCCCAACGTCCTCAAATAGTTCTAAAATACAAATCCACCGCTGCGTGAAACCCTTCAGTTGGCACCACGTTGCTCTCAGGATAAAGTTCGAACTTCTTAACCTGAGTTTTAAAGTCAGTCTAGCTCTGATCTTACCACTTTGCCATCCTACAGTTTGTCTATTTGTAATTATTAATATTATTTTTTTTGAGATGGGGTCTTGCTCTGTCACCCAGACTGGCGTGCAGAGGCATGATCATAACTCACTGCAGCTTTGAACTCCTGGGCTCAAGCAATTCTCTCACCTCAGCCTCCCAAGTAGCTGAGAGTATATGAGTATAATACCTCACCTGAGTAATTTTTAAAATTTTTTGTGAAGACGGAGTCTCATTATGTTGCCTAGGCTGGTCTTGAACTTGTGACCTCAAGCAATTCTCCTGCCTCGGCCTCCCAAAATGCTGGGATTACAAGTGCAAGTCACTGTGCCTGTTCCATTCCACAATTTAGAACTACAGGACTTGCATTTTTTCCCCTATGTTGTACATTTCCTCTCTTCTACAACTTTGCATGAATATTTCCATCTCTATAGAAATCTTCTCCCTATACAGTCTTCTCCATGAACTGTTATTTTTAGGAAATTCCCTGGGGCCTCTTCTACCGCGTTAGGATTAAAGGACCCACCTTGCTTCCCCAGCACAATGGGCTTTCTTCTGTATGCTACACACATTACAGCCTATTGCAATTATGAATTCACTAGTGAACTTGCTAAAGGTTGGTATGGGTTTTTGATTAATTGACCTGGGTTTAGCAAGGTTAAAAAGGTGAAGCATTTCCCGGTGTGAGATGGCAGTCCACACCAACCCAGAGCTCATGTGAAAGCAGGCCCTGGTATCTTTCCTTACCAAAGATACTAGCTCTGGTCCTGGATGAGGGGACAAAAGGGTGTTCCTCTTCCTCTTCTCTCTGTCTTCTTCCTTGCTGTGATATCTGGGCCAGACTGTGGTGTAGTGGCAGTGTTTTTCAGGCATGATTCACGGCAAGAAATTAGTTTTATAGCAGACTCAGTGCACACACACATATATGCACGCATATACTGATACAAACACATATGTATGAACACGTCATTTGCTTACTACTTTCTCAAGGACCCTTAACCTATTTACCTTATTTACAATTGCAACGATCCCCCCCACTCTTGAATCCCTTGTATTGCTCTATGTTTGTTTGTCCCATTAAATATTTGAACATACTAAACACTTGATTTTATTATGCTTATTTTTGTGATCTGAATCTCTCCACCAGACTGTAAGCTCCTGGAGAGCAGGGTGTTTGTTTTGTTCACTTGTGTATCTTAAGTGCCCCAAACAGGTGCTGGCATATTGTAGGCCCCCAATAAATATTTGTTGAGCAAATGAATAGATTGAAATAAATGTTTTATGAAACATCCTCTTATGTGGAATACGTGCATATATTTTCTCATCTCATCTACTAAAAAAAAAAAAAAAGCCTAACAAACCGGCCAAGATTCACTAATGGGTCAAATCTGCAGTTTAACAAGCATAAGCCTTGGCTGTTCTATTAAGGCCTGTGTCAGGAGACCCTGATGTGACTGCAGGGAAATACCTTATGGGCCAGGAACCTTCTCATGTGATGTTGCAGAATTTACCAATAGAGGCTTGAATGTGAGGAAGGCCAGGAAGAACCACTGCAGAGAAATGGGTCCAAGTGTTGTGGCCGTTTTAAAATATGTTCTTAAATTCTTTGATACTTTCTCCTTCAAAAAGCGGAACCTAATTTTCCTTGCTTTGAGTGTAGATTGAACTTAGTAATGCCCAACTAATGAATAGAATGTGGTCAAGTGAGAGTGTGTGGCTTCCAAGACTAGGCAAAAAAAGATATTGTGGCTTTCTCTTTGCTCTGTCTTTCAGATCACCCCTTATGGAGAAAGTCAGCTGTCATGTAGTGAGGACATTCAAGCAGCCCCGTGGAGAGGCCAACCGCTGTGTGAATAAGCCTTCTTGGAAGTGAATCTTCTAGTCCCAGTCAAGCCTTCTGATGACAGCAGCCCTGGCTGACATCTTGTTTGGAACCTCATGAGAAAACTTGAGTCACAATCATCCAGCCAAACGACTCCCAAATTCCTGGTCCCAGCTGCTGTGAGTTAGTAAATCTTTGTTGTTTTAAGCCACTAAGTTTTGAAGTAATTTGTTATGCATAAATAGATAGTTACTAGGAATGTAAACAATTTTAGGGGGGATTCACTCTTAGAATATAATTTTATATGTGGAAAATGAAGCAAACTTCTTTTCTTTTTTTTTTTTTTTGAATTGGAGTCTCACTCTGTCGCCCGGGCTGGAGGGCAGTGGCATGCTCCCGCCCACCGCAGCCTTGACCTGCCGGGCTCCGGCGATCCTTCCGCCTCAGCCTTCCAAGTAACTGGAACTACAGGCGCATGCTACCACGCCTGGCTAATTTTTGATTTATTATAGAAATGAGGTCTCACCAAGTTATCCGGACGGGTCTCGAACCCACGCCCAGGCAATCCACTCACCTCAGTCTCCCAAAGCGCGAGATTACAGGCTGAGCCACCGAGCTCGGCTGAGCAAACTTATTTTCTTAAGGAAACTAAAATGTAAAGCTTGTTAAAATATTCTTGGCTGGTAAAGTTTTCAAAAGAAGAATCTTGATTTAAATTGCAGTTGTAGAGGGATGGAGCTACTTCTTTTCATAAGTAAGTTTTGCTAGATTCTCAACTGTTTTAGCCAAAGATCCAGGAAGGCTTCTTTCCCTGCCAGAAACTAAATTAATTGTTTAATTTTAATTTTTAAAAAGTGAGCGAAAAATTCAGGACACCAAGAAACAGCAGTCGACCAAAGGGGTTTCCCATTTTGTGGTTGATTTTTGTCCCTATGCTTTTAGATGCAAAGACTTGGGTTGGATTAATCACATTCCTCAGTTCATGGTACTTTTATCGTGGTCCACGAAATGCCTCTTATTTTACTTATTTATTTAAGTTTCCTTGATTATTGCTAACAATTGTTTGAGTGTGTTTGCTTTTTTCTGAGTAATATTATTATAGATGCATTTAAAATAATGATATTGTGCTGTATACTGAATTGTGTCCCTTATGGTTTTCATTTATTACTCTATATTTAGATCTTTCAGGGTCAACTGAAAGATCTAAGTCCTGCACTTAATCCATGCTACCATTGCTTCCCCAAATTTACTTATGCATCTGCCCAGAGAGTGGCATCTAGATGGCTTCCAGTTCTCTTTAATTAAACCATACTGTAATGAGTGACCTCATATATACCCCCTCTGGACCTGTGTGAGAATCGCATGGCTAGGACTGAGTCTCCTTGACCGTGATGCATGTGCAAAGTTAATGTGACTAAACGCCTGTAGACATCTCTTGAGAATGTCTGTACCACTCCATATTGTACCAAGAAGCAGTACATAAAGGTTGCTGAATTCCACTGTGTCCAGCTTTCTCATTATCTCACCTATGGCTATGAATTGATGTCTCATTATTTGATTCTCTTGTTACTAATGAATTTGAGTGTTTATTCATCTGCTTGGGAGCTATATGTGTTTTTTTCTTTTGTGAATTGTGTGTTCAAATTAATTATGCATTTGCCATTAGGTTTCTTGTTTTCTTTTTGATTTATAGGAGTTTCTAAAATAATCAAGATATTAGTCGACTAATATTGCAAATATTTTCTTCTATTTTGTAATCTATCTATTAGTTTTTAATTCATGGTGTTCTTTGCTGAATAGAAACCTTTATTTTATTGTTGTTGTTGTTGTTGTTGTTGTTTTGGGGTGGAGTCTCACTCTGTCACCCAGACTGGAGTGCAGTGGCCGCTCCTGGCCACCGCAGCCTCGACCTGCTGGGCTCCAGGGATCCTTCCGCCTCAGCCTTCCAAGTGGCTGGAACTAGAGGCACGCGCTACCACGCCCAGCTAATTTTTTGATTTATTTTAGAGATGAGGTCTTGCCAACTTGCCCAGGTGGGTCTCGAACCACGGGCTCAGGCAATCCGCTCACCTCAGCCTCCCTAAGCGCGGGATTACAGGCTGAGCCACCGAGCCCAGCTTGAAACCTTTAATTTTGATGTCACCAAATTCTTCCAATTTTTGCCTCGTGGTTTATGGTCTTAAGTATTTAAGAAGTTCTTTCCCATTTTTAGGTCACAAAGATTTTCTCCTACAACATCTGCTGTTTACTGTGTAGCTTTTTTTTTTTTTTTGAGTCAGAGTCTCACTCTACTGCCCCAACTGAAATGCAGTGGCATGCTCATGACTACCACAGCCTCAACTAAGCTAAGCTCAGGTGATCCTTCTGCCTCAGCCTTTCAAGTAGCTGGAACTACAGGCACATGCCACCATGCCTGGCTACTATTTGATTTATTGATTTATTTATTTGATGAGGTCTCATCAAATTTTCCAGGCTGGTCTTGAACCTCTGGGCTTAGGAAATCTTCTTGCCTCCACTTCCCAAAGTCCTGGGATTACAGGTGTGAACCACCATGCCCAGCCTATTGTATAGTTTTTATCTACTACCCCTAGGGCTTCAATCCATATGGAGTTTATCTTAGCATACGATCTAAGGTTAGAATACAATCCTACTTTTCTTCATAGATCTCTTTTACTTGCTGTACACAGTGATTTCTCAGCCCACTGCAGTTTGTTTTTCTTTTGTTTCAAAGGTCTAAATACTGAAAATTCTCTCTGTATTGAGAACAGAATAAACAAAGAGAAGTTTGTCCATGATCATGGTTACAGGTTATGAACTGGTCCCTACCTTCCCTGGTGAATTGACCTGACCCTGTAAAAAAAAAAAAAAGAACTGGAATTAGTGACATTCAGTAAAAACTCTTCTTCTCTCATTTGCATCACTGAGAAGAGATCCCCTGCCATTTTCTGCTAGAATATCTGCAATCAAAGTAGTAAGCAAGCATGCCTTTTTTTGACCACGTAAGTGAAAATGTCTTTGAGGACGTTTCACCCCCTGCACTCTTTCCTTTGTTGTGAGTTGTGATCTTTGGAAAGTGGAACAGCCCAAGTTTTGCAGCACTGTGTTCTTGGACTTGAGCAACACTTTACCAAGCCAGTGTTTTCCTTGATGGAGAAAATCATCAGATATTGCAAATGGCCCAGAATGTCCTGAAAGGGCTTTTCCACGGGATCTGTGGCACATGCTAACTTCACTTTTTCCCACGGAGTGGGACCAGATGGGTGAAGTATTCTTAAGATATGGCAAATCCTTGTCTTTGGCATTACCCATGGGAAAATGAAAGGAGTGGGCTGGTAGCTGTTTGTCTTAACCATATCATAACACTCATAAAATGATGGCACTCAGTCCCATAGAGACAATATTGTCAAGGGAGCCACTATTTACAAATGTGAAGCGGATGTGTATTTTAAGTCTTTGAATAATCCTGGATAAGATTGTTCCAGTTCAGCTAGATCTTGATAAAATGATCTTCAGATAGAATGACTCCTAATTTGCCATCGTTCCTTGGTTCTAAAGATGATACTCCTAGTCCTTATGAATTTGCCTAAACATTGTATTCTGATGTGTGCTAATTTTCTTCAGCCAAAAGAAAAAAACACAATGTTATTACTTAGAGTTTTCGTAGAACCTAGAGTGGCTTAGGGTTTCCTAGCACCAGCTCCTTGCCCAGATCTTTCCATTAGGACACCTGCTCTCATTCACACCACTGTGGCGGACTGAGACTCTCAGAGGGGCACCCATACCCAAGAAAGTATGACATACATACTTTCTTGACCTCAACTTGGAGGCAGTGTTTCATACAGTCAGAAGTAGTCTAACATGGTGTCCCACTGTTCCTCCAAGAGAAGTAGATGTCTCTTCTTGAATCTCAGTAAGCAGATTTCCAGTCATGTGAGCACAGCCTATATATAAGACATCCTTGGAGACTAGTGGTATTCACACTAGTGATGCTGATACAGTAGGTGGAGGTGGTGAGAGAAGGGGGCTGTGAATTTAATATAACAAAAGAAGCAAGAATGAACTGACCTTCGTGAGAAAATATCTGGGCATTGTAATATCCCTGGCAACATTGGTTCACAGCCAGTTTGGGCTCTGTAAATGTTATTAAACTGCAAAATGTGGGGAACAGCTTTGGTCTGGCTCTCTCTTAGCAACTCCCTATTAGTAATTCTTTTTTTTTTAGGCTTACAAATTATATATTTATCATGACCCACATTTCTCAGTCTGTATGAACAAGTGTCATTCTCGCAATTATTTATAACCAACACATAGTCCTAAGACCTCCAAGCAAAGGCTTATCTCATGTGGGTCTGAGCGGGGCGGGGTGGAACTCACCAGCATTCCCCAGAGTGTTCCACCCGCTCTTAACCCCCACAAGACAGAACTGGATATGGAAGACATTAGTATTGAATATTTTCCATTAGTACAATTATGTGATTCATACTTGTATAGTGCTTGTTTTTCGTGTTTATTTATACCGTTCCACCATCAATCATTTAGAACTATACTGTCCTATAAGATAGCTGGTAGCCATATGTGACTGCTGAGCACTTGTCATGTGGCAAGTCCAAGGTGACATGTGTGAAAGTATAAAACGCACACTAGATTTTGAAGACTTAGTATAAAAACATGTAAAATATTTCATTAATATTTTTATATTGATTATATGTAGAAGTGATAATGTTTTGGTTATGTTAGATTAATAAAATTTATCATTAAAATGAATTTCTATTTCTTTTTACTTTTCCAGATGAGCCTATGAAAACTTTTAAAATTACACTGTGGCTCACATATTCCTACTAGCAGCATGGATTTAGAAGTTGGCTTAGGGTCTCCTAGCACCAACTCCTTGCCCAGGTATTTCAGTGAGGACATTTGATCTCATTCACCCCACTGTGAGTTCTTCATGTGCCTTCGTGATCTCCCTCAAACACTGTCCAAGTGAGCAATTGTGTGTTCGTGGAATTAGAGCTGATGACAGGCTTCTGGTTACAGCCTATCCTGGCATGGGAAGTCAGCTGCAGAAGAAGTTACTGGACATTCTGCAAATCATGTAGTTTCTCACCAGGGGACAGAATTTAATTCCAAGGTGGGTGCATGTAGGCTGCCAAGGCCATTCATTCTACTCACTGAAATTATGGCTCTAGTCTTGAGCAGAAAATGTAATTGTTAGAAGTAACAAGATCAGAGGATCAACAGTAAAAACGAGTCAACTAAAAACATTTTAATTTTAAGATCCCAGGGTTAAAATTATATTTCCCCTTTCCCCATTTGGCCACATAGCTAGTATTTCCTGGGTCCTTAGCCATAACACATCTCTTCTGTGTAGCTTGATCTCTGGGAGTTTTTTCATACGTTGACTTCCATTTAGTTAGAAGGGGTTGTGTTTTACTTTAATCTTTGGGTGACTTGTAGAGTCAAGAGTTTCTGTTATAGTTAAGTCAGTGAATTAGCATCAAATTACCTTCCCAAAGCAATGCAAAAAATAACGTTCAAGCATGTGCCACATAAAGACATTTCAGTCAATGACAAATGACATATTTGATGGTCCCACGAGATTATAATGAAGCTGAACAATTCCTGTAGCCTAGTGACGTCATAGTCATCATATGTGGTAGTTCAACATATTACTCAGATGTTTGTGGTGCTGCGGTGTTCTGGGCTGCCAATCATGTAAAAATATAGCACAAACTGTTATGTAGACCACATAATACTTGATAATGGTAATAAGCGACTATGTTACTGGTTTCTGCATTTGTTATGCTATACTTATCTTTATTTCAGAAGGTACGTCTATTTTAAAAAAAAAAAAAAGGTAACTTTAAAACAGGCTCAGGCAGGTCCTTCCGGAGGTATTCCAGAAGAAGCCATTGTTGTCACAGGAGATGACAGCTCCACGCGTGTTATTGCCCCTGAAGACCTTCCAGTGGGACAAGATATAGAGGTGGAAGACAGTGGCGTTGATGACTTATCCGGGAGGGCTTAGGCTTGTGTGTGTTCGTGTCTTTTTTTACTTTTAACAAAAAAATTTTAAAAATAAAGTTTAAAACAGAAAAAATCATACACAAAGGATACAAATAAAGAAAATATTCTTGTACAACTGTATAATGTGTGTTTGTGTCTTAAGCTAAGTACTATTACAAAAGAGTCAATAGTTTTTAAGAATTAAAAAGTTTATAAAGTGCAAAAGTTTGAGCTAACGTTAATTTATTATTAAAGGAAGAAATTCTAAACATAAGTTTAATGCAGCCTCAGTGTACAGTGTTTATAAAGTCTTCAATGGTGTTAAAACTCATGTCCTAGGCCTTGATCTTGACTCACCACTCACTGACTCACGCAGAGCAACTGCCAGTCCTGCAAACTTCATTTATTGTAAGAGTCCCACCCAGGTGTACCATTTTTTAGGTGTTTTTTAAAAAAATCTATTTTATTTTAAAGATGTGGGGTGACATTCAGGATGAGGTATACAAGTAGTCATCGTACAGGTAAAGTTTGGGCCTCCCTTTGGTCCCCAATTAGCCTGGTTTGAGATCAGGCTTCCTTATTAATGTTCTGTGCCCCTTCTCCCCGCCCTGGCAGTTTCCAGCTACTGCCAATCCCTTTCTCATAGTATTATGGTGAATGTTCAGGGTCTGCCTAAGAGTGAGAACATTTGGTACTCTGTTCTTTGTTTCTGTGATAGATCACTGAGTATGATAGACTATAACTCCATCCAGGTTGGATTCTGTTCTTCTTTATGGCTGTGTAATATTCCATCGTGTATATGTACCACATTTTTTTTTTTTTATCCAGTCCAGTTTCGATGGGCAGCAAGGTTGGTTCCATGTTTTTTCCACTGTAAATAGTGCTGCAATAAACATGCATGTGCAGGTATCTTTTAGAGTGATTTAAGTTCCTCCGGGTATATTCTAAGTAGGGGGATTGCTGGATCATATGGAAAGTCATTCTAGCTCTTTTAGGAATTGCCCCACTGTTTTCCATAGAGGTTGAACTAGTTTGCTTTACCACCAACAGTGTAGAAGTGTTCCCTTTTCTCTGCATCCTGGCCAGCATCTGTTTTTTGTTTTATTAATGATGGTCATTCTTACTGGAGTTGGGTGGCATTGATTTTGTGATTTTAGTTTGCATTTCTCTGATGATTAGTGAGGCTGAGCATTTTTTCATTTCTCTGTTGGCTGCTCATATGTCTTCTTCTTTTTTTTTTTTTTTTTTGAGTTGGAGTCTCACTCTGTCGCCCAGACTGGAGTGCAGTGGCCGCTCCCAGCCACCGCAGCCTCGACTTGCTGGACTCCGGCGATCTTTCTGCCTCAGCCTTCCAAGTAGCTGGAACTACAGGTGCATGCTACTACACCTGGCTAATTTTTAAATTTATTGTAGAGATGAGGTCTCACCAAGTTGCCTAGGCGGGTCTCGAACCTGTGGGGTCAGGCAATCCACTCACCTCAGCCTCCCAAGGCGCAGGATTACAGGCTGAGCCACCAAGCCTGGCTATGTCTTCTTTTAAGAATTGTCTATTCATGTCTTTTGCCCACTTTTTTAATGGAGCTGTTTGTTTTTTTCCTTTTGGCACGTTTGAGTTCCTTGTAGGTCCTGGGTGTTAGGCTTTTGTCAGATATGCAGTTGGCAAATATTTTTTCCCACTTTGTAGGCTGTGTTCCCACTTTCTTGATGGGTTCTTTTGCTTTGCAGGAGCTTTTCAGTTTGATGAGGTCCCACTTATCTACCTTATCTCTTATGGCATGAGCTCTTGGGGTTTTAATCAGGAATTGGTTGCCTATTCCAATTTTCGTAAGGGTGTCTCCCATATTTTCTAAGATTTTAAAGTTTGGGGTTTCACATTTAGGCTTTTGTTCCATTTGGAGTTGATTCTTTTGTATGGTGATAGGTGGGGGTCCTATTTCATTCTTCTGCACGTGGTCAGCCAGTTTTCCCAGCACCATTTACTGAACAGGCTCTCCTCTCCCCAGTGGTTGTTGTTGGAGGACCCTGGTCACTTGCTCTCAAGTTCCCAGTCAGCCTCTCACACTCCCACTCCCACTCAGAAACACATGCTGAATTGTCCATACAATCATTCACACACCGAAGAACTCATGCAGTTCGATTGATTATGCTGCCATCTTTCTGGAAATCCACCTAGGTGTGCCATTTTTAATCTTTTACGTTGCATATTTACCATTCTTTTCTATGTTTTGATACACAAATACTTAGCATTGTGTTACAGTTGCCTATGTTTTCAGAACAGTAACATGCTGTACAGGTTTGTAGCCTAGGAGCAACAGGTGATATATACCATATAGCCAGGGTGTGTGGTAGGCTATACCATCTAGGTTTGTATGAGTACACTCTAAGATGTTTGCATAATAGAATCACCTAGCAATGCACTTCTCAGAACATACCTCCATCATTAAGTGATGCATGACTGTACTAGGAAATTTTGTGTTTGGACTATATGTTTATTTTTCCCCAGTTCGTTTTCCCCCTAATGAATATTTTAAAATTCTAATCTACCAAATAGAGTAGCTCTATTTCTAATTTCTTCCCTTGTGATTTCCTAATGAAGGTTTAGGACTTCTCATTTGTATCTTATTGGGCCTTGTTCCTAGTTATGGCATAACCAGTTTTGCCTGGGAGTCTGATGCGTTCCTTGATTGCACTCCTTATCATCCATACTCTGTCAGTTGTACTTCCCCCTTGTTCTCTGTCATGAAGGCATGTGACAGTGTACTCAAGTGATGAAAAGATAAATGGCTGTGACAGATCTAAATATCATCCGTTTAAAGTTTCAGAACTAATGAAAGTCCTTAGAGACTTGAGTATGCACTGGAAAATAATGTGTATTTTGCTATTGAGGTGTGGAATGTTCTATAAATTTCAATTAGTCAATTTGGTTGATCATTTTGTTGAAGTTTTATAGTATTTTACAACTCTGTTATTAGGTGCATAAAAGTGTAAGATTTTATCTTTTATGAACTAACCCCTTTATCAATGTAAAATAATCCTCTTTATCTCTGATAATATCTTCAGTCTGAAATTAACTTTCATATTAATGTAGTTACTTCAGTTTTCTTTTTACTGCTGTTAGTATGGTATACCTTTTCCATCTTTCTACTTATAACCTATTATTATCTGTATATTTAAAGTGCATTTATTGTAGGTAGTATATAATTGGGTCTTATTTTTTTCTTCAATCATGGCAATTTATGCCTTTTAATGGGAGGTAGTTCACTTATATTTAGTGTGGTTTTTTAACATGGTTAAGTTTAACCTACCATCTTCATATTTGTTTTCTATTTATTGCATCCTCCATAAAGGGGTTTTTCTCTTATTTTGCCTTCTTTTGAATTTGCTGAGTATGTGTTATGCTTCCATTTATCTCTTTCCTGATTTATTAGTTATGCCTTTCATTTAAAAAATGACGTTTTTAGGGTTTACAGTTTGTATCAGGGTTGGCAAACCATAGCTAATGAGACAAATCTGGTGCACTATCTGTTTGTGTAAATCAAGTTTTATTGGAACACAGCCAATAAACACAGCGTATTTATTGTCTCTGGCTGTTTTTGCCCTACAGCAATAGCACTGAGTAGTCGTGGCAGAGATCCTGTGACCTATAAAGACAAGTATTTACTACCTAATCCTTCACAGAAAAAATTTGACAACCCCTGATAAGCATTTTAACTTATCATAAGCTATCATAATGTTATGCCACTTTACATATGCTTGCAACAGCAAACTCAATATTGGATTGAGCTCTGTACTATTGTCAAAGGTCTTGACGAGGACTTTAAGATAGCAAAGTAAACCCCACCGTGCATTGCTGTTATTTTTGCTTGACAAAATTATCTTTTAAAGAGATTTTTTTAAACACACCAAAAAGCATTTAATATTTACCCCCACCCAACATACACAATCACCATTTATAGTGTTCTTTATTCCTTTGTGTAAAACCAGATTTCCATCTGGCATTATACTTCTGCCTGAGGCACTTCCTTTGACATTTCTTATGATGTAATTCTATTGGTGATTAATTTTTTTATGCCTAAAAGTCTTTATTTTGCTTTTGCTTTTGAATAGATTTTTACTGACTATAAAAATCTAGGTCAACAGGTTTTTTTTGTTGTTGCTTTGTTTTTTAGGACTTTAAAGTTGCTGCTCCTCTATATTCTGGTGTTGTTTTCCAACAAGAAGTTTGTTGCCATTGTTATCTTTGTTCCTATTTCCTGTGACTGCTTTTTCCCCCTCCTCTTTACTAGTGATTTGACATTTTGATTTGAGTGTATCTGCTGTAGTTTCCTTAGTGTTTCTTGTATTTGGGCTGTGTCAGGTTCATAAACCTGTGGATTTATGGTTTACGTGAAATTTAGCATGTTTCAGTTATTATTTCTACAAGTATTTTTTATGATCTTATGTTCCTTCCTTTCATCAGATCCAGTTACACAATTACACATATATTAAGCTGACTGAAATAGTCGTATGGCTCACTTATATTTTATTATTTTTTTCTGGCTTTTGTCTCTATGTGTGTTTTAGTTTGGATAGTTTGCATTGCTGTGTCTTCACATTTGCTAATTTTTTTCTCCTGCACTTTCTAATATGCTGTTAATCTTATGAGTGCATTTTTAAAATTTTGGATATTAAGCTTTCATTTCTACAACTTTCATTAGTTCTTTATAAATGTTGCCCATTTCTTTTTTTTAACACAGTCATGCTTTTCTCTAAAGTCCTTGTCTAGTAGTTCTACCATTTGTCTCATTTCTGGATCTGTTTATATTAATTTTTCTGCTTAGTATGAGTTATGTTTTCCTTTCTTCATACCTAGTAATTTCTTTTGTTTTGTTTTATTTTTTTGAGTTGGAGTCTCACTCTGTCGCCCAGACTGGAGTGCCGTGGCTGCTCCCAGCCACTGCAGCCTCGACCTGCTGGGCTCCAGCCATCCTTCCGCCTCAGCCTTCCGAGTAGCTGGAATTACAGGCATGTGCTACCACGCCCGGCTGATTTTTTGATTTATTGTAGAGATGAGGTCTTGCCAAGTTGCCCAGGCAGGTCTTGAACCCACGGGCTCAGGCAATCCGCTCACCTCAGCCTCCCAAAGTGCTGGGATTACAGGCTGAGCCACCAAACCCGGCCATACCTCGTAATTTTTTGTTAAATGCTAGACATTATAACTTTTACTTAGTTGTATGCTAGATATTTTTGTATTTCTTCAATTATTCTTGAGCTTAGCTCTAGGATTCAGATAAATTACTTAGAAACTGATCTTTGTGAAGCTTGCCACAGTACTTAGGGGGAATTAAAGCAGCCTTAAGTAAGGGTAATTTGGTCCAGTCGCTGAGGCAATATCTGATGAGTCTGCCAAATGCTCTTCTGAATGCTCTGTGGATTGCAAGGTTTCTCCACTCTGGCTGGGAAGCATAAATTGTCTTTGGCTCTGTGTGAACTTTGGGGATTGTTCTGCTTCTTCCTTTTTAGTGATTCTCTGTCCCCACCCCCCACCCCATCCCCAGTTATGGAGAGTTTCTTATACCCATATACTGTTCACCGCTCAGCTGAGACTTGAAAGGGCCCTTTTGCATGAGCGCCCTCTCTCTTTCTCTCCCTCCCTCCAAGTAGTTCTCCTCACTGGGACTCTGACTTCGAAATTCTAGCTTTCTTGCTTGTCTTCCCTTCACAGCTGTCTTTTCAACAGGAAGACTGCCAGGCTCTGTTTGAGTCCCAACTCCCCATCTTCCCTGTGCTGCAGCCAGGAAACTCTCTCCAGGCCATAAACGGGGGCAATCCTAGGACAAAAGTTTGTTCTTTTTAAAAACGTGACTTCTTATAAAATCTTTTTAAACATATACAACAGTAAAAAGAATAGTATATGCCAGGGATGGTGGTTCACACCTGTAATCTCAGCACTTCGGGAGGCTAAGGCAAAAGGATTGCTTGAGCCCAGGAGCTCAAGACCAGCCTGGACAACATAGTGAGACCTTGTCTCTACAAAAAAGCATAATAATAATAATGATAATAATAATAATCGTAAACCAGGCATGGTGGCAGAAAGAGACTAGAATAGAATAATGAGTTTCTATACATTCATCACACAGTTTCCACAATTGTCACAATTTTCCCAATTTTATGTCATCTATTTCCCCAATATAATTCTCATTTCTTGAGCATTTTGAAGCAAATCTCAGACAACATGTGACTTTCAAATATTTCAGGGTGCATGCTTAAGGGATATTAGTAAAAACTTTTTTTTACATCACATGGGTTTTGTGCCAATGTGGTAACAAGGTTTGAGGGAGACACATCTCACACATCAGCTCAAAAACCCAAGCATCATGATTCTGAACTACAAAAGGTCAGTACAGAGATATATATATATTTTGAGTTGGAGTCTCACTCTGTTGCCCTGGCTGAAGGGTAGTGGCACACTCACAGCCGCTGCAGTCTCGACCTGCTGGGCTCAGGTGATTCTTCCACCACAGCCTTCCAAATAGCTGGAACTACAGACACGCACCACCATGCCTGGCTGATTTTTTGATTTATTGTAGAGTTGAGGTCTCGCCAAGTTGCCCAGGCTGGTCTCAAACCCTTGATCTTAGGCAATCCTCTCCCCTCAGCCTCCCAAAGTGCTGGGATTATAGGCTCAAACCACCACACCCAGCCATAAAAATATTTTTGAAAAACATAATCCCTCTGCCATTTATTACCTAAGAAGATTAATACCTTCTTCTTTTTCTTTCTTTCTTTTTTTTTTTTGAGTCAGGTCTTACTCTGTCATCCAGACTGGCGTGCACCAGCAGGATCACAGCTCGCTGCAACCTTAAACTCCTGGCCTCAAGCAATCCTCCCTCCTCAGCCCCTCGAGTAGGGACTACAGGTGAGCGTCCACATACCTGACTAATATTTTGATTTTTTTTGTAGAGACGAGGTCTCGTTATGTTGCCCAGCCTGGTCTCAAACGTCTAGGCTCAAGTATTACAACTGCCTTGGCCTCCCAAAGTTCTGGAATTACAGACATGAGCCACCATGCCCAACCAATTAGTAACTTTTTATGGTTATTATATACATAATCTAACATCCAGATCATGTGTAAATTGCCCTCCCTTATCTTAAAAATGCCTTTTTACAGGTGATTTGTTTGAACTGGGATCCAAACAAGTATCATAAATTACATTTGGTTGCTATGTCTCTTAAATCTCTTATATTCTTTTTTACACATACCCTTTTATGTTAAAGAAAATGGGTCAGTTGTCTGTAGACTCTCTCTCAATCTATATCAACTGATTGTTTCCTTGTGGTGTCATTTAGCTTGTTCTGCAAATCCTTGTATTCCCTGTAAGTTGACAGGTAACTCAAGAGAACCAAACGCTGGGCTCAGGCTCAACTGTACAGGCAAGGATCCTCCATATGCAAATCCTCCGTTCATCATGGGGGTCATAGTGGCGTATTGCCCCACTTTTAGAAAGGCTAAGATTGATTAGTATGTGCCCGATGTGCCACACCAATCCCTCCACTGGGATGTTTCCTACCAACATTTCACCTAATGGTTTTAGCCTTCGTCAAAGAAGAAAAATTTTATTTATTTTTTTTTTTTTGAGTTGGAGTCTCACTCGGTCGCCCAGACTGGAGTGCAGTGGCCGCTCCCGGCCATTGCAGCCTCGACCTGCCGGGCTCCGGCGATCCTTCCGCCCCAGCCTTCCGAGTAGCCGGAATTACAGGCATGCGCTACCACGCCCGGCTGATTTTTTGATTTATTGTAGAGATGAGGTCTCGCTGCCCAGGCGGGTCTCGAACCCGCGGGCTCAGGCCATCCACTCACCTCAGCCTCCCAAAGGCGCAGGATGACAGGCTGAGCCACCGAGCCCGACAAAGAAGAAAAATTTGATACTCAGATTATGAGGATAGGAAGGGACAGTATTTTGAGGCTCAGATCTGCTCGAAATAGAGTAGAAGTGACTGCAGGGATATTCTTGGCTCAGGCTTAGGCAACATCCCTTTCTCCATGGCTTCTCCGTTCATTCACCCATTTGCCTGCCTCTTGTGATGTATACTTGTCAGAGAGGGCCACTGACCTGCTAGAGCACCAGCAGCATTATTACAATGTAAGCCCAGAGGTTTTATGGTGTGTTTGTGTGTGTGTAGGCAAAACAGACTTGAAAAAGACTCCTTTAACCTGAAACAGTTCTACTTGTTTGAGGGTTAAATATCCTTTCTTTGATGACATGTTTACTGCAGTTGGTAGATGAACAAATACAATGTTGGCAACTTTATTTTACTGATCTGTGAAGCTGATAAGTTTCAGATAACAGGTTAAGGTGATTCACAACCTAGGAGGTATGTGGGAACCTCAGGGTGATACGAGCTCTTAATATTTTTCCAAGGAGGGCATAAGTTAGGAAAAAAGCCAAAAGATTGAGAAATATTGCTCTAAATAACAACAGAATCAGCACAGAGAACATAAATCTATCAGATGGCAACAGTGACCAAGTTGGCAAAATTTTCTACTTTTTATTTATAAAGATCCGCTATCTTTCAAAGCCACATTGAAAGCAAATAGCCACAGTGAGGTATCACTTCACATCCACAAGGATGGTTATAATGAAAAAGCGATATAATCACAAGTGTTGGCGATGATGTGGAGGAATCGGAAGAAATATGCTGCTGGTGGGAATGTAAAATGGCGCAGCCACTTTGGAAAACAGTCTGGAAGTTCCTCAAAGGTAAACTCGGAGTAGCCATATAACCCAGAATATACTCGAGAACTGCAAACATATGTTCACACCACACCGAGCCCATAAATGTGCATAGCAGCATGACCAAAATAGCTAAAAAGTTGTAATAGGCCAAATGCCCATTGACTGAAAAATGGATAAGTAAAATGTGGTCTATCCACAAGGGAACTGGATACAGCTACAACATCAATGAGCCTAAAAAACACGCTCAGTGAAAGAAGCCAGTCACAAATGATTACATATTGTGTGATTCTGTTTATAGGAAATGTCCAGAATAATCAAATTCATAGAGACACAAAAGAGATTGGTGGTTGTCTAGAGCTTGAAAGGCAGGAGAGAGTGGGAATGGGAATGATGGTTAATGGGTATGGAGTTTCTTCAGGGATGATGAAATGTTCTGAAATAATTTCATCATGGTTGTACAATTCTGTGCATATGTTAAAAACCACTGAATTATACACTCTGAGTTGGTGAATTGCATGGTATGTAAAATAAGCTTAATAAAACTGTTATAAAAAATAAATATCCAGCCTTTTGAATAAATATTTTCTTAAAGTCATGAAATGTTCCACTCATCTACTGTGTAGATTATCAGGAATTAAAGAATTTAAAAGTTAATTTTTTTGTGTGAGTCGGAATCTCACTCTGTCGCCCAGACTGGAGTGCAGTGGCCGCTCCCGGTCACCGCAGCCTCGGCCTGTTGGGCCCCGGCGATCCTTCCGCCTCAGCCTTCTGAGTAGCTGGAACTAAAGTTAAAACTGAATTTTTAGTCATCTGATCTTTTCATCTCCCTATTCTCCTTTTCATCTTCTTTCCTCTTTTCAAAATTTTAATTTAAATGAACAGTACCTCCCACTTATTAACCAACAGTGAAAGAAAGCTAAATTTACCAATGTAACTGGCATGAAAAAATCCACTAAAAAGATCAAATTAGATTAGAAAGTCACTTAATGAACACAAGTTTAGAATAAATGGTCCGACCAACCCATCTCCTTAATTAGGACTAGGAAACATAAAATCTTCTAAGGGATATAAAGTGTTGTGAGTTCTAGTTTTAGTTTTATGACCAGTTTTTAATAGGAGGCAGAAGAATTGTGGACCAGAAGAGACAGGCAGACAGAGGAAATACTTGGGCTGTTAGTATCTTGCGATTTCAGTGTAAATTGGACCTGAAAACATTCCTTAAGAGAGAATTCGTAAGGTGAAAGGAACACAAATCTGTGAAAAACACCTCTCTTAAATTCCTAGTCAGAGATACTATATGAAGAAAGCAGACCATCCTACCAAATACATCTAGTGACTGATAGCATAACACCATAAGCATTTCAAACTGCAGAAAGTGAGAATTTGAAATGCAGAATATCAAATACTGTCAGGAATTAAAAATGCAGGGGAATTGCCTTAGCAAAAATAGACTTTAGGTCATTATTGGGAATACCAGAAGGTTCAGAGGGTAAAATAAAATAGCCGAAGTTTCCATGGAGGCCCTTCCTGATCCAAGCAGATCTCTGGCCGGGCCCCAGCAAGGCCAGCAGCATGACAAGACACAGGGGACTCTACAGAGATGACAGGAGATCCCCTAAGTGAGCCAGATACCACACAAGGAACAAAGGATGCTGGCTCTTAAACAGCATCTCGGTTTGGAGATATATATTGAATGATGGTACCAAGTAGCAAATCACTGAATACTTGGAAGGAAAGATTTAAAGAGGGCTACACAGCTCTAGTAGTATTGTTTGTATATCGTCTATTTCAGTTCAACATCCTCATCAACCAATTATGCTGAGAAGTTTTTACTCTGAATAAGTGCAGAAAATGCAATGGACACTGCTATCCTTGACCTTGCACCTTAAAAAGTATAAAAGCCAGGTTATAATAATATGTCTTATGAATCAACAATCAAAGCAGTATACATTTAAATATATAATGCTTTTGTGGAATTAATAGTCAGCGAATTATTAAAAGATTCACTTATTATAGGGTGTACCTCATGTACATCTAGGTGCACTAAAGAATAACTTTTTAAAGAAATTGATGGCCATCCTATAATCCCAGCACTTTTTGGGAGACTGAGGCGAGAGGATTGCCTGAGTTCAGGGGTTTGAGACCTGCTGGGCAACTTGGTGAGATGTTGTCTCTACAATAAATCAAAAACTAAGCCAGGTGTGGTAGTGTACACCTGTAGTTCCAGCTACTTGGAAGGCTGAGGTGGAAGGATCACCTGAGCTCAGCAGGTCAAGGCTGTGGTGGCCGTGAGCATGCCACAGCACTCCAGCCTGGGCAACAGAGTGAGACTCCAATTCAGAAAAAAAAAAAAGAAATTGATAAATTCATGTAATCATCTACTCAGAAAGATGAATGGTTCTCCACATAGAGAACTCATGTTTTATTTACCTGCAATTAGGAGGCAAAATTTGCCCAGAAAATGGAGATTCCTGAAAGATGGTCGGACCTCCAGGTATTTCAAGAAGCAATTTCAATCACAGTGATTTCCAGTAGAGACACACACAAGAAAAGAACAGAACAAAAATAGTGATAAAGACATGAATGAGGAAATTTCTCTATTTGTGACCTTTTAAGATCCTACGCAAAAGATTTTAAAACCAGGTTGTGAAGGCATATGTTTCCTTTGTTCTTTTCCTAAAGGGTTAAATGGAGTTAAACTTAAGGCCAGAAATCCCGATGGCTTTATTATAGATTCCATTAATTAATCTTTTCAATTCCCTTTCACTGTTTTTGGCTGAAGACATGTTGAAGAATCTGTTGCATGTCTTCTGCAAGGGGGTGGGAGACCGTCTTGGACCTCCTGGGAGAGGACTCTGGGAGTCACAGAGCCACCATTTACATCTAACATGCTGCAATTAATTATCGCAAGAGACTGTGCCTGACAAATACTGTTGTGTATGAAGAAAGAGCTCAGTTTGGTGGTGTATCAATTTACAGTTATGTTAGCATATTTTTATTGGAGTCATAAATCTTGCAGATTCACCAACTTTCAGCTTGATTTACAAGCTTCCGTTCCTGGGAGCGCGCCACACTGCCGTGACACCTCCCTGGTGTGGCAACAACTCTCTTTAGATCCTCATTTCAGAATTTGACAAGATGTCCGAGAGCAACAGTAGTCATGTTACAGAGCACAAGGAACATGAGAAGCAGACTATTTATAACTTTGCCCTTTTTAATAGTTATGCTAAGTGCTATGCACATGGCCTTACACTAAAGTTATTGATCTAAATGACCCAGTTCTAAACTGAGACTTTTCCAGTTTTTGGAGTTAAGTTATAATTTGTAGTAAGTCATTAATACTTCAAAACCCCAATACAAAATGTTTAATAGAGTTTTTTGAGAATTTATTGAGATCTAATTCACATATCATACAATCCACCCATCTGAAGTGAACCATTTGATGTTTTTTCATACATTCTCCAGGTTTTGCATCCAGCAACCACTTCTGTCTACATATTTTCTTATTCTGGAAATTACATAGAAATGGACCATACAATAGGTCTTTTGTGACTGATTTATTTCACTTAGCATAATGTTTTCCTTCTTCCTTTTTTTTTTTGAGTTCTGCTGCCCAGGCTGGAGTGCAGTAGCGTGCTCACAGTCACCGCAGCCTCGACCTGCTGGGCTCAGGCCATCCTTCTGCCTCAGCCTTCCAAGTAGCTGGAACTACAGGCACATGTCACCATGCCTGGCTACTTTTTGATTTATTGTATAGACGAGGTCTCACCAAATTGCCCAGGCTGGTCTTGAATCCCTGGGCTCAGACAATCTTCTCACCTCGGCCTCCCAAAGTGCTAGGATTACAGGCATGAGCCACTGGGACTGACTAGCATAATGTTTTCTTTTTTGGTTTGTTTTTTGAGTTGGAGTCTCACTCTGTCGCCCAGGCTGGAGTGCAGTGGCCGCTCACGGCCACCGCAGCCTCGACCTGCTGGGCTCCGGCGATCCTTCCGCCTCTGCTTTCCGAGTAGCTGGGACTACAGGTGCGCGCTACCACGCCCGGCTCATTTTTGATTTATTGTAGAGATGAGGTCTCGCCAAGTTGCCCAGGCGGGTCTCGAACCTGCGGGCTCAGGCAATCCACTCACCTCAGCCTCCCAAAGGCGCAGGATTACAGGCTGAGCCACCGAGCCCGGCTAGCATAATGTTTTCAAGGTTCCTCTGTGTTGCAACATGCATTTCATTTCTTTTCTTTTTTTTTTTTTTTTTTTTTTGAGTTAGAGTCTCATTCTGTCACCCAGGCTGGAGTGCAGTGACATGCTCATGGCTGGCCACTGTAACCTCCACTTGCTGGGCTCAGGTGGTCCTCTTGCCTGAGCCTTCTAAGTAGCTGGAATCACAGGCGCGCACCACCACACCCAGACAATTTTTTGATTTATTGTAGAGATGAGGTCTCACCCAATTGCCCTGTCTGGTCTCCAACCCCTGGACTCAGGCAACCTCTCACCTTTGCCTCCCAAAGTGCTTGGACTGTAAGTACTAGTCACCATGCCAAGACAGTATTTCATTTCTTTTTATTGACAAATAATATTCTACTGTATGCATATTTCACAGTTTGTTTATCCATCCATCCATCAGATGCTTGGTACAAAAATTTTCGACCAGAAAAAATAATGGTTCAAATATAATCATGGAATATCTTGGCTGTCTTTTACATATGCTTCACGATAACTTAAAGATTCTCACTGATCTGTAGCTTACCTGGAAGTCTGGGTATGAATTTTTTTCTTTATTCTTTTATTGTTTTTTTGAGCCAGGGTCTCACTCTGTCACCCAGGCTGGAGTGCAGCGGCACAATCATGTCTCACTGCACTCTTGACCTCCTGGACTCAGGTGATCCTCTTGTCTCAGCCTCCGGAGTAGCTGAGACTACTACAGGCCTGTACCAACAAACCTGGCTAATTATTTTTCTTTTTTTTTTTTGGAGAGACAAGATCTTGCTATGTTGCCCAGACTGGTCTCAAACTCCTGGGCTCAAGCAATCCTTCTGCCTCAGCCTCCCAAAGTGCTAAGATTAGAAGCGTGAGCCACTGCATCTGGGTATGAATTATTATATAGGACATGGATTATAGATTATGCAGTGTTTTATTCAGGCTTTTCTGGATTCATACAGACTTCCCTCTGACGTTTGTACATGCCATGCATTCTACAGTCTTCTGGTACTATTTACCTGGCATGGTCTTCAGAGCCAGTCAGCGATGCTTCAGTTAAGTCAATGTAATATTCACCCTGCTGATGCTTCCGCAAGGAATGTCTTAAATAGCCAGGAGGTTGCAGGTCACCCAAGACAAAACCCTCTCTAGATTCAAGCCTTTCAAATGGCTGCCCAGCTTCAAGCATGGTGAAGAGATATTTTTATGGAGTCTCAGCCTGCAGAGAGAAAGGTCTAAATGGGATCCTTCTAGAAGTGATGACTCACTGCCTACAAAGGACATCTGGGATTCATTCGCAAACATAACCTCAATCCGTTTTTACAGAAATGTGTGGCTTACCTGCCAGTAATCATTTTCGTAAACGATGCTATTTTATCGTCCAAAGATTAGTACTTTTAGCACCAGCTGAAGAGGCAACAAGCTGAATAGCCATCATTATAATCTGCAGGTAAACAGCATCAGTTGGTACATGAAAGAGATGATAGCCTCAAAGCAGTTATGGGCTGACTGGAATAATGGGAAGTATTTACAATAAAACATTGCAGCATAAAATATAGAAGCAAGCTGGGGGTGGGTGAAGGGAGCACAGCACTTCTCAGACACAGACAACAAACACCCTAGAAACTCAAGTGTTATGTTTTCATACTGGCTCTGCTGATGTAATGTCAAGATAGCATGTCTGTTTACTCCACTGTAAGTGCAAATGCATGGTTGTCAGAATGGCGAAATGAAATAATGTATGTAAAAGTGCATAAGACATAGCAGCTGTTCTCTAAATTATTAACTGAATCTCTGAGAGGAGCTAAATGATTCCAATTTGGTTTATGTCAAATGCCAATAAAAAAATCTCTATTTTACAAAATAATTTCCAAGTCCCAATGATTGCAATAATTTTCAAGCAACTTTTGCACAACAGAATCATATAGAGAGACTCACGGATTTCACTAGAAGTTGATATGTGTAGAATAGTCAGTTCAATTGAATACAGTAGAAATGATACAATGCAGACACGGTTCCTGTTCTCAAGAAGTCTACAAGCTCATGGGAAGGTTAGAATTATCCCTACCACCTGTGGATTCTGGAGACACATTCTTGGCATTTCCTTTGTCTATATAAACAACTGCATTTTTAAAATGTGTTTCAAATTCACAAACCCATATGAGATATAGTGATTTATTGATGAAGATTTAAAAGAATGGTTGGAAAAGGAGGGTAAAGTATTTGCATCTTGTCCATTCTGCACACATGGAAGTTCTTAGTACCCAGGTACCAAGCCTTTTGGTCCAGGTCCAGGAATCATGTCTTTGTGTCCTTTATTGACTTTGTGTTCTTCCTGACTACTCTCACACCTCTCATCACGAGAAAAAGGTAGCAGCATGGGAATACTGAAATGTGGTGGCTCTTTAGAACCTGTATGAAGGACAGATGACAGACTTCTCTTCTCTGCAGTTCCTGAATACCACTTATTCAATGCCAGTAATGTCACTACTCATGCCGCACACATCCATTGGGCTGCCTGTGAACACTGGCTTACTGCAGTGACTCTCTCCAAGGTTGTTACTGGTTTTGTTGATGACAACAGATGCAAGTCATATCCCGAATTTGCAGGAAAATTTGAACAATGCTTTGTTTTCTGGTCAGGTTCACTTTCCTGTTTGGGCTGTTACACCTTAGACGTGGAACACCACATCTTCCAGACATGTGCTCTGTAGACTAGACCCCCTGCATTTCTAGAATGTGCTATCTTTGATGTTTTCTGCACCCCGACCACCCAGACACTGCCACCAGCAGGAAGGATAGGTGAGGGGTTATGGGTGGAGTGAGAAGAGATCCCCTTCAAGCAATGATGTCAGTCTTTTATCTCACAAAACAGGCGGTGAGAGAGGACATTCAGAGGAATGGTCTGTTGGGCTGGAAGGGCTCACCGGTGTGATAGGACAGTAGTCTTGAAAGCCCATGAGGAGACAGTCATAGCCACTCCGGAGGACTTTCTGACACAGAGAGGAGCCTCTGGAAGAGGTGGGGTGACTCCCTTGGGTGACAGCAGTTGGGGGTGCACAAGGTAAAAGATGCCTGCCACTACCCCCAGGAGTCCTTGGACGCTATTGGTGGGAGGTGGCATTACAGTTGGGAAACTGGCAAGTGAAAGCCGGGGTTAGCTTCATGGGTGTGTGACTTGGTTTTAGATCAACGAAATCATAAGGAGTGTTTTGTGACTGGCTTCTTTCACTTGGCATGATGGCTGGTTTAATGCTCTGTTGTCATCATCTTAAATTCTTTTTTATTTATTTATTTATTTATTTATTATTTTGAGTTGGAATCTCACTCCGTCACCCAGACTGGAGTGCAGTGGCCGCTCCCGGCCACTGCAGCCTTGACCCTCTGGACTCCGGTGATCCCTCCACCTCCGCCTTCCGAGTAGCTGGAACTACAGGCACGCGCTACCACGCCCGGCTAGTTTTTGATTTACTGTAGCGATGAGGTCTCGCTGCCCAGGCGGGTCTCGAACCCGCGGGCTCAGGCCATCCACTCACCTCAGCCTCCCCAGGCGCAGGACCACAGGCTGAGCCACCGAGCCCGGCCATCTCGAAATTCTCAATTCCGTCTCTGAATTTGTGTTTTGTAAGCGGAGTCTGCTGGAGCAGTGGGACACGCGTGTGAGCCGTGGAAGCAGACGAGGCGCCCGGCAGGGGCCAAGGCCAGGTGGCCAGGAGCGCGGCTGAGCCCCGAGGCCGCCAGGTCAGGACCTGGGCCTGAGGTGGTGGTGACGGTGGCGGCGGCGGCCGCCGTGGTGGCTGCAGCCACGAGAACCGGGAGGGGCTTCGTACAGAGGCAGCAGCCCCGGGACCCACGTGGGAGGCCGCGGGCCTCTGTCTCCAGAGCCCGGCCCTGCAGCGTCGGCACAAATGTCAGCGCTCTGGCCTGAGCCCTGGGACAGGAACCGCGGGCGATCAGGCGGTAAACTTTGTCAGTAAATTATTACAAAAGAAAAGCACACACATGGGCATTGCAATAAAGCATATCAGGAAGCTGTTCGAATTTTCACAGAGTCTGGAATCTCCGGTTTTTGGAACTACTGGGACGTTGCAAAGCCAATGCCCACGGGCTGAGAAATTAAATGCAAAGTTCGTTGCATTCCACAGAAAACACTATTTTCATAATAAGCTTCAAATGAATCAATTATTAATGAGACAGACAATTTTAGAATTAAATTTTCCTTGTAATTGAAGACACGGTTATAAAATACACAAACAAGTGTTTTAAGTTACATAAACATCACGGAGACCATTTGAAACAAGTTAGAGGAAATGTCAGAGAAACCTTAGAATGTCAGGATGTAAATTTACATTTAAAATCAAATTCAGACTTAAACAAACTGATTTATATGAAGAGTTAGTTTTTTCTTTTTAGAAAAATCATTCTGTGAAAATCACCATCTCTAGATGTGCTAAAATTTATATTTCAAAATAATTTATCAGAAAAATCTCCCAACACTATCATAGCTCATAAATAACTCTTAGCTCCAGAAACAGTTTTATACTTCTCAAAATTAATTATCAAATTTGACACTGCTTTTAATAATATCAGTTGAAAATTAAATTGCTAAGAGTAGAAATTTGAATGACCTAATAAATAAATGTACATAAAAGCAAGCCAGAAATGTTAAATCAAGATGTCACATTTTAAAGTATTATTTTTTATTTTATTATATGAAATTATTACAGACAATGGGATTTTATTCAATGCTAGAAAGAAATGAGCTATAAAAAAAAGTTGCCGGGCTTGGTGGCTCAGCCTGTAATCCCGTGCTTTGGGAGGCCGAGGCGAGTGGATTGCCTGAGCCAGCGGGTTCGAGACCCACCTGGGCAACTTGGCGAGACCTCTTCTCTACAATAAATCAAAAAATTAGCTGAGCGTGGTAGCGCGCGCCGGAAGGATCGCCAGAGCCCAGCAGGTCGAGACTGCGGTGGCCAGGAGCGACCACTGCACTCCAGTCTGGGCGACGGGGTGAGACTCCAACTCAAAAAAAAAAAAAAGTCATGAAAAGACACGAAGGAAACTTAAATGCATTTTACGAAATGAAAGAAGCCGGTCTGGAAAGGCTACACACGTATGCGAACCTGAAACTCCTCTATTTAAAGGCGAGTAAAAATGGACAAAAGACCTAAATGGACACATCACCCAAAAAGTATACAGATGGAAAAATAAGCACATAAAAAGATGATCAACATCATATGTAATTAGGGAATTGCAAGTTAAGACAACAATGAGATGCCATTAGACATCTATTGGACAAAAATTCAAAGCACCGACAATACAACACCTATTGCTGGTGAGGATGTGGAGTCACAAGAACTCTCATTCCCTGCTGGTGGAGATGCAAAATGGAACAGCCTTTTTGGAAGGCAGTTCGGCAGTTTCTTACAAAATGCAACGTACTCTTATTGTATCTCCTGCAGTCACACTTCTTGGTATTTTCCCAAATGAGCTGAAACTTATGTCCACACTAAAGCCTGCACATAGATGTTCATAGCAACTTTATTCAGAACCGCTCAAACTGGAAAGCAACCAAAACGTTCTTCAGTAGGCAAGAAAGCGGATACATAAACTGGTACATTCAGACAACAAGATATCAAGTTTTCATGAAGGTGAAAATTTCTGTATACAAATTTCAGATCAATAAATCTCATTTTTAAAAAAGTCCATACCTTTTTAAAAACACATACCAAGTGCAAATCATCTTAAAGAAGAAAATGGCAAATAATTGCAAACGCTTCCGTATTTTTCTTTAGGAAGGTTTGATGAGTACAGAGTGTCGTGGAGAAAATGATGCTCGAAGAAGAATCTTTTGTTCGTTTTAAGACCTGGGGCACTAAACTTTTGAACTCTTCTTAAGGAGTTGGAATTGTATTCCCCCAAAGGGTATTCTAAAACTCGCAAATATTTTAAAGTGAGCAAATTTCAATACTGTAATCCAAAGATATATAATATTTTATGAGGAATATGAATTCCTGTATGTTTGTCTAGCCTCAAAAATCAAATGGATAAAGTATAGCATTGCAGCAGATCCCCCAGTGGATTTCTACACTGCAGTCTCAGGGTGAGTTTACATCAGAATGAGCACGACAGGGGTGGCAGAGCAGGCCAAATTTCCCACCTATTTTCATGAGAGACTGAGGTGCCTCAAGCCAAGTGACCCAAACCTTTTGAGACTAGGAGGTCTAGTACGAAGACTCCCAACCTCCCTACTGATGAGGGTCATTTCTTATAACAGGAACCATGCTGAAAGGTAAAGGAGCCCATCCTCAGGCGGAAGAGGTCTGTGCTTAGTCAAGATTTTTAAAAAATGCAGGCCGGGCTCGGTGGCTCAGCCTGTAATCCCAGCGCTTTGGGAGGCTGAGATGAGTGGATTGCCTGAGTCCACGGGTTCGAGACTCGCCTGGGCAACTTGGTGAGACCTCATCTCTACAATAAATTTTTTAAAAATTATGGATTGCCTGAGCCTGCGGGTTCGAGACCCGCCTGGACAACTTGGCGAGACCTCATCTCTATAATAAATCAAAAAATTAGCCGGTCGTGGTAGCGCGTGCCTGTAATTCCAGCTACTTGGAAGGCTGAGGCGGAAGGATCACTGGAGCCCAGCGGGTCGAGGCTGCGGTGGCCGGGAGTGGCCAATGCACTCCAGTCTGGGTGACAGAGTTAGATTCCAGCTCAAAAAAAAAAAAATTAGCCGGCCATGGTAGCAGGTGCCTGTAGTTCCAGCTACTTGGAAGGCTGAGGCAGAAGGATCACCAGAGCCCAGCAGGTCGAGGCTGCGGTGGCCGGGAGCATGCCACTGCACTCCAGTCTGGGTGACAGAGTGAGACTCCAACTCAAAAAAAGAAAAAAATGCAGGATCAAAGATCATCTGGTTACAGATTAGTTTCTGTTCAGCTTCCTCTGAATGAGTCTTAGGAAAATGAGGTTATACTCACTACACCACCACCTTCATTGACAGTGTGTGTTTAAAAGGTGCCAGTCACTATGCTAAAGCTTTTACATGTATTATCTCATTTCATTCTCATAACAATCATATAAGGCAGTCATTTTTCTTATCTCCTCTGTACAAATAAAAAAGTAGAGGCACAGAGAAATGAAACAGGTTGCCAAAGGAAGTATGCCAAGCCAATAAATTGCAGTAAAGGAATTCAGACACACGCATTCTGACTTCAAAACATTTGCTCTTAACTGGTGCATTAAGGAGTAAGCTGCATAAAAAGCTGTATCCTAGAATTTTTATACAAAACTTTGCCCATAAAGGTGAGACAGCTTTGGTACTTCACCAAAATAAGATACTAGAGGTGAGGATGGAGGAGGTGTTGTGGTTGAAGGGAGATAGAGACCTATTTCAGCAGTGCTGGTGACAGAGAAAACAAATTGCCTCCATGAAACACCCGCGTGGAAACACACTGCACCACCTGCCTGAACCCAGGAGAAGCACTTGACAAGCCAATGACACAATGGCAAGTCAAGGGCCTTCCTTCTGATTCTGTCACTGTGACTCTACTGTGCCCTCCAAGCTAGTGTGGCTTGGGAAACACATGTTGCATCTGTGGTTTTCAAGTTTGGCTGCACATTGGAAATACCTGGGAAATTTAAAAATACTAACACATGGGTTCCTACCCCCAGAGATTCTGATTTAATTAAGTTTGTTTAGTTTAAGGTTTTCAGGTGATTGTAATGTGCTATCAAAGTTGAAAACTGCTGTATTAGAGGGCATTACAAGTTACCTGATGAATGCTGGGAAACACTACTTTAGCCATTCTACCAAATTTTGCTTTTTAATCAGAGGGTTTAACTCATTTACATTTAGTGTAATTACTGATAAGGTCATTGTATTTATATCTACAATTTTAATATTTGTTTTCTATATGTCTTTTTTTGTTTCTCTATTCCTCCATTACTGCCTTCTTTTGTGTTATGGACTTCCCAGTGTGTCATTTTACAGCTTTCTTGTATTTTTTTTTTAGTTATTTTCTTAGTGGTTCCCTAAGGATTACAATTAGCATCTTTAAAAAATATATTATTTTAATTAATTTACTGTTTGAGTCAGGGTCTCACTCTGTTGCTCAGATGGAGTGCAATGGCATGATCATGGCTCACCTCAGCCTCAAACTCCTGGACTTACGTTATCCTCCCACCTCTGCCTCTTGAGTAGCTGGGACTACAGGCATGTGTCACCATGCCCAGCTAATTTTTTTTTTTTTTTTTGTAGAGATGAGGTCTTGCTATATTGCCTAGGCTGGTCTCAAACTCCTGGGTTCAAGCAATCTTTCCAGTGTGGCTTCCCCGTGCTGGGATTATAGGCATGAGCCACTGTAACCAGCTACACTTAATATTTTAATTTGTAAGAATCCAATTTGGATTTTGATAACTTAACTGCAATTATATACAAGAACTTTGCTCCTGCATGGTTCCATTCACTTTCCCCTATTATTGTCAATCAAATGACATCTTACACATGGTATGTCCGTTAACACAAACTGATAATTATTGCTTTGGTGTAGTTGTCTTATAAATAGGATAAAAAAAGAGCTACAGAAATACTTATTTATACAGTCATTTACATTTACCTGTACAGTTACCTCTACTAGTGCACTTTATTTCTTCATGTAGATTTGAATTACTATCTAGTGACTTTTAATTTCAGCCTGAAGCACTCCCTTTAGTATTTCCTGTAATGCAGACTTACTAACAGTAAATTCTCTCAAGTTTTTATGCTCTGGAAATGTTTTATTTCTCCTTCATTTTGAAGGACAATTTTGCCGAATATAGAATTCTTGGCTTTTGAGGGATCGTTTTGCTGGATACAGGGTTCTTAGTTTACAATCCTTTTCTTTCAGTACTTTGAACATATCATCCCATTGTCTCTGCTCTCCACGGTTTCTGATGAGAAATCTGCTCTTAATTTTATGGAGAAATTTTTGTAAGTGCTGAATTGCTTCTCTCTTGTTTTTAAGATTCTCTGTCTTGACTGCCCCGGGGCAGGAGAGAGTGGAGCAGTGCAGGCAGCAAGCGAGACAGACGCAACACCGAGGCTCCCTCCTCCTCGCCCTGCTGGCACTCACCACCACAGTGGCCAAAAAGAAAGACCAGGGTGGCCCAGGCAGCGAGTGTGAGGAGTGGGCCTGGGGACTCTGCATCCGCAGCAGTAAGGACGGCGACGTGGGTTTCCACAAGGACACCTGCGTGGCCCAGACCCAGCGCATCCAGTGCTGGGTGCCCTGCAACTGGAAGACGGTGTTTGGAGCCGATTGCAAGTACAAGTTCAAGAACTGGGGGGCCTGTGATAGGGCCACAGGTATGAAGGTCCGCCAGGGCAGCCTCAAGAAAGTGCAGTACCACGTCCAATGCCAGGAGACCATTCGTGTGACCAAGCCCTGCACCCCCAAGACCAAAGCCAGAGCCACAGCCAAGAAAGGGAAGGGAAAGGACTAGAGAACAGGCGGGGATGTTGAGAAACCCCTGGCTTTGCTTGGGGCCGCGGCCCACACTCTCCCTCCCTCAGGCCCAAGGTACTCCCCACCAGTGCCTTCTATCGACTCAGCTTTATCAATCGTGCCCGCCTCCCTGCTTCCTCGACCCACCCCTAAGTGCCCAGCGTAGGAGAGACAAGGGTTCTGGGAAGCTGGAGCCACCTCCCAGGGGAATTTGACTCTCAGGACCCCCCTCCTGTTCTTCCCCACAATCACTACCATCACTAAGAAACAAAATAAATGTGACTCTTCCCCCCCACCCCTCCAAAAAAGATTCTCTGTCTCCAGCTTTTATTGTTTGATGATAATGTGTCTAGATGTGCATCCCTATGAGTTTATTCTACTTGAAGTTCATTAAGCTCCCTGAATGTGTCCATTAATGCTCTTCACCACATTTGGGAAGTTTTTAGACATTGTTTCTTTAAATATTCCTTTTCTCCTTTCTCCCTCTCCTCACCTTTTGGGATGCCTGTTAAGACGGTGTGCTTGGTGGCCTCCGACGTATCGCTGAGGCTCTTTTCGTTTTTATTCATTCTTTTTCTATTTCTGTTTCTCAGACTGGAAAATCGAAATTTCCACGAACCAATCTTCAGTTTGCTGATCCTTTCTTCTGCTGTTGAGGCAATCTAGTAACTCTGACATTTTAGTCACTGTAATTTTTAGCTCCAGAGTTTCTATTTGGTTCTTTATGAAGCATTTTTTATCGCTTCGTTTGTATGTCCTACTTAGAGAGGTATCACTCTCATTCTTTTCTTTAGTTCGTTCCTTTAGGCCTTCCTTCTTGCTTGCTTTGTTTGAATCAGAGTCTCACTGTGTCACCCAGACTGGGGTACAGTGGCACAATCACAGCTCACCACAGCCTCGGCCTTCTAGACTCAGGCACTCCTTCCACCTTAGCCTTCCAAGTGGCTGGGACTACAGGCACGCCCCACCCGGCCTGCCTAATTTTTAAATTCTCCTTGTAGAGACAGGGTCTCACTATGAGCTTGCCCAGCCTAGTCTCAAATGCCTGGCCTCAAGCAACCTTCCCACCTTGTCCTCCCAAAGCACGGGGATTACGGGTGTAAACCCCTGCACCCTGTCCTCTCTTCATTCCTTAGACATGATTTCCTTTCGCTTTTGAGGGTGCATTTTAAATAGCTGACTTAAAGTTTTTATTTAGTAAGTTAAACATCTGAGCTTCCTGTGAAACAGATTCCATTGGCTGCTTCTTTGATGTATCTGGGCCATACTTTCTTGTTTCTTGACATGTGGTATGGCTTGAATGTGCCTCCTAAGGTTCATGTGTCGAAAATTTAATCCCCAATGCACAGTATCATGAGGTGGGACCTTAGGTAATGAGGTCATGAGGACTCTGCCCTCACGGATGAATTAATGTCATTATTATAGGAGTAGATTAGTTATTCTGAGAGTGAGTTTGTTATAAAAGTGAATTTGGCTCACACCTGCTCTCTCACTGTCATCCTCCTTTGTCCTTCCACCTTCCACCATGGTATGATGCAGTGTGAAGTCCCCTGCCAGATACTGATGTTATACTCTTGAACCTCTCAGCCTTCAATACTATAAGCCAATTATGTTTATATTCATTATAAATCATCTAGTCGCAGGTATTCTGTTTTAGCAGCACAAAATGACAGCATGAACTAAGATAGCATGTCTCAATTTTTTGTTGGAAACCGTGTATTACAAATCATAATATGGCAACTCTAGAAATCAGAGTCTTTCCACTCCCCAGAGTTTGTTATTACTGCTATTGTGTTTGTTTTTTATTGTTGTTATTGCTTGTTTGTTTAGTGACTTTTCTGAATTAGTTCTGTAAAGTTTATATTCTTTGTTATATGTGGCCAATGAAATTCCTGCTTAGTGAGCTTAGTGGTCAACTAGTGATTCAAAAGAGATTTCTTTTTTCTTTTTTTTTTTTTTTGAGTTAGTGTCTCACTCTGTCACCCAGGGTGAAGGGGAGTGGCACGTTTATGACCCACTGCAGCCTCATCCTGCTGGACTTAGGCGATCCTTCCACTTCAGCCTTCCAAGTAGCTGAAACTACAGGCACGTGCCACCACGCCCAGATAATTTTTTGATCTATTGTAGAGACAAGGGGTCACCAAGTTGCCCAGGCTGGTCTCGAATCCGTGGGCTCAGGCAATCCTCTTGTCTCAGCCTCCCAAATTGCTGGGATTACAGGTGTGAGCCATCACACCTAGCCTAAGAGAGATTTTCATAAACAGTTGGAACCAATAGGCCTCTCTCTTTGCCAATGGGCAGTCTGTACATTCTGGACACATCTTCAATACTTAGCCAGGCAGTGGACAACTCTGTCTAGCCTTCACTTCCTCATCGTGCAAAGCTTCAATGTCAAACAGAAGCCAGAGCTTAGAGCCTTCTCAGGTCTTTTGAGCATGCCCACAACCCTGGGCACGCACACAGACCTATGTGTATGTGGCCTTCTAGAGTCTCAGGAATATGTGAAAGCTCTTCAAAGCCCCACGGACATCTCATTCTCTTGCCTTCCTTTTATGTTTTTTTGGCCTATTATTTGCTCTGTTATCTACTGTCTCAGGCAGATAATCAGATCATAATATGGCAACTCTGGAAATCAGACTCTTTCCAACTTTGCAAAGTTAAATGGCTTTTAAGCGTTTTTGACAAATGTCCCCAAGGAAAGACTTTGGCACCAGGCAAGCTCAGAGTCAGGTCAAAAACAGGCAAGTCTTGCAATTGGTGTCTCTCAGGAAACCACCTAAGAGGTGAAATAACAATAATTCTTTAGAAATGAGGCCTTGAAGAACTTCAACCCAATTTGCCTGCTAAAGTGGTTGCCAGGCCATTGGTTTTTGAGGCTAACAGAGAGCCTGAGAGACAGGAATGGGAGCAGGGCAAGTTATTAGATTGGTGCAAAAGTAATTGCAGTTTTAAACCTTGATTTTAAATTATAGCTAGGCTCAAACACATCCTTATTAATCAACTCATTGTTGCCAATGAGAAGTTTGTTTAATCCCTGTAGCAACAACAACAAAAAAATCTGTGCTTCGGAATTCCATGAACTCTTGGAAAGCATTTTCTGCACCCTGCTGGTTGTGGAAGCATTTTTCCTGCCAAAAACTGTTGAGATGTTTGAAGAAGTAGTAGTCGGTTGGTGAGAGGTCAGGTGATTATGGTGGATGAGGCAAAACTTTGTAGCCCAATTGGCTCTACTTTTGAAGCCTTGTTTGTGCAACGTGTGGTCAGGCATTGTCATGGAGAAGAATTGGGCCCTTTCTGTTGGCCAATGCTGCTGCAGGCATTGCAGTTTTTGATGCACCTCATTGATTTGCTAAGCATACTTCTCAGATATAATAGTTTCAGAAAGTTCCTGGATCAGGCCAGCAGCAGACCACCAAACAGTGATCACGGCCATTTTTTGGTGCAAATTTGGCTTTGGGAAGGGCTTTGGAGGTTCTTCTCAGTTCAACCACCGAGCTGATCATTGCAGGTTGTCGTATATGGCTCAGCCTGTCATCCCGCGCCTTTGGGAGGCTGAGGTGAGTGGATTGCCTGAGCCCACGGGTTCGAGACCCGCCTGGGCAGCGAGTCCTCATCTCTACAATATATCAAAAAATCAGCCGGGCATGGTAGCGCGTGCCTGTAATTCCGGCTACTCGGAAGGCTGAGGCGGAAGGATCGCCGGAGCCCAGCAGGTCGAGGCTGCGGTGGCCGGGAGCGGCCGCTGCACTCCAGTCTGGGTGACAGAGTGACTCCAACTCAAAAAAAAAAAACAAAACAATAAAATCCACTTTTTGTTGCACATCACAGTCCGATTGAGAAATGGTTCATTGTCGTTCATTGTTGTAGATAAGAGAAGACGACACTTCAAAATGACGATTCTTTCGATTTTCGGTCAGCTCAAGAGGCACCTACTAATCAAGTTTTTCGCCTCTCCAATTTGCTTCAAATGCAGAACGACGGTAGAATGGTCAGCATTGAGTTCTTCAGCAACTTTCTGTATAGTTGTAAGAGGATCAGCTTCGATGATTGCTCTTAATTGGTCGTTGTCAACTTCTGATGGCCAGCCACTACTCTCCTCATGTTCATGGCTCTTGTCACCTTTGCAAAACTTCTTGAACCACCACTGCACTGTACATTCGTTAGCAGTTCTTGGGCCAAATGTGGTGTTGATGTTGCAGTTGTCTCTGCTGCTTTATGACCCATTTTGGACTTGAATAAGAAAATTGTTCGAATTTGCTTCTTGTCCAATATCATTTCCACAGTCAAAAATAAATATGAAATAAGCATCAAGTAATAAGTCATTAGCAAAAAAACATAAAGTGAGAAGTGCATGTTAAAAATGATGTATGACATAACCACATTTATTAAGAATGTATTCAAATATTAAATGACAAATTTCAGCTTGCAAAAACCACAATTACGTTTGCGCCAACCTAATAAAATGTCATCAAGCTAATTGTTCTTACCAAGATTCAGCCATCTTTTGTGAATAATCACTCTCTGGATTGCCATAAGCCTTTAGTTAATTTCCAGAGTTCACATGAAAGTTTATTCTGACCAATTTTTGCCATTTTCTTATTGCTTTTTATGGGGCAATGAATTTTCAGAGGTTACTTCTTTGCCATTTTTGCCAACATTAACTCCCAGTAAAAAAAAAATTGGTCTAGGATTTTCATTATATTCACCCCAATACTTCAGGCTCATGTCAACATTTTAGCACTGTTTTTCTTCAGGTCCTGATGAGACCTATATCCACCTGCCACTGGCAATGCAACTTAGCGTATTCATCACACACACTTGTGAGCACACTCCTCAGCTATCCTTTGAATTATAATTTTAGGTGTTGTAAGTTATCTTGGGACAGTCTGCCTTTAAGAGACCAACAAAATTATCTCTCGTAGCTTTAATTAATTTAGTTTCATTAGTTCTGAACTTCTTATGCTAATTATTTGTGAATTATATTCATGACTATTTCTTAATTTGTAGTAATTTTATCACTCAGAGGATAATTGTTAATTATTATGCCCATAATTATCATGGAAGAAAAGCAAGACTCTTAAAAACTGTGAAATTAAATTGAAAAGGAATTCAAACAGTCACACTCCCCTTTGCCCTGACATGCCAGATGGTGTCTATGGTTTGTGTTCATAGTTATGCAAAATGACAGATGTCAGGAAGCAAATATTTTCGGCATATTAATAAGAGTGAGTGCACTGCCACCTTCTGTATCAGCAGCTATGGCATTGAAAAAGAATGCTGCTCAAGAACTCTCCCAGCTACAGCAGGAAAAAAGGCTCGTGTATGCTCTTACATTGATTTAGTGTCTGGATCAATAAATGGAAAATGAAAACACTAAGGACCAAGCACCTGCTCCACTAGAAACTCACCGTGTGACTTTGGTCATGTTCCTTTTGGGGTGAGACAGGGAGGTGAGCCAATAAGCAGATGAGGAAGACTAATAAGCAGAGAGCAACATCTCGTTTATTCAGCGTCGTAATCAGGGAATAAGGGAGGGCACACAGTTCTCCAAGCATCCGAAGCTTCTTTAAGCTCTGACATGTTAATTTTTATCCGTTTTGAAGGAACTCTCTCTAAAAGATATCATATAGTTAACTTGTATCTTAAAGTGAGTGATATAAAACATAATTTCAACCGCATCTTCAACTGGCACACAAAAAAATGTAAAATTAATGGGACAGATAGAACAGTAGATTGAATCCCAAATATACCAGTCATTGCATGTAAACGGACTATATGTTGCAGTTAAAAGAGATCTACTGTGGTCTAGAACTCTCCTCCCGTCTTGACCCCTTCCAAGGAGGCCTGTATCTACTGGAGGTGACAAACAACCCTACAGAGGCCTCCAGGCCTATCCTTCTGCCAGAGGGGTGAGATGTAGCATGCGTATTTACAGGTCTAGCAGCCGAGCTGCTGCTTTCTCAGGCCTCCTCTAAAATGTGTTCTTGGACAAGTTAGTCTTTTTCATTATGTGAAAGCAATGTTTCAGTTCTACCACTCAATTTTAGGTGCTTTGACTCTCTTACCTTCCAGGCAAGGAGTGCACGTCTTCTCAGTTCAAACTGTTTCTAAGTGGAATGGAAAACTGATGTGCCTAGTTTTCAAATACTTAGAAGCTCTGATGATGGCAGCAAACTCAGTTCATTAATTTTAGCTCCCTCTGCTGTTTCCACAACATCATTAAAAACAACAACAAAAGCGACAACAAAAAAGAAAACAAAAACTGACGAATTCTTAAGGAGAGGAAAAGGACAGAAACTGCTTTGGGACCGGTAAGCAATATCAGTTAGGTTTAGTCTTTAGAAAGAAACACTCTGTGACTCACACCTGTAATCCCAGCACTTTGGGAGGTCGAGGCACAAGGACTGCATGAGCTCTGGAGTTTGAAACCAGATTTGGCAACACAGAGAGACAATAAACCAACTGTGGTGGCATGCACCCACAGTCCCCGCTACTCAGGAGGCTGAGGTGGAAGGATTGCCTGAGCACAGGAGGTTGAGGCTGCAGTGAGCCGTGATCCTAACAGTGAATTCCAGTCTGGACAACAGAGCAAGACTCTGACTCAAAGAAGAAGAAAAAGCAATCATCATATGAAAACTAAACAAGAAGACACGGAATACACTTTTCTGAAAAGTTATTTTTCTTTCGCTACATCTTCCTTTTTATCACTATTTAAAACCGTGTTCACATCAACACATCTTACCAATCTTATCCTAATAATTTATGGTTTCGAGTTATTGATTTATTTTTCTATAAGTACTTATGGAGTGTGCATAGTGCTGTGTGCTACAGGCACAGAGGCAGTGAGGAGAGTTATTTTGATAATACTGTTTAATCTTATGAGTCTGCATGGATTTTTTTCCTAACTCTTTTCACTGTCATGTCCATTCCTTGGGTAGTAGATGAAATCATTAATGAATATGAATGCAATTTACTATGGATTTATGTTTTAAAATAAGACCTTCTAAAAATCTTGTCTCAGATCTTCAAACATATCATTACAGGCAGTGGTGTAGAGCTTAAGAGCACAAACTTGGGTAAATGATCTAAACTTTCTGTACCTTATTTTCTCCATATGTGTGAATGGGATAATGATGATAATGTTACTTCCTGTGAGATTGTTGGAAATGATAAATGAGCTAATGTATATAAAGTGCTTAGAATAGTACCTGATACACAGGAAGCACAAAATAAATGTTAGTTACTATTTTCACTCACCTGTGAATTTACTGAGCACCTAATATGTCTTTCTAATTCATGTAAGCTATTACAGGATCAGCCTCTGGAATCACTCAAGCAAGTACACAATTAGGTGAGAAAGGAAAAATAGATGTTTGGAGTGTTGGCTAAGAGAGAAAAAAGCATAAAACTGTTTCTCAAAAGTTGAAATGGGTCGGGTGCGGTGGCTCACACCTGTAATCCCGGCATTTACGAGGTTGAGATGGGAGAATTGCTTGAGCCCAGAAGGTCGAGATCAGCCTAGGCAGCATAGCAAAGCCTCATCTCTACAAAAAATTTTTAAAAATAACCAGGTATGGTGGCACACACCAGTAGTCCCAGCAACTCGGGAGGATAGTCTAAGCCCAGGAAGTCAAAGCCGTGGTGAGCAGTGATGAGGCCACCGCATTCCGGCCTGGGCAACAGAGTGAGGCCTCAAATCAAAAACGGTGAAATGGCGATTCTGGGTTACAACTCCCTACTGTCAGGTTCCATTCCATTTGTATGGAAAACGGTGCACATATTCAGGCCGGCTATTACCAGCGGAAAGGGGGCATTGTTAAGGGACATTAGAATGGAACAGATTCACTTGGGGTTTGGAAATGTTTCCAGATACCTGAACTTGCGGAAGGAACTTGGAGCAAAGACCCCAGAACCTTGGAGAGAGCTGGTCCTGTGTCACCATACACGATGTACAGCAGTAATAGAACCCCATGGCAACAGAAAGGAGCTGCAGGCAGAATAGCAATTACATTACCTGTGAAGTTGTTCATGTATTAGAAAGTTGACCCAACCATGCCATGAACAGCTCTTGAGACAGGGCTTTTACAGACAAAATGTGGGTGTCTAATGCTTGCATAGCCCAAATTATGTTATGGGAATAATTTGAGAAGTGCACACAACATTCAGTTCTAATCAGTGCACAGGTGCTGCTGTGATCAGCAGCCAGAATGTCTAGGGCCAGGGGATTCCTCAGGGCCACTTGGCTTGCGGGGTTTCTTCAGTGAGCAGAGGGAGAGCATGGTTGGTGTTGTTAAAAGCGACAGCCGTATGTTTAGCTAAGGCTCCTACTTTATCTGCATAGCTTATCTTAAGCAGCAATTTCAGATCCCTCCTGTTTAGGTCATTAAAAGGATTCAATCTCTCAGCTGAAAAGAACGTAGGGCCATATCTGTGGGATACGCGGTCTTTTAGAAGCTATACTCAGAAGTTAGGATAAGTGCTCAGATCTTAACATATTTGGCAATGTTTCTTTTTTAAGTTTGTTTTCCACTGTCAATTGTGGATACGATGACAGGTTGGCTAAATATATTTAACCTTTGCCTGGCATGACGTTAGGTCTTATTTATAATTTGGTATCTTATTGTCATAGAGTCCAATCTGTCTGCCTTAGGATCTCTATTTTAACATTAAATTATATGAACTTAAGCCAGGAAAGAATTCACAATTCAATCTAAATGGCAGAAAACAACACATTCTCAAAAATAATGAAAAAGAGAATCTAATAATCTAATAACTGCTAATTCTGTAGGCAGAATAGCAATTATATTATCTATGAAGTTGTTCATGTATTAGAAAGTTGACCCAACCATGCCATGAACAGGTCTTGAGACAGGGTTTTTACAGACAAAATGTGATTGTCTAATGCTTACATAACCCAAATTATATTACGAAAATAATTTGAGAAATACACACAACTGTGTGTACTGTGCACTGTGTCTTCTTTCGAAACATAATTTGCTCTCTCCATTTTTACCAAAGACAAATCATATTAGGACTAATTTATTTGCAAAGTATGTTTTACATAGTTTGATTATTTGTGTAAAGTACAGCAAGTACAGCCTATATTGCCATATAGGCTCTTTTTAAATAGGCTTTGTTGGAATTTTTTTCTATAAGGAATTTTATAGAAAGCCCAATCAAGGATCTGCCTGCAACACACCTGTATGAAATAGATGGATTCCTCTCTTCAAGGTCTCAAATAAGTTGGGGTTCCCCGTCCTATGAGTGAGCTAATGTCTTTACCTATTACAGGTCAGGAGCCCTGCAAAGACAACAAGCTAGTTTTTCCAAGAGGTTTTTTATTGGCTCTTTATACACCTCAGTCTCAATTTCTCAAAGCAGTCTGCTTTACACCCGAAAATGTCATTCCAGTCAAAGTCTCAGTAGAAAAACCCAGGATCTCCAATCATGTCCTGTTACAAAAGAAAACAGATTCTTACTGAACATATGCAAATAACTATATTGACATAGATCAATATTCACAAATAGTTTCCAAATTTTGGAGAAATCAGGTAGAAAGAAATATACTTCAAATTTTAGTCAATTGTGAAAAGCTATAAATAACTCAAAAGAAAAAGTTTTCTTGATTCTGAAAGACAAAACAAAAGGAATCAGCAACGCTCCAAACAAAAGGTCACACAAAATGATGTGTCTTCTATTAGTCAGTCCATGCAATTAACTCCTCTTCTGCTATATATTGGGTCAAGCAATCCTCATGAACACATAAATTCTCTAATAATAGGAGTCCTGGAATTCTTTTTCCTAATCCAGTGGCACAATGTCCCAGGTTATCAGAAGTTTACATTGAAGAATAACTGTCAGAGTCTTATAGCTGATTTTAAATCACTTATTGAAAAGGATAAAAGTAAAGCAATAATTGTGGGTGACAAAAGTCTTAGGATAGGCCACTGCTTTGTTAAACTCTGGTGTGTCCACATGGCTCTTGGAGCTATGGCCGCCATGTTTCCTAGCTTTGGCCCCCTCTGTTACCTGGATGAGGTGAATCCTCAATCTCTCTCTCTATTTACTTTCTAATAAACTATATGCTTCACTCTAAAAAAAAAAAAAAAGTCTTAGGACAGCCATCATCAAAGATACAATTGACAAGAAAATTTGGTTATTCTGAGGCACATAACAATTTAACAGCACAGAAAGTTACATGGATGCAAATCTCTGAATGTAAAAATTTGAATTCTTTAAAATCTCAGTTTCCCTAAACAGTCAAAAAACCCTAACAATACGTATAGTTAGACATATCAGGATTATAGAAATGTCATACAATTTTGGATCGCATATCTATTGCCTATTGGTTATTACACAGGATCATAGGTCATTATAAAATAGTCATTCATTGAGCCAAAATGATCATTTAAAGACTTTAAAAAAACTCTTTTAAAAGCCCTTTACTCTTTGATACAGGAGACTTATTTTCTCAAACAGTAACAACTAAGAAAAGACAACTGGGGCCAACTGAATCTCTTTCTTTTATTTATTTTTTTCTTTTCTTTTCTTTTTTTTTTGCAGTTTACCTAAAAAGTAAACAAAAACCTTTCCCTAGCTTTTGAAATTACACAAAAAGTTTGTTCAAAAGAGAGCACCAACGACTATCTTTGCATGAATGCATTAGTAACATTGAAGCTAATTTTAATAAAAACTTGTAAACAAATCTATCTAATTTTAATCAGTTTCACAATGTAAGATTTTTATACACATTTATAATTTTCTATTAGCAAACAGACTAATGATCTAAGAAAATTCTGTCATTCTGGCACAGGGGCCTAGATTCTGGCCCATCATGACTGTACTTTTGATATTAATGTTTAATTTGAAACAAACTCTGAATTAATTTTTTCTCTCAAAATCAACCCTTACAATCTCACATGCTCTTTTGCAATAGTCCCTGGGCTTAGGGAGATCAATTAACTTTAATTTCTGGCCCTGTGTTTCATAAAGGCAGTTCATTTTGATTGTTATCTTCTGGGTCTGAAGATGAGGCCCTGATTATTGGAATTTTGCAGAAATCATTGCCTTTTTCAAAACCAAGAGGAAAAGTCCTGTAATTTAACAGCACAAGGATTAGTTAATAGAACATTCATCAAAATATGTAAAAAGGCTCAGAACATTTTCTTGAAATAGAATCACAGATCAGGGTAAAATAATCAAAGTTATTATCCATTTAATCAAAGTAGTAATTAAAAACTTTAAAAGCAACACAGAAAGTTACATGGATGCAAATCTCTGAATGTAAAAAATCTGAATTCTTTAAAGTCTCAGTTTTCCCAAACAGTCCAAAAAACCCTAATGATACTAATATAGGAATTATCTTGATGAAGCAAAATCTTGCCTTAGGCCATTTTCTAAGAAGCAAAGCAGGACCTTCTGCAGTGTGTTTTTCCTAATGGGAGACACTCTGGAAATCAAGGCCGATGAAAAGGATATTTGAATTAATCAGGCAGGAAGAGTATTTCAAGTTTATGCATATAGTAGGGAAACATAGGACACTTAGTTACAACTTGAAAAGTTGTCTGGTTACATGAACAATTTAGATATATCAACAAATGCCAAGAATACAGAATTAAGTTATACTGTAGGAAATCATTGTGGTTTTAGATCATTATGATAAAATATTTTAGCATCAGGCCACAAAAGCAGTCAGAACTAGAGGGAGAACAAAGAGGAACTGACAAAAGAGTTAAGAAGAGAGCCATCATCTTGGGCTTTTCCAAGAGGAAAAACACCCGGAAGCAGTGAGACATAATAAAAGTTAAACTTCTGAGATTTTCATTAAGAGGAAATCAATAGTGTAAGAGAAACCTTGTTTTAGCATAGAGGACTCATATTCAGAAAGACTATTTTAAATAATTCCCTGTTATTATAACCAATTTAATCATATAGAAAATTCCTTTCATAAATTCTTTTTTATGAATCTGATCAGGACTTACATGGACCATTTACAACATGTGTGGACGTTCTGATTTGCCCTGTATTTCTCTCATTTCTCAAATAACCAGCTGTTTTATGCTGCGGCCCGTCGGGCTGCCTTGAGGGTTCTGAGAGAGAGCGGCGAGAGATTAAGAAAGACACAGACAGCCGGGCTCGGTGGCTCAGCCTGTCATCCCGCGCCTTGGGAGGCTGAGGTGAGTGAATTGCCTGAGCCTGCGGGTTCGAGACCCACCTGGGCAACTTGGTGAGACCTCCTCTCTACAACAAATCAAAAAATCAGCCGGGCATGGTAGCGCGTGCCTGTAATTCTGGCTACTTGGAAGATGGAAGCGGAAGGATCGCCGGAACCCAGCGGGTCGAGGCTGCGGTGGCCGGGAGTGGCCGCTGCACTCCAGTCTGGGGGACACAGTGAGACTCCACCTCAAAAACAAACAAACACAAAACAAAAGAAAGACACAGACACAAAGACATAAAGAAAAGCTGGGGCCGGAGGGGACACTTTCCTTGGATGGAGGAGAAGTGGCCCCGAACTAGCTCAGCACGTTTATTGTATAATCAAGCACAAAGAAAGTTGGAAGGGACTCAAGGTCTGTGAGGGAGCTGTAACAGAATTTTGTGGCTACCTAAATGGCAAGCTGCTCCGTGGTTATCCTGTTGCAGCTAAGGCTTTGTCTGGACTGCGTGTACCCAGATGTGTGGGCATCTGAGACACTGTTCCATGCAGCAGGCTGCATCCCTGCATCCCCTGCCTTAGGCGAGGATGCGGAGCTATCAAGCGAGACCTTGGCTTCGCTCGGGGCCTTTACGCAAGGCCTGTGACAGTGACAGCGTCTGTTCGCTCCCCACATCACATCTGCTCCTGACATCTTCTCCTTTTCTATTTTCTCTTTTTTGAGTCGGAGTCTCACTCTGGCGCCCAGACTGGAGTGCAGTGGCCGCTCCCGGCCACCACAGCCTCGGCCTGCTGGGCTCCGGCGAGCCTTCCGCCTCCTCTTTTTTTTATTTTCTACTGTGGTGGCTCTGAATTGGCGTTGGAGGATTTCACATCCGGCTGGCGAAAAACAAAGGAGGATTGGTGTAAATATGAAAAAACTTAGAATGGACCGGGTAGAATGTTTTGACGTATTAAAGAGATTGAATCCCTTGAGGTCATTAAGAAGACTTTGTGTTATTTGGGCAGGTTGCAAGACAGGATCTTGATTATTTTGGATGTCCAGAATATTGTGGTGGAGCTTGAGCAAGTCTATGTTGATGTTATTGTGACTTCATATGTCTTGGAGGTGTTTTTTAACTAAGTCCCAACTTTAAAGACTGTTATAATAAGAAACACAAGGAACACAAACCCAATTGTATGTCTCATGGCATCATAGTCGTTGTTTCACTTTTGTGTCATTTAATTTTGTTTTTAGCTCTAAGTTTATGGATTTTTGCTGTTGTAAGGCCCTGGAGGCATTTTGAGTCAGAGTGTTGACAAACTTGGCATTTTGGATGGATTGAGGCAATGTGGCAGTGGCAGTTACTGTAGAAGCAATGACCAAAATTAAGGTCACCAACCCAAAAATTATCAATGCAACGGCCCTAAGAGGCCAGGCGCAAGTTGGTGGTATAATTTCTGAAGTACCTGTAGTCCTGTATCATTATACCAAGGGCCTGATTTGTTAGTAGGAATCATAACAAAGGGGGCTGGTGTCAAACCAGAATGTCTTGTCCGGTATTATGGTGGGTGACACAATTTGTAAGATTATAAGAGTTACATTATAAGGCATGATGGTATCTACTGGGGTGACATTAACAGAGTCTGTTGAAAGGACATAGGGGGTTGGACACAGGCCCAGACCCTGTAGCAGGGTGAGGTCACCCCAAAGCTTTTTCCCAAATTGGCCACTGGCCCACTAGTAAAGTTAACAAAATCAAGGGAGGTGGCGAGCCGCCACAGTTTCTTTTGGATGTCACCTTGGGAAGCAGTAAAGTGTTGTCAACCAAACCCCCAGGGGAAATGAGGTCATGGTTAGGACGAGAGGGGTCTAGTCTGTGAGACCAGTTACAGATTAAGGGGGGGGTTCCCATAAGGTTTAGGACCGTGGGCACACGGTGGCACATTTTATCCAATTGGGGTATTTTTCAGGCTCTCTCCCTATGTTATTAGGGCAGTGTGGGATATTGGGGTGAACCTGGGAGACATTATAAGTAGAACTAGGGAAGCCCCGCTTATAGTTTGCAGATATTTTATTATGTCCCAGGGACCCGAAATATTAACTATTTGTGTAGCCCGGTACGAGGGTGTTTTTTTGTTTTTTGTTTTTTTTGACTCATCTTAAGACAACCCAACTTAGGGTGTTAGAAAGGCTTTCATGAAGTTAAAATTTGTACTATGGTCAGCAGCAATATGTTTATCAGACTGTCCTCCCAACATACCATTGGTAAAGACAGGGACAAACCCACCAGCCCAAGTAGCGGGCTGGAGAATGGGAGGGTCTGGAAAATAAGTCCAGCAAGGATTTCCCCTTGTTCCACCAGCCTGACAAGTAACAATGGCTAGCATGGCCATGAACAAGGCATGGGGGAAACTTGGCCCCTGAGTTGTTTACCGACCTTGTTCCAAGTATCCAAATTAACTGTCCCTTGAGGAGGGAACCAAGGGCATGTTCTCTGCGCAAAGCTTAAAAATTCCTCTAACTGAGAACCTTTAACCGGGCAGCCTCTTGCCCGAAGCTTAGATTTTAACACTTGGACATACAGACTCCTCTCTTGGGAGCCAAAACTACCCATATTTTACACCCAGCTGAAACTAAATCTGCTCCTTACCTTCTCTTATTTGTAGGTGCACACCTCTCTCAGAGAGTCTCTTTGTCTGAGATGAGTTTTCTCGTGTTCAGGTCCCTATTCAGGTGCCAGATGCCACTGCCCATGCAGCTGTCTTGAGGGTCCCGAGAGAGAGAGAGAGAGAGAGAGAGAGAGAGAGAGAGATTAAGAAAGACACAGACACAAAGACATAAAAGCCGGGACCAGGTAGGACACTTTCCTCTGACGGAGGAGAAGTGGTCCTGAACTAGCTCAGCACATTTATTTTAGAATCAAGCACAAAGGAAATTGGAAGGGATTCAAGGTCTGTGAGGGAGCTATAATGGAATCTTGTTGTTACCTAAATGGCAAGCTGCTCCGTGGTTATCTTGGCTGTAGCTAAGGCTTTGTCTGGACTGTGTGTACCCAGATGTGTGGGCATCTGAGACACTGTTCCATGCAGCAGGCTGCATCCCTGCATCCCCTGCCTTAGGCGAGGATGCGGAGCTATCAAGCGAGACCTTGGCTTCGCTTGGGGCCTTTACGCAAGGCCTGTGACAGTGACAGCGTCTGTCCGCTTCCCCACATTGCATCCGCTCCCGACAGTTTTATTTCAGGACAAAAATTTACTACTCAAGATCTTTCTCATATAAAATTCTCATTAAAGCTTGTATTTTATCTTGGCGTATTTGATATATAGAGTTATATATTACTTAGAACTCTTGTTCTTAGTAACCTTAAATGTTAGTGAAAACCTAGGAAACAAGAAATCCTGAACTGCCAAATGTTAGTATTTTATAAATGAGACTATTCCATAAGTTTTAGAAACATGTTTCTTCATATCACAATCTTTTTTCACATGAAAGTGATTTAGCCATCTAATGAGCATCCAAAACAATTCCAAGATTTCAAATCACACGAAAAGCTCATTTGCAAACATTTATTTCATGTATGTGTACTCGACTCATTCGTTTTTGGGAGGCTACTTCGATTATTTATGAAAACTGAGATGTTAGACAAAGCCAGCCATCATTTTAGGTTATTTCCTGATTCACCATTTTCAAAAGCCTGCGGACAGTAGGTGCTCCCCTACGTAAGAAACTTAAATATAGGGGCATTTTGTTGATAACTCAGAAAATTCAGTCAGCTATTTTCATTGAACCAATAAACTTGTATGTCAAAAAATCATACAAAGACCACTTTGTTCTTGGCTAGGTTAATAGTCGTATAACCTTTATGTCAAACCCTGACACCCTAAAATATCTGGAAGAGACAAATATAAAACTTACCTAATTATTAATAGTAAATCCAGACAAAAATGTATGCTGACAAACTGATTTATTTATGTCAACTTATGGCTATTTATTTATAAGCTAGTTTGACAGCATGCTAGGCATAACTCATAACATATACATATATGTAAACATATATAAAAATATCTACATACACATAAACAAATATCTGATCATTTAACCTCAGAACTCTAGCCATGAAATAGTAATGCAAACTCACCACTTTGTAAAAGATAGCTGAATCTAAATTATATTTCTAATAAATTAGAATTTGTTCACATGGCTAAACGTTGCCCTAATAGGTAATTCAATAACGACTGTGGACCAAAATTTAGGTAAAGCAGTTTCCATGGCAGTTTGATTTTAAAACCATTATGTCTTCTTTTTCAGTTTCAAATGAGTTTTTAATGTTTACATTTTAGCTAGAATTGACTGAACTGTATAATAAAAGCAAAATCTACAAGCGACCTTAAAATACTTGTGTTTTACCTTCACACTAGCACAATAGCAGCAGATTCAAAACAGCAGAAAAGGAACAAGAGAAATAGAGAGCTTTAGAAGATTTTACGTTATAGTTGTAGATTAGCCATTTGAGCTCTGGATTTTCCTTGCTATAATTTGCCCATCAGTGCACAGAAGCAGGCCATAATATGTAATCAGCTAGAGTTCCAGGATACCTTGCATGCCTCCTAGGGTAAATAGAGTCACAGATAGAAACAGACAAAAACATATAATTACAGATTCAGATGGCACACTCTCAGACTGATTCCCACTGAAGGAACTGGGGAAAAGTCCTGAGACCCTGTCTCAACCACAAGCCCACAAGCAGCTAAGCTCAAATGGAGCAGAGCCCACATAGTGCCACAGATGGCATATATGTCTAGAACAAAAGACGGCCCCATGAACAGCTAAGTCCAAAGAAAGCATAGCTCAAATGACATCACAGAGGAGACAGAGGTTTTCCAGGTGTGCCTCTGATGGACTTACCCAGGTCTTAAGCTCCTCAACTACCCCAAGATTACCTTCCTTGCACTAGTGAGGCAGGTAGTGCAACTGGTGCCATGGAGGAAAAAGTTGGAAGATTCCCCAAGACAAAGGAGTCTTGGCAGTTACTGGGAAATCCCTCAATTCCCAGCCATGGGGCCTGCTAGCCACGAGTAGCTAGCACTTATAAGCGGTCATTGCCTTGTCAGTGAAGTCAGGTGATCAGCCACCTGCAATGCACAGTATTTCCATATGAGCCACAAAATTTGCTGCAGATTGTAAATTCTGCTTCTGGTCACTTGCAGGCTAAAATAAACAAGCATGAAATGACCAGGCTTATGCCTCAAATGTGAGGCTAAAGATAGGGTAAAGGATGGAATGAGGAGTACCTGGGAGCTGATCTTTGCTTCGATGGTTATCTCGAATTGTTATCCACCTGGAGATTTGCTTTAATGGTTACCTTGAAACGTGTCCACTGGAAGACTGGCTGATATAGTCCCAATTGTGAGCAATGGTGAATTCTGCCATGGGGTCTCCAGACTCTGCTATTACAAGATCGGCCTCTGGAATCTCCCAATCAGGCACACAACTAGATTAGAAGGAAAAGAAATCTTTAAAGTGTTGGCTAGAAGAGAAAAGGGCTTATAACTGTTTCTCAAAAGCTGAAGTGGGAATTCTCTGTTACCCTTTTATTCATTCTTTTCAACAGCAAAATTTCTGAAAGACAAGTCCTTCATAATTGCCATCTCTGTCCCTCTTTGCTGATTCACAGCTGAGTTCTCTGTACTCTGGATCCTGACTTTGGTCCCCGCCAGGACCTGTATTCCTGGAAGTCTCTAAATATCCCCTAAATACAGTCAGATATTTATGTGGACTTTCTCCTTCTTGAGTCTTGAAGGCATTTGACACCTTACATGTGTTGTTCTTGGGGTTTTTCTGTTCTTGGTGGTGGCAGAGTTCTCCTGTCTGACCCCTTTTCTGTTTCCTTTGCTCTTTCTTTTATCTTCTTTATTTTATTCCGCAACAACAAATAAGTTCAAAAAAACAAAAAAGTTCAAAAACAGTTCATCAACAAAAGTTCTGAATTTACATCTTCTCTTCCTGATGTCAGGGTGCATGGGGTATAGTTCTTCTATGGGTTCTTGACTTTGCCACAAGAAAGAATTCAAGAATGAGTCTCAGAGAGAATCAAAGTATAGTTTATTATAGAGCAGGAAACACGTTCAAGAGAGAATGAGCGTCTCTTAGAGAGAAAGACACAAACTTGCCTTTTACAAAATTTATATAAGTCCACAACAATAATTAAACAAACTATTTCATAAGCTAAGTGCAGAGGGCTATAGGTATCTGATCACTAGTCTTGATTACTAACTCTCAACCTTTTAAGTTTACATGTGTTTCAAGGACTCTGTAAATAATGGAAAGTTCTGCCTAAATAGATTTGGGCTTCTCTTCCAGCAACATGCCTCTGTGATTTGGATAATTCCTCATTGTTTCTGTGATTTATGCATAGGCCATTCCACATTTCAACCCGCAAGGTGGTCAGGTCCAATATACCTGGCCTGTCGGGTGAAGTAGTTTATCAATAAGAAGGGTACCTGAATGTGCTTAACCACCCTGCTCCTCAATTATCTAAATTAGACCTGCCAAAAACAAAAACAAAACCTTGCCTAACTACATCTAAGCTATGTGCTATGCCAACTATGCCTGCCTCATTCCTACTTCTCTATTTGTTTTCTTGAGGAATTTCATCCGTCATCACAGGGTCAACCATCACCACCAGTGGAGTATAACAACGCAGCAGCTATGAACATGGGCTGTTTGGGGGTGCTTTCCAGCACCGACAGATACTTCTCCAATTCTCTGGACATCGATGTGATGTTCAATTTATTTCTGATTCTAATGACCTGGAGTTAATGTCAGATTCCATAGATCCAACGACTCAATCCCGTAGGACTGCACCCCACTTCAAATCCCAGTTGCCAGTCTCGGCCACCTACGCTTCTGGCCAACCAGTTATAACTCAGGATTCCCACGCCCCCCTCTTCAGATTTGATAACTTCACATAACTCAGGGAAACACTTTACTTACATTTACTGGCTTATTGTAAAAGATACAACTCAGAAACAGCCAGATGGAAGAGGTGCACAGGGCAAGATACGGTGGGGGGTGGGAGGGAGAAGGGAGTGGTATACGGGGCTTCCGTGTCCTCTCCAGGTACCTGCTCAGCACCTACGTGTGCTCACCAGCCTGAAAGCTCATCAGCCTTTTTGTTCAAGAGTCTTTATGCTGCTCATTCTCCAGTGCTCCCACTACCAGGAGGTTAGCGGGTGGGCTGGAAGTTACAACCTCCGGATCACTTGGTCTTTCTGGTGACCAACCCCATTCTGAGGCTACTTAGGTATCTCATTCTAAGTTACCTAATTAACAAAAATTAGAAGTGATAGAAAGAGACTCCTTAAGACCGACAAAAGCCACTTCTGTCATTCAAGAAATTCCAAGGATTTTAAGAGCTCTGAGTGCCAGGAACCTGAGACAAAGACCACATCCATTTCTCATTCTACCACAGCTCCAGCCCAGATGGCCTAGTTATGAACCCAGGCACCACAGCTTAGGAACTGTGATTTGGGTGCCTCAAGTAAACTCATGTCCCTGTTTCCTCGTCTGTTAAACACTGATAACAGGAGAACCTAATAGGTTGGTGATGAGGATTAAATGAGGTAACAAAATTACTTAAAAATAGAACCTGGTACATAGCAAGTGATTAAAAAGTGTTTGATCACTATTCACTCTCAGGCTTATTCTATTGTAAGATAAAATGATAACTCCTCTGTTGCCTACAGGATAAATTCCAAAGGACTATCATGGTTCTTTATTTTGCAAAAACTTCAGTTCCATATTATACAAAGCAAGTAGCTCAATAAGTGTTAAATCGAGGTGAAATTGGTGAGAAGTGTCCTTCATTCTGAATGGGAACCCTGGAGAACAAAGTGTGTGTGTGTGTGTGTGTGTGTGTGTGTGTGTGTGTGTGTGTGTGTGTGTGCATGAATGAAATTTACAGAACTCTGTCTTTTGAAATACAAATATTTAGAAAGACTACATCTAGGCTTTCAGTATACCTGTCAGTATAGTAATAATGTACAAATAAGTTTCAAACCATTGCCTTTTATAAGAATGAAGAATGAAAACACTTCCAAATCAGAAACTGATGAGTGATTTTTGACCAAGTTATTGAAATAAATGATATGCCTGGTTGCTGGCAGAATGTCAGTATTTCTATTATAAAATGTTGATTCAAGTCTGGATGCTACAGGGTAGAGTTCAATGTGTTCTGTGAAAGCCTTTGAATTCAAGGGTGCATGTGACCTGATTCCCCCCAAGTTATTACACAGCTCTCATTGAAACAAGGAGAAAACTGACTGATGCATTAAACTGATCATGACATTATGGTAAGTAATACATTCAAAGACAAACCCATACCGAAAAATCAGGTTTCAAAAACTAATCTTCCTTACACACCCACTTGTCTTTCCCTTATAGCTATTTTTGGGTACATACTTTAGTTTAATTTATGAGGGCTCCTAAAATCCTTCTAAGAATCTACTGGGAATTTGCTCCTTTGTGCCAGCAAAGTGTCATGCTTCCTTCACCACCCAGTTCAAGTCATATCTCTCATGAATCTTAATTAACTTAATAAATAACCTTAACTCTTGTTATGGACTGAATGCTTCGTTGTCCCTAAATTCACATATTAAAACTCCTCTAAACTCCAGTGTGATCGTATTGGGAGGTGATGTCTTTTGGAGGTAATTAGGTCATGGAAGTGGAGCCCTCTTGAATGGGATTAATGCCCTTATAAAAAAAAATTTTTTTAAAGACCCCAGAGAGCCCCCTGCCCTCTTTCTGCTATGTAAAGATACAATGCCAAGTCAGCAGTCTGCAAACTGGAAGAGAGCCATCACTGGAACCCAACCATGCTGGCACCTTGATCTCAGACTTCCAGCCTCTGGAATGGTGAACGATAAATTTTTGTCGTTGATAAGCAGCCCGGTCTACAGAACTTTGCTAGAGCAACCTGAACCGACTGAGACATTCCATTATTTCTACTGGTTCATCATCATAACCACCTATGAGTTAAAAAAAAAAAAATCCTAGGCCAGCCTTCTTTTTTTTTGAATACATATTTTTTATTTTAAAATTGTGGGGTACAGTTAAGGGTTAGGTCTACAAATATGCATTGTGCAGGTACCCTTGTTGATGAGGTGTGCCCCCCGACCCAGACAGATATTGACTACTGTTCATCCCACCTCCCTTCCGCTCCCTGCTCCCCCCCATAGTTTTCTGCCACTGTCAATCCTTTTCTTATCATATTACGATAGTTGTTCGAGGTCCACTTGTGAGTGAGAACATGTGATGCTCACATCTTTGTTTCTGTGAGAGATCACTCAGTATTATAAACTCTAATTCCATTCAGGTTGCTGCAAAGTTCATGATTTTGTTCTTTTTTATGGCTGCGTAATATTCCATTGTGCATATGTACCACATTTTTTTAATCCAGTCCTCTTTTGCTAGACAACATGGTTGATTCCATGATCTTGCTATTGTGAACAATGCTGCGATAAACATATGTGTGCAGGGTATCTTTTTTATAAAGTGATTTGAGTTCTTCTGGGTATATTCCCAGTAGGGGGATTGCAGGGTCATATGGGAGGTCGATTTTTAGTGCTTTTAGGAATCGCCACACTGATTTCCACAGAGGCTGCACTAGTTTACACTCCCACCAACAGTGTGGAAACCTTCCCTTTTTGCCACATCCTCTCCAGCCTCTGTTATTTTTTAAGTTTTTTTTTTTTTTTTTTTTGAGTTGGAGTCTCACTCTGTCACCCAGACTGGAGTGCGGTGGCTGCTCCCGGCCACCACAGCCTCGACCTGGTGGGCTCTGGCCATCCTTCCACCTCAGCCTTCCAAGTAGCTGGAACTACAGGTGCGCGCTACCATGCCCAACTAATTTTTTGATTTATTGTAAAGATGAGGTCTCGCCAAGTTGCCCAGGCAGGTCTCGAATCTGCGGGCTCAGGCAATTCACTCACCTCAGCCTCCCAAAGCACGGGATTACAGGCTGAGCGACCGAGCCTGGCACTTTTTGAGTTATTAATAATGACCATTCTGACTGGAGTTAGGTGGTATCTCCGTGTAGGGGTTTTTTTTGTTGTTGTTTTTTTGAGTTGGAGTCTCACTCTGTCACCCAGACTGGAGTGCAGTGGCCACTCCCGGTCACCGCAGCCTCGACCTGCTGGGCTCCGGTGATCCTTCCACCTCAGCCTTCCGAGTAGCCGGAATTATAGGCATGTGCTACCATGCCCGGCTGATTTTTTTATTTTATTGTAGAGATGAGGTCTCGCTTGCCCAGGCGGGTCTCGAACCTGCGGGCTCGGGCAATCCATTCACCTCAGCCTCCCAAAGGCTCGGGATTACAGCCTGAGCCACCTCAGTGTAGTTTTAATTTGCATCTCCTTGATGACTAGTGAGGTTGAACATTTCTTCAAGTGTCTGTTGGCCGCTCGTATGTCTTCTTTTGAGAAGTGTCTGTTCATGTCTTTTGCCCACTTTGTAATGGAGTTGTTTGTTTTTTCTTTTCAGCACATTTGAGTTCTTTGTAGATCCTAGATGTTAGGCCTTTGTCAGACATGGAGTTGGCAAATACTTTTTCCCAGTCTGTGGGCAGTCTCCCTGCTCTCCTGATGGTTTCTTTGGCTTTGCAGAAGCTTGTCAGTTTGATGAGGTCCCACTTGTCTATCTTGTCTCTTATGGCCCATGCATTTCGGTTTTTGCTCAGGAATTGGATGCCAGTTCCAACTTCCATAAGGGTGTGTCCTGCATTTTCTGAAGTTCTTGTGGTTTGTGGTTTTACTTTTAGGTCTCTGATCCATTTAGAGTTAATTTTTGTGTGTGGGGATAGATAGGGGTCCTGTTTCAATCTTCTGCATGTGGTATCCAGTTTTCCCAGCACCATTTACTGAACAGATTGTCCTCTCCCCAGTGGTGGATGGTGGAGGCTTTGTCGAAGATGAGTTGGTTGAGAAATTGAGATTTTGCTTCTGGAATCTCAATTCTATTCCATTGGCCTATATGCCTGTTCCTGTACCAATACCAAGCTGTTTTGATTATTGTAGCTTTATAGTAAAGTTTAAAGTCTGGTAGTGTGATTTGTTCTTTTTGCTTTGTTCTTTTTTGCTTTGTTCTTTTTGCTGAGGATTGTTCTGGCTATTCTTGGTCACTTGTGTTTCCATATGCATTCCTGTATTGTTTTTTCTAGATCTGAGAAGAATGTTGCTAGTCATTTGATGGGTATTGCATTAAATCTGTAGATTGCCTTAGGTAAGATGGACATCTTCACAATGTCGATTCTTCCAATCCATGAGCATGGGATATTTTTCCACTTGTTTGTATCATCTTTGATTCCTTTGAGCAGTGTTTTATAGTTTTCATTGTAGAGGTCTTTCATGTCTCTGGTTAGAAAAATGCCAAGGTATTTCATTTTTTGGTTGCTATTGTGAGTGGGATTGTGCTTTTTATTTGGGTTTCTGTTTGTTTATTATTGGTGTAAAGAAATGCAATTGTCTTTTACACATTTATTTTATACCTGAGACTTTGCCAAAGTCCTTTATCAGTGCAAGGACGTTTTTAACAGATTCTCTTAGGGTTTCAAGGTACACAATCATGTCAGGCCAGACTTCTAAAGATGCCTATTAGGTAAATCTGGGACAGTCCCAGCAATCTACAGCTGTAAAAGTTTCTTTGGGGATTATATTTATTAGATTCAGAATCCACTGGTCTGTCTCAACCAATTAGAACTTAACAGAAGCATGGTAGATGAGTTTTAGAAATATTCAGTCTGTTTTTCTGAGAACAATTTCTCTACCCACAAGTGGTAGATCCTGACAAGTATAGCTTCAATGCACGACTTTCTCTCAGGCCATGGTGATTTGATCAAGAAAAGGCACCTGACATTAACTAGGTCAGATTATTTCTCTTGCTTTATTTGAATTGAGAGACACTGAGTCTGGAAGAGTTGAGAACTGTGTCACTTAGAGGAGCATCAGACCCAAGGCCCACAGTGCCCGCTGCTTTACTTACTGTTTCCCACCTTTTCTGAGACCCACTGTGGTCAACTTTGCCTTGGACTCTGTGAAACGCTCTGTATTAGTTTCCTAGGGATGCCATAATAAACTACCACCAATGAATGGCTTAAAACAATGAAATGTTTCTGTCATTTTTCAGGAGGCCAGAAATCCCTAATTAAGATGTCGGCAGGACTGGTTCCTTCAGGAGCCTCTGAGGGAGAAACTGTCCATGCGTCTTTCTCAGCTTCTGGTTGTTGCCAGCAAGTCTTGGTGTTCCTTGACCTGTAGACATGTCATTCCAATCTCTACCTTTACATCGCCTTCCTTTCTGTGTCTCTGTGGTCTTGTGTTCTTTCTTCTTCTTGTTAGGACTCCAGTCATTAAATTTAGGGCTCACCCTAAATCCAGGAAGATTTCATCACATGATCCTTAACTAATTACATCTATAAAGACCCTGTTTCCAAATAAGGTCACATTCCGAGTTTCTGGGTGAACATAATTTTACGGGGACACTATTCAACCCATTGTGCACTCATTTGCTTAAGTAAGCAGCCAAAGACAATCTGGAGCTCAGAAGGAGTCAGATTAGTCATGTGGCCAGTCGTGGAGGGTAGTGGGCATTCTGATTGGCCAGTTGACAGAGAGGATCCACATGACTGACAGCATCACCAGAGTCACAGAGGCTGAAGAACGGAAAGTTCCCAAAGGGAAGGAAGGCTGGGAAGACATAACTTTGGCCTCTCAACATCGCTACTACTCATCTGGTTCCAGATCCGAAGGAAAAATAAAATTTTCAATCAATATTTCCATACTTCTTAAAACTTATAGCAAATTGGCCCTCAAATATCCACTTTTTCCAGAGGCTTAGCAAGTTTTAGTTACTAGGCTCCTATTGTCTACTAATAAAATATAATAATTATCAGGTAAAGAACTTAAACCTTAGTTTGTCAGTCTCAAAATTATTTTATTCATAAAAACAACTGGCTGTGTCCAAAGAAGTGATGTCTATTTACGTTTGCATAGCAGTTTGCACATTCATATCTATAAAATTAACAGATTTGATAAGTACAATAACTCTAGGAGGCAGGCCTGTGCTGTTACTTCTTCTTAAGGATTTGGAAAACGGAGGGGCAGAACATGGCAGTCGTTGACCTGAGCTCACATGATCAGTTAGTGCAGAAAAAAGTCCCGGAATCCAGAACTGTCTGCATCCTGATTCAACAGTTTCTGCACTTATGAGGGCCTGATTCTGGGATCCCCTCAAAGGTGAGGAGAGTGCCCTGGTGGATGCTGTGCTTCCTCTCAACCAGCCTCTGCATGACACAGTCACTCTTCTGCTGGGAGACTCTATTATAAACTTGTAATCTCACAACCGTGTTTCTTCCCCGCCCCCACATGTATACTCCTTCAGAAGATATGTAAAGCTCAGAGGTTTGTGGAGAAATCAATCTTTGCTCTCTTCTTGAAGAAAGGAAAAAAATAGGGTGCTCTGATACTGTCTTCTTCTCTTGCCATAATAACAAAAAAAAAATAACGTATGACTGCCTTCTTCTTTGGAACTTGGGTGATAGGCTTCAACCGTGACATAAGGGAATTGTCAGAACTCAGGACAACATCTGTGTGTGGATGTATTTCCTGGGCAGATTCATGCTGTGTGGCATGAAGTGAGAATGTTATTTTTCCACAACATGATCTGTTCCCAGGCAATAACGATAGACACCAAACGGCATGTCTTTACTGCCTGCAAATTTGCAGGAAATTCAGTCCTCCAAAGCAATGCCGACCTCCTGAACAAGTGAGAAAGAATCCAGGAGAAGGATTCAGATAACTCTAAGTGTCAATTTGGCTAGACCATGGTATCTAGTTACTTGGTCAGAGTCTAGTAGGCATTTTTCAGATCAGATTAACATTTAAATCAGTACACTTTGAGTCAAGCTGACGAGCCTCCCTAATGTGGGTGAGCCCCACCCAGTCAGCTGAAGGCCTTAGGAACAAATAGACTGAGGTTACTGCAAAGAAGAGGGAATCCTGCCAGCAGACTGTCTTGGACCTGCAGCATCAACGCTTGCCTCGGCCTCCAGCCCCCTCTGCGGACTGTGGTCTAGCCAGCCTCCCACATGGTGTGAGCCAATTCCCTGACATAAATCTCTCTCTGGATGTAAGTTGCTCTGCATCTTCTTGGCTCTCTTCCTCTGGAGAATCCTGAGGAGTACAGTGAGGGGCGGTGGCCTCTGTCCCCTCCAGCAAGTGCTTGTACACACTCTTTTTCTGGCTGCCGCGTGACACCTGCTCACATGGCTGCCATTGTGTACCTGCCACGCACACTGGGTGCATGGGGTCTACTGTATCTTCTCCATTCTGGTATAGGCTGCTCCATCTGGGTACACAGGTCATTCTCACGTTTGCTGTTATTTTCCCATGTCTCTGTGTCCTGATCAGACATATTCTGCCCCTCGGCCAATGTCCCTGGAGCTTATGACCATCAAGCATCGCTAAATTGCGTTCAGTCTCCTAGAGACGTCATCACAGCTCCTTCCAGTTTCCTATCTCTTCTTTAAAACATATTTCTGGGGAAAATAGTCATCTCTAATCATCTTTATTATGAAAAGAAAAATTAGTACATTTTACAGTTGGTCCTCACTTAGCATTGCAGATCGTCTTTTTGGAAACAGTGATTTTAAGAAAATGTACAGCAGGCCCTCAAATAACATCCATTATAATGTTGAGGAAAAAAAATTGATTTCATTATGCATTATTTGCTTCAAGTCTAGTTTCCAAGAACCAATGTATAACACTGAATGAGGAATCAGTGTGAATTCAAATAGATTATCTTTCTGAGACGCAGATATAAAGTCTACAGGGTGAATTTTCATAATTATCAAGTTATTTCCTGAACTCCCTTACAGACTTTCAGTTATGTGCCTTAGTCTTTATTTGTGATATTTTACTCCTGGTGTTAAATTTATCATCATTTGCAAGTTTAAACATCAGATCCTCTATCAGCACTCTAGGGATACCCACATTTCATTCAAAACAACTGGGAAGATATTTCTTTAATAATTGATTAGTCGATTGCTAATCTACTTATTAGTAATTTAGCAGCTCTAAACTTTAGAAATAAATGACATTTACTTTCTCATAGCGCCTTAGTGCCCAAAATCTGATGAAAGGATATGCAGCATGAGAAGAGACCCCAAATTTTATTTGTGAAGAATGTTATATACATTTTACATTAACATTTATTTATAAGAATTGCATATTTATTTTTATATGTTTAGACTTCAGTCACCTTCAAGGTACTCCTTGTTTGATGCAATACACCTACTGAAACGCTTTTTCCTCTGCTCAAAATAGTTTTTGTACTTATCACTTTTGATGCCTTTTTGTGCTTCTGCTGTTTTATGTTTCACTTCTTCCACATCCACGTAACTTTTCTCTTTGAGAAATTTTTTCATTGGGAAACAAAAAGAAGTCTCTCGGGGCAAGATCAGGTGAATAAGGAGGGGGGGACATGGGAGCCATGCCATTTTTGGTCAAAAACTTCTGAACACTCACCCCCATGCGGGCAGGGTGCTTGTAAATCACCCACCATGAAATAGGCAAATGCATTGAAAGAATGTACCCCCAAAATTCACTGAAGCTGAAGGTAGCCTCTCATAACAGTGCTAGCTGGTACACTGATGCCAGTGGGTTCTTAGAACACTCATATAGCAGGGGAAGCCTGGACTACAAGGGGCCCACCCTTCAAAAAGATAATTTTGTGGTTTTGGGGGGTTCCTCCCCATCTTGCATATTTCCTTTAAAAATAAATCAGCCAGGCTCAATTGCTCAGCCTGTAATCCTGCACTTTAGGAGGCTGAGATGAGTGGATTGCCTGAGCCCGCGGGTTCGAGACCCACCTGGGCAACTTGGCAAGACCCTGTCTCTACAAAAAAAAAAAAAAATCAGCCGGACGTGGTAGCGCGTGCCTGTAATTCCAGCTACTCTGAAGGCTGAGGCGGAAGGATCACCGGCGCCCTGCAGGTCGAGGCTGCGGTGGCCGGGAGCAGCCACTGCACTCCAGTCTGGGTGACAGAGTGAGACTCCAACCCCCCCAAAAAATCACTCACAGAGCTGGAAGGAAGAGAGGGTAGCATCAGTAAATCAGTAAATCAGAATGTGTTGGGGGTGTGGTCCAGATTTCTGAAATGTTAAAAGCAAATGGCCTTAGATTTATGAAGAAACCCAGGCAGAGGGCCACACCACTGAACCTGGGCATGTGAGAGGCTTGTCACAGAGCGAGGCTATTCTCCCAAACCCAGGAAAACTACAACTAGTTGACAGCTGGCAGACTTCCACACCTCCCTGCTGCTTTGCACATAAAATCCTCCCGCATGTCAACTGGAGAAGGATAGACAGTCAACTAGACATGTCTGTAAGGGATACTAATAGTCAAAGAAATACAAGTGATCTTTAAGCACGTAGAAAGATGCTCGAATTCCCTAGTAGCCAGAGAAATGCAAAATAGCAATATACCATGTATTACTCATCTGAACATGACACGATTCTGTTTAAATAAGTGTACGGGTACATGGGCACCAATCATTGGAAGAGTTCAAAGTTACAGTCTTTTGGGATAGCAATTTGTCATCATCTAACAAAATGTCACATGTCTTTCATACAGCACTTCTTGTAGAACTTTTCTATAGAAATATTGACACATGCAGGAGACTGTACCTGCAGGAATGTACCATGCAGCATTGTTTGCAAAGACTAATAATTAGAACCAATCTATATGGAAATGGATAAACTATGGTTTGTTTTTATAGTATGGAATGCTGTAGTTAAGAGACTTGACATGAGGACCAGTCGCGGTAATCCCAGCACTTTGGGAAGCAAAGGCGGGAGAATCACTTGAACCCAGGAGTTTGAGGCCAGCTTGGACAACCCAGGACCTCATCCCACCAAAATATCTTTATAAAAATTACCTGAGCGTGGTGGCACGCACCTGTAGTCCCAGCTACTTGGGAGGCTGAGCCAGAGGGATCACTTGAGTCCAAGAGGTTGAGGCTGCAGTGAGCTGAGTCATACGACTGCACTCCAGCCTGGATGACAGAGTGAAACCCTGTCTCAAGAAAAAAAAAAAAAACTGACATGGAATGATCCTCAAGATACACTGTTAAAAAAAAAAAAAAGCAGTGTGCATCCTGAATGGTCTGGGTGGGCCCGAGGTCATAAGGGTCCTTCCAAGAGGGAGACAGTGGCATTAGGGTCCGAGAAGCTATAAGAATGGGAACAGGGGTCAGAGAGGAGAGAAAATGCCCCCTGCTGGCTTTGATGTCTGAGGAAGGGGCTTTAAACAAAGAACTGCAGAAGCAGGAAAAGGCAAGGAGACAGTCTTTCCTGGAGCTGAGACTACGTGTTTTGTTGCTGATCTTCAAATGGTTTCAAACATACGGAATGGTTTCAGGAAGAGTAGACAGTTTTTCCCCGAACCATGTGAGAGTAAATCGCTGACACAATGCCCTATCACCCTGAATTCTTTGGTTTGTAATTCCTACAAAATAGGAGATTCTCCCATATAAGCAAAAATACCAGCATCAAAATCAGGAGATGAACAATGACATCCTCCTACCACCTGCTCTACAGAGCACATTCAAGTTTCTCCAGTTGCCCCAGTAATGTCCTTTCTAGCCCAAGGATCCAGGACAGGGTCTCCTGCTGCGTTTACGTGTCATGTGTCTAGGCTTCCTCACTCCAGAGGCCGTCTCTTCATTGCCCCCCGTCAGGTGGCACATGATTTCGATTTGTTTGTTCCTGCTGGGATCAACTGTGATGACTTGAGTCCACTGGTATTAGTCAGATTTCTCCACTGTGAGTGATGGACCTTGAGAAATCTGCAAATGTGAGAATATTTCAATACCCCAGTTGCAAATCAAACACTGACCTACTCGTTTTAGTACTGCTATTTCTTGGATGCATTAATTATTGCTGAATTAATTAATGGCCAAATAGCGATTTCCTAACTGCATCCTTTACTCACTGGCATTTGTGTTAGTGGCCTACTGTATTAGTGCTGCTATCGCAAGCTATCATAAACCCAGTGGCTTAAAAATGACATCAATGTATTATTTTATAATTCTAGAGGTCAGAGTTCTAAATCAGTTCTACTAGACTAAAATCAAGGTGTTGGCACTCCCGTATTCCTTCTTCAGACTAGGGAAGAGCCTCTTCCTTTGCCTTTTCTAGCTTATAGAGGCTGCTTGCACCCCTTGGCTTGCGGCTACCTCCTCCCTCTTCAAGACGTCAGTGTAGCATCTTCTCTTTCCTTTTTTGACCTGTTTCATTCTTCCATCTTCTCTCCGACTCTGATCCCCATGACTGTCTTTTTTTTTTTTTAGTTGGGTCTTACTCTACCACCCAGGCGAGAGCTAGAACTACAGGTGCACATCACCATGCCTGGCTAATTATTTTTTATTTTTTGCTTTTTTTGTAGAGATGATATCTCGCTATTTTGTCCAGGCTGGTCTTGAACTGGGCTCAAGCCGTCCTCTATCCTCAGCCTCCCAAGTTGCTGGGATTACAGGTGTGAGCCACAGTGACTGACCTTGGCTGTCTTTCTTTCTTTCTTTTTTTTTTTTTTTTGAGTTGGAGTCTCATTCTGTCGCCCAGACTGGAGTGCGGTGGCACATTCCCGGCCACCATAGCCTCGAGCTGCTGGTTTCAGGCAATCCTTCCACCTCAGCCTTCCAAGTAGTTGGAACTACAGGCAAGCACCACCACGCCCAGCTAATTTTTTGATTATTGTAGAGACAAGTCTTGCCAAGTTACCCAGGTTGGTCTCGAACCCCTGGCTCAGACAATCCTCTCATCTCTGCCTCCCAAGTGCTGGGATTATAGGCGTGAGCCACCATGCCTGGCCTTGGCTGCCTTTTGTAAGGGGTTCCCAGATAATTCAGCATAATCGCATAATCTCTCTCTCTCTCTCTCTCTCTCTCTTCTCTCTCTCTTGTTGTGTGTGTGTGTGTGTGTAAACATTCTTACATCTCATTTGTATGTATACGAGAGGGACCCAAAAAAACCTGGAATTTGCTTGTACAAAATTGTATATTTATTTTTACATGCTTAAACTTCAGTCACCTTCAAAGTACTCTCCATTTGATGCAATACACCTATCCAGACATTTTTTTCCACTGCTCAATTTTGAATTTATCGATTTTGATGCCTTTTGGTGCTTCTGCCATTTTTTGTTTCACTTCTTCCACAATGGCAAAATGTTTCCCTCTGAGGACTTTTTCCTCGAGGGAAACAAAAAAAGTTGCCCAGGGTGTGATTGGATGAATAGGGAGGGTGAGTCATGGAGGTCATGTTATTTTTGGCAAAAACGGCTGCACACTCAGTGCAGTGTGGGCAGGTGCACTTGTAAATCGCCCATCATGAAATGGGCAGATACGTTGAAAGCATCTCCAAACATAATTCACTGAAGCTGAACACAGTCTCTCACGATGTCAGCTGGTACACTGATGCCCATGGGTTCCTAGAACACTTGCCTAGTGGAGAAAGCCTGTACGTCAAGGAGCCCACCCTCCAAAAAATAATTCCAAGATTTCTGGGGGTCCCCACTCGCATATTACACGTAATATAGATATATAATGTGTATTATATGTGTATAATAAAGATCTATCCATTTAAAACCATGAGCTTCCCCCAGCACCTCCGATTCCAGCCCAGCACTGTGAGTTCAGCTTCCCTTTCTCATCATTCCTATTCGCCACTCGTTACCACCCCCACTAGTCCCATGTGTGGAATGGCTGGACCAGCCCCTCCCGTGTGTACTCAGCCTCCCCTCCCTGCCACAGCCCCCTCATGCAGACACCCTCCTCGCCCCATGTCACCTCCCATGACTTGGGCCAGGGCACGTGGCCACTCTAGCCCTCCTACCTGGTCTTCCCTGCTGCCCCTCCTGAGGCTGTCGGGCTGCGCTCTGCAATGTCCTCCTCACCTGCGGGCACTGATATCCTGCCCAGGTTGGCTGCCACTGTGCTGGCTCCTTTCTCTGGCCAATCTGCCTATTCTCCCACCTAGGCTCCAGCCACCACGTGGGCCACCACTCCCCTCCCTCCTGCTCAGACATCCCCGCAGCCCACGGGTCACCGACAGTGAGAGCTGGGTCACTGCTGTGGATGCTCCCACACTGTCCCCTCCCTCACATCACATGGGCTCCACTCGCCACCCCACGGCCCACCAGGGTGTGCAGGAGCTGGCTGTACTGACTTGCCACACTCCACTGTGCACACGACTTCTCTGCTCCGCACAAGCCATGTTGGTACCTTGAGACTGGCCGTGGTGGAAAGAGGTACACCACAGCAATTGTCAGGCGTTGCAAACCAGGGCCTCTCTACCCACAACTTGTTTTGAAGCATTTAGCTGCACACCACTGATGTTTATCTCATTCAGCCCCATTTAATGACTTTGGGATGTGGAGGGAAGAAGAGGAGAGGGTGGAGGAGGGAAGGAAGGAAGGAAGGAAGGAGGGAAGATTTCACTGTTTAGGTTAGTTTGTTTGTTTTTTAAGAAACATCAATTGTTTTTGTCTTTGAAAAGGGCAGGCACAGTGGCTCATGCCTGTGATCCCAGCACTTTGGGAGGCCGAAGCAGGAGGATTGCTTGAGGCCAAGAGTTCAAGACCAGCCTGGGCAACATAGGAAGACCTCATCCCCACAAAAAATCAAAAAGTTAGTTGGGCATGATGCTGTGTACGTGTAGTCCCAGCTACTTGGGGAGGCTGAGGTGGAAGGATCGTCTGAGCCTAGGAGGTCAAGGCTGTAGTGAGCCGGGATCATGCCCTGCACTCCAGCCTGGGTGACAGAGTAAGACCCTGTCTGGAGAAAAAAAAGAAAGAAAGAAAGAAATGAAAAAGAAAAAGAAAGAAAGGAATGCAGAAATTTTTCTTAGATGATTCTACTTATTTATAAGTAAATAAGAAACTATCCAAATTTCATATCACCCCAAATTAGATTAAGATAATGAGTGCTGGCCAGAAAAGAAATGATTAAATATGGCTTAGTTCCTTTATTTTATGGCTCACAGAGACAGAGACTTTAATCTTCATATTGAATTCAAAGAGAATGTTAGGTAACAATGAAAGTCAAAATTACATTAAATATATTTGACAAAATTACATTAAATATATTTTGACACTGAAATAGGTGACTAAATGTAGTTCAGCAATTTCCTTAACTCATGACCTTTACAGACTAAATATAGCAAAACTCAGCTGTTAAACATTTCTTGCTCGAATAATTTCTGTACAATTCATAACTTCAGAATATACCTATATTAAAGTTCTCCAGAGAAAACAGAACCAATAGGAGATGTGTGTGTGTGTGTGTGTGTGTGTGTGTGTATAGATAGCTAGATAGATAAAGAGAGAGAGAGATTTTAAGTTGTTCATGAGAATGTGGATGCTGGCAAGTCTGAAAATTCTGGGGCAGACCCAGGCCCAGGCCCCCAGGCTAAAAAATCCAGGTAAGTTCTGACGTTGCTGTCTGGAGTCCAAAATCTACAGAGCAGGCTGGAAACTCAGGCAGAGTTTCTGTTGCAGTCTGGAGGCGGTTTCTTTTCCTTCGGGAAACTTCAGTCTTTGATCTCAAGGCCTTCAGCTGATGAGATGAAGCCCACCCTCATTATCTGTTTTATTCAAAGTCAATTGGTTGTAAATATCAATCATATCTACAAAATATCTTCACAGCAACATCTAGGCTAGTGTGCGATCAAACAACTGGGCACCAGAGTCTAGCCAAGTTGCCATGTGAAATGAACCATCACAACAGCTGTCTCTGTTTTCAAAGAAATATTGATTTTCTTTGTCAGTCATTTTCAAAAATCTGACTAAGTATGTTCTACAAACTGTTTAACTAGCATTGAATTAACTGTTAGTTCCCTATAAAAGTTTACATACAAACTTTATTAGAAAATTGATTCGCACGGGTCAGAAAACATATTTATTGCATTCTTTGGAACAATCTTAATTTTACGGATTCTCATTGACGGTTTTCATTGATGTCAGCTATTGGGGAGAAAATATAGATTAGATTATTTTCATGTAAAGCGTGTCATGGAAAGGGCTTGGGCAAACAAACAGCGAGGTCTTTCGGTGCAGGCTGGATCTCGTGAGCCAAGGTGTCGTCGATTCGACTCCACCCCTGGACACTCCACGGAGGGCACCGGGCTGGGCCAGTTGGGATCTGGACTGCAAGAGAAGGACTCCACCCCCACTCAGTCGCTTTCCCCCTTTATAGAGCAAGTCTGACGGCCTTGCCAGCGGGGACACAACGTCTGCTTGGCATTGGGCCGGCTGAGGCTAGGTGACAGCTGTCCGGGGAGTCCGCTGTCCGGAATGCCTTGCCAGCGCCTGTTGACCTTGCCAGCGCCTGTTGACCTTGGCAGAAGTTGCCTTTGAGCACAGCGCCTCCTGCTGGGGGAAGGCGGAGGCTCGGTCCCACTGGGACGGTTGCCGGCACCTGGTTCTTCAGGCTGTTCTTTCCACCAAGCATGCAGACAATTCATCAACGAAGGCTGTCTCAAGTCAAATTTACATTGCTGAGGAGACATAAAACAGGACTTGTTGTTTTAGCCACCCTCTCTCCCATCCTTGCCCGAAGGGACTGCTGATTTGAGACAATTTTCAGGTGATCTGCGTGCACCGTCCCTGCAAGAAGGAACTTGGGGTTAAATATCCCATAAGCTGATGCTGTAAGACAGGGGCACAAATTGGGAGTGGCCTCAGCCAGGTGTGAGAGCGTCACAATCTACTGTTTAAATACTGCGATAGAGAGAAACTACTTAAGTGGTGTGAGTTCAATAACCCCACAAAACACTTGAACTGTTCAATCACTTAGGGCTACGTTTTCATGATTTCACCTCTAGTGTATTTGAATCCATCCTCGATTAATGTCTTAGAAATCCTTCCCTCTAGACCTGTGTGTTCAATAAGGTGGCTGCTAGCCACATATGGATATGTAAATTAAAATTCGAATTCACCGGTTTAAGTTAACAATTGAGGTTCTCAATCACACTGGTCACATTTCAAGTGTTGAACAGCCACATGTGGCTAGTGGCTGCTTTATCGAATCGCACATTTATAGAACACGTCCATCACCATAGAAAGTTATATTGGACAGTGCTGCTAACCTTGGGCAGGAAACAAAGTCTTGAATTGTCGGGTGTCCAATTCTCATCAACAATATGTTTAGGAGAAGCAATTATAGAAGGTTGGTGGAAGTGTGCCAATTTCTAGAATTTCTTTGAGTTTTATCCTTGAATCAAGCAAGACCATCACTGATGTTTCAGGATCACGGTTTTGGCTCTCTACAAAACTGCTTTTATTGAGCCACCTTTCAGGATTTTGTCCAATAACTCATCAAGAAATAACCTTGTAAATATTGCTGTGCCAGAAAGTAAAAAATTACTCGAGTATGATAGAGGCCTATTAAAGGGTGTATGTGCTAGAGTGGTGGGGAATTTGTTGGCCAAATCTGAGAGGAACTGAGAAGCAAAGTAAATAATGGTAAAATGGATTATAGAATTATCCAGTACAGAAATGAATCCATACTGATGTAAGTAAATATGCAAAGGAGAATAGGAAATTCTTCCTAACTATAGAATGCTAACAAATGGATGCAGCAGAATGATGAAATCTGAACATAACCACCCACTTACCACCACCGTCACCATTGCTTTAAGGAAAAATCAGCATGGAAACTAGCAGTTGGATAGAAAACAAGATATGTACATAATATCAAAATACATTTTAATGAAATATTTATTAATAAAGGTTAAAAGTAGTAAATTTACAGTGGAGAAATCTAACAGACACAACCTGACCGAGTGTTCAAAGTTAACTTTGCAAGTAATGGGAAGCGTAAGCTGTCATGTGCTTCTGGGTGGAATACATTGAGGACACGATACTACTTCTGAGATATTCCTCCCCAAAATACACCGTCTGAATCTAATCATGAGAAAACTTCAGACAAACCAAAACTGACAGGCATTCTACAAAATATCTGGCCTGTACTGTTCAAAGAGTCAAGGTCTTACAAGATACGACTAGGGAAGTGTTCCAGGTTAAAGACCAAAGAAACATGATAACAAAGTGCAAGTTTGTTCCTAGATAAGATCCTCAAGCAGAAAAAAAATTTTTTTTTCCATAAAGGGCATTTGAGAATAATGGGAATATCTGGAAATGTTTGTATATTAGGAAATACTACTGTATCATTTCTGTACTGTATCAGTATGGAAAATGTCCTGATTTTGATCATTGTTCTATGATTATATAAAAGAACATCTTTGTTTTTAGGAAACACACACCGAAGTGTTTAGGAGTAAAGAGGCATAATATCTTTAACTATCTCTTAAATGGTTAATAAATATGTATACAGAAGTCCTCCCTTATCTGTGGGGTATACAGTCCAAGACTCCCAGTAGATGCCTGAAACCATGAATACATCAAACTTTATACCTACTATATTTTTTGCTATACTATGCACATACCTATGGTAAAGTTTAATTTAGAAATTAGGCACAGTAAGAGATTAACAACAATAACAAATAATGTCTGGGCATGGTGGCTCATGACTGTAATCCCAGTACTTCCTGCCAAGGCAGGAGGATTGCATAAGCCCTGGAGTTCGAGCCAGCCTGGGCAATATAGCAAGACCCCCATCTCCACAAAAAATGAAAATAAATTAGCTAATCATGTGTGCACCTGTAGTCCCAGCTGCTTGGGAGGTTAAGGCAGAAGGATTGCTTGTGCCCAGGAGTTCCAAGCTGCAGTGAGCTATGATTGCGCCACTGCAATCCAGTCTGGGTGACGGAGTGAGACCCTGTCTCAAATAATAATAATAATACTAAAGTAGAAGAACAATTATAATAATATGCTGTAATAATAGCTATGTGAATGTGGTCTCTCTGTCTCTCAAAATATTGTCCTGTGCGCACCTGTTTTCAGACCCTGTAACTGAAACCATGGAATGCAAAATTGTGGGCAAGGAGGGATTGCTGAATATATACAGGTATAAGGAGAGAGAGAGAGAAATAGAGTGATTAGGAGAGGGAAAGAGACAGAGAGAGGGAGAATGATAAAGTAAATATATGGCAAAATACAACAAATGTAACATTTGGAGAATCTAGGTGAAGAGTATAAGGGAATCTGTATTAGCTTTGCAATTTTTTGTAGGTCCGAAATTACTTCAAAAATAAAAATTAATCAAAGAAAACCTTATGAAATCCATTACTATACTTGTGGGAGGTTTAAACCTCAGCACTTTCCTCTTTTGAAACTTCATATGAACAAATTCTTACAGTTAAAGGCTACAAAAGCTTTGAGTTTTCCCAAAGACTGTATAGTTTCTTTTTTGTCTATTAAAATGTGCAACTGTTTCCCTTTTGACTTTGATCTCCAGAAAGCTCAGAGCTAGGCTTCTAGTGAACTACAGGAACTATATAGAACTGTATAGAATATTCTCCGTGTTCTATGAATCTCCATTGGTTCTCTGCTTCCTGTCATTCTCTAGTCCTGGGGCCTCTGTATCTCATCGGCTGCAAATCCTCTGTGGACTCAGAGAGGGTGCACATGACAACATCTTTATATTCAGCACTTCTGTATTCTAGTCTCTCTGTACCTTTCACCCTTTATTTTTTGTTTAAAATTTTTTTTTAATTTTAAAAAATTTAAAAAATTTTTTATTTTAAAGATGTGGAAGCCGGGCTGGGTGGCTCAGCCTGTAATCCCACCGCCTTTGGGAGGCTGAGGTGAGCGGATTGCCTGAGCCTGCAGGTTCAAGATCTGCCTGGACAACTTGGCAAGACCTCATCTCTACAATAAATCAAAAAATCAACCAGGCCTGGTAGCGAGCGCCTTTAGTTCCAGCTACTTGGAAGGCTGAGGCGGACGGATCGCCGGAGCCCGGCAGGTCAAGGCTGCGGTGGCCGGGAGCGGCCGCTGCACTCCAGTCTGGGCGACAGAGACTCCAACTCAAAAAAAAAAAAAAAAAAGATGTGGGGTACAATTCAGGGTTAGGTATAGAAATGTTCATTATGTAGGTACCCTTGTTGATGAGATATGCCCCCCACCAGTTTCCCCCTACTGCCAATCCTTTTCTTACAGTATTATGATAATTGTTCAAGTTCCGCTTATGAGCAAGAAGATGTGATCCTTAGTCCTTTGTTTCTGTGATAGATCACTCAGTATTATAGACTCTAAGTCCATCCAAGTTACTGTGAAGTTCATAATTTTGTCCTTTTTTGTGGCTGTGTAATATTCTATCATGTACATGCACCACTTTTTTTTTTAATCCAGTCTCTTTCGATGGGCAGCACAGTCGGTTCCTTGTTTTTGCTATTGTGAATAATGCTGCAATAAACATGCGTGTGCAGGTATCTTTTTCACAGAGTGACTTGAGTTCCTCCAGGTATATTCCCAGTAGGGGGATTGTGGGTTGTATGGAGGTCGATTTTTAGATTCTTTTAGGAATTGCCAAACTGTTTTCCACAGAGGTGGCCATCCTGACTGGAGTTAGGTGGTATCTCAGTGTGGTTTTAATTTGCATTTCTTTGATGACTGGTGAGGCTGAGCATTTTTTTCATGTATCTGTTGGCTGCTCGTATGTCTTCTTTAGAGAAGGGTCTATTCATATCTTCTGCCCACTTTGTAATAAGGCTGTTTGTTTTTTTCTTTTTGGCACGTTTGAGTTCCTTGTAGATCCTAGGTGTTAGGCCTTTGTCAGATAAACAGTTGGCAAAAATTTTTTTCCCAGTCTGTAGGCTGTCTCCCTGCTCTCTCAATGGTTTCTTTGACTTTGAGAAACTTGTCAGTTTAATAAGGTCCCACTTGTCTATCTTATCTCTTATGGCATTGGCACTTGGGGTTTTGATCAGGAATTGGTTGCCAGTTTCAATGTCCATAAGGGTATCTCCTGCATTTTCTAAGGTTCTTATAGTTTGAGGACTTTGATCCATTTAGTATTGATTTTTGTGTGTGATGATAGGTAGGGGTCTTGTTTTAATCTGTATGTAGTCAACCAGTTTTCCCAGCACCATTTACTGAATAGGTTCTCCTCTCACCAGTGGTTGATGGTGGAGGCTTTGTCGAAGATGAGTTGGCTGAGAAATTGATGTTTTGCTTCTGGAATCTCTATTCTGTTCCAATGGTCTATAAGCCTGTTCTTGTACCAATACTAGGATGTTTTGATTATTGTAGCTTTATAATAAAGCTTCGAGTCTGGGAGTGTGATGCTTCCCACTTTTTTTTTTTTTTTTTTTTGGCTGAGGATTGTTTTGTCTATTTGTGGTTGTTTATGTTTCCATATGAATTTCTGTAAGGCGTTTCTAGGTCCGAGAAGAATGCTGCTGGTAATTTAATGGGTTTTGTGTTAAAACTGTAGATTGTCTTGGGTAGGATGGACATCTTAACAATGTTGATTCTTCCAATCCACGAGCATGGAATATTTTTCCATTTGTTTGTGTCATCTTTGATTTCTTTGAGCAGTGTTTTGTAGTTTTCATTGTGAAGGTCTTTGACTTCTCTGGTTAGGAAGATGTCAAGGTATTTCACTTTTTTCTGCGGCTATTGTGAATGGGATCATTCTTTTTATTTGGATTTGTTTGTTTATTGTTGGTGTATAGTAATGCGACTGACTTTTGAGCATTTATTTATTTTTTATTTTTTGAGTTGGAGTCTCACTCTGTCACCCTGACTGGAGTGCAGTGGCCGCTCCCGGCCACCGCAGCCTCGACCTGCCGGGCTCCGGCGATCCTTCCGCCTCAGCCTTCCGAGTAGCCGGAATTACAAGCATGCGCTACCATGCCTGGCCGATTTTTTGATTTATTGTAGAGATGAGGTCTCGCTGCCCAGGTGGGTCTCGAACCCGCAGGCTCAGGCAATCCACTCACCTCAGCCTCCCAAAGGCGCGGGATGACAGGCTGAGCCACCAAGCCCGGCTTGAGCATTTATTTTATACTCTGAGACTTTGTCAAAGTCCTTTATTAGTGCAAGGAGGTTTCTGACAGTTTCTCTTGGGTTTTTGAGGCATAGAATTATGTCATCTGCAAAGAGGGATAACTTGACTTCCTCTTTTCCTATTTGGATATCCCTGATCTCCTCTTACCTGATTGCTCTAGCTAGGACTTCCAAAACTATGTTGAAAAGGTGGGGTGAGAGTGGACATCCTTGTCTTGTTCCTGTTTTCAGGGGAAATAGTTCCAATTTCTGTCTGTTTAGCAGTATGCTGGCTGTGGGTTTCTCATGGATGGCTCTTACTATTTTGAGATATGTTAAGTCTATGCCTCATGGGTTTTTTATCAAGAAGGAATCCTGAATTTTATCAAAATCTTTTTCCACGTCTAATGATATAATCATGTTTTTTGTTTTTACATCTGTTGATGTATTTAATTACGTTATAGTCTCTCTTTTTTAGATTATAAAGTATCGTTTATTTAGAAAGTAAATTAGAGAGAGAGAAAGGGAGATTCACCTCCTGAAGATAGAGGAGAGGGCCAAAGCCAGGAAACAGCCTGGCCAACGTTTATGGTCTTGCTAATATTAAACAAGCCCTGCATCCCAGGGATGAAGCCTACTTAGTCATGGTGGATGATTTTTGAGATGTGTTGTTGGATCCAGTTTGCTAGAATCTTGTCGAGAATTTTAGAATCTATGTTCATCAAGAATATTAGCCTATACTTCTCTTTCTTTATTGGATCTTTACCTGGTTTGCGTATCAATGTGATGTTAACTTCATAAAATAACTATTGGAGAGTTCCATCTCTCTCAATTGCCTGGAATACTTTCAATAGGAATAGTATCAGTTTCTTCTTGTATGTTTTGTAGAAGCACACTGGAAAGTCATCTGGTCCAGGGCTTTTGTGTGTGTGGGGGGGGTAGTTTTCTTATGACGTAGTCGATTTCCTGGATTGTTATTGGTCTCGATTTCTTGTTTTAACGTGGGGAGGTTGTGTGATGTCAGAAAGTCCTCCATTTCCTTTAGGATTTCAAGTTTGTTTCCATGTAAGTGCACACACTAGTCTCTGAAAATCTTTTGTATTTCTTCGAAGTCAGTTGTGACTTGATCTTTTGCATTTCTGTTTGTGTTTATTTGGACTTTTTCTCTCTTTTTCTTGGCCAGTCTATCTAGAGGTCCATCAATCTTGTTTATCCTTCCAAAGAACCAGTTTTTTGTTTTGTTGATTTTTTGTATTATATTTTTGTCTACTATGTCCCGAATTTGGGCTTTTATTTTGGTGACCTGGATTCTTCTGCTGAAGTTAGGGTTTTTGTGGTCTTGCTTTTCCAGCTTCCTTAGGTAATTTGTTAGACTGTTAACTTGTGATCATTCCATTTCCTTCATGTGTGTTCATAGAGAAATGAATTCCCCTCTTAGGACTGTTTTCATGGCATCCCAGAGGTTTTGGTAAGATGTTTCTTCATTTTCATTTGTTTCCAAGTATCTTTTAATCTCTATTTTGATTTTCATGTTGACCCAGGAGTTGTTTAGCATCATGCTACTTAGTGTCCATGTCTTTGTGGGGTTTGAGGGAACTTTGTTGGTGTTGATATATATTTTTATTCCACTGTGGTCTGAGAAGGTGCATGGCAGAATTTCAATCTTATGGAATTTGTTTATCCTTGATTTATGGCCTAGGATGTGGTCGATTGTAAAATACGTTCCATGCAGTGATGAGTAGAATGTATAATCCATGGTTGTTGTGTAGAGGGTTTTGTAGGTGTCAGTTAATTCCATTTGTTCAAGTGTCACATTGAAGTTCTGGATCTCCTTGCTGACTTTTTGTCTTGATGATCTGTCTAGAATTGTTAGTGGGGTGTTTAAGTTCCCAGTTAGGATAGTGTTAGAGTCAATATCTTTTTTTAGTTTACCTAGAAGCTGCTTTATGAAAGTTGGTGCTCCTATGTTGGGTGCATATATGTTTAGGATGGATATTACTTGTTGATGGACTGAACCTTTATCATTATGTAGTGACCTTCTGTATCTTTTTAAATTTTTGATAGCTTAAAGAGTATTTTGTCTGATATTAAGATCATTACTCTTGCTTTCTTTTGTGTTCCAATCACCAGAAGTTTTGTTTCCCATCCTCTTACTTTGAGTCTGTGAGTGTCCTTTCTGGTGAGATAAGTCTCTTGGAGACAATATATTGTAGCCTCGTGCTATTTTGTCCATTTTGCCATTCTGTGTCTTTTCAGTGGTTCATTTAGTCCATTCATATTCAGGCTACTTATTGAGATGTGAGAGTTCATCCCTGTCATGAGGTTCTTACAGAGTTTGCCATTGTTGCTGCTGTTTGTTTGTTTATTTATTTGTTGTCTTTCTTTTGATTTGGAGGTTGATACCTGTGTGTTTTCAATCTTTTCCCCGCATTCTTGGGAAGGGCATCATCATTCTTTTTTTCCTTTCTTCTGTGTTTAATACTTTCTTAAGTGATTCTTGTAGAGCTTGTCTGGAGGCAGTATAAACTCTTAGGGATTAAATGTCTGGGAAGGATTTTAATTCTCCATCACTGATGAAGCTTAGCTTAGCTGGGTAGGTAATTCTTGGTTAAAATTGCTTATCTTTGAGAATTTTGGAGATTGGGCTCCAAACTCTCCTAGTCTGAAGTGTTTCTGTAGATAATTCTGCTGTTATGGGTCTCTTTTCCAGATTTCCATGACCTGCTTTCTCCACGTACCCTGGGGCTTGTGCCACTCTGCCGTCACAGGTGAGGGTGTGGGTCAGGTGTCAGGTGGTGAGGAGAAGCTGTTTTCTTAGGAGAGCCCGAGAACAGCAGATGATCCTGAGCAGGGGGCTCCAATCTCAGGGCAGTGGGTGGGAGGGATGCAGTCACCTCAGAGGAGAGCCCTGGGTACATGAACCCGAGTTTCCCCTCAGGTGGACTTTCATTCACCCATCAGCACACACCCACTCACACAGAGAATATTTTTTTTTTGAGTTGGAGTCTTACTCCATCACCCAGGCTGGAGTGTAGTGGCACACTCACGACCACCCTAGCATTGACCTGCTGGGCTCCAGTGATCCTTCCACCTCAGCCTTCCAAGCAGCTGGAACTACAGGTGCACAATACCATGCCCAGCTAATTTTTGATTTATTGTAGTGTCGAGGTCTCACCAAATTGCCCGGGTGGGTCTCGAACCTGCGGGTTCAGGCAATCCACTCACCTCAGCCTCCCAAAGTGCCGGGATGACAGACTGAGCCACCAAGCCTGGCCTCGCACAGAGAGTCTTTGTGGACACTCACTTTTGCAGAGACTCTCACAGTCCGACTTGTTTCGTCGCCATCTTGCTGGAAATCTCCTCACCCTCTGTCTCATTTAAGGCACATCAGGCCCTCGACATCATTTTGTTCAATGTTGCTTCATTATAATGTTGATGAGAAAACCAACTGATTATTGGTGGGTCCTCTGGCTAGGTGGAGTCAGTCTTCCCACGTCTGGCTGGGTTTTCTCTGGGTTCCTCCCACATGCCAAAGCAGTGTCCGGGAGGTTCACTGGCATGTCCCCATGGTCCCTTTGTGAGTGGTGTGGGTCACCTGCAATGGGAACATCCTGGCTGGGGCAGCCCGGCCTGGTGCCCTGAACTGTGGGGACAGGCTCTGGTCACCTGTGACCCTGAACTGGAATAAGTGGGTAAATCATGATCTCACTTGTTTTGATTAGTCTTTCTTTATTAAACATACATATAGCTCACATTTATTTCAATGCTTAGTATTAGAAGAGACTTGGTCTTTATTTAGATGTTTGGTGATGCTTTTGTGATTATAAATATGCCCTAGGAACTTAACTCTGGTTTAAATCAATTGGTTTTGTTATAGGTCATTTCACTTCAAGTCACAGTTTCCAAGAACCCATGGAGGGCATTAATTGAGGACGTACCATATACAAAACTACACCAGATGGCTACTCATGCTACTGTCCCCACTTCACAGATGGGGAAACTGCAGCAAAGATGTCAGGGAGCACTAAGCCCTTAAGCTCAGCAAGCGGGAGAGCTGAGAGTCAGCTGGGCAGGTGGATTTGTTGCGGGAGCTTGAGCGTACTATCCTCGGAAAGGTGGGAGTTGAAGAGAGGGATAGCGCTCGCTTCACTGGTGCACACAGGTCTCAGCAGAGTTAACGCTCAGGCACAAGGTAAACAGTCTTGAAAATAAATACAGTCCACTTGATGTTGTGATAACTTTTTTTTTTCACTCTGTTGCCCAGACTGGAGTGCAGTGGCCACTCCCAGCCACCGCAGCCTCGACCTGCTGGGCTCCGGCGATCTTTCCGCCTCAGCCTTCCAAGTAGCTGGAACTACAGGCGCACACTACCACGCCCGGCTCATTTTGATTTATTGTAGAGATGAGGTCTCACCAAGTTGTCCAGGCAGCTCTCGAACCCACGGGCTCTGGCAATCCACTCACCTTGGCCTCCCAAAGCATGGGATTACAGGCTGTGCCACCGAGCCTGGCCATTGTGATAACTTCTAAATGTGGAAATATGTAAAAGAAAGAAAGGAAGTATTTTTAGCAAAATAAAGAGTATTCTTCCTGAACTTTGTACATAAATAGTTCAACCCCATGGCATTAATTGATGACGCGCTCATGTATGGTCAGAGAAGAACCAGGTGAGGAAAGGGAGCATTCCCAGGCTAGGAAAAATGTTCAGTGCATCACAAACATGGCAACAGCTGCTAAAGGGGTAGGAAAGTTGGCTATTTTCCCGCATCGTCATTGTTTAGGGGAAAAAAGGCCAATGTATACATACATAGTCATCAGTATTCACAGGGGATTGGTTCCAGGATCCCTTCAGATTCCAACATTAGGGGATGCTCATACAAGATGGTGTCATATTTGCATACAACCCCCACACATCCCCCTGCACACTTTAAATCACCCCTAGATCACTTATAATACTCAATCCACTATGGATGCTATAGAAATAGTTGTTACAGTGTATTATAAGGTAACATGACAAGAAAAAAAAAATTTCATACATGTTCATTACAGATGCAATTCTTGATTTGCGAGTATGTTCAATCCGAGGTTGGTTGAATCCAGCAATGTGAAACCCATGCATATGCAGGGTCGTGTGTGTGTGTGTGTGTGTGTGTGTGTGTGTGTGTGTGTGTGTATTAAACTTAAAATTACCTGTAAGATGAGAGATTAGAAAGAGAAATGCCTCTAGTACCCACCAATGATAATCAGAAAAAGCAGATGTATTCACTGACTGATCTAGACATCTCACCCACTACCCCATGCTGACCCAATCTGACTGAGTCCCCAGGCTAACAAAGGAAGCTGCTGCCATTCTGAAGCAGAGATGGGGGTGCAGAGACTGGCTCAAGGCGCATGGTTTCCCTTTCCTGGAATGCACTTTCTCTACTGCCTGGCTACTGCCAAACTAGGGTGGTTCTTCCTGTCAATCTGTCTCATAAAGCCCTGTGTTTTCCTTCATAAAATTTACCATGGATTGTAATTCGAAGCAAATGAGCTTCTACTTAACGATCGGCATAACAGCTTGCAAGATACAAACAAAGCTATGTTCGAACCAAAGAAATGAACATCATGAGTAGAGGTTGGGCACAGTCACATTCAGGGTGATCAACTTGTTGAGAATGTTCCCATCTTGTCACCGAAAGTCCTGTGTCCTGGGAAACCCCACAGCAGTCTCACTGCCATGTGGTTTATCTTTGCTACAGGATCACTCCTGGTCCATACAGTCCCCTTCGTGCAAACTGGGGAAAAAAAGGCAGACCTCTCCTTTTGGCACACAACCAGGAAAAATTTCCCTTTGTCCATGCAGAGACTGTCACAAGCCTGGGTGCACAGCTTGGTGATTACGGGTGCCATGATTTTAGTCCCCACTTGAGACCTGTGGGCAAGGTGCAAACACATGACAGCTCTGCTTTGCTTGGATTGCAACCTCATAGCCCAGGGGCCAAACTCTAGCCCACAGCTATCTTTTGTTAGGCCTGTTTTTAAAGCATTCTAAGCCCCAGTGTGTATAATGTGGCAGAGTCTACATAAAAATACAGATTTGGGGTTCTCTTGAAAAGATCTAGTAATACTCTACCTTCCTTTTCCATGACGACAGGAGGCTGGAGTCATATGGCAGCTGCTAACTTCACAAATTACCCAGTTCCCCATCACCCTCAAGTGCACTGGCTTGGAAGCTGAGCAGAAAGTTGTAACACGGTTTTTGTTTTGTAAATATTTATTTCAATATTTCTGGGGGAGACAAATAGTTTTGGTCTAGGCTTGAAGAGTACCCACCTCTTCCACTTGTGCACATTGTACCCAGTAGGTATTTTCTGTCCCCTCCACCCTTCCCTTTTCCCCCTTCCGAGTCGCCAATGTCCATGACATCATTTTCTGTGTCTTTGCTGAATCTTAGTTCAGTTCCCACTTATAAGCAAGAACATGCAATGTTTGGTTTTCTGTTCCTGAATTAGTTCGCTTAGGATGATGTTCGCCAATTCCATCCAAGTCGCTGCAAAAGACATTACATTATGTTATTCTTTTTGATAGCTGAGTAGTGTACCATGGTGTCTATATGCCACATTTTCATTATGCGCTGATTAGTTGATTGGCATTTAGGTTGATTTCACATCTTTGCGATTGTGAAGTGTGCCACAGTGAACATGTTGGTGCAGGTGTCTTTTTTATAGAATGACCTCTGTTCCTTAGGGTAGATAACTTGGAGTGGAATTGCTGGGTCAAATGGTAGATCTACTTTTAGTTGTTTGAGTGATTTCCATACCACTTTCCATAGAGGTTTTATACTAATTTGCACTCCCATCAACAGTGTATAAGTGTTCCCTTTTCTCCACATTCACGCCAGCATCTACTTTTATTTTTATTTTTAATAATGGTCATTCTGACCAGTATAAGGTGGTATCTTACTGTGGTTTTGATGTGCGTTTCACTGATAATTAGTGATGTCGAGCACTTTTTCTTTCTTTCTTTTTCTTTTTTTTTTTTGGTCATTAGTTTATCTTCTTTAGAGATAATTATTCATGTCATTTGCCCAGTTTTGAATGGGATAATTTTTTCTTGCCAATTTCAGTTATTTGTAGATTCTGGATATTAGACTTTTGTCAGATGTATATTTTGTGAATAACTTCTCCCATTCTGTCAGTTGCCTATTTGTGCGATGATTATTTCTTTTGCTATGCAGAAGCTTTTTAGTTTGATTAAGTTCCACTTTTTTTTTTGTATTAGTTGCATTTGCTTTTGGGGTTTTAGCCATAAATTATTTGCCTGGGTTGAAGTCCAAAAGAGTTTTTTGCATACTCTTCTTCCAGGATTTTTATGGTTTCAGGTCTGACATTTAAATCTTTAATCGATCTTGAGTTAATTTTTGTATATGGGAAGAGATGGGGGTCAAGTTTCATTTTTCTGCATGTAGCTATACAATTTTCCCAGAACCATTTGTTGAATAGAATGTCCTTTTCCCAGTGTAAATTTTTGTCTGCTTTGTCAAAGATCAGCTGGTTGTAAGTGTTTGGGCTTATTTCTTGATTCTCTATTCCACTGGTTCATGTGTCTGCTCTTGTACCAGGACCATCCTGTTTTGGTTGCTACAGCCAGCCTTGTAGTATTATTTGAAGTCAAGTAATATGATGACTCCAGTTTTGTTCTTTTTGTTTAGGATTGTTTTGACTATTCTGGCTCCTTTTTGGTTCCATATGAATTTCAGGATTGTTTTTATTTAATTCTGTGAAAAATGACATTGGTAGTTTGATAGGGACTGTGTTGAATCTGTAGATTACTTTGGGTAATATGGTCATTTTTACAATGTTTATTCTTCCAATCCATGAGCATGGATGTTTTTCCATTTTTTGTGTCCTCCACAATTTCTTTCATCAGCGTTTTATAGTTCTCTTTGTAAAGATCTTTCACCTCCTTGGTTAAATATATTCCTGGCTGCTAACATAAATGGAGTTGAGTTCTTGATTTGACTCTCAAATTGGTCACTATTGGTGTATAATAGTGCTACTGATTTGTGTGTGTTTATTTTATACCCTGAAACTTTACCAAATTTATTTATCAAGTCCAGAAATCCTTTGAAAGCATCTTTAGAATTCTCTAGGTATAAAATCATATTTGTTGGCATAGAGAAATAGTTTGATTTCTTCTTTTCCAATTTGGATACCCTTTACTTCTTTTTTTGCCTGATTGCTCTGGCTAGGACTTCCAGTACTATGTTGAATAGTAATGGCAAAAGTAGACATTCTTGCCTTGTTCCAATTCATCTTTTTTCCATTCAGGATGACATTGGTTGTGGGTTTTTATTATTTTGAGAATGTTCCCTCTACGTCCCTCTTGCTGAGGGTTTTTATCACGAAGGAATGCTGTATTTTGCCAAACGCTTTTCCTACATTTATTGAAATTATCAAATGATTTTTGTTTTTAATTCTGTTTATGTTGTGGATCATGTTTATTAACTTGCATATGTTGAACCAGCCTTGCATCCCTGGGATAAAACCTACTTGGTCATAGTGTATTTTTTTTAATGCGCTGTTGAATTTGGTTTGCTAATATTTTGTTGAGAATTTTTTGCATCTATGTTTTCATAAGGGATATTGATCTGTAGTTTGTTATTGTTGTTGCTGTTGTATCTTTTCCTGGCTTTGGTATCAGAGTGATATTGGCCTTTTTAGTTTGATTAAGTTCCACTTGTTTATTTTTGTATTAGTTGCATTTGCTTTTGGGGTGTTAGCCTTTCCCTCTCTTCAATTTTGTGGAATAGCTACAGTAAAACTTGTACCAGTTCTTTGAAGGTATGATCGAATTCAGTTGTGAGTCCATCAGGTACTGGACTTTTCTTTATCGGGAGACTTCTATTACTGTTTCAGTCATGCTACTTCTTATTGGCCAGTTCAAGATTTTTTTTTTAATAACCATCTTTGTTTTGTTTTGTTTTTTACTGTTGTTATTTGAAAGTCTGTTTTATATGATATGATAATGGCTACTTCTGATTGTTTTTGGTTTCCATTTGCACGGAATATTTTTCCCCACCCTTAACCTTGAGTCTATAGGAGTCTTTGTGAGTTAAGTGGGTCTCTTGAAGGCAGCAGATATTTGGGTTGTGTTTTTTTTAAATCCATTCTGCCAGTCTATAGCTTTTTAGTGGAGCATTGAGACCATTTATGTTTAGAGTTAATAATGATATGTAAGGTGCTATTCCATTCATCATACTGGTTATCTGATTATTGATTGATTGATTAATTTTCTCTCTTGTATTGGTGTGCCATAAGGCCTGTGAACTGTATGATTTCCAGCATTTTTCCACTGGTGCATTTTCACCTTTTGTTTCAGTATTTAGAACTCCTGTAATGTGTTGTTTTTTTCTAAACCTAACTTACTTTGTTTACTTCTGTGACTGCCTGACCTCTGTAGGTTTTTTGTTGTTGTTGTTTGTGGCTTTTGTTTATTTGTTTTTTGGTAGAGACAGGGTCTCATTATGCTGCCCAGGCTGGTCTCGAACTGTTTGGCTCAAACAATCCTCCCACCTTGGCCTCCTGAGTAGCTGTGTCTATAGGTGCACCACCCAGCTCCCATAGGTTTTAAGCATTCAGTCTCGGCTACTGTCTGACTCTTCACTGATCACAAGGTGACAACAGCAAGTTCAAGCCTCACAACCTCTTGACTTTAAGTCTTAGAGTCCTGCCACGCCTCGCTGCCTACTGCTGACTCTTGGTAGAACCGGACTGGACCTTAGCAGCATGTGAATGTGGATGTGCACATCTGCACATCCATCTGTTTGCAGTCTCGGATTTTTCACGTCATGTCCTTAGAGCTCTTGCGGCTTGGAGGAATTCTCATGTGTTTGCCATGCTTTTGTATTGTTTGCCAGCCACATCTTGAGGAAGGTGAAGGACCAGGGAGCTGGGTGAGTATTTCAGGCTGAGGGATGGGTCAAGGCAGAACAAACCGTGTGCAGGGCAAGGAAGGAGAACGAGCTGCTCTGGAACTCCTCAATACTTTCCCGGTTGTGTCTTTCTCTCCGTTTCTATAGAGGCTGATGCCATTCATGCTGCCCATCTTCTCCATGTCATCAGCCAGAAACAAGTGCTGAAATGAAGGCCATCCGTTCTGACTAGTTGTAGGGAATGCCTAGTTGCCAAGTTGTAGGGATCTCCCGAGGAATACAAGACAAAAAATGAACATCATAGAGGCCAGACCTGATGTGAACCCTTAGGGGTATAGATGACCTTTGGCCTTCAGTGGATGTCCAGAAGCAAGAAAGACAGTATTCTGGCCTTCCCTGTACAGTTTTCTGGCATAAGTCCCACTGTGTCAACTAATGTAGCTCTCTCTTTCTAAAAAATCTTGCAGAGATGAAGGTCTCACTGTGTTGCCCAGGCTGGTCTCATACTCCTGGCCTCAAGCGTCTTACCTCAGCCTCCCAAAGCCCTGGGGTTACAGGCATGAGCCACCACACCTGGTCTGATGTGCTTCTTTTGACTTGGGGAAGATGCTTGACAACACTGTCGTGAGTACCCAGCAAAGTAATGCAGCAAGTATTCACAAGCGCGAAAATGCCAGCAAATGGTATGTATGAAAGGACACATCAGGCCGGGCTCGGTGGCTCAGCCTGTCATCCCGCGCTTTGGGAGGCCGAGGCGAGTGGGTTGCCTGAGCCCGCCGGTTCGAGACCCGCCCGGGCAACTTGGTGAGACCTCCTCCCTACAATAAATCAAAAATCAGCCGGGCGTGGTAGCACGCGCCTGTCGTTCCAGCTCCTTGGAAGGCTGAGGCGGAAGGATCACCGGAGCCCGGCAGGTCGAGGCTGCGGTGGCCGGGAGCAGCCGCTGCACTCCAGTCTGGGCGACAGAGGGAGACTCCAGCTCAAAAAAAAAGAAAAAAAGACACATCAGCCTAGGCAAGTCAGAGGCACGCCAGAATAAACAGATCCACTGTAAGATGGAAATGACACTGCTTTTTGCCCCATGTGCAGATTAGGAGTCTGGGCAGTTACTGAAGAGGAGCTTTGCTGTGTGCATCAGCAGAAAGGTGGGGTGTAATCTGGGGATGGGCAGAAGGCAGAGATGAGTTTGCATCTTTGTCATTTCAGAGGAGAAACTCGAGAATACTTTGTCGCTGAAGGGAATGACCCAGTAGATAGAAACTGAACATGCAAGATAAAGGGGTCACTGCAGAAGCCTTTGAGAACATTAGAGGCAAGAAAGAGGGGGCCTTGGGGAAGAGCAGTCATCCTTATCCTGTGCACCAGGGCGATGAATGTGGGTGCACCTGTAGACACGACGGTAGCTGAAGCGGTGGGAAGCTGAGTGACTTACAGCAAAGAGTTTTCCTCCAAACGCGGAAAGACATTTCATCTGAGGCATTCATCTGAGTTTTCATGGGGAAAGGGGACACGAAACTTCGGATATGGTTGAGGGAGGCAGGGAGGGGATGGGACTTTGGGATTTCACCGTCGCAGGGAGGCTCCGAGTGTCTGGGGAATGGGGCAGGAGGGACTCCCAGAGCGAGGGGGGAAATGGAGTCCTCACACTTTGTATTTTTACTTAGGCTGTCTATAGCAGTGCTGCAGGTTTTGAGCTAGTGAGTCTTCACCAAGACCTTTTTGAAATGCCTACTCCTGATCGAAATTGTAAAACCTCAAAGAAACCAAATTCTGTCGAATCAGACAATGAAGACGGAAAATGTGTAGTTCCCACCAAGGGAAGGAGAGAAGAAGATCCCTAGAGAGCTGCCCAGCCCAGTGGCCTAAGAGAGAGAGACAAGAGTCCCTGAAGTCCCATTTAGACACAGAATCTAGTGTGTTTTCGTAGCCAGGCCGGGGCCGAGTGTCTGCGTGAAGGTGCCTACAGGCCTTCCTTCCTGAATTGGTCACTCGGCGTTCCTCTCAATAGTCAAGAAAAGGGAAATGATGTGAGGGTAAGATTTACAAAGATGAGGACATTTTAAACTGATTATCAACTGCTTCCGAATGACATTTCTCCTTTTGCTTAGAGAATCACAACATGGGTGCAGAAATGAGTATTTTTTTGTTTTTAATCACTGACTCGGCACAGTAGTAAAGTAGGTGTCCTGCGGCAGAGCGTGACACGGTTAGGATGACGCAGAGGGACAGCTCAGTGGGCGGCAGTGTACGACAAATTCTGCAGCTTATTAAGAAACAGGAAGCTTAAATAAAATGTGTGCTTTGGTCCTACGTATAAAAAACCTTTTTTTAAAAGAAGCTCTTTTGCTAACAAAGAAGAGTGGTAGGGTTTTATTTTGTTTTGTTCTGCAATCTCAGACTGACCTCTCCAGGACTCTTAGCCCGCTAAACGGACTGGTGTCAGGACCGAGTGCCTTAGACGCTCACAAGCTGGAACTCAGTGTACTGACCTCCAGCCACCTTTGGTTTAATCAGTGTGCTGTTCTGGTGAAATACAAGTCATTTGATCTGATTCCATTGAAACCCTCACAAACAGTAAAATCAAGCAGCAACTTAGGACTTAGAAAAGTGGTTTTCAATTTTTAAAAATAGAACTCAGAGTAGATTTTATATTATGACCCAGTACTTAAGTAAATACACTCTCATTTTAAAACAAATGGAAAATGTTTCACAAAATAGTATCTGCTTTTAGAACACATGTTGCATTCTGGTCAACATATTCTATTCTACTCTGCTCTGTTCATTAAAAGAGATGGGGCTAAAATGCATTTATATCAACTAGCGGGTTGTGAACCAGTTTGAAAAATACAGGCTTAGAAAATGTATTTTTCTCTACTTTAATTATTTATGTAGTAGAACGACAGCCAAGATTTTATAAACAGGAAAACATTTGAGATTGATATTCAAGGACATCTGACTAAAACAAAGGTATTTATTTTTAACACAGTAGCTACCACTTACTGCCTACTCTTTAAGCCATTACAGTATTAGACTCTTTCCAAACACTTTCTCTAGTCTTTGCAACAACCTTGTAATTTGGTACTATTGTCCCTATCGAGTGAAGAACTCCAACCCCACAGAGGACAGCAAGAAGTCACAAGACTCCAAAGGAGATGACAAAGCAAGCAGACCAACTGGCCTCACAATGTAGTTGCTGGACGCAGATGAGACTCGGTAAACCAGAGTATGAGAGTTCATTACTCTTAGCACTGCTGACCACAGCAGATCAGCACGACAGGGCCAGTCCCCCTGACTCCAAGTCCCGTGGGATGGGCCTGACTGCAGCTCCCATACGGACCAAGGGCTGGACACCCTGGACGGCAAGCCGTAGCAGGCCAGTCTCCTCCCTGTGGGGTGAGAGGTGGCGTGGCTGTTGTGCTGTGGTTGCCAGCGGTCCCCAGCCTTTTCGGCCTCAGGGACGGGTTTTGTGGAAGACAATGTTTCCATATATGGGGGCAGGGAGGGGGGGAGAAAGGGATGTGCAGTCAGACCTCACTGCTGATGTTAGCCTGTCCTTGCAGCTGCACTGCAGTGCTGGCATCACTGCCTCAGCTCCACTCCAGATCATCAGGCATTAGATTCTCATAAGGAGCACGCAACCTGGATCCCGCCCATGTGCAGTTCACAACAGGGTTCCTGCTCCTATGAGAATCGAATGCTGTGGCTGACAGAAGGCGGAGTTCGGGCGGTCATGCAGGTGAGGGGGTGCAGCTGTAAATACAGATGAGTCTCCTGCTGTGCAGCCTGGTTCCTAACAGGACACGGACCAGTACCAGTTCACGGCCCTGGGGGTGGCGGGCCCCTGGCCTATGGGGCCAGCTTCACAGATGGCAGCAGGTCAGATGATGGTGGCCTCGCAGCTTGGCATACTCGGCAAGGACACGCCAGGTCCCTGGGGCTGTGGAGGATTGCCTCTCCCTACAAGTCTCCATTTTATAGTCGAGGCATCCCAGGCAGAGAGACATCATTTTCTTACCTTCACATGAATAATGTGGTAGGACACACATTTTAATCCATCCACCTTACTCTGATGCAAATGCTCTTTTGATCCATATCTTACCTGGTGCCTTTCACCCAGGATATACCTAAAGTTGCCACCTGGAAGTTATGGGCAATTAATGATGTCCTTGTACATGGATCACTTCACACATAGACAAGCATAGATGTAAGAACAATTCCTAGGAGTGGAGTTTCTAGCCAGAGGCCTTTGTGATTTTGACTGATAGTGCCGAATTGTCCTTCATAAAAGGTTGCATCAATCTGTACTCAAAACAATTTAGTGAGAGAGAACCTATTTCCTTATACCTTCAAAAACAATGCTATCAAACTCTTCAGTTTTCTCCAGTGCCATAGGATAAAAATGGAATCTCACTGCAGTCTTAATTTCTGTTCTTGTGAGAGTGTGTCTTTTTAACAGTCGTTTACATTTCCTTTTCTGAAACTGTCACATGCTTTTCTCATTTTTCTACTGAGTTGTCCTTTTTCTTCTTTTTCTTTTATTTTGAGTCAGAGTCTCACTCTGTCACCCAGGCTGGAGTGCAGTGGCACACTCACGGCTACCCCATTGTCAACCTTCTGGGCTCTGGTGATCCTTCCACCTCAGCCTTCCAAGTAGCCTGAACTACAGGTGCGCGCTACCACGCCCGGCTAATTCTTGATTTTTATTGTACAGACGAGGTCTCGCCAAGTTCCTCGGGCTGGTCTCGAGCCGGTCTCGAGCCCGCGAACTCAGACAATCCATTTGCCTTGGCCTCCCAAAGTGCTGGGCTGACAGGCTGAGCCACTGAGCCCTGCCCTTTTTCTTAATTTCTAAGAGCTTTTTATGTATAAGTATATTAAAAATACTTTTTCTTATTTTATTTATGCAAATTTTTTCATGCACAATTTTTTCACTTTGTGTCATCACACTTAGCATTTTCTTTATGGCTTCAGAGTTTAAGGAAGGTTGTCTCATCCTGAAACTACACTTTTGAATCTCCGTTTTATTTTAAGAGTGTCTTTCATCTCTCTGAAGTTACTATGATGTCAAGGGTGAGATGTCATTCTGCTCCTCTCCCCACATGACTATTCACTTGTCCTATACCTTATATTTAAGACATTATATTCTCTATAGAGATAGCTATTACATTATCATATACATAAATATAAATATATATGTTTATACAAGCCCCCCCCCAAAAACGGAATCACTTTTTGGAGGGCAGGACCCTTATAGTGCAGGCTTCTTTGCTACCCAAGTGGTCTAGAAACCCACAGGCAACAGTGTGCCAGCTGGTGCTGGTGTGAGAGGCTTCAGTTCATTGTTTTGGAGATTCTTTCAACGTATTTGCCCATTTCGTGATGGGTAACTTATGAGAGCACCTGCCCACACTGAACTGAGTGTTCAGCAGTTTTTGACCCAAAATTACGTGACCCCTGTGCCTATCCTCCTTTCTTACCTCCCTCACATATGTGTGTGCATGTCTATTTCTGGACTCTATTTCATTGATCCGAGCAGGTGCCAGCACCACATCACTTTAATTCTTGTTGCCTTAAATATGTATATATTTTTTTTGTATTGGAGTCTCACTCTGTCGCCCAGACTGGAGTGCAGTGGCCGCTGCAGGGCTCCAGTGATCCTTCCACCTCAGCCTTCCAAGTAGCTGGAACTACAGGCGCGCGCTACCACGCCCGGCTAATTTTTGACTTATTGTAGAGATGAGGTCTTGCCAAGCTGCCCAGGTGGGTCTTGAACCCACGGGCTCAGGCAATCCACTCACCTCAGCCTCCCAAAGCGCTGGGATTACAGGCTGAGCCACTGAGCCCGGTTTAAATATGTTTTACTTACCTGCAGAACTTACCTACTTCATAACTTTTATTTTTCAGCATTTTTTTTTTGCCAGCTATTCTGCTACGCTTAGTTTTCCTTAAGAACTTTGGGATCCATTTTTCTTTCTTTTAAACATCTACACTGAGCACTGTGGCTCAAGCCTATAATCCCAGCACTTTGGGAGGAGGAGGCGAGAGGATCGCCTGAGCCCGCAGGTTCGAGACCAGCCCAGGCAACTTGGCAAGACCTTGTCTCTACAATAGATCAAAAAAATTAGCCAGCCATGGAGGTGTGTGCCTGTAGTTCCAACTACTTGGAAGGCTGGGGTGAAAGAATTGCCTGAGCCCAGCAGGTCGAGGCTGCGGTGGCTGTGAGTTTACCACTGCACTCTAGCCTGGGCGACAGAGTGAGACTCTGACTCAAAAAAACCAAAAATAAATAAATAAAAATCTAGATGCAATTGCACTGTGTTTACCTTATATTTATAAGATAACTTACGGAGAATTAACATCTTTATCAGGTGACTTTTCCCAATTGCTCAGGCCAAAAACTTTGGAGACACCTTTGATGCTCCTGGCTGCCCCATTCTTCATCTGATCCAACAGCAAACCTGTCAGCAGTTCCTTCAGGATCCATCTAGAAACTGACCACTTCCCATGCACTCCCTTCTCCACCTGCATCAAGGCACCATCAATTCTCAACACACAAGTCAGACCACTTCGGTCTTCTGATGAGAACCCTCTGGAGGTTTCCTGCCTCATTCAGAGTAAAAAACAGACTTGGAGCAAAAATCCTGTGAATATCTGGGGGACTGTCCCAGACAGAGGAAACAGCCAGAACAAAGGCCACAAGGCACGAACAAGGGCACAGTGATCGGAGACAGGGACAGGCATGGCAGGAGACAGTGGACCAGGGCCTTACAGACCAGTTCAGGCTAAAAACAGCGAAAAGCGTTAGCTACGAGGGGTGGGAACTGGGACAGGAGGGGTGTAGACAGGGAAAATTATCTTTTTACATTAAAAGCCTGCACAACAACTTGACTTCTAGAACTATCTATATGTATGACTTTGATAAAGATAAAAACTTAGTAAGAACTCTAAAAACACTGACATATGAAAGAAAAATATAGAACCGAACGGAAAAATTTAACAGATGGTATTTGTCAGCATGTAGTGGGAGTTAAGCTTTCTTTTAGCAGATGGATGGACATTCTTATAACCAAAACTGCATGATTTCTCAGTTATCATGAGGATTTTAAACAAAATAACATCTACCCATTTAAAATTTAATCTGTGAGCTGGAAGGCAAAGAATAGTCACTGCATCCAGCATTTACCAAGTGAAACTTCAAAGTGACAAATTGTGGATTTAGTGATCATCAGAAAAAGGATGAAATGGTTCAAGTTTTTTATTCTTTCCACTTCCATGGTTAAAAAATTCATACTACCGGGTAGATATTTGAGGAAAAAAAGGATGCTTTTAGGAATACAAAAGACAGTGCAAAGAATGGAAATTAAAATGCTTGCTTCCACGGAAGAAGCCTCAGAGAGATGAAAATCTCCCCCAGGCTACAGGGGTCCAAATCTTAGTACGTTCCTTCACACACAAGACAGATAATAAGACTCAAATACCTACTGCCCTCTGCAGAAACAAACACATGTCGATTCAGCCTCACCTGCAACAGGAACAGAACAAGGTGCCCTGGATCACTTAGGAGGAGCTTCTGTGGACACAGTAAGGCTCAGCCCTTGTTATTCCTCTAGGTGGTTTCACACCCACCTTAAATGAAACCCTTTCTCCTCTCTCTGTATTCTAAAAACTGCCATAATATTACACTTTCAAGGTTAATGTCTAATCACCTAATTAGGAAGCAGAATGTTTGCCATCTGCACCCCCCGGACAGTTTCCTCCTTTTCTAAGTTGCATTCTCTTTTATAAAGAAAAGGCAAAAGAACTGGGCAGAGATGTTTTGTTGCTTAAAATATTAATAGTTTCCCAACAGACCAAATCTTTGTGGAAGCACCATAAAGGACATATTATCGCTCCAGAAGGCATCTCAAAACATGCAAGACCACGTAAACCTTGCCAGCAATAACAAACAGAAAATGGGCAGGGTTGGGAACGTTTTCTGTCTATTTTATGGCCACCGTCTACCTATTATGGTGATTTGTGTTGGAAACTAGATTTATATAAGAAACTCAGTAAGCGAATGATTATTTTCCTAGAAATGATGGGGAAATTAAATGAATTTTCTTATTTTTGGTTATCATCAGTGAAGCAGAAATAAATTAAAGCTATTGAAATTATCTATTCAGGTATTGCCTCTTAAAATGCAATTAGGCTGTTAAAATTACTTGTCTACTTATTCAGGCACTGCCTATTAAAATGTTCTCCTAAGCAAATAAGCAAAAATTATCGTGTGAAAATTGTCATAATTACAGATTTTAAAAGTTGCTACAGAGCCCACTTTAAAGACAATATCAGCTCCTCCTCTCATGGTGTGCAATGTAGCTTTACTTAACTGATCTTTAGGAATCATACAAAATCAATCCTAAAAGTTCTTAGCACTTTGAAAAGCATATTTTGTGCATTTTAAAGTTTAGTCTTCGTATAAAAGTTGGTCTATCTTTTGTATGCTCTGATCAGCGACTTTCAAACTGTATTCACTAAGATTCATTTTAATAAATTTCACATAGTGAATATACCCATACATACATACCCCAGACTGGACAAGTCTTCACAAGGAAAAAAATACTTTTACAACAGGTAGTCCATGCTCGTATTTTCTGTTCAATTCTATTTTGTCCCATTCTATTAAAAAATGCAAGTAATGCCGGCTCGGTGGCTCAGCCTGTCATCCCGCGCCTTTGGGAGGCCAAGGTGAGTGGATGGCCTGAGCCTGCAGGTTTGAGACCCGCCTGGGCAACTTGGCGAGACCTCATCTCTACAATAAATCAAAAAAATTAGCTGGGCGTGGTAGTATGTGTTTGTAGTTCCAGCTACTCGGAAGGCTGAGGTGGAAGGATCGCCGGAGCTCAGCAGGTCGAGGCTGTGGTGGCCAGGAGTGGCCACTGCACTCTAGTCTGGACGACAGAGTGAGACTCCGACTCAAAAAAAAAAAAAAAAAAGGCAAGTAAAAACCCTTGATTTCCTCACTAATGGGTCACAAATTTGAAAAACACTGTGGATCACATATGACTTATTATTTCATTCCAGTATTGAAAACACTGAAATTCTGAATCCTATATTGCCAGATCATCCCTCTCATTCTGTTTTCACTCTGTGGAATATTCCAAGATAAAACAAAATGTGCAAAGACAGCTATGAGGGGTGGGAACTGGGACAGGAGGGGTGCAGGCAGGAAAAGTGATCTTTTCACATTAAAAGCCTGCACAACAACTTGGCTTCTAGAACAATCCACATGGATGACTTTGATAAAAGTAAAAACTTAGTAAGAAACAAACTCTCTACTGCTATGACACGGCATGACTTTTAAACTTACTATTTTTCCTGCGCCTTTGGGAGGCTGAGGTGAGTGGATTGCCTGAGCCCGCGGGTTCGAGATCCGCCTGGGCAGCGAGACCTCATCTCTACATTAAATCAAAAAATCAGCCGGGCATGGTAGCGTGTGCCTGTAATTCCGGCTACTCGGAAGGCTGAGGCGGAAGGACGGCCGGAGCCCAGCGGGTCGAGGCTGCGGTGGCCGGGAGCGGCCGCTGCCCTCCAGTCTGGGCGACAGAGTGAGACTCCAACTCAAAAAAAAAAAAAAAAACTTACTATTTTTAAAGCAACCACAGACAGCCCTCTAGAAACACTGGCCCAAACCTCACTGTGGTCTCTCTTCTGTGAGCCTGTGGAACCAACCACTCAGGAGGCTGAGCCAGAAGGATCACTTGAGCCCAGGAGTTCAAGGCTGCAGTGAGCTACGATCACGTGACTGCACTTCAGCCTGGGCAACAGAGCAATACTCTGTCTCTACAAAAAAAAAAATTATTTTCTCATTAGCAAAGTGTAGTGGTGCGTGCCTGTAATCCCAGCTACTTGGGAGGCTAAGGCAGGAGGATTCCTTGAGCCCAGGAGTTTGAGGCTATAGTGAGCTATGATCACACCGCTGTGCTCCAGCCTAGGCAACAGCGTGAGACCTCACAACAAAAAGAAAAAGAAGTCTCCCTCAAAACGAAGGTATCTACAGTCCCAAGGAGAGCTTAGTAAAGGCTTGATTCATGCAGCTAATCTAAAACACCATGGTCTGTGAGGAGATGATGTAGAAAGACTCCAATGCTGCAGCCAAAAAAGAGAAAATCCAAAATGCAGGCTTAGTATTAACTTCATTTCACAGGATATTTGTACACTTCAGATTTGTGAAAATTCACTGAAAGTACTACTTGTCTTCACCAGCAACTTTTAATTTCAATTGTTTTGTTTCCTATCTGGTCCTTTTTCAAATGTTTGATTTTTAATTTTCTTGTTTCTTGCTCAATTTCCTCATTTATTTAAAATACGTAGTGGTTGTGCAACATCAATATGTCCTCGTGGCTCTTATGCCCCTACGGTTTTCTCAGCAGGATCCCATGATGCCTTGCTTCTCCGTATAGTGATTCTGACTCTAGGCGCACATTCCATGAACTCTGCATGGGGCACTTCTTAGGTCTGGGCTGAGGTTGGGTCTTCCAGAGCAGATGTGCTTGCTTGCCTAGAGGCTCTACCCATTTGGTGCTACTTTAACTGAAAATATTGGCATGAGGGGTTTTTTGTTTTTTTTATTTTTTGATCACCTATAGGGGAAGAAATTTGGGCTGAAATCCAAGTGTGAAATATATTGTGGATACACATCATCAGTCAAGTGCATGTGTATATATGAGCAGGACCCAAAAAACCCAGAATTATCTTCTGGAGAGGGAGCCCCTTGTAGTACAGGCCTCCCTTGCTAGGTAAGTGTTCTAGGAACCCGTTGGCATCAGTGTGCCAGCTAGTGTTGTTGTGAGAGGCTGTGTTCAGCTTCAGTGTATTTTTTTTGGAGATTCTTTCAACGAGTTTGCCCATTTTATCCTGGATTATTCATGAGTGCATCTGCCCACACCATACTGAGTATTCAGCAGTTTTTGTTTTGTTTTGTTTTGACCAAAAATGGCATGACTCCATGCCCTACCCACCCTACTCACTCAATCTTGCCCTGAACAATTTTTTGTTGTTTCCCTGGATGAAAAAAATCCTCAGAGGGAAACATTTTGCCAATATGTAAGAGGTAAAACAAAAAATGGCAGAAGCATTAAAAGGCATCAAAATTGACAAGTTCAAAAACTGTTCTGAGCAGTGGAAAAAGCATCTTGATGGGTGTATTACATCAGAGAGTACTTTGAAGTTGACTAAAGTTATTTGTTTATTATTTTATTTTAAAGATGTGGGGTATAATTCAGGATTGGGCATGCAAGTGGTCATGTACATGACTGAAGTTTACACAATTTTTTACAGTAAGTTGCTTTTTTGGTGTCCCTCTTTGTATATGTACACATGTCTATGTATGCATCCTTATATACATACAGTGTACATGCATACTTGCACACATATATATGCACACTTAAATTTTATTCCTTCTTCCAGAACCTAAGTTCCAGACTGAACCTTCTCCTCAGGACCCCTAGTGGGGGATGGGTCTCAGCCTCACAGCTGCTCAGTGTGTGTGTCTGGGAGACGCGCTACCTTGGGCTGACCCTGCACTTCTCCTGCCTTCTGACCCCTTGGAACTGTGAAAACCAGCACTGTCATTAATCTCCCATTTCCAACTTTCGTTTAAGTTTTTAGATTCTGGGAATTCCTTACCTTCTTGCGAGCTCATTTGAAAACATGTTTTAATCCAACATTTTAAATAATTTCTAGTAGGAGGATATACCTCATACCATAAGGCTATGCAGATTTATAAAATCAACAATTTTCTCTGAAGTGAATTGAAATAACACATGTAGAAAAATCACTGTAATTTAGACTTTATTGCTTATTAATTATGTCACTCCACACAATTTCAGTAAACAGACATTGAGAAAATATACTGGGAGTGTTACACAGATGATGGCAATATGATGAGATTGTTCAAGTGTTTTATATAAGGTAATAAGAGGCACCACTGTCACCATCACCCTAGAAATTCATACATTTCATATAAAAAGAGTAAAAATAGTTCATTGGCATATAACTAGCATCATTCTTTGTAATCTATGAGTCACAATAAGTCTGAACAATTTCAGAATCTTTAGAGCAAAACAAAGCATTTTCTTCCACTAGCAGATATTTCTTCAAAAAAATTAAAAAAAAAACATATCAACACAATAAAAACCATACATACACAACCCTGAAACAAAAGTTGACATATTCCAGTGGTCCTGAATTTTAGCATGTTTTGCCCTATATTAATTCAAGAAACAAAATGAGTTCAGCTTTTGAAAATGAGATAAACTCCTTCACTGTAATCATACTTACTTTATAATTCAAATAATTTAACTGAAGCCACAGTTAACCAGTAAAAACATGGCTACAACTCAAACTGTTCTTATGCTAAGGTAATTTTTCTTTAAAAGTTAATTATTCTTTAAAAACTCAGACTCAAGCTGCACAGGCATAACTTAAGGAACTAACAATCTTACTCTTCCAGACACAGCAGTAGTTCCAAGTGTTCCTAAAGCTTGGAGCATATACAAAATCACACATCAGTAACTGTCCTTGGTGAAACTATACCAATCATTTGTCTATTAATGATTTTTTAAAAAAATTAAAGCATGTATAACATTTCAGCATCTAAAAGACTTCTATGTCTATTATTAAAAAGATGCTCACGTTGGGAAATACATTTGGATACTTGAAAAGATGCTCCAAAAGAAAGAAGACTTGAAATGTAGTTTTATGTGAACCACTTAGAAGACTTCAGTTATTTAACTAAAAACATACAACAGCAGATAAATAGGAATTTATTAAAATCACTGTATCCAACAATACAAAAATTAAATATTAAGGCATCTTTTACTCCCATCCTGGTATATGCAGCAAAGAGAAATGTTTTAAATAAGAGCCAGCACTTCTTATTCAAATGCTCTTGAATGTATTTGGCAAATTTGTTTTTATAACCTCCTATTCCACATATTGGAAACACTCATGATTAGACCCTTGACCCAAATCAAGAGAAAAGTATAAATAGATATCAATTGATTAAAGGAAAGTAGTTCACCCTTAAAAAATAAAAAAAAAACTAAAAAGTGTATCACGTATAAAGCTCAAATACCAGTATTTAAATTTCTCTGAAGCAATTTATGGTTCAGTAATTAAGCAAAAGGAGAGATGAAGATTCTACTTTGGATGAGAAGTCTGTTAATATGGGTCAGTCAATACTCTCTCTGCTCCTTTGGGGTGACAGTTTAAAAAGGGCTCTACACTTTAAAAAAATATCCTGTTTACTAGAATAAGATCATGTAAATTAACACTGATTATTATTCCCTATATCTGTCCATTTACAAAGCTCAACAGGCTTCATAAGGTATACTAAACAGTAACATTTTCACCTTTTATTAAGGCAAGTTTGTGAAAATAATTCAATACAACCAGATCTCTTCATGAACTTTCAACCTACATTTTAAATGTAAGAAACATACAAAAAATCGTGTTTTATAAAAAGCCACCTCAATACCAGAAAATAGTCATGAAAGATTTTGAACCCAGTTTACTTTTGAGGATGCTCTTTCCTTGTCTCCAATTCCAAGCACTACTCATCATCTTTAGAGCCAGTTTTGCTTAACTATAAAAAAAGACAGGATAAAATAGTCAATAAGTTTACATGACCATATTATTTCATCAAAACAAAATAAACAACAGGCAATTTAAATCAAGTAACTTAAAGTATCTATAGATTTTACAACATGCAGCTACTTTTCAACTTCCGGCTCAGCTGCTTCAAACAGGTTTAAAAACACAACCTCAGCAGAATGGAGGGAATACTTGAAGCTTTCTAGGAAATAAAATGGAAAGAATATACAAAGAAAGGGTCAGGGAAACACCTCTTATCAACAAGGGTGCCTGAACGAAGCATATTTGTATACTTAACCCTTAACTGTACCCCACAATATCATAATAAAAAATTTTGATTATAAAAAAAAGTTGCCATCTACAAAACGAATGATATTCTTCTATTTTTTGCTTTCTACCACACGCAATTATTATTTTTTAAATTTTAAAATGTGATTTAAAAACGCAACATAAGATTTACCATCTTAACCAGACCAAAAAATCTTATAGTTATTAAAATATGATAAAAGCCTTACTGTAATTTTTTTCTGATAAAAATCTTTGGCAGGCATTGGCAAATTTGGAGGGGAGGGGAGATGAAAGTCTAAACCACACAAAGGCAATTCTGATCAGAACAGTGACCAGCCACTGAGAAACCCCACTGTACCCAACAACTCCAAGAACTCCAGAGAAATGGAGCTCTCTGTGGAAAGCAGAAACTACTAGGGGGGTTGGTTCTCAAACATCGTAGCCCGAATACCTCGCCACACTCTTAAAAATTGAATACCCTAAAGAGTTTTTTAATTTTTTATATGGGTTACAACTACTGCATTTGAAATTAAAGTTGAAAATTTTAATTCACGTAAAAATAACAAACCCATTATATGATAACCCAGTGACACTGTTTAAGGAAAAATAACTGTTTTCTAAAACAAACAAAACTTAATATGAAGAGTGGTGCTAGTTTTGCATTTTGGCAAATCTCTTTATTACCTAGCTCAGTAGGAGACAGCTGGATTCTCCCAAATCTGCTTCTACAGTAAAGAAGACAGCTAACAAGAACATAGCAGAAATTCTAAGAACAATTTGGGTCTTCACTAATCTTTACCCTTAGACCATATGAAACTTTTCACAGCAGTTGTGGCACCAACTGGCATGCAAAACTTACTTCTTGAAGCCCTACAAAGAGAATTAACTTACTGTGTTAAGTTTCAGTTTAACATCCTTGAAACCATAGCTAATGCAAGAAAAATGTGAGAGAAGTAGGCAAGAAAATTCAAATGGAAAGTAAACTATTTTAAATAAGAACAAAATCTTTCTGGCAACTCCATTCAAGAACTATCCTTAACAAAAGCACAACTTAAAAGTCGTTTCTCCTAATAAAACCTTCCTTTCCATGTTTGGTTTTCTTCCATTTTCATATTATTGATAATTATTATTGATATTTAAGCCTGTATATTCTCAAGGTGTACTTACATAAAGAGTCATACCATATTATAGTTATAACTTACTTCTGTAGATTTTCTATTTTTTTTAAAAAAAGAAACTCTAAAACTGAGGGTATAGAGAAGAATGTAAAGGATATTTAAAAAATACTTACATGCTGAATGTAAAAAAGAAAACAGACATCCCAGTTAATTCCAAAGGTTGGGAGGGGGAACAAAAAATACAGATTTCATTATTTGATGGTAATAATTAACAACAATTGAAAAGACTACAATATAAATATTGCATACCTTCACAACATCAACCCAGTTCCAGCCTCGAGGAAGTTCCCCTTTGTGATCTAGAGGGTAAAAAATGGTAATTTTATTTCTTTTTTTTTTTTTTTTTTGAGTTGGAGTCTCACTCTGTCGCCCAGACTGGAGTGCAGTGGCCGCTCCCGGCCACCACAGCCTCGACCTGCTGGGCTCCAGCGATCCTTCCGCCTCAGCCTTCCAAGCAGCTGGAATTACAGGCATGTGCTACCACGCCCGGCTGATTTTTTGACTTATTGTAGAGATGAGGTCTCGCTGCCCAGGCGGGTCTCGAACCCGCAGGCTCAGGCAATCCACTCACCTCAGCCTCCCAAGGCGCAGTAATTTTATTTCTAAAACCAATCAGCTAGTTTTAAATTTTCTAATGAATAAATAAGATTTATATTTTACTAGTGTATACAACAAATAGAATAAACATTTAAACAACATATTACTAAGTGGGAAAAACAGTTTATCATCACTGTGAATTAAAAGCACTGTTCTCTACAGATACTTGTGAAGTATTTTAGGCACACACCCTTTTACATTTACAATATTTCCATTTGTGACAAAACTTGCTGTCAAGGAAAAAACATGGAGATGGGTTGGTAATGCCAGGAAGAGGGGCTAATCGTTTTCTTATTTTCATGCATTTGCATAATTCTACTTTATCCAAGGTCACTGCTTATGGAAGTAAGAAGCTGTGTTAGTTCACTGTTTCATGAGTTAGCATTTCTCACCAGGAAGCTAGGAGGCTTTACAAACAAAAGTTTGGCTTGGCTTTAAGACTATGAGGCGGCCTGGCTAACTTATGTATTAGTTGCTGTGCTCTCATAAAATATTCATTATTTAATCTAACATTCTTTTTCTTTAAAAAGGGCTTTAACCTGTTAGGAGTGCTTGAAAACAAGCTCATCAGAATTTACATAAGAATTCATAGCTTACAATGTGCTTTCATTCTTTTAACAGAGTATTCAAATTTAAAGAAAAGTATAATAAATATATACTATATAAACCTCTTTAACAAAATAACTTGATTTCTTTTATGCTTGATATATGCCGTATATGTCTAATTTTATGAAACCTTCAAAATTTGCACTCAAAACAAGTATATTATATGAATTTTACCGCTAGGAAAACAGAAATCAATCATGATTCTTACAGGAGAGAAGCAACATTGGGGAGCTCAATCTCAGATACTCATGGTTCTGTTCTCCTTCATGTCAGTAAGCATCATATCCCACTGGTTACAGGTTAGGAGGGGCACATCACCAATGTTGGTTAACTAAAACTTACCCACAGTGCCATGACTGTCCCATTAGAATTTTATTTAGGATGAAAGTTTCAAGCCACAAACTCCTACGCTGTCAGTATAGAAATGTAATGACTTTTGGTGGCATCATTGAGGAGATGGGGGTAGGGAGTTACTAATGAAAGTAAATGATTCTAGGTCATTATGTATGAAAGCAACTAACTGACATCGATGCTACATTTCAAAAAGAGACCAACCAGAATTACAGAGAACAGATTGTAACAGCTAACAGTTTACTGTTTCAATGTTTATACTGCAATGCTGCTGTGACATTAGGTATAATGGATTCCTGTATTTATCTCATAAATCATTACAATTTCAAAAATGTATTTTGGAGACCAGTACAGGATTGCTATCTTTTTATTCCGCCACACATAGACATAAAACAAAACATAAACCACCAAAAAAACCACCATTCCTTCATAAAAGAAAGAGCATTTTAAAATCCCCTCATCAAAATAAAAGGATCAGTTCTTCTCAGTAAAGGGCAGCTTGTAACCTTATACCAATAGCTCAAATACATACATACGTAAGTATAAATGTTCATGAGCACACATGAAGACGCCCTCATTTTCCCTAACTATGAAAAAGTTATCAAATGTCCTCATTTTCCCTAACTGAAAAAGTGTATAGACTGATATCCATTTGCAAATTTTGGGGGTAAATAAATAAACAGGATCCAATATTATTGTTGATATGAGCTGGGTTTATAATCCTCTTCTAAAGGCCTCTGGTTTAGGACATACAGCAATTCTATTATTAAATCTTATTGTTGCTGTATAAATAAGTTAACTACAGAAAAAACATGAAATTATTTATCATGCTAAGGCCTAATGGTGTGTCAGACTTTATTTCAAATAAATACCTATATTTCAAAATATTTTAATGGTACACCAAAGTACCTGTCATAGAGGTAAACTAACAGGAGAATCCCAACATGGTGGAACTTGAAAGTAGGACACGTTTTTGTCAATTATTCTAATGTTCCTTAACCTCAAGACTCATTAGTAGACATTTTGTCACTAAATTACCTTCTTTTCAAATCCTTATCCCCTGTAGTAGTAGATACTCATAGTAGTAAATATCTTCAATGTACATCTGTGACTCAAAACATCTCTGACCCAAATGTTCCAAGATCAAATAATTAATCTTCTAAATCTAAATACTTATTAAGCACCCATGTCACACTAAAAAGCAATGCAATTGTCTGTGTTATAAGATTTTAAAAAATAATACAAACCTGTTTTATCTGCCAGTTTACGTTTCTGGGCTTTTGAAAGTTGTTCTTTTTTGTCTTTTTTCTTACTTGGTGGGGCTGTATTAGGAGTTTCAACTGAGATGATATTATTTATTGATGTCTAAAAAAAAAAGGTAATTCTTAGACTCATGCCTTACAACTTATAGTACACTAAGTATACCTACATCTTGAAATGGGTTGATAATTTTTAGACTTATGAAATAAAAGAATCCAACATTATTCACTTATTAAATCAGGTGCCCTTAACACATTATTGGTTTCACTCTTCTCAAAGTTCACATTTAAGAACATAATATTAGTGCAATTCTTATAACCAAAACCCTGGGAAGAAAGATCTGATGATCAGCATTATGTTGAAGATCTGAAGTTCCAAAGTAGTTCTGTAAGTCAGTTAACTTGCTATTATTCAGAAATTTAAATCTTTAGAAAAAAATGCATATGCCTACATAGAACACCCTGGTTCTCTAAAGAAATGTTTTTAAACATTCAGGTTTGTGTAGTCGAGGCTTATGATAACTAAAATTTAAAATACTAGATGTGGCCAGGCTCGGTGGTTCAGCCTGTAATCCCAACACTTTGGGAGGCCGAGGTGAGTGGATTGCCTGAGTCCGCAGGTTTGAGACCCACCCAGACAACTTGGCGGGACCTCGTTTCTACAATAAATAAATAAATAAATTAGCCAGGCGTGGTAGTGCGCGCCTGTAGTTCTGGCTACTTGGAAGGCTGAGGCGGAAGGATCGCTGGAGCCCAGCAGGTCGAGGTTGCGGTGGCTGGGAGCATGCCACTGCACTCCAGTCTGGGCGACGGAGTGAGACTCCAACTCACAAAAAATATATATATATATAGATGTAACCATTGCTGCAAATATTTTACGTATATCACTCATTTGATCCTTTCCACAATCTTATGAGGTAGATACTATTATATAACACCCATGTTACAGATGAGGAAGAACTGAGCACAGAGAGATTAAGAAACTTTCCCAAAGCCACACAGTAAGTGGTGCAGTAATCTGAACCTAGCTGGCCTGCAGTCCAGGATCAGAACCACCACCCTCTACTGCACCCCCAGCTGTCTCTCAGGTTCTTTTATCTCCTGATGGGAATGTGGAAGCCAGAACCACTCAGGTAGAAGACATAGGCTTTGTTGTCCAAAAGCTGACCATTTGATTCACAAGGCAAAATTAACTTGTGACCATTTGATTCACAAGGCAAGAACACTGAAGGTCTTGTACTGCATGATGTGGTATGAAGAGTCTTACACACAGATGTTAAGGTCATGAAAGATAAATATTTCCGAAAATCCATCCAAACAATTGTTTCTATTCAATAAAGTATCCCTATGATGCAACGCTTTCAAACTGAACTGTGGCAAAAACTATTTGCAACAAAATAAGTGTCATGGAGAAAGCAATTTCATGCATATTTTAACACTGCATAAGAAATCCTTTGGGACCAAGTGTGCAATAGCTCCTGTCTGTAATCCCAGGACATTGGGAGGCCAGGGCAGGAGACCTGCTTGAGGTCAGGAGTTCAAGACCAGCCTGGGCAACATAACAAGACCATGATTCTACAAAAAATAAAATTAGCTGGGTGTGGTAGTGTGTGCCTGTAGTCCCAGCAACTGGAGAGGCTGAGGTGGAAAGATGGCTTGAGCCTAGGAATTTAAGGCTGTGGTTAGCTATGATCGTGCCTGGGCAACAGAGTGAGACCTGTCTCTCAAAACCAAAATTCCTTAGCTAATTAAAAAATACTAGGTTCTACAACATCTCAGTTTTCATAGGCATAAAAGGTATTCTAGTCCCTGATAAAGGGGAAAAAATCTAGAGAATATAATTTCACTTTCTGGGTTAAACAGGAGAAATCTAAATTCATTGTTCTTATTTAACTCAGACATAACTCTCATTTTAAATCTTCCAATTTTGAAAAAAATATTAACTCCTTCCAATTTTGGAAAAAAAAAGACTCCTTCCAATTTTGAAAAAAATATTAACTAGTAAAAATTAAATATTAATTACTAGCAGAACAAAACCAAGACAACAAAAGAATCTGGCAAAAATAATCACATACTCACGGTGGAATGAACAGGATGATGGTTCTCCATGAACTGCTCTTTATTGTCCTTGGCATATTCGAAGAGCGTGTAGGTCATGGCGGTTCCGAGATTAACTTCTACTGCTTCCTGTAACTTGGCTAATATACTCTGTTTTACAGCGGATGATCTACAACACACAACAAATATGTTGCTAAGAGAAAAGTAAAATAAAGAGTAAGATGAAAAGACAATGAAAACGAAACACTACTCACATGGTGTTGTTAAAAAAAGCATTCATGGATATAACCGGAGGAGTCTGGGGATATGTTTCTGTCCAGGAAATCTCTATTAAGAAGGCCTTGGGATCACCATTTTCACCTATCTGAAGAAAAGGGGACATCTTGTAAACAGTGATAAAAGTAGAACAAAATTTTCATCTTCAAAAGGACGCATTCTTTCAAACATTCATGCGCAGCTCTGAAACGTAATATTTTGAAAAGTTCAGGGATACAGGCTAGAACTGAGCATGGGGTAAGGAGAGTAGAAAGAGAGTCTGACTTTCAATTTAGTCCTTGTCTGCCTTAACAGGTTTAGTGTATGTCCATGGCCTGTCCCTCCAACCAGCCCATTAGTTGTTCTAGTATAAAGCCTACGTCTTAGATATTTTTTGTGTTTTCATCAAAGTTTTCCAAGGATAAGGTACCAATTGTGGAAGACAGGAAGAGAATGGACAAACATAATAATCCACAAGCTTGAAATACTTCATCTTTGTCTTAAGTTATCCAACTGCTAAATTACAAGAGGCACAATCCCAAGAGACCAGAAAAAAAAAATGTGTAACTGAGATAAAAGAGGAAAAGCCATGGGATGAGGAAAAGAACTGCCTTTAGCCAAACAGCAATTCCTGAGTAAGTGAAAGATGTCTTTTATTTTGCACCCCAATTTTTTATTTAAAAAATTTTAATCTTAAAGAAACACTGAAATAGCACAATGACCACATGCTGACATTTATCTTATTCACCAAATACTTTTTGCCCCATTTACTTTCTTCCTTTACCACAGAATCAACCCCCACTGCCCCAGTGTGATTTTCTTTCCCCTTGTTTTTTGCCAAACTATTTAAAAATAATGAAGTGTCCTTAAATATGGGTAAAATGAGAAAGGACAATCCTCCTTTATAGCCACAACATTATTATCACACCCAAGAAATTCAACATTGATACCAAAACATTAACTAATACATAAACCATATTATAAATTCCCCAATCATATCTAAAGTGTCCTTTAATAGGCATTATCCTCAACCCACAAATCCATAATCCACTGAAGGATCACAGACTGATTTCATTGTCAGGTCTCCTTACTCTGCTTTAATTTACAATAGTCACTAGGCCTCTATCCCATTTTTAAAATGTATTTTATGATAAAAAGAATCTAGGCCAGTTTTCTTGCAAAATGTCCCCAGATCTAGACTGTTTTTTCTGTTCAGATTCTAATTAAACATTTTTGGTGAGGAACCTACATAAGTGATGTGACGGTATAGTTTCCTAGCACCCTATGAGGAGGCACACAACGTCTTCTGGACTCATCATTGGCGACACTAGGTTTGATCACTTGGTTCAGGTGATATTCTCCAGAACTCTTCAATGGAAACCTTCTCGTTTTGTAATTAAGAAGTATTCTGTGGGGTAACTCCTCAAAACTGTGTGGATAACTTGTTTCTCAACACCCTTTCATCCACAGGTTTTAGCATTCATTAATAGTCCTTGACTGAATCAATTATTACATTAGTGGTTGCAAAATGGAGATTTCCTAATAAAACTATGGAACGAGTTGTGAATCAGCATCACATCCTTGCACAGGCTTGTGCTAACCTCCTCTGTATCATTTTTAGTATATGCGCTGCTTTAAAAGAATTTTTCAACAGCAGCAATTAGATTTTTTAAAATTTCACCCCAAATTATCACTTGATTTACCTGTATCTTCTGGCTGCTAATTTTTCACCCCATGCCTTTACCCACAATCATACTCTTACAAAAATATGAGGATCAGAAATTATAGCAAATGAATTTAGGGAACTGCAGATATACTAGGATAAGCTGATTCCCCGCATAAATAGATGCTATTAGATATGGGCTAATTAAGAAGTGATAAAAGTTACTTGCTTATGTTATCGCTAAATCCTTACTCATGGTGCGTTTAGGAACAAATATCACATGCCTCATGAGGTACTGAAGATACAAAGACAGGACCAGGCCATTCTTATCTTCAAGGAAACTGGACATTTAGATGACACACAAAATTGAAGTGTGAATAACAGCTCAAAAATAACAGAACGGGCATCAAGAAGTGGGGAAGAGTTAATTCTGATTCAAAGTCATAGCAGAGATAGGTGACATGGTACAAATATGGCAGGGAAACAAACAAAAGGCTTGAGTTAGGCCTTAAAAGACAGGTTGGAGGGATAAAGGCTGAGAGTTGCCAGAAAGAGCAAACAATGTATCCGAAGACATAGAAGCAAAAAAATTTAGGGGAAAACGTTCCAACCCATATGTCTAAGAGACATCAGTGTCTGAGAAAGTTTGGAGAGGCAGATCAAACAAAGACTTTGAGTGTGAAACTGAATTCAGTCCTCATTGTAAAGGCAAGAAGAACTCATGATGAAACCTTCTTAAACAAGAGGATAGGATGACTTTCAACTTAAGTGTTTCAGAGCGCCAACTAGTATTTTTGGTGGACTAAAGGCAGAGAGTGAAGGAGGAGCTATACAACAAATTAAACCTGGCAAGTCATTTAGGAGGTTTCTAAACTATTCTTCTGTATAAGAACAGAGGTGTCTGACTCATGACAAAGGCAGAACTCTACCCTGGGTCAGTCATCTGACTGTCAGCACACTGTCTCCTAATTCCATGTTACATTTCTCTTAAATCCATCCTAGGGGTCATGTCAGAGTACCCATCCTACAACACACATACACATCTTAGAGCATTCTGCACACTGTGTGCTCAGTAACTGACTGCTGTTCTACATAGAGACATTGAGAAAAGTAGAGGGACATCTCCCGGTTGCCAATGAGAGGATGGCAGTTGGAATCAAACAGAATGGCCTAGGACGTAACTCCATCATTAACTCTGGCTATTAAAAGTTCCCTGGTTATTATACACAGGAAGATGGTGTAAAAACTGTTAAGCTTGAGCCGGGCTCGGTGGCTCAGCCTGTAATCCCGCGCCTTTGGGAGGCTGAGGTGAGTGGATTGCCTGAGCCCGCAGGTTCGAGACCCACCTGGGCAGCGAGACCTCATCTCTACAATAAATAAAAAAATCAGCCGGGCGTGGTAGTGCATGCCTGTAATTCTAGCTACTCGGAAGTCTGAGGCGGAAGGATCGCTGGAGCCCAGCAGGTCGAGGCTGCGGTGGCCGGGAGCGGCCTCTGCACTCCAGTCTGGGCGACAGAGTGAGACTCCAACTCAAAAAAAAAAAAAACTGTTAAGCTTGAAAGGGAATTGAGCAGAGCTGAGCAAGGAGGAGAATATTCCAAGGAAGTAACTACACAAAATTTACTTTCTGTGATAGTCTTCAATCAATCATGTATCAGGGTCATTTCTGATACAATTTATTTTAAATGGTCACAATGTTAGTAATAACTGTAAACCTTTCAGAAAAAACTTTCCCATTTCTCTACTTATAATCATTTGAGTAAAAGGTTTACATTATCTATTTACAAAATAAAATAATGGTACTGTTTTCTGTTAAAGTTATGAGAAACTCCCAATTTAAAGAAAAATCCACATTTCACATATATAAAAAATATTCATATATATTTAGAATACAGAATTAAGAAAATATCAACTTTTCTTGACTATGTGATAGGACAGTAAAAACAATACCAGACTTAGAATGGAAACCTGTATTTGAATCCTAACATTTATCAATATCAGTTATGAGAGCCTAGGAAGTTATGACTGAGATGTTATCTTTAAGAGGTAAGGTCAGTCTTGGTGGCTCAGCCTGTAATCCCATCACTTTGGGAGGCTGAGGCGAGTGGATTGCCTGAGGCCATGGATTCAAGACCAGCCGGGCAACTTGGTAAGACTTCGTCTCTACAATATATCAAAAATTAGCTGGGCATGGTAGTGCATGCCTGTAGTTCTAGCTACTTTGAAGGCTGAGGCGGAAGAATCGCTGGAGCACAGCAGGTTGACGCTGGGGTGGCAGTGAGTGTGCCACTGCACGCCAGCCTGGGCGACAGAGTGAGACTCCAACTCAAAAACAGAAAAAGAAAAAAAAAGAGGTGAAATCACATAATTTTAAAGGTTTCTTCAATTTCTAATGTTTTACGATACAAGTTTATCTATGTTAAGAATGATTAATGTCAGGGTGATGTTTACACTTAAATGCTTCAGGAAATACAAGACAATTAATTTAAACAACTGAGTTTAAAAAACAAAACAAGCATTTTTTATCAACCTGTAGTCTGTTCTATCAAAGTAGTAAGCATTCCTATTCATGCCATGTCTTACCCTATATTGAAAGGAAACTGGACTTAATTCCCGGAAACTTTCATCTCCTTCATAAATCGAACGTAATGCTTCTAGTTCCATCTGAAATGAAAGAATCAAAAGAGTTTTCTTAGTGGTGTAAACAAATTAGAAATAGAAGGTTGTTACTTTCTTATACAAGCCCACCCAACTATATAAAACATGGCTAACTTACATGGCCTTAGATGCTTATACTATCTGTGCACGTACCTACATATTACAATACTACTCCTAATGACACTTTAAAACTTTGTGCCAGCACTGCTAAGCACTGTACAATGATGTGTTATCACACTTAATTCTGAAATCAGTACGGTCAAGAACATCCTATTATTTTCTCCTTCCTACTGGGGAGGAAAATAAGATTCTGTTTAAAGCAACTCCAGAGCACGCTTTCTTTCTCACTTTGCTGAAGAGTAACCTGGGATGGGAAAAACATAAAACTTGGAAGCACAATAATTTTCCAGTATTTACATATATCATTGAAACTTGTAATCTTTCCCACAGAATGATACAAAGAACACTTAAGGGCAAGAAAAAGGTCTTCAAGAAAAAGGGTGACAAGGATCTATCCCAGATGGGAGAAAGGAGTGCAAGAGAAAATGTAACTAACAATCCTAGCTTGGAAATATTTTCTGAGAACATTGTAATATTACAAATGAGAAGTCCAGTCATCGTTTGTGATCACTGACGAATACCTGAGAAGAGAAGCAAAGAAAGACTGCACTTGGGTACATGTTTTAGTTTTCAAAAGGATGCCTGTTATGAATTCTACAAACTGAAGACGGCGACCTTGATTTACATGAACAAAATTTTACAATTGATTATTAAAGAAATAGTGTGTGAGGACCTGGGAGAGTAAGGCATAGCAAGCACATGAAAAAACAAGATAAAACCTTTTTGCTGTAACTTGTAACTCGATTGGTACATTAGAGAAGAGTACAAAACACAGACTAGCTAGATTTCAGCAAGGTTCCAAAGGTTTCTCTTGCCATCTTCATAGGAAAAAACAAAACAAAACATAGGAATTCAAACTGGATTAAGAACATCTGAGATTAGATTGGAACAACCTTACTCAAAATATAGTGCTATTCCTTCTGTCCTTAATCCTTTCCTATTTTAATTAATGGTTTGGACAGGAACAAAAATAGAAAGCAAGTCTATTAAATTTGTGGATGATAATATGATGGGACAGTGATTAATGCTGGTGGCAGACTAAGAATCCAAAATGTCCTTGAAAAACAAGCTAATGAAATTTGGCAGGGTAAATAGAACTTGCACAGAGATTCCTCAATATACAAGTAGAGGATGAAAGATGAATTGCTTTGTAAAAATCACTTAAGGGAGCCGGGCTCGGTGGCTCTGCCTGTAATCCCGCGCCTTTGGGAGGCTGAGGTGAGTGGATTGCCTGAGTCCACGGGTTCGAGACCCGCCTGGGCAACTTGGTGTGACCTCATCTCTACAATAAATCAAAAAATCAGCTGGGCGTGGTAGCGTGTGCCTGTAATTCCGGCTACTCGGAAGGCTGAGGCGGAAGGATCGCCGGAGCCCAGCAGGTCGAGGCTGCGGTGGCGGGAGTGGCCACTGCACTCCAGTCTGGGCGACAGAGTGAGACTCCGACTCAAAAAACAAAACATAACAAAACAAAAAATCACTTAAGGGGTTTTAATTGACAGTAAATATAACTATAAAAAACAGTGTAACGACACAATTTTAAAACAGGACATAAACAAACCTGGAATCTGACTATGGACACAAAATTCAAAGGGTGGTGAGGGAACTAAAAAGAATGGACATATCAAGAAAAGCTAAAGGGAACCACTTAATCTGAGAAGTCTGAAAAACTGGACAGAAAACGCTGCAAAGGTCTGAACGTGAGTCATGTGAAAGAATGGAATTTTCTTGCTAAAATGGAGATTCCTGGCCCTTATCAAAGAAGTTTTGATTCAGTAGGTCTGGGGTGAACTGCAGGCATCTGTTTTCTAGCAACCACCAAACGGTTCTAAATTGGTGGACCATGGTCAAACTTGGACAAACCTTACACTGCATGTCCTTTCTTTTGCAAAGAGACAAAAGTATGAACGCCTTGACTTGCAAACTCACCTGGCAAGAGCATCGGGGTCATTTAAAGGCAACTCCCAATCCAGAGAGTCTATTACCTCCATCATGTAAAAATGCTAACGTCCAAGCATTACAGTCTAAAAGAACAGCGCACTCCTACTTCTCTACTACCCAAAGAGTCTTGGGTTCCGGTCCAGACTGGCCACACACGCCCCGTCCTGTGCAGCACTTGGACAAGCACTTTGTAGTCCCTTTTCCTCATCTGTATACCTAACAAAGTGAGACGGTGCCCCTCCAGATGGTCTGTAGCATCTCCTCCAACTCGATTCAATGGCCAGCGGCATTGGGCAAGAAAATTTATCTGAGCAAAAACCACACAGTTCAGGCGACACACACATGCTTAAAGCAGATTTCCTATCCAGTGGACAACTAGCAGATGGATACCTGATCGCACCAAACAGCACGGACAGAAGCCGAAGACACCAATGTCATTTTCTTCCACCAGAAATTTAACGAGCCCCATCAAGCCCCTACTCGCCGGGAGATTTTAAACCTTAAAGGCGAACAGGTGAGCCGCACACGGGATTTGAGGAGAGCCAGGAGCAGCCGGGTCACGTCCAAGGACGCTCATGCCTGTTCTTAAGGAAACCTGGACAGACCCCGGGGTTGGCCAAAAAGGGAAAATGCGGGGAGAGAGAGCGGCAGAGGCGGGCCAGCCACGCTGGCCTGGCCTCTCCTCGCAGGCACCGGTAAGCCTGGGGCGCCGCGGCGGTTGCTGGGTCTCTGGGGACGAAGGGCGCGTGCCAGGCCGCTGGCCCGAGCACCAGGTCTCACCCGGGCCTCGCGGCGGGGCGCTAGCGGAGGAGGGGGGATTCGCCCGGGGCTCACCTCCTGGTCCTCGTTGGCACTCATCGCGCCGGGCGCCGGGCGCCTCCCGGGCAGACGACGTCCGCGACCACCACGAGCACGCAAGGGCAGGAGCCCCGAGGCCGGGGCGTCCCCCTTCCGCGCCCCAGCCGCGGGCGGCACCCCTTCGCGCCCGCGGACACGAGCCACGCGCGCCCAAGCCCTCGGCAGCACGCAGTCGGCGGGCGGTGGTCTGCGGACCCCGGGCCGCGGCCAGCGGGCGGAGGCGGGGCTCTGGGCGGAAGCTCCAGGGCGTCACCGCCCCCTCCTCCTTCTCGCTTGTCCCATTGGCTCCTCTTCTCCCCGCCCCCAGCTCTTTCTCCTCTAGGAAACGGAGCCCGTCTCTTGAGCCCCGAGGAGCGGCGTCAAATTCCCGGGCAGCAATTGGTGGAGAGCGCCGTCACTGCGGCCCAGAAAGTGCTTCCTGTGCCCGTGGGGGTGGGGAGCGGGAAGTCCCGCCTGCTGGAGCCGGCTGGGCGGCGGCGGCGGCTGTGGGAACGCGCGTCCCGGCGTTCTGTGGCCCCCCCGCGCCCGCCTCCTCGCGTCCTGTCCCGGCTGGCGGTGACGGGCCACAGCTGCAGCGCCCCCGGGGCGTGGGGTCTGGGTGAGTCCGGGGCGAAGACGCGCGGCCCGGTCGAGGCCGCCGAGGGAGAGAGCGCGGAGCAATGCCGGCTGCGAGGCCCGTGTTTTGGTACCGCGGCGGCGGGTGCAATCCTGGCCCTCCTCCTTCAGGCCCAAAGAAAGACGCCCCTGTTTCTAAGGGCCGCCCGGGTTTAAGGCCGGGGTGTGGGGAAGAGGAGGGAGATTTCGTTTCTGCGTTTCGGGGCTGCGAGGCCATTCCACGTTGCATCTACTGGGCAGAAGCTGCGACTGTGAGGATGGCATCTCCTTCTCAGTCGGGTGGTTGCTGCTTCACATCCTCAACATCAGCTTTTTCCTCACCACCATTTCGGTTCCAGACTCGTTCCCCTTGTGATACTGTTTTAGTTGGACATCTCTGAATCCCATTCTTGCTAGCCTTGTGTCCCGCACCCTGAACTTCATGAGTGATAAAAAATCATCATAACGATCGCCATTTTTAAAAACTTGTCAACTTGATTGGGTCACCTTTCTTATCTTCCGTGCCAGCTTCCAGTTTACTTCCCTTGCACTACTTGGCACCCCCCCCCCCGCCACCCCCTGTCTAGTATTTACTTTTTATGTCTGCATTTACTTTTTATGCCTCCTTTCATGTTTCGTTGGTTGCTCCATTGGCTTCTTCCAGGAGGTCTGGTCATTTCTCCTCCCCAGGCTGTCATCGAGATCCATTCAGGTCTCTGGACTTTGCTTTCTCGGGGTTCTTCTTATTCCCATCACTTTGCCAAAGAATAAGCGTGCCTGTTTCAAGTGCCAAAGCTTTAAAGGTAAAATGTGGCAAGAATTTCTGCTACAAATGCATGCAGTGATTTCTGGGACAGATTCACCATAATTTATAGCTGTGTTGTCCAGTACCGTAGCCCTATGTGGTTGTTGAGCATTTGAAATAGGCTAGTCTGAATTGAGATGTGTAAAATACACAACAGATTTTGAAGATTTGGTATAAAAAAGGTAAAATATGTCATTAATAACTTTTTTTAATTTTTTATTTTTTGAGTTGGAGTCTCACTCGTTCGCCCAGACTGGAGTGCAGTAGCCGCTCCCGGCCACCGCAGCCTCGACCTGCTGGGCTCCAGCGATCCTTCGGCCTCAGCCTTCCCAGTAGCCGGAATTAGAGGCATACACTACCATGCCCAGCTGATTTTTTGATTTATTGTAGAGATGAGGTCTCGCTGCCCAGGCGGGTCTCGAACCCGCGGGCTCAGGCAAACCACTCACCTCAGCCTCCCAAAGGCACGGGATTACAGGCTGAGCCACCGAGCCCGGCTAATAACTTTTATATTAATGCCGATTTGGCAATATTTTGGATATCCTTGGTTAAATAGAATATTATTAAAATGGATTTCACCTGTTTCTTTTTATGTTTTCATGAAGCTGGTAGAAAATTTTAAATTGCTTATGTGGCTCAGATTCTTTTTCTTGGAGGGTGGTGACTTAAAATGTTACAAGTTGTTTCTAGTTCCCCTTTTTCCACCTCTACTTGAAGACTTCAGTTATTTCTTTCGCAACTCGAGTTTTTAAGGGAAATGGGCTCCAGTCCAGACTCTGGTATTAAGCGAAGGTACTCATACCTTCGTGTTTTGACCCCCCATTTTATTTTCACTCTCAAATTCCCCAGAGCTAGAATTGTTCTTACTCTGAACATGCAGTTCTTTGTCCTCATAATGTCACCCTATCCTAAAAATGTTTAAACAATTCTAAAACTACTGTCTGTTGTAGACATGTATCATTCCTGGCAAGCTTTTCCAATCCTTTATTCCATACCTATTGTAACTTCAGTACTTAAATGTTAGAAGCCTAATAGTCTTTCCTAAATTAACCTTTCTGTTAAAAATATTCCATTTTGGGGATCAAGTCTTGACCTCATTTTTCACAAAGATTATATTTGAATTCTCTACAATATGCTGGTGGAGTTTACTTTTTGAAAGACCCTCATAATACATCTCTTTTGCAAATAAGATTATTTTTAAAATACAATAATTTTGTTTGAATAAACATTTTTATATACTTGCTTTTCTAAAGTCAACATATATTTGGATTGATTATGGACTGGTTCTTAGAAACATGTCCTCTGAGGGGTTTCCGTTCATTATTAGTTTTTCCTTTAAATAGTACATTTATATTAATTATGGAAATGAGAAAAAATAGCTATCATTTAGATAGTTAACATGTCATTTTAGTAATATCATAGGTATTCAGAGATTTGATATTAACCGTTACAGAGAAATTAGAGGAAGTCATACTTTGTTATATCTGTAAGCCAATAATTACTTTTCTTTTATTACTTATAGTTGAAATCGGTCCTGGAGACCGACTTTAGTTTGATCACCTTCCCACTTTCTTGGTCTGCTTCTTTCAAAGTTGAGACTTTACTGAAAATACTAATTTGAAGTCGACTCCAACATTTTTCGTGTGAAAGATTTTTTTTAAATTTACTATAATTATCACTTTTTCTTTTTTTTAATTATAAAGATGTGGGGTACAATTCAGAGTTAGGTATACACACGTTGATTATGCAGGCACCCTTTTTGAAGAGGTATGCCTCTCTCACCCCTAGCAGTTTCCTTCAACTGCCAGTCCCATCCCACCTCCCCCTGACAGTTTCCCACTACTGCCAATCCCTTTCTTATAGTGTTATAATAATTGTTCACGGTCCTCTTATGAGTAAAAACATACGGTACTCTGTTTCTTTGATAGATCACTGAGTGTGATCTACTCTAAATCCATCCAAGTTGCTGTGAACTCCATATGTTTGTCCTTCTTTGTGGCTGCATAATATTCCATTGTGTATATGTATCAATTTTTTTTTATCCAGTCCAACTTCGATGAGCAACATGGTTGTTTCCAGATTTTTGCTATTGTGAAAGAGCTGCAACAAACATACGTGTGCAGGTATTTTTTTTGTAGAAAGATTCGAGTTTCTCCAGATATATTCCCAATAGGGGAATTACTGGGTCATATGGAAGGTCAATTTCTAGTTCTTTCAGAAATCGCCACACTATCTTCCAAAGAGGTTGCACTAGTTTGCATTCCCACCAGCAGTGTAGAAGCATTCCTTTTTCTCTGCATCCTCACCAGCATCTGTTGTTTGTTTGTTTTATTAATGATGGCCATTCTTACTCTGGTTGGTTGGTATCTCAGTGTGGTTTTGATTTGCATTTCTCTGATGATGAGTGAGGCTGAGCACTTTTTCATGCGTCTGTTGGCCGCCCGTATATCTTCTTTTGAGAAGTGTCTATTCATGTCTTTTGCCCACTTTTTAATGGGGTTGTTTGTTTTTTTCCTTTCGGCACATTTGAGTTCCTTGTAGATCCTCAATGTTAGGCCTTTGTCAGATATAGAGTTGGCAAATATTTTTTCCCATTCTGTGGGCTGTCACCCTGCTCTCTTGATGGTTTCTTTTACTTTGCCAAAGCTCGTTTGATGAGGCTACTTGTCTATCTTATTTCTTAAGGTATGGGCATTTAGGGTTCCGAATGGAAATTGGTTGCCAGTTCCAATTTCCATAAGGGTGTCTCCTGCGTTTTCTAAGATTCTTATAGTTAGAGGTTTTACGTTTAGGTCTTTGATGCATTTAGAGTTAATTTTTGTGTATGGTGATAGGTAGGGATCCTGTTTCAGTCTTCTACACGTGATCAGCCAGTTTTCCCAGCACCATTTACTAAATAGGCTCTCCTCTCCCCAGTGGTTGTTGTTGAAGGCTTTGTCAAACATGAGTTGGTTGAGAAATTGAGGCTTTGCTTCCGGAATCTCTGTCCTGTTCCATTGGTCTATATGCCTGTTCTTGTACCAATACCAGGCTGTTTTGATTACTGTAGCCTTGTAGTTATTACATTTTAATTGTTCCAGTTCGGGAATTAAAGTTTTCTCTTTTGCCTGTGCCTTACTCACTTTGACAGTTTGCAGACACTCAGGTGGTAGAGATTCATATGTTAGGAGTGGATGTGGGTTTTTTAAATTAATTATGAATGTATTAACATTTGTATTTCAGATTTTTTGTAACATCTTAAACATGAGTCCCACACAATGGGACTTACCTGTGGAATTATGCTGTCGACCCATGGCTTTTGTTACTCTTACGGGCCTCGATGTTGTTTATAATGCTGTCCATCGAGCTGTCTGGGATGCTTTCTGTGCCAATCGGAGAGCTGATCGGGTACCAATTTCTTTCAAGGTACTCCCAGGTGACCATGAGTATCCCAAATGTAGACCCAAGGTAATGACATTATGATTGCATGTGTTCCTTTCCTTTCTCTGGTGTATGTGTGTATATCTTTTTGTTCCTGTTGTCTGTGCTGGAAAATCCCTGAGTTTTTCAAGGCAGTGGCTACAGTGGTGCATAAAGAAAGCCTTAGACATTTTCATGTAATATACTACATGAATGCTTAGTAATACTTATTTTTTTAACACCAGAAGAAGTAATTACTTTATAAAGCTTTCTATCCTTTATAGGTTCCTTTTTTTGTTTATAGGGAAAAAACTCAAGCCTTCTTATTTTTAACAAAGTTCTCTCTAAAGGAAGGTCTTGCATTCCCCATCGTCATTACCAGTATAACTACAGAATTCATGGTCTTGTGCACTTTGGCTCAATTTCATGCCCATTGTTTGAGTGCTTGCTTTGTGTAAGGTGCCTGGTACCAAGCTACAAGCTGGTGATACGAATTTAAATAAGACAAGTTCCTTGTCCTTGGGGAATTATTCATAAACTGAAGCAGTGTATTCACTGGAATGAGGAACGGTATTAAATTCAAAACTGACTTTTAAAGTTAACATAGTAAAAATTGATTATCTTTAAGAAAGAAATGTTATGATGATAGTATTAATCATAGCAGCTAACATGGTTCTTAGCATGTAAAATTTACTGGGTTTTTTTGAGTTGGAGTCTCACTCTGTCGCCCAGACTGGAGTGCATTGGCCACTCCCGGCCACCGCAGCATCGACCCGCTGGGCTCCTGCGATCCTTCCACCTCAGCCTTCCAAGTAGCTGAAGCTACAGGAGCATGCTACCATGCCCGGCTAATTTTTTATTTATTTTAGAGATGAGGTCTCGCCAAGTTGCCCAGGCGGGTCTCAAACCGGCAGGCTCAGGCAATCCACTCACCTCGGCCTCCCAAAGCGCTGAGATTACAGGCTGAGCCACCGAGCCCAGCCCCAGATTTACTGTTTTAAGTAAGCAATTGATGTATATTGATTGTTTTTTTTTAATTTGCCATAATCTTAAGGGGTTAGTTTGAAAGTTAACAGGACATAGTTACCAAAATAAACAAATACATAAAATAAACAAACACAAACCCTCTACTTCCCTACCTTTTTTTTCTCCCTAGAGCAGTATTTCTGACACAATGGTCTCTGACCCCAGTTTGCCATCATCACCTGGGGTGTTTATTAAAAATGTAGATGTCAGGTCCGGGCATGGTGGCTCAAGCCTGTAATCCCAGCACTTTGGGAAGCTGAGGTGAGGGGATTGCCTGAGCCCACGGGTTCGAGAACAGCCTGGGCGACTTGGTGAGACCTCATCTGTACAGTAAATCAAAAAATTAGGCCATTGTCAAGCCATTGCCAGGCCATTGCCTTACTAAGCTATGGTGTGGCCTTGTTTTCTTAAGCTTTGGCCCCCTCCTCTTCCTTGGGGAAGTGAATCTACTCTTCCTCTCTCCAATTTACTTTCTAAATAAAATATATTTTCTAATCTAACAAAAACACACCAGTTAGCCAGGCGTGGTAGTGCGCCTGTAGTTCCGCCTACTTGGAAGGCTGAGGCAGAAGGATCACCTGAGTCCAACAGGTCAACACTGGGGTGGCCGTGAATGTGCCACTACACTACAGCCTGGGTGACGGTATAAGACTCCAACTCAAAAAAAAAAAAAAAAAAAGTAATTGTCTGGCCTCCTCAGTTAATCTCTAGGAAAGCGGTCCTGTGGATTTGGTCACCAAATTTGCCTGTGTTTGAGAACCACCCACAGGAGACACCATTTTATATACTCAGCCCTGGAAGCTTAGCTGTCTGAAACTGCAAGAAACAGCACGCTTGGCCCTGGCCTTTACACAATTTTTTTCTTTAATGTGATGTTTATGTCAAGAAAGGCAAGTGACCTGGCACAACTAGCCCCCTTTTCTCCTTTAATTCTGCAATTCAGGATGCTTTTAACTTCTCTATTCTCAGTTCTTTGCCATGTTCCCCCTTGTTGTTTTGTGTCTGTCTTCCTTGTTGTCCTTGTCTTTCCTTACTTGAAGTAGACATTGGACCAACATGAATTGCAGTAGCCTGTCAATGCAGATGATTTAGAAGTATTTTGAGGTAGCCGGGCTCGGTGGCTCAGCCTGTAATCCCACGCCTTTGGGAGGCTTAGGTGAGTGGATTGCCTGAGCCTGCGGGTTTGAGACCCACCTAGGCAACTTGGCAAGACCTCATCTCTACAATAAATCAAAATGAGCTGGGTGTGGTAGCGCACGCCTGTAGTTCCGGCTATTCGGAAGGCTGAGGCGGAAGGATTGCCGGAGCCCAGTTGGTCGAGGCTGCGGTGGCCAGGAGTGGCCACTGCACTCCAGTCTGGGCGACAGAGTGAGACTCCAACTCAAAAAAAAAAAAAAGTATTTTGAGGGTTCAAACACATTCTTCAGGGTTAACACTTAAATTTACTGTGTCCTCTTCCCAACATGTAGCACTTAGTGCTGATACCTGAGTGACTGCTGTTATGCTTTGAATTGTCCTTTAGTTTTTACTTTATCCACAAGTGAGGCAAAATGCCATCACAGCAATGTGTCTTTGAAACAAATTAATTGGATTTTAGATAGTATTTTATTTAAGCAAATTTATAAGAACAGAAGCTGGAATGGTGAAGAATATAAGTAGTATTTACCTGGAAATGAGCTGGATACTTTTTTTTTTAAACAAGGTGTTTGAATGCCTTGACATCATTGGAAACTCTGGTTTTAGTCATTCTTCTTTAAATGGGAAGTATAGTGACTCCAGGGTTGAGATTCTATCTCTAGCACTTGCTGGCTTTTATTTAATTTCTGTAAACCTGAATTTCCTAATCATAAAAATGGGAATGCATATATTGAATGAAATAAATGCACATAAAGTACTTGATATTCAATAATATTCTTTACTAATTTTATTTTTTACAATAAGCATTTATTTATTTATTATTGACACTGTTTACAGTTAGCACACTACCAGCCCCATAACTGAATGCATAAAAGATTTCAACCTTAAAGAAAAGTTTATCACCCTGGAACAGGGAGCTGTTATCAAGTAACTTTTCAACTTTTTTTTTCCATTGTTTGCAGAGAACTTCGTATGAATGGTACATTCCTAAAGGAATATTAAAGACTGGTTGGATGAATAAGCATCTGAATCTGGTACCAGCTCTGGTGGTTGTGTTCTATGAACTGGACTGGGATGAACCTCAGTGGAAAGAAAAGCAGTCTGAGTGTGCTACCAGAGTGGAAATAGTCAGGTATGACCTTCTCTGTTTATTAGGTTGGCATGTTTGCACATGTATGTTATTTACTAACATTTCTTGAAGGCAACAAAGTACTATTTAGACTGCAGTGGTTTCTTTGGATATTGTTGACCTCCAACAAATCTTGTTTAGTTCCTAATGATATTGACTGTATATAATGCTAGGATATGTGAAGAAATTTAGAAGACATTGCTCTGAATTTCCAAATGTTTTTTCTTGCATTGTGATCTCTTTTGGAGATTTAGTGGTTACTTTTTAGTCTTATAAAACACTTTTGCATTATCACTATTTCAGTTTCAAAATAATTATTTCGGAAGCCTGTGATATATCACTAAAAGAAGTAAGTTGTATTAAGCTGGGAGTTGCAGCTTGTGCCTGTAATTCCAGCTATTTGGGAGGTGGATCTCCTGAGCAAAAGGATCTCCTGAGCCCAGGAGTTTGAGGCTGCAGTGAGCTGTGATTGCACTACTGCACACCAGCCTAGGCAAGAAAGCAAGAACTTGTCTTTTAAAAATTAAAAAAGCCGGGCTCGGTGGCTCAGCCTGTAATCCCGCGCCTTTGGGAGGCTGAGGTGAGTGAATTGCCTGAGCCCGCGGGTTCGAGACCCGCCTGGGCAGCGAGACCTCATCTCTACAATAAATCAAAAAATCAGCCGGGCGTGGTAGCGCATGCCTATAATTCCAGCTACTGGGAAGGCTGAGGCGGAAGGATCGCCGGAGCCCAGCAGGTTGAGGCTGCGGTGGCCGGGAGCGGCCACTGCACTCCAGTCTGGGTGACAGAGTGAGACTCCAACTCAAAAAAAAAATTAAAAAAAAAAGGAAGCAAGTTATAACTTTTACATAAAAGTATATAGTAAACTTTTGCCTTTTTTTTTTTTGAGTTGGAGTCTCTGTCACCCAGACTGGAGTGCAGTGGCCGCTCCCGGCCACCGCAGCCTTGACCTGCTGGGCTCCGGCGATCCTTCCACCTCAGCCTTCCAAGTAACTGGAACTACAGGCACGCGCAACCATGCCTGACTAGTTTTTGATTTATTGTAGAGATGAGGTCTCGCCAAGTTACCCAGGTGGGTCTCGAACCCACGAATTCAGGCAATCCACTCACCTCAGCCTTCCAAGGCGCGGTATTACAGGCTGAGCCACCGAGCCTAGCTGCTTTTTTTTTTTTAAATCAGGATCTATTGAGAGGACAGAAAAGCTCCCACAGTGGGAGCAGACCCGAAGGGGTTGCCCAAATTTTTGCTTTTCAGGCAGATTTTTAAGGATTAGAAGATGGGAGATTATACTTTTAGAATTTCTATATTCTTCCCTGGAGAATATTTTCTCTGATCTTGATTTTTTAAGTTGACATTTATCTTCAATTGAATTATCATACTTGTATTTTGTATAAAGTCATGGTACATTTTTAGGTTAAAATAATTAAATTAATATTATTATTATTTTTCCATTGCAGGCAAAGTTTACAAGGAAGAAACACAAAAGTTGCAGTGGTTCTGATTCAGAAGAAGACTCCTTTGCCTCCAGGTATCAAAAAGCAAATTCATTAGTTGCTTTATAGTCCCAATTCTTATTACAGGGAGGCAGATTTTTCTTTAAGGTTGAAATCTTTTATGCATTCAGTTATGGGGCTGGTAGTGTGTTAACTTTTAAAAATGTCGATAGTAAATGAATAAATGCTTACTGTAAGAAATAAAATTAATAAAGAATGTAAATCTTCTCAAGTGGAACCATTGGTTCTGCTTACTTCCCCGTGAGGGGAAATGGGGAGTATGTTTAATTGACAAAATGGTTAATTCACTTGATTTTTAAAAATAATGAATAATTTACTTGTCAGAGATCTATTTGAAATTATATTCCTTATGTAATTTATTTCTTAATTTGCTATAGGGTAAAGAAAAATTCTATAGGATTTGTAATTTCCTCTAGGAAAACGTCTTAGTTTCAAATACTTAGTTCTTCTACTCTTCAGACTTTCATAGATCAAAATATATTTTTGTTTCTATATTGAAACTTGTATCATTTTAAATGGTTTTGGAAACTTCTTTTATGAATTATGGTTTCCATTTTTAGTTAAGTGTTTTGAAGTAGGTTTGTGGTATATCTGTTGCATTACCTGGCCATCTATTGTGGCTCAGTAGAAAATTCCCAGAGTGTTTTCTTAAAAGGTATATAATACACTGTAACTTTTGAGAGCTCCACAGAGCTTTTTAGGAGTCCTATCGGCATGGTGAAAAGTATTTTGTGTTTCTATTCTTACTTATATTTTTCAGATCTGGGGAGGTATTTATCTAGAAACATGCATTAATTGTTTTATTTTTCTCCTTTGTTTGGGGTGTTATCAACAGGAGAAGATGTCATTGCTTCAGAAAGGGCTGCAGCTTTATGTAATGCATGTGAACTCTCAGGAAAGTCTTTGTTTGTACTGCCCCACACTGACCACCTTGTGGGTTATATTATAAGGTAAATAAAGGTCTTTTAAAAGGTTTTTTTTAAAGATTATTTGTTCGAAATTGGTAACTTAGACCCATTAATTTACAAAAGAAAAAGTATGTTCATGGGAAAAATTCAAATGGTACAGAGGATATAGTATAAAAATAAAAGTCTATTATGTCAACTTCTTAACCCTCTCCAATTTCCTGAGGTAATCACTTTCAGCAATTGCTTGAGTTTCCTTTCCAAAAGTGTCTTTTTATGTAGGAACAGGTATATGTGTATCTTTATAGTGTATGCACACATACCAAAACACACAAAAATAAATGTAATCATATAATACACAATAGTCTTCCACTTAGCATTACCTCACCTTTCCTTATTTACATCTGGCTGAACCTCATTTTTTAAAATGTTTGTTTTTCCATTGTACTTTCCAGAATCACCACATATCCTTGTGTGGCATATGTGTACTTTTATATGAGAGTGTTTGCATTTCTGGCCTCTTTTTTTGCTTCATTCTTGATATGTTGATGTATCTACTTAAATAATTTTTTAAGAAGGGTCTGAACCCCATCATGTCTTAAATATCTTTATAAAGCCTTCACATATATATATATATATATATATATATATATAATATATATATATATATATATATATATATATAGGCAGATTACCTGAGAACACGTCATTACCTTAAAAATTATGTAGCTGTTATTCATTACTTTCTGGCATTTAGTGTTGCAAAGAAGTTTTATAGTATAGAAGTATTTGCTAAGATGTGTATAGATATGAATATTTTCACTGATTTTGACTATAAAATGGTTTTCCTTTTCATTCTGCATAAATATCCTTTGTAAACTCAAGAATACTTCAGTTTATCTTTTATTGCTTCTCTTGCATTTTTTTCTTTTCTCCTTCTCAGAAGCGAACTTCTGAAAATAATCCACTCCAGGAGGCTTTCTGACATTCTCATTGGTATATTAAATGACCCAACTTCTAAGAAAGAGAAGAATAAATTTAGAAGGAGAGAGCATGCATAGGAACAGGATCAAATTAAAAACTGAATTGCAGGAAAAGTGATTGCAAAATCAGTCTCCACACTAAAAGCAATAGATAGTAGAAGGGATACCATAGAAAGTCAGGATAACATGGTTAAGGATAACATTGAGATAACTGCCCAAAGTGTGAGGAAAAAATAATGAATTTTGTTTTTTTGTTTTTTAAACGCACACCTATGACCAATAGGAAAAACAGTAGAGAGGGACAATGTAGAGACAACTGTGGCACACGTAGACTGCTTTTCTTTCCACTGAGGCTCCTCCCATCCCTGTAGCTGGCCTTCGATTCCCTCTCCAGGTTGGCCTTGGACTTCCACCTTGCACTCTGCACTCCAGTACCTCTCTATTCACGATGCTGTCTCTGTCAGTATGCTTCTATACTGGCACCTGCCAACTCGGGCCAGCTCCCCTTTTCTTGGCTCTGTCATACTCAACTCCTAAGGCTCTAAAACTCATGGGAAGCCTTTAAGAAATCTGTTGTCCTCTACCGTGTACCGTAACCCAGTGACTCAACCGAAGCAGTATTGACCACCACAGAATATTTGATAGTTCCTGGAGACTTTTATGATCGCCACGACTGAGGAGTTTGCTACCTTGGCATCTAGTGGGTAGAGGCTGGAGGTGTTGCTACACATCCTGTAGAGTGCAGGACAGCCTTGCACAACAGAGATGGACCCGGCTTACGTGTCTGTCGTGCTGAGTTTGAGAATCCTGCCTTAGCTATTAGGGATCATGTAGTATGCTGTTATGGATACAAGAAAATAGAAGATGTGACTTCTGCCTTTAACTGCTGATGGTTTTATTTGGGATAATGAAACATTTCAATAAGGAGTACGCTGTCAAAGTGACTGATGTAAAAAGCAAATGCCCTGTGTTTATGGCCTCCAAAATGTAACTGTGTGGACAGAGCATGTGTAAGACAGTCCATTAGTGATAAGAGAAGACTTAGACTCTTGTTCATATTTATATTTCATCTTAAGAGGGAGAATAAAGGGAATATCAGGAGTTCTTCATCTTCACTGACCAGGAAGGAGGTAGCAGAGTCACTGTTAGCACTCTCATGCTTTCATGTGCCTGCAGAGTATTTGAATGTGTTGAGTATGCATGTTTTAAGTGTCAAAATGGTAGACTGTGTATAAAACTTCTGTAATGTGTTAGGAAGGGTTTTGAAAATCTTTTGTTTTACAGAGGTTTTACACTTTTGTTTTACACTGATCATTTCAAAGCAAAATACTTAAAACAGAGTTAAGTGTTAGAGTTAGAGATGAGTCAAGCATTTTTCTTTTATAAGAAGATAAGTGTTCCAGATTTTCAAACCTTTCCTCAGAACAATGGGCTTCAGTGTCATGCTAACTTGCATATGTTAACCACAAAACAGAGGTGACATTTAATAGAAAAGCACATATTTTACAGAGGACAGTTGTCCTGTAAAGAAAACATGCTGAAAATGGCTCTTGGAAAATATTGGGAGTGATTTTCTAACTAGTTTAAACCTATTTCAAACAAAGAGGTTTTTTTTTTTTTTTTTTGAGTTGGAGTCTCACTCTGTCACCCAGACTGGAGTGCAGTGGCCACTCCCGGCCACCGCAACCTCGACCTGCTGGGCTCCGGCGATCCTTCTGCCTCAGCCTTCCGAGTAGCTGGAACTACAGGCACGCGCTACCACGCCCGGCTCATTTTTTGATTTATTGTAGAGATGAGGTCTCACCAAGTTGCCCAGGCGGGTCTCGAACCCGCGGGCTCAGACAGTCCACTTACCTCAGCCTCCCAAGGCGCGGGATTACAGGTTGAGCCACCGAGCCCCGCTCAAACAAAGAGTTTTAATGGGTTTGAACTCAGTTGTTAAAAATACAAAGCAGCGTATGCAAATATACTGATCCATGTTGTTAGCTTTTGGATCTCTGATCTTTGCCTTTCCATAAATTAAAAATTGGGATTGCTATAAGTATTTGGATGGTTTGGACAATATTGAAGCAATGCTTGACTCTCTCTCTTGGCCCCCTTTGCTGAAACATTTTAGGGGAAAAGAAAAAAAGGGACATAAGACTCACATGCTTGCCACTCCAGCTCTTCTTACTCCCTTTATTTTCAGCCTTTAGCACAGGATCTACCTTCGACACAACCTCCTTTTAAGTATACAACAGTTCCTCCTTTTGTTCTCCAAAGTTGTGTGACTATTTTGCCTATTACATATGTTCAAAAATTCTGGAATGCTTCTTTCCTTTTAGACTTACGTCTGCATTTATAATTTGAAAGCTTGAATGTTCTTCATCTAAAAACTGCTAACTCTGTTTCCTGGAGTGAGTGCTAGTTTTTCAACGTTCAGTTGCAGTGACTAAGATACATGTTTGTTTACTCTGAAACGTATGCTTGATTAACATGCTAGTGCAGTGGTAGCAGAAAATGGGCTTTTGTGATCTTCGTATGAATTTTGCTAAGAGTAAATATCACATTTCTTCTGATAAATACCTAGACTAGGAAGCTGCTTGTAACTACAATTTTAGCCTCAGTTATCTGGAAGGGTAAATTATATTTTGAGACAGGTCAAATAGTAAAATAAAGATAACTGTGTGTGTATTTATGTGTGTGTGAGTATGTATGTATCTTGTCTGGTTCAAAACAATTTTATTAGCTTCCTACCTTCATGAAGGAACTAATGTAATTGTTGAGACCGAAAACATTTGTGTTAAATACCACAGAACATTGCTAGTATAACTGTAATATAGTTAGTAAGTTTTACAGGATTTCAGAGAACAAATGCATAGATGTGGGCTGGGAACACTTTAAGGAAGTGGGCAGCTTGCAACTATCCTTGAAGGTTTAGACTAGTGGGAAATAAGTAGTGGTTATTTGGGGCAAAGGAATATCATAAAAAATCATGGACTTTAAAAATTAAGTTAGTTTAAATCACTAAATGAGAAGGCCGAATTAGTTGCCTTTTTTTATTGTAAAACAAAGAAAATTCAAGGTCTTTTTCCCTAGTGAACGTCCTTAATTGTTTGATACTAACTCAGAAGTATAATTTTTTAACATCTGCTAAAAGAATTGATCTTTTCACTAACCCTCTCACATCTTGACTTGTCATTTTTTAATTCATGTTTTTGATTACTCTTTTTCTCAATAAAAAAGTATGAATTAAAAAGTGAAAGTCTTGCAACACTTGTCCTGTATCCAGGGATATCTCTATAACCTGTTATATTTAAAAGGAGGGAGGATTTGAGATCATATCACCAAGTTTAGAGGAATTAATAGGACTTACCAGGCCTACTTGCTCTCAATTTTCTTTACTGGCTAACAGGTGTTTTATCCCTGAGTACACATCCTGCTAGAAAATGAAAACCAAGCTTACTTTTAATAGTTATTCAGATAATCTAGATTAATAATACTGAATCTCTGTTGAGAATAATTTTTTTTTAATCTTTCAGAACAACCTGTAGACATATTTCTGGCTACCTTATAATATCTAGTCATTGTTACTCATTTGTAAAACTTTAAAGGACAAGTTAGGTTAATATATTCCTTCAAACATTATTTGGTTAAAGTTTAAAATCTAATTTTAATTATCTTCATATTTTACATTTTTTTAATTATATTTTTGAAAATAGAAAAGTCTTAACCTAGAAAATTCCATTAAAAATACAGTATCTAGGCGAGGCACAGTGACTTATGCCTGTAATTCCAGTGCTTTGGAAGACTAAGGCAGGAGGATTGCTTGAAGCCAGGAGTTCAAGACCAGCTTGGACAACATAGCAAGACCCTCTCTCTACCAAAAAAAAAACAAAAACAAAAACAAGCAAATATAGGTGGGCGTGGTGGCACACCTCTATAGTTCCTGCAGTACAGGAAGTAGAGGTGGGAGGATCGCTTGAGCCCAGAAGTTGGAGGCTACAGTGAGCTCTGATTATGCCATGACATTCCATCCTAGACAACAGAGTGAGACCTTGTTTCTAAAAATAAAATTAAAATTAAGTAAAATACTTGATTTTTAAATTTTTTACTTATTCATTCTGTTTTGTTTCCTTTTTTTTTCTTTACATATTTTCCTTAGGTGCATTTAAACCCTTTGAATATAAATTCAAAATTCTGTTTTATTCTGAGGTAGAAAAACCTTGAAATTCATCATTTATCTGGCTATGACTTGTGCTTGCTTTCCTACCCCAGGCAGATACTCCTGATGTGCACTTCTTTTCACTAAAGAAAGTTTAAGTTGTTTATCACTCTTCCGATTGTCTTTGTTCCTATGAGATCTTATAGAATGAAGCAGGATTTAAATCATACAAATATTATTTTCATCTCATGTGCTAGTTCAGTTTTTGGTTCTTTCCCCATTTGTTTTCTTATCCTTTTAAACCATAACTATTAAAATCCCCAAAATAAGTGAAATCTAATTAAGTATTGAATACTTGTTTTTTTCAGTCTTTGTATAAAAGTATAAAATAGTAGGGGTAAAAGTACTTTGAAAGATTACTGAATTTTAGCCGGGCTTGGTGGCTCAGCCTGTAATCCCGTGCCTTGGGAGTCTGAGGTGAGTGGATTGCTTGAGCCTGCGAGTTCAAGACCCACCTGGGCAACTTGGTGAGACCTCATCTCTACAATAAATCAAAAAATTAGCAGGGCGTGGTAGTGCGCGCCTGTAGTTCCAGCTACTCAGAAGGCTGAGGTGAGGGATCGCTGGAGCCCTGCAGGTCGAGGCTGCGGTGGCCGGGAGCGGCCACTGCACTCCAGTCTGGGCGACAGAGTGAGACTCCAACTCAAAAAAAATAAAAATAAGAAAATGAGATACTGTCAATTTCTCATTTGAATGAAACAAAGCATCTGATCTACCTTGTAGACACCAAGCATTATATTTGTGTGGGCATACTGATACCCTCAGCCAGGGGGAAGGCTTGGTGGGGCTGAGGAAGCTAGAGCCCCTGGGCTATTCACCTCGGGCCACAAGACCATTGTTCATTTGCCCCTACCTGCTAAAAATCCTATTTTCTGTGATTGCTATGATGCAAAAGGAGCAGGGAGATTTATTAAACCTCTATGCAGAAGCCATGGTAGCAAATAAGGTGAAGTTTCTTCTGACTTAACTAAGTTATCTTACTAATATTTATGCCTTTCAGAAAACAGAGGTGCCAATTTAAATATTAAGCCGAGCAACTAATTATTAAGTAAGATAGCCAATTAGAATTGCAAAATTGTAGGATTTATGGTGATGTTAAGACACTCCATAGCTGCCGGGCTCGGTGGCTCAGCCTGTAATCCCGCGCTTTGGAAGGCTGAGGTGAGTGGATTGCATGAGCCCACCAGTTCAAGACCCACCTGGGCAACTTGGCGAGACCTCATCTCTACAATAAGTCAAAAATTAGCCGGGCATCGTAGCCCGCGCCTGTAGTTCCAGCTACTTGGAAGTCTGAGGCGGAAGGATCGCCGGAGCCTAGCAGGTCGAGGCTGCGGTGGCCGGGAGCGGCCGCTGCACTCCAGTCTGGGTGACAACAAGACTCCAACTCAAAAAAGTAAAAATAAAATAAAAGAAAAGAAAGAAAGATTACTGAATTTTTATGAATTAGAGAAGGTTATTTTTATCAGTTATATCTTATAGGTAAATTTTAAATGGCTTTTGAGGGGGTCTTTTACACTTTTTATCTAGAAATTCAGATTATATTTTGCTTTATCATAGACATTGTTGATCTTAATCAAAGACATTTTCTGCGAAATAGACATTATTTCTATCAGAATTTTAACTTTTAGTTCTCATAAATAGATTCTTGAAAAAAGTTTGGTTTAAAATAACCTTAATATTTAAATGCTGGATTTTTTTTGTTTTTGTTTTTACAGACTAGAAAATGCCTTTTATGAACATGCGCAGACTTATTATTACACAGAGATCAGAAGAGTGAAATCTCATAAAGAATTTTTGAATAAAACAACACATCAGGTACATGATTTTTGCATGATAATAGAAGCATTCTAGAGTAGGTTATTTATTATTGATTGTTCTTGAGGTGATTATCACGTCTTTAATACCTTGATGTTTTAAATAGCTTCAGTATTTCCAAAGTTTTTTGTAAAGCTTTTAAAAACTGATTTGTTTTTAAATTAAACTGCTTGCCTTTAAGATTTGTTTTTAAGCCGGGCTCGGTGGCTCAGCCTGTGATCCTGCGCCTTTAGGAGGCTGAGGTGAGTGGATTGCCTGAGCCCGCAGATTCGAGACCCGCCTGGACAACTTGGCGAGACCTCATCTCTAAAATAAATCAAAAAAATCAGCCGGGCGTGGTAGCACACACCTGTAATTCCAGCTACTTGGAGGGCGGAGGCGGAAGGATTGCCGGAGCCCAGCAGGACGAGGCTGCGGTGGCCAGGAGCAGCCACTGCGCTCCTGTCTGGGCGACAGAGAGAGACTCCAACTCAAAAAAAAAAAAAAAAAAAAAGATTCGTTTTTAAACTCTTTGTCTTTAAAGTACTTAAAGATAGCCGGCCACGGTGGCTCAGCCTATAATCCTGTGCCTTTGGGAGGCTGAGGTGAGTGGAATGCCTGAGCCCCGCCTGGGCAACTTGGCGAGACTTCATCTCTATGATAAAATAAAAAATTAGCCGGGCGTGGTAGCGCATGCCTGTAGTCCCAGCTACTTGGATGGCTGAGGTGGAAGGATCGCCGGAGCCTAGCACGTCGAGGCTGCGGTGGCCGGGAGTGGCCACTGCATTCCAATCTGGGTGACAAGAGTAAGACTCCAACTCAAAAAAAATAAAAAATAAAGAAATAAAGTACTTAAAGATAGATTTTTATAACCTTGTTTACTGTATCCTTGTTTGCTGGAATAATTCTTGAATTTCCACTTTGAATGTTTTTCTTCATTGTTATATGTCTCTTTGTAATAAACGTAATTTTCACGCTTAAATAGAATATGTTTAATAATAGTGTTTTTTCTATCTTTTTAGCTCTTATTTGTTAGACATCAGTTTAAAATAGCTTTCTTCAGTGAGTTGAAACAAGATACACAAAATGCTCTGAAGTAAGTTTTTAACAGTTTTCAAACTAAATTTTTCTTATTTTTATACTAACAGTAACATAAGTGGACATTTCTGAATCTCAACCAAACTATAATTAATTTAAAATGTTTCTGTTGGTTAGATTCAGGTATTTAATATTTTACTTAGTCTAGAGATGAATGGAATATATTATTTTAGGATTTAAAATATTTATTATTAGAAATAAATTTCATAGTGTCATAAAACTTTCTGGTCTGACTAACATAATTAAATTTTATAATTTACAGAAATGTAATTTAAAAATTGTCTCTGTCTTGAATTTTTTTTGTATTCACGGTAAAATTCTTGCGTTAAGATAGATTTTCAAAGTGTAGTATAGTATACATTAAACATTATCTAAATGAGACTTGATTTTTTAAAAGTTTTATGCAGTAGTACATTTATTCTATTCAAGTATGGTTTTTTAAAAAATTTATTTTATTTTGTTTTTTAGTTATAATGCCTGTTGGTAGCATCATTTTCCATCCAAAGGCTCTGCTTGTAGCCTTGAAGATTAGCTGCAGATATGTTTGCAGTGATTAAACATTTTATTCCTTCACTTTTACTAAGTACAGTTTAATAAAACGTGACCTCTTTGTAGCTTTAACTCAAGTTTTAAAGATTGACAGTAGCAGTATGACAAAGGGATAAAAAGCAGCTATTTATCCTAAAATTGAAGAGGGGGAGAAAAATTGAAGGCAATGAAAATAATTTTTAGCTGAACTCTGTGGCTCAGCCTGTAATCCTGCGCTTTGGGAGGCCGAGTCCGCGGGTTCGAGACCCGCCTGGGCAACTTGGTGAAACCTCATCTCTACAATAAATCAAAAAATCAGCCGGGCATGGTAGTGCATACCTGTAATTCCGGCTACTCGGAAGACTGAGGCGGAAGGATCGCCAGAGCCCAGCAGGTTGAGGCTGCTGTGGCCAGGAGTGGCCACTGCATTCCAGTCTAGATGACAGAGTGAGACTCCAACTCAAAAAAAAAAAAAATTTTATTATTCACAGGAATTTGCAAAAACATTTTTGTTGTTATTGAGGTGCTAATCACCAAGTTGTATTCTCTGAATCTCATCAACTTCCTGTAGTTGTAACTTGCTTTAATGTCATTTATTTTTATGGATATTATTTTAAAACCTATTTCAATTCTGTTCAAAAATAATTCTGGAAAGAAATAAGCTTACCTGAAAGAGTTCAGAACAGATTTTCTTTCCTGAGTCGCTCATGAAAGAACAGTTTTTTTCTATGGAGAAGTCTATTTTGAGTTTTTCTCATTACCTTCCATGTTCAGGCTGGGCCCCGTTCTTCACAGGCCCTTGTTTCTCACCACCATTCTCTATCTGCCTGAGCTTCCTTAAGGACAGTTGTCCCTCCCCTACAGCCTCTATCTGATACCAGTGATGCCCACTTAGTCTGAAGAGGTCCTTGGGGTGAAGAAGTTGACCTGTGTTCTGTCTTGATATCACCTTTGCTAATATGATCTCTCTTTGAGAGCTTGTAATGGTACTTCTAAAATATATGTATTTTAATAGAATGCTAAGTTTGCAATGTAATTCTAAACAATTGTTCAGTTTTCTTTCACTTTTCAGTTTGTTTTTTATTGGTTATTGACAGATGTTAATGATAGAACAGTGTTCATGTGATGGTTTTGTTCTTTATGGAAGGTTATTGATTCCTCCCACATATCATTAATCAACAGATTATTTTTCAGGAAATCAGAGATTGACATGTATGTTATCATTGAGCTGTTGAGTGCAAGAAATGTTGAGTAAATACTGTCTGTTATTTCTAATAATTTTGTTCTTAAGAATCTTTTCTTAATTACATTTATATAATTATTAACCACCCTCTCTTTCTTTCTATTAGGAATTATAGGACTGCCTATAATCTTGTGCATGAATTGAGAGCCCATGAAACTAATATTCTGGAAATTAAAACTATGGCAGGATTTATAAACTACAAGGTAATAAATAATTCTACTTCCGAATAAAGAAAATTTATCTTTAGACATTAAATTACCTCTTTAAAATTTGAAAATTAAAATTAGATTCTTGCTCTGAAAAGTTAGTATTTAATTATGCTCTCCTCTTTTATATCATTTTATATCAAAAAGGTATGGCACCCTAAAAAAAATGGTTAGTTTTTGAGTTGATGGTTTCTAGAGTTATTTAGTGTTGAGAGGGTTTTCGGTATTTTGTTTTTTTGTATAAGTAGGGAGGTGTGAGAAGAAAGCTATTATTGAATTCTAAATGATACAACGTATTAGAATTATGTGAGCCTTCCTTGGTTTAATAGCACAGAAAAGGTGTATCTATTCACTTTACAGGATACTTTCATACCAATTACTTGAGCATTTTACTTTAAGATTGTATGTCATAGAAATAGGTGTGCTCAAAAGGTAAGTGGCAACTATTTGTTTTACTTTTAATTTTTCCACGTTCATCTTAAAGGTGTCTGGCACTGGGTTGGTGAAGTGTGGGCAAATAGATACTTTAATTCATTGTTGGTGTTTAAGTGTAAGTGGTACAGCTTATCCTGAGGCTGAAAATATTTTGCAGTGGCTATCAGTTTAAAGTGGATGTTCCCTTTGACCTAGTAATTGCATTTTAGAAAATTTATTTGATATATATGCTAACACTTGCAAATCTCATATACATAGATATTTTTTGTTATATTTTCTAATAGGAAAGAATTTGAAAAAACCCAGCAATCAGGGATTGGCTATATAAATTATAACTCTAAACAGCAGAACATTATACAGCTATTAAGAATAAGGCAGCTCTACGAGGGGGAGGAAGAAAAAAATGGAATTTATTTGTAAAAAATAGTGTATTCTTACATGTTTACGCTTTAGTCACCTTCGAGTACTCTTTGTTGATGCAGTACACTTACTGAGACACTTTTTCCACTGCTCAAAACAGTTTTTGAATGCATCAATTTTGATGCCTTTTAGTGCTGCTGTTTTTTGTTTCACCTCTTCACACTGGCAAAATGCTCACCTTGGGGGTCTTTTTTCATCCAGGGAAACAAAAAAAAGTGTTTTGGGGCAAGATTGGGTGAATAGGGAGGGTGGGGCATGGGTATCATGCTGTTTTTGGTCAAAAACTGCAGAATACTCAGCACGGTGTTGGCAGGTGTATTGTCATGTTGAAAGTCACCTGCTTGCCTCAACTCAGTATGTTTCTTCCACAAATTGTGATGCAGCCTTCTCAAAACTTCCAGATGAAAACTTTGGTTGACTGTTTGATGTGAAGGAACAGATTCTGAGTGTACAAGGGGCCTGCCGTCCGAAAGATAATTTCAGGTGTTTCAGCCCCCCCTTGTATATATTGATACAGAATCATATCCAAGATATATTGTGAAGTGAAAAAAGGCACAAATCAGCATATTCAGTATGATGCGCTTTGTATAAAGGATAGTTTATCTAGAAATGCACACATATAACTTGTCTCTGTAGAATGTATCAGGAAGCATATGCCAGGAACCGGTTACCTCAGGAGAAGGAATTTGGATGACTGAGGACCAAGGTGGATGAGAGACTGACTTTTCCTGTGTTCTCTTGTTCTTAAAAAATGAAATTGAAGATTGTTGCAAGCACATGAAAGCAAATTTAGGCGTTGTTTCTTCCTTGTTTCCTCTTACCCCAAATACATAGAGGTTATTACTGTTTGAAATAGTATTCCAGACACAGTTTTCTAGTCTTTTTGTAATTCTTGTTTGATATGTAATTCTTGTTTGATGTGCTTTAATTGTGCTACAGAAAATCTTTCGTTTTCTGCCTGGCATAGTGGGTCACACCTGTAATCCCAGTACTTTGGGAGGCGAAAGCAGAGGATTGTCTGAGCCCAAGGGTTCAAGACCAACTTGGGCAACTTGGCGAGATCCCATAACTACAATTTAAAAAAAAATTAGCCTAGCATGTTGGCATGCACCTGTTTGGTTCCAGGTACTTAGAAGACTGGATAGATCATAGGAAAGATCGCCTGAGCCTCCAGCAGGTCAAGGCTGCGGTGGCTGTGAGCATGCCACTGCACTCCAGCATGGGTGATAGAGTGAAACTCTAACTTAAAAAACAAAATAAGATCTTTAGCTTTTTTTTTTTTTTTGAGTTGAAGTCTCACTCTGTCGCCCAGACTGGAGTGCAGTGGCACGCTCCCAGCCACTGCAGCCCCGACCTGCTGGGCTCCAGCGATCCTTCTGCCTCAGCCTTCCAAGAAGCTGGAACTACAGGCGCGCACTAATTTTTGATTTATTGTAGAGATGAGGTCTCGCCAAGTTGCCCGGGCAGGTCGTGAACCCGTGGGCTCAGGCAATCCACTCACCTCAGCCTCCCAAAGCGCGAGATTACAGGCTGAGCCACCGAGCCCGGCTAGATCTTTAGCTTTCCGATGAATCTAATACTAAAGGTTAATCTATCCTTTCTCAGTTACCTTTGGAGAGAGTTATTTTAGTCTATGTTTATGTTTTTCACTGGGAATAATTTTTAAAATTCTATATTTTTAAAAAGGTTTTGTAAAGTATAGAATAAATTCAGTACAAGTACTGAGTTACTTTATTTCATTTCTAAAAGGGACATTACGTCTGGTTTTGGTATAACCATCCTGATGAAGAAAATCAGTTCTATTGCAACGAACTTCAGAGAAGGAAATTCTATAGTCTTTTTAAAAAGTTATTCTCAGACTTTATTTATTTTTAAATGGCTATGTCTTTTGACTTTGATTTTTTTATGTTCAGTATTTTGGGATCACTTTTACATTTTGCAGATCTGTAGGCTGTGTTTTCAACACAATACACCGTTGGATGCAATTGCTCAGTTCCGAAAACACATTGACTTGTGTAAGAAAAAAATTGGAAGTGCGGAGTTGTCTTTTGAGCATGCTGCTTGGATGTCTAAACAGTATGTTTTAAATTGTACCTTTAGAATATGTTTTAAAATAATGGGGTTTGGAGAAATGTAGCTAGCATGGACTTTGGTTCTGAAACAACTAAATTTTTTGTCAGTAAGTAGGTTTTTAATGATAAGTAGTATAAGTTTGTTCCTGATAATAATGTATTGATTCATATAATTCCTTAATGGAAGTAATTAATTCATTGTACCATCCTTTTCATTCAGCATATATTTGTTGAGTTTCTACCATGTGTCTAGATCCTGACAATATAACAGTAAACGAAGCGAAGTTTCTGCTGTCATGGAACTTACTGTTTGAAACTAATGTTTAAAAGTTGCTGAAATGAAGCCGGGCTCGGTGGCTCAGCCTGTAATCCCGCGCCTTTGGGAGGCTGAGGTGAGTGGATTGCCTGAACCCACGGGTTCGAGACCCGGCTGGGCAGCGAGACCTCATCTCTACAATAAATCAAAAAATCAGCCAGGCGTGGTAGCACATGCCTGTAATTCCGGCTACTCGGAAGGCTGAGGCGGAAGGATCGCCGGAGCCCAGCAGGTGGAGGCTGCGGTGGCCGGAAGCGGCCACTGCACTCCAGTCTGGGCGACAGAGTGAGACTCCAACTCAAAAAAAAAAATTAAAAGTTGCTGAAATGAGACTGTTCCCAGAAACTTGGATGTATTTGAGTGGTGGAAACTATGTTGAGATCTAGTTTGATGGCATATTTGTATAGACTTGTTAGTACAGAAGAGATGACTTAAATACAGATTTTATCTGTAACCTACTATTCGTGTGTATTTACAAAGAAATTGTAATAAGTATTAACGGTTAATCAGCAGTACTATTTTAATACAATCTGTTGTGGTTAAGGGTTCCCTGGATGAATAATTACGAGAAGTAAGCTTTTTTTAAAATTCTTTTTTATTTCTTGATTTTTTTTTCCTTAAGGTTCCAGGCCTTTGGAGATTTATTTGATGAAGCTATTAAGTTAGGGTTAACAGCTATTCAAACTCAGAACCCTGGTTTCTATTACCAGCAGGCAGCATACTATGCCCAGGAGAGGAAACAACTTGCAAAAACTCTCTGTAACCATGAAGTAAGTTACCAACTTCTATATTATCTAACATTTAGGAAATTAATTAATCTTCTCTTGAAAGAAGTTAGTATGGATTGGTGTCTTTAAATATAATCAGTTTATATATTTTTTGGTTTTAGGAGTTAAGATGGTTTTTGGTTTGAGTACTCCATTTTTACCTGTGAGTTGAGCAGTTTTTCTTTGAAGAACTAATTTATGTTTAGCAATAATTTAATGATTTAGACAAGAGAAAACTACTTTAAAATGAAAGTCACATTTTAGTCCTTGTCACAGTATAAATTCATTGCTATAGTAATTATAGAAACAGTCTTTGTTTGGAAGAGATTAGAGGAGTGTGCTCTACTTTGACCCACAAGAGAAGTTTTCCTCTATGGAAAACTCTTAAGAATCTGTTAGTTAATTGCATAGTTTCTTAAACTTGACATTTCATTTTGCCTTTCTCTTGGATGGTTACATTTAGATATTAGTTTCCCCATAAGTGTCTTTAAAATAAGAATATGGTATATATAAATAACATTTATATTATATAGTTATATCTGTTTATTTTGATTAAAACCTGCAATTTTTTTCTCTGATAATAAGTGAATATTATGAATAGTACTCTTTTAAAACTGTTCCAAAAACAAATAGTTTGCATATTAGTACTTTAAATGTGTGGGTTTTTTCCTGTTAAATAATGATTTCACTGTTTTTACCAGCTATTTTTATATGATTTATAACATTATTGTATGTATTTTTTTTAAGTCTGGCATATTATAACTCGAGCACAGTATCTTAAAAAGTAATTAAAGCTAGGTTTTATAAATATAAGGAAATGGGTATTAAAAAATATCAGTGGTTAGAATGTAAAATAATATTTTTGTTAAGAAAATAATTTGGCCGAACTCGGTGGCTCAGCCTATAATCCCAGCGCTTTGGGAGGCCAAGGTGAGTGGATTGCCTGAGCCTGCAGGTTCGAGACCCGCCCGGGCAACTTGGCGAGACCTCATCTCTACAATAAATCAAAAATCAGCCGGGCATGGAAGCATGCTCCTGTAATTCCGGCTACTTGGAAGGCTGAGGCAGAAGGATCGCTGTGCCCAGCAGGTCAAGGCTGCGGTGGCCGGGAGCGTGCCACTGCCCTCCAGTCTGGGCGACAGAGTGAAACTCTAACTCAAAAAAAAAAGAAAGACAATAATTTGAGAAACTTTAAAACTGTGCACATCTTTTATCTGAAATTTTATTTTCAGAAATACAAGGGCAGAAAATAAATCCTAAGAGATAAGTACCAATAATTATTTATAAAGTTGTTCTCACAGGTTTATTAATTGTAATATGAACTAGAAATAAGATGAATAACTAAAGAGAATTTGATAAAATATGGAACAGCAGGAAGCCGTGAAAAATAACGTTTTGGAAGAATATTTAATGATGAGTGAAACGTACAGAATATATTTAAAGTAGGTTGAAAAATTATTCTGGCCAGACGCGGTGGCTCACACCTAGAATCCCAGCACTTTGGGAGGCCGAGGTGAGAGGATTGCCTGAGCCCATGGATTCGAGGCCAGCCTGGGCAACTTGGCAAGACCTCATCTCTACAATAAATCAGAAAAAATATTAGCCGAACTTGGTGGTGTGTGCCTGTAGTTCCAGCTACTTGGAAGGCTGAAGCGGAAGGATCACCTGAACCCAGCAGGTCAAGGCTGCGGTGGCTGGGAGTGTGCCACTGCCCCTCTGCCTGGGTGACAGAGTGAGACTCCAACTCGAAAAAAAGAAAAATTATTCTAATCATTAACAAATTTTTGCACACAAAATCTGGAAGAATGATGTATATAATACATTCTTTTTTTTTTTTTTAAAGATGTGAGGTACAATTCAGAGTTAGATATACAAACGACTATGCAGGTACCCTTGTTGATGAGGTGTGCACCTCCCTCCCCTAGCAGTTTCTCTCAACTGCCAATCCAATCCCCCCTCCCCTGGCAGTTTCCCACTACTACCAATCCCTTTCTTGTAGTATTATGATAACTATTCAAGGTCCGCTTTGGAGTGAGAACATATGGTACTCTGTTCTTTGTTTCTGTGATAGATCACTGAGTATGATTGACTCTACAGTCCATTCTTAACAGTGATAGTAGGTTTGTGAGTGATTTAAATGTTTATTCTTTTCCTTTTGGATGTTCTCTCCATTTTTTGGCAGTGTACATGTATTACATTTTGGTTTCATAGGGAATGAATTACAAAGAAGAAAAAGCAGTGTAAATCTTTTAATTCTGGTTCCAAAAATATTCTCCCACAATACCAGGACTTAATATGAAGCGATAAAGAAGGAAAATAGTGTTTTCTCTTTAAATCTCCTTATAATATTGCTTTCATTTTCATAAAGAGCACTTATACGTATGGAATAAATAGCAAGTATAATTTGTAATAAATTTGTACTGGTTGATAAATAGAAAAGTAAGTGTGATGAAGTTAGTTACTATATGAAATCTTTTGTCTGAATCAGATTGATTAATTTTTATGAGTGCCTGAATATTAATATTAGTATACGTTTTGTTAAAATGTAACTTATGTTAAAATGTCCACCAATTTGGTATTTGAATGTGTGCTCCTGTTTTTGAAAACTTTTTGTTCAGTGAAAGATTGGGCAAGAGTTTGGGATGGGTTACATAAACTATTATTTAGGTTTGTGTTTTAATTTACAGGCTTCTGTAATGTATCCCAATCCTGATCCCTTAGAAACACAAACAGGCGTTCTTGACTTTTATGGACAAAGATCATGGCGACAAGGAATACTAAGTAAATAACTTTTCCCTCCACCCTTTTCTCTCAACCTCAGAAGGCAAAGATAGGTATTATAATTTTTCCATCAGCTGCGTAGGCATAAGAAATTATGTTGAAGTAAAAATGTGTGCTTTTTAAACATTTTTTTTAACATTTGCAATTTTTTAGTTTTTAGGATGCTTTATATCACTCCATCTTAGAGTGACTGACTTTATAGTTAAAAATGTTTATGTGATTAAAATACGTGAACTGGTGCAGTGGCGTCGCCTGTAGTCCCAGCTACTAGGGAGGCTGAAGCAGGAGGATTGCTGTGACTGTGCCTATGAATAGCCACTGCACTCTAGCCTGGGCAGCATAGTAAGACCCTGTCTCCAAAAAAAGAAAAGAAGCAACATTTGGACATCGATTGTCTTAAATGACACAATAAGCCACCATCATCTACTTAAATATTTTAATTCCAGTTAATTCTAATGATTTGGCATTTTAAAACAGCGTTAGCATGTATCACCTTAAAAAGTTTGTTTACATCATGTTTGTGCTTTATACACAATTTGATTTGAACAGTTGAGGCTTAAGTGTTAAGAAATTATTTACTCTAATCCCTAGAGAATGTATTCTCTGTAGAGGATGATACTGATATTAAGAGGGGAGACCCTAAAAAGCCGGAATTTGTTTATTAAAAAATTGTGTATTTATTCTTACATGTTTAAACTTCAGTCACCTTCAAAGTGCTCTCTGTTTGCTACAGTACACCTATTGAGATGCTTTTTCCACTGCTGAAAACAGTTTTTGAACTCTTTCGTTTTTATGCCTTTTAGTGCTTCTGCCATTTTTTTGTTTCACCTCTTCCACATCGGCAAAACATTTCCCCTTGAGGACTTTTTTCATCTGGGGAAGCAAAGTCGCTCAGGATGAGAGCAGATTAATAGGGAGGGTGAGGCACAGGGGTCATGCTATGTTTGGTCAAAAACTTCTGAACACTCAGTGTGGTGTGGGCAGATGCACTTGTAAATCACGCATTATGAAATGGGCAAATGTAAAAGAGTCTCCAAAAAATACTTCACTAAAGCTAAACACAGCTTCTCACAACAATGATAATTGGTACACTGAAGCCGATGGGTTCCTAGAACACTTAACTAGTGGGGAAAGCCCATATTATGAGGGGCCTGTCCTCCAAAAATAATTCCATTTTGGGGGGGTTCACCCCTCTTATTGTTCATATGGTTGATTCCACTAAATCACAGAACATTGTGATCAGTAATGGTCCCTTCAGAACAGAAATCACAGAGGAGTTTTCATGTAATAAAGATGTCTCTTAGAACCTTTAAGATTCTAGAATGTTTCCGAATCTGAAATATGTTAAAGCATTCAAGGAGTGTACATGTGCAGTGTTGATGTGAAGAGCTATGTTAAATGTACTATCTAAAATGGGTCGTGTCTTATCTTATACAGGTTTCGATCTTTCTGATCCTGAAAAGAGAAGGCAGGAATTCTTGCCATTCAGCTAAAGGAGAGAAATGTTGCTCACTCTGTAAGTTTTTTTCCCCCCAATATAAATTATTTTTTACAGTATTCAAAGAAAGTATGAGAAGATTTTTATTGAAATGGCTCACACTTCATTTTTTTCTTATAGGAAATAATAATAACTCTTCTGAGTAATGCTGTTGCACAATTTAAGAAGTATAAGTGTCCAAGAATGAAAAGTCATCTAAGTATGTATGCATAACATGCCACAATTTCATGAAACTTTGAAAAATTTTAACTTATGTATATAATTTTTTTTCCTTTATAGTGGTTCAGATGGGAGAGGAATATTATTATGCAAAGGATTATACCAAAGCTTTAAAGTGAGTCTTATCCACTATGTATTTTTATAAGCATTTAGATTACCTTATAGTGAAATAGGAATAGAGATTGTTTGAGAGATTTATTATTTTCACATCTATTTCTATTTGTGTTAAACTACATTTCTGTAGTATTTTTTCTGGTGCCATTAATGGCACAATCTTATCCAAAATGTCAAAAATTTTCAAAATTTCACATTCAACTAAAGGTGAAAATACCTGTTAAGCTATCTCAGCAAAATGTTCTTATATTTATATAAAATGAGAAAAATGCTTTTTTTCTCCCCAAGAATTCTTCAGACCCTTTCTTGGGAAGCTGTTTCAGTATATCTTATGTTTTGTCTTCCAGGTTGCTGGATTATGTGATGTGTGATTATCGTAGTGAAGGATGGTGGACTCTACTCACCTCTATACTGACTACAGCTCTGAAGTGTTCCTACCTCATGGCCCAGTTAAAGGATTATATTACTTACTCCCTAGAACTCCTTGGGAGAGGTAACTTGATGTTCTTTCAGTAAAACGCTCAGTCCGTAAAATTATGTAGCATCCTTCAACTTTTTAAAATTTGAAGAATAATTTAGTCTCAAATATTTAATTGTTCTTTCACTATGTCCAAGTCACTGCACTTAGTTATCTTAGAAGAGTAAATTATGATAAAGTACTTTTAAAATATTAAATGGCAGCCGTAGGCTTACTTACCTATCTTATATTTCTAATTATTTTTCCTTCTCACTTCACATTAGCTTCAACTCTGAAAGATGATCAGAAATCTCGAATAGAAAAGAACCTTATAAATGTTTTAATGGTAGGTTGGAATTTTTTATATAAAATATGTTGTAGCGATATATATGCCTGTATCTGTATCTACATATATGTGTATTTTTTTTCCAACTGGTTGAATGAGTGTTTAACTCTGTGTTGGTGCAGAATGAAAGTCCTGATCCAGAACCCGACTGTGATATCTTAGCTGTGAAGACTGCTCAGAAGCTGTGGGCAGACCGAGTTTCTCTGGCTGGCACCAATATTTTCACAATAGGAGTACAGGACTTTGTACCATTTGGTAGGTAGCCAACATCTACAATATTATTTCAGAGAAATCATTCTTATTTCTATAAAACCAATAGATGCAGAATAATAATATAAAAATCAAGGATGAATTTTCAAAGTATTATTATTTTATGGATAAACTAATTTTTTTTCTCCTCAGTTACTTATAAAAATAATCAAGTCTTAAGTACTTGATTTATGTCTCCAAACAAACTTTGTTCTTTTGTAGCTCAGGAGTTATTAGAAACACTTGAAAAGACAATTATTTCAAAGGTTTTTATGCTTTGTTGTCTAGGCAGATATTTTGAAATAAGTTAACATTGTTTTCCTTTCAAATCTCATCACCTACATTTCATAAGCAACTATGTTTTTTTGTTGTTGTTGTTGTTTTGTTTTTTTTTGAGTTGGAGTCTCACTCTGTCGCCCACACTGGTGGTTTTGAAGATATAATTTATTTAAATTTTATTTTTAAAAAGTGAGCTACATGTATCTCTCTTGAAATGCCTTAAGTGCAGAAGTCAGTAAGAATGGCCAGTGCATATATGTCTTTTCTGAATAGCAAATGTGGTTCACAGAATAATGTAGTAATGCATATGGGTCTTGGGAATCTGGTAGTGTGTAACTCGGCCCTTTTTGTTTTATTTCTAGTGCAATGCAAAGCCAAGTTTCACGCCCCAAGTTTTCATGTTGATGTTCCTGTTCAGTTTGATATTTATCTGAAGGCTGATTGTCCACACCCCATTAGGTTTTCCAAGCTCTGTGTCAGCTTTAATAATCAGGTAATGGTTATTTTATGTTTTGCATGTATTTTATCGTAGCTTGCGTTAGACTGGATAAAATGAGCTTAGTGAGTTTTAAGTCTTCCTGGTTTCGTAGTGTAAACTTTTGTAAGATCTGTTTAAAAGAAAATATACTTATATTTCTAGACTTCAATACTCGCAATTCACGTTTTACACTTTTCCTACCCTAATTTTTGTTTTCACTCTGTGCTTCTGAATTCTAAGAATTCTGTGTGTATACTTTTTGTAATGTGTAACTGGAATTTCAAATATGATATATTCAAAATGAATGTAATATAACTTCAAAATAATTTGCTTTATATTCTTTTTTAGTATTATTAATGTTACTTGTTTGTGATTATAGAACAATTATAATTTATGTTTGGTGTTAAAAATTTGAGATGGGGCCGGGCTCGGTGGCTCAGCCTGTGATCCCAGCACTTTGGGAGGCTGAGGCGAGTAGATTGCCTGAGCCCACAGGTTCGAGACCCACCCAGGCAATTTGGCGAGACCTCGTCTCTATAAATAAAAAAATTAGCTGGGCATGGTAGCGCACGCCTGTGGTTCCAGTTACTTGGAAGGCTGAGGTGGAAGGATCACCTGAGCCCAGCAGGTTGAGGCTGTGGTGACCGGGAGTGTGCCACTGTACTCCAGTCTGGGCAACAGAGCGAGACTCCAACTCAAAACAAACAAACAAACAAAATTTTGAGATGGAATAGATGGCTATAAAGTTAAAAGTAAATGTGGAAGTGTTATCTTTCCAATTCTATTCTCATACAGGTTTTCTCTGTAACTTCAGAATGATCTAGACATTTTCTGTACATGCGTATAAAGGCAACTTTTTCCCTGCAGAATTAGCATCACAGTATAATTGCTGCATTTTAATATATTTGAAGTGTGGTATAGTATAGTCAAATACTTGATTACATTACAACTTTTGCAGTCATAAGTGCACTTAATAGATCATCATCTTCTAGTCACCCAGAAAATACAGTGAGCCTTTAATCAACAAGCATTTATTGAGCATCCTAGTCTTCTTAGCATTCTGAACCTGAAAGAGTATGGCTGATGGCAGCCCCATTAAAATGGTAGTATTTTGGGGCAAGGGCCAGACTGACTCAAAGATTGCCCAAGTAGGTAATGAAGACTAAATTATGTACTGTAGGCCAGAAGTACAGTTGTAATGGTCATGCCCAAGAAAAGGAAGGAAGTCACGAAAGGGAAGATGAACATAAGATATAAAAAGATCGGAGGGACAGAACATGTTTGATGGTAAGAAAACACTGCATGGAAATAGGAGGACACATTCAGTGTTTCTGGGCAAGGCAGACTCACCGGAGCAATGGTTTGTCATGCTGGGGAGCGTGAAGTAAGACTTGTGGCCTAAAGGAACCTTAAAGAGTTAAGCAGAGATAGACTAATAAATAGGTGTCTTTCAAAATTTATTTATTTATTTATTTTTATTTGTGTTCTGTCTATGTATTGGATGCTGGTAAAGAGAGGTTAATATCTGTTTTAGTAGAATTTGATTGATAAGAAGTGAGAAATGTTCCTGTAATGGAATGTTTAGATAAAGCTCAGTCTCCTGCAGAACAGTGTGTTTTATTCAACACAGACCCTTACCCAAGGAGTCCTTCTCATTAGTTTGAGAATTTTAAAGCAAGAGCATGAAATTTATGTTTAAGAAATTTTATTCTAGTAGCAAAATACAAAGAAATAATATCATGGAAACCAATTGAGGCTCTTTATATTAATCTAGGAACAAAAGCATGAGGGTTTGGATTAAGATGCTAGGGCTGGGAATGGAGATTTAGGGATACAAGAGTCATTTAAACATAGTTGAATCTGGATTGCTGAGTGTGTAGAGAGGATAAAGAATGGGGATAGGATGAATAAAAGACAGAGGCTTTTGTACATACTTGGATGGGATTTCTCTCCTCTCTTTGGCTAGTTAATTCCTTGACTTTTAGGCTTTCATAGCCATTAGTTGTATTAGTCACACCTATGCTTTACTTTTGCATGTATGATTATTTGACAAATTACTTGTTTTTCTTACTAGAATCTAAGCTTCACAAGGGCAAGTCTTTTTTTTTTCTTCTTCTCACCATGAAATAAGTCTGGAATTAGAAGGTCAGTACAGGGCTCTCATTTTATTTTTCCCTTAATATCTTACTTTTCCATTTTTTCCTTTCCTTTCTTTCTTACAATAAACAAACTACTGCAATTAAAAAACTAACAAAAATGCTAAAATAATCCGGGTGCGGTGGTTCATGCCTTTAATCCCAGAACTTTGGAAGGCCGAGGCAGAAGGATTGCTCGAGCCTGAAGGTTTGCTCGAGCCCAGGAGTTTGAGACTATTCCAGACAACATAGTGCGACCTTGTCTCTACAAACAATAAAAAAAATAGCCAGGTGTGATGGCATTTGCCTGTAGTCCCAGCTGCTTGGGAGGCTGAAGAAGGAGGACTGCTTGAGCCCAGGAACTGGTGATGATCATGCCACTGCACTCCAGTCTGGGTGACAGAGTGAGACCCTGACTCAAAAATAAAAATGCTAAAATAGAATATAAAGCAATTAGTTTTAAGAATTAGCTTATACTATGAATATATCTTATTTGAAATTCAGGATACAAATATAAGGGAAAAAAGCAGAGTAGCTTTTCTGAGCATGTGGAAGTGAGAAAGTTTAAAATTGAATTGTGTAAGAATTTCTATGAAGGTAATTCATCTGCTGAGATAGAAGATGTTCTTGGAAAGTTCTTGATATTTATTGAATAGTTAAGAAAGGTGATTCCATAGTTAGACAATGAAAGTTGTCTCTGTTCATTCATCTGTCAGGAGTGTGCTGTTCTGAGAAGGCAGATACACGTTCACTCTGGGACATGCTGAGTTTGAGTGCCCAATAAGTTTCATGCTCCTATGAGGATCTAATGCTCCACTGATTTGACAGAAGGCAGAGCTCCACTTGCCAGCCACTCACCTCCTGCTATATGGCCCTGTTTCTAACAGGCCATGGACCAGTACAGGTCTACAGCCCCAGGGGTTGGGGACTTCTGTTCTAGACAGCTGTTGGTTTAAGCTTGTAATTGAGGAAATAGGACCAAATAGGACAATTTTACGTGGGAGATATTAGCAGCAAAGGTGCAGGATATGTGGAACTGAAAGAAAGCTAAGGCCTGAAACTTGTGGAACCTCTAAATTAAAGAGACAAGAAGGAAAAAGGGCCATGGGGTGGGGGGGAAGCAACCAAGCAGAATGAGAAATAGGAAAGAGATGGTGTCATAGAAGCCAAGAAAAAAGAACACTCTTCACACAAAGGAGGTGATAGTATCATTTAGTGCAACAAAGAGCAGACCTGTGTCTCTCTCTAAGATAGGGCTGTCTAAATGTTTCCAAAAATCTGTTTGTATGTATTGAACTGTTTTATTCGTGTGGCAACAGTGATTGGATAAGTGCTTCTATTTGGTAGAAAAACACTTTTATTAATACCTCTTCTTAATGCTTCAGTGTAGAGTTAAAACTAAATGAATTCCAAATGACTTGGTGTTTAGTGTTAGCAAAGCATATGATGTTTGGTGACTTTTGCTAACTTCTTTTTTAGGAATACAACCAGTTCTGTGTAATAGAAGAGGCATCCAAAGCAAGTGAAGTTTTAGAAAATTTGACCCAAGGAAAGATGTGCTTAGTTCCTGGCAAAACAAGAAAATTGTTATTTAAGTTTGTTGCAAAAACTGAAGATGTGGGAAAGAAAATTGAGGTTAGTTATGAAATTTGCTTAAAAATATTTTTAGGCCGGACGTGGTGGCCTGAGCCCAGCCGGTCGAGCCTGCGGTGACCATGCGCATGCCACTGCACTTCAGCCTGGGTGACAGAGTGAGACTCTGACTCAAAAAAAGGGGAAAAAAATAAATGAATAAAAATATTTTTAATTGTAAAAGTATATGTTTATACCAGAAAAAATTTTAATAATATAAAACTTTATTAAGTAAAAAGTAAAAATCTTCCTCCTGGACTTCCCCAAGGAAACCATTCGTAATAGTTTGGTAGATTTCCTTCCAGATGTTTTTCCGTGACCATACTTGTAGTTTACAATTGTTTTCATTTAAAAAAGTTGAGAGTGTACTGTACATACTGCTCTGTAGCTGCCTTTTTTAACAGTGTATATTAGACATCATTTCCTGTTAGTACATAAGACAGAGCTCATTTTTTAATGGCTACATAGTTAAGTTTTAAACAATGTATATTATATAATATAGCAGATATATTTACTGTAATATGATGTAATTCATACTAAATGTCTTTATCTTTCTGATGTTTAAACATTGCTGATGGCATATTTTAAAATATTTTAAGAAAAAATAAAGCATGTAAAAGATTCATGTAATATAGATAATTGAAATGCCTTTTAAAAGTATATGATGTAAGCAATATCTTTATTGAGCATAAACTCTGGAGCCAAACTGTGGGTTTAAATTTCATCTCTCCAGCTTACTAGCTGGTGACCCTGGGCAGTTATTTGTTTGTGCCTTCTTAGTGTATTCATCTGTAAAATGGGGATAATAATGGTACTTATCTCTTAGGATTCCGTGAGGATTAGCTCAGTTAATGTAAATTGCTTAGAATAGTGATCAGCACATAGTAAGCACTCATTCAATGCTTATTTTCCATGACTTGAATAGGAGTGTTTAGCTAATCTTAACTAAGATAATCATTCATAAATTTGTACTACTGATGTTCTTGTAACAGTTTCTGTGATCCTGCTGATTTTATTATTAACCAGTATCCATAGTTTTTTGCAAATTCATTTTTTAAAAATCCTTCATGATGTTTACTAAATCTCCTGATTGTATGTTTTATTTATGTCTGAAGAAACCTACCAGACATAAATAATAACTAATAATCCTATTTTGAGTTCTTTTGTTAATGTTTTTAGTTGAAAGAAACATGTGTTTAATAAAGCATTTTATTGCTAATGCTATAAATATTTTCAGGAAAAATATTGAGGGAATTAGATATTAGGTCATAATGTATTCGTGGTCATCAAAATATTTAATTATTTCATTCAACAACCACTAGTTGAGCATCTGTAACATCAGGTACTATGCCAGGTGCTTAACAGTACTGTACAGTCTGTCTCTTAGCTAGAGTCAGGTTATTATCTGTGCTTTAAAGATGAAGACATTGAAACCCAGTGCACAGTTAATGTTCCAGCCAGAATAAGACTCTACAGCAGGTAGTTTGCTTTCTCTCCTGTGGGTCGCTAGATGAGCTCCATGGCAGCCTGTAATGTAGCTTTGTTGAGGAGCGTGATGACAAGCACGTAGGAGACAGCGTTTCTGACAGCCCTTCTTCTTCCAGATTACTTCGGTGGATCTTGCTCTGGGCAATGAGACTGGAAGATGTGTGCTTTTAAACTGGCAGGGCGGAGGAGGTGATGCTGCTTCCTCCCAAGAAGCCTTGCAGGCTGCACGGTCTTTCAAAAGAAGACCCAAGCTACCCAACAATGAGGTTCACTGGGACAGCATAACAATTCAAGCAAGCACGATGTAAGTCTGCTTTGCTGGGCAGATAGTAAAGGCCATGCATCCTATTTTATTTTTCATCGCTCAAGCCATTCACACAGAATGGAATAAAACTTTATTCTTTTAAAATTCTACATGTAAATAAGATGCTGCAAAAAGCCCTTGACAGCTCTGACAGAAAAGCAGAGCAGCTTTGTTACATGAATGACAGCACAAGTAAAGCTAAATAATATAAAAATAATTAGAAAAATGTCTTTATTGTACACTTTCAAATAAAGCAAGAAAGATAAACAACAGTTTCTTCTTCTTCTAGCCAGATGTGTTGCTGTTCATTTGGGCTTTGAAGTTCAGTGTACCCCACAACTGTGTGAATGTATGTGTGGTTATGTGCATATAATCTATTCGATGCTCTTACTTATTTTAAATGCTTTGTTTAAATAATTTATTTGCTTTTAAAAAAAATCAGTTACTCAGTTACGGCTTCTTTTCAAAGGATCATCTCCAGAGTTCCAAACATCTCTGTACATCTGCGACACGAGCCTCCTGCCCTGACTAATGAAATGTATTGTTTGACTGTGACGGTACAGTCCCATGAAAAGACCCAGATCAGAGATGTGAAACTCACTGCTGGTTTAAAACCAGGTAAACATTGGGTTTTTTAAAAAGATTGATCAGTATTAATCAGCATAAAATAAGCATCAGTGTTGTTAACTGTGGGAATTTTGTTTTAAAAAAAGGTGTGAAATAGTGCTCTTCACAGAGTGTTGTTAGGATAATATTTGAATTCTCTATTTTAAGTCCCTAATCTTAACACGTTTAGGCCAGGATGCCAATTTAACTCAGAAAACTCACGTGACCCTGCACGGAACAAAACTATGTGATGAGTCCTACCCGGCTTTGCTTCCTGACGTTCCTCTGGGAGACTTACATCCTGGGGAGCAGGTGAGCCTGGGAAACTGGGGTTAGAGAGGAACAAATGAACTCTTTGCAGTTTTAAATGTGCAAGGGAGGACCCAACAAAACCTCAGAATTTATTTGTAAAGAATGGTGTATTTATTCTTACATGTTTAAACGTCAGTCACCTTCAAAGTACTGTCCATTTGATGCAGTACATCTAGTGAGATGCTTTTTCCGTTGCTCAAAACAGTTTTTGAACTTGTCAATTTTAATGCTTTTTTATGCTTCTACCGTTTTTTGTTCCACCTCTTCCACATAGGCAAAACATTTCACTTTGAGTTTTACTCATTCAAGGAAACAAAAAGGTCACTCAGGGCAAGATTGGGGGAGTGGGGAGGGCAGGGCACAGGGATCATGCCAACTGGGGTGAAAAACTGCTGAACACTCTGTGGTGTGGGCAGGTGCTCTCATAAATCAGCCATCATGAAATGGGCAAATGCATGGAAAGAATCTGAAAATTCATTGAAGCTCAACAGCCTCTCACAACAATGCTGCCTGGTACACTAATGCCAGTGGGTTCCTAGAACACACACATAGTGAGGGAAGCATGTACTCAAGACGCCTGCCCTCCAAAAGATAATTCTGGTTTTTTTAGGTTCCCCCCATCTACAGTGAATTTTAGGTCATTTCAGAACTTTTTTTTTTTTTTTTTTTGAGTTGGAGTCTCACTCTGTCGCCCAGACTGGAGTGCAGTGGCCGCTCCCGGCCACCGCAGCCTCGACCTGCTGGGCTCCGGCGATCCTTCTACCTCAGCCTTCCGAGTAGCCGGAATTACAGGCATGCGCTACCACACCCGGCTGATTTTTTTGATTTATTGTAGAGATGAGGTCTCGCTGCCCAGGCGGGTCTCGAACCCACGGGCTCAGGCAATCCACTCACCTCAGCCTCCCAAAGGTGCGGGATTACAGGCTGAGCCACTGAGCCCGGCTTCATTTCAGAACTTTTTAACAGTATGTTCTAGGACTAAAAAAGTAATTTTTAACTAATGAACATTTTACACACATTTTACATATTTAAATATGTAAATATGTCTTAAGCAGTCAAGGAATTTCAGAACAAATGACCCTCACTGGTATGGAAAATTTGTTGCCTGATAAAATAATTTGTGTTTGTAGCTAAGTGCAGTAGCCTCTCAGTCAACTTTTGTTCCCAAATCTGATAACAAAAAGTTATTGGGAAGTCAGGAATGATAATACAAAGTGTTAAAGCAGTATTGGTGCTCCTCATGCTGTGGCAGGAATGTACTCAGAATACTTTTCCTCAGTGGGAGCTTTGATTAGTTGCACTGGAGCATCCCATAAAAGTGATAAAGAATTTAGCCAGTTGGAGCCGGGCTCGGTGGCTCAGCCTGTAATCCCGCGCCTTTGGGAGGCTGAGGTGAGTGGATTGCCTGCGCCCGCGGGTTCGAGACCTGCCTGGGCAGCGAGACCTCATCTCTACAATAAATCAAAAAATCAGCCGGACGTGGTAGCGCATGCCTGTAATTCCGGCTATTCGGAATGCTGAGGAGGAAGGATCGCCAGAGCCCATCAGGTCAAGGCTGCGGTGGCCAGGAGCGGCCACTGCACTCCAGTCTGGGCGACCGAGTGGGACTCCAACTCAAAAAAAAAAAAAAAAGAATTTAGCCAGTTGGTACAGTAAACTCTAAAAGTGAAAACATTCTAGAGTATTTATCAGAAAAAACTTTGTATTATTAATTATAACACTTACTTTGTTACAGCTGGAAAAAATGTTATATATTCGCTGTGGAACAGTGGGTTCCAGAATGTTTCTCGTATATGTTTCCTACCTGATCAATACAACTGTTGAAGAAAAAGAGATTGTTTGCAAGTGTCACAAGGTATTTTTTTCGTAACTGCTTCACAATGTGTCATATGTGGAGTGTTACCCTGTTTTGTGTATTGTTTAACTTGTAAAATAAGCAGTTTAGGTGCTTGTTGTCTATTGTATCTTTTAATAAAACATCTGTTGATTTTTCTTTTCATTTATACTGAGATTTGTTTAGGCTGGCATTCATTGCTCAACCATTAGAAAGAAAATCAGCTTGTATGACTTTTCATATACAGAATCAATAGATTTGAGATCTCAAGCAAATCACACATTAGATAAAATCTGTTAGTTGGCTTGTATGCAGAAGGTTTTGGAGAAGAGGAGGTCTCTCCCCCTTTTTATTTTTAGTCAGTATTTTTTATTATGATATTGTGGGGTACAGTTAGGGGTTAGGTATACAAATACGCTTCATTCAGGCACCCTTGTTGATAAGAGGTGTCTCCCCATCCCCAGACAGATATTTACTACCATTAATCCCATCTCACTTCTCCTCCCCCTCATAGTTTCCCACCACTGTCAGTCATTTTCTTATACTATTACATTGAATGTTCAAGGTCCACTATATGAGTGAGAACATGTGATACTCAGATCTTTGTTTCTGTGAGAGATCACTCAGTATTACAGACTCTAGTTCCATCTAGGTTGCTGCGAAATTCATGATTTTGTTCTTTTATATGGCTGCGTAGTATTCCATCGTGTATATGTACCACATTTTTTAAATCCAGTCCTCTTTTGATGGACAGCATGGTTGCTTCCAGGTTCTTGCTATTGTGAACAACGCTGCGATAAACATACATGTGCAGGTATCTTTTTTATAGAGTGATTTGAGTTCTTCAGGGTATATTCCCAGTAGGGGGATTGCGGGGTCATATGGGAGGTCAGTATTTAGAGCTTTTAGGAATCGCCATACTGTTTTCCACAGAGGTTGTACTAGTTTGCACTCCCACCAACAGTGAAGTGTTCCCTTTTCTCCACATCCTCTCCAGTAACTGTTATTTTTTGAGTTATTGATAATTGCCATTCTGACTAGAGTTAGGTGGTATCTCAGTGTGGTTTTGATTTGCATCTCCCTGATAAGTGAGGTTGAACATTTTTTTCATGTGTCTGTTGGCTGCTCGGATGTCTTCCTTTGACAAGTGTCTGTTCATATCTTTTGCCCATTTTATAATGGGGTTGTTTTTTTCTTTTCAGCACATTTGAGTTCCTTGTAGATCCAAGATGTTAAGCCTTTGTCAGGCCTGGAATTGGCAAATACTTTTTCCCAGTCTGTAGGCTGTCTCCCTGCTCTCTTGATGGTTTCTTTGACTTTGCAGAAGCTTGTCAGTTTAATGAGGTCCCACTTGTCTATCTTATCTCTTATGGCCTGTGGGTTTCAGGTTTTGTTCAGGAATTGGATGCCAGTTCTAATTTCCATGAGGGTATGTCCTTCATTTTCTAAGGTTCTTATGGTTTGAGGTTTTACATGTAGGTCTCTGATCCATTTAGAGTTAATTTTTGTGTATGGGGATATATAGGGGTCCTGTTTCAGTCTTCTGCATGTGGTCAGCCAGTTTTCCCAGCACCATTTACTGAATAGGTTATCCTCTCCCCAGTGGTAGGTGGTGGAGGCTTTGTCAAAGATGAGTTGGTTGAGAAATTGAGGTTTTGCTTCTGGGATCTCAATTCTATTCCATTGATCTATATGCCTGTTCCTATACCAATACCAAGCTGTTTTGATGATTGTAGCTTTATAGTAAAGTTTGAAGTCTGGTAATGTGATACCACCTGCTTTGTTTTTTTTGCTGAGGATTGTTCTGGCTATTCTTGGACATTTGTGTTTTCATATGAATTCCTGTGTTGTTTTTTCTAGGTCTGAGAAGAATGTTGCTGGTAATTTGATGGGTATTGCATTAAATCTGTAGATTGCCTTAGGTAGGATGGACATCTTCACAATGTTGAATCTTCCAATCCGTGAGCATGGGATATTTTTCCACTTGTTTGTGTCATCTTTGATTTCTTTGAGGAGTGTTTTGTAGTTTTCATTGTAGAGGTCTTTCACGTTTCTGGTTAGGAAGATGTCAAGGTATTTCATTTTTTTTGTGGCTATTGTGAATGGAATTGTGGTTTTTATTTGAGTTTCTGTTTATTTATTATTGGTGTGAAGAAATGCGATTGTCTTTTGCACATTTATTTTATATCCTGAGACTTTGCCAAAGTCCTTTATCAGTGTAAGGAGGTTTTTGACAGATTCTCTTGGGTTTTCAAGGTACACTATCATGTCATCTGCAAAGAGAGATAGCTTGACTTCCTCTTTTCCTATTTGAATACCCTGATTGCCTTCTCTGATTGCTCTAGCCAGGACTTCCAATACTATATTGAACAGGAGGGGTGAGAGTGGGCATCCTTGTCTTGTTCCAGTTTTCAGGGGAAATGGTTCCAATTTTTGTCCATTTAGGAGTATGCTGGCTGTGGGTTTCTCGTAGATGGCTTTTACTATTTTGAGGTATGTTCCCCGTATGCCTAGATGTTCGAGGGTTTTTATCAAGAAGGAGTGCTGGATTTTATCAAAAACTTTTTCTGCATCTAATGATATAATCATGTGTTTTTTGTTTTGACATCTGTTGATGCATTTAATTACATTTATGGTTTTACAATTACTGAACCAGCCTTGCATCCCAGGGATGAAGCCTACTTGGTCATGATGGATGATTTTTGAGATGTGTTGTTGAATCTGGTTCACTAGGATCTTGTTGAGAATTTTAGCATCTATGTTCATCAAAGATATTGGTCTATAGTTCTCTTTCTTTGTTGGGTCTTTACCTGGCTTGGGTATCAATGTGATGTTAGCTTCCTAAAATGATTTGGGGAGAGTTTCGTCTTTCTCAGTACCTGGAATACCTTCAATAGGGTTGGTATAAGCTCCTCCTTAAATGTCTTGTAGAATTCTGCTGGAAAGCCATCTGGTCCAGGGCTTTTTTTTTGTAGGTAGTTTTCTTATTATGTAGTCAATTTCCTTGATTGTTATTGGTCTATTTAGGGTCTCAATTTCTTCTTGTTTCAACCTAGGCAGGTTGTGTGATGACAGAAAGCCCTCCATTTCCTTAAGGTTTTCAAGTTTGCTTCCATAGAAGTGTACATAGTAGTCTCTAATGATCTTTTGTATTTTTTCAGGATCAGATGTGACTTCATCTTTTGTGTTTCTGATTGTGTTTATTTGGGCTTTTTCTCTCTTTCTTGGTCAGTCTAGCTAGGGGACCATCGATCTTGTTTATCCTTTCAAAGAACCAGCTTTTTGTTTCATTGATTTTTTTGTATTATCTTTTTGTCTTCTATGTCCTGGAATTTGGGTTTTATTTTGGTGATCTGGATTCTTCTGCTGAAATTAGGGTTTTTGTGGTCTTGCTTTTCCAGCTTTCTTAGGTGGCTTCTTAGGCTGTTAATTTGTGATCCTTCCATTTTCTTCATGTGCGTTTGTAGGGATATAAATTCCCCTCTTACTACAGCTTTCATGGCGTCCCAGAGATTTTGGTAAGATGTTTCTTCATTTTCATTTGTTTCCAGGTACCTTTTAATCTCTGTTTTGATTTCATCTTTGACCCAGGAGTTGTTTAGCATCATGCAGTTTAGTGTCCATGTCTTTGTGGGTTTTGGGGGGAACTTGTTGGTGTTAATGATTATTTTTATTCCACTGTGGTCCGAGAAGGTGCTTGGTAAAATTTCAGTCCTTTTAAATTTGCTTATGCTTGATTTATGGCCAAGTATGTGGTGGATCTTAGAGTATGTTCCATGCAGTGATGAGTAGAATGTGTATTCTGTGCTCTTTGGATGGAGGATTCTGTAGGTATCAATTAAGTCCATTGGATCAAGAGTCACATTGAGGTTTCAGATCGCATTGCTGATTTTTTTTGTCCTGATTATCTGTCTAGGGTTGTGAGTAGGTTGTTAAACTCCCCAGCTATGATGGTATTGGTGTTGATACCTTTTTTTAGTTTACGTAGGAGCTGCTTTATGAAAGTTGGTGCTCCTATGTTCGGTGCATATATGTTTAGGATGGATATTTCTTGTTTTTTCTTTTTTCTTTTTTCTTTTTTTTTTTTGAGTGTGAGTCTCACTGTTGCCCAGCCACCGCAGCCTTGACCTGCTGGGCTCCGGTGATCCTTCCGCCTCAGCCTTCCAAGTAGCTGGAACTACAGGGTACACACTACCACGCCTGGCTAATTTTTTTTTTGATTTATTGTAGAGGTGAGGTCTCGCCTGCCCAGGCGGGTCTCGAACCCGCGGGCTTAGGCAATCCACTCACCTCAGCCTCCCAAAGGCACAGGATTACAGGCTGAGCCACCGAGCCTGGAGATATTTCTTGTTGATGAATTGAATCTTTTATCATTATGTAGTGGTCGTCTGTGTCTTTTTAGATTTTTGATAGCTTAAAGGGTATTTTGTCTGAGATTAGGATCGTAACTCCTCCTTTCTTTTGTGTTCCCATTCGCCTGAAAATTTGTTTCCCGTCCTCTTACTTTGAGTCTGTGAGTGTCCTTTCTAGTGAGGTGAGTCTCTTGAAGGCAATAGATTGTTGCCTGGTGATATTTTATCCATTTTGCCATTCTATGTCTTTTCAGTGGTGCATTTAGTCCGTTCACATTCAAACTAATTATTGAAATGCGAGAGTTGATCCATATCATAATGTTCTGACAGAGTTGTTCTTCCTGTTTGTGTGTTGTCTTTCTTTTGGTTTTAGAGTTGGATCATGTGTGTTTTTAATCTTTTGCCTGTACTCTTGTGAAGAACGTTGTTGTTCTTTTTTCCTTTTCTTCTGTGTTCAATACTTCCTTAAGTGTTTCTTGTAGAGGTGGTCTGGTGGCAGCGTAGCTTCTTAGGGATTGGATATCTGGGAAAGATTTTAATTCTCCCTCACTGATGAAGCTTAGCTTGGCTGGGTAGGTTATTCTCGGTTGAAATTGTTTATCTTTTAAAACTTTGAAGATAGGGCTCCAAGCTCTCCTAGCCTGGAGGGTTTCTGTAGATAAATCTGCTGCTATTCTAATTGGTCTTCCCTGGTACATAGTCTGACCTTTTTCTCTTGCAGCCTTTAGGATTTTTTCTTTTATACCTACTTTATTTAGGTGAATTATTATATGTCTGGGAGTTAGTCTTCTCATTTGTTGCCTTGCAGGGGTTCTCTGAATCTCTTGTGTTTGAATTTTTTCATTCTTGATGAGATGAGGGAAGTTTTCTTGAATGATTTCATGAAATGTTCGTTCTAGTGGGGCCTCTGTTTCTCTCTCTGCCTCAGGAAGCCCATTTACTCTTAGGTTTGGTCTCTTGAAGTGATCATTCATCTCTTGAAGCTTTTGTTCTGTCTTTCTGAGCTTCTTTTCTATGCTTTTGGCAGTTTGGGTTAGTTCTGTGTTTTGGTCTTCAAGCTCTGAGATTCTTTCTTCTGCTTGGCTAATTCTGCTTTCCATGTTTATCAGTTTGTTATTTATTTCCATCGCAGTATTCTTTACTGCTGTTATTTCTGACATCAGCTCCTTCCTATTTTCCTCTTGTCTCTCCTCAATTTTTAAAATTCTATTAATGTCTTGCTGTCTGGGTTTGTTGCATGTGACCAGTCATTCTGGGGGCTCTTCATTGTTTGTGTTCTGGAATCTCTTTTCTCAGTGTCTTATCTCCCTGGGGTCTGTGTGAGACCTATATTCTTCTTTTGGTTTTTCTTCATTTGTGCGGTTTTTTTCCCCCTCCCTACTTTCCTTCCCTCCACATCACCATCTTCTTTAATTCTGTTATTCAGGGGTATAGGGATTGGTTTTACTTCTGTTTGTTCAATCTCCTATTCTTTATGTATGTCCTCTTACTTTGTTCAATTCTGGAGTTGCACTGTAGGTTGGGGGTGGTCCTTTTTGCAGTTTTGAGATTTACTTAAGGTGGGAAATGTGATTCAAAATCTATCTGCAGGTCCTGGTATTCGCCGACAGGTGTATGGGTAATCTGAAACCTGGACTTCCCACTGCCTTGGAATCTGTCTGTGCAGTGGGGTTGTAGGTTTACTCCCTGAAATAAAATGTGGTTAGCCGAGGGAAGAGAATGGAGCAGACAGGGGGCGGAAGAGAGGTTGGAGAGAGAGAGGAGTAAGGGGGGAAACAGACAAGTGTACCAACAAATGGAGAGAGAGACCTAAACTGAAACAGATAAAAACAATAGACCACAGCTACAGACTAACCAAGTCCCATACAAAAAATTAAATAAATAAAACATGCAATGATGCTAACATACAAGCTAACCAACCACCTTATTGGTGTGCTGTTCCTCTATACAAAGATATGGTTTACCGAGAAGAGAAAAGAGAAAGAAAGGAAGAGGAAAAGAAAAAAAAAGGAACGAAACAGTAGGAGTAGAATTAAGTCATTAAACTAACAAACAATCGAGCACCCTCTGAGACTTTTCGTTTCAGTCCAATGTCCTTTCAGCTCTGAGTTCTAGCTGTCTTCTCAAGCTGGTAAATTAGTTCACAGTTGGGGTCAGTTGCCCCTGGCCTGCTGTGAAGGACAGTTGAGACCACCCTCAGTTCACCACTCAAATTTCAAGCTTGTTTTTCCCGTTTTGGTGCTGTTACCTTGACTCGCCAGCAGGTGGTGCTCTCTCAGCTGCTCGCCCTAGAGTGGGTAGAGCTGGATGGGAGTCAGGCAGAGGTGGGAGATGGAAGCCTGCCTCAGGGCACACGGAGGAGACCCACGCCGGCAGGACGTCATGGTGGCAGCAGAGGTTGCAGCGATCCCAGCAGATCTTGCCTGCAGGGGCTTCAAGGGCTGAAGTCGTGGATCGCCTCAGGCACAAGAGGCGCGATGCACTATGGCAGCCACGGAGGCCGCAGCCGTGCCTGTGGCTGCTGTGTCTGCCCTGCAGTGGCTGTCCAGACCGCTGGGATGCCCCAGCAGTGGCGACGGTCGAGCTCCGTGTGAAGAGCAGGCTGCTGATGCTGGGGTCCGCAGCCCCCGGGGAGAGAGCCAGAGACCCTCTGCGTTGTGCTTCACAGAGAGTTTCATAGACCAGGCTGTCCCATTGCCATCTTGCCGGAAGTTCATTTTTTTTTTGAGTTGGAATCTCACTCTGTCGCCCAGACTGGAGTGCCGTGGCCGCTCCTGACCACCACAGCCTCGACCTGCTGGGCTCTGGCGATCCTTCCGCCTCAGCCTTCCGAGTAGCCAGAATACAGGCATGCACTACCACGCCCGGCTGATTTTTTTATTTTATTGTAGAGATGAGGTCTCGCTGCCCAGGCGGGTCTCGAACCTTCGGGCTCAGGCAATCCACTCACCTCAGCCTCCCAAAGGCGTGGGATTACAGGCTGAGCCACCGAACCCAGCTAGAAAAAATATTTTAAAAAGGGAGACCTAGCCAGCTTGGCGAGCCCTCATCTCTACAATAAATCAATAAAATTAGCTAGGTGTGGTGGCATGCCCCTGTAGTTCCAGCTACTTGGAAGGCTGAGGCGGAAGGATCGCCGGAGCCCAGCAGGTTGAGGCTGCGGTGGCTGGGAGCGGCCACTGCACTCCAGCCTGGGTGACAGAGTGAGACTCCAACTCAAAAAATTTGTGAAAATTATTTTTTGGCAAGTGCACATAAAGAGTGAAAATAGAAACTATCACACTGTAGTTCAGCAATTCAGAGGCAGCTAACTCTTTATGTGTTTCTTATTGTTCTCTGCTATTTATAGAAATTTTTGAAGGGCTGTGTTTTTAAGTAGATTTAGCCATACTGTATATAATGTTTATATTCTTTTATTAATGGATATTTTTGATATGTATTGCCTTCTTGATCCTTGTCTCAACTTTTTCTTAGGAATTGAGTCCTCAGCCCAGCAGAGAAGGCCTAGTAGCATTCTGGGATTTGTAGTTTCATTACTGCACAGAGTCTGGGCTGTGGGCTGTTTACAGTTCATTGGAAAATAAAAAGATCCCAAAAGAGTTAGCAGTATTTCCCACGTGGGATGGAGAAAGGCACGTAATATTCTGTCAAAAATGTCACATACCCGTGTGATACACAGACCCCTTGTGAGTTAGGAGCTGAGGGTGCAGTTCCAACCCTTGATCTACGTTGTCTCTTTTAACTCTCATAGTAGCCCTTTGAGGAATATAGAACTAAGGCTTAAAAGAGACTGTACAGACCGGGCTCGGTGGCTCAGCCTGTCATCCCGCGCTTTGGGAGGCCGAGGTGAGTGGATTGCCTGAGCTCGCGGATTCGAGACCCACCCGGGCAAGTTGGCGAGACCTCATCTCTACAATAAGTTAAAAATTAGCTGGGCATGGTGGCGCACGCCTGCAGTTCTAGCTACTTGGAAGGCTCAGCGGAAGGATCACTTGAGCCCAGCAAGTCGAGGCTGCGGTGGCCAGGAGCGTGCCACTGCACTCTAGTTGGGGCAACAGAGTGAGACTATAACTCAAAAAACAAAGTAGAGACTGTACAGGTTGAGCATCCCAAATCTGAAAATTCAAAATCCGTACTGCTCTAAAATCTGACACGTTTTGAGTGCTGACATGACACTCATGAAAATACACTTCTACTCCCAGGCGTTTTGGATAAACTGTATAACTTTCCCAAGGTCATATAGCTATATCCAAGGTCACACAGTTACTATGTATCCAACCAGAATTGGAATCCAGATTTATCTGGCAATATGGCCTGAGCTTTTAACCAACTTGGCCTTTTTTAAAGGTTTCTCACCAAGAAGGTGGGTGGGTCTTTTGTTTTGAAAGATATGATAACTCCATTTTTTTCTAAGACTCTTTGAGAAGAGATCTAACATGTTCGTTAAGAGTATGGGCAGCAAGACCTCATCTTTACAATAAATCAAAAAAATCAGCCAGGCGTGGTAGCACATGCCTGTAATTCCGGCTACTCGGAAGGCTGAGGCGGAAGGATCGCTGGAGCCCAGCAGGCGAGGCTGCAGTGGCCGGGAGCGGCCACTTCACTCCATCTGGGCGACAGAGTGAAACTCCAACTCAAAAAAAAAAAAAAAGAGTATTGGCTCCAGGGTCAGTTCCAGTTTAGTTTCTGTGCCTTTGTCACTAACGTTCTAGCTATGTGACCTCATTTAAAGTAGTAGTCATAATACTACCTGATTCTTTGAGTGATTATGAACATTACATAATACGTGGGTCATGATTATAACAATATCATCTTATATTGTTGTTATCATTATTATTATTATTAGTTATTTTGAATTGAAGCTAAATAAAGAACTTGGAGAAAAGAAAGACCCAGATTCTGGACTTGGTACCACTAGCTTTGTAGAACATCTGGTTCCTCCTCTATAAAACAGTGATGCCTGCCCTGCCCTCTTCACTAGGTCCTGAGATAAATACTGTGTAAGAAAGCACTTTGCAGTGGTAATTGTTATAAAACCATAAGATACCTTTTAGAAATAGTAGGTCTCTCTACATAGCTTTACAAATACTATCCAAGAGAAATAGCTTCACTTCCTAATGTATAATTTGGGATTATTTATTGGTCAATTATAGATTGTGTTTTGTATGCCTTCTGTTTTTAAAACTTTATGTATTTTAAAAGATTTAGAAAAGCAGTTGAATGTGCCATTTAAATTTTCTTACAGGATGAAACTGTAACAATAGAAACAGTCTTTCCATTTGATGTTGCAGTTAAATTTGTTTCTACAAAGGTATGTTCTTGCAAAACACACTGGAAATTACCTAGGTTATAGAAATTGGCTGAAAAAATAAAACGGATTAATGTAATTCTTGACAGACCTTTTATCTTCTTCTGTGATAGTTTGAGCATCTGGAAAGGGTTTATGCTGACATCCCCTTTCTGTTGATGACGGATCTTTTAAGTGCCTCACCCTGGGCCCTCACTATTGTCTCCAGTGAGCTACAGCTTGCTCCTTCTATGAGAGCAGTGGACCAGCCAGAGTCCCAAGTCGACAAAGGTGAGGCTTCAGGTCATTCCCACTTAAACAGCAGAAAGAGTTGTGTGCATGTGAGTGTGGGTGTGTATGTGTCTGTGGGTGTGGGAGTAGGCTAGCAATGTAAGAGTTAGCTTTTTGCTAAGTGAGAGCGTTTGTCTTATAGTCACACAAGCAAATACATACAGAATTGGGTAGAACGAGTAGCATTTACCATTTGCTTGAGTATATATGGTTTTAAAAGATCAGATTTTTTTTACTTTAAGAAAGTTACACTTTGAGAAATGTACTTAAAAGTAAAATAAGAATTTTTTATATATTTAAATTTTTAAAATATTGTTTTTTCTCATTAGTTTTTAACTAATGGTTACTGCTGTTTATAATTTGAAATGGGAAAAAGTGTTTATTAAGGGATCTTTGGAAAATACAGAGAAGTAGGTGAAAAATTTTCTGAAGCACCCAGCTAAAACAGTTTGCAGAACAGATGCTAACCCAGGACAAGAGCTTTCCGGTTCAGTGTACTTTGGGCTTGTGTGTTTGAGCTATTAGAGGTAATAGAAATTAATTTGAATGTTAACCCAGAAAAATTATGCCTAACTATATTATAAGGTAAATATTGTGAGAAAAAAATCATGTTGTAGTCCTAAAACCAAACATAATTGAGTTGTTTTATTTGCTCGATTTGTTTATCAACTACTTTATTCCTGTATTACAATAATCGAACACTGACTTACAGTGTTCAGTCATAGTTGATTTGTTTCACAGATTAAAATTAGATACACAGTTATCAGAATTACAACATTTTTGCATTTGGTCTGAATATAAGTTTCAATATCTATCAGCCAGTGAATTTTTATGGAGTGTTTCAGTAAAAGGCACCAGGCTAGGCTCTCAAGAAGACACCAACAAAATCAGGAAGTCTCATTCTCTGTATTCTAGAAAACTCCACATAAAGGAGGGACTGTTTTCCCTTGGAATGATAGAATAATTGAATTTTTACACAATCTCTTGGCATCAAGCCTTTACCTAAGATCAGTAGATAAAAATCAAACATGTCCCTAAACCTTTGCATTGAAATACTAAAAATATGATCTACGTCCTGTAAAGTAATAATAAACATATTTTGCTTTCAGAATGATTTTATACATTTTTTCCATGTCTCCTTGAAACATGGGTTTCTCTTGTGTTTTTGTCCTCTCCTTTTCTACTCACTCTACTAATTTGGAATAATCATGAACTTTATAGTCAGACTGAGCTAGATTTTGATTCTCAGTCCTACCACTTGCTGTTTTGTTAACATAGATGGTTCATTTTGTTTCATCACTTCTTAGAGCTGAAAGATTGTATATGAAATAATGAAATAACATATATAAGGTAATATGAAATACCTTAGCCCAGTTCTCATCTTCTAACAGCTTAATGAAAGGAGTGGTGGCTCACGCCTATAATCCCAGCACTTTGGGAGACAGAGGCAAGAGGATTGTCTGAGTCCAGGGGTTCGAGACCAGCCTGGGCAACTTGGCGAGCCCTCATCTCTATCATAAATTAAAAAAATTTGCTGGGCGTGGTGACGCATGCCTGTGGTTCCAGCTACTTGGAAGGCTGAGGCAGAAGGATCGCCTGAGTCTAGCAGGTCAAGGCTGTGGTGGCTCACTCAAGGTGGAGTGAGCATGCTGCTGCACTCCAGCATGGATGACAGAGTGAGAACCCTACTCAAAAAAAAAAAAAAAAGAGCGGGAAAGAAAGAAAGCTGGTGATCTGTCTGTTCTTGCTGACTCTTTTTCTTTAAATATTAGTCATGCATATGACCCTGACTTTGGTTTCCTTTTTCTTCCTCTACACATCCTCCGCTGCCACACAACCTCTAGCTGTCTGCATTCCCTAGGCCAATTACGGCGTCACCATACACCTAATCCAACCTAGAAACTGCAGAGAAAAACTGCATTCCTCCTTGATAGCCACATCCAGCCCAGCACCGTGGTCTGCCTTCTGAATGTCTCTTGAGGCCAGCTTCTCTGCACTCTCACTGCCATCCTTACCACTTCTCACCTGGTCCTTGGAAACAGCATCTTAGCTCCCTTTCTCTTTGCCAGTGGTTCTCTCCATATTCTGCCTTTCATATTACTGCTAGAGTTTGATTGCTTAAATTACTCTTCTGAACTTGTCATGCTTGCTTCAAAAAACTTCATGACACAGAAGACCTCATCCAATCAGTCTCTGGCTCACCTTCCAACTGTTTCTATGCCAGGCTCTCTAACTTTCTTTACTGTTTCCCAGACCTTAACCAAGGCAAAAATTACTGCATTCATCAAACATTATCCCCCTCTATTTTTGAACATATTATTACTTTTGTCTAAAGCCTGCTCCTCTTTTTCAACCTGTTGAGTCTTGCTTGCTCTTCTGGGCTTATGTAAGGTCTGATTTCATAAAACTCCCAAGCAGGGCTAAGCACTCTTCCTGCTTTACTCCCATGGCATTTTGTATCTACTTACATTCTAACACTTAGCCTATCATACTACCAGGTGAGAAGTGGTGAGGATGGCAGTAAGAATGCAGAGGAGAAGCTGAACTCAAGAGGAGTTCAGAAGGCAGACCATGGTGCTGGGCTGGGTGTGGATACCAAGGAGGAGTGCAGTTTTTCTCTGCAGTTCCTGGTTTGGGTTGGATGTATGGTGACTCCCTAATTGGTCTAGGGAATGCAGACAGCTGAAGGCTGTGTGGCAGCTGAAGATGTGTAGAGGAAGAAAAAGGGAACCAAAGTCAGGATTTGGCATGTGATTAACTTAAAGAGAAGGAGTCAGCAAGAACAGACAGATCACCAGTATTTTTATGGCTCCCCTTCTAGACTCTGTGTCCTATTGGAGCCAGCGCTGTGTCTTACTCATCTTCGTATTGCCAGCATTATAATAGTTGGTTAATAAGTGTTTATATTAAGGAATACTCTCTGTTTTGAGCCTCCAGTGTATTAGTTTCCCGTTGCAGCTTTAACAACCACAAAGGTAGTGGCTTGAAACGATAACACAGGTTTATTGTCTAAAAGTTCTGCAGGTTAGAAGTCTGGGAACTTACTAATGCAAATATTCCAGAACTTGAAAAATCTGAAGTCTGAACCACTTCTGGTCCCAAGCATTTCCTATATGAGATACTCAACCTTAAAAGATGGTCTCACTAACAGCACTTACCCTGCCTCATTGTTGCCTAATGTGGCTACTGACTTCTGTGTAAGGATGCTATCCTCCTGCCTACTTTATAGGGACCAGAAGTGGTTCAGATTTCGATTTTTCAAGTTCTGGAATATTCACATTATGCTTAGTGGATGAGCATCTCTAATCCAAAAATCTGAACATGACCTCTGAGTGTCATGTTGGCACATGAAAAGATTTGGATTTTGGAGCATTTTCAGGATTCAGATTTTCAGATTAGAGATGCTCAGCCTGTGTGTGTTTTCTCAGAGAAAGCCAGAATTTTCTGGAATGGCACTTTGAGTACGTTAAGGGTAACTAAAATTTTCTCTTTTCTTTTTCTCTACCCCAAAATGTTTCCTTTGGAGGAATGAAATAATTTGGAAAAAGGAAAATAATCACCATAGGGTGTTATTCTGTTCCCAAGCCTCTCCTGCTCATTAGTTTTAGTAGGACTTTGTCACAGCTGTATTGATGCCTCACTGGTTATTACTGTAATGGATTAGCAAAATCAATGAATTCTGTGAGCTTGACAAAGTCACTTAACGTCTCTGGACCTTAGTTTCTAAGTCTCTGTAAGTACTATGTAATCGATAAGGTATTCCATCTGTGTTACGCTCCTTGAATGTGAAGTTCTCCCTGACAGACGAAGCCATTGCTAAGAATGCTCAAGACTCGTCCTTGTAGTTGTCTTGCAGGCGGGTGAGAGTGCTAGTGAGTGCTTTTGTCTTCGGTGCCCATCTCTCGGAAGTGCTGAAGGTGGAGCAGCGACGGGGCATTATGTAATCTCCTGGAAGAGGTAAAAAGACCAATTTTGTCTTTCTCCAATGTCTCTGTTGCTCTGATACCTTTATTATTTGCCATTGTCAAGTAGTTGCGAACTTCTGTCATTCTGAAGAACAAAATAGAAGTCACACGGATAGGACTGACCATTTGTGAAAAACATAAAGACTTTTTAGATGATTAAACTTTGATTTGTGTTTGTTGCAATTTGTGACTTATACGCTATTGAAATTTTAGCCCAGCTAAATTAGTACACAAAGGGTATCTGTGTAAGAACATTTATAGCAGTGCTGATTATAATAATAAAAAGTTAGAAAAATATGAAGCGCCCATAAGTAAGAAAGTGAATAAACTATGGCGCATTCACACAGTGGAATATTTTATTTATATATAGATATATAGAAAATGAGTGAGCCAGGACTACACTTGTCAACAACTTTGTAAAGTGAAAAACAAGCTACAGATGAAAATGTGAATTGCATTTATATGACATTGAAAGATATGTAAAACATGCTATATGTTTCCTAGGACTACATACATAATTTGGAAGAGTGTAAAGAAATACATGGGAGTGATAGATGCCAACTTCAGGCTAGTGGTCAACTCTGGAGGGAAGGGTTGGGGGTTGCAAGCAAGATTCAACGGTAGTGGTGTGTTTTCTTTCTTATATTGGGAGGTGGGTATGTGGTGTTTTAAGTGCTGTTCTGTTGGTGTGGCTTAATTATTTTTATAAGTTTTAAGACAATAAAATCTATTACTTAAAAATGAGAAGGGAATCAGAAGGTGTCAATTTAAGGCAGTGTTTTATATAACAAAGTAATGTATATAAGTTAATTATATAACTTATTTAAGTTATATGATGATTAGGAAGACCTCAATGTTATAACCATCACTAAAAGGTTACAAACTATAAAAATTAACTGAAATATAAATTTTTAAATGTAAAAAATAATTGAAGAAAATTCAGAACATTACTTTCAAACCTTGGAAGAATGTATGTTTAGTATATGTAATTGCATGGCATCATTACTTATTATTCTCATGCTATAGATCGTATGCAAAACATAAAGAAGGAGAGTTTCCTGGTTTTGTTTTCAGGAAGAGCACTGATATATAAATCTGACAAAAGTGGAAAATAAAGAATACAACGACAGGCCAGCAGTTCTCAAACTTTTTGGTCTCAGAACACCCTTACGCTTTGAAAAATCGTTGACACCTCAAAGAACTTTTATTAGAAATTAAAGCAGAAACTTTAAAAAAACAAAGATGGAGAACTATATAATTTTACTAAGAAATAGAAAACTTTTTTCCCTACTCCTGAATTTACCATATTGATGTTTAATTTATATGTTTTTAGGTGTTAAAACAGCATTGTAAATGCACTAAATTATTCCATCATGGCAGTGTAATAATACAGAGATAGATTTATTTATTACTGGTGAAGGCTTAGATGCTGGTTGCCTTTGCTCTAATAGTGTTCACCTAACGTCAGCTGTCCTGCCCCTAGACGCAGATACCTCACAGGAGAGTTCCCCAGCAGGCAGGGATGCCAGCCACCCCTGCATGTCGCTTTCTCACGTAACAGAGGGAAAATATTTCCGTTTCATCACATTACTTTATCTCCGCAAATGTTGAAATACCTCTGTATTTGTTAATAGTAAAATACGTTTGTTTCTACTGTGTACTTGTAGTGAGTCACTTCAGTCCTCTTTAAAGTCGTCTGCGCCCATCTGTAAACCATCCTCAGTGTGTTAGGAAATTTGTATCATAATGTAAATCACTACATTACTCCTACATTGAGAAAGTTTTGCTACCAAAATGCTGTATTAAATGGTGTGCCTTATGATTGACAGTCTGACAGCCCTCTTGATGTCACCCTACGCTGGTAACAAACAGTAGCCATTGGTAGGTTGTAACGTCTGTTACTCAAAACAAAAGTAGGATTCTATAAAAGCTCTTCACAAAATTACTTCCATGAATAAACTTTTGGGAAATGAATAAATAACTTATATTTCCTTTTAAACTAGCTGGCAAATACACATGCACCCTGTTTTTGATTTATTAACTTCTTACATAAAGCGTGAGTTTAAAAAGAGTGACTTTTTTCCACTGTAGGACATCAGCCATGGAGAACATCCCCGTCATCAGTACAGTCATCACTCTGCCACATGTGATTGTGGAAGACATCCCTCTCCATGTGAACGCAGGTAGTGGGATTCAAAGTTTACTTGATAATAAGGATTCGGTAGCATTATTTATTTTAGTGTCTAAGATTTTGTTTTTTAGCTTTCTATTATGGAAAATTTTCAACATTTGTAAAAGTAGATTATGACCAGTCTTGTTTCACCTCCATTTCAGCACACTGCTCCTACCCCTATTATTTTGAAACAAACCCCAGATATCATTTCAGCCATAAATGTTTCTGTATGCCATAACTCCAGTTCCATTATCATGACTTTAAAAATTAGCAAAAATTTTTAATATCATCAAATTCCAGTGTTGGAATTTCCCTAGTTGATGCTGAAGTTTTTCAGTTTATTTTGAAGTCTGTATGCTGCAATTAATGAATGAGTCTCATACTGTCCATCTACGACCTGTGGGTAGCTCCACTATTAACCTCTCCATTACCTCTTTTCGGATGCCACTTTCTGTCCACCACTTCCATCTTCTCTTCCTCCTACTTCTCCTCCTCTCTTCCTTGCAGAAGTCATTTGTCCTGTAGAGTTTCCCACAACCTGAATTTTGCTGATTACATGGTGTCATATTTAAGTGTTTCTCTTTCCTATAAATTGGCAGTCTGTCTGTAGGCTTGTTTCTCAGACTCAGTTTCATGTCTTTGGCAAGAATAGTTAGTTAGTGGTGCATGCTTCCATAGGGAGGCACATAATATATCTGTCATTCCTTCTTTTTTTACTGGAGTACTTATGTAGAGAAGCTTCATCAACTTGTTACCCTGATGACTATATTGATTTTGAAAAAAACAGTATATAGTACGTCCTTCAGCAGCACATCTGCTAAAATTGGAATAATACAGAGAAGATTAGCATGGCCCCTGCGCAAAGGTGACAGATTCATGAAGTGTTCCATATTTTTATATCTTAGGAAAAATAAAACAGCAGAATTGCAAAAAAGTAACATTGTAAACATAAATGAATGAATAAAAATTTTATTTACACTTTCACTAAAACACAACTTTTGATTGATGTTTTGGGAAATTTGTATAGATTTTAAAAATTGTTCCCAGCCGGGCTCGGTGGCTCAGCCTGTAATCCCATGCTTTGGGAGGCTGAGGTGAGTGAATTGCCTGAACCCACGGGTTCGAGACCCGCCTGGTCAACTTGGCAAGACCTCATCTCTTGCCAGGTTAATAAATAAAAAAATTTAAAAATTAGCTGGGCATGGTAGTGCGCGCCTGTAGTTCCAGCTACTTAGAAGGCTGAGGCAGAAGGATCACTGGAGCCCAGCAGGTCGAGGCTGTGGTGGCCAGGAGCATGCCACTGCGCTCCAGTCTGGGCGACAGAGTGAGACTCCGACTCAAAAAAAAAAAAATTGTTCCTAAATATATTTCAGTTCCTGATAGCCAGGTTCCTTTGTAGGCCAATCATTCTTAGAAGGGCACTTACTTTCTTAGCCTGTTTTATCACGTAGTCCTGTGGCTATTGTCCAATCAAGGAATTTTCTTATCTGGCAGGAGTGCAGTAATGTCATTGGTTTAAGTAATACTGTGCCTGTAGAATGAGATTCATTTTTAAAAGAACCCATAAATGGTGAGCTACTTTTTTAACCAAGAGACATGTGTCATCTTTCTCTGTAGATCTGCCATCATTTGGGCGTGTCAGGGAATCATTACCTGTCAAGTATCACCTACAGAATAAGACTAACTTAGTTCAAGATGTAGAAATCTCTGTGGAGCCCAGTGATGCCTTCATGTTCTCAGGTCTCAAACAGGTACTGGTCATATCTTGTGTTGCTTATGTAGTCACAAAAGTGTTACCAGGAAGTGGAGAGCTATATGTTTAATTTTTATGAATGAATGAATTATGGCTGACTGTGGTCCCTATTGTTGATGTGAAATTTTTAAGCACTTTTTTTTTTTTTTTTTTGAGTCAGAGTCTCACTCTGCCACCCAGGCTGGAGTGCAGTGGTATGCTCACGGCCACCCCAGCATCGACCTGCTGGTGGGCTCCAGCGATCCTTCCTCCTCAGCCTTCCAAGTAGCCGGAGCTATGGGCGTGCGCTACCATGCCCGGCTAATTTTTTTTTTTTTTTTAATTGTAGAGATGAGGTCTCACCATGTTGCCCAGGCTGGTCTCAAACTGCGGGCTCAGACAATCCTCTCACCTCGGCCTCCCAAAGTGCTGGGATTACTGGCTTAAGCTATCACACTCTGCCCAGCACTTTTAAAGATTAAGTAAAGCTTCCTATAAAGGTGGGTTACACTCTCACATCATGAAGATCAGACGAACAGGTTAAAGGTTCATAAGTCCTTGGGCTATACTGTATTAGAATTCCTGAATCTCCCCTTTGTTACTGGGCTGTGTGTGTGTGTTACTTGGATGCTGCGAGGTATGACTATACCAGTATTAACAGCCCGTTTTTCTTCTGAACTGTCAGTGACATGTCATACAAATTTTGATCTTGCATATAATTTACTTACCTTTGATATGCTTAGATACAAATTTGCATCTATGTTTAAAAATAACTTATCTGGGTTTTTTTATTTATTCAGTCAAATCAGAAGTGGAAAAGTTCATCAGTTTTAAAAGGAGCAAATATAACACTGAGGCAAAACTATGCTTCGGTGAGAGTACTGTCCTCCCCTGTCAGGGGGATGACAGACACCCCTCAATAGTCGGCATTCTTTTTTATTAGCAAGGGCATAAGGCTGGGCGCAGAGTGGCTCAAGCCTGTAATCCTAGCACTTTGGGAAGCCGAGGCGAGAGGTTTGCCCGAGCTCAGGTGTTCAAGACCAGCCTGGGCAACTTGGCGAGACCTCATCTCTACAAGTAGATCAAAACATAAGGCCAGACGTAGCGCACGCCTGTAGTTGCAGCGACATGGATGGCTGAAGCAGAAGGATCGCCCAGGCCCAGCAGGTCGAGGCTGTGATGGCTGTGAGCATGCCACTGCCTCCAGCCTGGGCAACAGAGTGAGACTCCGACTCAGAAAAAGAGGAGGGGGCGTGGTTGGAGGAACAGGCAAGTCCCGATCCCTAGACGTGTCTGCCCTAACCAGCCAGCCGTGCTCTGCGTATTCTGAGTGCCGCATTTGTTGCTAGTTGCCTGACAGTTGTGCTGCGGGATACGCTGTGTGTTCACGTGCTGCTTTACTTGTGGTGTGCGGTGTTAGCTATGATGCCAGCTGCGGTATTTTGGCACGCCTATGCATGTTATCCTTGACACATGCACTTGCGTGTACATTTACAAACGAGTAAGCTTTTCTTGAGTGTCTCTATCTTTCCCAAGTGTTGACTTATAGTTAGGAAATATAAAGATACCAAAATCTTGCCAGTTTTTATTTTCTGAAATATTGTTAAAGATTTTGGGGGTCACACCTCATCACCAAGGGTACATGCGTAATGAAAATTGGTATGCCTAGCCCTGAATTGTACCCCACGTCTTTTAAGTAAATTAATTAAAAGATTTTTCTTTCTTGAAGTTACTTACCTTAACACAAAGTTAAAGTCTTTAAAGTGCTAGAAACAGCTAGTTTGTCTTATGTGGACATAATGTCTATTCATGCAAATTATCCCGTAACATATTGTGAATGTAAAATCTACCAAGTTTAAGACACAATTTTAACTTGTCTAGTGTTCTTATTCTTAAGGAGGTATAAGTTGCCTTTGTAGACCTTGGCAGAAATGGAGATATTATGCATTTCAATGTTACACATGTCTTGTCTGCCCTGTCCTAGTTTTGGACTAATTCAACCTTACATTTTGTAACCTCTCAGGAAGATGTAATAGGAGAGAATGAATGCTTCACCAGAAGGATTTGAGGGTTCAGTCTTTCATAAACAGTTGAGGGTAACAGCAAACAAGCTTTTGCATCTCTTTGATTGTCTTTCTTGGTAACTTTTTATGATTTAGATTCGATTACGTATCTTACCTGGCACCGAACAGGAAATGTTATATAACTTCTATCCTCTAATGGCTGGATACCAGCAACTGCCATCTCTCAACATCAACTTGCTTAGATTTCCTAACTTCACAAATCAGCTGCTTAAGCGTTTTATACCTACCAGCATTTTTGTAAAGGTAAGGCTTAGACATATTCTGCTTTTTAAATTCAGTGTCTTAAACAGAAAGAGGACTTTTTTCATGTAATTTCACTGAACAATATTTTGAGACTCGTGGTTTTGACTTTTTGGTATATGAATTAAGCAATATTTCTATTCATTTCTATAAAATTACTATTGTAGAATCTAATTACAAAGATTTTTATTAAATTATGATTTATCCTCATCGTATCCTTAAACATGTTTTCTTCTTGGCTTAATAAACTATATTTAAAAATTGTAACTAGTTTTTAATCAAAATGAATTAACTTTTAATAACCTTAAACTTTCCTTGTTTTCTTTTACTGTAATACTAGATTTATTTTCTGAAAATAATCATCTGTCAGAGCCCATACTTTGGGCTCTTTTTAAAAATTAAATAATTTTCAGGTCCCTACAATAAGAGTATTGTAGGATGGTCATATTGTGTAAGAGAGTGTGAGCTGGGTGAGAGGGGTTCATTTAACTCAGCATCCCAGCTTCTGATTAAGTTATTCCAGATGCCTCAGAGTAGAGCCGTCCCTCCAGAGAGATCTGGTGCCTCCATTACTCCATCTATATGAATATTTATGACTTTAAATACACTTTAGTGCAACTTAAAAGTTTGCATTCCTTTTGGAATGACAAGACATTGCTCTCCACTTCATTTTTTTCGTCTGTCTTAGAAACTGTTCCTTGTTTATATAACCAGGATTTGACAGATTGTAAATTAGTCCATATTAGTGTATCTTTCATACTCTTCCAGCTTTTATTTTTCCAGATTTACACAACTTTTTTTTTGCATCAGTAAAAATTCGTTTTATTAACTCTTCCAGGCTCCTGTCCCACAATATACTTTTAAATTGTAAAATAAAAATCTAATAATTTTGGATCTCCATGTGTTGGAACCGTGACTTTTTAAGCATTTTCACCCAGACTCATCTGACTACACTTTTGTTGTCACTCCACACTCTCATGTCTGAAGTCACCCTGCAGGGGAGAGGTCTTATTATAAGATGGGAAAGTGGAAGGAGACCGGGTGGTAATGTCCTCTTAGCTGTTGGACTTTCTGAAGTTTGCTGTTCCTAAACTTAGAATTACTATTTTTATCATTGTGGAAGTTATGTGTCAGCAAACAGACTTGGTCATATTCGAGCTGTACAGAGGTAGCTTGTTTGAGATGCCAGAGCTACTCATATTGAGAGAGGGAAATTTTGGTTCCGCCGCTCACTCAGTCTCTTTCAGTCCTTGACTCTGGTACCGAGTAGACTGATCCCAGCTAATGCTAGTCAGTCTTTTGATTTTCTTTCAAGGCAGACCTCTTCCAGGTAGTGTTTAAATTCATAAGGAAAGGGTCCAGAAAGTAAACTTTCTTAAATGTTAACATAGTGATCTCTTTTCTAAATACAAGTACTGTATCACCTTCTAGAACTTGACTGCTGCCAAAAATGTTGACTGGAATCCTCAGAGCCAGCTCCTTTATCAGTTAGGAAAACTTATAATTAAAAATTGTTGCCATTCCTCAATGTGCACATAATATACATATTTCACAATATCATGTCATATACCATAAATATTTGTATATACAATTTTATTTGTCAATTAAAATTTCTTTTGCCTGTCACACTCCTGGACAGTGACCGAGAATCACCATTTCTCACCTATTGAACAATCGCTGACTGAAATCACTGGCAATCCTAGTGCACTTTTTAAAATTTTAGAGCTGTGCTGTCAAGTACAGTAGTCACATGTTGACTATAGAAATTTTAGTTAAATTTAAAAATTACTTGGGTGCACTAGCCACACTTCAATAGCTAGATGTGACTAGTGGCTACCATATTGGACAGTGCTGTCTCAGATCAAGGTTGGATCCATATTTTTCTTCCTTTGCATAGACGAACTCAGCTTTCTAATTGCATGTTATATTCATTTTCTGCCCTGCTTATAAAGCTGTGTTTGGCAAGGATTTAACTAGGTCGAGCCATTATTTTGTTTCTAAAATCGAGCGGCCTCAATCAGTACTAAAAACATAAGAGTGAAAGTAAAGACAGGGAAGCTATTCTTTACTCATCTCATTCCGCCTTGAGTGTCAGAGACCTGTACTTCCTGTGCATATGTATGTGTGCTCACACACATGCCTGTATACATACATGAGCCCACAGCACAAGACCAAAAGCGGGAGCGCCCTCTTCACTGCCTTGGGAATCATTCTTCCTAAAGCACAACAGAGTCTTTTGATGGTAAAGTGTAGCATTATTCTGTTTCATCTTCTGATCACCATCTCTCTTGTGCTTGCCCCACAGAGGTCTGCTGTTGTATAGCTGAGTAATAAAAATAAAATTAGTTACAAAAATTTTGTTCTTTTAGCTACTGCATAACTCTACGATGTGATGTTGTTAACCTGTCAGAAATTTTACAGCTAAAAACCAATGTTTTATTTATATCTAGTCTTGACTTTTCTGGTGTGATGTCTTAAATGTTGCAGTCAGTGATCTTAGGGAGAAAAGCAGTCTTTGGCTATATCTACTTCTGTCCTTATAGTACACATTGTTAGATACACTGCAGTCATTGTGGATCACTTTTTTTCAAGTAAGAAATTGGGAGACCTTGATTTCACAAAAGGAACTTTTCTGTCAGCTCAGGTTTCAGGCCTGCTTGCAGCTTGAGGAATAGGAGGGCCCTGAGCAAGAGGGGGAGAATAAAACTATCTGTTTGGCACGATACAGTTGAATGGTAAATGAGGGTCCTCCACATACCATCAGTGATAGAGCAGCAGGAGCTGCTGAAATGTCAGAGTGAAAGAGAAGCAGTGCCTGAAGTGGATTAGGCAGCTGGGGACGGCTGCCGCAGCGTTGGAGAGAACTTCCAGGCTATGCCGGGCTACCCCCAGGTGCACAGGAAGGAGGAAGGTGGGATGGAAGGAGGAGAATAACCACTTTTATTTTGATATTTACACTCCTTTTACTCTGTTTTTGTAAAGCAGTTTTAAGAAATTCAAAATCGGCCGGGCTCGGTAGTTCAGCCTATAATCCCAGAGCTTTGGGAGGCCGAGGTGAGTGGATTGCCTGAGCCCGCAGGTTCAAGACCCGCCTGGGCAACTTGGTGAGACCTCATCTCTACAATAAATCAAAAATTAACCAGGCGTGGTAGTGCACGCCTGTAATTCCGGCTACTTGGAAGGCTGAGGCGGAAGAATCGCCAGAGCCCAACAGGTTGAGGCTGCGGTGGCCGGGAGCGTGCCACTGCACTCCAGTCTGGGTGACAGAGTGAGACTCCATTACAAAAAAAAAAGAAGAATTTCAAAGTCCTTTCAATTGCTAGAACTGTTGTTGCCATGATGACTTTGTAAACCCATTTGTTATTTCTGCTTTAAAGCCACAGGGTCGCCTCGTGGATGATACCTCTATCGCTGCTGCATGATGATCAAGACAGGCCCTTGGCTGTTCTCACAGAGAAACTGGGCAGAGCTGTGTAGGCATTTCATTGTGAACTATACCTTTGATCATGGTAAAAAGTTAATCTTTTATATTTTTTAATAGATGTTATACTTCTGTTGGAGGAACTCATACTTAAAATATTAGCAAAATCTGCCCTCTCTTACAGTTTCTCTAATAAATATTTGAAATCTGTCAGTGTGACATGAAAGGATATCAAACCATTGTTGTTAAAAGTCATTTGTGAATAATAAATGCTAGTAAAAGTAAGTGATTTTGCATATGCAATATCAGAGGAAATTAAGCATCCCAAATATGACTGAACAAAGAAAGGAAATGCACCAATACCTCTATGAGTAAAGTTCTGAATCCCCCATGAGTCTCTTTCAGAGTTGGCCAAACTGGAGAAAAACCCATCCTCATAAATGCAGTGTGTTCAGAATACAGACACAACAACATAAGCAGTTGTATGACTGATGTGGGAAACTTCCAGAAAGTTTTAACCAAACAGTTTAATTAAGGTGTCAGAAATATCTTTACTTTCCATCAAAAAATGTCAGATAGGTTCAGCTTGCAGGCAAAATGTGGCTCACTTATGAATCAGCTTCATATTCTTTGAGGTGTTAATAAGATCCTCATCTGAAAGGATCTGAATGCCACGCATTCGGTTATAAGCATAATTTCCTAAACTAAAGGTTTTAGGAAAAGATGCAGGATCTGAATAAGAGCTTTTGGTTATGTTGTGCAGTTTCAAAAGAACAATTTAAAACTCTTGAAAATTCATGTAAATACAAATCAACAGGTGAAAATCTTTTTTGTTAAAATATCTTAATAATTTAAAACTACCTGAATTTCCTGGAAAACTTTATTATTTAAAAAAGTGGAGGTATTGTAAAAAGGAAATAGTATGTAAATAAACATTTCTCTTTCAACTATGCCTGTGTGTGTCTTTTATTTACTTTGAGCTTGAGTTCACCTTCATGAAACAGCAACTTCCTCAGAAGGCTGACATGAGCGTAGTGCAAACTTCAGATGGGAAGTGGGGGTATCTTTGTTGTAGAGCTGGCTCTGCTCATCTCTGGCGAGACTTGGGAGGACGGGCATTCTCTGTGACAACATGGCTTCCAGGCAGAGGCTGCAGGGGCGTGACTCTGGAGTCTGTCCAAGATCAAACCCCTCCCCTGCTACTTCTGGCTGGGTGACTTTGGTCAGGTAACTTACCCTCTGTGTGTCTCAGTTTTCTCATGTAAAGGATGTAAATGACAAATAGCCTGTCTCACAGGCTTGTTATGGAGATGGTTTAGATTCATACACGAGAAGAGCCTGAACCATGCCTGACCCAAAGTTTAGTGTTCAGCCAGTGTGGTCTGTGCTGCTTATGGGAAGGCAGGAAGAGACTATTCCCTCATCTGCTGCAGAGGTCCATGTTATCAGAATTTGCTGATACATTTTACATAGTGCACTGCATATATGAGTATATGCATGTGAACATACATGTGTATATGTGAATATATAAAACTGCCCACTGATAGGATGTAACCTGCAGTTTGGAAAATACCAGATCTTTGCACTTCTTTCGAATTCTGTGATGGTCTGAGGCAACACAACAAAGATCTCGTGTTAATGCTCCTGTCGTCAAACATGAAGTACGTGTTTGAACAAATGGGTCACTGGCATAACCTTTAAATTACTAACATCGATGGCAGTGTGATTGTGTAGCTGCATGCTACTAGGCAGAAACCAAACAAACAGGTCTGTGGGTTTTTTTGAGTTGGAGTCTCACTCTGTCGCCCAGGCTGGAGTGCAGTGGCACGCTCATTGCCACTGCAGTCTCGACCCGCTGGGCTCAGGTGAGCCTTTCAAGTAGCTGGACTACAGGCATGTGCCACCACACCCGGCTAATTTTTTGATTTATTGTAGAGATGAGGTCTCACTAAGTTGCCCAGGTGGATCTTGAACCCATGGGCTCAGATAATCTCACCTCAGCCTCCCAAAGTGCTGGGATTATAGGCATGAGCCACCGTGCCTGGCCATGGTCTGGTTTTTTCTTAGAATTGGCAATAGAGAAAATCTTTCCCAACCAGAAATTAACCCATGTCATAAACCCTACCGTGAATATATTCTACTTACTTGTTTTGAAACTGAAAATTTTAATTGAGAAATACATGAAATCGTGATCAGCCTTGGGTTCTGAAGTCAACTGTCATCGTGCTGCAGGAGCTGTAGTCAACACGTGGTTTTGCTGTATTCCTGACGAGTACTAGTCACGCCTCACTGAGCTTGCAAGCGGCAAGAGGGACCTCACCACCTTTTGCTGCTGCCTCTGCCCGCAACCACGTCGTCTGTCCCTTGGGAGTGTGTGCCTTCTCTCTTCATGCTGCTTGCCTCTCTACCTTGCCCCCTGTCCCAATTCACCCCAGCAGGCCCGCACCTTTTCAATAAAGCCTTATAAGCTGTGGGGGCGTGGAGGCGAAAGTGTGACTCCCAGGCATGAAGGTCGGCACCAGTGGACAACCTGAGTGTTACCAAGAGGAGGATATATGGGCAGTCGTGTCTCAAGAGTGAAAAAAAATTCTTAATTTGCTGAATTTGTTTTTTTCATCCTTGCAACTTTAAGTCCTTCAACTTAGTTTTCCTCATAAGGTCTAGGGTTTCTTATCTGTGAGTTCTGCTGAGAATTAGGGGTTCTTAGGGACATGACTCAGATTGAGCTTTTAAAAATGTCTTTCACGTTATTTGGAGGGAAGATTCTTTATTTTTGTTTGAATTCAGTCATTTCTCTTATGACCCCTGTTATATCTGCACCCAGAATGTGAAGTCTTCCAGGTGATACTCTCCCTAATAAGAGTTGTGAAGAATTCTGAGTTGTGAGTTGCCTGTTGGCATTGCAGTGAGGAGTGCTTTTCAAGAAAAAGCACAGCAAGCAGAAAAGTTAAGCTCACCCTTTTAATGAGGAGGACGCATGTGGTCCCAGCAAATACCTTTGTGAAACGCCCCCTCTTGGCCTTAAAATCCAGAGAAGGCACCCAAAGTGTTCCAACTCAATTGAAAAGTTTCTTAGAGAGGGGTTGTATCACTTGGCAGTAAAGTGAATAAATAGTAGTGACTATAGCTTTCAAGAGCCAGTTATGTGCAATATTCGTGATTAGAGGTTATCAGACACACATACGATGCCAAATAGAAATGCACCTTTTATGTTGGCCCCTCTGTTTATCCCTGCCACATGAATTCAACCTGCAGGACTAGACCTTCTCCAGCTCAATGAATGCTAAGTATTCATGCTTCTCAGCAAGAATGAATGCTAAGTATTAAAAACGGTTGACCTGGTGCATTAAGATATTTAAGGAAACAAATTCATGCATTGTTTTTGTCCCAATATTTTTAGATGCTGTTTTTTACACTTGTGGATTTATTTTGAAATATTCCTAATGAGTGATACTTATGCCATCCTTTGGTGAGCTCTGTAACCATCATCTCCTTTGTTTTAGCAAGCAGTGCCATTCTCAGACACACCTAACTACTGAAGAACTCTGTAGAATTCAGTGAATACAAAAATCCCATGTTTTCATGAAAAAGAAAAGGAATTCATTTAATTATATTCAGGTCCTCAAAGATAAATTCATGAGAAACATTCCCTTCCACTCAATTTACTTGTGCCTGAAAGCAAGAAAGGAATCACAAAGCCTTATTGTTTCTGCTTTCTGAAGCATGTTTTACTGGGGGGGACGTAGAACTAAAGTCAAAACTGCCAAGTACTCCCGCATTTCAGGGTGTATATACCATGCAAATTATACCCCAAGTGATTTCTTTCTTCTTTTTCTTTTGTTTTTAACCATGCTTGCCCCAGTAAATAATTTTTTTTTTTTAATTAGCTGGGCCTGGTGGTGTGCGCCTGTGTAGTTCCAGCTGCTAGGAGTACTGAGGTGGGAGGATTATCTGAGCCCAGCAGGTTGAGGCAGTGGTGGCTGTGAGTGTGCCACTGCTCTCCAGGCTGGGCAACAGTGAGATTCTGACTCACACACACACAAAAAGATTAACTTTGTTAGGTTGGTCAGTATCTCCTCACTATGTATCTTCCCAAATGATAATTGCTAACATTTGAGTACCACTGTGTACCAGATGAGGTATGTTTTTACCTCATTTAATACACCTAAAAGCTCACTGTGGTCATGGGGGCTCTCAATATTCCAAGAGGTAGAAACAGGCATAGAGAAGTAACTTGCCCTGTGTTCTGATTATCTGTTGCTGCAAAGATAGTCACCCCAATGGTTCATGGTTTAGAACAGCAATCGTTATCTTATGGTTTCAGTGGGGCAGGAGTTTGGGAATGGCTGGATGGTGGACCTGGCATGGGGTCACTCTTGCAGGTGTAGTCAGTAGCTGAGTTAGAACAATGGAAGTAGCCAGGCTCGGTGGCTCAGCCTGTAATCCCAGCACTTTGGGAGGTCCAGGCGAGTGGACTGCCCGAGCCTGCGGGTTCAAGACCCACCCGGGCAACTTGGCGAGACCTCGTCTCTACAATAAATCAAAAAATTAGCCAAGCATGGTAGCACGCGCCAGTAGTTCCAGCTCCTTGGAAGGCTGAGGCAGAAGAATCGCTGGAGCCCAGCAGGTCGAGGCTGCGGTGGCCGGGTGCGTGCCCCTGCACTCCATCCTGGGCGATGGAGTGAGACTTCAACTCAACAACAACAACAACAACAAAACAGTGGAAGTTGCAAGGACCAGAGGAAGCCAAAGCACTTGGGACTGCTTTCATGTAGTCTTTTTTTTTTTTTTTTTTTTTTTGAGTTGGAGTCTCACTGTGTTGCCCAGGCTGAAGTGCAATGGCATGCTCACGGCTGCCCCAGCGTCGATCCGCTGGGCTCTGGCGATCCTTCCACCTCAGCCTTTCAAATAGCTGGAACTACAGGTGCACGCTACCACATCCGGCTAATTTTTTATTTACTGTAGAGACGAGGTCTCACCAAGGTCCCCGGGCGAGTCTCGAACCCGCAGGATCAAGCAATGCATTGGCCTTGGCCTCCCAAATTGCTGGGATTACAGGCTGAGCCACCGAGCCCGGCCTCCTCCCCTCTCTGTGGTCACTGGGCTTCTCTCAGGGTGGCTGGACTGCCTACCTTGCAGGGCAGAGCTCCAGTGAGAATGGAACCAGCAAGAGAGAAGCTGCACTGCTGTTTTGACCTTGCCTTGAGTATCACATAATATTACTTCCTCCAGGGTCCACCCAGATTCAAAGGGAGAGACGCTATAAATCCCACCTGTTGAGGGGCCCATGACCTCTTCCTAGTGTGTGGCCATTAGATATTACAGCACCCAAGCCATCTATCATACCCAGGGACACAGCAGGTTGGAGAAGAGCTGGGATAGGTACTGCCAGCCAGCCTGTGCGTAGCAGCCACTGCACTACAAGTCACCATTCTATTGCTGCCAGCCAAGTTCTCAGTTGGTTAGCCTTCAGCTACACGTATATGCCTGAGGCACTATGCATTCTGGGAATTAAGTCCTGTCCTTAAATCTGTGGCAGTAATTCTGTCGTCCTGAATTACACATTGAATTGTGGTTCAGTCTCTGAGCTGGTGGCTGTGGCCACACAGGAATCAAACCCTCATCCTGACCATGTCAACAAATTCCAGAACAACGGGATAAATGCAGTGAAGTGGGTACTAGACTGGTGAATTGATAGGAAGTCTGGGATATGCTTAAAAATACTCTGGAAATCAAACAAAATGCCTACATGGGAGAGAAATGGGCGGAATAAGATGTGAAAATTGTTGACAGCTGTTACACATGGGTGAGCCTGGGGCTCGTTTGCTATTCGCTCTCCTTTGGGTATGTCTGACCATTTCCGTAATAAAAAATAAAAGACTGGAGGTAGAAAGGAGCCCCCGGTAGGTGGTGGGGACTTTGCTTCATGAAGTGTGGGGAGGAAGCTGGAAGAGGCCGGCCGTCCTCCAGAAGTGACATTCCTCCAGCTGTTTTTGTTTTCATGTTCAGAATAAAACTGTTGCGTGTTTTTGTTGTGTGGGAATGTATGTCCATCATCCACGAACAGCGTTAGGTGAGCCGGGTTTGGGAGGACACACAAAAGTCTGTGAACTACACAGACCAAGGAAGGGCTTTTCAGGTGATGAGAGGCCTGTCGGTGTTCACCCCCTGCCTGGCATGCAGAGCCATGAGTGGCAGACCCGTCCGTTAGAAAAGCTGGCGTGCTTTTCTCTACCCTGGAGGGTCATATTCAGTGACCAGAGATTGGGGGGTAAATGAAACTCCTTAAAACTGAAAGAGTGCTGGCCCCGTCACCACTGCTGCTTTGGGAGAGCCCGGCTTTTTCTCCTAGAATTCTCGGATCTGGAGGAAAAGCTTCCTTTTGGTTCATCAGATGGAAGTCTTGTGTTTGGAAAAATGTTTGATCTTGGAGGGAATCATTCAACAACCATGATGTCAATAAAAGACTGAATTCTAAAAGCCAAATTGAACAGGAACAAGTAAGAAGCTCTCTGTTCACGATGAAATGCTGAATTACGTAAGCACTGGACAGGAGGCACTCCATGATAGCTTTATCAGTCAAATCGCTGGTGCTCTCTCCTGATAACCATCTTTTATTTCCTTTTTATATTGTGACAATTTCCAAACGTACCCAAAAGTAAAGACTCGCAAACTTCCATGCTTAGGCTCGCTTTGCCATGCATGCTTTGCCCTCTGTCATCCAGCCTCCTCTTAACTATTTCACCCAGAAATGCAAGGACTGCTGAAAGCACATAACCATAACGCATTGTTACACAGAATAAACTGACAATAATTTAACAAGCCCATCTAATATATAATAGATATTCAATATACCCTGATTGACTAAGCAGTCTTCTTTTTACAGCTGGTCTGTTAGAGTCAAGCTCTATCAATATATTTAGTTCTATCTCAAGTCTTTTTTAATTTACTTTTATTTATTTATTGCGTCTCACTCCATCGCCTAGGCTGGAGTGCGGTGGCACACTCATGGCCAAACCAGCCTCGACCTGCTGGACTCCAGCGATCCTTCTGCCTCAGCCTTTCTAGTAGCCAGAGCCACAGGGGCGCACTACCACGCCCGGTGAATTTTTGATTTATTGTAGAGACGAGGTCTCACCAGGTTGCCCGGGCTGGTCTCGAATCCGCGGGCTCAGGCAGTCCACTTGCCTTGGCCTCCCAAGGTGCTGGGATGACAGGCTGAACCCCCGAGCCCAGCCTCAAGCCGTTCTGAAGCTCCGTTTCATGCAGAACAGTTCCTTCCTCGTTCAGCCCTTATCATTGACTTGTCCAAGAGAGGGTCAGTTGTATTGCAAAATGTCTCAGGCTCCGGATTTGATTAATTCCTCCTCTTCCCACTTCCTTCCTTCCTTCCTTTTCCCTACCCTCCCTCCTCCTCCCTCTCCTCTTTCCTCTTTCCTTCTTTCCATCCTTTTTTCCTGATAAGACTACCTGGTGGGTGATGTGTTACACGGCCTATCACCACACGTCTCATTCTGAGTGATGATAAAATTGACCGATGGGTTTAGATGACAGTCTGATCCTTTTATGATACGATTCAGCTAAACATCCATCGATGCAATTGTCTTGATGACTGTTTAGCTGTCCTTTATATTTAACTTTATTAAATATGTTTGTGAGCCGGGCATGGTGACTCAAGCCTGCAATCCTAACACTTTGGGAGGTCAAGGTGAGAGGATCGCCTGCGCCTGGGGGTTTGAGACCCGCCTGGGCAACTTGGTGAGACCTCGTCTCTACAATAAATCAAAAAATTAGCTGGGCGTGGTGGTGCATGCCTGTGGTCCCAGCTAGTTGGAAGGCTGAGGTGGAAGGATCGCCTAAGCCCAGCAGACCAAGGCTGCGGTGGCCGTGAGCATGCCACTGCACTCCAGCCTGGGTGACAGAGTGAGATTCCAACTCAAAAAAAATTAAAGATAAAAATAAATAAATATGCTTGTTAATTAGAAATTATTTAATTAGAAGTTGCAAGATGTAATTTTAAGATGCTGTTCTGCGTGTATGGACTGGAATTCTTATAGAAACTTTTTCCCTCATAAACGAGGTTTATTTAATTATCCTAAACAAAGTTCTTATAGCAAAGATCTTTATTTTTATTATTTTATTTTTTGTATTTTAAAGATATGGGGTACAATTCAGGGTTAGGTATGCAAATGTTCATTACGCAAGTACCCTTACTGATGAGGTGTGCCCCTCCCACCCCTGGCAGACTCCCACTACTGCCAATCCCACTTCTGCCCCCCTCCCCCGGCAGTTTCCAGCTACTGCGAATCTTTCTCTTATAGTATCACGATAATTGTTCAAGGTCCGCTTGTGAGTGAGAACGTGTGATTCTCAGTTCTTCTTATAGACTCTAAGTCCATCCAGGTTGCTGTGAAGTTCATGATTTTGTCGTCCTTTATGGTTGTGTAATATTCCGTCCTGCATATGTACCACATTTTAAAAATCTAGTCCTCTTTTGATGGACAGCATGGTTGGTTCCATGTTCTTACCATTGTGAACAGTGCTGCAATACGCATACGTGTGCAGGTATCTTTTTCACAGAGTGTTTTGAGTTCCTCTGGGTTTATTCCCAGTAGGGGGATTGTGGGATCCTACAGAAGGTCGATTTTTAGATCTTTTAGGAATCACCACACTTTCTTCCACAGAGGCTGTACTAGTTTACACTCCCACCAACAGTGTGGAAGCCTTCCCTTTTCACCACATCCTCTCTAGCATCTGCTGTTTTTTGAGTTACTGATAATGGCCATCCCGACTGGAGTTAGGCGGTGTCTCGGTGTAATTTTAATTTGCGTTTATTTGATTACTAGCGAGGTTGAGCATTTTTTCATGCATCTGTTGGCTTCTCGTATGTCTTCTTCTGAGAAGTGTCCATTCATAACTATTTTGCCCACTTTGTAAAGGGGCTGTTTGTTCTTCTCTTTGGGGCACATTTGAGTTCCTCGTGGGTCCTAGATGTTAGGCCTTGGGCAGACATACAACTGGCAAGTATTTTCCCCCAGTCTGTGGGCTGTCTCCCTGCTCTCCTGATGGTTTCTTTGGCTTTGCAGAAGCTCATCCAAAGATCATTTTTAGTAACTTAACTTTTTTTTTTTTTGAGTTGGAGTCTCACTCTGTCACCCAGACTGGAGTGCAGTGGCTGCTGCCGGCTCCACCTGCTGGGCTCCGGCGATCCTTCCGCCTCCGCCTTCCAAGTAGCTGGAACTCCAAGCGCGTGCTACCACGCCCGCCCGGCCCATTTTGATTTATTGTAGAGATGCCCAGGCGGGTCTCGAACCCGCGGGTTCAGGCAATCCACTCACCTCCGCCTCCCAAAGGCGCGGGATGACCGGCTGAGCCACGGAGCCGGGCTTTTAACTCTTTCTTTATAACTGTCAGAGTAATGAGTTGGTGCCCTCACACTCTCTGACGTTATTCCAAGCGTTCCTTTTCTGTTCTCTGCCATTTCCATTCCTCCCTCTATTTTCAGGGAGTCATAATGTGATTTAAAAAGCGGGCTCTCGCTGGGCTCGGTGGCTCAGCCCGTCATGCTGCGCCTCCCGGAGGTGAGTGGATTGCCTGAGCCCGAGGGTTCGAGGCCCGCCTGGGCAACTTGGCGAGACCTCCTCTCTACAATCAATCAAAAAATCAGCTGGGCGTGGGAGCGCGCGCCTGTCATCCCGGCCACTCGGAAGGCGGAGGCGGAAGGATCGCCGCAGCCCAGCGGGTGGAGGCTGCGAGGGCCGGGAGCGGCCACTGCCCTCCGGGCTGGGCGACAGAGCGAGACTCCAACTCAAAAAAATGAATAAATAAAAATAAACAGCGGGCTCTCGGTGGCAGCGAGGCTTGGGGAGCCAGGGCGCGTCCCCCTCTCGCAGGGCAGCCGCCTCCTGTGGCTTCCTCGCGCGGCCCGCGCCCACCCCGCCCTTCCGGGGGTTCACCCCGGAGCATCAAGTTGGCCAGGACCCTTCGCCCCAAGAGCCACAAGCCTCCTCCAAACACAGGCCTTTCTCGGCCGCGCTCGAGAACCCCCAGTGCCTGGCGGCCGTCCCGGAGGCGGCCCTCGGGACGCGCGCCAGGAGGCGCGGGACGACGCTCGGCCGCGCAGGCCTGCGCGGTGCCCCGAGAGGCCGCCACTGCGCGCGGGTCGCGGCCAGCCGGCGCCCACGACGGCGCCGCGGCAGCGTGTCCTCCTCCCGGCTGCTGGCGCCACCCCCAGCCCACCTCCCGGTCCCGGGGGCACGCGCTCACCGCGGCGGGGGGCGCGGGGGCGGGCCGGGGGGCGCGCGGGGGGGCGGGGGCGGGGAGGTCGCGGGGGGGCGCGCGGGGAGGGGCGCGCGGGGGGGCGCGCGGGGGCTTCCCTCGCGAGGAAAGTTCTGGACGGCGGGGCCGCAGGCGCGCGGCACGAGGGCGGCCGTCCGCGTCGCGGGGCGGGGCGACCCTCCGCAGCGGCGGGACCGGCCGGGCGACCTGGGGACGAGGCGCCCGCCCCGTGGACCCGGCCGCGCCGCCGGAGGGGGGGCCCGCGCCGCCGCGCCCCCGCAGCGCGTGGGGGCGGCCGCGGTCGCCCGGGCGTGGGGGCGCGGCGGGACCGGGCCCCCACGCCCGGCCGCGCGCCCCCCGCCCAGCGCGCTGCCAAGGGTCCCCGAAGGCCTCGCGGAGCTGCCCGGGAGGGGAGGGCCGGGCTGAGCCGCCCTCCTAAGGACGCGCGGCCCGGGGGAGGATCCGTCCCGGCTCCGGGGTCAGCGCCGCGCCCCTCGCCCGGCGCCCCCTCCCGCCCGCCCTCGCGACGCCCCCAGCTCGGACGCCCCTCCGAGAAAGGGCCCCGAGAGCGGGGCCAGCGACGGAGCGGCGAGCGGGTCCGGAGGCCTCGGGCGCCCTCGGGGCCTCGAACCTCCGGCCGAGGCGGAGCCCCGACCCCGCGGCCCAGGCCGGGAGCCCGCGCCCTCCTTCCTTCCAGCCTCCTGTTGGGTTTGGCAGGTCTCAGGACTCTGGCGGCGCCCGTCGCCTCGCGAGAGGCATCTGGCTGGCGAGGAGGGCCCTCCTCCCTGGTGAAGTCGCCTTTTTTCGGAGCACGGGTCTGCCAGAGAGACAGCCGGCGTTTCATAACGTGGAAAAGCGGTCACTGTATGTTGCCGAGGAGAAAGAGTAAGTACCGAGCGGTACAGGGGTTGAGCTTGTTTCATATGACAGAACACGCACACCGCACAGATACATACCCAAGGGAAACCACCCATACCTCAGACTCGTTTCTGGATTGTCGGCTTACTTAGGTGATTGATTGATTGATTTGGAAGCAGGGTCTGGCTTTGGCAGTGGCAAAGTCATAGGTCACTGTAGCCTCAAACTCCTGGGCTCAGTCGTTCCTCCTGCCTCCTGGTGTAGCTGGAACTGTAAGTCCGTGCCACCACACCTGGCTATTTTTTTTTTTCAGTGTTCTGAAGAGAGGAGGTCTCACTTGGTTTCCCAGGCTGGTCTCGAACTCCTGGTCTCGAACTCCTGGCCTCAGGCAGTCCTCCCGAAGGTCACTGTAGCCTCAAACTCTTGGGCTCAGTCGTTCCTCCTGCCTCCTGGTGTAGCTGGAACTGTACGTACATGCCACCACACCTGGCTATTTTTTTTTAGTGTTTTGAAGAGACGAGGTCTCACTTGGTTTCCCTGGCTGGTCTCGAACTCCTGGCCTCAAGCAGTCCTCCTGACTCGGCCTCCCAAAGTGCTGGGATTACAGGTGCCTGGCCTTGGTTTTAATTTTCTTTATTTTACTTACCTGTTCTGAAATACGTTCTACAGGAAACATTTTTTTTTCTAACAAGAGAGTATGGTACATGTTTATTTTAAAAAGGAACCTAAGATCACAGTGCCAAAGGAAGAGGGACAGTACATGAGGCCTATACACAAACATGTCCATAGTGAGCCATAGCAGTCATCCAGGAGGCAAAGTATGCGGATGCTGCCCACATGTTCTAGGATGCGGATGGTGATGAACAAGTTTGTGTTCCCAGGACTGAAGTCCGGTCCCACTTAAACAAGTTCTACCCACAGGAGTAGTAGGAGGGAACTCCTGGCAAGATGATTTAAGAAAAGGGCATAGGTCACGTGTGTCTAAAAACGTAACCCTGAAATTCCCTGTGGGTGAAAGCATTGTTAAGTGTCCGAGACAAGGCATGTTCTGTTCAACACCGGAGCACACATGTGTTTGCCGGGAAGCACTTAGCCCAGAGATGCAAGCCTGGCTGGGTGGCCCACTGGCGGCAGCGCGTGGGTGGAGAGGGACCACAGGAGGAGACACAAAGACAGGTGTTTGGGGCTTCATTATTCTCCCTCTGAAAGGCCAGACTCAGAATGCCCACTCCCGTTCTAGTGGCCAGAATTTGCTGCAGAGAGGCGGGGTGGCTAGGGTGGGAAACTGAGTGGAGGGCACAGTGGCGTCTCTGCCTCAGGGTCCCCGCGAGGCTCAGCTGAAGCTCTGCCTCCCTGCACAGGCTTCTGGGGTCCTTCCTGCCCTCTCGTCTCCTCTCGCTTTTCCTGTGTGGATGCCTGTCCCCGCATGAAGACTTTCTCAGGGACACATTTGGTCTCTCAACCAGACGGAAGCTCTGTGTCCTCTACCTCTTTCTCCCCAGTGCTCAGGGCTCAGAATGAGTTGGACACAGCCCTCAATGACTGGAGGCGACCCAGGTGCTCAGGGGCACGTAGCCGGCGCTGTCCTGGCCCGGGACTAATAACAGTTGTGTGAAACACCACAGCTAACACCCCTCCTAGTTACCTCAATGACTGAACCGGACACAGAGGAGAGAGAATCCAAAAGGGTTCAAGGACCGAGGTCAGCTGCTCACTGATCTAGCCAGTCGGAGGAAGCTCTCCCAGCTCGGGTACCAGACGTGTAGTGGCTGCCTTCAGGGACTTGAGTCCTAGATCGCTACAGGACAAGGATCTAGGTGTTCTGGCGACGACAGCATTACTTGGTGGAGTTAGGCAAGGATTTAGTCACTGATCAAGAGTTTTTATTTTTTTTATTTTTATTTTTTGAGTTGGAGTCTCACTCTGTTGTCCAGACTGGAATGCAGTGACACACTCCCGGCCACCGCAGCCTCGACTTGCTGGGCTCAGGTCATCCTTCCGCCTCAGCCTTCCAAGTAGCTGGAGCTACAGGCGCACGCTACCACGCCCGGCTAATTTTTGATTTATTGTAGAGACGAGGTCTCGCCAAGTTGCCCGGGCGGGTCTCGAACCATGGGCTCAGGAAATCCAATGTTCTCAGCCTCCCAAACTGCTGGGATTACAGGCTGAGCCACCAAGCCCAGCCAATCCAGAGTTTTTAAAAATGTATACTACTGGATGCTAAAAGTGGAATTAAAAGGCTGCTAGCCCTTGTAGAATTGCTGACTTACCCTTTTCTATTTGTAGGAAAGATATGGCAGAGATCCTGGACCTTAACAGAAGCTGATGTTTGAAGGCACACCCTCGGTTCAGCCAGTGCTAAGAGAGTACCATTTTTTCAATTCGTAGTTCAGATTCTGCCTTCTGCACAATCCTCCGCTGGTTCCATTCCATCGCAGGGCATGGTTTGAGTGATGCCCTCAACTCTGTGCATAAATCAGATGCCTTGTGATGGACAGCAGCCGTCACTCAATGGCCCCTGACTCCAGCACAAACCCCATGGAGACTCTGGGCCCTTGGTGGAGCAGACTGGTAGGAGAGGCACCAGAAACAAATGCTCCCTGCTTAGTAAGTGCCGACGTTGCCTGGAGGTTGACAGGGTCCTGTATCTGCTCACATATTCTTTACCTCTGCCTGGAAAGACAACAGGGTGAGGAAGTGCTGGGCATGTCTAATCATCCCAACCTATTGTCTTAGTACCCTGTTGTAACAGTGAAACAGCAAAAGAACTAAATCCCACTCCATTTTTGTTTCAGGGGCCTTCACCCATTCCTGCACGTAGGCTAGGATAATGCTAGAGCACTGAGATCATGTTGTTTTTAAGACTTAACTCTGAGATTAAAGGGGAAGTATGTAAACAACTACCTATGTTTTGTGAAAGACTTACAGGAACCCTGTGACCTGACCGAGGACAAAGAAGCTTCCCAGCCTCCTGGGACCCTCGCTGGTGTCCAGATGTCTACAGTCGTTGGTCACCTCTTAATCCCAACCCCCCTTCCCCCTGCCCTTAACATAAAAAGAGCCTGAAATTAGTACTGACTTGAGATGGGTCATCGGGAGACGAGGCCACCGTCTCCTCGCTCTTGCTGGCGCTTCAGGCTGCAGTCGCTGCCCTTGCTCCGGCCCTGTGTCTCTCGCCTCGCTGGCTGCCGTGCGGTGAGCAGAAGGAGTTTGGGCTCTGCTGCGATATCTGTGTATGGATGGAGATTTTCGTTGTTGTACTCTGAATTGTTTGTTCATTCATTCGTTTAACAGATGTTTATTGAACGTTAAGGATATGCCAGGTGCTCTTTTAGACCAGTTCAGGTCCAACAAAATACACCGAGATTCCTGCCCTCGTGGATCTTAGAGGATAGGCAATAAACAACAACAACAACAAAATAAGTATTTTGACGTATTTTAGAAGTGATAGATGCTGGCCGGGCTCGGTGGCTCAGTCTGTAATCTCGCGTTTTGGGAGGCCGAGGCGAGTGGATTGCCTGAGCCCACAGGTTCGAGACCTCCCTGGGCAACTTGGCGAGACCTCATCTCTACAATAAATCAAAAAAATTAGCCAGGTGTGGTAGCGCGCGCCTGTAGTTCCAGCTGCTTGGAAGGCTGAGGCGGAAGGATCGCCGGAGCCCAGCAGGTCGAGGCTGCGGTGGCTGGGAGCGGCCACTGCACTCCAGTCTGGGTGACAGAGTGAGACTCCAACTCAAAAAAAAAAAGTGATTAGGTGCTATGGAAAAAGCAATAGAGCAGCCTGACTGGGGTGCTGGGGATGGGACTGCAATGTGGAATAGGAGGTCAGAGGAGGACTCACGGGGAAAGGAACATTTTGACAAAGACTTGATGCAGAAGAGGAAGTTTGTTTGGGGTCAGCTGGAGAAATCGCACTCCAGGCACAGAGAAGAGCTAGTGCAAGCATCCCGAAGCGGGGGCATGCCCAACAGGTTCAAGGGGTTCCCGCTCCATGTGGGAGCAGAGTGAGCAAGGCCATGAGCCCAGAGCAGAGTCTGATCTTGTAGTGCCTTCCAGTCGTCGTACAGACTTGACTTTTCCTCTGACTGAAATAAGGACCCACTGGGGGTTTGGCAAAGGAGCAACACTCTCTGACTTTGTTTCCCTGGGGCCTCGGGCTGCTGTGTGTCGATTCTGGACTGCCGGGGTGCCACGGTAGAGGCAGACATTGGGATGAGCCCAGTGGCCTGGCCTAGAGAGAGAGTAGCAGTGGAACTGGTGAGAAGTGGTCAGATTTGGGATGGAATTCGGTGGCTTCCCCAAGACCACACAGCAAGCTAGTAGCAGAGTCAGGTGAGAACCCAGTTCTCCCAAGTTGCCGTCCCATGCTTATCCCATGACCCCTCCTGCTGATTCTCTGGGCATCCAAATGGCCACGTGGAGATGCAGGTTTTCGCATGTGATTTTTGGTTTTTGTGGAAGTATCAATACATTTTAATTTTAGCTCATGCTTAGCTGCCTAATCTCAGCACCATCCTTTTGGAAACACTGGGGGACTAGAGGATAGTACATCAGACATCTTCTCCTGGCGTCTCACACTGATTCTTGGACGTGATTTCTAGGTGGCTGTCACAAAACTTCTTGGGCACATCCTTCTGCTCTGTCCAAAGCACGTCTAGTGATGCCAGTATGCCAACTGAAAGCACCCGTGTGGGTTCCTGGCAGGATTCCGCCCTATGTTAAAGATCTGCTCCTGTCTGACAGCTACCCCGGGAAGAAGCAGCTGGGTCACCGCTGTAATTACAACTGGGAGGCTTTTCTCTTACCCAGAAGGTTCGGCGACTCTGATCTTTTACTTGGCATGTTCAGTGAATCTGTTCTCTTCACATTTCCAGATTAACGTGGCCAGGAGGAGCTCTCATGGCAGACACTCGGAGGTGTCTCAGCTTTTACACGGCAGGAGGGCAGATCTAGACCCAGACCTTTGCCTTGGGGGATGCCAAAGAGGTTCAAAGTCTTCACTAAACAGGAGCAGATGGCGTCATTCTTGTCATGACTTCCTACATGGGCCTTCCGGCAGAACCAGTAAGGGCCAAGAAGACACGTTTTATTCCCTGTTCTGTCTCCAGCTTCTAGAACCATCCCTGGCACATTAGAAGGGACTTAATGAATATTTATTGCATATGTAGGTGAACGTCAGATCTGCTTTTTGGAAATGAATGACTTCTCAGTGTCTGCGATTTCTCTTTCCCTTTCTTTCCTATTTCATCCTTTCTCTCTCTTTTTAAATGTATTTATTGATTTATTTAATTTTGTAGAGTTAGTGTCTTACTCTGTCACCCAGATTTGTGCAGTGGCACAATCATAGCTCACTTCAGCCTTGAACTCCTGGCTGATTGTTTAGTTTTTCTTAGAGACAGAGTCAGGCTATGTTGCTCAGGCTGGCCTCGAACTCCTGGTTTCAGGAGATTCCCCCTCCTTGGCCTCCCAAAGTGCTGGGATTACAGGTGAGAGCTACCATGTATGGCCCTTCTTCTTTTTTCACTTTTACGTCTACCCTTGAGAACCCTTCCCTCAGCCTACACTGTGTCCATTTGTTACTTGCCGTACTCAAACCACAGTTATTGATAATGAAACCACAGGCCACAGCCATGTGCAATACCTGGAAGCATCCCAGTCCCGTCCCAGCAAAGTCTTGATGCTTCTGAAAGCAGAAACCAAAGCGCAAGTGATTCCAAGTGTGCCTTTCTTCTTGGCGCTAGCTCTGTGTTTATCTGAGGTTTACTGGGACGTACGCCATGTGCATAGGGATACCGAAGACTTAGGGGTTCCGAGGGTTTAGGGATACTGAGGATTCAGGGATACCGAGGATTTAAGGACACCAATGATTTAGGGATACCGAGGGGTTCTGGCAAAACACGAGAATGCAAGTTCTATCAGACTCTGCAGGCAGATGGCCCTGTGCTGTCATGGAAGTCAGAGACCACGGGCAGGTAATGGTCCCTTTTGTCTTTCACTGAGCTGTGCTTCTTCTTCCCTCCCTCGCAGGGAAACTCCGGCTGCAACCTCTTCTGGAGACAGCAGAAGATGGTATCTTTGGAGGGCTCTTCAAAAGTGTGATGCTGACAATAACAATATTTTGCTTTTGGAAACTTCTTCAAAGACCCCTGTGGTGTTTTCATTGATCACAGCAGTGAGAATTGAGCCACCCGCCCGACACCTGTAACCAGGACTGTCGTAGTAGACTCTGGACAGTGGCCCTAACAGCTAAGGTTTATTCTTCCTCGCCTTCTCTTGTTCTGGCACGTGTGTCTCCAGAACTCCCATTTGAGAGGAACTCGCGTTTCCTGCGTTTGGAGTCCTGATCTCTGTGACACAGGGATGGGGGGCAGCGGGCAGCCTGCGGCACGGCTCCATCCACACGGGGTCTCTGTGACCAGCAGTCAGGCCGCAGAGGCCTGGGTGGACAAAGGCTGCCCCCAACAAGACGGGGCAGCCCCCTGCACGTCCTGCTGGCCACATGTCATGTCTGTGTCTCCACGAAAGCCACCCGCAGGGCTTTGCTCTCTTAATTTCTCTGCAGCAGGCAATAGGATGAACTTTAATTTCTCACCGAGAACAAGGCACAAAGATGTGTTTGAGTGTCAGTCAGCCACAGACACAGAGCGGTGGCTTCCTTCTGACTCTCCTTTGAAGCCCTAAGAGGTACTGTGGTTGACAGTATGTGCCCACTGCCAGCTGTAGGAGCAGCTCATCTGTCCATGACTCATAAACAACCCGTGTGTCCAGAGAGGACGTTTCCCTCTCTGCTGGGAGTCCCGGTAAGCTCTATCCCACCCTTGTGATGCCAGCAGTCACCGGGGCTCTCCCTGTGCTCGCTGCGGTGTTGCTCCCTGCCTGCTTCTCACCCAAAGCGGGACACTTCTCCATTGCAGCAGAGGCAGGGAACCCCGTGACCCTGTTGGAGCCACACCTACTCAATGGCCTCACCTCGCCATGCCCTGGAGGCTGAAGGCTGCAGGTGGGTAGGGGAGGCTGCCGCTGCCGAGTTGGGATCTGGCTTCCTGGTGGCTGCCTGGAGACACCCTACCGAGACAAGACAAGGAGGAGCTGGCGTCCCATGGGCAAACGGAGTCAAGGGCAGATGGGGTCAGCAGGCAAACTCTCTCCTCCTCCGCCATGTGGACTGTTTTATGATGCTGTCTGTGTGTAGCTACGCCTGTGACCAGCTTGGGAATGCCCTTGGATTTGCTCTCCCTCCTTCTTCCCTCAGGGCCACTTGCCGGGATGTGCGCCCCAAGAAAATGTCCACACAAGTGCCTTGTCCTTGGTTCTGGCTCCCAGAGAACCTGAGCTAAGATAGGTTTGTGCCAAAATAGCTTCATTTCTGTTTTCAATTTGAAGATTTATTTGTAAAATATTTAGCCTAGGCACTCATTTTCTTATTTTTACTATGTTGTTTATAAAGGAAATTTAGACTCATAGTAAAAACATTGGAAAATGCAGAAAACATATGAAGAAGAAACTGAAAATAGTTCATGATTCTGTTATCAAGTGATGAAGACCTTCAGCATTTTGGAGACTTTCCTTCCAGTTCTTATTCTTTACATCAAGAGTGTTTATTTTCTAAGTATACCTCCCCAAACAGCCACCAGTTATTTCCACACTCTCTCTCCTGCCTGACGGTAGAGCCACCTGTGGATTTTTATGTAGCCAACTTAAATTGGGATAATACAAACCCGGGGGGAAGATTTCTGAGTGTATCCCGAGAGATTAACAGAAGCTTCCCAAGGGCCTTTGGGAATGCCTTAAAAGCGCTTCAGTCGTGGGTAGGTTTTCGGAGCACACAGGGACCCCTCTGTTTCTCCTTCCCTACATACACAGTGGCACTGATGACGCCCTCTCACAGTGATGCTCAGAGAACAATAGGCAGGGGGAGGCCGAGTGCGTGGCTGTAAAGAAGAACTAAAGCCAGAATGACTCCGAGGATCCAGTGAGAGCTGCTAGGGGGCTCAAGTGACTACGGCCAAAGTCAAGAACACGTGTTGGTTTATTAGAAGTTGCCTGAGCATGTTGCAGTTTTCAGCAGCAGACTGTATAGGTCAGCCTGTTCTGGCTTCTCAGCTTGGAAGGTATTTGGCCTTTGGTATTCCTTAAACTGTTTGAGTTCCAGTGTTCTCATCTGGAAACATAGGAAAACAGTAGACGTTTTGCAGAACTGTTCCATTACTTATTCAGCAAGTCTTTGCTCAATACCAGCTATTCACCAAATAGATGTTCGGTATAGTCGTGAATGATACAGACAAGAGCTTGGCTCTCTTGGAGCCCACAGGGATAACTCAGTAAATGATTCATCAGCAGCATCATCACCACCACCACGACCACCACCACGACTGCCATCACCACCACGACTGCCACTACCACCACTACAGCCATTACCACAACTACTAACATCATCACAACTACCACCATCACCATAACTACCACCATCACTATTCGCCACAACTACCAACACCACTAAAACTACCACCACCACCACAGCTACCGCCATCACCACAACTACCACCACTGCCACAACTACCACCACCAAGCTATCACTGTTGCAACTACCATACCGCTCCAATGACCACACCACCACTACCACCACAACTATCACCATTGCAACTGCCATGCCACCACCACTACCACCGCCATCATGACTACCACCACCACAACTATCACCATCACCACAGCTCCCACTATCACCACTACTGCCACCACAATGGCTACCACCATCACAACTACCACACAATTCCAACTACTACACCACCACCATCACCACAACTGCCACCACTGTAACTGCCACCACCACAACTACCACCACCACCATGACTACCTCCCCCACCACAACTATCACCCCCATGATGACTATCACTACCACCAAGACTATTATCACCACCATGACTACCACCACCACCGTAACTAACCATCACCACAATTACCATCATCATAACCACCCCCATCACCACAGCTAGCACTACCATCATCACAACTACCACCACCACCCCAAGTACCACAACCACCACAACTACCACCCCCACCAGGACTACCACCCCCACCACGACTACCACCCCCACCATGATGACTCTCACTGCTACCGAGACTACTATCACCACCATGACTACCACCCCCACCACAACTAACCATCACAATTGCCACCACCACAACTATCACCTTCACTGTGACTATCACCACCACCACAATTGCCACCACCATAACTACCACATCACCACAACTACCACCATCATGACAGCCACCACCATCACATCTACCACACCACAACTACCACCATTACAGCTACCACACCACCACCACTCTCATCACCATCACAACTGCCACCACCACCATCAGTAACCACCACCACAACTACTCCCATCCCCACAGCTACCACCATCACAACTACCACGCCACTACAACTACCACCACCACCACGACTATCACCACCACCAAGCCTACTATCACCACCATGACTACCACCACCATCACAACGAACCATCACCACAACTACCTCCACTATCACCATCACGATCACCACCCACAATTACCACCACAACTACCACCATCACCACGACTATCACCATCACTCCCCCAACTATCACCATTATCACAACTGCTGGCATCACTCCCACAACTACTAGCACCACCACAACTACCACCACCACCATCATCATTGTCATCAGTGAACTTTCCTCTATGTTGAACGTTGATTTTAGAACAGTGATTATCCCAGAGCAGTACCTTTTTTACATTAAAACTCCATATTTTAAAATTTAAAATTATGGATTCACATACATTTTAAGCAATATTACAGAGAGAGCTTTTTTTTTGAGTTGGAGTCTCACTCTGTCACCCAGGCTGGAGTGCAGTGGCACGCTCCTGGCCACTGCAGATTCCATTTCCTGGGCTCTGGTGATCCTTCTGCCTCAGCCTTTCAGGTAGCTGGAACTACAGGCATGTGCTACCACGCTCAGCTGATTTTTGATTTATTGTTGAGATGAGGTCTCCCCAAGTTGCCTGGGCGGGTGTCAAACCCGTGGGCTCAGGCAATCTACTCGGCCTCCCAAAGTGATGGAATTGCAGGCTGAGCCACCGAGCCCGGCTACAGAGAGATCTTTTGTACCTTCTCCTCAGTGGTAACTTCTTACAAAGCTAGAGTGCAAGATCACAACAGCATATTGACATTGACACAATCCACCAATCTTTTTCAGATTTCCCCAGATTTACTTGGTGTGTGTGTGTGTGTGTGTGTGTGTGTGTGTTTAGCGGTAGACGGTATTATCACCTGTGTAGGGTGAAGGAGCCACCACCACAGTCAAGGTACAGAGCAGATCCATCTCTGCAAGAATTCCCTGAGTTGCCCTTCTTTAACCACATCTGCCTCCGAACCTCACACAGTTTCTCTTCTCCAGCCACAACTCGTCTGTTCTCCATTCCTATAATTTTGTCATTTCAAAAATGTATGAATAGAATAATGTAATATGTAACTTTTGGAGATTAGCATTTCTCACTTGGCATAATTCCCCAGTGATTTCATCCAAGTGGCTGCATCCATAACCCATTCCTTTTTATCATTGATCACTGTTGCATGATGAATGGACCATAATGTGTCTAAGCATTCACCCATGTCTAGGTTGTTTTCAGTTTTTAATAGTATGACCAGAGCTGCAATAGATGTTTGTTGACAGGTTTTGTGTCAACATAGTTTTCACTTCTCTGAAATAAATTTCCAAGAGTACAATTACTAGGTTTATGGTAATTACATGTTGACTTTCATAATAAACTGCCAAACTATTTTCCATAGTGGATGCACCATTTTCCATTCCACCAGCGATGTCTGAGTGACTCAGTTTCTCTGCATCCTCGCCATCATTTGGTTTTATCACTATTTTCTGTTTTAGTCATTCTGATGAGTGAACAGTGATACCTGTAGCTCATTGTGGTTTAACTGCATTCTCCTGAGAGCTAATGATGCTGAACATCTTTTCATGTGCTTATTTGCCATCTGTATGTCCTCTTCAGTGAAATATCTATTCATGTCTTCTGCCCATTTTATAATTGGAATTTTAAAACTATTGAGATTTGAGAGTTCTTTAGATACTCTACATACTAGTCCTTTGTTGTTGTTTGTTTGTTTGTTTGTTTTTTGAGTTGGAGTCTTACTCTGTCGCCCAGACTGGAGTGCAGTGGCCACTCCTGGCCATCACAGCCTCGACCTGCTGCGCTCTGGTAATCCTTCCGCCTCAGCCTTCTGAGTAGCCGGAATTACAGGCATACGTGTCCTAATGTTTGCTAATGTTTTCTCCCAGTCTGTAGTCTTTTTATCCTTTTAACAGAGGAGGAAGACAGAACAAAATATTTTAATTTTGATGGGACCAATTTATTAATCTTTCTTTTTATGGATTATGCTTTTAGTGTCAAACCTAAAGACTCTCTGCCTTAGCCCCAGAGCTTAAAGCTTTTCTCCTACTTTTTCCTAAAAGTTGTATAGCTTTCTGTTTTATTTTTAAGTCTGTGATGGCTTTCTATGTAAAATTCCAAAGGAATTTGCAGAAATACTTTTTACATTTGCTTTAAACAATAGTTTATACTGATATTTCCAATTTGGATTTAAGATTACAGAGTTTGTACTTTAAAAAAAATTAAATTTATTTCTCTTTTCTGTGAAAATCTTTGGAGAAGGCCTCTGAGCCCTTCTTTTTTATGTGCTGTCTTTTTGCCCTAACAGTAGGTAATACTGACGCTAACGAACATTCCTCTCTTTCATCCAGCACCTAAATTAATGTGATTGTCTTTTGCTCACAGCTAATATCTGTGAGTTACTTACTGAACTTATTCTACTTTCCAAGTACTTTGTTCATTCAACTCAATTTTTTATTTGTTGTATGATGTCTATATTTTCAGAGTATATAATATTGAAATACCTTCTTCCATTTTTATTCCCATTGTCTTGTGTTAGTTCTACATATAGATATATTCCAGGTTCATCAAAGACTATGTGATTAAGCTTCTTATGATTATTATGAATGATTGGAGTTCATTTTCACAAATTCCATGGAAAGGCATGTGGAAGCAATATTATCGAGTCCTTGCGTGTTTATAACTGTTTATGATCTTTATTCTTGATGATCAGTTTGGCTGGGTATAAAATCCTTAGCTCACAGTTTCTTTCCTTGAGTGTTATAAATATACAGTTCTGCTGGGCTCGGTGGCTCAGCCTGTAATCCCGTACTTTGGGAGGCTGAGGTGAGTGGATTGCCTGAGCCCATGGGTTCGAGACCCTCCTGGGCAACTTGGCAAGACCTCATCTCTACAATAAATCTAAAATTAGCCGGGCATGGTAGCACGTGCCTGTAGTTCCAGCTACCTGGAAGGCTGAGGCGGAAGGATCACCGGAGCCCAGCAGGTCGAGGCTGCGGTGGCCGGGAGCAGCCACTGCACTCCCGTCTGGGTGACAGTGAGACTCCAACCCAAAAAATAAAATACAGTTTCTATTGTCTTCTGTTATGAAGTTTGGTTATTAATAAGTCTGATACAAATTTGATCTTTTCTCTATTATAATTTACATACATATATTGGGTTTGGATACTCAGATGATTTTTTTCTTTCTCTTTTATTGCTAGTAGTTTAACTAGAATATGTATCTCAGAGTGGGCCATTCTGGCTGATTTTCCCCAATCTGTAGTGTACCTTCTGAATATGTAGGTTGATGTGTCTTTTTATTTCATGAAGAATTGCTTGAATTTATTTGTTCTGAATTATTGATTTGGTTTTCATCTTTAGGAACTCCAATATATGCTATTAAATTTTCTTTTCCTATCTTCTGTTTCTTTTTAAATACCATTTTCCCCCAATATTTGTTTTATTTTTATTTCCTCCTTTCTAACCTCAATTGCCCTTTCTACACTTTCTGTGATGTCTGTTTGCTTTCTGTGATGTGTATTTGCTTTTGTATAACTTTTAGCTTAGTCTTAATTTATAAAATATCACTCCCTAATTTTTTGTGAGCTCTCAGCTCTTATTTGACACCTTACTATTGTTTAGCTATCTAATTTCTGAACTTCTAAAATTTTATTTTAGACTCAGGGGTATCCATGCATGTCCACTACATGGACGTATTGTGTAGTGGTGGGGACTGGGTCTCAGGTGACCTGTTCCTCAGGGAGTGAACACTGTGCCCGTCGGTAGTTTCTGAGTTCTAGCCGCCTCTCTGTCTCCACCCTTATTGGAGTCTCCAGTATCTATTATTCCCATCCTTGTGACTGTTTAGCTCCCACATATGAGTGAGAATATGTGGTGTCTAGTTTTCTGTTTCTGAGTCAGTTTGCTCAGGATGATAATTTCCAGTTCCATCCATATTTCTGCAAAGGACATGATTTCATTCTTTTCATGGCAGTGCAGTATTGCATGGTTTATATATACCATATTTTCTTTATCCAGTCAATTGTTGGTGGGCACTTCTATTGGTTCCATGGTTTTGCTATTGTGAGCAGCTACAATGAACCATGAGTACAGGTTTCTTTTTATATATTAATTTATTTTCCTTTGGGTAAATCCCTAGTAGTGGGATTGCTGGGTCAAATGGTAATTCAAATTTTTTTTGTTTTGCTTTGGGTGAGAAAGCAGGAGTTGATTAAGAAGACAAAAAAGCTCCCAAGCAGGAGAGGACCTAAAAGAGGGTTGCACTCAATTTTTAGGTATTTGAGAAATCTCTAGACTGTTTTCCATAGAGGTTTAACTAATTTACAGTCCTACCAACAAGGGATGGGCATTCCCTGTTCTCCTCAATCACACCAACATCTGTTGTTTGACTTTTTAATAATGTCCATTCTGACTGGTGTGAGGTGATGTCTCATTGTAGTTTTAATTGCTTTTTTAAAAATATTTTTTTAATTGGCTGCTTATGTGTCTTTTTTTGAGAAGTGTCTATGTCCTTTGCCCATTTTTTGATGTAGTTATTTGGTGTGTGTGTGTGTGTGTGTGTGTGTGTGTGTGTGTATGTCTTGAGTTGTTTGAGTTTCTTGTAGAGTCTGGATATTAGCCCTTTGTCTGAGACATAATTTGCAAATATTTTCTCCTGTTCAGTAGATTTTCTGTTCACCCTATTGCCCATTTATTTTGCTGTGCAGAAGCTTTAGTTTAATTCAGTACCATTTATCTATTTTAGTTTCTGTTGCAACTGATTTTGAGGTCTTTGTCATGAATTATTTGCCTAGGCCAATGACCAGCAGAGTCTATTTGCTTTCTGTGATGTCTGTTTGCCTTTCTGTAACTTTTAGCTTAGTCTTAGTTTACAAAATATTATTTTCTAATTTTTTGTGAGCTCTTAGCTCTTATCTGACACATTAATATTATTTAGCCCATCCAATTTCTGAAATTATTTATTATTTATGCTATATTTCAGTAGCTTCTATAGTTTTTAAAATCACTTTGAGTTTATTTTATATTGGGACACATTTTCCATTTGCTTTGTGGACGTATGTTTCTCATCGTTTCTGAGCCTTCTTATCTGTTGATTCAGTTCATTTTCCTTAAAATATCTTTGTATGAGTTTGATCATACTTCTTTTTTAAAGTTTATACTTACATGAGAGGAGTTTTCCTGTTAAGTTTAGGCCAATATTTTAATTACAGAGTAAGAGATAAGAGCAAAGTAGATTTCTGTCTTGAAATCTCCCTTCTTTGTTGTTACTTCAAAGTCTTCCAAAAATGGCCACTTTTGTCTGTCCACCCCCATGGCCATGAGATCTTCTTCCACTGGCCCTTCTTTCTCCTTACACTCATTGTCCTGTCCTGTTCAATTCAGATTCTACTACTGGAAGTCATTTTAAAATTCAAGATGAGTTCTTTTCCTCCTAGAAGAGTTTTGCCAGGTGTTTCTGAGGTCCAGGAGGTCATCCTAGTTTCTCCTCTCAGAGTGGAACCTTCTCATATGTGGGTGAGTTTTGTTTGTAAGGTCTGGGTTATAAAGCTTTTGGCAGTGGCACTAAGGCTGATTCTAAACCCTCAGCTTATGCTGACTTGCAAGACTTGAGTATGTCCAGCTCTCCCCAAAGATCTGCAGTCCGTGACGTGAACTCTGTTGGAGTTTTGGGTTTTTTTGAGTTGGAGGCTCACTCTGTCTCCCAGACTGGAGTGCAGTGGCCGCTCCCGGCCACTGCAGCCTCGACCTGCTGGGCTCCAGTGATCCTTCCGTCTCAGCCTTCCAAGCAACTGGAACTACAGGCATGTGTTACCATGCCTGGCTAATTTTTTATTTATTGTAGAGACGAGGTCTTGCCAAGTTGCCTGGGTGGGTCTTGAACCCGCGGGCTCAGTCAATCCACTCACCGCAGCCTCCCAAAGTGCTGTGATTACAGGCTAGCCACTGAGTCCAGCCTGTTGGAGTATTTATAACACAAAAATCAGCAAACACTGCAAGTCAAGCTGGCCATGGTTTTTTGGAGAGCTGATTTCATTGGCTCTTAGCGCCAACAGAATTCCCCTTTCTTTCCCATGGTTTCTTCACACATCTGCTAACCCCACAAGGGTTATGAGCTGCTTTTGTTGATAACGGTGGTTGGGTCCTACTCTTAGTTATTCTGGTGTCCCTGGGGAAGCTTTGTCACCTAATTTTATTTAAAATATTGTCTGAGGGGTTTTTTTTTAAATGCTATCAACCTATTGCTATGGGTATTTGGAAAAATTTGTAAAGATCTTGCCCAGCCTGGAAGTCCTGAGAAATATTTTCTAATGTTTCTAACAGTAATAACAATGTTCATGTCCTTATAAAATAGTAATAACATTTTATATGTTTATAGTAACACTTTATAGTTTACATAGTATTTACTTAATCCGTTTATGAGATAAAGTGGCATAATTTGCTTTTGGGCATGAGGAAACTGAGACCTACAAATGTCAAATAATTTGTGCATTTATAGTATACGTGGCTGTAGTTTGAACTCAATTTTTGGAACTCAAATCTAGTGACATACCTTTGCAAAAAACACTTCATTTGAACTAATACATTATCAAAATCTAGGGCAATATTCAGATTTGTGGCCTCTTATGAATTAAATATCCACATATTTGAATTGCTTATTTAGTCACCCTTGAACTTCCCTCTGGTTTCTCCATTTCTATAAACTGCACCCCACCCAGTCTCCTGGGCACTCAAGCCAGAGACCAGGAAGCCGGGCAAAAGGTCTTTCCTCTACATTGTAATTCAGGAATGCCCGAAGGTTGTCCTCCCTTTTCTTCGTGCCCTCCACAAAAGTTCCTCTGAGTTCACTGATGCCTGAAGATCCATCATTTATTGATTTGGCTTAAAGCCAGAAGAAGGGAAGTCATGTGAACGCCCTCCTTCCTAGTGCTGACGGTATGCCAGGCTATCTCTTATTTATACTCCACATCATTCTTACTCATTGCACCTTTTTTAATAAGTGAGACAACTGAAGCTCAGAGAAATTAAGTACTTTTTTTCAGGGTCACAAGACAGGTAAATAGAAGATGTTATAACTGAACCCAAGTTGGGCTGATCCCAGATCTGTGATTCAGCTATTTTTCTAGGCTACATATATTAGTGTATGGACTGATTTTTCTACACATATTAGTGTATGAACTGAGCACTGTGTTATGTATTTGTCTTATTGGATACTTGTTCTCAGAGTAAATCAGTATAGCACCTGATGAAGGTAATTGCCCAAATCATTTTACACCTACCTGTGCAGTGCACGCGGCAGGACTTGTGATTGCCTGAGGTCTTTCTTTGGCTCTAGAACCTGCGGTCCCCAAGGAATGCTAGTATGACAGACTAAAAGCACAAGAGAATTACCTCTCCTACCCTGACCCCAACAACCCCTAACCAGCGACTGATGGAAATGGTGTATAAATCCCACAGCTTCCTTGCCCCGTGGGGGGGATAACCCTACACTGACTCTCAGAATCCTCCTCTGGGATCAGGCTCCATTGTCCACTTAGCAACTGATGCTCTTGAGGATACACCCCCTATTGGCTGCCATTCTTACTTCATCTCAGTTCCCAATTTATCTACAAATATTTCCTGGCACTTTTTTCCAAAGTAAAATACTTGTACTTGAGTCTTGGTCTTGGGGTTCTCAAGGTCTGCTTCTTTGGAACTCAAACTAAGGCAATCAGAAAGATCCCGAATTCAGATGTTCAGGAGGCAAGGAATCGGCAGACTTTGAGATCATCAGATGTTGGAGTGGACGTGCCAGCTCTCACTTGTTCCCAAGCCTTTACTGAGTCTGTTTACTCCTTATCCCGTCAGCCACAGCCAGGAGGTGGAGTCATATTTCCATCCATGGACAACTATGATGGCAGTTCTAAGGAGCAGGGATAGTGCAGTGACCGAAATGGATAAAATACTCAGCCCTCTTGGCCCTCAGGGAGGCTATAGGCCAGTGGCTGCCAGGAGATTTTTCAAAGCAACCAAAGGATCTCCTAGAATTGAATAATATGAAGAGGAGCCCCCAAACCCCAAAATGTATTTATAAAAAGTTGTGCATTTATTCTCACATGTTTAAACATCAGTCTCCTTCAACGTACCCTCTGTTTGAAACAGTACACCTACTGAGATGCTTTTCCTGCTGCTCAAAATAGTTTTTGAAGTCATCAATTTTGATGTCTTCTTTTTTTTTTTGAGTTGGAGTCTCACCCTGTTGCTCAGACTGGAGTGCAGTGGCCACTCCCAGCCTCGATCTGCTGGGCTCTGGCGATCCTTCCGCCTCAGCCTTCCAGTAGCTGGAACTACAGGCGTGCGCTACCACGGCCGGCTAATTTTTTTGATTTATTGTAGAGATGAGGTCTCTCCAAGTTGCCCAGGTGGGTCTCGAACCCACGGGCTCAACAATCCACTCGCCTCGGCCTCCCAAAGCGCTGGGATTACAGGCTGAGCCACCAAGCCTGGCCGATTTTGATGTCTTTTAATGCTTCTGCTGTTTTTAGTTTCACCTCTTCCACAGCAGCAACATGTTTCCCTTTCAGTACTTTTTTCATCCAGGGTAACCAAAAACGTCTCTCAGGGAGATATCAGGTGAATAGAGAGGGTGGGACACAGGGGTCATCCCATTTTTTGGTCAAAAACTACTGAACATTCACCTGTTTGCCATCAAAAAAAAAAAAAAAACTGAAGCCAAATGCAGCCTGTCACAACAACGCGAACTGGTGCACTGATGCCGATGGGTTCCTAGAACACTTACCTAGTGGGGGAAGCCTGTACTACAAGAAGTCTGCCCTCCAAAAGATAATTCTGGTTTTGGGGATTATATCTGAAATAATTTTTTAAAAACTAGATAGGCTCAACTGCAGAAGAAAGAGCCAGTGAATAGACAGATGAAAAGAAATCGTTTATACTGAGGCAAGTAGAGTCTTTAAAAAAAATTGTGTTGTGTAATGAGCAGAGCCTCAATGATTGTGGGCATTTGGCATTTAATTAGAACTTCAGAAGAAGGGAAGAGAAAGAATGTGGCAGAACATTTACCTGAAGAAAATGACGGCCATACTTCCAAATTTGAAAGGCAGTAATTCAACTTGTAGACCCAAGAAGCTCAGCAAACCCCAAGTGGGATACATGAAAAGAAACTACCATTAGGCCAATTATTAGCAAATTGCTAAAAACCAGTAGGGTTAAAGCAGACAAAGAAAAACCCCCATTCCGGATAGGAGAACAACAATAGAAACAAGGGAGGCAGAAGACAATGGGAAACATCTTTAAAGCACTTACGGGGGAGAAACCTGTCAATCTAGAATTTCATAACTGGTAAAAAAATATCCTGAATTATTCAAAATGAAGCTCAGGGGATTATCTGGATCATTTGATCTATGAAAACACTGGATGATTTAGGCTGCAAAGTGTCTCAGATGGGCAGGAAAGTGGGTTTGGAGCCAGCCTGTCTACAACACCCACACTCACTAGCTGAGTGAACTTGGGCAAGTTCTTCCATTTCTCTCTGCCTCACTTTCTCATCTGTAACTTGAGGATAAAACTCATAACCCCCTCACTTGGTTATTATCGGGATTAAGTGAAGTATTTAATTTCCAACCTCTGGAGATTTTCCTGGTATCTTTGTTATTCGTTTCTAGTTTAATCCCATTATGGTCCGAAAACATATTTTGTATGACTTCAGTTCTTTTAAGTTATAAAGTTTTGTTTAATGGTCCAGGATGTAGTCTAGCTTGGTGTGTGTTTTACATGCAGTTGAAAAGAATGGGTATTTTGTTGTTGGGTGGAGTGTTCTAAAAATGTCAGCTAGGTCCAATTGATGGCGTCGCTCACGTCTTCTCAATCCTTGCTGATTTACTGACTCCTATTGTTGAGAGAGGAGAGCTAAAGTTTCCGACCATTGCTGCGTTTGTGCGAGTTCGTTTAAGTTGTTAGTTTTTGCCTCCGTATCTTGAAGTTCTGTTGTTAGATGCACGTGTTTTCAACCACACCACTGCATGTGGACTGTGACTAGAACGGTAAGATGCAATTTTTAAAAGGCCATCATACGAAGTGAACTATCACAGAAACAAAGAACTGAAAACCAAATGTTCCCACTCAGAAGCAGACCCTGATCACGGATCACACTAGGACAAGGGTGGAATGGGCCGGCTCTGGACACTGCTGTGGAGGGAGGAAGGGAGAAGGGAGAGAAGCACATGGCCACGCCCTAGGTCCCGGTCCACTGCCAGAGGGCCCTCTTGAAAGAAGCTCGGGCCAGTAATGACTCCACACCTGGCCAGGACCAAGAGATTTATTAAAGTGGCGGTTACAAGGAAAGAGGGAAAAGGGGGGAGGGGGAGGGGGCGGGGGAGGGGGAGGGGCGAGGGCGGGAGCGAGGCGAGGGCGACAGAGAGAGTTGCAGGGAGAGCGCTGTATTTATCAGCCCGACAGGGGCCGGAAGGGGCCGTGCTGTGCTCCTATTGGAGGAGCTGCATGGGAGTAGGGTGGGGCCAATGCCGTGTTATGGTCCTATTGGACGCATAACAAAGCTGGGTACTGATTGGAGGCTTGCAGGTTTGAAATTGGCTCCTGCAGGGAGGTTTGAAATTGGCGCGGGGGCGGGGAATTGTGCTCCGAGGCCGGACGCGCCCTTTGTTGTCCGGAGTGTCTGCGCCATTTTGGGCGCCGCCCCTCTGGTCGCTTCCTGCACCCTTCACCTCTAGAGGCCTACACTTCACCTGCATTAACTTACTTATGCAGCAAATCCCCACTTAATACCCTACAACTCTAAAATCTAAAAAGAAAATTTTTTAATGCAAGTTAAACCACCACGAGATATTACACATCTCTCAGAATGGCTAAAATTAAAAACACAATAACTGACAATACCAAGGACTAACAAAGATGTAGAGTCCCTGGAGCGGTCTCACACACTGCTGGTGAGGAGGCAAAATGATCCTGACATTCTGGAAAACAACTCGGCAGTTTCTTTTTTTTTTTTTTTTGAGTCGGAGTCTCACTCGGTCGCCCAGACCGGAGTGCAGTGGCCGCTCCCGGCCCCCGCAGCCTCGACCTGCTGGGCTCCCGCGATCCTTCCGCCTCAGCCTTCCCAGAAGCCGGAATTACAGGTGCGCGCTACCACCCCGGCTGATTTTTTGATTTATTGCAGAGATGAGGGCTCGCTGCCCAGGCGGGTCTCGAACCCGCGGGCTCAGGCAATCCACTCGCCTCAGCCTCCCAAAGGCGCGGGATGACAGGCTGAGCCACCGAGCCGGCGGGCAGTTTCTTACAAGCGTAAACAAATTGCTGATCATATGACCCAAGAACCACACTCCTAGGTATTTACGCTAGGGAAATGAAAACTTAAGCTCACACAAAAACTTGTACGTGAATGTTTATAGCAGTTTCTAGTCACAAGCACCGAAAACTGAAAACAACCCAGATTTCTTTCAACAGATGAAGGAAGAAACAAATCTGATACATTTATGCCACGGAAACCTACGCAGCAAAATAAAGGGAGAGACTGCTGTTCTCCGCAGCAGCAAGGATGGAGCTCGAAGGCCACATACGGACCGAAATAAGCCAGGGTGGAGAGGCCGTTTGCCGCAGAGCTCCGTCCACGCCACACGCTCAAAAAGACGGAGTCGTGGTGCCGGAGACCAGGTCAGTGAGCGCCGGGCGGGCGAGGGAGGCAGGTGCGGTTACCGAGAGGTAGCGTGATGGAGTGTTTTAGGGTGATGACGCTTTTGTATACTGATCGTGGTGATGGTTGTATGAAACTTTTCATCGAGAAGGTCAATTTTATTATGTGTGATTTGAAAAATGCAAAATAAAAAAAGAACCATCAAGCAATCAATCAATAAAATGCCAAAGCCAAAAAAACCCTTCAGAAAACAGGAATAACTGTTTTATTTCACTTTTTGTTTTGTTTTAGAGTTGTGGAGCACATGGGAGAATCTGTTCACAAGTGAACTGTGTGCAGGTGAAGTGTGGGCTTCTAGTGAGCGCTCTCTCTCCCGGAGGTGGACATGGTGCCCAGTGGGTGGCTGTGTGACCCTTATCTCTCCTCTCTTCCTCCCCTCCGCTGGTAGTGCCCAGCATCCGTTGTTCCCGCCTTTGTGGTCACGTGCCCAATGTTTAGGGTCCACTTATAAGTGAGAACATGCAGATTCGGTTTTTTGTTTCTGTGATCGCCCACTTAGAATGAGGGGCTCCAGCTGCATCCATGTTGCTTCAAATGACATGATTTTGTTCTTCTTTATGGATGTGTGATGTTCCATTATGTATATGTACCATATTTTATTTATCCAGTCCGCCTTTGATGGGCCTCTGGGTTGGTTCCATGCTTTTGCTATTGTGAATAGTGCTGCAGTGGAGGCGTTTTTTGCTTCAAGCAATTCATGTTCCCAGAAGTGGCATTGCTGGATTGTATGGTAGCTGAATTTTTAGTTTTTGAGAAAACACCAAACTGCTTTCCACAAAGGCTGAACTAACTTACATTCCCATCAACAGTGCAGAAGCATTCTCTTTTCTCTGCAGTCTTGCCAACATTTGTTGTTTTCTAGCTATTTAATAATAGTCATCCTTACCAGTGTGAGGTGGTATCTCATTGTAATTTTGATTTACATTGTGGATAGTTTTGATTTGATTGGGGAATCTGAGCATTTTTTCATGTTTGTTGGCTGCTTGGATGCCTTCTTTTGAGAAGTGTCTGTTCATGTCCTTTGTACGGTTTTTAATGTTATTTGCTTTTTCCTTTCAATTTATTAGAGTTTCTTATAGATCCTAAATGTTAGGCCTTTGTCAGATGCACAGCTTGCAAATATTTCTTCCCAATCTGTGAGTTGTCTCTTTACTCCCTTGATGGTTTCTTTTGCCATGCAAAAATTTTTAGCTTGATATGGTCCTAGCTGTCAATCTTAGCTTTTGCTGCATTTGCTTTTGAAGATCAGGCCATGAATTCATTGCCTACTCCGATGTCCAGAAAAGTGTTCCTTAAGTTTTCTTCTAAGATTCTTATAGTTTGGAGTTTCACATTTAAGTCCTTGATTCATTTTGAGTTAATTTTTGTGTATAGTGATAGGTAGGCATCCAATTTCATTCCTCTGCATGTGGTTAGCCAGTTAGGAATAACTATTTTAAAGGCACCAGTGAATGAGAGGGCATGGTGTGACCAGGGAACGAATGACAAGCATCATATCGCTAGAATAGAAGATAGTGGCAGAGAATCACCAACAAGTCAAAAAATTCACTATATTTTATTGTGCTAACCTTCGACCTGAATTATCCGCAGGGACACTGAGTTATCTGGATCATTTGCTCTTTGAAAACAACTGGTTTAGACGACTTAGGCTCCAAAGCATGTCACACAGGCAGTGGAGCATGATTATGGAGCCAGCCTGCCTGAGTCTAAGTTCTTTTTCCAAAACTCAATAGCTGAGTGAACTTAAGCAAGTTCCTTAATTTCTTTCTGCCTCATGTTCTCATCTGTCACCACAGAGCTTTAATGTACATGACAGTGTTCTCATCTGATAATAACATCCATCTCAGAGGGTTATTGTAAGGATTTAGTGAGTCGACCCATGAAAAGTGCTTAAAATGTTGTCTGGCAAATGGTTTCACTCAACAAACAAGTTCTTTTTTTTTTTTTTAAAGCAACTGTCTGAATTAATTGAATGAACCAAGCTGAATAGGACCTTGTTGTCTTAATTTCTTAGGGCTGCCTAAACGAAGTACCACCAACTGGGTAGTTTTAAACAAAGACTTTTATTCTCTCATAGTTCTGGAAGCCAGAAGTCTGAGGTCAAAGTGTCCACAGGCCAGTCTCTCTCTGAAGCCTCTTATGGGTGATTCTGCCTGGCCTTTTCTTGGCTTGAAGTTGCTGGCCATTCGTGGTATTCCTAGGCTTTGGCAACAGGATGATAATTCAGTCTCAGTCTTCATATGACCCTCTCTCCTTTGTGTGTCAGTTTCCTAATTTCCCTCTTCTTATAAGGACACCAGTCATTAGATTAGGGTCCACTCTAATCCAGTATGGCTTCACCGTCACTTGCACACATCAGCAATGACCCTATTTCCAAATAAGGTCATACTTACAGGTTCCGGGTGAACATGTATCTGGAGGAGGGTGAAATCTTCAACCTAGTACAGACCTCAGTTGTTCCCATTCTTTGAAAACTTGTTCTGGATATCCAGTTTTCCAGAAGGCACGCCATTACTTGTCTTTGACCCCTTTGGACAAAAGCATTCCTAAACTTTCTTGCTCACTTTTCAGCATTTTACAGTCGAAGATACCGATTCTAATGGCACTTTCTTTGTAGGTTTAGACCATCAGTTATCTTCCACAGAGGTCTGTGGCAAGATTGGAAGTGCTGCTGTGCTTTCTGGTTCTTGGGTTGGCATGTTAGAGTCTGTCTGCTTTCTTTCCTCTCATTGCTACCACTTGTCACTTCTTGCGCATGTAAGCATTTGAGTTAGTGTAGACCCACTCCCTCACTTCTCGTTTCCGTGAGTTATAAACCAGAACTCCCAGTTTTCTATAACTGCAATGTTTAGTTCTAGTCTTTATAACAGACCAAGCAGCTTCTCTTGAATAGAGTAAATTATATTTCATGCAAATGTTGCATGTAGAGAAGTAAGGCAGAATTCCAAAGGTTCACCAATTTAGAAGTTGTTGAGAAAGACTGAACTCAAAAGAGACAATGTTAAGGCTCATTTAGACAGGGGTATTGACAATTGTATACATTGATATTGATTTCCTACTCCTTGTAATGAGGAATTGGCTGGTTGCACAGCCCCAGTCCCTGAAACCCCCAGAGCCAGTCGCCTTTGAGCATCTCCATGCTGCTGGCTCTTCTTTTTGTAAGTCCTTTCTGCCCCTTCAAGGCTACTCTCCCTAATCACTGTTCCATGTTCTTGTTCAAGCTTCATTCACTGACCTCTTTCAAAGGCTTTCTTCAGTAGATATACTCCACAAAGTGGGGCCTGCCTGCTCTGTGGGTTAACCGGAATGGCTACCTGTAATTTCTGCCCCATCATGAGGCCTCTTTTCTGCTTTCCTGACTCTCCCTTAGGCATTTGCTGTATGGTTGAGTAGATGAGTGACATGTCACTCTATTTACTTAGTCTAATGATGTGAATATGCTCAGGTGACAATGGAATGTACAGTTCCTATATTACTGAGCCTCAGGTTCTCAAGTCCATTAACCTCCGGCCCCTTCTCTGTCAGGTTTCAACAAAGGATAAGTCAAAAATGTATCATTCAAACAGGAGGAGAATCAATGGTGTAAATGCAAATTCTTCTAAGCATTCAAATGAAGGCTTAAATACTGATCCTGTTGTCTCCTGCAATAATGTCTTCTGAGAGGAGAGTTAGTGAACTTTGTTTTCCTTGAGCATATTTCAGACACTTTGCCATTAGGTCCAGTTTGCAGGTAGAGGCCTAGCTCTGCTGAAATGCAAGTCACCGTTACGCCTGACTCTGCTGCCTCATTAGCCTCCCATTAGCCTCCACCTTGTATCTGACCACTCCTTTTCTGCCCCAGACTCCCCACCGGTGCTCGCTCCTGCTAGCAGTGTGTCATGCTCCAGCGCACCCCATTTCTGAGGATCTGCCCTGTCCTGGGTTCTGTTTCCTCAGGCGGAGCCAGACAGTGCCGAGCACAACATGGAATTCTGAAAATTTCAAGCTGAGAGAACTCAGTTAATTTTAGAGATAAGGGATACATGGGATACATGTGTACACATACGCAACATGCATGTTTTGGTGTGGGTGTGAGTGTATATTGGACACACACACATACCTATGCAATTATGTGCCACATAATAGCACTTTGGTCAGTGACAGACCACACATATGATGGTGGTCCCATAAGATTATAATAATTTTTACTCTACCTTTCCTATGTTTAGATACATAAATTCTTGCCTTGTGTTCCAATTGTTTACGGTATTCAGTACAGTCACATGCTGTACAGGTTTGTTGCCTAGGTACTGTAGGCTATACCGTGTAGCCTAGGCCTGAGGAAGGCTGTACCAGCTAGGTCTGCATAAGTCCACTCTATGACGTTCACACAATGATGATGTGTTTCTCAGCATAGATCCCAGTTGTTAAGTGACACACTACGTATATACACCACAGTGTATGTATAATATAGAACAGAGGTGCTTTGGGGAGCCCCCTCAATCGCTCCTTATCAGAGACTTACTTTCTCATGAGACCTGTCCAGTAAACGATGCACAGCTGAAATTATCTTATCTCTCTGGCTCAATGAACCGAACATATCCAATAGAGGGATTAGTGAGCCATTATCTTCCTCAGGAATTTTTGCTATGAGAGTTCACCGTTTATTTATGAGGCCGTGAGTCTCCTTAAAATCTTGGAAGTCAGTATTTTTTTAATTAACGTTTTTATTCTGAGATCTTTTAGAATCACATGCACTTGTAAGCAATGCCTTCAGGAATTTTAGTTCAGATAATAGTTTTACAGTGCCTTACATATAGTGGGTGTGTTCAGTATAGAATGATGGATAGATTGGTGAAATAACTGTAATCTGTGCCTTACGAGTGGACTTTTGAGGGAAATATGTTTAGAAACTACTGAGAAAGTCATATCTGGATTAATTATAATATGTTTGGAAATTATTGGGATATATATAAATATATGCATACATATATGTGGGCCCATGGCTAGAAAGTAAATTTCCACAAAATCTTTGTGTTTTGTGTCTTGTTTCTCATGCATTTCTCATTTTTAGTTTTTTTTTTTTTTTTAATGCATACAGATACGCACTTTGCCCCAGTACGTTTTGCGGTGGTTGATTACTGAACTCGATTTGTGAAATGCCGGCACGATCTTCCTTTCCTTGGGAGCCTGAGAGGCAGCTGAGGAGCTCCAAGCCGAGGGGGAGCGAGAGGGACGGCCGCTCCTTCCCGGGGGGCTGGAGGCCGCCCTGGCCGTGTGCAGGCAGGTGAGGGGCCTTGCTGACAAGCTCCCCCGCACAGAAGAAACGACGCTTCCCCGACCCAGACTCACCCACTGTGGATTCCGCTTATCAGCCTTTCATCTCTCGAATTCTGGCAGGCAAGAATGCTGCCTCGGGGCCTCTGTGCTGCCGAGTGTGAGAGCCCACCCTCGGGGGACCGTAAATATTTGGATTTTGAAGCGGCTTGGGCGCTAACAGGCCAACACCCCCGGAAACCAAAGCCTGCACACCGGCCAGCCAAGCCTGGGCTCTCTTGAAGTGCCATCGATGAGCACAGCATCGGAACGGACCTTTCTGCCAGAGTTTGTGGCAGAGAGCGGTTCGTGGTTTCTCTTCTTGTAACTTGGCCAAAATCCCCTCTCGGCCGAGCACGTGGTCCGGGCTGAGAGCAGGTGACTGTCGCCGAGGGAGGCAGAAGCGTGAGAGGCGGCGCTGCGGGGGCGCTCAGGAGCCAGGCTGCGGCTTGGACGCAGGCTTAGTCGCGCAGCTTGAAATGCATGTTCGTAAGTGGAAGGCGTGGGGCGGGGTCCGGGTTCCGCCGCGCGGGCACCCGGCGCCCGTCACGTGAAGCAGGGGGTGAGCCGCCCACTCACATCCTGCCAGGCTAGGGCCTCTCGCCTGCCTTGGGGGAGCATCGCTGCACAGCTCCTGTCCAAGCGGAGCAAGTAGGCGTCTCCAATTCTGAGAAAGGCAAAAAGTCGTCACTCGGAGAAAGAAAGACAGAGATCACCCGACTGAGCTCTTTGCCGCCGCTCTGAAGCTCTCTCCTTGCGGATCTGATAGGAGCGTCCCGGAGCCAGGACGGCAGTGGCGGGTTGTGCATAGGCCGCGGTTCTCAGGGCCACGCGCAGGAGAAGCCGTCGGGGCAGAGGCAGACCCAGGAGTCTTCACCGTCACGTCCTCGAGAGCAGCTCCCGCCAGCAGGGAAGGAGTGGCGGTGGGCTCCGGGCCGGGGGAGGCTTGGGGTGGCAGAGGCCAAAGTCGCGCTCGGACTGGGGGGAAATGCCGTCCGTTAGTTATTCTTCCTCCTTAGCTCTTCTTGGAGGGAAAATCTGGCCACAACCAACATCAAGGGGAGAAAGAAAAGAGAGAAGTCATTCCCCAAGCCCCGAGCAGGGTGGAAGGCAGACATCGATTTCAGGCCGTGCCAGGTTCTGAATTGGGACCCCAGCACTTTCGCGGTTCTTTCCCTCCCCCTCTCGGCAATGTCTTCACTAACTGTCCCAGTCCTGTTTCCATGGGGTTGGTTCTGTGCCCAGGTCTGCAGTCCAGAATGACAAACTCTGAAAGCACGAAGGAGATGTGAAAGATCTGAAAGAGTAGTTTGGATCTGAGTCTGAAAGTAGAGCACACGACTTGGCCTTCTACTAGCCAAAGTTGTGCTGCTCCATATTGCCTCATGCTTAGGGTTGCCAGATTTCGCAAATGAAAATGCAGCATACAAATGCAGGCAAATAAAAATGCAGAATACGAGCAACAGCATGGACGAACTTCGACAACACGCTAAGGGTAAGAACCAATCGCAAGAGACAAATGCTGTCCACGTCCACGTATACGAAGTGTCCAGAATGGGAAAGTCTACAAAGACGGAGAGTGGGCTGGTGGTCACCCAGGAATGCAGAATGAGGGGCAAGGTTGGGGAGTGACCGACAATGGCTACAGGGTTTCTTTCTGAAGGGAGATAAAAATGGTCTAGAATTAGATTGAGGTGATGACGGTACAAGTCTGCGAATATGCTGAAACTTATTGAAATCATACACTGAAAGTGGTGGAATCTTATGATACACGAATATCTTTTTTTTCCTTTTAAATCGAATTCACAGTAGCAAAGCAAAGACCTTAGTTTTGATCCCAGAAGCAGCCCAAATTCTCATCTTGGCAGATTACAGTGTGCAAACATCTCTTAGCAACCCAGCAGGGTATTGTCAGCACTTAGTTCTGACATCGAGGAGTTTGGTATTCATTCAACACTGATTCAGTGATTGAACATTGATATTGGTAGGCACAAAGCACTGTTAAGCCCAGCAGTAAAATTTGAGATGCAAAAGACTACACAGTGCCTGCCCCAGAGTGCTGACTATTGATTTACTTAAGTCATGTCCTCAATAGCTAATATTTAATAAAGCTGTTTATAAAAATACAAGATGCCACCAGGTGTGGTGGCTCACACCTGTAATTCCAGCATTTTGGGAGGCCAAGGTGGGAGGACTGCTTGCAAAGCCCATAAGTTTGACACCAGGCTGGGCAGTATAGCAAGACCTTGTCTCTACAAAAAATTTTAAAAAGTTCGCAGAGCATGGTGGCATGTGCCTGCAGTCCCAGCTGCTAGAGAGGCTGAGGCAGAAGAAGCGTCTGAGCCCAGGAAGTCAAGACGGTGGGGAGCCATGATGGGGCCAGTGCACGCCAGCCTGGGCAACAGTGAGATCCTGACTTAAAAGCAAAACAATGAAACAACACAGGATACCAAGTTATGTTTGAGTTTGAAAAACTCATGACAAAAAATGTCATATAAATATGTCCCAGGCAATATTTAGGGTATATTTTTACTAAAAACATTTTTATTGATTATCTGAAATTAAATTTGATGACGTGTTCAGAGTTTTATTTGACAACACTATTTATGAATCAACTAAATGTCTCAGAAAGCATCAATCCACAACAAGAGTAAGAAGAAATAGTTCACTTGATGTCATTTAAAAGAGACTAATGAGACCCCTACATACTTTGGGCATTGAAAGGCTTAACGATCAACGCAGACTAAGAACTTCTTGCTTTAATGCTAATCATTTTAAACAATCTATTTGCAGCCACCAAGGTAGAGAGATCCAAGAAGAAAAAGATATGGTTTTAAAATTTCATTATTAAACAATTCCAAAAATTATAGAATGTGCTTGTGAGATCTACTAGATATTTTATAAGCTCCTTCTAATCTTTACTCTATGAATCTTGTTATTACACCAGAAACATTGTGGGGGAAATTTAAGGGTGTGAATCTTTTAAAAATTTTTTGGCTTGTTTGAGTATATGAGAAATTATTATAAATATTTACTACATACAGATTGTTTGACAATGAGATTACTGTAAAGATTGTCACATTTTATGAAAGAAAATGAAGGTAGCTTTGAATAAAGGTGATTTATTCTGGATGTTTTGGATTTGTTTCAAAGGGATCTTTCAGTTTGTAAAACTGATACGAAGAATTTTATACATTTCTTGCATAATGATATTTTATAGAATGACCACACCTCTACTTTGATACTGGAGAAAACAGCATAAAATCACCATGGTGTCATGAATCAGTGCAAGATCATTAAACACTTAACTAGTGGGTTGTGCCTGCAAAATTCTGTTCATGCTCTTAGTACAGGGGTAAAAAAGTCAATATTATTTTTCTTATTTTGTAAATTGGAAACATAACACTACAGTACATTGCTCTGAATTTAATAATTTGATCAGTTGTAACTCGAATTCGTTGGAGTCACATGCTACAGCATTTAACCAAACCTTAGATTTTTAATTAAGTAATTTAAGTCCATAATAGGTACTGAATTAACCACCTCACGCTGTGATTAGCGGGCTATCGCTATGATCTTTGTGTGATGATGAGTCAGATTTTCTGAATAGAAATAAAAAATTATAGATTCAAAGAAATTAAAACTAAACTAGTTTGACAAGTTTTCTATGGGTTCAGAGAAAGAGACCATATCCTTTTCCTCGCATAATTTCAGTACTTGCATGGAATACAAGAGACAGCAACACTGGGCAGTAACCCTCAAAGCATTCCCCTTTTCCTACTTATACATAGAACTGTAAAAAAATCATTCATGTAGCTCACACACTAAGATTTGAAGTCCAGCCGGGCTCGGTGGCTCAGCCTGTCATGCCGCGCCTTTGGGAGGCTGAGGTGAGTGGATTGCCTGAGCCCGTGGGTTCGAGACCCGCCTGGGCAGCGAGACCTCATCTCTACAATAAATCAAAAATCAGCCGGGCGTGGAGCGCATGCCTGTAATTCCAGCTACTTGGAAGGCTGAGGCGGAAGGATCACGAGCCAGCAGTTGAGGCTGCGGTGGCGAGATGCACTCCAGTCTGGCAACAGAGTGAGACTCCAACTCAAAAAAAAAAAAAAAAAAAAAAATTTCATTATTAAACAATTCCAAAAATTATAGAATGTGCTTGTGAGATCTACTAGATATTTTATAAGCTCCTTCTAATCTTTACTCTATGAATCTTGTTATTACACCAGAAACATTGTGGGGGAAATTTAAGGGTGTGAATCTTTTAAAAATTTTTGGCTTGTTTGAGTATATGAGAAATTATTATAAATATTTACTACATACAGATTGTTTGACAATGAGATTACTGTAAAGATTGTCACATTTTATGAAAGAAAATGAAGGTAGCTTTGAATAAAGGTGATTTATTCTGGATGTTTTGGATTTGTTTCAAAGGGATCTTTCAGTTTGTAAAACTGATACGAAGAATTTTATACATTTCTTACATAATGATATTTTATAGAATGACCACACCTCTACTTTGATACTGGAGAAAACAGCATAAAATCACTATAAGTGTCATGAATCAGTGCAAGATCATTAAACACTTAACTAGTGGGTTGTGCCTGCAAAATTCTGTTCATGCTCTTAGTACAGGGGTAAAAAAGTCAATATTCTTTTTCTTATTTTGTAAATTGGAAACATAACACTACAGTACATTGCTCTGAATTTAATAATTTGATCAGTTGTAACTCGAATTCGTTGGAGTCACATGCTACAGCATTTAACCAAACCTTAGATTTTTAATTAAGTAATTTAAGTCCATAATAGGTACTGAATTAACCACCTCACGCTGTGATTAGCGGGCTATCGCTATGATCTTTGTGTGATGATGAGTCAGATTTTCTGAATAGAAATAAAAAATTATAGATTCAAAGAAATTAAAACTAAACTAGTTTGACAAGTTTTCTATGGGTTCAGAGAAAGAGACCATATCCTTTTCCTCGCATAATTTCAGTACTTGCATGGAATACAAGAGACAGCAACACTGGGCAGTAACCCTCAAAGCATTCCCCTTTTCCTACTTATACATAGAACTGTACAAAAATCATTCATGTAGCTCACACACTAAGATTTGAAGTCCAGCCGGGCTCGGTGGCTCAGCCTGTCATGCCGCGCCTTTGGGAGGCTGAGGTGAGTGGATTGCCTGAGCCCGTGGGTTCGAGACCCGCCTGGGCAGCGAGACCTCATCTCTACAATAAATCAAAAAGTCAGCCGGGCGTGGCAGCGCGTGCCTGTAATTCCGGCTACTCGGAAGGCTGAGGCGGAAGGATGGCCGGAGCCCGGCAGGTCGAGGCTGCGGTGGCCGGGAGCGGCCGCTGCCCTCCAGTCTGGGCGACAGAGTGAGACTCCAACAACAACAAAAAAAGATTTGGAGTCCTAAGAGGACACAGCATAATTGCTCTCCTTTTGATAATTTCCATTGAAAGCCTAAAACCTTTTTAGTTCCTTTTCTATTTAGTTGACATGTACTAATTGTACATATTTATGGGAAACAGTGATATTTCCCTGTGTATATACAATGCGTCATGATCAAGGCAGGGTAATTAGCAGATCAGCACCTCCAGTGTTTATCATTTCCTTGTGCTGTGAACATTCAAAATCCTCCCTTCTAGCTTTTTAAGAGTATACAATAAATTACAATGACCTGTATTTCCCCCCACAGTGCTGCAGAACACGAGACCTCATTCCTCCTTTCTAGCTGTAGTTTTGTATCTGTTAACCAACCTCTCCCCATGTTTCCCTCTCCCCACTCTCCTAGCTTCTAATACTAAGGTCTAAAATCTATATAAGAAGTAGTTGAAAAAATGAAGTTTGTAGTTTGAAAAAATAAACAGAATTGAAGAGGCTGAAGAGTATTTGGAAACCAAGTCTGCTTTTGAAAAAAAATTCATGCAGTTATCTTTATTCGCTAGAGTCCTGAGGGCTTTTTCTCTCAATCACGGCGTGTTTCTGGGGACAGGAGCAGGGAGAATGCCGAAACCCCGAGCTGGCACTGAGTTCAGGCTCTTCCGACTTGTTCCTCCTTGTCTAGGGCTGACTCATGTGCTCTGTTGGTTCTGACTCTAGACATGCTAATGAAGGCCACTATGCAAATGAAGAAGTTCAGACTTTCCTAACACACAAAGCTAGGAAATTTGGGAACAGAAACTGCACGGTCACAAGAGTGGTAGACCCTGTAGCCTTTAGAACCGGCGAAAATGATGTGTTCACTGGACTCAACCCAAGGGACTAGCTCCAAAGGAGAGAAAACAGCCAGAAAGAGAAGGGCGTTATTGTGCTTGCGTGGTTACATGATTTAATTAGGACTTCTCATTAAAATCACCCATGTTTCCCAGACTTCAGTAGGTAAGAATGTTTAAAAATTGTAAATGGTGCACAAGGCTGGGGGGTGGGGGAGAATGCTCCATGATGTTCACACTTGTATTGAGTGGAAAGCATGAGATTAACATCGCAAGGACTGAATTTCCTAGACGGTGTCAGGAAATAATCAATTCCTTTTCATTTATTCCTAAAGACTGCACGTGTTTGAAGTCAACATTACCTGTTCTCGTCTTTTGTTCATTTTGTACCAGAGTGTTTGCTTGCAATATCTTCCGAGTGTTTAGCGTAGCCACCTTGGGTCCAGTTTCAGTCAACCAAATAAGAAATTTAGAGCCACTCCCAGCCACGTGAACTCCCACATTGATCAGGAATCTCTGTTTCAATTTGTGTTATGTGGCATATGTTTTATTTATTTGTACACATAGTTGAGCCCAACAATGTATTCCATTCTGATCCAGTACCCCTGTTGGATTCCCACACGTCTTCCTGGTTTCTGTTGCTATAAACTGACAAAATCTTCTGGCGTATGTTGCAACTCTGTGGGTCACATTTCGTACCTCTTGGAGCTTGCTGGAATTTGAGTTCCTTCTGGAATCAATGAGAACTAGGGGTTGGAGTGGGACTGGCCTTGATCCACTCCTCCTGTAAAGGAGGATCACAAGTCCCTTGTAAGACAACCACTTCAGAAGGGAATTAAGGATCTTCAGCCCCTAAGGACAGTCACCTCCTCAGCCAGAAAGGGCTTCTTCCACTGGCAAAGAAGACTTGGCAGAATTTGGAGACTCAGGGTTGGCACCGAATATGCTTATAACCCCCCCCCCAATTTTTAGAGTCCTACTTCTTTCTAATCATTGCCTTAATTTTCAACAAAAAAGATCTTGTAAGGGTGGGACTCTAATTGGACTGGATGTGGCGTTCGCTTTTCAGAAGTCTTAACTCTGTAGTTATAAGAAAAAGCATTTGTGGGAGGATGTGAGGGCAGTCATGGACGATTCCTAGCCCTTTAGTCAGAACTTGAGTTGGGACTTCAAAGCCCTGAGCACATCACTTCTTTCTCGAAGTACTCCGGAACACTCCAAGTAAACAAGCTACTCCATCATATATAAAGTGTTCTATGGCAGAAACGCAGTCACCAGAGCCTTGCCTTCCATAGACACTTGATAGCAGATGTGCACAAGTAACAATTCAGACAGCTTTTGCTACTGCGTCTCATACGTCACCACTGTTCTCTTTACCAGTGGAAATGGGTCATTAATGCCTTTAAATCTAATCAGATCAGAGAATCAAGTTCAGATAGCCTAGAACTGGTTCAGAGAACACATCTTCAAGAGCCTGTTCTGGTGCTGATTTCCATCCAAGGCAGGGTTCAGTCAGAGAAGCAGAGTCCCTGTAAGTGACACAGAATGATGGATGTATTTTAGGGATTAGATCTTATGCAATTGTGGAGACTTCTAGAAGAGTCTGTGGCAGTCTGTGGTCTCTCCATGGGGTAATGGCATCTCCATAGGTTAGCTAGACCCGCATGGGCAAGGAAAGCCAGACGTGGCGCAAGATCAGCAAAGACCGATTGTAACCACAAGAACCCACTGGGGTCCACATGAACAAATGGAAACACATGCCTGCCTGACTGCCTCTACCCTGTCACACCGTAACCGGCAGGAGCCCGCAGCCTTCACTATGGAGAGGCACGTGCGCCTGACCCAGGACTCGGAGGAGCTGGCATGAGAGATCTGGTGAGACCTGGGGAAGCAAGAATCTGGCTGGGGGCCATGCAGCGGGATGTGCCAGCACATGCGTGATGACGTGGACAGGTGACACCTGGCCTGAGACCCGCACTGATCTTCAGAGCATGAAAATACGGCAGAGGTTTTCCTACACATCGGGCAAAATTCTCATATGGGCAACCCTAACCCAGAACATGCAAGGAAGAGAATGCTGGCAAGGCAGTTCCAGCTTGGCTAAGTTGACACAGAGCAAAGTCGCCATAGTGGCAAGCAATCAGTGTTTCTTGTTGTTCTGGAGTTTACATTCTAGTAAGGAAATAGACGATAAATACGTAAATAAGTGTGTGTGTGTGTGTGTGTGTGTGTGTGTGTGTGTGTGTGTGTGTTTCTTACAACAACCTTTTGGGATAAGAATTTGCATTATCCCCATTTTACAGATAAGAAAACTAAGGCAGAAATAGGTTTAGTATTTTGCTCTAGGTCCCACAGTTAAGAAGTGCAGGAGCCAAGCTCTGGACCAAGGCAGTTTGGAATCAAAGCCTATAGCAGTATATGCTACTCTGCTTCGTTTATTCTGCATAAAGCCTTCCCCACTCATTCAAACAATCCTTTCAGGTAATAGATTTCAGTTGTTTATTGCAGTCATACATTTTTGTCCTTTAATTGTGCTATATTTTTTGATAATCATCTTCCCTACTTGAATATAAAACTCTGATAGACAATATGAATTTTTTTTCTTTGCGTGTTCACTTCAGCTGTTACTAAGAGTGGCGCATTCAGTGGCACCTTGTAAATAAATTCTTTTTGTGTTGACTTAATGCCTCTGGCAGTCAAACCAGGAGATGAGGCATGTGAACTCGTGGCCTGAGCAGCGTTTAGTCTGAGAGAAATCCTTTTCTAAAAGGCTTTTGTTAAGTCTTTGAAATGTGCTGAAGAAAAGAGAAAGCGATCAGAGCTCCTCCCAGGGCCCACCTCTGCGTTGGTCTCCTGATAACCGCATAATCCAGACAAGTCGGGGCAAAGGAGCTGTCGGGGAGGACAAGGGGTCCCCGCCAGAGCTGGCCCAAAGGGGGCCCCGGGGAGCTCTGCCTGCAGTGTCATTCCAGAGGCCTGGCGAGTGGATTCCTGTCATTCATTCAGCCGATGGGAGGCAGATGAGACTCAAAACTTCAGGCCTAAATCCTGCGTGCCCCCGCCATGAAAAAACCCTCTGTGGCCTTGCGTGTAGATTGACTTACCATCCCACCTGCAGAAGACGGAAGGCGGGCATGACCCGGGGAAGGGCAACGCCTCGCCCCTCTCACGTGGCCCTGGCATGAGTTGTAATTGGCTCCCGTGAAAACAGTGGTAGTGGATTTGTTTTGTGGTGGAGTTTCCTTTTTTTTTTTTAAGCGTGATTACAGTTAGATATGCAGCATTTCCTCAAATTTGTGAGGGGAAGGGAGCGGTGACTTCCTAAAGGAAAGTCTTTATATTTTTAGACTGAAGTGAGCTTTTACAAAGCTTTTCTCAAAAAGCACGTTTCAAAAAGGAACATTCAGAACAGCAGAAAATATATCTTAAACCATAGTTGAGGAAGTTTACCTTATAAAATGTATTTTAATGCGATGAGAGAAAAAAGAGCAATTTGCTTTTAAGGCAATTGTTTAAAATTGAAGCATAGCAGTTTTGTTATTTTAGAGAAGGACCAAGGAAATGCTTCTGGGCTTTAGACCATCTGTCCCAACCCCCTTTCTCCTGAACTGTCTTGCTTTAAAGTCAGGTGTGAGCAGAGTCCAGGATGTACCCCTGTAAAGGGTGAGATCCAGATCAGGAAGCGAGGAATGGACCTGACAGGACGGCTTGCGAGCGGGTGAGGAGGGACCCAAGGCAAGAGAGATGCTTTGCTCATAGCCCACACTTGTCATAAACTTACGGTGTATCACGGCTCATGGGAATCCTAGAAGTCACCAGTTCAGGAATTCTCATATTATTGACCATGTAGAGTAGGAAGCGGGCCTAGGAATCTGCATATTTAATATGTAGCCCAGGTGAACTGCTCAAATAATCCACCAGTACCATGGCCTTATTCCACAAAGGAATCATCGAGTGATCTAGAGAGGTGACGGGTCTCAGAACAGCAGCCAACTTAAAGCAGAACTCAACTTGAGACATGTGTCTTCAGGAGAGACACTATGCTGTCCAAACGTGAGTGTAGAAAGAGTAGACATAGCCTCTGTGATATCCTTTATGGGGTCTGAGAAGATCTCTCCCCTCTCCCTCCATTCCTGTCTCATTTGCTCATCTTGAAATCCATTTAAGAGGACACAAACCTTTATGACACACTTAGAGATAAGATGCGAATACTTCTTAGAAAGGTAAGAGGTTGACATAAATACACCCAATGCTAAGGAGATATGGATCAAGGGAACCTATTCATTTCTGACAAGATTTTGACACTGGAGGAAGCTATAGTATAAAATTGCATGAGACCTGAAAGGGTGTGCTGCATGGAAGGAATGTCACAGATCACAGATTGAAGACTGGCCAGAGAATGGGAATTCTGCCTCCTTATTTTTATTATGAAAATTCTCAAACATTCACAAAAATTAATAGAATGGTGTACTGATCACCCAGAGACCTGCCATCTATATTCAAAAATTTAAACATATCCCCATATTCGCACAACCTATTTATAGGTATATGCATGTGGGTGGGTGTGTATGGTCGAGCACAAACGTCTCTCAAAAGGATGCAGAGGGCTCAACAGAAAAAAGCGACAAGACACACTGCAGGAAGATTTAGATTTTACTGGAGGTCACAGAGTCAGAGAAGGGGGGCGGATCCAATATTTTTGGAATCTCAGACCCTATTCTTTTTTGTATAACTAAGCTTTTTGTTAATGATGCTGATTCACTGACATTTTAATCCCATTTTTGAGTGTGCGAGTTGATTTCACATAGTGCACATATATGTGTGTTATTCATGACGCAGGGCACGGAGTGACCTGAAGACAGAGTGTTTCCAGAATATGAGGATTGGTTTGTCTCATGGTGAAACTCTAAGTTCATTTGAAGTTTGGAGCAGGGAAATTGCCAAAATGAATTTGGGGCTGTCCACATATAAGGAGGAGCCCTAGCACCTCACGGGGAAACCCAGGAAGCACTGCTCAGGATCTCAGGAAACAGAACTGTGCCCACCTGCAGTTTAGCCGCTCCCCTGCTCAAGGCTTCTACACTACAGTTTCCTCTTTCTGGAATCTTCTTCTCTTCTTTTAAACTGGGCTGAGGTCCCCCCTGCCCCACCCCGTCTCCACCTCCAGCCTCTGCATCTCACCCTGCCCAGCTCCTTGCTGTGATTGCACTTGTCACCAGCGCTGTCCACGGGACCACAGACCTCTCCATGACTGAAACTGTCTTAACAGCTCTTATGTTCTCAGTACAGAGCTCAGTGTAAGCATGCAATCAAGAATATTTGTAAAATGAACCACCAGAAGCCAGAAACATGCAAAGATTTGAACTTTGACTTGGAGCAGGTGTGGTTTAAATGCGCATGAAATAAAGTGTGGCCAGGTTTGATTTGACTTTAATTGCCTTTTCTTTTTCTTTTATTCTTTTTGAGAGTGAGAGGCAAGTGAGAGAGTTTGGCATGTGCTGGGGAAGAGAGGAAACAGACTTCACTGCAGTTACGACAGAGGCGTAAGCAGGCTGGAAGGTGGCCCAAGGGAATATTTGCAGAGTGAACGACCCAGTCTTGGGGACAGACAATATGGATTTTTTTCAAACAAAGAGTGGATTGAGCCCTTGCTGTAGTCAGCATGGCTGGATGGTACAAGGAACAGGCGGAAGAAAGTGCCAGGGCAAGGGAGGAGTCCGGATGTGCCCCCAGCACTGCCTGGCCAGTACCCAAAGGAAGAAGTTTCCTCTTCCAGAAATTTTAACTGGTGTTCTCTCAGTGTCAGCCAAGTGTTACCCATTTTGATCAGATATGTTCATTTTTCCTTTTTTGCCCAAGGAGCAAGTCTGGGCTCCTCAGTGTGACAAAACCTGACCGTCCAGGTGCCATGCACACTGCACTGGCCACTCAAGATTCCTAAATGCCCCAGTATTTTGTATTCCTCTGAGACTCTTAAGGGCAGCTCTCAGGACCTCCTCTCCCTAGGTATGCACAACTGCCACGTCTGACTCCCTTTTCAAGACCCATCTCAAATGCGAGTTCCCCCGAACTTTCATTCAGAATGAATCATTTCTTTGAATTTCTAGCGTAAATGATCTTCAAACTTTTGGTCAGACAACCTTTAAAAGTATCTTGGAAAACTGTTTAGCCCCTGAAAGATGACTAAGCGGATACCCCCAACTTTTTGTATTGCAAGTGTAGATATTAGCATAAGATTTTATTTCCAGCATAATGCAAGATTGATAGTTTACAATACACCAATTGTATTTTTCTTTTAAATGTGTGATTGGAATCGAAATAGCACTATAATTTGGGCTTCACTTTTAGCTATTTTTTAAAAAACCACAAGAACAAGCGTTTTCTTAATAGGAACAGAGTAAAAGTGACAGAGAGCACTGAGAGCACCGATGTTGGTGGGTTCCAGAAAGGAGAGTCCTGTCTCTGCTTCTCTGATCAGGGTTTGGGGCAACAGCAAAACCACAGCCAAGCGCGTGTGTCAGAGAGCAGTGAGAATTTGTGTTGCCTGCCCTCCCTGTCACCAGAGCCCAGAGACGAAATGGCTATAGGATAGTTCTTAGCTGCAAGGTGTTTCTTGTACTTCGACGTGTCATGAAAACAGCAAAATGATTCTTGGGTACCCACAAAAGGTCTCAGAGTAGTAAAAGAACCTCAAACTGAAAGAAACAAGTGGATTGAAAGGGAGCTAGCTGTGTGATAACCTGTGGAGGTCAGAGACCAAGGACCAAGCAGGACAATACACATGGAAGTGGCCACGACTTTGGCCACTTGCTGCCCAAAGCCAAATTTGAATGGCCAGAGATTGTGGAAGGAGAGTAACTTCATTCCAAAAGGCAGTAGATGGGGAAATAACCAGGTTCATGCCTCACGAGTTCCTTTGTTTCATTAGGAACTTCCTACCTTCTCAATTTCCATTTTTTCTTTATATTTTACTTTCTGAGTTGTTTGTCCTCAGTGAAAATGCTTTCTTTCCAACATTCATGAGGAAGTTTTAAGTGTGGGGCTGCGTGTAGGGGTTTAAAAAGGGAAACCAGTGGGAGCATGCGAGAGTACAGTGGATGTTGGTCTACATGGCTTCTTCTGGTGGCCATCTTGTGTTCTTCTGGTGGCCATCTTGCCTTATCTGCTCTCTGTGCTGGCGCCATCTCAGAGTTGCAGATTAAAGGCAGTCTTGGGGTGATCTTCAGGTCAGGGAGAATCCCACTGCTGTCCAGTTTGCTTCAAGATTAGTCCCTAGAACTTCTAAGCAAGCACATAATCAGACAAGTGAACACAATGCAAGGGAATACCTGGTGGGGAAAGGGAGAGAAAAAATAATCTTTTAAAATGCATTGAGATGGGGTACTTGGTTACAAGATGACACTGAAGCCTGGTGGACTGTCCACTTATGGACATGTTGGCATGACCCCTCTACCTTCACCCAAACCTTGACACAACAAAGGGCACAATGAGATTTCGCTTTACTATTCTGATGTAATAGTGGCTTGAAATAAAAAATAAATGAGTTAAAGAAAATAAAGTTGAACTTCTTACATATCTCAGTTTGCAAGAAAAGTATATATTGAGATATAGAACTGCCACAAATGTGTGAATGTTTTTTGCTCCCCTAATTAGGCCAGTGCTTCTAGAATGGAGACTATATCTGCTTTACATAAAGTGTGTTGCACACTAGTGTTTGTGGAGTGTGTGTATGTGAGCGTGTATGGTGATTACTATGTGGTGATTATGTAAAGAACTGTCTGGATTCAGGACAATTTAACTGATATTTTAAAGTTATATTTGATCAATTTGTGCCTTTTTTGGCTTAATTTTGGAATCACACTTAAAACTTCCTCATGAGTGTTAGGAAGAAAGTATTTTCACTGAGGACAAACACTCAGAAAGTAAAATATAAAGAAAAAATGGAAATTGAGAAGGTAGGAAGATCCTAATGAAACAGAGGAACTTGTGAAAAGAATTTCTACCAGTTGAGGAAGCAATAGGAAGGAACAGGTCAGTTCAAGGTCAATGGGCCGTCAAAACACAGCCCAGACTGGCCTCCAACCAAGTACAGGACAAGAGTCTAAGGGTCTCAGAATTACTTGCATGCTATGAGTGAGCCTTTCAATTCAAATAAGTTCCTCCAACTTCTAATGATTTCAAGTGAAGCTTTTAGCTGAAATCTAAGGCCTGAAAGTTGGTTTATGCTTGTACTTTAAGATTAAAGCATGAGTCGTTGGTTAGACAAAGCAGAAATAAAGCAATTTTATGTCTTAAAACCCTTGAGCAGGTGAGCAGGGTCTGCCTAAGGAGAAACAGTACAACACACCAGCCTCTCCTACTTTTTCTGTCAGGCTCTGAAGCAGTTCTGTGCAGAACCTCCACGCCATGGACTTGTGCTAAGGCCTGTGACAGATAAGGTGCCTTGTGTGAGAAAGATGCCCAGACAATGTAAACAGAATGAGAGGAAGCGCTCACAGGCTGGATGTGCGAATCTCCTCAGAGGAAAGGTGCTGGTAGGAACTTCCAGGAGCGGAGAGGATGCCACTTAATACCTAAACAGAGGAATCTGGGTTATCTTGACTTAACTCAAAAGAGACAACGGCGGTTTTGCAAATGTGTCAAGTGGGAAACACGTTACAAAGAGAGATTTTCTAGGCTCCATGATAAATGATGTAAAAATCGGATGGCACAGTCAGACATATTAAATACATTGGTTCAAGTTCTGTATAACGCTATCTTTATTATAACAGTCACATTAAGGACAGGTTAATTGGTATACAACTATATTGTAATCAGTAATCTCGGAACCAAGATGATCAGGGAAATGTAGAGTACTTCTACAGTAAACAAGATTTACAATTTTTTAAATCATCAGTTTTTCCTTCCAAGGGGAGATTCGTATTAGATGAATGTTTTGGCAGTTCTTTCAATGTGGTCAACTTGCTTCCATTCATTCTAGTAGGAGAAATATCGGCTTAAGTGTTTGACGATGAATGCATGCAACCATTTTCATTTTGGCTGATGTGGTCACTGTCTTGAGTGGATTTCTTGCTCCTTTCCACTTGTGTATAATCCAGAGGAGGTCTCTCCAGGGCCAGTTCCTTTTATAATAACATGAGCCTGGGACTTTCCTGTCCCTTGTCTATCTTGTGGACTGACTTTCCCCAAAGACCATTTTGTAGCCACAGGACACCACCCATTCCAAATTGACATGACACAAGTTTACTCATTTCAAGTATGAGGTCCAAATGCCTCTCCTTGGTTTCTTTTTTTTTTTTTTTGAGCTGGAGTCTCACCCTGTCGCCCAGGCTGGAGTACAGTGACACGCTCACAGCCACTGCAGCCTTGACCTGCCGGGCTTAGGTGATCCTTTCTCCTCAGCCTTCCAAGTAGCTGGAACTACAGATGCTCACCACTACTCCCAGCTAATTTTTTGTGATTTATTGTAGAGACGAGGTGTCATCAAGTTGCCCAGGCTGGTCTTGAACCCCTGGGTTCAGGCAATCCTCTTGCCTCAGCCACCAAAAGTGCTGGCCTTACAGGCTGAGCCACCGTGCCTGACCCTCTCCTTGCCTTCTAAGACCTGCAGCATCGCCCCAAATGTGATTCCTGGTCTTGAGTTACATTTTGAATCACATTAGCTAAGACCTGTACATTGCCAGGTGCTGGCAAGTGGGTGGGTAGATGTCCAGGTCATAAAAAAGCAGTACGGCGTGCTTGCTCTCCAGCACCACGAGTTCATCTCCTCACCCATCCAGCTGCTGGTTGTGCTCCTACTTCTTGTATTTTCTTTCTTTTTTTTTTTTTTTTTTGAGTTGGAGTCTCACTCTGTCGCCCAGACTGGAGTGCAGTGGCCGCTCCCGGCCACCGCAGCCTCGACCTGCTGGGCCCCAGCGATCCTTCCACCCCAGCCTCCGAGTAGCCGGAATTATAGGCATGCACTACCACGCCCGGCTGATTTTTTGACTTATTGTAGAGATGAGGTCTTGCCTGCCCAGGCGGGTCTCGAACCCGCGGGCTCAGGCAATCCACTCACCTCAGCCTCCCAAAGGCGCGGGATTACAGGCTGAGCCACCGAGCCCGGCTTCTTGTATTTTCTTTACCTGAAATAACTTGCCCTTTCCACACTCCTATCAAATCCCTTAGGATCCAGTGTATTTGTTTGTTCAGGCTGCTCTACTTAAATACTATAGACGAGGTGGCTTATAAACAACAGAAATTTATTTCTCACACTTCTGGAAGCTGGGAAGTCCAAGTTCAAGGTTCTGGCAGATTTGCTGTTGGGTGAGGGTTTCCTGGTGCAAAGGCCAGGGAGCCTTCTAGTGTGTCCTCTTATGGTAGAGGGGGCGAGAGGTCTCTCTTGGGCCTCTTCTCTAAGGACACTAATCTTATTCATGGGGCTTTGTCCTCCTGCTCTAATTACCACTGAAGGACCCCCACCTCCTCATACCGTTGCCTTAGGATTTCAACATATGAATTTGTGGGGGGGAAGACACACACATTCAGACTGCAGCACCCAGCAAATGTTTCTTTTTCTGGTTACTTTAGTCCTCACTGTTCTTTTATCCTGGAATTTTAAAGTAACAATACTCTTCTGTACACAATTAAGCAAAACCACACCGACATCTTTAATTTTTGCTTTTATTTCAGGTATGTAGGTCTCAAATCTCCTATCTACACTTACATCCCTTTTTTTCCAACCGAGCTAGGCACTTATCACTCATTAAACGTTCGTTTGGTAAGCGATAACGGAAGACTCCTGTTTAAAATGAACAAAAAGACAACTGGCTCCCCTGTCTGGCTTGCTCCCTTCTTCTCCACTGTGGTTCTAGTGGGGTAGTTTTGAGGAAGATGTGTTCAGTTAACCCTCTTTATCCTGGAGTCTGGGTAGCTTTTCCAACTTTTCCAACACCACCACCAGCTTTTAAGTGGTGGAACCAGGACCTAGCCTTAGCTTTTCTGACTCCAAGTTCAGTGTTCTGGAAGCAGAGTACACAGTACACAGCAAGAGAGCAGAAATCGAGGTCCCCGCAGCCTGCCATAGTTACTAACCGCATACACAGAACCCTAGAACGGATGACATCATTTCTTCCGGAGTGTAGGGAGCTGCCAGGTGTCCCACTGTTCCTCACAAAAGGAAGAAGACATCGACTATCCTAGAAGGCCTGTGATTGGATAAGGGAAGAGCATGGTCCTTGGCTTGTGAGTAGCCCCCCAGAGATGGAGAGTCGAGCTGTGGCCTAACTACGGCAGCATTTTTCTCAGGCATTTTTCTCCTAAATCCCCTGGAGCCAACATCTCACTGTGCAGTTGGGAATAGAGACCATGGGCAACCTTGTAAAGGTTGAGCCAGGTGCCTCCTTCTACAAGCTGTGAGGCCTTGGAGAAGTAACTTTCCCCTTCTGAATCTGAATTTCCTCAGTTCTAGAAATGCTGTAACATTAAGGCTTCCTTCACAGGGCTGCTTTGAAAATTACGTGAGTTAGTGTCGGTCAAGTTCTTAGAGGAATGCCTTACTCATAACAATTACTACATTGTAATTGTTAAAAAACAAAAAAATTATTGCTTGTAAATTTTGTTTCTCATGAATGGCACTTTATGCCATTGTGAAATTTGTTGTTTTCTTTCAACATGTGATTTGAAATATATGCATTGTGATATACATAGCTCTAGTTTTTTTTTTTTCCTTTTAACTGCTATATAGCATTCCAATGTGGGAATATACTTTATTTGGCCATTTGACTACTAATAGACATTTAGGTTGTTTCTAAGTTTTTGCTAGAGAATAGTATTTAATAATACTCTTGAGCCAGGCTCGGTGGCTCAGCCTGTAATCCTGCGCCTTTGGGAGGCTGAGGTGAGTGGATTGCCTGAGCCCACGGGTTCGAGACCCGCCTGGGCAGCGAGAACTCATCTCTACAATAAATCAAAAAATCAGCCGGGTGTGGTAGCACATGCCTGTAATTCCGGCTCCTTGGAAGACTGAGGCGGAAGGATCGCCGGAGCCCAGCAGGTCGAGGCTGTGGTGGCCGGGAGCGGCCACTGCACTCCAGTCTGGGCGACAGAGTGAGACTCCAACTCAAAATAAATAAATAATAATAATAATAATAATAATAATACTCTCATATATTAGGTCAAATATTTTTATTGCAAATATGCATTAAGATTTATTTTTTAAAAGCTAAGCTATGTAAAAATCACATATTAAATATTATATTAAACCACAACTAAGTGTTTTAAAATTATGAGTGAGAAAGAACATTAGCTGAAGAAAATGTTGTTACATCCCTTTGAAAATATATATTTTATTTTATTTTTTTTGAGTTGGAGTATCACTCTGTCGCCCAGACTGATACAGTGGCCACTCCTGGCCACCACAGCCTTGACCTGCTGGGCTCCGGTGATCCATCCTCCTCAGCCTTCCAAGTGGCTGGAACTACAGGTGCATGCTACCACACCCGGCTAATTTTTTTTTATTTATTGTAGAAATGAGATCTTGCCAAGTTGCCCGGGTGGGTCTTGAACCCACAGGCTCAGGCAATTCACTCACCTCGGCCTCCCAAAGTGCTGGGATTACAGGATGAGCCACCAAGCCTGGCCAAAAATAAACATATATTTTAAACAGATATGGTTTGGTGGAGAATATCTCATTGATCTATACCTGAGTGTCAGTGCTTCACTAAATCCCAAGCAAATGCATCTTTTGGAATGATTTTTTGAGAGTAAGTAGCCTAATATTATATCATTTCAATGCCATGTTGAATGATTTGTTTTCCAATGTTTCTTTCAAATTTTTCCTTTTGCTCTTGAGTTCATACTTTGTGATAAGTTCCATTTTTAGAGACTTCAAAACAGATTCATAGCAATATAGCATGCACACTTACAGTCAAATCTTTATATTACATAGAACAAACCTACTACGTTGTAGTCTGAACTTCTTCCCATAGTGACAAGAAATATCCTATGTGTAATGTTATTTATTTACTTTTAGGTTTGTTTTGCTTTTTTGAGTGTGTGTATATGTGTATGTGTTGTTTTTAATCACCAAAGTAACGTTTGCTCATTTTTAAATATTAAAAAAAAACAGAGCCAGGTAAAATAAAATGTTAAACCCTTTACCAATATATCCCAGTTCCAGTCACCAATGGTTACTCTAATAACTGCTTGGATCCTGACAGAAAACAGATGACACTCACCAACGGGGTGATGGAAGGAAGTTTCATGAAGGGACTATTTACAAAGGAGGGGACAAGGTTAAGATAAACTAACAAGGGGCAGTGAGACCTCTTGGGGCAGCTGCTGTGGCAAACTCTTTACCACTCTCTTCTAGACCTGGAGAACCAAAGAAAGGGAGTGGCTACCAGCCAGCAAGACCAGCCGTTGTAGAAAACGGCCCTGCAGAGGTGCCTTGGACTTGGCATACCACTGCTGCCCACCCTGGGGCCTGACCAGGAATTGCTGGGGATTTCGTACCCTATTCCCTCCTTTCTGGCCTCCCAGCTCTTGCCAACCTCTCCCATCAGCTGGTAAGAGGGCCACAGAACCTCTCTGGGGCAGACCACAGCAGTCTACCTCCTGAGGGAGCGGAGGAAGAAGGGGGATGGAGGAGTCTGGAGGGGAAACGGGGAAAAAACATCCAGGAAGCTTGCCCACAGCCTCAGTGACTCCAGCCTCTGCTAGAGTCTCCCCACCGCACATGCATTTGCGGATTTCCCTGACTTTCTTTGATGCGGTTTGGGTGGTTGTCTCTTCCAAATCTCATGCCGAAATGTGATTCCCCGATGGAGGTGAGTCTGGGTGGGAGGTGCTTGGGTCATGGGGTTGGCTCTCTCAGGAATGGCTCGGTGCAGTCCTTGTGGTGACCAGTGAGTTCTTGCTCTGACCAGTGCGTTCTTGCTCTGCTGGCTCACATGGGAGCTGGTTGTTAGAGAGTCTGGCACCTCCCTTCTCTCTCCTGCTCCCTCCCTCGCCTGGGACACGCTTGCTCCCCTTTACTTTCTGTCGTGATTGTAAGCTTCCTGAAGCCATTACTTGAAGCAGATGCCCGGGCCATGCTTCTTGTACGGTCTGCAGAACTGTGAGCCAAACGAGTCTTTTCTGTTTATAAATTACCCAGCACCACGTATATCCTTATAGAAATGCAAAATGGACTAACACATTCCTCTTAGGGCAGAGGCAGCTTCTTGTCTCTGCTCAGGGTGATCCTTTAAAGAGGAAGGCTGGCCGGGGGAATCTGAGTCTCCCAAACAGAGTCTCTAGCAAGGATATCACAAAAGGGCAGATCTGAGCAACACATGTGGCCTGCGGGGATGTTTTAATATTTAGAGTCTGACTCATGAAATCCAGGTGGTAATCACTTGGATCCTGGAGCCACCAAGCAGAGATTTATGAAAGAGTACTTAGCTTTTAATTAATGCATGGTAAAACATAGAGACATTTTCCCCTTCTGGGAATACAATGCTTGAACTGGTCTGATCATATTTGGAGGCGTGGAATTGCTTTTGTTTAGCTGTAATCCTTTCCCCAACATGCACCATATTGTAATGTTAGCAGAGATACTAGGAAAATATATATAATTGCTTTTAACCCAAAGTTTGAGGCCTTAAGATGATGAATTATGCCAAAATTGTGACCAAGTCAGTTTGTTTTTACTTCCAACATGTTCTTTAATTTCACCCATGGAATTGATTGGATAGACATAATGGGATCAATGATTTATAAAACGAACCACAGATCTCTAGAGTTGAGTTCTTGGATTTAGGGGAAAAGCAGCTCATCAACAGATACATTGAATTCTGATAGAAATCATCAATCCAAGCTGTGGCTAGACTGACACTGTCGTTCGCGATCTTCAGTGCAAAGGTAAGTGGAATATGAGTGTTTTTGTACCTTTTGTGCTGCTATAACAAAAATACCATAGACTGGGTGGTTTATAAAGAACAGAAATGTATCTCTCAGAGTTCTGGAAGCTGGGAAGTCCAAGATCATGTTTATTGTTTGCTGGGGACCTAGTTTCTCTGCTTCCAAGATGGCGCCCTGAAGGCCGCCTCTTCCAGGGGGAGGAACGCTGTGACCTCACATGCTAGAAGGGACAAAAGAAAGGGAAAGTGGGATGCCTTCCCTCTGTCAAGTCTCTTTATCAAGGCATCTAATCCCAGTATTGAGAAAAGAGTCCTCATGACCCCACTTCTTAAAGGACCCACTTCTTAACGCCATCACACTGGCTTAAGTTTCAACACCTGAATTTTGTAGGAATGCATTCAAACCATAGCCCTGGGCTGGGAGAGGATTCGATACAGTGATTGGTGCAATGCAGAAGTAAATTAATTGTAATATGTTCTCAGCTTGGAATCTACCCTTTCAGCTGGGCAGTGACTATCAGAACCCCTGAGTCAAAGATAACCCTAAGCATCTCGCAGTGGTAACACATAATGTAGCCTGCAGTGGCATAATTAGAACTCCCGGGAATTTTCCCCACGTTCCTTGACATAGCTCTCAAGCCAGTCATCTGCTTCTCAGTGCTTGATTCCTCAATTTCATGCCACTTAGTGGGAGTCACTAGTGGGGCCATAGTAATCTATCTGTGGTCCCGCTGGTAACAATGGCAGACAGGCTGTTCCCAACCCAAATGGAGATCCACATGCCACATATCTAGATATTCAACAGTTTTCATTCAAACTAACCAAATGTTAAAATACGTTCTGTGAGCATGCTATATTGTCTTAATTTTGTTTTTATCAGTTTTATTGAAATTATAATTTTCATAGTATAACATTCACCTTTTAAAAGTATACAATTAAAAGAATTTTAGTTTATTTACAGAGTTGTACAACTGTTACCACATCCAATTTTAGAACATTTCTGTGACCCTAGAAAAAAACTTCTTGTCCGTTAGTGGTCATTTGTCGTTTCCACCCCCAGCCTTAGGCAGCCACTAATTTATTCTGTCTATAAATTTGCCTTATCTGGACATTTCATATACACAGGATTATATAATATGTGGTCTTTGTGTCTGACTTGCTTCACTGAGCATCAAGTTCTTCCACTTTTAAATGTGTATCAGTATTTCATTCCTTTTTATTGCCAAACAGTATTCTATTGTATGCATTAACAACATTTTATTTTCTATTCATCAGTTCATGCACATTTAGATTGTTCCCACTTCTTGGCTACTGTAAACTGTCATGCTGCTAGGAACATTTTTTGCAAGTCTTTGTGTAGATGTATGTTTTTATTTCTTCTGGGTAGATAGCTAGAAGTGAGGTTACTGGATCTTGTGTTAAGTTTGCATTTCATTTTTTGAGGAAATACTAAACTGTTTTCCAGAGTGGCCACACCATGTTACTTTTCCACTAGCAATATAGGAGGGTTTCAGTTTCTCCACATTCTCACCAACAGTTGTTACTGTCTACCTTTTAAAAAAATTATAACCTTCTTAGTAGGTAAGAAGTAGTATCTCGTGGTTTTGTCATTTTGTCAGTATGTATTTTCTTAGTGATTAATGACGTCAAGCATCTTTGCAGGTGCTTATTAGCCATTTGTACATCTTGGGGAAATGTCTTTTTAAATCCTTTGTCTTTTTGAAATTAAAAATTTTACTGAGAAATTGTCAATTCACACACAGGTATAAGAAATAATTCAGACAGATCCCTTGCCTAGTTTTTTTTTTCTGGTGATGACATATCGTATCCTCCCACAGCCAAGATATTGATGGCAGTTCGATCTACCAAAGTCTTATTTGTAGTCCTTCTGTTTTACTTGAACTCACATGTGTGTGCACACACGTGTGGATTTAGTTCTATGCATTTTTATCACCTGTGTGGGCTTGTGTACCCCCACAAGAGTTAGAACAGTGTCATCCCCGCAAGGCTCCCTCCTGTTGCTCTTTTATAACCAAACTACCTACATGTCCACCTTCCCTCAAACCTACCCCATCCACTCCTATCCCTACTGTTCTTAACTTCTGGCAACCACAAAGCTGCTTTCCAATTCTATCATTTTGCCATTTCAAGAATGGCATATAAATGGAATTGTAAAGTATATCATCTTTGGAGGTTGGCCTTTTTCCCCTTAGAATAATTTTTGAAAATTCATCCAAGATGTTACATGTATCAATAGTTCATACCTTTTTAATTGCTGAGTAGTATTTCATGGTAGAATGTGCTATAGTTTGTTTAACCATTTGCCCACACTGAAGGGTATCTAAGGACATCTGAGCTGTTTCCAGGTTTTGACTATTATAAAAAAAGCTCCTGTGGAGCAGAGTTTTTATTTTTCTGATAAATGCCCAAGAGTGCAATTGTTAGACTGTATGGTAATTGCATGTTTAGTTTTAGAAGAAACTGTCGGCCAGGCTCGGTGGCTCAGCCTGTAATCCCGCGCTTTGGGAGGCCGAGGTGAGTGGATTGCCTGAGCCCGCGGGTTTGAGACCCGCCCGGGCAACTTGGCGAGACCTCATCTCTACACTAAATCAAAAAATTAGCCGGGCATGGTAGTGCGCACCTGCAATTCTGGCTACTCGGAAGGCTGAGGCGGAAGGATCGCTGGAGCCCAGCAGGTCGAGGCTGCGGTGGCCGGGAGCGGCCACTGCACTCCAGTTCCGGCAACAGAGTGAGACTCCAACTCAAAAAAAAAAAGAAGAAGAAACTGTCAAGCTGTTTCCCAAAGTGGCTGTACCATTTTCAATTTCCATTAGCAATATGTGAGTGATCCAGTTTCTCTGCATCCTTGCCATCATTTGATGTTTTTTATTTTATTTTAGTCATTCTGATGGGGTATAATGATGGCTCATTATGATTTTAATGTGCATTTTTCTGATGCCTATGATGCTGAACATATTTTCATGTGCTTATTTGACATCTGTGTCTTCTCTTTGGTGAAATGTCTATTCTTATGCCAATTTTCTTATTGAGCTACTTATCTTTTAACGTTACATTTTGAGAGTTCTTTATATATTCTGGATACAAGCTTTTAAAAAATCACATATATGATTTGAAAATATTTTCTCCCAGTCTGTGAGTTGTATTTTCACTTTCTTGATGATGTTTTTGACATTACGAAAGTTTTTCTTTTTAATTAAGTCTCGCTGAATTTTTTTTATCTTGTTGCATATATTTTATCTATGAAATCATTGCCTAATGGAAGATCATGAAGATTTCCTTCTGTTTCTTCTTCTAAGATGTTTGGTTTTAGCACATATCTCTTTAGGTCTATGATAAATTTTGAGTTCATTTTTGTATATGATGTGAGTTATTTTTGCTTGTGAATATCCAATTTTTCCTGCACTATTTGTTGAAAAAACTTTGTCTCATTGCATTTTGTTGGCACCTTTATTGAAAATCAGTTGACCTTATGTGTAAGCACTTATTTCTGGGCTCTCAATACTTTTCCATTGATTTGTGTGTCTGTCTCTATGCTGGCACCACACTATCTTGATTTCTGTAGTCTTTTTTTTGACAAATATATTATTATAATCTCCTGCAAGTTTAGATTCTACTGTATACTTTTTTTTATTTCTTGAAGGTTTGCCTTCAAACATTCAGAGACAGCCTCTTGCTCCCAGTCTGGGCCTTTCCTTTTCTCTTCCACTCCGAGCTGTGTCTCAGAGTTGAAATTCTCCTGTGCACATCTTAGCCACCCCAATCCTCAGTTGTAGGATTTAGGTTTTGTTTCTTTGACGCCTGTCAGCTGGAGATTATCCTTATGCTCCTAGAGACCTCTCTGGTTCTTGAACATGGGCTTCATATCTTAGAGTCAACAAGGGTGCATCAAATCCTTCTCACCCTTGAAATCTTTTCAACTTCCCCTCTTGCCACATCTCTTCTACTTTCAACTGGAAGAAGACTCTACTTAGAAGGGCTTATGTGATTACATTGGGTCCTCCCAGATAACACAGGATAATCTCTGTATTTGAAGTTCAACTGATTAGTAACCTTACTTAGGGCACAGACATTTTTGGAGGGTCATTATTCGGCCTGCCATATTAGAGTTAGAATTACTAAGTTAACACTGTAGTTTTGATTTTCTGGAAACATGTTTAGTTCATCTTCATTTTAGAAGATTAGTATCACTGGCTATTAGAATTCTGTGTTGACGGCTTTATTTCAGCGTTTAAAAAGATATTCTAGTGTCTTCTAGCCCCATAATTTCTACTGAAAAGTTAGCCAAATATCTTATTATTATATCTTTTAAGGTAATGGATCTCTCCCATGTCCACAACCCTACCCTGCCTTTGGCTACTTTTAGGATCATCTTTTAGTCTTTGGGTTTCAACAGCTTTCCCTTCATATGCCTACATGTGGTTTGGGGTTTACAGGTCTTAAATCTATGCGATGATGCTACATATGAGTTTTGGAAATTTTTCTTCTATTACATCTTCAAATATTCCTTCTTCTTCATTCTCAGAACTTAAATTACTCATTCATTAGCTTCTTCCAATATATCCCACATATTTTTGTGTTCTTTTTTCCATTCTTCTTTTCCTTTGTGCTTCAGCTCCTGTATATGTCCTATTGACTTGTTTGTCAGTTCACCAATTCTTTTTTTTTTTTGAGTTGGTGTCTCACTCAGTCACCCAGACTGGAGTGCAGTGGCCACTCTCAGCCACTGCAGCCTTGACCTGCTGGGCTCCAGCAATCCTTCCACCTCAGCTTTCCAAGTAGCTGGAACTACAGGCACGTGCTACCATGCGTGGCTAATTTTTTAAAATTTATTGTAGAGATGAGGTCTCGCCAAGTTGCCCAGGCAGGTCTTGAATCTGCGGGCTCAGGCAGTTCACTCACCTCGGCCTCCCAAAGCGTGGGATTACAGGCTGAGCCCCTGAGCCCGGCCCAATTATTTTTTTGTACTATATATTGTCTAATCTTAAGCCAATCTACTCATCCAATTTCAGAGATTGTACTTACCCTTTTAGAATTTCTTTTTTTTTTTTTAGATTTCAATTATTTGCTAATACTCTCTATTGTTTTGTCTTTATCCATCTTTTCCTCTCTTTTTCTTGAGTGCATATTAGTTATTCTAGAGCTTTTCTTTACTATGGGTCTGTTTCTGATATATGTTTTATTTCCTCAGGGACTCAACAAACTCAATATAGTCCTTTTACCTAACAGGTCGTGTAATTTTTAACAGAATGCTGGACATTGTCTATACAGTATTGAAGAGGGTCTAGATGATCTTATCTTACTCCAGAGAAAGTTCATCCTTTCCCTTGCTAAACAGCTGGAGTGGAGCCTGATCACTTTTGCTTAAGAAGGGACTTAGTAGATGCTAATCTTGGTTGCAGTTTTGGCCTAGCTCATTCCAGCTTTGGTTCATCCTTCTTCTTACAACAAAGTGCGCTTGGGCTTTCAATTGAGGGTCAGATGTGTGCACTGTGGTTCCTGTCTCTGGTAAGTCATGAACTCTAATCTTTGTCTCATCATTACTATGAGGCTGCCAAAAGTCTCACTCTAGTTTTCAGCTGAGCTTTTTATCCTTCCTTCCTTTGCATCTGTCTTGAATAGAAAACAGTCTATGTTTGAGGACTTTTAATTGTGTCACTCCAGCTGCATAAGACTGCAAAAGGTCTGCTTGTTCTCTGCCCCCCAGAAGCAGCGCTCTACTCAGGCAAAGCCTGGATTTTCCACCCATTCCTCCTACCCGGGGTTAACCAATTCCCTTTGGGAGAAGTGGCTGCAGATCGCTGCTTTAGGGCTCTTGCCTCTGAAGTTTTATTACCTCTTTTCCTTGTTGCTTCAGCAACTATGTGATGCCTGTATGTAAACAATGTTTATATTTTATCTAGCTTTTCTAGTTGTTTCTGGAAGAGTAACTGATCTAATATAAGCAACTTCATCCTACCTAGAAGCAAAAGGCCAATGCTCAAGGTGTTATTTTTGACATGTATCATTTTTAGGTGAGTTTAATGAGAAATTTTTTAGGATATCTAATGTGCTCTGTTGCTACAAATGGAATGCTAAAATGCACTTTTTTCTTGGTAATGTGTATGTTTTTAATGAAAATATGTTGTTCTTACTGTATGCATATACTTAATTTGATGTGAAATATAATTTTTAAACTTGAAGTGCTTATGAATTATGTTTTCTTTTTCCAATTATGTTTTCAAATTATATTTACACCTTTCAAAATATTTGAGCAGGAGAAATAGGACAGAATAAATTAGTGAGCTGAAAGATACCAAGATTTACACTAACTCTTACAGATGGTAGACAAGTCTTAGTGATGGCTACTTATTTTGCACTTCTAAATTGCCAAGACAATCTCCATTAGTAGCATAAGGGAAATGTGAACAAATTACAAATAAAACTTCTTCAAAATTTTTTGGAAGAAGTGGACATCTTTATTTTTCCATCTAGGATAAATGTCTAAAAGTTGATGATTTTAACCCAGATCATTGGGAAAAACTAACTACATATAATATTTTCTTACACTCTTGAGCCAGTTGCATCCAAAGCCATTACGTGCAAAACATAAGAATCTAATTCCATGTGTAACTCAATGCCCAATACAGATGACTTTGAAGCTCTACTATTAAGTAAGTATAACATAAATGAGATCATGAGTCTTTCTCTTGTGAGCGACTGTGCTTCTGCCTTTTAGAATGTTTTTATATCTGTGGGTTTCAGATAGCAGTTATCTGATTAACCATAGCATTTTCCTAAAACTGTCTATTTTTAGCTGGCCCTTTTCTTCCCATTGGAAAACTGCCATCTGCAGTGATCTTGGAAGAGGGAGGGCCTGTTTACTGAATAATATGTACTTTGGGCAAGATGACAGGGTCCTGGCAGGTTATAATTTTCCACTGTTGGAGATATCAGACACTGAGTATTCTCTTCCTTTTTGGGAGGAAGACACAATCAGAACTTGGGAACTACATTTTAAAAATCAACAGATAATGAACTACTACTCATCCAGTGAGTAGGTAAAAATACATAAAACTTGTTTGTTTTAGCACATATCTTTGTTATTAACATCAGCTACTGTTATTTCACATGAAGCAGCAACAAGGTGTCATATATGTCCATCTATACACTTATGAACATAACAGAGACTCAGAACTGGGAAAAGGGAGGCAGAGAAGGTGGAAGTAGAAGCAGAGGCAGAGCCCAGCGCTGGGTCCCAGCGACAGATGGACAGGGTTGGGCCACGTAGAACCAACCCAGCGAGCCATTCCGCGTGACCTGCCGGAGAAGAAAGGCGGTGGCTCCTTGCCTGCATCCCCCGTAGTCGGACTCCGGACTGGCCCGATAGTCAGGGGTCCAAGAGTAGATCCGGAGGCAAGCTTGGCTTAGCCTCCAATGAAGGCTGGCCCTTTGCCAGGCGCCTTCCACAGCGGGACCAGGCAGGCCACCATGACCAAGAATTCCACGTCCACCCCTGCGGCCAAGCCCAAGCGAACCAGGGCCTCCAAGAAATCCGCAGACCATCCCAAGTATTCAGACATGATCGTGGCTGCCATCCAAACCGAGAACTGCGGCTGACTCCTCGTGCCAGTCCATCCAGAAGTATATCAAGAGCTTCTACAAGGTGGGTGAGAATGCCGACTCGCAGATCAAGCCGTCCATCAAGCACCTGGTCACCTCCGGTGTCCTCAAGCAGATCAAAGAGGTGGTGCCTCGGGGTCCTTCCGGCTGGCCAAGAACGACGAGCCCAGGAGTCTGCGGCCTTCAAGAACACCAAGAAGGAAGGCAAGAAGATGGCCGTGCCTAAGAAGGCACCCAAGCTCAAGCAGGCTGCCTCCAAAGCTCCAAGCAAGAAACCCAAAATCACCCATCAAGGAGCCAGGAAGGAGCCAGCTGCCATGTCTAAGAAGACCAAAAAAAACCCAAGACTGTCAAAACCAAGCCGCCAAGGCGTCCAAGCCCAAGAGGGCAAACCAGTGTAGTCCAGTGTCAAGAGGGCCAGCAAGAAGTGACAATGAAGCCTTTTCTTGTGGACCCTCCATTCTGTCTCCTGTTTTCTGTAAATATTTTTCTCCTGTTTTCTCTCGATCTTCACCTGCAACCCTTTGCCCCCTTCTATTCTGACTTTTTCAAGAGACAGGATTTGGATTCCTGAGAAATAACAGAACAATTCATTTTTCCTTAACCAATTGCGCAAGGACAGCAACAAATTGCATCTCTGTAATGATGAGAATGTACTTCTATTCTGTTTTGCTCTGAATGTGCTTACAGGGTTTGGTGGGCTTGTGTGTTTTGTTTTGTTTTGTTTTTTCTGTGAAGGTAGATGAGCGAGAGAACAGCAAAGCAGTTGGTTCTGGCTAGGTGAGAGGGAGCCTAGGAATTGTGAGGTCAGTAGGAATATCTTGAGGGCAAGCAAGCTTTCTTTAAGTTGGACATCCCTTGTGAGAATTCCAGAACCTTTGGTTGGGAGCAGAGGGGCGGCAGCAGCCAGCCGGCAAAGTAGGGAGGTGGAAAAAACCACTTCTGAGTTGACTTCCACCTCCCAACCGGGAGCAGTGGGGGCCCAAACCCAGTTACCTCCTTCCTTCTGTTGGTCTGGCCTGGTGGCCTCCCTGTTGTCTTGGGGAAGGAGAGGAAGGTCCTAATGACAACTGGTTGGTAAAGCTGTGGCTTCTCTCAGTCAGCTGGAACTAGCCATTGGGGGATCTTTGTGGTTTCAGCAAAGTCTCTTGGTTTTGTTTTGTTTTGTTTTGTTTTTTGAGTCGGAGTCTCACTCTGTTGCCCAGACTGGAGTGCAGTGGCCGCTCCCGGCCACCACAGCCTCGACCTGTCGGGCTCCGGAGATCCTGCCGCCTCAGCCTTCTGAGCAGCTGGAAGTACAGGCGCGCGCTACCGCATCCGGCTGATTTTTTGATTTATTGTAGAGATGAGGTCTCGCCAAGTTGCCCAGGCGGGTCGAACCCGCGGGATCAGGCAATCCACTCACCTCAGCCTCCCAAAGGCGCGGGATGACAGGCTGAACCTGGCTACCCAGTTTAACTCTTAATCTAACATTTAAACACTCAAAATGTTGATGAATTTTAATGTCTTTTTACTCTTTCAAATTAGTTAATGATTTAAGAAATCTAAGACTTGCTGGTTTTTATGTTTATATCTATTTATATTTACCTTTTTTTTTTTTTTGAGTTGGAGTCTCACTCTGTCGCCCAGACTGGAGTGCAGTGGCCGCTCCCGGCCACCGCAGCCTCGACCTGCTGGGCTCCGGCGATCCTTCCGCCTCAGCCTTCCGTGAGTCAGAATTACAGGCACACACTACCATGCCCGGCTGATTTTTTTTTATTTATTGTAGAGATGAGGTCTCGCTGCCCAGGTGGGTCTTGAGCCCGTGGGCTCAGGCGATCCACTCACCTCAGCCTCCCAAAGCGCGGGATTACAGGCTGAGCCACTGAGCCTGGCTAAGTCTCTTGTTTTAATGCCAGTGGAAACTTTGGGGAGAGGATGGCAGGTCAGTCAGCCAAGTGCCCCAGTGTGCCCTGTCGAAACTTAGGTTCTACACAATTGATGGATTGTGTCCTAGGGAGACATTTTCTTTTCCTCTGGCTTTTTGTTCTCCTGTACAAAAGGGGGCCTTGCTTGGTTGGATGAGTTGCTAGCTCCACCACTAGCCACCTTAACTTCCCAACGTGTTTTTACTTCCCAGTCTTTGATAAGTAGTTGTAGCTGGGGGAGGGGACGTGGGTGGGGAGTGGACAGTAAGACATACTGCAGTCGATTTGGGCTTTGCTACGGAGTTTTTCAGAGCTAAGTCTGTGCATGTGTGTGCATATATATATATACATATCTAGGGCTAGTATTTACATCCCATACCTGGGAGCTGGGGGAAAAAACCTGTACGGCTGTCTTTCTCTTTTCATAAAATAGGACGATCATGCAGTTGTGCATCCTCTCCCTGCCCCCACCCCTTTAAAAACAAGTGTTATTTGTGCCGGGAAGATTTTACTTTCTTTGTAATTTTAAAATTTTTAAATAGAATTGGAAAAGGGAAAAAATTAAAATAAAATGATAACAGTGTGTATTATAGCTACAGTTTGTCGTTTCTTAAATAAAGGGGCTTATTTAGCTCACAGTTCTGCAGGTTAGGAAGTCCAAGAACGTGGTCTTGGCTTCTGGAGAGGGCTTTCACGCTGCATCATAACATGGTGGAGGAGGTCAAAGAAGCGAATACATCCTAAAGAAGACCACCTAGCAGGATCCTCACTTTATACAATCTACTCTCATGGAACTAATCCATTCCCAAGAGAATTCATTCAGTCTGACCAGTGTGTGAACTCACACTCGCTATCCCGAGAGAACAGAACCGAGCCGTTTATGAGGCATCCACCTCTGTAACCCAAACACCTCCCACTCGGCCCCACCTCCAACACTGTCTGACTGGGGATCAAATTTCAACATTCATTTTGCTGAGGACAAACAAACCACATCTAAACCATGGCAGTGGAGATCCAGCACACGTCCCTTAATTTCTCTATGAATCAGTTTCTTATCTGTAAAATTAGGATAACAATGGTATCTATCCCATAGAGTTGTCATGCAGATTAAATAAATAGATATACATAATGTGCTTAGCATGGTACATGACACATAGGAAACACTATATAAATGTTAGTTTTTTTATTATTATTCTGGGATAATTGGTAACAGACATGTAACTGAAAGCATCAACAACTGGTGCCATGCTTTCTGGCTAGTGGGTAAGCATTTAATCATAAGCATGAAATAAAATCATGAATACTGCGTAAGTGATATGACATATTTAAAGGTGGATTATCATTGAAAGAATCCTTTAGAAGGCTTGCAATTATGATGAAAGGTCACTCCCATGGCTATAGAAGTTCCGTAGAAATTCTAGACTTCTACTCAATAAGGTTTTATTGAGTGGTTTATACAGATGCTGTTGTTTCCTGACACATACTCAATTGTGCCTGGAATTATGGAATCATGAGTCTAAACACATTTATAACCCTTACGTTATAAAAACAATACAGCAGGACCTCCTTTTTGTTTATCAAGATGCTACAACCAGCATGGCATTGATATTGTCTCTCCTTCCTGGAGTCTTACACGTTATAGTTCCATGTGAAGCATGCATATATTGCAAGCATAACGGTGTTCCAATGATCTATTTCTGTGTAATGGATCACCTCAAAACTTGGTGATGTCAAACGGCCACCATTTTAGTAGGCTCACAGTTCTGTGGTCCAGGAATTCAGGCAGGACGAAGTAGGTTGGCTCACCTTTGCTCCACAAAGTTGGAAGCTCTGGTTGGGGTGGCTTGGATGGCTGAAGATGGCTGGGAGAGCTCTATTGGGCTATCAGTCTAGGGCCTAGTTCTTCTTTACTTGGTGTCTGCTGATGCTGGACTGTCTCCTTCATTCATGCGTCTGGTGACCAGGTGGGATGGTGAGAACAACTGAGATTGGCCAGCACACCCTCTCCATGTGGCCAGCTTGAGCTTCCTTACAACATGATGACTTCAGGGGAGCTGCACTTGTTACACAGTGGCTGGCTTCCATGAGGCAGGATTGGGAGCTACAAGATCAATAAGGTCTCTGCCCAGAACTGGTACAGTATCCCCTCGGCTTTATTCTATTGGTCGAAGAAATCACAGTGCCTGACCAGAGTCAAGAGGATGGAGAGAGAGATTCTACCTCCTGATGGAAGAATGGTAAGGTCACATCCTAGAAATGCAGGTGAACAGGAGGTATGTGGCAGCCAGAAAGCACTGTCTGCCACACACAGGAATTCCAAATTGAAGGCACTAAGGCTGGAATGTACCTCCATGAGTGATAATTGTCTGGGCTTATGCTATAGCACAGTGGACCAGCAGTAATTGATAAGCTTGGACAAGAGTGAGGTTAGCAGCAACTTCTTTCCCTGCAAGAATGGCAGACAGTTGATGGCAGACAGAGAGGAAAAGTGACAGAGAGGAAAAGGATTTCCTTCACAGTGCTCTTTCATTCTGAGCAAAATCAGAGGAACTTCTCTGCTGAGACAACTGGGGCAAACCCTACCCTCAGGGTGCTTGAGTTGGCTCTGAAGATTTCTTTCTTTTATTTTCTCCCTTCCTTCCTCCCTTCCCCCTCCCTCTTTCCTTTCTTCTTTTCTTTTTGAGGCAGGATCTCCTTCTGTGGCCAAGTGGGAGGGCAGTGGCACAATCATGGTTCACTGCAGCCTCAATCTCCTGGGTTCAAGAGATCCTTCTGCCTCAGCCTCCAGAATATCTGGAACTACAGGCACTCACCACCATGACAGGCTGCTTTTCTTTTCTTTCTTTTTTGTAGAGATGAGTTCTTGATATGTTGCCTAGGCTGGTCTCAAACTCCTCGACTCAAGCAATCCTCCTGCCCCGGCCTCCAGTAGTGCTGAAATTAGAGGCATGAGCCACCCTGCCTGGCCAGGATTTCTTAAGTGATTAGATATTTAGGCAATTCTTCACTGTTTTTCCTGAAAGTTTTCAAGTAAATTGGTGCATGAATTTCTTGGAACTGAAGTAATACTGGTTTATGTTGTGGATTCTTAATTTCTTTGGAAGTTGCATTGGACGGTGAGGAAGCATGGGTCTAGATTCATAGATCTAGTTCAAATCTTGGCTGTACCAAGTATTAATTATGTGACCTTGGGCAAATTACTTAACATCTGAGAACCTCTGTCTTCCCATTAGGAAATTTGAATAATAACTTCCTCCTTACTGAATAAGAATGAGGCATTTGATAAACGTTAAATACTTTTCTTGGAAAATAACCAGGATAACTTATCACTATTGGGGTCAGTATAAAGGTCTTGAATGCTAAATCCAGGAAAGAAAATAGTTTCTTGCCAAGCAAGATCTGTCCATTCTTTTATGATGATATATATATATATAAATCCTTCTCAGAAGGGGCTACACTAACAGTTGCAATATTTCCAGCAACATCAACTGTGTGATAACTGTGGTCTTGGCAAGTTGGGCTCCTTCTCATTCTTTGGGCTGGGGTAAATGCCCACCTTCTCTGAGAGGCCTTCCAGCCACATTTTATCTGTTGTGGTTCCTCCCTCTTTCCATGGCGTCACCTGAATGACATGCTATATTTAACTTAAGGTTGTTCCTTTACTTGGTGATTACTCCCCCAAAGCCATTCATTTTTCCTTGACTTTAAAAATTTTGCCTTTACAACAGCATTTGAAGGAATGCTCAATTCATCTCTGTCCTGGCTCCCTGCTACTGTGGCAGCTGGAGATGAAGGCTAAGATAAGAGAGGTTGAGGATGGATGGGGGGGCGGGGAGAGGGTAGACAGAGGGAAAGCCTGGAAAGGAAAAAAAGGTATATTCATGGGCAGATTTTGGTGAACTGACATGGAGTCCATGGGTGGAGGATATTGTGGGACAACTGGGAGTTGAGGATTATTGAAAAGGAAGATTCATTGGGTTTGTGATCAAAGATCTTTTTGCTATTATAATTATCTTCTGAAAAAAACACACAATAATGTGACCACATATGAAAAGTTCTTAGCACACTGCCTGGCAGGTAGTGATAATCATTAAATGACAATGATGATGTTAATGAGGTGATAATAATGCAGACAATGACAGTAGTAAAATCTAGTAGAGTATCTCCTCATCTTAATTCCATTGAGTTCTGATGATATATTTTTTAAGATGATCCTTCCTGTTCGGAAGATAAATAATCTTTCTGATTTGTTTGTGTGTGTGTGGCCAGAGATCGCTGTGTATATGTGAAGGAAATCATTTATATTAGAAGTTGTCACTTTTAACTTGTCTCTTTATTTTAATTGTCTTAATGATGTAATCTTTTCATAGTTCATTATAAGTGTTGTGCTTGGCAGCTTCTAAAATGGCCCCCGATGATTCCTACCTCCTGGTATTCATACCTTTGTAATAATCCCTTTCCCTTGAATGTGGGCTTGGCAGACCTCCAGAGTGAGGAACTGAGCCCCTCAGTCCAACAAACCTCAAGGAACTGAAATTTGCCAACAGCCACGTGAGTGAGTTTGGAAGTGGCTCCACACCCAGTTGAGCCTTCAGATGAGACTGTAATTTCTGAGAGACCTTCAGTCAGAGACACTCAGTAGGGCTGTGCCTGGATCACCGACCTGCAGAAACTGTGAGATAATAAATATGTGTCATTTTTAGCTGCTTAGCTTTGGGATAATTTGTTATGCAGTGATAGATAACCAATGCAAATGTCAAGTATCATTTATTAAAGAGGCACTGCTGAAGTACCTTCTTGGAAAAATCTACCTACCAGTAGTTAGTTAGCTCAGTGGAATAGATGGGACAATGTAGGGTTCTAGTTTTGGAGACAAACTGCCTAGAGTGAGCGTCTAGGTCTATCACTTCATTGCTGGGGAATCCTAGACAAATTTCTTATATTCTTTGTGCCTTTGTTTCTAAATACATCAAATAATGGGGATGGTAATAATACTTACCTTACAGAGCTCTCACAAGAATTAAAGACTTTTCCATAAACTAAGTGCAGAAGTACACTTTACTCTATTTTTATCAGCAGGGATTGTTATCTCAGGAAGACACAGACACCAGATCTGGATGTTTAAAGAGTATATAGGTAGGACTTGTCCAGATATCTTAGGACTGAGCTCCTAAGTCATGTGTTTGGAAACAGAGGCACTCTTTTTGCAGATTCAAGGATAAGCAAGGGAGATCTTGAATCTTAGTTTTGACAAAAATTTGTCTCTAAGAACTCTGAGCCTAGATAGGAGCAGCAGAAGATAGAAAACGTAATTTTCTTTCGAAACTTCAAGCAATTAAGAATTAGCTGTTTGAAAATACTGTTCCTTTGAGTATTCTAGAAAATATTCTTTGTTCTGAGAAAATTGAATAGGTCATTTAGTTATGCAAACAGAAAGCAGAGCCCATGACTGGACAGCACATACTTGAGATGTGGTTCAAAAGAGAAAAATATCCTGTAGAGACTGTCAAAGGTTGCCTACACTGACGGCAGTTTTGCATTTCTTTTCCTAGGAAAAAACAATGTATCAAGTTTTCAGATAGTTGTTTGTTCTTGTGATATTTTGGCTGTTTTTGCTTGAGAATTGCTGATGGAAAATAAAGGAGCTATTTTTGGTGATATTCCTATGCAGAAACAGAGCTGCTGTAGGGCCAGGGACCAAGACAGGTGGAAGGCCCACAGCATGGAACATGCTTTGCCTTGGCACCTTGAAACATCACTGTTTGGGAAAGACTGGGAGATAATTCTGGACATCGATACCATCATGAGAAGCCTTTGTGAGCAGGGATCAGGGCCATGGGGGGCAGAGCAGGGACCTGCAAACATAGCAAGGCTTCACGGTTTCTGCGTTACCTTGGAAGCACTTGCACGGAAAGGGCCAGATCAGGAGATGTCTCACATAAAGAGGGTCGCTTAGAAAAATTCTGGAAAGGATTCGGTCACCAAAGGGATAGCTTGCCTAGGCGACCTTTAAGTTCTCTTCATTCTTCTGATTATATGCTTTTTTTCAAAAGCAAGAGGTGATAGAACTTACAATAGAAACAACAAAATTCTCTGATTAGGGCAGAATTGCTTTTATTCAATGAAGGGAAAGGCCTGAGCATCGCAGTACCGTTGTATTCCCGGCTCTGGGAGAAGCATAAATTGGGGGTAGGGGTGGGGGAAGCTACGCTGTCAAAAAAGTTGTATATTCATCTGTGAATGGGTAGAACGAGAAGAAACTAGTGTTTTACTGAGTGCCTATTAGACACCAGACTGACTTGACACACGCTATCTTGCTTTGCATAGCAACTCTCCATTTTGGAGGTGAGAGCTAATTTGCCTAGGGTCCTCATGTAACTGGTAAGTCGATTGAACAGCCATTGTCCCGCTCCACAGCTGAACTCTTTGTATTAAGCCATAGCGCCTAATATTTACAGTACAGATGACTGAGGACATTTATATTGTAAAGGGGAGAAGTTCAGTATTTTTTGAGCAGGGAGAGCATTCACGCACAGGTGGACTAACCAAAAACAAATGTCATCTCAGCAGCAATAAGCATACCTAGTGGCCAGATGTTGATTTCTAAATACCATGCTCCACTAAAAGGAACCAGAGCTCCTTAGAGAAATGGCTGACTTCAAGGCTAAGCAAAATGATCCCAGAACATCTTGCTGTGCCAAAAAGTAAGGAAGTACTCAGAGAATGATGGGAACAATTCAAAAGCACACAGGAGCCAGTTTTTAGAGGCTTCTACTGGTTACATTTGGGATAATATGAACATCAAAATAAATAATGGTAGTTACGGATTACAACCTACTGAATAAAGCAAGAATGCATAGCCCATACAAATAATAAAGGAAAGCGCATCTTTACAGTAGAATGACAACTAATAAATGTGGAAGGAATGATGAAATTAGAATACCAAAAATTAGCAGCTATTATAATATCAAGTCAAGCAAGAATCAATGACCACCATAAGTAACAAGTGAAAATTTGAGGAGGGACAGGAGTCTCAAAGGATCTCTCAAAAAGATACTTGTTTTTTGTTTTTTTTTTGAGTTGGAGTCTCACTCCGTCGCCCAGACTGGAGTGCAGTGGCCGCTCCCGGCCACCGCAGCCTCGACCTGCTGGGTTCCGGCGATCCTTCCGCCTCAGCCTTCCGAGTAGCTGGAACGACAGGCGCGCTCTACCACGCCCGGCTCATTTTTGAGATACTTGTTAATTACAAAGGGTAAAAGTAATTTATAGTAGAGAGATTTTTAAACAAATGAGAAAAGGAATTTGCACATGTACAGAGTAAAATGTTAACAATTGGGAATCTGGATGAAGATATGTAGGTATTCTTTGTGCAGTTCTTGTCTTTTTTCTCTCTGAAGTTATGTCAAAATAAAACAAAGAGAAAAGCAACTTTAAAATGTCCCAAATGTAACGTCTTTCCTTCTTTCATTTTTGCATCCACCATCACTTGACCTCTTTCTGAAGGGCAGGCACTAAGGAACAAGGGCAAAGAATATGGCATTTCAATGGTGCCAAATTGAGGCTTAGTGTCAAAGTGCTAAAACCCAGGCAAGAAAATGACAGACGGGAGCCTGGGAAATCCTGAGGGCAGGAAGCACTGCTCCAGAGCCTTCCTCGTGCCAAACCCAGGCCTTGGCTTTCCGAGGTCGGAAGAGCAGTTGCTGTCTGTGACTAGTGGTAACATCCTCAGGCGGATGGCAAATTTTATAATCCAAGGTGAGCTCTTGTTCATGTCTTTGCGCGATTCTTTCACCAGTCCAGCGGCACCGGCTAAGCAGGAGAACTTAACTCGTTTTTACAAATGAAGAAACCGAGGTTCAGTGACATGTTCAAGGTCAGTCTCCAGTAAGACTAAAATCCAGGTCTTCACACCTGGGTTTAGTAGATTTTTCGTGATAATAAAATCACAGGGCACTAGCAGAAAACAGTTGTTATTCCTTTCACTCTCCAAGCCGATGCTGGACATTTTTTTTTCTAGCTCAGTGTTCTTCAATGCATGACTCAAGACCTCCACCAGCCAGCAGCATCTGGGAATTTGCTAGACATTAAAAAAAAAAAAAAAAAAAAATCAGGTCTCCCCCAGACTTACTGAATAAAAAACTTTGGAAATGGGGTTCAAATATCTGTGTTTTAATAAGTGTTCAGGTGACTGTGATGCACACTGGAGTTTAGCAACTACTGCTCTAGGTAGATGTAGCATTGCTTCTTATGACAATCACCTCTTTTGATATACTACTGGTCTCTCTCAATAAAGAGTAAGCAAAACAGACTTTTGCATAGAAACAAACTTAAGGAATTTTTAAAAAGCACAATCATCATTTTTCCTGGTAAATTTCTGTCACTCCTTCATAAGCTGAGGGTTGTAAATATGATATTGGGAGCGATTGGGTTTCTTCCAGGGCCGGCCCACAGGACATGCTGGAAACGAGAGAGCAGAATTCCACGGAGTTTGCGAGGAGGGATCCATGACAGTTTCTCGTGGTCGGCCAAGTTTTTTCAAAAGCCACTTCCAAGGGCACGTCCATCAACCGGCAGCGAACCCGCTCGTCCCGGCGGGAGGCGGCAGGTGGGGCGGGGCGGGGCGTGGGGAGGAGCGACGGTCGCAGCTCCGGAACCGGCGCCTTCGCAGTGTCGCCGCCCGCCCCCGCCTCGACTCTCCCTCGAGGCCCGGCACGCGAGCGCGCAGCCCGGGCTGTCCGCGCCACCCGGCCGCCTCCCGTCGGACCCCGGGACGCCTCCGGCCGGGTCCCGCCGCGGGGATCCCGGCCGGCGCGGACTCCCGCCCCGCGGCCGCCTCCGCCCGCGACTCCGCCCCGGCCGGAGCGGCCGGCGCCCGGGCCGCCGCGGGGTGGCCGCGGGAAGATGAGCGGCCGCTCGGGGGCGGCCCGGAGCCGCCGGTAGCGCGCCGCGCCTCGCTCGGGTCCGGGCGGGCTCGGGCGGCGGGAGAGCGCGGCCACCCGGCCCCGCGGGGCACGGGCGCCCCCCGGGCGGCGCGCGGCAGATGCCCCCGAAGATGGAGAGGTTTCTGCAGATCGCGCCCCACTCCCTGGCCATCGTCCTGGGCCCGGCCCCGCCCGCGCCCGCCGCCCAGCCCCGCCGGCGCGCCGCGCGCCGCGTGGGCTACGAGGTCTTCGCCGACTTCAAGGCCGAGAACATGCAGCACTTCTGGAACAAGAAGGTCACGGCCGCGGTGGCCGAGACCTTCTTCCTGGGCTGGATCGACGAGCAGGTCCTGCTGGTCCAGGGCAAGGAGGAGCACCTGGAGGCGCTGCGCGAGGGCTGGACGCGCCGCGCGCTGCGGCCGCCCTCGGGCTTCCACATCCGCTGCCTGGGTGAGTGGGGCCGCACGCCGGGGCTCGGCCCGGCCCGCGTGGGCCCCCGCGGAGGCTCCGCCGGGCGCCCCGCGCCCCCCCCGCGCGCGCGGCCGGGGGCGGGCCGCGGCCGCCGGGCGCGCGGGCCCCGGGCGCTTCCTGGCACCCGGGAGCGGGCTGCCCCCTCGCCCCGCGCGCCCGCCGGCGCTCGCCGGAGCCTCCGCGGCGGGGCGGGGCCGGGGGCGGCCGGGGGCGCGGCGCGCCCGGGGCGGGAGAACCCCGGGCGGCCAGCGGGAGGGCGGCTCGGGAGGCGCCGGTGGCCACGGCCCCCCGGGGCGACTCAGGCGCGCGCCCGCACCCGCTCTCGCGGAGGGCGACCTCGGAACGCGCGCCGGCCTTTCGGAGAGGGACGCCGCTGGAGCGGCCGTCGTAGCTGCCCGCCTCCCGCGCGTCGCTCCGTGTGTTTGAAGGAGGGGACGCAGAGGCTCTCGGAGAAGGTCTGAGCCTCCGCGAGAAGGGAAAGTGGCGAGAGGGGAGTGGAGCCCGCCCGAGAGGTGACGTTCGCGCTTGCACTTCTGAGATCGCTGACTTGCTGTGTCTTATTGCAGGAAGTAGGGGTTCCCCCCCTTTCATTTGTGGCATCGCTTTCAGAACGCACTTTTTAGTTGTGGGCCCGGTGGCTAAAAGCGTACATAGTAAATGGTGGGTTATGAAACGATTTCAAGGAGGAAAGCATTCTTTCTAGTTCCGCGGTTTAGGAATTCTTTCCTGACATTTTGGGAGGTCAAAAGTTCAAACGCTGAGCCTATAAAGCCGCCTCCTCCATTCCCCACCGTTGCTACTGGTGCCTTCCTCTGAAGGGTCGGCCTTTACCTGCTAATGTGTCTCCCTCTCTGCGTATGGCAAATTTACAGCAGTTTTGCTTTGTAGTGTTTTGTCTATTTTTGCATAGCAGAGATGTTTACAAAGCTTCCTTTCAACTGAGCAGACAAAAAAGCTTGTGTGTTTTGTAACCTGTGCTGGATTTCAAGAGGTGCCTTAATTTTCTTTTCTGGACTTTAGCAAAATCCTCAGTCGAGTCCCTGAAATTAAGCTGCCTTAGTAAAGGTGCCAAGACTAATGCCTCTGAGACTCCACCTGCTTTTGTACTGTAGGACTGTGACACTTAAGGACATAAGAATATATGGAGTCATTTTTATGCCCCGCATAGAATATTCTACAGCATTTTAATGGTTGTCTTTGATTTTATACTTTTTCTTTTTTTGGAAAATGTCAAACATACTCAAAAGTAGTATAATTCAAAAATATGTTGAACCCCTAGGTACTCATCATCCAGCTTCCAAATTTATCAATGATTCCTGTATCCCCTCTCCAATGGAAACCACCTTGGGGACAGCAGGGCAGTGTCATTGCAAGTCTCGTTACATTTATCCCCCATCCACCTCTACCAATGCTGTTTTGAAGTTCCATGCATTATAATGATATAGTTTCATCTGCAAGTATTTCAGTATGCTCGCGTAATTTTTTCTCATTTCAACAGAATTTCTAAGTTCATAGGAATTGGTGATCTGCCAGATTAAATAAGGAGCAATAGCTTGGCGATTTTTTTTTTTTTTTTTTTTTGAGTTGGAGTCTCACTCTGTTGCCCAGACTGGAGTGCAGTGGCCGCTCCCGGCCACCGCAGCCTCAACCTGCTGGGCTCCGGCGATCCTTCCGCCTCAGCCTTCCGAGTAGCCGGAATTACAGGCATGCGCTACCACGCCCGGCTGATTTTTGATTTATTGTAGAGATGAGGTCTCGCTGCCCAGGCGGGTCTCGAACCCGCGGGCTCAGGCAATCCACTCACCTCAGCCTCCCAAAGGCGCAGGATTACAGGCTGAGCCACCGAGCCCGGCTAGCTTGGCGATTTTTAAAGGCTCCAAATTGCTGTAGTTGATTGATTTCTGCCGCCCTGCCTGGCCTGTTTCAGCTGACTGGTGGCGGCAGCACTCAGTAGCCTTGGAGCCCTGGCTACTGCCGCGCTCAGCTCAGCCCTCACCTCTGCACAGTGGGAGGAAGCAAAGGGAACCCCTCTTCCAGTGGAGGCATCAGATAAAAGAGCAGGGTGATACGGCTCGGATCCAAGTGGTAACTTTCTTTTGAACTGCCTTGGGGGCTCAGACTCTGCACTGGAATTCCAATTTTGCTTCAGTAATGATGGTGAAATGCTGGATTGCTTGAAAGATTTTATCGACTATGAAAATTCTTGAATGAAACTAGTGTCTGTTGCAGGCTTACTCGTTTTTTGCTGCCAGGTCTTTTAGTAGGCTTTGAAATTACAAAGTCTGGGAGCCACTGATGACTGGCTCACAGCCTTTTATTCTGAGCCACAATACACGTGATGACAAGTTCAAATGCTCAGAAGAAAAATCACAAGGGGGTGCCAGGGAGCCTGGCTGAAACTCTACCCTGTAAAGAGATCATGATATCTTAGGAAAAACCCCAAATTTATCTACTTTGTACAAAAAACAAGGACTCAGTTGCTCTCTGGTATTTTACTATTAGTAATACATTTCTTGCAGCATCTTTTGACCCTTTGGTCTATACTACATATATAATCAGGTCCTTTGATATTGTTTTGTGATTTTTAACTAATGATTTCCTGGAGGTGAAATGGCCATAGACCCAGACACACAAATGAGCTTTACAGGAGGCGTTACATTTTCCAAAATAAAAAGTAAAAATAAGTATGAAATCAAGTTTCAAAGAAAACTACTAAATTCAAGTTGTTGAACTTGAATTAAACTCATCAGTCACCAATAGCCCTCTATTCACATTTTATTATTCTCACGGTAGGCAAGGTTTAGTTGCAAAATCTGCTTGTGTTTCTGGTGGCTTCTTTGATCCCCCCATAGTGAGTGGTCATGCAGTTGTTGTACTGGATCCTGCCACCACAGAGAGGAGAGAGGTGGCTTTGCTATGTCCTGATCGTGGTTGTCCTGGGTGGGTGCTCTCACACTACCCCCCGGGGAGAGGCTCCCTGGAGAGGCACGGAGAGGTGTGCTGGGTGCCTTCTCCTGGTTGTGCTACAGCACAGTTGAGGCAAGCCTGCCGTTTTGCAACAGGATTTGCCAGGAGTCCGTATTTTATTGTGTAACTTGAAACATCTGTGTTGAAATAGCAAACATTTTGGTGCCTGTAATTCCCAAAGTATATGGTTCTAGCCAACTGTGACATTTCAGGTGAGAGTTGAGCAGCAAGGAGGTGATTACTGGATTCAGCAAGAAGCAGGGAACTGAGCTACTCAAAGGCGAAATGGTGTTTATTGAGTGCTCGCTGGTGCCAGTTTCCGTGGCACTCCCAAGGACGGGAAGACTGCTGCATGAGGCATGCATTCGTTTTGGGATTCTGACATAAGAAGCCATGAGTGTGCTAAATGCCTTGAGGACTTTTTTTTTTTTTTGGTGAACTGGTAGGGGAGGTTTCCCAGGGATGAGACTTGAGCTTGGCCTTGTGCGGATGGGGAGGAGTTGGAGTGGAATCAGAGTAGGAGGGCTTTCCCTGTGGGGGGGGCAGGAATGGGGAAGGAGGGTGGTTGTACATATCTGTCTCTGTATCTTGTGATAGGGTAAAAGCACGCACGTAGGCGTAATTTGTTCCTGATCACCGGAGGCTGATCACATATTTTGGGGTTTAAAAAAAAGCCAGACTCGGTGGCTCAGCCTGTCATCCCGCGCCTTTGGGAGGCTGAGGTGAGTGGATGGCCTGAGCCCGCGGGTTCAAGACCCGCCTGGGCAGCGAGACCTCATCTCCACAATAAATCAAAAAATCAGCCGGGCGTGGTAGCACATGCCTTGTAATTCCGGCTACTCGGAAGGCGGAGGCGGACGGATCGCCGGAGCCCGGCAGGTCGAGGCTGCAGTGGCCGGGAGCGGCCACTGCACTCCAGTCTGGGCGGCGGAGTGAGACTCCAACTCAAAAAAAAAAAGAAAAAAAAACACACACGGAAGTTTGTTATATGCAAACCAGCATGCCTCAGTGCTCACTATGTTTTTCCTTTTGATCTTCACCTGTTCAAGTAGTTAGGACCAAATATGCTTTTTAGATTTAAAATCAACTTCTTTTTTTGTATTACAAAATTGTTTTCAACATGTGGGCATCAAATATTTATTCTCTTCCAAAATTTTTAATACATTTTCTCAAAAAGAGTTGCTTTCTTAAAGGGGTTTCTCCAAGCAGTAAATTTTCAGGACTTAATTGTATTTAAAAAATTGTATACTCAAAAAACATTTGTAAGGCTGGGCGTGGTGGCTCATGGCCGCAATTCGAGAATTTTGGAAGGCTGAGGTGGGAAGATCCCTTGAGCCCAGGAGTTTGAGACCAGTCTGGGCAATGTAGTAAGACCCCGTCTCTACTAGAATATCAAAAAATTAGCTGGGTGTGGCAACATGTGCTTTTAGTCCCAGGTATTTGGGAGTCTGGGGTGGAAGGATCACCTGAACCCAGGAGATTCAGGCTGCGATGAGCCATGACTGTGCCATTGCACTCCAGCCTGGGCGACAGAGTGAGACTCTGACTTAAAAAAAGAAAAATTGTATACTAAAAAAAGGTATTGTTCAAGAATTTAAGTCAACTCAAAATGGAACAATATTCCTGCCTAACAGTTGTTCTAAAGCCTTTTGAATCATAGGTATTGATTCATTCAGTGACTGGAGCACCTACCGTTTCCTAGGATGTGTCCTAGGCACTGCAGTGGAGAACAAATCAGACACAGTCCTTGCACTTTGGGAGGTTCCATGCACTGGGACAACAGACATTTAAAACATTTAACAGCCTGTAGTCCCAGCTACTTGGGAGGCCGAGGCAGGAGGATTGCATAAGGCCAGAAGTTTGAGACCAGCCTGAGCAGGAGAGTGAGACCTCCATTTCTGAAAAAATAAAAAATAAAAAACTAGCCAGGCATGGTGACACATGCTTGCATTCATAGCCACTCTGGAGACTGAGTCGGAGGATTGCTTAAGCCCAGGAGTTGGAGGCCGCAGTGAGCCTTGATCGCACCACTGCACTCCAGCCTGGGTGATAAAGCAAAACACTATCTTAAAAAAAAAAAAGAAAAATGTAAAAAAATTAAAAATTAAACAAAGAAATAAGAATTTCAGATAGCCGTAAGTTCTATAAAAATTGAGCTGGTAAAAAATAGTGATGGGGAGAAATGACAGCATACCTAACATTTATTGATCACTAACTATTTTCTGAACACTTTGTTTTATGATCTAATCTTTAAGACACCTATGCTACTTAGGTATCATTATTTTATCCATTTTACACATGAGGGCGTTGAGGAACAGAAAGATGAGTGTTTCTTCCGGGATGCCTGATTCGTAAGTGACAGTGTCAGAATCTGGGCCCAGGAAGCTGGATGCTGGAATGAGTGTTTTGAAAGACTACTCCGTCGTCCTTCATTGGAGGTGACATTTAACCCGTGAGGCAGGTATCAGTCAACTAGCAATGACAGAGGAACAGATGGGAATCAGCTTGATGTGCTGGTGGAACAGAAAAGACAGCTGGCGGAGTTGGGCATATTGAGCCAGGGAGAGGTGGAAGGTGTGACTGGAGCCGAGGTTGGGGAGGTGGCCATGGATGCGTCCTAGGGGCTCTGCAGCTTTTGGTCTGTGGTGAGACAGCAGAGACATCCAGTGGGTGTAGTGCAGTGGGCTAGGGTCTGTAAAAAATCCACAGATGTTTAACGAGGGCACCACTCTTAGAGAAGCTTTCTTCTCATGTTAAAACCATAGGATTCGATCTCAGCAGCGAACAATGATGCATTTAAAGCTTTATGGACTTCTTGCTAGTTGTAAAAAACATTTTTATGATTTACCTCACTCTGGCTCAGATATTTCAGCAAAGGTGTGTCAGTTTCATTGTCATAAAGCATTTAGAATGAACTTCTGAGATTCTAGGCCTTGCTGTGATCCATGAGAGTCTTGCAAAAATATATACATTTCACTGCTTACCCTTAATTATGATCTTGAGCACATGTTTGTTTCCTTATGGGTTTACTTTGAGTTTGGAAAGCAAATTGTATCAAGAAGTACATTTACCAGTTCTTTAAAAAGAGCACACGAATCTGAAAGGGTGTCTGTATCTCATGAAAGGGTGAAAGCGTGTAGGTGTTATTTTGCTCCTGATCAACGGAGGTTGATCACATATTTTGGGGTTAAAAAAACCGGGGAAATTTGTTATGTACAAACCATTTGCAGCAAGGAATTTTAAACATTTTCATTCTGCCTAAAATATCTCACACAGTTATCATTTGGTTGCCTTAAAAATAGAGTTAGTTACTTGAACATTGGAGATTGTTCTTGCAGCCTTCTACTCAGTTTATACATTTGTGAAATAGGTTTTGAACCCCTTTCTTATAGTTCTAGATGTGGTTTAATTGAAGGCATTCCTTAATTTGGGGTAACTAACGGTCTGGTTTATAGTTTATCTCAATGAGGAATAAGTGGTTATATTGATAGGGTGCAAGCTATGGATCTCATCTATCAACGTGTAGTGTACTATCATAATATCTGTATCTAGATCTTTAAGAAGGTGCTATGCCAAGAGCTTTTAATCCACTTGAATGTCACTGGCCTGGGAGGAGCTGACTTAAACAGCTCTTGTTATCTTGGTATCAGGCTTTCTGGATACCAGTAGCTTTATAGACCAGTAGAGCTGAACTCTGTCAAAGGCCAGAGCTAGCGGTGCCTCTTTGAAGAATTTGATCAACAAGTTAGATAAAGAGGACTCACCCAAGACTTGGGGTGTTGAAGATGAGGCTTAACTTCGTAGGAGCACAGATCCCAAAATTGCGTGGTGGTAGACATCAGGCTTAGCAGACCCCAGGTCTTGAGGTGTTCTTATGATAGTACCTTTATGGAAGCATACTTCTGGACTGTCAGTTTCACTCTTAAGACCCAAATAAACATGACAGAATTCCTCTATTTTCTCTATTTATTGTGAAGACCCTATAATTTTCCAAAACAAGAGCCTGTTGATGTTAAATGACATGTCCCTTTAAGCAGGATGTCATTTCCCTTTCCCCAATATCACACGTGTGATGAGCACATGTTCCTTAGTCCATCTCCAGGGTGTGGATGATAGTAATTACTAGTTAGTCCAAGATAACCTTCTGAACCTGGGGGTCCTTGGAAGTCACTAATGGCATCCCAGCATCTTGAAGGGGTGGAATCCAGTGTGGAAGACTCCATTTTCTTTTTTTTTTTTTTTTTTTTTTGGACTTAGAGTCTCACTTTTTGTCACCCAGGCTGGAGTGCAGTGGCATACTCACAGCCACCGCAGTCTCGACCTGCTGGGCTCCGGTAATCCTTCTGCCTCAGCCTTCCAAGCAGCTGGAACTACAGATGCATGGTACCACGCCTGGCCAGTTTTTGTGATTTACTGTAGAGACGAGGTCTCACCAAGTTGCCTAGGCTGGTCTCGAACCTCCAGGCTCAGGCAATCCTCTTGTCTCAGCCTCCCAAAGTGCTGGAATTATAGGCTGAGCCACCGCACCCAACCGAGACTCCATCTTCTTACACCTGAGCTTGTGCAGCTTCTGTCTTCAGTGAGTCCAGGGACACTGAGAAGGTGCTGGCTCGAGTCTGTGCACTGAGTGTAGCCGTTCTCTGCTTGGATACTCCTGAGGAGATCTGCTATCTTGTAGCATTTCCTCTTGTCATGGCCACCCTTCCTCCGTGTCAGGCGCCTTCTTTCTTCTTCACATCCCTACTTTCCCTCTAGGGTTTGGACAATTTTTCCTTTCAGACCTTTGCAACAAAAGGTTATGATTACATCTCTGCCTTTCTATGTAAAGGTCCCCCCAGCCCCCAAATTTTGGGGACACAAAAGGTCCCTTTACGGATCCATTTCCAGGACAATAGGACCAGCACATGCCCTTGTAGGGAAAGTCGTCTTCAGAGAGGCCAGGCTACCTCCCACGCAGGAAGTGGCCTTCATGAGTCCAAGAGGGTTTTCTGACACCTTCCTGTTGAATAAGGGAGGAACAGTTCTGTATATTTAGAGGTGACACTATTGCTAATGTAATTTCCAAGAGAAATGTTTATTTTCTGGTTTTAATTTAATTTAGTTTAATTTAATGTTTTAAGTCAGGGTCTCACTCTATTGCCCAGGCTGGAGTCCCGTGGCATGATCATGGCCCACCACAGCCTTGACCTCTTGACTTCAGGTGATCCTCCCATCTCAGCCTCCCGAGTAGCTGGGACTACAGATGCACACCACCACGCCTGGCCAATTTGCTGATATTTTGTCGAGACGAGGTCTCACTCTGTTGCCCATCCCGGTCTCAAACTCTGGACTCAAGTGATTCTCCCACCTTGGCCTCTTAAAATGCTGAGGTTGCAGGCATGAGTCACTGCACCTGGCCTCAAATGTTTATTTATGTACAGAAATCCCCAAGCTTTTGGATGCTACCCTTTTCGGAATTTTTTCTACACCTGGACTGTCCTGCAGTTCTTGCGAGTCGTGTGTTAGTCAAAGCTGCTGGTAGCCAGCTCCAGAGCCGCACAGGTTTGCAGCGGCTCCGGCCACTGCTTCTCTTACTTCCTTCCCTTAGGCGACACCATCTCAAGGGGACACTTGTACTTTGTCCCCACAGTCACGGAGTCACTGACCTTCCAGCTCAGCTTCTTGATATCTCCTGCTTGTTTGGCGACCTGGTAGATGGATGGAGCTGGGAGAGGCTAAGCCTGCGGACGGTGGGGTGGACAAGGTGAATGGATTGGGGCCCGAGGTGCTCTTGAAGCAGAAGGTGTAGCAGGGGGGGCTGGTGGGGGGAGATGGGGACATGGCAGATGGTGCCTGTCTATGACTAGAGCTGAAAATGGCAGGGACAACATGGAGGAAGAGGAAGACTGGGCAGCAGGGTGGTCTGTGAGTTTGGGAACTGTCTGGTATATGTGTGGTTGCAGGATGGCTGCAGGGTGGACGGAGTCTTGCTGTGAATCAGACCCCTTTCTTGGCAGTTTCGTCTGCCCAGGAGATCAGGCTGAGTCCTCTGCATCCTCTCAGCTAGTCTCCAAATGGCCACTGAGGGAGGGAGCTAATGCGTGTTCCCACAGCAGAGGGGTTTTCCCCCTTGTGTGAAAAGAACTGCCTGGACTGTTTACCTTGACTTTTTGTTTCTTTTTTTTTTTAAATCTCTGTTCAAACAAGACACTTCTGGACTCCTGAGGAAGTGAAAGGATTATATAGCTCAGTGAACACTGCTGTCCTTCTGGAAGGAAATTCCAATGCCTATCTCACTGGCTACAGTTTCACCTCTCTATAATCTGATTATATTTCTAATATTCATTCAGATCCTTGCTGTTGCCTTCTGCCTTCCAGGTTCTGATGACTGATTATTTCCCCTTCGGTTCATCTTGTTTTGGCCTTGATAAGCTTGGAAGGCCTTGGAAAGCCTGATGACTTTGGAGTTAATACAGAACCCAGGAGACCCGAAGGATTCTTTTCTTGTTACGGGAGACTTTATGACCAGCTTCATTCGTCCTGGTTGATCACTTTCCTTTCATCACAGCCTGGTTATTAATTTGTTGAAAAACGTTTGTCCAAGGAAAGTCTTTAATAGTTAGTGGACTGTGAAGTAATGTAGAAAATGTAGACAGCAGTCCTTTTTTAAATGTAGAAAATGAAGTAATGTGGAAAAACAAAAGCATTACTTTAAAAACCATGTCTGCTCCCACATAATGATGGTTACTGTACCATCTTTGTTTTATTTTTGCCTGTCTTTAACATTTCCTCTTATATCGAAAAAGGAACAACCTAGAAGACAGTCTTTATGTGATATACTTCGTCTTGTTAAAGACAGTCTTCATGTGATATACTTCATCTTGCTACCCCTACTTCTGAGTTGGGAGGGATGGAATAGGGAGGAGGGGAAGAAGAATGAACTTTTCTTGATGTTTACTATATGCCGGAGAGTGTTCTATGTCTTGTTTAATATTTACAGAGATAGTGCTAATATTACTTCCATTTTGCAGAAGAGGAGACTGAGACTCAGGGAGTAGCCTGGCATGAGCAAAGGTTCTCAAATTCAACCCAGTATTCTGACTTCTGAGTCTGAGCTGTTAACCTTTTAGGTGGTTCAGCCTTGTAATCCCGCGCCTTTGGGAGGCTGAGGTGAGTGATTGCCTGAGCCACGGGTTTGAGACCCGCCTGGGCAGCGAGACCTCATCTCTACAATAAATCAAAAAATCAGCCGGGCGTGGTAGTACATGACTGTAATTACGGCTACTCGGAAGGCTGAGGCGGAAGGATCGCCGGAGCCCAGCAGGTCAAGGTTGCGGTGGCCGGGAGCGGCCACTGCACTCCAATCTGGGAGACCGAGTGAGACTCCAACTCAACAAACAAAAAACAAAAAACAAAACTGCATGTGGGGGTAGGGGGATGGGATTAACAGTAGCAAATATCTGTCTGGGGAAGGGGAAACACCTCTTATCAACAGGGTGTCTGAATGAAACGTAATTGTACACCTAACCCTTAACTGTACCCCACAAAACCATAATAAAAAATATTGATTTAAAAAAAAACAAAAACTGATTAAAATGACATCAAAAAAAAACCAAACTGCATGTCATTTCTGCTGGACAAAGTTTGGCTTTGTTCACTAGCACTGATATACACAGATTTTTCTCTTGTACTGTGATTTCTTCTGAATGTTAAACATAGTAGACTCATTTGTATTATGACTTATGAAGCTTATATCTCTCCAAATATATCTCACCAAATAAATTAAGCAGAGTACCAAGCATCATACTGTAGCGTTGATATTTTAAGCCAGACAAGCAGTGCTGCTTAGAATGTCTATGGAGAAGGATGTGAACATTGGGGTGACTTGCAAGTGGAGGTCTAGTCCAAAGAGTTTTAAGATGCAGCCTCAGCAGGTGACTACAAGGTAGTGGCAATCCAGATGTGGATTCAAAGAGTTGCCAAACAGGAGCCTTGGAAAGTAATGATAAGAACAATTGTGCAGCCGGCTAATCAGTATTTCAGTTTAGGGGGGAAAAAAAAACCAGTGCAAGCCAGGTGCGGTGGCTCATATCTGTAATCCGAGCACTTTGGGAGATGGAAGCGAGAGGATTGCCTGAGCTCAGGGATTCAAGACCAGCCTGGGCAACTTGGTGAGACCTCATCTCCACAATTAAAAAAAAAATAGCTGGGCATGGTGGCACCTGCCTGTGGTTCTAGCTACTTGGAAGGCTGAAGCAGAAGGATCACATGACCCCAAGCAGGTCAAGGCTGCAGTGGCCGTGAGCGTGCCACTGCACGCCAGCCTGGGTGACAGAGTGAAACTCCAACTCAAAAAAAAAAAGAAATAAAGACATGGTAGAGGGTATTGAGAAAATTGTTTTAATGAAGAATTGGGATACGGTGCTAGAAGGAAATGTAATTTACATTGTTCTTCACCGTCTTTTATTTTTCTTCTTTTTTGAGCATCCAGAATTACCTTCGTGTTTTTAGATTCTATGAGTAAGCAAATTATCAACATTATTTTGCTTAATCTAATTCAAAGACATTGCTTCTCTAGTTAGGTATTTTTATTTTTTGTATAAAAGTTTATATTGAGTCTCTTAAGTGTGAAAGAATTGTTTGTCTTGAATGTTTCCAAATAAAAAAATATTAATTTGGTGTGGTGGAATGTATTTCAGTTACTTTTGGTTATGGTGCCAGAAAAACTTTTCTCTTTTAAAAATTAGTAACATAAGATATAGGTTCTGTGAATGAAATATGATGCATTGTATGATTTATATAGTACATGGATATTCTATAAATATAAGATATAGAGTCATTAAAGCTATGAAATTGCTTTTGATTATAGCCTTGATATGTAATATTCATATTGTTTTGGTCATTTAAGTAGTCTGTAATTCATATATTTATCTTCTTTGACACAGTATCTATCTTGAATTAGTTTCTTTGTCCCTTTTTGCCCCTGAAAAATGTCTTTAAAAAACTGTTTTTATTGATTTCTCATATTATTTTATAGTTGTCAATGTTGACTCTAATATGTGTTTTTTTCAAATTTACTGACATTTTTATTGTCGCCTAATTAGAGATCAAGTTTCTACGTTTCAAAGAAACTTAGGGATTTTTAAAATAAGGTGTGTGTGTGTCACATTTTGTTATAAAATTTATGTGCATTGAATTTATTATGTTCAACTCTGAATTAGATTTTGTGGGTTTTATTTGTCAAAGACTGTGATAAGGGCTAAAGTCAGCTAAAAATTATGTAATTTTTATCTTTATGTATTTGACATTTTGATTTCTAACACCTATCTTTATTATTGATGTTATCTTTTATTTTATTTATGTATTTTTAGAGTTGGGGTGGGTCTCACTTTATTGCCCAGGCTGGAGTGCAGTGTCATGATCATGGCTCACCTCAGCCTCAAACTCCTGGGCTCAGGTGATCCTCCCATCTCGGTCTCCTGAGTGGGCGTGTGCCACCACTCCTGGCTGATTTTTTATTTTTTGTAGAGACGGGTCTCGCTGTGTTGTCCAGGCTGGTCTTCAACTCCTGGACTCAAGCAATCCTTTCGCCTTGGCCTCCCAAGGTCTTGGGATTACAGGCGTGAGCCACTGCAATTGTCCAATTTTATCTTTTATATATATACATACACATGCATAATTGTATATTTTTACATATACATATTGTAATATGCACACTGACATGCATATACATATACGCTTAGCATAAAATTCTCTCTCATCCTTTTTGCCTTGAAACATTTCCCCAAAATTAACGTTGCTACCTCTGCTTATTGCTTGGTGTTACCACCACCTTTTTCTTTTTAATCCATTGTATTCTTTTGTTTTTGTGTTTTATATGCAGGATATAGTTACATTATGAAATTTAATCCAATATCAATAATTTTATCTTTTTAGGGACGTTGAACCCTTAAGTGAATTCTAATAAGTGAGTTATTTGCTGTTGTTTAAAACTTCTTATTTTGGGTATTCTCTTTGTTAGTTTCCCTTGCATTTTCTTTGTGTTTCTACCTTTCCGTAGACTGCTTGCCTTTTTATCCCATCCTATGGCTTAGAATGACACTTTTCAAACTTTCTGTGCTAAATGATTAGCTTAAAAATATTTCCAGTACATCTGGGACCAACAATTTTGTAAAATACAATAAAAATGAATAATTAAAAATAAAAATAAAATACAAATAGTAACTTACCTTTTTTATGACTAGACTCAGAAGACTTAATTCAAGTCCTCTGTCAGATTGCTGTAACTCTTTCTAGATGCTTTCCGTTTCTGCGTTATCTCATGGTGGACCTATCACAGGTTGTCCCAGATTGTGCTTGGAAGAGCACTGGTTTAGAGGCTGCTTACTGCTTTTAAGTACTTACATATAAGTCTACCTTTATTTTATCTATTCATTAGCACAATGCATTTTGATTAGTTATATAAAATGAGGAATTTAGTGTGATTTTAGTGTGATTTTTAGCGTGATTTTTTTTCTTCCCCACCCCATTTTCCTATTTCTGTCGGGACTGAGCTTGTAGACCTAAGCAGTCTTTTAACACTTTATAATGAATGTAATATTTTAGAATACCATTAACCAACTTGCCGATGTTGGGTTATTAAATTAAATATTAATTTGTAGATACCTCTGACTTTTTACTCTGATCTTCTTCTACTTCTTTCTATAGCAGTGGATAATATTTAGTTGCAGAGTACTCAAATTAGCAAACACATTTTAATCATAAAAATAATGCATGCTCAATAAAAAAATTAAACCAAATAAATTGCTTAAGGTTAAAAAGATGAGTTTCCGGCTCACCATCCCCGGTGCTCTTCCCTGATCTGTAGAGTCTACCATTGTTGACAGGTGGGTGTGCATCCTTTAGAAGTCCCTGTGACTACGAAATCAGGAACTTTGTTTCTGCCTCCAGGTATCCCAGTGCCTGGCTCTTGGTAGCTATTTCTTTCTTATTTTCTTTTTTTAATTTTAAAGATGTGGGATACCATTCAGGATTAGGGATACAAGTGGTTATCATGCAGGTGAAGTTTGGGTCTCCCTTTGGTTCCCACTTTGCCTGGTTTGAGATCTGGTACCCTTATTGATGTTATGTGCCCCTCCCACTCCCCTGGCAGTTTCTTGGCAACTATTTCTAATGAATCCACATGTAAACAAATATGTGTGTGTGTGCTTTGTGTGCCTGTAACACATGTTCTGCAAACTGGTTAATTCACCTAAAGATTTATCGTGGGCACTTCCACAGTTCCTTACTCCTGAATATTTAGACTCTGGATTTTACTTGCAAAATGAAAAGATTAAAAACATGAATATGCCCAAAAAAAGGAACAAAGAAGAAGTCTGAGCACTCACTAGTTGCTTAGTACTGTATTATTATTTATTTTAATCGGGATATTGATCTTAAGAGATCGGGGCTGTCATTACTCCCATTTTATAGAGAAAACTGAGACAGAGAGGTTAAGTAACCTGCTGATGGTTGGTGTCACTCAGCCGGTGGCAGGTGGAGCCAGGATTCAAACCCAGGCCTTTGGATGTCAGAGCTCACTAGTTTGCTAGACCAGCCCTCGTAAGCATTGTTCACATTTCCATTGTGTGTGGGTCTTTATCTCGGTTGTGACACATTCTGAAAGAGAAACAGTGGTGTGCTGTTGAGCTTGTGTGCACAAGAACGCTGGCACAAGCTTGCCTGATGCGGCTGTGACATGTGATCCTCAGGTGTGCCCATTCCTGTGCCCAGCACTCATTTTCTCCCCCCACTGTCTGGATTTATTGTGGGCACTTCCACGATTCCCTACTCCTGAATTTTAGACTGTGGATTGTACTTGCAAAACGAAAAGATAAAAAAATGAATTTGTCCAAAAAAGTCACGAAGAAGAAGTCCGAGCACTGACTAGTTGCTGGGTACTGGGTAGTTCCGTAAGCCTCACTAGTTCAATAACATCTCCTCACTCCTCTCCTCGGGTGAGGCCAGAGCGATGTCCTCTGGTGTCATGGTGCTTCGTGCCACTGTGTTAAGGACCAGTTTCCTCTGACCCTCCCTCCGTGTCTCTTCGAGGTTTTAGATGTCGGTGGACTTAGGAATCACCTGGGAGGCGTATTGAAACTGACAACAACCCTGGAGGTTTTAATGAAAACTCTGTGGTTTTATCAATCACACCAGGAAATTTGGATGTGGGAGGCATGAAAATCTACTTGGAAAAGGGCAGCTTTGCAGAGGGAAGGGTCCTCACAGGAGAGCAGTGGAGCGTCTTGTGTGAGTTAACTCCAGCTCCGAGAGTTCTAACACACCTCAGAAAGGACATTGCAATGAAACGGTATTTTCTTTGAATAGTAAGGGCTTGTGTCTGAGAGTCCGGTCTAGTGAGCACAGGTGCTCTTGAGAACGTCACTCTTCCATTCAAAACATCCAGGGTTCACTGTGACCAGCCCTGTGGCTGGGCGTTGCAGAGGAAGCAAAAATGGAAGCCACAGAAACGGGCCCTCAAGGACTGTGTGATCCAGCCCTGGGAAGCAGGCAACTGTTTGAGGTTCCTTGGTGCTTCAGGAGAACAAAGGCAGGCAAAATAGTGGATGGGGGTAACTATTTACACATCCTCTTCAAATTCCAGTGTGTGCCAGCACCCTCAGCCTTGGGCCCGCCCTGCTGGCAGGTTCTAGCAGGTTCTATCACAGGAATGCCCTGTGGAAAGCAGGGTCCCTGCGGGTCCCTCTCTGGCTGTCCAGGGCTTTTCCCACCTACCCCAACTGCCCTGTCCTGTGTGCTCAGGAACCTGCCTGAGCAGAGCCCTTGTGGGCCAGAACAAACACGGCTCCTCCTGTGCATTCAAGCAGTCACTTGGCGTCGGGCTCAGTTTTCTGCATCTGCATTTTACACTTAATAGTTAAGGAGATAATTTACCTATATTCAGATGTTACTTAAATGTATTTGGTCTCATTTGTGTAATTTTCTTGCATGACAACGTAGATAATGTGGTTTGGAAAAATGCCCCAACAGCAGGCAGCGCTGTGGAGTGTGGTAGCCGCTCCTCGTGGAAAAAGAAACATTAAAATGAATATTCAAAAAATGAAACGCCAGGAACTATTGAGAAATGTAAAAAAAGGTGGCTTATTTTTCAATCTGAAATTTAGAACTTAAAAAGTAATCTGTGTACAAAGGTGACTTTATGAAGGTGAGGATTGCTTTGATACATTTTCTTTTCCTTTTTAAAAAAGTTTGTATTTAAATAGAGACGGGGTCTCATTATATTGTCCAGGATGGTCTTGAATTCCTGGGCTCCAGCGATCCTCCTGCCTCGGCCTCCCAAAGTGCTGGGATCATAGGCACGAGCCACCACACCTAGCCAGATAAAACGTTTTAACTGCTAACTTTTGACCTCTGAAATATTCTTCTAAAAATTGGATGATGAGCATCATTTATTTCCAAAAAGTGATAGATTTTTCTATGGAAGACTGTGAAATATCAGCTTTTTGTAAACCATTCACAGTGAACTGAAGTTGTATAGTTCATCTCTCACATAGTCACTGCCATTTTTACCAATGAAGAATTAAATACCCTTTTTGGTGGTTTCCCTTTGACCTTGTAGATAGAGCACTAGTGTGCAAATTAGATTATTCTGTGGTTAAGTAAACCCATAATCTCTACCAGTGATCCCGAGGAAGTGAAGTGGAGAGAGATCACTATAGCTGCTACCTTGCGGTTGCAGGGAGCAACCGGTGTAAGTGTGAGTTGGTAAAATGTCCAGTTTCCGGCCAGAAACCCCTCTTGTTGTGTTGATCTAGACTGGGGGCTGTTGAAGAGGCTCCTGCCTGATGTCAGAGTGGACATTATTCGATGACACTTGAAGCACTGTGAGGAAGACCATCCTTAAGTGGTAAGTGTAGGAACCACTGCAACAAGGTCCTGCCTGGGAGAGAGGTTGGGCTTAACTCTGAACACAGCACGGGCAAGTGGCAATTTACAGCCCCAGAGCAGAGTGGGGGTCAGTGGATGGAAAATGACTAAGAAGAAACAAGGTGGGGGTGGTGGTTTGAACATGTCCCCCAAAGGTCACGTCTTGGAAACTTAATTTCCAAAGCCGCAGTGATGAGAGGGGCACCTTTAAGAGATGATTAGGTCTTGAGGGGTTTGCCCTCATGAATGGGTTTGTGCCATCATCTCAAGAGTGGGTTAGTTATCACCAGAGTGGGTGCCTGATAAAAGGATGAGTTGAGTTCTCCCTTTCTCTCTCTCTTTTTCTTTCTCTCTCCCTGTGTTATGCCTTCTGTCCTTTTATGACACGGCAAAAGGCCCCCACAAAACGCAGCCCCTTGATGTTAGACTTCTCAGCTTCCAGAATCGTAAGCCAAATAAACCTCTGTTGTTTACAAATTACCCAATCTGCGGTATTCGGTCATAGCAGCACAAAGTGGACTAAGACAAGGGGTAAGGGGGTTTTGGCTAAACCAACCTGACAGGATTCTTGGTAAAGATAGTCCAGGGTGAGTAGACAGCAGCTTGGGGGATGGTGAGGATGAGGAACCTTGTCAAAAATCAGGAGTTGGGGGTTCTCGTCAAACTGACATCCTTTTATAAGGACGTACGTAGATGGGCCTAGGGTTCAGGAGCCTGACTGAAATTTGGCCAGGCAAAGAGTTGCTGTCAGTGGCTAGGCTTTAAAGAACTGGGAAGGATGATGGAGGGTAGCGGGCACCGACACTAACTTATTCTAAGAAGACTGTATCAGTGTGATTTGACAATTGAAATTTTGTTTGTTTGCCAGTTTATACTGTATAAGTATCTTAGATCTAGGATTCAAAAGCAAAAAGGTCAGGGGTGTTGGCACTGCTACTGGGTTAAATTGACTTACAGAGCAAGCAGCACCCTCAGGCAATTCTAGAAAGAGATCTTCAGATGTTACATGCACCCGGTATTTGGTCCCGGCCCAAAGTGTGAGGTGTCATGCCATTCCTTGGGGTGACAGATTTTGGTTCTTGTCACTCTCTTCTGTTTTTAATCTCTCATCTCCTTCGTGTGGAAGAGATTACTTGTGTTTAAAACTATTTATGCCAAATCAGGAGGTATATAGAGGCAGGAGGGAGAATGGTAACTTCTTGTAATAGGTAAATCTTCAGTTTGAAGAAGTCCACAAAGACAAATTTATTGGTGATGTTATCTCAGCAATATGACAAGTGAGAAAATGTTTCTTGGAAAAAAGTTTAATTCATGAATTTTTTTCTCTCCTTCTTTTAAAAATGGATACTTTGTCTATCTCTTTGATGCTATGGAAGAAACAACACTCAGAAAACGCCAAAAGTTCTTTGTTTTCCTAAAATAATATCAATTTCTTTCATTCTCAGAATGTGCCCTTTTGAAAAAAAAGGCCAAAAGTAAGACAGTCCAACAGTATGTAGCTATATTTGTAGTGAAAATGTAACAGCAGATTTAATTGGTAAATTTACATGTAATTTGAGTAAACTCTAGCCTTATATTTATTTTAAATATACTGAAACTGGTGAATAATTGATAAGGTCACAATATGCATAATGCCTTTTGAAATGCCTACACTATTTAAAGGATTTTAGATTTGTTTAAAAGTGTGATAAAATAAATATGAAATTTATTTATTTTTATTTTATTTTATTTTTTTATTAATCAATATTTTTTACTTTGGTATTGTGGGGTACAGCTAAGGATTAGGTATACAAATATGTTTCATTCAGGCACCCTTGTTGATAAGGGGTGTCTCCCCGTCCCCAGACAGATATTTGCTACCGTTAATCCCACCTCCCTCCCCCCCCATAGTTTCCCACCACTGTCAGTCATTTTCTTATAGTATTACATTGGATGTTCAAGGTCCACTATATGAGTGAGAACACGTTATACTCAGATCTTTGTTTCCGTGAGAGGTTACTCAGTATTAATAGACTCTAGTTCCATCCAGGTTGCTGCGAATACATGATTTTGTTCTTTTTTATGGCTGCATAGTATTCCATCGTGTGTATGTACATTTTTTTAATCCAGTCCTCTTTTGATGGACAGCATGGTTGCTTCCAGGTGTTTGCTATTGTGAACAATGCTGCAGTAAACATACGTGTGCAGGTATCTTTTTCATTGAGTGATGCAAATCAAAACCACACTGAGATACCACCTAACTCCGGTCAGAATGGCAATTATCAATAACTCAAAAAATAACAGTTGCTGGAGAGTGTGTGGCGAAAAGGGAACACTCCTACATTGTTGGTGGGAGTGCAAACTAGTGCAACCTCTGTGGAAAACAGTGTGCCGATTCCTAAAAACTCTAAATATCAACCTCCCATATGACCCCGCAATCCCCCTACTGGGAATATACCCTGAAGAACTCAAATAAATACTAAATCTTTAAAAAGTTTTTCTTTTCTCAATTAAAATTTCTGAAAGTTTATTAGTAAAATTTATTAGCAGATGCTGATAAGATGTGCGTGACGTTATTTCTGAAGAGCAATTGGATGTGAATCGGTGAGTTCACATAACTTCGTTGTTAGAATGTAGATTTGCACCAGCCAATCTGAGGGTCAAGGGATGATCTATTCAAAAAATGCTTCACTTTGACTTCCAAGGAGAGGGATGTAGAGTGTGTTCAGTTGTAAGAAAGAGAGACCGTGAGCGATTTTTTCTAAGCCCTGACCCTGTGTCCTCAAAAGTTCTGAACTCTGAAGCATGAATGCGTCCTTTGTAGCGTTGGTAACACATCTAATTTTCCAAGTACATAGGCCATTGTGCTAACTTCTTCCTCATGCCAAAAAGATTGTCCAAGCATTTCAATTAAGGCACTGCCTTCTCAAGTCATAAAAATTGAAAATTATCATTCGTAAAATCAATTACTTTTAAAAATTGGCATTTATAGTTAGTTGTTCATATCCATGGATCCCACATCTGCAGATTCAACCAACTGCAGATGGAAAACATTTGGAAAAAGCCCTATAAAAATAATACAATTTTTTTTTTGAGTTGGAGCCTTACTCTGTCATCCAGACCAGAGCCCAGCCTTAACCTGCTGGGCTCTGGCGATCCTTCCGCCTCAGCCTTCCAGTAGCTGGAACTATAGGCGTGTGCTACCACACCCGGCTAATTTTTTTATTTATTGTAGAGATGAGGTCTCGCCAAATTGCACAGGCAGGTCTCGAACCCGTGGGCTCAGGCCATTCACTCACCTCGGCCTCCCAAAGTGTGAGATTACAGGCTGAACCAGCGAGCCCGGCCTACAAATTTTTAAAATATAGTATAACATCTATTTACATAGCATTTACATTGTATTGGGGAATTATGAGTAATCAAGAGGTGAATTAAAGTATATGGGTAGATGTGCATAGCTTATATGCAGATACTACACTATTTTAAATCAGGGACTTGAGTATCTGTGGATTTTGGTATCTGATCCCAGGAAGGTCTGATATCCTATTTGCTTATATTAGCAGGTCACTTTGAATATGTCTTTCCCATTAGATTGCAATTTCTTTGAGGATGGGGACTATGAACTTCAGTTTTTATTTTCTAGTCCAGTTCTCTATGTAATGTGGATTTATAAGTACTCTTATAAGTGCAGTTGCTGCAACCTGGCTGCTGGTGGTCATTTTTAAGCCACATTTTAACAATGGGACAAAAAACACCCAGTGCTAGTAAGGGTGAAATAAATCTGATTATCTTAATGTATTGCCAATGATATTGTACATTGAAGATATTATTTTTGGAAAGCATCTTGGCAATGTGTATCAAAAAGTCATCTAGCTGGGGGTTAGTGGTGCCCACACCTGTAGTCTCAGCTCCTGAGCAGGCTGAGGCAGGAGGACTGCTTGGGCCCAGGAGGTCCAGGCTGCAGTGAGTCGTGATGGTGCCTCCGCACTGCCCCTGGGCGACAAAGTGAGACCTTGTCTCTTAAAAAAGAAGAAAGAAAAAAAAAATCTATCTAAATGTTTATATAGTTTGATGTAGTGGTTCTATTTCTAGGACTTTTTCTAAGATAATATCCCAAAATATAGACAGCTACATTCAAGAAGCTATTTATTACACAATTTTTAGGAAAGAAACATTGCATGTAACCTAAAGGCCATCAGTGGAAAATAGTAGGTAAATTATGATTCTCTACCCTGGTTTAAATACTATACAGCCATTAAAGATGTCTGTGGAGGTTACAGAGCAATGTGGGAAAATGTTTAGGATATATAATGTCACTTAGAAACGTGTAATATCTCACAGCAATACAGATTAGAACAAAATCTTAATCCAGATGCATAAGGGAAATGGGAAAGAATAATAATACTTAATGTTTTTATTTTTATTTATTTTATTTATTTATTTTTTGAGTTGGAGTCTCACTCTGTCTCCCAGCCTGGAGTGCGGTGGCCGCTCCCGGCCACCGCAGCCTCGACCTGCTGGGCTCCAGCGATCCCTCGCCTCAGCCTTCCGAGTAGCCGGAACTACAGGCGCACGCTACCACGCCCGGCTGATTTTTTGATTTATTGTAGAGATGAGGTCTCGCCAATTTGCCTAGGTGGGTCTCGAACCCGCGGGCTCAGGCAATCCACTCATCTCGGCCCCCCAAAGGACTGGGATTACAGACTGAGCCACTGAGCTCGGCAATACTTAATGTTTATTAATTGCCGTGTTTGGGGCACTGTGCCAAGTTCATTTTCTCACTCAATTTTTATAAATGTCTCTTGGTCTGCCCATTTTGTGGATAAAAACTGAACTGAGAGAGGCTGAGTAATCTTGTCAGGCATGTTAACTAATGGCTCTGAGTCTGGACTCAGGCCTGTCTGTGGGACCCAAAGTCTGTGCCCCAAACTGGAGATTGACAAATTTGGCTGTACATTAGAATCATCTGAGAACTTTAAATGAATAAATGAATGCATAAATGCCGTCACCTCCTGAATTAAAATCATCTGACTAAATAAATAAATAAATAAAATCACCTGCTAGACATCCAGAGGCCTATAGTATAACACAAAATTGCCAGCGCGACCAATGTTTAGGACCCTCTGTGCAACATTCCATTTGTTGTACATTAAAATAAAATGCATTAAATATTGATATTTTTGTAAACCTTGATATTTGTAAATATGATACTGGATGAATTTGACTAATTTCATCCAGTATTATATTTGGATTTTATTTTCTTCATTTTCAGTTTTTCTTCAGCAAGAAGTGATGTTACTTTGAGTATAAAACTTTAGTGAAGAGAAAATTGAGTAAGAGATTTTATTTAGGGTCCTTTTTCAGGGAGACTATTATGTGTTGCTTCTTTTAAAAGTCCATTTTGAAGATGCATAAGTGGGAAAATGGAATTATATCCAAAAGAGGCTTAATCTGAGCAAAATACTACAAAATATATCAGCTTGATGATTACATTTAACAGCGTCTGTTAAATTTTTGAGTTGCGGTCCTGTCTTAAAAGACTTGGATTACTGATTTTTAATAAGTTATAAATGATATACTAATTATATCCCAATTAAAAATAAATAAGGTAATTAAGAAAGGCTAGGAAGACTAGTGTGTTTAGCTTATTGACAAGCAAGAGAGGAAGCAGGTCATTTTTGTTGTGAAGAAGAGGAAGATAATTCTTTTTCTCATAGTTGAGAGGTAAAGGTATAAAATGAGATACTGCCTACAGGACATAGGGGGTTTTGTTGTTAATGTTCAAACCATGTGATAGGTAAAGATTTTTTTCATTTCATTTATTATTTTATTTTCTTTTTCTCCCTCCCTCCTTCCCTCTCTCTTTCCCTCTCTCTTTCCCTCTCTTCCTTCCTTTCTTTTTGTAGAGACAAGGTCTCACTCATTATGCTGCCAAGGTTGGTCTTGAACTCCTGGCTTCAAGCAGTCCTCCCAGCTTGACCTCCTAAAGTGCTGGGATTACAGATGTGTTACAGGTGTCTGTAACACTGCAGATTGCCATATTGAGTCATCCTGGCAGGAATACCAATGTGGTACTTTAAATAAAATAGAAAGAATGTAGAAAAAGTTTCTGATTTTTAGGAAGGCAAAGGAAGATGTAGAAACTGAATAAGTTTCATGTGGTATTTTTTTAAAAGTTCCCAAAACTTATGTGTAGATTATTGAAATGAGATGATTTATATTGCTGATATGAAATGATGAGAAATGTTGCTTACATGATTGGATACCTGGCCTAGCCTTAGCCTTCAGGGTCCAGTATCAGCATCTTCCTCGCTTTGCAGGCCTGGTCAAGCAATTTTCAAAATTCCTGGGCCAATTCAGAGAGAACCAGTGAATTCATGAGCCTTGTCACATATGGACATGAATATATATTGTAAAGAACAAGATAATATTGTATGCATTTTTTAAAAACTGAGCAATGGTTCCAGTTAGCCTTAGTCATAAAAACTTTATTTCAAATGGTGTTGATTTGTTTTTTTTTTTTTTGGCAAAATAACTTTTCTTCTACACACGAGGTGGAATAGTACTTGAACATGTCGCCAGAAATCCACAAAAGCTGTGAAAGTTTTCTATTAAATGGTCCCTTAATTGAAAAGATTAAAAAAAAATCCTTATGAAAGATAGTCTCATGAAAACTAGCATGTTTACGTCTGTCATAACTTCTTTGCAGGGAAAATAAGGATGAAATTCCAGGTGATGTTTTGGTCCAGCCCTACAGGCAAGTGCTAAAGGGGCTGAACTGATGAGTTAGTTGAAACCATTGAATTTCTAGTGTAGCCTCAAATCAAATAATCACTTTCACTGTTAGCTGTGATAACTGAAATTGTATTCAGCCCTGGTGAATGGAATATGCCTGAAGTTATGAGAGAAGAAAAAGGATTGTATTGTTTTCTGAAGGTAGGCGACCACCACTAAAGCTTTGAAATGGTGTCAACAGCCGGGCTCGGTGGCTCAGCCTGTAATCCTGCGCCTTTGGGAGGCTGAGGTGAGTGGATTGCCTGAGCCTGCGGGTTCGAGACCCGCCTGGGCAGCGAGACCTCATCTCTACAATAAATCAAAAAATCAGCCGGGCGTGGTAGTAGCGCATGCCTGTAATTCCAGCGGCTTGGAAGGCTGAGGCGGAAGGATCGCCGGAGCCCAGCAGGTGAGGCTGCGGTGGCCAGGAGCGGCCACTGCACTCCAGTCTGGGCGACAGAGTGAGACTCCAACTCAAAAAAAAAAAGAAAAGAAAAAGAAATGGTGTCAACATTCTTGGAAGCTAATGAACCGAATCAAAGAGAAAGATTCCTCCAACTATTTTGAGGACTAAGCTCTGTCATTAAAAGCTGCTCAATCATCTAGAAGACTCAGTCCTTACTCACAGGGTGGCACATTGTGTCTGAAAGAGTGTGCTCAACACCGGGTGATGGGCCTTACTTTGTAAACCCTTGAATGCTGATTCCAAGGTCCATCCTTTGATGGTCTATCAGAGGGAAATATGGTTGCCAGATATATGAGCCGAAAGACATAATAGCCTTATTTTGGGGACTCCAGGGAAAAGATCAAATTCTTTGCACTTGTGAAAAGTTCACGAGGAGTGCTGCATATTTGGTAGAAAGACTTGAAACTGAATACACAGGGATGGATAGTTCAAGGAATAAAGACCAACCTTATAGTTCATACACTCATGGTTTATTTTTTAATTAAAAACTACCGATTTGTTGACACTCTCAAGACTTCCTGAGACTGATTTTTAAGAAGTTACATTTCATCTAGTTTGGGTGAATTCAGGTAATATACTTGACACTAGGAGAGAGTTGCATTTGTGAGCTTGTGAGACCTTTTTTCGCTGACGTTACTGCAAAGAAAACACCAAGAGAGATTTGGAAACAGGAATTTGATGCAGGTGTCAGACATACTCTACATGTTTCTACTTTTCTATGTATGACCTTATTTCTTTCATTTATGTACATTTTCTAGGCTATTTCTTTCCCCTTCGCTCCCTACTATAAAAACAAGCAACAGAACATTTGATTTTGAAGTCACTAATACTGTTGGTGTGCAAGCATCCTTGGCATTTAAAAAAATTATGTGATCAGAAAAAAATGTATATTCAATGTTACTCTAATGACTTTTCTTTTAAAATATCATGACTTGGATATTTTTTATTGATGCACCTCATTCTTAAACCTCAGGTCAAATGAAAGGAAGCATGAGATTTTTGTGTTGACTGGAAGGAGGCTTGTGTTGAGAAAGCTTGAAAAATGTTGCTGTTGCCAGTCACCGGTAGGAAAAAAAATTCTTTCTCCATTTGCCTTACTGGCTTAGGGTCGTGCTCTTCTTCCACCCAAACTTCCCTGGTGGAGAAGGTGGCAGGGTTACTTCTTCTAAACAGAGTGAGCGGATGTTCTGAAAAATAGTTTTATGGTACAGTTGAGATTCGAAGTGCTTGGAATGAATTATAGAATAAGTGTCAGCATTAAGCTATATTCCCAGTGACTATTAGCAGCTAAAAATGATGTTTGCATAGTTTCCCCACTATTCTGTTTTTGAGATGTGATCTGGTTACACAGTTTAAAAAGTCTGAAAAACACCCAGATTGTTTGGTTTCCGAAATGATGTTCAGTGTCCATGAGGCTGATGACCTGTTTGTGCGTGTGTCTCTCTGGTTTCTTGTCTCTATTTTTAGGGTCCTATCTCGTAAGAAGGTGGGTCACCATTCCTTGTCTTCACAACCTTTTCTGCCCTGTGAGGAAAGGCCTTGTGGTGACATGAGCAGTTCACGTCCTTGCACCCGATGGCCTTCTCTCATTGACGTCATTGTTAGGTGAACCTGGGCGCATCCTCCTGCCAGGAGCTCTGAGTATGGACTTGGACTCTGATCCTTGTGTTCCCTTTACCAGCTGTGGAGGCTCGAACAAGTCACTCTCCTGTAGGAGGATTAAGTGAAATAAAAACCATGAACATAGCCATTTATTCTTTATCCCTTTAAAGCTTCGAATTTGAGTAAATGAAGCAGGATTCTGTTTTCTGTGCGTTTGGGTCTGCCTATTTATACACAACAGCCTTTGGTTATTACAGATTATTAGGCTGCATATCTTGCAAGGACTGGAATTGTCATCCTTAGTTTCAAAGTATGCAGACTGAAGAACATAAGCTGTTGGTAGAGTCAAATCTGGCTGATTCCAGTTAAGGTTTTTGAGATGCTCAAGGTAACTCTGAAACAAGATGTAAAAAAAATGGAGCTGAAGAGTTTTTTTTCTTCTCATGATTCTGCTGATTTCCTGGCCCTCCTTCCCTGATGCTAATCCAATATAGTGTAACGACTTTGTTTTGCTCTTGAATTGTGCACACAGGCTTGGTAGGAAACCTCCCTTGGCTGGAGGCCTGTGTGCAACCATATGGTGCGTCACGGAAGGCAGATAATGGCTTCATTTTCCTCTCTGTGTTTGGTCGGTGAAAACCTGTGCTGGCAGGTAGAAGACCTTTTATAAAGTACAAGTGAGAGCGTTGTGCTGGTATTATTCATTTGTGAATCTGCTCAGAAAATTGTAACTCCCTTTCTAGTACCTGCTGGGCATTTTTACCCGTAACCCTTAGGAGAATACGGTGACCCAGACCCTTGCTACGAAGGTCACGGCACAGCTTCATTCTTTATGTGTCCTTTGCTTTGATGTCACTGGTGTTGGGCCTGGGGCTTCTCAGAGAGGCTGGCAGGCAGGCAGGCTGCAAAGATGAGGGTTAGCAGTACCTTTTCCTCTGCAGCTGCAAGACACTGTCTTCACTCCCAGGTCCCCAGTCTCCACCTCCGCATGCTGGCTGAGCACCCTGTCCCTGTTCCTGCCAGGCTGTCCCCGAACCCTTGCCTTTGGATCTGTTGGTAAAAAACTTGCGGGTATAGTCAGAGTTGGAGTTCAGGATTTTAGATCCAGACAGGACCTTTGAGCTCAGCGAACTCCACTCCTGCCCTTTCCTAAATAGGAATCTGAAATGTAGAAAGGTGCAGAACTCTGGACTTTGCCCCTTGGGGTGAGATGCTCCTCAGACGTCCTCCTCTGTCCCTGTCCTGATCAGCCTTTCAGGCTCTGGACTACAGTGTCATTGTTCCCCACTTGCCAGGGAGGGTCAAGCCCCCATAAGCTACAAGCCTGGAAGGGATTCCTGTGCTCATCCAGAGATGGCATACCCCATGGCTGTTTAAGAGTGGGCTTTAAAAATGCTATGATTTAGCCGGTCTCGGTGGCTCAGCCTATAATCCCGTGCCTTTGGGAGGCTGAGGTGAGTGGATTGCCTGAGCCCTCGGGTTCGAGACCCGCCTGGGCAGCGAGACCTCATCTCTACAAAAAATCAAAAAATCAGCCGGGCGTGGTAGCGCGTGCCTGTAATTCCGGCCTCTCGGAAGGCGGAGGCGGACGGATCGCCGGAGCCCAGCAGGTCGAGGCTGCGTGGCCGGGAGCGGCCACTGCACTCCAGTCTGGGCGACAGAGTGAGGCTCCAACTCAAAAAAAAAAAAAAAAAAAAAGCTATGATTTACGGAACACTTGACGGATGTTAGGTTGTGAAGTAGCCCATTAATGCACATTATTGTATTTAATCTTCACAGAAACCCAGTCAGTTTCTTCTTATCTCCATTTACAAGAGGGAAAAATCCAGAGGGGTTAAGTCTCTCATCCAAGGTCATCTGGGGAAAGCGTGCAGTGCTGAGACTTCCACCCAGATCCAGCTGACTTCATGGTCTGAGGTGTCCACAGAGGGTCTCCCGCCAGGCAGAATTCTTCTCACAGGCGCACCTGCGTCTGACCAGTCCACTTTGGGTCTCCTGGGAACCCCAGGTGCTCTTTGAAGCTTATTCAACCCATTTTTTGGTCAATATAAATTTAACTACACTTATCTAATAATGGTTCTCTTTCTTTTAAAAACTCTTTCATCTGGAGGCCACGGCTGCCCAGAAGTAGACTGCCAAAGGGACGTTGTACAATGAAATGCTTTTCTTCCCACTAGACTATACAATTCCTTAAGCTCACAGACCTGGAAATTGAGGAAATGTGGAATTTCACTGCTCTGCCCTTTCTTCCCTAACCATAGGGGTTCTGGTGAGTCATCAGACGTTTGGCTCTCTGACAGTTACGGCAAGGCATGTCATTATGGTTCTCAAGCCAGAGGGACAGCCGTGCCCAGAAGGATTCGTGCTTTCCAGTCCACCCGCTGGGCAGCTGCAGCAGGCTTGAAAACTTACCTGATGAGCCTTGCAGTTCCAGTGACTTCTAACAACTTTCCTGGGGTTTTCTTTGGCTCCTTCCATCTGTGCCTGGAGACTGAAAATGCTCTGGGGCAAGGATTTTGCTCTTTGACACATTTTAGCCATTGTGAAGGGTAATGTGTGTACATTAAAAACAGTATAACAACAATACAACCTTGTCCTTCAGACGCAGCCTCAGGTCTCAATCCTTTCTCCAGATGTGCAGACGTGTATAGCCATGTACCTTGTAAAATCGGCTGCTGAATTTTCTGTGAGAAGTGTTTTGTTATGAGACCCATTGTGCTGTGTTATTGCAAACTTGGGAAGGCACTGGGTATTAAAGAAATTCAGCAGTTTTATGTAACGGTGTGTTAAGCTTCATCTCATAAACTGTCACCTACTTTAAAATAATTTTGGGATTAAAGCAATGTGATAATAAATTCAGACTAGCCAGAGGAGGAGAATTTATATAAGGGTATGCTCATAGTAAGCTTTACTTTTTTTCTTTTTTCTGGGTCATAAAACTAGTAAAATAGTCTCACTGCCTCCCATTTCTCCCTTATATATATGTTTTTTATTTGAGTTGGGGTTTCACTTTATCCTCCAGGCTGAGCTGCAGGGGCATGATCCCGGCTCACTGCAGCCTTGACCTCCTGGGCTAAGGTGATCCTCTGCCTTAGCCTCCCGAATAGCTAAGACTACAGCACACACCAGTACGCCCAGCTAATTTTTTGATTTTTTTGTAGAGACGAAGGTCTTGCTGTGTTGCCCAAGCTCGTCTAGGACTCCTGGGCTCAAGCAATCTTCCCTCCTCAGCCTCCCAAAGTGCTGGGATCGCAGGCGTGAGCCACTGCACTTCACCTTCCTTATATTTTAATACAAATTATTTCTCACCTACATTTTACTTCCATTTGTCTTAGGTCATGGGCTTTGGGTAAATTTAGATACATCTGATGTGAAGAAGCATGCTAGAGAGAGAGATGGAACGGTCTACCATGACTCCAACAGCTTTTCAAACTAACACCCGCAAAAATATTGTGTGACTGTAGGAAAAATAGGGCAAACTGGTACACAAAAGTTAGATTTATTTAACTTGCGAGATAAACTTCAGAGGGAAGCACAGAGAGAAGAAAGTGCATTTTGTGAAAATAACAATATTTGAACCAACTGAGCGTTTATTTAGTGCATGCTGTGCGGTGCACAGACACAAGCACAAGGGGAGATGCGGAAGATGCCAGGCATTTGGTGCCAACTCTTCCACACTTCACCAGGACACACAGGGTAGTGGATCATAGGAGACGGTGAAGTGCCCAGATGCAGGTTGTCGGGCGAGCACCATGAGCTTGTGGAGGGGGTGGGTCAGTAGAGACAGACTCCCCTGAGTTTTGCCCTGGACTGCCAAGTGTGGGATCACAAGTTGGCTCTCTTTTTGGCCTGCACTTCCAGAATGCCCCGTGGCCTTCCTCCTCACATGGTCTTAGGCTTGGGGACGGGGGAGTGCCATGGCTTTTAGGGATCAAGAAGGCTGCACATCAGAGACACTTGCAGAGGTAGGACTGAGCATCCAGGGTCACCCACAGTGTCAGGAGGTCAGTGATACAGTCTGGGGTTGCAGGGACATTCTTTTCAGCTTATTATGCCTTGAGGCTCTTGAGCTGATTCTGCTTGGAGGAGGTGGAGAACTGGGGGTGGGCAGGAAGGAGGCATTCTGAGGAGGGAGGAGCAGCTGAACTCGGCCTCCAAAGCGGCAGGGCAAGGAGGTCATAGAAGCTGGGCCCGCGCCATCTCCCAGCATCCTTACACCCATGAAACCGGCCTGCACTGGGCATCGGGCAGTGGTCAGTGGGGTGGAGCGAGCCCCCCAGGCCTGCGTGTGGCTTTTGAGGGAGTCGTTGTCAGTGTGTGTGAAGGCCTCTGGCCTGCCAGCCTGGAGGCACCCCGTCCTTCCTCGTCCCTGGCTCCCAGGGCTCACCGTGAAGCCCGGAACTCGTGCTTCCCTTGTTCTTTTCTGAGAGTGAGTGGCTGGGAGGGGGTGGGCCGGCAACCTAGACCTTGTCGGGCAGGAAGCTGGCTGGGAAATTTGGCGGCTGCGGGGGCCTGAGTTTGGAGGGGAAGGAAATGCAGAGGGGGTTAGAGTTGATGCCACGAGCGGTGCAAAGCTGCTCTGGACTCGTGAGCAGAGGCGGGTGTGGCAGAAGCTGTGTTCGGGGAGGCCCAGTCTGGCAACGAGCACGGTGGTGGGTTTGGCAGTGGCGGGAGAAGGCGGGGGAGGCGGCGGGTGGTTTGACTGTGAGCTGCAAGCTGGCATCACTTTCAGTCCCTGGAGGCTTTGGGTCGTCCTTGACTCACTCCTTCCTCAGCTTTTTCCTGTGTGTCTGCTCTGGAAGGTCTCGCTTTTTAGCACCCAACAGACTCATCCAGGGAGGGCATTCACACGCCAATTGCTGGGCCCCACTCCTGGGCCCAGAGTGGGACTGGGAATCTGCCTCTTCCTTTGCCTCGTGGGTGTTTCCAGCGCGGGTGATCGAGAACCACTTGGAGAGAATAAATTCAGTCGTTGTCCATCCTTGTCGCCCTGGCAGTCCCAACCCTTCTCCAGCCTCGTCTTCCCAGTCCCCTGCTACCACCGGAGGGCTTGCTCTCCTGTCTCTGGTCACACCCCAGGCAGGCCGGTGCAGCCCTCTGGCTCCCAGGACTCTCTGTCCCCATCACCATCCCTCAAGACACGGCTCTGTTCATCCACCCTGTGAAACCTGCCACCTCGACCTCCCTGCTGAGCGCACAGGGACACCTCTGCTTTCCCTGTCTGCAGCTTTGATCATCTGCACCACGTAATTCTTTTCACATACATATCAGCCAGCAGCTTGTCAACAGCGTAAGGTCTTGGGGTCAGACTGCCCTGGGTGGCCCTAGGCAGGTCACTTCATCACCCAAGCTTCACTTTTCCTGGCTGTAGGGTCCATCCCGCAGGGTTTAGGGAGGCTTGAATGAGAACACACAGTGCTCAGTACCGAGACTGTGTTCAGGCAGGTGCCATTTCTCCTCTCCCCTGTGTGTCCTGAATCCCCAGGAAGACCCAAGACCCTCCAATGAGCAAGACTGTTTTGTGTCCCTCTTGTTCTCAGCACTGAGCTTACTGCTCAGCCAAGGAGTGGGAATAGTAGCAGTAATGGTAGTAGTAGTAACAGCAAATGTATAAGTATTTGTGCTATGCCAGGCATTGCATATAATGTTACTCGTTTCATCTTTTCAACAGAGCTTTGAGGTAGGGGCTGGTGTCAACACCACAAGTGGAAACTGAGGCACAGAGTAGTTAGGTGAGGTGTCCAAGGTCACCTAGCTGCTTTAGGTAGGGCGGCCAGTATTTGAACTCAGAAAGTCTGACTGCAACCTTTGTACTCTCATAACACTTAAATAAGAAAAAAGCCTGTTTTATTGTCATGACAAATGCCAGTCACTTACAGAAATCGAGGAAATGATAGACAGAATTCCTCTCTATTCAGCTTCGAGGAGAATCAGCACGTGGTCTGTCTCGTTTCTTCTTTTCTCTTTCCACCGGCCCTACTCTTCTGGCTTCACTTTGGGTTATTTTTATTTTTTACTACATATTTTTTATTTTAAAATTGTGGGGTATACAAATATACATTGTGCAGGTACCCTTGTTGATGAGGTGCCCCCAAATACTTTGGGTTATTTTGCAGCAAATCTCAGTCATTCTATTGTCATAAATATAGTACATCTGTAATTGTATTTACAATGAATATGCAATAACTATGTAAATACATCTCTAAAATATGGCTTTTTTCTTCCCAGTATTACCTCAATGCCATTACCAGACTTAAAATATTATTGGTTGTTCCTTATTATCAAGTATTCAGTTCGTGTCAGCATTTCTCTGATGAGTGTGCATAAACGTGCTTTCCCAGTTCATGTGTTCAAATAGGGATTCAAACGAAAGATAGCCTATTTTTAATAATGATTTTTTTAAAAAGCAGAGTACTTGAAAATTGTGTGTACTTGTTGTACTTCATTCAGCAAATATTTATCGTGTCCTTGTTTTGTAAGGCACAGTTTGAGGATGGTGACAGATACTTCCAGGGAGCTGTCAACTGGCTGTGGCGACTGATTGGACTCAGAAACTGGTGGGGAGTGTCGGCGGATTTTGCCTCCAAAGTCTTGAGCTTGGGTGAGTGCTGCAGGGTAGAATCTTGATGGGGGGGGAGAAGAAAACAGGCCTAGGAAAATCTCATGGGTGTGACTCGGGTACACACTTAGGGCTCTTCAGTCATACGCAGGCCTGTGTGTCTAGTTCCAGCATTTCGTTTATCTCAGCGTCTCTACTTGGTTCTTGTTTGAGTGGCAACTAGAAAGTTACTATGTTGGCTTCCCCTCCTAAAAAAAAACGAATAGAAACTTGTGGGGTGTACTTAATGATGACAGCGCCTCTGAGTAAAGAAAATGAACGTGGAGGGGTAAACGCATGCATTTAGGGCGTAATCCGCGTGTCGACAGATTGAAGTTTTTAGGTATATGCTTTTATCCTTTTCCGGCTCGAGGTCCTGAAAACGTCTTGACAAATGAGCGAGCGTTCAGAGAACTAGAACAATGAAACTCTGAAATGTTTCTGTTTGCTTTGAAATTACTCAGCACTGTGTTTGGGGGACCTTGTTAACTTCAAAGTAAAGTATTGTGATTTACCTTGAGCTTGATGGAATGTTTTTCCATCAAGATCACACTTTAAAACTAGACGGAGAACCATGGGTATGCTATAAAACTCTGCCACTGAAGCCAAGCCTGCTGCTGCAGACATATGAGTCTCATCAGGTAGATTTAAGTTGTAACAGGCATAGGAAAGAAAGCAGTTTGGCTTTGGTGCCAACCAGGAGATTAGAATAGCAGTTTGCTTGTTTCAGCTGTTTTATGGTGGCGTTTATAAAGTGGACTAATTTTCTCTGTGGATATTGCCAAGTAGCATTAAGAAACAAGAGATGCAAGGAATCAACTTTTGCTCTTTTCTACCCAGAGAAGTGGTATCTGTATTATTTTCTAATCTATCATCCTTTTCTTTGGTTAGAGAAATTGTATCTGATTAGTGTCTGGATAATTTTTCTCATTATAAGTTACTTCAAAACTGAATCATGAAATTGCTCATTTTTTGTCAGACTTTAGTTAATCTGTTATGCTTTAAAATGGAATTTCAGACATATACACGCTCTAATTTTTGAAAGATTAAAGGCATTAATCTCTATATTCAGTATTCTTTAAGACTGCAGTGGGACTGAGTTGCAATAGTAGCAGAGAGAAAAGAAGCGAGAATGTGGAAAAAGGCTGTTTCCCTTTTTGTTGAAACTTTTAGTCTATTGTCATTTATTGCCTTTCTCACCCTTGCAGGTTTCTCCAACCTCTAGAACCCACCAGTGCTGTTGTATGTACCAGAAAGCTTCTGCAAACAAGATTATTTAATGTTCCTCATTCTCCTTGCATTTGGCTGAAAGTCTCCCTTGTGTTTCTGTATTAAACTATCAGTTGCTAGTACAGGTAACACAGCACTTTTTAAAAAATATTGTCAGCCAGGCTCGGTGGCTCAGCCTGTAATCCCGCGCCTTTGGGAGGCTGAGGTGAGTGGATTGCCTGAGCCCACGGGTTCGAGACCCTCCTGGGCAGCGAGACCTCATCTCTACAATAAATCAAAAAATCAGCCGGGCGTGGTAGCGCATGCCTGTAATTCCGGCTACTGGGAAGGCTGAGGCGGAAGGATCGCCGGAGCCCAGCAGGTCGAGGCTGTGGTGGCCGGGAGCGGCCACTGCACTCCAGTCTGGGTGACAGAGTGAGACTCCAACTCAAAAAAAAAAAAAAATTGTCATATACTTTAAAAAATATATTTTATTTTAAAGATGGGGGGTACAATTCAGGATTACGTATACAAGTGGACATTGTACAGGTAAAGATTTGGCCTCTCTTTGGTCCCCACTGCCGGGTTTGAGATCAGGAACACAGCACATTTTAAATTTTGTGTGGAAATCAGTTCCAGGTCACTTTGTCTCAGCCAGTGGGCTAACCCCTTTCTGTTTCCAGGAGTTCATAGTTATATGAACCCATAAATTCCCGGTCACTTTAAGCCAGCTTGACCTAGGGTTTCTGTTACTTGCAACCAAATGCATCTAATCCTAATTGTAATGGTCTTTTATAATCAGACCTTACGTTTTGTGTTGGAAACGAAATAGAGTAGGTCTCCTTTCTGGGCCAAGGAATTTAGATCCAAAGACACATGAAGTAGAGTGAGCAATTATTGAGCACCTGCTGTGTGTCAAGCGTAACGTTGGGTGTCACAGACATCTCCTTGTGTGATGCGGAAGGTGGGCAGTGTTGGGCCTGCTTACCCATCCATGCAGCTAGAGTGATTGAGGTAGGATTGGCACATCCTTTAGGCCTCTACTGCGTTGTTGCTGGAGCTGTGCTATTTGTGACTGTTTCTGGGCTGTCAAGGGATTTTTACCCAGTTCTGAGCACAGTGCCTCAGGGAGGTTGGGCCATTTCCAGTGTCTGAAAAGAACTAATCTCACTTCTGTCCTAATAAGGTACCCAGAGTCACAAGGTGCATTCTTATTTGCTTTTCTGCAAATCAGTTTTCTTTGCACATGGTAGAAAATTGACCCAAATATTATTTAGTGTTCAAACTGTAATTAAAAGATTTCCCTCCCATTGTTCAAATGCAAGCAGGTGGTTTTAAAAAAAAATTTTTTTCCAGTTAGGGTCTTACTCTGTCACCCAGGCTAGAGAACAGTGGCACAATCCCAGCATCCTAGCTTACTGCAGCCTTGTCCTGGACTCAGGCAATCCTTCCATCTCAGCCTCTATAACAGCTGGGACTACAGGCATGTGCTACCATGCCTGACTAATTTTTTTTGATTTTGTAGAGATGACGTCTCACTATGTTGTCCAGGCTGGTCTTGAACTCTTGGGCTCAAGCAATCCCCACCTCGGCCTCCCAAAGTGTTGAATTACAGGCGTGAGGCGCCGTGCCCAGCCACAGCTGGGATTTGTAAACTCAGTTGGCTAAAGTACATTCTACGTGCCCTGAGAGATTACAGCTATGGGTGTTGCCTTGTTCTCTGAATTCCCCAGGGTGATGAAATGCAGCTACCGTCACACCCTCCTTCTTTTGGGAGGAAGGTGGGGAGGGTGTCCAGGGAAGCCCTCTTTGCCGGGACTGGGAGAGGTGGTTGTGGTGGCCCTTGTCCCCTGCCCTGGGCTGGCTTTGCCTTTGGCCTGCCCTCTTGACGTGCACAGGGCTGGTCTGGTCTGGCCGATCGTCACTTCTTGGTGCTGGGGGTTAGATGAGGGTATTTGAGGGTGATATGGAGGTACATCTGTTGGCTGAAATTAGCAGGGTGGAAAGCATATCCTTCATCATAGGCCAGTGGCTCACTGAGAAGAAATTAGTCATGGACTCAGTCTCAACTGAAAGGCGGTAATGAAGGACCCTCCTCCAAAAATAGGGCATTTGTTATGGTTTCAGTGTCACCTGACCCGCACGAATGGGGACGACTGAATCAGAATGCCGTGTAGAATGTTTTCCAATGTTGCTTTAACAGGCAGGTGTGCATTTTTAGAAGATAATTGTTTTGAGCCACCTGTCATCAGCAGTCCTGGTACAGCAGTTGAACCGTCTGGTGTTTAGAGCCTTCCTGGACTAGCTCTGGGAGGATTGTGAAGTCTGGGTCAGACCTCAGTGGAGGTGCTCAAGAACGATGGAGGCTGAACTTGGAGCTGTGCAGCAAGACTGGAGGGTATGACCTTCCCCTCCCTAGTGGAGGGTGGGGTGGCAGGGTGGGGGCAGGGGGAGGGGTGGCAGGTTTCAGTGAGAGACGTTGACTGCTGATTGGTTGCGGAAGAGAAGAGGATTTGAAAGGCAGGATACAGAAGGTTAGAGAGGTTGTCCTGGAAAAACCCACCCACCGAAATTGTACAAATGTAAGGAAAAGTGTGGCTGGAAAAAAATCCTGGCTCTCTGACCTTTACTCATTTCTGCCCTTAATTCTGCCATGAACTTGGAATCTTTCTTTAGCAGAGTTGCCAGAGTGCGACTCCTATCAGGAAACAGGTGGTTAGACAGTTCCTGAAAATGCAAATAATTGTGTGGATCATGAAAATTCGTTTTTGAAAACTCCAGTGGAAAGTTTAGAACTATGTGGATTGTGTGTGTGTGTGTGTGTGTGTGTGTGTGTGTGTGTGTGTGTGAGTGTCAGACTTATTGTGGAGAAAAGGATGGTCTAGAAATACTTTGTTAGGTGTTGGAATTTTGTGGTTTAGTGAAGAATTAATCTACTGTTAGCTTTTAAAGAAACTTACTGTGTTATAAAAGTTTTTAAAATTAAATTTGGTTAAGCCCATTCCTTGTTAGTTCCTCTCTGGGGCTTCAAACATCATGCTCCCACTTCTGAGTCTTTGTTCTTCCTGTTGTCTTTTCTGGGACTGCTGCACCCCAATGGGCCCAGGTTCCAAAGTTGAGCCGCCTTCCCGCCTCCTCCCTGAAACTTTCTCTGGAGCGGATTCTCGAGCTCATTCATTTCTGCTTGCTTCTGAAAGCAGCGGCTCTCACTGTCACCACCACCCACGTCGGCATTTAAAAATACTGAGTGAGCACGGTGGCTCACACCTGTAATTCCAGCACTTTGGGAGGCGAAGGGGAGAGGATTACTTAAGCTCAGGAGTTCAAGAACAATCTGGGCAACATCGTGAGACCTCATCTCTACAAAAATAAAAAAGAAATTAGCTGGGCATGGTGGCATGTGCCTGTAGTCCCAGCTACTTGGGAAGCTGGGGTGGAATGATCGCCTGAACCCAGGAGGTCAAGGCTGCAGTAAGCCATGATTGTGCCACTGTACTCTAGCTTGGGTGACAGTGAGATTATTACTAAGCGCACACACACACACACACACACACACACACACACACACACACACCACTTGTCACTTTTTAGAGAAGACCCTAGTAAATGATCTAAGGACTATAAGAACTTATCCAATTTTTTAAAACTTCAGAAAACTAGATTCTGCTACTCTTTAGTAGTATATAGCTAGTTTCTCACTCTGATGTCATTATATTTTTCCTCGAAAGCTTTCCTCACTTAAAATGAAGATGAGGTAAACTTTATACATAATATCCTTATATATATTTAAGGGATAGTGATATCTTGCTTTAACTTCACTTTTGCAGGCCAAACATGACAGTTTCGGTGACTTTAACACTTCCTGTCATGGTATGCTGACTTTTTTCAATCTTAAATAGGAACATGAGTCCACTGTTAAGTCTGTTTTGCTAATTTGTTACCAAATTTAGATGATCAGGGGTGATGGTATGCCTTAAGTTTCTCCTCTGAGATGGAAATGTTTTGGTAAGTTTTAACATTTGATGAGTTTGGTTCTTAATCATTTTTCTGAAAGTAGCTACAGTTCTTTTTTCTTCATCTAAAAACTGCTTGCAAGAAATCAAGACCAGGCTAAAAGGCCAGAATCTCTTCCTGATTTTAGGGGGGCTTTGGTGCTTTGCAGTCTGAGCTGTGTTTATGATGTGATCTATCAGAATTCGCTCCATATGACAGAGCAGAGGTCCCAGGTCCTGCAGAGTTGAGCAATGCAAGACTCTGTGTGATGATAGTGAAACCAGTAGAGCTTGTTGAGTTACTCTTAAAAAGTCATTTCCCCAGGTAAGCACATAGTATGGATAGTTTTCCATGGAAAATGCCAAATGTTCCTTAATCTCTTCTCCATAATCCATCCTTTAAGATCTTCAGGCTCCTCAGGAAGCGTCCTGAAGTCCAAATACAAACGACAGGGCACCAGGAAAGATTATTCCAGGTTGCCACAGCAGAGAAGTAGCATTTGGGAATGGAGTCAGGGCTGTTAGAAATGCTGTGGCAGAAGAGAACTTTTGTATTTCTGCAGGATTTTTTAAAGTCCGAGCATAGGAGAGTTTGACCAGAGCAGGTAGAAAGCAGGTGAGAATCTGTTGTCATGAAATCTAGGCATGAAGGTACTGCCCCCACTTTGACCAGCTGAATCTCGTCAGGAAGCCATGGGAGGGGTCTCTTCCAGCCTCAGCTTGTCTATCTGTAGAATGGACACAGCCGTGCTATTTGCTTCACAGGAGAGGAGCATTCCATAAGCAGTCAACGTTCACTAGGCTTCATTCTATTTTTGTGTCATAACCTAGCTTGGCTTCAAAATATTTCAGTAATCTGTGTTTTGAATTAGTGGTTCTCTGAATGCTTTGCGTGTTTCATGTGATTCATTTTGGATCTCTGAAGTTTTGTACAGTGAAAGCTGTCAGGCAGGAGGTGGTGACTACCTTGCTTGTGGCTTATTACCTCTAGGCCAGGGCAGCCCGGGTCAGCTGGTAATCTGGCAGTCTCTGGTGGAAGAGAGCGACATGCTTCCTGCAGTCAGCACAGGCAGGAGGCAGCACGGAGCCCGGAGAGGTGATGGAGCTAGAATTGCTTTCAGACAGCGGTCTTGGCTCGGGAGAGTTCGTGCATGGAGCACCCAGGTCCTCTGTATTCATATAAGGGAACTAGAGCCAGTGGCAGTAGTGTTCCTTACATTCCCTGGTTGTCTCTTGGGATAATTATGACGATCCATGCCCATGCTCTTTTGGCCTCACAGTGATATCAGTATAAGGCAAGGAGGATACAGAGTCTCTTGGATTTTAGCTGCTTGCTTTGAATTTCAGTTTGAGACATTCATTCACTCACCTATTCATTTGGCAAACCATATTTAGCACTTACTGTGTGTCAGGCACTGTGCCAAGGACCAAGGGCCTGAGTTTAGGGTGGGAGAGACATGTAATCCTTATGATCCAGGGTGGCGGAGGCAGGAAGACGTGGGCCATGGGCTCTGGGAACCCATAGAGGAGCCAGGAATCTTCTGATGTCGGGGATGGAGTGGATAGAATGATGATCCTTAGAGCTGGATGCGACACGGGGTTGTGGAGAGGAAAAGGCATGTGTCTGGAGGCAGAGCATGGCTGAGATTGAGTCCTAGCCCTGTTCACAACTATGTGGCCTTGAGGCAAGTTATGTATTTTTCTTAAACCTCAGCTTTTTCATCCAAGAGTGGGCACAGAAGATAATAATGTCTCCAAACCTTGGCACAGTGCTTGGCAACCGATAGGTTTTAACTATATTAATTATGACTTAATGCTTATCCGTAGGCTTAAGATACATTAATTAATCAATGTCCATTTGTTCTCAATTTTTTTCCTCTTATTGTTCTTCCCATCTGTATAGGAGGCACATGACTATAGTAGAAAGAGCACTGGAATTGGTGGATTCGTAGCCCTGGCTCTGCCATCAACCTGCTGTGTAACTCTAGGAGTGTAGAGCTGTCCCCTGTAGACCTTCTGCAGCATCTGTGAGGGGAAAGATGTGGGTTGGGTTATTTGCACTTCTTGGCCATTAAGAGTCTTGCTGTGGCCGGGCTCGGTGGCTCAGCCTGTCATCCCGCGCCTTTGGGAGGCTGAGGTGAGTGGATGGCCTGAGCCCGCGGGTTCGAGACCCGCCTGGGCAGCGAGACCTCATCTCTACAATCAATCAAAAAATCAGCCGGGCGTGGTAGCACGCGCCTGTAATTCCGGCTACTTGGAAGGCTGAGGCGGAAGGATCGCCGGAGCCCAGCGGGTGGAGGCTGCGGTGGCCGGGAGCGGCCACTGCACTCCAGTCTGGGCGGCAGAGTGAGACTCCAACTCAAAACAAAAAAAAAAGAGTCTTGCTGTGATATAGTTTGGATGTTTGGCTCCAAATCTCGTGCTGAAACATGTTCCCCAGTGTGGGAGGTGGCCCAGTGGGAGGTGCTTGGCTTGTGGAGGCGGATCCCTTAAGAATGGCTTTTGGTGCTGGTAAGGAGCGAGTTCTCACTCTGTCACTTCCTCAGAGAACTGACTGCGTTCAAGAGCCTGGCACCTCCCTCCTCTCTCTTTGCTTCCGTTCTTGCCATGTGACATGTCGGCACCGCCTGCCTTCTGCTGCAAGTCAAAGCTTCTTGAGGTCTCACCAGAAGCCGAGCAGATGCCAGCACTGTACAGAACTGTGAGCCTCCTTTCTTTATAAATTACCCAGCCTTGAATAATTCTTCATAGCAATGAAACACGGACTCATATATGCCACCGTGAGCTTTCATGTACGAGTCTTTGTGGGGACATGCGTTTTCATTTCTGTTGGGTATACACCTAGGAGCAGGGTTGCTGGGTCCAATGACAATGCTGTGTTTAACCTTTTGAAGAACTGTCAGACTGTTCCTCAAAGTGGCTATCCCATTTTGCTTTCTCACCAGCAGTATGTAAGGGTTCCAGTTCCTCTCTGTCCTCACCGGCACTTGTTACTGTCCATCTTTTGTATTTTAGCCATCTTTGTGCTTGTGATGCCGTACCTCACTACGGCTTGGATTTGCATCCTCTGAGATTAATGGCACTGAGCATGATTTCTGTGCTTCCTGGCCATTTAGATACGGCCTTTGAGAAATGTTTATTCAAATACTTTGCCCATTTTGAGAGTCAGTGACTTTTAATATTTGTTGTTTGGACACCTTAGCATTTGGGGATCGGCTTTTATTCTCTGAGGCTATGTTCAAGTTGATGGGTGGTAGTGGTCTAGGGCGCCCAGCATCAACGGTGGGCTGAGGACCCCTAGAAATAAGCTTAGACCAGTGTCACAGTGTAGGTGGAATAGACTATTTTATGCTGAAGTAACCGTTTTATGCTGAAGCAGTCCTAACCTCTCAGTGGCTAAACATATTAAATCCTACTTTGTCTTAATACAGAGTCTACGTGATCCAGGCCGCTCCAGTCTTGAGGCTTTCTGTGCTTTCCATGAAAGTGAACCACTACAGGGTGGATCAGGGGCTTTTCATGGCCTCAGGCATTGGCAAGACCCCTCCCACGGCCCCATACGATGGGAAGGAATCTGGAAGCACAGTCTTCTGCGTCCTGGGAAGGGGTGGCCTGGTGCAGTGAGCCGTGACAGTGTCTGTTGCGGTCTCCAGCTCTCATTCTGTGCTCGAGTCAGTGACCTCGTGACAGCCTCATGATGGTGGAAAAGGAGAATGATGTTGGATTTGATACTCTGATCCCTTCTGATGCTTTACTAGTTGGCCCATGAAACTGCACAGCTTCACTTAGAGGCGTGAAGATTGACCTGGAGCCGGGCTCGGTGGCTCAGCCTGTAATCCCGCGCCTTTGGGAGGCTGAGGTGAGTGGATTGCCTGAGCCCGCGGGTTCGAGACCCGCCTGGGCAGCGAGACCTCATCTCTACAATAAATCAAAAAATCAGCCGGGTGTGGTAGCGCATGCCTGTAGTTCCGGCTACTCGGAAGGTAGAGGTGGAAGAATTGCCAGAGCCCGGCAGGTCGAGGCTGCGGTGGCCAGGAGCGGCCACTTCATTCCAGTCTGGGCGACAGAGTGAGACTCCAACTCAAAAAAAAAAAAAAAAAAAAAGATTGAATGTTGGCTTCTAATTGGACTAAGCGGGTTCAGCACACCATGGAACGGACTGTCTTTTCTGTCTTTTGTAAAATCATTCCTGGGAAACGTTTTTTGGTGCTTACACTGTGCTGGTGTTGTGTCATGTGCTGGAATGCAGGATTAATCTGAGTTCCTCCCGATCTGTTAGGACTCATCACGTAACAGTGGAGACAAATGTGTTGACCAAATCTTTATGCTGTTGAGTGAAGACACACATGTTAGGAGCAGGAGGAAAGGCCTCTGAGAGCAGAGAGGAGAGGACCCCTGGCACTCTGTCAGGGAGTGGGAAGAATATTCCAGGGCATACCCTTTTTAAAAATTGTGATAAAATACGTAGCACATATGTCATTTTCATCTTTCAGAAAATGTACAGGTCAGTGGCATTAAATACATTCCCAGGGCCACGTACCCCTCAGCCTGTCTAAACTTAAAACGTTTTCATCATTCCCAGTAAAAACTTTGTACCTACTAAACAGTAACTCCCCATCCCCTGGTGCCTGCGAGCCTACTTTTTCTGCCCCAGTGGATCTGCCTATTGTAGGTACTTCCTGCTAGTGGAATTGTATACTGTTTGTCTTTCTGTGTCTGGTTTATTTCACTGAGCATGTTTTCAAGGTCCATGTTGTACCATGTGTCAAAATTTCATTCCTATTTAAGGCTCAATGATGTTCCATTGTATGTATACGCCACACTCTATTCATCTGTTGATGGACCCTTGGGTTGCTTTGACCTTTCGGTTACTGTGAATGATGCTGCTGTGAACCGGGTAGACACTGACAGAAAGTGAGGGGAGGGGGGACGGTTGACTTGTGTACAAGAGTGGCTCCTAGTCTTTCTCCTATCTCCACGTCCTGCTCAGGAGTTATAAACTCATCGCTAGCCTGTCTCATTGCTTGCAGAAATCTTTACTTTGGAGAGAGAAGCACATGAGAGTTTTCTGGGAAGCATTTGAGAATCACTGATCATATTTGCCAGAGAAACAGAAACAACAGGATGTGTATACACACACACACACACACACACACACACACACACACACACAACACTCACACTCACACACAGAGAGCTGGCTGGGCTGGAGACCTTGGGAAGAGTTGGTGTTGCAGATTGAGTCCAAAAAGCAGCCTGCTAGCAGAATTCCCTCTTCCTTGGGGGAGGTCAGTCTTTTTCTCTTGAGGCCTTCCGCTGATTGGATGAAGCCTGCCCGTATAATGGAGGAAATTTGCTTCCCTCAAAGTCTACCGGTGAAGTGTTAATGTCATCTAAAAGTCACTGTCATAGTGACGTCTAGACTAGTGTCTCTCTGAATATTTGGGTATCATGACCTAGCCACATTGACATAAAATTAGCCATCACACCGATCTAAAAAGTTTGCATATCACTGACTTTACCATTGTCTGACATACACACAAGAATTAAAAAGAGAAAACTGAAACTTAATTTTACCGGGAACCACTTGAGGGCACTCTGAACAAGGGGACTGGAAAATGTGTCTCCTGTTGTTCCTCTTAGAACAACCAACCTTTGCATTCAGGAAACCCGAGGGCATTTCTCCAGTGGAGTCCCTAATTTTGCAGATGAGAAAGTGACTATCACCACGCACACACGTTTATGCTGCAAGGTTGCAGAGTCAATGAATGATTGAAGCCAGAGCTAGAACGGTGGGCTTTGTCTTTGCGTTTCATGTTTTTTCCATTTTAGGGCATTATAATAATTTGTATTAACCCATACTTTAATGAAAATTATTTGAGGTCCATGTGAGTTGCTTGGATTATCATAAGTGACATATGATGACAGGACATCTACATATGATGCGGATTGCATGAGTAGAGAAGCCATATAACTTTTCAGCATGAATTGTGGCAAACTTCCAGATTTTGTTGCTGTTAAGTTCATAGCTAGTGATGCGGATTTTTGAGGTCAGCCCAGGCTTTGAGAGTGTCAGCTCAAGGGGTCTGCCAACCAAACCCCAGAGAGAGTTGTGGAGGGGCTGGCAAGCCTCATCCTGGAAGTGTCAGCTCTCATGGGCTGGCAAGCCAAACCCTGAGAGTGCTGCTGGTTCTGGGGGCTGACAAGCCTAGCCTCCAGGTTGTCTCAGCTTCGGAGTCCGGCCTTCTTCCAGCAGCTCTCCCCGGTCAACTGGCTCCTTTGGCTGGCAAGCCAGCCCCTGGGATGCCCGGCTCTTCGACTCCGAGCATCTTCTGCAGCTCTTCAGGGTCAAGGTTCGTGTCTCATGCCCAGGAAGAATGAGGGACACGGCCGGCCGGAAAGTGAGAAAGCAGGATTTATTGAGAGGACAGAAAAGCTCCCACAGTGGGAGGGGACCCCAAGAGGTTGGCGACATGGGGCCTGAAAACCTGGTGCTTATATACTCCTAAGTCCAAGCTGATTGGCTAGCACCAGCTGTGAACTGTAGCTGTTCTGATTGGTCAGTATTAAGGACCAATCAGCAGGAGGTAGGAGTGAGCTGATTGGTTGCTTTTCGATCTCAGCAGTGAGTACCTACGCTCTAGCTTGAAAAGTTTGCAGGGAGCTTGTTTACCAATGCTGAGCCTGAGAGGCCTGCTGAGAATTCGCTACATTGCTACCAGAGGACCCTCCTGTCTGTCTGCCTAGCCTTTTTCTAGCTATCTCGTGTCTCACTAGTTTTGGTGAACATTCTAAGGGTTTTGTTTGTTTTTCTTTTTGTAAAACATTGCCTTACAGTAACACAAAGGAGGCTTGTGGAGCGTGAAGACTCAGCATGCCAAGATGTCTTTTTTTTTTTGTCATGGAGTGAGTTTCTGTGACTGTGAGTGCTTAGGGGAAAAGGGAATGCCAGAAATAAGCATATTATTTTGCTCTGCTCCATTGTTTAAAAAAACCTGATAATTTAGCTTTTGGAATCAAGTCTTCTGTATCTGGGTTGGAATGTTCTCATCCTTTACCATTACAAACAGGCAGTGCGTGTGCAAAGCTGAATTTTTTGAGAATGGACAGACACTTTTTCATAATGATTCTAACCTATCTGAAAAATTCTGGGTTTTGTTCCTAGTATCTCTTCTTTGTGTGCTTGTCGCCAATTCCTGTTCTCTGAAGGATGACTTTTCTTGGCTATTTTTGTCCCCTTCTTTGCGGGTGCCTTAGGGTTGGTCTCCCCACCAGGGGGCAGCAAAGAGCAGCAGATTCATCTGACATCCCATCCCTGCAGATGCACTAGTGATGCTTTACCTGCGCTTTTCCGGCGACTGAAGGTTTTCTGTAGGTATGTATTGCTGGGTGAGTGTGTATGGGGTGGTCATTTGCTGTATTTTGACTGCACAAAATTTCCACATCTCCCCCTCGGACTCCTTTTAAGATGATTACAACACAAGTAGCAGTTTCAGTTCTGACACTGTAGGTTGTAGCTAACACGCATGTTCCAAACTTGCCAGAGTCCCTCTTCGGTGCCTTGAGATTTGTTCTAAGTCTATTTATCTGGCTACAAACATTGCTCAGAAATACGGTTAGTATATTCTTAGAGACTTTATACGCTGCATATCTGTGGGAGACCGTTTTCATCATAGTATTGTTAATTAATCTAGCCAGAACACTCGATAGCATGTTGGTTCTTTCCCCAATCTCTTGTGTCCAATCTGCTTCTAATTTTAAAAGTGGGGTTCATCTGTCAGTTGCCTCACTCACTATTTTCAAGCATTATAACAACTTTTTAGAAGAGGTACGAGGTTGAGAAAGCAGGGGCAGGAAAAATATGCACAACTAATTAAGAGATTCCAAATATTACCAGGTGATTAGAAACAGCAACTCTGTTTTAAGAACTCCTTTTTGGCTGGGCACCGTGGCTCACGCCAGTAATCCTAGCATTTTGAGAAGCCAAAGCAGGAGGATTGCTTAAACCCAGGAGTTTGAGACCCAGCTACCTCATCTCTAAAAAACAAACAAACAAACAAACAAACAAACAAACAAAATTTAGCCAGGTATGGTGATGCATGCCGGTAGTCTTAGCTATTTGGGAGGCTGAGGAGAGAAGATCGTCTGAGCTTAGGAGTTTGAGGCTGCAGTGTACCGTGATTGTCCCACTGCAATCTAGCCTGGGCAACAGAGTGAGCCCCTATCTCAAGCAACGACAGCAACACCACCACCACCAACAACAAAACACACACACACACACACACACCCCAAAAAAGAATTCCTTATTGGATGAACAATGAAAACAAATATACAGCTGATCTTGCATTAATCAATCAAGGTGGTGAAAAGTAATGGGTAAGTTCAATACTTGTAGTGGAAATTTAATTTTCCCATGGAATCATACAATTTCAAAGAGTCATTTACGTGGCAAAAAATTTGTGGAATTATGAACACTGGCATCACTTTCAGCACGTGCTATGTTCTAGCCAGTGTGTGGCTTATGTAGTGAATTTCCTCATATAATCCCTGGGAGAACAGTTAGGTGGATAATGAAGCCACTTGATCCTTCCATGCTTATTACAAGATAGATTCATTAAAACATAACACACAGGTAATTCCCCATTTCCCTAGTAGTTCTTACCGCCTTTACTGATCGACTATTTAGGGAGCCAGGCTTGTTATTGGCTGCCCCAGGCGGTCAACAGAACTCAGTCTCTGCAGGAATGTATTAGAACTGCTTTTTTAGGTGGAACCTAGCCTATATCGGTTTACTAGTTCCGCGCAACATGACCAAACTAATTTTTCAGATGCTTTGAATGGAGTATAGAACGCTGCTGCTTTACTAAAAAAGCAAACACGAAAACTTCAAGCCACACAATCAGCTCCTATCAATTTCCCTTTAATTACCTCCTGAAGTACCTGTTAATGACTCATTAGTTATAAAAATAAATTATAGGCACTCTGCAACGCTGTTTGTAGTTTCTTTAAAGTTTTTGATTTGGCTGCCACCAGGAAAATGGGTGTGTGGCAATAAGACAGGAATGTGAATCAAATTGCTGTGTAATTTTATACATTTAATAAACTGTACAACAGGGCTGTGTGCAGATGGGGTTGGTGGATGAAAGTGCCCTATGGCGAAGCTCATGTCTCCTTATAACATCCTTATGTTTCACTGCACGACATGTGTGCTCAGCAAATAGGACTGGATGAGTCTCGGTCCTGTTTTGTGTGGTTATAGCTGCATTATGGTTCCTGTTGATACAGGGCCTTTGAAACTTTCTTGAAGTTGCAAGACCGGTAAAATAGATAAAATAGGTCGCAGTGGGTTTTACACTTTTTTTTGGAAAGAAAATCCTTTTTCAAATAAAATTGCACATGGTGTCCCAATATACAAGGATAAAAGCAGAATGGCTCTTTTTGGGAGGAAGGATAAGAATCTCAGAAACTTCTCCATGTTGCTTCCAAAGGGATACCATCACCCGGACCTGCAGGACTCTTCAGAACTCAGTGTGAAAAACACCAAAATAGAAGATTATATCTTTTTTATGCTTAGGTCCTGTACATTTCCCACTCACTTTTTATATTCGCTCAACCACATCTGTATAGAGTAGCATTGTGAACCTTCGTGGGCACTGAACTTTAGATCAGGGCTTGGCAGACTTTTTCCAGAAAGGGCCAGAGAGTAAATACCTTTGACTTTGTAGCCATGTGGTCTCTGTCACCACCACTCAGCCTGGCCCCTGTGGCATGCGAGCAGCCAGAGGCATGATGGAAATGCATGAGTGTGGTTATGTTCCAACAAAACCCTGTTTATGCATACCAAACTGTGAATTTCATATAATTTTCACATGGGATGAGACAGTGTTTTGACTTTTTCCAACCATTTTTAAATGGGCATATATATATAGTCCATAGCTTGTGGCCCGTAGAACTGCAAGCTGCTTGGTCTGCGGGTCCGAGTTTCCTGCTGATTCCTGATGCGAGCCATTCTATAGATAATACTTTTGCAGAAAAGTAAAAGAGGGGTATGTTTAGCTGAAGCTCAGATTGAGGCATTTGTTGTTTACTTCAGCTTCTGTAGCAATCTATTTCCTTTTCTGGACTCTTTGGAGACTGCTGTGTATGTCTGCTTTGTGTCCTGAAGGCTGCTGATCCCTGATACAAATGTTCTCTTAAGGACATTGTGCGAAGGGACAGTTAAATACAGACTAGGACCAGAGGTCACTGACCTGGGTTACAGACTGACTAAGCGCTAGTGTGTACAATTAAAAAGCTGTTATTTTTTTAATTTTTACTTTTTAAATTGGAATCTGTTGCCCATGCTAGAGTACAGTGGCACGGTCATGGCTTACCGCAGGAAATCCTCCCACCTCACCCTCCCAAGTGGCTGGGACTACAGGCATGTACCACCCCACCCAGCTAATTTTTTTATTTTTGGCGGGGGGGCGGTGGATAGAGATGAGGTCTCCATATGTTGCCTAGGCTGGTCTTGAATTCCTGGGCTCAAGCAATCCTCCTACCTCGGCCGTCCAAAGTGCTGGCTTTACAGGCATGAGCCACTGCATCTTGCTGAAATAAGCTATCATTTTAGATTGATTGCTTATTTTCTTCCTGGGGTCTTATGCTTCCCAGTGGGGAAGTGTGTGTCTGGGTCTCCTAGATTTCTCTCCTCAGCTCTGCCCACTCACATGGCAACATGGAGAAAGTGCAGGAGGAGAAGGAGCTCTGGTCCGCAAGTGCCTGAGAAGTAAACTCCACAGTAGACACTGGCATCTCCTCCATGGGAGCAGCTGTGTTGGGCCTCTCAGCTCAGCCCTCATCTCTTCTCTGCTATTCCTAGCTCCCTACCCTGGTGTTAGAGTTTTAGGGAGTAGGTGAAAGACTTGGAGAAGGTGGTCTTGGATTATCTTGTTGTACCCGAATCCTGAATCTGAGAGACCACCAAAGAGCCAGCTCCGATGCAAATCACACGAGGGTCTTTATTCAGGCTCGAGTCTGGGCTCACGTCCGTAACCGGCGCAGCGGTAGAGGAACGAGAGCCCCGACCCAGCACAGCAAGCAGCTTATATACGCAGTCACAAGGGAGGGGAGAGAACTTTAAACTTGTTCGCACAGGATTGGGTCATTTCTCCTACTGGGTACGGGGGCTTTTGGGATTGGTTGGTTTGTATGGTCGCGGGTCGCGGCTGACCGTGGCTGACCATCAACGGTCAGGTGGGCTGGGTGGAACCGGTTGGGACATCTGGAATGTGAGATTACTAGGGGAGTGGAGCAGGAAATGGGGCCAGAGGGTCTGCACCGTGACTCCGCGGTTTTCTTTTGGTATGTGAACTTGTTTACCAAAAGTATACTACTGGACTTGGGCGGGAAAGCAAGCATACATCTGAGTTTCATAAACAAGTTTCAACATACATTCAAATTAAGCTTCAACCTACACTTAAAACAAGTTTTATCACACAATTATGAACTAGATGGCCCTTGAGCTCCTCAATCTTCCTTCCTTCCTCTCAAGTGCCACTTCTGGGAAGAGGTGCCTGGGAGCCCGCCTTATGTGGAGTGTGGCGGACTTGCGGGCCAGCCTCACATAAGGCACAGGACTGATGTCCAGCTTGGGGGGAGACCAGTGACAGCCTAGACACATAGGACCGAGGAGGTGGGATGGGGAGGAGGATGGTGGTCAAAGATCTTGAACTTTAAAGTGGAAGTGATGGATGGATGGAAGTCTGGAAGTCACACTAGGTTCTTTTTTTTTTTTTTCGAGTCGGAATTTCACGCTGTCACCCAGGCTGGAGTGCAGTGGCATTGCGCTCATGGCCACCATGGCCTTGACCTGCTAGGTTCAGGCAATCCTTCTGCCTCAGCCTTCCAAGTGCTGGAACTACAGATGTGCACCACCACGCCTGGTTAATTTTTTGGTGTATTGTAGAGATGAGGTCTCTCCAAGTTGCCCAAACTTGTCTCAAGCCCCTGGGCTAAGACAGTTCTCTCACCTCCACCTCCTCAAGTGCTGGGATTACAGGCATGGGCCACTGCGCCCTGCTCTTGAGCTTGGAAGTGACGTGAGAAAAATATATTATGCAGGAAACATTCTGATTGCATTTTGAAGATGGATTCTGAAAGCAGGAAGCAGAAGCATTAGGAGGCTGTTTTCATGGCCCAGACCTGCACTGGGAAGATGGCTACGATTACTAAGAGTGGAAAACGAGTGAGAGGATTTTGAGAGGTAACGGGCAGAATTCAGTGACAGGTGACACGCCAGGAGGGAGGAAGAAGAGCCAGTCCGGAGTCCTGCTGTGACTTTCTCTTTTCCAGGTAAAGGTGACTTGGCTTCCTGGAAGCAGCTTTGTCCGTGAAGTCAGGGACCACTCGTGGTCTCCTATACCTTGACACATGTATTCATTCATTCAAGCAACAAATATTTACTGAGCATTTTGTTGTTCTGAGGGCTGGGCCTGTAGGGAAGACAAGATAGCCTGGCCTGCCCTCCAAGAACCTGGTTAGGAGGGACTCTGATTCATTTTTTTTTTTTTTTGGGTTGGAGTCTCAGTCTGTCGCCCAGACTGGAGTGCAGTGGCTGCTCCCGGCCACCGCAGCCTCGACCCGCTGGGCTCCGGCGATCCTTCCGCCTCAGTCTTCCCCGTAGCCGGAATTACAGGCGCGCGCCACCACGCCCGGCTGATTTTTTTATTTATTGTAGAGATGAGGTCTGGCTGCCCAGGCGGGTCTCGATCCCGCAGGCTCAGGCCATCCGCTCACCTCAGCCTCCCAAAGGAACGGGATGACAGGCTGAGCCCCCGAGCCCGGCGGGGCTCTGATTCTAAACATGCAGTTGCAGCCCAGCCTGGTGGATACTCACACCAGTAGACAGCCAGGCTGCAGGATGGGAGAGGCTTCCTGGGCAGCTGTTCCTGGGCCAAGACATGAAAGCCGAAGCACACGGCCCAGTGCACGTGAGTCACGCGGCGGTGGCGGGCCGAGAGCGAGCTGGAGTTTCCCATGTTTCCCAGATGAGGCTGGCAGGTGATCAGGGCCAACCTCAGGGCCAGGAGGGTGCAGACTCTCAGAGGGAAAAGAGAGCTCGCCCCATTCCCATGCGGGCGGAGATGTCCTTCCGCCAGCCAACACCCATGCCCGCCTTCGCACCCTATTACTTGTCATCTTTCCCTCCCACCCGGTCCCACAATGGTCACGCCTGTCGGCAGTGGCACAGCGCGTCTGTTTAATAGCCGCTGTGTTAATGGCTCTTCACTGTCCCTGACTTGCGACCCTGTCCGGTCACTGGACTGGGTTGTCATGCTGTGACCCCACTTGAGCGATCAAGGCCAGTGGAGGTGGGAAGACTTGCCCGAGATCGCATTGCAAGTTAGCGACAGAGCTGAGATTGAACACAGGCCTGTGTGGTTGTCACGTTTGCTGCTTCCTTCATCTCCTGGGGAGTGAAAAGCACTCGTCCAAACCTTATCTTGGTGGCTGGGTGACAGAGTTTCCTGTTTCGGCTCTCTGCACGCTGCCAGCTCTGTCGTGTTTGACCTTCTTGCTATTTTGTGTCTCAGTTTAAGAGTTTGGAAGTTTGAGGGAGGGCACATCTTTTTTCCTTCCTCTAGAAAGTACCACCTTTCTGCTGCAGTCATTTGAGGCTAAATTCTCCAGGAGGTTAGAGACACGCTTATATTGATTGGGAAATTAAAGCTGAATTTCTTATGCACCCTGGCCAGATAGGTCTGAAATGTACATTTTGCTTTCCTAAAATGCTGTTTGAGGCAGGAATGTGTGCAAGAGTGTGAAAAAAGATGACAGATAGAAAAACAATTTTTAAAAAAGTAAGAAATGAATAAATTATTTTCCAATGATGGTAAGTATTCAGGATAAGTATTCAATTCTCTTTTGAGACTAACTGCTCCAGAGTATCTTCACAGGTATAAAACCATTTGATCTTTTTTAGGCCTTAGCTTCTTATAGAGTTTGGGAATTGCATTTGTAGAACTACTGCCCTTGGTCAAATGTAGAGCTACTGTGTTTGGGTCAAACCTCGTCCAGGCTTGGGATACTGGTGTCTGTACGCCTCAGGGTGTCCGGCTGGCCCCACAGCTCAGCTTGTGATGGGCAGTAGCAGAAGGAGATGCTGGTCTCTGGTTTTCATGAGCTGGGAAGCTGGGCTGGAGGCAGCCTCCCATTTTCCTAGAGTATCTAAGCCATCCAAATGGGAGGCACGGATCCCCCAAGAGTTGCTGACAACCTCTGATGGAGAAAGCCTCGAGGCATCTCTCCTGGTTCCCAGCCGCAATTCCAATCTCAACCCACTCTCCTCATGTATGGAATGAGAATGACAAAACCTGGCAAGGCTTGAGGGCTGATGAGAACAGGTGCACATTCCTAGCGCACATTTTCTGTGCAGTGCCTGGCACAGAGTAGGTGTTCAGTAAAAGGCAGTTCACTTTCTCATTCCTTTTTGTTGTCTTCTTTCATGTGGCTCCAGGATCCAGTGACCCTTGGGGACAAAAGAGGCCAGAACTGGGGGCCAGCAGTGTGAGACCTAGGGGCCCCAGGCAGCAGAGGAGAGGCTGCATTTGTGCTGGAGCCCGGTGAAGCCACTGAGTGAGAACGAGAACTCTCAGGGAAGTGACTGCCTCTCTCTGAGCCTGGGCGTCTCCATTCTCAGGAAAACACGGCATTGAAAGATTTACCATTCTTACTGGGGTTAGGTGGTATCTCAGTGTGGTTTTGATTTGCATTTCTCTGATGATGAGTGAGGCTGAGCACTTTTTCATGTGTCTGTTGGCCGCCCGTATATCTTCTTTCGAGAAGTGTCTGTTCATGTCTTTTGCCCACTTTTTAAAGGGGCTGTTTGTTTTTTTCCTTTTGGCGTGTTTGAGTTTCTTGTAGATCCTAGATGTTAGACCTTTGTCAGATATGTAGTTGGCAAATATTTTTCCCCATTCTGTGGGCTGTTTCCCTGCTCTCTTGATGGTTTCTTTTACTTTGCAGAAGCTCGTTAGTTTGATGAGGTCCCACTTGTCTATCTTATTTCTTAAGGTATGGGCATTTAGGGTTCTGATCAGGAATTGGTTGCTGGTTCCAATTTCCATAAGGGTATTTCCTATGTTTTCTAAGATTCTTATAGTTTGCGATTTTATGTTTAGGTCTTTGATCAATTTAGAGTTCATTTTTGTGTATGGTGATAGGTAGGGGTCCTGTTTCAACTTCTATATGTGGTCAGATCGTTTTCCCAACACCATTTACTAAATAGGTTCTCCTTTCCCCTGAACAATGATAATACTATAAGAAAGGGATTGGCAGTGGTGGGGAACTGTCAGTGGAGGGGGGGTGGAATTGGTAGTTGAGGGAAACTGCCAGGGGAGGGGGGCATACCTCATCAACAAGGGGACCTGCATAGTCAGCATTTGTATACCTAACCCTGAATTGTACCCCACATCTTTATAATAAAAAAAGAAAGACCTACCAGTTAGATACTTAGATACTTATATCAGCTTACACATTTAGGATGTTTTTACCATTCTTGACTATAAGTGCTCACTTAATAGTTTACCCTCTCTACATGACTCTAAACTGTGTGAGGATAAGGACTATGTTGATCTTACAGATGTAAACTCAAAGCCTTGTGTATTAGTAACAACAATGGTTGTTGGATGAATAAGGAACACAGGGTCTCACCCAGAGCTGGGAATACAATATGTGCCCCATAAGTGCCTGTTGAGTAAATATGTGTTTTCTACTTTTTAATTGTAAGTGTACACTTGATGGTTTTTTACATACATACCTATATGTGTATGCACACACACACACTCATATAACCACTCAAATCAAGATATGGACACACAGAGATTTCTGGGTAGCCAGGTACGGTGGCTCAAGCCACTCCCAGAACTTTGGGAAGCCAAGGTGGGAGGATCACTTGAGGCCAGGAGTTTGAGACCAGCCTGGGCAACATAGCGAGACCTCATTTCTACGAAAGTCAGAAAGTTAGCTGGGTGTGGTGGAGCGCCTATAGGCCCAGCTACTTGGGAGGCTGAGGCAGAAGGATCACCTGAGCCCAGGAAGTCGAGGTTCACTGCACTCCAGCCTGGGCAACAGAGCGAGACCCTGTCTCTAAAGAAATAAATAAACAAATAAGAAAATTCCTGGCACCTCTCAGGTCCATTTTTAGAGGAGGTATCTGTCCTATGTATTAGAAAACATCACTGAATAAATGAACTTTAATGTAAAAATTCAAATACACAATACACAGATACATTAAATGTATTCAGTGATGTTTTTAAGAAGGCTTACCTCATACATAGCACTAAGCGTCGTACCAAGGGCAATAAATACCCACAGCAAATAAATGCCTTCTGTCCTCAAAGAGCCTTCTGATTTCATTTGCAAGACAGGACCAAATATGAGGTAACGCATTAACCAGTTGTTTACCAAATTGACACTGTAGACCCATGGTTTTGGATTTTATTTTTGTAGCCTTTCTTCAAATTAAAATGTTTCCGTAGCCTAATATACAAAACAAATAAGCAAGGGAATGTTTTGGTGGAAGCTGGAGCTCAGGTCCCTCCCTGCCAAGAAGCCCACCGAGGTTTTTAGGGTTCAGATGACTGTGGGTAGAGCAGCTGGGGAAGACCCTGCCCCGGAGATTGGAGATGACTGGTGTGTGTGTGTGTGTGTGTGTGTGTGTGTGTGTGTGTGTGTGTGTGTGTGTGTGTGTGTGTGTGTGTGTGTGCGCGCGCGTGTGTGCGCGTGCGCGTGTAGGGGGATGGCAACAGCGGGAAAGCTAAAGGGGGAGGGAAGTGGTTTCCAGCTGGGTCAGCAGCACGAAGGAGGGAGCTGGGGTCTGTTTCCGAGACGGGACAACTGCCCTGACCAGGCAAGGTCTGCATGTGTGCTGTGAGGGGAGGTGGACAAGCCCCGGAGGAGGTGAGGGGCTGCTGGGGGGTAGTGAGGACGCAGGAGACGCCCCTGTGAGAGGTGGCACAAGGGTGAGGGGTCTCTGGGAAGACAGTTCTTCCTTACCCAATGTTGCATTAGATTTCCTTGTGCATTTCGTTCGCATTTAACTCCAAAGAGACTCCAGTTTTTTTCTTTAGGTGATGGGATCAACCCTGACAGATAACTTAAGGGAAAGGAAGGCGAGTTGGTTACATCTGTGGTCCAGTGGGGTCGGGGGCGCAGGATCTCGACTACCAGGTCGTCCTATTCCCTTGAGCCCTGTGGAGACTTCAGGACTCTGAACAAATGTCTAAGAAATATCTAAAACGGGAGTTGTGAAGAATGGGTGCAAACACTAAAAGGAAACACAGAGGAGTGCATTTGTCTTTATCAACTCTAATGGACCCTGTGACGGTGTGAGTGTGAGAAGACTCCTTGGGAAGGCTGTTCAAAGGCTCCAGGATGCTGACTTGTTTTCTCCCAAGGCAAAGAGAGTTGTTGTTCGCCTCTTGGGGAGGTGTCTACTCCCGCAGGTGAAGGGGTTGTCATTAAGTGTACGTTAAGTGACAATTTATGAAATGGATCTTCCCACCTTGTGGTTTGAAAGGACTCCTGTGTGTCAGCAAGATGAGTGGTCCCACACTGATCGAAATGATGCTCCTGTGGTTCTGTAAAAACACCTGGAGAATAAAGAGATTCGACTTTAGAAAGTCATGATGGAAAAATGCCTTTTTTTGGTTGTTGACAGCAAAATTAATACAATTTCTATTTGCAATTATTTGACGACTAAGTTGAATCTTTTTGTGATTCAAGTGTACAGATTCTTCAGGTAGGCAACAAGCATTTGTTGACTGCCTGCTGTATACCAGGTACTATATTATGAACTGGAGATATAGGAGTGGAGACAATTGTAAAAGTTCTTTCCCTCGCGAAGCTTATGTTATAGTGTCGTAATTCCAGTTTTCCCACAGTTATCTCACCAAGATAACTCCTTAAGAAGGCATACGCAACTCATTTGCCTGAAGTCTAGGTAGATTTTCAAGAATGTAAAGCTATTGAGAAAAAAAGATATAAAAGTGAATTCTATTTTTAAAATTTTTTAAATTTTTTTCTATTGTTTCTTAATTTTTATTATTTTTTAATTTTAACGATGTGGGATACAGTTCAGGGTTAGGTACAGATGTTCATTTTGCAGGCACCCTTGTTGATGAGGTGCGCCCTCACCCCCGGCAGTTTCCCCCTACTGCCAATTCTTTCCCTGTAGTATTATGATAATTGTTCAAGGTCCTCTTATGAGTGAGAACATGTGATACTCAGTTCTTTGTTTCTGTGATAGATTAAAAGTGCATTCTAATCCAACATATTAGTATCCTTCAGTGTCCACTTAAGAGCACTATAGAACTCTCTGTATCTTAATATTCAAGGAGAATTTCTTCAGAAATTTAGCAGCTATTTAAAAATATCTCATTTCATGGAGAAAATAATAGAATTTGACAACCATAGCCAAGTATATAAATTGACAGCTTCCTGAGTCGCTGAGACTATAGGCGCGCACCACCATGCCTGGCTAATTAAAAAAATTTTTTTTTTGTAGAGAAGAGGACTTACTGTGTTGCCCAACCTGGTCTCAAACTTCTGGATTCAGATTATATAAATGTCAATAATTTAGAAGTTTGCAATGCATAGGCAAGGATGGTCCTGGATGACTTTCACAGTAAAAAAAAAAAAAAAAAAATCTATGAACACTTTGGTCACTTCTTTTATGTTTAGCTATTAGAGTAAGGATGTAATTGAAACCATTAAACATTAAGCAGCACAGAAATATTACAGGGATTAATGTGTGGTTCAGTGACTAAAATATTCTTTTCTGATTTGTTGAGGATAGTGAGGGAACAGGAGCATATAAGCAAATGAGAAGGAAGAGGTTTAATGAGTGTCTTATCAAGATTGTCTACTTGAAAATTAAAAAGTAAACATGCTAAAAATAATCAGTACATCATTTATAAAAAGCATATGCTTTGTAAATTACAGGGGGTTATTTTTTTTTAGAGTGTCTTTTTCTTAAATACAAAGCACCAACATTAAAAAGAAAAAGATAAATTACTCAACATTTTATTTGGAGTTTTACTTCAAATCTAAGAATACTGGTTGTTTCCAAACTAGGTGCCAACACATTTTTTTCCTGTTTCAAATTTTAAAATACAGAACAGAATTTGTCAATTATTTTCACACTTCAAAAAAAAAAATTCTAAATTTTCTTTTCATTTTTTAGATCTTCTTTAGTCTGAGTTATTATAAAGCTAATACCATGAGAAAACATTTCAAAAGGAAAACAAACTCATCCATAATTCATTTATTCCATATTCTTCCTATATCAGTGTACATTCTAATAATTATAATATAGTTGATCCATAGTTCTATACTTTTTTTTTTTTTTTTGAGTTGGAGTCTCACTCCGTCGCCCAGACTGTAGTGCAGTGGCCGCTCCCGGCCACCGCAGCCTCGACCTGCTGGGCTCCGGCGATCCTTCCGCCTCAGCCTTCCAAGTAGCTGGAATTACAGGCAGGCGCTACCATAGCCCAGCTGATTTTTTGATTGATTGTAGAGATGAGGTCTCGCTGCCCAGGCGGGTCTCGAACCCACGGGCTCAGGCAATCCGCTCACCTCAGCCTCCCAAAGGCGTGGGATTACAGGCTGAGCCACCGAGCCCGGCTACTTTTGTTTTTACTCAGTTAAATTTGTATTTATTTTTATTTTTATGAAAAAATTTTTTATTTTGAGTCAGGGTCTCACTCTGTCCACCCAGGCTGTGGCAGTGGTGGGGTCATGGTTCACCACAGCCTGGACCTCCTGGGATCAGGTGATTCTCCCACCTCAACCTCCCGAGTAGCTGGGACTACAGGCAAGCATCACCATGCCTGACTAATTTTTTTATTCTTCTGTAGAGACAAGGTCTCACTATGTTGCCCAAGTTGATCTCAAGCTCCTGAGCTTTAGCAATCCTCTTACCATGGCCTCCCAAAGTGCTGAAATTACAGGCATGAGCCACCATGCCTGGTCTCAGTTAACTTTTTAATATATGAATCATATTTTATGAAGTGTAGGTACAAAATTCTAAGAAGAAATTATGTGTGTGTCTTAATCTCATCTGTATGCCCAGTGTTCTTTTACACAGTTCCAATTTCTAATCTAAAAATTGTCTAATCATTTTTTCAGAAATGATATCATTATTCAATTTGGTAAATTTATATTTGTTGGTATTCTGGAATACACATCTCTGAAAAAGAAGACACAGCATCTCAGGTAAAAATTCTCTGAACTCAGGGCCATTTTTCACAAATCAATGACCAAATTGTCAAAAGTAAGAGAAAAAAAGGTGACTGCATTTGGTATAGCAAAATTATACACAGTTGTTATTTTTTAAAAGACTAAAAAGTCATGTGAGTAGTTATTATGATGGCAGCTCTTTTTTTCTCTGACTCTTAGCACTGTCTTGGAGAGTTTCCATCATCCAGTTAAATACTTTGGTGCTGGGAAATGTCTTCAAAAAAGCAGCAGTTAATTTCCTAGAAAAACAAACATGTGAACTATTTTCCCTCTTTGGGTTGCCTGACATTTGTAGGTGAGTGAAACTCTGATGAGCAATTGATTTATTTTACTATAAAATCAATAGTTTTACTGACTTAAACAACTTTTTATATGAAAAATCTTTTAAAAAATAACAACTGTGTATAATTTTGCTACACCAAATGCAGTCACTTTCTTTCTCTTACTTTTGACAATTTGGTCATTGGTTTGTGAAAAATGGCCCTGAATTCAGAGAATTTTTACCTGAGGAACACTAAAAAATCATGTGAATAGTAAACTAAGCCATTCCTTTTTATTAAAACTCCATGTGAGTCATTTAACGGCATCTATTAAAATTTTTTTTCTTGTATTTTTTAACCTCTGGTAGAGATTGTAGATAGGATGCTAAAATTATTCATGAAAATGCCTGAAAATTATTTTAAATTATTCAGCTTCATCTCACCAAAGAGTTAGCATGTTCATTCATCTTACAAAAACTTACTGAGCACCTCTCCAGCTATGTGCTGAGTTTTTTGTTAGATACATAAAGTTGACAAAAACATGAATTCTGAGTCGAAGGCTAAAATGTTACTTCACACATTCACAGCCCTTTATATATTACAAATGAAATCATTACATCCTCACAAGAATCTCACGAATCAGATGTTGCTTCTATGTTATTTATGATGAAATGAAATCAGAGGAAATATACTAGTCTGCCCAAGGCTATTTCTAACACATTTCCTTAGAGTCTCAGTCAAGTGACTTTTCTAAACCATAGAGATGATTCTCTAATAATTTAAAAAGGAGAGATAAGAAATATCCACCATAGATAAATACCAACAGACAAGTAATAACTACAATCACAGAAGTACAGCTAAAGTGATACAGGATTGCAGAAGAGAGAGAGATGGCTTTTGGGTAGGGGATGGATAAAGGAAATAGGGAATAGAAATACGGATAGATGGACTGTGCATTTACAGGGCAGAGGGAGATCATTCCATCTGAAGCTGGAAAAGCTTCACTGAAGTTTAAGTGGGATTTGGCATGGGAAGAATAGAGATAGGAATGGTCAATGGTTTGATTTATCTTGAATGTAGAATATTCTACATAGAATTATTAGAAATGAGGCCAAAAAAGATGGACAGAAACATCTTCTAGGTCACTGATGCCAGGCTATAAAGTTTGAATTTTTTGGCTAGAAAAAGGAGAGCCATTTGAGGTTTATAAGCAGAACTGTGATTAATCTGGTAGTTTTAAACAAAGGGGTTGTAAACTCAAATGCCTGTAAAAGCTGAGAAGGTACTAGACAAGTGAAGTGAAGGGAATGTGGCAAAAAGATGTCTTCTCTAGGGACCATCTCCATTTAGTGCTTTGGGATGCAATCTCTCATTTTGCTGCAGGTTTACTATTCTCTGTGCACATGGAGTTTATACTTTATTAATATAAATTACACAGTTATAATGTGTGTCCATTGACACAAATTTATAACTGTTTTATGTAGTTATCTTTTCAATCCTATAGAAAAAAAGAGATAGTAGCCAAGTATACATTAATACTTTTACATTTACCTAAGTAGTTACCTTTAAAAGTGTTCTTTATTTCTTCATGTGGATTGTGTTATTGTCTAGTATTGTTTCATTTCAACCTGAAGGATTTCTTGTAGGGCAGGTCTACTAGTGACAATCTCTCTTGAATTTTTGTTTATTTTGAGATGTCTTAATTTCTCCTTAAGTTTTGAAGGATACTTTGCTGAATGTAGAACTCTTTGTTATTTTCAGTCAGTGTCTCCCTCTGTTGCCAAGGCTGGAGTGTAGTGGCATGCCCATGGCCACCACAGCCTCAACCTGCTGGGCTCAGGTGATCTTTCTGCTTCAGCCTTCCAGGTAACTGGAACCACAGGCATCTACCACCATACCCAACTAATTTTTTATTTATTGTAGAGATGAAGTCTCACCAAGTTGCCCAGGATGGTCTTGAAACCCTGGGTCAGGCGATCCTCTTGGCTCCACCTCCCAAAGTGTTGGGATTACAGGCATGAGCCACCGTGCCCAGCTGAATGTAGACTTCTTAGTTGAAAGATTTTTCTTTCTTTCTATGCATTGCATGTCATCTCATTGCCTTCTGACCTTCATGGTTTCTGATGAGAAATTAACTGCTAATTTTATTGAATATCCCTTGTATGTGACAAGTCTGTTTTCGCTTGCTGCTTTCAGGATTCTCTTTTTGTTTTCTGACAGTTGGATTATAGTGTATCTGGATGTGGACCTCTTTGAATTTATTGTACTTGGAGTTTGTTGAGCTTCTTAGATGTGTAGATTTATCCTTTGACCATTACTTCTTCACGTACTGTTTCTGCCCCTTTCTCTCTCTCCTCTCTTCATGGGACTCCTTTATGTACATGTTGATATGCTTGATGGTGTCTCATAGGTCTCTTTGGTTCTGTTTATTTTTCTTCACTTTTTTCTTTCTACTTAGTAATCGCAATTGACCTATACTCAAGTTTTCTGATTCTTTGTCTCTTCAAGTTGCTATTGAGCCCTTAAGTTCAGTGATTGTACTTTTCTTTTTAGTTCCTTTTTATAATTTCTATTTATTGATATTCTCTATTTTGTGAGACATTATTCTCATGACTTCCTTTAGTGCTTTGTGTGATATATTTAGCTTTTCAACGTATTTAAAATAGTTCATTTAAAATCTTTGCCTGGTAAGTTCACTTCCTCAGTGGCAGTTTCTATTAATTTCTTTTTTTTCCTGTGTATGGGTCATACTTTCTTGTGTCTTTGCATGTCTTGTAACTTTTGTTGAAAACTGGATTTTTAAAAAAATTTTTTTGCAGCAGACTCTCACTCTGTTTCCCAGGCTGAAGTGCAATGGTATGATCATAGCTCACCGCAGCCTGGAACTCCTGGCTCAAGTGATCCTCCCACTTCAGCCTCTCAAGTAGCTGGTACTACAGGCTTTCATCACCATGCCTGGCTAGTTTTTTAACTTTTGTAGAGATGGTTTCCTGCTATGTTACCCAGGCTAGGATTACAGGGATGGGCCACTATGCCTGACCAGCAATTGGATATTGTGGATACTGTAAAGTGGCAACCCTGGAAATCAGATTCTCCCCCTCTTCCCAGGACTTGTTGCTTCTGTTTGTTATGGTGGCTCTTTGTTCAGTGGCTTTTCAAAACTATCTTTGCAAATTCTGTGTTCTTTGTCATGTGTGGCCACTGAAGTGTTTGATTAGCTTAGTGGTTTGACAGAGATGTCCTTAAATATCTGAAACAAACCAAAAACCAAAAACAACAATCAGAGAGCTAGTGTGCTGTGTTTGTTGAGTCATGCCTTCAACACTCAGCCATGCAATTCACAACTCTACCTTAGCCTTCACTTCCTGCTTGTGCTGAGTCTGAAAGTCAGCCAGGAGTGGAGCTCAGGGCCATCTCAGGTATTTTCTGAGCATGTGCCCTGCCTTTAGCATGTGTGTGGACTTCTGGTCTCCTAGTGATACTTGGGAGCCTTTCAAAGTCCTTATATGGAAAGGTATTTTACTCCCCAGACTTTCCTTTCAGACTTTTTGTGTTGATTGTTTGCCTCAAACAATCCCAGATGTCAGCAACTAATTCATATGCTTTTAAGTACTTTTAACAAATGTCTCTTGGGTAGTCACTTCTCCACCCAGGGAAAATTCTGTATTAGCAAAATAAAGACAAGCCCTTTATGTTAGTCCGTCATGGAGCCACCAGACAAGGGAAAAGAAACATGATTTTTTTAATACAAGGTCTGCTCTGCTCCTTCTAGCACCAGGAACCCTCACTGGCAAAGTGGGGTGCAACCTTCAAGACCATAGTCGAACTGGATAAGGGGAGTATAGGGTCAGGCTAGGTCAATATGCTGTAAATCTCTCCTACTGAAATTCAGCTACCTTTTTCTTTTGTGCTCTCCTGGTTGCTGTAAACCTTTGACTAGTTCCAGAGTTCAGATAAAGTTGATCTGGACAGTTTTTGTCCATTCATTAGCTGTTTCTATGGAGGATTTGGAATTCACTACTCCATGATTTTTCCTGATGTCACCCTGTGCACATGTGCCGTAAGAATAATATAAAAGACAACACAAAATGCTACCTTATTACTTTTGGTATAAAGTGAATTGGAGAGAAGAGAGACAGAAGGAGAAGGGAGTAGGAAATAGGGGAAGATATTAACTGACCCAGCTTCAGACACCCAAACATCATACAAACAATGTCTTTCTAGAAAGTTATGCAGTTCAGGTGTCTGTCCTATTGGGGGGACAGTGTTTGCCTGTAACAGAAGACTTGATTCATACTGGCTCAGTATGAATGAGAATTTATTTGACTCACATAACAGGAAATCTGAGGAGGCACAGGCAAGAGCTAGAGAGGTAGCACAATGGTGCTGTCAAGAACTCAGGTCCTGTTGATCTTTCTCTTTCACTATCATTAGAATATTAGTTCCTGTATCCTCAGTTGTTGCCTCTTAATCTCAGGATGGCTGCTGTAACTCCAGATATCTCCTCTGCATTTGAAGCAGAGAATTCATCTTCCTAACCAGAGAAGTGAAAGCCTTTACAACAAAAACTGCAAAACACTGCTCAAAGATATCAAAGATGACACAAACAAATAGAAAAATATCCCATACTCATGGATTGGAAGAATCAACATTGTTAAGATATCTATCACCAAAGGCAATATACAGATTTAACGCAATACCCATTAAATTACCAACATCATTCTTCTCAGACCTGAAAATGACAATACAGAAATTCATATGGAAACATAAATAAACGCAAATAGCCAGAACAATCCTCAGCAAAAGAAACAAAGCAGGAGGTATCACACTTCCAGAGTTTAAACTTTATTATAAGGCCACAATAATCAAAACAGCCCAGTATTGGTACAAGAACAGGCATATAAACCAATGGAACAGAATAGAGATCCTGGAAGCAGAACTTCAATTTCTCAACCAACTTATCTTTGACAAAGCCACCAACAACAACCACTGGTGAGAGGAGAACTTCAATTTCTCAACTAACTTATCTTTGACAAAGCCACCAACAACAATCACTGGTGCCTCGAAAACTGGTTGACCTCATACAGAAGACTAAAGCAAGACCCATACCTATAACTATATACAAAAATCAACTCTAAATGGATCAAAGACCTAAATGTAAAACCTCAAACTATAAAAACCTTAGAAATGCAGAAGACACCTTTATGGAAATTGGAACTAGCAACCAATTCCTGATCAAAACCCCAAATGTCTGTGCCATAAGAGATAACATAGACAGGTGGGAACTCATCAAACTGAAAAGCTTCTGCAAAGCAAAATAAACCATCAAGAGAGTGGGGAGACAGCCCACACACTGGGAAAAAATATTTGCCAACTGTATATCTGACAAAGGCCTCACATCTAGGATCTGCAAGGAACTGAAACATGCCAAAAAGAAAAAAACAAACAGCCCTGTTAAAAAGTGGGCAAAAGATATGAATAGACAGTTCTCAAAAGAAGACATACAAGCAGCCAACTGATACATGAAAAAATGCTCAGCCTCACTAGTCATCAAAGAAATGCAAATTAAATCCACACTGTGATACCACCTAACTCCAGTCAGGATGGCTGTCGTCAATAACTCAAAAACAGCAGATGCTGGAAAGGATATGGAGAAAAAGGAACACTTCTACACTGTTGGTGGGATTGTAAACTAAATTACAACCTCTGTGGAGAACAGTGTGACAATCCCTAAAAGACCTAAAAATTGACTTTCTATATGACACAGCAATCCCAGAGCATATATACCCAGAGCAACTCAAATCAGTCTATGAAAAAAGATACCTGCACACATGTTTTTTGCAGCATTATTCACAATAGCAAACACATGGGACCAACTTTGCTGTCCATCGAAAGTAGACTAGATTAAAAAAATGTGACACATATACACGATGGAGTGTTATGCAGTCATAAAGAAGGACAAAATTATGAACTTTGCACGACTTGGGTGGACTTAGAGTCTGTAATACTGAGTGATCTATCACAGAAACAAAAGAACTGAGTGCCACTCACTCATAAGTGGACCCTGAACAATCATCATAATACTGTAAGAAAGGGCTTGGCAGTAGTGGGAAACTGTCGGGGGAGGCGGGAGGTCGGGGGGTTCATACTTCATCAATAAGGGTAACTGATCTCAAACCAGGTAAAGTGGGGACCAAAGGGAGGCTCAACCTTTACCTGTACAATGACCATTTGTATGCCTAAACCTGAATTGTACCCCACATCTTTAAAATAAGAAAATTTAAAAAATGAAGCAGAGAATTTACAGAAGCCATGTCCTGGTGATTTTTTAAGAGGTAGAAAAGAAACCTCCATCGGAAGAAGGTGACATGCTCACTGTAATATTAATCACTGGCCAAAAGAAGAGATCACCATGATGTGTATGATTCTCCCTGAAGGGCTAGGGAAGGGCCCCCACCAGATCAAAGGATTAGGGTTCTATAAACCAAGTAGAAAGAGTAGGTTAACTATTAGGTAGGCAATGGACAGCGGTTGCTATAGATAGAAACTAGGAGGGATGGCAGATCTTTAAAGGCATGAGGGGGCTGCTTGGAGGGGGTAGAGCTATCTGCTCTGACCTAACCATATCAAAATTGGACCAAGCTGTTATCTTTATTGGAGAACTGAGGGGTTGGAAATGGGGGTCAAAAATGCAAAATGTCCAGACAGTCATGCAATAGGGTTAAAACCAGAAGTGTCAGCTCAGAGCCAAAGTAAGCTAAAGCTGGTGGTGTGTCTGATGCTGGAACAGGAGCCCAGGGCCCACGTCTGTGCCCAGCTGGAGTGAGGAGCATTCGGCTAAGTGCCTGGTTTCTGACTCTGGCTCTTGCTTGGTGGGAGTTTAGGTTACATTAAATCTAGCAAGCAGTTTCCGGCAGGTGTGGCTATCTCTAGGCCCTTAGACAACTAGTTAACTCTGGGTGTGAACACAGTGTTGCAGGGGTTAGCAGATTCCAAGCATTGAATTAGGGATGGGAGGAGGACATTTCAGGGCCAAGTTGGGAAATTGGCAAGAGTCCCAGACCCAGGAGGAGCCAGATTTACTAGGCAGTTACCAAAATAGGAGCTTGGGAACAAGGTTTTGAGGTGAAGCCCTGTTATTGAGGATTGGAGGAAGGCTGGGAATAGGGAACTAGATGCTCTTTCATTACATCTGAGCTTCTGGGACAGGACCAGCAGCCAGTGCTACCTGGTGCAAGATCCCAGAGTAGGAGCTGGTTCAAGTCTAAGGCCTTCTGCCTCAGAACGGGATTGATCTTGAGGATGGAAGATTAGACGGAGCCTGCTACAGATGGATCAGGGAGTTCCTGTTGGGGCGGGAGAAGAAAGGATGTAGATTCATAGGAGATCAATCCAAGACTATTTTGGAGACATCAGTTACAGGGCTTGGAAAGAAGACAAGGTTGGTGGTTGAGCTTAAGTGGCCGGTCTTATCAGAAGTACAGAATACAGAAGCAGCAATCATTTTTGAAACCAAAAGACCTTTGATCTGAACCTGGGAGAACACAGGGCATCTAGGTAGAGATGTAGTAATTGATTATGTGAGATTGGGATTTGGGAGTCCTCTGTAAGTCCTCTACCAAGTCCTCTGTAGCTGGAAATGCAGCCTGGAGTCATTGCATTAGGATAACGATGGAGGGAGTCTGCGTAGGGGAAGAGAGAGTTCTGCGTGTCATTTCTCTGTGTGGGCCACGCAGGAGAAGCCATTCCCTCAGCTGGTTGTACTTGTTTCCATTTCATTTTATTTCCTCGTGAATTTATTTCCAGATCCCTGAGATTTCTGGTTGATTCGTCTCTAATGTTTTTCAGCTATACCCAGTTTCCCCCAAATATCTGCATTTTCTTATGCCTAAAAGATTTATGTAGCTGCTTCAAGGACAAATAAAAAACATTAAAATAAAATAAAAATTTTAAAAATTGGAAGGCACAATCTCCTCCATCCCCAAGACAAGGATTTGTGGTTATTATTCTTTATTATTTCCATTTATAGTAATGACTATCCATGAGATTTCTTCTAAAAAAATCGAAAGAAGAATATGTTGCTACCTTCTCCTTCATTCCTTTTTTTTTTTTTTTTTTTTTTTGAGTTGGAGTCTCACTCGGTCGCCCAGACTGGAGTGCAGTGGCCGCTCCCGGCCACCGCAGCCTCGACCTGCTGGGCTCCGGCGATCCTTCCGCCTCAGCCTTCCGAGTAGCTGGAATTACAGGCATGCACTACCATGCCTGGCTGATTTTTTGATTTATTGTAGAGATGAGGTCTCGCTTGCCCAGGTGGGTCTCGAACTCGCGGGCTCAGGCAATCCACTCACCTCAGCCTCCCAAAGGCGTGGGATTACAGGCTGAGCCACCGAGCCCGGCTTCTCCTTCATTCTTTAATCATGCCGCACATGGGATAAAAATTATTTTAAGTTGAACAATCTGACCACACCCTTTCCTTGGAAGCAGCATTCCTTTAAGCCTTGAAGGATTCCTTCTGTATTAAGTTAGAGGTATAACTTTTAAGATTTATATCAATAAGAAAGAGGAAATTAATGAAAACCTATGTACTAAAATGGATGGTTTCATAAGTGGGTGTAAAAACCAAGTGTAAGAAGTAGATAGTAGAAAGCTGTAAGCTCTTGACAGTCAGAATAGTTAAATTGTTATTTGAACTTGTGAATAAGGTAAACTATTTTTTCAGACACACGTGGCAAATGGAAAGAACTGAGGGTAAAGCCACAGATAATATAACCAAGTAATTTATTGATGAGCCCAAGAAACTTTCGGAAGTGAAAGGCAGTATTAGGAATAATTATGCGCAGGAATTGTTCTAGGCAACATGGAACTTATGGTCACCCATTCTAGACCTCAGTGCTGGTTCACAGTTCGCACAATTCAAGGTGAAACAAAACGAAAGTCAGGTGTTTCCTCCTTGTTCTGGCATTGAAGTTGAAGGAGTGTTTTGTTCTATAAAATCTGGTGGTTCAAGGTGCTGGAAATGCTGAAAGGAGATTGTCTCCGTTGTTAGGCTTTTCAGGTTGCTTTTCAAGTCAAGGTGACGGCGTTTGGAGACCGTTCTGAGTGGATTCAGAGCCCAGCACTGTCGGGCCTTAATGACTTCAGTGTGGGTTTTTAATCTCCTGCCCAAGTGTTATCTTACTTGCCCAGACAAGTCGTTCACTACGAGAGGAGAGTGTGGGAAAATTAACACTGCTAGAGCAACCAGGAAAGGAGAAAAACGTCTGAAGGTAGAAATGAATTGCATCAGGATTTATTTTAATGCAGTCTGGAAAACAACAACTTTAAATCTCTGGGCTGCTTAAGGAGAGCCCACACCTTTCCTTGGAAGGAAAAAGAAAAAGAGGATTGAAAAATATACAGAGCACAGCTATCTTTAATGTTTGAGTTAACTATCAGGAAACCCGAAATGCTGAATGTAATAAAATGTTGACAGCAGTTTCAGTTAACATGCGGTAACTCTGGAATAAAACGACATCTTTGGCACCAAAGGAAATCAAGAGAATAAAAGCAGCAGTCGTCAGGATTTGAAGTAAGCCACAGATTATTACCATCTGTACATTTTACAGACCCCTTGCAAAAACCAGAAACCAAGACCCAGACTGGAGTGTAAGTATATTGAACTCTGGGGTGTCTTGTTAGACGGAAGAAACTCAGAAATTGGTCTGAATTTTGAAATACAGTACTTCATAAAACCTGACAGTTTGTTTTGTTCTGGTGATGGTGGCATTTGTCTAAAACCTAGAACATCGGGGGGGTTATTTGCATGTCTCATATGGGATAACCGTCATCACAAGCCTTTACTATACTAGGCCTTCATACTTTCACAATCTCTCTATAAATGTAGAATTATTCGTAAATTGTTCTCCAATTTCAGATTGTTCTTATATGATGTGGTCTTGTGTTCTTTCCAGAAAAACTTGGAAAGGTCATCATAAGACACATTTAAATGTCTTGAATAACGAATAGGTTCATCATTGTCATAGCTTGGACATTTCTATTTATTATTTTAAAGAAGGTACTTTCTGATGGACCCACATTAAATATCATTAGAGGAATTTTTTTGCCCTGTGTTTGATTATTTGACATTATAACTTGGGCCAGTAGATTCTCTATAGTTGAGACTTGAAGATAGAGACTAAACATAAAACACACAAGTTTCAGATCATATGTCTCTGTGTGTGTCTGTATATTTTAATCAGGGCTTATGTTTTGTCCAGAGATACTAGACCTGAACTTATAAACTCTAGCCCTTATAAAACTAGACTAACAGCAGGGGGAAGGGAGGATGTTGAGTTTATTTTTTTTTTATAAAAAGTAAATGAAGATTTTAAAATAAGAAGTTGTGAATAAGAGAGATCCCTTTATCTAAAATGTTTACATAAAAATATAGAGACATCCTATGTAAATGGGACCATTAGTTAAATTATTTGACATCTCATTGAGAAATAGAAACTTTCTCATAAATGAGTTTGGTTAGAACATTGAAAATAAAATTTAATGGAATGATTTTAACTTGAAAATAGCAATTAATGGCAGATTGCAGAAGTCAGCCAATTAATTGTCACTTTAGGGCTTTTGTATCCAACACATATGGAAGACTGTTTATAAACGGAGTATTTTTTTAACGTGCATATGAATTTAGCATAATGCTTGGCAATTCTTGGTTAGTTTGGCAACATTAAAATCTTTTTTTTTTTTGAGTTGGAGCCTCACTCTGTCGCCCAGACTGGAGTGCAGTGGCCGCTCCCGGCCCCCGCAGCCTCGACCTGCTGGACTCCGGTGATCCTTCCGCCTCAGCCTTCCGAGTAGCCAGAATTACAGGTGCGCGCTACCACGCCCGGCTGATTTTTGATTTATTGTAGAGATGAGGTCTCACTGCCCAGGCGGGTTTCGAACCCGCAGGCTCAGGCAATCCACTCACCTCAGCCTCCCAAAGGCGTGGGATTACAGGCTGAGCCACCGAGCCGGCAACATTAAAATCTTAAATCTTTTATACTTAGACGAGTCTCCTGGAAATAAAATGTTCCATGGATAGATTTGTTAATTTTTCTGTATACCCTGAAATCTGAATGTTTAAGATTTCTCCTCAGTATTTTTCCTTGGTAACCTAAAATTCACAGAATGATCTAATATGGAGTATTTGGCCAAGTTAAAATGAGGGAAGGTGGAAATAACAGAATCAATTCCTGTGCCTGTCGAATGCTAGGTTAGCCTGTAAGTTGAATCATATTCTTTAAGTGGTTAATTCTGAAAATTACCCATCCTGCCTGTTCACTTTGCAATTCAGTTGTGTATTCAAGTTTTTCCCAATGAAGAGAGCTCTAATGTTAGTGCAACCCATTCCATTTCTTAAATTAATGATACAGATTCTTTTAGTTCATAGGCTGGTCTTGGGGGAGTCATTTAGGCATATGTGAATGGGGCTGTGGGGCTTTCTGGACACTTGGGTCCGATTTGATAAATTATTGTTTCACAACCTTAAATGGACCCCAGTGTCCTAGAAACATTCATATCATTTCCACATGTTCACTTTTTCTTCCTGGAAAGTGTAACTTATGACAAGAGCAGCTTGGAAATCCATGCTCATTATTGAAGAAAAACTAACGGTCGTGTGGTATGTCTAGCATTCATTTTGAAAATAACTCAGTGTGGGAAAATCTCTTGTGAAACTTATCATGAATATGTTTATAATATACTTTTACAAAATGTATGTGTAAGCATCTTAAAGCTTAAGGGGGAGAGGGCTAACCAGGCATGGCTGAGATCTGTTGCAAAACACACGTGAACAGCAAGGAGGTATATTATTCAGCGGGAGACGGGGCAGGGATCATGCATTGAGGAATGTTAATGATTTGTCTGGAAGTGTACGAATGGGGAGCCATCGTGGGCCCTTCGCCTCCATCCTGGCTTCCTTCTGAAGTGACATTTGGCATTTTTAGCTGCCAAGTGGTGCGTCATGGGTAGGAGTCTTTAACCTATCACAGATTTGGCAAATCCTCTGGTCTCAGCGGCTTTCATTTGGGGCAGAAGCAGGCAAGCCTAGCTGCAGTTGGTAGTGACCTTGGCCGGTCTCTTCTGAGTCAACTTCCAGTCTAGGGGGCTCATTCCTGGGCTGGCTGGAGGTTCCCTAACAGGTTTTGGTCGAGTCTTGCTGCAGAGATACACCTCCCAGAAACATCCTGTGTGTGTACCGTGGGATCCCGAACGGGCCAATCCCAGGCCATCAGTCTCTGTCCAAAGTAAAGGGCAGCCTAGCGACCTGCCAGCAAAAGCCTTGTCCAAAAGCAGCCCCTGCTCCCAGCCACCTGCCCCTAGCTGACTCGCAGCTGATAGTAGGGTGGTCCGTATGAACGTTGCTTTGCAGTTAGCTGCCACGGATCCTGGGGGATGAGAACTCTCTTGCCCAAGAACAATGGAGTGCTTTGTTGCTAGGGAATAAGAGACGGAATATGTCAGGGTGCTTCTTTAAAAATTCTTTTTTCCCCCCAGTAGTGTCTGTTTAATAGTGCGTACGTGTTGATATCGTTTTATTCTCTTGGCGCTTAGCCTATAGGATTTAAACAGTCAACTCCCAAATTTCATCAAGGATTTACTCTGGCAAGTCCTGGAGATTTGGTCAGTGCCATCTAACTGAGGAGAGAGGACTTGTGAAACAGCAGTGAGTGAGATGAGTGTATAATTAGAGCTCAACTGTGCAGTGGAGGCTGGGAGCGCCTCGGGGGTTAGAGGACAGGGAGATCAAACAAGCCTCCCTCTTCCTCCTCAGGGCAGTCCCTGGCCTAGTGGGACTGGTTATCCCAAGCAGGCCAACTGCAGCACCTCCTAGACTCTGCCTCCTGCGTAAGAACACATGCAGGCCCTCTCTGGATTTCAAGTTCTGCCAGATTCAGCTTCTTGAGCTACTTTGTTTTGCTTCTTCGCTGCACAGCTTGCAAGACAGTTCTGCTTTTGTTCATGTTGTGGTCCCACCTCTAGCAATCCAGCTGAGGACCTTCCTGCCCCTCCCTGGGCAACCTGGCAGGGGAGGGGCGTTGCCCTGGTCCTGTCTCCTCTGGCTGTTGGTGTCCTTTTCTGTTTTGCATCTCCCCTTTCTTGGCTTCTGGGAAGTGGCACTGTGCGTGCAGCATCCGTGCTGTTGGCGGTTCTGCTCCCTCCTAAGCTCCTGGAGTTCTTCCTGTTTCAGTTCCACCCATCTCCTTATTTTCTCCCTGGGATCATGATAATTCACCCACTCTTACGAATGCAGTTGTCACCCTAAAGGAGTCAGGAGTTCCATTCTCAAGCATCGATTGGGTGCTGACTGGACTCCCAGGCACTCGTCCAGGCTTTGGGTTGGAATGATGAGCCAGACAACCAGGTCTCTGCCTCCTAGCCAGAAGGAAAGCCGGGCGGACAGGCCAGCTCAGCACAGCGCCCCCAGCACTCTCTAGGGGAAGGGCAGGCTTCTCTGGGGACCCTGGAGGAGCCCTCACCTGCCGCCTAAGCCCACAGCCCCCTGAACCCTAACCTCACTCACACCTCAGTCTCTTGGATGACCTGTCACCACTTCAGACAAACCGCGTCAAAGAGTGAACCGATGCGTGATCTTTTCCTCCAGGTGAACTGCTGTCGATGTTGCCCATCTCTGGCCGTGTAACCAGCATGCTCCCCACTAATTGAGGCGGAAAACCTGGGAGTCCCAATAGATTTCTGGCTCCCTGGAATTCCTCGCCCAGTCAGCCACCCACTCCGTCAGCTCCTCCTCTGCAGTCGCTCCCAACTCCACTTCCTGCTCTCTATCCCTGTGGCCACCGCCTGCGGCCAAACCCTCACCACCTCATCCCTGTGCTGGTTAATATTTATAAATGGGCTATTTACTTATTCAGAGGAGATTTTAAGAAATTACCCGAGTGGTTCATGTTCATGGTGGAAAAAAATTAGAAAGTACAGATAAACAGAGAGAGGAAAGGAAAGAAAGAAAGAAGGAAGGGAAAGAAAAAAGCCCCACATCTTTCACCAACCAGAGAGCCTCCCTATCCATGCCGTGATGTTCATCCTAAACTTTTCTCCACCATGTCTATCTAAATATTCTCTTACATACAAATGTGGACAATATCTTACAAATTGTGATTCTTCCCTATATTGTTTTGTAGCCTACTTTTCTGTACCTCACCTATATGACTGCTTTTCCACATCTATAAATATATTTGTAGTGATTTTTCATGGCTGAATAATAATTTGAGATAATTTCCTCCTTAATCTCTGTGCCATTTTGACGTATTGCATACACCACCCCAGGCCATCTTAAAACTTGGTGGTTCTTGCTACTTTGCTGCTGCAAAAGCATGGACAGCTTCCTGTCACCCCACCTTTACATAGGAATGGTTTTCTAACATTCTCAGTCTTTGGTGTTTGGGTTACAACTTGATGGTTATCGTACATTAACACCTTGGAGTATGGAGGGGCAGTCTTAGAATTCCACTTCCCATCTCAATCTCTTTGTCTCCAATGCCATTGCATGGCACATGCTTGCTAAGTCCTGGTACAGCAGGTAGGACCAACGCTCCTCGTAACTCGGGCTCCTGCTGCAATGTTAGCAGGGACAGACGTGTAAACAGATAGATACACAATGGCAAGAGCACGGGGCTGGGTAGCAGAGAGGATGTCAGTTCTGGTGCCACTGCACCTGGTCCACGCAACGGGCATTTATGCAGTCCATTCAGAGGTGATTAAAGAGGCAAGAGCGGGCATTTCAGGCCAAGGTGGCCAAGCCGCGTGGGGGTGCCAGGAAAGCCAGACCTGGCTGTCTGCAGCACCAGGTGCGGTGGGCTTGCCTGAAGGGGCAGGGGATGGGTGGTGGTGTTGGTGTGGCCTGGGAGAAAGAGAAGGCAGGGCGGGGGGTGGGGTGTGGAGCAGTGGGGAGAAAAGCCCTTACAAGCCATCTCCACCCACCCATCCACAGTTTTGCTTAGATGAATTAAATTGTGAAGCAGGTGAGGCCTGCATGATCTGTGCTTTTTGATATTTAGGACTTTATTTTCCTTGTCATGATGTTCTTCACTTTAATTTTTTTTAATTTTAATTTTTTTTTTGAGTTGGAGTCTCACTCTGTCGTCCAGACTGGAGTGCAGCGGCCACTCCCGGCCACCGCAGCCTCAACCCGCCGGGCTCCGGCGATCCTTCCGCCTCCGCCTTCCAAGTAGCCGGAACTACAGGTGCGCGCTACCACGCCCGGCTAATTTTGATTTATTGTAGAGATGAGGTCTCGCCAAGTTGCCCAGGCGGGTCTCGAACCCGCGGGCTCAGGCAATCCACTCACCTCAGCCTCCCAAAGGCGCGGATGACAGGCTGAGCCACCGAGTCCGGCTTTTTACTTTAATTTTAATTTTTTTTTTTTTTTGAGGCAGAGTCTTGCTCTGTTACCAAGGCTGGAGTGCAGTACCTCTAACAGCCTCCTGAGTATCTGGGACTACAGGTGTGTACTACCGTGCCCAGCTAATTAAAAATATTTTTTGTAGAGGTGGCCTCTTGCTATGTTGCCCAGACTGATCTCAAACTCATGGTCTCAAGTGATCCTCCCACCTCGGCCTCCCTTGGGGACTACAAGTGTGAACTACTGTGCCCAGTCCAATATTCTTTATATTAGAATTAGTTCGTGTCAGTTGTAGTCACTGACCTGAAGGCAGATTAGAGAGAGAGAGAGAAGTGTGTGTGTGTGTGTGTGTGTGTGTGTGTGTGTGTTTACATATTTGTCAATGTATTAACACTAGGTCAAAAAGACTTTTTGCTATTTAAAGATAATGTATAATTCTGCAATTAACTGTCTGTGTCCCTTTAAAGACACATTACTTTTTACTGATGTCTATACCTATTTTGAATGTAGTTCACTGTGCATTTTAGAATCAAAGAAAATAGCTTGTTCGAGTTTTTGAGCAAGGAGACAAGGAATGATTCAAGCCTCACAAATAGAATCCGAGTGCTTTAAACTGTGAGGGACTTCTCATCTGGTCCGACCTCATCATTAGACAGAAAGGGAAACAGAGGCCCACGAAGGTGAAGCAATCTGCCTAAAATGACACAGCGAAATTAGCGGCTCAGCAAAACCCAAATCCAGGACTTCTGGCTTTCAGTCCTGAGACCCCCCCGTTATGTTCCATGCCGCCAGCTGGTTTAACAAAGAAAGAAAGGAAGAAATTGGAGAATTAAGCCGACGCATTGCTTTAATTCTCCTACCTCTTTATAGAGTGTGAAAAATCCCGATGTACTTTGAAAGAAACATTTAAAAATGTATCAGGTCTTGTAAAGAAAATCAGGAATATTTGTGATATGCTAATTAGAAAGTATCTCATTATGCGAGAAACGGGAAACTTGGCAGAGGGAGATACTGTTCAGAGTCACTTAAGAAAACTTCAAAGGTAGGACAAAAGAGTGTTCTTTTTTATTTATTTGATAATGTCTGGCTGCCATCAAATTTCTGATAGGGCCTGACACCTTTATAAAAAGCCCCGTCGACACTGGGCGACACTGCGGGAATCTCTCAGACACATGGAAGGAAAAGCAAACAATTTCATTTCCATGTGAGTTTCCGTAGGTGTAAGACAGGGCCCTCCCCATAGTACTTGCCTGCCAAACTTCTTCCTGTAGAAACTTGTCAGTACCACATTCGTTGTTTACAAAGGGATTATATTTCGGCAGCCATGCTAGTCATTCCAAGGTGACCCTCTATTTGGAGAAACAAATCCTTTTCAGGTGTTGTTACAGAACACTAATCCAACGATGCAAGTAGTTATTTGGGAGGGAAAAATCAACATGGATTTTCTCCCCATGACTACCATCTCTCCAGATCTCTTCTCACTAGAAGTGTTGTTTTGTCCGAAGAAGTTCTAAACGACATGGAGAGAAACACCAGAACCTGGTGTGAGTTCCAATTCAGGAGCAGATAGGACTCCCCCCGTCCCAGATCACAGAAGCAGCTGCTCCCGCCCCTGAGGTTCCAGAGAACTCCCAAGTGAGAGTGGATTGTTTCATTACCTTGATGGGGCTGGCACCCTGCTACCTTGGAGCAGACAGGGCCCTTTCTGACCCTGTCTTTCTTTGTGTCAGGCGAGACCATTTCTGGTGTGTTTGATGTAGTGGTAAAGTTAATCCCACTGTAGTTTCATGGGTCCCCAAGACGATCCAGAGTCTGGGAAGCATTCAGTCATGCTTAGCCTGTGACAGCCTCTAGGGGAGAAAGGTATGGGGAGAGATAAGGACACCTCAGCATACCGTTTCTGATTTTAGAGGTAATTTTTTTTTTTTGAGTTGGAGTCTCACTGTGTCACCCAGGCTGGAGTACGTACAGTGGTGCACACTTATGGCCACCCCAGCGTTGACCTGCTGGCCTCTGATGATCCTTCCTCCTTAGCCTTCCAAGTAGCTGGAACTACAGGTGTGTGTTACCATGCCCGGCTGATTTTTGATTTATTGTAGAGACGAGGTCTCACCAAGTTGTCCGGGCTGGTCTCGAACCCGCAGGCTCAGGCATTTCACTCGCCTTGGCCTCCCAAAGAGCTGGGATTATAGGCTGAGCCACTGAGCCTGGCCAAGAGATAACTTTTTTCATCAGGTTTAGTAGAACATGGTCTTTGGATTCCAGTTCTGCTTCTTGACGTGTGACCATGTACAAGTTACTTGTTCTCTGTGCACCTCCGTTTCTTCACCTGTAAAATGGATTGTGGTGACTACTTACAGGAGAGCTTTGAGGATGCAGTGCAACAACATACAGGAAGTGCCTTGCCGAGTGCAGGGCTCACTGTGGGTCCTCAAAAATAGTAACAGTTCCCACTATTCCTATATTCGTGATTATATGCACACGCATATACCAGCAAGCATTTTTATCTAAATCAGAACCCCAAAGAGAACGCACGTATTCATCTACAGCTTGATAAATGATCACGAGATGTGCACACACGTACCCACCACCCAGGAAAAAAACGAGAACATGACCAGGACCACAGAAGCCCCCTTCCAGCTCCCCGTCCACAAGAGCCCTCCCCCGCTTCCTTTCTGACCAAAGTTAGCCATTTCCCCAAGCTTCTGGCTCTCAGCAGATCCTCAGTAAGGGCCTCCAGGGTTCCAGGCACTGGGTCTCAGTGGATGATGCAGCCTAGGCTCTTGTCACCACGGAGCTTATGTTCTAGAGGTAGGAGCTGGACCACAAAAATGTAGGAATGAGACCATTTCAGATAAGGCTAAAGCGTTATGAAGAAAATCAAGCAGGTTTTGACGGCCTAGAAACAGCAGACTGCAGGTACTGCTGGCAGGGTGGCCAGGGAATGCCCTCCGGAGGAGGTGACACTTGGGAGGAAACAGAAGAAGCATCCTGTACAGAGGCAGCCCCAGGACGTCCCAGGTTGGAGTGGCCTGGGGGTCTTTGAAGAACAACAAGGCCAGAGCACAGCAGGCGGTGCTTTGGATGGGTGGTCAACACCACAAGGGCTTGATAGGCTTTGGGGAAAAACTGGGTTTTAAGGTGTACTGTAATCAGCATCATGAGAAAAACAAAGTCCTGAGGACATTCGGAAGAGGCCGAGATTGCTTCCGCCCCAGTTCTTTCTGACAGCGTCTTGCAGGACATGCGTTTTCCTTTCTAATCCAGGGTCTCAGTTGATCCTCACAGCTACCCGGAGGGGTCTCCAAGAATGGTCTTGTCATTTCCACCAGAGGTGAGGCGACTGGAACTGGGTGGGCTTAAAGCTTGTGGCAGAACCGTCTCACACCAAGGAGTCCACCAGTCCTCACAGGGAACATTTATGTTGTTCATGTCCCAGTAGCTCAGAATCTTCCTACCTAAGCAACAAACGGACTCCTGCAGGGCACAGGTAGTCTGATGTCTTCCGAGAGATTACTTGTGGGACACCAGTCCCATGCCGTACTCATGAAAGAGGGGGCCCCAGGTTGAGTAATGGGGTTGGAACACAGTGTCCCCTCCCTTGCCTAACTCCCCTTCTGGAGGTTCCGAATGTGAAACATTGTGAGGGCTTCAAGAACTCTGCAGCAAAGAAATCTATTCACCTCCATGGTCTAGGCCAGAGAAGCCCTTGCCTAGGCAGCATCCGTGGCTGTCTCAAGAAATGCAGGTTCTGGAAGTGCCATTTGGAAAGCACCAGCCCAGAGAACTGCTGCTTAGTGTTGACTAAACGATCTCCTGAAAGAGTTCAAGTATTTTCTGAGCCTGAAATTCTTCTGTGTGAAGGGATTAGAAACAACATTTTTAAGCACTTCCATGTGCGAAGAATGTAGAATGTGGATGAATGGAGATTCGGAGTGTTGAAAGTCATAAATCCACTCCTGTTTTGAACGCTAATGTTAATTACTCTGCCCTTTGAACTTGTAGCTTTTCCATTTGTGTTGTGCAGTGATTGGCTTATACATTGGGATTCCAGGATCTCAAAGCAAGAACCAGTCTTGTCTGGTCTAAAAGATAAATGTTCTAAGCCACACATGGCTTTGATTTTGGATTATTATCTACAAGGATATATATTTACATAGAAAAGCGTCTGTGTCTGGATCACTTGCAGCCATCTGTACCTGTTTCCATAAGATTTGGCTTCCTTTAATTTTTTTCTTGCTCGTATCTAGGGATTTGCGCAACCATATCCGAACTTGCAGAAAATGTTTTTGATAGGTGTTCAAAAACAAAAGGTTGTAGCAGTTTGCGGAAGAGTGCCTGAGCCACTTCTAACCTCAACTTTAGCATTCTTCCAGAATTTTCACAGCTCTTAGCACTCTCCTTTCTCTTCATTTTCCAGCTCCAGCCACGCTGTCTTCTTCATTCTGTTCTCTCTGAGGTTCACACTTTTAAACAAGTGACTATTACTTTATTTCAGTACTCTGTATTGGCTGGAGCTCTGCATTTGTCAAGTTACATATCAAAAAAAGTTTTGAAATAGGAGGAACTATAGAGGTAAATGGGGCTCTTTACTGCAGGACTTTTCAGCCCCTTTAGTATCCTAATATGCAGTATTACACTCCAGGAGGGAGATAGAATAGCTGGTATTTTCCACACTTGCTTAACTACTGAATGCCCACCTCAGTCCCTCGAATTACAGCTTGTAGACATGCAGTGCTGCAGATCCCTGGAGGATGCTGCCGCAAGATCAAACCTAAACCTCTCCACTCGGGTTCTCCGTAACCAACTCCTCCGGCATCATGTCTTGTTACCTTCTGCATTTTCGGTTCCAGCAGCACTGCTTTACGATCTCCTTAAACACGCTGCATTTCTGACTTTTGGCCTCTTCTCACGGTAGTCCCTCTCTCGGCTCCCATCCTCTCCTAGCCAATCTGAAATGCTTCTCGTTCTTCTGCACCTGTAGGAAAGATCCCAATTCTTCACATCCTACGTACTCTGGGAAGACTTCCTTGACCCTCGCAGTCCACAAAGAATGTCATCGTCGGCAGCACACCTTGAACCAGTGTCCTGGACATTTGCTGCCTTGTGGTTTATCACACACATGCTGTCTCGCCCCTTGAGGCTAACCCTTGTGTGTGCGTGTGCATGCGTGTGTGTGTGTGTGTGTGTGTGTGTGTGTGTTTAACCCCTACCTTTGTCACAGCGGAAACTCTGCTGAATGAAAAGGACAGTCGATATTTTGTTTTGAAGACTGATGATTTATTTTCTCTGTTCCTGGATGCTAGGTTTCAAAATGACCAGGGTGGGTGGGATTGCTGGTTTACTTCCCCTTTGTTTGGGTCCATGTGGCGGGCAGAGACTAGAGAAAGGGAATGAAAAATTGCTGCAGAAATTGTCACAAACATTAAATGCGCATACAGGGAGCCAGGGTCTGTGAATAAAAGTCCCCTTATTTTCCCTAAATGAGCTTATAGTCTGTTTGGGGAGATAAGATTTATACTACAATGTAATCAAAGGCCATGTTAATGGTACCAGAAATCATCCTAGGAACACACGGATGAAGTGTTCCGTTAAAGTGAGAGGCTGCAGGAAGGCAGATAGAAGGCATTTGAGCCATGTCAAGAAGAAGATGCGCCCTGGAGAAGAGAGTGAGTGGGGCTAAAAGAATAAGATGGAATTAGGAGTTTGAGATCGCAAGAGGAGGTGAAAGAGGTTGCAAGCAGGGGGAAGACACAGTGAGAATGAAGGCCAGAAGGGGAGAAACCTGGATGTGCAGGTTGCACGGGAAAACGTGGCAGACACAAAAGGTAGAATTGTATTCGGGGGCTGTGTGGTAGAGGGCTTTTACCACACAGACATTGAGAGGCCATTCAAACAGAGTTCAAGCTGATGAGTGATCTATGCTTTAGGAAAAATGGAAGAGCAAGTTGACTACAGGTGAGTACCAAGAAGGTTCAACTGCGATTGTTGTGGGTCCAGCAATCTTGGTGATTCCCAGCAGACCTGGCAGTAAGGAGTAAAGAAAACGTACAGCCCCGCTGGGGAGAGAAGGCGACACATGTTGGGAGTCACTTTTGTTCAAGGTGGAATTGAATTCTTTGTGGTGAAATTGATAATATAGGGGTCTTCAGCTCTCAGTGTCCAGCTGGCCATGCCGTTGTCTCTTCTCTGATGTCAAGTGCTCACCTGATTTCAAGAAGATAAGCCGACTCCCAGTCTGTTCTTTCCTTGTCCCACAACCTGACTGCTGATTTGCCTAGTGGCCTTTTTCTCCAGGTTTCTCTCACTGGCAGCCTGAAGATACCATATGATAATGAGCGAGGAAAGAATGTTCTCCATGGAGAACCTGTTCCGGCGTTCTTAGGATCCTGTTTCCTCTGGTGTTCTGAGTAGGACGCTTCAGTCTTCAGAGCTCCAGGGCATCTGATTTAAGAGCCATCTGTTTTAATCAGGCATTTTGCCTGATTTATGAAGAAGAAGACGATGGAGGGGGCGGGGGCAGGTGTATACGATGTTCTCCTAATTAGATCAGAATTATGGTGCAAGTGCCAGAGGCCCAGGCAAAGATGTGTTTGTATCATTTGATGTCATGGTTTTCCCTTTCATTGCTCTTTAGCTTCAAGTTTCAAAGTCCCTTGTTAGTGCTTCTAAAATTTTAGCAATTTGTGTTTTTGGAATTCACAGACTTTTGTTTTTTAGCATATAAATTACTGGGTCTTCTTTCCATGGTTTCCTCATTTTGTGCATATGCCACTCCCTGATGATAAAAATAATTAACAGCTTTGTATCTACGTGCCAGATTTATAAAAGTTTATCTAATTCTCTTAGTAACCCACTGAAATTAGTCTTATTATTATTATCACCATAGTATAGGTTAGGAAACTGAAAGAGAGAAAAGAAATAGTCTTAGGAATGATATACCCAAGATTCGAACCTAGGCGACCTAGGTCTGCTGTCCGTGCACATAAGCCCACCATTCCTCAGATAACTTTTACATTTGCTTCAGAGTAGAAAGATGCGCTAGAGCCGTTTTTCTGAAAGAAAACAAAATTTATACTTTCATGTTCTAGATAATCACGTATTTCTTACTGAGTTCATCCCTTTCGTTTTCAGATATTCTTATGGAAAATACAAATGACATTAAAAAGTTGCCAGGTGGACTTGGTTTTTAGGAGGTGGTCGTGTAGGTGGAGTGACTTGAAAGTCAAAAGAAGTGAGTTTCAATGTCAACATTGATTTGGATGAGCTGTGTGGCCTGTTACTTGAGTCTTCTGCGTCTGTTCCTCGTGTGTAAAATAATTTCAGCTTTCTAGTTCCATGAAGCCATCCCAGCAAACAGTAGAGAGAAGGGATTTTGTCTGCTCCGGGGACAGACACGGCAGCAGGGGATCCTTTTGGGATGACCAGACCTTGCAGACCTTGGCTGGAAGGTGCAGAGGTGGGAGGCCAGGACAGAGGGTCTCCCAAAGAAACATATCCTTCAGATAAGATTCGACTTGTTCTGTTGTATTCGTTTTACTGGCTTGCTTTCTGGCTTGTCACTCTCATAGAATTATGTTTCTTTTTCCAGAATATAAATTACTACCATTCACCGTTTTGTCACCGTTTCCTGTTAGCACAAGCATAGTTATCACTAACAGAAGGAACAAAGGTTAAAGGAGCTGGTTGGCATTTTCTTCTGTGGTAAGTTTTATTTGTGAATCCGATTTAACTTAAGCTCAACACCCTGAAACAGCTGAGGTTTACACTGGTGACCACGGTGCTTCCAGGCAATAATATTAGAGACGCTGTCACTTTTAAAATCAGATGGTATTCCTGTTCTACACTTAAAATTTGGTATGCAAGTTTCTTCTAGGTCTGTTATTGTTGACTAAAACGTGCTACTGTCAAGAAGGATGTGAGAATCTAAGACATCATTTTCATGGAAAAAGCGTGTTTCATTGCATGGCATTTTGCCCTTCTTTGAGACCCCTTCTTACTCTTCTTGCTAACATTAACTTTTCTCTAATATTCTTGTAAACGTTGAGGAATAGAGTAAAATTTAGGCATGTGTAAAACATTTAATTACCTGGCCTTCTAGTTGTCAGTAGTAGAATCTATACCATTTGTTTTCTTATATCTAGTATATGTAGACTGCTGATTTTGTTGTAAATTGAATTTCTTTTCCATTGCTGATTTGATGGATTCAAACTCTGCGCTCACATATGGGCTGTAAGATATTAGACCATGGAAGAGGTGGAGTTGGGAATATAGATCTAAAATATAGTATAAGAAGCTGGGCTCGGTGGCTCAGCCTGTAATCCCATGCTTGGGAGGCTGAGGTGAGTGGACTGCCTGAGCCCGCGGGTTCGAGACCCACCTGGGGAACTTGGCGAGACGTCATCTCTACAATCAATCAAAAAAAATTAGCCAGGCATGATAGCGCTTGTGTGTAATTTCGGCTCCTCGGAAGGCTGAGGCGGAAAGATCGCCGGAGCCCAAGGGTCGAGGCTGCGGTGGCCGGGAGCAGCCACTGCACTCCAGTCTGGGCGACAGAGTGAGACTCCAACTCAAAAAAAAAAAAAGTATAGTATAAGAAATGAGCAATGCATTTTTTCCGTGTAGTGTGAAATTTGCATGCTAGGGAAGCAAACTAATATGTGGTGGCAACTGATACCTTTCAAGCCCTGGAGTACATCCTGGCAAGTGGGATTTGGCCACTTGCTCTGTAAGTCTGTAAACACCCTGAATGCCTTCTTTTGCATTTTCACCATCACCGAGACCTCTCAGTGGCATCTGAGGTGAAATACAAGGAAAACATGTAGACATCAGGCCAACGAATCACAGAAACTATTTTTAAAAAATTGTTTCTGAGCCGGGCTCAGTGGCTCAGCCTGTCATCCCGCGCCTTTGGGAGGCTGAGGTGAGTGGATTGCCTGAGCCCGCGGGTTCGAGACCCGCCTGGGCAGCGAGACCTCATCTCTACAAAAAATCAGCCGGGCGTGGTAGCGCGTGCCTGTAATTCCGGCTACTCGGAAGGCTGAGGCGGAAGGATCGCCGGAGCCCAGCAGGGCGAGGCTGCGGTGGCCGGGAGCGGCCACTACACTCCGGTCTGGGCGACAGAATGAGACTCCGACTCAAAAAAAAAAAAAAATTGTTTCTGTACCTGTGGGCTGGATGATCGAAGTCACTGGCTTTTGCTTAGGTCGTCTGGGCATGCTGGTGGGTTGGTTGGCAGAACCCACTTCAAAGACACTTGTCTTAACTTGGGTGAAGGCTGCTCAGGTGAACTTGCTCAGCCTGGAGAAACCAGACCTGCTAGTTAAATGAGAGGGGGAAGAGGACGGTGCCGCGGTGATCCCGGGTGCTAGGGACAGAGGACAGCGGCACAGTAATCCCCTTGCTGGGAGGGGTTCGCAGGCTCTGTTTTTCTCCTGAGTGCACCGGGGCTAGTTTCTTAGTAGAATTCAGGACTTTAGGGAATGCAGCAAGTTGTGTATAGCTGCTCGCAGCAAAACCTCAAATGAATGAAAATAAGGGTCTGGCTTAACTGAATTTTCTTGCTTATTAAAAGTAAATGCTTTTTAAAAAGAGTAAGCCCTTTTATTAAAAAAGAAGAAGAGTAAGTCCTTTTTTTCTCTTTCTGTGTTCTTGTCCATGAAAATATGTCTTTAATAGAATAAAGCGAATATATCCTTGAACCTTTTTTATTTGTTTGGTGTTTTGAGGATTTCTTCGGGTTCACTTGACCTTGATATTAATCCTTGTGGTAAGACATGAGAATGTAGCTCTGGGAGGTTCAGATTATTTTCTGAAACTTTAAACAAGCAAATAAACACCGACTATGTATTTATTTGATATATGAGGGCTCTGGTTACTGAAATTAAAACTTTCTAGTATAGTATGATGTAGGCTGTTGTCAGCAGACATGATAAACCCAAGAAAGCAAGCTGTGCTATCTTGCAACACGGTTTTCCACCAAATAAAAGAAAATAGACAATAAAGAAAATACACACCACCACTTAACAATGCTATCAGAGTTGTTAGATGGGGTCTAGAAATGGACTGTCACTGAAAGCTATTTAGAATCCACATCTGTCTCAGTGATGCATAAATTTGTGGGTAGGAACAGTTGTTTTTGTGGTATTTCTTAGCTCTCTCTCTTTTTTGACTAAAGCTATAGGAATCCCATGAAAAGTTAAGAAATTTTCACCTTTTCAACTTGCTAAGTTATATTTTTATCTGAGGTAGGTTGCATTGATATATCTATATACCACATGATTACACAGCTTTGAAAATAGGAAATGTGTTTGTTGTTTAGAGTAAATAAATAAAAGTGAAACTAGGCCCAACTGTCAGAATACTTAGGATAGTCACACTATTTATCACACTATAAGCTTGTCAACTCAGAATGTACCTTTATTAATTTTGTCTTCATTTAAATTTTGTGATTATTTGGACAGGAGTTAGACTGACCTTACTTTTGTGAGATTTAAGAAAAGCTTCGCTAGATTATATGGAGACTGCTCTTTTGAAATTCCCATATACTTGAAAACATTGATAAGTTATTTAAAATCATTCTTCTCAATCATTAGTGGAATCCTGGAGAAAATTTGCTTTTCCATGCTTCTTTTGTGTGATGTATCAATTCCAGGCTTGATTATAGCAAGACTAAGGAGTGGGCTTCTGATGACCAATCAGTTCATAATGCAACACGTGTGCTTCTCCCAAAATTTGTTTATGAGTTGGTTTGGGACGTCTCAGAACTCATATTTCCACCAGGAAAAATTATTGTAAATAGTGAACAAATTTTTGGACTGATGCACCAAAGCCTGTTTCGTTCCTATGCAGCTGGAGTATTCTCATACTAATATCTCCAAACTATAGTGCAATTATATAGTCTGTCAGTTCTAAAGTGCCAGAGTCAGAGTCTGATTGAAATGGCTTTGGTGGGCTGGTTGGGAAATCGCATGACACTTCTAATACTACACTACACTACACTTCTAATACTACACTACTACAATTTTATACAGAGTCTGTTCTGTATAAAATTGTTTGTGGGGCTGAGTACAGCTCTTACCAGTGATGCCAGCACTTTTGGAGGCCACGGTGGGAGGATCCCTTGTGGCAAGGAGCTTGAGACAAGCTTGGGCAACAGAGGAGACCCCATCTCTACAAAACATTTAAAAATTAGCCTGGTGTATTGGCACGTGCCTGTAGCCCTAGCTACCCAGGAGGCTGAGGTGGGAGGATTGCTTGAGCCCAGGAGTTTGAGGCTGCAGTGAGCTGTGATCACACCACTGCACTCCAACCTGTGTGACTGTAAGATTTTGACTCACAAAAGAATTGTTAGTATTCTAAGAGTTAATAACTCATTTGTAAGTGAATGACTATTTCTCGTAACTGAAAGCATTGTTCAGCTCTCATGCCATCACTTTCTAGGTCAGAAACTACAGTTTATGTGACCATTATTTTCGACTATTTTAACTACCAGTAATATATTAATACTCTTGGTCTATAAGTAATTTCACCTACTTTAGATTATGTTGGCTTTTTGTACTCTGGATTATGGTATGAATTATCATTTATAATATTGTTTCTTGGGACAGTGCATTCTACAACTGATTATGGTTTTAAAACTTTAAGTCTAAGAGCATCTGTGTATATATTTGAATTATAAAAATGAGATTAAAATATATTTAGTAATAAAAATCTTCAAATTTAAAACTCTTTGGATGCTGTCCGTAGCCTTTTCATCTTTATGTGGTCTTTCAAGGTCATAGTTAGGAATTTCAGTTGTGACACTGAACAGGATAGTAAGCATTTCGGTTATTACCGTGTTGAACAAGGAAGTGCTGGTTGAAAGAAGCCCGTTTGTCGATAGGTCTGTTTTCTTAAAAATACAAAAGGGTACTTTTTAAGAGGATTCCTTTTTTTCTTAGTTTAGCAAGTCCACATTTGTGGAGTTTACTGGATGTAAAAATATTCTCGCATGAAATCTTATATGATTCTATCCTGAATATTAAACTTAAAAAACCTAGAAATCATACAGATTCTAGCTATGTGTGACTCATTGGGTGGTTGCCTGAAATTATTTATGAGCTCTTTATTTATTTGATCCCATCCTCTGTTTGACCTCCTATGAAACCACAGTGAGTATTATTCTGGTGGGTGGGCACCATTCCTGACTGGATTAGCAGGAGATGTCACTTAGAGTCAGCTCTGCTGCGCCAGGTATACCTACAATTTGCTTTGTTTTTTTTTTGCTTTGCTGACTGTCTTTCTTTCACTACTGTGAAATCTCGCTCTTCAGGGAGTAAAAGCCCTTTGTCCTCTGCTTGGCCACCCTCCAGAAGGCATGTCTTTTGTTAGTGCCTTTGATAGGCATTTTCCGCTCTGTTTTCAAATCTTGCTAAACTTGAAAAAGTTTTTGAACCTTGAAAGTGCATGTCCTGATCGCTTTCAGTACTAATGCCAGTGAGTAAAATTACCCTAATTGCTTTTAATCTCCTCGTCACTTTAGTTTTGGTATGAGAACATCGTGGTATTTGTGAGCAGACTTTTGTGCCAGAAAAAATAATATAAAACCATTGCTCAAAAAAATGGTGCCATTAGGAGCCATCAGCGGCACATAATAATGGCAATTAATGACAATCACAGCCAACTCACTGCTTGCCATATCTGACATTTTTTTAAAAGAGTAAAACATATGAAGTTTATTTTATTATTATTATCATTTTACTTTGCGTAAGTATTTTTACATCTGCTTGTGATTATTCTGCCTTGTAACTACCACCTCAGGCCCACTTCTTTTTAGGGGGAGAAAATGAATTCCTTCTGTAATAAGTTATCGTTTAGAAAATTTCTCTGACAGACCGTGAGCTCTTCTTATGAAACATTCAATACTAAAAAAAAGTACAGCTATAATTCACTACAGAAGTATGGGTTGGTAACAGAAAGACAGTGGATCTTACGCATACAAGTTGGTTACTTTTTGTAAGGACGAGAATTTGTGCCACATATATTAATGTAATACTTTATTACAGAATGTTGCAGGATTAAAAACCCTGTCATCTGGATAAACTGTAGCTTGTACCAGGACAGCATGGCATCAGATGGAGCCATTTGGACCTCATTCAAGATGACTTGCTTACTAAAGGACCTTCAGTTTAGGGTTATATTGCTGCATAGACTCTAATGGAAGAATTAAAGTCACACATTCCAGGATACAGGCAAAGTTTATATGTACTTTTAAAAAATCCCAAGTGAGTTTAAAAAAATTTAAGTATAAGGGAGAAATAACAAGGCTATGTGTCAGAGACTTGAAATAGCATATTTAACATTAATAATAAAAGGGGCCTCTCGCAGATTGTGAAGTGGCGGGTTTTAAAATTAGAAGCCGGGTGTGTTGCAACCTCAGAAGCGTATGATATAGCTGTTGCTAGGGTAAGTGTACCGTTTTGTGCCAGTAGCTGAGTAAATAAACAAGATAAACCCACATAAATTGATGGCTCCGGTCCTTGTGAGTTTAACTCATTGGCCATCTGCTTATTATTATTATTTTAATCCTGTGTTTTCTCACCCTACAATGTCTGTGTATCTGACACTTCGGAATTCAGTTTTGCTAGAGGAGATTAGTCAGTCATCTTTGAGGTTTTGCTGTTGGCTTTTCAGTGAAAGTTTGAAAAGCCACGAAAAGTGTGGAATCGATGATAAGACAACATTTTCAGAAAGTCATGTTCTGAGATTTATCTATAAACTGTGAATGTTACTTCTCAGATTTTTAAAGTGTTATTTATTTTTCAGTAGTGGGCTCTTTATTTTTAATTTAAAGATAGTCTTATGTTTTTTTCCTACATGTTACTTCCAGTTGGCATGTTCACATCTGTCTATGAGCACTTTTGTGTTGTGCACATAGAAAAATTGAGAGGATTGGTTGATTTCTTAGGGTGCTGCGTTCTAGGTTTCTAGAAGGGTGTTGAAGATGACCTTGGTAACTCTTAAACTGCAACTGTGCTAACAACACTCACAACAGGCAACCTTCCTCCTGGAATACTATAATTTGGAGACTGTTTCACAGATACTGTGGAAATAACAGTACCCTTTACTACCTCACGGATGTGTTAAGTAGTGAGAAAATGTACGTGAACGTGCTTTGAGTTCTTTGGAAGAAACCTATTTACGTCAGGCATATAATTCGTTTCATCATTATTATTTGTGCTTCTTCTAAAAATTGCCCAGGGATGCTGCAGAGAAAGGGAGGTTGTCATTGCATAGACACCAAGCTGCCGGGGTTGCCCACGTGCAAAGGGCGCTGTTTCCCCAGGATTGGAACTCCACTGCTCAGTAGTGACTTTGAAAATGACATCCTCTCAAATTGGAGAACTCTCCAACTGGATAAGCTTTCTCCAGATTTGCTGTGCCCTCCGGCTGAAGTCCAGGCACTCACCTTCTCCTGCCGAAGAGCACACCTTTTCTCCATACGGGCTGTCTGAGACAGTCTTGCTTGTGGCTCCCACTGTGTCGATGGTATTGGACCATCTCTCTAAGAGGCACAGGGTATTCTGACTTAGATGGGGCTGACCCAATATCCTGCCAGATAACAGGAAAGCAGATTGCAGAGACTTGGAGGAAAAAGAAAAAAAGTGTCATGGATGTGTCCAGTCCACATTTGGAGCTGCCACTCCAGTTGGGATATTTTTCTTATCAGTGACACAGGGGGAATCTCTTCATCTCTTGGTACACCTCTTGATACCGCTTTATACACCATTTTTCTTTGGGTGTGCAGGGGTGGGGATACTATTCTCTTCAACTCCAGCCTCCCTGCAGTCCTAACTGAACAGGGCCAGGCACGGTGGCTTATGCCAGTAATTCCAGCACTTTGGGAGGCCAAGGCAGTAGGATTACTTGAGCCCAGGAGTTTGAGACCAGCCTGGGCAACGTAGCAAGACCCCGTTTCTATTTAACAAAAAATAACTGAATAGGAAAATCTTTTTGTATTTATTCCCTCCAAGAGAAGGACGACAATCCTATGGCCGGAGTTTATACAAGTCTCTTTAAGCAACTGCTTTCCTTTTTTGACTCCTGGAAAGCTCACGGTGTCTCAGGAGGACTGAAGATAATTGATGAGCTTTTTTCACCTTGTTGGGTATTTTAAAATGTACTTACTATTCTAAGCAATTGCACAGAACTCTTTCTAATAGCATTTTTTCCTTGATCTGTAGAACTGTGCACATATATAAGCAGAGACCAAACATATATCTTCCAGTTTTACCGTATAAGTTAAGTTTGCATGTTGTGGGATGACTTTGGATTCTGGGCTTTTCTCAAGGATAGTGTCACATATATCTCAAATGCTGTCATCCCCTCATTGGCCTCAGAATTGGTGGCTCTGGGCTGTCTCTTTCACTGGCCACTGTTTTGCCCCAAGTTGTAGCCAGCAAAACCCATTATTAAGGGCTGGAGGTTACTGGGATGGTGGAGAAACTGCGTTCTAATTCTTCTTTTAGTTCTTACTCTCTTAAAAACACAGAAAGTCCTTCCCTTCTTTCTGTCTTTCTCTCTCTCTCTCTCTTTTTGTTTTTGTTTTGAGTTGGAGTCTCACTCCATAGCCCAGGCTGGAGTGCAGTGGCACACTCATGGCCACCCCAGCGTAGACCTGCTAGGCTCTGGCCATCCTTCCACCTCAGCTCTCCAAATAGCCGAAACTACAGGTGCGTGCTATCACACCTGGCTAATTTTTGATTTATTGTAGAGAGGAGGTCTCGCCAAGTTGCCCGGGCGGGTCTCGAATCCGTGGGCTCAGGCAATCCACTGGCCTCGGCCTCCCAAAGCGCGGGGTGACAGGCTGAGCCACCGAGCCCGGCTGGAAGTGTGGCTTTCGCCCCAGGCCCAGCCTTCCTTGGAAGGGGAAGAGCCTGTGAGGTACACTCTCGGACTATGTTCCCTGGAGATCTCCCCGGGGCCAGCTCTGCAGCCTCGGCCTTCCCCGCTCTGTCTGCCTTACCCGTGGCAGTAGCTGGTGCCTCCCTGGCAAAGCCTTCCAAGAGGGTGTAGTCCAGCGTGTGATTGGTCAAAAGAGAGATGAAGAGGAGAGTCAGCTGAAAACCTGGATCTTGAGAAGGGAGCATTTTGCTTTTTTATCCTCTTTGCATGAAGACTTCAGATACTGTTCCCCAGAGGCTTCATGTGGTCCAGAATGTTTACAGGAGCATCTTGCCGATGCTCACCTTGAACCCCACCAGTGCCCCAAGAGGTGCGGATCTCTTGATGACCCACGCTCTGTTTCTTGGGGATACTTGAACCTTGGCTCTGACACACACACACACACACACACACGCACGCACGCACGCACACACAGTTCTTTGACAGAGACTGCTGTCTGTAATTGGAACTTGAAGGGGAGACTCCCAGGCGGTCCGATGCTCTACCCTCATCTTGGCCAGGCTCCAAGCTCTTGGCAGCCACCCAGACTGCAAAGGCTGTGCGGGATGGCCTTCCAGGGAGTGTGAGGCAGGTTTGGGAAGTCTGGGCTCTGTTTCCTTTGGGGAAAATGCCAACTTGGGCCTGGCCTCTTGGTTGCCTCTGACCAGCAAGTGGATGACTAATAGGCTTCTTAGCATTCCTTGTTTATAGTATTAATAACCAGCAGTGGCATTCCACCAGAGAAGAGGTTTTTAAAAATGAAAGTGGGCCAGGGACAGTGGCTCATGCTTGTAATCCTAACACTTTGAGGCTGAGGCTAGAAGACTGCTTGAGGCCAGGAGTTTGAGACCAGTCTGAGCCACAGAGTGAGACCTCATCTGTACAGTCAACCAATAGTAGGGCATGGTGGTGCACTCCTGTAGTCCTAGGTCCTTGGGAGACTGAGGCAGAAGGATTTCCTGAGCCTATGAGGTTGAGGCTGCCATGGGCTGTGATTGTGCCACTGCACTCCAGGTCAGGCAACTCAACATGAAAATAAAAATGAAAGTGTTTAGTCGTGTCAAGCAGGGATGGGGAGAAGTTGCCGACTCCAGGTGATTCAGAAGGTGCTGAAAGGTCCCACCAGGACACAGGCAGCCCCCTCGGGTGCCCGCCCAGCTGTCTGTATTCTTGCTGTTTGGTAGGGGACTCAGAGCCTCTGTCTGTCCGGCTGACCAGCTCGGGGGCCAAGGGCAAGTCGTGCCACTGCTGGCTCCCTTAGATTCTTGTCTGCACCGCAAGTGGGGTAGACCGGGGGATGCAAGGGAGGTCATGTCCAAAGGGACATTCTTTTCTCTTGCTTGCTCCTTGAAGCACGAGGGCCTCTGAGTACCACTGTGGGAATGGAGAACCATATCTCTAGTGTGAGAAAAGTTTACAGTAGTGCATACATGAGGTAAAAAAAACCACCAGGAGGATCATGGAGAACACGTGACCCGGCTCTGGGGCCACTACTCAGCTTCAAGGAAAAAAATCTTGGCATTTTTTTGTGGTCGTTGTTGGATGCTATAAATCTGTAAAAGTGCCCAATTTCTAAAAACACCATGAAGACCAAAATTACAAAATCTACATCTGGGCAGAATTTGACCAGTTCTCCATCTCTGAGATAAAAAACAATCTCCCACAGCTCTAAGTCTGTGAGTGTCTAATTTCTGTGAGCTTCCAAGTCCTGTGAGTCCTGCTACCTGCGGCACTGGAGCGCTGCTGCTCAGAGCGTGGACCGGGGACCAGCACATCAGGATCTTCTTCGCGCTCAAGAGAAACGATCCCAAACATTTCTGGAAAGATCCTGCTAAGACATTTCAAAGTAGGGGAAAATGCAAACACCGCTAGTATGTTAGTATGAATCCAGTCTTCAGATTAGTTCACTGACCAAAATAATGAATGGTCAGATTATAGGAAGATTAATTTTGTTGAAGGGAGAAAAAAGAGGTCTGTGACTTTTGTTGCAACATCGTTTTGCATTCTCTGCATAGAGGGGTAGGAGACATGGATGTTTTGTGCTTCTTTTTGAGGATAAATGGTTGTTAACTTTATTAAGAATTTTAAGGTCCAGGCATGGTGGCTCCCTCCATTTGAGAGTGGAAGGCAAGAGGATTACCTGAGCCCAGGGGTTCGAGATCAGCCTGGACAACTTGGCAAGACCTCGTCTCTACAATAAATAAAAACAATTAGCCAGATATGGTGGTAGGTGCCTGTAGTCTCTGCTACCCAAAAGGCTGAGGTGGAAGGATTGTCTGAGCCCAGCAGGTTGAGGCTACGGTGGCCATGATCATGCCACCGCACTTCAACCTGGTGACAGTGAGTATCCGACTCAAGAAAAAAAAATTAATTGTAAGCACCATCCAATGTCACACTTTAACACAGTTCATTTTATTGAGCCCTGAAAGCAATATTCTAAGGTAAGAAGAATCTCTTGAATTTCTTAGACTAGAAAACTGAGTTGTAGGAAGCTTAAGTAACCACCAGTGCAGCTTGCTAGGAGAGGAGAGAGCTGTGATTTGCACCCAAGAGAGCTGGATCTGCCAAGAGCTTGTCCAGCTCAAGCTTCATTTACACAAGGCCTGGCCTTACTGGGGACGTTCTCAGATTCAGTGAACCTGCCTGACAAAGGTGCCATTTGCAGGATTTCCAGGAATAAGAAAAAGTAAAACACAGGCCATATTATTGCTGCTCCAAGCTTGTTCAATTTATTTTATTTTGGGGGGAACAGCTGTTTTTTAGGTCTTCAGTGGTGGGTTTGGCCAATGAAAAGTGAGAGCAACTCCAAAATAAGAAATATTTGTCACTTCATAAGGACCAATTACTCTGTTTTAACAGTTGTTTCCTGTAGTTAATCCAGGAAGTTGGTTCCTGATTTTGAATCTGAATTAGAATTGCAGACAATAGCAAATTGGGAACATACATGCCGTCTTGGTGTTGAAAGAAAGCAGAATGAGTGTGAATTTAAAAAGCAGGTTCATTGTGTGCCTTTAATGAAAAATTTTCCTGTATAACGACCTCTTCAATTTTTCTAGTTAACATTTCAAAGGATTTTGGAGGACTGTGCCTTCTCAAAAGTTGCCAAAGATTTTAGCTATTGTCATTATTAGACTTCAAAGCAGAAACTGCAGGCTATTTTAATGCCAATGCTTTTAATCCCAACCTTTGTATTGAGATTAGGAGCACAAAGGACGGCCCACAAGTGGTAAGCTGGGTTTTTCTGTTTTGTTTTGTTTTTCTTTTCCCCAAAGAATTACAAAGAAAGCTCCACTCTGCAATTGTTCTTCACTCATTGATAGTTTTTTATTGGAGGCTTATGATGAAATCTGCACAATGGTGTCTGTCATTAAAAAAAAAAAAACCTGCAGTAATGAAAAGACTTGGTGATTATAGATCAATTTCTTGAGTTCACAGCCTGTTTCCATAAGAGATCAAGAACCGTAAATCTCTCCCAAATTATCTTCCATGTGTCATTATTTTAGTGTTTAAAGGGTAGATATGTGGAAGGTGAAGGGGCTGCTGTGAATTTGCTGTAGTGACCACAGGCAGCCTCAGGCCAGTTCCACCGAGCCTCTGCCCAACCAAGGCATCTCCCTGGCTATCACCACCCTTTCCCTCTCATCGTTCTTTACCTCCCATGGAGCCAGCACGCATCACTCCTACCCCTTCCTACTCTCTGCCAATACATCAAACATAGATAGATTTGTATGGCGTCTCCACAGAACAAAAACTCCCCAGAAGCATACAATGGCTCTATGCTAGCATCACAAGGGAGGAAATCCCAGAACTCAATGGGTGGTTTTTCCAGTCCTACCGCAGAATGCAGCTGGGCAGTGGTATATAGTCAGTAGTTTTTTCTTCTAATGGCAATTCATGTTGGTTAGGCTTGTGTAGCCATAAGTTAGGGTAAAATACATCTCAACTATACCGTGTATCGTTGGCGATGTTGGATCTCTTGCATTGGTGTGGCACCATTCACCGTGTTTCAACAAACGACGGCATAGGTTATCTTCTTGGAGAAATCTGGAGCAGTTTTAGGAGTCGCAAGTGGCATGGTTGATTTGCTGCTGATGAGGCTGGAGAAAGGTTAGTGGGCACCTCCCAGGTTCATGACTGGCTCCAGAAGAGACCTGGGAGAGGGGAGCAGGAGAGCGGATACAGGAAACAGGGAGGAGAAGAAGGGATGAGGGAGTGGAAAGGAGATAGCGTGGTATGGTACAAATGCCCTGAATTGTAAGTCAGAGGTCAGAGACTTACTGCGCCTTGGTTTCTTCATCCATACAGTATGGATGTAGGAACAGATAGGTTAAAAAACTTCTTTTTCAGGCATCAGACTATTTGAATCTAAAGTATCTAAGCATAAACCAATCAATCAACCAACCAATCAAACAAGCCGAAGTCTTATAATGAAGGATAAAAACATTGTGCTAATTTTGCAGAGTGATCGAAATATACTGCTAGAATTTTTAAAAGAGAATGTCACAGTCAGATGAGGAACAAAGGTAATTTTGTCATCTACATTAAATATGTCCAGAAAAAGGGTGCTTGGAGACAAGGACAATAGAAAAGACAGTGCTGAAATGTTTAGGTCAGAATTAACTTGGGTCCTATGTCTGATAAAATGGGAGATGGAGAGGAGAAGATGGATCCAGAAAAGATTGTGGAAGAGCAGAAAAATTTGTATCTCTGTTATTTTCTTCTCATTTTGAAATTGAACAACCAATATGTGAAATTTTAACATCTTACCTTGGACAGGTAAAGAGTGTTGTGGGGTAATAATTTTGACTATGTGATAAATGTATTTTGTAATGGAATTCAGTGATTTTTTTTTTCCTTCGGTGTACAGACCCTCAGGATAAAATTTTTTCAGGAAGTACATGTGATTGTTAGAGAGTTACGATTTAGACCACTGTTTATATTACCTGTTTTGCCTTATTGGTTGGCTTATTCATGTTTCAGATACCAACAAAAAGAATAATGGTGGAAACATTCTCTTAAATATAACCAACAAGACTGTAGGGTTATACAGTCCTCTTCAAGATCCTTTCTGCCTTCAGTGAGACTATGACCAATGATCTTTTCTGAGTTCCAAGGACTGCTGAAGTTACCCACAAGCTCAGAGGTTGTCCAGGAAAGAACAACCTCAGCGTTAAGAGAGATGGAATCTTAGGCCCAGTTATGGAGAACAAGGGAAGGCTTCATCAGCGAGTGGAAAGGACATCACTGTGGTGCATGTTGAACTCTTAAGTACTTGTTCAATGACTAAATGATCTTTTTAAAACTCGAATTTAACATGATTTATTTTTCAAGGTGCATAGAAAAACCTGATTAAAATCTCTGCTTATGGTGAGGTTTAGACAGATATGCACAGAAAGAGTAATTTCCCCATGTTTGGTTATTTTCTTCTTATTCCCACTCAAGCTTATTTCACAGCAAAATTTAAATTTCTCATCTGATTTTATTCTCTGTGTCACGTGAGGCATCGTCCGTGTAGCTTCAGAATCAACAGGCAATGAACAGAATTGTTATCGATTGAGACTTCTTTGAGCATTCTCCATTCTAGAGGTGGAAGTTAATTTGAACCAACAACTTTAAAAGTAACTTATTTCGACTGGTTTGAACTTGAACTGACCTAGGACTGAATTAATTACATGTAATGAGGGTCCCTGCCAAAGCACCATTCTATAATCTGCTGTGGCCAGCAGGGCTATGTGAGAAGTATGGGTAAGTGACAGATATTAGGACTTCAAGTCTAATGTACATAAATACCCAGCTCACTGTTCTGAAAAATCACAGTGAAAATGTTTGCCTGAAACAGATTCCAGCCTGTTCTCATTTTACGAGGACTTCCAAAATGGAATCTGGGAAACTGAATCCCTGAGATGTAATGCCATTCCCTTGATCCCAGCTAGACCGGTGTCCCTGTTCTTATGTATATTGAGTTTTCCATTAATTGACCCTTTACTCTAAATACACATTGATCTTTATGGGTTCCTGAGTGCTGGGTTCCCACTTTTTAAAGCAATTATTAAAGGGAAAACAGGGCATTTCCCAGACATAAAACTCTTTCTCATTTCCCAGTGGGTCAGTTAATCCTAGGGTATTTCAAGAGTTCAGTGAAACCTAATTCAATTAACTTCTATCACTTCGTTATATCCCAATTCTGAGTATACCTTTGGCTGCCTAAAGAGGAACAAAGCCAAACTTTTGGTCAATGTCAGATAAATATCTTTCTTCCAACATTTAGGTTGAATGATTAGTTTTTGTAGTCGAACAAATGCACTGTAGAGTTTTAGCAGCTGCTAGGATTTGCTACGCTTGAGTTGCACTTTTGCTGCTTATTTTTAAGTGGGCTTCATATTTCATTGGATTTTACTGCTGGAAGGGACCTTGGAAAACTTCTGGTATGATGCACTGGTTTTATATAAATGAAGCAATGAAGCCCACAGAGGCTAAGAGACCAGTTTAAGGTCACAAAGCCAGGAAGTGGTAACACCGGGGCTGGAACCTGGGTTCCCTAGCTCCTGCTCCAATGTTTTTGGTCCTTTGTTTCTAAATAGGATTCAGTGATGTTCTTCACCACTGTCCAGACTCTCAGCAGAAAAATTTGCAAGAAATGTATGTTATTGTTGGAGATTTGAAATTTAAACCGTTTTATAGAGCTGTTAGGTTTTTTCCTTTGCATGCACAATTTACATGCATCATTTCTAAATTACACAGAAGTAGAGAGAATAAAAAACAAACCCAATAGCCAGTTCAGCAATTTTTTATTAGTGGCTCTTCATGTTTCATCTATATCCCCATCTACTCCCCTCCCCCCAATTATTTTGAAGCAAACCCTGACATCATATTATTTCACCCATAAATATTTCCATATGCATCTCTGAAAGATAAAGACATTTAAAAATAACCACAATACTGTTTTCAACCTAAATAAATTAGCAGTGTTGTAATTTCATAATGTCATTACGTGTCCTATAGTCATTCTGCTTGATCTATGATAAATATCATATAATCATCTTCTTTTCAAATATGTTTTCTCTTTCAAAGGGAAATTAAGAATTGTGGGTGTTTTAGGTCAATGGAAGGAGAGTTTCTGTCAAGGACTTTCAATATCACTGATGAAACGTACCATGACTTTATGATCACTGAGAAGTTTACTAGATATTCTCTTAATTTTGGAGTAGTTCTCTTTTCTACCTAAACTAGTAAACATTAATATGATGTTTTCCCAAGACATTACAGCTGTTCTTTTCATATCCCCTGAAGTCATTTGAGTATCGGTACGTTAAAGAAACTTGTCACCACCGAAAAGGAGAAAGTCCCGGTCACTGTTGCCGGCAGGTCTCTAATGGATTTTTTCTTAGTTGTGCAGATGTGACTACCTTGAGCTCCTACGGTTCAGTTTAGTAATATGAGATATAAAACATTTTATGGTTAGAGACATGTTCTGTTTGCTACAAACTACATTCCAGGGCAGCATTTTAGGGCAAATGGGTCGATCCTTTGGTGGGACGTAGTTGCTAAGGCAGTTTTCATTTCTTCCATTTCTCCTTTTTTTTTTTTTATTTTTTTGAGTTGGAGTCTCACTCTGTAGCTCAGACTGGAGTGCAGTGGCCGCTCCCGGCCACCGCAGCCTCGACCTGCTGGGCTCCGGCGATCCTTCCACCTCAGCCTTCCGAGGAGCTGGAACTACAGGCGCGCACTACCACGCCCGGCTGATTTTTTGATTTATTGTAGAGATGAGGTCTCGCTGCCCAGGCGGGTCTCGAACCTGCGGGCTCAGGCAATCCACTCACCTGAGCCACCGAGCCCGGCTCATTTCTCCTTTTGAATGTCGTTAGTGATAGAAGCCAGGAGCAGGGTTTGAATGAACACTCCATCCCATTCGTCCGTTTCCGTTGGCACAGTATTTTGTATTGCAGAATACAGGCTATAAAACCAAACTCTCGTTGCTTGTCTGTTGTCATGAAAAAGCCGTGGATTTTGTTAAATCCACGTTCACAGAGATGCTGTCTTCCTTAGAGAAAAGATAGGAAGAGTTGGGTCCTGGGAGTGAGAATCAGGAAGCAAGATTTTCCTGAGAGCAACGATCATTAAACACCTGATGAATCAGCCAGCTGGGAGAAAAGGCAAACATGGCCCTGGTGTCCAGCTGTGTGTCTGGGCCCCTCTGCAGCCTACTCACCACACACCCCGAACCTCATGGCGCAGAAGAGTGTGAGCTGAAACTATTGAAGACTTGCTCTCTCTAGGTCACACTGACTTCCAGGGCATCACAAAAACCCGTGTCCCGTGGTAATTGGGGCCACAGACACACCTTGTTTTGCCTAAAATGTTTTCTCCTTCTTCCTCTTCACAGCCGCAGGCACCCGCCATGCCCTGACCTTCGTTAATGTGGAAAAACTCCTTCCCCTTTCATAGTGTTTGTTGTTGATGTGTGTTTGTTTTGCCTTTTCTTTGTGCCATTGGTTTTGGTTGGTCCAAGAAGAACAAGTATTTCAGGAGAGAGAGAGAGAGAGAGAGAGAGAGAGAATGAATGAAGAGTTCTGTAACTGATCAGTCTGTAGTGGGAACAGCTGTTTAGTGACTGGAGCTGAACACTCGGCTGTCCAAAGGCCTGCACTCTGTGGTCACCACCTTTTGTCTGTGGCCTCTTAGCTGTATTTGAGTTATGGTGATTCTAGTTCTGTGCAGAGAGACAAATGAAGCCCTCCATCTGTGGGAGTTGCACAGGGGCCGGCCTGTCTCATATTTGCTTTGTTAGTGGTGTTGAGGAAGGAAGAGGAAGCGCTCAGCTTCTGGAAGCTAAACAGTGTGGACGTCCAGCCTGACAGATGAGTTGAATTTCTGCATCTGCCTTTGCGGATGGTCCATTCACCCAAGGTCCTGCTCTCTAAACATGCTGGTGTTTAATGGACTGACTATGGGATTTGTAGGAATTCCTCCTTCCTTTTTTTTTGAGTCGGAGTCTCACTCTGACACCCAGCTGGAGTGCAGTGGCATAATCAAGTTCCACCACAGCCCTGAACTCCTGGGCTCAAGCAAGCCTTCCGCCTCAGTCTCCCAAGTAGCTGAGACAAGAGGTGTGCCACAATGCCCAGCTCATTTTAAAATTTTATTGATTTATTTATTTTTGGCTGTGTTGCCCAAGCTGGTCTTGAATGCCTGGGCTCAAGCAGTCCTCTCGCCCCGGCCTCCAAAGTGCTAGGGTTATAGGTGTGAGCCACCGCACCTGGCCAGGAACTCCCCCTTTAAAATATGTGATTTTTTTTTAAGGTTCATTTATGACAATTGGCCAACAGTCTAAGGCCTAAAACCAACAGAGAACCTGAGCCCCTTTGTAACAATGCTTGTGTGGAAAAAGACTTCAAGAGTTCCAGTGTGCTCTCCCCATTCCTCTGAAATTGCTGGCCAAGGGAGGAAACCCTTCCCTGACCCTACTCTGTGTGTTTGCAGAGATAGGGGTTCGAGTGACAGGCTGGACTTCAGGGGTCCTACAGGGTATGAAGTCTCCAGATGGTTGTTGGACGGTGTAGACGTATGCAGTGCCAGGGTCATCAGGATGGACTGCTGCAAAACTAAGGGACAGACATCCTTGGAGACGGGTGTTATGCCCGAGAGATGCTATGACAACTGAATGTTTCTAATTGGGGGTAATAAGTCAGACTTTGAGAATAAATCCTGCCTGCGTGTCTGTGGGTCCACTGAGGGCACTTGGGGACACAAGAGAAAGGGGGAAAGAGCTACTATTTGAGCAGTTACGATGTGCCTGTGGCCTTCGGCACTGCACTCCCACAATTCCCAGGTGCAGAGTGAAGAGGGAACCAGACTGGAACTGAGCAAATAGTGTTGGGGAAAAATCCACAGAGGAGACTAAGCCTTTGTCTCCTAACCACCTTTCTCTGCAGCGCCCTTCCCTCTGAACAGCCCTTCCACACGCACCGACATCCCCTCGGCTGAACAGACAACACACCATCCTTAAAGTCAACCCCACCCGCCACCTTTCTTCTCTCCCTCCCTTCCTCCTGCAGAGGAGCATTTCATACCCTCTCCATGTACAGGATGATGCCAGGGTCTTGAAGGCGGTGCTCCTGTTTGTTTTGAGGTCACATACCATGGTGAGTCAATTCAGCGCTGCTGCAGAAAGCCACGCACTCGTGCCCTGCACGGCGATGTCGTAGTTAAGAGGACACCATTTGCATCAGAGACATAGTCGGTTTATACTGCTATTACACAGTTTTTGGAGAGATCAAGAACTGTGTCCTTAGAAAGGAAGCTCTTGTCCCAAAAGCACTGCATGAACTCCTGGAGGCCATGAGTCTGCCTGCCTTCCCCCTTTGTTTTTTTGAATGGGAGTCTCACTCCGTCGCCCAGACTGGAGTGCGGTGGCCGCTCCCGGCCACGGCAGCCTCGACCTGCTGGGCTCCGGCGATCCCTCCGCCTCCGCCTTCCAAGTAGCTGGAACTACAGGTGCACGCTACCACGGCCCGGCTAATTTTTTTTTTTTATTGTAGAGACGAGGTCTCGCCAAGTTGCCCAGGCGGGTCTCAAACCTGCGGGCTCAGGCAATTCACTCACCTCGGCCTCTCAAAGCGCGGGATGACAGGCTGAGCCACCGAGCCCGGCTTCCTTCCCCCTTTCTGATCAGACGTGCTCTTGTGAATGATGGGACACCTTCACCGTTGTTGGCAGGGCCTCTGCTGAGCACGGGCCACGCACACTTTTCTTCACGCGGCATCAGGAGACAGCCCTTCCCATTTTGCCTTGGAGGGAATGATGGCCTAGCAGAGATTTTTGGACTTGGCTAAAGGTTTTGCATCTAATAAGTGCTAGGCCCAGGACTTATATCCATGCTCCAAAGCCGATGCTCTTTTTATTTTTTAATTTAATTTTTAGAGTCAATGTCTTCTTGTGTCTCCCGGGCTGGATTGCAGTGTTGCGATCATAGCTCACTGCCGCCTCAGCCTCTGAGGCTCAAGTGATCCTCCTAACTCAGCCTCCCGACATAGCTGGGACTACAGGCGCATACCACCATACCCGGCTAATTAAAAAAATTTTTTTTGGCTGGACTCGGTGGCTCAGCACTATGGGAGGCCGAGGTGAGAGGACTGCCTGAGCCCGCGGGTTGGAGACCAGCCCGGGCAACTTGGCGAGACCTCGTCTCTACAATAAATCAAAAACTAGCTGGGCATGGTGGCGCACGCCTGTAGTTTTGGCTACTTGGAAGACTGAGGCAGAAGGATCGCCAGAGCCCAGTAGGTTGATGCTGGGGTGGCTGTGAGTGTGCCACGGCACTCCAAGCTGGGCGATGGAGTGAAACTCCAGCTCAGAAAAAATTTTTTTTGTTTTTGTGGAGACAGGGTCTCACTATGTTGCACAGGCTGGTCTTGAACTCTTGGCCTTAAGTGATCTTCCCGACTCAGCCTCCTAAAGCATTGAGATTATAGGTGTGAGCTACTGTGCCATGCCCTGGGGTTATTTTTAATACTGCAGAATGGTCAGAAAATATCTTTGGCCCATCCGTATCTGTCTACCCCATGGGAGAAAATGAAGGTGGTGGAGACCTATACTCTTCTTTTGCCCGAGACAACTTTATGTTTCAAAGGTCAAGGTTAAAGTCTCCAAGCAAGAACCCCTTGGACTCTGTTCCACCAAACAGGACTGATAGTAGCTAACATTTACGGTGCTTAGCCTTTACCAGGCATTGGTTCTAAGCCGTTCACATGTGTTAGCTTAGCTGAACCTTACAGCAGCCCGGAGAGTTCTATTACTCTCCCCATTTTACATGGGAAATTGAGGCCCAAGGATGATCACACAGCGAGTCAGTGGCCCAGTGCACTTTCCCCGGGCAGGCAGGCCCTGAATTCCACACCCCCTGCCTCTCTGGTGTGCCACCCAGATCCCTGTTTCCTCCTGGCCTTGAAGGAGCTGGAGGTGGGGGCCTTTGTGCGTGAGGCCCCACAGCTGCTCCTGCCTAATTAGAACCTGGGTGTATCGTCCTCGCTCCTTGCCAGCCCCGTGGTTCCTTACTCCCACTTGCTTGTTTCTGGGCCTTGGGGCTTGGCGAGGAAGAAGCCAGAGGTTCCCCCTGCCTGCTCGGAAATGAAACCCACTCTTGCTCCTGCTACTGAGAGTTGAACGTCTTCGGCGCGACTCTCCTCTCTCCCTGGGCCTCTCGCACGTCATTCTCTTGGATGGCGCTCCGACCGCACAATCACGCCAGCGGCTGTGAGGCAGAGCTGATCGGCCGTTGGTTCCTGGAGCTGATTGGGCTTTGTGCTGGTGGAAGGGGCAGCTGCTCCCTTTCTCTGGAGCACAGAAAACAAGTTGGCTTCTGCCTGTGTAAGGGAAGCACAGATTTACCCCAAAGGGAAGTTTTACTTTGATAAACTGCCAAAGAAGTTCTTGAGGCTTGATTGGACCATCTTTTGCTTGGTTTTTTTTTCCCCTTGATGAATCCAGCTTTGGGTTTAGGAGTCTGAAGAAGTCAAAGGGCTGTCCCTAGCAACACTGATAGGCGTTGAATTGCATCCCTCGCAAGTTATTGAAGTCCAACCCCCGTTACCTCTAAATACGACCTTATTCTAAATAGGGTCATTACAGATGGATTAGTTAAGATGAGGTCATACTGGCTTAGGGTGGGCCCCTAATCTAATATGAGCGGTGTCTTTTTACAAAGAGGAAATTTGGACACAGACGCACACCGGGAGAACGCCGTTTGACGACAGGGTGATAAAATAGAGGCCAAGACAGGGTGGCCGGTGGATCCGCAGAAGCCAGGAGAGAGGCGGGGGACAGATGTCCCCTGCAGCCCAACCAGCCCTGCCGATGACCAGGTTTCAGACTTCCAACCCCCAGAACTGTGACAGTTTCTGATGCTTAAGCCACCCAGTTTGTGGAATCCTGTGACGGCAGCCCTAGCAAACTCATACAAATGCCTCGGATACCCAAATCATAAAAACAAAACCATGAAATAAGCAAAGTTTGATGGCTCCAAGCCCCTACGAAAGTGGCCTTCCTTCTTCTGACACTGCAGCAACTTAGAGTCAGAGCACCCAGGCTCCGCAAGGGCCTTGGCCAGAGACTTGAATGGGATCTGCAGAGGCCCTGCAGGCCTGGCTGAAGTCCAGGCATGCTGGGCCCACTCTGCTTCTCTTCATGCCTACTTTCTCGTCACTTTGGACTTTAGGGTCTTTGCCCAGGCTCCCTCTTCCAGACGGTCTTCTGCTCTCAGCCTGCTAATTTCATGTTTCCTACCACTTTCTTTACGTCTCCCTAGTTTGATGAAAATATGGTGTTTGGCATATGTCTGCACTATGAAGCTGGCGCAGATCACACTTAGAAGCACAAGCCGGCCGGGCTCGGTGGCTCAGCCTGTAACCCCGTGCCTTGGGAGGCCGAGGTGAGTGAATTGCCTGAGCCCGCGGGTTTGAGACCCCCTGGGCAACTTGGCGAGACCTCATCTCTACAATAAAAGTCAAAAATTAGCTGGGCCTGGTAGCGCGCGCCTGTAGTTCCAGCTACGTGGAAGGCTGAGGCGGAAGGATCGCCGGAGCCCAGCAGGTCGAGGCTGCGGTGGCCGGGAGCGGCCGCTGCACTCCAGTCTGGGCGACAGAGTGAGACTCCAATTGAAAAAAAAAAAAAAAGAAACACAAGCCAGCACTTAGGGGATTCAATACTGGACATAAGGCCAAGAATCAGAGACCGAGGGAGTAAAGAAGACCAGGTTTGACTGACACTATGGGTGTAGGAAACAAGGTGAATGCATGCCTTGTGACAGTCTTGAGCAGCAGCCGTGTGTGTGTGTGTGTGTGTGTGTGTGTGTGTGTGTGTGTAAGACTGGGGAACTGGGTAGGACTTGGTGGTCATACCTCTCAGGTGGTGCAGAGGCCCGTGAAATGATGCCATTGTGCCAACTTAGATCACTATCCTTCAATTTAAGGACCCCATCTAGGCAAATCTTTGTGTATTGTGTCTTCTGCAATACCAGGCTTTATTATAGGCTCTAGTAGAAACTAATGATTCTCTCTAAAATGCTACCAAGGACTTCTTGGGAACCCTAACGGTTTCCATATCTGCTCAGTGGTAGAGGGTGGCGGAGAGCTTTGCTGAAGGGATGGAAGAAGGTGCCAGCCCCGGTTCTGGGCAGTGCTGCTGCTGAGTGGCTGCCCTCGTGGAGGATCCAGGCATCAGTGGGGAAGCTGCAGGAAGACCTGGGTGTCTCATGTGTTGGGTGTGTTCCACCACACTGCAAGCCTTTCTTTTTTTTCCTAGCAGGCACCAAAGTACAGCCAAGTTCCTACTTCTGTTTTTCTTTTCTCCTTGGGAAATAAAACAAGGTTTTCTTCCAAAATTAGACTATCAAATACATACCTAGTGAAAATTTGGGATCTTCCTAGGTTTTATCTCGTTTACTTGACTCCTTTAGCAGGAACAAGAAAATCATTGTAGCTGACATCTCCCAATGGCTTCCATTATGTCAGACTGAGTTAACAGCTCTACACATATTATCTTATTCAAACTTGCAGCTTATGTATTATTACTATTCCCATTTTAAAGATGAAAAGACGGAGACTTATAAAGGTGAAAGAACTTACCCAGGAACACAGAGGCAATAAGAAACAGAGCCAAGATGTAAACTGAAACCTGACTTCAAATTCTACATTTAGCACTGAACTTGCAAAGACTATGGTGAAACTTAATAATTTTGAGTTTCTAAGCATTTCTCTTTTACTATTCCGGTTGTTCCAAAGTAAAGTTTTATCATGACTTGCTGTGCTATTATTTATTTATTATTACCCTACTCTTAATTCTTTCATATAAAAATGAGATCTCTTATTTTCCCATAATGCTTTACACAGACTTCAAAGTGTATCCCTGTTTATTATCTTATAATTGTGTCGTTGAACTTGAGGGAGGAAAAAAACCCAGAGGCCATGTAAGGCTGTCTCCGCCTTTTCTGAATGAAGATGTTGAGACTCGGGTGACGCAATTTCACTAGTGAGAATCTTCAGAGCCTGATGTGGCCCTCTAGTGTCCTGTCCTTCTGTCCCCGGGATTCTTCGCCCAGTCTGGTTGTTCCAGACCAGAGCCCTGTCTTCCCCTGAACGTCACTGAGGTTTAGAGAAGTTAAGTGACGCTTGCTCGAGGTGACAAAGGAAGTTAGTGGCGGAATGAGATGTGAGCTTAAGAATCCTGATGACTGGCTTGGTATGCCTTCTGTTGCCCCCAGCCCAGCATCCAAGCCTTGCCATGCCATGCCTGTTAGAAATTGTGCTCTCTGTGGGTCCCAGAGTGGCCATGGCCTTCATAAGCCTGCTGATGAGGGGTGGGGGGCGGCGGGAGGTGGGTAGGGGAGAGGAGGGAGAGACTATGAAAGGATGGCTAGAAACCTTTGTTCTCTTTGTGTACGTGTCTATTTTTTTCTTTGGAAAAAAAATATTTTATAATTATTAAGGGATTACTGCTGTTTAGAGACCAAAAAAGAAAAAGTGAGATGCTTGCTTCCGTTTCTAGCAATATACAGACTATATAGCCTGAAAAGCCCCCAGATTTTTTTTAAATGATAAATTTCTGGGTGCAATATTACATAGTATATATTGGCGCTTCAGTCCCATAAAATACACATCCAGCTCCATCCACCTTTCCATACCATGGAGCTAGCAACGTAGGCTCAAAGGAACTAGCCTGCTCACGCTGAACAAAGACACCTGTAAACGAGGGTGAGTCTCCACAAGGTTTGACTATTTGAAAGAGAAATAGAAGAAACAGAAGAAAGAAAGGAAGGAAGAAGAAAGAAAATAAAAGAAGGAAGGAGGGGAAGAGGGAGGGAAAGGAAGGCGAAAGGGAGAAGGGGGTGAGGGAGACAAGAAGGGAGAGAGGGAAAGAAAGAGGGAGATACTGAATGACTCTAACCCATGAGCCAATGTGTGTGTGTACAGAATTGAAGCGGTTTAAGGTTTTTGTATTGTTTGGGAGAATGACGGAGACAGTAGAGTTTTTAAAGTAGTTGAGAATGCATTTAAGGGTAATTATTGAAAGTATAGAAAGAGATTGAATTAAGAGAGAAAGGGAAAGAGATCAATTATTCAATGTGCTGAAATGTCTTGGGCCATCTAGGGCTTAACCACTTGATCTGGCCATCAGAAGAAGTTGTCTGTGTGTTCAGCCCTGGACCAGGCATAGGGTGTTAATTTTTTTTTTTTTTTTTGAGTTGGAGTCTCACTCTGTCGCCCAGAGTGGAGTGCAGTAGCCACTCCCAGCCACCGCAGCCTCGACCTGCTGGGCTCCGGCGATCCTTCCGCCTCAGCCTTCCAAGCAGCCGGAACTACAGGCACGCGCTACCACGCCTGGCTGATTTTTGATTTATTGTAGAGATGAGGTCTCGCCGAGTTGCCCAGGCGGGTCTCGAACCCGCGGGCTCAGGCAATTCACTCACCTCAACCTCCCAAAGCACGGGATTACAGGCTGAGCCACCGAGCCCGGCCACTGGGTGTTCATGTAAAAATAAATAAATCAGCATTTACTGAGCATTAACTATCTCATTTAATCCCGAGGTCAACCTGAAGAGATGGCTGCTTTTGTTTTCCCCAGGTTACAGAGAGGAACTGATTGAGGAGAGAAGAGTTGATGCAACAGGCCCAGCTGGGAGTAGAGATGCTGGGATTCTGGAACTGACTAGGATATTCCAGAACGTTCACTCTTAACCCCTGAGCTGTATTGCTTTTGCAAAATCCTTGCAGGGAAATCCTTGTTTCTGCAAAATTCTGGAGCGGTAGTCTAGAGAACTGTGTCCTCTGAGACGGCCCAGGACCTCTCTCCCCTCTCTTCTCCCGGAGAGGCCTGTGTACCTCCTGCAGGCTGAACACAGCTCTGGATATGGCCCCTTGTCTCGCGTTCATGGGTGTAAGCCACCAATGCAGTTCTCGAACTCTGATCATGTGGACTCTGGCAAGAGCATACAGTCATTTCCTGTGGCACTTTAGTGTTTTAGATGCTGAGGGTGTAGTGGTGTCGGGCAGTGGTCTGTAGTGACCTGGAAAAGCAAGCTGGATGTTTCTCTCATAATCGACACCTACTTAGAATACACTTAGCCTCTCATCCAAGGCAGCTATTTTTCACTTGTATAAGATCTGAGTTTAAGATCTCTCACTAGCAGTTGACACCTACTCATGAGCATTTAGGTGGTGACTCCATGAACCAGTGACTTCTATCTACCAAACATGGATGAACCGGGCATGGTGGTGCCGGCCTGTAGTCCCAGCTATTCGGGAGGCTGAGCTGGGGTCATCTCTTAAGCTAGGAGTTGGAGGCAGCAGTGAGCTATTATCAAGTCACTGCACTCTCTAGCCTGGGTGGCAGAGAAAGACTCTGTTTATAAAACAAATGATAATAATAAAACCATATATGGATTCCCTTATATGGTGCCCTCCCTTGGAGGTTTGCCTCTAAGGATGTGGTGATGTGTAAACACAGAGTGTCTAAGGCCAGGAAGCCAAATCAGATCTCCTTTGGAAATCATTCTCTCTAAGATTTTGGAACTAAATTGTGCCCTGCCTTATCTCTGGGTTCAACTTTCTCTTTCCTTCATTGCCTTCTGGCTCTTTCTTAGAGCTTCTAATTGGGGTTAGGCCTTATCCCATTTCTCCCTTCTTTCTACTGAGAAGCCACAGAGATAGATCGGGAGTGGTTCTCTCACTGGCACAGAAGTGTGATCACTTGGAAACCCATGTATAGGCCGGGCCTAGGTGTGGACTGTTAGGTCTAGTCTAGCTTGTGTTCTGAAGCATGGACCATGTGTGAAATGTTAGGACTTGTTCCTTCCCTCTGATGCCAGTGTCTTGGGCTTGGAGGATGGGGGGGGAACCACAGGCCTCTTCATAGCAGTGTCCCCTCATTCCCTGGAGGAACTGGAAGGCTAAAAGAAGAAAAGTCTGGGTGATGCAAATTATGCTAGCTTTCATATGTTTGTGACTGGAGGCATTTGCCACCATATGCAATTACCTGAGCCAACTATTATTATTATTATTATTATTATTATTTTGTAATGTGGTCACAGCAGAACCAATTCCGTGTACGCCTTGCTAAAGGCCAAAAATATACTTTTGTGATGAACTTGAGCCTTTGCTCTTCTAGTCGGGAGTGAGAGAACAGGCGGAGATATGCCAAAACACTACTATTTTACATTAATATTATCTGATCCTACAGGAAATTTTTCTTGTCTTTCCACTTAGATTGATGTGTTCCTCTTATAAAGCAAAACTTACATTTTTTTGACTGGCCTGCTTTTGCCAAAAGTTGGGTGACCACGTGTCTCAGTTTGCCCAGGAGGGTACTAGTTTAAGCATTTTGTTCTAGTGTAATTAATAGTATCCTTTTTACTTTACAAGCATCCTAGCTGAATGATAAATAACATGGGAATGCTAGTCAAAGCTAGAATTCTAGTGAAGGCAAACTCCTGTTAGGTTATGGCTTACCCTCTACGTTGGAAATAGAAGCTCCATGGCACCTTTAACATTCTTTATGAATAATAATAGGAAGATTAAAGGTTATTATTCATAAGCCCAGTTACTTAAGTTGATAAATAAGTTGATAAAAATTTTCAAAAATCTTTAAAATGGGCTTAGCAGAAATTATTAAATAATAGCATCTCAGTATTTTTTATTCTATATCTATTTTAGAAATGTTATTTGTGATTATTAAGTGGTGCTACATTTAGTCCTGTTATTTACTCAACTTGAAGTTATTCTTAAACAGAGTCTGGAATTTAAATATCCGGGTCTTTTTTTTTTACAATTATTGTAATTTGATCAAACAGGAAACTCCTTGAGATTTGCTTCTTTTTTGATACATGATTTTTTAATTGTTCATGTATAACATTTCCTTAAATTACAGGAAACCACATGTTGGAAAAAGAATCCATTCTTTCAACTCCATCTGTGTTATAGTGTGGTTTTTCACTGGCTTGGGAAGCAGTTCTGTGGTGCCCTGCAAACAGAATCGAGAAAAGAAAACTTTCAAGATTGATTAGTCTGAACGAGGCATGTGGCTTTAACTCTCCAAATCTCTTGCACCATCTGTATAAATGAGCTGGGGAAGTCATCTGAATTAATTTGTCTTCTATTTTACATGCACACATATTTGTAAAGACTTACTTTTATTTCATTTTATTCTTATCAAGTCAAGGTCTCACTCCGTTGCCAAGGCTGGAGTGCAGCGGCATGATCATGGCTCACCACATCCTCTAACTCCTGGGCTCAAGCGATCCTCCCACCTTAGCCTCCCAAGTAGCTGGGACCACAGACACATGCTGTAAAATTAACTACTGGCTAATTTTTTTTTTTGTAGAGATGAGGTCTCACTCTGTTTCTTAGGCTGATCTCAAACTTGTGGGATCAAACAATTCTCCCACCTCAGTCTCCCAAAGTGCTGGGATTACACCGTGCCCAGCCCATAAAAACTTATTAATAAGACAACCTAAATATTTTGGGGGAGTATTCTAGCAATATGAAGATTTATAAGAACTTCATTTGTACTACACAAACAGCAGTTAACAAGAAACCCTAAATCTAGTAACTACTCACATCAGGCATTACAGAGGCAATGGGATGGGACAAATAAATAAGTAAGTAAATAATAGCAGGGAGGGGAAGGGAGGTCGGATTAACGGTAGTCAATATCTGTCTGGGGACTGGAGGGCACACCTCATCAACAAGGGTACCTGCACAATACATATTTGTATACCTAACCCTTAACTGTACCCCACAATTTAAAAATAAAAAAATATGTTAAATAAATAAATAATAAATCTTGGACTAGGCATCTCTAGAGTGGGAAATTCTAGTTCTTCAAGCTCTGTGTGACTTTGGGCAAATCACTGACTGTCTCTGAGCCTTGTTATGTTCTCCTTACTTACGTTAGCAACCCTATCTTGACTGCCTTGCTCTTCAGGTGTAATAAACTGTGAAGTCCTGTGCAAACGTAAGGCATTATTTATTTTTCCTTAGACCCAAGACTTCTTGCCTATAGGTGGATCTGAGGGGTAGATAGGATATTTGTTCTTTTGCAATCCTAAGTCTATGGGCATTTGATGCCACTCTGCTAGGAATAGAACCCCAAAGAGGGCCTAAAACTAGCACCTGGTGGCACACTTTGCTGAGGGCCTGCTTTTTGAAAGGCACTAGGCATAAAATGACGAGTCAAGTGACGTCTTCCCTGGCCACCCCTTTTGACATTGCAAACCTTCAATTTCAGTCTTCCTCCTCTTCGTTATTTTATTCTGTTACACTGATCATTATTTTATATCCTATACAGTTTACTAATTTTATGTGTTTCTTGTTGTCTCCTCCTATTAGGATGTAGACTCCTTAATGACAGAAGATTTTGTCTTTGTTGTCGTTTTATTTTGTTTTTAAATTTTACTATCCCAGTACCTAGAGCTATCGTTAGCACACAGCAAGTGCTCAGCAATGCACAAAGCAGCCATTGCTGTCAAGGGGCACACAGCCAGGGAAGCTGGCGGGCATCTTGCAGAGTATTATATTGTATTACAGTGAGGTCAGCACTGCACTGGGAAGGGCACCTACGATATAAACAGGACAAGGACCTCTAAATCGTCAGGGAAATGGGAGGGAGAGAGAAGGAGTAGATGAAAAGTCTTTCAGAGAACTGATGTCTGTTTGAATCTCGAAGAATAAACGAGAATTTTCAGGAGGCCATGGAGGTGCAAGGCATCCTACAATAGCAGAGCAGCTCTTAAGAAGGCTTGTGACAGCCGGGCTCGGTGGCTCAGCCTGTCATCCCGCGCCTTTGGGAGGCCGAGGTGAGCAGATTGCCTGAGCCCGCGGGTTCGAGACCCGCCTGGGCAACTTGACGAGACCTCATCTCCACAATAAATCAAAAATCAGCCGGGCGTGGTAGTGCACGCCTGTAATTCCGGCTCCTCGGAAGGCGGAGGCGGAAGGATCGCCAGAGCCCAGCAGGTCGAGGCTGCGGTGGCCGGGAGCAGCCACTGCACTCCAGTCTGGGCGACAGAGGGAGACTCCAACTCAAAAAAACAAAAGAAGGCCTGTGACAAGAAGTGACGTGGCTGAGGAATGGGTGTACTTTGGAGCGTGGTACACGTTGCCCTGAGTGCTCAAGGTGATTCATTAGTGCATCAAGTGGATATCCGAGAACTCACATTTATAGTGAATGTTTTAGTAAAAAGTACAAAAGAAATGAAGTCTTAAAAATGGATGTCAAGACCAGCGTGGGGTGTGTCTGGTGACAATGTGTTACATCAGGATGTGTGACAGAATGTCAGGTGCAGGCCATTCCAGGGGGTTCTGTGCTGTCTTTCCTTTATTTTTTTTTTTAAGAGTCTGGGCCTCGATGTGTTGCCCAGGATGGTCTTGAGCCCCTGCCTCGGCCTCCCGAGAAGCTGAGACTACAGGCCTGAGCCACTGTGTCCATTCCTGTCTTTTCCTTTTAGTATATTCTCTCCGGTGCTGTTTGTTTGTGCTCATTCAGTGAATGTATAGCTCACATGATCTTCAAAGTTTTGTAATAAGATAGGGAGTAGCCATGAGAATATTTTCTACCTCACAAAAATCCACTGATTATCTTATGGCAAGACACTATAAACAGTTGTCCAACATAACGATAGGGTGTGTGTTTCCTTTATAAAATTATGAGAGGTACACTTGTGCTGACTGTTTCTGAGTACAACAAAGTTGGTACCAGTCGCTTAACCTGAGGAACCCACCAATTATTATGATTTGAGCTAGTGTTTGGGGGTCAGTCAAATATAAACTGCCTAAGGAAGTTCACAAAGACTAGTGGAAGTCCTGGATGGCCCATGGGAAACTTGTTCTACCTATGGATGCTTAGCCACAGAAGCAGAGGTCACTCATGGTTGTTGACACAGCCTGAGAGGTTCAGGGAATGTGTAAAGATTCACTTCAGGAACTGTTAAAATGATCAGTCGTGTAAATCAGGCAACTAAATCTGTATTCTTTCCCCTCAACTTGTGAAGAGGTTTGGTGAGGCAAATCAACTATTATTTCATTCAGAAGCTGGCTGCATTTCACGTGAGAAAGCCCGTTAATTGTCTATTTGGGTTTCAGAAAAACGTGAGGTCTTTCTCGAGGAACCTGTTCTCTGTGAAAGCATGCCTGGTAGCTCCTGGTTTTGTAAACGGTCAGATTCTGGTACTACCTGAGCTTACTTGAAGACTTGTTTCTTCAGATGAGCACATACAGCTGCTGCCCATGCTAATTTGTGAGGATATTTCAGTATGAGACAGCTTGGGCAAGGCAGTTGCACTTGGCTGGACCCTGAGAGATGAGCAGCCTGACTATAAATATTTTAACCATTTTGAAGAGAGGCTTGAAAGCTTGGTAAAAGATCCTCAGCAATATACCCCCAAGAAGGCGGCACTAGCTATGACTAAATATGTAGCACGTGCAGAAGAGAAACAGCTTCTGAGGTTGGCTTTAAGGAACAAGGTTTATTGAACAGAAGTCGGTTGCTTCATTGTCGGTGTCCAGCCTTGACAGAGAAGGTGGTTCCGTGTTTTCCAGACACTGCATTTGCTTGTGAATTGGAGCTAGTTAAAACAAAAACTGAGACATATGATCATATTGGTATGCAGTCTGATTTGCGCCTTGAACTGTTTAATATTGAACCAAATTACTGATTATCAACTTCTCTTTTTTAACTGAGAAGCTTGTTTTGAAGTAAGCATTTAAACAAATAAATTAGGCATATGATTACATATATGTTGTCATGTGTTTTGTTTTAATTTTTAATATTTAAATTTTATAACATATTATTAGTCCACTGAATTGTTCATGTCACCTTTTACTTCTCTTTGGCAGATGACACTGGTTTTCCTTCCTCAGTGCCTTCACTCAGGCCTTCAGGGGATGGGAAGGCTGTGGAAACACAGAACACGGTGATGGATTGTGCTTGGCCGGGCCGTGTGGGGGTGGAGCAAGGGAAAGCCTGAGTGGTCGGAGGCACTTGAGAGGGAGGAGGGAGGGAGGAAGACTCCCAGGTTGCTGCTCTGGAGACCGGATGGTGAGAGTCCCAGTCGCCATGTCCAGACCCGTATGCCAAGACCCGAGAGGTTGGGAGAGGGCGATAAAGAGGCTTCAGCTGGGGTAATAGCTTGTGTTTGATTGTCCATGGAGGGTTTGGGAAGAGATTCAGCTGACAGTAGGAAATAAGGATTTGGAGGTCCAGGAGCGAGGTCTGGCGTGGTGAGAGGCATTTGGAAGGCATTCACTTACGTGGGTTAAAACGAAGCAGCGGCTGCTGTGGAAATCGGCTACTGTGACTGTGACTGTGACTGTGACTGTGAAGAACTGTGATTGGGGTAGAATCCTGAGAACACTCAGTACTGAACAGGCAGAGGTGCCTTCGAGAAGAGAGCCGGTGGAAAGTGACAGCAAAAATGACAGAAAGGGAGGGGTTTTAAGGGGAGGCAGCAGGAAATAGTGCCAAGCAAGAAACCAAATAAGGAGTAATACCCTCCATAGATTAGGCAGTGGGGAGATTGTTAATTATATTAGCAAGAAAAAAAAAATGTACGGGCATACCTTGTTTTAGTATGCTTCGGTTTATTGCACTTTGCAGGTATTGTGTTTTTTACAAATTGAAGTGTTGTGGCAACCCGACATCAAACAAGTCTTTTGGCACCATTTTCCCCAACAGCATGTGCTCACTTTGTGTCTCTGTGTCATGTTTTCGCAATATTTCAAACTTTTCCATTATTACTATATCTATTATGGGCATCTGTGATCTGTGCCCTTTGATGTTACTATTGTGATTGTTTTGGGGCACCAAGAACTGCTCCCCTATGAGACAGCAAATATAATCAATAAATGTGTGTCTTCTAACAACTGCTCTACCAACTAGCCTTTTCCCCGTCTTGCTCCCTCTCTTCAGGCCTCCCGATACTCTCTGGGACACAACAATATTGAAATTCAGTCAGTTAATAACCTTACAAAGGCCTCTTGGTGCCAAAGTTAGCCTCGTTGTAAATGCAAGGGAAAGTTCGGGAAGGAAATTAAAAAGGTTACTCCAGTGAACACAAGAATAAGAAAACGAATCATGCTTATCGCTGATATGGGGAAAGTGAGTGTTCTGGATAGAAGATCAACCCAGCCACAGCATTCCCTTAAGCTAAAGCCTAATCCAGAACAAGTCCCTAGCTCTCTTCTAGTCTAGAATGCCTGAGAGAGGTGTAGAAGCTGCAGAAGAAAAGTCTGAAGCTAACAGACGTTGATTCATGAGGTTTAGGGAAAGAAGTCATCTCCATAACATAAAAGCAGCAAATGCTGATGGAGACGCGGCAGCAAGTTATCCAGGAGATCTAGCTAAGATCAGAGATGAAGATGGCTACACTAAACCACAGATTTTGGGTGTCAATGAAACAGCCTTATGTGGAAGGAAACGCAGTTTAGCACTTTCATCGCTAAAGAGGAGAAGTCCATGCCTGACCTCAAAGCTTCAAAGGACAGGCTGACTCCCTTAGAGACTATTGCAGCTGGTGTCTTTTAAGTTGAAGCCAATGTTCATTTACCATTCCAAAAATCATAGGGCCATTGAGAATTATGCGAAATCTACTCTGTGCTCTAGAAAAACAAAGTCTGGATGGCCGCACATCTATTTACAGCATAGTGGATTGAATGTTTTAAGCCCACTGTTGAGACCTACTCCTCAGAAAAAAAGATTTCTTTCAAAATATTATTGCTTATGGACAATTCACCTGATCACTCAAGAGCTCTGATGGAGATGTACAAAGAGATTAATATTGTTTCCATGCCTGCTAGCGCAACCACCACCCTGATTAGTTAGTAGTCATAAACATGGAGGCAGGACCCTCCACCAGAAAAAGATGACAACTCCATGACGGTTCAGTGATCATTAGCATTTTTTAGTAATAAAGTATTTTTAATTAAGATATGCACATTTTTTGGCATAATGCTATTGCATACTTAATAGATCACCATGGTATAAACATAGGTTTCTACACTGAGAAATCAAAAATGATGTGACTCACTTTACTGCCACTTTACTGTGGTCGTCTAGAGCCCTGGAACTGATCCTACCATATCTCCAGTGTAGACCTGTATTCTGAAGTAGTCCAGTAAAAGATTTCTACTTGCTTTTTCAAATTGTTCATAAAAGAGTGAACTTGCTTTGGGCTGTGGAGATATTTTGTATGCATACATGAAAACCTCTGAATAGGGGAGCCCATGTGGAGATCTGCTGACCCATCAGCATTCTCCTGTCCCTCAGGGTGGGGAGGGGCTGGGTGGGTGCCACCCCTTCGCTGTGTCCTGCTGACATATTGCCAGAGGCAGATGAGATTAAGTTGTAGATAGCAGTTTGGAGTTTGGGTTAAGAAAGACAAAAACATCTTCCAAATGTGCTCTGGAGACAAAGCTTTGGTCAGCCACCTTAGTGGCTTTTGAAGGCCAAGCTGTTTTAGGCCATATGTACATGCATGCAGCCGTACGAGTGTATTCATCTTACAAGAAGCATCCTCAATGTCCCACCTCACAAGCCTCTGAAAGCCCCAGTCTTCCAGAAATATGCCCTATTCCAGGGGCCATGTTTTTCATACCCTGAGTCTCATAACCACACAACATCTAGGTGTGTATACATGTGTGTATGTGGTTTTTTCTTTTGACTCTTTTCCAAGTTGAACTATTAATATTTTTTGTAAATCATGTTTTGAAAAGATAAACTATCAGATTGAGAATTCCAGTTTTTATTTAATGAATGTTTTAATCACAAAGTTTCATGCAGGCATCACATACGTACATAAATACACGCACATTGTGTGTGTGTGTGTGTGTGTGTGTGTGTGTGTGTGTGTGTGTGTGTTTAGGTCACCTTACCATACCAAAAATCATACTTTGGCAGAAAAAAAGGCCAGGGGCAACTTTGGTTGCAGTTCCAGTGGAATGCCCCGGAAAATTCTGATCTGATGAATCTAAAATACTTACGGAAGTTGCCAGTACTATTATCTATGGGCTTCTGAATTCCAGGGTATTGTGTGCTTAGAAATTCCTGGATTAAAATTCATCTTCTCTATGCTACAGGGCCAAGGCTCATATCTATTACCTCTTACATTTACAGGCCTGTGTTCATTTTTCACTCATATCAGCCTTTTCTTCACTCACTTCATTAGTTCATTTTCTCTCTGTTTTATCCTTCAGGCTTCAGTGGGGGGGACTTTCTATACAGAGCAAAGATTGTGTGCAGATACCTAGGTCTTTAATTAATGTTCATCTAAAAATTTAAGGGAATTTTGGTTTTTCAATTTGTATCTCTAGGAAAGGAAAACTTAGTGTTTGAATTTGTATCTCCTATTACAATGAACATTAATTAAAGACCTAGGTATCTGTACACAATCTTTGCTCTGTATAGATGCACTGTATCTCCACAGTATCTTTTTGATGCACATATTATGTCCAATTTTTCTGGGTTTTTTTTTCTTTTGTTGTCTGTACCATTAGTGTCCTGTACTTGGAATTTTTTAATATAACAAGATAAAAACCACATGCTTTGAGACCTTTGAAAAACATTTGATCAACTCAAATTTAAGACTAAATTCCCTTTGCTTAACAATTAACCCTATTTAAAAAACAGTGAAATACATTCCCTTGAACACTTAAATTGCGTCTATAAATTTCGTATATTTAATCTTTAAAATGTATTATTCTTTTTATTGAGGTAAAATACACAAAACACAAAATTTACCATCGTAACCATTTTAAGTTCAGTGAAACTAAATACATTCATAATGTTATATATCCATCTCTATAACTCTCTTCATTTTGTAAAATTGAAACTCTCTGTGCATTAAACAATAACTCATTTTCCCCTCCCCTCAGCCCCTGGCAACCACCGTTCTATTTTTTGCCACTATAATTTTGACTATGCTAAGTACTTTATAGAAGTGGAATCATGCATTATTTGTGTTTTTGTGACCGACTTCTTTTACTTAGCATAATGTCCTCAGGGTTCATCCATATTGTAGCAAAGGACAGGATTTCCTTCCTTTATAAGATGCATAAAGTACATTTTGCTTATTCATTCATCCATCATCAATTGGATACTTGGGTGTTTCCACGTATTAGTTACCGTGAATAATGTTACGAGCATAGGTGTGCAAACATCTCTTTGAGACCCTACTTTTGATTCATTTGGGTATCTACCTGGAATTGCTGTATCATGTGGTAATACTCTATTTTTAATTTTTGAGGAATTGCCAATCTGTTTTCCATGGTGACTACCATTCTGCAGTGCCACCAATGGTGCGCAAGGATCCCAGTCTCTCTGCATCCTCATGAACACTTGCTATTGTTTGTTTTTTTTTTTAATAGTAGTCATCCTAATGGGTGTGAAGTAGTATCTCACTGTAGTTTTGATTTGCGTTTCTCTAATGATTACTGGTGTTGAACACCTTTTCGTGTGCTTATTGGGCATTTGTATATCGTCTTTGGAGAAATGTCTATTCCAGTCCTTTTTTGAGTGGCGCTTTTTTGCTGCTGTTGAGTTTTAGGAGTTCTCTATATATCCTGGATATCAATCCCTTATCAGATATATAATTTGTAAATGTTTTCTCCCATTCTGTGGGCTGCCTTTTTCTCTGTTGATAGTATCTTTTTGATGCACATATTATGTCCAGTTTTTCTGGTTTTTTTTTTTCTTTTGTTGTCTGTACCTTTAGTGTCCTGTATTCGGTATAGTTATTTTTTCAAAAGCAGTTAATATATCTGACTGGAACAGCTTCAACCCAAATCTTCCCAAGTACTTAATAAGGCCTTTATTTAGTTATCAAACATGTGTCAGGCATTGGGGGTTCCACTATGAACAAAACAGAACAATGAGCAACAACCAATAAAATAGAAGATGCCCCTCATCTCATGAAGTTTACATTCATTCTACTGCAGTATATCTAATAAACTGAAGTTTTAAATGTCAAGCATTGCAAAGTCAAAATTCTTACACCTTTCAATTTAAGTCCAAAATCAATTATACATTTGAATTAGATTCACAAAGCAAATCTGCCTAATTAGTGTCTGTAATCCGCCTGATATGTAAATATCAAATATACACAATTTTAAGCCTGATTAAAGAATATTAATGCTATAAAAATCAATTTGCTTTATCACTTTTTATTTCATTTTAACTTTCCCAGTATTCAGTACTGGGGTTACAAACCTGAGCTTATTTGACGGACAGTTCATGACCCAGATACATGACTGTCTAAAGTAGATATAGAGATAAGAAACTGGAGCTAAGGACATAAGGGGTTGCTTATGACCAGAGTGTATCTTTCCATTACACAGATGGACATACTGTGCCCAATTTTAATAGTGTCTCTACTAGCAGGGAACTCCACATCCATTCCTTTTGATCAGATTGGTTTCACAAGATGCCGTTCGTTAGAGTCAAGCCTTCCCTTCATAACCTCCTGAGCTCCGTCTCCTGAGCTGGATGGATACATTACTTAGCTGCCCATACCTTTTGTACCTTACCATCTGATCCGATTAGCTAACACGACCTATTTGTCACCTGATCCTTCTGTCAGGCTGTTTGGCTGCAGACAGTGGATGACATCACCCCTCTGCAAGGTCCGCGTTCAGAGGTGGTGAGTGGAACTGCAGCTCTTCTCCCCAAACACCCAACACCTCGCCTCCCTGCTTTCCTGTGAACAATTCATGTTTTTCCGTTTTTAGTCGTGTGACTGAAGCTTACTTTCCCGAAGATTCCTAGCCAGTCCATCCCTTCAGACAGATCCCTCTCCTAAGCCCCTGCTTATGGAAATTCTAAAGCCATCACTGCTCCTTTGCTCTAAACCTTTCAGTGGTTCACATTCCACTTGGAACAGGATATATGAAACCTTCCTCGTGGCCTGCAAGTTCTTGCATGATCTGGGTCTCCTCTCTCTCCATGACCTCATCACAGACCTCTCGCTGATGAGGCTTCAAATCCAGCCACACTGGCCGCCTTTCACTTCTTCCAACAGAAGCCAAGATTCCTTTCTACCTCAGGGACTTTGCACAGGCTGGTTCCACTTTCTGAAAGACCATTTTCCCCACTCTCTGCTTGGGTAATTCCTCATGCTGTCAGTCTCATCTCAGCCATTATTTCCCAAAGAGGTTGTTTTTCTTTGTACACCTTAGCACAATTTGTGCATATATTTGCGTACTGCATCTGCCCACTGCTAGATCGTCAGCTGCATGGCATCGTGTGTGGTGTTCTGTGCTCAGCACCCACTACAGTGCTAGCACATACTAGACAGTCAATAATTACTCGCTCAATGAATGTCACCATGAGCTTTACGTCATAACTATCATAAGTATTCATCTAACCGTTTTTGTCTCCTGGGCTGTACCGAGTAATTGTATAGAGCTATCTAAATGTCTGTTCTCCTGCATTCATGGATACAATTATTTTTATTGCCTGTGTGGTCCTTCAGAGTTTGCCTTCTGAAGCTTCTAAAGCTGCCGTCTTTCTGCTCTTAGTCATCCACGAGGTGGAACGTGACGAACAAAATAGCCCTTTTGGGGGGCTATCCTAACTTGGAGGGGAAAAAAACAACAAAAAAAACCCCCATGGAACAGTAGCAACTCGGTTTACAGTTAGCCATACATTTTGATTCGTGTAAACATAAGTTCCATATACTTAGTGATTATTTATGTATTTACCCAGGGCATCCCAAGAGACAGTTACAGGTGGCCCCAGATTACAGAGGGCAGACTTGAGACACTGTCTAAGGAGAGCTCTAGTTCTGGATTCTGTTAGGTCTGTGGGTAACCCCACCCCCTCTGCCTGGTTCTCCTCTGAACCCCCCCCCCCAAGAATTCAAGCCTTGAAGAGCCCCAGGTTATGGCAGAACTTCCCGAATCCTAGCCAGCGAGAACTCACTGGTTAGTTGCGGCATCAGCCCGACTATCCCCATAGAGACTTGATACCCGCGTCCGCCTGTCGGCACCTGTGAACATGAAGCCGCGGCAGACAAATGAAGTCGAAGGCCGCGTTGTCACACACGGAAAAAACGCGCAGCCATGTCAGACGAAATGCGGCGCGGGAAGGGAAAGCGGATTCGTTTGCGCCGGGGTGTGCAGCGCCGAGCGCTTCTGGAGAGCCGGCCGCGGAGACGCGCGCTTCTGCTCACCCGGCGGGCGGCGCGTGGCCCGGGCTGGCACCGGCGGGCCGGCCCTTCCCCGCGGCGCGACCTCGGGCCCGCCGGCGCCGCCCCCTCCTCCCGCGCCGCGCGCTGGCGTCCGTCGGCGATTGGCTGCGGGGCCCGAGGCGGCGGTGCGGGCGCGCCGCGCGGAGGGCCGCGGGCGAAGGCGAGCGGCGGCCGGGCGCCCTTCCGCGGGGCCGCGGGCCGGAGGCGGGCCCAGGCCGCGGGGCGCCCCCTCGCCCCGGCTGCGGCGCGCTCCGGGGGCGCAGGTGGCGGGCGGGCGCCGCGGGCCGCCGGGTTCCCACGCCGCGGGCTCGCGCTCGGCCGGGGGAGGGGCCGCCCCGCCATGTGAGTCCCCGGCGCGGCCTCCGGGCGGGGCTGCAGCCCCGGCCCCGCCGCCGCCGCCGCGGCTTCTGCGGGGCACGCGCCGCCGGCCGGGCCCCGCGCGCGCGCCGGAGGCGGCCTGGCCGCCCGCGTGAGGCCGCGGCCTCCCTGCCTCCCGCCCTCCACGCCGCTCCGCGGGGTCCGCCGGCGGCCCGGCGCCGCCGCGGCCGGGAGGCAGGAGCGGTGCGGGGCGCACGGGCGTGTGGGCGCGCCGCCGCCCGCGCGCACGCCGCCGAGCCGCGGCGGGAGGAGGCCGACGAGGCGGGGCGGCGCGTCCCGGCCTCCGCCGCGGCCCGCCCGCCGCCGCCTGCAGGGCGAGCGGACGCCGCGCCCGCGCCCCGGGCCTCTGGGTGGAGGCGGCCGCCCGGGGGCCGCCGGGGAGGCCGCGCCAGCCGCGCCCGAGACTGCGCGCCGCGCGGCGGCCAGGCCCGGGCGCGCGCGGCCCGGCCGCGGCCGCCGCTGAGCCCCGCGGCGCCCGGCCGCGCCGCCCGCGCCGCCCGCGCCCCGCGCCGCGGCGCCCCGCCGGCCCGCGGCCGCGCCGAGGCGGGCCATTGTCTGCGCCCCGCCGCGCTCACTCCGCGCGCCCCGCGCCCCCACCGCCGCCGCCCCGCCCCGCCTCCGCCCGGCCGGCCCGCGAGCGCGCCTTCCCGGGCCCTGGAGCTCCAGCCGGGCGGGCTGCACATGCAGTGTAATGCATTGTGGGACGGGGGTGCAGCCGGAGCCTTCGCCGGGGGGGGCGGGGGGGCGTGGGGAGGGCCGGCCCCGCCGGTGTAGACGCCGACGAGGAGGGGCTGGGGCGATGCGCGCGGAGCCCGCCCGGGCCGTGCCGCCGTAGACGGGAGAGGCCCCGCAGCGGCGGCAGGCGCCCCGCCATGAAGAAGACGCGGAGCACGACCCTGCGGCGAGCCTGGCCCAGCTCGGACTTCTCGGACCGGGCCTCGGACCGCATGCGCTCCCGCAGCGAGAAGGACTACCGCCTGCACAAGCGCTTCCCCGCGGCCTTCGCGCCCCCGGCTGCGCGGGGCTACATGACATCAGGTGGGTGGCCGGCCCGCGCCGGCCGGTCCGCGGGCGCGCTCGGAGCGCCGGGCGCGCGGCGCGGGATGCGGCGAGCTCCGGGGCGGCGGGGCGAAATTAGCTCGCAGCCACCATTTTGTGCCTCCGCGGGATCCGCAGCCGGCTCGCGGGAGGGGGTGAGGCTGCGAGTCGGGAGCCCGGGGGGGGGCGAGCGGGCGCCGCGCGGGGCCGCGGGGCGCGGGGTCCGGGCCGAGGCGGGCCCTGGTGCGCGGCGGGCTCGCGAGCCGTGCGCCCGGGGAGCCGCGCGGGAGCCGCTGGTGCGTGCGGCGGGCCGCCCGCACGGCGCCGTGTGGCGGGACCCTGTGCGGCGTGGAAGCCGTGGGGAGAATGGAGGCTGGGTCGTGGGTCTGCGCGGCAGGCAGGAGGGCAGACGCCGCGGCAGAGGGAAGGGGAGGCTCCCGAGAGGGTCTCCCCCCAAACGCCGCGCGGTGGCGGGCGCCCCGGCAGGGGTCTGTTCTTTCTGGAGATGCAGCGGAATGGCCTCGGCGTGTGGCTGGCGGACCCGGGAAATGCGAAAGGAGGAGGGTCCCGGAGCCTTTGCTTGTTTCCTCCTGACTCGTTAACTACTTGAATGTGTATGTATAGGGATGTGTCAGGTATCCGCTTTTATTTATTTTTCATTCTTCAAAAAAACGAATTTTCCCCTAAGCATACCGTCATGGAAGAACCGAGCTTTTCTTCTAAACCACATCCTGTACCAAACCACTCTAAGCCCTGTCGTAACTGGGAAGATTGTTTTCAGCTTGTGGTTGGTACTTGTAGTCTAGCTTTACTGTCTTTCTCCTAAAACAGCAAGTCCCTTTTCACTGGGGTCAGTATCTCATGCTTCAGAAATGTCTTGTGACCACATGTCCCTTCATATAAAACCTAAATAAAATAACCGTCTTTTTTATTGCAGGGTCGGTCAACATAAAGATGTTGTACAGTTTGGGCGATAAGGCTTCGTTGATTTTTCTCTTGCGTGAAAAGCCAAATTTGCAAAGGAAGTGTCAACTGCAGTTTTTATTTCAGTCAGTCCAGTCATTGCTGCGGTTGCTGTATTCTTCGGATTTGTGGCAGTAAATTTTGAAAGACACCTAAATTCAAGCCTAACCTCCAAACACACATGTCCGTAAACCAGTGTCTGCTCTGAGTGTTTGGATAACCCTGGGTTTTGCATCCTCAGGGTTTGCATGTCTTCATTCCACACTTCCCAGTTCTCTTCTTCCTGGTGCCTCTTGAGGAACCAGTCCTGACACCCAGCGTGAAGCTATAGGTGGGCAGGTGGCCATCATTTCTTCTTCCCTTCAAGACTCTTTAATAATTTCCGGCACCCTTCCATGGAGCCTATTTTTATCTGTCTTGGCATTGCTTCATTATGATCACATTTTCGTTCCTTGCAAAAGAACTCCTCTGCTTCTGCCAGTGCTGCAAGGCATTTTTGAAGGCTTTTCATTTTATTTGATTCTCTTATTTCCCTTCTTGACCTGCGGATGGTAAGATGGTATTATGAAGATAATGAAGGGTAACCTGTTTTGGATTGGTGGGTTTCCGTCCTCCTGGGTGGGGGAGTGGAGCGCCATCATTCATTCAGCATTTTCTGGAGAGCCTTGCTAGGGTCTCCCGGGATTAGGATTGGATAGAACATGGGTTTTGCCCAGGGAGGGAGGCCTATTATGTATTCTTTATTTTAAATGTTAGCTAATACATGGAATAAACAGGTGTTGCTGCTATGGGAGGCAATAGTAAATATTAAGACATACATCTACGGTGAACATTGGGAGAGTAGTTAGAGTCTTTCTCGTGCAGCTTTTTTTAAGGGTGGGTTGAGAGGGATCAGTATCTTATCCATTTCCTTTCCAAATATGGCTCTTTTCAGAATGAGTATTGATAGAAATAGATGGTATCTTGAAGCACTTTGAAATGATTTGTAAGAAGTTCTGTTCCCCCTAGGAAATGTAAAGGAAATCCACTTGTATCAAGTTAGTGACTCTGGATACAAAACAGAGTCTTTGTCACATATAATGAAGTAGAAAATGTAGCAGCTTAGAAACACATGAAGCTTTTCATATTTCTTCTGTTTGTTCGGCCATTTGGTTTAATAACTACTCATTATCATACTTCATTTTTAGTTAAAAAAAAGATTTTTTTGTTGTTGTGGGTAGATTACTTGGGTTCAAAAGATAAGATAAACCTTTCAGAGATGTACTAGATAACTTAAAATAACTTCAGTTAAGAGACTGTTTCTAGAACCCCTCAAACAATATCCCCGAAAATTATGGGAAACAATCATTTTTTTTTATGTTAGGAAATAAGAGATCCTTGGAAATTTTATGAAATCGATATTAATGACTTTCCTTTGGTCTAGCATACCTATCACACAGTAGGTGCTTCAAGCAAATTTGTAGGCTACCATAATAGCTTTCTAATGAGACAGCACCCTTTCAAAATCTTTTCTCCACTCGTTAGTAATTACCAGTGTGAAATGTGATTTATAGCAATAGGCTTGACATTTAGTCTTGGCCTTTCCTATACTTTCAGATAAACTACACTTAAGCTCAAGGGGTTAGAACAGGCACCTATATATAACTAACGAGATCTTGTAAAAGGACAGTTGGATAGAGTATACCGAAACTTTAAATCTGCAAGACCATGCCTCGTATGACTGTTTAAGCTCCCAATTCATGCCACCAACTCTAAAGTAATCCTAAGAATTCACAAGCTTCCTAGCAACCAGTGAGTTCACAGGCCATGCGATGGGTTCATTGTTCATCTTGAATATTAATTTCCCAATGGTGGTTTCTGGGAAGACGGGGGAAAACTTGCCTTTTGTTCAAATCAAGATGAATAATAAGATGTCATGGCATTATCTGAAGAAGAAGAAAAAAGGGTTGGGCCAAATGGATGTGGGACCATTCTTCCGCATTTTTTAGAACTAGAAATGATATTAATTCACTAGAGATCAGGGCAAAACTGCCCACAAAGAGGGAAATTTGTGTAATGCTTAGTACTCTGTATGTGAGAACATGCTCATAAACCTCTGTGAATGATTTTCAAGCCCCAGACCTTTTGTTGATGATGCTGTTAGACCCTTCTCTGTTAGAACTTTGGGATCTCTTCATGCAAATGACACGACTAACTTTTAGTTTTCTTCACTCTGCTCACCCCTAGCACTGGGAAGGGGTGCTTCTTTATATTCCCTGTATAATACCACAGAAGTTTTGGGGATATTCTTATTGATCAAAAGTGGAAAGCAATTTTTCTACTACACAAGTTTCACAGAGCGTGTTCATAAAAGACTTTGCTTATGAATGAGAAAGCTAAGTGTTGGGACATTTGAGTTTGAGACTTGTCACTTTAAATAACATATTTAAGGAGTAAAGCAGACATTTTTTAATACTATGGCTTTAAAGGATTTGAAAAGAAAGATAAAACAAAAGCCCTAAACTGACATTCAAGCAAATTTAAATCAGTTTTGTCTGCTGACTTAATGAGTATAATCAGTGGGGAGGAATGGCCAGCACCTCACCGTGGTTAGTTTATTAGTTCTTGTTTTATAGAACCTAATTCTGGGGCACATTTGACTGTGTGTTCCAGTTCCTTATGTTCTGTTATTTTAAGAGACGTGAGAGTTTTCTGGGAGTAGGGGATGGTGAGTAATATGACCTCCCTCCATCTGTAATGAGTTCTCTCTCCCAGCCTTCAAATGGAGCTCCACAGTGGCTCTGTGATGAGCAGGTGCCGGACTTCCAAACACTTAACACGTAAATTGTTAGGGAAAAAACCTCTGCCTTCTTCTGCTTATCAGAATCTTGTGCTCTCCCCTATGTGGGCACAGTGCTCATCTTGCAGTGGAATCCCATTTCCAGTCCTCTTCAAACATCACGTTAGATGCATGCCCCTGAGAGTTTGCCCTGGTGATCAGAGGAGTGGGGGGGGAGCGATCTATGAAGACCCAGCAAGTTGTAATCATATGCAAGTTTTAATAAGCAGCATGCTGTCACGCCCTTTTCCTCTTGCAGACACCCATTTTCAGCCATGCGGCTCTGTTTTAATTTGAAACTACCTGTGTTGACCCCTTTCATCAGGCAAGCGGAAGTGAGGAATATTGCACTTGGTGGAGAATGACTTTATTCTTTATTTCCCAGGGGAACATGAATGGGCTTACAAAAGGTCACCTCTCTTGGTATTTCAGTGTCTTTTACACTCTTTCAAACGTTTTTATTTGAAAAGAGTATGAGCATCTTGTACAAAAACCTCAGCATTTCTGTACCTCCAGAGCCGTTCTGGCCTTAAGTTCCCTACACCCCAGAGACTTAGGACAATTCAGACAATGGCATGTTCTTTGGTACAAGATGACTCAGGCTGAATGCAGATACAACTAAGGAGCAAAATCTGGTTAGCATATTAGGTGTTTTAGAGGTAATACACTAACTCGAATTTAGGATGTGCCTCTATGAAACGGTCATGGCGGGTATGATGCCTAATCTGTAAGTATAAAGTAGTTCTTGTAGTTTGTGAGCGTGTAGACGGTAGTCGATTCATTCTAAGCCGAGCACAGTAACCCAAGAAAGAAAGGGCATGGGTAGTTTTTTAAGTAGGTAGACAACTTCTCCTGAAGTAGGAAGTCCCTCGACTCCGCTTCATTAACGTCGCAATGAACAGCCTGTCGATTTCTCCCACCGAAACCTTTCAAAAGTCTGCATCTTTGTCTTCATCCTGTTGTTTCACTCCTCTTCCATTCTGTTACAAGATCTTCCAAACTGACCTTTATTCCAGTCCCCTGCATCCTCCGTGTGTCTCCAGGGGACTTTTAGTGCTACGTGTTTGTTATTGGAACATCCCTCTTGAAGCAAAATCGGTCAGGTTGCTTCCCTTTTCAGTGTTTCTGTGGAGGAAGCCTTAGACCCTGGCAGTAGTGTCTTGTTGCCTCTCTGCACCTTTCCTAGGTTGTGGGACTCTGCCTAGAGGGCACACCCCATCCTTGCAGTTCTGATAGAATCCTACTTAACCTTCCAGAGCCAGGCCACGTGCTCCCTTGTCTTGCGGTCTTCCCTCAGATCCTATCTGGAGTGAATTGCTCCCGTGACACTAGTTTTGTGTCTGTGTTATAAAAACACAGTTTCATCGTGTTGTACCACAAGTTTACCTGCGCGTCTCCTGCCCTGGACAATGAGCACCTCCATGACAGTATCTGTCTTATTCACATCTCTGTTTTGCCAGCAGCCGCAGAGCTTGGCACACGTCAGGCATGCATTAAATGTTTATTGGGTGAATGACTAAAATGTGGCTTCCCTTAAAAAGTTGGATGAAGCCGGGCTTGGTGGCTCAGCCTGTAATCCTGCGCCTTTGGGAGGCTGAGGTGAGCGGATTGCCTGAGCCCGCGGGTTCGAGATCCGCCTGGCCAGCGAGACCTCATCTCTACAGTAAATCAAAAAAATCAGCCGGGCATGGTAGCGCATGCCTGTAATTCTGGCTACTCGGAAGGCTGAGGCAGAAGGATCGCCGGAGCCCAGCGGGTCGAGGCTGCGGTGGCTGGGAGTGGCCACAGCACTCCAGTCTGGGTGACCGAGTGAGACTCCAACTCAAAAAAAAAAAAAAAAAAAAAAAAGTTGGATGAAGAGATGTCTTGAAGTCCTAATGTGAGTCATCTTTTTATAACTGAGGCAGTTGTAAATTTATATCATAAGATCCTACCCTTGAAGGCTCTCCCATTGTGATTGGTAGACAGAACCAACTGGCGTGAGCTGGTCATTAGAAAGCAGTAAAAAATAGGATCTCATCGAGACTCAAGTGGAGCGGTTGATATGGCTGGTGTAAGTAGAACTGGAGTTGAGAGAAGAGAAGGGTGTCGCTTAGAAAAGGCTGCCTGGCGGGAGAACTTACAGGATCTTGCAGGCGAGTGGGCAGGGCTTGACGAGATGGAGACGGAGAAGGGTTAGGGAGAGGGTGGAGAAGCAGTGTGAGCCAAGGCCTGAAGCTGGAGATGAAATGGGCATGTGAAGTTTGTCATATTGCAACTCTGGAATGCAGCTAGAAATAATGTGGACCTAGGCCAAGCGGAATCTGGAGATTTAGGCAGAATCAGAGTTTTGGGGGCGGTGTTTATGAGGTGGTGACCAGGCAGCAAGACAGTGGGCCGGGACCACCCAGGACAGCATTTCCCAGCATTGCAAGGCAGCAGCACACCACCCTCACGGTTTTTGTAATATGTCCACTGCCACCCTTACTGTTGTTAATCTCTTTAGCTTGATCCACTTTGCATTTAAATGAGTTTAAAATAAAAGTTTATTTCTTTGAAATTATGAGTCTCCCTCGATAATTACATTCTTTCTAATCCCTCTTAAAATTAATCTACAATTCTTTCCGTTAAAAATGCTCTCTTAGACACTACCTGCAAAGAACTCACATACGTGAGTATGCCATGTAGTGGAAAAACGTGCGTAGGCCACAGGAGGAGGGATGGGAAAGGGGAGACAGGAGAGAGAGATTCTGGGAGAACAAAGGACCAGGACGTTCTTTGTAACTGATTGGGTTTAAGAGGTGAAAGAAAATAAAAGGCAATTCAGGCTTTTTTTGTTGTTGGAAGACGCAATACGCGACCAGGATGCTTGAGAAAGAGGAGCGGATGATACTTTCCATTTGGGGCCGGCAGACTGTCTGTCCGGGCAGAGTGGTCTTTCAGGCACACAAGTGGACGGCAAAGGTTATGGGATGGGTTGGAGGTCATCTGTGCAGCAGTGTTCGTTGAGAACACGAGGACAGCTTGGCTTTCTGTCCTTTATGTTCCCCTTCTTAGAGGGGAGCAGACGACTCAGTTATTTTTATTTCTGGCAGATGGAGGGTCAATTGGATCCCATTAACTCTGAGTCCTCCTTGGGTTTTGGGAAACCTGGAGAACCGAGGTTAGGGTTGCTTGGAGATTGTCTGCTTTCCTGTTCCTAAAAGTAAAATGCTTTTTAATTCTCGGGTTTGTTTTATTAGTGTTTGCATTTGTTTCAAAGCCGTTGTATTGTTGATGAAAGGGGATATGCTTTTGATATCTATAGTTGGGTTTGAAGAGAGAGCTGTGCAAGTAGCAGCACAAAAGACGAGGCCAGCTATGTAAATAATGTATATTTCAAACATCTGTCATATACCTATTCAGTTGAAAAATTATGGCTTACGTAAGTCACACACACAGTTAAAATCTCCATTTATCTTTCTACTTTAATCCATGATGGCCCCTCTAGGCCAAGTTTTCTCTTTTTGAAGATAAAAGAGAGAGATCTGGCAGATGCCTGTGGGCAGTGAGGTGACAGGACTGCTGTATGGCCTCCTCAGTCTGATGGCCATAGTTTCAGAGGGAGGAGCCATCTAGCTTTGCAGTCAACACCCCCTCCTCACCCCTACTACAAATTCCTGTCTGCTTGTTTCCCCTAAGAGCGCTAATAGACCGTTTATTGCTTTCTTGACATATCCACCTTTTGCTTTGAATCATGTCGTTATTAGATAAAATGAAGGCCCCTGGTATGACTGAGGTGCATTGGGTATTGATCTTTTATTTTCTTCTTAGCTGTCTGGCACCTGAACCACTTTTTTTTTGATGGTGTCATTCCCCACTGTTATGTGCAGAATATGTCCACCCACAAGGTACATTCAAGTCCTAACCCCTGGTACATGTGAATATGGCTTTATTTGGAAATAAGGTCTTTGTAGATGTAACCAAGTTACGATGCAACCATATTGGAGAAGGGGTGGGAGGGGCTAAATCCACTGCGGCTTGGTGCTTTTACAAGAAGAGGAAAAGAGACGCACGAGGGAGAACACCATGTGGCAATAGTGGCAGAGACTGGAGTGATACGTCTACAAGCCAAGGAAGGCCCATGATTACTGGCAGCCTCCAGAAGCTGGAAGAGAGGTCTGGGACGGATTCATCCTCAGAGTTCCCAGAAGAAAGAAATCCTGCTGACACCTGTGTGGGTAGTGGAGACAGTGAGACACTCTTCCTGGAGGTGGAGGTGGTGTTGCAGCGGAAGGTGTTCCTGAGGTGATGGTGGCAGCTGGCAGGTGATGACCTATGCGGCCTGGCTAGTGGTGCCATCTGCAGGCTTGTCCTTGGCGGTGGCTGCCAGGGAGTCCTCATTGAAGCAGCTCTAGAGGGCTACAGAGTTCCAAGCCAGGGTCTCCAGCCTTCCTCGGCATCCAGTGAGTCGCTCAATATTTATTTTAATGTATTTTTTCCTGAAAGGCTGTGTAGCATAGGGATTTAGAGCAGAGATGTGGTCCAGATGGCCTGGCTTCATAATCCAGCCTTTCCATCACAAGCTGGATAAACCTGGATAACTTACCTATTTTCTCAAGGCCTCAGTTTCCCTACCTGCAAAACGGGAATAATAACGATACCCACCCATGAGGCTTTGGTTGAATTATGTGAATTAACATGCATAAAGCACTTCAAACCAAACATGGTACAGAGGAGGTATTATATCACTGTTATTTGTCTTTAGTGTTATTAAAACTGGCTTCTGAAGCATAAATCTAAGAATCCCAGCTGACCTATATAGAATTGCAATAGGATCTCAGTAGTTGTCACTTCAGAGTACTGACATAAAGAGTGAATTGCATACATGTTACAGAAAGAAATAAGGTTGAGTTTTATTTTGCACCCATGTTGCCTTCACTTTGTGACAAGTATCCAGAGCCCCGGTGTTTTTCTGTCTCCAGGGATACCCTGCTTCAGTCTACTTTCTGTCCGACTTCCTCCTACTCATTAGAGCCGTCTTCCTTGAGGAAGCCCAGTTGCAGTGACCGGGTCGCTCCTTCTCTGTGCTCTCCCGGCACCGCTTTCTCACCTAAGAGATCGTCTGCACATCAAGAGATCATCTACACACCTGTCGGCATTTTCTCGTCTGACCTTCTTTCTAGATCGGAAACCTCTGAAGACACGGCCCAGGTCTCACTTGGCTTTGTCCTCCCAGTGTCTAGCCGTGTGTTAGGACGCAGGCGTTCAGTGTGTGGGTACAGGGCCCACGACCTTGCTGACATTCCCAGTGGTTTCAGGGAAATCTCCATTCCGCGTCTTTTCTTTAGCCATATGCATAGTTGGTGCCCTGGGGTTGGTGAGAAGCTCCCCACAGCGTGGAGGATCAGTCATCTCTGTCCACTCACACTGGGCACAAGGAGCATATGGAAGGAAAGAGGGGCAGTTTCAGTATCTACCAGGTTGTAGAGATATGGCCTTCTGTTGTAAGATTTTTAAACATTCCAGCACGGTTCTTAGGCAAAACTGTAAAACAGTATTGATCTCTTGAATCCACCAAACGTCTAAGAGAAGATAACCGTTGAGAATGGAGCCTCCTGTTAACCCAGTGAATTCGTTTGAATTTTCATTTCAGCTGGTTTTCAAAGAATGGTCAGAAGTCTTTGGACATTACTATTCTCACACTTGCTGACTGGTTGTTTATGATGTAGACAGTGGACGGATGTGGATAACTTTTTAAAATTCTGTTTAGCTAAGGAGTGAACATGTCCAGAAGAGCAGAACAGTGAGGTTGGTTACATTGTCAGATGAATTTTTCCACATTTATAATAGTAGCTTCTGTCTTATGTTCGTAAAATGCATTCATGTAGCAGTAGAGCGCAGTAACTCAGGGTTTTGAAATCAGACAAATTTCTGATTTTGCCCTGGCTCCCCCTTGCCGACTGTGCCCTGGCTCCCCCTTGCTGGCTGTGTAATCTTGACAGTTTATATTATCAGTCTATCCTGTTTTCTTACCTGTAAGATGAGAGTAACAATATCTGATGCATAGTTGTTATGTGGATTAAATGAGCAAATGCGTGCAAAATAATTAGCATAGTGCCTGGCACACAGTAAGAACCTAATACACCTTTGCTCCCGTATAATTATTTCTTTTGGAAAATAACTATGCAGGATTGACTGGTTCCTCAATGTTTCCCACCTGAGGATGCAGAAGAAGGGAGTAAACAAGGCAGTGTGTCCAGGGGCAGATAGAGTGAAAATAGCTTTAAATCAGATTCTTAGCCTGATACTTGGTATTCATTGATCAGAAATCAAATATTCCATTTCTTATTGGTATGTCATATTCTAAGAAAATCCACAGAATAATTCATCTGTCTAAGTGGATTCACTTGTCCTTGAACTTCTGACTTAAGAAAAATGGTCAAGAGTCACTGTGTTGGCCGGGCTGGGTGACTCAGCCTGTACTCCCAGCACTTTGGGAGGCCAAGGCGAGTGAATTGCCTGAGCCCACGGGTTCAAGACCCACACGGGAAACTGGGCGAGACCTCGTCTCTACAATAAATCAAAAAATTAGCCAGGCGTGGTAGCGCATGCCTGTAGTTCCAGCTTACTTGGAAGGCTGAGGTGGAAGGATCGCTGGAACGCGCAGGTCAACGCTGGGGTGGCTGTGAGTGTGCCACGGCACTCCAGCCTGGGCGACAGAGTGAGACTCCAACTCAAAAAAACAAAAAAAAAAAGGAAAAGAAAACCAAATCACCAAGTATTCAATATTCCTGGGGAATATAAAATCTAAGAGAACTTGGCTTCACTTGAAATCAGGGAAATTGTGCCCCATATAATTAGACACAGTTTTATCTGAGATACTTATTTTGACTTTTCTGTTGAAGGTAAAGGAAAAACCCCTCTTCTGAGAGTTCAGCTGTGTGTTTGTATGTATTTGCTTACGCATTTAAAAACAAGTCTTGCAGAAACATAATATGCGAAAGGAACACTGTGGACTAAAGTTCATCTTTCGGGCCCAAATTTGAAAGTCAAGCCTGGTAGACTCTCCTGCAAGCCAGATGCTTTTTCCTCTTTTGGTGAACTTACGAAAGTAGATGGTCCCTGTGGAATCTCAGTTCCATAGGAAATAAAGGCAGGGGGTGCTAGAATTTGGGGTCCACTTTTCACATGTGTTGATCTTTCAGCTGCTTTCCTGTGAGCACATGGTCTGGCAGCCAGACTTGGGGCTCTGGGCTGACAGCCTGAGCTGGGAGAGGAGAAGGGATTTCCCCTCCTGTGCCACCTCCTGGGAACCTTTGTGCCAGCCAGGATCAGGAGATCAGAGCCACCCACCTATGCCACGTCCACCCCCGGATTTCCATTTTACCTATTCATGTTCAGCACACCACCCTCTCCCTGGTTTTCCCTTACTTCAGATCAAGGGAGAAACACCTTACGGAGAAACTGACAGGGCACCAAGGAACTTGCTTTCCAAGGTTATGGATTGCACTTCAAAGCCTCCTTTACTTATGATTCCACAAGTGTTGGCTGTTGTCAGTCAAAGCATAGTTTCTGGAGAACGCAGATCTTGTTTTTCCATATGGCATACTCTGCTTGATGTGGGCGATTTAAACATGTGGAGAGTTCCAGGGAATGTTTGTTTGGGGTGCCAAAAGCATAGTAAGTAGTCGTACACCATCCCGACCTAAGGGCCAGAAGCAGCCGTCTTGGTGGAAGGGTTTCCTCTCCAGGGCGGAGCTGTGACACGTCCCTAGGCTGGAACTGATACACAGGCCTGTTGGAGGTGTGGCTGCTGTCTGGAAGGTGTCTGTTAAGCTTGGCAATGGGAAGCCAAGAAAAAAAGATCTTGGAAATGATATTTCACAGAAGTTTACCAAGCAGAAAAGGAGGAGAATCTGTCCCTACGTCACAATGCTTTTTCACTGAAATAAAGAGTTAAGAAAAAGTCACCCTAGAGGCAAGCTCCCGCCTCCGTAAGTCGCTATTTTGGGGATGGAGACCAAAGTCTCCAGAGAATCCTGAGACCACTTGAATGGTTTTTTCCAAATTAACTTATGCTCAGATATGCTAGATCTTAATTTCTATAAGTACGGTAAAAAGATAATAATCTCAGAGGTTTTAGTAGTTCTTTGTAGAGGGGCATTTTACCATGGACATACACAATTTACAAAGATGTAAAGGTTTCCCAGTAGAAAGTTCCTTTAACCCAGCAACTCTGACCCATAGCATCTGCCCAAATACAGTGCTGCTCACTTTTCACTTAATCCTCTGTCTCTCTGCTGCTAACTGAGGTGGTTGCCACTTTGGTGGGACAGTGTAAGGCTGTGAGAAACCCTGGTGGAAATAATCCATTGACCACCTGGAGCAAAGACTCTGAACGGACACTCTGGAAGACAGGAATGGAGCTGGGCCTTTCAAAATTATCTGCGAAACAGCTGGTCTGAAGGAGTCATTATAGGTTTTTTAAAAAATTACCTGCTTTTTCGTCACCGTGGTGAGCCAGTACGTTGGATGCTGTGCTCTTGCCGTGAGCATCTGTCTTCCTGGCTAATGAACTGATCACTTTTTCCAAGGTTTGCAGGTGGAGATCACTAAGAACCAAGCAAATGACAGACACTTGGGAATTTGCTCCCTCATAAAAGGCCTTCCTGGTTTATAAGGGTACTTCCCCATGGCAAAATAATCTGAAATCAATGCCACTATAATAAAAGGCAGCATAAACCTCAGGTCAGAAGTGGAATTGCAAAGAAGTGAAACTTCCTGGAATAATGTGTCTGAATCTGATGGCTGAGTGAGCATCCAGAGGACCTGGATGTGGGGTCTCAGTCTGAGAGTGGCTTCCTGACATGACAGCAGGATTCTGGCGTGCTCCTGGAACTTACAGGAGTCTCTTTCCCCTCAGCTCCCTCTCCCTCAAGGAAGGGGACCATTGTTTGTTGAGCATGTACTTAACCCCCAGAGCAATTTTATAAGGCCACCACTCATGAATATCTTCAGCAGCACAAATGAGAAGATTGAGATTTCTTACACACACACACGTGCTCACACACATACTTTTAATCACACATATGTTTGTTAGTCTTTCTATTAAATATAAGAAAAATAACTTATTTTTAAATAAGGCATTTAGCAATTTTCATTACCCCATTGATTCATCTTCCACTTACTCTAAAGTGGACCGCCCCTGTGGACACCTGAGAGGCCTGTGTTTTATGGAGAGGACAGATTTTAGGGTTTCCTGCATAGTCTAACGAGGCTAACCTTAAATATTTCTGTGTGTTACTTGAAAATGATCTCTTCCCAGCCAGGTGAGTTGCTTCTAAGAATTACCTTGCCCTTCCCAAAGAACAATAAAGCCTCCTAAAATCTGGCAAGGGCTGGGTGGGGGATTTGTGGGAGAGTTTTCCTGCTGCTGTTTCTTACCCTTTCTCTCCTTATCACCTTAGAGTGGGTTTCAAATGCCACTGTAATTCCCTTGTGAGCTCTCCGTTGTCTTAATTGGCTTAGTGCTATCACGACCTGTCAGTCATGCAGTGAGCAGCCCTGGCTCTGGGAGCAGATGAAACAGTTGAGATCGCACAACCCCTAGGTCTTCACTTGTGTAGTGCAAAGGTACCTAGTGACAAAATTTGAAGCTTCCAAGGAAAAGAGGTCTCAAACATAAACATAATTTCATTCACTTGCAAACCACTTTCCTCTGCCGGCTCGTTTTCTTATACTCTTCTTGACCTTTTTAGTTATGAAGCATTGCTGAAGCATTGGTGTAGTCTGACTTCTGCTATCTTGCTGTAAGAGTTTAGACAACATTATTCTGAGGATGACAATAATCCAGGATCCAAATAATGGAACAATTTGACATCACCCGTCACAATAATTGAAAGTGACAGTACTGGGTGACAAAGAAGAGGCAGCTATATGGGTCTGTGTGGTATAAGATAAGATCAAGTTGAAGGTAACCAAGAAATTAATAAACTGGGAATTTGGCAAGTATGATGAAAAGAAGTATAGATGGCTAAAGTTTGGCAAATTGGCTATATATTTGATAAGACTCCGTTAACTGGTCTAGAGTACATTAGGTACATATTATAAAATCTTCAATTTAGGGAGGGAAAACGTTCATGTGACTTCCTATAGGAGGATCACTTCATTTGAGAACATCCATTACTGTTTCCTCTAATATGAGGGGCACCCCCAAAAAACCCTGCAGTTACATTTTGGAGAGTGGGCCCCTTGTGGTACACTTGGAGTTTTTTTTCTCTGAATCAAATGGTCAGCCAAAGTTTTTATCTGGAAGTTTTGAGAAGGCTGTGTCACTGTTTGTTGAAGAAACGTCCTGCGTTGTGGTGAACAGATGACTGGTTCTCCCACCATGGCACCGTACCTGTCTACATCTCACTGAGTGTTCAGCAGTTTTTGACCCAAAACGTCATGACCCCTGTGTCCCACCCTCCTTATTCACCCGATCTCCCTGAGCAACTTTTTTTTGTTTCCCCAGATAAAAAAAGTCCTCAAAGGGAAACGTTTTGCTGATGTGGAAGAGGTGAAACAAAAAACAGCAGAAGCACAAAAAGGCATCAAAATTGATGAGTTCAAAAACTGTTTTGAGCAGTGGAAAAACGCATCTCGATAGATGTATTTGCATCAAAGAGTACTTTGAAGGTGACTGAAGTTTAAACATGTAAGAATAAATACACAATATTTTATAAATAAACTCTGGGTTTTTGGGTCCCCCTCGTATTTTAGTGGTCCAGAGGTTGAGATCAGTAACCCATGGTAATGCAGAGAATGTGAATAATATGAAAGTATAATTTGCATTTAGGTCTTCTGCTAATGGGAGGACTTGCAAAATCTAGCACCTGCCTAATCCTTGGCGTATACAGCCTGTGAAGTAGCACAAATAAAGCAAACTCATGCTCTTTCAAACATCTAAGAATAGTCAGTATGATACACAATATATTCTATTAAAAATTGCTCTTCAATCACATGTACTAGTTAAAGTTATATCTCTTATTAATTCTTTCTCGTTTTATTGCTAGCCAACTAGCTGACACTTAAACTTTCTGTACTAGACTAAAAATACTACAGAAATATAACACAGAGTTGTCAGCTTCTAACAAAAAATGTGATTTATAGTTTCTCTGTATTTTTAGCTTTAGAATCAAGACATCAAAAAAGATAAGCTCACACAATGAAAAAGGTCAAATTCGCTTGTATTCCATTCCTGTGATGAGAATTTATTAATTATTTGCATGTTTTCTGTTTTAGCTTCTTATTGCCTTCTTCTTTTTAATGACTTGCTGAGAGTTGATAGTTAACTACTTCTTTAAAGAAAATTATCTAATGATGTACAGTAAATTAAATGTATAGAAATTGCATTCATCAGAGCTAGAAGACTTTTCACACATTCACTATGTCCTGGTGCTTTGAAAAGATGAATAGTTTGTTAGTCAAGTGCAAATATATTTAACTCTGTGCACCCATTCTTAGTCATTTTTTTATATTGTAGTAAAATACACCTAAAATAATAGTTACCATCTTTATTAATTGTAAATATTCAGGTCAGTGGTGTTAAGAACATTCACATTGTCGTGCAGCCAGCACCACTGTATGTTCCTGAAACTGTTTTCAACTTGCAAAACTGAAAGTCTCCCCACTAAACACAAACTTCCTATGCTCCATCTCCCAGTCCACTGGCAGCCACCATTCTACTCTCTGTCTCTATGAAATTGGCTCTTGTATTTATCCGTATAAGTAGGATTATACGGCTTTTGTCCTTTTATGGCTGGTTTACTTCATTAACATAATGCATCAAGGTTCATCCATGTTGTAACACATGTCAGAATTCCCTTCCTTTTCAAGGCTGGATAATATTCCATTGTATGTGTATACCATGGTTTGTTTTTTAATTCGTCTGTCAAGGGACATTGGTTTGTTCCACCATTTGGGTCTTGTGAATAATATTGCCGTGTACAAATTCCTGCTGAGTTCCTGCTTTCACTTCTTTTGGGTAGATACTCAGAATGGAATTGCTGGCTTATTTATGTGGTAATTCTATGTTTAATTTTTTTTTTTTTTTTTTTTTAAGAACCACCAAACTGTTTTTCACAGGAGTTGCACCATCTTACATTCCCACCAACAATGTACAAGGATTCCAATTTCTCCATACTTGTTATTTTCTGTTTTTTGTTTTGTTTTATGGTAACCATCCTAATGGGTGTGGAGTCTTAGTAATGTATTTTACAAAGTGTAAATATAAAGCCTCTCTGTGCTGTGGGTGTTCTGTCTTCTCTGAGAAGTTAGAAGGAAACTGGAGTGATCTCTGTGTTGTCTGCCCACAGAGAAACATGGTGAGTTGGAGGCTTTTTCTTTAGAAAGCCGTAGTCACCAGGCGAATAACCATGGTGAAAGGGAAAGGTAGAGCTTATACAACCAAAGGGCCCCTAGCGTGTTGTGCTTTTATTCAAATACTGTTTTCTTATTTTTTTTCCAAATGAGAGAAATATTTAAATATGGGCAAAGTCAACTTGTAATTATTCAGATTTTGTCTCTGTTTGCAGTTTGTGCTGTGAGATAGTACTGTGGGATGGAACAGTGTGAGCCCTTACCAATTGCTTAAAACGTAGTTGAGAGCAGAGAGCATCCCTTGGAGGTGACCTGCAAAAAGCAACATGTTGAACCTGTGAAAAGTCAAAATTCCTTGCTGGGAGGTTCTGAGAGACGTGGCATGAAGTTGTCGTGTTAGATTTGGCAGGAATGTTTCTGTCCTTGTAGTCTGGATCTACCCACCAGGAGGTAGCCAAGATGGGAACACTCTGTGTAGACTGTGCTTCCTAGACACCATCTGTAGACCAGTGTTATGTTGGTTCCTTCTGCAGAATCACCCGGGGAGCTCGTTAGGCAGATATGCATCTTGGCCTCATTCCCCGAGTATTTGTAACTTGGGATGAGGCCCAGAACTTTATGTTTTTTAAACCTCTCTAGGTGATTGTGATGCACAGTGATGTCTGGTAGCCACTGATTTTGCATTGCTTGCCCAGAACAGGGAGGCTTTCTGTTCATTTGTTTATTCACTCACTTCCTCACACGTTCAATAAGCCACTGTCGAGTGTTGGTGTGAGGACCTCAACGCCTGTGCTTGTTTTGGGGAATTAAGACCCATTCTTGCTCCAGGAATGCCACAGTTCACTGGAGTTAAAGAGGAAAGCCCTGCAGGGCCGTGGAATGAGGGTAATTGATGACGGGGACTCAGTAGGAGGTGCTGGACACCATGTGGCAGGAGTGCCCACAGAGACCGAGGAGACGGGACAGGACTTCCAGGGAGACTTGGGAACCCTGAATTGGGCCTTGCAGGTTGAGGAGGAGGCGGCACCACACAGAAGGATGAGACAGGCTAGAGATAGAAGGGGTCACACAAGCAATGTCCCTCCTCTGAAGGTTAGCTGGGCTGGTGAGAGAAAAGGCAAGAAGAAGGAGAGGCCAGAGTGTAGAAGAACCTCATATTGGCCGGGTGTGGTGGCTCACGCCTGTTATCCCAACGGAGATGAGAGGATTGCCTGAGCCCAGGAGTTCAAGACCAGCCTGGGCAACTTGGTGAGATCTCATACATACAGTTAAAAAAAAAAAAAATTGTCGAGACCTTGTCTTTACGATAAATCGAAACATTAGTCAGGCATGGTGGCACCAGCCTGAGGTTCCAGCTCCTTGGAAGGCTCCTCGAGGCGAAAGGATTGCCTGAGCCCAGTTGGTTGAGGCTGCGGTGGCCGTGAACGTGCCACTGCACTCTAGCCGGGGCGACAGGGTGAGACTCTGACTCAAAAAAAAAAGGCCTTATATTTCAAGCTGGGGAGCTGTTATTTTATTCTGAGCATAATGCATCCCAGACAGATTTTAAGAGGGGCAAGGCATGCTGGGATCTGCATTAGAGAGAGATCACCTTGGCTCAGGGTAGAAGATGGATGCAGAGCTGAGAGGAAGAAACTGATAGGCAGAGAGTGGATCGAGGCGGGCTGGAAGTGTGAGGGGACCAGAGTGGTGAGGAACTCCAAGCTTGGGATGCCTGTCTCTACCTTAAGCAGGAAGCTGACCATCCTCTGCGAGAGATGAAGAGGCAATGACCATGTCAACGTGTCAAAATAGCCTGTGCTGGGCTCAGTAGGAGATGTGTGGACAGTCCCGCTGAGGCCCAATACCGTGCATTTGTGGTGGCCTTCATTTGTATGATTGAGTAATTTTCATAAATAGTGCTCCGTAATCTGAGTGCAAAAATGGAAAACCCAGCCATTTGGATTTTTCTAGGACTGGCACTTTGCCACGCAGAAGGATCCAGGGTAACGAGGAAGCCGAGGTTCTCTTTTCTCCCTGTTGTGTAACCTTCGAATGAAGCTGGAGCTCGTGGGGTGTTTCCTTCCGGGATTGTTCTTTATGGAAGCTCAGGTGCAGTGTGTGAGGCTATCCATTGATTTCTGCTTCATCTTCTGGGGAGTTCTCTGATGGTGGTATTCTGAATATTCAAAAAGGGAATCTAGTTTAGAAATACAATAAGTAAAAGTTGGAATCTTGTTTTCAAACCAGGTCATCCCAAACTTACTTTTAAAGTTGCTCTGAGAGCAATCCCAATGTGATTATCATTGGGATATCAAGAAGAGTATTCCGGAAGGCTGCTGGTGCTCTTTTTTAGCTATAGTCAAGAAAAATTGATCACCTCATTAAGCTCTTGTCAGATGTGACTTGCTATGTATATAATCTTCCACTAGACATTGTAATACATATAACTAGGGGCTAGAATTGCACTAATTTAGGATAATTGGGAGGAAGACCTGTCTAAATAAGTGCAAGGTTTAAATTTTATAGAATGCTTAATGAAATGCAGTCTAATAACTTTCATTTCCTTAGGCTATCTAGTGAATGGATAAATTATTTATAATTAGCATATCAATGGTTCCACGTAAGAGATTGCGCCTTTAGTATTTGAAAATAGGTTATTTTTTCCTTCTTCAACTATTGATTTGGTCCCCCGAAATCTTATTTATGCCAGTTATTCCTACTAATCAAAGAAAAGGTGGCCTGTGAACTGGCCCTATTCCATAATCTCCAAACTCCAAATTGTTAGATTTCAAATTAAAATTAAATTTTGTTACATGGGAAGATCAAGTAATTCTGTATCCTTAAAGCCATGCTGAGTCTTTTTCTTTTTTTAATAAAAGAAATATGTATTTCCACCACCTACATGTGAACAGATGTGTTTTTAAAATTCAAGGGGAAATATTGCATAAATAAATATTCAAGATAAATACAATAGTCAAGATAAATTAAAAAGTAAAAATTGAAATAACTAAGAAAATATTTAAGATAAAGTTAATAAATAATAACTAAAAATAAAACATTCAAGAAACTCAGAACTGAGTTAATTAAATATCCAAGAAGAAATAAATAATAAACATACTGTTTTCTCCAAAGAATATTTTAGAATTATAATAATAATGTTTTCCATCTACTGAGTTTTAAAAATTTAACACAACAATAATTCTAAGAGGTTGGTACTATTACTAGATCAATTTATTTATGTGGAATTCGTAGTGGACTGTTGCACAGCTAATAAATGGCAGAGGTAAGAATTGAATCAGGGTCTCTCAAGTTTTCTGGGGACAAATCTTTAGTACTTCATCCTCCAATTTAGAATTAGAGTAACGCCAGTAGTGTTTCTAACCAGATCTGTAAGAGAGTTAGAAGATGGAAACTGGACAAAGCGTCTGTATCAACCGACTACTAGTAGAAAAAAAATGATATCCATGAAAAAACGGCCACATATGTATTATTTCTTCGTTGACCCTGATTGTTTCTCTAGCCAGTTATTGACTCTTTGCACACACGTAGACTTTTCTGCTGGTTTTCTGGTAGAGCCAGTACTGAAGAGTGACTCGAGGCATGGGTGTGGGAGAAGGCTGCCTGAGTTTGGATACCAGCTCTGCATGTAACCAGCTGTGTAGCCTGGCCCGAGTGTTTGGCCTTTCTGTGTCCCATGGGTAAAATGCGACAATAACTGCACCTGCTTCGTGAGGTTGTTCTTAGGATTCAATGCCCTCATGTAAAACCTTGAGGATAGTAACTGGCACGTAATATGTGCTTAGTGACAGTTAACAGTTATTATCAATAACTCACCAAGATCAAGGAACCAAAATAGTCTGAGTTTAGCTATAAGCAACCTTGGGCCTCTAAAAGGGGGTCATTTATTTCTGAGAACTATTTTCTTTAATTTTTTTTTTCTTTTTTTTTTTTTTTTTAGAGGTGGCAAAGACTTAACTGCCAGTAATTACAATCCCCCCTGACCTATAGGAGCCGTTTTAAATAATGTGTTTAAAATAGATTGGCTTTGCAGGATAGACTTAGTACTTTTTTAGTGCACGTGTTACTGATCTGGAAGTAACAATTAGGACTTAATAGTCATGAGTTGCCAACTGATGTTTTTGACAGGAGGGAGGAGTGTGCGTGTGTGCTGGTGTGACATGCTAATTATTGCCTTGTTTTGCCCTTTCGGGGACTTGCCCGGGGCTCTACACCAGGCTGTGTGCTCTTCTTCCTTGGAGATACCCCGCTTTCCATTTGCAGGTAAGTGGGCACAACCCTCAGTGAAGCTCTTGGGCTTCCTGCCAGCTTGCCCGGGAGCAAACCTGCCTCTGTGACTCCCCTTGCCCTTGAGGACAGTCTCGTGATGGGACCAGCATGGCGGTCAGGCTACACCACGGAGAGTTACAATTGCAGAATCCTTTCCAGTTGAATAGAGGTCCTGAAGAACCCAGAAGAGGGTGTTATTTCAGCGCTTCCGTTTTACATTGTTTGGTTATTGGCTTTGTGGCAGCTTTTTTCCGGCAGATTGGTTTTCAGTTCAGGTTGTCCATGCTAGGTGCATTTGTTTCTTTTCCCTCGGCGAGGAAGGGGCGCAGCTCTCACAATGGGCATTCTCTGCCCTCCTGTTCGTCTCTGCGTCTTCGTAGAGCTGTCCACTGATTGCTTATAGCCCCACTGGCCACCTTTCTGTGCAGCAGATACACTCTTGGGATTAACAAAACAACAACCACAAAATCACACATACACATAAGGCTGCTCAGTGTCTGCAGGAGTTTGGATTTTGCCCCCTTCCAGATTCTTAAGAAAATTATATTTCAGTATGGAGAATACTACAGAAGAGTGCCTTGGTATTCTAAGATTTACTGGGGATTTCAGTTATGTGATGGGTGACCAGGAAGGAGGTCGAAGATCAATTTGTAATGTTGCCGAGGTGCACATTCTACCCGTGTCTTGTCAGCGTGGGGTGAGCCGGTAACTCAGCAAGTGACCGAGTCTGGCACCCAGCGTTCAGCCCAGTGTGGCTGTGGGCCTGTTCGCAAAGTTTCTGAGACAGGAGAAGATTAAAAACTTGACTTCTGCCAGGTGCAGTGCCCCATGCCTGTAATCCCAGCATTTGGGGAGGCTATTGTGGGAGGATTGCCAGAGCCCAGGGGTTCAAGATTAGCCCGGGCAACTTGGCAAGACCTTCTCTCTACAATGAATCAAAATATTAGCCAGACATAGTGGCTCATGCCTGTAGCTCCAGCTACTTGGAAGGCTGAGGCGAAAGGATCACCTGAGCCTAGCAGGTTGAGGCTGCAGTAGCCATGCGTGTGGCCCTGCACTCCAGCCCAGGCAACAGAGTGAAAACCCAACTCAAAAAAACAAAACAAAAAAACCTGGCTTATTTTTTGGAAGTGGTCCTGGGAGGACCGACAATCAACCACTACTGCTGGTGGTAGGAATTAAGAGAAGATAAAGAGGTCTGAGAAAGTCATGGGGTCTTATTCAGAGAAAAAGAAGCCTTCAATAAAGTATAAGGTACAAAATTTGGTGATGGCTTGAATTTGAGATGGAACCCATGCCCAGAAAAAAGGACTCCTGGTAACCATCTTGAGAATGTACTCAAATGTGAATGTATTTTACTTGCCATCTTAATTTTTATATACAGTCTTTTAAAGCTATAAAGAGGTAACAAACTTTTAGTTACTGGGAAAATCACACAGGATATAGTCACAATGGAAAACATGGAGATTTGCTGCTATCCTGAAACCTCTCCATTACCAATGGCAGTTTCTTTTGTGCAGCGTGTAGGGTGAGACCAACAGAGTTCAGAGCTGGGCCTGAATATCAAATACAAAGCTATGATTAAGTCACATATCGTATGCTATGTTTTTATTCTGTGGTGATGTTTGCCTTCCCTTGAATAATCCAGTACAGACTTAGATAAATGGTTTAGGAATTCAAGGAAAAGAGTGGCCTAGGTCTAGCAGGTTTGGAAGCAGTGTTCATTTTCTCTTTAAGTGTAGTATGTTGGGTCATGGCCATACCTGAGTGTGATTTGGGGACATAATTTATATCAATAGCCAGTTGATGGTTAGGCATATTTCAGATACTTTAAGATTTGAGAAAGTGATTGAATTTTTGGCCACAGATCATACCAGGTTCTTGTGGACCTTTTGTAAACGTTAAAACCAAATGAATAAAGAGGCTCTTGCTGAGGACTTCCAACTCTCACGTCTTGCCATCATCCACACATAAGACCAAAAAAGACCATTTAGCAGCATCATATGTTGAAGGGCCACAGTGCTGATGAGCCTTGAGTTAAATGTATTTTTGAGGTACAGCAGCTCTCTTGTTGGTGTTATGTTCATGCTTCGTGATTTTTTTGTACAGCCAGAAAATATTACAACTAATTATCCTAGATACATAACTCTCCTTTTTAAGAAGGAAATTAGTTTCAGTTTTAAAGCTTGATAAAATAATATGAAGCTGAGTTTCTTTACCTTTCTTGGGGGGAGAGAAAGGGTCATATTTTTTGGATACTGTAAGTCTATATTTCTGAATACCCTCATATCAGTTCACATACTACGGTATATTCTTTTTTCTTGCATAATATCACCAGAATCATAGGTGGCTTCTATGGATATCTTCAAATCAAAGAGACTGAGCATAAACCCCATACCAATTAAAACAGAAATTTCTAATAGGGGGTAATGAAAGTGTATTTGCTAGTATCTCAATAGCCCTTAAAATATTTATAGAAACTATAGAGTTTGTTGTTGTTGAAATGGTTATATTAAGCCCAACTCTAACTTGTTAAGTAATTTTTCCTTTTATTTTCCTAAAATATACACGCGTGCGCGTACACACACACACACACTGAATGAAGATTTATCATCTGCTAGTATATATTAATTATGGAACTACTCTGTTCCTGGTACTCTCTTTTGTTGATTTATTTAAGGATGTTGATCATTTTGCGTTGCTATAAAGGAGTCTCTACCTGCGGCTGGGTAATTTATGAAGACAAAAGGTTTATTTGGCTCATGGTTCTACATGGCTCTGGCATCTGCTGGGCTTCTGGTGATTCCTCAGGAGGCTGACAGTTATGGGAGAAGGCGGAGAGGAAACAGGCATGTCACATGGCCAGAGCAGGAGCAAGAGAGGGAGGAGGTGCCCGGCTCTTTGAAACAAACAGTTCTCATGTGAACGAATAGAGTGAGAACTCACTCATTCCTGCAAGAACAGCACCAAGCCATTCATGTAGGGTCCACCCCCATGGCCAAGTCGCCTCCCACAAGGCTCCCACATTGGGGATCACATTTCAGCATGAGATTTGGAGGGATCAGACATCCAAACTACATCAGATATCTAGTGTTTATATGCAAGCAATATATTAGTTATGGGGCGTCTAGGAACAGTGAAAGACACAAGTCTCCTGTTTGCATAGGATATACAGACTGTTGGGGTAGAAAGAATTCATTATGCCAGAATGGTAATGTTATGTAAGGTTAAGAGAAGCCAGAACTGAGTCTGGAGAGTAAGGTCAGCCAGCAGGAGCCTTGTATGTTGGGTGACCTTATACATTAGAACACTTGGGCCGGTGAAAGGGGATACTGTTAATAATTGCACCAGAAGAGCTGGCATAAACTGCAGCTATCCCTGTGGTTACGCTACCCACAGGGTTAAGGAATTTGCATAGTTTTAAGAGGCAATAGACATGGCAATAAGCCATGGAAGTTTTGGTTTTTTTTGTTGTTTTTTTTTTTGTTTTTGAGTTGGAGTCTCCCTCTGTCGCCCAGACTGGAGTGCAGTGGCCGCTCCCGGCCACCGCCGCCTTGACCTGCTGGACTCCGGCGATCCTTCCGCCTCAGCCTTCCAAGTAGCCGGAATTACAGGCACGCGCTACCACGCCCTGCTGATTTTTTGATTTATTGTAGAGATGAGGTCTCGCTGCCCAGGCGGGTCTCGAACCCACGGGCTCAGGCTATCCACTCACCTCAGCCTCCCAAAGGAGTTTTTTCATCTAGAGAGTGATGGGGTTAAAAACTCACACTGTGGACAGCAGAGAAGGATTGGAGGGGACAAGAAGGAGGAATGGAGACCGCATCGGCTGTTCCAGGGGTCCAGGCACGAGAAGGGGACAGCCTGGAGCAGATGATGAGCGCGGAGGAGCAGAGTGGCGGACAGAGCTGTGGTGTGCTTTGGAGACTCAGCAGACAGGTTACTTACTGCTAGGACGTGGCAGATGAGTGGGAAGAATGAGGCCAAGTTGCACCCCGTTTCTGGATAAGAGAGAGGTGCCATTTGCTGAGCTGGGAATGCATGAGGCGGAGAGGATTTGGTGAGTTCCGTTTTGGCTGTATTGAGTTTGAGATATTGGATGCCGATACACAAGTAGAGATGTTTGATAGGCATTTTTACCTTTATGTGTTCACCTGAAAATCAGCCTGCACATACCAGTGCTGTTACGTAATGACTTTCAATCCCCATAAAGATCTTGAGTGCATAGATTTGCTGTGATTCACTCAAGGGCTCGTGTCAGTCTTGAATAATTAGTTACTGTTTTGAGCCTTGCAAAAGTAGTATGGATGCTCCTCTCCAAGCAGCTTAAATTTGGCTATGGAAGGGGGAATCCAGCTTCGTACAACAAGTGTTTCCCAACTCTCTGTCAGAACTGTGGAAGATGTGGGTGTTTCTGCAGCTTTAGAACTCAAGAAATGTCTCACATGACAGCTCCCCATATGAACAATATTTATAGCTTCTTGCAGAATACTACTTCAGAAATACCTTGTATTTATAAGGCACTTACTCTAAAGAGCTTGCTTATATTTTCTACTTTTCCTAAGAAATATCCATATGAGGTTGGCCAGAGGCAGATCCACGTTCTAAATGACAAAAACGTGTAACTATGACATTGCTTTCTGAATGATTTATTGGTTAATGTTTACATTAGCCAATGTTGACATGTTTAATGTGCAGCAGTAGAAAATCTTCTCCTTAATTTCAGAAGCAGATTATCTGGTTCACGTCCAACATTTGCTTGAATTTGTGGATGGAGACGAATATCCTGCCTTTCCCCAATGTATTTTAAGTGATCCTGATTAACTTTAAGTTTGATACTGTGGATTTAGCCAAAGACATAATTGGGAATGGCTTTTCTTAAGTTTGTCTAATTATTGAAATTAAAGCATTTGCTTAAAAATCTATCCAAGGCCGGGCTCAGTGGCTCAGCCTGTAATCCCAGCGCTTTGGGAGGCCGAGGTAAGTGGATTGCCTGAGCCCGAGGGTTCGAGACCCGCCCGGGCAACTTGGCGAGACCTCATCTCTTCAATAAATCAAAAAATTAGCCAGGTGTGCTAGCGCGGGCCTGTAGTTCCAGCTACTTGGGAGGCTGAGGTGGAAGGATCGCCGGAGCCTAGCAGGTCGAGGCTGCGGTGGCCGTGAGCGTGCCACTGCACTCCAATCTGGGCAACGGAGTGAGACTCCAACTCAAAAAAAAAAAAAAAAATCTATCCAAATAAATCAAGGAAGTTTTAAGGCATAATATAATTGTGCCCAACTTGTGTATACCTAACAATTTCAGTTTTGAACTTGGTAGTTAAAATTGTAGTCTTTCCTGTTTGAAAGAGCATTTATTATGTATTTATAGCCTACCTCATTCTCCCTCCCCAAAAGGAATTTGAGATATCTTACAGAGATAAATAAATATAATGTGATTAGAAAATATTAAATAAATGGAAGAATGGACAAAGAGAATAAAGGTAGGAAAGTAAGCTGAAGGTGGAGTGTTTTAAGAATTAAGAAGACGATGTACTGAAAGATATGAGAAATTAAGTCCTAATTCCAACCTATTTGAAGACTAAAATGTAAATATTGTGTTTAATTGAGCAATCTTTATCCTTTTCTCCTGAATACCCCGCCCCTTCCCTTTCTCTTAAGCCAGGAAATGGAGAATTGTTCAAGCACCTCGATTTAAGTATACAGCCTTTTAAAATTTTTGGTTAGTCTGTCTTTATTTTATCTTTATTTCCGTATAGTCTTTTATTGTCTTCTTACTGACCTGTCCAGTTATACAGTAATTAGTGACAGTTAATTAAAATATATACTCCCTATCTTTCATTCAACATTACCTTCCTTGATCAAGAGCATCAGTTCTCGGTCTTCTTAGCCTCAACAAACTTATTTTTTTAATAAACAATAAACGCTTTGTTAATGCTTCTTTTCTTACCCTGAAATATAGTCTATCTACACATATGATTTCAAAAAAATCAGTGTATTCTCTAATTGCAAAATAAATGAGAAATAAGAATGTAATTTCTAATAAGGTGTATTTCAGTATGTGCATACTTGAACAGGGCTTAGCTAGATGAGATGAGGAAGTGACCAGATGTTTCAGCTCCTAGAGGGGTCACATGAATACATGTGCCGGCGGACCCAGCCAGGTTGCCTGGGTGTCTCAGACACAGTCATTGCCATTGCTGTTGGTGCCCCAGTTTTTTGAAATGAAAACTCATGGCAGCATTTCAAATCAAACAAAGTTTAGTTTGTTCCATGTCCAGTTGTAATCCTGGAAAATTCAGCTTTTATTAAAACCGGGCAAACAGTTTTGTGTTTATATGCAGAGCGGAGTTCTGTTCTAAGTGCAAATAATTACAAACATATTTCCCAGCAGGGATGTGTCCAGCAAGATGGTGGCCAGCCCGCTCAGGGACACACCTGAGGGTCTGTCCCGTGCATTTCACAACCTGTGGCACCCCTGGTACCTTATCCACTGAATACCAGTGGCACCCTCTGAAGCAAAATTGCCTCACAGATATTCAAAACATGCCCGGGGATATCCTCCCATTGACGGAAGAAGCGAAAGATGAAGAAAGCAACTGGAAGTGCATATTTAGGGTTGTCTTTACCTTAGGCCTGGAATGCAGTGTCTGAGGGCCAACTCTCTAGGTAATTATAAGGATGAGTAAGTCTGTCTCCCTATTTCAGAAAAAGTAGAAGGGAACCTAAGGTGAGAGGGACAACAGCTGAGGGTGAAGACTGGAGAGAGGACACAGGGGCCACGCTATTTGGCGGCATGGGGAAGTTGGAGCAAACTTTGAATTCCTGTGTGAATTGCAGCTGTAGGATCTTGGGAAAATCCTTTTAAACTCTGAGTCTTTCTTCACCCGTATATGGAAGTACTTAGTTAAAAATGGCTACTTTCTTCTGCTTCTTTCTTTTCCTGCAGAGATTTATAGTAATGGTGTTTGCATTTCAAGAGGTGGGATGTAAGAGTGATAATCAGTGAAATTTTTTGGTTTTCTTTTTGAGTTGGAGTCTCACTCAGTCGCCCAGACTGGAGTGCAGTGGCCGCTCCCGGTCACCGCAGCCTCGACCTGCTGGGCTCTGGCGATCCTTCTGCCTCAGCCTTCCGAGTAGCCGGAACTACAGGCATGCGCCACCACGCCCGGCTGATTTTTTGATTTATTGTAGAGATGAAGTGTCGCTGCCCAGGCGAGTCTCGAACCACGGGCTCAGGCAATCCACTCACCTCAGCCTCCCAAAGGCGTGGGATTACTGGCTGAGCCACCGAGCCCGGCTAATTTTTTGTTCTTAATGTTTAAGGTAGAAAGCCTGATACACAATACATTATATAACCTGAAGCATCCTGAATTTTTGTTGAAATGAACTCTGTATATTTCAGGTTTGGATTTTATACTTCAAAACATTCCATGGAGAATTGTTCAAGCACCTCGATTTAAGTATACAGCCTTTTAAAATTTTTGGTTAGTCTGTCTTTATTTTATCTTTATTTCCGTATAGTCTTTTATTGTCTTCTTACTGACTTGTCCAGTTATACAGTAATTAGTGACAGTTAATTAAAATATATACCCCCATCTTTCATTCAACAATACCTTCCTTGATCAAGAGCATCAGTTCTCGGTCTTCTTAGCCTCAACAATACCTTCCTTGATCAAGGTTACTTTACAAAATTACAGAAGAAATACTTCCCTGTAGGAACTTCAAACAAACACAGTGTACAAAAATTTAAACCTGAAATCCTCACCAGTCCTAAGAGTAACCCAACTACTAATAGAATTTAAAATTAAGTATTTTGCAGTCTCCCTCTAAGCCTTGGCAAAGGCTGTTCTTTCCATCTGGAGTCCCTTTGCACTGTCTGTGTGAAACCTTCCTTCTCGTCTGTCCTGATAAAGCCATTCAAGCATAAAATGCCCACCTGATTCTACTCATTCTAATTGCTTCAGCCCAACTTTTCTTTGTTGTCCGGTGTGATTGATGGCTATCACTTTCTATTTCTCCTTTAGGGTTTTAGCATATTTTCCCTCACTCTTTTTTTTTCTTTCACAGAGGTCATAAGTTTACTGAATAAAGTATCTTGTATTTTATTCTAAGGCCTTATAGTGTGTTTTTTCATTGGGTGTAAGAAAGTTGCTCAAAAATGGAAAGTGCTGACTAAAGCCCTGAATTGTGATTATACATGAATATTCTGTAGGCAGAACTGTCTCTGAAGATAAACAATAAAAAAACTGCCGGGCTCGGTGGCTCAGCCTGTCATCCCGCGCCTTTGGGAGGCTGAGGTGAGTGGATTGCCTGAGCCCGCGGGTTCGAGACCCGCCTGGGCAGCGAGACCTCATCTCTACAGTAAATCAAACAATCAGCTGGGTGTGGTAGCGCGCGCCTGTAATTCCGGCTACTCGGAAGGCGGAGGCGGAAGGATCGCCGGAGCCCAGCAGGCGAGGCTGCGGTGGCCGGAAGCGGCCACTGCACTCCAGTCTGGGCGACAGAGTGAGACTCCAACTCAAAAAAAAAAAAAAAACTAGATTTTAAGACTTTTGAGTACATTAATTACAAATCACCATATTTAAAGGAGAAGTCTAGGTGCATGGAATGCTGAAATGTTTAGAATTGCCAGCCTGCTTGTGTTCTTGGAGGTGTAGCTCGCACAATTGTGTGCTGTGTGACCGTTTGTCCTTTTCCTAACTTCCTGTGGTATCATCTGCTGTGACCACTTCTGTGTCTTACAAATGCTATGTTACCTTATATTCCTTCTAATTAATGGTTGAAAAGGGATTCATGAGAATGAACACCTCTTAAAGCATTTGGAGATCTCATTTGGCGGCCAGAGGATTGATTCATTTGCACATTACGAGTTTTCTTTACGAGTTTTCTTTACAAAGTCATTACCTTACTCATTTTAACAATCTTTGAAATGGGCACCATAAATAAGGAGAGAAATAATTATGACAGTATCTTGGAGTTACACATGCCTCTGTTTTCCTGCGCTTGGGGCAGTGCATGCATGTCTCTTACGTATATTTGAAGCTCCCTTTGGGCGATACTTCGGTGATCTCCATTTCATTTGACGGTAATTGAACTTTTCCTAAACTACAAGTCACTCCTTACCTAAGAGAAAGCTGAGTGACATGCAAGGAAAATCTAGAACACGTTGAATCTATTTAATGTACATGACGCTTCAGCTGAGATAACCTGTCATTAAAAAAAAAAAATTATCAATCCAGAATTCTCCTACTTAATTTAAGTTCCCCATTTAGACACAGCTTACTTGAAAGGCTGTAATCAATTCTTCATTTTTCCTGAAGGAGAGAATTTCCAGTGTCGTCTTCCCTTATTTGTAGCTCTCAGGAAGATGTATGACCCTCCCCTTTATTAGAGGAAGCCACTAGCTTAGGGATGTCAGCTACTCAGAGTGGGTTTTGTGGATAGCTCCACAAGAACATACATTAAAGAACTGAGATAGGCATCTAGAAGTTGAGTACATTTGCATATGTCAGCATCATACAAGCCATGATTAGTAGACTTGTCTCATTGAGTTCAGGTGTGGTGTGTTCACCAGGACCCTGTTGCAACATGCAGTTTTTTTTTTTTTTTTTTTGAGTTGGAGTCTCACTCTGTCGCCCAGACTGGAGTGCTGTGGCCGCTCCCGGCCACTGCAGCCTCGACCTGCTGGGCTCCGGCGATCCTTCTGCCTCAGCCTTCCGAGTGGCCGGAATTACAGGCACACACTACCACGCCCGGCTGATTTTTTGATTTATTTTTGAGATGAGGTCTCGCTGCCCAGGCGGGTCTCGAACCCGCGGGCTCAGGCAATCCACTCACCTCAGCCTCCCAAAGGCGCGGATTACAGGCTGAGCCACCGAGCCCGGCTAACATGCAGTATTTTAAGATTTTGTTTCTATAACCCCCAAGCCTGGAAACCATCCATTTCATCAGTAGATGGCGTAAACGTAACTCTGACTTTCCAGGATTAACTATTGGAACTGACTACTGATGAAGGGTTCGTGATGAATTTTGAAGATACAGCATCTCTGGCTTTATTCTAAATAAAAGCTTAAAAAAAAAAAATCTTGAGCTCGCTGAAATTGCTTTAAAATTTTCCATTCTCATGAACATATCTTTTGTGAGACTGGTCTCTCCAGCATTTTAGATACACATTATCCCCTGTGAAGTAGCATTGTAATCACCCTATTTATATTAGTAAATTAACAAGCGAGCTCGTTTGTTATATTAAACACTTTATTGATATACTTTGCCCAAGGTGAGCATAGCCATTCAATATGAGGAATACTATTTCTCTCATAAATTTTGTTTCGCTGCAATTATAAAAAGACAAAGAATTATGAGTATACTAGTATTTTCCTAAGTTAATCACCTGTGATCACACTTTCAATTAACAATGTATAATCTTTGTAAGTCTTTAATTTTTCATATGTGTAATTTGCTCTGATTATATTTATTGAAATGTAATTGTATATCTGCATGTAATAAAATTTTGGGCTTTTTGTTGGTTTTTTAAATTTCATTTTTCTCTGATTTCTCTTAATAATGTTTCTGTTTTACAATAGTATCCTCTGCCTCACATAGTTTGAGAAGCACGGGTGTAATTAAGCCATCTGAAGTTGGTGTTGCAAGGAGCTGTGAGCTCATAAGCACTTCTTACACACATTCTTTTATCTAGGAGCTTTTGGTAGAAACATTTACCTTGTGGACTTTTCTGCGAAACATGTAGGAGCCCCACCAGTTTTTCTTGTTTTTTTTTTTTTTAAGAGTAGATTATTTACTTTCAAGTTATTTTACCCTCCGTTTTTTAATAATAAGAATCTATTTTCTTCCCAAATCTGGTCTTTCAAATACCATGGCTTCTGTGTGATAAACTTTGGTTTTCAAACTTCTTCCTTACCTTAGAGACAACATTCCACCTAATTTTAGGATAATTGTTTTGCAATTAATTTTATACTTTTTTCTTGCCTTAAACTGGTAACAAAAATGCCCATCTTTTATAAAATAAAACGATTTTTAAAATTTAAGTCAATGATTTTAAAATGTAAGCTATGTAATAAAATTAACCAAAAGAGCCAGCTCCTTGGTGTAGACTGAGTAGAAGATTTCACATTTTGGACTCGTGAAAGCTATCAGTAGTTAACCAGGTTGTTTGTGTTTTTCAGTGATGCATCACAAACTTAATAATTTGGTGACTGGGATGCAAGGATGGCGTATTGGTTTCCTAGGGCTGCTGTAGCAACATACCATGAACTGGGTGACTTACAACCCCAGAAATGTATTCTGCAACAGTTCTGGAGGCCAGAGGTCTGAAGCCAAGGGGTTGGATCCAGAGTCCTTCCTTGCCGGCATTCCTTGGTTTGTGGCTGTCTATACCAGCCTCTCCCTCAGTCCTCGCAGGCAGTTTCCTCTTCTCTTGGTCTTCTCTTTCCATCTCCTTTAAGAAAATGTGTCATTGGATTTAAGGCCCACCCAAGTAATCCAGGATGATCCTCTCATCTCAAGACCCTTAACTTAATCACATCTGCAAAGACTCTTTTCCACAAAAGACCATTTTCACAGGTTCTAGGGGTTGGGACTTAAATGTACTTTTGGGGGCCACCACTCAACCCACCAGTGATGGTAACAGGTTTTTTAGGATTATTGTTTACTTAGAGAATGTTATCTATCATGTGCTGTAGTGGCTGCTCAAGGGGCGGAGGCTGTGGTCAAGCAAAGCGTGACGACTTTGGGGTGGGCAGTCCTAGGTTTGGGTTCAGGCTGTTGCATCCTCCTAACTCTGTGAGCTGGAGCATATTTCTTAACTTCTGGACACCTCAGTTTCCTCGTCTGCAAAATGACATCATGGTGAGAAAATGGAAAACTCTCAACAGTGTGATAGATACATCAGGAATGATCATAATCATGGGATTTCTTTCCTTGAAGATGCACCTTTTGTCGCTTCTGAAATCAGGATGCCCCTTGAAATCAATCACTGGTTCTCCGACTTTGTCAGTTTTTGATGTCTTTCGGGCCTCAGTAATTTTTTCATGAAACTGCCGGGGCAAGAGAAATACCCAGTTCTGTTTACTCACTAGTGAGCCCAAAATAACTAAATAGGTTTGTATGGCCTGCCAATATTGTAGCAATTTGAAAAATGCTTAGTTGTTTTTCTTCCGTCCAGTTGCTCAAGGGACGTGGGCACAGGCTGAGCACTGCAGAGTGTCCCCAACCTGGGACTACCATGGGGCACGGTCAGCCCTACTCCTGCTCCAAACGGATTTCGGCACAGTGCTGCCTTTTATCATAGCAACCACCAGAAAGCCAGTTTCACAAAGGTGTTGCCGTCAAAAGGAACGCAGTGCAGTGTAATTTGAAACTCTGAGACAGCTCAGGTTGGTTGTTTGTATGATGTCCGACAGGCCAAGTAGTGTTTTCTGACTTGGCCGTACTGCACTTACCCTCTAACCAACAGTGTTTGAAACCTGACTTCCTTTTTCTTTTTCATTTTCTAGTCCTTATCGCACTAGATAGCTTATAAATTATATTTTATTCTAAATCTACTGCTCTTTCTAAATTTCTAGCCTCACTTATTTTAATGTTCTATGATTTTATTTTATAATTCCTGCATAAAATTGTTGTCCAGTAAATATTTGTGATGAATCTAATGTCAAAGAAACCACTTTTTTCACTCAGGCAGACACAGAACCAAAACATTTAGGAGACATAAAGCTTGCTATGAGTTTCAGGTCTGGTATGGCTCTCCAACCACTTTTTAAGAGACAAGCTCAGATCTGGTTTCCTTTATGTAGACCAGAGATGAGGATGATGTTAGTGAAAAAAAAATCACATCATCTTTAGTTTATCTTTTTACGAACCAAACGAATACTCTGTGAGATGAATAGACTGAATTGTGGTTTCCACGTGCTGATGGAGTCTCTGAGTAATATGGATTCATTCGTGATATTCATTCTTACTCATTCTTCTGGTTCTTCTCCAACTCTTCAGTTCTTTTGACAACTCTAAAAAATGTTTCTCGAGCACCTCAGTACTTGTGCATGGGGGCGGTACAGGGTTGAGCAAGATGGATATCACGTTATGTGCTAAAGTGCTTTAGCACAGTTCCTGACACATAGTAAGTCATTAGCAAATGGTAGATGGAATTAATGTTAATATTATTAAGTTTATGTGTGGTGTACTAAAAAAAACTCCACTAGAAGAGACATAAATATGAAATATAAATCAATAGATTGTGAATTTTTTATTGTACACACTGGTTAGAGAGAAAATTAGAGATTCTCTATGACAAGAGACAGTCATGATTTTCTTGTTGACATTTGTCACATCATCTTGCCTGGCAACCTACTATTCCTCTTCAGCTATTAGACTGCACATGTGTTGAAGGGTCTGTCCTCAACCCATTAAAAAGTATGAATGGTCCTCAGGAGTATTTAGTACATCAAAAGCATTTAAAACCCTCAAGGATTAGTAAGTAATTAGCCTTCATGCCTAATGTGTAAACAGCAGAAGCATCTTTGATTTTGGCTCAATCAATGTAAGTTTAATGTTAACAGCTCTGAGATCAGCAGCCAACAGTTAAATAAACTTTGACATTGAGAGCAGACGTGTCAACGGAGGCACAATCCAATTTACTATTGATTGATCAGCCAGCTGATTTCCTGTTCATTTAGACGTTTGTAAAACAGTTACCTTATACCTTTATATTACACATATGTGCAGAGCTTCTTGGTTTTTAAAAAGACAAAACCAACCAACCAAATGAAAGACTCAGATCATTGTTAGAACACATGATACAGCCCACCAGACCAGATTTCCGGTTTGTTAGGATTGAGTTCCATCCCATACTGGAGGGTCACTAAGAGGCTTCAGATTGTTGTGAGCTCATATCTGTGAGATATTTACACCTCCCCTTTTCATTTTTATAGCCTGTATACAAAAACCTCTAGTCCTTAAACTCCTCTTCAGTTATAGTTTCCATTTTCTTTAACAAAAAAGTTATTCCATATTGCATAGTTTACATTCGTAAATTGACATTTGAGGCACTTCAGAAAGAAAGAAAAGAGGTCTTGTTTGTAAAACGTGGGTGAACTACTGTTTCAACTTGAGAAAACAAATGGCCAGGACCTTGTGGAGAACTGTAAAACCGTCTAGGTTCATAGGAGAACGGAGAGAGGAATCACATTCATAAAGATTTTCTCTGTCGTGTGTGTGTGTTTTAAGAATATCTTTTTTAATGGCTTGACATCAACTCTTATGACCCTGAATAAGAAGTCTTTATTGCTATTCTCATCAAATATTTTCATTTTGAAAAGAAAAAGACCTTTGTTTTATTGCTACATAAGCATTTCCCCTCAGTTCATCTCATTGCTGAGGCTTTGAATTCCAATTTTTGCAGCCGAGAGTTTCAACTTTTCTAAAAGAACCTACGAATTTGGGTTGCAGTCAGCTTTTAGAATGGCAATAGAAAAGAAAACTTTGAGGTTCCAAATTTAGTAAGACGTATTAATCCAGATGAAAGTTTAGACTGGAAGAGAATGTTGACCTTTTATTATTAAATAAATTTAATCACTTAACTTTTATTCGTTGTTTGTATAGGACATTATAAGACAATGACCCTGTGATCGCAAACTAGACAGTAACTAGTTGCTCAGTTGATAAACTTGGCTAAAGCAGGGAATCATTTTTTGTTAAATCTAAAGTATTTTATTTTCACTGAAAATACCTTTTTGATGTAGAGCCAAGGACTCCTCTTTGCATATGAGTTTGCATAGTTTTTCTCAAATCATACCTATTATATGACATCTGTGATTTCCAGTTTCAGTCTCTAAAGAGGGATGAAAATGAGTGAATAATGTTTGAAGCTGAGTGGTAGGTACATGGGCATTCAGGATGCTATGCTGAGTGATAGGTACATGGGCGCTCAGGATACTATGATGCCAACTTTTGAATGTGTTTGAAATTTTATGTTAAAAATATTTTTAAATAAAAATATTCAAAAATAAAGTGGTCATAATTTAAAATGTGTGAGGAAAAATAGAAGTACAGAATCATTCTTGAGTTTCATAATTTTTTAAAAATCTACCCAGGGGATGTCCCTTTATTCTGGCTGCTACAGAGATTTGCTCTGTTGTGGATTCAAATATGCTCAAAATCAGTCCTACCCTTGAGAAACCCTTGGGTTGGTATACAGAAGATAGACATGTAAACCCAAAAAAGCACAGTACAGTTTTATAAATGTTCTGAGAATAGACAGAGAGAGGACAGAACTAACTTTTTCTCAGAAGTTGGGGAAATGTCAAGAGTAGTTGACAAAACTAACTCATGGTAAAATAGTAGGTATTGATCAGTTCATCCCTTTTGTTGAGCGTCTTGGTCAGGTTGGGCATAATTAAAACTAGGGCTCCTTTGTGTTTAGGAAAACATACCTTTCTTTGAGTATCACTGCTTAACTAGAATATTTCACTTGGTACTGATATGTGAGTCCTCCAAACTCCAGTGAATGATACACTCAAATGCCACATTTTAAGATCTTATCACGACTCATTAGGTGATTATTGAGCTTGCATTTACAATATATGGATGAAAAAGTTGTTTAAGTATAAATTCTCTATTTGTAGTTGAGCACCTCAAGATGCCAACTAGTAAAGAATGTTTGGAAGAATTTATGTATTTGGCAAATTATGGGACTTCCCTATTATAAACTTATCTTTTATTCATTCAACAAAATGCATCTAGTATCTACCATATCTGGACACATCAGATAGATACAGAACGACACACAATATAATATTTAAGTCTTTTACTGTGCACCTAAAAATACCAAATATTGTTTGTGCATACATTTACATGTGTAGAAGTTTTGTTTTTTTTTTTTTTTTGAGTTGGAGTCTCACTCTGTCACCCAGGCTGGAGTGCAGTGGTACACTCACGGCCAGCCCAGCGTTGACCTGCTGGGCTCCTGGATCCTTCCACCTCAGCCTTCCAAGTAGTTGGAATTACAGGCGTGCACTACCATTTTTTGATTTACTGTAGAGGTGAGGTCTCGCCAAGTTGCCAGAGCTGGTCTCAAACCCACGGGCTCAGGCAGTCCACTCGCCTCGGCCTCCCAAAAGGCTGGGATTACAGGCTGAGCCACCAAACCTGGCCAACTTATTGATTATTAATTGATTAGAATGATTTAACAGGCTTTGTGACAAAAAGTAATTTTGTCCTTTTGATTTTATGGATCATTTCCAGGTTGTGTCTGTATTTTGAGCAAAAGTTAGTTGTGCTGAAGTCAGTTTTGATGGGTCCTGTGAATGCCTTTAGACCTGCATTTAAAAATGGAACCCATAGCATTTCTCCAGAGAAAAAGTTTTGTGAAAACAAAGAAGGTTCCATTTTCTTGGGGGATTTCGAATGTTGCAGAGGACTGAGGAAATCCATTTAACATGGTGGCGCAGAGTTGTTTCACATCCCTGAAGTCCAAGCACACCGTTCTTGTGACGACTAGAGGACACTTGTCATTTAGGTTCTGACTGAGACTTTGGGAAACGATCTCTTGTCCTCGTTCAGTGTATTCTTTTGTCTTCAGTTTGTTTTGCTAGGACGCATCATTTCCTGTCTCCCTGCTAGGAACTGTAGCCATCTTATCCTCCTTTAGAATATATTTCTTTAAGCTTTTTCAAAAATTTGAGTCATGAAATGCTTAATGTTCTAAATCTGAGTAAAACCATTTTGAATGTAGTGCATAGCTCCCTTAGGACTACAGTTTTTTAAATGGAACAATTTAAAATATTTTCTATGTAAATGGACACTCAGGGTAAATGATTTTGGAGAGAAAGCAGTCATGTTTCCTAGGTATCACAGGTCTTGTTCTAAAACAAATAAATATAAGATATTTAATGAATTCAAGGTAACAAGGACTTTTTTGTTGTTCCAAATGACCTCTCAGTGTTTAATAAAATATCAGTTGTAGAACAGTGGTTAAAATCATGGGCTTTCTAGTCAGACTGACTTGATTTTAAGTATTTATTTGCTGAGCTACCTCATGCAAATGACATACCTTTCCTTAGCCTCAATTTTCTCATTTCTAAAATGACTATTGTAATAATACCTGCTCCAGAGATTGCTGTCGGGAGGACTAAGTAATGCATGTGAAAAGTGCCAAGCATGTACCAAGAACTTAGTAAGTACAGTTGTCCCTCCCTTGGTATCCAGGAGGGGGTTGGTTCTAGGACCCCCATGGATACCAAAATCTAAGGTCCCTGATATAAAATGGTCAAGTACAGTGGCCCTCCCTACCCGTGGGCTCCAAATTCATGGACTCAACCAACCACAGATCAAAAATATTTGAAAACAAAATGAGTCTGTACTGACCATGTGCCGTGTCATTATTCCCTAAGCAGTATGATATAGGGGCTATTTACCTAGCATTTCCATTATGCTAGGTATTATAAGTAATCTAGAGATGATTTAAGGTATGCAGGAGGATGTGCGGAGGTTCCATGCAACTGTTACCCCATTTTATATCAGGGTCTTGAGCATCCCCAGATTTTGGTGTCTGCGGGGTTCCTGGAACCGATCCCGTGTAAACTCTGTACGTTCTCCTGTATATTTATGTCATCTCTAGATGTACTCGTAATATCTAATACAATGTTAGTGCTAGGTAAATAGTTGTTACATTGTATTTTACTACTTTGTGTAATTTTTATTATTGTATTTTTTTAAAAAATTGTTTGGGTTTTTTCCAAATATTTTCAATTCTTGGTTGATTGAATCCACGGATGCAGAACCTGCAGATAGGGAGGGCCAAGTATAATACTTAATTGTTGGCCTGGGCATTTACTGGTCTGGTAATGGTATAGTTTGTGGGATGGGGCTATCTTTTGCTTCTCATACAATTCACATTCCAAAGTATGCCCTGTGTGTCAGCTCTTTGCTTATACACGTAGCTCTACTTTTCTGCTAGCTAGATACATTATTTAATTTCTTTGTGCTTCTGTTTTCCTACCTATAAAATGTGAATAATAATGCTGCAACATTAGTGGCTTGTTGGGCAGATTAAATAAAGTAATGGCTGCCTTCTTGCTCAGTATTCAGTTGATATTTGCAGTGTGTTTTGTGTTCTGTAAGCTATTTCCTTTGCGTGGAACACATCCACCTTACTGCTTCCTGAGGACTCCTTCTGCGTCACCTTTTCTGTTGGGTTTGTCTGGATTCTCCCAAGCAGAGTGAAATGTTCTTCTGTGTCCCAATACAATTCTGTACTTACTAATGTTATCACAGTTGGCCTATTGTATTATTAGTTGGCTTTTGACTTGATTCTGTGCTATCCTAAGTTGCTGTAACAAGGCTCCATTGTACCAAACTTACATTTAAGAATAAGTTGAGAGAGATGTTTGACACGTATGTGAAGCCTTATTTCCTTTCAAAAAGGAGACGCCAATAGATAGAATATTTTTAGGTTGCACATTTATTATTTGTCCTTAAACTGATACATAGCATTTCAAAGTTGGCAGGTGGAATGTTTTCCAATTTAGCTTCACATTACTGTTAGTCAATTCAACACACAGTTTGGGGAATAATCACTAGGCAGGGATCCAGGTGCTCTTGGAGCTGTTCCTCTAATGACTATGTAGCCTCTGGACAAGCTGTTAACTTATTAATGCTTTATTCTTAAAATTGCAATAATGAGACCTAACTTACTGGGTTGCTATTATGGTTAAATGAGAGAATCTGGGAAGTACTGTCGCTGGTACTTAGATGGTACTTGGTAAATCTCACATCTTTTCTTCTCCTTGGCCCTAATTTGTCCATTGCAGAAAAATGGATGCTAGTTCTAAGAGACCACAAGGAAAATAATAAGTGGTATCTACTAACTAAAGTTCCACACAGTGTTGGTGTTGTAATTTTGATAATTTTTGTTGTTGTTGTTAGTGTTCTCACAGAGAAATTGAAATTACTGGTATCATGGCTGGGGGACGCAGTGTTCACACCCATCTTTCTGACCCAAAGATCAGGTACAAAAGGAAGAGAAAGAAACATGAAGTAGAAGAAGAGAGAGAGATCTCCGAAATGATCTTCAGTCATAAAAATTCAGCAGCCTGATGACTAAACAGATACTCACATGGGCTCATTTGAACTTAGTCACAATATTAATTCTTTAAACTTGGCAATTCAAAAGTAGCCTTTTCCTTCTATTCTTCCTTATCTGTAATTTTAAGAAACTGCCTTTATAATCCTAATAGTTTGGATTTGTAATTTGCTATACTGTCTTAACTTAAATATCAAGCTATTTTAGATGTTCACAAGATATTTTTATGTCTTCATTATATTTTTATTGAGTGCTTGTTGTTTCAGGCTGGCGGTCTTACACATTTAGAGACTTAGACAAATCATACTTCATGTTTTGTGCTTTCACAAGTGGAAGTTTCTCCATTCAGTGTGTATGTCCCGCTTCTAGCAATGTGACCTCTCCCCACTTTTCCCACAGTGTCCCTCTGAAGTTTAAGGTCTCTTACTGACAGTTAATACCCTGAATTAAAAGTCATAAAGTTTTCGTTTTAGGCGTTTCATTCTCACCGTTGTACAGCATCTTTATATGTGATGAATGTGCTAACTGCATTACACTCTTACTAAATTACATTGCTATTTCAGAGAAGGAGTAGCTAAGGCTGAAATCCTTCTAGTTCTTATTTCTCTGGGTTAAGACACTTCATTCATTCCTTCATTCACTTTTCCATGTTCATGGAGATTTATTGTGTGCCTGGGTCCCGGTGTTGGGGATTATTTGAGGATGTCTGCTGGTGAGCAAAGCTGAAATAGCCCCTGCCTTCTTGGAGACACAGCTAAGTGGGGAAAGAGACGCAAACATGAAGGAAATGAAACAGACTGGTGGAAGTTCAGAAGAAGGGCATCGGACCCAAGCAGGACACTTCTGGCCAGCAGAAAGCAGGAAAGCAGTGGGGAGCCAGTGTGGCTGGAGTTCCTGGGGAAGTAACGGGGCGGGAGGGAAAGAAGATTCTGGTGTGCCAGGAAGCCACTGGAAGGCCTGTATTGGGGAAGTGACGTGACAGGCCGAGCTGGTAAAAGATCACTGTCCTGAGGAGGAGGAGGTGGAATGGCTTGGAGCAGGATGGTTGGGCATGCAACTGTGCATGGGGGGGACCCCATGGGACCCACCGGGTGCTGGGGACACCAGATAAGGAAAGGAACAGCCTCTGTGCAGACAAAGCAGCCTGCAGATGGCCTCCAGGGGCTGATTTCAGGAGCTCCTATTCTGTGGGAGAGTAGGATGGGGGGTAGCTGCTGAGAGCTGCAGTCAGAGAAAGCACCTACAGCCCAGGTGCAGAAATCATTCATTGTCCTAAGAAGGGCAGAGGAGAGTGGTTGAAAGGCTTCCCTCCGGAGTGGCATGCTCACTTTAGGAATTCAGCCTCCCTGCAGAGAAGAGAGAGGATTTGGGGTGACTGGCGGAAGAGGAGCAAGACTAGAGGAAGGGAAGTCGACGTGGCTGCCTCTTCACAGATATTTTCATCCATGACTTAGAGGAAGACGATCTCTTGTCCAATTTTCTAGAAGTAGGTGGGTGAGCGACTGTCTTCACTGCCCAGTGTTTTCCCGGTAGTCCTTTGTCGTTTTCCCACATTAAAGCCGTTTTGTTTGCTCCACAAAACTTTTTTTTAGAGAAGTGTTTTCTAGAACTAGTGTTTTATGGAATTTACATATAAACATCACTGGGCTTTCAGACTCTCTTTCTCAGAAAACTTCAGTACAGAAAGAATGTATTTATGAGTTTTTTCAAAAAGCAAGAGAAGCAAGTGAATGTAAAATGATCCAAGTTGTGCATATTTCAAACCAGGAAAACGGCTACAGAGCCTACATGCTACTTTTTCTTAAAATGGTATTCTCACAGAGGTCTTACGATGTTGATTTGCTACATATACTATAAAAACCATAGCTCATCTCATTTCACACATTAGCCAAGTCCGCAGTAATCTTCTAAAGAAAAGAGTAAAGACCTCTATTACTGATTTTACCTTCATTCTAGAAACTCTGTGGGAGCTTTTTCTTGATTCTGAATTATCTGAATTCACCTGTGACCATTTTCAAAAGTATAGACGGGTCTCGTGCATATATATTAGATTTCTTTTCATAAGAATAATATAGTTAAGGGAGTTTCTGTTAAGTAAAATTTTCATTGTAAACATTTGGAAGCTATTTGTCCAAATAATTGGAGTAAACCAAAAAGGACTTTAAAAAGCTACGAAATAGGAGAACAATGTAAACAGTTCTCCATCTTGACAGCCTTAACATCTATGGCAGTGGCTCCCAGAATGTGCTTGTGGAACTTCAGGCTTGTGACACTTGGGCCTCTTGAATAAAAAAAGAGGTCCTTGTCAAATTAGCATGGGAGATGCTGGATGAAGCAAAGTTAAACCATTTTCTTCACTGGAGGACTGCTCAGAGTCTTAGATATGCTAATATGATTGGTGACTCTCCCAAAGGGGATATAAAGTGTAGTGTTTCCCAGACAGATTTGACCACAAAACTTTTTTTTAGAGAAGCGTTTTCTAGAACTAGTGTTTTGGGGAATTTACGTTGGAAATGCTGCTCTTTCATGCAGGGGGGTTGGGGTGAGGGGAAGTAGGGTGTTGGACACATACCTCCCAGCCCTGCACCCTTTTGTTCCTTTAAGACTTTGCATTGTAATTGCCCATTTATTACCACCTTCCCCCTTCCCCGTAGAGATGCTGGAAGGCAGGGGCTGTCCCTTACTTAGGTTGTACCTCAGTGGTAGTAGTGTGAGTAACAGTTAGCTTCAGGGAGCACTTTTTCTGTATTACACGCGCTGTTTATGAGGTATATTTGGTTATTATGCCCATTTTACAGATGAGGAAGCTAAGAAGCCAGGAGGTTAAAAAACGTACCCAAAGTCATACCTCTAGTGTGTGAGAGAGCCAAGAGAGTAGTCTCAATAAATGTTTGCTGTATGAATGACTGAATTTTGTCACCTTCTTGCATAACTAGGATTCTAGACCTATCATTTCCATACGAAGTATTTGATGATAGCTTCGTGTTGACAGATACCCCCATTGTACACTAAGGTAAATTTGTAAATTTGTTACTAGTTCTTAATTTTTAAAAAACTCATTTTCATGAGGAATGCTTATTTTTTTAATCACATGAAAAAGAAACAAAGACTATTTACCACAGCACTGTGGGGAGTGGTTTATGTCATGGCCCAGGACCCATGGGAAGCACCCAGGAAAGGTCTGACTGGGCTGATTTCTGCTCTAGCTGGGCCTGTACTATTCATCAGCTTCGAGTTTGTTTTGTTTTTGTTTTGAGTTGGAGTCTCACTCTGTTGCCCAGGCTAGAGTGCAGTGGCATGGTCAGGGTTACTGAAGCCTGGACCTGCTGGGCTCAGGTGATCCTTCTGCTTCAGCCTTCTGAGTAGTTGGATCTACAAGTGCACGCCACCATGCCTGGCTAATTTTTAAATTTTTTGTAGAAAGGAGGTTTCACCAAGTTGTTCAGGCTGGTCTCTAACCCCTGGGCTCAGGAAATCATCTCACCTCCGCCTCCCACTGTGTCTGACCAGCTTTGTTTTTTTTTAATAATTAACTTATGCATAGTTTAAGAAGTCAAATAATACAACTCTTATGGCAAATACACAAACAACACACATACACAAAACTACCCAGTATAATGAAAAACACCAGTCACCTGACCCCTGCTGCGTCTCATCTCCCCCTTCTTTCTTTCTTTCTTTTTAAAAATTATTTTATTTTAAAGACGTGGGGTACAGTTCAGATTAGACATACAAGTGGTCGTCATACAGGTAAAGTTTGGGCCTCCCTTTGTTTCCTTCTTTGCCTGGTTTGAGATCAGGTATCCTTATTAATGTCATGTGTCCCCTCCTCCAGCAGTTTCTGGCTACTGCCAATCACTTTCTTATAGTATTATGGTAAATGTTCAGGGTCCACTTATGAGTGAAAACATGTGGTACTCTGTTTCTGTGGTAGATCACGGAGTATGATAGACTCTAAATCCTTCCAAGTTGCTGCGAAGTCCATATGTTTGTCCTGCGTAATGTTCCATTGTATGTATGTGCCACTTTTTTTTTTTATCCAGTCCGGTTTCACTGCACAGCCGTGACATAAACCACTTCCCACAGTGCTGTGGTTCCGTGTTTTTTGCTATTGCAAATAGTGCTGTGCAGTAGACATGCATGCACAGGTATCTTTTTTGTAGAATGGTTTGAGTTCTTCCAGGTATATTCCCAGTAGGAGTATTGCTGGGTCATGTGGAAGGTCAATGTCTAGTTCTTTTAGAAACCACCACACTGTTTTCCAGAGATGGCACTGGTTTGCATTCCCACCAGCAGTGTAGAAGCATTCCTTTTTCTCGGCGTCCTCACCAGCCCCGCTTTTTCTTGATTCCCGTTCCCCAGAGGCAGTCCCTTTAGACTGTTTTAGTTGTTTCTTTGTTCTTTATCTGGTTTGTGAATAATGTGCATATAATGCTTTATCTTGATTTATTACTTTTAGATATTTTTGTCTTCTTTAGTAGGATAGATGAAATTTAGCTTCCTTATATATTCACTTCCCCTTCCCTTATCCTCCCATTGTAATTATATGAGAATGTAAAGATAAATCAATAATCAGTGGTCATATAATGATGACGATGTAACTTTTATTCTTGGAAAGACCAAATATTTTACTATGACTACACCTACTTTCCTTATACAGCCTCTTGTTTTGCTTGGAATAACTGATTGCCTTTTTAAAAAATTGCATAGAATTTTAAATATATGCCTTTAATTTTTCCCCCAGTGCTTCATTAGATGTGCCAAGTTCACACCAGTATTTTTTTTCCCCCAAGTGCTCTAGTATGTCAAGTAATCTATCCATTGCCCTCTTTTCTTGGAGACCTTCATTGGAGAGTACCTTGTTCTCCTGGGATCTGGACTAATTGGTTTCTAGTTTGGCTAGCAGCTGTTGTCTGGGAGTGAAGTGGTACTCCTGTGTTGGATTCAGTTTTCCAGTCCCCATATCTTCCTGTTCCTTGTATTACTTATTTTACTGGGCATTCATCCCTATTCTCTTACATAATAAGACTAGAATTACCAAATTCAAGAAGTTGATCATTGATATAATACTATTTCTAGTATACAGCTTACATTTAAGTTTTTCCTGTTGTCCTGATAATATTCATGAGAATATTAATTTGAGGAGATTGTAAGAGGATTCTTCTGCTCTCTACCTTTCTCCACTTTAACCTTCCTTTTATAGCTTTGGTTTTGTTTTGAGCCCTGGAGGCAGTGAAGTGCTTTTTGGAAGTTCTGTGGGTCTTATCCCCTGTTAGGCCTCCCTGTAGAGTGATCTGTGGAGGATATAGTGGGTTTTTTCTCTTGCACCAATCCGTTTCCTCCAACAAGTCTAGTATTGTCCAGACTGAGCCAGCATTCTAGAAGCAGAGTAAGGACTATGATTTTTCGCATAATTCCATTTCCTTCAGTACTTGACTTTTTTTTCTCCTCAGCTATGCTTCTTGTCCCTAAGTTAACAACCTGGGGTTTGACCTCTCCAAAAGGTAAACTTTCTGTCGTCTGCCTAGGTTGTAAGGTAGCTGTATTAACTAAAAGAGTGGGACTGAGTGTCTAAATGCTTATAAAGGTTTTCAAACAATAGTTCTGCTTTCAGTCCTTTTCTACACCTTGCCTTTAGCAGTACCTGAAATCTAGAGTCTTTCCAGCATTCTTCTCACCAGCTTTAAATTTATTTTTTGCAACACAAAAGTTACAAATTGAACACACCACTATACTGAAATGACACATTTGCTTGGGTGTGCACTTCTCTCTCTCTCTCCTGTCTCTCTTTCTACCATTTGAGAATAGTTGCGGACATCATGACACTTCACTTCTAAATGTTTGAGAGGTCAAAAGCAAGGACATTCATTCTCTTATATAATAGGACTACAATTACTGAATTCAAGAAGTTGATCATTGATATAATACTGTTTCTAGTGTACAGCTTATATTTAAATTTTTCCTGTTGTCCTAATAATATCCTCTATAACTGTTTATTTCATTCTTATTTTTAAATTTCTTTTTTTTTTTTTTTTTTTTTTGAGTTGGAGTCTCACTCTGTCGCCCAGACTGGAGTGCAGTGGCCGCTCCCGGCCACTGCAGCCTCGCCTGCTGGTCTCCGGCGATCCTTCCGCCTCAGCCTTCCAAATAGCTGGAATTACAGGCATGCGCTACCATGCCCAGCTGATTTTATTTTTAAATTTATTGTAGAGATGAGGTCTCGCTGCCCAGGCGGGTCTCTAACCCGTGGGCTCAGACAATCCATTCACCTCAGCCTCCCAAAGGCGCGGGATGACAGGCTGAGCCACCGAGCCCAGCTTTTTTTTAAATTTCAAACTCCAAGGATCACATATGGTATGTAGTTGTGGTATCTTCAGTTTCCTTTAAAGTAAGACAGTTTTCCAATCTCCTTTTGCCCTTTTATGCCATTGACCTTTTTGAACATTACAGGCCAGAATGTTCCTCAATTTGAAGTTTGATCTGATTATTTCTTCCTGATTAGATTTAGATAGAGCTCTTTTTTTTTTTTTTGCAAGAATACTACATAAGTTATGTTGTATTTTCAGTGTTTAACATTCTCATTGGTGAGTCTAAGTTTGATCATTTGGTTACGGTAGTGTCAGCTGATTTCTCCATTGTCTTTTTCCTTTTTTAATTTAAAATTATCTATTTGTGATATTTTGAGACTGTATAACTAGCTTGTTTTCCAATAAACTTTTATCTTATAGTTTTATCACGCATCCGTAATTCCTGCTTTACTCATTTATTACAATGGTGGTTACAAATGTGATATCCTAATTCTATAGTTTCTTTGGGATTGGCATTAAAAAAAAAACAAACAGACAAGTACTGTCTTTTTCTACACACCCTGTGATTTTTTTTTTTTTTTATGCTTTTCTATCACAGAACTCATGGGTTCTTTTTACTCAGTGGGTTATAGTCCTTGCAGGAATGCTGTTTTATGTTCAACTTGTTTCCAGTTTGTCCATGGAAACCCCTTCAATCTTGTCTCTGTGTCTTTTGAGGTGTCCCCAGCAGTTGTTGAGCTTTTTCTTGCTTTTCAGCACAAATATATTATGGATTTACCTATGTTTTTCCTGCCTTAGATGTATATGTGAGAATCAATTATTTCTCGAAGACATCTTGGTTCTTTTAGTGGGGAATAGTATTTAGAACCCAAGATCCTGAATACTGTGGGGGCCCTTTATTACTGGGGCAGCATTGCTTCTAGAACTCTTCAGTGGACACAGCTAGGAGATAGATATAGATAAATATACACATGTAGATATACATATAGATACAGATATATAAAATAAGGAGCTCATGGTGATATCATTGGGCAATTCCTCTCCTTCTGCCATTACTAATTTTCTCAATCACACCATACAAACAAAATTGTTTCAGAATGACTACACCCATAGCGCCTTCTGTGGCTGGCTTTTCCTCCTGTATATATGTTTAAACTTCCCTCACGCCCTTAATTCAGCTACCTCTCATCCATCTGCTTTTCTGGCTTGTGGAATTCTGTGATGGCTTCATCTGTCTTCATCTTTGCTCTCTTCTCTTCTTTTTTGTTTCTCCTACTGTCATTTCAGTGGGATTCGGGAGGCACCATTTGCAGCCTACCTTGTTTAACTGACAGCCCATCCTAGGTTTTCCATCTGTTGGTTATGTGAGGTGAGAAGACAGGGGAGGAAGCAAACGATATTTACCTTTAATACCCAAAATATCTCTGCCCATCATCTCTGCATTACCTTCCCAGGCCTGCCTTCCTCCTGTATCCCTCACAAACAAATTAAACTCTGTACGGCTTCCTTGAAGTGTCTCTCAGTGGGTGGGACTTCTTTTCAGTGGCATTTGGTGGCAGACCTGAAAATTCAGAACGTAGTGCTGAAGCGAATAGGACCAGCCTGTCTGATTATGTGTTTGCGCTGCATTTGAGGACTGAATGCTATAAATCAGACAGCTCTGGATTATTTCAAATGGAGAAAAATTAGTGGGCCAACCAAGGAGGAGGCAGAAGCCAAGCCTGTTTTTGATATCTTGGTGTTCTTTTTATTGAACTTGCTGCAGACTTTCCCCCTTAGCTGTAACACTTGTACTTTTGAAACCACTTTAATGTCTCTTATCTCTGCTTCTTTATGGTGCACATAGTTTCAAATTTTCATTTTTTTCTACACTATTAAATATGTTTCATGGAGGGTTGAGATACCAAGATAAATGTTTACCTTAGGATTTAAGAATACCTTTGGTATCAACTCCAGTTATAAAAGTGTTGTACTCAGGGTAGAAGGGGAGATTTCGACTAGGTGATATATGTGGGGCAGCCTTCATCTTTGCAGCAGTCTGAAAGGTTTAATTTATTTCTCTGTGCTTTGGTAAACAAAAGCTGGCATTTTCTTTCCATGGTTTTTCAACTGCAAGTCTGCTGTTTCTCCCCTTCCCCAGCAGTGGTACATTTTGGGGGTCAAATCTAAAACATGTGTCCGGTTCACAGTCATGCTTTTTGCCAGGAACCTCTTTTAACACTTGCCATATTGGCAGCTTTTCCAAGATCTTCTCCCCGTGATTTATTTATTTATTTACTCTGCACTGTGGAATTATGGGTAAAGCTGCTTTAAATCAGAATGATGTCAAATAAAAATCTTGAAAGACCGTTTTTGACCAAGAATAATGCGAATACTTCAACATAAATAATCTATGCTGAATTGGCTTCTAGATTTCGAAACAGGAAGAACATCTTTAGCGACGTCCAGGGTTTGGTTTTTGCTTTGCTGCAGATTAGGTTTAGCGACAAATTCCATCTGGCTGGAGCTACATGCAGTCTCTCTATTGATTGGTTATATTGGGACTTCATGGGAGGGTCCTTCAATTTGCTTTTCCCAGCATTTTTAAAAGCTCCATTGAAAAAAAAAAAAGGCTAGAAAAGAAAAAAGGACCCTGCATTGTTTCAGTTTGCATCCAACATGCAAAACATAGTTCTAAATTTTTAATTAGCTGAGTGAGTGGTGAAAAGGAAAAGTAATATAACAAGCCTCGGTGAGCAGCTGGGATGTGTTGCCATGACGACAAGTTCAGCAGGCTGCCACAGCGAGCATGTCAATGGGCAATATTGGGAGAGGGCTTTGAAACGGTGCCTGCTAGCCACAATGTGATTGGTCACGCCTCTGTTGTCTTTGTGTGAACCGGTGCATGCTGGGTAAGACCTAGAGTGAATGCTCAGCTTGTCTCAAGGCTGCGATGAGGTAATGCTTCTGAATCTTGGGGGATTATGAGCTCCTGCCTCCAAAAGACTGCAGTCCGGAGTGTTTTCGTTCCTATTTGCGTTAATTACCGACTATAACATGTTAGGAAGTTTTACAGCTGCCTTTATTTGGGCTTTTATAGGTGCATGTGTGTATATAGATAACTTAACACGTGTGTGTGCTGCATATAGAATCTCAAGCGTATTCTAAAAAAAGAGATAACCCTCCATATTAATCATTCTGCTCAGAGGCAACATTTCATTTGATTGCTGGCATCAGTGACAGTATCTATTGGTGGATAAATGATATGTTAAAGTGCGTTTACGTTGGGTAAGCAAACTTGTTCATTTCTAGAGAATATTTTGGCGTTGATTACTTTTTAAAGTCTTTTATCTGTGATAAGTCTTTATAATAGGCAGAAGGGGGTTTGTAAAGAGTGTCGGATTTGCTTGGTCAGTAGGTTTAGTTCATTTTTAGATGCCTAGAAATTGGCCAGTTTATACCCTAATATTGATCTAATACTCTTTCATTAATTGAACATAATATCTGACTGATCCAAAATTATCTGCTAAATAATGCTATGACAGTTTAAACTTAAAGCTGTACAGGGAAGCTATATTTACAGTGATAAAGATCTAGAAATGTTTACGGGGATTTGTGGAAACAAATACATCAAGGTACTAACGTGACAGAGACACATGAACTAAGCCCCTAAGCCCTACCCCTCGTTCTCTGTGACACAGTGACTTGGATTCTCTCCAGGGTTTTGTCGGGTGGTTAGAGAATGTTTTATCACATTCATAAATAGTAACCTAGTGCCCTGGAAAGGTTAGGGCAGCATCTCCAGCTGTGGTGTGTGTCACTAGGGGGTAAGGCCAAGTTGGACGATCTGGTTCATCATGTCACAAATGGGAAGCATGCGAACTAGCTTTTGGACAGAGCTCATCAAGCTGTCATATTGCCACCCTGTTGTATTTACTTCGCAAACAGTTCATAAAAATTTATAAGGCTTTAAATGTATAAACAAAGAATAAAAGCACCTCGAACGACAGGAATGTTTTCTGCGGCTGCTACTACTTCTGCATAGAACAGTGAGCTCTGCCAGCTCCTTGCTTTATGTGAGGTCAGGCCATGGGCATGTGGTGAAACTGGGTGATCCTCCTGCCTGACCATCACCGTCCACCAAATGCAAGGCCACGTATACGGAGTTAGTAGCCAATCTTGCTGTGCACTACACTTTCTTTGTTCTTTTAAGGGATTTAAAGCTTGGTTTATTTTTACTCATCTATGTGGTTTCTGTTTATACATCTTTATAAGAAAGACTTTACCAAAGATAAATGAATGTGATGGTATATCTCATAGGTTTTAAATAATTGGTTCAAAATACTTGTGGCAGGAATAGGATCTTGGGTTGTGACTTTCACCAACATGTTGATTCTATCTAGTGGCACAAATGCCAGAACCAGACAGCCTGTACTGAGACCATGAGTGGAGAGGCCCTTGAAGTAGTCTGGAGTCCTTTGTCTAAAACAAGGCAGGATGCAGGGATCCTGTGAAGAGAAATCCACCTGTTGATAAGACAGGCACTTTTTCTCTGCAAACATTTTAATGATCTCTTACCTTCAGTTCTGGGGGACAGGTTAATTGTGTCACTGCAGATCTCAAGCCTGCTTTTCTAATTTAAACAATTTTTAGGTTCATTAATAGTTCGGAGTCTGCATAAGAATGGAACCTCTGTGATGCTGTTCAGTTGTTATAGGAAGGATATGTTACATTAGTGGCCTTATAGGCCCTAAAAGTTCCCCTGACTTTAAAATTTAGAAATCACATTTATTAAATCTCATAAGAAGTCATCTTTATTTTGTATAAATACATGCTAACTTGTTTACCTTAATCATGTAGCAAAATTTTAATCTTTATAATTTAGGTGATTTTAGTATGTCTCTATGGATCAGATGATGATATGGCAAAAATCTTCATTATTAAGTCATTTGAGAGCATTTAACACATGCAAAATTAACATGTTAAAGATTAAATAAAAGAAAGGTTAAGAAATGTTCTGTTTAATTCACTATGTTTCACAAGCTTTTTACTATTTTGAAATCCCCCTCAAAGAAGAGCAATTGCGAGTTCCAACTAGCACGAGTCACTAAATAGCCTGTGACAGGTTCCACAATAAATGACTTGTGATTGATGGGAAGTCTCGATGCTTAGAGATTTATGGCAGATGCAGTATTGGAGTGTTTCTCTTTCATCACTAATATTGTCCAATGAAGCTAGTAGCTTAGCAAATGGCTTTGCTCAAAAATAATTGCAATTGATAACACTGATGGTCTGTAGAGTTTGTAAAAGTATTACCCTCTGGGGAGAGTTAGAGAAAAAGAATATACTTTTAGGTAATTTGATGAGTTCAAGGAATTTAAAAAAAGACGCTTTAACAATTCACCCTTTACAAACAAATATCAAGCCCACCACATTTATGAAAGGAAGTTTATTGAGTAGTAGAAGCAAAAGTTTTTGTGGGAAAAGCAAAAACTAAAAGAAGAATAAAATCAGGCCCTCTGGAAGGTAGACTATCAAGAGACTTCGGAATCAGACAAAATCTTAATTCTTCCACACGCATTTGGTGTAACTTTTGGTCACTTATTCCCTTTAAATTTATCCTTCTCCCACACTCACCAATCACAGAAGTCATTGCCTCTCGGGTGTAGATGGGAGGGGTGGTGAACCAGTGGTCACATCTGGATCTTTATAGTTAAAGAAGTTCCTTCACATGGAAACATGAGGAGTGGAGAGTATTTGTTACCCCTAACTGAGAAACACATGGTCTCTGTTCTCCTGAACCTTATTATGACGTCAAAAAGTTGCACTTGGGTCACACTTAAATTCATTAATAAAGTGCCAGTACAATAATTTTTTAAGAGACCAAATTATTATACTAGGGAACTCAATGCAAAATATTGATTTTTGTCTATTTTAAAATGCTATATTATTTCTAATAAAATAAAACCTTACAGTGTTCTAATTCAGAATTTTAATAATTGAAATAGGGACTAATCTGAAATGTGCTTCTGTTTCATTTATGAAGAAAAATTTTTCTACAGATTAGTGGCACTAGAAAATTCACAAGGGAGGGTAGCTGCTTTAGATAATAAATTTTGCAGACCATTTCAGTTTCTCAGATGAGTTGCTAATGAGTATTCAAGTGTTATGTTTAGAATGGACTAATTTTCAGATCTTGGTTACCTAGAATTACCTGTATTTTACACATTGTATGGGTTTAACCTATCAAATCCTTTTGTATTTGGAGCTAATATTATTTAAACTAAGTCTGTGGCGAGTCTGTACCTAATACATAATATCAATAATGCTGAATTAACAAGTGCTGTCTTGATCACTTATGCTTGTTTATCTTGAGTTGATAGTTTGTTACTTGTAGGTAGATGGTACTGTGTCTTTGTCTTCCTTTTCTTCCCATAGTACCTAGATGATTGCTAAGTATAAAATAGACTGATAGCTGTATCTTATTTAGTTGTGTAAAAAAAAATTGGTGGGTTTTTAATGTGGAAAAGTTATTAAAGTTACCTTTGACCTCAGAAACAGGAAATGGAAAGGTTTTGTGAAATCTTAGACATGCTACCGGTTGAATTTTTTTTTTAATCACCAAATAGCGTTTCTTATCTTTACCTGTATCTTCTTTCAATCAACATAAAAGTCTTATAGTCTTGAAAATTGACATTTCAATAAAAAGGAGGTATTGGGATTGAATTTAAATCGAAGCAGTTACACACCATGTACATGAGTCTTTTAACCACCCATTGCACTAGTGTATCCACCAGTGCTCATGTGAAATGGGTATGAGTGCACAGGTTTGAGATATTGGACAGACATATTTGAATCTTGGATGCATCATTTACTTGCTGGGAGACACAGAACAAATTCATTTGGGGGCTTTACATGAGAATCACACCTACATCACAGGGTATTAATAATTCAGGGAACTGACATAAAGTATCTGACATATGGTGCCTGCCATGCGGTAGGTGCTCAGTAAATGTTAGGCCTCTATCTTCTGTTTACATTTGATTGCGAAAGTGACCAAATTCATTTGACTTTAATTGGATATCTTTTCTGATGGAATAAAAGAAAGTGATGTGTCCTTCAACTCTGATAAGTTATTCTAGAGAAATATCTTTCTGATATGATTAGAAAATTGCATCACCTTTACTTACACAACATCCTTGGTTTTATCAGTTCAAAAATAGGGTAAGGGTGCGGTTGATATCAACATATTTAGATCATTAGGGGTTTATCTTTGGAAGGCCCACAAGAGTAAGAAAGGAGCATCAGATAAGAAGCTAATTCTGGCAGTTGTGCTTGGGGTGGTAGAAGAAACCAGCGGGAGGCTTTTCCAGCAGTCCAGGTGAAACCCTAAAGCAGAGGAAAAGGAGCAGATTTAGAGACATTCAGACATCGGATGGGCCAACTCTAATGACTGTTTCGATTATGAGGAAAGGGAGTGATTAATGAAGAAGACAGGAATCGTAACATTCATGGGTCACATGACTGCCTTGATAGTGGTGCTACAGTCTAGACTAGGAGATGCAAGAGGTAGCAGGATTTATAGGATAACAAATTCCCTGTTGGACACAGTCTGAGGCACTGGGGTTATCTAGGTGGAATCCTCTGGGAAGGAGAGGGGGATATTCCGGCAGGGCAGAGTTTTAAGACCAGAAAGGAGTTTGGGCCCCCTTCTGCTTTATATAGCTGAGCGTTTCCACTGGGACAGCCAGTGGGACCGTCTCTGAGGGGCAAAGAGCTGGAGAAGAGAAGAGGGCTGGAAGTGGAGCCCTTGCAAGGGCGAGAAGAGGAAATGGTTATAGGAAGAGAAAAATCAGACCCTGTATGTAAATTTAGAATCCAGGTTTTGCTGTGGTGATTTATGCATGATGGGTTTCCCTAAAGAAATGGGCGAGTCACCCATTTGGAACCAAAAAGCCAAAGCTGGAAAGAACTGTGGTGTTCTAACTCAGTTCTTCTGCATTTGATGGACAGATGGATGGGTCGCCATTTCCTCAGTCACCTCCTAGCAGTGCTTTCTCCAGTCGCTGTCCCTAGTGGTGCTGTGTACCCAGGCCACACCACACGTTCACTCTAACCTTCAAAGTGTTGCAGTTAGCTCTGGGGAATAGGAGATACTGAACACTCAAAATGGCGGCATAGAATTAAAAATTGTTTTCACCTATCTTTAATATGAGTGTTTCAGTAAGTTACAGTTAGAGGGCAGGACCTAGGGCACATGTGAAAACTGTGTCTGAATCTTCTAAATAATTTTTTTTTTTCTGAGTGGGAGTCTGACTCTGTCGCCTGGGCTGGAGTGCAGTGGCATGATCATGGCTCACTGCAGCCTCCAACTCCTGGGCTCAAGTGATCCTCCCACCTCAGCCTCCCGAGTCACTGGGACTACAGGTGTGCACCACAATAGCTGACTTTTTTATTTTTTGTAGAGACGAACTCTCATTGTGTTGCCCAGGCTGGTCTTCTAAGTACTTTTGGGGGATACTAAAACCAAGCAGATTGTTCTTTGTTAAATTTTTTTTCAAAACTTTTTTCTTTTTATTGTTGAACTTGGATCAACGTTTTAGCTATTAGATTATCTAGTTTATCTAGCTTTAAACTGTGACTGTGGGTAAGTTGCCTAAATCTCCTAGATTTCATTCCAGGACATGGCCAATAAATGCTATGGTGTGTGGGAAGCCCCTTTGATAATACTTGGTATGTATTAGTGGTCAGTAAGGTATAGTTATTGTTATGAAGAGGAGGCAGGAGGGAGAAATACTCCAAAGTAGTGGGTAGGCATTGGAAGTGAGAGGAAAGTGATTAAAGACAATGAGGAGTATGCACACAGTGAAAATGTTTATTATCAGAAAAGTGAATGGTATAAGAGGAAGAAAGTGGAACATGATGGTATTTGGGGTTGAAGGATGAATGGAGGCAGGGTGAGAAGACTCTGGAACGTAAATTGGTCTAGCAAGGGTGGTGTCTACACCTGATAGATGTTTGGGATCCAAGGCATACCTACCTTAGAAAATTTGTTGAGTGCTCTGTGCTCTAATTGTTTTGTTTGCTTTGGGTTAGTTTCCTGAAATCAGACGTAGTTGGATGTGGTGGAAATGGTGATAGGAGGAGGGAAAGTAGTTACAGCCTTGTGTTGGATTTAAAAGATTGTCAACTTTGGAGTCTGAAAACCAGCGCTAAGGAAGCATGAAAATGTTGAAACTTAGAAACCAGTGGCTTAGTAATGTTAATCTTGGAAAGTGAATTATGAAAGTCAATTTTTCTAACCGCAGAAAACAAAAAGAGGCAGACAGAGCTCAAGGGAAAACACAGGGGATCCAGGGGAAAGTAGCTGAAAATTGATGTGAGTTGAAAAGCAATGTTAGTGCTTTTTATTCATCCAAGAGATGTCAGGGTGGGTAACACTTTGCTTTCCAAACTCTGGACATCACAGATGAGGCAGGGAGATGGTTTCGGGATGTGTGTTAGGACAACAAACACCTGCGTCCTTCCCCTCCCAGCCATACCTCACTGCCTCATATCTATTGCAAGGGTCTCTGGCTCCCTCTCCCCATCCCCCAAGAACATCTCAGTAAAATTGGTGTGAACCAACATAAAATTGCCAACTTTTAATTCTGGTAAGTGAGTGCTTTTTTACAGAAGTATCATCTACTGCCGCCATCACTGCATTAATAGAGAGGACATTTAACACATGTACGAACACAAACACAAGCAAAAGGGAAGAAGAGCATAATAAAATACTTTTTAGTCAAGTAAAGTTATCTTTATTAACAGTTTTCTACGTTGTCTTGTTTTTCCTTCTTTTTATTGTGGAGTGGGGAAATAATTGCGCACATAAGCGCAGATCTACTGACCAGAGCTTGGAAGTTATTGGCCCAGCTTCAGGGTGGACCAGATCAGGACTGCTTGGGAGACAGGAATCCTGTCACCTCCACTGCTACAAACCCAGGGCTGAAAAGACCAGCCCTTTTCCCCCCTGACAGCTTGGTGGCCCCAAGCCAATTTAACAAAAGGCTCTTTGTTGCCAGGAATTTTTTTTTTCTTTTTTTTTGAGAGTAGGTTGGGTCAAAGAGGGAGTAAGGATGCAAAGGATAAAAGGTAAACACTATAACACAAGAAGGTGAAATTTTAAAGACTTACAGTGATTAAGTGCATGCGCCTTTAAGCTGTATGGGCGAGAACGTTTTAGACTCTAGCATAAAGGAATAGGATATGGTATCACATTGGGAATAATGTCTTCCTTCATCATTTGTTTGTTCTTAAAACGAGTCTTTTATGAGGTGTGGAGCTTTAAAGAAGCCGGTTTTGCTATTCCTGTGAGAATTGACTCCATTATTACAAAATATAAATGTGGTAGACATGTTGATTTTTAACAGAAAAATGTACTAATCTGAACAGATCATTAAGAGTCTGCCTCATCAGGGCATGTGTTACTCGAACAGATATTAAAAACTTGGTATGGCCTTGACTTGTCAGTAGGGAAAGGGATAAAAAGGTAAAATGTGGAAGGAGAATGTGCACTGTGATTCCTTTATTATAAAAAAGCTTACAGGTGACTTTTTTGGATACATTTTGTAAATTTAGAATTATGTTATATTAGCAGCTTAATATTTGGAAGCATTTACTTTTAAAAATTGGTTTAATTTGTATGCATTCTTAATATATTAACTCTGGGCTTATAAGTTTTAGGGTTGCACGTTTTAAAGTTACATGTCTGAACTGGGTGCCGTGGCTCACACCTGTAATCCCAGCATTTTGAGAGGCCAGAGTAAGAGGATAGCCTGAGCCCAGGGATTCGAGACCAGCCCGGGCAACTTGGTGAGACCTCATCTCTACAGTAAATCAAAAAGTTAGCCAGGTGTGGTGGCACGTGCCTGTAGTTCCAGCTACTTGGAAGGCTGAGGCAAAAGGATCGCCTGAGCCCAGCAGGTCAAGGCTGTGGTGGCCATGAGTGTGCCACTGCCCTCCATCCTGGGCGACAGTGAGACTCTGCCTCAAAAAATAAATAAAGTTACATATCTGCTGTTGGGGAAGCTATTGATTTAGAAACACAGATCTGAACAGAATGTAAAGGAGCTGATCAATTACTCATTCCCCTCAGTATAGACTGGCCACGTGGCTCTTGGCAGCCATGTCAGCTCTCTTAATCTCAGTCTATAACCGCATGTACATATGTATGTATGTATGTGAGTGTAGTTTTAGCCGAATTTTCAGTCCTGAGTTTGACTTAGAAATCAGCTTTTACTCCTGTAGGATTTCTCATGGTTGCAGTCAGACAGTGGTAAGTGTGGTATTTCTGGCATCTTTGATAGTCCTGGCCCTCTGAAGACTCTCAGCAGTGTCCACACTGATCATTCAGCCCAAACAATTGCCCAGCCACAGGGTGGACAGGGAACACTCTGTTTTCTCAGTTGGATGGGGTGTTCTTCAGTAGTGTGCCAAGCAGAGTTTGTCACTCACTGAGGGGCAGCTCCTGGAGGCCCCCTGCCTTGGCCTAGGTCACATCACTATCCCTTCCCAGACCCTTGCCTACATGTACTCTTAAGCATCATGGGAGACTCACACAGAAGGAAGGGTAGTCACCTCATGTATGCAAGGAAACTGTTAGGTGTCTCTTGCTAACAGCAGGATGGCGTCTTCATGAAGCAGTTTGGGCTGAGTGGACTTATTCTCTGCCCCCTCTCTCTTACCCACCAAATTGCTGCTGCTGATAGCCAGAAATTGAAATGCTCATGTAAGTTGAGTAGAAGTTTATCCATTATACATAAGTCTTTTCTAGCAAATCTACTCAGATTACGTATATGACTTTCAGATTTTGTTCTCTAATACATTTTGTTCCCTAATTATAAATGCATCTCACCATTGTTCCCTAATTATAAATGCATCTCACCCATTCCTCATGTTATCCACCAAAGATTGCTCTTCAGCAGCCATTTTGCAGTCCTGTGATGAATAAACTGCCCTTGTTGTGACATTCTAACGTATTTGTTACGAACTTTGCCTTCTTGGAGCTCTTTTTAATATAACCATGCAGTCATCATATTCTCCAGTGAGAAGGCCATTAGAATTTTGGAGTCACGTTATTTATGCATGGGAGTAGAATTGCTGGGATGTAATGTTTGAAAGTTTTGTTTTGCATGGAGTTTCTTGTGTTGATAGAGTGTAGAAGCTAGTCATGCTTGTGCAGTGAACATACTTGAGTGATACTCCTGTGGGAACCCCAGATACCAACAGTTTGAAGTAAAAGTGGGAGAACTGAGCATTCTTGAGTAAAAGTCTCAGGCCATACTTGTTTCTCATCCCCGTTGTAATAGCATCCACTAGGACTAACAAGAGAGTCTTTGAAAACACCCATCACTTTGGTATGGTGGTATAGATAGGGAGGGCCAAAAAGAGAAGCAACGAACTCAATAATTACATTTAAGGCTAATGATCTGGTTTGTGGGTAGTATAAACGCCTCATTTTTCTCCTGGTTCACCTAACACTGATAACAAAGCTCCTTAGTACTTGTGCCAGAGGGTGGACTTGGGAAATGAGAGAACAGCACTCATGTCAATCAGTTTAGCTTCTCATTAGTAACTCTAAAGAAAACATTGTGCCAAAGAGGCCAGAACCACAGAAAAGGAGGTAACTTGTAGTTCACCGTGTCTGTCCACCATTATCATAGAGGGGGAACACGGAGAAGCACCTGGCATGTGGGAAATGGATGAACTGAAATGATATCTTTTTTGAGGAGGAAATAAACCTTTAAAAAGAAAAATATGGCTGTGGTGGCGCACATCTGTAATTCCAGCACTTTGGGAGGCAAAGGCAAGAGGACTACCTGAGCCCAGGGATTCGAGACCAGCCTGGGCCACTTGGTGAGACCGCGTCGCTACGATAAATCAAAAAATTAGTGGGGCATGGTGGTGCATGCCTATAATTCCAGCTGCTTGAGAGACTGAGGTGGAAGGAACTCCTGAGCCCAGCAGGTCGAGGTTGTGGTAGCAGTGAGTGTGCCACTGCGCTCCAGCCTGGGTGACAGAGTGAGACTCTGACTTAAAAAAAAAGAAAAAACTCAGTTATATCAGTCCTAAAATAAAGGCAAGTCTTTGTAAAAGGAAAACAAAGTCCAAAGTGAACATATTTGCCTCTCCTGCTAGCAGTGCCATTTCAAGCCTTAAGGAGTAATTACTTGAGCAAGATGGAGCGAGCACGCTTCATGCTGCCTCTCCCACGGCGTATACTGTGGACCCTGGACCTGTGCATGGAGCAGCTGTCTGAGGACTCTGAAGAGTAAGTGGTAGCAGGCACACTGGGCGAGGAGATCAGAACTTGAAGTACCATCAGCTTCTTAGGAGTCCCCTGTTCTCCCACCCTCTGGTGTCATCTGGCACAGACTCAAAGGTAGCCCCAAATCCTGTAGGTCACACCAATGTGGACAGAAAGATCTTCAAGAGAAGCCCTCGTTTTCTGACATGAGGAGCAGGAAAAGGGACTCCTAGCTTCAGAGTGAGCGAGGGAAGTCACTGTGTTCTTTTTCTCCTTTTCGAATCCATAGTCAGTCCTGCAGAGGCACTGTAGCAGTCAGGGCCGGGCAGGCGTCCCATGATGGGGGATCTTTTTTCTGATTAGAGAACCGTGCTCCCAAGAGCTTTTTTCATTTTCCTGTCCTCCCACCACTTGGCACCAGACTGAGATGCAGTTGTTGGAAGTACATGGCTGAACAAGGCAACTAAAGCTCTAGCATTCTGGCATAAGGACATGGTGAACCCGCATGAAAGAGGCCCCCCGGGGAACTTGACTGTGTTGGGGAGATCACAGAGAGGATCAAGAGAGGTATTGCATAAAATATTGTGCGAACTCCTGGACTCACTTCTGAGCTGTGCGTGTTTGGATCTGACTCTGAGCAGCGTTACAAACCCTTTGAGAGCTGAAATACGAATCACACCACCATGCAGGTCCAAGACTGACCACTGAATGGTATACACGTTTGACAGACCCAGATAGAGTTGTAAAGGTTTTGAGCACGGAAGTGACATTCACCTGGCAGGAGGTGATTTGGAAATTGCAGCCTGAACTTAACTATGTTGATCACGTGCTTAAAGAAGAAAAATTGTCCTTAGCCTTTAAAGACTCAGACTTTCATAGCATAATAATCACCATTACTCAAAATTATTCATCATATGAAGAACTAGGGTAATCTCAGTTTGTATGTGAAAGGACAGTTAACAATTGCAAATACTGAGGTGTCACAGATGTTAAATTATCAAAGACTTTAAATCAGATATTCTAATCATGGTCCCACAAATGTGGGAATAGGAGGTATAATGCAGAACCAAGTGGAGATTTTAGAACTGAAATATATAATAAGCAACTGAAAATTTATAGATGGGCTCAATAACAGAATGAAGATAATAAAAGGAAGAATCAGTGGACTTGACAGTAGATCAGTAGAAATTATTCCATCTCAACAGCCGAGAAAAAAGATTGGCAAAAATAAACAAATTCTGAGATGTTAGGGGCAATACCAAAAATGTCCATCATTTGTGTCATCAAAGTTCCAGAAAGACAGTGGTTTGAAAAAAATATTTGAAGAAATAATGGCTGAAAACTAAAGTTGTTCAAAGACATAAACTTTCAAATGCAGGACGCTGAACAAAACTTTAGAGGATAAACTCAAAGAAATGCATATCCTGACACATAATAAATTGAAAACTAAAGCGAGAAAAAATGCTGAAAGCAAGTAGAGAAAAATGATACATAATGTATGCTAGAACAAGTTGAATTAATTGGTACATTTAACAAGCAGATTTAATTGGTACATTTAAACATGCCAGTGATATATAACATTTATTAGAACAAACTGAATGCGAACTTTTCATTAGAAACCACAAAGGTCAAAATGAAGTAAGTATACAGTGAATATATCTTTCAAATATGACAGTAAAATAATGAAATTCTCAAATAGAAGAACACTAAAATAATTCATTGCCAGAAGACTTGCTCTAAAAAAAATGCTGATTTACAGAAAACAATACCACAGGAAAACTTGGAACATTAAGAAATAAGACTGAGGCGGAAGGATCCCCGGAGCCCAGCAGGTCGAGGCTGCGGTGGCCAGGAACGGCCACTGCACTCCAGTCTGGGCGACAGAGTGAGACTCCAACTCAAAAAAAAAAAGAAAGAAAGAAAGAAAGAAAAAGCAACAATGATACATAACTGGGTAAATATCATTATTCTTTTCTTAAGTTCTTTAAAGTATATATAATGATAGAAAGCAAATATTATAACATTAATAAAGTTTCCCATGTATGTAGATATAACACATACGACAACTGTAACATAAAGGGAAGAGGCAAAGAGATCAGTATGGTAGTAAGATTTACCACTTAAAGTAGTAAAATTCTAAGTAGATTATGAAAAGTTTAGTATATGTATACTGAAATGCAGAGAACAGCGACTAGAAAACACTATATCAAGAAATATAGTAAAACCTCAATGAATGAACTAAAATAGAATACTAAAAATACTCAAATGAAAGAAAGAAAGGAAAACCAGGAGCAAAATGAAGAAGAAACATAAAATAAATAATAAATGGTAAATCTAAATTCCAACATATAAATAATTACCTTAAATATTAATGCCTTAAACATACCAGTTGAATAACAGAGATGTCAGAATGGGTTTTTTTTTTTTAATAACCAAAGGATATGCTGTCTACAAGTAATACATTTGAAATATAATGGGATGAGCAGGTTAAAAGTAAAAGGTAGAAAGATACACCAGGCAAACACTAATCAAAAGAAAACCAAAGTTGGCCATATTGATATCAGAAAAAGTAGATGACGGAGCAAGAAAAATTACCAGCAGTAAAGAGGAACATTACATAAACAAAAATGAGTAAGTTCACCAAGATGACATACCAAGCATGAAAAAGTGTATGTACCTAACAACAGACCCTCAAAGTACATTAAACAGAATAAGACTGAAAATAGAAATGGATAGTCAGTGTTGAGAACTTCAACATAGTTCAATAATTGCAAGAACAAGTAGATAGAAAACCAATAAGAATGTGGAAAAACTGGATATAATATCATCGAACAGCTTGATCTAATTGACGTTTAGAAAATGTTCCTCCCCCAAATAACAGAATATACATTCCTTTCATATGCTCAGGGAATAGATGATACCCTGAGACATAAAACAAACCTTATTACAGTTAAAAGATTTGAAATTACCAAAAGTAGAAATTATCAACAGAAAGATAAGTGATAAATCTCTAAATACTAGAAAATTAAACTACATGCTTCTAAGTAATCCATGAATCAAAGAGAAAGTCTTAGAGAAAGCAAAATATATTTTGAAGTTAACAAAATTGAAAATACACTATATCATAATTTGTGTGATGCAACTAAAGCAGAGCTTAGAGGGAAATATTTAGGGCTAAATGCTCATATTAGAAAGAAAAAATATCTGCAATGAGAAATCTAACCTTGCACCTAAAGGAACTAGAAAAAGAAAAGCAAAGTAAGTCCGAAGCAAGCAGAAGGAAGGAAATAATAAAGATAGGAGTAGATGTTAATGAATTTGAAAATAAAAATAATGGAGAAAACCCAGTGAAATCAAAGACTGGTTCTTTAAAAGTAACAGTTGAGTTAGAAAGTCTTTAGCCAGATTGAAAAGGAAATAAGACACATATTACCAATATGAGGAGTGAAAAGGGGTATATCACTATACTCCCCACAGTAGTAGAATAAATAAATATTACAAATAGCCTATGTACATAAATTTAACAATTTAGACAAAATGGACAAGATCCTAAGAAGAACAAGCTACTAAACTCATCAAGAAGAAGTAGATTGCACGAATAGTTCTATTTCCTTTCAATAAATTAATTTATTGTTAAAAGTTTACAAAAAAAAAGAAACCCTAGTAAAACAAAAACTCCAAGTTTGGATGGTTCCACTGGCGAATACTGCCAAACATTTGTGGAGGAAATAATACCAATCTACATGATCTCTTTCAAAGAAAAATGAAAGAAGAAGCAACACTTACCAACTCTTTTTGGAAGCCAGCACTATCCTGGACTATCCAGCACTATGCCCAAACCATACAAAGATAGTACAGTACAAGAAAACTAGAGACCCATATCTCTTATGGTGGATGTAAAAATCCTCCAAAAAATATTTGCAAATGGAACCCAGCAGCCAAAGAAACTCCCTTATGCTGTCCCTTACATAATTCTAATTCCCCCAAACCACTGATACGTTCTTTGTCCTTGTTATTTTTGCCATTTCCAGAATCACATAGCATATAACCTTTTGAGACTATTACATGTACTAGGAATGGGACTGCTGGGTCATATAGTAAGAATCTATTTCACTTCATAAGAAACTACTGAACTGCTTTCTAGACTGGCTATACAATCTTACGGTCCAACTAACAATGCAGTTCTAGGAGCTTTTTTGGTACATTTCCTGGATTTTCTACATGGCTAATGAGTCAGTTTGTTCATAGGAATAGTTCTATTATGGCTTATAAGCTTTTCATTTCTTTTTCTTGCCTTAATCCAATGGATAGAAATTTCAATATGATGTTGAATAGGAATGGTGAAAGTGTACATTTCTGTCTTGAACCCAGTCTTACAGGGATGCAATTCTTTCACCATTAAGTATGTTGTTAGCTGCAAATTTTTGTAGATGTTCTTTATCAGGTCAAGAACACTGCCTTCTATACCTAGATTGTTAAGCACTTTTAACATGAATGTATGCTGGATCTTGTACTTTTCTCTGAATCAGTTAGTATTATTATGTGGTTTTTTTATTCTGGATTCTTCTGTATCTGACTGTAACCTGCTTATGATGGTGATGAGACAAACTACATGTGTGTTAAAACTGATAGTACTTGTGGCCAGGCACGGTAGCTCATGACTGTAATTCTTGCACTTTGGGAGGCCACGGCAGGAGGATTGCTTGAGCCCAGGAGTTCAAGACCAGCCTATGCCTAGGGACCTCGGTCTCTACAAAAAATTAGCCAGAGGTGGTGGTGCATGACTGCAGTCCCAGCTACTCCGGAGGATCACTTGTGCCCAGGAGTTTGAGGCTGCGGTGAGCTGTAACGGTGCCACTGCACTTCAGCTTGAGTGACAGAGTGAGATCCAAACTAAAAAACAAAAACAAAGGAAGCATCACACTTGTACATCAAAAAAGGCCTCAATTTTGTACATATTAGTTTTAAAAATTATGTTAAAAATAGAGGTTTTCATGGTAAAAGTGAATGATGCCTGATTTTCTTATGATTGCTTATTGATTAACCAGATCAGTTCTAATAGAACTTTGAGATGATGGAAATGTCCTGTATCTGCTCTAATATAGTAAATAATACTAGCCACATATAGCTATTGAGTACTAGAAATAGAGAAACTGATATTTTAATTTCACTGAATTTAAATTAAATAGCCATTCATGGCTGGTAGCTGCTCTATTGGACAGCACGAATGCAGATGTTTATATAATCACTGTGACCCAGACAAGCAAAGAACTTCTATTTTTATTCAGTCGTTATAGAGCAATGACAGAGAGCATGACAGGTTTTTGTATTTTGACATCAGAATTTTATGACTCTTTCTGGTTGTTCAAACACGCTATTGATGAAGATGTGGGATCTGGCTTCCGTGAGATGATGTACAGGGGTGATACTGAGGACTGACGTGATGAAAGTTGGAAATATCGGTGATGCATCAGTGGAAGTTCCTGATTGTGATACTAAAGCTGTAGAGGAAATCAAAGCCCAAATAATGTTGTCGTTGTTGTTGTTGTTAAGTCATCAAATACTGACTGTTATAGGTACCGAAAATATAGTGGTGAGAGGCTAGGTCCCCTTCTCATTCTAGCCAGTAGAGTTAGAGATGACATTAGGAGTCAGTCCCAGGATGTATTGAGCTGTCAGGAAAGAGCTTGTGGAATCAAAACATGTGTTTTGGGTGGCAGCCTGCCCCTTCTTATGGCTTCTGCTGGGTCCTGTAAGAGCACACATTCAACCTGGTCATGCTGAGTTCAGCTTTGTGATGAGAGTGTTTGGCCAGTGTTCTGTACTTTACACTCCGTCTGGACTTAGTTTGGAGTAATCTTTTTTCCCTCTTATTCACAGCCTGTTTTTTTTTTTGGAAGTATTGTGATACCTTCTTTTCATGTGTGTTTACTTTTCATTCCTCACTTAATTGGAAGCACCTTGAGGTCAGAGGTTAGTTCTATAGCTATGTCTGCTTTTTAGAAGTATGGCAGCCTTTGCAGCCTTCATATTTTTTCTCCTGATTTTATTTCACAGAGGAAGAATGCAACCCACAGAGAGGATAACTTGGTCATAATTAAATAAGCCAGTGATAAAGTAATTCAGTTTCTCAGCTCTTTGACCTTATAACTAATTCCAGCTCAAAGGACTCTAGGACTCAGTGGTGGTATATCTTTAAAGCAACAGAAACACCGATGATAGTTTTGAAAACTAATTAAGAAATACCATTTTCAGGGTGAATTTTCAGATGTAGTTGTTGCTTTTCAAATTGGGGGCATATTTGCCCTAAGGGATTGGGGCCATACACTGGCAGGTTTATACAACCTCAAGGTAAATGTGGATGATCTCCCTAAAGGGTCAGTTCACTTGTAAATTATAAAAAGTAGTGTTGAATAGTTTTAAATATAAAAAGTTTTACATTTTTACTATCAGGGCAGGCAGGGATCTTTTACAGAGTAGAATGCCTAACTCGCTTGAATTTTATGGAGTCTTCACAATAGAATCTTATTTTTATTCCCCTGCATGTTGTGGGTATCCTTGGGCATACCATCGTTATCCTTTGCAGTTGAAATACTAGATAGAAGTGTCTGTGATGTACTCAGGTGTGTCTTAACCCAGTAAGTTAGAAACAAATAATCTATCAATCTAAATGCTATTGTAACAAAAGTATAATGGAGAAGGGTAACATTTCATTTTCCATGCTTGCTCATTGTTTTCTTCCTGTTTAGTATTAAAACAACGAATTTGAAATCCGTTTTTTGTTTGTTTGTTTTTTTGACTCAGAGTCTCACTCATTGCCCAGGCTGGAGTGCTGCAGCACACTCACGGGCACCCCAGCGTCAACCTGCTGGGCTCTGGCGAGCCTTTCACCTCAGCCTTCCAAGTAGTCAGAACTACAGGCACATGCTACCGCACCTGGCTAATTTTTAATTTATTTATTTCCAAGTTGCCCAGGCTGGTTTCAAACCCGCGGGCTCAGGCAATCCTCTCGCCTTGGCCTCCCAAAGTGCTGGGATCATAGGCTGAGCCACCGAGCCTGGCCTGAAATCTAGTTTTTTAATGGAAAAATCACAGGCTCTCAGTTTTTCTCATTTCACTTTCATCTTTCTCTTCCTTGTCTTCTTTGGACGTTGATTAGAAGAACCAAGGGCAGAAAAATAATTTATACTACAGTGTAGTGTGAAAAATCAAATATCTGCATGCTTACTTTTAAATTTCTTAGCCAAAGTGCATCTGGAAGAACCTTAGAGTTTACTTTTCTTTTAATATATTTTATAAGGTGTTGTGGAATCATGGAGAGAATCTAGAAATCTAAGTGCTTGTTCTGGTTTTGCTACTAGCTCTTGATGACCTTGGGAAAGTCGTCTTCCTCCTTTGGGCTCTAGGATTATCTTCGGTTAAATGATAATGTACCAGATGACTTCCCAAGTCTCCTCCAGCTCTAAACTGCAATTGTTCTGTGTTCCTAATGCTTAACAGTGGACCTGATCCAAAGACATTTGAGAATTTGAATAGGTAACAATAATCATGTTCTTCATTTCATGTTCATATTGATCTCTCAAATACTTGCCAGGATACCAAGTGTACTTGTTCTTTAAATATTTTATTTCCTTGCATGTACATAAGTCCCCTACATATAAAACCTTCAAGTCGTGAACTTTCAAAGATGCGAACATGCATTCAAATGTCCAGTCATGTAAGTTAGTTCGTGTTGTCTGGTATATATTGTCACATGCTATACTATAAGATTTAAAATGTTTTTAATTATTTTTTGTTTTTAATGCAACATTTGTGTGAAATGTATTATAAGCCTATTACAGTACAGTTCTATATAGCCGATCGTCTTAGTTGGGTACCTAGGCTAACTTTGTTGGACTTGCAAACATATTAGACTTATGAACAGGCTCTCAGAAGAGAGCTTATTTGTATATAGGGGACTTGTTGTACAGTGTTGCATCTTATCCAGCTTTAACTGAAATCATTTCCTCCACCATTACAACAATGCACTTAATTCAGTAAATCCTGGCCCTAAAGACCCTGAAAACTTTGGAACTTTCTGGTTTTGAAACTACTTTTGTTGAATTTTTAATTTGTACCTTTTTATCAGTTTTTGCGCAACCAGGAACGTCTGATCTGTTGTGGGCACTCGGGGATTTTTGTTGAGAGGATTTTTCTTCTTCCCTTTATTTCTCAGTTTGAATGAATATTCTACCCTGTGCACGGCTCCAAATGTCAGGCTACTACTATAGCACAGAGTCTTTTGGTTAGATTCTGGGCAAGTAGTGTTACGTCCATTGTGATACTTCAAGAAATGCATTTCCAATAATGTCCTAATATGTTAGGAAATGTTGGGCAGTACTTTTGTGAAATTGAAAAATATCTCCTATCTTCACTTCTCTCTGCTCCCTCTATAAGCACTCTACATCTTGTTCAGGCTCCCATAACAGGCTTTTCACCCCATTTCAGTAACTCTCTTCTCTCTTTGGGGACATCCTATACCTCCTCTGTCACCAGAGTAACCCATTCAACATCAGTAACATCACTCCCTTGTAGAACTTTTCAGTACCTTTCTCTACATATTTAATGTTCTTCAAAATCCTGTTCCAGCCCAACTCACTCTTTGACTTCGTTTCTACCAGTCTCCTTCATAGCTCCCGCCATCCCAGCCAATCTGAAGAGACCACCAGCCATCCTCCAAACACATCTTGGACTCTCTAATCACATTATCTTCAAACTCCTTTGCTGCCTGGAAAGACATGTGTTTCCTCCAAACACACCTTTGCTGCCCATCCTGTGGGGCTTCTTCCTTCCTGAAGCGTTCTCCCATTCCCGCCCCACTTCTTTGACACCTCGTTGTCATATCATAAATAGCCATCTGTCTTTGTTTTGGACCTCTTTCTTTCTCTGCCTTGAATGACAAGGATGGATGTCTATGCCCAACTGCTGGGGTGGGAACTGCGACTTGTTCATCTTTATGCTGACTTCAGCAACAAGTGTGGTCTCTCACGTGTTATATTTTGTACATGTTTGTAGACTTGAAAGTAGGTTTAGTAGAATATGTTACAGACCAGGATTGTTTTCTCCCCTATTGGTCAGTCTTTCAAAGGGGAGAGAATCTCAGCGTCACAGCCTGCTGAGTGGTGACGGGAGACAGAGAAGTCCCTGGGGAAGCCACTTGTGATTATATTGTCAACATCCCTTCCCTCCTGCGGGCTGCCCCAAGCTTATACATGTTTTTGGAGAATAAAGGTGCCATGCTTCTTAGGGAGGAGACTTACTAAGGACTATGACAAATGCTGAGTGAAATTCATTGCACATAGATGGTGGGTCTTTTTCTCATCCATTAAAGACTGATCTGAATATGACGTTGGGCTACTTCTTGCCTCCTGGTCCTCTACTTCCCACCGTGAGCCCCCAGTCCCAGGCAGGCCTGCCTGATGGTCCCCAACTCCCTCCACACCTCAGTTCATAGTCCTCTCTCCAGGTCATTCCTTCAGCACATGTGTATTAGGGCCTGCTGTTGGCTGGGCGCTTTTCAGGAATACACCTGTAAACACAAAGCATGTGAAAATGCCCTCCTCGTGGGGCTTATGTTCTGACATGCAGGTTGCCCTCTCTCTTTTCTTTCACCTGTCCAGATTCTGGAGCAAGTTTGCCTTTCCCTGGGAGCCATTCCTGACTGCTTTGACCTGGGTTTTTCTGTATTTGGGGGATACCTGTTCCCCCTATTGACAGACACTGCCTTGTCTTCTTTGCTCTTTTTATGTGTGAGTATCTTATCTCCTCAAGTGCATTTTGGCTTCTGGAGGGCAGAGACCATGCCATTTTTTGTGAGAACGTTTGTGTACCAAGGTTCACATCTTGTGTTATATACACCACCTTAAACATGTTTACATTCTCAAACTGATCATAGGACTTTGCAGTTAGGCACCCAATAAGTATTTTAATTGATTAAAGGGTATTAATTGCTCTGTGCTTTGTCAAGTGCAGCAGATCTAAGACCGTGCAAGATCATTAGTCAAGCATTTATTAAGATCCTGCCTATGTCACCGTGTGGCACTGCTACTTAATCCGCTGCCAAGGAAGCAGCCAAGTGCCAGGCACAACCTCTGCCCACACCTTATCAACTGAGCAAATCACCTCTGCGATGCTCTATGTGATGTTTGTAAATCTTTACTGTAACACCGAAGCTGTTATTTAGAGTAAGAAGCACCAGGGTGGGAAGAAGGAGGACTGCTAATTGTGGCTGTGTTTGATTTTTGAGCTTTTCTCTCCATCAGACACTGGTATCTGAATCTCAGTGGGCCTTCCTTGTCTGTCTTTCTTAGTGGGGGCCAATTGGTGTCCATCATAAAACCCGTCTTGCTCTTCATGGGACAGCAAGATGGGCTTGTGCTTATGGTTTGGCCTAATCATTGATGCTCTTTTGCATGGTCACAAAATAAAAGTCCACTGGCTGAGGCTGGAGGGCAGTTGGTCAGGGGTCGGGGAACCAGACAGAGGCAACTTCTACGGAAGAGTCCCAGCCTGTGAACATGCCAAGTAAGCAAATAAGCTTCCATTTACATTTAAAAGTTGAGGTGTAGGTTTTAAACCTTTATTTTGTTTTTGGTGTTCCTTTTATTCGTGAATATTGCTGATTATTCACGAAGCAACACGTGTGATGGTTAAAAACACAGACTCCAGAGCTAGCTGCCTCGAGTTCAAGTCCTACCTCTGCCACTTACCGGTCAAGTGACCTTCAGGAAGGCAGTTTGTCTCTTTTTAAGTGGGGATCCTAGCAGCACTTACCTTATGGGGTCTTTGTAAAGATTAGATGAGTTTCTAAATGTGGACATAGTAGGCTCATATGTAGATGGAAACATACACACTTGGATACCAGAATATTCGAGTGCATTCTCTTGGTACTTTTCCATCTCTTTTCTTCATGTATTTGTTTTTTGTCTTTTTTTTTCCTTTATTCACATAACCTTCTGTAGGTCATCGAAGAAACTTGAGTCCTTGTTAAGAGATTGAACAATGACCTAGAGCTTCCCAGAGACTCTTATATTGCCAGGGCTAAAGCTATCTCTAGATCTTAATTTTTAATACATTTGTTATATAGTTACCTCATTGCATTCCTAAGGTGTGTAGGTACTGACTAGGCATAGTTTCTGACCTTACAGTGATCAGACTGTGCCTGACAGGAATGGACTGAATTAGGTGGATTTTGTTGAATTTCGAAGGAATGACACACCCAAACTCAAAGAGAGTTGACTTAAGGTGAGCTGCTTTGGTAGGAGGCCCTGGTGCGGGGCCCTAGACTCAGTCTCTGGCTTGGATCAGAACCTTGTGATATATCAAATAGGAGAGGAATTTGTATGCTGGAAAGGATACACTTCTGATCAAGTGTAAAAGGTAAAATTGTTGAGGTTTCTAAAAAGCACATCAGTGGTGGTTGTGTGAACCGCATTCTCTGGCGGTTCACAGCGTGACACGTTGGTCCAGAACAGGGAGAGGACAGTGCCACAGGGAGGACACAGCTGGAAGACACCGCATCATAAGAAGCAAACGGATGCACCAGAACTGGGGCAGAGAGGGGAACCCAGGAAAGCGAAGAACGCAAAAAGCACCAGACGGCTAAAGGCATGAAGGAGGTTTTATTTAATAATGTTCAAATTAAGTGTTCCAATCAATCAGTAATTGAGCATACATTCTGCATGCTCACCAAGGGTCCAAGAGGGTAGGCAACCAGAGAAGATCTTGGTTGGGTCCAGGGTGTTATTTGTAGCTAGTGCATGAGTTATCAGACAGAAATTGTTATGCACGTTATAACAATTGTTGAATTGTCATTCAGCTTCCCAGTGACAGAATGGGACTAGTTGTGTGGGCATGCCAGGGGACATCGATTTGGACTGGACTCAAAGGTGGGCCTTCTCAGGAGGGCCTGTGATGGCCCTGAGCTCTGTGGGAAAGAGGTGCTGGAGAACAGGCTGAGTCCCAGGCTGGTGGGATTTTAGCCTAGGAACCGTGCAAGAACCCTTCTAACTCAGAGCTTTGAGACAGTCTTACTAAGAGCTTCAGTACGTTTCGTCCTGCCCATCTTTGGTTGCGCCGATACTGTGTGTGCCCATCGTAGCTTAGCTGCTGTCTTCATGAGGATGGGGGGAGAACTTGCTGTACAAATATCCTCGGCTCCCCAAATTGATTCCATTTCTGAGTACAGGATATTTGATCGCAATCTGTTTGGTTCCTGGGTTGAGACAGCGAGAGGTACCTAGTTTGGTGTTACTTAGTTTGGGAGAGTTTGGGCACCACCGTAGAGCATTCATTCCTCCGTCATCCTTTTCCTGACTCTGTTTTTCTCTGGTTTGTGTGTGATTGCTGATACTCCTCCCATCCTGTCCTTCCGATCTCGACTCCCGCCCCTGCATCCTCCTGAGATGTTTGATGTTCGCGTGTTGCTTCTTGTACTCTAAATAAAGACTAAACATTTTCTCTGTGGTCCTGCCGAAATAAGTTCCTCTGTGTGTCTCTGTGTGTGTAAATACAACATGGGCACATGTCCATGCATGAGTGATTCAGTGCAGGGTTGAAAGTGGTGCACATCATGCATTGAAAAAGGACATCTTTATGCAGATATGGGACTGTTTTTTTTTTTTTGGCCTTGCTCATCTTAGATGTAGGCATTTTTAAGAAAAAGCAGAGGGAGCAGCGACATAAAAAATGCTCCGAGTCTTGCCTCTCGGTGGGTTTGAGTTGTGCTGTGAGTTGGGGAGAAGCTCCTGCTGTGAGCAAGTTCCTGACATAGTGACCTCATTCCCAATGCCGCCGTCCTCGGCAGCTGCTGGCGGGGCGGGCTGCGAGCCTGCCGGCTGTGTCGATGGTGATGAGACCCGGGCTTGCAGAGGCTTGCACGGCAACTGGAATTTATAACAGAGAGCTAACTGCAGCTAAACTTTGATCTGGTGTACAGTAGAACTGCCTGTTACACACCAGAGGGAGATCCATCCTTCATCAAAGAACAGTCAGCCTTAAAAAAAAATAGAAAAATATGTCAGGTCTATAATTACGGACTGGTGAGTGTATGACGCTAGATCCATGCTCGTGTGTGTTCTTCCTTCAAGCATCTGGAGGTATGTGCCCTTTTTGCTGTTTTAAGAATGAAAAGGTCTGAGCTGGTGCTGATGCGTGTGAGGGGGCCTGGCCCCTTGGAGAGGAGGCTGAACCCCGCGCAGCCCCGTGCCGGGGTACGTTCTGACCTAGAGTCTCCACACTGCACAGACAAAGGAGCCTGCAAACAGAGGCTGTAGCTTTTCTTGGAGCGATGACTCATTTCAGTTCACAAAGGATTCTGGGCAGGGTAGTGAGGAGTCAGGTTGGCTGATCCATCCCTATGACTTCACTTTGCAGAGAACAAGCAGAAGAGGAGTGACACTGCAGATTCCCAAGGCACTGCAGTGGGATGTTGCCTCAGCAAGTGGCTGTGATACACGGAATGGGCGTGGGACAGGATTCCAGCTGTTCCATGCAAATAGGATCAAAGTCTGCTAAAAGAGTCCTTTTTTGTCCTCCTAAAAATGTTACAGCACAGTACATTCACAAAGCCTTTTTAAGGTGCTTTTTGCCAGCTTATGAACTGAACTTGTACCAGTATCTCAAGCCCTGAATTGTAAGAAGAGCTGAGCGTTCTGGAATTCATTTTTTAAAAGTAGATCTACGAAGGTAAAGTACTAGATTCCTCCCTCCGTAGCCCATTGGAAATGCTCATGTAGGATATTGTTACTCTCAAGTGTACTCTTTCTTCTTATTACAGATTCTAGGACGTCCGTTTCTGTTACTGGCTCCTTTTTGTGCTGGATGCAACCCTCTAGCATGCACCAGGTTTTAGCGTCAGAGCTACCTGGGGGATGGAGCCAGTCCAGAAAGGGTCAGGTAGGTTTCCCTTGCTTTTATTTCACGAGTCGTTGTATGCGAGGAAAGACGGCAAAATGTTGACAACCTCTGTGATGAGGTTGCAGGGTATTCTGAAACGGTCGTCCTGTTCTGCTGCCCTGCATCCTCAGTCTTAGGGCATCCAGATAGCACATGGTAGGCGGCCCTCACATGCAGCCTCACCAGCATGAGTCATCCCAGAGCCCCACATCAGGACCGAAAAGCCAACAGCTGTAGGATTTGCAAATAGGAAATAATTAGACTGCCTCAGATTCCCCTCAGCTGTATATCTCTCACACGCGTGCCTCTGAAGGAGGCACTCAGTAAATATTATTTAGATTTTTTTCTCCTCAATTAATATAGAGTGCCTGAATTTTTGTGTGTTCTTTGGCCTGTTAACCTACCTACAGTGCACTATAATTCAAGAAAGCCTGATTTATATGCCCAGGGACTGTATCCAAGACTAACATCATATTGAGCCTGCTATTAACTACTAAGGAAGTAAGCATATTTCATCATAGTCTGCTTTAGGATTCAGACTGTGACAGAGCTGTTTTCTTATAACATCCATGGGCTTTTCGCACAAAAGCTTAAAAAAAAGAAAGAAAGATAGTGACATAGTGAATTTTGGTCCTCAAAAGCACATCATGTGCTTCATTTCGAAAGCAAAATTTGGCACAACTAAAAGTATGGTTTTACCACTTCATCACATATATGGTTTTAGCACTGTGTTATTAAGGGTGTTTCTGAGAGTGTTGAATTCCTTATGTAATTGGTAAGAATAATTAGAACACTTTTTTAACAATGCAAGCTCTCTGTTGAATAGGCCCCTTGAACTTCTTTCTCTTTGTGGCCACATTCATTCCATAGCTCACCCTTTCATAGAAGAAAAGAAGGCATGTTTCATTTCTTCATTTGTCAAAGGAGTCTCTTCTTATACAGAACACTTTGCATCTTTAGAACAAAGTTGAAAAGTTGAGTCAGTTTTAAAGGATGTTTGGTTGGGAAAAACACAAGCATAGTATGTTGTCATGATAGTTCTGGGATATCCCCAAACCCAACCATTCCATTCATCCTTAAAGATGCTATTCAAAAATCTCTCTCCCACAGAAAGTTCTCCTTGACTGCCCCAGCAGGAGATCATTTCTAGGTCCTGAAAACTTCTGTTATAGAGTTAATTTTCTAGTCATTCATATGTTTTCTTGTTATAGCCCTTCTAAAGATGCTTTAACAGGAATGTGAATGTTTTATAATGACTGATATTTTCACTCATGTATATCTTGTGTTCCTTAAATTGGAAGCTCATTGAAGGCAGGGATTATGATTCTTGCCTTTTTTCTACAGTTTACATCTCCTAACAGTTTCTTGTATGTGGAAACTGCTCAATAAATAATTGAATAGGAAAAGAGTTTTAAGAGCATTGATTTGTCATAGAGGGTTAAAATGATCCATTTTGCTAATTTTAAGAAGCTTCACTGGGTCGATGGATGCTAAAGTCGACTTTGGGAGTTGAGCAAGTCACTCCAGAAATGAAGATTGTTCTGACCTTGGGAAATCGTTACAGTCAGGAAAACTGCCTTACACTGTTTGTAAAGGACTGTTGTCATTAAGAACATATGTGAATGTGAGGCCCTTAAATATAGACATTGATTGTGGCTTACTTGAATTTTATTGGCCAAGCCGTCCTTGAGTTATAAGGAGTATGCTAAATTTGGGGAGTTTGTGTGAAAGTCCTTTTTTTTTAATCCTGCAGGACATTTTCCTTAGGAGATCTCTCCAGAATGGCAACCCCAGCTCCTATCAGACATTACCAGAACTCCTAGTGTTACTCATATTTAGTACTGAGCACTTACGTGCTATTTCCTTTCCTTTTCTTAGGTGAAAGATTGGCCCAACCCATATTTTGAAATAGGCCAACTTTCTTTGACATCCTTGTAACTCTCTAGCCACACTATTTCCCATCTTAACGCTTTTCTCCCTCCAAAATCCCTAGTGTAATGCAGGTTTCCCATTTACTTTAAGACCGTTCTCTCCCAGCCCAGTAATACATGCCCAGTAGTATGTGTTCTGTATATCTTACCTTTTCTGCCTCCCAGTCAAAACATTGTATTCACTCTGTTCAAACACTCACAGCTGAGAACCAGGAGGAAAGCAATCTGATTAAACTAGTTCATACTCATGTAAGACCACTGCTCTTTTAGAATCCCCAAAGATATTTCAGCTTTAAAAGAAGCCTTCTTTTTAGAATCAAATGAATTTCCTTTTGGTAGAAATTCAGGTTCCTGTAAAAGAGTAAACTGAGTAAGTTAGATGTGCTTGGGGAAGATATTTTTAATACTATTATTTATTAAATATGATTAGAGCTCAGGGACATTATAAGCATTTAACATCTATTATCTCATTTAATCCCCTGAATAACTCAGTGAGGTGAATGTAATTATGTGTACTTGACAAAAGGCAACATAACAAAACCTCATCTCTACTAAAAAATAAAAAACTTAGCCTAGCATGGTGGAGTGTGCCTGTAGTCCCAGCTGCTTGAGAGACTGAGGTGGAAGGATAGCTTGAGTCCACAAGGTTAAGGCTGCAGTGAGCCATGATCGTGCCACTGCGTTCTAACCTGGGCAACAGAATGAGACACCAACTAAAAAGAAAAGAAGAAATTGAAACTCAAAAATTTAAATAATTTGCCCCAAAGAACATAATTAATGAGGAACAGAACTGGGATCTGAACCTAAAGTTTTGACTACAAAACCCTTGACCTTTTCCACCTTCTCGTAATGTCAGATTTAGGAGAGAAAAGTAACTTTTTGGGATAGTGAATTGGAAGTTGTCTCTGTGTATCTGTTCTGACCTCTGTACTTTCTCTTATTCCTCTAAATTCTTACATACTTCTTTTCTGATGACTGCCGTGGCAGTTGGAAGGGGTGGTAGGGTGTTCACTTGTTGGGGAGTCTATAGCAGTCAGTCAGTATAATTTTGTTGTAATTCGAGAACTGTCAGCCTATACATATTTGAACTGTATTTACTTAGGCTTTCTTGTTCTATTACAGCTGCATATAAAAATTAGTCACAGTATAGTCGCTATACCTAAACTGATAATGCAAAGAATTCAAAGACTGAGAAACAGCTGTAGTGCTTCTAGCTTAAAAAGAAGGGAAGAAGCCGGGCTCGGTGGCTCAGCCTGTAATCCCGCACCTTTGGGAGACTGAGGTGAGTGGATTGCCTGAGCCCGCGGGTTCGAGACCCGCCTGGGGAGCAAGACCTCATCTCTACAATAAATCAAAAAAAATCAGCTGGGCGTGGTAGCGCATGCCTGTAATTCTGGCTACTTGGAAGGCTGAGGCGGAAGGATCGCTGGAACCCGGCAGGTTGAGGCTGCGGTGGTCGGGAGCGGCCATGGCACTCCAGTCTGGGCGACAGAGTGAGACTCCAACTCAAAAAAAAAAAAAAAAAAAAGAAGGGAAGACACTGTATGACCCTGGAGACATTAAACTGATTGATTCAACTGTAGCTGGGAACTATCATCCATGGAAATTGGAGCAGCTAATGTCTCTAGTGTTAGGCCAGGGCCGGCTATAGAATGGAGATGAAAAAGAAGTATAAGGTGGCTTAAAAGAGGGATTTAGTTCTGTCTTATGTGATGCACTTATTTTAAAGAATATGAACTCTTGTTACTAGGTGACTTACAGAATTGCATGACATCTGAGAGATGTCAACTGGTACTTCATCATGATTTTATCCCTAGTGGTGAATGACTTTGACTTCATTCTGGATGAGAGGCTGAACTGGAGAAAGCAGGTGGCAGCAAGTGTTGGAAAGCCTCGTGTAAGGTAGTAGCTTCTTGCCTTGTCTCTCTCTCTCTCTCTCTCTCTCTCTCTCTATATATATATATATATATAGGACCTTTTTATTCAACACACATTTGAGGGTCTGCTATGCAAGTGGCACTCTGCTAGGTTTTATCCCATGGTGCGCAACATATACTCCCCTTGTAGTAATTGTTGGGTTATAATGTGAAGGCCTAGCAGAGGGTTGAATGACTGAAGCCTGAAATTGGCTTGATGGCTCATACTTCCATCCTGCCTTTTCAGCTACAGATACACTACAAATAGTTGAATGGTCCAAAAGCATTCTATGTCATATCGGAGAAGATGTCCGGGATCATCTCTGGTGATGGGGAAGGAGCCTCCCCCAGCAGGGAGTTCTCCCCCACCACTGCTTGTGGGTGGTCCTTTTATCCCTGATGTGTTGCCTTTCTGGCTTGTCTGTCTCTGCTTAGTCAATGTCAGTTTTTTAACCGATAATCAGATCATAGTCACAAGAAAATGGCTAACGTGACTAGTGAAAGCTTGTAGATTGGTCTGACCTGAAATGAGCATGTGGACAAATTTAACACTGAAGAAAGGGGAAAAAATTGTAGACTGGGAAGACGATGGGTTTCATCTGGAAACCAATGAGCCAAATGGTTTATCATTTCACCCAGTGACATCTCTCCATATTAGACAGACTGATAAGCACAAAAAGTCAGGTGATATGGGAACGGTAACTCTTGTTTTTTTATTTTTTGGTGCCATTAGCCACCATGGTTACTCTTATTTAACTCTACTCTCATGAGGAGTTTCTTACTAAGTCATAGCCAGTGGACACCAGTAACTTCAGTATTATTCATAGGAGTCTATTTACATTCTCTTTTAAATTACAGTTTATTCAAATAATAGCTCAGGAAATTGGACCTTCTTTGAGAGACCCATCAAGTGTTGAAATAAAGCATTAGGAAACTTTAGAATGGTTAGAGAATTTCTAAATATTCTAAAATTCCTTTTTGTCTCGTTTCCTTCCATCAACTATTACAGTCGGGCTCAGCCTTAATGTTTGAAATCAGTGGCACTTAAAACAAACCTGCAGTAAACTGGTAAAAGTGCCTTTTCAATGCCAGTTTTCTTTTAAATTTCAAATACAAACATTTGAAAGTCAAGTCTAGTAATCTGGTTTCAAAAGGGGGTTGCTTAAAATGCCGCAGCCGTGTGAGCTAATGGGAGCCACATGCTCCGTCCCCTCGCCATGCTGTGGTCTTCAGGAAAGTTGGGGGAGAGGACTGTGTGTTGCCTTAGAACTGCTTTTTAAGAAACACTGTAGTAGACCTTCTGTTACAAGAACCAGACACATTTATACAGAAAATTGGGGTTAATAAATTGAATTAAACTGCAAAACACAAGATTTGTCTGCCGCTCTGCATCAGAGAAGTTGTTCACTTAACTGTAACCTCAGAGAGCTTACAATTTCCCCAAGCCCAAGGGCATTTAAGATGAAACTTGGCAGCTTAGTAGTTCTATGAGTAGTTTGTTTAAAGGAATAGAGTTGTATTGTCCCATGCCCACTGTGCATTTTACAGACTTGTAGGACTATTTTTATGAGGAGTCACGGTGTCTATTCATGTGGTAATTTTATTGACACCCATAATTTTAACTTTAGTGTTAATTTTGGCAGTACAGAGAACAAAAAAGGCACACTTTGGTCCTGAGGAACAAAGCCAAGTAAGACTTTGAATTAGAAAGAGAAAATTATGAAGCCTTTATTACAAGGGAAAAAATTAATAGCCAATATATTTAGACATTACTTTGAAAACGAAAGCCTAGTTTTTCAGATCAGATGAGCGTTAAAATAGTTTCCCTGGTACAATGGGAATAGAGCTAGACACGAGTACTATATTATGCTTTTATGCCAGAATTCTGCTACGTTGATATAGGATCATAGAATCTGGAGCCTGAAGGAATCGTTGAAATCATTTCATCTAAACCCTCATTTTACAGATGAGGAAACAGGCGCAGGGTGGGTGATTGTATTTTGTTTTACGAGACTGGGTGGTTATCAGAATATTTCCTGAATGCTTTTTTAATTGGGAATTTCCCAGTTATAAACTAGTACAGTTTCAGAACTGCGTTAGTAAGTCATAGGCTGTTTTGGTACATGAGCTTCATTAGGGCCAATGATAACTCTTCAACCCAGAGAACAGATTAAGTTAACATTTACAATGAAAAATAGTACTTAAAAATAAACAGGATAATTCATATGGAATGCTGGTGACTGAAAAAAACAAATTATTTAAAGATGGCTAAGATGGAAGGTGGATGCTGGTGCTTTCAAGGTTGTTCACTTGATGCGGTTCACCTGCCATTTCTTACACATCTGTATGAGGATGGGTGCTTTAAGATGAAATAAAATAGATTTATGTTTGCTTCTTTAGAAACTATGGATATCATCCAGGAAGGGATGTTCATGTAAGTTGTCGTGGAAATCACATTTTGGAGTTTTGTCACCTCCCACATATGTCGGGTCTAGGGAGTTCAGAGAACTTGAATTAATGACTGCAAAAAAGTGACAATGGCATTTATAAAGAACAGGGATTCATATCTATATGGTGCCCCATCAAGAATATGGTCTAAGCCTTCTGGTCAACCCAGATCTGGCCCCTACTTTTCTCTCTATCTCACTGTGATCTGCCACCATTCCCCGCACTCAGCATCCCAGCTCTCCCACCTCCCATGGAGGGGTCCATATTCACTCCCCACACCCTCCAACCAGCTAATCTTCCTCTCCATGACCATCAGCCAACAAGCGCTTTCTTGAAAGCAGTGTCCAAACTTCTCACTGACACATTTTAAATGCTAAATGCTCTTAAAACTGAAGTTTGCTCACAACTGTAATATTTTTGTGTCTTTTTGAATTTTAAATTGACTTAGAAGTTTATTGAATGCCTGCTCTATCCAACCCTGTACTCTGAATGGTTTTAACTGAATTAGACTACATCTGACAAATGTCCCCTGAGGACTTTCTTGAATGAATGTTTGTAAGAAAATAGGCTGAACTAAAACCTACTTACTCATTTTTTGGAAGAGTAAAACAGAATCATCACAGTTTAGAAAGAATTTATCAGCCCACAAAGTACCAATGGGCTTTTAGATGTGTTGTATTTATGAAGGTGTACAGAACTAATTCTGACAATAGAAAAATCCATCCTATAGGTTATAGGCAAGTAAGTTATAATTCATAGTTTATTGCAAAATGTGGTAGTTTCTGTAGATTATAGTGACCAATGATATTTTTAGCAGCGTTCACATTTTCTTTTTTACTTTAAGAAATAAATGTGGTACAGTGGTTGGAAGAACATTCTAGTAGCATATTTTAAGACTGACTAGTTGTCTCATTAAGCAGGTTGATAAAAGATCCACGGAAAATTTTAGTAAGCCTGAATAACGTTTATGTTGTAATGACAGATAATTGTGATTATTTTAATACAGTTCTTAAAGGCATGTTCTAAACCTCACTTAGTATGTAATTTTTTAATTTTTAATTTATTTTATGATTTATTAATTTAACAGTTATGTAAAGCTATTTTTCTATGGTAACTGCTGTGTTTTAGGGAACTGTTTATGAAATTAATCAGGGAGAGTCAGAAATTGCATGGTTGAATATATTTGGTCTATTTCTGTTTCTTTGTTTTGCAGTTATTTAGAAGGAAAAAAAAGAATAAAATCACAATTCTTGAAAAAAATGCCCTGAGGAATTCCAGCATTCTAAGTGAATGCCCTGAGGATTACAGCATTCTAAGTGAATGTTTATTCATTCAACAAGCATTAGTTGGGTCTCTCATGTGAGCACAGTGTCCTTCTAGGTACTGGGAATGTGGCCATCACTTTGCCTTCTATCATGGAGCTTATATTCTAGTGAGCGAGACACACAGTAAACCAGTGAACACAAACACACACGCACACATTCACTCTCTAGGTGAAGACAGTGAATTCGCGTCATATTGGAACAGCATGAGATTGGGCGCTCGGGAAGGGTTCTCTGGGGAGGCGCCGTTTGAACTGAGACCCAAAGGGTGAGAAACCGATCCTGAAGAGGTTCACCCAAGAAGCATCCCGGGCCATGGGCACACAAAATCGCAAAGGTCCTGAGTTGAGAAAAAGCCTGGCGTGTCAGAGAACAGGGGATGGTGAGCGTGGAGCAGGGAGGGAGGTCGGAAGTGTACAGGGCCTGGTCCCCGAGGGAGGTGGACAGGCTCGGATCCTGTGGGCACTTGTAGGCCTCCCAAGGAGTTTTGATTTCCTTCTAAGGGCAGCAGGCAGTCCCTGAAGGATTTTATGCAGGGAAGTGGTGTGTTTTCTGCTTTCCTAAGAGGACCTGGCTGTTCTGTGGACAGGGGAGGGAGAGGGGAAGGCTGAGAACTTCATCATGCCATTATAACAGGCTGGCTGAGATGCTGGTGGTTGGGGGTAGTGCTGGGGATAGAGTCAAGGGAACAGATCCAAGAAGCATTTGGGTGTAAAGTAGACAGGATTGCTGATGGACTTGGGGATGGGAAAAGAATGGCAAACAATTTACCTTAGTGCAGTATAAAAATGAGATGACATGGAGAGAGTTATTTGAGCATCTAGGTTCTATTTTGTACTATACCCTGAGTTTAAAGCTACTGCACATACTCATTATTATAGTGAAGCAGCTTTCTCAGAGCAAATGCATCTCAGTCATACTTAGCGCATGCTGCCTCTTGCAGTTGGCTACAATGAAGGAAATGAACTGAGAAGATGGCAGTGAAACTGAGCAAATCATTTCAGCCAAATGCACAAGGACAAGCACTGCCTAAACTAAAGCAATTAATTTTGCTAATAGTCATTTCTTTTTGACAGAGAGCTCCAGCTTCCTCTTGTAACCTGTACAAACTAAGGAAATAGTCCGACCTGCATTTTTCGGATCGTATTTACCATTTTGTGAGACATTCTTAGTTATGATAGGCACATTTTAGAAGGTGTTAACCTCCCAGATGGTATCCAAGTCCAAAGGTCCTGAAATCTGCTTTGACCCCTGCCTCCCTTGCCAGCTGATGCCATCTTCCCTTGCACCTGATATTTGAGATCATTCCAGGTGACTTTGAGGTCCACATGGCTAAACTTAGCAGCTCAGCAAAGAAGCCGGCCTCAGTGACGCCCATACTTTTCTATAACGGTGAGTGAGAGTGAGAGAGAAGGGAGCACAGGAGAGAGTCTAAGAGTGTCTGTGGCTGAACTCTAGGCTTGCCGTGGGGAGGGCAGAGTCGCACAGGTGAAGCTCTCAACTCCTATCTCTGCTACAGCTCACCACCAGAGAGTTCAGAGGCTTACAGATTAGGTTTTAGAGTAAGATTTTGTTGGTATAAAAGATAAAACGAGTTTTTTCTCTTTCTTTAAGCTTTAAAAACACTTTTCTGGATAGTCACAAACTTGTTCACTGAGATGATTCCAGCCCACATAAGTCTGCCATTTTTGTGTCACCCGGATGAACTGAGTTTTCCCAGCCAATGAGTGAAACTTATGTCCCCCAAAGTGGCCCAGAATTCCACGTACTAGCTTCTGCCGCCCCACCCAACAGTGTAAAAATTCCGCAGAGGGTTTCCCTTTGTGAAGCTTCCGTTCCACAGGCCCAGAAGTTTGTGGGTTCTAAGTTAGATTAGTTCCTGGCTCCTGATTTTTCTCTGGTCTCCTTTTCTGGATTTGGGTTCTCCCCTCCCCCTCCGGCCACTGGGACAGCGTCTTACTCTTCTCCCGTCTGTCCTTCACAGAGTAGCACTGCAACAGAACTGATTGGAGCCCACATGGCCCAGGCGAAGGGGAACGTTGAGCTCAGCTAGGCTTGGGGAGGGGTCAGGCCTCGACCTTGGACCCTGAAGTCCCACGGCTTCATCTGATGCACCGTGCTCGACTTGTCCTCACACATGGAGTCTTCACTCCCATGCCCTAGTGCCTGACTGTATCCCTCAAGCCATTTCCCATCCAGTCCATCAAAGCAGGGTCAAGTTATTTCCCAAGGGACCTCTGCATTTCTCCCGCAGACCAGGGATTGTGGCTAGGCACAACTTTAAGTGGCTGGCAGTGAGGATGCCGGCACACCCCGACCAGTCAGTCACCTTCACCAACACCCTTGGGAGGGTGTTGCTTCATCCCACAGGCTGACCCAAATCTTGGCTCTGGCCAGCCATGGTGGTATATTACAAGAAAGAAAGCATGCTTAAGAAATAAAAAATGAGCTGGGCGCGGTGGCTCAAGCCTGTGATCCCAGCACTTTGGGAGGCCAAGGGGAGAAAATTGCCTGGGCTCAGGGGGTTTGGGACCAGCCTGGGCAACTTGGTGAGACCTCTCCTCTATATAAATAAAAAAATCAGCTGGGTGTGGTAGAACGCACCTATAATTCTAGTTACTTGGAAGGCTGAGGCAGAAGGATCGCCTGAGCCCAACAGGTTGAGGCTGCAGTGGCCATGAGCGTGTCACTGCACTCCAGCCTGGACGACAGAGTGAGACTCCAACTCAGCAAACAAACCAAGAAAATGAAAGAAAGAAAGAAAGAAAAAATGAGGTGGGAAATAACATTAGAAGCTCAGTTTTTATACCCTGTTGGTAGTTGACACCCTCTTTCTGTAGCACTTCTTTTCAAGGGAGCTCTTACAAAACCCCAAGTATTAAACAGGTGGGATTTAGGTATCAGGAGCAAACTTGCCTGTGCTCTCCCAGCCTCTGCATCTTCTGGGGGGCACTCCCACCCCTGAAATTTCCCAGAAATTCTAGGATCCTTGTAGCATAACTTGAAAATCTCCACACCGTGGTGTAAAGATTTCAGAAATGAAGACAGATACTTGCATTGCAGGTTGACACCTGAGGAGTCATCCATTACGCCTTCCTTCCTGGGTCATCGGCCTTTCTTGCCTACACGGCCCTTTTATTGAGCATACGTGTGCAGGAGGCCATAGTCTCTTGAGTGGATTATAATGTGCCCTCTCCTGCGCCTCCCAGGCCGTCATCTCTATGGCCGCCACAGTCATCTTTCTGAAATTTGCATCCGCCTTTGGCATTCCTTTTCATTGCTTCCATGGCTCGCTTTCCCTCAAGGGATGAAGGGCTTGGACACTCAGCTCTGGCCACACAGTTGTCCCTGCGTTCCTGTGCCCTTCTCTACTATGCCCCAGAAAACACCTGCTTTATAGGTCCTACCTCCCGCATCTCCACCCCCCACCCCCAGCCATCCTGCTCTTTGGTGCCGGGTTCAGATTGCACTCCGTGGAACTTCCTGTTTCTAAGCCCGCCCTCCCACACCCCGGGTTGTGATAGCCTGCCTTCTGCTCCTTGTTCTCCGCTCAGTCTTCTCTTGTGCACCTGTCACAAGACCTTCCATCTCCTTTTCTGTTAGCTCCATTTAAATAGAAACTCCTTGAGAGCAGGGACGTCTGGGGCAGGGGAGCAGACCTCTCTGTCTGCAGGTCCGCAGCTCCCAGTCCCCCCCCACAGGTAAAGGTACTCAACATTTGAATGAATGAATCATCAAGTTACCGCAAATGCATTTGTCGAGACGTGAATGGTAGTTATTAAATAAATCAGCTCTAAGTTAATAAAAACAAATCATTTTTCAAAGGTTCATTGTTTCAAGCCTTTCAGTACTATGTCTATTTAAGTGAGCCCTCAGGTATTAAGGGAAGGCTGTGTTTGTTGAGGCAACTGGGAGCATACAATCTGTGTGGAAGCATTTCCACCTGAATGGGATTGGCTGTGGCTATCACACCATTCGTGTTCAGAGTTGACTGTCTTTGTAGTACGAGGGGTGGGAGGTGGGCCGTGTGTGGATGTGTGAAGGTGTGGACATGACAGCCAACTGGGTCTTTTAATGAGCTACTCACTTGAAAAATTGTCTTTCTGCAGGTGATGTATCACCAATCAGTATGTCTCCCATCAGTCAGTCTCAGTTTATTCCACTTGGAGAAATCCTTTGCTTGGCCATCTCAGCAATGAACTCTGCAAGAAAACCTGTCACCCAGGAAGCACTGATGGAGCACCTGACAACGTGTTTCCCAGGTAATGAGAAAGGAACATAACACTTTCCAAACTGATGTGTGCCTTGCTTGCTCTTGGACTTCAGATGAACTGTTCCTCTCATGTTTAAATAGGAAAAAATTATTCATTTCTATAATTAAAAATCAAGGCACCTGTATTACATCAAAAATAGTTTAAGTAATTTAACTGCTTTAGCTGTAATACTTTTTAAATTGGCAATGAGAGAAAGAAATTAAATCAGAATTCTGGAGTATCTGGCAAAAATGACCAGATTCCACTGAGCCTTTATAGTCCAACCTTCTTTATTTTCTTATTTTTTATATTTTATTTTATTTTTTTGAGTTGGAGTCTCACTCTGTCGCCCAGACTGGAGTGCAGTGGCATGCTCCCGGCCACCGCACCCTCAACCTGCTGGGCTCTGGCGATCCTTCCCTCTCAGCCAACCTTCTTTAAATACATGAACATGAGGGCTCACGGAGCTAGTCAAAAACAGCTGACAATTTTAATCTCAAGGATTTAAACCACACAAAGAGAAATGTCAAAAATAAACATATCTTCTGTGTGAGGCATGACTTGATGAGTTTTAAGAAAGTATTTGATAAATCAGTTTATTTTATTTTACTTTATTTTTTATTTTATTTTTTGAGTCAGAATCTCACTGTCCCCCAGGCTGGAGCTATCGCAGCTTCGACCTGCTGGGCTCAGGTGATCCTTCCGCCTCAGCCTTCCAAGTAGCTGGAACCACAGGCATGTGCCACCACACCCGGCTAATTTTTTTGATTTATTGTAGAGACGAGGTCTCACCAAGTTGCCCAGGCTGGTGTCAAACTCCTGGGCTCAGGCAATCCTGTCGCCTCTACCTCCCAAAGTGCTGGGATGACAGGCTTGAGCCACCGCACCTGGCTGTGATTTTATGTTAAAAGAAAAATATAAGTATTTTCTTTTCTCTTAAATGTTATAAAAGGAAGGCAGCAGGCCAGCTGCTGTGTGAATGACATTTGATATTTCCAGTGCTGGAAGGCGTTAGGAATGATGACAAACAAGGGAATATGTGCCCGTCTCTGAGAGGCAGCCACTGTCCAGCGCCAGCGTCTTGCCACCCCACCCTCAAATAGAGAATCCTGCCAGAGGGGCCAAGCCTCATTTTTCAAAGGAATCGGTAAATTTACTTTTAAGTGAAATTGCTAGAATTCTTTAAATATTGGCAAGTGTGTGCATACACATTTTAGCATGTGCATGCCAGCAACAAGCAGGTCAAAGAAAACACATTATGGGCCCACCAGTTTTCCAGCTTGGTGTGAACTCAGCCTATTCCTAGATTGAAGTGGAGATTATATTGAAAATGAACACCTTACACTCCAGTCTGGGCAACAGAGTGAGACTCCAAAAAAAAAAAAAAAAAAAGAGAAAAAGAAAATGAACACTTGATACACTTTCATTCCACTTAGTTAGAGACCTCAGTAAATGCAAACTGTTGACAGAATCAGTTAGTTTTTGCTGCGACGATGCCAGGTAGCAAACAACTATGGAACTTCAGGACCATCCAGTAAGCATACAATACACAAAGTACTGGGATTATTTCGCACATGTGTCTGTGGGTTCCCTGGAGTCAGCTGATCCAGGTGGGCCCAGCCGGGTGGCTCTGCTCTGCCTGTACCCCATCCCCTTCAGAAAAGGAGCCTAAGTGCGGTGGATTTTGCTCATGGAGTTGGCAGAGGCACAAGAGCACAAGCCTGTTGCACAAGGGCTCTTCAGCCCTTCACACCTGCTCTCATGGCACTAGCCAGAGCAAACTCGGTCAAGCCCAAAGTCAGGGTATGGGGGAGTGCACCCCACACATGGAGGAGAGGACAGAAGGACTAATTTTAAGCTAAATCGTGACCTAATCGACCATATTGAGACTCCTCACTTTTCCTTTTGCCCCTCAGAAATTTTTTATCTCCCTGTGATTTCTCCTCCTTTTTCAGTATTCTAATTCACATATTTTATATTTTGTGTACAGTTCAGAAACTAACATGAGCCTGCCCTTGAAACCTAAAAATTATCTTAAATTTTGTAACATTTATAATCTCTGAATACACCTCACTGTCTGATGGTCTCTATTTGTTGAGTTCAAGGCAGACCCTTTTCTTTTTAGTGGTAAGATAAGCAGAACTGCAGGTGAGAGCTATCTGAGCCATGACAGATGCTGCTTGCAAACACAATGCTCTTGCGGCGGAAGGCCCTTCCTTTGGCCTTGTCAGTGGGTAGCTACTTCTGACATCAAACACCTTGGCAGCTTTTAAATCCTTATGTTTTTATATAACTTCATGAGAGAGATCACATAGCTGTTTTGAAATTGGTTATGTACCTCCCATTACTGGGCTGTAAAATAACTAAAGAACACAAAGCTAGTATGTAATAATAAAGAATTCATCACTGTCCAACAACTGACAACTGTATCACTAAGCTGGGAAATTTTGCAGCATAATCCATGTCATTTGTACTTAAAAGGATAATTGCTTTGCCAGCTTTTGTGGGAAGTGAACTCAAATCCCAAGGCCTTGGTTTTCATATGGACGGAGAGGAGCTAATTAAACCTTTTTCTTCTGCATAACACTGATGAATTTTAGTACACTGTACAAGCCTAAATCTAGGGCAGGGGTTTGTAAACTGTGGCCGCGAGGCCTCCTGTGGCCTGCTGCCTGTTTTTGTAAATAAAGTTTTATTACAACACAGCCATGCCTGTTGGTCTGTACATTATCTTTGGCTTCTTCTGCTACAGTGGCAGAGTTGAGCAGCTGCAATGGAGATCATAGGGCTCACAAAACTAAAATATTTGCTATACAGCTCTACAGAAAAGTTTGCTGACCCCTGGTCTAGCGCATGGTGGTAATTATTTAAAATCTTGTGCAGCAAAGCGCTCAGGTTTTAAACGAGGATTGCCTAATGAATGAGCTGTTGTTTCGTGCCTGCCTGCCTACCTGCCTTCTTTCCTTTCTTGCCTCCTCCCCTGCTTCCCTTTCTTTCCTTCGATCTGTTTGCCTTTGTTTTGCCTGTCACTTCAGCTACAGCAGAACAAAGCACTTTAGAATACACTCTTCAGATTCTATTTGAAAAATGTGTTTTCGGTGACAATGCTACAACTCTGGAGAGATGTAAATATCGCTGATGTTTTTGTTTTTTAAAGTTAAGAGTAAAGTATTTCATTCTTTTATATCTTATTACTTGAAAGTGAAGTTTTCAAGTCTAAATATTATTAAAATATATGAATTCTCATATTTAATGCATATTTTATAAGTAAAAAGACTCGTCTAGAATTTGGTTTCTGTTTCTGTTTTGGACATCCATATTATAAAGAAAGTTTTTAGTGAAAAGTCTTCTAGTAAAAATGTCTTAGATATTGAAACTTAAACCTGTTGATCACTTTTCTGTACAGCTGAGTTTTTGAAAAACCAACTCAACAACTTTTCAATACTAGCTTTCATTACAGGATCAAGAATATTTTTAAAGGTTTAAAAAGAATAAATACTTGCTTCTCAGATTTCTAAATAACTACTTATCCATTCATCCAGAATGGATGAGCATTTAAATCGGGCTAGTACTTGTTAAGTTGTTACATTGGATCTTCCAGGGAGGAAGACTGACCTTCGGGGACACAGAATTAGACTTACAAGACTGAGTAGGAGAGTTGAAGTCAGCTTAAGAGGTTGCTGGAGAATGTTAACGTTATATACACTGTTCTGTCTCCAGTACATCCTCATGCATTGGTTCTTTTTTTAGAGCAAGGACTCACTCTGTTGCCCAGACTGGTGTACAGTGGCACAGTCACAGCTCACCTCAGCCTCAAATTCCTGGGCTCAAGCAATCCTCCCCCTCAGCCTCCCAAAGTGCTGGGATTACGGGCATGGGCCACTGTGCCCAGCTAATTTTTAATTTTTTTCTGTAGAAACACGGTATCACTATGTTTTCTAGGCTGACCTCAAACTCCCAGGCTCAAGCAGTTCTCCTACCTCGGCTTCCCAAAGTGCTGGGATTACAGGCATGAACCACCACACCGAGCCTGGTTCTTACTGAATTCTCCCTCAGCCAGCATTCTTTACAAACAAGAACAGTCTGAGGATGCCCATTAAAAGTTTTCACCTAAAATGCTGAACAAATAGAACATGTATATGTGCTCTTTGTTCCGACTGTCAGATTTGCAGGTTTATAGCAGTATGTGGGTCTAAGTAACATCACGTTGTCATGCAGTGTTTTTATAAATATCTATTTTTGCTTTGGAAGATGCAGAGGTGTCGAAAGGAGAGAGGTCAGGTTCAGCCCTGTTAGGATGTAAAGACTATCTTTGTTCTTTAAAATCCAAATTCATGATGAACTTTAGGAGTTGAATCTGGAAGTGATGGGATATGCAGACGTTAGACATCCATCACAGCCATCACTTTTTCAGGTCAACCCAACATATTTCTGGTGGATTTCATAGACAAGTAAAAATATCAATAACTATAAATAGTAATCATAAATACCAGCAACTTTCAGTTAAGTCTTTGAAAACTCACAGGCGGAAGCATGACAAATTGAACAGAAAACAAAGAGTGTTTCTAGTTTGTTTTTTCAAATTAAACATGAATTGATTGATATAACTGGAAATACAAGACGTAAAAGAAACTTCAGTACCAATTCTCTATGGAAACTCTTTTATTTCTTCATTTGAGAACAACCAAAGAATTTGTTCTTGAAGGTAAATGAAGAAGACTACATTGCAGTCATCATTCTGCATAGCTTCATGAATTTTCTGAGATCGTCATTTGGAAGGCCTACAGTCAACAACAAATACAACTGAATTTTTGTATATGGTAATAGTTATTTTTAAGACTTACACGCCTCAACTTTCCTTAATTGGCAGCCATGGTAAACTGGTCAATCATGAATTCTTAGAAATAAACCTTAAAATGCTTTGGAAAACTTTGTTAAAATGTTGACTCAAAGTGGGCTACCATTTGAGGATAGTCAGTTTTAAACATGGTCTTGTTGTTTTGGTTTGTTGTGCCACACAGTAGAGTAGGCATCATTTGTGAGAAAACGATGCAGATGACATGTCCTCGTCTCAGGAGCTGTATTCCATGTGAATGGTGTCCCCTGCACTTACTTGACAGAAGGCCCTGATTGTTAATAGGCTGTAGAAGCTCTTGTAAGTTGCTTAACCTATGTGCAAGCATTTTTTTGTTTTATCATGATGCTCAAGAATTGCATGCATGTGTATGATTTGGGTCATATCGCTAATTCAGTTGGAATTCATTTCTGTTTTGCACAAAACAAATTTTATCATACCAGTCTTACAATCATTTATAAAAGAACCAATGTACACTTATCAAGAGTAGAGCATTAGGCCAAAAGAAAATATGTGATACAAAAATTCAATGATGATATTAAACAATACATTATTTATGAACAGTGTTCATTGTTCTTTCTCAGTCACTTAAGGATGCCTTCTGAAGATGGTAACACAAAACGTGTGTATGTTACCTCATATTCCTGGATATTCTCCCCTTGAGAATCCCAGGCCACTTCTTGAGCCTTTATTTCTTGTTTTTGTAGTTTTGGAAGGATTGGGGGTACCCAAACTTTCTCAGCTCAGCCAGCTATTCTAGGTTGCTGCATAATGTTCTTTGAAGGTAATTTGGATTCCATGGGGCCTATCCCAAAGTTGAGACTAACTCATAGCTAGTATTTATTGCGTACTCACTGTGTGTCTGGCTCTGTTCAACATATACTAAACTCATTTAGACTTACAATAGCTGTGGAAGGGTAGGTATTGTTGCTGTCCACATTTCGATAACAGTAAACAGAGGCTCAGGAAGTTAAGTAGCCTAAGGTGACTCCAGCTCTGTTTGTTGTAGGCTGCTGTAACAAAATGAAGGTGACTTAAACAACAGAAATGTATTTTTCTATCGTTCTGGAGGTCACAAGTCCAGTATCAAGATGTCAGCAGATTGGTTGGTCCTTTTTGAGGGCTATGGGAGTAGGAGCGATTCCAGGCCCCTCTCCTTGGCTTCTGGGTAGCATCTTCTTTCTAGGCCTGTCTCTGAGTCAATATTTTTCCTTTGTAGAAAGACATCAATCATATTGGATTAGTGCCTAATGACCTCATTTTAACTTGACTATCTTTGTAACGACCCTTTCTCCAACTAAGGTCACATTTGACAGGGAGATTAGGGATTAGGATTTCAACACACAAACGGGGCATGCCCGAAACTGATCCAGTGTCACCAGCTAGTGGTGGTGGAGTCTGGGATTTCAATCCTACAGTCTGGCTCTAGAATTCAAGCTTTTCGTCTCCAAATTATACTGCCTTACTCATGTTAGGTTGGACCACATGAAATTGCCTTTTTTGTGGGTAGGACACAGTTAAATTAAATATTGGCAGTTTTATATGATTCAACCAAATTATATCATTCAGATCACTCTTAAAAGTATTATCACTCTTCATGCACCTAGCCAGTACTGAGGAATGGTGAATACCCAAAAAATAAAATAAACAGGCTGTGACCTGGAGGATTTATACTCCCAGAATGTATACTCTTAATTCCATCTCGTAAGGTAGACAGGGCATAAACATGCACACAAAACCCTTTGAAAGCAATATCAGTCATTGTACACAGAAGCTTTTATCTTTTTTTCTGGTATTTCTCTTCTAGCAAATATAGGAATGTTGGACAAACAGATAATAAAGTGTCAAAGCTTTCACTTTGTGTTTATTAGGGCTCTCTGTTTAGAAATGAGGAAAAAAAAACCCTCCATCTCGTTGACTTATGCCTGAAATAAGAGTGTTCTCACTGGAATTTCACCAGTGCTATAGCCAGTTTCAGAATTGGAGGTGATGACTTTTAAATTAGAGGGTACTTCATAAACAGTGGTCAAGTCTAGTTGTCCTTTTATATAATTTATGAAATTAAGTTTATTAAGTAAATGTAATTTTTTTTAAAAAATGAGCATATAAGCTGGGCTCGGTGGCTCAGCCTGTAATCCTGCGCCTTTGGGAGGCTGAGGTGAGTGGATTGCCTGACCCCGCGGGTTCGGACCCGCCTGGGCAGCGAGACCTCATCTCTACAATAAATCAAAAAATCAGCCGGGCGTGGTAGTGCATGCCTGTAATTCCGGCTACTTGGAAGGCTGAGGCGGAAGGATCCCCGGAGCCCAGCAGGGCGAAGCTGCAGTGGCGGGGAGTGGCCACCACACTCCAGTCGGGGCGACAGAGTGAGACTCTACCTCAAAAAAAAAAAAAAAAAGAGCCGGCTCGGTGGCTCAGCCTGTAATCCCGTGCCTTTGGGAGGCTGAGGAGAGTGAATTGCCTGAGCCCGCGGGTTCGAGACCCGCCTGGGCAGCGAGACCTCATCTCTACAATAAATCAAAAAATCAGCTGGGCGTGGTAGCGCATGCCTGTAATTCCAGCTACTCGGAAGGCTGAGGCGGAAGGATCGCCGGAGCCCAGCAGGTCGAGGCTGCGGTGGCCGGGAGCAGCCACTGCACTCCAGTTGGGCGATCAGAGTGAGACTCCAACTCAAAAAAAAAAAAAATGAGCATATAGAGTTGTTCCATGTGGCATCCTCTACGTATGGTAGATTTGTTTTCATTACCAAGGTAGCTATTTTAACTCTGCTTCTCTAGTTGCTTTTATTGAAAAAGGCTTTTCTGTACATTTATATCATATTATATAAATCATTTTTTCTCTCACTTAAAAATATTCTGTGTTTCGTGATTTAGTTCAGGCTTTGTAATAACAGTGGCAATCTAACTTTGTCTACCTTCCACCTCTCTCTTCCCAGCTTTTCTGTTTTCTCATTCTTTAGGTAGTAGTATAACAGTTACCAGATTCAAAACTAGAGTGCCTGTTAAAGTTAATGAACGTTTGTCTGAATCTGCCTTACTTGCCGCATGATGACACTTTGAATCTTGGCAAAATCAATAGAATTCTGAATGTCGGGAATCAAGAACCTGTTCTCTCTTCATTCTTACAAGTTTGTTTATTTGGTTTTAGGTGTTCCAACCCCAAGCCAAGAAATTCTGCGGCACACGCTGAACACACTGGTACGGGAGAGGAAGATCTATCCAACTCCAGATGGCTACTTCATTGTGACCCCACAGACTTACTTCATAACTCCTTCCCTCATAAGAACTAACAGTAAATGGTACCATTTGGACGAGAGGATACCTGACCGGTCTCAGTGTACCTCTCCACAACCCGGAACCATAACGCCCTCTGCCTCAGGCTGTGTCCGGGAAAGGACACTGCCCAGAAACCACTGCGACTCTTGCCACTGCTGCCGAGAAGACCTGCACAACATGCATGCGTCGACCCTGCAGAGGAAGTCTGCCAAGGACTGCAAGGACCCCTACTGCCCCCCTTCTCTATGCCAGGTGCCACCCACTGAAAAGAGCAAAAGTACTGTCAATTTTTCCTATAAGACAGAAACTCTCTCCAAACCTAAAGATAGTGAGAAGCAGTCCAAAAAATTTGGGCTCAAGTTATTCCGGCTCAGTTTTAAAAAAGACAAGACCAAACAGCTGGCCAATTTTTCTGCCCAGTTTCCTCCCGAAGAGTGGCCCCTGAGAGATGAGGACACGCCAACCACGATCCCTCGGGAAGTGGAGATGGAAATTATTAGGCGGATCAACCCAGACTTGACCGTGGAAAACGTCATGAGGCACACTGCACTAATGAAGAAGCTTGAGGAAGAAAAGGCCCAGCGAAGTAAAGCTGGGTCGTCCGCCCATCACAGTGGCAGAAGCAAGAAGAGTCGGACGCATCGGAAGTCCCACGGAAAGTCTCGGTCTCACAGCAAGACCCGAGTGTCCAAGGGAGACCCTTCCGATGGTTCCCACCTGGATGTCCCCGGTGAAAGAGAGTACGACTTCTGTGACCCTCTCACCAGGGCCCCCAGGGAAGGCTGCTTCATCATCGAGCACAAGGGAGATAACTTCATCATGCACAGCAACACGAGCGTGATTGAGTCCCATTTCCCCATGACGCCAGAATGGGATGTGTCCGGAGAACTGGCCAAAAGGAGAACTGAGATGCCTTTTCCTGAACCTTCCCGGGGAAGCTCCCACTCAAAAGTTCACCGGAGCCACAGCCATACCCAGGACCGAAGGTCCAGGAATGAGAGATCCAACAAAGCCAAGGAAAGATCTAGATCGATGGATAATTCCAAAGGCCCTCTGGGGGCGTCTTCTCTGGGGACCCCTGAAGACCTTGCCGAAGGCTGCAGCCAGGACGACCAGGCCCCCAGCCAATCCTACATCGATGACAGTACTTTGAGGCCTGCACAGACGGTTGGTCATCAGAGGGCTCACATTTCATCCACCAGCTATAAAGAAGTGTGTATTCCAGAAATTGTCAGTGGCGGCAAGGAGCCTTCCAGTGCTTGTAGCCTTCTGGAGCCAGGCAAAGCCCCCGAGAGTTTGCCATCCTATGGTGAACTCAATTCTTGTCTAACAAAAACAGCCACCGACGATTATTTCCAGTGCAACACCTCTAGTGAGACAGTGCTCACGGCGCCCTCTCCTCTGGGAAAGAACAAGGAGGACCATGACACTCTGACCCTGGCAGAAGGGGTGAAAAAGCTGTCCCCGTCCGATAGGCAGGCCCCCCATTCCTCCAGGGAGCCTGTAGGACACAAGGAGGAGTCACCCAAAGGGCCAGGTGGGGGCCCAGCCACCTCGGGCAGCGTGGCTGAAGGGATGGCCAACGGACGCCTCATCCAGCACCACGGCGCCGAGCCCAGCAGCTTGGACAAGAGGAAAGAGATATTCAGCAAAGACACACTGTTCAAACCTCTTCACGGCACCTTGTCTGTAAACAGTTATCACAAATCCAGCCTGTCCCTCCTCAAATCTCACCCGAAGACACCTGCCGACGCGCTGCCGGGCCGATGTGAGAAACTGGAACCTTCCCTGGGGACCTCGGCAGCACAAGCCGTGCCGGCGTCCCAGCGTCAGCAGGAGTCAGGAGGGAACCAGGAAGCCTCTTTTGACTATTACAATGTCTCCGATGACGACGACTCTGAGGAAGGGGCAAACAAGAACACAGAGGAGGAGAAAAACAGAGATGATGTGGGTACCATGCAGTGGCTCCTCGAGAGGGAGAAGGAAAGAGACTTGCAGAGGAAATTTGAGAAGAACCTCACCCTTCTTGCCCCAAAAGAAACCGACAGCAGCAGCAACCAGAGAGCCACCCATTCAGCCCGGCTCGACAGCATGGACAGCAGCAGCATCACGGTGGACAGTGGATTCAACTCCCCACGGTAGGGAGAGGTGTCTCTCTGCACGCACATACACCTGTCAGGGCCTGGGGCTTTCTGCAGATTACTTGAAAAGTTTTTGATTTCACAGTCTCTGTTCTGTGAATGAGGGTTAAGAGTTGTATGAGCTGTATCGTTAACAACCTATTTCTGACTTCTTTTTCAGGAATTGAAAAAAATGTTTCTGCAGCTGTAGAGATCACCAATCTGGACTGGTGGGTTGGCTCCTTCCCTCAAACTTGCATCAGTCCAATCTAACTAAGACCACCATTTCCCAGTTTTTTTTGGTTTTGTTTTCGGGGTTTTTTTTGTTTTGCGTTGGAGTCTCACTCTGTCGCCCAGACTGGAGTGCAGTGGCCGCTCCCGGCCACCGCAGCCTCCACCCGCTGGGCTCCGGCGATCCTTCCGCCTCAGCCTTCCGAGTAGCCGGAACTACAGGCACGCGCTACCACGCCCAGCTGATTTTTTGATTGATTGTAGAGACCTGCCCAGGCGGGTCTCGAACCCGCGGGCTCAGGCAACCCACTCGCCTCAGCCTCCCAAAGGCGCGGAATGGCAGGCTGAGCCGCCGAGCCCGGCTCCCAGTATTTTTCATTCTGTGTTCACGTTGGCCGTTATGCTAAGGAAGGGGTTTTTTAAGCTCTCCAACAATAACTTTTTGACTACAATGAATAGTCAGTGGGAGGTAGGGGTTGGGAGTGAACTGACTGATGCTAGGATTGGGGGGTGTCCTCTAATGAGCAGATGTCAAAACCTTTATAGTGGGTCTAGAAGCTTGTTGCCGTTGTGATTCCTGCTTTCTGTGCAGCCTGTCCCTCTTGCCCTATCTGTCCTCTCACCGTCCGTGCGCCTACAGAGAGGTGGAAACTGGCTCCTGTCACAGCAAGCTTAGGGGCCTGTGCTCTTTTAGATCAAAGCATATGCCAGAGCTTTTATTTCTCCTCCTGCAGCATCGGCACAACCTATTTAGGAAGGTTGACCATAGTATCCTCTTTTTAGTAGGTTAGTCACTCAGCAAACGGTCGACAGTTGAGAATTTGTAATATCCAATGGTGATGTCCAAAACTCTGAAGTTGTTCAGGAGTTAAGAAAGCAAACAAGGGTCTGTGCAACTTTCCTTTTTCTCATTCACTCTTCCTTCTTCTCAAAGAGCAACATGGGATCTAATTCTCCTTCTAAATTTTACTCCAGATTGGTGACTCTGAGATGCAGAAATACTACGAGAGATTGACCTTTCTCCTGAGCTGTGGTTCCCAGGATCTTATACTTATCATTTTAACAAGTACTCAGATAGGATTATGTTTTGTATATTTATTTTAATTATTAAGAATTAAAATTAATTCTGTCATGATGACTTCACCGTATCTCTGGATAATTTTGGAAGAGAGCTTGGCAATATCAGAGTTGGGAATCATTCATCCGTTGAGGCCTAATCATATTAGGCCTTTGTGGTTTCTTGAAAGGCTAGTTCTTGACTGGGATTATGATTATTTTGGTCACAGAGCCTTTCTTCCAAGTTGGCATGTGTGTGGAAATCTAACATCTGAACAGATGGTAGGAAATGAGAAGTCACATTCGCCTTTTCCTGTCCTTTGAGGAACATCTGAGACCTCAGGGACCTGTGGCCCTCCGCCCGAGAACCACTGACCCACTAAGTTACTTTTCTAAGACATTATTTTTGCTAGGTAGCTTTTATTGCAAATCAGATCTTAATTTATTTCATCTATCTTTTTTATCCTGTTTTGCTGTTCTTTTCTTTCCTCTTGAATTTCTAGTAATGGATACCAGATAAGTATAACTGAAGGCTCGTCAGCCATGGTGGAGGTTCAAAGCCATCAGTGATGGAAGGCGTGGTTTATTTGCCTCTATCTTTCCATTCTGCCGTTAACTATTATGTAGATGCTGCCTGCCTGCCTGCTTTTCACAGCCTTCTCAAACCCTTCACATTGCCCTTTTGGCCCCTGGGCTTCCAGAGACAGAAATCTGCCAGACTCCAGAGATAGTTACTGAGGAGACAATGGGAGTAACATAATGGATTCCAACTCAAAAACCTACCATTGCAGAATAGGTGGTTTTTTGCTGGGAGTTTTTTGTTTGTTTGAGGGTAAACAGAAATATTCATGAAATGGTTGAACCAGTATCTCCACAGATTATATTTTATTATCTCTAAATTTGGGGTACAGAATGTAGAATTCGTGACTGGGATTATTTCTTGAAGTAAGTTTCTTTTTATGTTTCACATACATGTACTTACTTTGTCATGGTAGAAGGTAAAGGTTGTTCTAAGGAGACAACCGTCACACATTAGCCACACATCTGTCCACTAATAGTAGGTAGAATTTTCTCTATGTAATACAGCTATCACCCGTAAATTTCATGCAGTTAGTGGATCTACCAGAAACATTCCTAATTTTACCCCTTTTATACTTAATATTCTTTGATTAGATGCTGGGTGACAAACTTACTCTCTTACACCCTAATAGAGTCACTGTCTTTTTAATGTATTATGATGTTCTACAAAGAATATTTGACTTACAAAGAGTTTTGCTCACCAGTATGAGGAGTATTTTAGTCAAATAACATTATTTAGCATGCTGATACCTTTCCATGCTGTAAGACATGGGAATCTTTTGTTTTGTTAATAATTTTCTTGTTTATTACATGTTGGAATGATAATATTTTGAAGATTGTTTTAATAATTATGCTATTGAAATAAATTTCATTTGTTTCCTTTAACTTTTTTTAAAAGTGGCTGCAAGAAAATTTAAAATTACAAATGTGGCTCACATTATATTCCCCCCCACTTATTAGACTCTTTGAATAAATAACTCACTGAGCAACTAAAACCCAATTAAAAAAAAAATACAAAAAGAAGATTTTTCTCCACACCCCAGGATTCTGATGCTGGCTCAGAAGTCATGCCCAGCCACATTTCCGAAATTATTTAGCCCCTTTTGTTGGAATTACAGAATATTGAGAAGGAAGGAAAGAAACTCAAACTATGCTATGAGATCTAATATTGAAAATGAAATTCTTGCCGTGAAAAGCCTGCTAGTCCAAATCTGAGGCCAAACCCTGGTTGGTAAACACAGTATGAAAATCAGAGAGGCTTCCAGGGATGTATCTGCTTAATGTACTGCATGAACATGTGCTATGGAGAAGCCTGGGGACCAGGGACACATGCATGCAGGACAGTGAATAACACGGCTGCTTGGGTCATTTCTCCTGCCTGTAAAATCCTGAAAGCTTACTTTAAGGTTGTACTCCATTAGTTCTCTTTAAAGCGTGCGCGCGCACACACACACACACACACACCTTTTAAATTTAAAGAATATTCTTACTCTAACATTTCATCCTCATTAACTTTTTCATCATCATATCCAGAGCCCACAGTGAGAGTGTCCAGACTGTAATCATTAATATTACAACAATAATGGAATATGTTCTTTGGAGAAACTGGAGTACTGTCTATATTTGTCACTATTAATATGTTGGATATGATTGACGATAGTAAAAAGAACCTTACAGTAGAGACAGATCCTAGCATAGATGGTCCATTGCAATGATAGGTGTTTACAGTGCCTGGCGTATAGCACATAATAAATGTTAAGCCGATTCTTTAAAGTTGGTTTTAAAAGTTGGTCTTTGGGCCTTAAAATGCATAGAAAAGATGTCATTAGTAAATATCAATTCCCAAGCCAACTCACACTCACTATTTAATTCATTACTCGATGTATAACAAATAATGTATATTTTTCTAGCTTTTTAGTGCACAAATTCTTCATTGATCCTTATTTCTTCTTCACAGTCACCCTGTGAGCAGGTAAATCACATCGTGACTCTACCCAGTTTAGAGATAAGGAATTCAAATACTACAAAAATTTACCATTATGATTAAGAATGAAATGGAAGGAATGTGTCTTGAAATCTTTGAGGTTCTCCATATTTATTGCCCTTCCTCCTTCCTTCACCTGACCCCATGCCTCAGTTGTAGTTCTGGTGAGTTACTGATGAATTTTCTTAGAGAAGGTGTCAGGCAGATAAGTAGATAAGTCTGGCACCTTTCACCCTTTTAGTGATGACATTTTGGAGTATCCCTTAGGCGTGGCTAGATTGACCATAGACATAAAGAAAGAACTTGACTTATCTTTATAAATGGTCTAACTTTCTGGCGGTACCCTCTACATTCAAGAAAGGTCCGGTTGCCTATTTGGTAGTTGACGAACAAACTGCCTTTTAAGCAACTAACTCTTGTCTTCATGGAGAGAAGCAGACTCAAGGCCATGAGGGCTTAGCCTTAAATAATGTGTTAGAAAGAGTTGTCAGGATGTAGTATTCAGATAAAATAGCTACAGCTTAAGATGGCAATGAAAGAGGAGAAAAGGGAATGTCTTCGCTACAGGAGTTTGACCTGTTGACTAGCTGTAGCAGGCTTAAATCTGTTATGGAGAACACCTCTCATAGAATATTTTCTAAACATTGACTGTACCCCATGGGGTGGGTGTGTTGAGAATGCTTATGGCTTCTTCAACCTCTGGGTAAGCCATTAAGTTTTTTATAGCTATGTTGAGGATCTTGAATATGAAACCTATTCGGTTCCCCTCTTCAGACCCAGTGATCTTATGTCTGCCATTGCCCTATACATTTGAAATCATAAATGTTCTAACTTGCTTAAAGCAATAAAATAGATTCAAATATTTATAGCTTAGAAAAATTAGAAGAGAAATCAAAATATAAATCTTTAAAACACCTCTATTCTTTTTTTTCTCTTAATTTTTTTTTTCAGTTGCAGTCACACTCCATTGCCCAGGCTGGCATGAGGTGGCACGTTCATGGCCACCCCAGCATCGACCTGCTGGGCTCCTTCCGCCTCAGCCTTCCATGCAGCCAAAGCTTCAGGCACGCACTGCCACGCCCAGCTAATTTTTGATTTGTTATAGAGACGAGGTCTCACCAAGTTGCCAGGGCTGGTCTTGAACCTGCAGGCTCAGGCAGTCCACTCGCCTCAGCCTCCCAAAGTGCAGGGATTACAGGCTGAGCCACCGAGCCTGGCCCAATTTTTTGTTTTAAAGATGTGGGGTACAATTCAGGGTTAGGTCTACAGGTGTTCATTATGCAGGTGCCCTTGTTGATGAGGTGTGCCCCCACTCGCCTAGCAGATTTCCACTACTGCCATCCCGCCCCACCCCCTGGCAGTTTCCCACTACTGCCGATCCTCTTCTTATAGTATTGTGATAATTGTTCAAGGACCACTTGTGAGCGAGAGCTTGTGATACTCAGTTCTTTGTTTCTGTGATAGCTCACTCAGTATTGTAGACTCTAAGTCCATCCAGGTTGCTGTGAAGTTCATAATTTTGTCCTTCTTTATGGCTGCATAATAGTCCATCAAAACCACCTCCATCCTATAAGAATTCTTTAAAAAAGAAAATATTTCTGCTAAAGGGGTCAGAAATGAAACTTCACAAAAGAATGGGAAAAATCTAAAGTCCTTTATCTGAAAATATAATGTATTTTAACCAAAGTGTTAAAATTTGAAACAGGTGTAAAAGCATTAAAAACAATTTTTTCCCCATCAGTGTAGCCAGCTAACCAGTGGCATGCTTCAAGTCCACCCAAGTCAAAATCTGATGAAAATGAAATCGTTAGAGTTTATTCAAGAGCAGTTATGCCATGGAATTTTAAGTCTGAAATGAAATCATGACTTAGATATATTTGAGTATTCATTTTTAAAACTAATACAATAACTGTCACCTCACATTTTGAAGTTGTTTCTTTAAATGTGAAAAGAAGGGGAAGACATTTCAAAGTGCACTTAGCTGTTTAAAAACCCTCTATTCACTTAGCATGCTGCTGATTATAACATGTCTGTGGAAGCTTCTGGGGCCTATGATAGAGAGGCATATGTGAATAATCAGTTGAGATGTACATTGATATGACATTGTGAACTAACAGAGGAAATCCATTAATGACATCATTTGCTCTTCCTCTGGGGCTCAATATATAATTATTTATGTTCAAAACAAAACAAAACAACCCCTTTTTACTCTTTTAGCACCCGGGAGAGCCTGGCTTCCAACACGTCAAGCATTGTTGAAAGTAACCGTCGACAGAACCCTGCTCTGAGCCCAGCCCACGGCGGAGCTGGCCCAACCTTCAGCTTCCGAGCGAGCACGGATCCCCCGACAAACGAAGCTGAGAAATTACAGAAACCTTCCGGCTGCTTGCAAGCTTCTGTTACTAGTGTGTGATCGTCATTCTGCCTCAGATCTTCTGTCTCATTCGATACAGCAAAGTTTACGACACTGGGACTGATGTTTACATCTTTGGAAAGACAAGCATCTCAACCACAGTTTTTGTGTTTACTTAAACTGTGCTGCTAAGTAGGCTAGGGCAAAAAAAAAACACAAAAATCTTTATTTCAGAATATTGCTTTTCACATTTATGGCGCTGTAGCAACTGAATAGCAGTAGGGGTGATATGTATACTTTTGCTTCACTAATTGTATCTGAGCACACATAGGAAAGTCTAGACACTGTAAGTGTAATATGCATTTTCAATGTCATGCAGTTGCCAATTCCATTTTAAAATGCCACAGATGCGTGTTGCTCCCAGTCTGTGGTTAAATGGTGCCACAGAACTGATCCTTGACACTTCCAAAAAACAAAAAAACGAAGCCACCACAAAATGTCAAATGCAAGGGTCCACCTTGAGGGAAATTAATGCCAAACTGACTAGATGGGACCCCAGCCCTTTGTGTGTGAATTGCTTTTGCACCAGTCATTTTTCACTGTGAGTTTTCGTGACACTATTTTGCAGGAGCCCATGGAAGTGTGTGAGAAGGGGTCGCAATGGAGACACTGGGAGTGTTTGTTTTCAAGGTTTTGTTCTCGAGTATAACAGATGCTTGTCTGATTTTTAACCTTCTGTAATCACAAACAGGAATATAGGCCTTTGAATCTGAAGCGGACACAGAAAGGGAATTCCCGGTCTGGCTGGGGCACAGCACTAAGTGATGGAAGAGGTAAGGTGGACGTTTAAAAGGTATTAATCGAATATTGAAGGAAGATAATTTCCTCCTTGTGATACTTACGATGAGCCTATCTTACTATAATAGATACAATAATTAGTTTGTTTAAAAGCAAAATGTTCTTTGTGATACAAATGAAGAGTATGGCCCGAGGATGTTATTCTTTCTAATGGAAGGACATAAATCTATTTTATGTAGTTTTAAATAGAATGCCTAAATTAGGCTGTGGGAGATAATTTTTAGTGGTTATAGGAAAGAGCAAATTTAGGGAGAGTTGAACTTCAGGCCTTTGATTCCTGGGAAGATGTCTATAGAGAAAACTTTAAAAATAATTTTTGATTAGAAATATACATGTGCCCGTGTAATGAACCCACAGAATGTGTTCATTCTGCTAGTGTGGTATAATCATAATTTGTATTCCCCTAAAATTTATCAAAATAACAATTATGCATACATGAACTATGCCAGAGTAATGTTTACAAGATACTTTGTAACCAATTTCAGGAGGTGTTTTTTTAGGTGGATGTATAGTTATTAGCCCAACTTATTTCAAAATGGTTTGCTCACATTTTGCTTTGTTTTACAATGTCATGTTGAATACGAAGATCCAGCAGCAAAGGGATTCCAGATAATTCTATTTCAGTCATATAGGAAAGAGACATTTCGGAGTTCCCATGCTTTATTTTCTGAGAACAGTGGAATAGACCTGTAGATAATGGAAAATTACTTGCAAAAGGGTTACATATGACACAAATAAATGGATCTGACATGAAGTTTTATTTAGTTTAGTGGCATCTGCTGTTTGGAGCCATACACCATAAAAATATATACATATCCAAAAATAAATCTAAAATATTTTCTCCTCAGATTTCAGTAATTGGCATGAAATTTGTGAGACACGTCTGTTTCCTTATTAGGGTTAATCACTAGCAATCTGTTTAAAGAGCACAGTCGTACACATAGCTGGATGAATTCTTGAAACAGTTGAATTCTCCCTCCCTCATGGTTTTTCAGTTGTTTGGAAGTTACATTGGATCAGACTGGACTCCTCACATTTAGTCTGAGTTCCTTTTTGTGCTTATCGTAGTGAAACCTCAACATGTTTCTTGGTAAACTCCCACAGCATTGAGATGCTTAAGCCAGTTGGCTTTCGGTCTCATGCCTTATTTCCTCCAAGGCATGCCTTGATTGCTCAGAAATCCATTGTGTGTCTCATTGCTTAAATAATGTCCAGAAGGAATGATAATGTATCTGATAGACTACATAGTCTGTTTCCTTGGGGACTTGTATACCATACGGTTACTTAATTTTTTCTGTCTAAATTCACTGTTTCTAAAACCCTGCTCTCAAATTTTTCTTATACCATCAGTTCAAAAGTAATATAACCATTGAAACAATACATAAAACCTCTAGCTGGTCCTCTGAAAGTAGCCATTGAACTAATCAAATGCTGTGTGAACAGGAAAGGAAAGCATTACCTTTAAGAGAAGCTTTAAAATAAGAGTTTATCGCTATTTCGTGAGAAATAGGTTTACAGAAGACATTATTCAAATGAAATGTGTACACTCTTTGCCTGATGCTATGAGGTACATGATTTAAAAAAAAAAGACAAAAAAAAACTCCCTTAGACCAGCAGCCATTAGTGTAGAAATGATGGACTTTTAAGATGATGCAGTAGAAGCAGACGTTCCGTGTAGAAATGCTACTCCCGTGTGAGTCTAATCAGGATTCTCGAATGGGGGAGACTGGTGGCCAGAAGCGCATAGCAGATGTCATGCCAAGGTGGTCTCGCCACGAGGGTGAGACTCACAGCGCCCACACCCCGGGGCCTTCAAGCGTCGCCAATTTCCTTTTCCTCCATGAAATCATAGCTTTGTGTCCACGACTGCTTATTCCAGTCTTAAGAGTTTATCGACTGAAAGGTTTACAAAACTGAATTTGGTTGAATCTCTGTTAAAGGGTCAACACATCTGTCGGCATTTTGCACACTTATGTATTATTATGATACAGCATATTACTTTATGGTAATTTTTATTTTTACATATAACTACCTCCATAAATTTGATGAAATGGCAGCCGTGTGTTCAAGTGTACCGTTCAGAAAAGCAGAATCTGAGACTTCCTTACACATGAGGCTGTGGCCTTCTGTGCGTGTGTCAGTGATTGCCTGTGTGGACTCATGACTGTCCCACGGCCATGGCTTCCTCCTGCAGCGTTATTTGGCTTTCAGATGTAATCCTGTGTTCTCCTCTCCTCCCCACAAAAGCGCACTTGATTTTGTTACGAGTCAACAGAAGTTTAAAAATTATTGTGCCCCCCCATCTCACTTCCCATTCCTGCTAAAAGTTCTCTGGTGAAGAGCCAGGCTGTAGACATAATTTAGGAGCTGTTTACTCCTGAAATCTAATTTGAAGGATAGGTTTTCTGTCACGGAAGACACACAGGAAATTTGGACTGCCAACCTGAAGCACTTTGGGCCCTGCCTTCACTCGCATGCTGCCATCTCAAGCCCAAACTTCACTTTAGTTGAAAGAGCTGTGCTGTGAATTCCACAACTTCTGTTAAATAATTTGTATTCCATTATATATATTTTGCACATCTCAGGGGACCATAATGAGCATATGAAACGGGGGGTGCCATCAGACAGAGAAAACAAGTAGAAGAGGTGAAAGGGGACACGTGGGACAAAAATAACAAATCACTGCTTCTCTGATGTTGTGAAGCTCAAGTTCAGAAAGCTTCCATTGAAAGTTAATCTGGAGGAACAATGATCTGAACACCAGCTGTTCCCAGATCTCTCTTTTTCATAACCCAACCAGCATTTCTAAAATGTAAATTTAAATTGCATTGCAGTCACCATGGGGAAAAGAAACCTGTGCAGTGGAAACGGAAGCATCGTTCCTTTTTTAGGTTGGCGCAGCTTTGTGAAATTCTACCCAGGATAAACCACTATCACCACCAAGTGTACTTGAACATAAAGTTTTTAACTTAAATTATAGGCATATTACCCACAATACAATAGTGATCATTTTTTGAGAGTCTCACCAGTTATAACATGGGCAGTATTCAGAGCTTGATTTAAAAACCAACAATTGATAATGACTTTGCATCGTTTATTTTGGGATCTCAAAGTGCTTCCAAAGCATTTAGATTCGTAAACAATTAACAAAGCAGGTCATCTTTGTAATACCCATACTTGAAATCAATAAAAAGAAGGAGTGACTTAAGATTATCCAGAAACATAGTGGCAGCTATCAGTGATCTATTTTCTATCTGTTTGATAGACCATCCTGAGAAATCACTAAATACAATGCTATTTTTCTGATGTGTGCTAATAAAGTCAAAGAAAACAAATACAACTCTACACTTTTGTCCATTTTCATTCAAAAAGTTCAGGGTGTTTGGAATTTTACACCACAGCACACCTCACTGGTATTGACATGTGAAATGAGAGCTTGACAAATCCACCCAGGTGTCATTGCAGTCAGAGGCAGATCTGGACATACACACCCTTGTTTACAGTTTCATGCTGGGTTTCTAGAATTCCTGTGCTCAGTTGCCATTTTTCAGGAAAATGACTGCTCCTGGCAGTGGAAGGTGCTGAAACAAATTTTAATTAAAAACTTTATCAAGTACTCATCACAGTGCTCCCCAGCTCAGTAGAAATTCAGTACAATATATTGAGCCCTCCTTTGGAGGGTCTGGTTTCTGAGGAAGCTCATCCAGTTCTAGGTGTTTTCCGAAATTCAGAGACAGAAGATCCTTGACAGGAATCTTTCTCCATTACCACGAGCCAGTCACAGAACCAACTTGAAGTCAGACCTCAGTGGGCCCAAGCAGAGGCGATCTCTCCCTTCCCCTTCCCCTTCCCCTTCCCCTCCCCCTCCTCCTCCCCGCAGGACTGCCCTGCCCATTGTCAAAGTCATCCAGCACTCTTCTGATAGTGAGTGACTCTTCTGCACATTTTAGAGCTTGGGGAAGCTAGAACACAGGAAAGATGGATGCAAAACCATGGAAAAACATTGTTTTGCTTTAGGCTAGTAAAATATGGGCAGGAAAGAGATTACTATCAGTCTGAGCTTTGTCAAGTAAGATAAAAGAATCAGCTGTCACCCCATTCCTCTCCCAGAAGGTTTTATAGTATTAAGGATGCATCCAATATTTTCCCGTAGATTTTTTTTTTTCGGGAGACATTTTATAAATTGCATACACGGAAAAAAATCCATTATTAAATTTCTGTGTGTGTTTCAAACATTGGCACCTCCCTAGATAATCTCTGCAACAGCACCCAGATAGAGATTCACAGAGATGGCTTCCCTAAAACATAATCCTGCACCTTTACAGTTGTTCTATGACTTCCAGTTGATGATTTGCAAGATTCCAAATTCCGCAAGACTCCAGGGAGGCACAACTTTCTTCTGATGATTGTATATAATCAGTTACAGGGCTTTAACTGCTCATTGTTGGCTTCAAATGTAAACACACACACACACACATCATGCCAACAAGGGAGTGGGGTGTTTCCAAGCGAGGCAGCAATGACTCTGGAAGGCTGGAATAAGGTGACTCTGGAAGGCTGGGTAGAGCATCAAGATAGAAGCTTCGCTGGTCCATGTACAGCTGCCTACCTCCGTGTCCCAAGGCGGACCTTGGCACCCCCGTTCCCTTGCCCCCCCCAAAAACGTACTAAGTGCAAGACCTGAGCTCTCCTCCCGTATCAGTCCTTGACATTTCAGGAGATTGGTCATGAAATACACACTCAGCAGCAACTCTCTGTCCTCTGAGGTCCTCCTTCCCACACCCTGTCTAGATACAGACACACCGCCACGGTTTCCACATTGGAAGGGCAGAACACTGTGCAGTATTGTGCACACTTGCTGGGTTAGGAATAGGGCTGCCCTAGGGTCACCTTCATGAACGTATTGACAGCTACAAATTAAAGTCCTTAGAGCAGTTGTCATAGATACTACTTTCAAAAAGAATTAAATTTAAACGTCAAGTTTAAAGGAATCATAATTTTGCAGGTATCTTTCTCTGAGTGACTGAATGTGACTATTGCATTAGGGTAAATGAATTAAGTGCAAGTGGGATTTACTGTATGTTAGAAAGGAGTTTTGCAGCCAAGACTGCCTTGAATAAAATGTGTTTGCACTGAAAAAAAAAATTTTAAATTACTTGGTCTCTGGTTGCTGTAAAGGTCATCCAAGATGGATGTTCTGTTTATATTGTATAGTATTTCATATGAAATAATTACAGTTCATGAAATGTCTTCCCTAATGTTACTGATTTATAACAGCACATTTGTAACATGGTTTTTATCGTGTCAGTGTACCATATTGTAAATGATGATTACTTGTCATGCTTAGTATAATAACTTAAAAGAAAAAAAAAGGACAGGGATTTTTGTAAGTCTATATTTGAAAGTCCCTCCATATGGTAATATTGTGTTCATGTTGTTTATGTAGTGTTGTGTGAAATATCCATTTTGGATTGTGTTACTTTTTAAGATATTAAATAACATTTGGTTATATGTCTAAGTGGATTTCTTTTGGTACTTGAGAAAAAATATTTTACGTGAGGTCAATTTATTTCTCTATTCTGTTAATATTATTTTGTAACAATTGTTTTTTGTGCAGTCTTTATTAGAGCTTTTGAGTCAAAAAAACTAAAAAATGGAAATTTCTGATAAAAATTATTTTTCCACAAATGTTGCAAAAAAAGTCACATTTCTAGCTAACAATTTAAAACAGTGAGGATTAGAGATGCATATAACTAAGTTTTCTGTATAAAGTTATTGAGGAATGTGGTTAGTTTGGGGGTTTCTTTTTCATTAGCACTCTTATCACAGCCTTTGTCCCCAGGTACCTGTGGTTCTGTCCCCAGTAAACACTAGGAGGCTGTTCACATATTCCGGTGAGTCACTTGCACAGGTTCGGAATGCCTCCATGTTTAATTGCCTTCAGAACCTATTATACATTCTTTTGCTTGTCCTTGGTGTGGCAAATCTTTGTTCTTGGAGAATGGACCTAATTTTTTTCAAACTAAAGTGATTTGCTGTGAAGTTAATGATGGAGCTAGGAAACGGTATTTTTAGTCAAAAACAGTATGGAGCCATAAAGTTGAGCCTGGTTTTCTGGTATGAAATTATGCAATGCCCAAAGCAGACTTCCCAAAAATTGTTTTGAACAATGATGTGTCTTTGGATAAGTCTGGAGACCCTAAGCGACTGATTTGAATATCAAGTCTTATTTTAGTTGTATGTTTGTATATTTTAGATTGTCTCAATACAGATATTTCCTTTTTCAGGCATGAAGTTAGGAAGACAAGAATACTAGGAGTATATTGTGAGTTTTACTCTAGGACCAAAAGCTGCTGTGGTCTAGGAAAGGTAATTATATGTTCCCTTGAGGGCAACCCAGTGAACTAGACACATGGAGAAAATGTGGAGACTTAATAAGAAGATGGAAAGCAGAATTCTGACTTCTTTGGGAGAATGGTCACAGTTCATAAAAATATTTTCTTTCCAAAGGAAATGGTATGGTTTTAACCTAGTTTTTAAGTGTTTAGAGGGATGAGATTTTGCCCCCTTCATTAAGAAAATCCAAGCAGAGTACTCAATTATTGCCTCCTATCCTGTTGGCGGCTGTGAAACCAAGAACTAATAAATAATCAAAAGAAATTGTTCACCGGACTTTAATTTAACTGTAAAGTCTCCTCCCTACCATGGGAATATGTGGATTTAGGGATATTCCCCCTCTTCAGGCTCAGTGACTCCAACCTTTTCCTGACAAGCAGATAGTTAATCGTGTGTGATGAATACCCAGCACATCCAGGAACTTCAAGAAAATTCAAGGCACCTGCACTTAAGAGAGGCTGGGTAGAGTTTTTTGGTGAACCTTCTTTTTAAAAATCATACTAGAAATATGGAGTTAAGAGTAAGAGGGTGATGTGATATGTTAGACAAGAGAAGTGAGGTCAGAGAAGTTCATTTGGAATACAGAGGGCAAAATAGAATTGCTGATGTTCAATAAAAGGCAAATTCTTTCTCAGGCAGATCTACGATTTAGGGTCTGGTTTCATGCATAATTTTTCTTTTCTATTACCTTGGGTTTATTTTACTTCACTACTTTTTTCTTTATATAATACCAAGGATTTTTGTTTGGTGGTTGTTATGCTATTAATATTTGGAATCATTCCTCGTCTCACTTTTTGATAATCACAACGATGACTAGTATTTTAAATCTCATGTTTATACTACCTTTCCCTCCTTGGTCCACAGACCACTGTCATCCCTCAATCCCCTTTCTGCTCACCTTTGTGTTAAAAACCGTTTGTTCTCTGACACATCTATCTCCTGCAAGCTGATTTATCAGAGGCCTGTTAGATAGCTGGTAGCTTATAGAGATGGATGGATGGATGGATGGATGGATGGATGGATGGATGGATGGATGGATGGATGGAGGAGTGGGTGGATGGATGATGGATGGGTTGGGGGGGGGAGAGAGATTTCATTAGACCGAAGATCTCTATTCCTATTGTCTGAAAATAACAATGAAACAGAAGGAGATGTCATGCAAAAGAACATTGTTTGGCTTTTGTGTTACTTCCTTTTAATGTGTTGAGAATTCATCTTGGGAAAATATATTGGAATCTTCTTATATCTGCTATTCTTTATCATATGCTATATTGTGGGAAAAGGTTTTTTTTCACCTGACACATCTCTTTTGTTTTGTTTTTACAAGCCCTTTTGTCGAGGGCTGACCTTCAATAGATCACCATGAGGGAGCTGCTCTGCTACCTGCGAAAGCCCAGCCCAGAAGCAGGTTGTCTACAAATGGTTTAGCACCAGGTTTCCCTCGAATGTGCAGTGCATGATGGGTGAGGGGGCAGCCGCCTTTCTGGCTGCGCCCCGTGTGAAACATCTCTTAAAGTTAGTAACAGCTCAATGGTTCTAGCATTTAGGTATCAGTAGGTCTGTCTGACACAGGTCTGTCTGACCTTTTTTTTGGTCATTATTGATTAGACAAGTGTGGCAGATAACTAACAAATCATAAGTGGGTCAGAGAAGACAGGTTTTTTTGCCCCTCCTTTTCTTCATATGTTATTTGAAGGCAGTTCATGAGAAGACATCTGTGTTGAATGTCAAAGGATTGATATTCAGACTGAGAAAGTTTCAAGATTCTCTGGGCTAGAGCAACGATCATGAAAACAGAAGGTGTCATTTCCACTGTAACTTCCTTCCATGTGTCCTTCTATCTTTAAAGGGGACCTAATTAGGTGGATTAGGGGACTCCATAAGAAGTCAGAAAAATTAGTGGAATAGAGGGTATCCTTTACATACACTTGACTTTTGCTCTCGCGAGTTGGTAAAGGTACCAAAACTTGAGAGAAACTTGTCTAGGGATTTCAGCAGTCTGCATATTTTGTAGCGTTTGAGAGCAAAGCACTTAGATTGCATTGCATAATAAACCTTTCACTTTATAACAGTTTTAGATTTACAGAATTACTACAAAAATAGTACAGCGAGTCCTTGTATAGCCTATATCCTGTTTCTCCTATTGTTAACATCGTACATTTTAGTACAGCACTTTGGTCACAATTGATGAACCACTACTGATACATTATTGTTAACTAAAGTTCATCCTTCATTCATATTTTCTCAGTTTGTCCCTACAGTCCTTTTATTGTTCCAGGAGCTCTTCAGGATGCCATATTACAGTGAGTTGTCATATCTCCTTAATCTTGGTCTGAGAGAGTTTATCTTGGTTCCTCCCCTTCCCATTTCTTATGACGCTGCCAGTGTTGAGGTGTCCTGGCCAGATGCTTTGTGCCAAGTTCTTCAGTTTCTCATAAGTTCTCATGCTTTTCTCATGGTTACACTGGAGTTCTGTGTTTTGGGCAGGAGAACCTCAGAGATAACGCCATTCACATCACTTCACATCTTGAGTACGTCCCTTCATCGGGGCCCTTCTGCTTTAATGTTCACTTTGGCCATCTGGCCTGAGGTAGTGCCTATCAAGTCTCTTCACTGTAAAGTTACTTTTTTTCTCTCTGTTTCCATCCTGTACTCTTCGGAAGAAATTCGCTATATAGAGTGTCATGCTCCACCTCCTTATGGGCAGAGTGTCTGCATACATAATTTGGAGCCCTACACAGATTTGTCTTTTCTTCGCCATGAATTTATTGGTTCAAACATTTATTCGTATCGGTATGATTCATGGGAGAGATTTATTTTATACTTCGGGTTATAGTCCATTACTATTTTATTTTATTGCTCAAATGTTTCCAACTTTTGCACTGAGTTCTTTAAGATGGTTCCTGTATCCCTTTGACATACCCCATCATCGTGGCTTTCTTGTGTGTTTGGTTTTTGAACATGTCCTAATCCCCTGCCCCCGGCACTGTAAAAAGCTTTCGTGTGTATTCCCCGCCCCTCTGGAATTGGCCATTTCTCCAAGGAGCCCTGGTTTCTTTTACCGGAGAATGGTATTAGAAACCAAGGTCTGGGTGCTTGGTGCATATGTTGCTGCTGGAGAGTTATTACTGCTGGTTCTTTCAATTGACATAGTGAGGAGATATGTGTACGTACGCTAATTTTTGTCTGTACACATATCTATAGATAGCTCTGTATGTAACCATCTGAATCTCTTAAGCCAAGTATGAGTTCTTACTGCTGTCCCCAGCCCCAGTTCATTACTCCATGGGTCACTCTGGCCTCCTTCCCTGCTTGTCTGTGATTTCTCCCTCCAGCTTTCCTCCCATCACCTGCCATCCCTCTAGTTGATTGTTCAGTGGCAGTAATATGTGTAATTGTTCCTCCATCGTGATTTGTAAAACTGATTTGATAAGTATGGAAATAGTGAAGAAAAAGTTAAACAGCTTCTCAAATTAATCCTAGTAGGTGGCTTACTTACTGGGACAGTGCAGTGAAGATTATAAACTTATTAGTTAACTTATTGGGCCCTAATGGGATTGCTCTAAAAAATTTAGTGTTCAGAGGGAAAAGAGGCATGATGAATAATATTCAATATGTGTTCTTCCTTTTGTTGTACTGTTAGAACTTGGAAAGAAGCCATATGTTGGCTTAATAGTATATACCACATGTCTTCACCCATCCCATCTCTGAATATCTAAATTTTCACCATAGTCCAAGGTCTAGTTCAGATGCTGTCTCCTTCACATGGGCTTCTCTGAGAATCCTTCTTACTCCCAAGCTAGTGAAAGCATGTCCTCTTTGCCTTTCTTACAGTACAACATGTATCATTTCCAGCCCTGTGTTCTCATGTTTTGTCATAAAAGCAGACTTGTGCCCAAGACCATACCCTCGGCTAAACAATTCACCCCATTTTAATGCTATTTCCTAGATATCCTGGAGGGACCTTCCCTTGTGCAAGAAACAGGCTCAGTGCAAGGGCTTGGGACAGGATTTCAAAAAAGTTGAATACTCTTGGTCACGGCTGCTTCTCCCCCCAGGTGTCTTCTGGGAAGGCACTCACTAGCTTGCTGCTTCCTCTTTGCCTCCACGTGTCTTCCTTTATCGCCAAAGAAATCCCACCACTAAGTGATGGCTTTTGAAATGTTGAGAAGTTGTTAAAAGATAAGAAGCTGAGCCGGAAGCTTCTGGTCTTCCTGTTGCACGCACACGTGCTGCAGAGGCCCTGGTCCTTCGTTCTCGGCTGTGACAGAGCAGAGCAGTTGTGTTTCCACATGACACTCCTCAACGTGTGTGTGTGTGTGTGTGTGTGTGTGTGTGTGTGTGTGTGTGTCACACCAGGTGGAAGGGGAGTCAAAAGAGGTGAGGGCGAAGCTACTGAGCAGGCAGGTCAGGAGAAGCCTAATCTTCCTGGGTGGACCATGTGGTACATTTGTGGGGGGACCATGAGGCTGTGTGCTCTGCAGGGCTGAGACGAGGGGGCAGGTTCGCCCTAAAGTGGTGGTTGGAGTATTTATGACCGCGGTCGCAATATGTTTCCTTTTAACCGTATCTTAAATCTAAAGACAGCTGACTATTGTTTATGCAAACGTTCCATAAAAGTATAACAAAAAATTTATTCTCTCTCTCGATTTAAGTTTTCTTCCCCGCCCACCCCCATCTTGGCTGCATGTTTTTCTTTCTGTTTCTTGTCATTCCCCCCCCCAACCTCCCGCTCCTTCTCTTTGTGCATCTGTGGGATTTTGCCTGCAGCTAATTTTTCATTTTAATGTTCTCATTTCTCCCCCCAACCCCTGCATGCTTCTAAAACAAGTCCTTGAATTTTATTTCTTGATAACCTTTTTCGTATCTTCTTAGACAGTTTCCCCAGTTATTACTAACTCATTTTGTAGCCGTAATGTGACTATTTTTAAAGCTTAACCAGGGAGGTCCAACCCTAAAAAATGACTTGCTGTTACTCCCAAATATTCAGCTTGGTTTTAAAAAAAAAGCCAGTATTGTACCAAGAGTCTTCAAAGCTCTGGCTTACCTGAGATGCTGGGAACTGACATAGTCAGTAGAATTGCTAGAATGAAGTTATTCCTGTGGCATCAGGGTTCAGACACAGCCTGGGTTGGGTGCAGGTCAGGGTGAGCTGAAGGACTAAAAAGTCAAGTTCCCATTGGGATATGTGGCCTTATAAGTAAATTAAACACAGGCTTCCAAAACGACACTTCTTGAAAACCTTACCTTCATAAAAATGCCCCTTTTAATTTGAGTTGCCTGTATGTTAGAATTTTTCTACAATAAGCATGTGTTCTAGAGTCAGAACACTGTTTATGGAAAAATAGAATGTTTTACAGGTACAATAAACAGAAGCAAGGCTTCACGTTGTGACTTCGGGGATTCTGTCTCGAAGCCCTTGTACTCAGCAGTTCTGGATAGCATGTCCTTCCTTTCAACATGGCATCTTTCAGCTACTTCACCTCTAGGAATGGAGGCTGGATTTTGAAGCTGATGAATTTTTTTTTTTTTTTGGAGTATGGAAAGCCTTATTAATTTTCTCAAGTTGCAAATTGGTGTGCTTCCTGCCATCCAGAGCCAAAAGATTCTCCTGGTCTCAATAAAGCACAATCCAGAATTTCTTTTTCTTTTTTCTTTTTTTTTTTTTGAGTTGGAGTCTCACTCTGTCGCCCAGACTGGAGTGCAGTGGCTGCTCCCGACCACCGCAGCCTCACCTGCTAGGCTCAGCGATCCTTCCGCCTCAGCCTTCCAAGTAGCCGGAATTACAGGCAGGCGCTACCATAGCCCAGCTGATTTTTTGATTTATTGTAGAGATGAGGTCTCGCTGCCCAGGCGGGTCCGAACCCGCGGGCTCAGGCAATCCACTCACCTCAGCCTCCCAAAGGCGCAGGATTACAGGCTGAGCCACCGAGCCCGGCTCAGAATTTCTTAATATGAGGTGGGATTAAGAGTGGGGGCAGGGGAAGACTACAGATTAAGTGCTGTTTCTTCCCTCAGTAAAAAAAAAACCATCATGTAGGGAGGACAAATGAATTATTTGTAGTCAGTTTAAGCTGGTGCTTAATTTGTTCTCCTAATTTTTCAAAAAGACAAGGTCTCACTATGTTGCCCAGGCTGGTCTCAAACTCCTGGACTGAAGACTTCAGTCCCCCCAGTAGCTAGGGTTACAAGCATGAGCCGCTACACCCAGCTTGTTCTTTGTAATCTTTATTTCCATATGCAAACGTTTTCCCTGAATGGTTTGCCAACACTAATTGATTTCCCCTCAGAATCTAAGTGAGAATCTTCAGACATTTCCTGTGGACCTGGAAATCTAGTATTTGTCAATTAATGGTGTGCTTAATCCTTATCAGAATCTGCAGAAACGTATATCTGAATCCTAACAATATCACCCCAAAAGGTAGTCCACATGGTATGGAGGCTGCATTTTTTTTTAAATTTAGGGCCTTCTTGCTATAGACTAGGTTTTGCATTTTAATAGATGAGGTTTAAATTTGATAGTACCTTGAATTCTGCATCTCCAAATTCAGAAATTAATAATACACTGAGGAAGGAACCCGTCAATAGAAAGATTATGCACATGTATACCTGCAAGCATCGCAATGTCTTTTGGCTATTAACTTAGATACAAAGGATATTTTAAGTAGCAAATATTCAGTGCTTTCTTCATGGGTGCTGTGCATCTTGATCGGTTCTTTCTGTCTTTTTTTTTTTTTTTTTTTGAGTCAGTGTCTCACACTGTCCCGGGTTGGAGAGCAGTGGCATGCTCACAGCCACTGCAGACTCGACCTGTTGGGCTCAGGCGATCCTTCCGCCTCAGCCTTCCAGGTAGCTGGAATTGCAGGCATGTGCCACCACACCCAGCTAATTTTATGATTTATTGTAGAGACGAGGTCTCACCAAGTTGCTCAGGCTGGTCTCGAACTCCTGGGCTCAGGCAATCCTCTGGCCTCATCCTCCCAAAGTGCTGGGATTACAGGCGTGAACCACCGCACCCAGCTATCCTGATGGGTTCTTTACTTTTACAAAGTAAAAGATGTGATCATTGCCTTCTAGGGGATTCAGAAGGGAAGGTCACCTCTACACTTGGAAAAGTAGTGATGCAGCCAGACTGCAGAATGCTCCGGATAGCACAAGAGAGCACCTGCCAGGTTCCAGAACCACCCCATCTGCTCACTGACTGCGGGATTAGGCAGCCAGCATCATTCATCTGACCTCTGAGGCCAGGGTTATGGTCTTATTAAAGTGGGGATGGGTCCTGCTTTCCCTGCCTCACAGTGACTTCTATGAGCACTAATCAAGAGCCATGAAAGCCATACCTACCAGGTAAGAGGTAAAGCTGCTGTAGTGCAGCTTCAGGGGATACGGAGCTCACTTTGTGCTATTGTGTCTGTGATATTACTACAGACAGTTGGAATTTACATGGGGCCCTAAAGAAGGTCTGAGATGGGTAAGGACAGAGGGATTTGGATGTATTTCAGGCATGGATAACAAAGGCTTAAAAAAGCAGGAGCAGCAGACAGCATTTGCAAGACAGCTGGTACGTATGTCATGAATCTTCCTCTAGACTTAAGGTCTAGCATCATAAAGGCTGGCTGTGTATATGAAAGGTATGGAAGATTAGCATCACAAATAATTTTTCCAACACAATTTTGCTACAGAACATTAAAGATGAGCATTGGATTGTGGCACATGGAAAGTCTGTCACGTGTTAACAGCTTCATGTCTTGTCTTCACGTGGAGCCACTACCCCCACCCCTGGCTTTCAGTTATTGCCTTAACTAACTTTCGATGCAAAGCCCTGTGTTTTGGTACATTCCCTCTTGTGTTCTGTACTTTTCCCCTTGAATATGTTGTGTGTCCCCAGCTGGATTACAAAGTCCTTGAAGACGGGAATGTTTTGCGATGCAGAGCCTGGCGGAGTGACTGGTGCCAAGTTAGTATTGCTGATCTGATTCTGACAAACTGCTCTTCTTTTTTTAAAAAATTTTTCTTTCTTTTTTATTATTATTATCATTTTTGAGTCTTGCCATGGTGCTCAGGTTGGTCTTGGACTCCTGGCCTCAAGTGATTCTCCCCCCTCAGCCTCCCAAAGCGCTGGGATTGCAGACAGGTGTGAGCCATCACACTTGGGCTACTCTTCCTTCTTAAAGTTAACACAGTCACGCGTTCCGACGGTCAAATTCATGCGTAGGTTTCAAAGTATCACTCACAAAAGCATGTACTTACACCTGGGTGGAGAAAAAGCCGAATGCATTTTCCAGACTTCTGACATACCTATAGTTTGGGGCTAAGCTGCCGTACCGTAGTCATGAACGTGAAGATGCCATGATCTTACTGTATTTTATGCTTGATTTAACATGGTTAAATAGCAACATTAGATCTGAACCCCAAATCACACTTTTCTGATTTTCCTCTTACTTTTTTGGTTCCGCCACCGCCCTCTGCCCACCCCTTGAATTATTGGTGCTCCTTGAGGATCTACAGGTCTTTTTTTCTTGTTCCTGAGACTCCTACATTAATTTACATGTCAGCAACTTCAGTGTCTAAATCTCCAGCCCACACTTCCTCCCTGAGTTTCAGGTTGGACATCTCCATTTCTTCCAAACCAATATTTCAAGCTACACTTGCATGTTTCCCATCAGAACTTGGCCGTCCTTTCTATGCCCTCAATCTCTGCAAATAATCTCAGTAGCCCCCACTTGCTTAAGGCACAAACCCAGGAGTCCTCCTTGGCCCCTTCATCTCCCCTTCGCATCTCACAGGGAATCATCACCGGGTTGTCTTTGTTTACCTCTTAAGTATCTTTTGAGTCAGCGCACTTAACTCCAGCTTCACCACCATCACTATGCTCATTCCGGCCACCCTTAAATCTCACCTACATTATTTCAGTATCCTCTTCACAGACTTCTTGCTTCCTGTTTTTGCCACACTGCAGCTAGAGGCATTAATCTCAAATACAAGCCTAACTATGTTCTTCCCTGCTTAAATCCTTTCAGGAGTCAGGTAAATTAGTGCCCACTCTACTAGAACTTGGAAGGTCCCCTTGGCCCTGGTTCCCACCTCTGTCTCTCCACCCTCTCTCCAGGGCTGACTTTCCAGGGCTCCAGCCAGGACCTCAGCTCAGTCTCCTTGCTGCCTCCCGAGCACTAGACTAGCATAGAGAGCTGGAGCAGTGTCTTCCGGCCCCACGTCCCGGGACAGCACCCGTTAATGATTCTGTCTTTAGGTTTCCTTGACCTCTGCCCCAGCTTGCTGAGCCTGGAGGAGCTCTTGTGAGGGTTCCCTTAACCCTTGCAGCTCAGAGTTGGGAAGTTCTTGTCACGCCTAGGTTTCCAGGATGCCAACCCTGAGAGGAAGATTTGTGCAGGACGGAATACTCGGGATCGGTCCCTACGGGAAGACAAGGGAAGACGCAGGGCTGGCCAAGGAGAAGTTGAGCTGGAGCGATGCCTTTCTGATAAAGACCACCAGGAAAACACCTGCAGTTGAATAAGTTGGATTTCTTACTCGTCGCAGGGAGGGAGCACACAGACCCTGGGAGCTGTGGAGTGTCTCAGCAGAGGAAGGTTAGAAAGAACCTGCTATAGGATTTGGGCTTCAGACGAGTGATTTGGAAGAAGATCTAAATCAATTCTAGATTGGAGGCTGCCAGAAAGTGGGAGCACTTCTGTGATTGGATAGCTTAATAAATCTTATTGCTAGGGAAAGGGGAATAAAATGAGGATAAAATGGTATTGGGGGAAGCAATAGCAATCACTTGTTTCAGCCAAGAAGGATAGAGGCAGAGTTTGTTATCCTTCCGAGTGGCATTGCGAGCTTATTTTCGTCTGTGTTGAGTCAAAACTATGAAGAGGCCCTGTGCTGTTTCGTTTTCCTCGTGGCCTCAGTGTACCCTTACTTGAGATCGGCATTCCATGAAACTGTTTCTATCCAGTAGGAGAATAACAGGGCTGGACCAGCTTCTGAATACCAGGGGCTGCTCTTTTATTCTTTCCCTGCTGTGTTGCGGGTTCATCAAAGCCCATAGCTGAGCCCCAGAGAAAGCCTCCGACCAGGGATTGCCCTGTAGAGTTGTCCCCAACAGAGTAAAGGAGTCCGGCCTTTCCACACTGCATGTGTCAATCATTGGATGTAGGCTGCCCCTGGGATGAGAGGACTTCCTTGGACACGGCGGCTATTTTGAGCCCAGATGATTCCTAAAGAGACTGAGAGCTAAAAACTGTCTGACAGTGGCGTTCCCGGTGGTTACATCCTTCATTCCAGTGGGGGACGGGTGGTGCAGCTGGGCAACCACTCCCTCTCTTTGCTTTTCTACTTTTCTCTGTTCTCTGACAATAAACCTGCAAAGACCAGTCACGGAGTCTCTCTTGATCTTCATTGTACCCTCAAAGCCTAACATAATACCTGACCCTTAGTAGGCTCTCCATTCATATTTGCTGAGGAAATTAATGAGCTACGTGTCACGTGGTCTTGATATTCTGCCTGACTAAATGTTTTACTCCTAGTCTTTGGGTGAATCCCTTTCTTTCCAGTTGACAACATATTTCCTGTGGAGTGGCAGTTCGGAGTGTCTAGAGTAATAGTTCTCATCTGTGGGTGGGATGGGGATGACGTGAATTAGTTACTGGATAAATCTTTCCAAAGTATACATGCTTGGTCTTCAAGGAGACCCTCATTCTCTCAAGATTCTGACTCACTAAGTTCAGAGTGGGCCCAGGCACGCATATTTTGACAAGAAGCTGGCTAAAATTGAGTCTGTTTCCTCTACCCATACTCCCTTCCTCAGAAAAGAAGTAGCTTAAAGCTTGGTGGTGATTTCTGAAAACAGTCGTCAGGAATCAGGGAGCACTTTTCCCTTTTTTCCCCTACCTCCTCAGATGTAGTTCTAGAAAGCCACACTTGAAGTTGTGTCACTGCCAAGCCAGGAGGTCTCAGCCTTAAGACATTTCTTTGGAGACATTCTGTACAACCACAAATGTTTCCAAGGACCTGAAATCCTTAAAAAAAAAAAAAATTCTTCCTACAATTACAAGAAACCTATTTAAATGGAAAACTTCATCCTTAGGTCATTGTAATGACCATCCACAGATGTTTAGGTGTGCCCCTGGCACCCTCTCCACCAGCACAAACCCAGGAAGAGTTGCTTTTGGATTCAAGTCACTCAGTGACATATGCCTTCCATAAGGAGAGAAGGCCAAGCCTAAGACTGCCCCCTTGGCAAACATGGAAAATCGGTACATTTATCTTGAGCCACTTTTCTATTCTTTCTCCATCAGCATCTCATGTGTACAGGAGAGAAGTCAAGAAAAACCTTGAACGGTTCTCTTTTCCGAAGGTATTCATATTACAAAATAACCTTCAGTAGGAGGATGCTGATGAACATGACCTTCTACATAGTTTCAAAATAGTCTGTATATGTGTCTTTCTGCCCTGTGAGTGTGCAACACTCTTTTGAGGACAGGATTGTGTGTGTCTTGGTCATCTTTGTATTTTCTTTGCTGATACAGACATAGGTGTTTATTGAACAAGTGCAGGAACAAATAAGTGCGTTATGTATGCCTGAGTGGAAGAGGGAATGCAGGCATTTGGGATGGGACAACCTCCGACAAAGTCACAGATCCATGTAGTTGCCTATCTCATACTGGCATATTTTTAGGAGGGTATTTTTAGTATTCCTAGGGAGACATTATTATCAGTCTTTTTTAAACAAGATCATTGTGATGCGAAAAATATTTGAGATATAACATATTTAAAAATAACGTGGCCCAGCCTGTAATCTCGCGCCTTTGGGAGGCTGAGGTGAGTGGATTGCCTGAGCCCGCGGGTTCAAGACCCACCTGGGCAGGCAAGGCCTCATCTCTACAATAAATCAAAAAATTAGCCGGGTGTGGTAGCACGCGCCTGTAATTCCAGCTACTCGGAAGGATCGCCGGAGCCCAGCAGGTCGAGGCTGCGGTGGCCGGGAGCGGCCACTGCACTCCAGTCTGGGTGACAGAGTGAGACTCCAACTCAAAAAAAAAAAAAAATTTAAATTCTAATAATATTAGGCTTATAATGCAGTTGGTCAGTCAGTCATAGTTGCAGGGTCTACATTTTGATTCAACCAACTGTGGATTGAAAATATTGGGGAAGAGATTATAAATAATAATATAACAATTAAAATAATATAAAATGTTAAACCAATACTGTATAACAACTATTCACATCGCATTTATATTGTACTTAGTATTATGTATAATCTAGAGATCATTTACAGTATACAGAGTTGTGCATAGATTAGATGCAAATACCACACCATTTTATATAAGGGATTTGAACATCCAGAGTTTGGAATTTTCAGGGGGTCCTGGAAACAATCCCTCTTGGATACTAAGGGACAACTGCATAAATTTATCTTGGAATGTTTCTAGCCTTGACTTTCAACTATTGACCCCTTGTAACACCTTATCACTGAATTCTGGGTGACCTGAAAGATTCCCAAACACATACATGTATTCACACGTGCAAACAACACAGGTGCAGACAAATAGAGTGAAGAATTGAGAGCTGTTCTTAGGTGTGGGACAAATAAATATTGGAATGTTCAGTCTTGTTAAGCCTCACTGATATTAACACTTTTTAAAATAATTAGAGCCTAATACATGTTTAACATGGGAAATCTGAAAATTACAGGAAAGCAAAAAAGATGCAAACAAAAATTAATCATCATGGTATGTACCAAAGATGGTCACAAATAGTATTTCAATATACTGTATTTCCTTTGAGCAATGTTATATATTTTTGTACAAAATTGGGACCACAAGTCCAAACTATTTCGTAACTTTCCTTTTCCCTATAGTCATCCTTAACATAGCTTATGTCTTAAGTATTTTCCCACATGATGGCTGCACAGTGGTGCCTTCCTTAAACTATTTTCCTTCTGTTTCTCATTGTTGGATAGTTCTTTAAATAGTTTTCTGATGTAAATTTTTAGATTGCAACAAACTTCCTTGAAGAAAGCTGAACATGTCTTGGAATTAGAAGCAAAAAAGATGCAAACGAAAATGAATCATCATGGTATGTACCAAAGATGGTCACAGATAGTATTTCAATATACTGTATTTCCTTTGAGCAATTTTATATATTTTTATACAAAAATATAGTCCAAAAAATGAGTCAAAAGCTTTATCCAGGTTTAAGGCTTTAAAATATATTGTCAAATTACCCATCATTATTTGATGTGCCCAGCTATACCCCACCAGGAATTATTATAAAACTTGGTTTCTGACACATCTAAAGGTCACTTTCATTTTGGAATTTTTGCAACTGTATTCGTTCCTCTAGTATTTGCACTTAAGGATTGGGTTCTAGTGTATAATCTGCAAAATTATTCTGCCTATTGATTGAGTCTTAAGGATAATGATAAAGGATATCTTGACTTATGCATCTCTACAAGTACACCAAGGGAAACTGAATCCGTCATTGCCAATCAGAAATATGACTTTTTTATTATATAAATTTTTCACCTGGATGACCAGGAACAGCGTATGCAAATTCAAAATTGTTTCTACTTTCTCATTCTCAAGTACTCAAATGCAGTGCATGATTTGGTCTTGATAGAGAAACGTTTACAATACAACCCAGAAACTTCCATCCTGTTTGTGTGGGTTGAATGAAAATATCTCTAAATCCCATGAAGATCCAAACTCTCATGTAAGATATTTTTCTTTTTAACCCAGGGTGAGAACTGCACGTGAAACTACTTGCCTGTTGGTAACATGAGATTCCCAAGATGCATCAGGCTTTTGTATTTGTTATTCTCCCATAATGAAGAAACCCAAGGATACGAAAGCCTGGAAGAGCTTTTTCTTTGCCATCTTCCTTTCAAGCAGTTCTGCTGCAATTGACTTAGTATGCACCAACTGATTAGTGGTAGCTTTGTGTGAAAGTTTTCAAAAAAAAGGTAATCTACAGTGAAGAACAGCTGCTGCACATCACAAGACTATCCAGAAATAGCTTTCCCCCCTCGAGAAGACCCTTTCTTCTCTGGTTATAATAGTCAGCAGAAAATTAAAAACCCATAGGATGATAAATAGTTTAAAACATATTTCTCCTCAATGTTTTGAATGTTGTCTTGTAATTCAGTGCACTTTCACTGAACCAGAAATTGCCCGTAATAAAAGAATATTGGGGAGAAATGTTTAGATTCTCAGTGAATTCTAGAACTTTGAATGAATGTTCTGGTTTCACTGTTAAAGGTTAATAGCTGAGCGCATGTCATAGGCTGCAATAAAATGAGAGATTTTGGTCTCCTGCCTCCAATAAACAGTTACAATTTTTAACACAAAAAAGCTGGAGACCTTTTATCCCTAATTTAAAATAACAGCCAAATGAATTTCTTGGCAATAAGAAAATGATTACTTTTTTAAAATTCTATAAATATTTTTGTCATCAAAAAGAAAAAAATTACTTCTTTCAGCTGTCTTTTGACACAAAACCGTCTTTTCTATACATATGGGGAACAAATATTGTTCTTGGTAATTATGCTGATGTCTTTTTTGGCTGTTAATCATGTGTTTAGACATGATTTTAACCATTCCCTAGAGGCACTCTGAATTTTCAGCTCCCTTCCTTTAAAAGGAAATCAAGGCACCACAGAAAATATTTCCAGAATTTTCCCAAGACCTGTGGAGACTGAGTTTTAAATGATTAAACCACAATAGTAAACTCACCGTTGGTTCTAGACTGTGATTTTCTACTGGAAGTAACTTGTGTCCCCCAGAAGTAATTGACTGTCAGTCTTTCCTGTAGGTGACCCTTCAGACTATTAACAACCATCATTATCTGTGGAGGAGAATCTCAGTTGCAAGGAGTTTGAATAGTTTAGAAAACGCAACTTTTTTCTTACTCTAGGTGACAAACCTCTGAAAAGTCTATGAAATGTTACCTATTCATTCAAGTGTATGCACACACAGAAAGAAAGTGAGCTTACTTTCTGCAGCCTGAACATTCCCCAGAACAGATGGAGCTGTGCTTATCTGGATGGGGAGTGTCCTGAGGACTCCCACCTTGACATTGCAATGAAAACTTTCCTGCGAATCTCTAAATTCTTTCATCTGGCACGATAAATTAGAAAAGCCTGCTCTTCCCTCTGGTAGGCTGATAGAGTGCCCCATGTTAGATTAATATCCAGAAATCATCTCTTCTCTGGTATAGCAGAAGGCATATGATGCGTCCCAGATGTTTCTTCAAGGCTGTCATTGCCAGACACAATAGATTACATCAGGGAAGCCAAGGGCAAGGGACTGAGAGCTAGTGCTCATGCTCTCTCCTCTCTCTTTTCTCTCTCTCCCTCCCCGTCCCCCCATCCCTCCCTCCCTGCCTTTCTCCCTCCTTGCTTCCCTCCCTCCCTCTCAATCCCTCTCACACAAATCTTTGTCTTTGTCTTTTCTCTAAAGGATACAGAGCGTGTGAAGGTTGACTAATAACCTCTCATGATGGAAAAACTTGGCCCACATTTCAGTTGCCACCATTGCACTAAAAGATTTTTGGTTGGTTGGAAATATTTCAGATGTCGCAAACTTGGACGTCACATGAGAATGCAGAGGTGACTGTGGAATGAGTCAGTGGCCCATTTGGTTAAGCCTTCTGCAATGCTGTTTTGAAGACAAGAGTTGTGGTTAATTGCTTTCTACATGATGTCTTCTTCCTTGTGTTAAAAGCATAAAGTTAATAGAGCTCTCTAGAAAAATTCCAGAAGGTCTCCAGCTGTCTTCAGAAAAATGACTTGAATAATAATTGAACCTCCCTTATTTCCCCAGGACTGTGCCAGGTACTTTTCATAGACTAGAGACGATGACCTTCAAGATGAATCCCTTACCATGATTTCGTAGACAAGGAACCTAGAGTCATGAGAGCCCGTGGTCCCTATTCATGAATGAAGCCACGAGCAGGTTGAGTCCAGGCTACAGATGCAGATCTCACTCTGAAGCATGTTGGTAGTAAGCACTTCCTCCATGGCCGACTTCAGACTGTCCACATGACCTCACCAGACCCCGCAGGGTTGGAAAGAGATATGCACAATGTGCTCTTGAGAGCCCTAGGACCTGGCTGCCACGGACACTGCCTGTGGCTCTGTAGCAAGACTAAGCACCCAGACGAGAGAGAGACAGAAGCTATAGGACTTCCTGTAGTGACAGAGTTTAGAAAATGCTTTTCTAATTGCAAAACTGTCTCTTATTTTATTATCTCAAGCCTCAGTCCACCTGGGGCACACTAGAGTTCATTTTTCTCAAATTACTGCCAATGTAAAAGCTGAGAAGAAAGAGGACAACAAGCGCCACACCAGAGCTCTTCTTGCGTGGCTTTTTCTGGAGTAGGCTTGCCCGGTCATCTCAAAACTCTGGAAACACTGCCCTCCTCTTCTGTGCCTTGCCCTCTACCTGTAGGAATGTTAGAGGTGTTTGGAGAGTCATTCTCACCCATATTGGGTGTAACCCCACTGAAGAATCAAGTCACTGAGGGAGAAGGGAGGAGCTTAGGACTCCTCTTACCCTGTCTTTCTTCCAGCCACCCTTCATTCATGACTTAGTTGATCACGATCTATTGGGGCAGAAAGTCCATTGAGACTTCTGACTTCCTTTCTTGTTGGTGACAGTAAGCAACCTTTCGGAGCTGGAAAAGAATTCAGCCAGCTCCTTGTTCCCTCCCCACCATGCACTCTTCCTTCCTGCACATGGGATGTACATAGAGCTCCTGCCGTGAGCTTAGCACTGGTAGGTAGATACCTCCCATAACTCACCACTTTCAATCATTTGGGCCATACTCTAAGGACAACATAAGGTGGTTGGCATCCTTCCCTTTTCAAAAAGAGTAAGTTTGGGCTTCCAGATCAACTGTGTTGTCCAAAGTCATAAGGCTGGTCAACAGCAGAGTCAGGAGTCAAACACCAGCCAGGCTCACAGTAAAGCCTGCATGACTAGTGATGCCACGCTGCCTTGTGACCTTTCAGATCAATAGAAAGCCTCTCATTTTTGCATTCTATTTATGTGACTGAATCAGTTATAAAGAATATGATTCCACCATCTCTAATAAGTTGCATGCCAAACCAGGCTCAGAAAGGGTCATGATGAAATGTGCCCCCAGACTGACCATAATATTGTTTACAGAAGACAGACTTAAAGGCAAAATAAACTCTATAGAGCATGCTGAACAGCCTTCTATGTTATCAAGCCATAAGAAAGTTTACTTTTTCCTGTTTATAAAACTAGCATACCATTATTGAAAAAAATGAGGAAAATATAAGGAAAAATATAAAAACCACTCGTAATGTTAACATTGTGGCATACATTGTTTCAGTTTTCCAGTTGTGCATATATACATTTTTAAGACAATCAAGCTAATATTATATAAGACTTTTTAAAAGCTAGGGGATTGTCTCTGACCATATGGCCAACCATTAGTCCCCCCGTGGATCAATGCAGGGCCTTTAGTCCAGGCCATCTCTTCTTACACTCAAAGTACTGCCCACTGGGAGGATTTCTTTTCTCTTGTGCTTTGGTTACCCTTAAGTGGGGCTGTCATGACTGAACAGTCCATTTGGTTCAGAGCCATCTGTAAACCCAGCTTCCAACGTCTTCCTCTTTAGGAATGTTGGATGAGAAGCCATGGGTATCAGCCAAGGGTGTGCTACCTGTGTGGCCATGGCAAGCATCCTGGGCCCAAGAGCATCTTGCTCATGTGACTTATTTATGCCTTTAGGGGCTGTTAAGCCTTGACCTGCATATGTCATCTTTCCGTGACAGTTGAGCAGTTCTTGGAAATTACAACTTTATGACGAAGCAGGACTGATAACACCCAGTTCATGAATGTTAGGTATTGAGTGTCCGGTCACTTGTATCCCATGATCAGTCTCTCCACCAGGATCTGGTGACCAGCCAGGAGCTGTTCCCCTCAAAAGGAGAAGTGTTATTCATTGGAGGTACAGTCTTACTCATAAATCTTAAGGTCTTTCACTTTTTAAAAACTATTTTATTTTGGTAAAGTACACATAATAAAATTTACTGTCTTAACCACTTTTAGGTGTACAGTTCAGTGGTATTAAGGTATGTGTATATTAAGGACATATGTAATATTGTGCATCACCACCACCCATTTCCGGACCTCTTCATCTTGCAAAACGGAAACTTTTTGCTCATTAAACCATAATATTCCATTCGCCACTCCCCCCAGCCCTCAACAACCACCATCCCACTTTCTGTCTCTATGAATGTAACTACTCTAATTACTTTATATGAACAGAATCATATCGTTTAGTATTCGTCCTTTTGCAACTGGTTTATTTCCTTTAGCATAATGTCCCCTTTGTTCATCTATGTTGTAACGTGCCAGAATTTCCTTCCTTTTGAAGGCTGCATAATATTTATATATACACCACATTTTGCTTATCCATTAATCTATCAATGGACACTTGTGTTGCTTCCACATTTTAGTAATTGCAAATAATGCTACTGTGAACATGGGCGTACAAACATCTCTTCAAGACCTTGCTTTCAATTATTTTGAGTATACATCCAGAAATTGAACAGCTAGATCATATGCTACTTTTAATTTTTTATGGTACTTATGGGTATTCAAGATGGATTAACTTTGGTCAAGGACTCGCATGCGCAATAAGAATTGGATCTCAACATGGTGAGACCTCGTCTCTACAATAAATCAAAAACTTAGCCAGGCATGGTAGCGCATCCCTGTAGTTCTAGCTTACTTGGAAGACTGAGATGGAAGGATTGCCTGAGCCCAGCAGGTCGAGGCTGCGGTGGCCAGGAGTGTGCCCCTGCACTCCAGTCTGGGTGACAGAGTGAGACTCCAACTCAAAAAAAAAAAAATTGAGTCTCAGGAAGTAAGGAGTGGATGAGATGTAAATAAGAGAAATGCCCTGAGAAAAGATAAGATAAAAACCACCCATCAAAAGAGGACTGGATTTAAAAAATGTGGTACATATACACGATGGAATACTACGCAGCCATAAAAAAGAACAAAATCATGAATTTCGCTGCAACCTGGATGGAACTAGAGTCTATAATACTGAGTGACCTCTCACAGAAACAAAGATCCGAATATCACATGTTCTCACTCACATAATGGACCTTGAACATCCAATGCAATACTATAAGAAAATGACTGACGGTACTGAGAAGCTATGGGGGGGAGGGGGATGAGATTTACAGTAGTAAATATCTGTCGGGGGCTGGGAAAACACCTCTTATCAACAGGGTGCCTGAATGAAACGTAATTGTACACCTAACCCTTAACTGTACCCCACAAAACCATAATAAAAAATACTGATTAATGAAAAAAAAAAAAAAAACACCAGCACAGGTTGCCCATTTCAGGTCCACTCTCTTCTCTGAAGAGCTTTGTTGCTTAATAAACTCCTTCTTTGGCTCATCCTTTTGGTGTCCGCGGTTCCTTCATCTTCTTGGTCTTGGAACAAGAACCCGAGGTTGCTGGTTTAAGTTGACAGCGGAGCTCAAAACTCCTGCAATATTATCAAAGCCAAGATTATGCATTCTCTTCTGATTTCCCCAATGCAGACTGAGGAGTTTCCCTTTCCCTTCCTACCATTTCCTCCTTCCCCAATTGTCCAGATTTGTGTATTAAAAATCCAGTTTTTCTTTTCTTGTTTTACACTACGTATCTTCTCTATGAGAAATCGCAATCTCTTATCTAGAATGATTTCTCGAGATTTAACGCTATCTTCATTGGCTTTCACCACAATGGCCAGTTCTATCATTCGTCACTTACTGGTGCTGGGACTGGAATTCGAATTCTCTTTGGAATCTATTGGAAGGTATCTTCACATAAACGTTTAAGGACCCATAGGGGGCGGAGCAGGGGGGCGGGAGCCAAGGGGAGCTCTCTCCCCGGGAGCCAATGGGCAGAGCTCCCTCCCCGGGAGCCAATGGGCAGAGCTCTCTCCCCGGGAGCCAATGGGCAGAGCTCTCTCCCTGGGAGCCAATGGGCGCTCTCTCAGAATGGGGGGCGGGCCCGCCTGGGCGCCGACGGGAAGGGCCCGGGGGCGGCACTCCATCCGCAGGCCGCGGCGAGGACGACCTGGGGGTGTTCAGCAAGGAGGCCTCCCGCATGGCCATGAACTCCTTCGGCCCCTGTGACGCTAGCCTCTGCGTCATCCACGACGCGCCGAATCAAGTTTGAAGATGAGCCAGATTGAAAGGCTCTCTTCATCACGTGGATGCCCGAGAGTCATGTGACTGCAATAGAAACGTTCATTACTTTCAGGATTGTCACCAAGCTAGCTCATGGGGAATTTGACACCAGTGAATTGAAAGTCGGGCGACATTATCAAGATTTCCTTTGGCTGCAGGGCAGACTCGAAGCAGCTCGCCCAACTCTGATCATTCCACCATTGCCAGAAAAGTTTGTAGTGAAATGAATGGCGGGGCTCTTTAATGGGACTTCCCTTTAATGGCGGCTTCCTTAGGACACGCAGGAAGGGGCTGCATACGTTTTTGAACCGAATTGCTGATCATCCAACTTTAACACTTAATGGAGATTTTAAAGTTTTTCTCACTGCATAAGCTTGAGACCTCTCTCCTCACAAAAAGCAAGGGCCTGTCCTGCTGAGCACGGTGGGGCAGACAGAGCTGTGCAGCCCTCCATGAGAGAAGTTAAAAACTACCCAGAAGAGTTCATGGAGATGAATAATATTGAAATATTGAAGCCGGGCTCGGTGGCTCAGCCTGGAATTCCACGCTTTGGGAGGCTGAGGAGGGTTCGAGACCTTCCTGGGTAACTTGGCAAGACCTCATCGCTACAATAAATCACAATAAAGATTGCCTGAGCCCGCGGGTTCGAGACCCACCTGGGCAACTTGGCGAGACCTCATTTCTACAATAAATCAGAAATTAGCCAGGCGTGGTAGCGCGCGCCTGTAGTTCCAGCTTCTTGGAAGGCTGAGGTGGAAGGATCGCCAGAGCCCAGCAGGTCGAGGCTGTGGTGGCCGGGAGCGTGCCACTGCACTCCAGTCTGGGCAACAGAGTGAGACTCCAACTCAAAAATACATATATATTTAGCCAGAAGATAAACTTGATAGATAAAATATCTCAGAGAACTTACAAGGGAGAAAGGGAATACTTTTGATGAAATGAAAGAGTTTGGCCCAATTCACACTCTGCAGTCAACCTCTGAAGAGGATCTGGCTGATGCTTTGAAAGACGTTGCCCGCAGCATGGGCCAGGGCGGTAAGGCCAAGGAGAAGCAGATATCTGGACTCTCAGAGCCCTGCTTCCTGTCCTGCACCAGTATGTGGTGAGATGCTGAGGCTTACAGAAGAGATTGAGAAGCTGGAAGATAAAGTGACATGTGCCAATCATGCCCCGAAGGCAGACTGGAACAGATGGAGACAGAGCATGCAAAATGATCTCAAGTTGGCCTTCACCAGCAGGACTGAGGAGAAAATCTACCATTATGAACACGCCTTACTACATGGGAATCATTTCTTGCATCACAGACTGACCTTCATTTGGAAGAAGCTTCTGAAGACAAATCTTAATCCCATTGAGGACTTCCGTTTGCTCTTTGGAAAACAGACTTTATCAACCAAAGCTGTTTTTTCTGAATCTGCCATGTCCTTTATAAAGCGGATGAAAATGGTTTTGTACAGTTTGAAAACCAACAACTTGAAAATCTTAAGTATTCCGGATCATTGGCATGAAATTTGAGATATATATCTATATAGATACTGAGAGATTTACCTTAATTTTAATTATGTTCTTAAATTTGTGTGACAATAATTGTAATATAGAAATTTTTTTCTTAAGCATTTCACTGTGCAACATGACATTTTAAATATGTTGTAAAGACTCAGTTTTAATAAAAATTTTACTGTTAAAAAAGGACACATAGATGATATATTTTTTGAGCCCTTGAATGTATAAGACAGCATTTCTGAGCCATCACAAAAAGAAAACTAATTTCACTGAGGAAACAAATTATGTCACAAGTATATCCACCTAAACTTCTATGGCTGTCATTGTATTTCTTCTCGTACAGAGTGTAGCAGGAAAAATCAAAGTCCATTTTGCTAGTGCAGTGGGATTTTTGTTCTCTTTTATAATTAAATGTGTTTAAAATTGTTTTGCTGTTTGTTGGATGACTTTTACAAGTTTTAAAAGTCTTTAAAAAAATAACTTCAAACTTACCAAAAAAAAAGCTGCAAAAATCAGATTAGTACAAAGAATACTTATATGCACTTTATCCAGATTCACCTGTGACTAACATCTGACCCCCCCCTTGTTATTTGTTCTCTATTTCTCGGTCTCTGACTCTTTTTCTTTCCATACACCGTGTGTGCACACATGCACACACACGCACACACACAGGCATCCATACACACACACACACTTTTTTTTCCCCTAAACTATTTGGGATTAAGTTATGGACATAATGGGGTTTTATTCCTAAATACTTCAGGGTACATAAGACTTAAGAGAGTATTTTTCAACTTCAGTAAATTTAACATTTAAAATCTTTTTTTTTTTTTGGAGTCAGAGTCTCACTCTGTTGTCCAGGCTGGAGTGCACTGTTACTGCAGCCTCAAACTGCTGGGCTCAGGAGATCCTTCTACTTCAGTCTTCCAAGTAGCTAGAACTACAGGTGCATGCCACCACACCCAACCAATTGTTTTTACAAAATGTATTGTAGAGACAAAGTCTGGACAAGTTGCCCAGGCTGGTCTCAACCCCCTGGGCTCAAGCAATCCTTTTATTTCCACCTCTCAAAATGCTGGGATTATAGGTGTAAGCCACCACACCCGGCTTAAAAATTCAATTTTTTATCTAAACTAACCATTCATTTTCTAGTTGTCAGTTGATCCGTAATGGCCTTTACAGCATGTTTCGTTCTTTTTTCCCCTCCAGCATGGGGTATTCAGTCTAGAGTCACATCTGTGTTTAAGTTGTTGTATCTTGTTAGCCTCCTTCAACTTGGACTATTTCTACAGTCTCTTGTTTTTTTCCACCTCAACATATTTTGAAGAATACAATCTCCCTCCTCCTTTTTTAAATGGCATAGTCCCCATTTTGGATTTGTCTGGTGTTTCCTCATGATTAGATTGAAGTTATCCATTCGTGGCTGGAGTGCTAAGCAAGTGATGCCGTGCACTTGTTAGAGTATTTTATTTAGAGGCATGCGCTTTCTGTCTTCCCATCATAGTTTACTCAACTGATCTCCTGTATTTGGACATTTAGATAGTTTCCAATAGTTTTGTTACAAATGCTAGCTCAATGCATAACCATGTGCATATATATTGTCATATTGTTGGAGATACATTTTCAGGATAAATTCTCAAAAGTGATATTGCTACCGTCCATCACAGGGCTCTTTCCAGCTTCCCAAATGGGGGGAAGAAAAAAGTGGATTTGCTGAGTTGAAGGATAAATGAATATGTAATTTAATTAGATATTTCCAGCTTTCCTAGGTCCCACCAGGGGAGTTGGACTGTTTTACAATCCTATCCGCAATGTATGAAAGTGCCTGTTACTTCACAGACTTGCCAACAGAGCACATCTTTCCACATTTGAATCATTTTTATTTCTTTTATGAATTCCTGTTCATGTCTTTTGCCCATTTTCTATATGATTTTTGTCTTTTTCCTTAATTTTAAAAAGTTGTATCTTAGAAATATTAGCCTTTAACTGATAAATATTTTTTTCCCAAATATTTTTCCCAGTTTATGATTTATCTGTGTTGTGTTGGGTTTTTTTGGTCATTCTAATGCATTCTTGTATTTTTATGTTGTCAGATTTATCAGTCTTTTATTACATCTGAGTGCTTAGTTACAGTTGGTGAGTTTTTCTCAACAATCAGGTTATAGAAAAATTCACCCATATTTTCCTAAGTACTTTTACCTTTAGATCTCTGACCCATTTGCATTTTATTCTTATTTATGATGTAAGGATAGAGTCTCTTTGTTTTCAGCCTTTTCAAATCACTGTGTTTAGGTGTATCTTTTTACACATTAAAGAACTGGGTTTTGTTTATAAGCCAATCTGAAAATATTTTCTTTTTAGTAGGTGAGTTAAGCCAATGCACATTTATTCATATACAGGCTGCTCTTGGTTTCAATTTTGTAATGTTTTCTTATGCTGCCCTTGCTATTTGTATTATATTTACTGTATTTGCTTTTTTATTCACTTGAGGGGTTTTTAGGAAAGTTTGTATTTTTATTCTATTAGCTACTTCTTATTTATTTATATTATTTATAGGGCCTTAAATTCTCTTTTTTCTTTACTGTCTGACATGTCAGTTTTAGATGGTGTAATTAGACTCTCACCTATTAACTATGCAGCAGTCTTATTCTGTTTTCCCATTTTTTAATCTCTCCTATTTTCTTAGTTGGAATTTCTTTTTTACGTCATTGGAGCATATAATGTGTATGAATTATTCTTTCATCCACGACTCTACTCTTGTTTTAGCCTTAGCTCTACAATTAATTATGAAATGCTCATATCTGTACTTTTACCAGACTTTTACCCAGCAGTTTTTGGTTGGATGAAGTTCATATTTTAGTAAATTCATCAGAATGGGCACAGGTATATAGCATTCACTGAGCTCCAGCACATTTAAAACTGGTTTTCTTTTCTTTTTAAAACATTTTTATTATAAAGATGTGGGGTACAATTCAGGGTTAGGTGTACAAACATTGATCATGCAGGTACCCCTGTTAATGAGGTATGCCCCTCCCTCCCCTAGAAGTTTCCCTCAACTGCCAATCACACCCCCCCCGCCAACAGTTTCCCATTACTGCCAATCGCTTTCTTATAGCATTATAATTGCTCAAGATCCTCTTATGAGTGAGAACATATGGAACTCTGTTCTTTGTTTCTGTGATAAATCACTGAGTATGATCGACTCCAAATCCATCCACGTTGCTGCAAAGTCCATATATTTGTCATTCTTGATAGCTGCATAATATTCCATTGTGTATATGTACCACATTTGTTTTATCCAGTCCAGCTTCGATGGGCAACATGGATGGTTCCATGTTTTTGCTATTGTGAATAGAGCTGCAACAAACATATGTGTGCAGCTATCTTCTCTGTAGAATAATTTGAGTTCCTCCAGGTATATTCCCAATAGGGAAATTGCTGGGTTACATGGAAGGTCAATTTCTAGTTGTTTCAGAAATCTCCAGACTGTTTTCCAGAGTGGTTGTACAAGTTTGCATTCCCACCAGCAGTGTAGAAGCATTCCCTTTTCTCCACATCCTTGCCAGCATCTGTTGTTGTTTGTTTTATTAATGATTGCCATTCTTACAGGGGTTAGGTGGTATCTCAGTGTGGTTGATGATGAGTGAGGCTGAGCACTTTTTCATGTGTCTGTTGGCTGCCCATATATCTTCTTTTGAGAAGTGTCTATTCATGTCTTTTGCCCACTTTTTAAAGAGGCTTTTGTTTTTTCCCCTTTGGGGCATTTGAGTTCCTTGTAGATCATAGATATTAGGCCTTTGTCAGATATACAGTTGGCAAATATTTTTTCCCATTCTGTAGGCTGTCTCTCTGCTCTCTTGGTGGTTTCTTTTGCTTTCCAGAAGCTCATTAATTTGATGCGATCCCACTTATCTATCTTATTTCTTAAGGTGTTGGCCTTTAGGGTTCTGAGTAGGAATTGGTTCCCAGTTCCAATTTCCATAAGGGTGTCTCCTGTGTTTTCTAAGATTCCTATAGTTTGAGATTTTACATTTAGGTCTTTGATCCATTTAGAGTTAATTTTTGTGTATGGTGATAGGTAGGGGTCCTGTTTTAATCTTCTGCATATGATCAGCCAGTTTTCCCAGTACCATTTACTGAATAGGTTCTCCTCTCCCCAGTGGTTGTTGTAGGAGGCTTTGTCAAAGATGAGTTGGTTGAGGAATTGAGGCTTTGCTTCCATAATCTCTATCCTGTTCCATTGGTCTATGTGCCTGTTTCTATACCAATACCAGGCTGTTTTGATTACTTAGCCTTATAGTAGAGTTTAAATTCTGGAAGTGTGATACCTCCTGCTTTGTTTTTTTTGCTAAGGATTGTTTTGGCTATTCATGGTCGTTTATGTTTCCATATGAATTTCTGTATTGTCATTTCCAGAGAATGATGTTGGTAACTTAATGGGTATTGCATTGAATCTGTAGATTGCCTTTGGTAGGATGGACATCTTAACAATGTTGATTTTTCCTATCCATGAGCATGGTATACTTTTCCATTTGTTTGTGTCTTCTTGGATTTCTTTGAGCAGTGTTTTGTAATTCTCATTGTAAAGGTCTTTCACTTCTCTGGTTAGGAAGATGCCAAGGTATTTCATTTTTTTGTGTGTGGCTATTGTGAATGGGATTGTGCTTTTTATTTGGGTCTCTGCCTGCTGGCTGTTGGTATATAGGAATGCAACTGACTTTTGCATGTTTATTTTGTACCCTGAGACTCTGCCAAAGTCCTTTATCAGTGCAAGCAGGTTTTTGACAGATTCTCTTGGGTTTTCAAGGTATAGGATCATATCATCAGCAAAGAGGGACAACTTGACTTCCTCTTTTCCTATTTGGATACCCCTGATTTCCTTCTCTTGTCTAATTGCCTGGGCTAGAATTTCCAACACAATATTGACAAGAGGAGTGAGAGTGGGCAGCCTTGTATTGTTCCAGTTTTCAGGGGAAATGTTTCTAGTTTCTGTCCATTTAGCAATATGTTAGCTGTGGATTTGTGATAAATGGCACTCACTATTTTTCTTTTTTTTTTTTTTTTTGAGTTGGAGTCTCACTCTGTCACCCAGACTAGAGTGCAGTGGCCGCTCCTGGCCACCACAGCCTCGACCTGCTGGGCTCTGGTGATCCTTCCACCTCAGCCTTCCAAGTAGCCAGAATTACAGGCATGCGCTACCACACCCGGCTGATTTTTTTTTAATTTATTGTAGAGATGAGGTCTCGCTGCCCAGGCTGGTCTTGAACCCGTGGGCTCAGGCAATCCACTCACCTCAGCGGCACTTACTATTTTGAGGTATGTTTCATCTATACCTAGGTGTTTGAGGGTTTTTATCAAGAGGGGATGCTGGATTTTATCAGAAGCTTTTTCTGCATCTAATGAGATAGTCATGTGGTTCTTGTTTTTACATGTGTTGATGTATTTAATTACATTTATGGTCTTGCAAATGTTGAACCAGCCCTGCATCTTGGGGATGAAGCCTACTTGGTCATGGCAGATGATTTTTGATTTGTGATTTGGATCCAATTTGCTAGAATTTTGTTGAGGATTTTTGCATCTGTGTTCATAAGGGATATTGGCTTGTAGTTCTCTTTCTTTGTTGCATCTTTACCTGGTTTGGGTATCAGTGTAATGTTAGCCTTGTAAAATGATTTGGGGAGAATTCCATCTTTCTCAATTGCCTGGAATACTTTCAGTAGGATTGGTATCAGCTCTCCCTTATACGTTTTGTAGAATTCTGCTGGAAAGCTATCCAGTCCAGTGTTGTGTTTTTTTTGTAGGTAGTTTTTGTATGACAGATTCAATTTCCTGGGTTGTTATTGATCTATTCAGTGTCTCAATGTCTTCTTGTTTCAACTTGGGTAGGTTGTGTGATGTCAGAAATTCTTCCATTTTATCTATGTTATCAAGTTTGTTTCCATACAGGTGTACATAGTAATCTCTGGTAATCTTTTGTATTTCTTCAGGGTCAGTTGTGATTCGATCTTTTGTGTTTCTGATTGTGTTTATTTGGACTTTTTCTCTCTTTTTCTTGGCCAATCTGGCTAGAGGCCCATCAATCTTGTTAATTCTTTCAAAGAACCAGGTTTTTGTTTTGTTGATGTCTTCTATGATATTTTTTTCCTCTATGTCCCATATTTGGGCTCTTATTTTTTGTGATTTGGAATCTTCTGCTAAAGTGGGGGTTTTGGTGGTCTTCTCTTTCCAGCTCCCTTAGGTGATTGTTAGGCTCTCTACTTGTGATCTTTCCATTTTCTTGATGTGTGCTCATAGAGATATAAATTCTCCTCTTAAAACTGATTTCATGGCATCCCAGAGGTTTTGGTAAGATGTTTCATTTTCCAGGAATCTTTCAATTTCTTCTTTGATTTCAGGGTTGACCCAGTCATTGTTCAGCATCATGCTGTGTAGTGTCCATGTCTTTGTGGGCTCTGGGGAAATTCTATTGGTGTTGATATTTATTTTTGTTCCACTGTTGTCTGAAAAGGGCATGGGAAGATTTCAATCTTATGAAATTTGTTTATATTTGATTTATGGCCAATGATGTGGTTGATCTTGGAGTACATTCCATTTGGAGGTGAGTGGAATGTATATTCTGTGGTCATTGGGTGGAGTGTTCTGTAAGTATCAATTAAGTCTACTTGTTCAAGAGTATCATTGAGGTTCTGGGTGTCCTTGCTGATTTTTTGTCTTGATGATCTGTCGAGGGTTGTGAGTGGGGTATTGAAGTCCCCAGCTATGATAGTGTTAAAGTCAATCTCTTTTTAAAGTTTGCCTAGAAGTTGCTTTACGAACATTGGTACTCCTCTGTTAGGTGCATATATGTTTAGTATGGATATTTCTTGTTGATGGATTGAGCCTTTTATCATTATATAGTGACCTTCTTCATCTTTTTTTATTTTTGATAGCTTAAAGGGTATTTTGTCTGAGATTAAAATTGTGACTCCAGCTTTTTTTGTGTTCTGTTCGCCTGAAAATTTGTTTTCCATCCTCTTACTTTGAGTCTGTGAGTGTTCTTTCTGGTGAGATGAGTCTCTTGGAGACAATGTATTGTTGCCTCATTATATTTTATCCATTTTGCCATTCTGTGTCTTTTCAGTGGTGCATTTAGTTCATTCATATTCAGGCGAATTATTGAAATGTGAGGGTCTATCTTTGTCATGATGTTCTTATAGAGTTGTACTTTTTTGTTGTCTTTCTTTTGGTTTTTTGGGTTGGTTCATGTGTGTTTCGGTCTTTTTCCTACACTCTTGTGAAGAACATTGTTCTTTTTCCCTTTTCTTCTGTGTTTAATACTTTTCTAAAAGTTTCTTGTAGGGTTGGTCTGTGGGCACCATAAGTTCTTAGGGATTGGATGTCTGGGAAAGATTTTAATTCTCCCTCACTGATGAAGCTTAGCTTGGCTGGGTATGTTATTCTTGGTTGAAATTATTTATCTTTAAGAACCTTGAATATTGGACTCCAAGTTCTCCTAACCTGAAGTGTTTCTGTAGATAAATCTGCTTCTATTCTGATTGATATTCCTTGGTAGGTGGTCTGACCTTTTTCTCTTGCTGCTTTTAGGATTTTTTCTTTTATACCTACTTTGTTCAGGTGGATTATTATGTGCCTAGGAGTTGGTCTTCTCATTTGTTGTCTTGCTGGGGTTCTCTGAATTTCTTGTGTTTGAATTTTCACATCATTAATGAGGTGAGGGAAGTTTTCTTGAATAATTTCATGGAATGTTTGTTCCAGAGTGCTCTCTGTCTCTCTTTCTGCCTCAGGAAGGCCAATTACTCTTAGGTTTCTTCTCTTGAAGTAATCGCGCATCTCTTGAAGATTTTGTTCTGTCTTTTTAAGTTTCTTTTCTGTGTTTTTGACGGTTAGGTTTAGTTCTATATGTTGGTCTTCACGTTCTGAGAGTCTGTCTTCTGCTTGGCTAATTCTGCTTTCCACACTTATTAGTCTGTTATTTATTTCAATCACAGTATTCTTTACTGCTGTTATCTCAGTTATCAACTCCTTCCTATTTTCCTCTTGTCTTTCCTCCTTTCTTTTTATTCTCTCTATTAATGTCTTGGTATCTGGGTTTGTAGTCTGTGACCAGTCATTCTGGGGGCTCTTCATTGTTTGCATTCCAAAGTCTGTTTTGTCAATATTTGATCTCCCAGGGGTCTGTGTGAGATCTATATTCTTCTTTTGATTTTTTTTCATTTGTGTAGATTTGCCTCCCCACTTCCCCCCCCATCTTCTTTAAATCTGTTGTTCAGGGGTGGTGGGGTTGCTTTTTGCTTCTGTTTGCTCAATCTCCTATTCTTCCTTATGTTCATTTTATGACTTTGATTCTGAGGCTGGACTGTAGGTTGAGGGTTATACCTTTTGCAGCTTTGCTATTTATTTGAGGTGGGAGCTGTGATTCAAAATTTATCTGCTGATCCCAGTATCCACTGACAGGTATATGGATATGCTGGATCCTGCTTCCCACTACCTTGTAATCTGTACATGAAGTGGGGGTATTTATTTGCTCCCTGAAAGTAAAATGACATAACAAAAAGGAAAGAAATGGAATGGCGGCGGGGAAGCGGAAGGCGGAGACAGGAGAGTAAAAGGGAGAACAGAGGTACCCACTAATAAATGAAAACAGACCGAAGACAGATAAGAATAAGAGAAAACAAAAACAAACAATCAAACAAAACAAACAACAGCGACAACAACAAACAAACTAGGACATACAATCATACAGACACAAGCTGACCAACCTCCTTAAGATGTACTGTTCCCTTACACAACCGTGAGGTCTCAGCTCCCAAGTTGGAGGTTGGGCAGAGCTGGGTGGGGGAGTCACTGCAGGTCTCTGCCTGGTCACAGGGCTCCAGATGATCCCAGGTTCTACTCCAGCTGGAACCAGCTGGGGGAGGCGGAGTGCAAAGCAGCCAGGCGCTGTTGTTCCGCGTGTCACATGTGGCCTGGGCCTCTTTATCTTTCTTTGTTCTTAGGTCCCAGGCTGGAAGCTGTGCAGAGCTGGGTGGAACTCATGGGGCAATGCAGGTCTCTGCCTGGTCTGGAACTCCAGCTGTTCTCTGGTCCTGCTGTGGTCAGGGGTGAGTCGGGGGAGGTGGAGTGTGAGACTGCTGGGCGTTACTGGTCAGCATAGTGGTCAGGGTGGCTGGGGTGCGGGCCTGGAACTCCACGGGGAAGGAGTCTTGGGCCTCCCTGGGTGGTGGAGGGTTGGGGCAGGGCAGGGTGCTACAGCCAGGGAGAGAGCCCAGAGTTACGTGGGTGGCAGCAGCTTGGGGCAAGGCGGGGCACGTAGGTTTGGGAGGGGGCCTGGAGCTCTGAGGGGCATACGCCCAGGGCCTCCGTGGGGGTCAGGAGCAGCTTAGGTGGGGCTGGGCACTTCAGCCAAGGCGGGGGCCCAGAGCTCCGAGGTGCGGGCGCTGAGGGCCTCCACCAGGGTGGTGACTTGAGGCAGGGCTGGGCGCTTCAGCCAGGGTGGAGCCCGCAGTTCCAAGGGGCAGTGCTGAGGGACTGCATGGGTGGCAGCTTTGGGCCTGGTGGGGTGCTTCAGTTCGTGAGAGCCCATAGCTGCGAGGGGCAGGCGCGTAGGGCCTCTGCAGGCAGTGGCGGCTCAAGACAGGGCTGGGCACTCCCCCACCCCCCGCCCCCAGCTCCGAGGCACAGCTGCAGCTTTGGGCCTGGTGGGCGCCCCAGCCAGGAATGGAGCCCGCAGCTCCTGGGCCAGGCACCTAGGGCCTCCCCGGGCGACGGTGGCTTGAGATGGGGCTGGGCATCTCAGCCAGGGTGGGGACCGGGAGCTCCGAGGGGCGGGCGCCGGCAGCAGCTGTGGGCCACGCGTGGGATGCTTCAGCCAAGGACAGAGCCCGTAGCTCAGGCGGGGAGGGCCTCCGTGGGCGGCGGCGGCGGCCTGAGACGGGGTCGGGTGCCCCGGCCAGGGAGGGGGCTGGCAGCGGCCGGGTGCAGGGCAGAGCGGTGTGGCCAGTGCGGAACCCAGATCTCCACAAAGGCGGTATCCAAGGCCTTGCACAGGCAGCGGCCGCTTGGGGCCGGGTGGGGTGGGTTAGCCAGGCAGGGAACTGGGAGCGCCACGCGGCCGGGGGTCTGGCTGCCTGGGGTGGAACAGCGGTGGCGGGGGTGCCACCGTGGTTGGGCGACACGTGGGACCGAGGGCCTAGGGGCCTCAGACCGGTGGCTGGCGGGGGGCGGGGGGGAAGCAAGAGTCCTTGTGGGAACTCACTTTTGGAGACTCTCACAGTCCCACCTGTGCCCTCGCCTTACCGGAAGTTCATATTCTAGTGAGTTCCTCAGAATGAACCCAAGAATATATAGAGATGTAGCATTCACTGAGCTCCAGCACATTTAAAACTGGTTTTCTATTGCCTTCTACCTGTTTTGAGCAGTGGGGAAAAGTGTCTCAATAAGTGCATTGCATCAAATGAAAAGTACTTTGAAGGTGACTAAAGTTTAAACATGTAAGAATAAACAGAAACTTTTGTATAAATAAATTCCGTTTGGGGGGTCCCCCTCATATAATTACTATCTCTGAGAAAGGAAACAAAAACAATAAAATAGAATAAATATGTAAAATGATAATCCAAGAAAAATCTACAGAAATAAGAGAATAATTGAATCTACACATTAAAGGAGCCTACTGGGCTAGGGAAAATTGAGCCAGAAGGACCAACAGATATATCCTGGTAAAATTTTCTGACTTTAAAGATAAGGAAAATATTCTCAGGGCTTCCAAGCAAATAGATAAAATAACTCAAAATGCAAGAAAATTAGACTGGCATCAGACTTCCAAACACAACATATAAGGCAAGGCAACAATGGAGCCGAATTTTCAGGAACTTTAACTGCTCAAAATAGTTTTTGAACACTTTTAGTGCTTCTGCTGTTTTTTGTTTCTCCTCTTCCACATCTTCAAAACGTTTCCCTTTGAGAATGTTTTTCATCGGTGGAAACCAAAAAAAAAAGTCTCTCAGGGCAAGATCAGGTGAATAGGGAGGGTGGAGCATGAGAGGTCAAGCCATTTTTGGTCGAAAACTGCTGAGCACTAAGCATGGTGTGTGCAGATGCCTTCATAAATCACTCGTCATGAAATGGGCAAGTGCGTTGAAAGAATCTCCCCCCAAAAACTTCACTCAAGCTAAAAGCAGTCTCTCATAACGACACTAGCTGGTACCCTGATGCTGATGGGTTCCCAGAACACTTATCTAACGGGGGAAGCCTGTACTACAAGGGCTGTGCCCTCCAAAAGATGATCCCTATTTTTTGGGTTTCCCTCCGTATATATGTTCTGCCTGCTTTGCCTGACTTCCTTTGCAATAACTTTTTCTCAGACTCCTTTTTGCTTTTTTCTTTATCCCACTTTCATCATCTTGATTTTTTTTCTTGTTCTTCTTCAGTAGCTTTTATTAGGTTTTCATTTGAACATATTCTTACCTGGACACCTTGAAATTCAGTTTTTACTTTGGATACCATGTCATCTCTTCCTATCATTTTTTTTCCCCCAAGTTCAATCAACTCTCATTTCTTTCAGGTTTTCTGTTTATTTGTAATGGCCATTTCTCCTTTACGTTTTTTATATTTCTTAATCAAGTCGATTTGAATATTTCAAATGCTTATTTGAGGATGTTTAGTACAGTCTGGGGTGTTATGTTATAATTTTCTTTAGCTTCATATTTGGATTTTTGGAAAATATTTTTTATAAGCTGAAAAGCCTTCACAAACTTGCACTAGGTTTTTTTTAAACAGTAGTTTTATATGAGTGTGGTCAGCCTTTTTTATCTTCATTATTTCATAGACAGAGTTCCTAGTTCCCCATTACTTACTTCCATCAGTTCTTGTCTTTGCTGTGTAACTTATTTTAGGGATGAGGTTGTTGGCAGAGGTTAGGGAGACAGAAGTGCTGATGTGTCTTATCTTTGATTACTGTGTATTAATAAGGATTCCTTATTATTTCTTTCCCTTCACTTCCTTGTGCATTTATTTCTACCACATCTCTAAGGTTCTCACTTCTAATTCTGCTCTTTTCAGACCCATTCTCTCAAGTTAGAGCTGAGAACTATCAAATTATAATTTGAGTTTTATATTTTGACATTTATTATTTAGCTTTCTCTTTCTGGGAGTAATCTGTCTGCACTTCATCTAAATCTTTCACTACCATCTACTATATTTCACAGACTCTCTTAAATATCTTCTTTCCTGTATGCCATACCCACAGGCTTACGGTAGCAGATGGGTAGTGGGGGTTTTGTTGTTTGTTTTTTTTTAAAATTAACTTACAGGTAACTTGAAGGTTGTGGGATTTTTTTTTTTTTTTTTTTGCCTCCTTGTAAAGCTGAAAGTTTGAGTGCTACGTTGCTTTATTTTCTTTGTTTGTTTTATGTTGTTGGTTTTGTTTTGTTTTTCTGGGAAGGTATTGGAGGAGACGTGAAATCAATTGACTGCCGTTTTCCTCAAAACCTAGAACTCTTATAGGGGTGAGTATTTTTTTAATCAATTATGCCTGAAATATAGTGAGTTTTTTCCATTTTTATGCCCAGAGTATTTATTATTATTATTATTTTGAGTCAGGGTCTCACACTCTCTCTCTCTCTGATTGTGCCTATGACTGGAGGGCATAGACACAATCACAGCTCACCACAGTCTCAAAATCCTAAGCTCAAGTGATCCTCTCTTTAACCTTCCAAGTAGCTGGGACTACAGGTGCATGCCACCATTTAATTGTACTTTTGATAATTGATTGTTTCCGTTTTTAGAAATAGTTTCTTCATCAAGCTAGGATCTTCACTCTTTTTCCTTCATGACCATTACCTTTTACATATGCTGCCTCTTGGCTTCTGTTTTCTCTCATATCACTTTGTTGTTGTTCAGTTGTATTGTTTAGGAGATTTCCTTGACACCTTCTTCCAGTTATTCTATTGGGTTTTTTTTTAAATCTTGGCCCTCAAATTTTTTAATTTATAAGAACTTTTATCTTGCCTCCTACCCATTCTTTTAATAAAACACCTACTTTCATTTCCTAGATACAATGTCTTCTTCAGTTTACTTGAGAATACCAGAGTTTCAGGGTTTCATTCTTTCCTGTTTTCTGCATTAATCCTTTCTTTTGATATCATGTTTCCTGTCTATTTTTAATTCTCTCTTTTATATTTTTTATAGATCCTAAGTTTTTTATAGATCCATTCACATTTAAGAGCAAATTTCTAAAGTTAGATTGGTGGCGTTGTGTATTTGAGTAGGGTTGTGTTTTAGGACGATCAGGCAGGGAGGAGGCTGTAATCCTGAAATCCACAAAACTTAGAGTGTGAAGCCGGGCTCGGTGGCTCAGCCTGTAATCCCGTGCCTTGGGAGGCTAAGGTGAGTGGATTGCCTGAGCCCGCGGGTTCGACACCCGCCTGGGCAACTTGGCGAGACCACATCTCTACAATAAATCCAAAAATTAGCCAGGTGTGGTGGTGCGCCTGTAGTTCCAGCTACTTGGCAGGTTGAGGCGGAAGGATCGCCGGAGCCCAGCAAGTCAAGGCTGTGGTGGCCGGGAGCGGCCACTGCACTCCAGTCTGGGCGACAGAGTGAGACTCCAACACACACACACACAAAGAATGTGGAGGTCTTTTGGAGGGAAGGCGAATATTGAATATTGTGAAAAAGAAATCTTTTATTCATCAGCTTTGGAAGCATAAATGTTTAGGTAACAGCATTCTATGTAACGGACTGGGGGCATTGTTTGCTTAATGTACTTACCTTTTAAAAATCCACCTGTTTTCAGAGTTAAGTGTTACTCTCGCTTTTGTCAGATCAAAGTGTCCATTCCTAAGACTCTCCAGAGTCCAGCAGGGAAGGCCACCTCTCCCGTTGATCCCAGTACCCCTCAGGGAGCACAGTGATGCTCCTTCTTCCACCTTACATATTTCATCCGTCACTTCGCCACTGGCCTTCTGCTTTGTAGAATTTTGTTGAAATCACTCACTGGCAGATTCTACCCTCTAGTCTCCCTGACATTGCAGGTTAATATATTTTTTAATCTTTCATTATCCTTACATTATGGTGATGTCTCAAGAGGAAGATTTTTTTTTCTTTTTTTACTATAGACTTAACCTCTCAATTTATTAATTTTCTCAGTGGCAAACTGATCATTCCTAAGGTCATTTATAATTTTAAAAGTCTGTTATACATCTTTCCTCTGCTTGTGAGTTGACCTTATATCCCGAAAGGCTGTGCTTCAATGAGTTTTCAGCAAGTCTCTTCAGACTTAATCTGAGTGAATAATTTAACTTTTTTTCCTAACAGGCTGCCTTTTTTTTTTTTGCCTGCTAAATGATCTTTCTAGAGTTGCTTTGGAGAAGAATTCATCATTATTAAATAAACAACCTCTTTGTCACCTGGGCCAACTTGCATGGAGCTGTTCCTGTGACAAGTTGCTTATAAGCAACTCGATAGCTTCAGCTAAGAGAGTTTGCTCTTGTGGCTCACAGTTTAGGGTTCATGTTCAAAACGACGCAGATCTTCTCTGTCACGGGGTCTTTGTATCTGTGGCATGCCTCTCTCAGTTTTCCGCTCTCTGGTCTTGTTATACTTGAGTTTTTGCTGCTCTGGACAATGACTATTGATGTTTCCGTCCTGTTGATGTTTCCTTTGGCTCTTTTTCAAAGTGAGTTTTGACCATGTCACTGATTCTATATTTAAGTCAGATAATTCCGAATTTGGTGAAAACCTGTCAGGATATTTTGTGTGATACTGATAGAATTTTAATTTTTGTTTTGCTTTATTTTTGGTTACCTTGATTACTATTATTTAAATCCAAGTTAAAGTAATGCAGTGCATATCTAAATTAAACAAATTTCTTCATGGTACAATACAATAACACTGAGAATAAACATAGCTAACACTTGGAAAGTTCTTATTATATGCCAGGCACTGTTCTAGGGAATTTGCATTAATTAATTACTTTCATTATCACACAACCACATGGGATCGCTACTATCATTATCGTCATTGTTCAAATGAGGAAAGTGAAGCCAGGGTATAAACTCAAATGGTGTGGCTCCAGAGGGGAGATTCTGTGGGAAGTTTTTTTCTTTTAGAAATAGTCCCCAAAATACCTAATCCTAGGAAAAAGAGATAAGCCTTGAAGTTATTAAGGTGAGGAAACAGGAAAAAGGTGAATGGGTCATCTTAGAAATCAGAAGATGATAAAATAGGTCGGTGAGATTTGCAAACGTTTCGTAGGAAGAACCAGGTAGGGGAAATCACCAGGGCAGAAGATCCGAAGAGACTAGGCCTTCTCCCTTTTAGAAGTGCTCTCCACCACCACACAAGTGTATGAAAATTCCTCCATGTCCTATATTAAATGACACTTTTTGATGTATAACATCTTGAAAAGACTTTTATACTTTGTAAACTAAAAATAAAAGCCTAAGCCATCTAACCATCTGAATGGACTCCTCTTAGCCAAGGAGACCCCAGAGAAACCTTACAACTGAGTTCCCAGCCATGATGAGACAAGAGATCATGCACACCTTCTTATACCCTTTCCCTTTTGTGGTTTAGACACAACTGACCAGCATTAATGTTAAAATCGAGAGGATAAGACTGACTGAACAGACTCTTGGTAGCAATAAGATACCAGATTATACACAGGACCTGAGGCTATGCCAGACAAGGGCTAAGTCGTACAACCCTGCGCTTAAAGAGTAAACTGTATCCTAAACACCACAAGGTTTTTCTTTTTCTCTGGCAGCTAAACAACCACTGGCCTCCACGTAAGCAACATTAAAACAATTGCAGCACACCCAACTCACAGACACTGACTAACTGACCCATCTGTTCCACCAACCATAGCTACAGCTTTAACTGGACAACAGACTAACTTCTGTAACTTCCTCCTGATAAGAAGACTGCCAAGCATGAACTAGTTCTGCCTGGGTTACAGAGGCTGTGCACTCGAGTGTGTGTGTGTCCCTGCTTCACCTTTTGACGCACAGGGCCTGGTAGTAATACATTTAACTGTTAAGTATCCACTCTTAAGCAAACATCGTCGTATGTAACATGAATGTTTATTCAGTATGTGTGCATCAAGACCACCTTCATGAATATCCATAACTCCTTGACCAATCAGCTCGGCTCCGATTCCTGTCTTACGCCTCCCTCCCTCAACGTGCCTGCTAATAGCTTGGGCCAAAGGCTACGCTTTCCAGCCTGTCAGAAGGGCCACCTTGCATGTTGTAACCCTTTGTAAGAAAGAATGTCTCCTTCCCAAATGTGTAGATCTCATGATTCTTACATGAACAACTTTCATTCGCTCACTTATTCATTCATTCAAGAAACGTTTGCTGAACTCCAACCGTGTGAAGGGGATATGTCAGGGAATGAAGCACCCCTGCCCTCTGGAGCTTACCTGGAGCCAGCAGGTGGGGGGTTCCAGTGCCAACAAACGTAAGAAGTGGATGGCAGGGCTAGACAATGGTGGGTCTAACGAAGGAGGGAAGAGTAGACCAGGGCAAGGATCTAGAGCGCCCAGAGAAGGGATGGTGCAAGTTGCAACAGGGTGGCCGGGGTCTGCCTTGGAGAGAAGGTCAGATTGGAGCTGAGGCTTGAAGGCCATCTGGAGTCGCTGCCTCGGGGCAGGGTGTTCCCAGCAGAGGGAGTTGCTAAAGCAGGAACTTGCCCGACATGCTGGGAAAACAGCAAGCAGGGCCTGTGGTGGGGAGGAGAGAGCGGGTGACAGGGGAGCCCGAGAGGGGATGGAAACCAAAACACGCAGGCCTTGGGTTTCGGCGTGGGGCCTTGGCTTTTATTCTGAATGAGATGGAAAAGCATCACAGGGCTTGACACGACCTGACCTGCGTCTGCAAGGCACACTCCAGCCTCTGGATGGAGAACCCCCTGCAGAGGGACCAGGGGAGGACCAGAGAGGGGGCTGGAGACTGTGCAGCAGACGGTGAGAGGGGAGACCCAGCACAGCAGGGAGTTGGAGAGAAAGGTACGATTCTGAATGCATTCACAGGCGGAGCCGGCAGGGTTTTCTAAGGTCCAGAACTGGACCCCACGGTTTTGACAGAGGAGCTGATGGTGCTACCGTACAGGAAGAGGGGGAAAGGGAGAACGTTGCCAGTGGAGAAGCTTTGCGGAGCTGCTGCTTGCGGGAGTTGAGATTTCAGGACCCGTCCAAGTGCCAACCGGGCCATTAGGGCGAATGAGGAGTTGGAGAGAGAAATGTGGGCTGGAAATATGAACTGTGTCTGTGAATCCGTGTCTAGAAGCAACGTATTTAATTTGCAATGGGGCATAATTTTTAAAATAAGTATTGGGACCCTCCAGAAATTCTTACAGAGTGAGAACCCTTAAGCTATACACTGTTTAGAGTAAATAAAATATTTGTCTATTCTAAGTTCAACAATCCTGTTTCTGTCATGTGTTTGATGTGTGTTATGGGCTGAATTGTGTCCCCCACCAAATTCATATATTGATGCCTTAACTCCCAGTATTTCAGAATGAGACCGTAGTTGGGAAGTAGGGCTGTGAAACAGGTGATTAAGTTCAAGTCACAGGAATGGGCTCTAATCTAATAGACGAGGGGGACCTCCCCCCAAAAACCAGAATTGTCTTTTGGAGAGCAGACCTCTTGTAGTACACTTGGAACTTGCCTGTCTAGATCAAACAGTCAACCAATGCCTTTATCTGGAAGTTTGGAGAAGGTGGCATCACGATTTGCAGATGAAACATCCTGAATTGTGGCCAAGAGGTGACTGGTTCTTCCACCATGACAATGGACCTGGACGCCATGGACAATGGACGCCATGCTGAGTACCAAAAGTAGCACTATCCCATGCCCTGCCCTCCCGATTCACTCGATCTCATCCTGAGACACTTCTTTCCGTTTCCCCAGATGAAAAAAGTCTCAAAGGGAAACGTTTTGCCAATATGGAAGAGGTGAGACAAAAAACAGCAGAAGCACTAAAAGGCATCCAAATTGACAAGTTCAAAAACTGTTTTGAGCAGTGGAAAAAAGCATCTCGATACGAGATGTATCACATCAAACAGTGAGTACTTTGAAGGTGACTGAAGTTTAAACTTCAGTAGGAATCAATATGCAATTTTTCATAAGTAAATCCTGGCTTTTGGGGGTCCCCCCTTGTAAGAAAGTTGACAACACAGGATGAAGACAGGGAGAAGACAGTCACCTACAAACCAAGGAGAGAGGCCTCCAGAGATACCAACCCTGCCCTAGCAGACTAATAGATATATAGTTGAACCTGAATTTGTTTCCATTATGTAGTTTTATTTTTGTACTTTAAGGGGCAGTTTTGCTTTTTTTTTTTACTTCCAATGCCTCAGCATTTTGTAAGCACTGAACATACTTAGCCTGAGCACTGATTGTCAGATAAAGGCAGGGAAGGTGCCAAAAGAAGGCTCGGACGTTCAGACTTTGCTCACGCGAGGATGGAATGTCCTGTTTTTCATTGCGTGTCGATAGCAATGATGCCTTTGTATTTTCTTTATTCTCGTGTTGTGCCTTTTTCTTTCTTCCTGTCTGAGTGTTGTCTTACAGAGGGAGTGCTGGGAAACGTTGACTTTTAAACTCTACTCTCAGAATCAGGCTTTATCGGCGTATTTATCTTACCAAAGGCTAGGAAAGGCATGGGAACTCAATACAGCTTATAATCCTGAATCTGCTGTGGGCTCCATGTCTACTTAAATCTGTTCGTGGGCAAGATGTTGAAGCAGTCGTTAGGAGGTTTGACTCAGTGCAGGCATGGTTCTGGCAGTTGGAATGTAAAAAATGTCTGCCTGTTAATTACTTGGAGGTAAACAGGTGGAGTCACCTGGTAGTATGCCTAATGTCACCGTGCCATCAGTGCTGTAGAGCAAGGGAAAAATATAGTCAGCTGGGATCCACGGCCCAAACTGACCTTGTGCAGGTCTGAGGGTCCAGAAGTGACCCCCGACTGCTGGTGACATCAGATATTCCTATAACGTTTCCACACGCAGTCAGAGAAGAGACTTAGCATGGACATAGCTGTAAAAGGAGCACTGACCAACAGGCTGTCAGCTTCCAGACAGGCTTGAGACACCGTGCAGGCTCTGGGGCTCACCTGCAGCCTGGTTCCCACGTGTGCTGTTAATACGTATTTGCTGAATAAATAAATCTGGTGTTTTGTTGTTGTTATTGTTTGATTGTGTTTTTTTTTTCCCCCTTAGGAGCAAGTTTTATAAGGGGATAGAAGGAAAGAGCCTGGAATGGAAGAATCACCACTTTCTTAATAAAACAAGACCCAGAACAAAGAATCAGAGACTCAAATCCAGAATCAGAATCTCTTTGCCAAGAGGGTCAGCTGAGCTCCGTCCACAAGGGCTTCAACTTCTAGGGTTCTTTTCCTTCGTTTAGCTCCACTGCTGCTCCTGGCCCCAGAGGTGTGTTGGGTATACTTGAAGGTTCTTGTCCAAGCCTGGATGTCACTGTTGACACACTCCCTTTAAGACAGCTAGAACAGAGGCTGGGGCTGAAGCCCTCTAAACACGACTCTAGAAGATGGTGCCGATGGAAAATAAAACACAGAGTGCATGAGCATTAAAACAGTCCTCGCAAAGACTGAGCTGAGTATCTTCCAGCTCCAAAGACCTGGCGCAAACAAGGTCTCCCTGTCTGGGTTCTTGAGTCTTGTCTCTTGGCTCATCCTTAGGCCTAGCCATCAAGGTCAAGACCCAGAAAGTCAGAGTCCCTCTCTCTATCCTGCCTGAGGCTCTCCTCCCCACAATCCCAGGTCCAGATTTGGGAGGCGAGCTCTTTCCTCTGATGGCTGGCCTTCCTCAGCTGGCTTTTTCCAGTTGAGCCCTGACCTTTCTATGCAGAGGGACCCTGAGACCGGCACAAGGTCCACACACTGATGCCACATGGCCAGAGTGGCATCATATGACAGGAGGTGCAATGCCCATGATCAGGCAAGAGAATTATCCACCGCAATTCCAGGTATCACATATAGACCCCAACCAGTTGTGGAGGTAAAGAAGAAAGAAATATTATGAGAGGTCTCTGGTAGAGAAAACTGGGGCCACCCAAGAAAGCTTTGTAATTCTGCCCCAGGCAGTCTCTGCATTTATGATATCTGTGCTGGTCATCTAAAGACAGAAACTAAGGGATCGTGCCTTCAAGTGGTCACAGGAATCTCAAAAACAGGTAGCAAACCCGTTCTCGTGGTTTTTTGTGGAGAAGTAGGCAGTCTGCCTCCCAGCACCCCAGGCTCTGTGTTCCCCTGTCCCTGACTCAGAATGGAAGAGCCCTCTCTGGAGAGCAGGTGGGTTCCGCTCTTTCTGTTCTTTTGGGGATTTTGTGTGTAAAACTCCCATAAACAAGGCCGGTCCCTCACCCCACCCCCGCCATCCCCAGGCCTGTCTGCTTTCCCAGCCGTTTGTGGAGCTGTCACTGGCACACAGATGCCAAGTGGCTTCATGTCTAATCCTCCCTCTGCGAGTTTTCCCTTTAGCTCCACACCCACCTTCCTCACGGGCCTGAACTTGCCACTGTCCATAAGCTACTGAACTGAAAACTCAGCTCTATGATTTAATGTACGGTGTTTTGTTTTTTTCTAAGAAAAAATGTATCAGTTTTTGGCCAGGTTTTAGTTTGTCATGCTTGCATGTAATGTTTGTATATTAATCTTTCTTCTCACTCTCTTAGCTTTGGTTTACATCAGTCAGGCCTTGTTCAAAAATACTGTAGTGATTCCTAATCTGCATACTAATACTTCAAATAGACATGGACAATTTTTTTCAAATGGATTGAATATTTTCACTTGGTTGGGTAAGCTATTGAGGAGAAAATATTATCTCATAATTTGTAAGATAGAGAAAGTGCTTCTCTGGGTTTTCTTTTCTTTTGTTTAAAAAAGGATGACTTGGGATATACTTGAGGCTTCTTGAGAGTTTGAGAAAATCTTAGGTGAGATCCTGGCTTCCTCATAGTCTGACACTTTTTTACTACTTCCTTTCTCAATTTTATTATGCATGGGAAAAAATATCAACATGACGTCAAGCAGAAAGTTGACTGGCATGCAAAATGTTAAAAGTTGCCTTGTTCTTTACCAAGAAATAAAGGGAGGAGGAAAATTCACAATTTAAATGTTTCTTCTTTTCCTCTACTGAAATAGCAGCTCTTCTCTGGAAACAGCTCAATACTAAAGATTCTTCTTAATCATACATATCTTTTTTTTTTTCTTTTGAGTTGGAGTCTCACTGTCGCCCAGACTGGAGTGCAGTGGCCACTCCCGGCCACCGCAGCCTCGACCTGCTGGGCTCAGGCGATCCTTCCACCTCAGCCTTCCGAGTAGCTGGAATTACAGGCATGCGCTACCACACCTGGCTGATTTATTGTAGAGGTGAGGTCTTGCCAGGTTGCCCAGGCGGGTCTCAAACCCGTGGGCTCAGGCAATCCACTCGCCTCGGCCTCCCAAAGCGCGGGATGCCAGGCTGAGCCACCCAGCCCGGCCCATGCTTGTCTTTTAATCCTTGTGACTCTTATTCTAAGTGAAGCAAATGTCGTTGACTTTTAGTTCAGTTTTAAATAAGGAAACCAGGTGCTTGATCCCTCGGTGGGGCTTTTTGCCATTTTAAACTTTTTCTGCCAAATTACGAGTGCTCCTCAGTGAGTCTCGACAATAATTTCCCAATTAGCCCTGTCTGAACTTGTGTTTGAAAATCTTAGGCGGTTAATTGTAAGTGTCATAGATTCCTAGCATTTCCAATGCAGGTGTCAGATTACAAGAGACAGTTTGACATCCTCATTGTGCAGGTCATTTTCGTCATTTTCCACGCCAGGAGCAAGGTAATTATTGCTCTCTCACCGCAGGACCAGAATAGTGACTTTCTAAACGTTGCACGTCCTGCTTGTGTTTGTCTAACATGGTTCACAAAGGATGCTACAAGGAGAAAACTGCACCGCTGGAGGAAGTCAGATGTGCAAAAGGCTTGAAGGAGATCCGTTGAGAGCTTAGAGTCATATTTTGTTGTTGTTTTGAGTTTTCCTACAAACTGCCTGCCAAGGCTCATCGCGGGTGTAAAGTCAATAAGCATTCTGAATGGGCACAAAAAGAAACAAGAATGGGGAAATAGAGATTTCTGAGTGGTGATTCTGAAGATGTTTCACAGTTAACACTTTCAGTGTTCCCAAATATTTACCCCTTTCCAGGGATCAGAATGCTCCTGTCCACCCCCTCCACCCCCTCTCCAGTTAGGATTTCTCCTGAGGATGGAAATGAGCACTCAGTAGAATATTTGGTGAGCAAAGAATTCGAAGCACAAGGAATGAACTGCTTTAGGGGAGATTGCATCCAGGCGAGTGGGTGAGACCTTCTCTTCCCTGCAGGGCAACCTGGGCACCTCTCCTGGCTAGTTTGTGTCCATCCATCCTGTGTCTCTCTCCACGTGGGTTGTGCCCCAGCCATCTTGCTCACCCTTGGTTATTGGTCTTACCTCTTTTTCCTAGTTCTGGACTGTGTGTCCACCCACCAACCAAGTTATGCACATAGAGATGGCCATCGAGTGCCTGCTGCCAGGCTTTGGTCCACAGTCTTTCTCCAAACAAGGCGCCATATAACTGATGACTTGTTCCTCATCAAATCGCAGCCTAGTCCCTGCTTTCCTAAGGTTGCCCCATTTTGGTGTTAATTGCATTAGACATTTTCAGACTTAGTTTACTGAATGACAGTTTACATGGTATGTACATACCCTTGAAGCCAAAGAAAATTACATTCACAAAAAAACAAAGCCCACTGAAGCTTGGTAGAACAAAAAACAGTTTCCAAAATCCTTGAGTGGTATTGCAAATTTCATGGAATCATAATTACTGTCATTTTATATTACAGAAAATTGTTTAGTCAATCACATTTTTAACTGTAAATGTATCATTGAATGGTGCACTTTGGACAGAATTTGAAATAGATTTGTTGTTATTCTTCTATTCAAATGCTTTTAAAGTTGTTTACTATGAGCTAAGAGAAATCACTGGTCAACTTCAGTGTATCCCAAATTAGTGCTTTCAAATAGAGAAATACACAAAGACCTGAATACTTCAGATTTGCACTGGGGGCCAACAGCCTCAGACACACTTTAGACCCATCTCCATCCTCACCAAAAGAGGCATGTTGTTATTACAATTCTCAGAGAGTGCGTGTGCTTTAGGTACACATAAGATACCTCTGCTGCCTGCCATGCCTGCAGCCCCCTGTGTGGAACTCTGTGGGCACAGCAAACTCAGAGAACAGAGGTTTAGGCAGTAGAATCCTTGGGTAAACAGAGGCAGGAGGCAGAGTTAGTTATTCATCTGTGAGCTTGGAACGGCAGAATCTTCAGAATGGCAGAAGCCTCGCATGGGAGGGAGCAATGGGTGAACCCCACGCAGGGGACCGATGATGGCATCTCTAGAATGGCATTGTTCTCTGGCTTCTCTGCCAGGGCCCAGTGACATCTGACTAAGCTGATACTGTGCCTGGCCTGTCCAGGTCCCCTGTGAATTCCCACCACAAGCTTTCAACACTGAGCTAACCTGTGTGCACTGTCTCCTCTCAGCATGAGAGAGTTTATCTGGCACCAAGCATCAGGCGCTTCAGGGGATCAGGGCTGTACAGGGTAGCTTTGCCTGTGCTGAGCCCCAAGCCTGTCACTGATACATTCGTGGTTCACTTGCTCACCTATAAGGCGTTTTTCCTTTGAGGGCTCCTCACCGGGGAAGGCCTCATCATGGGCTGGGCGAGGTGGGGGAACTGAGCACTTATGTGCTTGCTTCTTTCCATCATTGCAGGAGCCCCCAAATGGGAATCATTTCTGGCATTTCCTTGATGAGGAAACTGAAGCACAGGAGCTCAGTGACCTGCCCGAAGTCATTAGAGAGTGAGTGACTGAGGCAGGTTCTGCATCCTCGTCTGATGAAATTCAGAGCCAGTGTCTTTGACCGCTGTCCTGTGTTCTTACTGGCCCTTTCGTGATCATGTTTGTAGATCGCGGGCTTTGAGTAAGAGACCATTTCATGCCAACATGAAGTCAAGACGCTGTGTGTTTTCAGTAAGGGTGTCATTCTTTATACACAAAGGCAACGAGGTTTTTAATTCTGCCACTACTGTGCACACTTTGAGCTAGAAAAAGAAAAGGATAATTCTGTATTTTCCTCTATATTCTGAATGGGTTATCCTTGTCTTACACCTGACAACTCACATTTTGCAACACCTGGCGTTTAAAGAGCAGTGTTGCAAAATGAAGATTGGAGGCGGGTGACCCAAGAAAGACGAGAGAAGGAAAAATTTTCATACCATCCAGTGAATATGATATTTTCTCCCATCCAAGTACTAACCAGGCCCAACCCTGCTTAGCTTCTGAGATCAGATGAGATTGGGTGCATTCAGGGTGGTATGGCTATGAAGTAATATGATGTTTTCTCTTCCAAACAGCAAGTATAATTCATCAATGTATGGGTCAGAGCGTGAGCTGATAAAGACTGACAGAGAATCACTGAGTTGTCCATAACAATGTTGTGTGTGTTTATGTTTGTCTGTGTGTGCGTGAGCTGTGATGCAGTTCCCCATACAAAACCATTATGTCTAGTTCCCCTGGGTGTTGAGTTCTCAGGAAATGCGTGTGAGGATGGAAGAAACAGGACTAGAATGGTTTGGATTTTCAGGGGGAAATTATTGGTTTTACAGTTAATGGAGAAGGAAACTTGCTTTTCATTGGACATGTTTCTTCTTCAATAAACTAGAAACATTACTTTATAATCTTATGACAAAGGTAATGTATCTCTGTTTGAGATAAATTGGAAAATACAAAAAGCCCCACACAGACAGAAACAAAAACCTGGACTTTTCTTCTCGGTTCCTTTGTTTTTCATCCCAAGTTTGCAGAAGAAGCTTTTGCAGTGATGGAATGCCCAGATCTAAATTTTGCCTTCTCACTACTTGCCCCCTCAAGGGAACTGATATCTCGACCCCAGCTAGCCCCCACTTGCCAAGGGGCCGCAAAGCTGGGGTAACCCCACTTCTCTCTCCCTTGGCAAGTTCTCCTGGTTTCAAATATCACCTCTTTATGCCGAATTCTGAATTTTCGATCCTGATACTCCAAATAATTAATCTTCTACTGAATGCAGATCTTGTTGGCAAATGCCAACACAGTTACAACATCCCCTTAACTGGCCTCCCTGACTCCAGTTCCCTCTCCTTCGAATCCATCCTGCATACTGGGACAATTTAATTTTTCTAAAGTAGTGCTTTTTACATTGGCCTTCCCCCATCCCTCTCTCAGGCCTGTAGGGTGGTGTGTTTACACTTTACCATGGAAAACAAAATGCTTTGCAATTTTGCCTTTGTTTATCTGTTCAGCGTATCTCTCCTATTATAGTCTAGGTATGGCAGAAACATTTAGTGTTTACTGAATATCCACGTCCTCTCTGCATTTCCCAGCCTCCCTTCCCATTCGATTGGACCCTAGTGACTGACTTCCGGCTAAAGAGATGCGGGAAGAAATAAGGTTTGTCACTTCTAGGCCAAGCCATAAGAGCCCTTACATGGCTCTCCAGTCTTCTCTTCACTTATCCTGGTGTCGTCAGAGTTCACATGTGCAGCAGTTTTATGAAGTGCAGATATAGATAATGGAGCCTCTATCAGCCTGGGTCCCTGCATGACCATGTGGAGGAGAGACCCCTATTTTTGTCTTAAGCCTTTGAGACTTTAGGCTTAATGCATTACTATAGCAGAGTCAGTCTTATCCTGGCAAGCCTCATGGGGATGCATCTCAAGTCCCTCAGAATTTAGCCAGGAGATTCATCAACTACCTCTGACCAAGAAGAGAGAGACAACTGAGAACTACTGCCATAACTTTAGTTCTAGAATGACTGATGCAATGATCCCCAGATTTTGAGATTATTCAAAAACTTGACAGAAGTTACCAAATTATAATTTTGCCAAGAAAAGGCATTTAAAAAAATACTGTCATCAGCTATTGCAAGCATTTCACAACATAGAGGCTGTATAACACCACATACCTCTTCCAAGAAGGGTGAACATATACTATCTAAATTACGGGCAGATTGTAAAATGGAATATATTTAGCTTCATAAAAAATGAAACACTCTACATTATTCTTATGTTTCTCACTTCAGTATTTCCCAGTAAACCCATTGTCATGGATGGTTACTGACCCAAGGGCCAGAGTTCTCAAAGTACAGAAGACTCATTTCCTAAGTGAAGCATGAAGACCTGGAAGGAGGACCCAAGTCAAGGTTTCCACTGAGATATAAACCAGCCCCTGAGAAGCTGCCTTGATATTGGTTGCTGGTCTCTGGGGTATTTTTGTGCTGTTGCAACCTCTTGATTCTACATTAAGAGACAGGAAAACTCTTGAACCGTCAAACCAAGATGTATGTGTAAGAAGCTGGTGGGGGACATATGGAGTGGGAGAGGTTCTCACATAGCTAATAGTGTAGGAGTGGGATTTGATTGAACCTGGGCCTAACTTCACCATCTCGGTGCCACACTGCTCTCGAGGGATTGAAGACTCAAAGCTGTGGGGCAGTCAACCAGAGTTACTTGAGCTTCCTGGAGCTAGAGCTGACTCTGCCAGGGTCCTCATTTGGTGACTGAGTTGCCTATTCCCAGGGCCTGCATGCTGTCTCAACCTAACCCTTGTGCCTGACCAGATCCTTCCAGCTTCGGTCCTGGGGGGTCTCTTCTCCTGAGAATGCTCCCTAAACCCAGGGAGGACTGATCCTTTTCCCGCATGCTCTCACAGCATCCTGAATATATACATGGCCCTTCAACAATGCAAGAGTTAGGGGCACCAACCCCTGTACAGTCCAAAATCTGCATATAACTTTTGACTCCCCCAAAACATAGCTATTAATAGCCTATTGTCACCTGGAAAGAAGTATTACCGATGTAGTCAGCTAACACATATTCTGTATGTTCTATGTATTATATATTTTATTCCTACAATAAAATAAGCCAGAGAAAATAATGTTATTAAGAAAATCATGAGAAAGAGAAAATATATTTACTATTTGGAAGGTGAGTTATAGGTATAGCCATCCCTTGGTATCCAAGGTGGCTGTTTCCAGAACTCCTATGGGTATCAAAATTTGTGAATGCTCAAGTCCTTCACATAAAATGAAGTCGTATTTGCATATAATCTATGCACAACCTCCCATATGCTTTAAATCACTCTAGATTTTTTTATCATGCCCAATACAATGTGAATGCTATGTAAATAGTTGCTATACTGCATTGTTTATGGAAAAATGGCAGCAACAAAAAAGACTGGACAGTTCAGATAGGATTTTTTTCAAGTATTTTTAATCTACCATTGGTTGAATCCATAGAGGGGAAGCCCATGGATATGGAAGGCAGACTGCACCTCTTGCTAGTTTCATACCTAGGTGCCAGACTCAGGAGCCATGATTTGGCTTCTGTCCCCTTTCACCATTTTGAAGAAGCTACAGATTTTAGATGGCTTTCTCTTCACCACTCCCAGTCTGGGAGTTAGAAGGAGGGACAGAAGAGGGAGCTCTGAGTCGGGTCATTGGCGCCATCAGGGGAAAGCTTTGCCTTGTTTAAGCCTTCATAGCGGACGGTCTACTAACTTTTCCGAATGGGTCTCAGGATTTGCACCTCACCCTGGACTGGCCCTGTGTGTGGAGGTGACCGCCTGTGTGGGGGAAAAGACCTCCGGGCCTGCCTCAGTTGCCTGCTTCCGGCATTCTAGAAGGTCTTCCAAGCACCACTTCCCTTCCCAGTGGTAGTTGAGGTAGCATCACTCAGCAAGCGTCACCCGTCCAGAAAAGGGCACTGAGGGGCAGAGAGAGAACAGTCGTAACTCGTTAAGCTCCCAGGGCCTCCACCCAAGCCTTTCCACCACGTAGGTCTTCCCGAGTTGCCGTGGCAAGAGGCAGGGAGGGGCACGTCAAGTGAGAAGGCTTCTGGAGAGGAAACTAGAACGGGAAGGAGAGCCTTGAGAACCAGGTACAAGATGACATTTGCCCGCAGCTCATCCCTTTGCAAACAACCGCATCCCAAGGTCCTGCGGTCATGCCTAAGTGTCTCCAGAAACCGATGAAACAGATCTGGGTTGCGCTTAAAACCTCATGCATTGAACTGTGTGTCTTCCCTGCTGGGTTTACCTGAGTCCCAAATGCCAGCTTAGTCCAGAAAATCAGAATTGCCATCCTTTATCTGTATGTCAGTGCAAGACTCAATCTGCCAGCTAACATACACACAACAATCTGCCTAAAACTCGGCTTGAGAACCCTTGGATTTTCGCCCTGGCAGGGTCTTTTCATAGTCACCCTGGTCCTCCCTTCTCAATTTACAAACAAAGATAGTAACAGCCTTGAAATTCACGCTAGTGGAAGGCCCCACACCACTGGATGACACAGATCTGGGAACTCTAGCCCGGTCCTCTCCTACCAGGCAACAGATGTCCAGTTCCAAATATGCTATCCCAGAGTTCGAACCATTTCTTGAGTAATAACTGCTTCCTGAGTCTTTTTTATCAAATGAAAATGACTTATCTTATTGGGTCATTTACCACTGTATAATAATGCTAAATCAACATCCAGAATTCTCACCAAAAAAAAAATAGCAAATAGGCAAAAAGCTTCACAGTTATGTTATTATTTTTATTGTCATTATCGAATTATTTTAATTTAAAATTATTTTATTTTATTAAATTATTTTATTGTAATTACGCATTTTTGTTTTTTTGTTTGTTTGTTTGTTTGAGCTGGAGTCTCACTCTGTCGCCCAGACTGGAGTGCAGCGGCCACTCCCGGCCACCGCAGCCTCGACCCGCTGGGCTCTGGCGATCCTTCCGCCTCAGCCTTCCGAGTAGTCAGAATTACAGGCATGCACTACCATGCCCGGCTGATTTTTTAATTTATTGTAGAGATGAGGTCTCGCTGCCCAGGCGGGTCTCGAACCTGTGGGCTCAGGCAATCCACTCACCTCAGCCTCCCAAAGGCACGGGATTACAGGCTGAGCCACCGAGCCCGGCAGTTACGCATTTTTTCACCGAGGTAGAATTTGCATAGCATAAAATCAATCATTTTAAAGCACACAGTGGCATTTAACTCATTCGCAACATTGTGCAACCATCACCTTTAATCTACTTTGAAAGAATTTTCGCCCCCCTCAAAAGGAAGCCCATAACCATTAAACAACCCTTGTTCATTCCCTTCCAACCCAGCCCCTGGCGATCACTAATCTGTTTCTGTCGGTATGGATTTAGCTATTTTAAATATTTTGTAGGAATGGAATTGCACAATGTGTACTCTTTGTGTCTGACTGCTTTGGTAACTATTTGAAAGCACCGTTTGGTACGTTAAGAAACAGATAAAGTGAAAAGTGGTAAAGTTAGTAATATCATAACTGTTCACTCCTTGGTCAACTCCATGTTCAAGGGTGTGGGGGCACTTTACTTGTTCCTGATGTCCCTCTTTGCCTTGGAAAACTAGTACTGTTGCCTAGTATTTGCTTTATTATTATGATCACTATTGTTAATAGACTTTATTTTGAGAACCGTTTTAGGGAAAATGAAGCAGTGAGAACAGAGAGTTCCTTATATTGGTCCCATGTCTTTCACACAATTTCCTTTGTTATTACTATCTTATATTAGTAATGGTACATTTGTCATCATGGAGCCAATACTGATACATTACTATTGACTAAAGTCCACAATTTATTCAGGTTTTCTTAGTTTTTACCTATTGTCCTTTTTCTGTTTCAAGGTCCCATCCAGGTTACCACATTATGTTTAGTTGTCATGTCTCCTTAGGCTCCTCCTACCTGTGACAGTTTCTCAGACTTTCATTGTTTCTGATGACCTTGGTAGTTTTGAGGAGTCCTGGTCAGGTGTTTTGTAGGATGATCCATTACTGGAATTTGTCTGATGTTCTTCTCATGACTGGACTGGGGTTATGGGTCTTTGAAAGAAAGGTCACAGATGTCCAGTGGCATTTTAATCATATCCTATCATTTCCCCTTTACTGACTCTTTTGCATTTCCAAAAGAAGTGTTCCCATGAGTTTGCTTATGCAATGTGGCCAGGTGGATGTCTTTGTAGATACCGCAGCCTTGAAGGCTGGGATGGCCCCGTCTGCTTACAGCTCAGCCGTCCAAATACAGGCATGAGTGTTCAGAGGCTGTGTACACTTGGGATCTTCCATAATTGCAGTGTTGTACACAAGGTGAGACCCACAATTGACAAGAGAACCAGAGTTTCCACTGGAATGTCACTTTCTCCATGCGTAGCCCAGAAATCTGCTTGAATTCTTATTTAAAACTCTTCCCAGTTCCATCAGTCATGAGATCACAGCCAGTACAAACACGAGCACGAATGCAGGAGCAGGTGGCAGAATCACATCCTCACATGTTCATTCAACAAGCATTGCCTACCGGAGACCTGGCGTTCCGCAGGGCCACCTCACCTAGATGACAATACTCCCTGTGATGAGCACGAATTTCTCCTCTCTGGCATCATCCACAACCCTTAACACATGGAGGGCATCTGTGGCGCACATGGCAGACAGTGGATGCCCTGAAGGAACAGCTCCCAAACTGTTGTCCCCGTGAAAGTTCAAATAAACACGCGAGTAACTTGGGGCTCTTGACACGTGGATTTGGGAATAAATGTTTACCCTGGATGTTTTTAGTCAGACACAGAGTGCCAAGACACAGATTCAGGCAATGGAGAGACGATGGCCAAGGCCTCCTTACTATGTTGGTGATACTTCCAGAGCACTTTGTGAAGGCTTTTTGAGCCCGGCACTGTGCCAACAACAAAATTTTCAAAAAGAGAGCGAAATAGGCCCACCCCCTTATCAAAGAAGACAGAGAAAGAACTAAATATAGCCAGCTGGGTAGCAGGAGACGTCACACAATTGTATGAAAAGTAGTTTTCAGGGCTGGGAGCTGCAAAAGCTGAAGGCACAGCAATGGGAGGGTTGTGAGGTAGCAAGAAAGAAGCATGGGCCTGACTTTGGATTCCAGAGGGCCGCTGTTCCCCTTCAATCACCCGCCCTTCCGGCTGTAGCACCAGAGCATGAAGGCAGAAAAGGAAGGAGGACAGAGGGCGTGGGAAGGGTGTGTCTAGCAGCTGGGCCAGGCAGTTTGGGACTGGGAGAGGCTATTCTAGGGCTCCTTTGAAAGCATAGGTGACAGGTGGCAAGCAGCAGACGAAAGCCATTGTAGTAAACACACTGACAAAGGTGGAAAAGAGGAAATGGATGTTTTCGGTAGAAGACAAGAAAACAATGTCCTGACAGTTGGTCCTCCACACTGACCATCACAGTATGGTCACCTCATACAGGGCATCTGGTCTCTCAAGGGCTGTCATAGCCATTGTCTCCACAGATCTTTAAGGACGCGGATGGAAGGCTGGCCTCCACCTTTTGGCGGGGTAGCATACCTTAGAGCCAAAGAGACATTGGGAGCAATGGAGCCTTTCATCTCGAGTTTCATGCCTTGTTTTCTGCCTGCGCCTGAAGGTGAGGTGATAGACAAATCACAGCTTCCTTATGTTGGAACAACTTGCAGTCACTGCTTAAAACATAAATTGGAAGCCAGGCTCGGTGGCTCAGCCTGTAATCCTAGCGCTTTGGGAGGCCAAGGTGAGTGGATTGCCTGAGCCCGTGGGTTCGAGACCCGCCTGGGCAACTTGGCGAGACCTCATCTCTACAATAAATCAAAAAATCAGCCGGGCGTGGTAGCGCGTGCCTATAGTTCCGGCTACTCGGAAGGCTGAGGCAGAAGGATCGCCAGAGCCCAGCAGGTCGAGGCTGCAGTGGCCTCTCCCAGTGACAGAGTGAGACTGGGTGACAGAGTGAGACTCCAACTCAAACAAAGCAGAACAAAAAACAAAACAAACAAACAAAAAAGCGTAAATTGGTCTCTGGAAAGAGTGAAATGAGCAATGTTTTGAGTTTCAGCTAACATCTCTGGTTAGCACTGAAAGTCTCACCTCCTGGAAGACCCTCAGTTCCAGGCAAACCCAGACTGTTGGTCACCTGGCCTTCCGGTCATCTGCTCTGGGTACCTCCATTTTAACAACCTGGTTCATGGGTAATCTGGATTCATTACAGTCTGAAGTTGTTAAGTGACTTCAGGGTGTGTTTCTTACCTGCTTATATAAGCCAGTCTAAGCAGAAAGCACCAGCTTCACTAGAAAGGTCTTAATACACCGAGAGTCAGGTGCATCAAGAGCCCTAGGGGAAACCTTGAAGGCCATTGCTGATGTATGTTGATTCGGTCACGCCTTTTTCCAGAACGTGGAAAGCTAGGATTTGGGACCGGAGCCAAATTATGGTGGAAAATATGGGAAGTTCCGGAGCTTGCGGCTGAGCTTTAAATGCCTGGGAGAAAATTTCTGGGAGAAATGGAATCGTGTGCGAGTCCCCAGTGCCTGTGCTGATGCTCAGAAAAGAGACACACGGCGTGGGAGGGAAAGAACAAGCCGCTCTGATTTCTAACAGAGTCTCATTTGGAACTGTCACCGTTCCTGTGACTCTTCAGCAGCTTTGATCTCCAGGACAGGCCAAATGGACCCCTTCGATTTTCTCAAATTGTAGTATTTATTTATGTTTATATCGTATCCACAGACACGTAGTACACGGGTTTCCTCTGCTGTGTTTCCTCAGCTGCAGTTTTATAATTTATTCTGCCAGGCTCTGCATGTCCTTGACATACCAAACCATTAACTCAAAAGCAGAAAAGTTCTGTGAGGTCTCTAAATTCTTTCCTCTGATTATCAGCACTTTTGCTCGCTGAAAATAAAGTCACCAGACTGGAAGAGAAGGAATAATTGGCCTAAATGGTCATGGAAAAAGTCTAAACAGAAGATTTTCTTTCTTTCTCCACTTACAATGATTTATTTTCATGGTTTTATGAGACTTTAATGAGGAAACCTTATCTGTACGCCTTGTAATTATCAACCAAATTCCCATTTCCTGTCAGAAAATCCACACTAAGCAAAACAAAAACGGTGGAATTGGGATACTCTTTGACCTCTGACCCAAATGGCTGAAGAATAACTCATTGCCACACAGAGCATGTCTGTGACTTTTCCTGAACACTTTTGCCTAAACTAGACTGCCACATTCAATTTAGCGTAACTCGGTGCAAGTAGACTGAGATGCCACGAATCCTCCTGGATGCTGTCCCGTGAGGTAGCATTTGGGAAAGGAAAAATACAATTTCCCTCTTTATAATTTAATATAATTTCCAGTCTGGTCCAGTTCCTTCTGTTGGATGAATGAGGTCATACCTGAAGCAAAGGCCTGACAAGGTGCTATGAACTTGGCACTTTGGAAAGTGGGATTTTCCAAGCAGAAATCACAACCCTGGGCCATGAATAAAGAGGCTACATTTGGGATCACTCCGCAAAGTTGTCATGGCCACTGCCTCAAGACTTGGGGGAGGATAACCTCCAGCATCTTGAGACTCAAGCAGAGAGCTTGTCGGTGCGATGGCACGTGTCTTTCGAACCTCGAGACCAGAAGGCACACGTGGGAGGAGCGCAAATAAGCACACCAGGAAGATGAAGGCTGGCGCGCATTCTAGAGTCGCTTTGGAGTCATGACCCTGCGGTTCCCAAAGCAGTCAAGAAGTCAGAACACATCTGAATTTTCAGTTCCGGTTTAGTCAACCAGGTGAGAATCTTTTTTGTTACACTTTTCTCTAGGTGCAAAATTTGTCATGCTCCCAAATAACCTTCAATTGTTATCTCTGCTTCCCCTGTCATTTAAAAAGAATTGAGCTAATTCTTTCATTGTATTTTTATTGGCATCTGGACCAGTGATAAAAGGAGCTAAATTATAATGTAATGATTTGTTTTAAATTAAAGAAATATTTTTCAAAATGTTTTTTAAGTCACTGCAGATAGGACAGGATAGGTTTGTATCAGGTGCATGGTCTATGCATGTGCCTAGAAATGAGAAAATGAGACGAACCCAAGTGGCTCTTGCCATTTCTCAAGTAGGAGAAACCAATTCCTTCGCTCTGTCTCTGCAAATGTACCCATCTCTGCCTTCCTTATTTGAAATAGGTAGGAGACAGAGGCTACTCTATAGTACATGGTGGCCACAAGCTGTGGACATTGCTGGATATTTATTATCTTTTCAGTTCTGAATTAATTTGCACCCTTTGGCTCCTTCTTTATGTTGTAGGGGTGTTTATATCTGGCAGGATTCCTGGACTAGTGGTTGAGGTGGGCCAGGCCCGTCTATCCGCTCTCATCTCTCTCGAGGGGCTATTGTCATTAAGTCACCTGTTGATAGCAGTAAAGAAGGGTCTCTGGGCCACCAGTGTTTTCCAGAAGGAGCGCATTCCAGGACCACAAAATGCTGTTAATCAAGACCCAGACCGTCTACCAATCTACAGCAGCACTGTCCAACATGCGAGTCACAGAAGTAATTTTTCTTTTTTTTTGAGTTGGAGTCTCACTGTCGCCCAGACTGGAGTGCAGTGGCCGCTCCCGGCCACTGCAGCCTCGACCTGCTGGGCTCCGGCGATCCTTCCTCCTCAGCCTTCCGAGTAGCTGGAACTACAGGCGCACGTTACCACGCCCGGCTCATTTTTGATTTATTGTAGAGATGAGGGTCTCACCAAGTTGCCCAGGCGGGTCTCGAACCCGTGGGTTCAGGCAATCTACTCACCTCAGCTTCCCAAAGCACGGGATTACAGGCTGAGCTACTGAGCCCGGCTCACATAAGTAATTTTTAATTTTCCAGTAGCCACTTTCAGGAAAGGAAAAAGAAACAAGAAGAATTAATCTTAATATATTTTATTAATTCTATTAATATATAATATAGTAATACATCCAAAACATTATGATATCAACATGTAATCAGTATAAAAACATTAACAAAATAGTTGATATTATATATATATAGAGAGAGAGAATACTAAGTCCTTGAAATATGATGTGTATTTAAAATCTACATTAAACCACAATTCTGACTATCTGCATTTTAAATGTTCAGTAGTCACAGGTGACTAGTGGATACAGTAGCAGACAACATGGAGCTAGAATATTTATTTACTTCAACTACATAGACTCAGGAAGTTATGAACATAGAAACAAAAGAACAGTTTCACCCATAGAAAAAGCATAGGTAAGCACGGAGTTTACAGACTTACAGATCAAACACAAAGCCTAGAACACAAAGCAGCTTCTTAACAACAATATGACAGAAACAACCCCCCACATATCAATAATTAACTTAAACATGAATGAACTGAATGTGCCACTCAAAAGGCACAGAATAGCACATAGTATAAAGAAGTATGATCCATCCTTATGCCTCCTTCTGGAAACCCTTCTCACTGCAAATGACACCCACAGGCTCAAGGTAAAGGGTCGGAGAACGATTTTCCAGGCAAATGGAAAACAAAAAAAAGAACAGAACTGGCTATGCTTATATCAGATAAAATAGACTTTAAACTATCTAAAGTTAAAATGGACAGTGAGACCAGGCATGGTGGCTCACACCTGTAATCCCAGCACATGGTAGACTGAGATGGGAGGATTGCTTGGGTCCAGGAATTTGAGACCAGCCTAGGCAACATTGTGAGGATTTGCCTCTACAAAAAAAAAAAATAGTTAGGTGTGGTGGTACATGTTTGTAGTCCCAGCTCTTCAGGAGGCCGAGGCAGGAGGATCACTTGAGCCCAGGAGTTTGAGGCTGTGGTGAGCCATGAATGTGACACTGTACTCCAGTCTGGAAGACAGAGTGAAACCTGACTCAAAAAAAGAAAGAAAGAACATTGAAGGGCACTACATAATGATAATGTGCTTAATTCTTCAGCAAGAAATATCCATGTTGAATGTATACACCCAACATAGGAATATCCAGACTTATAAAACAATTGATAATTGAGAGAGGCATAGACATCCATACGATAATAGTCAGAGACTTCAATATCCCACTAACAGCTTTAGACAGATCATCGAGGCAAAAAACTAACAAAGTTATCTAGAATCTCAACTTGACAGTAGACCAATTAGATCTAATATACATCTACAGAACAATTCCCCTAACAACCATAGAATATGCATTCTTTTCATCAGCATATAGAACATACTCCAAGATTGACTACATACTTAGGCATATTGATAAATCAAGTTTGAACAAATCTCAAAAGGTCAAAATCATACCAAGCATCTTCTTAGACTATAGCAGAATAAAAATAAATATCACCAACAGGAACCATCAAAACACACAAAAACATGGAAACTAAAAAACACACTTTTAAATGACTTTTGAGTTAAGACAGAAATAAAAAAAAAATTCTTAGAAACAAAGATACAATATGCCAAAACCTCTGGAGTGCCATAAAAGTAATCCTGAGAGGGAAGTTTATACCGTTGCATGCACACATCAAGAAAATAGAGAGATCTCTAGCCATATTCAGAAAAATGAAACTGGACCCCTACCTATCACCATATACAACAATTAACTCAAAATGGATCAAGGACTCAAATATGAAACCTCAAACCATAAGAATCTTAGAAGAAAACATAGGGAACACCCTCCTAGACATCAGCCTAGGCAACGAATTCATGGCCAAGTCCTCAAAAGCAAATGCAGCAAAAACTAAAACTGGCAGGCAGGACAAGCTGAAAAGCTCCTGCACAGCAAAATAAACCATCAGGAGAGTAAGAGACCACCCACAGAGTGGGAAGAAAAAAATTCCAATCATTGCATCCATCAAAGGCCTAACATCCAGGATCAATAAGGAACTCAAACAAATCAACTGGAGAAAAACAAATAACCCCATTAAAAAAGCTAGCAAAGGACATGAACAGACACTTCTGAAATGAAGACTTTATAAGCAGCCAACAGACATATAAATAACTGTAATATTTGCTCTGTATCTTTGATTTGGTTTTCTTCTTGGATTTTTTTTTCTTTTTGAGTTGGAGTCTTACTCTGTTGCCCAGGCTGGAGTCACTGGCATGCTCATGGCCACCACAGCCTTGACCTGCTGGGCTCAGGTGATCCTTCTGCCTCAGCCTTCCAGGTAGCTGGAACTATAGACACGCGCTACCATGCCTGGCTTATTTTTTGATTTATAGTAGAGATGAGGTCTCACCAAGTTGCCTAGGCGGGTTTCAAGTCCTTGAGTTCAGGCAATCCTCTCGCCTCAGCTCCCAAAGTGCTGGGATTATAGACTTGAGCCACCCACCCAGCCTTCTTGAATTTTTATCATCTATATGTTGGATATTATATGCTTGCCTTGTATTTGTCACTTTCTCTTGCATATTTTTCTTTCTTTTTTTTTTTTTGAGTTGGAGTCTCACTCTGTCGCCCAGATTGGAGTGCAATGGTTGCTCCCGGCCACCGCAGCCTCGACCTGCTGGGCTCCTGCGATCCTTCCGCCTCAGCCTTCCACGTAGCTGGAACTACAGGCACGCGCTACCACGCCCAGCTAATTTTTGGTTTATTATAGAGATGAAGTCTCGCCAAGTTGCCCAGGCGGGTCTCGAACCCACGGGCTCAGGCAATCCACTCACCTCAGCCTCCCAAAGGCGCAGGATGACAGGCTGAGCCACCGAGCACAGCGCATATTTTTCTTTTAGTTATTTATTTTCCACATTGTTCCCTTTTCACTTTATTTTGCTGCTAAAGCATTATAGGTTGTGATTATTAATTGTTGTTTTCCATCTGGTATGAATTTCATTTCTGAAATTATCTTTCTTTACCTCCTATTATTCCTTGAGTTCAGCCTTTTCTGAGTTTTGGTTATTTGACTTATATTGTTCTTTTAATCTTATATTGTTATATTTCTCTCTGTTTTCTTGATGTGTGCCTGTAATGGTATAAACCTCCCTCTCAGCATTACTTTCACAGCATTCCAGAGGTTTTGACATGTTGCATCTTTGCTTTTGTTTGTTTCTAACCTTATATTGATGTATTCTGTCTCATTGTGAAATAGTAAGGTAGTTTTAATCTTTAACATGTCTTTCTGGCAGACTTTCTTTTTGTTTTGTTTTGTTTTGAGTTGGTTCTCACTCTGTCACCCAGACTGCAGTGCAGTGGCTGCTCCTGGCCACTGCAGCCTCGACCTGCTGGGCTCTGGCGATCCTTCCGCCTCAGCCTTCCAAGTAGTTGGAACTGCAGGCGTGCATTACCACGCCTGGCTATCTGGCCGGCTTTCATTGTCTGTAGGACTATTATCTTGCTCCTTATTTTCATTTTGAAATAGTATCATAGTATGGAATTTAACATCAATATTTTTCATATTTTTATTTGAAATTATTTTTTCTAAATTTTAGAAGAAGGTGTGGTTCAGAATAGTCATTCTAATTTTATAGAGCACCTTCTAATGTGCTCAAAAATATGGTAGCTGCTTTCTAAGAATTTCCAACTCTCTTCTTTTCTGCCACTATTACTAGGGCCTTCTCTTTCCTTCATCCCTACTGTCACTTTCTTACTGTATTTTCATTTAACTCCCAGTAGACTCTCTTAAAGTTGGATCTTGTCTCCGAACTGAGCCCTAGCTGATCAGTTGCAAAAGTTCCTAATCCTTGCAGACTTCACTGTGGGCCTCTTGCGCTCACTCTCTATTGGATTGGCCAAAACCCACTCAGTTTCATCTGTTATCTTCAAATTGATCTTTACTGCTTTTCAATGTACAAATGGTGACTATTTTGAAATTCCTTTGATCCTAGGTTTATCAAACGTCCTATTGTTTTTATATGCCTCTTCCCTCCCAGATCCTGACATGATGAAGGCCTTATGACTTGGTATTTGTTCCCATCCACTTGCATCTTGGGTTACTTGGGGGTATGTTGTCACCTGGTTTTGTTAGAAAGGTTCATAGTTGTTGATTTTGTTGTTCAATGTTTTTAATGTGGGGATTCAGGGAGTTTTTTCTTTTTAACTCTCTGTTGCCATTATCACAGTGATAGTTAATATTAGGTGCCAACTTGACTGGACTGAGGAATGCCTAGATGGTGACTGAAGCATTGTTTCTAGGTGTGCCTAGGCAGGTGTTTCCAGAGGAGGCTGACATGTGAGTCAGTGAGCTTGGAGAGGAGAGCCACCCTCAGTGTAGGAGGGCTTCATCCAATTGGCTGCCAGCATGGCAATGACAAAGCAAGTGGAGGCAGAAAGGAGATGATATTCAGCTTGCTGGATACCTCATGCTCCTTTCCAAGAGTGATACTTTTTTCCTTCTGCCCTTGGACTTGAGATTTTTCAGCCTTTACATGCTGGGACTTTCCTCCTGGGGACTTGCAGGCCTTCGGCCTCAGGCTGGAGGCTGCTGTGTCAACTTCCCTGACTTTGAGGCTTTTGGATTTGAACTAAGCCAGGCAACCACTTTTCTCATTCTCCAGCATGCAATCAGGCTGTTGTGGGATTTTGCCTTGTAATCATGTGAGCCAATTCTCCCTAATAAACTCCCTTTCATATGAGGCAGGGTCCTAAAAAACAGAATTTACTTATAAAAACTTGTGTATTTATTATTATTATTATTATTATTATTATTATTTAGTCGGAGCCTCCCTTTGCTGCCCAGGCTGGAGTGCAGTAGCATGCTCACAGCCACCACAGCCTTGACCTGCTGGACTCAGGTGATCCTTCCACTTCAGCCTTTCCAAGTAGTTTAAACCATAGGCATGCACCACCATGCCAGGCTAAATTTTCAAAAATTTATTTATTGTAGAGACAAGGTCTTGCCAAGTTGCCCAGGCTGGTCTCAAACCCATGGGTTCAGCCAATCCTCTTGTTTCTGCCTCTTAAAGTGCTGGGATTTCAGGTGTGAGCCGCCTCGCCCAGCTGTGCATTTATTCTTAGCGTTTACTCTTCAGCCATCTGCAAAGTACTCTCCACTGGATGCAACACATCAGGGGTCCCCAGGCCTCGGGCCGCACGCAGGTACTGGTCCGTGGCCTGTTAGGCACCAGGCTGCGCAGCAAGAGGTGAGCGGCCGATGAGCGAGGAAAGCTTCATCTGTGTTTATAGCTGCCCCTTATTGCTCAGGTTACTGCTGATCTGAGGCGGAGCTGAGGTGGTGATGTTAGCACTGGGGAGAGGCTGTGATTACAGACTGGCATCAGCAGTGAGGCTGAGGGACTGCACATTCCTCCTGCATCCGTGGAAAAACGTTCTTCCCTGAAACTGGTCCCTGATGCCAAAAAAGGTTGGCACTGCTGTGATACACTTACTGGGATGCTTTTTCCACTGCTCAAAACAGTTTTTGAACTTGTCGATTTTGTTGCCTTTTAGTGCTTCTGCCGTTTTTCTGTTTCACCTCTTCTACATCAGCAAAGCGTTGCCCTTTGAGAATTTTTTCATCCGGGGAAGCAAACAAAAAAATCACTCAGAGCAAGATCGGCTTAAATAGGGAGGGTAGGGCACAGGGGTCATGCTGTTTTTGGTCAAATACTGCGGAATACTCAGGGTAGTGTGGGCAGGTGTGTTGTCACGGTGGAAGAACCAGTCATCTGTTTGACAGAGCATGGGGTGTTTCTTCTGCAAATTGTAATGCAACTTTCTCAAAACATCCAGATAAAAATTTGGGGTTGATCATTTGATCCAAAGGAACAGATTCTGAGTGTACTACAAGGGGCTTGCCTTCCAAAAGATTATTCTGGTTTTGTTTGAGTGTCCCCTCGTGTATATATCCTATTAATCCTGTCTCCCTGGAGAAACCTGACTTGCATAATCACCTTCCCAGAATCGTTTTTAAGTTTAAGAAAAATCTAAAATGAGCATTTGAGCCTGGAGCTCCTTCCCAACCAGGCTCATCCCACCCCTGCATGCTCTTGGCTTGGCTTCTGGCAGGTTGCATACCCTCCAGTGCTCAGAATGCCACTTCCACCGGTTATCTCAGTGCCCACCCAAAAGCTGCTGCCATTTCCTTTTCATATCCTTAAAGCAGACCCCAGCCATGCAGAACTACCCACCTGGATTGTCCAGGTGATGTTTGAAGATACCAAGTATTGTTTTTTTTCACTGCTCTGATTGCAAAATTGCATAGGTTTTAAGATGTCTGCCTCAACCTATTTTTTTCCCCATAAATTCTGTGACATTCAGTGCTCAGGATTTGATTTATGAGATGTGAAGTTTTCTGGCAAAACATATGTAATTGCAGAAATAGCTGCACATATTCATGTATGACACAAGCGAAAGCACACTTAGAAATAATTAAAGATCAATATATAGAAAACTATGTGAGTAAATAAAACAGGACAATTGTTATCTCAGGAAAAACATGGCTGTTAAGAGAGAAAATATTAGCAAAGTGAACATTGTTGACATAACCATAATATTTGAAGCACTTGGTTATCACTCTAATTAAAACTTGTGAAATAATCACAGTGAGAGGAAAGACAAGAGGGTACAAGAAGTCAATAGATACTGTCTAAAAATGTAAGAAGTAGTGTCATAAGCATATTGGTTATGGACAGGATATGGAGATAAATATCAGAAGAAAAAAACTGTTGAAAGATCACGCCCAGAGGACTGAAAGGAATTGGTGTGCATTTTAAAAATTATAATTAATTTTGTTGCTGTTTGATATTCAAAATGTGTGCATGTACTATTTTTATCAATAATTTGGACAGAAACATTTTAAGTCATGCTGAATAAAAGGCTATGTATGCATTCCAAGGTGCTTATAGAGTGCTAAATTGTTCTCAAAGAGGACATACTAATTTAACATTGTCAAGGTCACAAATCCCTTCTGATGTTTTCTTCCAAGTGGAGGAACTTCCATTAGGGCAACACTCCTGCCACCACTATTGAAAAAAAACCTTTGCTAATTTCATAGAGAAAATGAGCATCGTAGTTATTTTAAATTTTGGTTACCTGTGAAGTTATATAATTTTAAAATCTGCTTATTAAATATTTGTATGTGGTCAAGTAAATCCTTTACCCATTTATTTACTGAGGTCTTAATGATTTTTTTGCTTCATATGGGTTTTTTAAAGATTAAGAAAATTCACCATTTATTATATTTACTATAATTCTTTCACTTTGTTTTTTTATTGTTTGGAAACCAATTGAGCTTCATTTTACTTTTTTTTTGAGACATGGTCTTGCTCTGTCACCCATGCTGGAGTACAGTGCTGATCCTAGCTCACTGCAGCCTCCGACTCCTGAGCTCAAGCTGTGTTCTCATCTAAGCCTCCCTAGTAGCTGGGACTATAGGTCTGTGCTACCACACTCAGCCAATTTTTAATTTTTTGTAGAGATGGGGTCTTGCTATGCTGCCCAGGCTGGCCTCAAACTCCTCACCTCAAGTGATCCTCCCACCTTGACCTCCCCAAATACTAGGATTACAAGCTTGAGTCACCACACCCAGCCACTTAATTTTTGCTGCCCAGAAGTTCAAAGTTTTTATACTTTTGTGATTGCTGTCATTGTCTCTTAAACTTTAAAAAACTCATCATCAGCCAGGCTCGGTGGTCAGCCTCTCATCCCGCACCTTTGGGAGGCTGAGGTAAGTGGATTGCCTGAGCCCGCAGGTTCGAGACCCGCCTGGGCAGCGAGACCTCATCTCTACAATAAATCAAAAAATCAGGCAGGCGTGGTAGTGCATGCCTGTAATTCCGGCTACTTGGAAGGCTGAGGCGGAAGGATCGCCGGAGCCCAGCAGGTCGAGGCTGCGGTGGCCGGGAGCGGCCACTGCACTCCGGTCTGGGCGACAGAGTGAAACTCCAACTCAAGAAAAAAAAAAGAACAAATACACAATTTTTTATAAATAAATTCCTTTTTATTTTTGTTCCTCCCCTCAGACAAGCAAAGAACAGACTGCAGTGGACAGTCAATGAGCAGAGTGAGATCCTCGACAGGCCGTGGATGAGCACGCCATTGGACACAGTGGCTGAGCTTCCTGCCTCTACCGCCTCCTCTTAAAGCAGATGCCTTCTTTCACTGTGCTGTCGCTATTCTCTCTGAAATGTTCTTCACACATTGCCTGTAGCAACCAGAACATTTTGTCTCACAGAGGCGAGAGTTCAATTCTGCTCAAAAATGGAAGGATGCAGACTACAGTGCAAGTTCTGTGAGCACAGTAACCATATTTTCCCCTTCTGCATATTCCCAGAACATAGCACAGTATCCAGTATGACCTGGCCTGAAGGAGGAACTTGTGAACTCTTTGATGAGCTTAACTGATTCCAGAATAATTTGAAGAGTGTATTAGTTTCCTGTGGCTGCTGTAACAAATTACTACAAATTGGGTGACTTCAAACAACAGACACTAATTCTCTCACAGTTTTGAAAGCCAAAACCAAGGCTTCAGCAGGAGACTGAATTCTCAAAAGGCTGTAGTGAAGAAGGCTTCCTCACCTCTTCCTAGCTTCCTGGTGGCTGCCTGCCATCTTTGGCATTTCTTAGTCTATGGCTGCATCACTCCAACATCTGTTCTGTTCCCTCATCATTTTCTCTGTGTCTCTGTGTTCAAATTTCCCTCTAATAATCCCACTCATTGGACTCGGGTCCACTCTGATCCAGTGTGACCTTGTCTTAACTTGATTTTTCTAGGTTTTCTGCCAAAACTCTATTTCTAAAGAGACTCATGTTCACAAGTATCTTGCCAGGGGTAGGGAGTAGAATGTATCTTTTGTGGGGAACACAATTCAACCACAACAAAGGATGTTGTGTGTGCAATTCTTCTGTCTCTAACAGCCTGAATCTTCTCTGAAGGGACTTATTTCATGTGGGAGGTGGTCCCAGAGGAAGGTCGAGAACTTCAAATAATTATAGGACATAGTCAGCACTCTCATTTCTCCCGTCCACGTACTAACCCAGCCCTCATCAGCTTAGCTTCCGAGAGCAGACGAGATTGGGCACTCTTAGGGTGGCACGGCCATAGGCAGCACTTTCTTTTCCAAAATGCAGATTCGTCCTCCAATGTTTTAGGGCCTACAATGTGCCAAACACTGTTCCAGGATCTGGATATGGTGATGCGAATAACCCAGACCAGGAATCTACTCTGATGAAATAAAATTGTGTTTTAAACTTGCCAAGATTATAAGGAACTCTTCTGGCGATTATATGATTACGAAGAAGTTTTAAGAGAAAAGAAAGTTAATCAATTTTTCGCGTAGAGTTAAATTAAGATGCATGACTGTGGAAATGCCATGTGATGGAATCACATCTTATTTACATGGGCTTCTGGTAAAAACATGGAAGCAAGTTTGGAGTGTCTTGAATCTGAGCACACCTGGGGTAAGGGTAGCAACAGAGGATAGGTGGTCCGAAGGGAGGGAGAGAGCTTGGAAATCAGGGGTGCTTGGTGGCCTGGCCATGGACCAGATCATCCTGAGTCCTCCTGGTGACCACTGGAACCACCAGGGAGAGGCTCCTTCCAAGCTTACCCCGATCCAGGGAACACCCTGGATAGTACAGAGAGGAAGCTCTCTAGCAGGTGTTTAGCATTCGAGAAACAACTTGTTTGGGAGGCGAAGGTGAGAGAACTGCCTGAGTCCAGGGGCTCAAGACCAGCTTGGGTAACTTGGTGAGACCTCATCTCTAAAATAAATTTAAAAATTAGCCAGGCATGGTGATGCACGTCTGTGGTTCCAGCTATGTGGAAGGCTGAGGTGGAAGGATCGCCGGAGCCCAGAAGGTTGAGGCTGTGTGACCACTGCACTGCAGTTGGATCAACAAAGTGCAACCCTGACTTAAAAAACAAACAAACAAACAAACAAACAAAAAAACACCTTGGCTTTGCAGATGCCACCACCTTGAGCCCTTTTCCACCAGTCGGGGTCAACCCCACTGGGTTCTTTGACATCACTGTCAATGGTGAGCCCTTGGGTCATGTCTCCTTGGAGCTGTTTGCAGACAAAGTTCCAAAGACAGCAGAAAACTTTCATGCTCTGAGCACTGGAGAGAAAGGATTCCGTTATAAAGGTTTCTGCTTTCACAGAATCATTACAGGCTTTATGTGCCAGGGTGGTGACTTCACATGCCATAATGGCACTGGTAGAAAGGCCATCTGTGGGGAGAAATTTGATGATGAGAATTTCATCCTGAAGCAGGATCTGACGAGATCCTGGCATCTCGTCCATGGCAAATACTGGACCCAACACATGCAGTTCCCGGTTTTTCATCAGCTCTGCTAAGACTGGTTGAATGGCAATCGTGTGGCCTTTGGCAAGGGGAAAGAGGGCATGAATGTTATGCAAACCATGGAGGGCTTTGGGTCCAACAATGATAAGACCAGCAAGAAGATCACCATTGCCAGCTGTGGGCAACTCTAATATTTGATTTGTTTTATCTTAACTACCAGACCATTTCTTCTGTAACTCAAGAGAGCACCCCTTCCTCCCATTTTCTTGCAATATCCTATAGTCTTTGAGTCTTTGCTGCAATTCTTTGGGTTTCCATATTTTCCTTACTCTCTTCCAATTCTAGTTGGATTGCAGAGAAATAAAAACTAAATAACAAAAGAAAAGGAGGAAGGAAGGAAAGAAGGAATGAAAAAAAGGAAGAAAAACCCGAAGAACTGTTGTGTTTCTGTGTCTTCTTCTGTTTTTCAACTTTCCTAGTGTGGCCTCTTGCTGCCATTATACCCTTCTTCCCCTTGGGCCTTCTGGGCTCACCCCATTTGCCTCCCTCCCTGCCTTCTGCCTTTGATTTAAATCCTTGGATTCTGAACAACTCATCTCCCCTCTGGCAACACTTGAGAATGTATAACCAATGACCTCTGTCTGACAGAGCCCTGGGACAACTGACCCCTATGAATGGACCTGTGGGCACCTCCTCCTACCAGGACAAGGCTGCAGGGTCCCAGATAATGACAGTAAGCAAAGGAAGCTGCCTCGTGGTTCAGGAATCTTGGATGATTCCCCAGCAATGAAAGACAAAGTTGAAGATGCAAAACGAAATCTGCGGACATAAAGGTGGTTATCTGGAAAAACGCACAAAAAACTCAGAGTGACTCTTCATCTCTCTATAACTTTTCACTTAATGATACATTGAGCACAAAGTCAATGGTTTCAACACAGATGATAAACACCATCGCGAATGTTCTGGTTACAAAAAATCCTGATGTTTCTCAACTGTCTCCCCCGTCCACTCCCACCATCATATGTATTTGGATTTTGACACCTCATGACCTGCAGTCAAGTTCAGTATCCAATAAAACGAGTGGCTATCATCCTGGCTATTGCCTGGTATACTATACATTGGTGTTTCCTGCTTATGCTAATAAACCCCAGGCTGGGGTTCCAGACATCAGGCAACTATGAAAAAGAATGGCCAGATTTTTCCCCTAAGCTATCAAGTGGCATCTCATTATTAGGTATTCATCTGTATGAGATTTACACCTTTCGCATACCATTTTTTAAATCCTTCATTCTAAGACTTGAAAATGAATTAAAGAAACCCACAGTTGGTGCATTTAAGTCCAGGACTCATGGCAAAGTACTAAAAGTGGCCCACATAAGGTGTTTACCCTAAGGCTGCAAAAGAATTTAGATAGCTAAGCATGTGAAGTAGCTGAAATTCCTCTACAAGATGTCTGACTTTACTTACCTTGAATTACTTTGGTGTAAGAAGCAAAGATGCACAGTCAGTGCAAAAATACACTGCATGCAATCAATCAAATTCAGATCCCCACCTGCTCCATATGTCCAAGTGAACCCCTTGTCTTTGTAGAGCCTGTGACATTCCGCCATGCTGGCCTTAGGGCCACCCTGCTGCTCTCCAGAGCGAGCCTGTGGTTCTTTCATGAACTGTTACCACTTTCCACGTCCACCAGCTTCCCGTTGCTGTCCGGCCAGGTCCAGACCTCTCCTTTGCCCATCTTTAACAGTGTGTTACAGCGACAGAAGCTGCTTCTGACTCTTCCACCCACAAGCCGTCTCCATCAGGAATATTCAGAGTTCGTATTCCCAGGGCTATAGAGGCTTTGCACAGTGGGGCAGCATTTGCTCCCAATTCTGGTGCCCCTTTAATTTTCAGGGACATTTGCTGCAGTCCCAAAGCTGGCATTTCTCTGCTTCTAAGCACCCACGTCTTCCCAGCAGAGAAGTGATTTACCAACTGGTGAGCTGGGAAAGGAGCCCTTCCCTCCCCTTTTCTCTAAGGGATGCCCACTGCCCACAGAGCTCACTGGCCTCTCTGCTCTTCTGTGCTCTGAGTCTTACAGGTATACAGTCTTGGTAGACAACTCTGGGTAAGTCATATGTGGCCTTCTAGCCATGCTTTCCAATATCTGCCAGTTTTACTGTAAGCAAGGGAATGTTTTACTCCACATCTGCCAAAACTTGAGCCTGCCTCAATGAGCTACAAAATTAGCTAGGGTGCAGAGATGTCAATTTATTGTAGAGATGAGGTCTCGCCAAGTTGAAGGCTGAGGCAGAAGGTTCACCTGAGCCCAGCAGGTCGACCCTGGGGTGACCGTGAGCATGTAACTGCACTCCAGCCTGGGTGACAGAGTGAGACTCCAACTCAAAAAAAAATAGGATCCCTGAAGCCCGGCATTCTAAAAAGAGAAAGGAGGGAGGTAAGGAGGGAGAAAGTTTTCTGCTTCCAAGAAACTATAATCTAATGAGACAGAGAAGAAAAATGTAATTGTTTGCATATCTAACAAGTAAAATGTGCATGAATGCAAGGAAATAAAGATAATTGTGAGGTCCAACTTTTCTCAGCACTAAAGAGAAAGGAAAGGGAAGTAATTGAGAAAAAATAGGGTTACGCAAGAAAGCCAGAGGTTAGATTAAAATGATGACAGACTTCAAAAAGTGGAGGTAAGGGTGGTATGGAGGAGTGGATAAAAAATTGCAGTGAAATGCAGGGCCATCGACTCACTCAACGGGCTGACAGATCCCTGCATGCCCGTCCGGGCATGCACAGTGCGACAGTAAGACCATGACAAGTCACTGAAGGCTTTAGAGCCAGGAAACGGTGTGAGCTGCTTTGCATTTTTACAAAGAAGAGAGGAGAATGAGTGGGAGGCTTAGGGGGCTCGAGGAAGCCTGAAGGAGGTTGCTGCGTAACGAGAAGGCAGAACTTCTGGTGTGGGCGCTGGTGAGGAGCTGTGGGGCTGCTGGTGGCTTCCGGGGCGAAGTCGTGAGGGTGCTCTCGGAGAGACTGGGTGGATGTGAGTGGCGGAGCTGGGTAGAGCCCAGACTCGGTCAGTCACAGGAGTCGTGGCAGAAAGGGGCCTTCGATACAGGCTCGGAGGAAGATGGCCAGGCTCCTCCTGGATGTAAGCCGTCTCCAAGAACAGCGCTGTTCGCCTTTCGGAGAAGGCGTTTCTCCTTGAATTTGCGGGACGCTCATGTAAGTGTCGCATACCCAGTGTTGTAGAAAATTTAAGTTTCTGAACTAATTTGGATCTGTATAAAGTGTTTTGTTCAACAAAATCATGTTAACAGTTTTCTAAAATGCAAACATGCTTGGCAGCAATTAGTGCTGGGACAACCGGATATCACGGAAGAGGAAGAAAGTGTGTCATTTCCTTATGTCCAACCCAAAAATTTAACTTGAAATGGATCACGGACCTAAATGTGAGAGTTAAAGCTATAACACCCTTAATCTAGAGAATTAAATCTTCATAATCTGGAATTAAGTATAATTAGCCTTCGTAGATGTGACACAAAAAGCACAGTTGACAAAAGAAAAAATAAATGAGACTTCATGAAAAAATTTTTAAATTTTGTGCTTGATTCAAAGGAGGGCGTCAAGAAAGAGAGAACAGTCCAAGCACAATGGCTTACACCTGCAATCCTAGTGCTTTGGGAGACTAGGGTGGGAGAATCCCTGAGGCCAGCAGTTCCAGACCAACCTGGGCAACATAGTGAGTCCCCGTTTCTACAAAAAATTTAAAGAAATTAGTTGGGCGTGATGGTGTGCCTTCCCCTCTCCTCATAGTCCCCAATACTCAGAGGTTGAGGTGGGAGGAGTTTGAGGCCGCACTGAGCTACGATAGCACAACTACTGCACTCTGGCCTAAAACATACATGCATGCATGCATGCATACATACATACATACATGTAAATAAATAAATGTGAAAAGAAAACTCACAGAATTGGAAAAATATTTTCCAATCATACATCTGATAAGAGCCTTGTCTAAGAATGTATAAAGAATGCTTACAACTCAATAATAAAAAGATAACTCAATCTAAAAATGGGGAGAGGATTTGAATAGACATTTCTCCAACCAAGACAGACAAATGGCCGATAGGGATATGAAAAGATGTTCAACATGATCCATTATTTAAGGAAATGCAAACGAACCCATAATGAAACACTACTTCGCACTCACTAGGATGGCCATAATTAAGACAGACAGAAAACATCAAGTGTTGGCAAGGATGGAGAGAAATTGGAACTCTCCTTCACTGTTTGTGGGAATGCAAAAATGGGACTGCCAATTTGGAAACTCGCCTGATAGTTCCTGAAGAGTTTAACCTCAAGTTACCACATGACCTGGCAATTCCATTCCTAGTGGTATTCCCAAGGGAAATAAAATAATGCCCACAAAAATGTGTACCTGAATGTTCAAAGCAGCATTAGATACAATATTCAAAAACTGAGAAGAACCAATATCCATCAATGAATGAATAAATACATAAAATGTGGTAGATGCATACAATGGAATATTCTTTGTAAATAAAAGGAATGATGTACTAACTCATGCTATAGCCTTGAAAACATGTTAAGAACACAAAAGACAACACATTACATTATTCTGTCTTTATGAAGAAGTAAATCTGTAGAGTAAGAAAAGTAGTTCAGTGGTTGTCTGGGGTGGCTGTGTGAGGGATAGGAAGTTACAGCTAGTGTCCTAATGGGTCTGGAGTTTCTTTTTGGGGTGATAGAAATGTTCTAAAATCGAATGTGTGATGGTTGCACAACTCTGTGAATATATTAAGAGCTGTTGAATTGTACACTTTAAATAGGCGAATTGGCCATTGCCAGGCCATTGTGGCCATTGACTTCCTAAGCTATAGTGTGGCCATGTGCTCTTTGAGCTATGGCCGGGCCATGTTTTCTGGTTTTGGCCCCATTCCCTCCCCTACCTTGGGGAAGTGAATCTCCTCTCTTTCTCTCATTTACTTTCTAAATAAACTATATTTTCTAATCTTAAAAAAAAATAGGTGAATTATATGGCATGTGAATTCAAGCTCAATGAAGTTGTTTTTTCCAGTTAATATGCATAGCATGTCTGAAATCTATTCCTGGCTAGGCTCAGTGGTTCACCTTTGTCGTCCCAGCACTTTGGGAAGCTGAGGCAAGAGGAGTGCTTGAGCAAACCCAGGAGTTTGACACCAGCCTTGGCTACACAGCAAGACCTTATCTCTACAAAAAAAAAAAATCAAAAAGATTAGGCAGTCATGGTGGTGTGCACCTGTAGCCCCTGCTACTGAGAAGGCAACTGAGGAATGCCTGAGCCCAGGAGGTCAAGGCTATGGCGAGCTGTGATCACGCCACTGCCCTCCAGCCTGGGCAACAGAGACCTTAAAAAAAAAAAAAGTAAAATCTAATCCCCTCCCTCCCTCCCTCCTCCCTTCTCCCCCCCCCCATGTCTTCTTTATGAGCCTGGGATAGAATAGTCCATGAAATAAAGTATAATTATACTGTCAGTTTGACAATAAGAAAAGATGGAAAGCCAAAAATGGAAAGTTCATTTAATCTGAGAGCCTACAGAGGATATCTGAAGTTTAAGCAAGTCTTAATGACATTTTTTTTCATCCAGCATATATTTACGGGACATGTATTAAACATTTGAGGCACTGTACAGGTGCTAGTTTATGATTTCAAAACAACATAGACTTTTCATAACACACATTGAAGACCCAGTTTCAAATGTTTTATAACCAACCTGTGAGGCTACGTCCTTCCGTTCTAGCAAGTCGTTTACAGTAGCTGACTTGGGCCTACCACAAATTGCTTGCAAAGATAAAGTACACAATCACATTTGGAAATCTCTTGATATTTACAGAAATGCAAAGCACTTTCCTAGAAAATTTGGAAGGTAGCTGTGTCTTGAATAGTGTCCGAGTTTGTCTGATAGCACCACTGGGAAGCTTAGCACTCGGAGGCGTGGGCTGTGGAGAAGCCAAGTTTGCCATTTTGGAGGGAGGCCTCCACCAGTGGTGCTTACAGATCTGCTTTGGTTTCAGAAGGCTGGAAGCTTGACTCAACTGAGGTTAGTAGCTGGTGTTAACCTAAAGACCCCTGGAGAAACTGGTTGGCTCTAAAATGGCTGTCAGGAAACTCAGGTCTTCAAGGATTCAGTCAGAACCTCCTTCTCCTCTGAGCAAACCCCAATCTTTTGATCCATGTGAATTAAAAGTACCAGGCTGTAATGAAAGCTTCTAGAAAATTCTTTAGTAGCAAACCAATGCCTGATCCAAATGGGGAGGACTCAGATCCTCTGAACCCGAATTTCTGGAGGTAGGTCAGATGAGGCCTAAAAGCCTAGAAAATATGTAAGCTATTGCCCATGATCGAGCTCAGATCTGGTATGGATTTCCAAGGCCCCTGTGCCAGTAAAGAGAACTGGGACTTTGCAGTTTGGGACTCTTCTATGCTAAAAAGAATTCCCTGGGCCTAATCTAGTGTATAGTTAGTTCTTCACAACTTAATTGTATTGGATTCTGGAGGTTAGGCACGTGGACAGAGAAAGTAAACGTTCCTCTCATCCTTAATTTAAGGGTTGTTCCTTTCATTTACCCTTGGTGCATCAACCCAATTATCTTTGTCCTGGAATTAGCAGTGAAGTTTTTAAATAATCCAGGAGAAAAGGTATCTATACATATTCTTAGCAGATTTTACTCCTATGGAACAAAAACACATTCAGAGAAACTGGAATTTTCCTAGGGAGAACAATGCAGTTTTAAAACAAAAATAAAAGGGAATGAATTGTAGCCAAATAAGCCATTAAAATGTATGCATTGTTTTAGGCAAAAACCTAAAAAAGAAAAAAACTGTTTCCACTCATTTGAAATCTTTTTCATGATTTACCACTATTCATGATTCCTTCTGTATCTTATTCATTTATTCAGCATTGTTTATTGAGTAATTAGACTTTGACAGACCAATGTCTGAAACTTTCTTATGTAACTTGCAGATTTTCAGGAAGAGTAAAGGAGGAATGGCCGGAGAACAGTAAACAAATGCGAGACTGTGTTCCTGTTCATTCCCTCTTGGTTTTGATGGCTACTTTTAACTTTATCACTTAATATCTTTTAGGGAAACTCCTTTCCTATGTGGGTTCCATGGAATCCACTGGAACACTTTGACAATAGCTGTCTTTCAACAACTATGGCCAGTGTTTTGAAAGTACTAATTTGCTTTCAGCCAGATTAGAGAGGCTAACTTGCCTTTTTCCCAACTGATTGATGGTTTGCTGGTGCTTTAAAAATGCATTACATAAATCCTTAGAAATGTTTGTGAAGTTGAATTCAATATTTTTAAGCAGCGATCCTTTGCTGTCATGATTCAATGTGTGGAGTTGGCGCCCAGCCTTCCTGAATCAGGGTGAACGTTGCTACTCATTTTTCAAGGCATGACACCATATAAGGACTTCACTGTCCTGAAGAGACCTGCCGTGTTGCGTTTTCCTGACATAAAGTCTCACTTGCTGATGTGCCTCATTTAGTGCTAACACATTTTTAATGCAATAATAGGAAATATATATTTCCATCAGTGAGACCTCATTAACTCTAGCCTACATCGTGTCAGTAGCCAAGGGGCAACAGTGTCTGAGGAAGCTTTCCCATAGGAGATGGGCAGGGTGGCAGGCAACCAGCAACCCATCAACGGGCAGGACTGGCTGTGTGCAAGACTTCTGACCATAATGTACACTGTATGAAAAAACTCACAGAAGCCTGTATCCAGTGGATGCTTTTCTGCTCCTCAAGGCAAGCAAGACATTTTTGTGCACTCAGAGTTTGGAGGGGACCCATGACTTTCAACTTGTTTTACGAGTTCTCCAATCCTGGTGATTTGGAGAAGAAGGGGGATTGATTGGGAATCCATGCCAAGATATGTCTTTTCTGGAACTTGGTATATTAGAAAATTGAGCCAGCTGGGGTGGTTCATACTTGTAATCCCTGCATTTTGGGAGACCAAGGAAGGAGGGTCACGTTGGACAGAAGTTTGAGTCCAGCCTGGGTAACATAGCTTAGGCAACAAGTTTTAGAGACCCTATCTCTGAAATAAATGAAAAATTTAGCCAGGAGTGCTAAGTGTGCACCTGTAGTCCTAGCTACTCAGGACGCTGATGGGGAGGATCTCATGAGGCCAGGAGGTTGAGGCTGCAGTGAACCATGATCACGCCATTGCACTGCAACCTGGGTTGAAAGAGTGAGACATTGACTCTTAAAAAAAGAAAAGAAAAAATTTTGCAAGCTGAGTCACAAGCAGACAGTAGCTTTTTCTTTCCCACAGACCTCAACTTTGATGGAAGGAACAGTACAGGACTGTGACCATCAACCCCAAAGATGGCTTTGGGTGTGGACAGGGCCGAGATAAAGGCCTGATCTGGGAGGCTGCTTCTTACAAGGCAGGGCAGAGGGAGACCCGAAAGACCACGCAGCATCTACCCCAAGTTTGGTTGCTGCAGGTCCCTGCTCAGACGGTCCGACCTGAGTCACTACACGAAAAGAAAGGAGAAAATGACACAGAATCAAGCAAACCAAAGGCGAGGGGTGTGCCTACCTTCAGAAAAACAAAGTTTGTGGTTGTTGTTTTGTTTTAAGAAGGAGGAACTTTTATCTATGGAGTTATCCAAGAATAATATATTTGCAATTTGCATGGCCTTGATTGTGTTAATGAAGCCGTTCTCACACAGACAAGGGAAACCACGCAGCCCTGGAGGCACGCCCTGCCCACAGCGTTCTGGGTCGAGCTGGGCGATCAGAGTGTGAGTTTGCACAGCAAGAGAAGCAGGCCCAGGACGCAGCTGCTGGGATGCACAGCGGCGGCCGCGCTGGCCGGGGCTCTCAGCATGCATTCCACCCTGGACCAGGACCCGTTGTTGGGCAGGGGGGCCACGCCCACCGCGTGGCACATGACGTTGTAGACATCCACCGACCGGATGGGAGCGGCTCTGAAGTCGGACTTGAAATCTGAAACGGAAAGGCAAACAGACAAGCTGTCATGGTCCCTCACCCGCCAGGGAGGGCAGAACCACTGGAAGGAGGAGTTACAGGAAGCCTCCAACTTTGGGATGGGAATCCACCCGCTCAGGGGTGCGGCCTCGTGATGGTGAACACGGAAGAGTATCTGAAAGCAGTAGGTGATGAAGGGAAAGGGCTTCCTATGGCTCGTGAATATGAGTTTCTTGAAAAGATAACCAGCAGGGCCAAACATGGTGACTCACACCAGTAACCCCAGCACTGGAGGAGGCTGGGGCAGGAGGAGAGCTTGAGGCTGGCAGTGAGAGATGAAAAAATCAGCCTGGAATAGTGTTGCTCACCGGTAGTCTCAGCTTCTCAGGAAGCTGAGGCGGGAGGCTCATTTGAGCCCAGGAAATTGAGGCCGCAGTGAGCCATGAAGGCACCCCTGCACTCAGAGCAAGACCCTGACTTGGAAAAAGACAGTCAGCAAACAGACTTTCTTTGTGCACAACTTTGCTCTCTTTTTGACAACAGCACTTTCCCTGGGGAGGGGACAGGGGCCGAAGGGCCACCTGACACCGCTGCGTTTCTTCAGAGCACTGAGGAAGGAGCCCATGTGGTCACAGATGGACGGTCCTGCTGAGCTCCCCTGAACCCAGTCAAGCGGAATTCGTGTCTTCCAGAGCATCTATCTAGGGCGAACCGACTTCTGCTGCAGAAGCACCACAGCAACTCAGAAACATTTCTCCACTTTCCAGCCACATCCAGGTCTCGATGGAATGTGAACCTCTACGGTTTCCTTGGGCTGGCTAGCTTGGCAGCCATGGCAGGAGTTTCCTAAACACATCTGGAAGATCAAGGGAGTGTTCCTTGGGAGCCACTTAGCAACAAAAAATAAATCAGCCTGTGAGAAGTGAGAAGCCTGGCGCTGATGAAGGGCTCTGAGTGACAACACTTTGGGGTGAATGCAGGAGGGTACCACGCCTCTACCCGGAGTCTGCAGCAAACTTGGCAGAAATAGGGAACCCAGAGGTAGGGCTGGCGGCTCGCAGCATGGGAAGCGGGGGCCCTGAAGGGTACTTTGTCGGAGGGATTTGAACGGAGTCACCTTCTCATTCTCCATAGGAGGCCATGTGAGATACTGAATTCAAAGTGTGTCCATTTAAAGAGTGAATATGTGATTTTAGAAATATACATAAGCAACTTCACTTTTAGGTCCCAAACCAGAACTTCCAACAAAATACCCACAGCTACATGGAGGTTCAATTGAGGGATGAGGTTTTACCCGTTGAAAAAGACCTGTTCATGTGCTTTTTAGTTCATCTAAGATTTTAAAGAAAATGAGTTGTTTGACGGTTGTAAAGCCAAGTTTTCTATCTTGGAAAACACTTTTTTAAAATAGAGTTTATTAGCAAGAAGAAGAGAAGGACAAAGGAAGATTCATGGCAGAAAGACTTGCCATGGGCAAGTTTCTCAAGAAAGAAAAATCGCCAGAAAATAACCCTTATATTTGCTTTGCTAAAAGGATCACATATACTTTCTTTAAAAAGCAAACAAATAACAACAGCAATATATTCCAGAGGTGCCAACACAAGTTCTGCGCCTATATTTTTCCTGGGATTACAAATTAGAAAAAAGGTTACGTACAGAAAGCGACACACACTACACATGCTCACTTTGGAGAATTAAAGTAGAATTCAATATACAGAGGTGCAGTACATATGGCCAGGTGCAGTGGCTTATGCCTGCAATCCCAGCACTTTGGGAGGCCACGGTGGGAAAGTCACCGGAGCCCAGGAGTTCCAGATCAGCCTGGGCAACATAGTAAGAAAACCTCATCTCTACAAAAAAAATCAAAATATTAGACATGTGTGGTGATGTGCACCTGTAGTCCCAGCTACTCAGGAGGCTGAAGGACCACCTAAGCCCCGGAAGTTGAGGCTGCAGTGGACCGTGATTGTACCACTGCATAAGTGACACAGTGAGATCTGGACTTTAAAAAAATAATCATGACAGCCTGCCTGGAAAGGAGGATGTAGGGGCCGCCCCATTCTCCCAGCCCCCCCAATGCCTAGGCAAGTTGGTCAATATATGAGGATATGGAAGCAACTCTTCTCTCTCCTGATTCACCACAGGACCTGGATGCGACAATCCCACGACCACCACATGTGGCCGTGACCTCGTTGTGTGTGAGTGGGCGGGCATGTAAGTTGGAGGACAAGAGTAAGCCCAGTGTCCTCCCCCAGCCTTTCGAAAATCCATTTCTTTCACACTTCTCAGGAAAAACAGATCCAGCTCTTCTGACGAAAGTGTTAGAAACGATTATCTTTTCACACTGAAAGCACAAAACAAATTCTGGGCAAGTAAGCGGAAGGAGAATTGAGTTTTCTTTCCCATCCCTTCTACTTCAGGGCTTCCTGTTCTGCAGGGTGGGACTCTGGGTTCTAGGCAGAGATGATCCGGGCTGGAACGAAAGCTCTAGAAAAGTCCGGAATAAGCCAAGCAGTACCTGATCCAACCGGGGAGAACACTACCTCAAGATGGCATTTCAGACCTGGATTGGGAATCCACATTATTCTAATGGGTTAACATATTTCGGGATATTAAAAACGTGCCTCCAGAGAGAGTGTCTGCAGGCTCACGCCGTGCCTGCCACCTCGGGCTGCTGTCAAGAGGGGCTTGCTAGCTGGTCGGCAGCTCACTGACTCACACTCCTGCTGTCTTATCTCAAACGTGGAGTTCTCCAGGGTAAGATTAGGTTGTTCAAATTAGAAACTGGGATTAACCAGAGAGAGGCTCTCTTCCAGAATGATTTCCCTTCCTCCTGGCTGGACCAGACTTGCTGACGTCTATGGCTGAATCTGGGCAGCCGCAGTGATGCCCCGCTCCCTCCCTAAGCAAGAAGCACATGCAATTAATCAGGAGGGATGCACCTTTATCTCCAAGTGCAGCCAGATAGCTATGAAAGGCCTCACTCTTAAATTCTCTCCTCGGTAAACAGTCGGTGTGGAAAGCTGTTTAATGTTTCATGAGAACTGGAGCCAGAAACGTGATGGTGTGCAGGAGCCTCTCCGGGCTGCATCTGCCTGGAAATGTTTTGCAATTAACCCAGTCCGTTTTCATCAAGGGCCATCCTCCTGCCCGTGGAAGACTGAGGGCTTTTAGTTTTGAAGGAGCCTATGACGGAGCCCGCTGCTAATGGACAAAATCTCCCCGCTGAATTCAGCCTTCTTGAAGTTAACACGGCTTTGGGCACTGTGCTTAAAAACTGGGGTTTGGGCTAGATTTGGTTCTGCTTTCAAAACACGCCTGAGAATCCTGCTCAGATACTCTGCTTCAACAGACAACTGCTTGGCACTCGGTCTTCTTTCCCTCTTCGGGCGGTGTGCGGGGAGGAGAACGCGTTTTGGAACGAAAAGCCCTGTCAACCAATGTTCTCCCACAGAAAGGCCACGGCCCTGGAATGTGTCCAACCTCATCTAGTAGTTGACCTTGACGTGATCCTCAAGGCTCCGTCCCTAATTCCTTTAGCTCCGCCTATCCGACCTGTGGCTTGGCAACAGAGAGCACCTGATAGCTCATCGATGAAAGCCGACCTGCTGGGGCATTCTTGAATTCCCTCAGGCCGATGTCGTGAACCCCGCTCATGCTCTATGAATGCTTGCTGCTGCTGGTTCAGATGCTCACTTCAGGACCTGGAATCCCGGATCGGATGTGGGAAAGAGTTAGGATCAGTGTGTGGCCTAAGCTCAGCCTCCCAGAGAGACCCATGAAAGTTGCAGAAATTGACATGGTACAGTTCTTAACAGAGATTTTGTAAGTGGGGTGAACCAAGGACCCATGAGGTATGTTGACATGTCTTCCTGGTTGTGCTCCGTTGAGAAGAGCAGAGCTTATGGGTGCAATGTCTAACCTCTAATTTGAAAGGGAAATATGGGCTTTTGCGGGGGACACATTCTGATCAACATCCCGAAACAGGCCTTGGGAATACAGGTCTCAGGGCAAGCCTGTTACATTTAATGGAGGGTGGGTAGTAGTGAGAAAAAAAGTAGCTCAGGAACCAGTCAATGGATGGTGGGGGGCTTTGCTTTTTTTTTTTTTTTGAAGAGGGAGGCGTTCAGATGATAGTATGATCTTCAGAGTGTTTGGCAAACTTTTCCAAAGTGTCAATTGACAGATGAGATCAAATGACAAAATAGACCCTCTCCATCTCCCCTCTCTTTCAGCCCTAGGAATTGATCAAGGATGGCCAGCAAGTTTGCTTTCATCTAAGACATCCCTAGTCATTCTAGCTCATTCTCAATGTCCGTCTCAAGGTCACTTCTGGGCCCACCCTTGAGCACATCCTAGCTTCTGGTTGGGTCTTCGACTGAATGAGCCCCTCAGGGGTGGCTGCTCTTGATGAAGAGGAAGGTGGAAGAGCCAGACCCCAAGATGCAAGCCCGTCAACCTTGAGGCTCACAGCTGTCAGCAACCTGGGGTCCGAGAAGCTTTCCTGGACATCAGATAGCTGTGAAATAGCATTGTGATGAATTGAGTGAAAAATGAATCACAAACATGTGGAATACATTTTCTTCACCGCTCTCAGGATTTAAAATTTACAAGGAAAAGTATCTGGCCACATTTGCCAAACCCGAGACGCATTTGAAAGGAAGCCAACCAAAGATGTGTCACGGAGAACGGCTGGGTCTGCTCAGCCTTGCGCATAAAGAGGCATCAAGAAATCCCCACGGCCCTGCCCGGTGCCATCAGCCCCCTTCGAGACACTTCCTTGGGGGTGAAGGACGGAGAGCACTGGCCCTTGCTTTGCCTACCAGGTCCGAAGGCCAGGAAGAAGCCCCGCATGTCCATGAGCTCATTGTCGTATCCATGCCATCCGTGCTGCCAGCCTTCCTTCTTGCCGGTGCTGTTCGCCCAAAACGGAAGCGTGTCCCGACTCTGAAATCAAGCAGAGCAGGGGGCGACGCTGACTCTCAGCGATGGCACACGTGGGTATCTGCTCCAACCACCACCCAACACATGCGTGTCCTCCTTGGGACTCTTGACTGGGGCCACCTGACCTTGGGAGATCACACCTGGGCAGCTAAGAGTTCTAGGGAAGGTGTTTTCTTCTACTGAGCTGAATTGTATCCTGCCATCAGTTTCAGAATCCCTCAAGAGAGCATGTTAGTGACCGAAGGGAGGCTAAAGTGTATCTGTGGGGGAATAAAAGATGCACTTGGTCTTTGTCCCAAGTTCCTGACCCAGAGCTCCTATGACCTAACCTCTGGAATTTCCTGAGCGATAGGAGTGTCTTTTGTCACTCATTCTTAGGGAGCCCCTTTCTCCCATACCTGAGTTTAGGCTAACGAGATGGTCATGGGATTGGGGGACAGGATGGCTTCAGGGTAGGTGCCAGTTACCCAAGGAACCCGTCTGGGGCATCAGAGAGGGACTGGAGATGGAGTTCAGTCGGATGACCAGTGATCTAATCACCCGTGCCTCCACAATGAAATCATGCCTAAAACCCAGGGAGCAACACTGTTCCGGGAACTCTGGGGAACAGAAGCTGCGTGCCTCTTACCTCCCATACTCTGCCGTTTGCACCTCTTCTATTTGGCCATTCCTAAGTTGCATCCTTGATAATGAAACCATACTCCTAAATTTTTCTGAGTTCTGTCATTCACTCTAGTGAATTATCAACCTTGAAGTGGAGTCACGAGAACTCTTGAATTTGTAGTCGTCTTAAGCACAGACGCTGGTCCCTGGCCCTGGAACTTGCAGCTGGCATCTGAATTGGAGGCAGTCTTGTGGGACCACTTCCCTTCCCTGTGAGGCCTGCTCTGACTCCAGGAATTCATGTCAGAACAGAATTGAATTGCAGGATGCCCAGCGGATGCTGGAAAATTGTTGGATAACAGGATGTCTAGGAACTGTCGAATCAGCTCATTTCACTAGCAAAGCAGCTAAAGCCCAGAGGGGTCACCTCACCATATCCCCATGTCCTTTCCCACACAGCCCATCCTGCCCTTCCCTTTGTTCTAGCCCTGCCCTCAAGAGCAATTCAGAATCCGTCGACCTTCTCTCTCTCTCTTTTTTTTTTTTTTTTTTTCTGAGTTGGAGTCTCACTCAGTCGCCCAGACTGGAGTGCAGTGGCCGCTCCCGGCCACCGCAGCCTCGACCTGCTGGGCTCCGGCGATCCTTCCACTTCAGCCTTCCAAGTAGCAGGAACTACAGGTGCGCGCTACCACACCCGGCTGATATTTTGATTTATTGTAGAGATGAGGTCTCGCCAAGTTGCCCAGGTGGGTCTCGAACCATGGGCTCAGGCAATCCACTCACCTCGGCCTCCCAAAGTGCTGGGATTACGGGTTGAGCCACCGAGCCCGGCCGATCTTCTCTCTTTTATTCGAGCACTAGAGATGGCTCCCCTGTTCCCTTGGTCCAGGCCTTGCAGCTTTTCATGTTCCTCAATCACCCTTCGTTTGGGTTGGGTTCCAGCACCACCTCAGAACCGAATTGGCTCACTCGCAGCCGAACAAAGGCTTAGTGAACAAAGGTTTGGTGACTCCTGTGGAGCCATCGACCAGGCGAACACAACGCTAGCCGTTCATTGCAGACTAACGGTTCATTTCTGATATTCAGATCATGTCTTCATAAACAAGGTTTAATCTCACAAGTATTCCAAATGCAGAAGGTAGGACTGACTGGTTGTGATGGATGAGTGGAATCAAAGCCGCCTAACTACCAGCAACTTACAGGTTGGCTGCAAGACTGTTAACAGCATATGTAGTTAGTGCACAAGCATCCACCAAGAGCTGACACTGACATCACTCAAACCTCAAAACAACCCAGTGTGGGCAATATTACTTTCCCCATTTTGTGGTTGAAGAGACTCCGGCACAGAGGGGTTATAGGGTACTCTTAGAGTCATATAACTCTTTGTTTTGTGCCCCTCATTATCTTTTCAAGGGCATGAGAGCGAGGACCTGCCAGTGAAGAAGGGCATGTCACAGGCCTCTCAACACCCAGAGCGAGAATTCTAATCTGGGACGCAGGCGGCCGGTTGGGGAGCAGACCCTAGCCAGACCCTGCCAGGCCCAAGGGCTGCCACATAGCGCCACCTAGTGACAGCCTGGGACATGCTCACTCTCTCCAGATCCGGCCAAAGGAGGGAGACGGACTGAGGATGGCTGCTTGCTTGTCAGGGGGGAGGGAAGTGCACCTCAATGGGACCCCTCCAGAGTGCCAGGCACACTCTAGCATGGGCAGTCAATTCCCAAGATCAGAGTCCGCCCCCGGTCCTCCTGTGGCACGTGCTGGAAGGGGTGGCTCCTCACTGGTGAACAGTAGGGGAGGAATCCACTCCAGGAAGGCAGAAGAGGGTTGGGGTACCCCCGGGGGGGGAGACCCAGGGGATCATGGGGTGTCCCTGCAAGAGTAGGGAGAAACCAGCAGACATCAGGGCTGGTTCATTCAGTCCCACAGCTCTGGGTCAGGGCTCTGCTAGGCTTTGAGGTGGGGGACACAGAAGAGGAGGTGGCTCCTTCACCTAAGAGGACTCGTTTTGCTGGGGGGAAGCAGCAGCTGTCCAGCATGTGGGCTCCAGCTTTGCTCCCCACGCCCCTGTGACTCCGGGTGGGGCAGCTGGAGAGGTTGAAATCCAACCTCTTATCTCCTTTAAAGGAGGAGCCCCTGCGGTGCCTTGTCTGGTCCCTCCTGCTCTGCCAGTGCTCCTTCCCATGGTCCCACGGAGACTGCGGTATCACGCCCAGCTGCAAACCACAGCCCTTGCTGTCTTCGCTGATGCCTCCCCAGCCTGGCTGTGCAGGAGCTGCCCTGGGATCCACTCTCGGATATGTGTACTCGGCCAGTCAGCATGAGGCGAAAATGTCTTCCATACAGTGTCCCCTCGGGTGACAGGAATGCATAGTCAGGCACGGAAACCCAGAAAGCCATTATCAACCATGCACTGAGTTACATGATATTTGTCCTCTTCTGAGGACAGCCAACATCAGGGACTGTGTCTCACATCCCTTCACTTGGCCCTGGCCATAGCAGCACGGGTCTCCCTCCCTAGAAAGTCCACAGGACCGCGGAATCAGGCAGAGAAGTGGCTGACGCGAGGCCACTTTTCAGCGGCAAGAGTCAGTGCGGCCTCCCCAGCTGTTTCCAGCTGGTGTTGCATTCCCAGTGGCTGGTGCCCGTGGGGTACTGGTTGTTACGCCTTCTGACTGTCATCCCTCCTTTCAACGACTGAAGTATAACTCCTCCAGGGTGTGGAGCCAGGGACCCGAGTGCCCCCTTTCTCTCTTGTGGCATCTCAGGTCTCTAGAGGACTAGGAACAATATTTAAATCTGGCCAGATTAAAATAGAATGTGAAAAGGCGCATTAGAGGCCTAAAAGAAAATTCATTCGATTCTCCCAAGACGTGGTTATAACAGGAACCTTTCCAATAAGACACCGAAATAAGGTTCCAAAAGACACCCAGTAGCGTTCAAGTCAGGGGTGGCTTCATTGTAGACCCTTTGAATGGCAACAGCGTGGCTGGCCCGGGCAGTTTTGTTGCTGGAGTTAAGGTGAGCTACTAGATTTTGTGGCATTGCTGTTTTAAACTGTTCTCCAGAGAGGCTTCCTGTTAGGGGGCTCTCTGGAACCCTTGGGAGTTACAAACTTTCAGGTGTGTCTGCCACACAGCACTCCAAAGAGAAGTCCGTCTCATAATTCTCCTTTCTCTGTCCTCCTTTTAGTGGCTCAGGCCTTGGGTTGCTGGCCTGACCCTTAGAGCCCCTTGCCACACACAGCTTGAACTGCCAGACAGCAGTCAGCAGGGACGGGGAAGTCCTTGGAGCGGAGCAAAGTGTGGGAGGGAAGCATCGGGCGGTTGGGCTTTTGGCGCTTTCTTTCCCACGAAGCTTCTTCCAAAGTGTGTAAGGTGAGAAGGGCATGCCCATGCGCCACGTGGCTCACACAGATGACCCTTGTCACCAGCAGAAAGCACACCGCTTCCAGCGCCCCATGCCTGACCTCCTGATGCTTGCAGAGCTGGGCCTGGACGACACCACTCGAGCTGCCGCTGACACTCACAAGCCACGTTTCCCCACATATGTGGGGTCCAGGCCTCACGGCCATTCGACCACAGACTTTAGAATCCAACTTGGAATTTTGCATCCTTCGCCAGTTTTCAAAAAGGAAAAGAAACCTTTCCTCTGGAGAAAAATCTTGGCATCTCTTAGAAGCACGGGCCTGAATTTGCTGAGTTTCTCTCACCTCGGACTGGAGTCTGAGGAAGATCAACGAAGCACCATGTCTCATAGCCTTTCACCAGGATCGGGTCTCATCCTGCCTTTCTGAGCAGGGTGGCATGAGGTGGACACTGTCCAGAAGACACCACAGGAATCAGTCACTGAGATCCAGGTGGGGACCGGGGAGAGCTGGTGTGTCCCACTCTGGGACTGTCTCTCCGAGCTACGTGAAGCTAGAAGAATTGCCACTAGTGGTTTCAACACCATCTCCCTGTTGAAAGCCACTAATAATTAGTCTAATAATTATTAAGGCTACTAATAACGAGCCAAAGTGGAAGGTCTAACTTGGCTTTCCTCTTGGTTTACTTAGCAACTGATTTATAAATTCACAAAGCGAACAACCTGGCAACAAGTAACCAGGAATCAACTGCCTCAATATTTACCAATGTGGGGGGCGGAGAAAGTGGGGGGAAGCAACAAGCATTCCTGATCTCAAACCAGGCAAAGTGGGGACCAAAGGGGGGACCATCCTTTACCTATATGATGGCCACTTGTATACCTAATCCTGAATTGTACCCACATCTCTAAAATAAAATAATATAGTTACCACTGTATTCAGTCCATGAATGTGCACTAGAACTCTGCCGTGTACAAGCTCTAGGTAGGAAACAAAGATCAAGATGCCAGAGATCTGCCCTTAAAGAGCTTCCACCCCAGAAAGCAGACAAACAAATATAGCACCAGGTGGAGTGACTAAGGGTCTAGCGAAAATTCCAAGATGGAGGAAACTGGGAACTTTTGGGGGTGTTTCCTGGAAGGGATGGTATTCAAATTGGTTTTGAAGGACAGGCAGGAGTGGGGATAGAGAGGGCAGTCCAGGGATTCTACTATTTATTGGAATGATTGGATTTACCCCTCCCTGACCACTCAATTCTCAACACTTAAATCTTGCACTGGAAGAATTATTTTTGGTTCAAGTTTACGCAAATCGCCATGTTGGCGATAGGAAAGGGTTGTGAAGAGAAAAAGGAGACAAATTGAGAGGTTGAGCAACCTTAGAGGTTTCTGCAGTGCCACGAGAGCAAGGAAAATAACAAAAGACCATGTTAGCCGGTCTCTTTTTGCTGGTGTCAAGGAGCTTGGCAGCCTGCAGGAGTCAGAGGGTGTCCGTCCTGGGAATGTGAAATCAAATACATGGAGCGTTTCTGATGGGAGGTCTGGAAGATCTTGGAGAACTGGATGGTCTGTGTGCTAAATGGCTACATTTGACTTCAAATTCTGGCTTTGTCACTCAAGAGATTTGTAACTTTCTGTAGGACGTCTAAAACTCGGAGCCTCCGCTCACTTGGTAAAATTGGGGTCACAGTATCCACAATGTAGACGGTAACCAGGAGGAGCTGAATTCCAGAGAGTTACTGCTGTTGCTATTGAGTGAAAATTTTAAAACAAATTCTCTATATATTTATTATCCGAAAAATGTGAACAACGTGATGCGTACGTCATTGACACGCTTAGGGTCTTGAGGGCCACACTTATCGGCAGTCTCTTGCTGAGTGGGGCAATGGAAGAATGTTCGTGGAGCCGCGTAGGACCTCAGTGCCAGCTCTTTTGTCCCCATAAGCTGTGAGTTGTCTTACCCTGAGGGTTGGGGCTCCCGCTGTTGCCCGTTGGGCTTGAGATGAAATACCAAGTCTCTCCCATGGTCCGTCCCGATAGTCCCTGGCTCAGCTGGGCAGCCTCATCCCAGCCACCTCCCCTCCCCCCGCCACTCAGTCCAGACTTTCTAATTCCCAAGGGTTTTCCAGCCTCCGGTTCTCCAAATATCCTGTTCCCTCGGCCTACAGAGCACCCCCACTTCCAGCCTGAGGACTGACAACTCCTCTTCAGGTTTCTACCTCAAGCTTCCCTTCTCAAAGAGGCCTTCCTGTCCCCCGTCCAGCTTGGGCTCACCTCCCGCAAGATGCACCGTTCTCCTTCATGGCACCATCTTTGTCCCGGAAGCACTGAAGACAAATTCTGTAGTTGCACATTGATTTGTTCTGTATGGCGTGTGTGCTTGCTTACTAGTTGGTTCTTTCACGAGGCTGTAAGCCCGTGGCAGGCAGGGACTCCCAGTGGTTCCCCACTGTGCAGTTAGAACTCTGCATGGTATATGTCACATGTGATAGGGACTCAACAAATACCTGTTGCGTTTGGTAGGAACAGCCTGCGATATTTCTGCTTGCATTTGGCTGTGTTGTCCCTGACAATCCAATACACCAGGAACATCTAGCATCAGCGAACCTGCCTCCTCAGTGTTCTTGGATCCCCGTGACATTGTGACAGCCCAATCTGCCCTAGCCTGTTTCCAAGTGGCCCCTGGGAGAGGAAGTGTCAGGGTGCTCCACTGTTAACCCCAGTAGGAGAGCGAGCGACACTGGAGCCAACCAGTGCAGGGCTCCAGGGAAGAGCGTGACCTTATTCCCTGGCAGGAAGAAGCATCGCAAAGGCTTTCCAGAGGACAGCGGCCAGGATTTTGGGTGGGGGGGGGGGAACGCGTCAGTCAGGAAACCCCATTTCCTAGTCTTAAAGCAAAGAGCTTGGATGGCATGACAGGCTTGGGAACCACCTATGGAGGTGGCTTGAGTTTTTGCCTCTTCCAGTTTTGTCCTCTGGGAATATGAACACCTTCAGATTCCTGCCCTTTCAGGAGAGGTGGCTGGAGAAAGGACTGATAGCAGTTGGAAATCCAGTCTCCTATTAAGAACTGCAGGGGCAGAAACAAACTGGGGGCTACTGGGCAGAGAGCTTGTTTGTCTATGGTGGCGTCAGGAGTCTTGCTGGGTAATCGTAAATTCCAGGTGACACATTAGTCTGTTTCCCTACCTTCCTCTTTTTCAGTGACAGCTCTCTAAGCGACCATAAGAAAAAAAAAAGAACTCTGTTCAGTCTTCATGGTAGAACAGCTACCTTGGAGTCTGTTAAACTTCAGTTGGTGGCAGAAAGTTAGTGTGTATATGTGAGAGGCTTTTTTTTTTTTTTTTAACCAAAGAAGCCAAATTTCCCCTGCTTATAGGATGGTGGCTGTCACAAGAAAGGAATCGGGGACAGAACTCTATTCTGTTGGCTCTCGCCCAGCAACCACATGTCCTGACTCAGCTGTTTTCCTAATAACGTCTAAACTAGAAAGCAACCTCATCTGCCATCTAAGCTTGGGCCCAGAGAGGCTGCTCTCAGGGCTGAGCCCTACCCTGCTGCAGACGTGAGGTGCGAGCCAATGTGAGAACATCTTCGTGTGCGCCGCGGATGGGCATGTAGGTTACAGAGCAAGACACAATGTTCTTTTACCATTTCAGGAGAAGTTTTGTAAATAGGAATATGAAAGATTAAGAGCCCTGGCACAGAGCAGGAACAAGAATACAGTATGGAGTTTTTAATTCTCTGTATTTGAGAAAGAATAATAAATAATAGAGTGTTGTAAAAAAAAAAAGTCAAAGCCAATAAGGAAAGAATAGGCACTTGTTTTTAGGATTTCTCAGAAAACAAAAAAACTCTAGTGTTCTAGGCTAGGTGAGGTGGCTCATGCCTGTAATCCTAGGACTTTGGGAGACCAAGGCAGGAAGATGCTTGAGGCCAGGAGTTCCAGACCAGCCTGACCACAAAGCAAGCTTCCCATCTATACAAAAAATTAAATAAATAAAAATAAAAACGCTGTGGTTGTCTTCAAATCCAAGAGAAGATGCTTACAAAAAAAATAAAATAAAAATTCCAGTGTACTATTAAAGTGGAATCAGAAATTATAATTTTTACATATGATGTCGTAAAAATAAAAATCCACAAATTCAAGGATACGAGAAAAATGATTAAGGTTTTCAGTTTAGGAAACTACAGAAAGGTATTTAAATTTCTCTCAGGACTTAGAGATACTTATGATTTTCTAAAGTAACATTTGTGTTCACATGTATAGACACCATAAATTATATTAATATAATTGATTGTAATTTTCTCTTTTGGTCAGCCACTAGGAAGTCTGAAAGGACATTTGTATTCCATTTGATGTCACAGGATGCTGTTTTCAGAACTAACAGTATCCACAGTGTAGAGTCATCGGGAGAATTAGAAATAGTAACCAGAGGGTACTTAATTCAAGATAGCTATTATTATTGCTATGGCTGTTAACCACAATTTAAGTGGAAATTCTTCTTGATATATCTATTATCTGCAAAATGTAAAATAACTTTTATGTGCATGTCATTGAAACTTTGGATTTGTATACCTAATCCTGAAGTGTACCCCACATCTTTCACATAAAATAATTTTTTTAAAAAAAAAGGAACTTTGGGGAAGGGGTCATTCCAAAGTTTTTAATGATCCAGGCACGATAAGTGAAGACCAACTCTACAGCAGCCATCATTGCTAATGAAAGATGTGGGAAGCCCCATTGGTAGTTTCTAAATTAGCGAGCAGCACTAGTCCTACAGAGCTTTTCTTGTTTTTTTCCTATCCTATTGGATTTATTTGATTTCTGTCTTTCTTTTTTAAACTTTCTGCTTCATATATAGCTTTGAAATTACCTCAAAGCTCCCTTTTGAAATAACTAGCATTTTTTTTTTTTTTGAGTTGGAGTCTCACTCTGTCGCCCAGACTGGAGTGCAGTGGCCGCTCCCGGCCACCGCCGCCTCGACCCGCTGGGCTCCGGCGATCCTTCCGCCTCAGCCTTCCGAGTACCCGGAATTACAGGCCTGCGCTACCACGCCCGGCTGATTTTTTTTTATTTATTGTAGAGATAAGGTTTCGCTGCCCAGGCGGGTCTCGAACCCGCGGGCTCAAGCAATCCACTCACCTCGGCCTCCCAAAGGCGCGGGATGACAGGCTGAGCCACCGAGCCCGGCTATAACTAGTATTTTTAAAAAGCAGCTCAAGTAATTGTCAACAGCTGGCTTTCATTCCTTCTGTTTTGTGGTTTTTCTCTCTTTTAAAGACTTACAGTGCAGGACTGGGGAGCCCTTGCTAACTGATCGGCTCTATTCCGGCACCCTCAAATGTGTGCATGGGTTTGTATAATACAAAAGTGTTGAAGCCCATGTCACAAGGGGCTCACCCTCCCCAAAAATAATTCTGGCTCTGAAGGGTCCCGCCTTGTATGCTGCTTCCTGACAGAAGTAGAAGACACGCAAGATGACGACGTGGTCTGTTGTATGGAGAATGTACACTGCGTTTTGTATGGGAAGCCTGGAGGAGAGCCAGGGCGGGAAAAGCATTCTCAGGCTCAGCCTCAGCCTCACCCCTGGGCTTCTGGGGTGGCCACTCCATGTGGAGTACCACTGCAGGGCGTGTGGCTGGTCTGTCTCCTCTCACCCCCATCTTCTTTGCTGTCGTGATCTCAGGGAACCCATCTTCCTGGCTCCCACCCTGGCATCACGCTTGTCTTGTAACTGCAGCCCCCACGCTGCACTCCGCAGCGTCAGGTCTCAGAACCAAAGCCAGCCAAGACGGGCATTTTCCAGGCACACTAGTTGGTTAACTGGGGAGACCGGAGAGGAAGCTGCTGGTGGGCTCTGGGTAGAAGAAGCAGATTTACAGAGCAGTTCAAGAAGCTTAAGGATCAGAGTCTCTCGCTTATGTGAGCTTCTCCCAGGCCCCTGAACTTAATTTTGTGTTCATAAGTATGGACCTTTTTCTTAACGAGTCTCCTTCTCCCAAATTCCATAATCTTCAGAGACCCACAAAACCTACATCTGGCCTCTGGCTCTGGTGTATGTATGCAGGAGGTGCCCTCCCCACAAAGAAAAAGAATTTATTTATAAAAAGTTGTGTATGTATTCTTACATGTTTAAACTTCAGTCACCTTCAAAGTCCTCTCCATTTGATGCAATAAACCTATCGAGATACGTTTTCCACTGCTCAAAACAGTTTTTGAACTCATCAATTTTGATGCCTCTAGTGCTTTTGCTGTTTTTTGTTTCACCCCTTTTGCATTGGTAAAATATTTCCCTTTGAGGACTTTTTCATCTGGGAAAACAAAAAAAGTCCTTCAGGGCAAGATTGGGTGAATAGGGAGCATGGAGGCCATGCCATTTTGGTCGAAAACTGCTGAACACTCAGAGCATTGTGGGCATACGTGCTTGTAAATCACCCATTATAAAATGGGGTGTGCACTGAAAAAAATCTCGAAAAAAAAATTTACTTAAGTCGAACACAGTCTCTCACAATAATGCTAGCTGCTACTCTGATGCCGATGGATTCACAGAACACTTACCTAATTGGGAAGCCTGTATTACAAGAGGCTCGTCTTCCCGAAAATAATTCCCCCCCCCTTTTTGGCGGGGGTTCCCCTTTGTTTTTGTGTGTGTGTGTGTGTGTGTGTGTGTGTGTGTGTTTTAGTTGGAGTCTCACTCCTTCGCCCAGGCTGGAACGCAGTGGCACACACGCGTCACCCCAGTGTCGACCTGCTGGGCTCCGGCGATCCTTCCGCCTCAGCCCTCCAAGTAGCTGGAGCTACAGGCGCACGCTACCACACCCGGCTATTTTTAAATTTTGTTGTAGAGATGAGGTCTCACCAAGTTGCCCGGGCTGGTCTCGAATCCGTGGGCTCAGGCCGTCCACTCGCCTCGGCCTCCCAAAGTGCTGGGATTACAGGCTGAGCCACCAAGCCCAGCTGGAGTTTCCCTTTGTATGTTGCTCCCTGATAAAAGTAGGAGACATGCAAAGGGATACTGTGGCCTTTCTTTCCTGCTTTGGGATGTCCTGGGGGGAACGTGATTCTTGGATCTGCAGCAGCCTTCTTGTGATCTTAAAAGGCAGCTGGCTCAAGGACCTGATCTCACTGAGCTGCTGATTGAGCAACCCCGGACGTGCCCTCTTCCAGACTTCCGGTTATGTGAGACAGTAAATCCTTACGATTTAAGCCACATTTACTCAAATGCTCTGTGAATTATGACCATGAGGATCTTAAGCGATACCCTAAGGTCTGCTAACACTGTGCTTTCTTCCTCACTGGAAAGTCCTATATCTTCATGCTAGATGTGTGACTGCCAGGGCACCACATTCACATTTGCCGACAGGACCCATGGCTGGAGCCGCTTCACCAGCACTTGTCCCATCCTCCCAGAGGGGGCCAGGGCCTCTCCCAAAAAAATGGAGACGGCCTCTCATGAGTGGGCCAGCATTGCCATGGTGACCTCTAGCTCTGCACTCCCCTGCCTAAGCCCGTTTTCCACCAAATTGCCCCAAATCACCTCTCCATTCTCACACTCTCCCTCCCTACCATGAATCAACCTCACAGCACAGTCAACCTCAGCTATAGATGAGAAAGTCCACAGTGGATGCACGTAGCCAGGCCAAGAAATGAGTGACAGCAGACTGTGGATTAACCCTCACAGTATATTTGCTTTTAAAAATTCAGAGCAGGCCAGGCTGGGTGGCTCAGCGTGTGATCCCAGCACTTTGGGAGGCCGAGGTGAGTGGATTGCCTGAGCCCGTGGGTTCGAGACCCGCCTGGGCAACTTGGCAAGACCACGTCTCTACAATAAGTAAAAAAAAAAAATTAGCCGGGCGTGGTAGCACGCGCCTGTAGTTCCAGCTACTGGGAAGGCTGAGGCGGAAGGATCGCCGGAGCCCAGCAGGTCGAGGCTGCGGCGGCCGGGAGCGGCCACTGCACTCCGGTCTGGGCGACAGAGTGAGACTCCGACTCAAAAAATAAAAATAAAAATAAATAAATAAATAAAAATTCAGAGCAATTCCTCCAGAAATTCCACACATTGGAAAAAAAAAAAGTGCAAAATGTCAGCCGCTTGGTGTGACCTGGGAAGTCGGTGTTACGGAATAAAGTTGACAGGCACCCAACCTGCTTGACCTGCTTTCTACACAAGGCCCCGAGGAAGCCACTTTCAATGACAATGTTGGGTACTAAATGCATCTTCCTCCAAGAGAGAATTTCACACAGCACAAGGCAGCAAAGACAGACGTTTGTGACTTGTAGAAAAGAAGGGAGTGCGAGGGAGCAGAGGGACCGCCTGGGGACCGTGTAACTCGCAAGGCAGAGGAGCCATCGTCTGCTGAAGAACGGCCTCGCCTGGCCTCGGGACTGGGCCACTGACGTCACTATCTGGGTCTGCTCTATGCGCCCTTGCTTGGTGCCCAAGTGCTTCTCTCTGTCTGAGAGCGCACACAGGAACAACGCAGTCCCCCGACATCACTGAGGTTCACTTCACAGAATACCTATTTTTCCACACCCAGGACCCTGGGCTCCCACCCGCCTACTCGGTCAGTGTTTCTGCCGACCCTTCCCCACCTTCTCTCTGGGGGTGATTCACTAGACCTAGGTCCTAACGTCATTGATCTCAGCCAACCGCTCTCATGTGCCCCGTTGTCTGATCTAATGGCAACCGAACAAATTCGTATCGAAAAGAAACCATGCTCTCCTCAGGAATGAGCTCTAAACATGATGTGACCACAGACTCCCCTGAAAGGCATGGCCTTCCTACCATGACCTTGGAGTCCAAGCGGACAGGGCGGAGTCTGTTGAGGTCATTCAGGCATGAGGCAATTAAGCTTGGGACCAAAAATGCAAAATAACCTCCTTTGTAAAATCAAGATCTGGGGTCCTGGATCTGTGGAGCCTTGTTTGCCAAATATTTCTCTTAGAGAGGTGAAAGTAAAGTCGAGTCTCTCCTTGCTTTTGACTGCCCTTAAGCAATTGCTTTGGTTCACTGTAATTGTTCCACTTAAAACTGAGCAGGTTACATTGTAAGCCTGAGTAATCAAGTTAAGGCCCGTTTGTTAAAATACAGCAAGTCTGGAGCCATGAAGTCTAAACCATGATTCTGGGTTCACACCTACAGTCTATAAAATGACCCGATCAAGCCTTTCGATTCTCTACGGAAGGAAATGATGCAATGAATGACGCTCAGGGGAAAGAAATCTTCTACATGTAAAACCTGAATAATAATCATCTTTGAACTGTTTGATAGAAGTGATATAATGAATAAATTGTCATATTTTTAGAATTACCTTAGCTATGAACCACCCTTTATCGGCCAGTAAAGTCAAAGGAGAGACGAATTTCCCTTTCTTGTAATGGAACCTGCTTGGGATGGCTTCTTTCTCATAGACAGTCATGTGTTCTACAGCACTCAGTTTGTTATATATCTGCAAAGGAAATAAAGAATGATCAGTTTTAAATATCTATGTGAAATTTATATTCAATAATTATGTGAGTGTTATTGGACCTGGTGGAGGGGGTTAAATGTTATAGGTATAAGATCAAGAGAGAAATTCCCAAAATGTCCGAAAGATTGTCTACATAAAAATGTCTCCAAAAATGAGGTGGTTTTTTCTGGTAAGACTGAAGATCCATACACTCCCAGACCTAACAAGCTCGTGCCTAGAAATATAGTGAAAACCTCTCATGCATGTGCTCGTGTAGACAAGTAGAGGAGTGTATACTGTAAACTGAAACACAACTTAAGTGGCCGTAAGGGTGGCAAGGACAAAGGAATCCTAGTGTGGTTCTGCAGTGGGTAGAGCAATGAAGATGAACGAGTTACTCTTACAAAGACACACAGAAAAATCTCAAGGATCGCAACTTTAGCGGGGAAAAAAGCAAGTTGCAGAAAAATACAGACACATTTATTGCCATTATCTATTTCTATTATAGTAGGAGTAGCCACAAAACGAAACAACATGTATGGTAAATTTTATAATCAAGAGAATTACAAAAATAGTACTCAAAATTTAGGACAGTAGTTTCCTTTGAAGAGGAGGAGGAAAGTGATTGGGTCCGAGAAGGACACACAGTGTCACAGGAATTGGTAATGTCTTATTTCTTAAAAGTTTAGTGAATCGACGGTGTCTGTTATAACATTATCCTTTACATCTTACACATTTTATAACATTTCATTTGTATCTACTCAATAATGAATGAATAAATAACAAAACTTAAATCAAGAATCCCATGCTAAAATTCAAGGGAAAGTGAGTAATTGATCTGCTTGATATCAAATATTGCAAAGGTCAAAGAAAAAAGGGATTTGTTCCTAAACTTGACCTAGTGCATGCTCTACCTGCACGTGAATCTTTAAAATACTAGCAATGACTTGCTATTAATTGCATTGCTAATTTTTTGATGATTATGCAGATTGTGTACACACGTCTAATAATTAGCAACAGGCTAAATATTTATGGCTAAAATTAAAATTAACTGGTTGATGTTGACTTACTTTTTACCCAAACCAGGCATATACTCCTGGGTATAACTGAATATAAAATTGAGTGCATTAGTCCCGGCTCAGTGGCTCACATCTGTAATCCCAGCACTTTGGGAGGCCAAGACGGGAAGATTGCTTGAGTTCACGAGTTCAAGATCAGCCTAGGGAACATAGCAGTATCTCATCTCTGCAAAAACTCAAAATATTTGCTGGGTGTGGTGGCATCCACCTGTGGTCACAGCTACCCGGGAGGCTGAGGTGGGAGGATCACTTGAGGTTAAGAGTTTGAGGTTGCGGTGAGCTATGATCATGCCACCGTACTCCAGCCTGGGAGTGAGACCTCTGACTCAAAAAAGGTTGTTTATCAAGTCAACTCAAAATAATTTAGTAGAGGGTTTCTGTTGGCTCCACAAGTTATGATTTCTTTCTTTCTTTTTTTGGAGTTGGAGTCTCACTCTGTCGCCCAGACTGGAGTGCAGTGGCCACTCCCGGCCACCGCAGCCTCGACCTGCCGGGCTCCGGCGATCCTTCCGCCTCAGCCTTCCGAGTAACCGGAATTACAGGCAGGCGCTACCACGCCCGGCTGATTTTTTGATTTATTGTAGAGATGAGGTCTCGCCAAGTTGCCCAAGCGGATCTCGAACCCACGGGCTCAGGCAATCTATTCTACCTCAGCCTCCCAAAGCGCAGGATTACAGGTTGAGCCACGGAGCCCGGCAAGTTATGATTTCTTAATTCAGAAAATCTAGAGCTCCTAAGGAAAGTGGAATCCATGGACAGAAAGACTTCAAGTGAAAAATCTGGTAACTCACAACAGGTCTCACAAACGGTTGTGTCCACACATGACAAACTGTCGCCCAAACATAGCCCCCACTTTTGAATAATCCACCAGTTGCTCTGAGCTGCCTGCGGTGCCTGCCTAACACACCCCTGGAAGAAGCTCTACCCAGCTCATAGGCTGTTGGTGCCCAAGCATTCTGGAGACTATACCATCCCAAGTGCCAAACTGGAGACAAAGATGAACTTCCTTGCCAAAAGAACAGAACTTCAAGAACCTGCCAATGTGTAAAATATTCTTCCTGATTTCATATTTAGGGGGCTCGTGGGGACGCCGTATTAACATATTCTGCACCTGTGTTTCCTGACCATGGAGCCTGAGAAAGATGGCGCCACACTCTGGGGAACAGGGCCAGGCTGGGGAGCAGAACGGCCCCCGACTCAGGCGATTCTCTTGCCTCCGCCTCCCAAAGTGCTGGGATTACCGGTATGAGACATTCCACAGGAATGTGCAGGGTTGGAATGGGGGTCACTCTCTGGGCCACAGAGGTGGGATCCTGGCCTCCACCAGTGCTCCTTCCACACCAATGACTGCCCGGAGCCCATGACATCACGGCTCTGAGGACAGGTAGAGAAGTATGCCAGGGCCTATTCCTGGCACCCTGTGGTGGCAACCTAGAGGTTGAGAGAGGCTTCCTGCTCCAGATCAGTTTTATTTGGGAGTGGGCAGAAGCCACAAAGCCTGTATTGGGAGGTGACTAGGGACTTGGGGACCAAGTGGTCTTCCAAAGGTGCCACTTGTTCCTCCTTTTCTCGAGTGGTTTCCCACACACTGCCAAATGTCATGATTTTTCGAAAGAACCGTAAGTGGACATCTAATCATCTTGGGCTACTGAGCTCCTAAGGGTAGTGACTGTAGGAAGCAGGATTTTGGGTCCCATCTGCACACTGGGGGACTCACACAAAACTTTTAGGGGAGACAGCCCTGGGTGGCATCACATGCAGCGGGCCCTGCACACTTTTACATGCTTCCCTGTGGTTCGCAGCACCCAGGAGGGTGGCCACGATTACATCACCACATTCACTTGGAGAAGCAGAGGGGCCAGTTGATGACAGAGCTGGAATTTGTGGCTCCTGGGATAAGAGGCTATCCCTTGCACACGTCTCAGCTTCCTTTGTGGATCACCTCATCTCCAGTGAAAGCAGACCAGACCAGCAGAATCTTCCAGAGAAAGCATATCCTGTGTGTATATACAACATTTCCAGATTTGCCTGAGAAGCACTGCATTTCGGCCAATAAAAAAGGAACCCTGGCTGGGCGCGATGACTCGTGCCTGTAATCCCAGCATTTTGGGAGGCTGAGGTGAGAGGATTGCCTGAGCCTACAGGTTCAAGACCAGCCTGGGCAACTTGGCGAGACCTCATCTCTACACAAGTCAAAAAGTTAGCTGGGTGTGGCGGCATGTGCCTGTAATTCCAGCTACGTGGAAGGCTGAGAAGGAAAGATCACCTGAGCTCAGCAGATCAAGGCTGCAGTGACCATGAGCATGCCACTGCATTCCAGCTTGGGTGACAAAGTGAGACTCCAACTCAAAAAAAAAAAAGGAGCCTTAGCTAGGTGCGGTGGCTTATACCTGTAATCCCAGCACTTTGGGAGGCGGAGGCAAGAGAATTGCCTGAGTCCGTGGGTTTGAGACCAGCCCAGGCAGCTTGGCGAGACCTAGTATCTACAATAAATAAAAAAAATTAGCCAGGCGTGATGGTGCACACCTGTAGTTCCAACTACTTGGAATGCTGAGGTGGAAGAATCGCCTGAGCCCAGCAGGTCAAGGCTGCGGTGGCCATGAGCCGTGTGCCACTGCACTTCAGCCTGGGTGACAGAGTGAGACTTCCATTTAAAACAAAAAAAAAGGCTGGGCTTGGTGGCTCAGCCTGCAATCCCAGCACTTTGGGAGGCCGAGGCGAATGGATCGCCTGAACCCGCGGGTTTGAGACCCACCTGGCAACTTGGCGAGACCTCGTCTCTACAATAAATCAAAAATGAGCCAGGCGTGGTAGCGCGCGCCTGGAGTTCCAGCTACTCGGAAGGCTGAGGCGGAAGGATCGCCGGCGCCTGGCAGGTCGAGGCTGCGGTGGCCGGGAGCGGCCACTGCACTCCAGTCTGGGCGACAGAGTGAGACTCCGACTCAAAAAACAAAAACACATGAGCCCTGGTGAGGGCCTGCTTGTAGGCATCATGCACATTCCAAGTACCCCTCATCCCTTATCTTACTTAATTCTCAAGATACCCTTATGCCCATTTTAGAGAAGAGAAACAGAGATGGGGAGGAGGAACAACTGGGCAGAGCAACTCAGTGACTGAGGGGAAACTACGTCCTCGTCCTCCAGGGGCGAGCTCCCAGTGCCACTCTGTACTTCAGTGTGCAGATTCCAAGGAAGGGAGAAAGCCCAAAGCGGTGGCAGATGAGAGCACGTGCCCCCACACTCCCTCCTGGTGCTCGTGCCTCAGCGTGCTTCCCAGGGGCTGGCCAAAGGCTCACAACAGGCCCTTGGTCCTGCGTTTGCTGCAGGTCGCTCAGGTTGATGTGCTTATGCAGCTCAATCACTTGGTCCGTCCAGAAAATGTCAGTCATTCCGTGATCGGAGAACATGATGACGTTCAGGTCGTCCTGCAGGCCCTCATCCTGTAGGGGGAGCAATGGCGGTCGTTAGAGCAGAGGGGGGGAGAAGGGGAAGGGCGAGAAAAGGAAAGAGAGAGGGAGGAGAGAGACGGGAGGAGGACGGGAAGCGGAGGACGAACTCTTACATCCAAGAAAGCTCGAAGCTGAAAAGGATGGGAGAAAGGGTGTTTTCTTTTCCTTTTTCAGTTTTAAAAATGCGAGGTACTGACAGGATTAAGCAAACCCGTGGTCATTGTACAGGTAAAGTTGGGTCTCCCTTGGGTCCCCACTTGGCCTGGTTTGAGATCAGGTACCCTTATTGATATGATGTGCCCCCCAGCTGTTTTCTTAATTCTGAATTTCGTCATCTCCTCTTCCTCCCTGATAAGACACAGATCAAAATCACAACAAAAGCCCTTCAGGGGAGGGAGGGCGAAGGCCAGACCCGTCACCACGTGTGTGGACACATCCCACAGTGCCTTTCGCTTTTCTAGGAGCACCGCCTACATCTTCTGTGGCTCCTTCAACTCACGCGTGTGCTAAGAGGAGAACTACTGCTGACTCATATCGGATGTAAAAAAAATAAAGGATAAGAAAGTAAAACAACTTGCTTCAAGTTATTCAGCAAGTGTGGAGCAGAAGTGGAACTGGAACCCCTGTCCAAGCCAAGCTACTCACCAAACTTACTAGGATTCCAAAGAACTGGGCCAGTTCTCTCCAGCTAAGCCAGGCGGGAAACACACTTCGGTCCCACTGGCCTGGCCGTCGGACAAGGGGTCTCCTGGTGTCTCAAGAGGCAGAGTGTAAAGAAAAAGACTCATCCAGGCCCATGCCAGCCATCAAGAGTAAGAAGGAAGGTGTCGAGGACACTGACAGTCAAGGGGACGAACAGAAAGTGGCAAGGAAGAGGGTTAGACCAGGGGGTCCCTGCTTCGGATCACCTGAATCCACTTGGTCATGTGCTGCAGGATGGTGTCCACAGCCTTGAGGGCATCTTTTCTCTGCTGGGACGCAGGGCCGAAATGGTGACCTTCCACATCGATGCGCTCGTAGTAGATGGCAGCCATGTCAGCCCGGCCACTCCTGGAGGGAGCAGGGAGAGAGGCACAGTTGAGAGCAACCCCTGCCGGCTTGTTCCCTTCTCACCCCCAGGACTCTATGCAGGCCTTCACTCCCCGCCCCCCAAACCTTGTACTTGGACCAGGCAAAGCCAGCACCTCAACATGAACAAGATGAGACCCCCGAGGGAGAAACAGGCATACGGAACCAAGAATGGCCAGTCCTGAGCACCTTGGAGATGAAAGGCAGAGGCCCCTTGTCTCCCTTGGCCATGCGGCTCATTATGCCCCGGAGTTGGAAGGTTTGACGAAAGGCAGAGACTCATTCTTACGGCTCCAACCGTACCACCTGCTGTCATTGGAAGGTCAGAAAAACTAGAAGCAACCATTTGCATAGCTACTGTTGAATAATTATGGCACTTCAGGAAGTCTCTAAATAAAGTGTGGCCTTGTGGGTCTAATGGGCAAGAACAAGAACAGCATTTCCACAGCAACCCTGCGGGAGGCAAACGGATTAGTGTTCGAGGCCTGGCATCAGCAGATACCCCCGAGGCCCCTGTTCTACGGGAACACATGTGAAGGGTCTGCGGAACTGCAGACATGGAGTGAATTCAAGCCGTGACCCCCATGTCTACGGGCCCAGGAGGACCCTGGGTTTGACAAAACTCCCCTCTTGGCCAGAGTACTGATAGTAGAAATCTAAGCTATTGAACTCTCAGTATGGGCTAAGTATGACTGGAGACCAGCGATGTAAACTAGGGTAGGAGGCCTGCAGAATGGAGGAGGAGAGAGAAATACACGGTGCTGTCCACCGTGGCTGACCTCCCCAGCTTTGCCCACAGCTCTCCACAAAGCACCTGAAATAGATCAGAACAGTGGTGACTGTGTTGATGATAACCATGTCGATGTTCATGGTGACTACCAGAAGGTGAAGCAATTGAAACAAATGAAAGCTAATTTCTCTGCATGGACTTTACAAGGGTTAACTCTTGGCATATTGTCCTATTCGTCTTGAAAACTATATTTTAAACATGCCACACACACACACACACACCACGCACACACACAAAGTGACGTGGTGTCCCCTGATATGGCTTCTGGATGCTTGGAACATGAGGAATAAAACAACGTGTCCCATAGCCTGTGGCACCTTGGATCTTGCTGTACACAGGGGAGGAAAATCAGTCCCATGGTAGTTCAGAGAGCTTGGTCTGCCCAGCCAGAGTTGAACAGCTCCTGCAACCCCTTCAGGTCTCTGGGGAGATATTGCCTTCTCCAGGAAGCTTCCTTGGACGCCCTCAGGCTAGATTGGGTGGTCCTCTGGTGGGCTCCCGTGGCACTCCGGGCCATTACTTTTCATACTGCGCTACTGTAAGTACCCATTTATGTGTCTTTTTCATTCTCAAAATTGTGAGATTCTTTCACCCTGGGGAGACCATGATTCACTGTCGGCCGAATCTCAACTCTCGCCTGGCATTGGACACCTGTAGGAGGTCTGTATTGTCCATGGATAACAGTAAGTGCTCAATAAATGACAGCACCTATGGGTCAGCCACTGTGTAGAGGGATTGTACACATGCGCATTATCATACGTCATCCTCAAAACAACCCTGAAAGGTAGGGATGTCTTGAACAGAGAGTTTAAGACCTTTGCCCCTACGTCCCACAGCTAGTAAGAGATGAAGCCATCCAGCTGACGCCCAGTCCCTGAAGACAACCACAGAACACTCTGAAAGAGTTCAGCGGTCCACACCCAGGGGAAGACATTCTGCGTAGCCTCACTGGTCTTTGGGAAATGGTTCCTATTCTCTCACAAGAATCCCACCAAGGCTTCGAGAGCCGGATGTGAGACAAGGCAAGGGCGTCACAGCGACACCCAGTCACTTTCACTTTTGGAAGCTCAGTGTTCTGTCTGCGGGTTGAATTTGCCTCCAAAGTCTGGAGCCACAGTGAAAAGCATCCTCACAGAAAAGCATGTACAGATTTCACAGGTGAGGAAATAGGCCAAAAAGGGTTCTGGAAGTTACCGAAGACCTCACAGATCGGAGACACGACTGGTACTGGGAATGTACTGGGCCTTTGAATGTCCACATCTACGCCATCCACTAAACTGGGGAGCAGGTTTCTGAGAACGTTCTGCCCGGCTTCTTCCTTCCTTAGTCATCTTTGCGGGAGGACACACTTTTTCATGATGCTCTCGTGTTCTAATGGGTACTCGCGAATGGCTTTGAGGATGCCGTGGATTCAAGTTAAGTGAAATGGTTAGTCTAACGTTCTTTTTATCTTTTAGAACAAAACAACCTGATTTCTCATCAATAAGTCTCACCGCCACCCTCCTCCACAGTGTGGATTGGGTTAGGTTATTATTTAGATGTCTCTCACAAATGATATTATCATTATGCATATTTGCTAATGTGTGAATGACTCAGACACACTCCCTCTGCTTCTATAGACAGCAGAGAACAAAAAGTCACTTGAGGGTCCCACAGGCGTAGGTGGTGGGTACAAGTTCCCACTAGAGAATGGCATTTTCACACATATACTGGAACTTTTGGGGACCCGTGAGCACTAGGCTGGGGCTGACGGCACTTCCGTCACTGTACTTGAATACTCTGTCCTCAGAGAAGCCTCCGCATTTAGTTGCTTTAGGGATTTAGATCTTCGGCATTCAAGAAGTGCTGATTCACACAGAATATTATCTTGTAGATGTCCACACTTCTGGGATGCAACTTAGATGAGGACGGACCCACAAGGGGTCCTTTGTAGAACTGGCTTCCTCACCAGCTAAGTGTTCTAGGAACGCATCAACATAGATGTATCAGTTAGTGTTGCTGTGAGAGGCTGCGTTCTGCTTCAGTGAATTTTTCTTCTGAGATTCTTTAAATGCATTTGCCCATTTCATGACAGATGATTTACAAACGCACCTGCCCACCCTGGGCTGAGAGTTCAGCAGTTTTTGACCAAAAACGACATGACCCCTGTACCCACCCTCCCTATTCGCCTGGTCTCACTCCGAGTGACTTTTTTTTGTTTCCCTAGATGAAAAAAGTCCTCAAAGGGAAACCTTTTGCCGATGGAGAAGAGGTGAAACAAAAACCAGCACTAAAAGTGCTGAAAAACTGTTTTGAGCAGTGGGAAAAGCATCTCGATAAGTGTATTGCATCAAACAGTGAGAACTTTGAAGGTGACTGAAATTTAAATACGTAAGTGTAAATGCACATTTTTTGTTGTTGAGTTGGAGCCTCACTCTGTCGCCCAGGCTGGAGTGCAGTGGCACGCTCACCAGCCACTGCAGCCTTGACCCGCTGGGCTTAGGTGATCCTTCCGCCTCAGCCTTCTAAGCTGGAACTACAGAGGCACACCACCACACCCGGCTAAAATACACCATTTTTAATAAATAAATTCTGGTTTTTTGAGTTGCTCCTCGTATGTAGGGGAAATCCTATTTGACATGATGGTGACTTACAACTGTGAGGTCGTTTTCTGGGCAAATTTCGCTGTTGTCCTTTAGTTTCTCATTGTATTAGGCCCCTCACCTGCAAGCAACAGTCACGGGGCTGGTTCCTTTAAGACTGTTTAACACAGCACAAACCAACCGTGTGACCAGGAAGCCAGTAAGGATCACAGTTTACCCAGTGGCCTTGTGTTGGGAAGCTGGCAGTCCCAGAAGATGGGAGCACTGGATTTGGGAAGCTTGTGTGCCAGGGGTTGCACACAGGACTGTTGTGAGAAGATTTGATGTTGACGTTTCATCGGTTCACCAGGGACCTCAATCTTCAAGGGCAGAGAGCTCTGGCTGGTCAGGAGTTAGGCTGACAGATGCCTGGTTGCCAGCTCTGCTCCACATGGATCTGGTGCGCTCCCAGGTCAGTTTATTTGCAATGAGCGGGTGGGGTGAGGAGAAATGTGTGGCCACTGATGACTTTAAATCATGCTGGAGTTATGTACACAACAGCCCAGCTGCCTGACAACTGCAAGGGACCTCTAGCCCTGGGATTTCAGGGACATCCAGGTTTTCCATCATCTTATGATTCTGTCTGGATTTCTTTGCAATGTAAAAAGCGTATAACAAGCCGGGCTCGGTGGCTCGGCCTATAATCCCGCGCCTTTGGGAGGCTGAGGTGAGTGGATTGCCTGAGCCCGCGGGTTCGAGACCCGCCTGGGCAGCGAGACCTCATCTCTACAATAAATCAAAAAATCAGCCGGGCGTGGTAGCGCGCGCCTGTAATTCCGGCTACTCGGAAGGCTGAAGCGGAAGGATCGCCGGAGCCCAGCAGGCGAGGCTGCGGTGGCTGGGAGCGGTCGCTGCACTCCAGTCTGGGCGACAGAGTGAGACTCCAACTCAAAAAAAAAATTTTTTTTAAGTGTATAACATATCCATTTTCTTACTGAAGTGGGTTAGAAAGAGAGAAGTAGGGAGAAAGAAATGGAGAAGAAATTATTTGTTACTGTTAAAAAAAAATTAATCCTCCCAGGCATAGTGGCTCATGCCTGTAATCCCAGTACTTTGGGAGACTGAAGAGGGAAGATTGCTTGAGTCCAAGAGTTCAAGACCAGCCTGCATGGTGGTGTGCACCTGCAGTCCCACCTACTCGGGAGACTGAGGAGGAAGGATGTCCTAAATCCAGAAGGTCAAAGCTGCGGTAAACTATAACCCCGCCACTGCACTCAAGCCTGGCCAACAGAGTAAAGAAAAGAAAAGAAAAATAATCCTACACTTAGAAATAAGGCCCAAGAAATGACTGCCTGTCTTTTCAGTGACATATTAGAGTACTGTCCAATAAGCTTGTCTGAGTCACCAAATTTAACTACCAATTAGAGCTCAGACTCTGTAAACCCAGCTGTCAACTTGTAGGAAACTGATAAGATGAAAATTGCTTTTGTCCGAGCGAGAAAGCAGGCCCAGAAATTACGGTTTGACTTTCCTCTGCATTATTAAGCATGTCTGCATAATCAGACCGCATCATGCTCCATCATTCTGTTTCTTCATCTGTGTGTGTTGCTCAGCGTCTCCTTCTAACCAGCTTTGTCTTCCTGCAGCAAGAAATTAACTCCAGCTTTGGTACAATTCTCATACAAATTAGAGTAGTGGACACATGACAAAGGCTTTACTTTGAAAATTAACTGCTGACCAGGGCACTGAAACTAGACAAACCTAGGATCCAACCCTGACTTCCCTTCTCACTCACCTGGAGGCCTCAGATGAGTGGCAAAAATATCGCTGAGCCCAAATTTCTTTGTCTGAAAAGCCTCCTTGAAAGGTTCCGTTGGGTAGTAAATGAGTGGATGTTTGTAAAGCACTTTGGCACACAGTGCAAGGGAGGAAAGAGGAGAGAAATGTCCCCCATTTCTTTTTCCTTCTAGATGCCCTTTCATCCTTTTTCTTCATATGTGTGCCAGGCAGGGAGGCCTCTGCGGGCCTCTGAGTCTGCAGAACTCAGGCCCCATTCCCACCTGTTCCGCCCCACAGTCCTCAGGGAGGAGGGACCAGGCCGGGACTTCCTTGTGGCCAAAGGAAAGGGCCACCTCATATCCATCCATTTCTTCTTTAACACCAGCGGTCTCAGAGGCTCTGGGGTCCTGAGAGATCCTTTGGAGCTGTCTCCAATAACCTCAACAAAGAACGTCAGCTGTGCCCCCCGCTCCTGCTGCCTAGTTGTGTAGTTGTGCCCCGACCAACCCTTTTGTGAGGCTGCACAGACAGCCAGGTCCCACTGCGGCTGTCTCCCCCCTCCCTCCCTCACCCACCCCACGAGCCCCTCGAAGCTTATTTCCGCTTTAGCGCCACACACACCTTTCCCTGCCTGCTGAGCCACGAAGATCCTGCAAACAGAATTTCCAAGAGGATGGATTAAGTGATGCGGATCACAAATGCTTTCTTTTTCTGACAGGCGAGGGGGGCGGTGTGCAACGTGCGGCCTGGAGAGCGCCCGTGTGAGCTGGCGAGGCACATGGAGCTCCAGGCCCGGGATTGCCCCCAGAGATGAGAATGTCACAGAGGTGGTTCTCATTCCCTCTCCCTGTCTGACGCTGGAGAGTCTTGGAGGTGTGGGCGTAGACCAGGGTGGTGAACGGGGGAGCTGACTCTGGAGTAGTCTCAGCAGAGACCCCTGAGGTGGGCCCCGAGGCCTTTGGAAAGAGCTGGGCCCTGGCTCCACCACCTGCTGGCCTCTGAGATCCGGCCCAAGGTATCTGGCCTTCAGAGACTTGGTGGTCTCTTCTGAGAGATGGGAGCACCACAACGACATAGCAGAGCAGATGTGAGAGCAAAGTGGGTTATGGAAACACAAGGCCTTTACAGCCACAGTGCTAGCAGACGGATGTTACAGATGTCAGTTCTCTTCCCCTCTTCCTTTCCTCTGGGCTAGAGGCTGTCCAAGTTCAAAGGGAGCATCTCACAAGGCTATGATGGGCGACTAAGGCATTATGAGAACTGGATGCAACACCCAGATCAACCATGGACGAGGGAGTCTTCCTTCCTGCAGAGACATGTGCAGCTGCTTGACTGACCTGGCCCTGCTGCTGAAATGTCCCTGGGTAGACCTCCACGTGAGGATCCGAAAGGCCTCTTTGCCTGTGTCCCATTCTCTCTGCTTCCTAACAGCAAAGCGGACAGAGAAAGACAGTCTATGAAATACTGACTCGGAGAAATGTGTGTATGTGTTTGGACACCTGTGTGTGAAAACTCTTCAAATAATAGCTAGGAATTTGAGGTAGAGCTAAGCAGAAATCAAGAGGTAAGCTGTGGAGGTCTAGACATATACTTCCTTCCAGGGATCTCTGATGGAGTTATGGATAATTATGTGTCTGTGCCTACGTACACATACCAAGAGAATTAATGATTCCTTTGAGCATTTTATTGCATGGATGAGCTACTACATGCTAAGTGCCCTTGATTGACCTAGACTGCTCCAGACTGGGTATCTCTCTCACTCACCTCACTCCTGATGAAGACAGAGGTTACATTTCTTTTAAGGAACAATGTTGACTTACTGCTTAGTCATTTACTCAATTTGCAAGAAGATAATGATAATTTGTAAGAAGGTAATAGTGCACAGGTCGGCGGAAGGAGCTGCTTCCCTTGTCTTGGGGGCAGCCCAAGCCATCTGACTATCTGCCACAGGCAGTATCATCCAGCTTATTACTGTTCTTTCCTCACTGTCATTTCAAGAACTGACTAGTTTCCGCTTACTTTTCGAAAGGGGCCGTTTCCCAGTGGCCCTGTTAACTTTGGCAACATGAAGACTCTCACTGACCTGGCTCTATTCTGCTGGGCCTTCACCGCCACCCACCAGGGGCATCATTCATATCGTAGACGACATGAATGCCACCCCACGGAGCTCGAGGCCATTTACCAATACCTCAGTATAAATGGTGTTGAGTTGGACAAGGTTGTAGCACCAGGGCATGTCAGGCGGAGCTTTAGCCCAGGGCCCCTTTCCTGGGCTTCCAGTTCTTTGTAGCCTCTTCTTTCTAGCGGTACTTAATGTCTTCGCTAAAGATACACATACACCCACATGCCGCAACACCACCACCACCACCACCAACAACAACAAAACCCTCCCCATTCCTAAGTATTTGCCAAGGAAAAGACCCAATTTGCTGTATTTCATGGCTTTGCCATGCCGTTTAAAAAGAAAAGGAAAAAAAAAAACTTCTCGAAAGGAAACACAGCCCATCTCCCAGCAAAATTCCCCCAACATTTTGGTGTCCCTCAGGACAGCGATATCTGCTGAGATGGACCAGTGCCTAGACCCTGCTGACCTGGGATTCTCACGACTGTGGGCTTAGTGCTCCTGCACCTCTGACCACCGGGTGGTGGATGGCGAGAGTCCATCGGGCTGAGCGTGGAAAGGATGACTCTGCCAGGCAGACTCTTGGGTTACTTGGAGGTATGTGTATGACAATTTGAACACAGATTTCCATATTTGGCATGGCAGCGGGCTGTAGAGAGGGCTGGCATTTGGGGTGTGTTGGAAACAGCACTGGCTAATCGTAGAGCGATTCCAAATTCCAGCCCAGCTCATCTGCCGTGTGACCGTGCTGTTCTGCTTTGTTTGCACAAAACTAGACTGTACTACAATATTCCACCTCGTCCTGTGTGTGGTTTTTCAGCACTTGTGGGGATCAGGTAACACACAGGATGTACAAACCATGTGAAGAATACATCTTGAAAGGTTATGAGTCTGCCACTTCCCTCTCCCCACCCCCCAGAACATAAATCTATGCTTTAAAATATGTAACATCTTGGCCGGGCTTGGTGGCTTACATCGGCAATCCCAGCACTTTGGGAGGCGGAGACGAGAGGATTGCCTAAGCTCAGGGGCTCGAGACCAGCCTGGGCAACTTGACGAGACCACGTCTCTACAATAAATCCAAAAATCAGCCAGGCACATGCCTGTGGTTCCAGCTGCTTGGAAGGCTGATGCAGAAGGTTCGCCTGAGCCCAGCAGGTGGAGGCTGTGGTGGCCGTGAGCGTGCCACTGCACTCTGGCCTGGGCGACAGAGAGACTCTGACTCAAAAAAATGAAAAGTAACTTCTCAATTTTTAAGTATTTTGAACCTATTTGCTGTCCAACCTGCCAACCAGGTTTATGTGGCTCCATGGACTGTCTTACTAGTGTTCATGGAAATGGAATTATTCTAAGGAGCAGTGAGGGCAGGGTGTTGTTTGATCCTTTCATCGTTCTGTGAGGGTGCCTGCTGCTCACCATAATAGGACTGGGATATGACTAGAATAAAGCTCCAGACCGGTCAGCTCTGTATCAGAGGTGGTCTCCATTCCAGGCCAATTCAAGGGGTTAGGGGGTTAGTGCTAGTGGTCTGCACACCATGCTTGGGCAATGGGCTGCTGGGTGTGCCCAACTTGAAGGAGGGGAAGGTCTTGTCCCCTGATTATTGTGGGTCTTCTAGTTGGCCCACCCAGGAAATGCATTCAGCAGCCAAGATGACCTCAAATCCACCCCTGGGCACTTGAGACCCCGATGTCCTTCACCATCTGGCTGCTAATCTCTATTGCAGATTCCCACCTGGACTCCCATCTGGACCTCCACTTCCAGTGTTTTCTGAGACTGATTTGAGGCTTTGTTCTGACTTAGCTTGTCAGTCAGCTTTCTTAACAGACTCTTGTGTGCTATTCAGGACAGCATTCTGACTTCTGCATTTTCAAGATATGCATCATGGTTCCAGGTAGGAGGGAAAAAACAGGTTCTGTGATCTAATATACTAATGTCCATGTATATTTCCAAGAAGGGGATGGGGCAAGGAATTTTCCCAAACATATCTGACCGCAGATCCTCCCTTTTTTGTCAAATACTTATTAATATCTTCTGAGATACAATGGTTCACTAAATCATGATTAGGGACATGCTGACATGTATATTGCTTCTCCATTGGTCAACAACATAAAAAGGGGTCCCAAACCCCTGGGATTTTCTTGCTCTCCATTTAGCAATTTCAAAACATGAAGTCCTTTGCTCACCATGATTCCCTGCTAGCACACAAGAGGCTCATCAACTCCCTAAGACATTATTCCACCTCCTCTAGGCCTTCTTAATTCACTTTAGGATCCATGACTGATCCTGGAAACAAGGAAGAACAATGGAATGGCTAGAAATTTGGAGCACTTACTTGAATGAGTCCAGAGCATCGTTGACTGCATTAGCAAACTGGATATCCGTTGGGGCATATTTGTATTCTATGCAGTGAGTAGGCCTGACACCCAGGATCTCAGCCTCACATCCTAAGAAGGAAAAAGGTGGCACCTAGTTACTCTTTTCAGTAAGCGAGGCAGGGTTGTGAGCCTATTTCAGGATGTGAACACCAATTGTCGGAATAATTTTTTTTTACATTTTCATGAAGTGAAATAGCATTGCTGCTTAGTAGCATGTTTCACCGTTATGTCGCTTAACTCAAGCAGAAGTTCTCAAATGTCATTCCTATGCAACACGAGTGTCCTATGACACGGAATGGCAAAAATTGGGTACTGGCTATCTTTTCCCAGTTTGAAACAACACAAATATTAACAGATTTCCGTGACGACTAAGCCTTTTCGTGAACCTTTGCCTATTTTAGAATCAAGTATGAGGTAGCATCTGATTAGCCAGAGAATTCTAAAATAAATATTTCACTATCCTGTGGTATTATACAAAGACTAACTGTATTCAGAGGTATTCCGCTGGATTATCAAGCAAAACAATCATTGAGGAAGGAGTAAAAGCCATAAGCTCACCTGTCCCAAAAGAGAATAAAAGAATCAATGACATTCAGATATGAATGGGCTCAACTTCTCGGCCCCAGGACAAGTGGGAATAGTTGCCCTGAGGAAGAGAAACCCAACCATATAAGGAGGATATAGAGCTGGAGAGGGAGGAGTTAGTCAGCTTATGTTAGTTGAGTGAATATTTACCGGGCATCTACTATGACCAGTCACTATGTTCAGACAGAGTAGAAACAAAAACGAATCAGTCTGGGTCTCCTGCTTCAGAGGAGACATATAGGAACCCAGTGTAATAATGTGACTGTTAAAGTGAGGTAAACACCTCCCAGGTGGCATGGGAATCAGATGAGGGGCATTTACTCATGTACCATTTCCTCCTGAAAACCTTCCTGGAATTCCCGCGTTGAGCTCCGTCTTGCAGACTTGTAGACCCAACCAAGGCAATAAGGGGTGCAGTAGGGCCGGGAGGGGCAATCCAGGCAGAACTTCTGAGCAATCGTGTGTGTGTGTGTGTGTGTGTGTCAAGATAACAGGTCAGCCAGGTGCAGTGGATCATAATTGTAATACCAGCCCTATGGGAGGCCAGGTGTGTGTGTGTGTATTATATATATACATACATACATATACATATATGTTTCTACTATGTCTGAACATAGTGACTGGTCATAGTAGATGCCCAGTAAATATTCACTCAACTAACGTAAGCTGACTAACTCCTCCTTCTCCAGCTTTATATCCTCTATACATACACATAATATGTATATACACACACCACACATCTACAGATATATATATTATATATATTATATTTGTATACGTATATGGTGGGGCAGCCTCCAGGAAGAATCCCTTCGTCTGGCATACCAAGGCAAGAGCTAAGTGCATCATAGGTGGCTCCATCTCTCTCTGCCTGGTATCTTGGGGTAAGGGAGAGCTGGGGCCATCTAGGCCAACTGACAGAGAATTCGGAGGCTGGCAGCTCCCCTTTCCAAACATGTTCATGGAGTAGGACAAGTAGGTGAGGTGATCCAGAAATAAATACTGCTCATGGCTTCTGAGGAAATGTGCATTATCGAAAGAAATGCCAGTGGAGTCGTGACTTGCTATTTCACTGTAGACACCTGTGTTTTGTCTGTCGAAGGGTGTTTTTGCATTTTTATTGTTTTCTCAAAGCTATTTATCCTGTATCTGCCCTATGCTCGGTGCCAGAAACCCAAAACCAAATAAGACATCACCTGTTCTTTAAGAGTTTAATAGCCTTATACAGTGAGACCAGGTGTCTGCTTCTGGCATCTCTGACGCATGTGTGAGTGAGTTTGCAAGTAATGTAATTTTGATCTGGTTTTGCAGATAAAAGAAAGAGTTGTGTGTGTGTGTTTGCCATTAATAGCAAATCATACATGTGTTTTTTTGTATAATCAATAGGAAGTATGTTTGTTAATATTATCAAACATATATTCTCTTAATACTTTTATTTGATTAAAATGAAGCTGGACTTTAAACTGGCTTAGTAATACAGTTCGTCTAGGAAATTAATCTTGCTTCAGTTTAAAGTAGGAGACAGACTATTTTTTTTAATTAATTGCATATAAAAGTCTATAGTATGGAAAGAGGATATGCAGCAAAGCAGAGCTTTTGTTATACTATTATGGAATGTTTTATTTTGGATAATAACTAATTTACATTTAAATATAACAATTAATTTAGTTAATCAAGGGCCATGGCAGCACCCACCAAAGGCTAAGGGTAAGATAGGGTAATTGAGAGCAATTCCCCTCAATGTACACAAACTCTTCACCGAGTTTGAGGCGACAGCTCATCAAAGACTAGGCACAGAACATCAGGGTGGAGAGAGATCTTTCAACTTGCAGAATGTTGTGGATAATTCTGGAGAGAACAAGAATTTCTTAGCAGCATAAACTCTCTATGAAAAGCACTGTACAAATTCCAAGATCTCTAAAGTGATCATCCTTATTATTTATCACTATTTGAAGCTAGTGGCAAAATGAATCACATTAACTCTTCCAAAAAGACCAGACTCAGCTCAACCAGATAAGATTGACTTGGATGCCCCCCTAGAGAACTGACATAGGAAGGAATATAGACTCTTCTGGGGAAAACATCAATTGCAACACTATTGTTTTTTTTCACACAATGTTCAACATATAATCAAAAATCAGGAGACATGCTAAAAAGTAGTAAAATGTGCCCCATAATTAAGAGAAAAAATAATCAACAGAATCAGATGCACAAATGACACAAATGTTGGCCAGAAAGGGTAAACATGAAATAAATTTTTTAAAAGATTATTGACTAGTTAAAGCAAAATGAATAGCATTATGTTATAGGGTTTTTAAAATATGTGCAAGTAAAATATATGGCAATAAGAATATAAAGAGTATATATATGTGGAAAAATGGCATTATAAAATTTTAGGCCAGGCACAGTGGCTCACGCCTGTAATTCCAGGACTTGGGAAGGTGGAGGCAGGAGGATTGCCTGAGTCCAGGGGTTTAAGACCAGCCTGGGCAACATGGCGAGACCTCACCTCTACAATAAATCAAGAAAAATTAGCTAGGCGTGGTGGCGCCTGCCTGTTGTTCTAGTTACTTGGAATGCTAAGGTGGAAGGATTGCCTGAGCCCAGCAGGTCAAGGATGTGGTGACCGTCAGCATGCCACTGCACTCCAGCCTCAGCGAAAGAGAGAGACTTTAACTAAAAAAAAAAAAATTTTTAAACTCTAACATCATTTGTGAATATATTATTTCAAAATAGAACATGAATAGGTTATGGATGTTGAAATGTCAAGAGTAACCATTTAAAACAAAAACAAAAACAATAAAATCTAACATTCCAAATTATTTCAACAAAAGCTAGGAGAGAGTATCAGGAAAGGAGGAGGAAACATTTTCATTCCTGATGAAGGGAAGGGATCTCATTTTAGATATTGATATTAAATAATTGAATAGATCGGGCACAGTGGCTCACACATGTAATCCTACCACTTGGGCGACTGAGCAGGAAAGATTGCTTGAGGCCAAGAATTCAAGACCCACCTGGAAGACATAGATAGACTCCAATACTACAAGAAAAAAAATGTTTTAATTGGTTGAGTGTGGTGACACACACCTGTAGTCCCAGCTACTCAGGAGGTTAATGCAGGAGGATTACGTGAGCCCAGGAGTTTGAGGCTGCAGTGAGCCATGATTATGCCACTGCACTCCAGCCTGGGTGACAGAGTGAGACCATGTCTCTTAAAATATATTTTTTATATATATAATAATGATTGTATTATAATTTCCAAATCACTAAAGGAAGAAAAACTTGTTCAAATATCAAAGCTCATAAAAGTGAAAAGGCGGAAGCATTCAAGAAGTATTAGTAGCTGGGTGGGGTGGCTCATGCCTGTAATTCCAGACTGGAGGTCAATGACACACTCACGGCCACCCCAGCGTTGACCTGCTGGACTCAAGCAATCCTTCCACCTCAGCCTTCCAAGTAGCTGAACTACAGGCATATGCTACCACACCCAGCTATGTTTTTTGATTTATTGTAGAGATGAGGTCTCACCAAGTTGATCTGGAACATGCGGGCTCAGGCAATCCACTTGTCTAGGCCTCCCAAAGTGCTGGACTTACAGGCTGAGTCACCAAGCTTGACCTAAACTCTATTTTAAAAGGATGGGGTTTTTTTGTTTGTTTGTTTTTTGAGTTGGAGTCTCACCGTTGCCCAGACTGGAGTGCAGTGGCCGGTCCCGGCCACCGCAGCCTCGACCTGCTGGGCTCCGGCGATCCTTCCGCCTCAGCCTTCCAAGGAGCTGGAACTACAGGCGCTTGCTACCACGCCCGGCTAATTTTTTGATTTATTATAGAGATGAGGTCTCGCCTGCCGAGGCGGGTCTTGAACCCGCGGGCTCAGGCAATCCACTCACCTCAGTCTCCCAAAGGCAGGGAATTACAGGCTGAGCCACCGAGCCCAGCTTTAAAAGGATGTTAATGTTTAAAAGGATGTTAAGAAACAAAATCCAACTGTAAACTCGATAAAATTCACACTTAAAATAAAATGATGCCGAAAGATCAGATATAAAAGATTGGAGGAAAAAAATTCCCTAAAGCTAAACCAAAAAATCGATATGTCAGTCGTATTAATGTAGATTTTGGTATCAGAAGCCTGAAACAGGTACAAATCCACAGTTATTAATGTATAGGATTGTTTATATATCATAAACACAGGCACACAAAAAATCTCGGAAATGTAAAGTGCCAAATTACAAAATTAGTTGAAGACATTAATGATGGTTCAAGATATAAAGAATAAATGGAGATAGATATAAGGGATATGAAGTTAGTATCAATAACCTGGATTCAATAGTGAAAACATTATCTTATTAATATAGAATGTATATTCTTCATTCCTCAAAATAATAAAAGTCAAATATATGACATACCCACAGCCAATGTCATCCTGAACAGAGAAATGGAAAAAAGCAAGAATGCCCACTTTCACTATGACTATTCAACATAGTACTGGGAGTCCTAGCCAGAGCAATCAGTTAAGTGAAAGAAATAAAGAGTATCCAAATTGGAAAAGAAGAAATCAAATTATCTCTGTATGCCAACAATATGATCTCTTACCTAAAGAATCCTAAAGACTCCTCCAAAAGGCTCCTAGACTTGATAAATAAAATCAGTAAAGTCTCAGGTTGCAAAATCAACACACACAAATCAGCATCACTGCAATATACCAATAGCGACCAAGCTAAGAACCGAATCAAGAATTCAGTTCCCTTTACAATAGCAGCCAAAAAACTAAAATACCTAGGAGTATATTTAACAAAGGAGGTAAATGACCTCTACAAGGGGAACTATAAAACACTGATGAAAGAAATTGTAGACAACACAGACAGATGGAAAAACTATCCACACTCATAGATTGAAAGAGTCAACATTGTTAAAATGAACATGTTACCCAAAGTAATCTACAGACTCAATATAATGCCTATCAAACTTCCAATGTTCTTTTTCACAGAATTAGAAGAACAATTCTAAAATTCATATGGAATCAAAAAAGAGCCGGCATAGCCAAAGCAACCCTAAGTCAAAGGGACAAAGCCGGAGGCATCACATTACTTGACTTCAAATTATACTACAAGATTATAGTAGACAAAACAGCATGGTACTGGTACAAGAGCAGACACATGGATCAATGGAACAGAATAGAGAATCCAGAAATAAACCCAAATACCTGCAACTAACTGACATTTGATAAAGCAGACAAAAACATACACTGGGAAAAGGAAACCCTCGTCAACAAAGGTGCTGGGAGAATTGGATGGCTACATGGCAGAAAAATGAAACTTGATCCCTATCTCTCCCCATATACAAAAATTAACTCAAAGTGAATTAAAGACTTAACTGTGAGACCTAAAACCATAAAAATCTTTAAGAGGAAACCAAGGAAAAAACCCTTCTGGACATTGGCTTAGGCAAAGAATTTATGGATAAACCCCAAAAGCAAATGCAACAAAAACAATAATAAACAAGTGGGACTTGATTAAACTAAACACCATCTGCACAGCAAAGGAAATCATCAACAGAATAAACAGGCAACTGAACAGAATGGGAGAAGATATTCACAAACTATGTGCATCTGGCAAAGGACTAATATCCAGGATATAGAGAAATCTAACAAATCAGCAAGAAAAATGCAAATAACCCCATTAATAAGTGGGCAAATGACATGACTGACATCTTTCAAAAGAAAATGTACAAATGGCCAACAAACATATGAAAAAATGCTCAACATTACTCATCATTAGGGAAATGCAAATTAAAGCCACAATCAGATGCCACCTTATACCAGCCAGAATGACCATTATTAAAAAATAAAAAATCTCCAGGCTCACACTTGCAATCCCAGCACTTTGGGAGACAGAGGCGAGAGGATTGCCTGAGCCCACAGGTTTGAGACCAGCCTGGCAACATGGCGAGACCTCGTCTCCACAATAATTCAAACAAATTAGCGGGACGTGGTGATATACGGCTGTGGTTCTAGCTCCTGGGAAGGCTGAGGCAGAAGGATTGCCTGAGCCCAGCAGGTGGAGGCTGTGGGGGCTGTAAGCATGCCACTGCACTCCAACCTGGGTGACATCTGAGACTCTGACTCAAAAATAAATGAATAAAAAGCCAATAGGTGTTGGTAAGGAAGTGGTGAAAAGGGAATGTTTATTTACTATTGGTGGGAATGGAAATTAGTAAAACCTCTATGGAAATCATTATAGAGATTTGTCAAAAAACTAAAAGTGGATCTACCATTCAATCTAGCAATCCCACTACTAGATATCTATCCAAATGAAAAGAGGTCATTATATAAAAAAAGACACCTGCTCATATGTTTATTGCAGCACAATTCACAATTGCAAAGATGTGGACTCAAGCTAGATGCTTATCAACTGATCAGTGGATAATAAAAATGTATACATATATTTTTATATTATATATACCATGAAATACTATTCAGCCATGAGAAAGAATGAAATGCTTTTTGCAGCAACGTGGATGGAACTGGAAAACATCATCCCAAGTGAATTAACGTAGAAACGGAAAACCAAACACTGTATGTTCTCACTTATGAGTGGGAGCTGAACTAAGGATCTGTGAAGGCATAGAGAATGTTATAATGGACATTCGAGACTCCAAAGGAAGAGGGTGGAAAGACGAAAAAATCACCTGCTGGGGGAACGGGGGGACTGGGTGCACTTAAAGCCCAGACTTCTTTGCCACTATACAATGCATCCATGTAACCAAAAATTACTTGTATCCCCTAAAGCCCATTACAATTTAAAAAAAAAAACATGAAAAAAGTGCATTCTTTTCAAGCGTAACTGTTGGAAACACTGATCAGATTCTGATCCAAAAAGAAAATTTCAATAACTTCCAACAGGCAGAAATTTTATAGGTCCCCATCTAGATTATCTGACCACAGGTAATAAAATTAGGAATTAATCATAATCATAAACAATAAACTCAAGTACTTATGAAGAAACTTTAATGTGACTTGATGTAAAGAGGAAATAACTTCACCTAAGGGCTAGTTATTAACAACAGTGAAGAAAACGCTACAATTCCGAGTTCAAGAGATGGATTTTCATTTAGGTCAGAAGTCAATCAGGAATGTTGCCATCACCACTGTCATTTATTATACTTCCAGAACGTCTTCTTACACAAGAAAAAGAAATAAGTCATAAATGCTGGAAATCAGCCGGGCTCGGTGGCTCAGCCTGTAATCCCGCGCCTTGGAGGCTGAGGTGAGTGAATTGCCTGAGCCCGCGGGTTCGAGACCCGCCTGGGCAACTTGATGAGACCTCATCTCTACAATAAATCAAAAAATTAGCCGGGCTCGGTGGCTCAGCCTGTAATCCCGCGCCTTTGGGAGGCTGAGGTGAGTGGATTGCCTGAGACCGCGGGTTCGAGACCCGCCTGGGCAGCGAGACCTCATCTCTACAATAAATCAAAAAATCAGCCGGGCGTGGTAGCACATGCCTGTAATTCCGGCTACTTGGAAGGCTGAGACGGGAGGATCGCCGGAGCCCAGCAGGTCGAGGCTGCGGTGGCCGGGAGCGGCCACTGCACTCCAGTCTGGGCGACAGAGTGAGACTCCAACTCAAAAAAAATAAAAATGCTGAAAATCAGGAGGCAAGCATAGCATTCCTCTACTGGAGCATTTAAAAAACTTTGTAGCCCATGGCAAAGTACATTGCCTCATGACACAGTGCACAAACACGCACACTCATGACAAAAACAGAATTTCACCAGTTGTGGGTAATGCACACAAATACCTTCTTCTTCTATGCTGTTCTGTTCTGTTCTATGTGTTCTTTTAAAAGTGCTGATTAGCAATTCATAAATTTGTTTCACTGTCCCACTACGGATGACCCATTTGAAAGACACATCTGGGAATGGCTCTCTGGGTCACTCTCACACCCACTGAATCACAACTAAGGTTGTAGGAAATATTCAGACAACTGTTACTGATCACATGCTTCACCCAGCAAACCACTTCTAGCAGCATATTCTAAGAAAATAAAGTTGTATGCATACGCATCTTCATTACAATGGTATTTATGAAGAAAAGCGATATAAACATTTGGCAATAGTAGAGGTATGACTAAATTAGAGTATACCCACATAATGGAATGCTATGCCGACATTAAAATAGTTGTCATTGTATTTATTGACATACTATTTTGAGTGAAAAAGACTACAATCGTATGTAAAGAATGTTCTCTTTGTAAATATTTAAAGCATACTTACATCTAAAAAAGGGTAGAATGACAAGAAAATACAAAATTTTGGTGACTGGCTTGCAGACTTTTTTTTTATTTGATTAAACTAAAGTCATTCCAAACTCCCTTTCTCCCTTTCCGTCTAATGCTATAAAGAAGAAAACATTCTCCCTTCCCCAGGACCCTTTGTGGCTAAGAATAAACAGGTAACCTACAAACAGCTATGAGACCTGCTGAGGAGCTTAGGGTGGGAAGTTTTGCCTCCTTCCAGTTTGGAAGGCAGTTTGTGGGCACAGGGTCCTTGGCCCTGCAGTGGCCATCTTGAAACTATATGGCAACAAGTAAGAAAACAAGTCAATGTGCTTTAAAATGGAGGAGTATAAAGATCTGGGTTCAAAAATATCATCGTTGAGTACATAAAGTACTTTTTTGTTGTGTGACTCAAATAAATTCCTATGTGTTTAGCGACTCTAAATTAGATTCTGTATTATTGCAGCAAACAATTCCTAATGGATACAGAGCGATCGTGGTTGACGTTTATATTCTTTTTATTGCTTATCTGAATTGAACTAACTTTTCTAAAATAAATGTTATGATTGCAATAAGAAACCAAAAGCTTAGTTTTTACTTATACTTCCCAATTCCCTTCCAATTTGCAGCTTAAGACACAGAAGATTCATTGTATAGATACATCACTGTCTCTCCACTCCAGTTGTTGGACATTTGGGATGCTGAGTTTTTAAATATAGTGGATAATGCCACATAAATAATTTTCTACATATTCTTAGATAAGCATTTCTGTTGGGATACATGCATGAGTAGAAGTGCTAGGTGTAGAGTATGCATACGGTCAACTTGATTAGGTAATGCCAAAAGTTTTTCAAATTTATTACATAAATTTGCTCCCACCAGCAGAATGGAGACTCAGTTGCTCCGTTCTTGCCAACACTTGGATTTGCCGGCTTAAATGACCCATTTTCCATTTGAGTGGGTGTGATTATCATGGTTCCCTAGAGAAACCAGGACCAATCGGGTAGACACACACACACACACACACACACACACACACACACACACACACACACACAGATGTGGAGGGGCAAAAGGAGAAGAAAAAAAAGAAAAGGAAAGAATGTAAGCAACATGGGAGACACCGTGTTAAGGCCACGACTGAATCAGGGATCGAATGAGTCACCACTCAGCCTTGTCTTCATGAAGGCTGCTCCATTCTCTACTTCTAGCTCTTTCTTTTTTTTTTTGAGTCGGAGTCTCACTCCGTCGCCCAGACTGGAGTGCAGCGGCCGCTTCCGCCCCCCGCAGCCTCGACCCGCTGGGCTCCGGCGGTTCTTCCCCCTCAGTCTTCCAAGGAGCTGGAACTACAGGCATGAGCCAATGTGCCCGGCTAATTTTTTTATTTACTGTAGAGATGAGGTCTCGCCAAGATACCCAGGCTGGTCTTGAACCTGTGGGCTCAGGCAGTCCTCTCACCTTGGCCTTCAACGTACTGGGATTACAGGCGTGAGCCACCGTGCCTGGCCTAGGAGTGCTTTTGAAAGGTTAATTCATATACCCGTGGGTGAATGCCTGATCCTTAAAACGAGACAAGTTCAAGATCAATTATCTCTGTTTCTTAAATGCGAGTGCTGAAAAAAAAAGAAAGTTGTTCACATAAACAAGTAGATGGAAATAAAAGTAGTTTGTTGTACCAGTGTCACTTAATTCTTGGAAAGGCTTCTTTGAATGCCAAAATTCACAGTGATTTATCATCATAAATTTTTAAAGAATCTTTCAGCTGACAACTCAATTAAGTTTCTCCTACATAATTTAAAAGTAGGCACCAGAAGTACCTTAAAAAAATTTTTGTTGTTGTTATTTTGTCACTAGATTTTTGTTATTTTGTCACCAGATTTTTGTTATTTTGTCACCAGATTCTTCTCAACACCTTCTCAACACTTCTCCACACCTCCACCCGTATTCTTTTTTTTTTTTTTTTTTGAGTCGGAGTCTCACTCGGTCGCCCAGACTGGAGGGCCGCGGCCGCTCCCGGCCACCGCAGCCTCGACCCGCCGGGCTCCGGCGATCCTTCCGCCCCCGCCTTCCGAGGAGCCGGAATTACAGGCACGCGCTACCACGCCCGGCTGATTTTTTGATTTATTGTAGAGACGAGGTCTCGCTGCCCAGGCGGGTCTCGAACCCGCGGGCTCAGGCCATCCACTCCCCTCGGCCTCCCCAAGGCGCGGGATGACAGGCTGAGCCCCCGAGCCCGGCTTCCACCGGTATTCTGAGCCATCGGCCTGCCTGGCGCTGGAGGTGCTTGTCTGCCGGGGCGTGGCACCTGATGGCCAAGAGCCATTTCTTTCTCACGCCAAGTAGGCCCCAGGCATTTTTCAGTCAGGATATTTTTAGCGGTGCTACGGAAGTCGAACGCTTTGGGACGCATTCCTTGAAACCTCATCTTGCTCTTGGAAACCCTCCGTCTGAAGAGCCCCGACGTGGGCAGCTCTGCCCTGCGTCCCGAAGGCAGCCGGCCTGAAGCGGGCTTGGGAGCCGGAGGCGAGAGCGAAGTCCGGCCGGCGGGGGCGCCGCGCACTCTCTTCCGGGGCCTCCCCCGCCGCGGCGCGGCGAACGGAGCCGACGGGGCGCGCTCGCTCCTCCGGCGGCCCGGGAGCCAGACGGCGGGGCGGGAGGCCTCGGCGCGACCCAGCCGAGATGCTCTGGACGCACGTTCTGCTGACGCCACTCGCGTGGACGCAAGCGACGTCCCTCCCCGGGACCCTGCGAAGGGACCGTCCTGGCACCCACGTGGCGGAGGCGGGGCCAGGGATAGCCCCGCGCCGCCTGCCTGTCCAGAATGGTGGCTCCCTGGTGAAATCTCAAGAGGAAAAACACCTCACCTTACCTCTAATGTGAAAGCCCGGGAGGAAGGGCTGGTGGAGACCGCCGGCGAGAAATGGCAGCAGCAACGCCCCGGAGCATGAAGACGTGGAAGACGTGAAACCGGGCGCTTGAGCGACAACAACGGTGACGATTGGGAGGTAGAGCTGTGCGGGTGCTTTGTTTTGTTTTTTTTCGTCTTCAGCTGGTAGGAATCAGCGAGGGGGGCGGGGAGGCGCTGTGGGAAGCCCAGGAGCCCCCTCTCGAATCGGGGGTCCCGAGCCTGTCTCTGGGCCTCCCGCCGTCTGTGCCGGGAGCCAGCGCCGCTCCTGCTCCGCCCTGGCCGGCTGCGGCCTCCAGGCCGTTCCCCTGGCCGCGCCGGGAGCAGGCAGCCCGGTCACCCGAGGTCGTGGCATGTCACCCCGCGCCCAACACACAGCTGAGGAAGGCAGGGGCTTTTGCGTCTCTGCCTCAGGAATTTGTGGGGAAGGAAACAGCAAAGGCAATGGCCTGGAGGTTGCGATTTCAAAGATCAAGACCGAGCGTGGTGGCCCACACCTGTCCTCTCAGCACTTCGGGAGGCCAAAGTGAGAGACTCGCTCGGGCCCCTCGAGACCAGGAGTTCGAGATCAGCCTGGGCAACATAGTGAGACCTCGTCTCTACCAAAAAAAGGGAAAAATCAGCGAGGAGTAGCATTGCCTGAGCCCAGGTGGTCGTAGCTGCAGTGAGCTGTGATCATGCCACTGCACTCCAGACTGGGTGGCAGAGTGAGACCCCCAACTCAAAACAGAACAAAAACCAAGATTAATCGGGAACTTGGAACCAAGAGTTTGGCTTCATGACAACTTCGAGGACGTGTTTTAACTTTATTCAACGCTGTTTCCTCATCATCCTCAGGGAACGTTGAAGGGACTAGCCCTTTGTGGGGACTCCCTTTTTAGGACCTGATCTAATCTCTGTCTAGCGTCTGCCTTCCGCTGGGTAGCCCTAATAAATATATCCTGAGGAGAGCATTACAGAGGACTTAAAGGACAACCAGTGAAAGCCATCACTAAGCCCATGTGCTTTCGTACAATAAAAAATGTTTTTAAGGCTGGGCAGAGTGGCTCGTGCCTATAATCCCAGCACTTTGGGAGGCCGAGGTGAGAGGATTGCTTGAGTTCATGGGTTCGAGATCAGTCTGGGCCACTTGGCAAGACCTCATGTCTACAATAAATCCAGAAAAATTAGTTGGGTGTGAAGGTGCACGCCTGTGGTTCCAGCTACTTGGAAGACTGAGGTGGAAGGATCGCCTGAGCCCAGCAGGTCGAGGCTGCAGTGGCTGTGAGTGCTACCACGGCCCTCCAGGCTGGACGACAGAGTGAGACTCCAACTAAAAAAAAAAAGGTTTATAGGGCATTTCATCTTCAAAACACTTAACTTCTATCCATCAGAAAACTGTTTGGATACATTTGGTTTTTTAAAGCATTTTACTGCTTGGACCCCAAATTGTCAAAGCAAATATGCAAATCTACGATGTCTACAGTGTGGACAGTGACCCACAGAAGTGGCATCCTTGTGCAATTCATGGCTTTCACAGCCGTACCCAGAAGTGTTCTATCAAACCCCTCTCCTTTACAACTGTGAAGACAAACTTCTCGGATGGGAGAAGTGAGCCTCCCACGGTCTCCCTACTGGCTGTGGCAGCTAACTCTGGTTTGTTTCCACTGGACACACTGTTTTCCTGAAGGAGATTTGTTTCCTGGCTTCTCTCTCCAGGGACCACCAGGCTGAGCCCATAAAACTCATTTCTCCAAACTTCCCAGAGCACAGATCTCCCCTTCCAAGTGTGCCTCCTGTCTGCCAACTTCCACACATCTTGTAACAATAACCCCTGTGAGCTGCATTTTATGTGATGCGAGACAGGTGTGCAACTGTTGAATACATGTCTCAAGAGGGCTTATTAAAACAGCTAAGCCAATTAACTCTCTTAGAAGCGTGTAACCTTTTCCAGGAAAACACATCTGAGGCACAGAAGCTTGTGGGAACGAGTCCTTGGGGAAAAGCATGGCCTTTGATCTCAGAGACACTTTCCCCAGGGTTGGCCTGGCCCCCGGGGCTGGGAGACCTTTGGTGGTGGCTGCCTTCTGATGCAGGGAGGAGGAAGGTGGGCTGGCCAGCACGCAGGTGACCCCGCAGACGGGCTTTGTGTGTAGAGGCGAGAGCAAGCTGGGAAGAAAAATGAGATGAGAACCAACTCATCCATTAGAGCAGATTCTGGAAACTCAACTGAAAATGACCCACTGGGCATAAAAAGTGATGGGGAACCAAGATGAGAGGGAAAGTGGGCTGTACCCAGGTGGAGTCTCTGCTTTAGGAGGGCAGGCGGCGGAACTCCAGCAAGGCAATAATGAGGCCAGAGGCCAGAGATGGAGCTTTCATCTGTGTATCTGCAGAGGAGCTTCAGATCAGGGAAGATCTCTGGCCCAGGGTCAGGGGCTGCCCTCTTCCCAAGGGGGACCAGGTGAGAGGAATGAATGACCACTCCTGGAACGACGGCCCCTGGATGCCCCTTGACATAAACTCTCAGCAGCATCTTCGTGTTTGAGACACAGGCTTCTAGGTCCTCTAAATCTTGAAAGCAGTGAAAAGATGACAGTGACTCCATACCCCCCACAGAGGAAAGCCCTCTTGAGCTCCTGCACCACACGGTATTCCTGACCAAAGCCTCCTTCTCTGAGGAACTGTTTTCCTGGCACTAGGATCATAGCAGACTGGACCCACTCGGGATGCAAGACGCCGACAAGCACTTTAGTGAAGAGTTCATCAGCATTTCTGCAACTGGAGCCCCTTTCTAGGGATGCCACTCCAACCCTTCCAGTTTGAGCCTGTGAGCTCCAGTCTTACAAATGCCCTTATCCCCCACATCTGCTGGGGTCTCTTGGTCTCCCACACTTCTGAGGTGGTTCTGAGTGGCTCCCAGGAATAGCTGGGCAAAGAGTAAGTGCTGTGCAAGTGGCCTGCAAAGGCACATCTCTGCCATCTGTGGGCAAGAAGCCCAGGAGCCGGCTCTGGCGCACTCGCCTGCCCAGGGGCCATTCTGCCCGGGACGAGAAGCTCTACCGCTGCAGTGGCCCTGTGCATGGAGCACTCTGTCCTTTGGTTTCTGCCCCCTGAGCCTCGGGACATCACACCGTCAGGCTCTGTCCTCTTCCCCTTCTCTTCTGGCCAGATCCCTCTCTGTCCATCCCTTTCCTGGGCACCCTGCTTCCTGTTTCCTGTCGGTCCTCAAGGCCTATCTCAGAATTCTCTTGAAACGGGGCTTGTGTTTTACTCTGCAACCTGTGTTGCAATCCGTGGAGAGGGCAAGGAGGAAGAGTCAGAAAGAGGCTAAGGGAATGTCCCCTGTTCTCCCCACGCGTGAGAAGCTGCACTGATTTCAAATCCACGTTCTGGCTCTTTTAGAAAAAAAGAAAGATCCCTTGCCCGAAGTTCCCCAAGTGTTCCAGTGACGTTCTGGAAGCACCGTGGGAAGAAGAGGAGGGACAGGCAGGAGGGGGACACAAACGTCTCGCCGCACACCAAAGTCTCAAGGGCTCAAAGTGCCACCCCTCTGTCCCCCCACAGAGCCGCTCTGACGGTGCACACAGACTCAGCCAGGGCAAGGTGTGGCAGAGGAAGGAGGGGCCCCAGGCTCTGCACCCCATCTTTCATGCCCAGGTGTTCGGCACCAACAAAGAATGTGGCAGAGGCCTAGCCGAGGGCGGGCATTGCAGAAAGAAGACAGTGTCCTCTCAGCCACCAAAAGCCTGAGGCTCTGGCATCTTCCTCCGAGCGAGGGAGGGCGAATTCTGTCCAGGAGGAACCAGCCTGGAGCCCTTTTCTGCCTTTCTCCGGGACCCTCTCCCCTCCCCTGCATCCACCACGCTTAGGCTCAGATCTAGGGATTTGGCCTGGCGAACCTGGGAGGGTCCGTGGATGCCCCTGCAGCACCAGGCCCTCACCAGACGGGGCCAGACCTCAGGTCCCAGGGCAGGGGTCTCACATGGCCCTGGAGTCAGACAACCTCGATGGCAGCCCAGATCACTTTCCCCAGCCCTGGAGGGCCAGGGAGGTAAGAGGCAGGAAGCAGCATTTTCTCTAGGGGTCCTCTGGGGAGAGCCCACCAAAAGAGGAGTCCTCACTGGAGCCGCCAAGATGGGTGCCTGGACGAAGGCTGGGTGCAAATGGAGGAGACAGAGCTCCTAAGCCTCCCACACCAGGGTCCGCTCTGGGCCGGAGGAAGCTTTTGGTTGGAAGGAACGTTTACCACAAATAAGCCTCAAGCTGGCAGGACATCTGGAACCCCAGACTCAGCCCAGAGAGGCCCCCAGGACCTATGGCACTTGACTTTGCTGAGCAATAACTTCTTCCTCATTGGGTTCCACCCAAAGTATGATTCTCATATTCATCGTTCCTTTCCGTTGGAGAGCACGGAGGCCTGTTCAAGGCACCATCACGTAGCATCAGGTCTGCGGAGGGCAGAGGGCCTGGAGGAGTGGAGGGTGGGGTGGGAAGTGGTGGACAGGCAGAGGGCTCTGGAGCTTTGAGGTGGGGGGCTTAGGAGGGCCGATCAGGAGGAGCGTGCCAGGAGAAGGCATCTCCTCCCTGGGGGGCTGGGGTGAGCAGCTTGAGCGGGAACTCCTGGCACTTCACGAGCTGTCCTAGTAATGGCAGCCTCGGGAACCCTGAACACACAGCTTCGGTGTTGTGACTTGCAGTCACCCGAGCCTTGTAGGCATGCAGGCTCCAAGCCTCAAGACTGCCGGTCCCTCTCATAGTCTTTCTTCCTTGGCCTCTGTTAGACCCTGCCTTTGCCTGGCTACTGTCTCCCTCTGTTTTCTCTTCCTTCCCTTCTTTTCTGCCCTCTTTCAGCCTTCTTCTTTTCCCCCTTCGACACGGAAACATCACAGGACATGGTCTGCCTTCCATTCCCCATGGAGCACCCAGTGGATTTCAAGAAGGGCCACAACAGAGCAGCAAGGAGACACGATAAAGTCGGAGGTTGGTCCCTGCACACTGGGCGCGTTGTGCTGTGATGTGATACACCAGCTGCTTTGTTAGGCTCTGAGTTTCTTGATAGCAGGCCATGGAATGAATGCATCCATGAGTGATTTAGACAGGTGGTTTCCAGATTTCCTCTTTGAAGAACGCCTTTTTCCAAAGGGGTCTCAGCCATCCCCTGCCTCTCCTGCCCGTGAGCCCCAGAGGCACAGCTGGGAAGCTAAGGGCTGGTGAATGCCGTTTGAGAGCACCCAGCAGACGCTCTCCAATGGATGTCAGGAATTCTTCATTGTAGACCCAGAGAGGTCCGTGACTGGCCCAAGAATGTGTGAAATCACATGCAGTTGAGTTGAAATCAATATGGACCATGGCAATCTGGCTGAAAATGATTTGGTGAACATATTAGTTGTGTCAAAACGACAAATTTGATTTAAAAGGAACATGCAAGACTGATTTTATTTTTTGAGGGGGTGGGGTTGGAGTCTCTCTCTGTCGCCCAGACTGGAGTGCAGTGGCCGCTCCCGGCCACCGCAGCCTCGACCTGCTGGACTCCCATGATCCTTCTGCCTCAGCCTTCCAAGTCGCTGGAACTACAGGCGCGCAAGACCTTTAAATGTTCACGTTTGCTTGTCTTGTTTGTCTGCTGTTACTCACTCCGTCTTCCCTATTTTGGGTTGATTCCAGTTTATTTTCAGCCAATTCCCAAGGCCTGACTAATGGTGTTTGGAAACTAGTTGAAACAACCTGAATTGTTTTTCATGCTGTGAAAACAATGCACCCTGTTACAAAAGGCAGAAATTATAACGTCAGAGAGATTAAACAGCTACAAAGTTCAGAGCTCGCCAGTGACATCCCTGCTGATAAACGCAGGTGCCCTTTTATAGTCCCAGGACGTTTAGCAGCACTGAGCACTCACATGCCCCCCCCCCTTGCATTCTGTTGGGCTCTATAGCAAGTACACGTCGACAGATGCCAACTAGCCTCACTCTCTCAGGGAAGTCTCTCCTCCCCTCCAACGGGCTCTGGGTGTGTATCCTCTCTCAGACGGAGACACACCCAGAGAGTAGAACGACGCTAACCCCTTCGCTTTCCCAGCTTGGCTGGGTTTCTCCCGCGTCCCAAGCCACTCCTACTCAGGTGCCTTTGCAGGCTCACCCTCCTCCATCCGGTTATTACTCATTAGAGTTCCTTGAGGCTGTGCCCGGGACCCTTTTCTCTTTCCACGGTGACCTCTGCCATACGCTCATAGCTGCCCAGACCTCCAACACACCGACTAGCCACATCTTCCATCTCCAGGTGTCTTCTTCTCTGAGCTCCAGAGCTGCCCACTCCAGGTCGACGTCCATCTGCCTCCAGACGGCTCCTCCTCCGATTCCAATTTCAGTGAAGAATCATCATCCATACAGAAGCCCAGGGCCGGGCTTGTCACTTTCCAGTCCCTCACTCCCGGCTCCAGTCTACCAGCAGGTCCTGGCAATTCCAGTTGCTGAGCATGCTCCTTGCCCAGTCTGAGGCACGGCCATCCCCGCCCTGGGTCCCTGCAATGACTTCCTGACTGGTCAAGGGTCCCTCTGAGTGCCTGTACTCCATTCTCCACTTCTTAGCCAGAGTAGCAATTCCAAAATGCAGGTATAATACTGTCGCTTTCTTCCTTAAAACCTTCCAGTGACCTCTCACTCCTCTCAGGGTAGAAATGAATTCTTCAGCATGGCTCACAGAGCCAGACCTGGCCTCAGCCTCTCTCTACCTGTTTATGCTACAGCCATCCCTCCTCTGTCAGTTTCTTGAAACTTCCATGCTTCCCGTCCCTTCCAGGACGTGAACACACTATTCCTTCAGCCTGGGTGCTTTCCACTGCACTCTCACTCCCCACCTTACCCATCCTCTTGAGGTCACTTTCCAGGGACACCTTTGTCAGCCCTCTTCAATGAGACCAGACCCTCTATTAGATGATGCCATTGTGCAGTGTACTACCCATCATTATACTTTCCATAATTGTACATTTACCTTTATCTGGATAAGATTAGGTGATCTGTCTCCTTCCCTGGATGAACAATCAAATCTCTGCAGAAGCTGAGTCAAATGCCCATGTAGTAACTTCCCACCCAGCCCACTAGTGGAAAAAGTGGGGGAGTGGAAGCCGGGTGGAAATGTGTCTTTCTCTACATAGAAGGTGTCTCCTTGGTCTCAACACCTGTCCAGGAGTAGAATCCAGATAAAGGAAGCCTTTATCTGCTTTTGCTCATGGTTGTCTCTTGAGAGCCCATTCCGGGATCTTGAGTCATACACATCCTTTAAAGACATTTGGTGACTAAATGGATTTGCCATGATTTGTGAAGGACGGAGGTTCGTCCCTAGATTCCCCCTTTGACTTTCTAATCAACATAATGGATGCTGCTAAAAAGCTGTGTGCTCCTTTGACCAAGATACCATTCTGCAAAAGGAGACTGGCTGTGGTTAGACAGCTGTGAATACTTTTGAATGCTGGAGGAATCACTTCTGCAGACAGTACAGGAGTACCTCTTCAATCTCTCTGCAGCAGAAACGGTCAACGCCTTGAAATCCTGCAGAATGCTTGTGAGGATCAGTTTTTGGAGAGAATCTCCCTCTTGAAATGCGAATTTCTAATCTTTTTCTTGCTGACACAGACATCAGTGAGGCAGACCTTGCCAAAGTTACTGACAAAGGAAATGATGCAATGTGAACTCAACCCAAAGAGTGTTACAGAATTCTGATCCAGGCCTCCTCTTGCCAGACATTAATTACAAGAGTTTAGATTGCATTTGATACTTTGATGAATTTTTAACATGCTTCCATCGCATGAAAAATCAAAAAAATTAGCTATCATAGGTATATTTATGTTACCACGTCAAACAGCACCTGGCAATCCTTAGCACTGTAGTGTCTGGTATTACATATGCACAAAATTGTGAGTGCAGTCTGTGTGGGTGTATTTTTTTTGGAAAGGAAAGCCATAGTTTTGATCAGTTTCCTAAAGAGATTCTTGATTCACAAGTGTAGGAACCAGCAAACTATGTCTTGACTAAGGTCTCTTCCAGTTCTAAGATTACATAAATCTCAAAGTCCAATGCCAAACCGGTGATATTATTGAAAGATTTAATGCATATCCAGATCCCTTGTATTTGCGATGTCAAATATGTGCCTGAGAGAAAACTTCCAGTTTTTGTCCAGATGTTTGATGTCATGTGCACAGAGGCAATAACTTAGCGATCATGTTAACTTATACCTTTGTCTGAGCAGTGCTGTGCTCCTAATTCTCCCTGAGTCTGAGTGTAGGCTTCTGAGGTCAGCCTAATCGAAGGTTGTCAGGGACCCACTGTGGCAGGAAGAGGAAGAGGCTGTAAATGACCCGTAATTCTTGACCAATAGCCAATATATGCCTTTTACTTATCCAGATGACATCACATTGATTATAACAACCAAATCTGAGTCAAATGCCCATGTAGTAACTTCCCACCCAGCCCACTAGTGGAAAGGGGGGGTGTGGAAGCCAGGTGAAAATATGTCTTTCTCTACATAGAAGATGTCTCCTCAGTCCGAACACCTGTCCAAGAAAAGAACCCAGACCCATACCCAATGCCCTCCCAGGACATCTGAGTGGCTGCACCCATGGCTTCCTGATTGCTTGGCTCTAAGGAGTTAACACTGCTAAGCGCATGATGAAAGTCGTAAGACTTAGAACTCCAAACAGTTTTAACCGTGAAATCTTAAAAGGTGGCTATTTTCATTCTTTTTTTTGCATTTTATGAAAGCCATTAGAATAAACTTAAAAACTGCTGCCACCGTGTAGATAGCTCTGATTATTTGAGATCAATTTCCACTTCTATACAATATCTTATGATCTTCCCATATTCTCTGATTTTTCCTCCTTCCTCATGTCAGTTTCCTCGGCTTTGGGTTGCCCCACAGCATAAAGCTGACAATGGAGAGCCTCCCTTTTCTCCTTCAATAAAATCCCTTTGACCTCAAACTAGGGGAATGGGGTCAAGGAATATTGTTAGCGAACTACAAACACTCAGCTCGTATCTTCTGCAAGCACTACTGGGTCCCAGTGACACCGTTTCTGGCTGACTTCTTTGGGCCTGCCCAGATAACCTTGGATTTAGAGGCTGGGATTCTTTCCTGAATTTCATTTCTCCCTGCAAAGCTCAGCAGCGTCACTGGGCGGGGCGCTAAAGCATCTGTGGACAATGCTCAACGTCTCAAGGCTTGAGGTGGGGTATTTTGGACGCTTCAGCTGGGGTCCGTCTTTCCAGCCTGCAGCTTTTTCTACCTGACAGGAAGACCTGAACTCCTGCCATTTCTAAATTGCGCTTCTAAATATTGACTTTTTTTTTTTTTTTTTGAGTTGGAGTCTCACCCTGTCGCCCAGACTGGAGTGCAGTGGCCGCTCCCGGCCACCGCAGCCTCGACCCGCTGGGCTCCAGCGATCCTTCCGCCTCGGCCTTCCGTGTAGCCGGAGCTACAGGCGCGCGCTACCACGCCCCGCTCATTTTTGATTTATTGTAGAGATGAGGTCTCGCCAAGTTGCTCAGGCGGGTCTCGAACCCGCGGGCTCAAGCAATCCTCACCTCAGCCTCTCAAAGGCGCGGGATGACAGGCTGAGCCACCGAGCCCGGCCTAAATATTGACTTAATGGCGAGACTCAGCATGTCATAACCCAGCTCACTGGAGCCATGAAGACTTTCCAGGCCTCATCGAGAGGTCTGCGACGTATCCTGTGGGGAACGTAGAGGGAAGAGGAGGACTTAAGAAGAAAAATAAAATTAAGTCATGTTTAGAAGAGAGGTCCCCGCCTTTCACTTAATCTTGCAGAAACAAATGAGCATTCACTGAGCTATTGGCTGAGGCTGGAAGGAACCAAAGCAGTCAGAGAAAGGATAGCAGAGTCCAAGAATCCTGCAGCCATCCACCAGGAAGAACGGAGGGTGTCTGGACATGCCCTGTTGGCTGGGGAGCAGAGACAGACATCTCTGAGAGCGTTGTCTGTGTGTCCAGTTCAGAAGGACTGGACAATGTCTAAGAGACAAGAGACTTCTGACTCAATTTCTATGGAGACTTCGACACGGCCGGACCTTAGCTAATCTTCACTTAGGTCACTGAGGAAGCTCTAGGAGGCTATCTTTTTAGCGTCTTTCCTCCTGACAGTTAACACCATCACTGCTCTTAAGGCATTTTTGTCACATCGCATTAGCTGTTGAACTGTGAGTCTAAAGAAGTGACTTGGTCCCTTCTTTCCCTGAAGGAGCTGCTTTGGAAGACCAACGGGATATTTTTTTCATGCAAACTAGCTTTCAGAGTTTCTTAGCTACTCAGCGATATATAAAATTTAGCTTCTCCAATATGAAATAAAGAGCAGTGCTTCAGAGAGAAGTTTGAAATATGGTGACTGCCCCTTCTTAGAATTCCTACCAGTTTGCCATGAAATTGTTATCCTGGCCACTCAAAAGGCCCTCCACAGGAGACCTTATAAGGAGGAGGCATGTGGTGGATTAGTGGGGAGGTTGTGTGTGGGGTGCTCTTCAAAGCATGAAGGGGTTAAGTCCCAAGACACAGAAAGTTAAATTAAGCCGGGCTCGGTGGCTCAGCCTGTAATCCCACGCCTTTGGGAGGCTGAGGTGAGTGAATTGCCTGAGCCCGCGGGTTCGAGACCCGCCTGGGCAGCGAGACCTCATCTCTACAATAAATCAAAAAATCAGCTGGGCGTGGTAGCGCGTGCCTGTAATTCCGGCTACTTGGAAGGCTGAGGCGGAGGGATCGCCGGAGCCCAGCAGGTCGAGGCTGCGGTGGCCGGGAGCGGCCACTGCACTCCAGTCTGGGTGACAGAGTGAGACTCCAACTCAGCTCAAAAAAAAAAAGAAAGTTAAATTAACCAGATATCATGGAAGGCGTCCCCTATAGTATTGGGGTCATATTCATCTTGATTTGTTTCAAGGTGGTCCCTAAGGCATCACGCCCAGTCCAATCCTTCCCCTATGCCTTTGCATGTATTTATTGATAATCATGCCTCTGAGAATGACCTCAATGTACAGCAAAACCTTTTGGCCTCATCACATTGGGCTCAACCCTGAGCATGTCTCCTCTGGCAAGCCCAGTGAGCCTGGCCCACGAGAATACTTGCTTCTCTATTTTTTGAGTTGGAGTCTCACTCTGTCGCCCAGACTGGAGTGCAGTGGCCGCTCCCGGCCACCGCAGCCTCGACCTGCTGGGCTCCGGCGATCCCTCCGCCTCAGCCTTCCAAGTAGCCGGAATTACAGGCACGCGCTACCACGCCCAGCTGATTTTTTGATTTATTGTAGAGATGAGGTCTCGCTGCCCAGGCGGGTCTCGAACCCGCGGGCTCAGGCAATCCACTCACCTCAGCCTCCCAAAGGCGCGGGATGACAGGCTGAGCCACCGAGCCCGGCTACTTGCTTCTTTAATTAACACCCAACTCCAGGAAAAATTGAGTCTCCTTGGAAGATCATGAAGTCCTCCTAAACTCTTCCCTTGCTCAAAAGTGTCTCCTGTCAGCTGAGGTAGGTGTCTGCTGTGGACAGAATCCCAGGTGTCTTTTGAAGAAACTGCTAGCCAAGTACCTGCTCGCAGAGCCCGCCTGTGTCTGTTTGCTCCTCCGCCCAGTTTTGAGAGAATGCCGCCTGCCCTCAAGAGCTCCCTTATCGGTGCATTTCCTGGGGCACACACCCGCTGGGGCAGCTTCATGGCACCCGCTGCAGTCGGGCTGCGGGCTGCGCTCTTGGTCTCTGTCTGTGCTCTCTGCCCCGCCGAAAGTGGCTTAGCCTGGGGTGCCCTGGCGGCTCTCCAAAAGCCCACCGCCAGCCAGCATCCTCCAGACTCCTGCCAAAGGCCCACACCCTCCTCCTGGCGTTGGCTGCCCGGGCTCACCCGCTGGTTCTCTCCACTCCTGGTTCTCTGGCGCCCACCCGCTCCACGACCACCCATGCTCTCACTATCCATCAGGCTGCTGCAGACCCTCAACCCAGGCCCACGGGACTCCTCAGCTGTGTCTCTCCAATTCCTGTCAGGCTGCTTTTCGTTTGTCCCTTCCATTTTTCTACTCCTCTCCTGACATCTCTTTCCACAATGGCAGTCATCAGTATTTCACTATTTTTATTTTTGAGTTGGAGTCTTATTCTGTCGCCCAGGCTGGAGGTCAGGGGCAGGCTCCCAACCACTGCAGCCTCAACTGCTGGGCTCAGGTGATCCTCCTTCCCCAGCCTTCCAAGTGTCTGGAACCACAGGCACGTGCCACTAGGCCTGGCTAATGTTTTGATTTATTGTAGAGATGAGGTCTTGCCAGGTGGCCCAGGCTGGTCTCGAACCTGCAGGCTCAGGCAATCCTCTCACCTCAGCCTCCCAAAGTGCTGGGATTGTAGGTGTGAGCCAACAAGTCTGGTCTAGCACTTCATTATTAAGAGTTAAGAAGATAGTGTCTCTAGCCACATGCATGGGAAAGTCAAATCGTCCACCTACCTGAAGAGTGAACCCGCCAGTGGAAAGATAGTAGTAAGCTGATTACATTGCAATCACTAAATCCTTTCATTATTATTATTCTGAGTCGGGAATCTCACTGTGTCGCCCAGGTTGAAGCACAGCAGTACGATCACGGCTCACTGTAACCTCGACCTTCTGGGCTCAAGAGAGTCTCCTCCCTTTGCCTCCCGAGTAGCTGGGACTACAAGTGCACACCACCACTCCTGGACAATATTTTACTTTCTGTAGAGACAAGATCTTGTTATGCTGCCTAGGCTGATCTCAAACTCCTGGATTCAAGTAGTCCTCCCACCTTGGCTTCCCAAAGTGCTAGGATTACAGGCATGAACCACCGCCTCTGGCTTAACCCTCTCATCCTTAATGAAAGATATTCAGCTGCCAACTTGAGAGAGTCCTGAAAACTCCTCACAGCCACCAGGGCAGTATGCTTGACGACTCACCTCACTGATCTAGGACGCATGGGAATCTTACATTCAATGTACTACCAAAGAGTTGCGAGTGTTTTTAATTCTCTCGTCGATATGGTAGAGGAACTCAAAAATCTGTAGAAATGGCATACCAGATGTGTTTGTAAAGCAAATAAGCACCTACAATTTATCTCTGCCGTATATTTGAAATTTTGCACATGAAAAAAGCATGATCTCCTGCAGCAGTGTTATAGGACCCTCGGGTCAGTAAATGGCATTGTGCCCATTCTGATGTCAGAGAATTCAAAACCAAAACTTTAAAAATGTGTCCATGAGGCATATTCCTTAAATAAAGAACCCACTTTTCCAAGCCACAGTTTGGTCTTCAAAGAGTAACTTTACAGCCGGTGTCCTTGGAGACTCCACATGTTTTGAAGTGCAGAAGGGTAAAGGGTCTGGATATCCACGTACTCACCTGGCCAGTAGTACATGTAAACCTTCCTTTTGGCCTTGGTCAGAGTGACCCACAGAGGTTCTGACCCATTCCACCAGAGAGGCAACCGACTGTCCATGTTCAAGCCGATGTTAAAGGTCTTGTTGGTGCTGGAGTCCCACATGTGGTTCCCGGTCATCTGATGGACCTCAGTATGGCGGCCTGTATCACAGAGAACACAGAACTGTCAGTTTGTTTTCCTGGCTGTCTTTATTTTTTATCTCTGTGGTTCCTGATTATAAAAACTATTTGTGCTCATTTAGGAAGAACAGAACAGCATGTTTGTGATTTTTTTTCCTAAATAAAGATGCTGCTTCTTTCTTAAACTGTACTGTAAAGGCAAATAATCCAGTGAGATGTCTACTAGTCAACTTAGGCTGGGTCACTTTGAGTGACCTTAACCTGCAAGTCTGAGGTGTTCTAGTGACACTGAGACACTCTGTACAGAGCGTGCCCCTGTGTTCATGGCTAGAAGTCTAAGGATGGGTCCGTACAGACATCTGCGGATTCCCACAAGGCTCGGGCTGGACCCTTAGCCCAGACCCTCTCTGCACTCTCCGAGCCCCGCTCCCATGAGAGTAGGAATCTAGCTGCCATGGAATCCATTGTCTCCCTTCTTGGATAAGGAGAGTTGTCGCTTCGGCGCTGAGCAACAATACAGCCTACGACACTGAGAACAGAATGGTGAAAAACAGATTCAACTTGGAAAAACAAAACCAGAAAACAGCCCTCCAAATGGAGCGTTGTATAGAAACGCGGGCTGGCTCTGTGGGCCCAGCTCAGTCCCAGCAGACGAGCCAGAAGTGAAAGACGCACGCGCTTGGACTCTTTTGAAACATTAGGCTTAAATTATTTATTTTGGAGCAATCTGTTACATCTTTAAAGTAAAAATAACACAAACATTGGCAAGTGCATCAAAAATTGCTGCAATTTTAGTGAGCGTCGTTTGGCACCGGGATGAAAACATGCTTCACTGAGCTCCCAACTACGCCTTATCAGAGTGGCTTTTGTCCTTTGTGCTGTTGTTGCTGTTCCCCCCTCCCCCCACACAACACTTTATTTTTAAACAAAAACAAAGAGAAACCATAAAATACAATTTTGAAAACTTGGACACTAAAAATACCATAAAGGAAAAGCCTTTTATCTCATCACAGAAAGCAAGGCATTCCACAAACCATGCTGCTTTGAATGCAAAGCCCAGAGATCCCAGCAGAATGGCTTTTACTCAAAGCTGTAGGATTAGTGTTTTGATCTTGACCTAGGCATTCAAGTGTGGGCTAATAAAATGAAAAAATTAATTTCTCCGGTTGTTCGGGAACTTCCTGCTTCTATTTATTCCTTCAGCCACTATTTACTAAGTGCTCTTGCACACACGGTCCTGTGTATCATACACTGTGATTGGTGGAGAGATCCCAATCCCAGACTTAAGTGGCGTGTAATTTCATACTCAACAGAAGCAGGGCTCGGTGGCTCAGCCTGTCATCCCGCGCCTTTGGGAGGCTGAGGTGAGTGGATTGCCTGAGCCCGCGGGTTCGAGACCCACCTGGGCAGCGAGACCTCATCTCCACAGTAAATCAACAAATCAGCCGGGCGTGGTAGTGCGCGCCTGTAATTCCGGCTCCTCGGAAGGCTGAGGCGGAAGGATCGCCGGAGCCCAGCGGGTCGAGGCTGCGGTGACCGGGAGCAGCCACTGCACTCCAGTCTGGGCAACAGAGTGAGACTCCAACTCAAAAAAAAAAAAAGGTTCTGAATGACCCATCAGGCAAGGGCCAGGAGGGCTAGAGAGGCGAAAAGCGATGGCTCCCGCCTGAAATCCCAGCACTGTGGGAGGCTGAGAGAGGATTGCTTGAGGCCAGTAGTTTGAGATCAGCCTGGACCACATATCCAGGCCCTTCCTCTACCAAAAAAAAAAAAAAAAATTAACTACCTGGGCTTGGTGGCATGCACCGATAGCCCCAGCTACTCAGGGAGCTAAGACACAAGGATTGCTTGAATCCAAGCGTTTGAGGCTGTGGTGAGGTGTGATCATGCCACTTGCACTCCAGACTGGGTGACAGAGCAAGACCCTGTCTCTTTAAAAAAAATATATGGGAATAATAGGGAGTGATAGCTAGTGGGACAGGGAAGGAATCCCTGCTTTCAAGTTTAAACTGGACTGTTCTCGAAGGGCATGAAACCTAAAGAAGTGTGGAGGCATCATGTGATGCGATTTTCACAAGATGCTGCATTCAAAGAAGCATGAAGCAACCACAGACAGGGTTTAAAAATACTTATAATCTGTACCTGTATATCTCAGAAACCCCAGGTTATCATTTGGTAAAGCTTCCCTTTTCTTTTCAACACTCAAACCAGCACTCTGAACCCTTTAGTCCCAAGGTTGTTATTTGGAGGAGGAAGAGCGGAAGTTGACATTCCTTGAATTGGACCAGAAGACTACCTGAGATTTGCAGCGTGTGGAGATGTCAGGAAACTGTATGCTCCAGCCTTGAGCAAAAGGCCCAAATAAGCAGACCACAGCAGTCCACACTCTTTCACTCTCTTCCGGTGGATTGTAGAGCAGTTGTGTGACTCGATTTCTTGTGTGGGTGTGAGTGAGAGACAGAGACAAATAGAAACAGAAGGAGAAATCGAGAATTTCTGCAGGGTGGAGCTCCTTCCACAAGAAGGTCGCCTCAGACTCCTCTGGAGAAGGTTGGTTTTATTCTTTTCATGGATTGGGCCCTGAGTTGAGATGGGAGGGTGTGCTAGACCCCGGAGACTTCCATTTGTTCTGGGAAGAGTTGCCTTTCCCAGAAGTCAGTTGGAAGAGTGGAACCTCCGACTTTCCTTCGCATGAGTCCAGGAAGACTGGCAGTCTTGCCTGTAACAGTGGAAGTCAGCTCTTACTCGAGCTGAGCTCCTTACCGACCCTCTCTCTCTCTCTCTTGCTCTTTCATTTTTGTTGCCTGGGTAAACGGGCTGCTGAAAGAACGGAACGGAACACAATGTACCAGTTTCTGCAGCCCACGAGCTCTCCTCGCCATCTTCCTGCCTGACCCATATCTATTTTTATACAGCTGCAACTCTTTGTGATTTTTTCTCTGGCTTTTTTGCTTTCCATACAGAACTTTACCATGGTCTGCTTATTTGGGCCTTTTGCTCAAGGCTTGAGGATACAGTTTCCTGACATCTCCACACACTGCAAATCTCAGGTAGTCTTCTGGTCCAATTCGAAGGAATGTCTACTTCCCCTCTTCCTCCTCCAAATGACAACTCTGGGACTTAAAAAATGTGTGGTTGCAGGTGGCTCAGCCTGTCATCCTGCGCCTTTGGGAGGCTGAGGTGAGTGGATGGCCTGAGCCCGCGGGTTCGAGACCCACCTGGGCAGCGAGACCTCATCTCTACAGTAAATCAACAAATCAGCTGGGCGTGGTAGCGCGCGCCTGTAATTCCGGCTCCTGGAAGGCTGAGGGGGAAGGATCGCCGGAGCCCAGCAGGTCGAGGCTGCGGTGGCCGGGAGCGGCACTGCACTCCAGTCTGGGCGACAGAGTGAGACTCCAACTCAAAAAAAAAAAAAAAAAATGTGTGCTTGCTTTTCTCAGAGAGAGAGCTCCTGGAAGAGTTCCTGTGCCTTGAGCCGCTGCATGAAAGAGACAGGATCACTGGGCACAGTGGCTCACACCTGTAATTCCAGAACTTTGGGAGATGGAGGCAAGAGGATTGTCTGAGCCCAGGGTTCAAGACCAGCCTGGGCAACTTGGTGAGATCTTATCTCTACAGTAAACAAAAAATATTAGCTGAGTCGGGTGCGGTGGCTCAGCCTGTAATCCCAGCACTTTGGGAGACCAAAGTGAGTGGATTGCCTGAGCACGTGGGTTCGAGACCAGCTCGGGCAACTTGGTGAGACCTCATCTTTACAATAAATAAAGAATTTAGCCGGGCGTGGTAGCGCATGCCTAGAGTTCTGGCTATTTGGAAGGCTGAGGCAGAAGAACCACTGGAGCCCAGCAGGTCAATACTGGGGTGGCTGTGAGCGTGCCACTGCACTCCAGCCTGGGCAACAGAGTGAGACTTCAACTGAAAATTAAAAAGTTAGCTGGGTGTGGTGGTGCATACCTGTGGCTCTAGCTATTTGGAAGGCTGAGGCCAAAGGATCAACTGAGGCAGCAGGTCAAGACTGTGTGGTGGCCGTGAAAGTGCCATCGCACTCCAGGCTGAGTAACAGAGTGAGACTGACTCCAAAAAAGGCGGGGTGGGGGCAGGATGTGACATCTTCCCTTTTTATTCCCCAGTCTTATTCACATGTATTGGGACTAATGACCATCACTCGAAATTTCTTGACAAAGAAATGAAAACCTCTGCCCCATGTTATGTTTCCAAACATCTCGGAAATGGCTGTTCTTCATATCACATGAGAAGACCGAGGATCTGTTTGTCATATCTACAATGGATAGTTGCAAAGACTTTCTCCTTGGCCTAACTTTTTTTTTTTTTTTGAGTTGGAGTCTCACTCTGCCACCCTGGCTGGAGTGCAGTGGCACGCTCAAGGCTACTGCAGCCTCAGCCTGCTGGGCTCAGGTGATCCTTCCTCCTCAGCCTTCCAAATAGCTGGAACTACAGGCACATGCCACCACGCTCGACTAATTTTTTTGATTTCTTGTAAAGATGAGGTCTCACCAAGTTGCCTGGGCTGATCTCGAACCCGTGGGCTCAGGCAATCCTCTCACCTCAGGCTCCAAAGGGCTGGGATTATGGGCGTGAGACACCGTGCCTGCCCGGCGTAACTTTAATCAGGCTTCTCTGAGCCCTCTGCTCAGTTAGACCTGAACTTGGGCCTTCCTCTTTTCAGCATCCTTGTCAAAAACCAGTTTGCGTGAAAATTCTGCTGTCGGTTCAGTGAAAGCCCTCCACCTTTGGTAAGTGACCACCCACTATATCTTATCCCCTGGCCTGCTTCAGCAAGCGTTCTCCTGAGGTGTCTGGCCAGAATCCTGTCACTCCTGGTGTTTCCTCTTCGCAATTTTCCTTCCACTGACACCCATCCTGTTCCTTGCCTGTCAGTCTCTTCCTGTGCTTGATGTGTTTGGAGTTGAGCCCAGTCTTTTTCAACCACTGCTGTGGTTTCTATGCCTATCACAATGGTGCCTCCATGAAAAAAGTCTGCCTTACTATCTTTAACAAGTGCCATAAGTAATTTTGTCCTTAACAATGGACACCTAGGTCGGGCGCAGTGGCTCATGCCTATAATTCCAGCACTTTGGGGGGCAGAGATGAGAGGATTACCTGAGTCCAGGGGTCCAAGACCAGCCTGGGCAACTTGATGAGACTACATCTCTACAATAAATAAAAAAAAAAATCAGCTGGGTGTGGTGACATATACCTGTAGCTCCAGTTACTTGGGAGGCTGAGACAGAAGCATCTCCTGAGTGCATTGAGGCTGCGGTGGCTGTGAGCGTGCCACCACACTCCAGCCTGGGCGACAGAGTGGGACTCTTACTCAAAACAAAAAAACAATGGACACATATAAGTTGCTACTTAGTTTATAATTAGTCTTAATTTTTCTGTCATTATTTTCAAACAGAATGCTAATTCCTTTGAGGTCCTTACTTCATTTTATTTATTCACTCAACAAGCATGTATCAAATAATGGTTACATGCCAGGCATACAAAGATCAAAAGATGTGGTCTTTGCCTTTGATTGGCTCATAGTTTAATATTAACATTAATTTGGCATAGTGGTTAAGAGAACAAGTCCGGAGTCAGATCGGAGAAGTTCAGTACAAGCTTTACTACTTACTTACTATCTGTATCACCTTGGACAAGTAGCCTAGACTCCCTGAAGTTCCAATTTCCTCACCCGAGTAAAGGGCATAATAATAGTGATTGTGGCATACACAAGGGGAGACCCAAAAAACTGGAATTGTCTTTTTGGAGGGCAAGCTCCTTGTGGTATACAGGCTTCCCTGCTAGGGGTAAGTGTCCTAGGAGCCCACTGGCATCAGTGTACCAGCTAGTGTTGCTGTGAGAGGCCGCATTCAGCTTCAGTGAATTTTTTTTGGAGATTCTTTCAAGGTGTTAGTTCATTTCATGATGGGTGATTTACGAGTGCACCTGCCCACACCGTGCTGAATGTTCCCCAGTTTTTAACCAAAACGACATGAACTTCATGCCCTATCCTCCTGATCTCATCCCAGACTTTGTGTTTCTTTGTTTCCTGCATGATAAAAGTCCTCAAAGGGAATCATTTTGCCACTGTGGAAGAGGTGAAATAAAAAATGGTAGAAGCACTAAAAGACATCAAAATTGATGAGTTCAAAAACTGTTTTGAGCAGTGGGAAAAGCCTCAATAGGTTTATTGTATCAAAAGTGTAAAAAGTCTTGATAGGTGTATTGCATCAGAGAGTACTTGAAATGTAACTGAAGTTTAAACATGTAAGAATAAATACACAATTTTTTATGAATAAATTCCAGTTTGGAGACATCCTCTCTTGTATATATATATGCAGCCTCCATTTGCATGGCACTGCAGGACCGTAAAAATGGCCAAGGAAGCTGAAACCTTGCAAAGTAATCTTTTTTTTTTTTTGGAGCCAGAATTTCACTCTGTCAACCAGGCTGGAGTGCAGTGGCATGCTCACGGCCACCACAGCCTCAAGCTGCTGGGCCCAGGTAACACTTTTCTGTTTCAGCCTTCTAAGTTCTAGAACTACAGGTGTTTGCAACCATGCCTAGCTAAGTTTTTGATTTATTGTAGAAATGAGGTCTCACCATGTGCTCGTGGGCTTAGGCAATCCTCTCACCTCTGCCTCCCGAAGTGCTGAGATTACAGGCATGAGCCACTGGGCCCAACTGCAAAGTTATCTTAATCCTCAGTGTGGAAAATTATGATTGTTCTGTTGCCTTTACAAATTTGCCCAAATATCAAAAATTCTGTCAGTTATTAATTATATAGGGACATGAATAAAAATTTAATTATCACTCATTAGCATATTATAATTTAAAACATTAAAACCATTGGGAATTAAAGGTTTTTATTTCTTTGTAAGAAACTTACCAAGAATGACTCAAATAGTGCCTGTCTTATTCTTCTAGAGGTATGACAAAGGGTGCATCTTTTCCATGCCCTGGAGAATTGTCATACCCTTTTTGTAATTTTGATCAGCTTCCAACATTTTATCTCTTGTGCTTTCAATATTATGAAATAGCCTCAAGAGTTTCTTTAATGTGAAGTTTTTGCTGGTGTCACTTCCTCTGAGACATCTCATCTTTTTTGCCGCAGCCACTTTATTCATTTATATAGAGAAGTTTGCTTTCACTAAGTTCCTTAGGCTATGTACCTAGAGCTTTGTAAATGATGCCATTGTCAATATTCACAGGGCCAACTCTTTCTTCTATAATTCCACTTGCGTTTGATTCAAATCCTGCAAAGTTATTTTCCATTGCGGTAAAAGTTTCCACCATCCTGCATGCATATCGCTTATTATTACTTTTTGCTGTGATGCTTGAATGTTTTTAGTTGTGTGTTTCGTGTCTCATTTCTTATGAAGCTCAGCTAAAGAAATCTCATGATCTCACATTTTAGCATCTATAGCTTGTCCGAAGTACCTCTAAAATAACAGATTTTAAAAGTTGAGAACTTCTTGGCCCATTTGATAGAGTACTGAAATTGTTTTTATAGGAAAAGCAAAATTCCCTGTCTTCATTCAAATAGTCAAGAGAATCAGTGTAACCTGGAACATTCTTCAACAATAATAATGCCTTAAAAAGTTAAATGTCCACTCCTATTCAACAGTGTGCCGGAAGTCCTGACAAGAGCAAGCAGGCAAAAGAAAGAAATGAAAGGCATTCAGATTGGCAAGGAGGAAGTCAAACTATCTCTGTTCACTGATGATATAATTGCCTATCTAGAAAACTCCTCCAAGACTCCTAGACCTGATAAATTTCAGTAAAGTTTTAAGATACAAAATTAACTTATAAAAATAGCATTTCAGCCAGGCTTGGTGGCTCAGCTTGTAATCCCGCACCTTGGGAGGCTGAGGTGAGTGGACTGCCTGAGCCCGTGGGTTCGTGACCCGCCTGGGCAACTTAGTGAGACCTCATTTCTACAATGAATCAAAAAATTAGCTGGGTGTGGTAGGACGCACCTACTGTAGTTCCAGCTACTTAGAAGGCTGAGGCGAAAGGATCGCTGAAGCCCAGCAGGTGGTGGCTGCGGTGGCCGGGAGTGGCCACTGTACTCCAGTGTGGGCGACAGAGTGAGACTCCAACTCAAAAAAAAAAAAAAAAATAGAAATAGCATTTCTATACAGTAGCGTTTAAACCAAGAACCAAATCAAGAGCAAAATTCCATTTAACACACACACACACACACACACACACACACACACACACAAATACCTTGGAATACATTTAACCAAGGAGGTGAAAGATTTCTATAAAGATAACTGTAAAACACCGATGAAAGAAACTGTACACTGGGTGCAGTGGCTCATTCCTGTAATTCCAGCACTTTGGGAGGTTGAGGCTAGAGGACTGCCCAAGCCCAGGGGTTTGAGACCAGCTTGGGCAACATGGAGAGACTTTGTCTCTACAATGAATTTTTTAAAAAATTAGCTGGGCATGGTGGCACACACCTGTAGTTCCAGCTACTTGGAAGGCTGAAGCAGAAGGACTGCCTGAGCCCAGCAAGTCAAGACTGTGGTGGCCATGAGCGTGCCACTGCACTTCAGCCTGGGTGACAGAGTGAAACCATGATTAAAAAAAAAACAAAACTGCAGAGGACACGAAAAAAATGGAAAAATATCCCATGCTTATGGATCAGAAAAATGAATATTGCTAAAATAGCTATACTGCCCCAAACAATCTACAGATTCAATGCAATCTCCCATCAAAGTACCAATATCACTTACACAGAACTAGGAAAAACAATCCTAGAGTTTACATGGAACCATAAAAGAGCTTGAATAGCCAAAGCAACCCCAAGTAAAAAGAACAAATGCAGAGTCATCACGTTGTTTGACTTTAAATTATACTACAAGGTTATGGTAACTAAAATAGCATGGTAGAGATACAATAGACAGATAGATCATTGGAACAGAATAGAGAACCCAGAAATGAAGCCACATGCCTACAATCAACTTATCTTCAACAAAGCTGGCAAAAACAAATGATAGGGAAAGGACACTCTATTCAATAAATAGTGCTGGGAAAACTGGCTAGCTATATGCAGAAGAATGAAACTTGATCCCTACCTCTCGCCATATATAAAACTTAAATCATGATAGGTTAAACACTTAAATGCAAGACCTGAAACTATAAAAATCCTAGAAGAGACATCTAGGAAAAACTCTTCTGGGCATGGTCCTAAGCAAATAATTTATGCCAAAGACCCCAAAAGCAATTGTGACAAAATCAAAAATAAACAAACTAAAAGGCTTCTGCACAGTAAAATAAATAATCAACAGAATGAAAAGAATATATATATATATATATATATATAGTTGCCAATTTTGCTTCAGTCAAAACTAATATCTAGAATCCACAAGGAATTCAAACAACTCAACATGAAAAAAACAATCCCATCAAAAAGTGGGAAAAGGACATGAATAGATACTTTGAAAACAAAAACGAAGACATACAACGCATGAAAAAATGCTCAGCATCACTAATCATCAGAGAAATGCAAATTAAAGCCACAGTGAGATATCATCTCATACAATCAGAGTAGCTATTACTAAAAAGTCAAAGAACAGATATTGATGTAGATGCAGAGAAAGATGAATGCTCATACACTGTTGATGAGATTGTAAACTAGTTCAAATTCTATGAAAAAACAATATAGAGATTTCTCAAAGAATTAAAAACAGAACTACCATTCAACTCAGCAATTCCACTACTGGATATCTACCCAAAGGAAAAGAAATTGTTATATAAAAAAAGATACCTGTACTCATATGTTCACTGTAGTACTATTCACAATAACAAATTGAATAAGTAAAGAAAATGTGATATATGTACACCATGGAATATTATGCAGCCATAAAGAGGATGAAATCATGTCCTTTGCAACAACATGGATGGTGCTGGAGATCACCCTCCTCAGCGAACTGACTCAGCAACAGAAAATCAAACACCACCTATTTTCACTTATACATGGGAACTACATGGTCATAAAGATGAAGATAAAGGGGACTGAGGTCGTTAAAAGTGGGGAGGTGAGCCCGTGGGTTTGAGACCCGCCTGGGCAGCGAGACCTCATCTCTACAATAAATCAAAAAATCAGCCGGGTGTGGTAGCGCGTGCCTGTAATTCCGGCTACTGGGAAGGCTGAGGCGGAAGGATCGCTGGAGCCCAACAGGTGGAGGCTGCAGGGGCCGGGAGCGGCCACTGCACTCCAGTCTGGGTGACAGAGTGAGACTCCAACTCAAAAAAAAAAAAAAAAAGGGAGGTGAAGACGGAGCTCAGGGTTTGGAAGTTACCTATCAGGTACAATTTTCACTATCTGGGGAATGGGTCACCTGAAGTTCAATCCCTAGCAGTACACAATATGTTTATGTAACAAGCATATACCCACTGAATCAAAAAAAAAAAAAAAAGTTAAATGCTATAGCTTTATCCCTGGAAGACAAAGAGGTAACACAACTACATGCTTTGCTGTCTGTGCCCGAGCTTAATAATAGACGAACAACAGCCAATCACCAGTGGACTTTGAAAGAAGTTATTTGACTGGTCACTAATCATGATGTTCATCTATTATCTTCATAATCATCAGGGGACTGAACAGCTAGCAGTGAAGTTTATAATTTATGTTACAATCACGGTTGCCAGTTAATATACTGTGACAATTGAATCATGTTGTTGGTGAACTAGTGTTACTGAACTAAACTGTTGTAGTTGAGTTTTGGGCATATCTGGACTGTGCAGTGAGGAGTGTGTGTGTGTGTGTGTGTGTGTGTGTGCGCGCGCACGTGTGTGTACATGCACATATACATAGCACATGACTAGGAGAGTCAAACAAGTGAGATCAGTTGCCACTCTCTCATGAGGTCTCCATAACTGCTTCCTACCCTGTTTCCACCACAGTTTTCTTTTTTTTTGAGTTGGAGTCTCACTCTGTCGCCCAGACTGGAGTGCAGCGGCCACTCCCAGCCACGGCAGCCTCGACCTGCCGGGCTCCGGCGATCCTTCCGCCTCAGCCTTCCAAGTAGCTGGAACTACAGGTGCACACTACCACGCCAGCTAATTTTTGATTTATTGTAGAGATGAGGTCTCGCCAAGTTGCCCAAACAGGTCTCGAACTCGTGGGCTCAGGCAGCCTACTCACCTCGGCCTCCCAAAGCGCTGGGATGACAGACTGAGCCACCGAGCCCGGCCCACCACAATTTTCATAGCTCCCCGGGAGACTCCCCTAAGCGCAGGCATCACTACCTCTAGACTCCTGCTGAGAGACCCAAGAGATTAAAAAAAACTCTAAGAGAACTATTACTATATGAATTCCTACCCCACGTTCACTGTATTCGTTTGCAGTGTTTGTACTTAGAATTTTGTTAAGTTTAATTTTTGTTTGTCTCATAAAATAACCGATTGCTTCCGCAACTGCTGCTAGCAGTATGTGGATGTCAAGTAATAAACCCCTCCCGGACATTCCTTTGCTTAGCCGGCCTGCTTGCTAAACCTAGCTTATCTGACATTCTACTCTGCTCATTTAGCAGCTTCCCCGTCAATCACAGGTAGCTGAGCGGACCAGACCAATCCCAAGTGCCCCCGTACCCATTAGGAGAAATTACCCTATCATGCAAAAACAAGTTTAAAGTTCTTTCCCCTCCCTCTGTAATGATGTATAAAAACTGCTTGCCATGCTGCATCGGGGCTCTCGTCCCTGAAGCTGCTGCTTCGGGCGTGAGCCCAGACTCGAGCCTGAACAAAGACCCTTGTGTGTTTGCATCAGGGCTGGCTCTTCGTTGGTCTCTCGGATTCTGAAATTTGGGTTTAACACTGCTCCATAATGCACTGTGCCTGGAGGTGAAGCCCAGCCCTTTCCAATACGACACAAGAAAACTGCCTCACACGAAGTATTCCTGAGTGGGGTGAACTGTCCTGGGGTTCCAGTGGTGTCAGGAAGGATGACTGAGGGGGGTGGGTGGAAATTCGCATGAAATATTAGGCCCCCGAGCTCTCGCAGGTGCTTTCAGCCACACCTCCTCTCCCAGGGCTTTCTCCTGCTCCAAGGTTTCTCAGGCTCTGCGGTTCCAACTTTGTACAGCTCAGGGGTTCCGTGCTTCCTCCTTCTGTGCTCCGCAGCACTCCCTGAAACTTCTCTCCGAACTTCGGGATTTTCTTAAAAGCAAATCAGCCCTTCAGAGCTCTTACTCGAGTCCTAAATTTGCACAGCTCATAGAATTCTGAAACAAAGGGAAGAGGGAAGAAAGGAATGGAGGGAGGAAAGTGGGGGGGAAGGGTTGAAAGAGAATGTGTGTATTTGAGGAGAAGTCACCCACCCTAGAAGGTCGTGGAGTTAGGGTTGCGGGGGGGGGGAGCGAAGCGGGACCGACATACAATTCCCAGTTAAATTTGAATTTCAGGCCGGGCTCGGCGGCTCAGCCTGTCATCCCGCGCCTTGGGAGGCTGAGGTGAGTGAATTCCCTGAGACTGCGGGTTCGAGACCCGCCTGGGCAACTTGGCGAGCCCTCATCTCTACAATAATTCAAAAAATTAGCCGGGCATGGTAGCGCGTGCCTGTAGTTCAAGCTACTTGGAAGACTGAGACAGAAGGATCGCCGGAGCCCAGCAGGTCGAGGCTGCAGTGGCCATGAGCATGCTACTACACTACAGCCTGGGCGACAGAGTGAGACTCCAACACACACACACACACACACACACACACACACACACACACACACAACGAAAAAAAGAAATCTTTTTTTTTTTTTTTTTTTTGGGTTGGAGTCTCGCTCTGTTGCCCAGACTGGAGGGCAGGGGCCGCTCCCGGCCACCGCAGCCTCGACCTGCGGGGCTCCACGATCCCTCCGCCTCCGCCTTCCGAGTAGCCGGAATGACAGGCACGCGCTACCACACCCGGCTAATTTTTTGATTTATTGTAGAGATGAGGTCTCGCCAAGTTGCCCAGGCGGGTCTCGAACCCGCGGGCTCAGGCAGTCCACTCACCTCAGCCTCCCAAGGCGCGGGATGACAGGCTGAGCCACCGTGCCAGGCTGGTCCACGTTTTTAATCCCAGCACTTTGGGAGGCAGAAGTGGGAAGATCGCTTGAGCCCAAGAGTTCAAGACTAGCCCGGGCAACATAACGAGATCTTGTCTCTACAAAAATGTCAAAAAAATTAGGTGGGTGTGGTGGCATGTGACTGCAGTCCCAGATACTCGGGAGGCTGGGGTGGAAGGGTTACCTCAGCTTAGGTCAAGGCTACAGCGTGCTGTGATCGTGCCACTGCACCCCAGCCTGGACACCAGAGAGAGACCCTGACTCAAAAAATAATAGCAATAAATAAATATCATAAGGTGTCTGAGTTACATATTTCCCTTTCTCTGTCTCCTTCTTCCTCCAGACACGACTGCTTGCACGTAGTTATTTCAGTAGACGGTAATCACTAATAATTGACTATCTGCAGATCCTAACCCTGGAGACTGTCCGCAAGATTAACGATCAATAAGCCTGGGGCAGTGGCTCTTGCCTGTTGTCCTAACACTTTGGGAGGCTGAGGCAAGCAGATCACTTGAGGCCAGGACTCTGAAGGTGCAGTGAGCTATGATCACGCCACTGCACTCCAGACTGGATGACAGAGCACGGCCCTGCCTCAAAAACAGCAGTACTCTTTAGCCCTTCTAGGATCCTCAGGGCATGCAGACCTCCTTGAAGGCATCCGGAAGGTTGATAAGCCGGTAAGCGGGCAGTTTTGATTGCCGGGGATCTCACCCCTGCACACCTACCTCGTTCACTCACAAAAGCCCCTGGTTGTGTTCCAAAGGCAGGTGAGATTTGAGAGGCAGCCTTTGCTGCCCTCACACTTCAGCCAAATTGGATCAACCTCCCTGTGCTCCTAAGTGCTGATGTGTCAGTGTGTGGCTCTGTGCAGACGGTACTCGAACCTAAATTTTGGGGGTCTCCGACGCACAGACGCCAGGCCCAGACGGGCCGCCCTGACTCAGCATCCACCTCCTGGCACCAGCTCTGCTTCCCCCGGCTGCAGCGTGACCTCATCGGTTCCCTGCACTTTGGTCAGTTTTGGCAGACGGTGCCTCTTGAGTCAGGACCGATTCTGAGACTCCGCGAAATAAAATCCCAGGAGGTGCCCAGCTCTCCAGAAGGCCAGACCTTCTCTTCTCCCTCTTGCCATAACCATCATGCACGTTTACCATAAATATCTCTAGAGGAAGGAATGACATCAGACAAGGGATCCTCAAAGGAGTCAGTCGTGTCAGGTGTCCTCCTCCTCTGGAAAGAGGTCAGCTGTGGAAAGAGAGGCTCCCAAAGCTCTGACACCTGGGGATCTCAAGTTCATGGGTGCATTTTAGAGACGGAATGCATATACATCAGCTCAAATTGACTTGGCTCCAAGAAGGAACTTTACATCCTTGGTTCCGAGCCAGGCAGCCTGAGAATGTTAAAGAAGCCAGACTTCCCCACTGCCAGACTCCTCTCAGTGCTTTTCCTTGAGTGTTTGGAGAGTGTAAAGATGAGTTTAGACTCTGTTTAGATTAGTGAACTTTCAAATAACTATTTTATGCCAAGACACTTGAAAAAATTAACAATGCATTGCTCAAAGTACTTAACTGACAGATCACCTCTGCTGGGAAGTACATTTTATTTTCTTAACTTGTTCAAAGGCTGACTTTGGTTGGTTAAAGAAGCAGTTTCCAGTGAGATATGCAAGATTACGTTGAAAGAAAGGCTCACAATTTGCACATCTTTGAACGCAACTACTGAGGTATGTGCCAGACAGTCACGATTAGAGTCTGAGGCACAAATATTGCCAGGCCAAGATAACAGGCTTTGATTGTAGTGTGAATGTGGGGGCTGCAACAGAAATAACCCCAAAAGCTAAAAGGGGAGACATTTTCTGATTAAAGACATTCATGCTCATGGTTTTGAGGTCACTGGACTAAAAAAATACAGTCTTATTTTTCTGTGATACCCACTAGCTTGACACAATGATTTAACAATGGAAATACAGGAAATGAAACAAAAATTATTTTCCTGCATAAGTACTAAAATGGAAGGTTTTCTTCTTTCCTTAAATTTTATTATAGAGATGTGGGGTACAAATAAGAATTAGCTACACAAGTAGGCTGCATGTTTTAACACCTTACTTTTGGAAAGCTAATTTTTAGCCAGGCACGGTGGATCATGCCTGTAATTCCAGCACTTTGGGAGGCGGAGGCAAGAGGATTGCCTGAGCTCAGGGGTTTGAGACCAGGCTGAGCAACTTGGAGAGATGTCACCTCTACAATAAATTTAAAAATTGCTGGGCTCGGTGGCTCAGCCTGTCATCCCACGCCTTTGGGAGGCTGAGGTGAGTGGATTGCCTGAGTCCGCGGGTTCGAGACCCGCCTGGGCAACTTGGCAAGACCTCATCTCTACAATAAATCAAAAATGAGCCAGGCGTGGTAGCGCGCGCCTGTAGTTCCAGCTACTCGGAAGGCTGAGGCGGAAGGATCGCTGGAGCCCAGCGGGTCGAGGCTGCGGTGGCCGGGAGCGGCTGCTGCACTCCAGTCTGGGCGACGGAGTGAGACACCAACTCAAAAAATAAAATAAAAAATAAAAATAAAATAAAATAAATTTAAAATTTAGCCGGGAGTGGTGGCACACGCCTGTCGTTCCAGCTACTTAGAAGACGAAGTGGAAGGAATGCCTGAGCCCTGGAGGTCGAGGCTGCGGTGGCTGTGATGACAGAGTGAGACTGACTCAAAAAAAAAAAGTTGGGAGATGGTCATCAAAACTGGTGACCAGGCTGGGTACAGTGACTCACACCTGTAATCCCAGCACTGTGAGAGGCCAAGGTAGGAGAATTGCTTGAGCCCAGGCGTTCAAGACCAGCATAGGCAGCAGAGCAAGATCTCCTCTCTTACAAAAACAGCAACAACAAAGCAAAAGGCAGCAACAACAAATGTGTGCCCAGATGCCTGCAGCACTCCACCCTTAGCTCACGGTTCGCTTAATCATCACTGCAAAATTATATAAAGATTCTTGTCAAAGGTAAGCATGTGTCCTTTCTCACGCTCTCTCTCCTTCAGTTTTTGAGTCAGAATCTCGCTGTGTCACCCGGGCTGGAGTGGCATGGATCACGGCTCAACAGAGCCTCAACCTCCAGGACTCTGGTGATCCTTCCGCCTCACCCTCCCAAGTAGCTGGAACGACAGGCCGGTGCCACCACTCCCGGCTAATTTTCTGGTGTTTTGCAGAGACCAGCTCTTACTGTGCTGCCTAGGCTGGTATCGAACTGGGCCTCGCTTAGTGATCTGTGTACATAATCCTCCTAGGGTGCTCTTCACATATATGAAACGTGTGGAGAGATAGTCTGCCTTGGTGATGAGAGTAACTCAAATGAGCATCCATTTGCCAGGTGTGAGCAGTGTCCTTTTGATGCAGTGACAGCCCCTGGGTCCACGCAGTAGACACTATTGGAATAAGAGAGCTTTTGAGCTTAAACAGGAAACACCAGAGAGGCTGAGAACTGGCAGGAACTCAGGACCTGTGGGACGCACGCAGGGGTTCGAGACCAGGCTGAGCAACTTGGAAATTCGGTGAGAAATCTGAGCCCAGCAGACGAGAGTGTGAATCCTATCCCGCTACTCACAAGTCTGGGACCTCACAAGACTGATTTAACTTGAGTGAGCCTGGGTTTTTTCATCTGGGAAATGGAGAGGATCATACCTTCTTGCAGGGTTGAGTGATTTCAGGTGGATAAGCCTTTGGCACGATGCCTGGCACATAGCAGGCTCGTGGTACTCTGCATAGCACCCAAGTCGCCTCTCACAGGGTGGCCCTACCTCTCAAACACTACGCACCTTTTGATGGCTTCTAGCTACGGAGAAGACTGGGAGAGGCATATTTTACACCTGGTATTTACATGCCACGTTCTGCGGCAAACTCTCAAATTCTGTGGACAGAGCAGAAGCATCATCACGTATCAGCCTTTGCACAGGACCAGAAGCTGGGAGGTTTCCAAGGAAGCGAATGCAAGTAGGAAAATCAGGAACTGGCCACGAGGCTCCGGGTGCTGGGAAGGCGCCCTGCCCTGCCCTGCCCTGCCCTCGCCTGGCCCGCCACTGCCCTCTGCTGGCGGCCGGGATCATCGCCACCACTGCCACGCCCCGGGGCAGGCGACTCCCAGAGCTGCTCACAAAGGTTGAAGATGCCAAGATGCGGGCAAAGGCAGGGTGGGCCGGCGGGGCCGCACGCCCCCAGGGGCAGCCGCTCATGCGACCCCCAGTCCTGCGGAAAGAGGAGCCGCAGCCTTGTCTGGATGGGCCTAGCTTGAAGTCTCAGGCTTTCCACGTCCGAATTCTGCCACTCCACTCCAAACTCATCCTCTTTTCTTCTTTCTTAAAGGATTTTTGCTTATTGTGTGGGGTTTTGTTGTCCCTCAACCCAGCCCTTTCTTGCCTCTTCTTCTTCTCCTTTTTCTTTTGGCTAAAGTCAATCATTATTTTAACCACAATTCTGCAACGATCATAGCCGTGGACACAACGTCTAACACCCTTTAGTCCTTCTAGGTGCAGATACTGCCTCGCCTTGGGAAGTTCCTCCTCCATCCTTCACAGGCCATTCAGGAGCTTCTGTGACCCACACTCTCTGGCTATGGGAGAGGTCAAAAGGTGGGGGGACAGAGGGTGGGCATCTACCCCTGCCACAGTGACAACAGCTCCAAGGTCCGGGTTGGACAGGCAGACTCCTCATGCCGGAAGAATCCGCTGTTCTTGGTGGCTGAGCTGGGAAGCACTGTCCCCGGGGTAAATACAGGCTCCCAGGAAAGATACTGAGCCTGCAGGAGGGGCGAGGTGGGCGACAGGAAGGGGCGGCAGAGCCGGGAAGTGAGGGAAGCCCTGAGTTCTGCCCCTCCAACTCGCCTTCACCTGTGCCGGTTTGCAGGGGCCTCCTGCCTTCTCGCTCCTGAGGAAGCAGGCCTTGGATTTCTGTGCTTGCTTTCTTGGCCTTTTCCTGGGTTCCTCGGTTGGCAGTCAACCCCATGCCTGCAGCAGTCACCTTTCTGCCATCCTGCCCTCTTGCCCCTGAGCTCACAGCGCCTGGGCCGGGCCCTGGCCGTGGGGGCTGCGGAGCACCAGGGCTTAGCCTACCAGTTCTGCTGTTTCCTCCAAAGCCTACTCACCGGTGGCAAATCTCACAGGATAACTTGTGCAGAAAGTGTTCACTGCCAAAGTTTACCTCTCCTGAAGAGCTTAGATACAGTTTCAAAAGTCTCTGTTGTGGAAATGTTCAAGTGTACAAAAACAGTGCAACAACAACCAAGAGTGCCCTGCCTGGCTTCCTGTGTCTTCCTCTCCACGCTGTAATATTTCTACAGCAAATCTCAGACATCCTGTCTTGAGTCATAAATACTTCTCTGCCTGTCTTTAGTACTGAAGGACTTTAAAGAAAAAAACCGCACTGTTGTTATCATACCCGACCACATGGACAATAGCTCTAATACCCGGTCCTAATGTCATCTAATACCCAATCCATGTTCAGTTTCCCCTAGTTATCTTAAAAATATCTCTATGAGGCCAGGCTCATGCCTGTAATCCCAGCACTTTGGGAGGCCAAGGCAGGAGAACTGCTTGAGCCCAGGAGTTTGAGACCAGTCCAGGCAACAGAGTGAGACCTGTCTCTACAACAAACTAAAAAAATTACTTGGACATTGAAAGGTACCTATAGAAACCTAGAAGAAACTTTGCTTATTCTTTAGTCTTTTTGCCTCAGTGTAACCATTAGAAAGCCTTCCGACATTCTACTGCAGGACAAACAACAGCCTACCCCATCCCTCTTGGCAAATCTCCTTCAGATACAAGATCAGGACAGCCCAACCAGTCATGGTTTAGCACAATAATCTCTAGTAAACTTTTGATTCCTTGTCAAGGCCAAAGTCAGAAGAGTTTGTGAGTTGCAAATGTCTAACAAGTCTCTTGCGGGAATCCTCCACCCCCGAGGGTTAACCTAATCGGCCCCCTGTGAACGATGTGACACTGATAAGCCCCACCATAGCAGCAGTCATGTGACCAACCCACCCATCTGCCTGCTGTCCATCACCTGACATCATCAGTGCCTGCGCTTGTCTGCCCCTTTGTGATGGCGTGGAAGCAGACCACCACCCAATCACCCAGTGGTCTTTCCCCATCAAGGGGACTCAACCACAAGCAACCAGGGGCCACTGCCTTGCTAGAGTCTGGTGTGGCCGTGTGCTCTTTGAGCCGTGGCTGTCGCCACGCTTCCTGGCTTTGGTCCCCCTCCCCCACCTTGGGAAGGTGAATCTTCTCTCTTCTTTCTCTTTCTCTCTCTGATTTACTTTTAAGTAAACTCTTCCTTCTTAACATTTTTGTGTGTTGCAATTCTTTGCATCGACTTGGATCTCTGGGTTCCCAGCGCGACACCTCCAGCTGGCCGGCCCTGGGGGTGCTGTGTCTCCCCGGCGCCTCTCACCTCCCCATTTTCCCTCACCCCGTCCCGCCGTACCCTAACAGACACGGTAGCACACACCTGTAGTCCCAACTACTCCAGAGGCTGAAGCGGAAGGATCACCTAAGCCCAGGAGTTGGAGGCTGTGATCATGTCACTACATTCCTGAAAGGAGGGACGCCGAGAAACTCCGAACAAACTTAGTTCACATTTTGCCTCAGCGTAACCATTTTTGCTTAAGACTGACACACTTCGAATCCAGCACAGGTTAGACATCGATAGATACATTTCCAATCGGCAGGTTTTAGGAAGCGTTCGGACATTTTACCACTGGCAGCCTACCCCACCCCCTAGGCAAATCTCCATCAGATGCAAGACACGGAAAGCCCAACCATTCGATTCATGGTTTAGCGCAATCATCCCTAAGAAACTTTCAGGTTCCTTGTTGTAGGTGGAAGGTCAAAGATGGCCCCTTGGCTGGTCGAAGTCATAGAAATGATAATAAGACCACCTTTTAGTCAAGGAACTTGTGAATTGAAAATGCCTGACAGGTCTCTGCAGGAAAAACTCCTCCAGGCCCAAACCCCTCAAGTTGACCTAATCGACCTTTCATGCCTTACATGGCACAGACAGGACTCCCCCCATCTGCCTGCTGTCCACCACCTGACATCAGTGCCCGCACTCCCCTGCCCCTTCGTGATGACGTGAAGCAGACCACTACCCTATCACCTTAACAACCTTCCCCCATCAAAGGGAAAGATTAAAAGGACTCAGCCACGGGTAGCCATTGGCCATTGCCTCACTAAGTTATGGTGTGGCCATGTGCTCTTTGAGCTACGGCCAGGCCATGTTTTCTTTTTTTTTTTTTTAGTTGGAGTCTCACTGTGTCACCCAGACTGGAGTGCAGTGGCTACTCCCGGCCACCACGGCCTCGACCTGCTGGACTCCGGCGATCCTTCCGCCTCAGCCTTCCGAGTAGCTGGAACGACAGGCACCCGCTACCACGCCCGGCGACTTTTTGATTTATTGTAGAGATGAGGTCTCGCCAAGTTGCCCAGGCGGGTCTCGAACCCGCCGGCTCAGGCAATCCACTGACCTCAGCCTCCCAAAGGCGCGGGATTACAGGCTGAAGCCATGTTTTCTTAAGCTTTGGCCCCACCCTCCTTTGGGGAGGTGAATCTCCTCTTTCTCCTCTCTCTGCAATTTACTTTCTAAATAAACTATATTTTCTCATCTAACGTCTGTGCAATTCTTTGCATCTTTCATGCGGCATCAGATCGCACACGAGACACCCACACTCCTGATGTGTCTGACCTAACAATCCAGAGGCCTTACTGGGAGTGTGACCCTAACAATTCCAGCCTGGGCAATGGCACGAGACCTCGACGCCAAAAAAATAATCTCTATCCAATTGGTTTCTTTGCATCAGCATTCAAACAAAATCCATACACTATATTTGGTTATGCTTCGGAAGTCTACTTTAACCCATAATGGTTCTCTTTCACTGTTTATTCATTAATTATTCTCCATTTATTTACTAAAGGAACTGGGTCATTTGTCTTGAAAAGTCCCCACATTCTGGATTAGATTCATTCTATTCTATTACTATGTTCGATAATCTCTTGTATTTCTTGCAAAGTACGAGCTCCATCTAAAGGTCTGATTCCAGCTGGGCTCGGTGGCTCAGCCTGTGGTCCCGCACCTTGGGAGGCTGAGGTGAGTGGATTGCCTGAGCCCGCGGGTTCGAGACCCATCCGGGCAACTTGGTGAGACCTCATCTCTACAATACATCAAAAAACTAGCTGGCCGTGGTAGCGCGCGCCTGTAGTTCCAGCCACTCGGAAGGCTGAGGCGGAAGGATCGCCGGAGCCCCGCAGGTCGAGGCTGCGGGGGCCGGGAGCGGCCGCTGCACTCCGGTCTGGGCGACCGAGGGAGACTCCGACTCAAAAAAAATAATAATAAAGGTTTGGTTCCATCCAGGTTAGTTTTTTTTTAGGCAAGACGTCATTGTACCCTTGCTCTTGGGTCACGTCATGGGGCTCAGGACATCTGGTAAGACTGACTGGCGGTTCAGACAGTGTGAACCTCCTGCGTCTGCTCTAAGGCCCACCCACCTTCATCCAATGACCACTGATGAGCACCACCTACATCCGTTTCTTATTTTGTTTCGAGTCAGAGTCTCACCTGTCACCCAGGCTGCGTGCAGTGGCATGCTCACAACCACCACTCGACCTGCTGGGCTCAGGCAATCCCTCCACCTCAGCCTTCCAAGTAGCTGGAACTACAGGCGTGCACCCCCACGCCCAGTTCATTTTTTGATTTATAGTAGAGATGAGGTCTCGCCAAGTGGCAGGCTGGTTTCAAACCTGTGGACTCAGGCAGTCCTCTCACATAGGCCTCCCAAAGTGCTGGGATTATAGGCATGAGCCACCGCACCCAGCCCATACATTGTGTTTGGTAGTCACAAAATCTCTCCTTTCCCAGGTGAAACTCTGGAAAGTGTCAAGTTTTATTTGGGATTTCTCTTTGGCCAGTATGTCCCCCACACTGAAGTGAGAGGGTGTATTAGTTATCTGCTCTGTGTAACAGGCAGCCTCACATCATAAATGGCTTAAGACAAAAAAAATCATGTATTCAGCTCACAAACCTGGTAAACACAGGGTTTGGGAGGGAAAGCTCCTTTCTGCTACGTGTGGCACCAGTAGGAACAGCACAAAGGCCAGGGGTGACCTGGTACCTGAGGCCGGAACTATCAGTGCTCAATGACAACTGCTGGGTGGTACCTCAGCATGGCCTCAGCAGCTGCCCTATCAGCATCTCTCCATGTAGGTCCATGGTTTCCCCCTAGCATGGAGACCATGCTCCAGGAATGAGTCACCCAACAGGGCAGGTAGGAATACTTGGAAGCTTTATGACCTACATCCAAAAGTCACATAGCATCACTTCTACTGTAACTAGCTGTCACAAAGGTCCATTCAGGTTCCAAAAGAAAGGACACCACTTGATGGGAGCATGCAATGACACATTGTAAACAGAGCACATAAAATAAGATTATCAGAAGGCCAGGTGTAGTGGCTCATGCCTATAATCCCAGCATTTTGGGAGACCAAGGTGAGAGGATTACCTGAGCTCATAGCTTCAAAGCTAGCCCGGGCAACTTGGCAGAGACCTCATCTCTACAGTAAATTAAAAAATTAGTCTGGCATGGTGGCACGTGCCTGTAGTTCCAGCTATTTGAAAGGCTGAGGCAGAAGGATCACCAGGTAGAGGCTACGATGGCTGTGACCATGCCACTGCACTCCAGCCTGAGCGACAGAGTGAGACTCCAACTCAAAAAAAAAAAAAAATTATCACAGATTACTGTGCACACCTGTATGGAAGCAAACTTGAAAACCTAATGAAATGGAGGATGTTCTGACATCACACAATCTCCCAAGGCTGAAACAGGAAGAAATTGATGGCCTAATAGACCAATAACTACACAGAAAATGGACTCCATCATAAGAAAACTACCTTCAAAAAAAAAAGAAAGGCCTGGACCAGATGGGTTTCCAGTAGGATTCTACAAAGCATACAAGAAGGAGCTGATACTGATCCTATTGTAAGTATTCCACGCAATCAAGAAAGTCGGAACTCTCCTCAAATCACTTTATGACACTAACATCACACTGATTCCCAAACCAGGTAAAGATCCAACAAAGAAAGAGAACTACAGGTCAATATCCCTGATGAACACAGACGCAAAAATTTTCAACAATATTCTAACAGATCGGATCCAACAATACATCTCAAAAATCATCCACCATGAGCCAGGCTCGGTAGCTCTGCCTGTAATCCCGTGCTTTGGGAGGCTGAGGTGAGTGGATTGCCTGAGCCCGCAGGTTCGAGACCCGCCTGGACAACTTGGCGAGACCTCATCTCTACATAAATAAAAAATTAGCCGGGTGTGGTAGCGCACGCCTGTAGTTCCAGCTACTTGGAAGGCTGAGGTGGAAGGATCACAGGAGCCCAGCAGGTCGAGGTTGCAGTGGCCGGGAGCGGCCACTGCACTCCAGTCTGGGTGACAGAGTGAGACTCCAACTCAAAAAAAAACCAAAAAAACAAAAAAAAAATCATCCGCCATGACCAAGTAGCCTTCATTCCTGGAATGCAGGGCTGGTTCAACATCTGCAAGACCATAAATGTAATTCAATACGTCAACAGAAGTAAAAACAAGAACCACATGATTATATCATTAGACGCAGGAAAAGCTTTTGATAAAATCTAGCATCCCTTCTTGATAAACACTCTCAAACACCTAGACATAACGGGAACATACCTCAAAATACCAAGAGCCACCTCTGATAAACCCACAGCCAACATATTGCTACCGAAATTGGAAGATTTCACCCGAACACTGGAAAATACAAGCCTGCCCACTCTTACCCTTCCTGTTCAACAGTGTTGGAAGTCCTAGCCAGAGCAATCAGACAAGAGAAGGAAATTAGGCGTATGCAAACAGGACAAGAGGAAGTTAAGTCATCTCTCTTTGCTGATGATATGATCCTATACCTTGAAAACCCAAAAGAATCTGTCAGAAACCTCCTTGCACTGATAAAGGACTTTGTCAAGTCTCAGGGTACAAAATCAACATGTGACAGTCACATTTTTATACACCAACAACAAACAGGCAGAGAACCAAATAAAAAGCACAATCCCATTCACAATAGGCGCACACAAAAATGAAATACCTTAGCATATTCCTAACCAGAGAAGTGAAAGACTTTACAATGAAACTACAAAACGCTGCTCAAAGAAATCAAAGACACAAACAAATGGGAAAATATTCCATGCTCATCGTTTGGAAGAACCGAAGTCGTTAAGACGTCCATCCTACCCAAGGCAATCTGCAGATTCAACACAATACCCATTAAATTGCCAACATCATTCTTCTCAGACCTGGAAATGACAATACAGAAATTCATATGGAAACATAAACGACCATGAATCGCCAAAACAATCCTCAGCAAAAGAAACAAAGCGGGAGGTATCACACTTCTGGACTTTAAACTTTATGATAAAGCTACAATAATCAAAACAGCCTGGTATTGGTACAAGAACAGGCATATAAGCCAATGGACCAAGACAGAGATTCCAGAAGCAAAACCTCACTCAATTTCTCAACCAATTCATCTTCAACAAAGCCTCCACCAACAACCACTGGCGAAAGAAGAACCTATTCAGTAAATGGTGCTGGGAAAACATGCAGAAGAATGAAACAGGACCCCTACCTATCACCATACACAAAAATCAACTCTAAATGGATCAAAGACCTAAACACAAAACCTCACACTATAAGAATCTTAGAAAACTCAGGAGACACACTTATAGAAATTGGAATAGGCAATCAATTTCTGATCAAAACCCCAAAAGCCTATGCCATTCGAGATAAGATTGACAAGTGAGACTTCATCAAACTGAAAAACTTCTGCCAAACAAATATTTGCCAACTGAGTATCTGACAAAGACCTAACATTCCGGATCTATAAGGAACTCAAACGTACCCAAAGGAAAAAATAACAAACAGTCCTATTAAAAAGTGGGCAAAATATATGAATAGACACTCTCAAAAGAAGACATACAAGCAGCCAACAGATACATGAGAAAATGCTCAGCCTCACCATTGTCAAATAAATGCAAATCAAACCGCAATGAGACTGGCACTGTGGCTCAGCCTGCAATCCCAGCACTTTGGGAGACAGAGGCGAGAGGATTGCCTGAGCCGGGGGGTTCGAGACCAGCCCAGGGAATTTGGTGAGACCTCGTCTCTACAATAAATTACCAAAAAAAGTTGCCCGGCGTGGTGGCATGCATCTGTAGTTTCAGCTACTTGGAAGACTGAGGTGGAAGGATCGCCTGAGCCTAGCAGGTTGAAGCTGTGGTGGCCGTGAGCATGCCGCTGCACTCCAGCCTGCGTGACAAGGGTGGGACTCCAACTCAAAAAACACACTTGAGATACTATTGGCAGGAGTGTAAACTAGTACAGCCTCTATGGATAACAGTGTGGCGATTCCTAAAAGATCTAAAAATTGACCTTCCATACGACCCAGCCATCCCCGTTCCAGGAATATACTGAGGGACTCAAATCATTATACAAAAAGATACCTGCTCATACATGCTCATTGCAGCACTACTCACAATAGCAAAAACATGGAACCAACTGTGCTGCCCATTGAAAGTAGACTAGATAAAAAAAAAGTCATACATATACATGATAGAATATTAAGCAGCCATAAAAAAGGACGAAATTATGAACCTCACAGCAACTTGGGTGGATTTAGAGTCAATCATACTCAGCGATATATCACAGAAACACAGAACTGAGTACCACATGTTCACACTCATAAGTGGACCCTGAATGTTTATCTTAATGCTATATAAAAGTGATTGGCAGTAGTGGATCACTGCAGGGGGAGGGTGCCCATAACATTAGTAAGGGTACCTAGTCCCAAACCAGGCAAATGAGGAGCAGTGGAAGGCCTCAGCTTCACCTGTACAGTGACCACTTACATACCTCACATCTTTAAAATAAGAAATTTAAAAAGAGGCAATAAAGAAGTAGATTTAGAGCCGGGCTCGGTGGCTCAGCCTGTAATCCCGCGCCTTTAGGAGGCTGAAGTGAGTGGATTGCCTGGGCCCACGGATTCGAGACCCGCCTGGGCAGGCGAGACCTCATCTCTACAATAAATCAAAAAAAATTAGCCGGGCGTGGTAGCGCGCGCCTGTAGTTACAGCTACTTGGAAGGCTGAGGCGGAAGGATGGCCAGAGCCCAGCAGGTCGAGGCTGAGGTGGCTGGGAGTGGCCACTGCACTCCAGTCTGGGGGACACAGTGAGACTCCAACTCAAAAAAAAAAGAAGATTTAGAATACACACACACACACACACACACACACACACACACACACACACACACACACACATATATATACACATATATTTAAAGGCCAGGCTTGGTGACTCACGCCTTTAATCCCAGCACTTTAGGAGGCTGAGGTGAGAGGACTGCCTGAGCCCACGGGTTCAAGACTAGCCTGGGCAATGGTGAGATCTCGTCTCTACAATAAATCAAGAAAAATTACCTGGGTGTGGTGGCATGCACCTGTAGTTCCAGTTACTTGGAAGGCTGAGGCAGAAGGATCACCTGAGCCCAGCGGTTGAGGCTGTGGTGACTGTGAGCGTGCCACTGCCCTGCAGCCTGGGCAACAGAGTGAGACTCTGACTCAAAAAAAAAAAAAAAAAAAAGAGCTGGGCTCGGTGGCTCAGCCTGTAATCCCGCGCCTTTGGGAGGCTGAGGTGAGTGGATTGCCTGAGCCCGCGGGTTCGAGACCCGCCTGGGCAGCGAGACCTCATCTCTACAATAAATCAAAAAATCAGCCAGGCGTGGTAGCATGCGCCCGTAATTCTGGCTACTTGGAAGGCTGAGGCGGAAGGATCGCTGGAGCCCAGCAGGTCGAGGCTGCAGTGGCCGCTCCCGGTCTGGGCGACAGAGTGAGACTCCAACTCAAAAAAAAAAAAAAAGAATTGGATATGTTGTGGCAGATGTCTTTGGAAACACAATCTGCTGCCACGAGAAAATAAAAGCAAGTCATTAAGGGGAGGTGTCATCAGCCAGACACGTAGCAATTGACACACATTCATCACAGCTTTGTCTAAGCTGCTTGAGAAAGAAGAATATTCCGAGATTGTGGTTGTACTTGACCTTTGCTTCTCGCCTTGGAAGGATAGATACATTGATGTAGTTGGTTAGCTAAAGATTTGTATATTCAAGCCAGGCGTCGTGGCTCATGCCTGTAATCCCAGTACTTTGGGAGATGGATGCAAGGACTGCCTGAGTCCAGGCGTTTGACACCAGCTTGGGCAACTTGGCAAGTCATCTTTACTATAAATAAAAAATTAGCCGGTTGTGGTGACTGTGCCTGTAGTTCCAGCTACTTGGAAGGCTGAGGCAGGATAGCCTGAGCCCAGCAAGCAGAGGCTACAGCGGCTGTGAGTGTGCCACTGCACTCTAGTCTGGGCGAGAGTGAGATTCCAACTCAAAAAAGAAAAAGGAAAAAAAAAAAGAAATTAGAATAAATTATGCAGAAGGGGCAAGACCCGAAGAGCAGGCTGGACTGAACAGTGAAAGAGGAAGTTCTCAGAAGAGGCCCCAAGCTCTTTTTCTGAAATGAGATAGGGTATCAAGCAGCCAACCAATCAGTGACAAAATAATAGATAAGTAGCCGGGCTTGGTGGCTCAGCCTGTAATCCCGTGTCTTGGGAGGCTGAGGTGAGTGGATTGCCTGAGTCCACCAGTTCGAGACCTGCCAGGCAACTTGGCGAGACCTCATCTCTACAATAAATCAGAAATTAGCGGGGCATGGTAGTGCGCGCCTGTAGTTCTGGCAACTTGGAAGGCTGAGGCAGAAGGATCGCCAGAGCCCAGCACGTCGAGGCTGCGGTGGCCGGGAGTGGCCACTGCACTCCAGTCTGGGCGACAGAGTGAGACTCCAACTCAAAAAAAAAATAATAATAATAGATAAGCTTTTGATGCTTTAATCCTATGCAAAGCTGATGAAATATACAAGATGGCATGTGCTATCTAGCAATATTCAATATTCAAATGATAACTCAATGATAACCATTGAACAGAAACTGACTCTGTGATGAGACTTCCAGAATGACCTCATCACATCCTCACATTAATATTGTACCTATGGCTGAATGGAGGCTCAGGCAGGTGACCTAAGCTCTCCAAGTGTCCCCTGCCATTAAGTCAAAGCCAGAAATAGAACCAATCTACATTTAATGGGTACCCCAAAGGTAACTTGAAGCATCATTTTTAAATCCAACCTACGTACTTGAGTTTAACTGCTCGTGCATGTTCTGAGACATTGAACCACTGAGCAAGGCGTCCACGCGCACAGGCCTTGACGTCAGCAGGAGCCCGCATGGGACCTCAGTTCCACTAATGACTTGGGGGACTCTCAGCCTGCTTGCTGTCTTTTGTTTTCACCCTGCAAAAACTGTGAGACAGAAATCATCGTTTCTGTGCACCAAGTTTGAAAATACTCAGACGACAATATCAGTGAACAACGGGCACTTAGCCAAGGTTCCTGATAACTCGCTGGGTGTGGCACTGACGTGCATGCCACCCCACCACCATTCCCCACTGGGTACAGTGTCCTAGTCCTTCTTCTCTGTCCCCAGGAGGGAGTGGCGGCTCTTGATGCCTGCCCTCCAGGTCTGCCCCATGGTCTGAGCACATGGGGACCCACCTTCCAACCAATGCTCAGAGCCGTGGGGTCTTGGCCTTTCATGAGGCAGCCGAGGGAGCACGATGCTGTCCCTCTGCCAGAATAACGCCCCAACCTGAGACCCTGTCACGTCACCGTCTCCCGGCCCACATGACACCTGGCTCTTATTTGTATTTAAAAAGGGTGGGCTGGCTCAGTGGCTCAGCCTGTAATCCTGTGCCTTGGGAGGCTGAGGTGAGTGGATTGCCTGAGCCTGCGGGTTCGAGACCCGCCTGGGCAACTTGGCGAGACCTCATCTCTACAATAAATCAAAAACTAGCTGGGCATGGTAGCGGGCGCCTGTAGTTCCAGCTACTTGGAAGGCGGAGGCAGAAGGATCGCCAGAGCCCAGCAGGTCGAGGCTGCGGTGGCTGGGAGCGGCCGCTGCACTCCAGTCTGGGCGCCAGAGTGAGACTCCAACTCAAAAAAATAAGAAATAAATAATAAAATATTAAAAGGATGGTAGTATTCTTGCCAAAAAAATAGGTTTAGCTTGAATTGGATCATGAAGAAAAACAAATCAGACCAGTTCAAAATGATTTTACAAGACTACTGTCTGGGCTTTTCAAGACTGGCTACGTGGTGAAAGACCAAAACACGAAACAAAAAGGCAAAATGATTTCTCTTCATAGAGAGAGCAAGGGAGCTTGGCAACCAAGTGCACTGCTTCAAACTCGATTTGATTTTGAATTTCAAAAAAATGTGAGAAAGGATTCCTTTTGGCTATTGAGAAAACCTGACCATAATGGTAAATAGCCGAGTCAGTCCACCCTCCTAAATCAAGGTTAAATTTCTTGGCTAGCATCATGGTTATATAGGAGGATCTCTCAAACCTGCTGACAGGTTTGGGGATGAAGTGTCACGATGCTTTGTTTTGGCCAAGAAAACCAACAGAAACTTATACTCCTCAAGAGATAAACAAAGGAAATACACCAAATGTTAACAAAGTTAAAACCTAGACGAAGGGCATATGAATATTCATAGTACTAGTTTCATGCCTTTGTAACAGAAATTTTTATTAAAAAAACATGAGGGATATTCAGGCCAGGTGCAGTGGCTCACAACAGTCATCCCAGCACTTTGGGAGGTCAAAACAGGAAGATTCCTTGAGCCCGGGTGTTCAAGACCAACCTGAGCAACATGTGAGACCTCATCTCGACAAATAATTTAAAAATTAGCCGGGTATGGTAGTGTACGCCTGTAGTCCCAGCTACTTGGGAGGCTGAGGTGGAAGGATTGCCTGAGCCCAGGAAGTTGAGGCTGCAGTGAGCTGTGATCTTGCCACTGTGTTCCAGCCTGGATGATAGAGTGAGTCTTCGATTCAAAAAAAAGAAAAACAGGCTGAGGTGAGTGGATTGCCTGAGCCCGCAGGTTCGAGACCCGCCTGGGCAACTTGACGAGACCTCATCTCTACAATAAAATAAAAATGATCCGAGCGTGGTAGCACGCGCCTGTAGTTCCAGCTACCCAGAAGGCTGAGGCGGGAGGATCGCCGGAGCCCAGCAGGTCGAGGCTGCGGTGGCCGGGAGTGGCCACTGCACTCCAGTCTGGGCGACAGAGTGAGACTCCAACTCAAAAAAAAAAAAAAAAAGGAACAGACTATGGATACATGTTACAATGTGAAAAAACTCAAAAATCCTGTGTTCAGTAAAAGAAGATCCAAAGACCCCACATGGAAGAATTCTGTTTACAGAAATAGAAAAAGGCAAAACTCGGGCAACCCCTTTGGGTCCCCTCCCACGGTGGGAGCTTTTCTGTCCTCTCAATAAATCCTGCTTTTTAAAAAAAGGCAAAACTATAAAATATATAAAGTAGATTAGCGGTTGTCAGGGTCAGGGATGGTGACCAATGGGAACTAGCAACAAATGTGCATGAGGAATCGGACTTCATGAGGGACAGGGCCACCGAGATGAGAAGAGAAAGCAGGAAGATGAGGACCAGGCTCTGAGGCTTCCCACGGGGAAGGAGCCAGCATGAGAGAAGACAGGCATTAGAAGGTGAAGTTGAGGAGGAGGAGAAACCATGGAACCCCGATAGAGAGACAGATTCTGGAAGGCAGGGATGGTGAAAGGTTAGATACACGGAGGGGAAAGTCCTAGCCAGATCCATCAGGCAAGAGAAGGAAATGACGGGTATCCAAACTGGCAAAGAAGAAATCAAACTAACTCTGTATGCTGACAATATGCTCTTATACCTAGAGAATCCTAACAACTCCTCCAAAAGACTCCTGGACAGGATAAATGAATTCAGTAGTTTCAGGATACAAAATCAACACACACAGATCAGCAGTACTGCTCTAGACCAAGAGACCAAGCTGAGAAGCAGATCAAGAACTCAATTCCAGCCAGGTGCAGTGGCTCAGTCTGTAATCCCAGCACTTTGGGAGGCCGAGGTGAGAGGATTGCCTGAGCCTGGGGGTTCGAGACCAGCCTGGGTAACTTGGTGAGACCTCGTCTCTACAATAAATCACTAGCTGGGCCTGGTGGTGTGCGTCTGTAGTCCCAGCTACTTGGAAGGCTGAGGTGGAAGGATTGCCTAAGCCCACCATGCCACTGCACTCCAGACTGAGTGACAAGAGTGAGACTCCAACTCAAAAAAAAGAGAACTCAATTCCATTTACAATACCAGCTAAAAAGCTAAAATACTTAGGAATCTGTTTAACCAAGGAGGTGAAAGATCCCTACAAGGAGAGCTATAAAAAACTGATGAAAGAAATTGTGGACAACACAAGCAAATAGAGAAACATCCCATGCTCAGGGATTGGAAGAATTAACATTGTTAAAATGGCCAGTACCCAAAGTAATCTACAGAGTAAATTCAGTTCCCATCAAACTGCCAATGTCATTTCTCATAAAATTAGAAAAAGCAATCCTGAAATTCGTATGGAACCAAAAAAAGAGTTAGAATAACCAAAGCAATCCTAAGCTAAAAGAACAAGACTGGAGGCATCACATTACCTGACTTCAAATTAAACTACAAAGTTATAATAACCAAAACGGCAGGGTACTAGTACAAGAGCAGGCACAGGGGCCACTGGAACAGAAAATAGGCCATCCAGAAATAAACCCAAAGATCTACAACCAACTGATCTTTGACAAAGCAGACAAAAACATCCACTGGGGAAAAGACACCTCTATTCCACAAGTGATGCTGGGAAAATTGGATAGCTACATGCAGAAAAATGAAATTTGATCCCTATGTCTCCCCCATAAATAAAAATTAACTAGTAATCTACAGACTTAACGACTTAAATGTCAGACCTTAGACCATAAAAACCTAGGAAAACTCTTCTGGACATTGCCTTAGGCAAAGAACTTAAGGCTAAGCCCACAAAAACAAGTGCAACAAAAAGAAACAAATGAGCTGGGTACGGTGGCTCCTGGCTGTAATCCCAGCACTTTGGGAGGCTGAGGCAAGAGGATTGCCAGAGTCCAGGGGTTCGAGACCAGCCTGGGTAACTTGGCGAGACCTTGTCTCTAAAATAAGTTTAAAAAATTAGCAGGGTATGGTGGCCTGTGGTTCCAGCTACTTGGAAGGCTAAGGTCAAAGGATCATCTGAGATCATCAGGTCGAGACTGCATTGGCCACAAGCATGCCACTGCCCTCCAACGTGGGCGACAGTGAGACTCCAACTCAAAAAAAAAAAAAAAAAAGAGCGGACTTAACTAAACTAAAAAACTTCTGCACAGCAAAATAATCAACACAGTAAATAGGCAATCTATAGTATGGGAGATGTTCCAAGTTATCCATCTGAAAAAGGACTAATATCAAAAATCTACAACGAACTCAATCAGCAAGAAAAAGCAAATAACCTCATTAAAAAGTGGGCAAACGACATCTCTCAAAAGATATACAAATAGTCAGCAAACGAAAAAATGCTCAACATCACTCATCATCAGGGATATGCAAATTAAAACCACACATGGGATATCACCTGATACCATCATTAAAAAAAAATCAAAAAATAGATGCCAGCGTGGATACGGAGAAAAGGGAACACAGCACGTTGATGGGAGTGCAAATTGGTACAATCTCTATGGTAATCAGTATGGAGATTTCTCAGAGAACTACAAGTTGATCTACTATTTGATCCAGCAAAAGACAAGTCAGTGAAGGGATTGTAAGGTGAGGTTGAAAGGAGAAAACTCGGGACCCCAATAAAGAGACAGTTTCTAGAGGGTAGGAATGGTCCAAAGGTTAAATACACAGAGAGGGACATCCTAGCCAGAGCAATCAGTCAAGAGAAAGAAATAAAAGATATCCAAATTAGAAAAGAAGAAATAAAACTAACTCTGTATCCTGAGAAGTAAGCAATCCTACTACTTGGTATCTACCAAAGGAACAGAGGTCATATGCAAAAAAAAAAAAAACCCCTGCGCTTGTATGTTTATCTCAGCACAATTCACAATTGCCAATATGTGGAATCAGCCTTAATGTCCATCAACTGATCAGTGGATAATGAAAATGCAGCACACACACATACACACACACACACACACACACACACACACACACACACACACACACCCCATGGAATATATCCAGTCATAAAAAGGAATAGTGTCTTTTGCAGCAACTTGGATGGAATTGGAGACCATCATCCTAAGTAAACTAACACAGGAACAAAAAACCAAACACTGCATGTTCTCACTTAGAAGTGGGAACTAAACTAAGGCGTGGAGAATGGCATAACGGACACCGGAGACTCAGACAGCAGGCGTGGGGGGCGGTGAGGAGGAGAAGAGGTGGGTTGAACAAACTCAGTGGTCTTTTGTTTCTGTTCTTTTGTCTTCTGTTTCAGTTCTACCTGTCAGGCGTTGGTTTACATTGTGTCTTAACCCCATGGTGTCTCTCTATGGAAACATTCATGGAGATCGGCTTCTGTAGGGTCAACGTCAAGACTTACAAGGCAAACATTTTCTTAAAATGCCAACCCAATTCATTTAACAATATCAAACATTGTTCTAGGTTTATGTTATTTCTTCACTGACTGCCGTTTTCACTTCTCCCCTCCAAATTATCTGAAAGTCCAGGAACCTGTGTGCTACTTGTGCCAGGGACAGGCACAGGACTCGAGGCTTTTATCTGGAGTTCTGGTGGTCCTGCCGCTGGCTCTTGCTGAGGATTGCAGAGAGGCATCTCAGGTCAGAGGTAATAGAGTTCAGAAAAGGACACACACAAAAACGGATACTGGCTGGGCGCGGTGGCTAACGTCTATAATCCCTGCACTTTGGGAGGCCAAGGTGAGAGAATTGCCTGAGTCCACAGGTTCGAGACCAGCCTGGGCAACTTGGTGAGACCTCATCTCTACAATAAATAAAATTAGCCGGGCATGGTGGCACGTGCCTGTAGTTCCAGTTACTTGGAAAGCTGAGGTGGAAGGATCGCCTGAGCCCAGCAGGCTGAGATTGCCGTGGCCGTGAGCGTGCCACTGCCCTCCAGCCTGGGTGACAGAGTGAGTCGCCAACTTAAAAAAAAAAAAAGCCACACAAGAAAACTGATGCCACATTTCCCCAGAGCTTGGGTAGAGGAAAAAGCAATTCTCATGAGAAAAGTCTCAGGAAAATGTATTGCCAATTCAATGGCGGACGCTTATTTCCAGATAAAGACATCTCAGAAACTCACAAATCAGAGATTAATTGAGAATCCCTTGGGCCCATGGATACCATTTTTGCATTCCATTTGCTTCTTTACGGGTTAAAAGAGGTGCTGATTTCCATGTGGAAGTCAGACTCCCTATTAACGCTTAGGACTTGAACCTGAACAGATCCTGAAAGATTAATACGAAGCAAAATGAAAGACCAGGGAATTAAGCAAGCAAACGCATTTGCCATTCCTTTAAAATTTAATTTCCTGGACTTTCCATCTGTGGCCCACCAGGGTGGCCGTTGGGTCTGTCAGGCCGCGGCAGGCCAGGGCCGGAAACTCAGCAGCTTTGCAGCCGGAGCTGGGTTGTGCTGGGAGAGTGACTGGAGTCGATGTGATAAATAGTTCCTCATGAACTTCTCTCCGTCACCTCCCTCTCCCAGCCATGGCTCTAAGTAGGGGTGACTCTGCTGAAACCAGAGGGCATGGAGTCCATGCGATACTTCCCCCAATAATTAGACTTTGTTCCTCAGGGAAATTGGGAGAGAAGAATGTGATTTAAACAGAAATTTCTGGCCTGAGGTTTCTAAGCCCCCAAATTCTACCTCAAGCCAGATCATTTTCCTTCTTTTTAAATTGTAACTTTGAGCCCGGCTCGGTGGCTCAGCCTGTCATCCCGCACCTTTGGGAGACTGAGGTGAGTGGATTGCCTGAGACTGCAGGTTCGAGACCCGCCTGGGCAGGCGAGACCTCATCTCTACAATAAATCAAAAAATTAGCCAGGCATGGTAGTGCATGCCTGTAATTCCGGCTATTTGGAAGGCTGAGGCGGAAGGATCGCCGGAGCCCAGCAGGCGAGGCTGCGGTGGCCGGGAGCGGCCACTGCACTCCAGTCTGGGCGACCGAGTGAGACTCCAACTCAAAAAAAAGAAAAAGTAAGTGTGCAGACAGGCGCAGTGACTCATGCCTGTAATCCCAGCACTTTGGGAGGTGGAGGCGATAGGATTGCCTGAGTCCAGGGGTTCAAGACCAGCCCGGGCTACTGGGCGAGACCGCGTTTCTACAATATATCAAAAATCAGCCAGACGTGGTGTCACACACCTGTGATTCCAGCTACTTGGAAGGCTGAGGTGGAAGGATCACCTGAGCCTAGCAGGTCAAGACTTCAGTGGCCGTGAGCGTGCCATTGCACTCCAGCCTGGACACACAGTGAGACTCTGACTCTAAAAATAATAATAGCCAGGCGCAGTGGCTCACACCTATAATCCCAGAACTTTGAGAGGCCGAGGTGAGAGAATTGCTCGAGTCTACAGGTTCAAGACCAGCCTGGGCAACCTGGCGAGACCTCATCTCTACAATAAATTAAAAAATTAGCAGGGCATGGTGGCGTGTGCCTGTAGTTCCAGCTACTTGGAAGGCTGAGAAGGAAGGATCACCTGCGCCCAGCAGGTTGAGGCTGCGGTGGCTGGGAGCGTCCACTGCCCTACAGCCTGGGTGACAGAGTGAGACTCCAACTCAAAAAATAATGATGATGATGATAATAATAATAAAAAGTAACTGTGCAAACACATGGTTTCAAATGCTAACCGAGGCTGCAATATCAGCTTGGTTCAGTACAACAGCAGTGAAGAGAGACAACTCTGCCATTCCACAGAATGGAGCGGAGGTCAGAACATTTTGGGAGGAAACAGAAGAGATCAAAGGAGGAGATGATAAAAGAAGACCTCGCAGGAGCATTTGAATTCACTCCTTGGAGTCCTCAGTGCCCTTAATGTTTAGGAAAAATACTTGAGCTCAGAGAGACTTTGCTTGGGCCAGAGTTTAGATCTCGCTGTAGCCCAGACTGGAACCGTGTCTCTTGCTTCTGGTCCGTCATGGATCTCTTCCCATGAATATCTTCAAGAGGCAGAAGAAGCGACCAGCCCAGAGCCCAGGATCCACTCATGTGAGGGGACAAGTGGCTGGATTTGGCAATGAACTGAGAGAATATAAAATATGGCTGAGTAAAATACAGGGTAATCCTGTTTTGGCAGAAGCATTGCCTTTTTATTTCATAGTATTAAAAACTCATATTCTCCTGCTGACCATGAAACCACCTGGAAGCGGGGTTGCTGAGCTAAAATAGAACTCCTCCCACTGCACACCACATTGCCGGAGGGAACTGTTGTTTCTGAGAACTTTTCCAGACTCTCTGTTATAAATGGCCTGAGCTCCCACCCTAAAATCTCTTGGGCAATGCAACAGAGGTCGTTTAAACCACCAGAGGACTGGATTACTCACCAATCTGGAATCTAGTGAAAAGGTAAACCGCAAGATTTTATGTTTGGTGCCTACTCGCCTCTTACGATATTTGACAGAGTTTGCAAAATACTTATTTCCCTTTCTGTTTGGTGTTCCTAGAGCTTATGCTCTGGGTTGTGTGTAGCCTGGACTGGCACTGGGGAGGAGGCAAGAAGAATCGAAGAGCCGTGTCTGAGCTGATCTCTGCCACTTCCGTTAGGATGTTTCATCTGCTTTAAAACTAAATATACACGCCGGGCTTGGTGGCTCAGCCTGTAATCCTATGCGTTTGGGAGGCTGAGGTGAGTGGATTGCCTGAGCCCGCGGGTTCGAGACCCGCCTGGGCAACTTGACGAGACCTCATCTCTACAATAAATCAAAAATTAGCCGGGCGTGGCAGTGCGTGCCTGTAGTTCCGGCTCCTTGGAAGGCTGAGGCGGAAGGATGGCCGGAGCCCAGCAGGTCGAGGCTGCGGGGGCCGGGAGCGGCCGCTGCCCTCCAGTCTGGGCGACAGAGTGAGACTCCAACTCAAAACAACAACAACAACAACAACAACAAAAACTAAATGTATTACCCTTGACAGACTGGCAGCAGGAACTCCTTTTCTGTTAAGAGTGCGGGTAAGACAGGGAAAAGAACAGCTGAAAAAGAACCCCAGCTAACTAGTTAGGATAAAGCGGCCTCACGTGACATTAAAACAAACCCAAAGAGGCATTTGCTGAGTGCCTACTACGTGTCGGGAGGCATGAGGCAACCTGCACGAACGTAGAGTGAGTCAGACCCTGGCCTCACGGGGACCACCATGCTCTCCCCACCCACCCGTAACCAAGTGTAATTAGAACAACTTGTCCAGAGCTGCATCTTGGTGGTCTGGGTCAGTATCCCAGATGTGGCTTATCAAAAGAGGCCTGTTTATGCCATTTCTCCCAACTGTGTGGCCTTGGCCATTTGAGATAAGTAGCGAAGTGTGTGAGGTTGAATCCTCTCTTTTATACTCAACCCCAGAAGCGCTTATTGTTCACATTGTCCATTGAGACACACAAAGGAGGGTGTTAAAAAAGACTTGCCCCTGAGGTTGCTTGGTCTGGAGGAAGCCTGAAAGGGTAGTGACTCACGCACTATGGGTTCTGTGTGTGCAGGCATATGTCATGTGCATAATGCAGCTACAAGACCACTGTCCAAGGGAGAGACACTTAGTCAGCTACACAGGAGGGCACTGCCCTGAGAGCTGCTTCATTAAAAGCAGGAAGACTAGGCTGGGCATGGTGGCTCATGCCTATAATCCCAGCACTTTGGGAAGCTGGAGGTGAGAGGATGTTTGAGACCAGCCTTGGCAACTTGGTGAGATCCTCATCTCTGCAATAAATAAAAAAATTAGCTGGGCGTGGTGGCGTATGCCTGCAGTTCCAGCTACTTGGAAGGCTGAGGCAGAAGGATCACTGGAGCCCAGCAAGCGAGACTGCGGTGGCTGGTAGCATGCCACTGACCTCCAGCCTGGGTGACAGAGTAGGACTCCTACTCAAAAAAAAAAAAAAGAAAGAAAGTAGGAAGACCCAGCACTTTGGGAGGCAGAGGCGAGAGGATTGCCTGAGCACATGGGTTCAAGACCAGCCTGGGCAACTTGATGAGACCTCATCTCTACCGTAAATAAAAAAATTTAGCTGGGCATGGTGGTGCACACCTGTGGTTCCATTTACTTGGAAGGCTGAGGCAGAAGGACCACCTGAACCCAGCAGGTCGAGACCATTGTACTCATAGTTCTTCCATTTATGGGGTCTGTGATCTTGAGCAAGTAGTATCTCAGAGGCTTGGTCTCCTCATTTGTAAAATAGTAATAATTGTAACTACTTTATAGGATTTTATGATGATTAATTAAAATAGTACTTGAGTGCACCTAGCACTAAGCATGGTTCAAAATACGGGAGACATTTGGGAAATGCACATTCTGCTCCCTGCTTGACTGAATCTGGCTGCTTGTACCAAAGGAAGACAATAGGCGTGCTGAAGAGATACAGGCCATCCATTGTCTTCTCATATTCTGGCTTTACCAACGGGAGACAGCGTGTTGAAAATGCAGAGTGATAGCTATGGAGGCAGAAGTCTTCTAATCTGGTCCTTATTTACTCACTTCCCGGCCAGAGGACCTCAGATGAGGTACTTAGCTTTTCTGGTCTGAAGTACTCTCATCTGTAAAATGTCTTAACATAACTCCCAGGGTGATTACAAAGATCAACTGAAGACATCAAGATTAGAAGGAAGTAATTGTATTTGCAAAAAATGTGATCTTATATATTCTTATATGCAGAAAATCTTCAGAAATGCACAAAAATCACTTTCACTAATAAATTAATCAAGATCAGCTACCAAAAATCAATTGTATTTTATATACCGCAAAAATGAAATTTAGAAAATAATTCAATTCACAATAACAAGAAGGAATCAATTTACTTAGAAATATTTAATTTAAAAGTACAAAATCTATAATAATAACTGTAAGCTGGGAGCGTGTCTCACACCTGTAATCACAGCACTTTGGGAGGTGGTGGTGAGAAGATTGCCTGAGCCCAGGAGTTCAAGACCAGCTTGGGCAACTTGGCAAGACCTCATTTCTACAATAAATAGAAAAATTAGCCAGGTGTGGTGACTCATGCCTGTGTTTCTAGCTACTTAGAAGGCTGAGGTGGAAGGATCACCTGAGCCCAGCAGACTGAGGGTGCGGTGGCCTTGAGTATGCCACTGTGCTCTAACCTAGGTGACAGTGAGACTCCCACTCCAATAAATAATAAATAATAAATAAAAGAATAACTATAAAGTATTGCTGAAGGCAATTGTTTCAGAAATAAGTGGAAAGACATCCAATGTTCATGGATCAGAAGACTTAATATTGTTAAGATGGTGATACTCCCTAAGGTTCAAAACAATCCTTCTCCAAATTCCAGCTGATTTTTTTGAAGAAATTGAGAAGTTCATCCCAAATTTCACATGATAGTACAAGTGACTCAGGAAAACCAAAACAACTTTCAAAGAGAAAAACAAAGTTGGAGAACTTACACATCCCAATTTCAAAACTTACTACAAAATTATAGTAATCATGACAGTGTGTTCCCAGCATAAGGATAAACATATAGATCAATGGATTAATGGAATATAGTTGAGAGCCCAAGAATAACTTTAATATTTATGATCAGTTGATTTTTGACAACAGTGTCAAAAAATTAAGTGGGAAAAGAAGAGTCATTTTAACAAATGGTTCTGGAGCAACTACTTCCACTACACACCAAAAATGAACTCAAAATGGGTCACAAACCTAAACATAAGTGCTAGAATGGTAAACTCTTAGAAGAACATAGGAGTAAATCATCATGACGTTGGGTTAGGCAATTATGTCTTAGATGTGACACAAAAAAGTGCAAGTATTCAAAAATTGATAAATAGGACATCATCAACATTAAATGCTTTTGTACTTTAAGACACTCATGCCTATAATCCCAGCACCTAAGGAGGCTGAGGTCAGAGGATTGCCTGAGCCCACATGTTCGAGACCAGCCTGGGCAACTTGGCGTGACCTCATCTCTATGATAAATTTAAAAATTAGTCAGGCATGGTGGTGAGTGCCTGTAGTTCCAGCTACTTGGAAGGCTGAAGGATCACCTGAGCCCAGCAGGTTGAGGCTGCAGTGACCATGAGTATGCCACTGCACTCCAGCCTGGGTGACAATGAGACTCTGACTCAAAAAAAAAGACACTCCATCAAGAAAATGAAAAGACAACCCACAGCCTAGAAGAAAAATATTTTTACATCATTATGTCCCATAAAGAACGTATCTCTGAAGTAGAGAAAGGACTCTTACAACTAAAAATAAAAAGATGCCAGGCACGGTGACAGAGTGAGACTCCAACTCAAAGTAAATAAATAAATAAATGAAAAGACATGGCCAGGTTCAGTGACTCATGCTGGTAATCCCAGCACTTTGAGAGGCCAAGACAAGAGGATTGCCTGAGCCCAAGATCTTGAGACCAACCTGGACAACATGGACAGACCTCATCTCTTCAATAAATAAAAAATATTAGCCAGGCATTGTGTTGCACACCTGTAGCTCCAGTTACTTGAAAGGTTGAGACAGAGGTATCATCTTGGCCCAGCAGGTGGAGGCTGCAGTAGCCGTGAGAGTGCCACTGCATTCCAGCTTGGGCAACAGAGTGAGACTATGACTCAAAAGAAAGGCAAATAACCTTATTTTTTTAAATGGGTAAAAGGATTGAATAGACATTTCTCCAAAGCAGTTACTAAATAGCCAATAAACACATGAAAAGATGTTCAACATCATTACTTTTTTAGGTAAATGCAAATCAAAACCTTGAAATGTCACTTCACGCCCACTAGAATGGTTGTGATGAAAAAGACAATAGCTAACAAGTGTTGGTAAGGATGTGGAGAAATTGGAACCCTCATATATTGCTAATGAGAATATAAAATGGTGCAGTCATTTTGAAAAAGTTTGGCAATTTCTCAAAATGTTAAACACAGAATTCCCTATGATTCAGCAATTTCACTCTCAGGTATCTATCCAGGAAAAATAACAACATATATTTGCATCAAGACTTGCACACAAGTGTTCACAGCAGTATTATAACTGACAATAGCCATATAGTGGAAACAACCCAAATGTTCATCAACTGGAGAATGAATAAGTAAAATATGGTCTACTCAGACAGTGAAATAATTGGCAATAAAATGGAATAACGTGCCGAGCATGGTGGCTCAAGTCTGTAATCCCAGGACTTTGGGAAGCCTAGGTAAGAGGATTGCCTGAGCCCACAGGTTCGAGATCAGCCTGAGCAACACTGTGAGACCTTGTATTTACAATAAATCAAAAAATTAGCCAGGTGTGGTGTCACGCGCCCGGTAGTTCCAGCTCCTTGGAAGGCTGAGGCAAAAGGATCGCCTAAGCCCAGCAGGTTGAGGCTGCAGTGAGCTTGCCATGGCACTCCAGCCTGGGTGATAGAGTGAGACTCCTACTTCAAAAAAAGGAATCTCAAAAAAATTCACTGAAGCCAAACACAACCATTTACAACAATGCTAGCTGGTACACTGATAACGGGTTCCCAGAACACTTACCTAGTGGGGGATGCCTATCCTACAAGATAACCATCCTCCAAAAAATAATTCCAACTTTTTGGGGTCCCCTCTCATATGGAATGGCCAGAAAAGGCAAATTTAGAAAGGCAAATTTAGTGGCTGTCTATGGCAGAGGATGGAAATGGGCGGTAATTGAAAGGACACAAGGTTTCTTCTTGAGGTGATGCAAATATTCTCAAATCATATTGTGGTGACGGTAGCACATCTCTGTAAATATACCATAAATCATTGAACTGTACTCTTAAAATGGGTAGCTTTTATGGGGTGTAACTTATACCTCAATAAAGCCATCAGTAAGGCCTTTTTTTTTTGAGTTGGAGTCTCACTCCAACTCAAACCACAGGCTCAGGCAATTGTCTCACCTCCTGGGATTGCAGGCATGAGCCACCGCGCTCAGAGTGCAATTATTTCTTATACATTCCCATTTGAGCCTGGGACTTCCTTCTCCCTAATTCTCCATGTCCCGTCAGCCCTACAGTTAGTTGCCTCTCCACAGAGAGCTCCTTCCTCACCACCTTGACGTCAGGTTCATCCTGCCACTGGGGACTTAACTCTCAGGCTCCAGCCCTCTCTTCTTATATCCTGCTCAGACCTACGCTGCTCAGAGATGTCAGAGTCACCATCTCAAAGCCCACCTCTGGTCTCCGAACGCTCCTTGTCACCCTACCTCTGCCCCTGGCTTGTGCTGTGCCATCCACTCACAAGGCCCTTCCTCCAGGTTTCAAGCTGTCAGGATCCTTCAGAGTTTATCAAATAACTATTATTGCCTCGGCAAACATTCCCTTTTCACCACACACTCTCAGGAATGATCGTCACCTCCCCTGTGCCCATTTTGTTCTGTCCTGTGGTTATATTTACTTGAATCCATAGTTAATGTTTTCAACTTAACTCAAGCTTTTCAAGACTGAAGCCATATCCTGGGCGTCTTTATCCTCTCCCATAGTAGACATTCAACATGCCCTTGAGTGGATAATATTCATGTATGAATGCACTGTATGAACATATGTCAACACTGTATGTTGGTGTAATTCCCCAAATCTGTGCTTCAGAAAGTGGAAAAGGAGTTAGCAAGTGGATGAAAATAACAAGATCTCAAGACACTATTTGGTTCTGAAATGTTACTATCTACAGGTCCACGCCTTTTAGAGGGGAACATTGTATTTTGGCTTGAAAAAGAGAGGTGGAAGAAAGCCAGGGCTTGGGCCGTGAGCTTAGGGTGTGAGAAGATAGAGCCCTTACAGAGAAGATAGGTGATACCAGCAAGAGAGAAGGACTGAGAGTTCTCAGGGAGGCTTCTAACAAAAACACAGACGTGAAAGACAGAGGTGAAGAGACCATGCTTTAAATCCCATCCCAACCGGGGTTTCACAAATGCCCACAAGAACCCCGATGACCCCCTGGTTTAAAGGTTAGGGATCAGTCTGGCATCCACTGAGGGGCTCTCCTGAGAGGAATTTTCTAGACGCCCCCATAGCTGACTAGTTGGCTCAAAAGAACAAGCAAACAGCTGGCTGGGAATTAGGTAAAGTCACTCTGTGTTCCTTTGATTCTTCTAGCTTTTAGCTAGATGTTTTAATACATGTTGACACAGGCGGAATTCTTTGGAATGTACTTTTCTTATCTGTTCCATCAGAACTTGGTGGGATTATGTAAGGAGCTTAAGGAATATCAGCTGGTCTTCCACAGTTATTCATGGCGTTACAAAGCAGGGAAGGTGGCCGGGCTGAGTGCGGACACCATCCACAACCTTCAGGGTGGCTCCACCTCCTTCCCCTGCCAGATCTTTGATGAAATCTACCTACAGACACAAAGTGCTTCGAATCTCATCGCCATTTCAAATGGCACACTCTGGGAGATGCGAACGAACATGAAGAAGGAAGCAAAAGCCACTCAGGGAAGTCCGGCCCTGAAAAAGCAGAGTACTCAGAGCAAAGTTGAAAACTCGGGCAGAGAGGTCACCCTAGGTACATGGGCAGGAGAGGCTGGCAAGGAACGCCCAGGAAGGAGGCCAGACGCCAGCTGTGTTGGAGACCTGCACTCAGTGTTGTTCTCCCTCGTCTGACTGCGGCATCTGAATCTTAGGCCTTTGTCCTTCTGCTCAGTAAGACAAAGACACTAGCTTTTCTAAGCCATCTTCTGTTTTTCACATTTTGTGAGTCTGAATGTCTTTGGGGGGGAAATTTGGATTAGGATATGGTGGATTAGGATATGGCTCATGCATCCACTTTTAGGGTCATATTTTACCCAGACAAATGCATGGCTAAAATGGTCTATGAAATGTGCAGGGCGGGGTGTCATGGTTTGGGACAAGGCCAGTTGGCTAAATTCTGGGGGGATGGGCTAGGCGGTGAGTAGCGGAACCTAGAATTAGATCCACCCACAGAACTCAGCAAACACCGAGGAGAGCTCCGGGTTCTGGGAAGTCCAAGACGACAGGATGGCCATGGCAATGGTGTTGCTTTCAGCCCCGAGGGGAGAAAAACATCCAGTGTGAAGATGAGGCGTGGGAGCTTAGAGACCTGTGGAATACGGCCAGGAGAATTCAGAATTCGCTGAGACCAAAACAGGTATACGGATGCACTAGGTACTTTGTTGGAAAACAGACCCACTGGGCACAGTGGCTCGTACCAGTAATCCCAGCACTGTGGGAGGCCAAGGCAGGAGGATTGTTGGAGCCCAGCCCGGGCAACAGAGCGAGACTTCATCTCTACAAAAGTCAAAAGCTACTTTGGCAACAGAGTGAGACCCCAACTCAAAAAAAGGAAAAAAAAAAAACAAAACAAAAAAGAAAACTAGCGTGACCTCAGCCCACAGGCAGGGTGTGGTAGCAAGACTCTGGAGCCTCAGGGGAAGAGAGTGTGCAAGGGTTCCACAGGTTGGGCAGAAGTCCGGTTCCTGGACCTGAGTCTGCCCAGTCCAACAGACACGAAGACTGCCCACATGCCACTGCCCCTGAAGCAGTGAAGACTAACAGCAAGGTAGGTGTGGACTGGCCTGGCCTGCAGAGTCGCTCAGGGGACTCATCTTTGGGGCAGAACAGCCAGCACACGAGGTAGGGTCTCATGGATGGTCCAGTCCAGCTCCTCAGAGGGGTAGGGGCAGCTCCCAGAGGGGGAGGCATTCAGCCAAGGATTTGAAACCAACCTCAAATGTGGGTCTCCTGAGCCAGGTTGGTTTCTGTGTTCAAATCTGCAATACAGACTGAGAAAACATTTGCTTTATGCCCGCTAGGCAGGGAAACCGCTTTTAAAAAACTCTTTCGGGCCTGGCTCGGTGGCTCAGCCTGTAATCCCAGCGCCTTGGGAGGCCGAGGTGAGTGGATTGCCTGAGCCCGTGGGTTCGAGACCCGCCTGGCAGCGAGACCCCATCTCTACAATAAATCAAAAAAAATCAGCCGGGTGTGGTAGCGCATGCCTGTAATTCCGGCCACTCGGAAGGCTGAGGCGGAAGGATCGCCAGAGCCCAGCAGGTCGAGGCTGCGATGGCCGGGAACGGCCACTGCACTCCAGTCTGGGTGACGGAGTGAGACTCCAACTCAAAAAAAAAAAAAAAAAACCAATAAACTCTTTCGGCCTGGCATGATGGCTTATGCCTGCACTTCAGGCATCTGGGGAAACCAAGGTGGGAGGATAACTTGAGGTCAGGTGTTTGAGACTAGCCTGGGCAACATAGCAAGACCCTGCCTCTACAAAAAATTTACTGGGCACGGTGGTGCACTCTTGCAATCCCAGCTACTTAGGAGGATGAGGTAGGAAGATCACTTGAGGCCAGGAGTTTGAGATCAACCTGGGCAACATAGTGAGACCTCGTCTCTCTCTAAAAAAAAAAAAAAGAAATCTAAGAATTTATAGGGCATGGTGGTGCATGCCAGTAGTCCTGCTAATTGAGTGGCTGAGGTAGGAGGATCACTTGAGCCCAAGTGTCAGAGGTTGCAGTGAGCTATGGTCACACCATGGCACTCCAGCCTGGGTGACAGACTGCGACTCCAACTCCAAAAAGAAAAAAAAAGAAAAAGAAATAAGTATCATATTTCTTTTTTTCTTTCTTTTCCTATTTCCCTTTTTTTTTTTTTTTTTTTTGAGTCGGGGTCTCCCTCTGTTGCCCAGGCTGGAGTGCAGTGGCATGCTCATGGCTACTGCAGCCTCGACCTACTGGGCTCAGGCAATCCTTCCTCCTCGGCCTTCCAGATAGCTGGAAACACAGGCTCACGCCAACACGCCTAGCTAATTTTCTTTTTTTTCCTTCTCTGTCCCATCTTTGTCTCTCATTTCTCCAGTTGCCAATCTCAACCACAACATCCACAGACACGGGATTTCCATCTGCTGCCGGGCACCCTTCCCTCGGCCGGAGCCCTGGTCATGGACTGTTAGCATCCAGCAGGACTACAGGCCACTTTCTTCAAATATATACAACAGGGCAGAGTGAAGCTGCTGAGATCACAATGGGACCAGGACATGGAGTGGTCACCCCAGTCCCCCCTTCCCTCAGCTCCCACTCAGGGGCCCCCAAATACCTCACTCTGGTATGTCCAGCACCCAGAACACGCCCAGCACACACACGGTCCTCACTGAATGCACTCCCAACCCCAGGGCTCTGTCGGCCCAATCTTCTCATGTAACACAGTGAGTGTTTAGGACTAGGGAGATTATGTGACCGATCCTGAGTCCCAGCTGGTCGTGGCGAGAATCAGGAAGGGACAGGTCATAGCGGGAGTCGGAGAAGCCTGCTCCCGCACCCATTTCTCTTGCCCTCTGGCCACTGTGCTTCCCAGTCTGCCTCTCGCGGACATTTTGGTTGGGCAACCTGGAAAAGACTGCTCACCACCCATTTTGACTGGCCACCTAGGGGACTGGGCCTCCCAGCACACCTTATCTCACTCGTGGTCTGCGGTTCACAGCATGGGGCCCCTGCTGTGGACATTCACACACATTCCCCGAGCACTCACCCGAGAGCACTGGGGGAGTTACTTCCTCAAGAGGTAAATATCAGCCAGGCTCGGTGGCTCAGCCTGTAATCCCAGCACTTTGGGAGGCTGAGGTGAGTGGATTGCCTGAGCCCGCGGGTTCGAGACCCGCCTGGGCAGGCGAGACCTCATCTCTACAATAAAATAAAAAATTAGCCGGGCATGGTAGTGCGCGCCTGTAGTTCCAGCTACTTGGAAGGCTGAGGCGGAAGGATGGCCGGAGCCCAGCAGGTCGAGGCTGCGGTGGCCGGGAGCGGCCACTGCACTCCAGTCTGGGCGACAGAGTGAGACTCCGACTCAAAAAAAAAAAAAAAAAAAAGAGGTAAATGTCTTCAGTATTGTGGATCCAGATTCCACTTCTGACTTTGGGCCTCTGTCTAAAGAAATCTGGCCACACGTCACCCCATGACCAGTCTGCTGGACGTTCCCTCTCGTTCTAGAAAGGGCCGAGGAAGGGAGTTGGTTCAGATCAAGTACAGTATCCCACAAGAGCCAAACGCTGCACAGGACCCCCAGCAGCCCCAGACCTGCCCAGGTCCCTGCCTGGCCAGGCTGGGGACACAACAGGCCTATTCACGGAGGGGGCTCTGAAACACCAGGAGGTGTTGTTTAAGTTGTCTCGGAAATAAATGCTACCAGGCTGAGTCAGGCTCCCTCAGAATTCATTTTAAATGTCCCTTTACCCGTCGGGGCGCAGGGTCCGTGAGAAAGCAGGAACTGAGAGAAGCATGGGTCAAGCGAATTCTCAGGAGCCTTGGCAGGAGGCTTGTGAGTGGAGCCGGGGAGGCGAGAATGGGGTGAGACAGACCGCCATGTTTTGGGGGCCGCAGTGACTCCGTGTGAACGAATCTTCCGAAAAAGGCCTTGCACCCAAAAGCTTCCAACCCATCTTAAAGCTCCACCCCTGGCCCTGTTCACCACCTTGTTCGGGGGTGAGCTTCCAGAGCCAAATGCCGTCTGATCAGAGCTTCCTCTCCTCTCAACACCATGGAAGCCAAAAGAAACACTTTCTGGAAAGTGGCACTTCAGTGTGGAGAGGCCTGCTGATGGGAGCTTAAATAATGATGTGTCGGGAGACATTGTTTTTGTAAATTCTTAGAAGACATTTTCTCCCCTAGAGGCATGACTGGTTAGTGCTACTCAGGCTTCCATGACTGGTCAGTGCTCTTCCGGCTTCTGCTGGCTACCCGCCCTGCCGGCTTCCATAGGCAGCTTCACCCTCAGCCCACACCTGAATGGTGGGTGGGTCCAGCACCTTCCTTCCGCCTCGTCAGCACTCACGCGTCTTCCCTCGCCCGTGCTGCGCCCCTCGTGTCCTCCCAGTCTTAAGCATGACCCAGTGTTTGGCTCTTTTTCTTTTTACTTCTGCCACGAGAGCAGTATGTCTTCAGAAGTTGCTTTTGCGGCCCACATGGCAGAATGAAGAGGCAGGGCGGCAGAGTTCATTCCCTAGAGGCTGCACACGTGCATGAGGCAAACACCTTAGATGCTGTAGCTCACACTGCTTCTGACTCCACATATCTTCTTGAGTTGGAGGCTCACTCGGTCGCCCAGCCTGGAGTGCAGTGGCCGCTCCCGGCCACCGCAGCCTCGACCTGCTGGGCTCCGGCGATCCTTCCGCCTCAGCCTTCCGAGTAGCCGGCAGGCGCGCGCTACCACGTCCAGCTGATTTTTTGATTTATTGTAGAGATGAGGTCTCGCTGCCCAGGCGGGTCTCGAACCCGCGGGCTCAGGCATCCACTCACCTCAGCCTCCCAAAGGCGTGGGATTACAGGCTGAGCCACCGAGCCCGGCTATATACAGTCTTAATAATGGTGATTTTGTACTCAGATATTCTCATTCTGTTCTCACAACCTATTGGATTTTATATTCTCCATTCCACTGATTAAAAAAAATTAAAACCCAAAAGAAGCTGTTGAGGCCAGGCACGGTGGCTCAAGCCTGCAATCCCAGCACTTTGGGAGGTTGAGGTGAGAGGATTGCCTGAGCCCAGGGGGTCGAGACCAGCCTGGGCAACTTGATGAGACTTCATTTCTACAATAAATTAAAAAATTAGCCGGGCTCGGTGGCTCAGCCTGTAATCCCGCGCCTTTGGGAGGCTGAGGTGGGTGGATTGCCTGAGCCCGTGGGTTCGAGACCCACCTGGGCAGCGAGACCTCATCTCTACAATAAATCAAAAAATCAGCTGGGCGTGGTAGTACATGCCTGTAATTCCAGCTACTTGGATGGCTGAGGCAGAAGGATCACCGGAGCCCAGCAGGTTGAGGCTGCGGTGGCCGGGAGCGGCCACTGCACTCCAGTCTGGGCGACAGAGTGAGACTCCAACTCAAAAAAACCAAAAAAAAACAAAAAAAAAATTAGCCAGGCATGGTAGTGTGTGCCTGTAGTTCCAGCTACTTGGAAAGCTGAGGCGGGAGGATCGCCTGAGTCCAGCAGGGCAAGGCTGTGGTGGCCATGAACATGCCACTGCACTCCAGCCTGGGTGGCAGAGTGAGACTCCGACTCAAAGGAAAAAAAAAAGAAGTTGTTCAGCCTGGTGGTGGGGGTTCATGCCTATAATCCCAGCACTGTGGGAGGCCAAGGCAGGAGGCTCACTTGAGCCTAGGAGACCAGCTTGGACGATATAGGCAGACCTCATCTACAAAAAGTTTAAAAAAAAAAATTTGCCAGGTATGGTGGCATGCACCTGTAGCCCTGACTATTTGGGAGGCTGAGGTGAACCATGATAGCGCCACTGCACTCCAGACTGGGCAAGAGAATGGGACCTTGACTCAAAACCAAACAAAGACCAAAGAAACTATCCAAATATTGAAAGTCAAAAAGTGACAGAATAGATTAAATCAGATCTTCTGTGGCAAATCCAGAGCTCTTTCCACCATACCACGTGCTACAGATTGAATTGTGCCCGCCAAAATGTTATGTTGAAGTTGTAACTCTCAGTACCTGAGAATGTGACCTTATTTGGAAATAAGTTATTTGCAGATATAATCAAGTCAAGATGATGTCATTAGGGTGGGCCCTACTTCCATATGGCTGATGTCCTTGTAAGAAAGAGAGGAGAGAGACACACAAAGGGAAAAGGCCGCCATGTGGCAATGGAGGCAGAGGTGGAGGAGATGCCCTGACAGGCCAATATCAAGGACTGCTGGCAACGCCAGAAGCTGAGGAAGGCACAGAACAGAGTCTCCCAAGGGCCTTCAGAGAGAACATGGCCCTGCCTTGACCTCAGCTTTCTTCTGGCCACCAGCACTGTGAGAGAATATATTTCTGTCGTTTTTTTTTGTTGTTGTTTGTTTGTTTTTTTGAGTTGGAGTCTCACTCTCGCCCAGACTGGAGTGCAGTGGCCACTCTTGGCCACCGCAGCCTCGACTCACCGGGCTCCGGCGATCCTTCCGCCTCAGCCTTCCAAGTAGCCGGAATTACAGGCACGCGCTACCACGCCCAGCTGATTTTTTGATTTATTGTAGAGATGAGGTCTCGCTGCCCAGGCGGGTCTCGAACCCGCGGGCTCAGGCCATCCACTCACCTCAGCCTCCCAAAGGCGCGGGATGACAGGCTGAGCCACCGAGCCCGGCTATATTTCTGTTGTTTTCAGCCACCCAGTGTGTGGTAATTGTTGCGGCAGCCCTGGGAAACTAACATATCATGACTGTCTCAATTTCAGGGCAGAAATCACCAGAGCTTCTCAGTGAGTCGGCCTGGGGATAAGTGGCCTGTCCAAAAAACCCTCATTCCTTCCCTTGGCAGCCTAGTGTCATGATCCTGTCTATGTTACTTTCCAATGGCTGCCATAACAAAGTACCACAGACGGAGTGGCTTAAGCGAAAGAAATCCCTTTTCTCTCAGTCTAGAGGCTGGGAGTTTGGGATCAAGTGAGCAGGGTGGATTTCCTCTGAGGTCTCTCTCCTTGGTTTACGAATGAGTGTTTTCTCCCTATATTTATCCCCCGTCTTCCCTCTATGCCTGTCTGAGTCCTAATAAAAGAGCATACTGAGCAGGGCTCGGTGGCTCAGCCTGTCATCCCGCGCCTTTGGGAGGCTGAGGTGAGTGGATTGCCTAAGCCCGCGGGTTCGAGACCCGCCTGGGCAGCGAGACCTCATCGCTACAATAAATCAAAAAATCAGCCGGGCGTGGTAGCACGTGCCTGTCATTCCGGCTACTCGGAAGGCTGAGGCGGAAGGATCGCCGGAGCCCGGCAGGTCGAGGCCGCGGTGGCCGGGAGTGGCCACTGCACTCCAGTCTGGGCGACAGAGTGAGACTCCGACTCAAACAAAGCAAAACAAAACAAAAAAACTGGAACATGTGAATTTCGGGGGAGATACAACTCAGCCCATAATACCCTCATGTTTTTAAGTATCTAAAGAGCTTCCTGCAATGCCTGCTTACATAGCCTGGTCACATAAGCAACCTGGGATGGGGGTGAGAACATACGGACGACCCTGCCAGGGCCTGTAAGTGGCCAGATCCATCCCTAGGTCTGATAGCCAGGATCACATGACTGAGGACTTCACTCTCCTCTCTCTTCTGCGGTGATTCTGAACCCTCGGCTCTCTCGACTTCAGCAATCTCGGCTCCAAGGAAGTTTTCCCTCGGGCTGTGCTAATGGCTTGTGTTCTGGCGAAACCTCTTCCTCAGCCTCTTGGACCCCCCCACACGGGCACAGCCCTCCTCACGGCGACTCTTCCTTCAGCCCTCTTGCTGCCTCTAACCTTATAATCAGAATTTAAAGCAAAACTGCGTAGCCAGGCACAATGCTGCCCACCTATAGTTCCAGCTGCTTGGAAGACTGAGGCAGGATCGCCTGAGCCCAGCAGATAGGTTGAGGCTGCAGTGGCCATGAGTGTGCCACTGCACTCCAGTCTGGGGGACGGTGAGACTGACTCAAAAAAAAAAACAACCCAGAAACTAAAAGACATATTTTGAGATACGAGTACAAAGGATTACTAGACACGAATGGTCTGCAGTTCACCTGAGATGTTAATTGCTTTTATACGAGCAAAGCATAATTGTGGTTTCTTCTCTTCCTTATTAGTTTGAGAGTATCTAAAATCAAAGTAATCATCTACAACTCCCCTGAGAGTTGTAGCTGACACTCGGGATGTTTTAATCCTTATCACAATGCTTCTTCACTGCAATACTTTTTATTGGGAGAATACGGAAATAAATAAACACCTAGGTTCTCTGAGGGAGCGGGAGGAACAGAGTGACAATGTCCTGGCCAGGAAGGATGTGTCCACTACCGCGACTCTGGGAAAGAGATCTGCAGAAAGCAGAGACGCAAACCCTGGGTCTTTCTGAGGAAAAAGCCAACACAGGAACCAGCCGGAAGGAACAGCGAGCTCAAGCGTTCTGAGGTGGGCACATGCCCGGCCCAGTGGGAGACCAAAGCAAGCACGGGCAGAGTGGTTGGATCAAGGTCAGAAAAGGGCTGGGTGCCCAGGTGGGGCCTGGCCAGAAAGGATGTCAGGTATCACCTGGAGTGAAATGGGAAGGTTGAATAGAGGAGCCACAGGATCAGACATATTTCACAGGGACTACCTGAGTGTCAGGCAGAGAGGACAGCAGCCGGGGTAGCAGGAGGTACCAGACCTGGGTGGTGGCTTCAGTCAGGGGGCAGCAGCGGAGGTGGCAGAGGGAGAGGCTGCAGAATGGATACGGAAATAGCTAGAAAGGAGAGGGAGATGAAGAGGAACCAATGGAGGAGACCGAGGAGGAGCTGTGAAATGAGAGGAAACCCAGAGGACAGCATCCTGGAACCCAAAGAGCTGTCAGGAGGGAGGAGCAGATGCTGCTCCTGGCCAAGACACCAAGGTTGGGGTTGACCAGGGACCCTAGGAGGGGGCCAGCAAAAACAGAAGCATGACTGGATTTGCTGCAAAAGAGAAGGATGTGGCACACCAAACAGATCATGTGTTTGTGGAGGCGTCTACATCCGTGGAGGCTGACAAGCTGGGGTGGGTGTCCCTGTGTAAATGCCAATACCCCGGGGCAGAGCGGAGCTGCGGATGTTGTCTCCATCCTACCTGGGGCTGTGGGTGTGTAGAGGTGAAGCCTGAATTCGGCAGAAGGCTGAGGAGGTGGGCTTTTTCTTTCTTTTTTTTTTTTTTTTTGAGTTGGAGTCTCACTCTGTCGCCCAGACTGGAGTGCAGCGGCCGCTCCCGGCCACTGCAGCCTCGCCTGCTGGGCTCCGGCGATCCTTCCGCCTCCGCCTTCCGAGTAGCCGGAATTACAGGCGCGCGCTACCACGCCCGGCTGATTTTTTGATTTATTGTAGAGATGAGGTCTCGCAGCCCAGGCGGGTCTCGAACCCGCGGGCTCAGGCAATCCACTCACCTCAGCCTCCCAAAGGCGTGGGATTACAGGCTGAGCCACCGAGTCTGGCGAGGTGGGCTTTTTCAAAACAAGATTGTTCAAGTGTTTTCCGTATTGATTTCTTTTGGTCCGAGTGACAGCTAGTTTCAATTTAAGTCAGGTATTTTCTTTTTCTTTTGAGTTGGAGTCTCACTGTTGCCCAGGCTAGTGTGCAGTGGCATGCTCATGGCCACTGCCGCCTCCACCGCCTGGGCTCAGGCCATCCTTCTGCCTCAGCCTTCCAAGTAGCTGAAACTACAGGCATGAGCCACTACACCCAGCTAGTTTTTTGGTTTATTGTAGAGATGAGGAGGTCTCACCAAGTTGCCCAGGCTGGTCTTGAACCTGGGCTCAGGCAATCCTCTCACCCCAGCCTTCCAAAGTGCTGGGATTACAGGCATGAGCCACCACACCTGGCAAAATCAGATATTTTCTTAAAAAGGGGGATTGGTAGCCGGGCTCGGTGGCTCAGCCTGTAATCCCGCGCCTTTGGGAGGCTGAGGTGAGCGGATTGCCTGAGCCCGCGGGTTCGAGACCCGCCTGGGCAGCGAGACCTCATCTCTACAATCAATCAAAAAATCAGCCGGGCGTGGTAGCGCGCGCCTGTAATTCCGGCTACTCGGAAGGCTGAGGCGGGAGGATCGCCGGAGCCCAGCAGGTCGAGGCTGCGGTGGTCGGGAGTGGCCACTGCACTCCAGTCTGGGCGACAGAGTGAGACTCCAACTCAAAAAAAAGGGGGGATTGGTGGGAAGCATACCTTACTCTACTGTTACTCCAGAACCACTGGGCCCTTGATATCCTAGTAAGAATTTGTGTCACACATAATTTCTGGGAGGTAACAGGAAATACATTGGCACTGAAGGACGATGGCGCCAGTGAGACTCAACACCCTTTGAGGTCAAGAGATTTATTAGAGCAGCGGCTACAGAGAGAGGGAAGAAGGTCTGTAACTGCCTGGTAGAGAAGGGAGAGTGAGAGAGAGAGAGGGCGAGAGAGAGGTCTGTATTTATCGATTTGGGAGGGGGCAGCAGTGCTCTATCAGAGCCTGGTGGTGCCGGCCAGTGCCATCTTAGGGTCTTTATTGGAGGGAGCTATGAGGTAGTATTCCTATAGGGAGATAATATTTGTGTACAGGATTAAGTTTCGCGCGCGCGGGGAGAGCAGGAGCTTAGGGCCTTTGTTGTCTTTGTTTGGTTCCATATGGTATTTTAGTGCCATCTTGGGAGACTCCCTTCTGACTGTTCCCTGTGCATTTCAGGCACAAGTAAGAATTCTGAGCAAGACGGGTGTAGTATCAAGCCTGTAATCTCAGCACTTTGGAGGGTGGAGGCGAGAGGATTGCCTGAGCCCAGGGGTTTGAGAGACCAGCCTGGTTAACTTGGTGAGACCCTGTCTCTACAAGAAATCAAAAAATTAGCAGGGTGTGGTGGCGTGCACCTGTCGTTCCAGCTACTTGGAAGGCTGAGATGGAAGGATCGCCGGAGCCCAGCAGGTTGAGGCTGTGGTGGCTGTGTGAGTGTGCCTCTGCACTCCAGCTTGGGCGACAGAGTGAGACTCCGACTCAAAAAAGAAAAAAATTAGCTGGGCATGGTGGTGCATGCCTGTAATTTCAGCTACTTGGAAGGCTGAGGCAGAAAGATGGCCTGAGCCCAACGGGTCAAGACTGCAGCGGTGGTAGGTGTGCCACTGCACTCCAGCCTGGGAGACAGAAGGAAACTCCAACTTGAAAGAAAAAAAGAGAGAGGGAGGAAGGAAGGAAGGAAAGGAAGAAGGAGGGAAAGAATCACAAATGTTGTCAGCCTTAGCGAGATGTTGCTAAGGCATGCTGCCTCAAAACAAATGCAGCATTTTCTCTTAACAAATGACCTGGATTGAACGAATCACTACTTTCTTCTGCTGATTCTGTGTTAAACTTCTCTTAAATCAAACAAATGTGGATTTACCCAAAAGAGAGAAAACTTTACAAAAAGATCCATAGTGAGTCAGATGAAAACAGAAAGCCTTCCAATGGCATTTAAATTGTGACTGTTTTAACGAGAATTAGGCTGAGCTACACACAGCTCTTCAGAAAGAGAATTTATGCCTAAACCAAGACGTAATGACACACGCCATGCTGATGGCTGTTTCTTCCAGCTCAGATCTCACCTCTCGAAATGCATTTTCACGCCTCTCCAGCTAGAAAGAAATCTCTCCTCTGATCCTCTGTAGCGGGTTGGGGCGCTGCTCCCTATGCCCTGTGCATTACAGGCTGCCATAGCAAAGTACCACAGACAGAGTGACTTCAACAACAATTCATCTTTTCACATCTCTGGAAGCTAAAAGTCCACGAGCAAGGTGTTAGCAGGGTTGCTGTCTCCTGAGGCCTCTGTCCTCACTGTGTCCTCACACGACCTTTTCTCTGTACATGCCTGTCTCCGGTGTCTCTGTCTTTTTATAAGAATGTACCAGTCCGTATGGAACAGGGCCCCACTCTAATGGCCTCATTTTAACTTAATCACCTCTCTCAAGACCTTATTGGCAAAGATGGCGACATTCTGAGGTACTCACTAAGAGTTGGAATATCAACTTGAACTTGGGGAGTGTGGGGACGAGGATGCAGTTTAGCTCATAACACCTGCCACTCATTTTAGAATATTAGTGGGTGTCCCCCTAACTTGAATGTATTCTTCTGGCTGGAAGGCCCTGTTTAAAGGTTCAGTGTTCCCAGCAATCCATTGTTCGACTGATCTTGTTCCTTATTGGAATTTTATTCACATCTGCCTTGATGCAAGCGTGTTTTGAGGGAGAAAAATCAGCCACAGTAGCTTCTAAAGAGAGAAAGGGCTAGATGGTTTCCAAGGTTTCCTCACAAATATACCTGTTGATTTCCCACCCCGTCCACGTGGCTTTCCTACAAAATTTTCCCTTGCGAGTGAGTTTCGGCCATTGGTTTCACTTCCACATGAAGGTCTTCCACTAAGGTCCAGTCCTTAAGTTTTTAAAATTTCCTGTGCATCGCTTAGTTTCATGTCTGCATCCAGCAAGACCTGAAATCTTGCCCCGATGGGAACCTGGCAGTTCATCTCATTTTATTTTGCCCAAAGCCTCCAAGCAAGTTCTCCCAGCTCCAAGGCTAGCATTCTTTCCAGCAACCCATCACTCCTCATCATACAAAGAGAAGAACACCAAGCTTTTCTGTCTTAAAGCAATAATTCATGTAATGAAGCAAGACATAGCCTGTGTTATGAATGCTGAGGAACCCTAAAACAGCATATCTTTAGGTATCAAAAAAAAATCTAGCATAACAACTTTGTGGTTCATAAAAACACTCAAATATTCAAACCATATGTTTAGGTACAATTTCCAATGGTTATCTCCTCTCTTATATGAAAAGAAGAGATGTTTTTCAGTATCAGGTAGAAAAATAAGTATGGATATTGGGGAAGATAGTCTAAATTTAGCTTTGAGTCTTTTCCAGGACAGAGGAGATGACACCAGCTTCACAGACTGGAATCTCCCAGACTGCAAATTCTGCTCCAAACCTCTAAGTTTGCTCAGTGGGTACAAGACAAATCATACCCGAAGACATGTGTACATAAACATGGGCACCGGGCACGTGCCTTTAATTTCAGCACTTTGGGAGGCCGAGGTGAGAGGACTTCCTGAGGCCATGGGCTCGAGACCAGCCTGGGGAACTTGGCAAGACCTCATCTCTACGATAAATAAATAATTAGCTGGGTGTGGTGACATGCACCTGTAGTTCCAGCTACTTGGGAGGCTGAGGCAGAAGGATCACCTGAGCCCAGCAGTTCAAGGGTGCAGTGGCCATGAGTGTGCCACTGCACTCCAGCCTGTGACAGAGTGACACTATGACTCAAAAAACAAACAAACAAACAAACAAACAAAACCAGCATAAACATGGGCCTTGCTAGACTTCTCCTGTGTGTAGTGTAGCTTCCGTGAAAGTGAAAAAAACCATCCAGGCTCGGTGGCTCAGCCCTATAATCCCACGCTTTGGGAGGCTGAGGTGAGTGAATTACCTGAGCCCGCAGGTTCGAGACCCGCCTGGACAACTTGGTGAGACCTCATCTCTACAATAAATCAAAAAAAAATTAGCCGGGTGTGGTAGCGCGCGCCTGTTGTTCCAGCTACTTGGATGGCTGAGGCCGAAAGATCGCCAGAGCCCAGCAGGTCGAGGCTGCGGTGGCCAGGAGCAGCCACTGCACTCCAGTCTGGGCGACAGAGTGAGACTCCAACTCAAAAAAAAAAAAAAAGGAAAGAAAGTGAACAAACCAAGCAGACTTTCAAATCAGAGACTGTATTTGGTGGCCTCAGCTTGAAAGTGTGAGACTTCCATCAGACACACACAGGACCTGCGCTGCCCGGCCATGGGAAGGGCTCTTCTCTTGGGACTAGATGGGGGAAAACACCCAAAGTCTGAAAAAAAATGGTGTGTCTTGGTGTGACAGAGGCGTTGCAAATTGCTCCTTGTGCCAATAGCAGGAGTGTGGGTCTGACACAGAAAGGACTGTGTCACTGGCTTGGTTCCTCTGTTGAGTCCGTAATGGCTCCTTTTTGCTTACTGGAGTCCTTTCTAAAATGGATTTTGTTCATTTTCCATGAGATTTCAGAAGCTGCACATGGCAGTTTATGAATGAGATCCCCTAGCAAGGCTCTGAAACACAGCTGGAGTGGGGGTGGGCTGTGTGTGTGAAGCCCCTCATCAGAGCTGAGCTCCTCCGTCCCATACAATCACATCTGTGTATGACCCCACAGTCTCGCTAACTGCTTCTCTGCAAGAAGAAAGGCGTGCCCAAGGAAGGCAAGAGAGACTTTTGTTAATTCTGCTTATTTCAGAGACTGGTTGTTTGTCTGTTGGGGGAAATAAAAACAAATAAATTCCTTGCTTGTGTATAGTCTGAATTTCTTCTCTCTCTCCATGAATTCAATTCTAATCTCTTTATGTATTTTTTATTTTTTTATTTTTTGAGTAGGAGTCTCACTCTGTCCACCCAGGCTGGAGGTCAGTAGCATGCTCTTGGCCACTGCAGCCTCAAGCTGCAGGGTTCAGGCAATCCTTCTGCCTCAGCCTTCCAAGTAGCTGGAACTACAGGCACACGCCACCATGCCTGGCTAATTTTTTGATTTACTGTAGAGGTAGGGTCTCACCAAGTTGCCCAGGCTGGTCTCGAACCTATGGGCTCAGGCAGTTCTCTCACCTGGGTCACCCAAAGTGCTGGGATTATAGGTGTGAGCCACTGCACCTGGCTTTAGTTTTTTAATTTTTTTTTTTTTTTTTTTTTTGAGTAGGAGTCTCACTTTGTCACCCAGGCTGGAGTGCAGTGGCACACTCATGGCCACCACAGCCTCAACCTGCTGAACTCAGGTGATCCTTCTGCTTCAGCTTTCCAAGTAGCTGGAACCACAGGTAGGTGCCACCATGCCTGACTGACTGTTTTTTTGATTTATTGTAGAGACAAGGTCTCGCCATGCTGCTCAGGCTAGTTTTGAACCCGTGAGCTCAGGCAGTTCACTTGCCTTGACCTTCCACAGTGCTGGGATTACAGGTATGAGTCACCGTGCCAGGCTTCATTTTTTTTTTTTTTAAGAGTCAAGGTCTTGCTATGTTGCCTAGGCTGGTCTAGAACTCCTGGGCTCAAACAGTTCTCCCTCTGACTTCCCAAAGTGCTGAGATTATAGGCGTGAGCCACTGCCCCTGACATTTTTCATTCTCTTAAGTATCTCTTCCCTTCAATTTTGGGCATCAGCTTATGGCACTTTAATGTACACATATGTAAACTCAAAATACAATTCTAAGTCTCCAACAGACTGAAAGAATCATCTCTTGGTCAAGCAGACCTCAGAATAATCTTGAAAACCCAAGTTCTAGCCAGGCTCGGTGGCTCAGCCTGTCATCCCGCGCCTTTGGGAGACTGAGGTGAGTGGATTGCCTGAGCCCGAGGGTTCGAGACCCGCCTGGGCAGCGAGACCTCATCTCTACAATAAATCCAAAAAAAATCAGCCGGGCGTGGTAGCACGCACCTATAATTCCGGCTACTCGGAAGGCTGAGACGGAAGGATCGCCGGAGCCCAGCAGGTGAGGCTGCAGTGGCCGGGAGCAGCCACTGCACTCCAGTCTGGGCGACTGACTGAGACTCCAACTCAAAAAAAAAAAAAGAAAAAGAAAACCCAAGTTCTTGGCCAAAAGGAGACTGGAGGTCAGACACATCTCTTTCTACTCCTCTGTCTAATGACTTTCTTCCCTAAGGGCTAAACAGAAACCAGTCCTTTCAAAAGACCCCACTCCTGATACCAAAGGCTTAACGCTGCTCCTCCCTTTTTGCCTGATAAAGAGACCCCTGATTGCTGGGCGGACTCACGCCTGTAATCCCAGCACTTTGGGAAGCAGAGGTGAGAGAACTGTCTGAATCCAGGGATTCTTAAGACCAACCTGGGCACTTGGCGAGACCTTACTTACCTCTACAATAAAATAAAAATGAAGGCCGGGCGCGGGGCTCAAGCCTGTAATCCCAGCACTTTGAGAGGCCGAGGCGAGAAGATTGCCTGAGCTCAGGTGTTTGAAACCAGACTGGGAAACTTGGTGAGATCTTCTCTCTACAATACATCAAAAAATTAGCTGGGCGTGGTGACGTGAGCCTGTGGTTCCAGCTACTTGGAAGACTGAGGTGGAAGGATCATCTGAACCCAGCGGGTCCAGTATGCGGTGGTGGTGAGTGTGCCACTGCACTCCAGCCTGGGCAACCATGAGACACCAACCCAAAAAAAAAAACGAGACTCCAATTAAAAAAAAAAAAGAAGTTCCCCTCGTGGTCAGAGCAAAGAGCTAAGTCCCCGTAAACAGCAATAACAATGCGTTCTTAACAGCCTCCCTGGGTGGTTGGCTGAACTCTTTCTGAGAGCCTCTCACTGCCCTTGCAAAGGTTAGCTGGAAAACAAACCAGAAACTGGAATTAACTGTGAGTCCAGATAAAGAGTCAGGCTCACAGGGTCACATTTGGAATGCTTGGCAGCTTCAGAGAAGGTCATCTTTAGGAAAATCAACTTTCCCAAACCAGGCCGTCTGGGCTAGCTGGAATTACGTTGAGGTTTTGTTTGTAGGTTTTTTACAGCTGCTGCAAGTTTAAAATGGGGAATCTGTACTACGGCATTGGTTTTTCCTTTTGCATGCCATTTAAGCCAGCCAAAACAGGCAAAAGAAGAAGAGGAAAGTGGCATTGCTAAGTAACACTGAAGGCTATGACCTAGAAATCTGCCCCAAGTAATCCAGGAACAGGACACCCCCTCTGAGGAGTCCCACAGGTAATTTCACAGTCTAAAATGTTGATAAACAAGCCAAAAAGACTCCAGGGTGACAGACAACTGCAAAGGGACAGAAGGAATTTGGTGTGGACGCACGAAGACCTGTCGATTTTTCCAACTTGAACTTGAAAATACAGACTTTCATTTCTAAAAGAAATAACCCCTTTTAAAATCATCCAGTATCATCTATGGCTGTAATTCTCTGTGTCCTGCACACTGAGAATCCCAAACAGTTTCCTGGGGTAACTCTTGGGGAACAACGCAACCGTGGAAACAAAAATATTCTCTGCCTAGAACACAGACTTTCTATCTTCAGAGTCCCAGAGGACTAGAGACTCCTGAGCACGTAAGTAAGGCTCCGAGGTCGGGCGCGAACTGTCCCCTGCTGGACACCAGCCTTCCCTTTGGCCTCCCCACGCCAGAGGACAGGGAGCTCACCAGTCATGAGGGTGTAGTAGTTGGGGTACGAGAGCGCGGGAAAGTCTGGGGTCAGGTAATCCGCTTTCACTCCCCGGCGCGCGATCTCCTTGAAGCCAGGCAGCGACTCCAGGGCCTTGTCACTGATGTAGTCCCAGCGAAGACCATCCAGCAGAAACACAAGGAGCTTCCGGCGGGCAGAGACTGGCCCGGCCAGGCCCAGCACCAAGACCAGCAGGAGGGCCCCGAGTTTCGCTGCCATGCTGCCTCCTGGCTGCCCCCTCAAAGACTGAGGATGGGAGCATCTGTAGCTATTCTCTCTTCCAGGGGCTGGTCCTGGAGCTGCTGGCCTTCCCGAGCCAAGTTCATGTTCGGTATTTAAAGGAACAGCATCCCCTTTTCCACCCACTCTCTAGAAAGTGCAGACACCCATCCCTTCCCGATAAACTGGATTCCCAGGCTGGGTGTGGTGGCTCACATCTATAATCCCTGTAATCCCAGTACTTTGGGAGGCTGGGATGGGAGGATTGCTTGAGCCCGGGAGTTCCAGACCAGCCTAGACAATATAGACAGACCTCGTGTCTACAAAAAAATTAAAAAGTTAGCAGGGCGTGTTGGCATATGCCTGTAGTCCCCCCGCAACTCAGAAATCTGAGGCGGAAGGATCACCTGAGCCCAGGAGGTCAAAGCGATACTGAACTGCGACCATGCCACTACACTCCAGTCTGGGCAGCAGAGTGAAATCCCGGCTGAAGAAAAGTGGATTCCCAAACAACCTAGAGTTAACACCAGAGGAGAGAGTACAGTCTGATTATTTTTGGTGAGTGTTCCAGAAATACAAACACCCACAGAGAGATGGAATTTTAGAAGATGACAAAGTCAATGCAAACTTTGCAGCTAGGCTAACCGAAGGGAGGAGCCGAGGAAAAGGACACTCTTTCAGTTTGACATTATCCCACTTCGCTGCCTGATTTAAACTCTCCGACTTTTTCACTTGCAGTTTAGTAATGCAAACCTCTCAGCTCAGTATATCAGAAACAATAAGTTTCTGTGAACCTGTCTGTAAACTTCCCAGCAATATCCCACAGCCAGAGAATTTAAAAGTGAATTATTGGACAGGTGGCTCACACCTATAATCCCAGCACTTTGGGAGGCCGAGGTGAGAGGATTGCCTGAGACCAGCTGGGGCAACTTGGTGAGACCTCATCTCTACAACAAATTAACAAAATAGACGGGTGTGGCGGCAGGCGCCTGTAGTCCCAGCTACTTGGAAGGCTGAAGTAGAAGGATCGCCTGAGCCCAGCAGGTGGAGGCTGTGGTGGCCCTGAGCATGCCACTGTATTCCAGTCTGGGTGACAGAGTGAGTCTCTGACTCAAAAAACAAAAACAAAAGTGAATTATTTAATCTGGACGTGGTGGCTCACACCTGTAATCCCAGCACTTTCAGGGCCAAGGCGAGAAGTTCAAGACCGGCCTGGGCAACTTGGGGAGACCTTGTCTCTATAATAAATCAAAAAGTTAGCCTGGCGTGGTGCCAAGTGCCTGTAGTTCCAGCTACTTGGAGGCTGAGACAGAAGGCTTGCTTGAGCCCAAGAGGACCGAGGCTGCAGTAGCCATGAGTGTACCACTGCACTCCATCCTAGGCCACAGAGTGAGACTCCAACTCAAAAAAAAAAAGTATAATCAACACAGATTTTTAAAATATATATTTGTGAGCCGGCTTGGTGGCTCATGCCTATAATCCCAGCATGAGGATTGCCTGATTCCAGCGGTTCAAGACAACCTGGGCAACTTGGTTAGACCTCATCTTTACAAAAAATTAAAAAATTATCTGAGCCGGGCTCAGTGGCGCAGCCTGTCATCCCGCGCCTTTGGGAGGCTGAGGTGAGTGAATTGCCTGAGCCCGCGGGTTCGAGACCCGCCTGGGCAGCGAGACCTCATCTCTACAATAAATCAAAAAATCAGCTGGGCGTGGTAGTGCGTGCCTGTAATTCCGGCTACTTGGAAGGCTGAGGCGGAAGGATCGCAGGAGCCCAGCCGGTCTGGCCACTGCACTCCAGTCTGGGTGACAGAGTGAGACTCCAACTCAAAGAAAAAAAAAAAATTATCTGGGCGTGGTGGCATGCATTTGTATGTAGTTCCAGCTACTTAGAAGGCTGAAGCAGAAGGATCCCCTGAGCCCAGAAGGTCTAGGCTGTGGTGGCTGTGAGTGTGCCACTGCACTCAAGCCTGGGCCACAGAGTAAGACTGACTAAAAAATATATATATGTGTGTGTGTGTGTGTGTGTGTGTGTGTGTGTGTGTGTGTGTGTGTATGTATTTGCATGCAATGTTATTATTTTGTTTTTCAGATACAACTTAACTGCTGGTGCCACAGGGGAGGTGGTTCACAGAAGAGTCACAAAGCCAGAGAGAAGCTTCCAGAGTTGGACAGTGAGAGGTCATTCCTGGTGGTTGTGACGAGGCAACACATCCCAAGAGGACAGAACTGAGACAGAGAACTGGAGGGTGACAGATTGAACTGGAATTAACCGTGTGGGTTTCAGGAGGCGAAGGCCTAGGCAGAGGGGGGATCGGAGGTCAGTGGAGGGGAGTCCGGCGTGACTGCGCGGGGAGGCGGAGTGAGCACAAAGTCCCCAGATTCCAGGGGCACCCGACAGTGGTTCTTTCCTCTGGAAGAAAACGAAATGATGCGAATCGTGTAAAGGCTTCTAAAGCATGCATGACCCATTGCTGCGTTGGACCCCCTGTGAGTCTAACGGGAAAAGCATCGTGTCCTAGAAGTGAGAAAAAGACCCAGAGACAGCAGGTGAGGCACAGGGCATCAGAGACTTCCACATGGGGCGTTCAGAGGCTGCTGGTTGGACAGGAAAAAACCACTCCGGCTTGTGACAGGTGTGCTGGTTTTACAGCGACTTCCACGTGGCAGCCTCTGCCGAGCGATCTCCACCTAGCGCAAAGCAAAAGGCCTCCAACCCTTGCACATCCAGGATCCATGGAACGGGTCAGGGTCCAGACCTTCTTCACAGGCATGACACAAGCATTCTGGCTGGCTGTTCCTGGAGTCTACACCTCCGAACAGCAAACATACGTTCGCCAAGGAACGAGGGGTCATTCGCGGGGTGTGCTCAGTTACTGCTGCCCGGCAAGCCTTGCCCACCATGCCCTCCACCCCAGCATACCCTTGAATGGCCTTGCAGTCGTACCTGCCACTCTTCTGTTTTCGTTTTTGTTTTTATTTTTTGAGCTGGAGTCTCACTGTCACCCAGACTGGAGTGCGGTGGCCGCTCCCGGCCACTGTAGCCTCAACCGACTGGATTCCTGGTGATCCTCCTCAGCCTTCCAAGTAGCTGGAACTACAGGCGCACGCTACCACGCCTGGCTCATTTTTGATTTATTGCAGAGTCGAGGTCTTGCCAAGTTGCCCGGGCGGGTCTCGAACTCGCGGGTTCAGGCAATACACTCGCCTCGGCACTGAGCCACCAAGCCCGGCTACCTGCCACTCTTCTGTAATTTCCCTGGAGCCAGGTAGGCAGAGGAGTGTGGCAGCTAGATACTGCAGCAGCAATATAAACCATAACTGCAAAAAAAGAGATTCATAATGGCAATACAGTATATAAAAGTTTTCTCTAGCCGGGCTCGGTGGCTCAACTGTAATCCTGCGCTTTGGGAGGCTGAGGTGAGTGGATTGCCTGAGCCCGCGGGTTTGAGACCCGCCTGGGCAACTTGGCGAGACCTCATCTCTACAATAAATAAAAAGTTAGCCGGGTGTGGTAGCGCGCGCCTGTAGTTCCAGCTATTTGGAAGGCTGGGACAGTAGGATTCCCGGAGCCAAGCAGGTCGAGGCTGCGGTGGCCGGGAGCGGCTGCTGCACTCCGGTCTGGGCGACAGAGTGAGACTCCGACTCAAAAAAAAAAAAAGTTTTCTTCAAGTGCATGGGAGTTGAATAAACCATGGGTGATGGAATCATAAGGCAAAGACTCTTTGAACCATGAGCTTCCAATGCCTTTGCCGTCTTTGCTATGTTGTAAGAGTATTCAGAAATACACACACTGTGATCCGGCTACAGCACACTCCTGGGCTCGGGCGATCCTTCCACCTCAGTCTCCCTAGTAGCTGAGACTGCAAGTACATGCCGCTGTGCCCGGTTAATTTTTTAATTTTTTTGTAAAGATAAGGTCTTACCATGTTGCCCAGGCTGGTCTCAAACTCCTGGGCTCAAGGAATCTCCGCCTTAGACTCCAAAAGTGCTGGGATTACAGGTGTGAGCTACCATGCCCAGCCCACAGCATTGTTTTCATGAAGGCACACATTCTAGCCTGAGTAACAGTTGAGATGTCCAGGGTCGTGAGATTTTGCAGAGTGACATGTCTCATTTGGGCGGTTTCTTCATTGAGAGAGAAATAGCATGGTAGGTACTGAAGGTTGTAGCCGTGTGTTTAGTCAGGGCTTCACCTTGTAGTTCTATATCTACTGTTGCCACCTGGGGGGCAAAGATGGCCAAAGGACAAAACTGCCAGGATGCACACTCTGGCAATATCTAACTTTTAGTTTCCCGTTTAGTAAGGGTCGTGCCCAAACGGGGCACTGTGCACCCCAGCAGATAAGAATGTCCCAAATTAGCCAGGCTCGGTGGCTCAGCCTGTAATTCCGTGCCTTGGGAGGCTGAGGTGAGTGGATTGCCTGAGCCCGCGGGTTCCAAACCTGCCTGGGCAACTTGGCGAGACCTCATCTCTACAATAAATCAAAAAATTAGCCGGGCGTGGTAGCGCCCGCCTGTAGTTCCAGCTCCTGGGAAGGCTGAGGCAGAAGGATCGCCGGAGCCTAGCAGGTTGAGGCTGTGGTGGCCGGGAGCGGCCACTGCCCTCCAGTCTGGGCGACAGAGTGAGACTCCAACTCAAAAAAAAAAAAAAAAAAAAAGATCAAGAACCTGGATGTCTATGATCAAGTTGCCCTCACTTGGAGGTGGTTATCAGCCCCTAATACTTAAGAGTGCTTATTGCTACTTGTTTTTCCAGAATTGGCAATGCTGTGAGGTCACTGGCCATAGGAGCTACACTCCAATAATGCAAAACATGAACATTTTCCTCCAGGAGTTGGAGCAACCTTTGTCCTAAAAGCTGCTCCAGGTCTCACCAGGGACATGCATGAGCTCTCAGGAATGTGCTGCCCTGGTGCCTCGCCTTCAGGGGGAAGCAGGGGCGAGGGAGGAAAGAGTCTTGGAGAAAGAAGACACAGTTCCAGAGTCGAGAGTCTGGTATTATGCAGTTGTGTGATTCTGAGAAAACTGCCTTTCCATGCTTCCGTTTTTGCCTCTGAAAGGTGACAAAGGCTTTAAAGTCTTTTTCAGCTGTAGAATCAGTGAAATTGGAAAGTGATGTCCCGAGTCAGTCATGTCACCCCACATCCACCCTTGTGGGTCCTGTTAATCCATCCCAGCGTTGTCAGTCTCTGTTGGCCTTCTGTCCATCTATGTCACCTCTCATTTCCCCAAAACGTCAGCAGTCTGGCTCTTCCAAGGTCTTGTCCTAATTCCTGACCGTGGCAAGTGTCCCATCTGTCCTTCCTATAATCGGCCCCCAGAAGTAGGAATTTTACACATTGTAAAGGATTATAATTATGGAGAATGTGTTTTTTGAGTTGGAGTCTCACTCTGTCACCCAGGCTGGAGTTCAGTCACATGCTCACAGCCACTGCAGCCTCAACCTGATGGCCCCAAGTGATCCTTCCACCTCAGCCTCCCGAATAGTGGGAAACACAGGTACACACCACTATGCCCAGCTAATTTTTGGAGTGAGCCACTGCGCCAGGCCTAGTATATGTTTTATGTCTGGTAAAATATTCTTTTTTTTTTTAGTTGGAGTCTCACTCTGTTGCCCAACCTGGAGTGCAGTGGCCACTCCTGGCCATCGCAGCCTCGACCTGCTAGGCTCTGGCAATCCTTCTGCCTCAGCCTTCCAAGTAGCTGAAACTATAGCACGCGCTACCACACCCGGCTCATTTTGATTTATTGTAGAGATGAGGTCTCGCCAAGTTGCCCAGGCGGGTCTCGAACCCACGGGCTCAGGCAATCCACTCACCTCAGCCTCCCAAAGGTGCAGGATTACAGGCTGAGTCACCGAGCCCGGCTTCAGTAAAATATTCTCAACATTTAAGATGAAATAAAGATATTTTCAAGCCGGACTCGGTGGCTCAGCCTGTAATCCCGCTCCTTGGGAGGCTGAGGTGAGTGGATTGCCTGAGCCCGCGGGCTCGAGACCCGCCTGGGCAGCGAGACCTCATCTCTACAATAAATCAAAAAACCAGCCGGGCGTGGTAGCGCGCGCCTGTCATTCCAGCTACTGGGAAGGCTGAGGCGGAAGGATCGCCGGAGCCCAGCAGGTCGAGGCTGCGGTGGCCGGGAGCGGCCACTGCACTCCAGTCTGGGCGACAGAGACTCTGACTCAAAAAAATAAAAATTAGCCAGGCTCGGTGGCTCAGCCTGTAATCCCGCCCCTTTGGGAGGCTGAGGTGAGTGGGTGGCCTGAGCCCGCGGGTTCGAGACCCGCCTGGGCAGCGAGACCTCATCTCTACAATAGATCAAAAAATCAGCCGGGCGTGGTAGCGCGTGCCTGTCATTCCGGCTACTTGGAAGGCTGAGGCGGACGGATCGCCGAAGCCCCAGCGGGTTGAGGCTGCGGTGGCTGGGGGGGCCACTGCACTCCAGTCTGGGTGACAGAGTGAGACTCCAACTCAAAAAAAAAAAAAAATTAAAAAATAAAGATATTTTCAGATAAATGAAAGATAAGAGAATTAGTCACCTACAGACTTACACTAAAATAAATACTAAGGAATGTCCTTTAGTTTGAAGAGAAATAACAAGATGAAAATCAAGATCCACAGGAAGGGAAAAAAGATCATAAATGGCAAATAAGTGAGTAAATATAAAAGATTGTTTCTTTTTTTCTTAATGTCTTTTAAAACAACTAATTGCCGGGCTCGGTGGCTCAGCCTGTCATCCCGCGCCTTTGGGAGGCTGAGATGAGTGGATTGCCTGAGCCCGCAGGTTCGAGACCGCCTGGGCAGCGAGACCTCATCTCTACAATAAATCAAAAAATCAGCCGGGCGTGGTAGCGCGTGCCTGTCATTCCGGCTCCTCGGAAGGCTGAGGCGGAAGGATCGCCGGAGCCCGCAGGTCGAGGCTGCGGTGGCCGGGAGCGGCCACTGCACTCCAGTCTGGGGGACTGAGTGAGACTCCAACTCAAAAAAACAAAACAAAACAAAACAAAACAAAACAAAAACTGATTGCCAGGTGCAGTGGCTCATGCCTGTAATCCCAGCACTTTGGAAGGATTTGGTTAGAGGACTGCCTGAGCACAGGGATTCAAGGCCAACCCGGGCAACTTGGCAAGACTTCATCGCTACAATAAATCAAGAAAAATTAGCCAAGAGTGGTGGTATGCACCTGTAGTTCCAGTTACTTGGAAAGCTGAAGCGAAAGGATTGCCTGAGTTCAGCAGGTCAAAGCTGCGGTGGCTGTGAGTGTACCACTGCCCTCAGCCTGGGTGACAGAGTGAGACTCCAACTCAAAAAAAAAAAAAAAAAGAAGAAAATACTTGGGATTAAATCTAACCAAAGAGGTAAAAGACTTGTATACTAAAAACTAGAAAACACTGATGAAGAAACTCACACAGGACATAAACAAATGGAAAGACATTCTTTGTTCATAGATTGAAAGGATTAATATTGTTAAGATGTCCATACTACCCAAAGTAATCTATAGATGTAATGTTATACCCATCTACATTTTATTTTAATTTTTTTCTTTTTTAGAGTCAGAGTCTCACTCTGTTGCCCAGCCTGGAGTGCAGTGGCAGGATCGTGGCCATTTTAGCCTCAACCTGCTGGGCTCAGGCTATCCTTCAGCCTCAGCCTTCCAAGTAGCTGAACTACGGGCACATACTATCATGCCCAGCTTATTTTTTGATTTGTTGTAGAGATGAGGTCTCACCAAGTTGCCCAGGCTGGTCTCAAATCCCTGAGTTCAGGCAATCCTCTCTTCTCCATCTCCCAACATGCTGGGATTATAGGGGTGAGCCACCACGCCTGGCTCTTTCCTTTTCTGTTTTTTCAAGGCTACTTTACAAGACCTCAGGTTTTAAGAATTTTAAGGCATATTTATATCTCTGGTCAAGTGCAATATACATCTTCCACAAGTGTGGAATATGTCCTTCTTACCTAGCAAGTCGCAAGATGCGTAGCTGGAGAAGGGATAAGACAAGATGTCCTTCTTTCTTTCTTTTTTTCTTTTTTGAGTTGGAGTCTCGCTCTGTCGCCCAGACTGGAGTGCAGTGGCCGCTCCCGGCCACCACAGCCTCGCCCTGCTGGGCTCCGGCAATCCTTCCGCCTCAGCCTTCCGAGTAGCCGGAATTACGGGTGCGCGCCACCACACCCAACTAATTTTTTATTTATTGTAGAGATGAGGTCTTGCTGCCCAGGCGGGTCTCGAAACCGCGGGCTCAGGCCATCCACTCACCTCAGCCTCCCAAAGACACGGGATTACAGGCTGAGTCACCGAGCCTGGCCTGATGTCCTTCCTTCCTTCCTTCCTTCCTTCCTTCCTTTCTTTCTCTCTCTCCTTTCTTTCCTCCCTCCCTCCCTCCGTCTCTCTTTCTTGAGTCAGAGTCTTACTCACTGCCCCGGCTGGAGTGCAGTGGCGTGCTCACAGTCACCGCAGCCTCAACCTGTTGGGCTCAGGTGATCCTTCCACCTCAGCCTTCCACATAACATGCCACCATGTCCAGCTAATTTTTTGATTTATTGTAGAGACAAGATCTTGCCAAGTTGCCCAGGCTGGTCTCGAACCCCGAACTCAGGCAGTCCTCATCTTCGCCTTCCAAAGTGCTGGGATTTCAGGCGTGAGCCACCACGCCCAGCCAAGATGTCTACTTTAAAGAACTCTTTGTCTGACATCATCATATTGACATCCCTACTAACTGAAAAAAATTACTCACTTTTATCAAAAGATTTGGTCAACCTTCCTTTTTGGCACAGAAGGAGAAAACAGATTGGTGACAGAATAACTTTTCCAAACCACCCAACTGCATTGTGGCATGTAGAAATAGCCATAACACACTTATCAAGTAATGTGGAATCCCAGCAACATCCTGCAGTGAGGAGAGCACAGAACAGCCATCCATGGGTACACGGGTCCTTAGGCAGACTTGTGCAGGGCACAGTGGTTCACCTCTGTAACCCTAACACTTCGATAGGCCAAGGAAGGAGGATTGCTTGTGGCCGCGAGTTCGAGACCAGCCTAGGAAACACAGTGAGCTCCTGTCTCTACTAAAAATATTGATTAATTAATTAAATTTAATGCACAAGCAATCCCTGCCTGGAGTCTTACTACTCAGAAGACTGGGGTGGGAATTGCTTAAGCCCAGGAGTTCCAGGCTGCTTAGACTCAAGCCAGGGCAACAGAGCAAAATCCTGTCTCTTAAGTAAATAAATGAATAAACGGCAGACTTAGCTGTTTGCACCCTACAGTCCCAACGGTGACAGTGAGAGGTGTGAGTGGAGCCATGGTGGCAGCACGGCAGCTGCACCCCTAACCTGTGCATTCACAAGTGACGCTCCTTCTGCGCTTGTAGAGATGATGGGAACGCCAAGTGTGATGCTTTCTCCTGGAATGCTGTGGAAGGCTTCTGCTGTGGAATGGACAGGCTTGGCTAGGGATCCAGGTAAGTCATGAATATCATGAATGAAACCAGTGGTTGAAAGATCCTGAACTCAGCTGGGATCGGTGGCTCAGTCTGTAATCCCGCGCTTTGGGAGGCCGAGGTGAGTGAATTGCGAGACCACGGGTTCAAGACCCGCCTGGGCAACTTGCGGAGAACTCATCTCTACAATAAATCAAAAAATTAGCCAGGCGTGGTAGTGCGCGTCTGTAGTTCCAGCTCCTTGGAAGACTGAGAAGGGAGGATCGCTGGAGTCCAGCGGGTTGAAGCTGCGGTGGCCGGGAGCGTGCCACTGCACTCCAGTCTAAGCGACAGAGTGAGACTTAAACTTAAAAAAAAAAAAAAAAGATCCTGAACTCTGGATTCTGCTAGTGTAGCAGGGACTGTTAGTTGTCAACCTCACGTTTCTCTCCTTTCTATACTAACACAACCGTGACTTCTAAAATTTTTTATCTTATGATCCCATTTACATAAAGCCCAAACAAACAAGCAAACCTAAGTCTTCATATTTATTTATTTGAGTTGGAGTCTCGCTCTGTCGCCCAGGCTGGAGTGCAGTGGCACACTCACGGCCACCACAACAATGACCTGCTGGGCTCAGGCAATCCTTCCGCCTCAGCCTTCCAAGTAGCTGGAACTACAGGCACTCGCCACCACACCCAGTTAGTTTTTTGGTTTATTGTAGAGATGAGGTCTCGCCAAGTTGCCCAGACTGGTATCACACCCATGGGCTCAGGCAATCCTCTCGCCTTGGCCTCCCAAAGTGCTGGGATTACAGGCTTGGGCCACTAGTGCCCAGCTAAGTCTTCATATTCACAGATACATATAGCTGGGTGCCATGGCTAATGTCTGTAATCCTAGCACTTTGAGAGGCGTGAGCCTGAGCCCAGCAGATCGAGCCACCATACCCAGCTAATTTTTTGATCTATTGTAGATATGAGGTCTCGCCAAATTGCCCAGGCTGGTCTCGAACCCGTGGTCTCACTTCTGCCTCCCAAAGTGCTGGGATTATAGGCGTGAGCCAACCTGTGCCCAGCTGTGTCTTTTTCTCAAGTCATCTTTTCTCTTTTTTTTCTTTTCAAGTTGGCGTCTCACTCAGTTGCTCAGGCTGGAGTGCAGTGGCATGCTCACGGCTACCACAGCCTCGACCTGCTGGACTCAGGTAATTTTTCTGCCTCAGCCTTCCAAGCAACTGGAACTACAGGCATGTATCACCATGCCCAGCTAAATTTTTTTTATTTATTGTAGAAACAAGGTCTCTCCATGTTGCCTGGGCTGGTCTTGAACCCATGGGCTCAGACAATTCTCTCACCTCCACCTCCCAAAGTGCTGGAATTACAGGTGTGAACCACCATGCCCGGCTCAAGTCATCTTTTCTTTCTTTCTTTTCTTTTTTTTAAGATGCGGGGTACAATTCAGGGTTAGGTATACAAATGTTCTTTATGCAGGTACCCTTGTTGATGAGGTATGCCCCTCCATCACCTGGCAGTTTTCCTCAACTGCCAATCCTACCCCCTGGCAATTTCCAAATACTGCCAATCCCTTTCTTACAGCATTTTGATAATTGTTCGAGGTCCACTTATGAGTGAGAACATACGGTACTCTGTTCTTTGTTTCTGTGATAGATCCCTGAGCATGATAGACTCTAAATCTATCCAAGTTGTTGCGAGGTCCATATGTTTGTCCTTCTTTATGGCTGCTTAATATTCCACTGTGTATATGTATATCCTTTTTATCCAGTTCAGCTTTGATGGACAGCATGGTCGGTTTCATGTTTTTGCTCTTGTGAATAGAGCTGCAACAAACGTGCTTGTGCAGGCATCTTTTTTGTAGAATGATTTGAGTTACTCTGGGTATATTCCCAATAGGGAGATTGCTGGGTCATATGGAAGGTCAATTTCTAGTTCTTTCAGAAACCGCCACACTGTCTTCCAAAGAGGTTGCACTAGTTTGCATTCCCACCAGCAGTATGGAAGTGTTCCTTTTTCTCTGCGTCCCCATCAGCATCTGTTGTTGTTTGTTTTATTAATGATGGACATTCTTACTGGGATTAGGTGGTATCTCAGTGTGGTTTTGATTTGCATTTCTCTGATGATGAGTGAGGCTGAGCACTTTTTCTTTTTCCTTTTTTTTGAGTTGGAGTCTCACTCTGTCGCCCAGACTGGAGTGCAGCGGCCACTCCCGACCACCGCAGCCTCGACCTGCTGGGCCCCGGCGAGCCTTCCGCCTCAGCCTTCCCAGTAGCCGGAATTACAGGCATGCGCTACCATGCCCGGCTAGTTTTTGATTTATTGTAGAGATGAGGTCTTGCCAAGTTGCCCAGGCGAGTCTCGAGCCCGTGGGCTCAGGCAATCCACTCACCTCAGCCTCCCAAGGTGCGGGATTACAGGCTGAGCCACCAAGCCCGACTTGAGCACTTTTTCATGTGTTGGTTGGTTGCCCGTATATTTTCTTTTGAGAAGTGTCTATTCATGTTCAAGTCATCTTTTCAATGAGGTCTAATCCTGTCTAGAATTGCAGCTGTTCATCCTGAAAGCTTATAATGCATTTTAAGTTCTTTATATTTAATAGATTTTCATCACCTTCTAACCCACTATGTAGTTTATTTATTATGTTTATGGTTCATAGCTTATCTCCCCTCACCTCTGGCTATACTGTTAGCTCAGTGAGGTCAGACATCTGTCTGTTTTATTCACTGATGTATTTCAAGAGCATGGAACACAATAAGGCTCCATAAGTGCTCATTGAATAAATTAATCTATTAATGGAATCAAGGTCTCTGGACCTAGCAGAGAAAAGGAGCAGTATGGCAGGGTGACCAACTTGTCCTGAGTGTCCCAGGACTTTCCTGGTAATGGCATTGGAAGTCCCATGTCCCAGGAAACCCACCAGTCCCCAACACATTGAGATGGTTGGGCACCCATAGTTTAGAGGGCAGTCAGGTGATCATGAGGGAAGTTTCCTGTTTCAGTGTGCTCGGTGGAAAGCATGAGAGAGAACCAGTGGAAGCCCAGGGAAACCTTTCCTCAATACTGAAGAATATAAAGCCACGAAGAAAAATTTTAAAAACTTCCAGGGGATGGGCAGAATGGCTCGCATCTGTAATCCCAGCACTTTGGTAGCCCAAGGTGAGATGATTGCCTGAACCGAGGGGTTCAAGACCAGCCTGGGCAACTTGGTAAGACCTCATCTCCATACTAATTCCAAAAATTAGCTGGGCATGATGGCACATGCCTGTGGTTCCAGCTACTTGGAAGGCTGAGGCGGAAGGATCACCTGAGCCCAGCAGGTCAAGGCTGTGAGCATGCCATTGCACTTCAACCTGGGCGACAGGGTGAGAGTTCAACTCAAAAAAAAAAAAGCTTCCATGAATGAAAAGTAAAAAGCAGATCATGCACATAGGAACAAAAATTAAACTGGCTTTCCATAGTAACACTGGCTTCAAAAAGATGGAGTAGTATATTTTTTTTAATGAGATTCCAACTAAAAAAAAAAAAAAAACAAATTACGGCGTGGTGGAACATGCCTGTAGTCCCAGCTACCTGGGGAAGGATTTTTACAGCCTGATCCAGTAAATCAGCTGCTATCTCTCGCGGCCAGTCAAGATGAGAGGCAGAAACTGGGAGAGATGGGTGTTTAATCTGATACGATGGAATCAGGAAACAAATTGGTGTCGTCACCCAAAAAACTCACTCCCCACCCATATAACTTACTCAGAATTTACACTCCACAGCCCCTCCTCTGCCCCCATGCCGAAATTAAAAAGGCATGACTCGAGACATCTAATCCCCACCCCCCACCAAGATGGAATGAACAAGGCTTACAGGCAGTTTCAGCATGACCCAAGATCTAACCATGCTGATAGTTCCTTAAGGGGGGGTGGGAAGGTAAAACAATCAGAGATACTACCTGGTATATTTAGATAAATAACTTCGAATCAGGCATGAGAAATATAAGATGACAGAGCCTTGACCTGTAACAGGATCACTTGAGCCCAGTAAGTTGAGGCTACAGGACACACGATGATGCTACTGCACTCTAGCCTCAGCCACAGAGTGAGAGGAAGGAAGGAAGATAAGAATTTTAGAATTTCAGCAAACTGTCATGCAAATTTTGAGGGTCTGATAAAAATGTTCTCAGCCTCTCAAGATCTTTTACTCTCTCTCTCTCTCTGATACACACACACTTACGGTGAGAGTTCTCTCGGAAGATACACTCTAAAAAGGGAAGAGAGCCCGGCTCGGTGGCTCAGCCTGTCATCCCGCGCCTTTGGGAGGCTGAGGTGAGTGGATTGCCCGAGCCCGCGGGTTCGAGACCCGCCTGGGCAGCGAGACCTCATCTCTACAATAAATAAAAAATCAGCCGGGCGTGGTAGCGCGTGCCTGTAATTCCGGCTACTTGGAAGGCTGAGGCGGAAGGATCGCCGGAGCCCAGTGGGTCGAGGCTGCGGTGGCCGGGAGCGGCCACTGCACTCCCGTCTGGGCGACAGAGTGAGACTCCAACGCGGAAAAAAAAAAGGGAAGAGAAACCAGCCTAAAAGTTGCTTCAGGTAAGTGTGATTAGAGGAAAAGAGAGTCCCTAGCACGTCAGCCTAAGGACATGGGTCTCCTGGGACCAGCCCCTCTCTGGAGGCGCCCTTCAGCTGTGTGACCTCCAGCATCACAGCGGGGTCCATCATCACTGCCCCAGGGGACACGAATCCAGGGAGCCGCAGCCTGGCAAACGCTCCTTCTGGTGAGCAAGGCCTGGAGCACAGCTCAGGCAGGACCTGCCGGGGTCGCCGAAGGATGGTGGGTCTGGGCATCCAGCCGCAGATCCCCTTCTCCCTGCCAATCCCTGCCCAGCCAGACAGCCCAGAAGGCAGCACTAGATCTGAGAGATGCGAGCCCATTGTCAGCTGCTCTCTTCTCCCTCTGGGCTCTGCCGGCCGAATCCTGGAGGGCCTCCTCAGTCCCATCATTGCACACAGCGTCCCTGAGTCCTTGGAGAGCGCCAGATGGGCCACTCCACCACAGCTCTTGGACGGGGAGACGGACTTTGTTGCTCAGTTCAGCAAACCACTGACCCTCACTCACCCTTATCCCACCAGGGGAGGTGAGGTTTCCAGAGACACAAATGGCCACCCTTTCTGCTTTCCCCCCCCATCGGGGATCAATCTTGAATGGGTTTTTTTGTTTGTTTTTCTTTTTGTTTTTTTGAGTTGGAATCTCACTCTGGCACCCAGGCTGGAGTGCAGGGGCATGCTCCCGGCCACTGCAACCTTGACCCACTGGGCTCCGGCGATCCTTCTGCTCAGCCTTCCAAGTAGCTGGAACTACAGGCTCACGCCACCACGCCTGGCTGATTTTTTGATTTATTGTAGAGATGAGGTCTCGCCAAGTTGCCCAAGCGGGTCTCGAACCCACGGGCTCAGGCAATCCACTCACCTCAGCCTCCCAAAGGCGCGGGATTACAGGCTGAGCCACCGAGCCTGGCTCAATCTTGAATGTTTGTAGAGAGATAAAATAATTCCAACACTGAGCACAAATTGCCTTTTTTTTTTGTTATGCACATTTTTTTCCCGATATGCAAAAATAAAGAAATCTTTCCATTAGAGAAATCATGTATACAGTTTACAGAGCTCTTTCACTTGTATTATTTGTTTTGAACCTCAGTACAAATAGATAGGGCCATTCTCACTTTTCTATTTATAGATGAGGAAATTGATTTAAGTCTGGTGGCATTTTTTTTAAGTTGGGGTCTCACCCTGTTGCCTAGGCTGGAGTTCAGTGGCACGCTCATGGCCACCGCAGTCACGACCTGCTGGGCTCAGGTGATCCTTCCGCCTCACCCTTCCATGTAGCTGGAACCACAGGCATGCGCCACCATACCTGGCTAATTTTTTGATTTATTGTAGAGATGAGGGCTCGCCAAGTTGCCTGGGCTGGTTTTGAGCCCGTGGGCTCAAGCAGTCCCCTCACCTTGGCCTCCCAAAGTGCTGGGATCATAGGTGTGAGTCACTGCGCATTTTTTTAAAAATTTGAGTCAGAGTCTCACTCTGTCACCCAGGCTGGAGTGCAGTGGCATGCTCACGGCTACCACAGCCTTGAACTTCTGGGCTCAGGTGATCCTTCTGCCTCAGGCTTCCAAGTAGCTGGAACCACACACGTGAGCCACCACACCTGGCTAATTTTTCAATTTATTGTGGAGACGAGGTCTAGCCAAGTTGTCCAGGCTGGTCTCAACCCCTGGACTCAGGCAATTCTCTCGTCTTTGCCTCCCAAACTGCTGGAATTACAGGTGTGAGCCACATTGCCTGGCCAAGTCTGGCAGCATTTTATGCACATTGAATTATGCCTTTAAAATAATGCAATTAGCCGAACTCTGGCTCAGCCTGTAATCCCGTGCTTTGGGAGGCTGAGGTGAGTGAATTGCCTGAGTCTGTGCGTTCAAGACCTGCCTGGACAACTTGGCGAGACCTCATCTCTACAATAAATCAAAAAATTAGCTGGGTGTGGTAGTGCGCGCCTGTAGTTCCAGCTACTTGGAAGCGGAAGGATCGCCGGAGCCCGGCAGGTCGAGGCTGCAGTGGCCGGGAGCGGCCACTGCACTCCAGTCTGGGCGACAGAGTGAGACTCCAACTCAAAAAAATAAATTAGTAAATAAAATAAAATAGTGCAATGAACATTTTTTTTCTTTGACTCAGAGTCTCACTCTATTGCCCAGTCTGGAATGCAGCGGCACACTCACGGCCACCATAGTCTCAACCTGCTGGGTTCAGGCAATCCTTTCTACCTCAGTCTTCCAAGTAGCTGAAACTACAGGTGCGCACCACCATGCCCGGCTAATTTTTTGATTTATTGTAGAAATGAGGTCTCGCCAAGCTGCCCAGGCGGGTCTCAAACACTTGGCTCAGGCAATCCTCTCACTTCTGCCTCCAAATGTATTGGGATTACAGGAGTGAGTCACCACACCCAGCTTCATTTTATAAGCAAATTTTAATGCAATTCAAATAACACAGAAAAAGGTAATACATAATTCCAAAGCTGAAAACCAGTGAATTATTAAATGTTTTTATATTATTTCTGCAAGCCAGTACCAGGTTAAGAGGAAAGAGAAATCCCGGCCCTCCACTCTTAGTGCCATGTTAGCCATGTTGCTGTTTACAGGGGTGTTAACTTCTAGGAGGGATTTTCAGGAGCGGTTGTGAGGCTAATCTAGGCCTACATGTCCCCTTCAACAACTGTTTTGGGAAAAACTTGCAGCCTGTGGGGCTGGAGATTGGTATGGGCGTATATTCCTGGCTTCAGACTACTAGTTGATATGTCAGATGAATGTAAAAGTGGACAGATATTTATTAGCAGGCAAGCCAAAGATAGTTTGGATGTACTGAGGTACCATTCTGACACAAATGACCTAGAATTAGTGTCAGATCCTACAGGTTAAGTACTGCCCCCAGCAAGACTTTCCCCACTTCAGACACCAGCTGCAAGCTCAGTTTTTATTATTCTCCAAAACAATTCATGGAACTCAAGAAAGTACTGTGGCCGGGCTTGGTGGCTCAGCCTGTAATCCCAGCTCTTTGGGAGGCCGAGGTGAGTGAATTGCCTGAGCCCGCGGGTTCGAGACCTGCCTGGCCAACTTGGTGAGACCTCATCTCCACAATAAATCAAAAAATCAGCCAGGCGTGGTAGCGCATGCCTGTAGTTCCAGCTACTCGGAAGGCTGAGGCGGAAGGATCGCCGGAGCCCAGCAGGTCGAGGCTGCGGTGGCCGGGAGCGGCCACTGCACTCCAGTCTGGGCGACAGAGTGAGACTCCAACTCAAAAAAAAAAAAAAGAAAGTACTGTGATTACAATTTCATCATAAAGGTTGCAAATCAGGACCAGCCAGGTGAAGAGATGCACCGGACAAGATCTGAGAGGGCCCCGAATGCAGAAATCCCTTACACATTTCCATGGAGTCAGGACACATCACCCTCCTGACATATCTGCGGTATGTGTTTGCCAACCAGAAAACTCTGAGCTTCAAGGTCCAGTGTTTATTGAGGTTTTTTATACAGGCATGATTGATTGCATCACTGACCACACTACCTAGTTCAGTCTACAGCCCCTCGCCCCTCCCTGGAGGTCAGATGGGCTCAAAGTCCCAACTCCTGATCACGTGGTGGGTCTTTCTGGCGGACCAGCCCCCGCACGGAGTAGTCTCATTCGCATACATCAGAGGAAATCTGAAGGGCTCAAGAATAACAAAGACAGTCCCTTTACTCAGGACATTCCAAGGACTGAGAGCCTCTCCCCCAGGAGCCAAGGACAAAGGCCAGTGGATTCTTCTTTACCCAACACAGTTGCCTACCTTTTCTCAGAAGCTTTTGAGATCTCCTCTTTCTGTCCTCAGGCAACAGTCAGGTTCCTGGCCTGAACTCTGAGATTGGTCTACCCAAGGTCGAACTCCTGACAGAGACCTCTGTCACATAGGGTGCCCAGTGTGCATCACTCTGAGTGTGGGGCCTGGCCACCTAGAATCTGCCAACTGAGCTGGCCAGATTCCAATGCTTCAACCATACACGGTGCTGAAACCCATTCAGTGTTTCTAGATGACCACATTTCTTGAGCACCACCCACTATGTCTAATGGAAAATTATTTCTAAAATGCTTTATGATACCTAATAAACCCTAAGTATAGGGTTTTTTTTTTTTTTTTTTTTTTGAGTTGGATTCTCACTCTGCCGCCCAGGCTAGAGTGCAGTGGCATGCTCACAGCCATTGCAGCCTCAACCTGCTTGCTGGGCTTAGGAGAACCTTCTGCCTCAGCCTTCCAAGTAACTGGAACTATAGACACACGCCACCAAGCCCAGCTAATTTTTGTGATTTATTGTAGAGACAAGGTCTCACCAAGTTGCCCGGGTTGGTCTTGAAGCCCTGGGCTCAGGCAATCCTCTCGCCTCGGCCTCCCAAAGTGCTGGAGCCACTGCACCCAGCCTAGTATAGGTTTTAATAAAATAGTAAACATTTTCTTTAGCAACCTCTGATTGGAAATTTCTGTTTAAATGCTTGAATAATTACCCCTGGAGTAGAGATGAAAGTTAATCATGCACACATGTAAGTCACACTTTTTATTTATTTAAAGTACCTTACCTCCTAGACAATTTAACACCTTTGTTCTATTATTTTATTTTATTTTATTGAGTCAGAGTATCACTTTGTAGCCCAGGCTGGAGTGCAGTGGCATGCTCACAGCCAGCGCAGGCTTGTCTTGCTGGGCTCAGGTGACCCTTCTGCCTCAGCCTGCTAAGTAGCTGGAACTACAGGCATACACCGCTAATTTTTTGATTTACTGTAGAGACTAGGTCTCCCCATGTAACCCAGGCTGGTCTCAAACCCCTGGGTTCAGGCAATCCTCTTGCCTCAGACTCCCAGAGTGCTGAGATTATAGGCATGAGTCACTGCACCTGCCCTGTTCTATTATTTTCATAGTCAGTGGCATTATAATTTCATATCCATTTTATATCCAATAACAATGCTCTATGTGTTTATAAGTGAGACTAAGACTACTGTTGGGAAAAAAAAAATGGCCAGGCACAGTGGCTCACATCTGTAATCCCAGCACTTTCGGAGACCAAAGCCGGAGGATTGCTTGAGCCCAGGAGTTAGAGACCAGCCTAGCCAAAATAGCAAAACGTCATCGCTAATACAAAATAAATAATAAATGAATAAATAGATAGAAAGGAAAATGTGCCTAGAAACTCAACAACTTTGAAACAGAAATTCAATGTGCTGAAGTGCTGTGAATAAGCCAGGCATGGAGGCTCATGCCTATAACACCAGCACTTTGGGTTAGGAGAGGATTGCCTAAGCCCAGGAGTTTGAGACCAGTCTGGGCAACATGGCGAGACCTTCCCTCTATAAAAAAAAACAAACAAAAAAATTAACTGAGAGTGGTGGTGCACACCTATAGTCCCAGCTTCTCAGGAGGCTGGGGCAGAAAATGCCTGATCCTAGGAGGTCAAGGCTGCGGTGAGCTATGCCACTGCACTCCAGCCTGAGTGACAGAGTGAGACTCTGACTCCGAAATAAAAGAAAACTAAATTAAAAATAAAGTGAAGCCGGGCTCGGTGGCTCAGCCTGTCATCCCGCGCCTTTGGGAGGCTGAGGTGAGTGGATGGCCTGAGCCCGCGGGTTCGAGACCCGCCTGGGCAGTGAGACCTCATCTCTACAATAAATCAAAAAATCAGCCGGGCGTGGTAGCGCGTGCCTGTAATTCTGGCTACTCGGAAGGCTGAGGCGGAAGAATCGCCGGAGCCCAGCGGGTCGAGGCTGCGGTGGTCGGCAGTGGCCACTGCACTCCAGTCTGGGCGACAGAGTAAGACACCAACTCAAAAAAAAAAAAAAATTTAAAAAATAAAAAATAAAGTGAGGCCAGGCACGGTAACTCAAGCCTGTAATCCCAGCACTTTAGGAGGCCGAGGTGAGGAGATTGCATGAGCTCACAGGCTCAAGAGCAGCCTGGGCAACTTGGTGAGACCTCATCCACAATAAATCAAAAAATTAGTCAGGCGTAATCCCAGCACTTTGGGGGGTCAAGATGAGGGGATTGCATGAACCCATGGGTTCAAGAACAGTCTGAACCCCTGGATTCGAGATCAGCCTGGGTAACATAGCGAGACCTCGTCTCTACAATAAATAAAAAAATGAACCGGGTATGGTAGCACACACCTGTAGTTCCAGCAACTTGGAAGACTGAGGCGGAAGGATCTCCTAAGCCCAGCAGGTTGAGGCTGAGGTGGCCATGAGCATACCACTGCACTCCAGCCTGGGCGATGGAGTGAGACTCCAACTCAAAAAATAAAAAATAAAATAAAATAAATAAAGCACTATGAAGATGGTAACATACAACTAACATGATATTAAAGTCAAAAGTGAAAAGAAGTATTTATTTTTTAAAATTGTCAAGAACAATCATTCTAGGTTTATAAATACACAATGCATGTTTATTCCTATTTGGACAGTAGTCTTAATTTGTGCATGTTTTACTTTTAAAAATTATTTATTTACTTTTTTTTTGAGTTGTAGTCTCACTCTATCACCCAGGCTGGAGAGCAATGGCACGCTCACTGCCACCGCAGCCTCAACCTGCTGGGCTCAGTCTGTCTTTCCACTACAGCCTTCCTAGTAGCTGGAACTACAGGTGTGCACAAACACACTCAGCTAATTTTTTTATTTATTGTAAAAATGAGGTCTCGCCATGTTGCCCAGGCTGGTCTCGACCTCCTGGGCTCAGGCATTTCTCTTGCCTTGGCCTCCCAAAGTTCTAGGATTACAGGTGTGAGCCACTGATCCTGGCTATTTGTGCACATTTCATTTATTATTTATTTGGTCTCACTCTGTCGCCCAGGCTGGAGTGACATGGTATGTTCATGGTCACTATAGTCTTAGTCCGTTCTACTCAGGCAATCCTTCTGCCTCAGCTTCCAAGTGGCTGGAACTACAAACGGGCACCACCACGCCCAGCTAATTTTTAAAAAGTGTATTGTAGAGAAGAGGTTTCTCCAAGTTGCCCACAATTCTCTTGCCTCCACCTCCCAAAGTGCTGGATTACTGGCATGACCCACTGTGCCCAGCATGGGCACATTTTAAATTAAAGTCTCCAAGAACATACTCCCTATATAAAAGACAGGTACCTTGTAAATGACTAAGCAGGATTACATGGACACTAAGATGAATATCTAGAAACAGTTCATCTGACTCCTGATCTCACATTTGGGTACCATATTTGCTATCTTCTGGTGGGACCAGCCGGCCCTCTCTTTATGCATACCAGCCGTCACTGGGTCAGGATCAGCTATCAGCCTTTAGAGGGACACCAACTCATGCTAACTGCGGCCGCTGGTCTCACCTTGCTGTAGCACAGACAAAGGTTGAGACCCACCTGGACTCCGGCGATCCTTCCACCTCAGCCTTCCAATAGCTGGAACTACAGGCGCGCATTACCACACCCGGCTAATTTTTGCTGGAAGATTTGGTCTTTCTGTATTCTCAGTAACATTCCTAAACTAAAAACCATATCTGTTTATCTTTTTGTAAGTCTCATGTAAATGGTCATTCTTATATAACTGCGTAGGTTATTTTAATTATATTTAATTCAAAACCAAAAGTTTTTGACCAACTCCTAAGTAAGGTCATTTTATATTTAAGAAAATGAAGATTTGCACATTAACCTAATGCTACTTCTTTTTTCTTTCCTTTTTTTTCTTTTTTTTTTTTGCGTTGGAGTCTCATTCTGTTGCCCAGGCTAGAGGGCAGTGGCATGCTCACGGCCACAGCAGCCTTAACCAACTGGGCTCAGGCAACCCTTCCACCTCAGCCTTCCAAGTAACAGAATTACAGGTATGTGCCACTATACTGAGCTAATTTTTTGATTTATTGTAGCAGCTTCAACCTGTTGGACTCAGCCTCAGCCTTCCAAGTAGCTGGAACTACAGACCTGCGCCACCACACCTGGCTATTTTTTTCATTTATTGTAGAGATGAGGTCTTGCCATGTTGCCCAGGCTGGTCTCAAACCTGGGGGCTCAGGCAATCCTCTCACCTCTGCCTCCCAAAGTGCTGGGATTCCAGGCATGAGCCACCACACCGGACCTATCCATCTATATTTTAAGGTTCCGCATTTGATTTTAATTAAAAGCTAGGCTTAGGAACCACGGCTAACAATAACAGACAGCAGTGAGTAAGGCTAAACAAGATCACATCTTCATCAGATTTGCGTTTTAGAAAGCATGTGCTGGAAGAAGTATGAAGGCACTAATAGTGCTGGTGAAGCTGGTGGTGGCCGTAAGTGTGCCACTGCACTCCAGCCTGGGCAACAGAGTAAGACTCAAAAAATGAAAAACAAAAACCAAAAGAATGAAATCGACACTTACTCTGCATCTTGCCATAGTACAGTTTCCAAGTCCCCTTCTGAAACAGACAAAAAAGATTTTCGGTAATATAAAAATATTTGCTTTAGTTGTTCCCCTGATAAATAGCTTAGAATCCTGTGACCAAAGATTTTAAAAGCTTGTTAAAGGAAACCATGGATGCTGTAGGAAGCTGTTCATTTGAGGATACAAGGGATGTTTTTCAAAAATTAGCTGGGTGTGATGGTGCATGCCTGTAGTTTCAGCAACTTGGAAGGCTGAGGTGGAAGGAGTGCCTGAGGGTGCCACTGCACTCCAGCCTGGGCGACAGAGTGAGATTCTGACTCCAAAGGAAAAAAAATTGGTGTCTCTCATACATTCTTTGAACTATAGTTCAGTATATCAGTTTTTCTTGATTAAAAAAACTGATATATTAAAAAAAAAAAACTGAAAAACATAGGATTACTATCCAGAAAACATGATAAGCTCCCAGAAATCAGTAAGGAAAAAGGAAGAAAAAGGGCAACGGATATCAACAAGTAATAGAATAAGAAAACATAAACAGTCAGCCAGGTGCGGTGGCTCACACCCATAATCCTGGCATTATGGGAGGTGGAGGTGAGAGGGTTGCCTGAGCCCACAGGTTCAAGACCAGCCTGGGCAACATGGTGAGACCTCATCTCTACACTAAATCAAAAAATGAGCTGGGTGTGGTGGCGCACACCTGTAGTTCTAGCTACTTGGAAGGCTGAAGCGGAAGGATCTCCTGAGTCCAGCAGGTCGAGGCTGTGGTGGTCGTGAGCGTGCCACTGCACTGTAGCCTGGGTGACAGAGTGAGACTCCAACTCAAAAAAAAAAAAAAAAAGGCCAAGCACAGTGGTTCATGCCTATGATCCCAGCACTTTGGGAGGCTGAGGTGAGAGGATTGTCTGAGGCCATGGGTTCAAGACCAGCCTGGGCAACTTGGAGAGAGTTCATCTCTACAGTAAGTTAAAAAGCTAGCCAGGCGTGGTGACACATGCCTATAGTTCCAGCTACTTGGAAGGCTGAGGTGGAAGGACTACCTGAGCCCAGCAGGTGGAGGCTGAGGTGGCCGTGAGCGTGCCCCTGCCCTCTAGCCTGGGCATCAGAGAGAGATTTCAACTCAAAAAAGAAAAGAAAAGAAAAATGCTACAATTTCACAAACCTGAGAGTTGGATCATGGGTGTTGTTTACAGTATAACTTTTTTAAAAATCAGCAGATCTGGTGATTAATTGAACATGTGGGTGGTAAGGTAGAGGGAAGGGTGTTGGAGGACTCCCAAGGTTCTGCCTCAGATGATGGAGTGGAACCATTTGTCAAGACTGGGACTGTGAGAGAATTGCCATCTTTAAGCAATCACCTCATCATATAAATCAGAAAAAGGAGGGAAGTTAACCTAATTCAAACCATGATCCAAGGTAACAAAGGAACTTTATCTTCAAAATAGAACTAGGGAAGTGATCTCAGCACAGCCCGTCAAGAATGAGCAGTTCTGAGTCCTGGCTCAAATTCTCTTGTACAAATGACCTAATGTTCTTTCTTTATGTCTTTGCTGGATAAATAGAAATCATCATGTATGCAGAAGGAAGGAAGATTGATTATTTAATAATTACAAAAGAGGTGAAATGTAAAAACTCATTTAAAACCAATCGAAAGTTCTTTAAGAAAACTGGAAAAAAATGGTTAGTCAAAGGACTATGTTCAAGCTTACATTTAATATGTGAAATATGAAGGGAAAACATAGCATGAACATCTATCCTTGCCAAAGAATTGCCACATCTTGGTTGCTGCTGGATGGGAAAAACTGCTTTGAAAAATGGAACTAGGAGCACAGAATGATGTCATTGTGAGCATGAAACAGATTGTAACGATAATCCAGACCTGATCGCTCCATTTTGGAGAAAGTTGGGTGTCAAGTAGGTGAAGGAACTTGCCTGAGAAACACAAAGGAAGGTGGAGTTCATAGTAGATACTGTTTCCCATATTAACACTTTTTCAGATTATTTTATTTATTCTGCTTCTTCTCCCACCTTGCCATTTTTTAGTGTTTATTTGCCTGTAATATATTTATTACTTGCTTTTAATGGTTCAGGTCCATAATCTCTTATTTGAAACTCTTGAGGCCAGCTATGTTTTAGGATTGAGGTGTCTTTCTAATTGGAGAAAGATAACAGTGCATGTAGAATATATTACATAAATACCTGTAGTGATATTCAGTACTTCCGTGATTCCATTCATCAGAGTTTTGTAGTTTTTCCCATATAGATTTTGGACATATTTTGTTAGATTTATACCTAAATATTTCATGTTGGGGTGCTAATGTGAATGATACTGTGCTTTTAATTTCTTTTTTTTCTGAGTCCAAGTCTTACTATGTCACCCAGTCTAGAGTGCAGTAGCACGCTCACGGTCACTGCAGCCTTGACCTGTTGGGCTCAGCCTGGCTAATTTTTCTTGATTTATTGTGGAGATGAGGTCTCGTCAAGTTGCCTGGGCTGGTCTTGAACACCTGGGCTCAGGTAACCCTCTTGCCTCTGCTTCCGAAACTGCTGGGCTTACAGGCATGAGCCACCACACCCAGCCTGTTTTTAATTTCAAATTCTACTTGTTTATTGCTACAATTGTTTTTTTTTTTGTTGTTGTTGTTTGTTTTTTTGAGCTGGAGTTTCACTCTGTCGCCCAGACTGGAGCGCAGTGGCCACTCCCGGCCACCGCAGCCTCGACCTGCTGGGCTCTGGCGATCCTTCCACCCCAGCCTTCCGAGTAGCCGGAATTACAGGCACGCACTACCACGCCCGGCTGATTTTTTGATTTATTGTAGAGATGAGGTCTCGCCTGCCCAGGCGGGTCTCGAACCCGCGGGCTCAGGTAATCCACTCACCTCAGCCTCCCAAAGGCGCGGGATGACAGGCTGAGCCACCGAGCCCGGCTAGAATTGTTTTATTGTAGGAAAGCAATTGACTTGTTTTTTGTTTTTTTTTTTTTTTAGTCAGGGTCTCACTGTTACCCAGACTGGAGGGCAGTGGCACAATCATGGCTCACCGCAGCCTTGACCTTCTGCGCTCAGGTGATCCTTCCGTCTCACCCACCGGAGTAGCTGGGATTACAGGCTTGCATCATAACATTTAGCTAATTTTTAAAAATTTTGGTAGAGAGGAGGTCTCGTTATGCTGCATAGGCTGGTCCTGAACTCCTGGGCTTAAGCAACGCTGTAAACTCGGCCTTCGAAAGTTCTAGGATTATGAACCTGGGTCATCACAATAGTCCCAGGATTTTGTTGTTGATTCTTTTAGATTTTCTTCATAGAAGATCGTGTCATCTGTGAACAAAGACAGTTTCGTTTCTTTCTTTCCAATCTGTATAACTTTTATTTCCTTTTCTTATTGCCTTAGCTAGGACTTTCAGTACAATACTGGAAAGCAGTGATGAGACGAGACACCCTTGCCTTGTTCCTGACCTTAGGAGGAGAGCTTCAAGTTTCTCACCATTAAATATGATATTAGCCGGGCTTGGTGGCTCAGCCTGTCATCCCGCACCTTTGGAGGCTGAGGTGAGTGGATGGCCTGAGCCCGCAGGTTCGAGTCCCGCCTGGGCAGCGAGACCTCATCTCTACAATAAATCAAAAAATCAGCAGGGCGTGGTAGCGCATGCCTGTAGTTCTAGATACTTGGAAGGCTGAGGCGGTAGGATCAATGGAGCCCAGCAGGTCGAGGCTGCGGTGGCCGGGAGCGGCCACTGCACTCCAGTTTGGGTGACAGAGTGAGACTCCAACTCAAAAAAATAAAAATAAAAAAAATAAATAAATAAATGTGATGTTAGCTATAGGGTTATTTGTAGATATTATTTATCTGTTAAAGAAAATTCCACTCTGTGCCTAGTTTACTGAGAGTTTTGTTTTTTTATCTTTTAATAATGAATAGGTGTTAGATTCTGTCAAATGCTTTTTCTACATCTATTGTTATGATCGTTTTATTTTCTTCTTTAGCTTGTTAAAGTGATGGACTACATTAATTGATTTTCAAAAGTTAAACTAGTTTTGCGCACCTCCCCTAAATTCTACTTGGTCATGGCTTATAATTCTTTTTTACATTGTTGAATTCTATTTATTAGTATTTTGTGTATTCTTGCATTTATGTTTATAACAGATATTGGTCTGTAGCTTTCTTTTCTTATAGTGCCTTTGTTTGGTTTTGGTACTATGGTAACATTGGCCTCATAGGATGAGTCAGGAAGTATTCCTTCTGCTTCTATCCTCTGAAAGAGACTGTGAAAATTGGTATAATTCTTTTCTTAAATCTTAGGTATGATCCACTAATGAATCCATGTGAACCTTATACTTTCTGTTTTAAAAGGTTATTAGTTGCTTATTCAACTTCTTTAATAGACGTATGAGAGGAGACCCAAAACACCCCAGAAATTTAAGCATAAAAAATTGTGTATTTATTCTTACATGTTTAAACTTCAGTCACCTTCAGAGTACTCTGCAGTTGAATCAATACACCAATCAAGATGCTGTTTCCACTGCTCAAAACAGTTTTTGAACTAGTCAATTTTGATGCCTTTTAGTGCTTCTGCTATTTTTTGTTCCACCTCTTCCACATCGACAAAGCATTTTCTTTTGAGGACTTTTTCATCTGGGAAAACAAAAAAAAGTTGGCCAAGGCATGGTGGCATGGGTCTATAGTTCCAACTACTTGGAAGGCTAAGGTGGAAGGATTTCCTAAGCCCAGCAAGTCAAGTCTGCAGTGGCCGTGATTGTGTCACTGCACTCCAGCCTGGAAGACAGAGTGAGACTCTGACTCAAAACAACAACAACAACAACAACAACAACAAAAACTGACCTGCTTGTTAAAACAACTAAAATTCCAAGTGATTTCTTTAAGATATGTGTTAAATGCATCAATAAGTGGTCAAAAAAAGCAAAGAATCACTGGAGGCCCAAAGAAAGTGAACAGAGGAAATCAGAATGATCAGAACACTAAAGTTTATTCTCACTATGAGTAAACTTGTCAACTGTAATCATTCAGAGGTTTTCTTTTTAAAATTACACCCCAGGGAGGAACAAGAGAGAAATCCTAGTCCAGATAAAGATGGAAAGTCTGATACGGCCATAAAAGTAGAATTCTAGACACACTATCATCACCAAAATGGAAAACAACCCACACACATGACCATCATGAGAAGACAAGAAAGGAAAACCACCTGCCTTGAAATTGGATGTTTCTGTGCCTGGTGGATGGAAGATTCCCTGAGAATTCCTAAATACAAGCCAGCTCTCAGATGAGTTTGAACCCCAATGTATACTATCATGTAGGCCAATAAACCTCAGGAGAGGAATTTAGCTTCAGCTTATCCTGAGTAGACGGCAAATGTTAATCCTCCATGTTAGGTCAGAATCCCAGTGGGGCCGCCAAAATGTTAGGTCAGTCCAGACAGGAGCTCTATGATCCAGTGCCATGAGAAAGATGCAAAGAATTGCACAGAAATTACTTTGGGAAGTATACTTTATTTATAAAGTAAGTTAGAGTCAGAGAGAAAGAGGAGATACACCTCCCCAAGATAAGGGAGGTGGCCAAAGCCTAGGTAAACATAGCTTGGCCAGAGCTTAAAGAGCCACATGACTGGACCAGGGCTTAACAAAAGCATGGCAGCCATAGCTCAATGAACACATAACCCGGCCAGAACCTAATAAATGCATTGGCGGCAACTGTTTGAGGTTGAATGTCTTTTTTTTTTTTTGAGCCAGAGTCTCACTCTGTTGCCCAGGCTAGAGTGCAGTGGCATGCTCATGACCATGACCACTGCAGCCTCAACTCTCCTGGGCTCAGGTGATCCTTTCACCTCAGCCTTCCAAGTAGCCGGAACTACAGGTATGCGCCATCATGCATGGCTAATTTTTTAATTTATTGTAGAGATGAGATCTTTCCATGTTACCCAAGCTGGTCTTGAACCCCTGGACTCAGGCAATCCTCTTGCCTCCGCCTCCCAAAGTGCTGAGATTACAGGTGTGAGCCACCGAACCCAGCCTGAATGCCTTTTAAATCTTCCCTTTGATGGGGACACATTGTTAAGGTGATTGCATGGTAGTCTGTTTCATATCATCATGAAGGGGTCAGGTAAGCACAGGTACTGGTGTCAGGATAATGGACAGCAGGAAGATGGGTGAGCTAGTCACATGCTTGTTGCCAAAGTGATGGGGTCTGTGTCATGAAGATCACCAAGGGCTGATGAGGTTAACTTTGTTTCTTATGGCTGGAAGCAAATACTTTGGAATAGCAAAGTGAATTAATCCAAAACAAGCTGGGGATGGGGTTGTAGAACAATTATCAATAGCTACCTCTGTGAAATCAGTTCTGTCCTTGGTTAGTGATTAGAGGGTAAATTAAGGTGAACTGCTATGAAAACAGGACAGAACCAGACAATGTCAAAATGGCTACTCTTTGTGTATATCCACTATGTCTTTTGTCCTTTCACTTCCTGAATTAATTCACCATGAACTTGAGACTCAAAGAATTCTCACAAATGAATTCCCAAGAACAGGAGCCTCGAGTAAGCATATGCAAACTATAAGCATAATTTGAGCTGATTATTTCGAGAAACTGAAGAAACAGGAATAGCTCTGAAAAGCTGTTCTTTTATAAAGCAAACTTATGACTATTAACGACTCTATGCTAGTAAAAGTCTCTGTATCCGGAACAGACTTTTATTATCGGAGTGACTTTTTATCTACATAACAAGATAATCATTATTCATCATATATCTTCTTTTTCTTTGAGTCGGAGTCTCCCTCTGTCGCCTAGGCTGGAGTGCAGTGGCACACTCAACGGCCACCGCAGCCTCGACCTGCTGGGCTCAGACAATCCTTATGCCTTAGCTTTACAAGTAGCTGGAACTATAGGCACACACCACCATGCCCGGCTAGTTTTTGTGATTTATTGTAGAGACGAGGTCTCATCAAGTTGCCCAGGCTGGTCTTGAACCCGCAGGCTCAGGCAATCTTCTTGCCTCGGCCTCCCAAAGTGTTGGGATTACAGGCTGAGTCACTGCACTCAGCCCATTTTTACTCTTTTTACTATAAAAAACACAATGTTCTACATGCTCAAGAAATAAAAGAAGGGGTGAAAATATGAGTAAGGGGTAAGAAACTATTTTAAACAGAAGCATATATTTAAAAGAACTAGCCTGGCGCGATGGCTCATCCCTATAATCCCAGCACTACGAGAAGCAGAGGCAAGAGGATTGCCTGGTCCTAGGGGCTCCAGACCAGCCGGGGTCACTTGGAGAGACTTCGTCTCTACAATATATCAAAAAAAAATTAGCTGGATGTGGTGGCATACACCTGTAGTTCCAGCTATTTGGAAGGCTGAGGTGGAAAGATTGCCTGAGCCGAGCAGGTCAAGTCTGAGGTGGCCGTGAGCATGCCACTGCACTCCAGCCTGGGTGACAGAGTGAGGCTCTGACTCAAAAAATAAAAATAAAAGAATCAAATAGAAATTCCAGACCTGTAAGGTAAAATAAACATAATTTCAAACTTAGAAGTGTTAGTAAAAGATCAGACAAGCCAGGCATGTTGGCTCATGCCTGTAATCCCAGCACATTGGGAGGCCGAGGCAAGAGAATTGCCTGATTCCAGGGGTTTGAGACCAGCCTGGGCCACTTGGTAAAAGTGCATCTCTACAATAAATTAAAAAAAAAAAAATAGCCAGGTGTGGTGGTGCTCACCCATGGTTCCAGCTACTTGGAAGGCTCAGGTGGAAGGATCACCTGAGCCCAGCAGGTCAAGGCTGCAGTGACCTTGAGCATGCCACTGAACTCCAGCCTGGGCAACAGAGTGAAACTCTGACTCAAAAAAAAAAAAATTAGGCAAAGCTGAGTAAGGCACTAATAAACTGAAAGCTAGATCTGAAAAATGAAAAAACAGAATGTAGAACAAAGAGAAAGAAAACATAAAAGAAATGTTAGGAGACTTGAAGGATAGGTGACCGATGACATTTAACAAACATAATTGCTAATGTCGATGAGAAAATGGGGCAAAGTAGGTGATAATTATGTGACTAGATTATTGGACACTGAATGCTTGGGATTTCCAGAACTATTTACAAGTAGAACAAATGAGCATCAAAAATGACACACTTGTGTTTTTCTTGTATACCCACAAAGCCTAGCATGGCCTGAAGAGTACGTCGGTTCTTAATAAATACCTGTAACGGCCGGACTCGGTAGCTCAGCCTGTAATCCCGTGCTTTGGAAGGCCGAGCCTGTGGGTTCGAGACCCGCCTGGGCAACTTGGCGAGACCTCATCTCTACAATAAATCAAAAAATCAGCCGGGCGTGGTAGCGCGCGCCTGTATTTCCAGCTCCTTGGAAGGCGGAGGCGGAAGGATCGCTGGAGCCCAGCAGGGGAGGCTGCGGTGGCCGGAGCGGCCACTGCACTCCAGTCTGGGAGACAGAGTGAGACTCTAGTTCAAAACAAACAAACAAACAAAAAACCAAATAAATACCTGGAACAATGGAATTCCCTCTTCCTGCTTTATCATTTTGAATTAGGCATTACGTGGGTGAGACTAAAATGTTGATGGGATAAAGTAACAGTATTAGAGACAAGGGTAGTTTTGTTTTCTTTTTTTTTGTTTTTTTGTTTTTTTGGGGGGTTGGAGTCTCACTCAGTTGCCCAGACTGGAGTGCAGTGGCCGCTCCCGGCCACCGCAGCCTCGCCTGCTGGGCTCCAGCGATCCTTCCGCCTCAGCCTTCCGAGTAGCCAGAATTACAGGCATGCTCTACAATGCCCAGCTGATTTTTTATTTATTGTGGAGATGAGGTCTCGCTGCCCAGGCGGGTCTCGAACCCGCGGGCTCAGGCAATCCCCTCACCTCAGCCTCCCAAAGGCGTGGGATGACAGGCGGAGCCACCGAGCCCGGCTCGGTAGTTTTCTTAAAACTGGAGTCAGCGTCTAATAACAGCATACTGAATGTTTGACAGAACAAAAGGCAATAAAGTACCAGATCAAATGAGGACAAATGTAAGGAAGAGCATCTTATTCAAAGGAAGATGATGAACATGTGGTCTGAGGGAGAAAGAAAAGTCAAAATATAAGAAAGTCAAAAATTAAAAAAAAAAATTCACGAGAGAAAATGTTGGATATTATATTTTCCTCAGAAAGCCATGGCACCATTTGACATTTTATCTAAATCTGCAGGAGAAGATGAACGTAATTTCTTTGTGTGATATTAATAACACCACTAAGGAAAGATGTTAGTATGACTGATAGTCAAGAACACTGGATTCAGCAGCCATAAAGAAGGATAAAATCATGGACGTCTCAGCAAATTGGGTGGAATTGGAGACAATCACTCTTAGCCACGTATCACAGAAACAAAGAACCGAATTCCACATGTTCTCACTCGTAAGTGGGACCTGACTGTTAACCACAGCAGCACAAGGGAGGAAGAAATGAGGCAGTGCGGGGGGTGGGAGGTGGAGGAGACATGTAACAACACAAAGGGGGCCTGATCCTAAACCAGCGGAAGTGAGGACCCACTGGAGGCCCAAACTTCACCTGCACATACATTACTTGTGAACCTCATCCTGACATGTACCCCACATGTTTCTCAAAAAACATAAAGTTAAAAAAAAAGGCCAGGCGCAGTGGCTCATGCCTGTAATCTTAGCACTTTGGGAGGCAGAAGCGAGAAGATTGCCTGAGTCCAGGAGTTTGAGACCAGCCTGGACAACTTGGTGAGACCTCGTCTCTACAATAAAACAATAAATTAGCCAGGTGTGGAGGCACGCATCTGTGGCTCCAGCTATTTGGAAGGCTGAGGTGGAAGGATCGCCTGAGCCTAGCAGGTAGAGGCTGAAGAACACTAGATTCAACCACATTACTGAGCTAACTGAGAGTCGCCGATAAAATAATTACTATTCGGGTCTTTAAACTTGAAAGTTTTTAGGCAATTGTGTGAGTGTATGTTTGTGGGCTTAGCACGCCCTATTATCTGAAAATAAAAACCTTTACTCAGCAAAGCAACTAGATGGCCTTTATCACTCAAAATCAGCCTCTTGCTTTATTTTACTGAAATCATAAAAGGAAATTGACTAAGTGAAAAAAAAAAAGAAAGAAAAAGGAAGGAAACAGTGCAAAGTAGCCTATCTTTTTTTTTTTTTTTTGAGTTGGAGTCTCACTCTGTCGCCCAGACTGGAGGGCAGCGGCCGCTCCCGGCCACCGCAGCCTCGACCTGCCGGGCTCTGGCGATCCTTCCACCTCAGCCTTCCAAGTAGCTGGAATTACAGGCATGCGCCACCACGCCAGGCTGATTTTTTGATTTATTGTAGAGATGAGGTCTCGTTGCCCAGGCGGGTCTCGAACCCGCGGGCTCAGGCCATCCACTCCCCTTAGCCTCCCATAGGCGCGGGATGACAGGCTGAGCCACCGAGCCCGGCTAACTTTTCTTTTTTTGAGCCCGAATCTCACTCTGTCACCCAGACTGGAGTGCAGTGGCACAATCACAACCACTGCAGCCTTGGCCTGCTGGGCTCAGGTGACCCTTCTGCCTCAGCATTCCAAGTAGCTGGAACTATAGGCACATACAACCACACCAGACTAATTTTTTGATGTACTGTAGAGATGAGGTATTGCCGAACTGCTCAGGCTGGTGTTGAATCGTGGACTCAAGCAATTCTCTCGCCTCTGCTTCCCAAAGTGCTGGGTTTACGGGCGTGGGCCACCATGCCTGGCTGACAAACAGTAATATTAATACCACACAATCAGCCTGGCGTGGCGGCTTTAGCCTGTAATCCCAGCACTTTGGGAGGCCAAGGTGAGAGAATTGCCTGAGTCCACGGGTTCAAGAACAGCTTAGGCAACTTGCTGTGAGACCTCATCTCTACAATAAACTTGGGTGAGACCTCATCTCTACAATAAATCAAAAAATTAGCCGAGCGTGGTAGCGCATGCCTGTGGTTCCAGCTACTTGGAAGGCTGAGGCAGATAGCCTGAGCCCAGCAGGTCTATACTGGGGTGGCCGTGAGCATGCCACTGCACTCCAGCCTGGGCAATGGAGGGAGACTCCCAACTCAAAAAAGACAAAAAAAGTATACCACATAATCTGAGTTGCACATGTTCTCAAGTATAAGTGGACCTTGAACGCCTATCGTAATACTACAAAAAAGGAATTGGCAGTAGTGAGACCCTGCCGGGGAAGGGGGGGATGCACATAACATAAGTAAATAAATAAGGGTGCCTGATCCTAATCCAGGTGAAGTGAAGGCCAATGGGAGGTCCAAAACTTCACCTGTACCTCAGACACGTATGTATGCTATCCTTACTTGCACCCCACAACTCAGATAAAATAACACAACAGCAATAAGAGTATCTATCTCAAACCAGGCCAAGTGGGGACCAAAGGGAGGTCCAAGCTTTACCTGTATGACATCCACTTGTATACCTAATTCTGAATTCTACCTCACATTTTTTTTTTTGGGGTTGGAGTCTCACTCCGTCACCCAGACTGGAGTGCAGTGGCCGCTCCCGGCCCCCGCAGCCTCGACCTGCTGGGCTCCGGCGATCCTTCCGCCTCAGCCTTCCTAGTAGCTGGAATTTCAGGCGTGTGCTACCACGCCCGGCTGATTTTTTGATTTATTGTAGAGATGAGGTCTCCCTGTACAGGCGGGTCTCGAACCCACGGGTTCAGGCAATCCACTCCCCTCAGCCTCCCAAAGGCGCGGGATGACAGGCTGAGCCACCGAGCCCGGCTAAATTTTTTTTTTTTTTTTTTAAGTCAGAGCCTCACTGTTATACAGGCTGGAGTGCAGTAGCATGCTCACAGCACTGCAGCCTCCGCCTACTGGGCTCAGGTGATCCTCTCACCTCAGCCTTCCAAGTAGCTGGAACTATGGCCATGTCACTATGCCTGGCTAATTTTGTATTTATTTCCTTATTGTAGAGACAAGGTCTCACCAAGTTTCCCAGGCTGGTCCTGAACCCCTGGGATCAGGCAATCCTCTCACCTCTGCTTTCTAAAGTGCTGGGATTACAGTCATGAGCCACTGCGCCTGGTTATCTTAATGTTAATATATTTAAAAACAGAAGGCCGGGCATGGTGCCTCACGCTTGTAATCTCAGCACTTTGGGAGGACCAGCCTGGCTAACACAGTGAGACCTCATCTCTATTTAAAAAAAAAAATTTTTTTTTTTGAGCTGGAATCTCACTCTGTGACCCAGCCTGGAGTGCAGTGGCATGCTCACGGCCACCACAGCCTCAACCTGCTGGGCTCAGACGATCCTTGCACTTCAGCCTTCCAAGGAGCTGGAACTACAGGCACACACCACCATGCCCAGCTAATTTTTTGACTTATCATAGAAACGGAGTCTCACCATGTTGTCCAGGCTGGTCTCAAACCTGTGGGCTCAGGAAATCCTCTCTCCTCGGCCTTCCAAAGTGCTGGGATCACAGGCATGAGCCACCACGTCTGGCTATTGTGTAGTCCTTTCAACAGGCTCCTTGTGGTTCAAAAGTCTACAAACCAAAAGAAGCGCTTTCCACCTGTCCACTTCCTTCCATTACACAACCCTGGAGCAGGAACACGATCAGGACAATGAAAACTCCCACTCAGGAAGTGGCAGAAAGGGAAACACACAGCAGCACTTGTTCCTCGCAATAATCAGTCCTCTGGGTTTGAGCAGCGTCATCCACTGTCACAGTGTGCAGCTTTATAGCTACTGCATGCCATCTCTGCTTCTGTAAATGTGCTTTAGGTAAGCAGCTACATGCCATTTTCCTTAACTGCAACCTCTGCTTCTGTAAACACGCATTATTACACCTCATATGGAATGCCCATAAAAATGTCTGCTTCAATGCTTGTTGTAAAAGTAACCATTCCTGGTCCTAAATTTAAAATTGAAGCCGGGCTCAGTGGCTCAGCCTGTAATCCCAGCGCTTTGGGAGGCTGAGGTGAGTGGATTGCCTGAGTCTGCAGGTTCGAGACCCGCCTGGGCAACTTGGCGAGACCTCATCTCTACAATAAATTTAAAAAAATAAAAAAATAAAGCCGGGCTCAGTGGCTCAGCCTGTAATCCCGCGCCTTTGGGAGGCTGAGGTGAGTGGATTGCCTGAGCCCAGGGGTTCGAGACCCGCCTGGGCAACTTGGCGAGACTTCATCTCTACAATAAATCAAAAAAATTAGCCAGGCGTGGTAGCACGTGCCTGTAGTTCCAGCTACTTGGAAGGCTGAGGCGGAAGGATCGGCGGAGCCCAGCAGGTCGAGGCTGCGGTGGCCGGGAGCGGCCACTGCACTCCAGTCTGGGCGACAGAGTGAGACTCCAACTCTAAAAAAATAAAAAATAAATAAAATTGTAAACTCCCCAGTGGCAAAACCATATATGTTGTAAACAAAAAGCTCTATAAAAGCAGCTTGAGTCGGGCTCGGTGGCTCAGCCTGTAATCCCACGCCTTTGGGAGGCTGAGGTGAGTGGATTGCCTGAGCCCGCGGGTTCGAGACCCGCCTGGGCCGGGAGACCTCATCTCTACAATAAATCAAAAAATCAGCCGGGCGTGGTATCGCGCGCCTGCAGTGCCGGCTCCTTGGAAGGCAGAGGCGGAAGGATCACCAGCGCCCAGCAGGTCGAGGCTGCGGGGGCCGGGAGCGGCCACTGCACTCCAGTCTGGGCGACAGAGTGAGACTCCAACTCAAAAAAAAAAAAAAAAAGCAGCTTGAAACTGAGGGTCGGGGCTCAGGTTTTGGGAGGCGACTCCACCTGAGACTTCCAGAATAAATACCTTTGATTCTCCTCTCAGTCTCTGGTGCCTGTTCTGAGTGCGTTTATTCCTGTTCCCGGTGAGTTGCTGCAGTTGCTGTAACAACTGTAGTTCCAGCTACTTGGAAGGCTGAGGTGGAAGGATCACTTGAGCCCAGCAGGTCAAGGCTGCGGTGGCTGTGAGCGGGCAACAAAGTGAGACTCCAACTCAAAAAGAAAGAGAGAGAGAGAGGACTATCTGTTGCTCAGAGTTCCCGGACTTTGAGCTGGCTGGAACCTGAGATTGTTTCCCTTGAGGTGGGAAAGCATTTATTCTCCATGTGGAAAACGGTGTATGTGAATAAACTTGTAGCTAGAAAGGTTGGCTGTGACAGGAATCATTAAACTGTCCCCTGGCATCTATTTTTTTCTTCTGACTTTCAGCTGGAGACCCTATTTCCCTGTCTCCCTGCAGGCAAGACAGGCCCTGTGACTAGATTTGGGAAAGGATTGGACGTTACGTGTCCTTAAAGGCTAAACTGTTTTCATTGCACTTCCTTTTCCTCCCTTCTATGGGAACAGGCGTAGCCACCTTGGATCCAGAGATGGAAGGAAGCTCTATGGCAGAGTGTTCCCCCAGCATGGATTCCTGAGTGTTCTTGTGGAGCGAGACTGTCTTGCTGTTCCCAAGCCAGCCCCTTACCTTTGAAAGTTTACAGGGGAGAAAGAAAAATAAATATTTATTTAAGCCATGCTATATTGACGTCTCTTTGATATGACAAAGAGACGTTCCTAGTGCAGAGGCACTATTTCCATATAGCCATCTATATTTTGAGAGAATATATATTTTATTTGAGATGGTTCTTTGATTCCCACCTTTTTTTTTTTTGAGTTGGAGTCTCACCGTCCCCCAGGCTAGAATGCAGTGGCATGCTCACGGTCACTGCAGCCTTGACCTGCTGGGCTCAGGCAGGCCTTCTGCCTCAGCTTTCTAAGTAGTTGGAACCACAGGAGCACGCCACCACGCCCAGCTAATTTTTTGATTTATTGTAGAGATGAGGTCTTGCCAGGTTGCCCAGACTGGTCTCGAACCCCTGGGCTCAGGCAATCCTCTGGTCTTTGCCTCCCAAGGTGCTGGGATTACAGGTGTGAGCCACCATGATTGGCTGATTCCCACTTATTTTTATGCTTATCTATTCTGTTTTCTGTTTCTAAGGTGTGACTTAAAAATAACAGGACTGGTTTCTCCAAGGTGTAATCATAGTTTGAGACCCTTTCATCTATTCAAAACACACAAGCAATATAGTAACAGTGATTTTTTTTTCCAAAATGACGCAAACATTTTAATTTATACATGAAAAAAGAAATTGTTCAAAAGGGTATGCATTTCAAGTTATTGTAGGTTATTTGTGAGAGAATTTCTGCAGGTAAAACATGTTTAAATTTTTGTTTTGTTTTGTTTTGCCTGAGTTAGAGTCTCACTCCGTCATCCAGACTGGAGTGCAGTGGCCGTTCCCGGCCACCGCAGCCTCGACCTGCTGGGCTCCGGCGATCCTTGCGCCTCCACCTTCTGAGTAGCTGGAACTACGGGCTAATTTTTGATTTATTGTAGAGATGAGGTCTCGCCAAGTTGCCCAGGCGGGTCTCGAACCTGCGGGCTCAGGCAATCCACTCACCTCAGCCTCCCCAAGGCGCGGGATGACAGGCTAAGCCACTGAGCCCGGCAGGCTAATATTTTGATTTACTGTAGAGATGAGGTCTTGAATGTTGCCCAGACTGGTCTCGAACCCGCAAGCTCAGGTAATTCTCTTGTCTGCCCCCCCCACCAAATTCTCATGTGTTTTAAGATATGTAACATGTAGCATTAAGTCATTCCAGTTTATTCATACTGAGCCCTGTGTGTAGTCACTGTGTCTTTTTGTTTGTTTTTAAGAGTTGTGGAGAACATGTGAAGATTTACCACATAAGTAAGTGGCATGCAGGTGAAGTTTGGGCTTTTAGTGGGCCCTCGCTCCCTCTAACAGTGGACCAGGTACCCAGTATGTTGCCATGTGCCCTCCGTCTGTCCTTCCCCCTTCCCTCCCCCAGCAGTGCCAGCGTCTGCCATTCCCACCCTTGTGCTCATGTGGTCAGTGATAGGGGCGTGTTTAATGAGCGATACCATGCAGCCATCAGTTTTGTTTCTGTGACAGTTCACTTAGTATGATGGTCTCCCGCTGCATCCATGTTGCCGCGAAGGCATTGTATTCTTATGGATTCCAAATATACTGTAACCTGAACTAGGCATCTGTGGCTGGTTTTTCTCATAGAGCTTCAATTGGGCACACAGGATTATTGTATTAGACATTTATCTCATGGGCAGCAACCTCCTTGCTATGGAAGTTGCATATCCAAAACTATGAGATATAAACAGTACACTTTAGGTCAGGGAACCCAGAACTTTCTAATACATTCCCATTTCATAACAGTATTAGTCAGAGGGCATGGGGTTGTAACAGGGTTTGTCTGGGTAAGCAGTGGCTACTCTTTTAGACCCTACAGGGCACTATTTATGGATATAGTATCTTTGGGGCTATATGTTTGTATACATTGTCAGTTCTGAGAATTTATTGATCTTTCTTTACACAAAGTAGCCTTCAAAGACAGAAAATATTTTTTAAAATGTTACAGCATCAATAGCCTGGCTTTGACTGGCATGCGGGACTGTGGAAAAGGAAGTCATGGAGATGCTGGTGAAAGTTGTTCCCCTGGGTCTGCACTGAGGACAAGGGTGGGAACTGACCTTTCATTGTCAACCTGTTAGCTCAGCCCTGAATTCCATTTTTTAAACACAAACGGCATTTTCATCTATCTATATCCATATACAAACATGCAAAATGGCCTCAGTTCTTCAAAGAGTTGTCTCCCTCTAGTGACCAAAGATTTTTTTTAAAAAGTCAAGCATGCAAGGTACTGGATCACAAAAGACACACACACACACACACACACACACACACACACACACACACACACACACACACACACCAGGCAATCCTTCCACCTCAGTCTTCCAAGTAGCTGGAACCACAGGTGTGCACCACCATGCCCAGCTACTTTTTTGATTTGTTGTAGAGACGAGATCTTGCCAAGTTGCCCAGGCTGGTCTCGAATTCATGGCATCAGGCAACTCTTTTGCCTCGGCCTCCCAAAGTGCTGGGATTACAGGTGTGAGCCACCGGGCCTGGTTGGATCACAAAGGACGTCAAACATTTCTATTGGTTTTATGCAGAATGTAGAAATAGTCTTTGCATTTGGAAATATCATCATAGCACATAATTTTATAGGTTTCCTCACTATAAATCTGGGAATGACTATATCCGTTTCAAAGGGCTCCTATAAGAACTCATCTGAGCATCATTAAGTGAGATCAGCAAAGGAGTGCTGAGATGTTGCAACTGGGACCTGGGCTAGGCTCGCTCACTTTGGCGTTACTGGCTTTGGCACAGGAGGATAGAAGGAGACAGAGAGTGATGATCAGTCCTGGGCCCTCCTTATCACTCCCAAATAGTTGAGACCAAGACCCTTTGAGTCTTCAGCTGTCTGGACTGTAAACATCACAGGCATGTTGCTGGGACTGCACCTGGCACACTGGAGCTGCCCTGTGGGAGACGGAACACGGGGCCCTCGAAGATGCCCATGTCCATCCCTGGAGCCTGTGCAGAAGGTGGGCTCCGTGGCAAAGGGAACCGAGGTAGCAGATGGAGTTAGGGCTGCTGGGGAGATTATCCCAGATTATTGGGATGCACCTAGGAAAACCACAAAAGCCTTTAATGTGGAAGGCCGTCGAAGTCAGAGCACCGTGTCCCACAAAGAACTGGGAGAGCTGGCCTGAGGGGAGAAGGGGACCGAGGAATGCAGGCAGGGGCGGGAACCAGTAAACAGATCCTCCCCTGGAGCCATTAGGAAGGAACGCAGCCCTGCCAACACTGTGACTTCAGCCCTGTGACACCCATTTCAGATGGCTGACATCCAGAACTGGAAGACAATACATTCATGTTGTTTCAGGCCCTGCCCATGTGTAGTAATTTGTTACAGCAGCCGCAGGAAATTATACATATTGTCGCTGCTGTCCTTGAGGAAACGGAAAACACTGACAGGCCTTGGATTATTTATTTAGTAGCGATGAGATATTGCTATGTTGCCCAGGCTGGTCTCAAACTCCTGGACTCAAGCAATCCTCCTGTCTCAGCCTCCCAAAGTGCTGGGATTATAGGCATGAGCCACGGCACCCGGCCTGACTTTGGATTTACTGTCGCTAATCAAAAGTGGCCTCGCTTCTATCGTGGCCGCAGACGTTGCAAATCTGACCAGGATTCAGACTTCGGGACATGAACCCCCATGGAGGGTTCTCAGTGCGCCTTCGCATATTGAGAGGACGTGGTCTTACCAGTCCCCCAAGACTGGCCAGGCATCAAGTGTGGCTAGCATGCTCAATCTCTGTCTTCTCAGACAGCATGTTGGTCTCCGCCAGCGCTGCACGTTCTAAGAATCATGTGTTCTGAGCCGCTCAAACAATTGGTGAAACAACAGCGATACTTTGGCATCTGGTCTACATCTCTTCCATGAGGGATGGCATCAAAATAACTTGCAAGTGGTAGGTAAAAGAGCTGAGAAGCTGGAAACTAACAAAGAAACCAGGAGCCAAGCAGGCTGGTGTCAGTAACAAGGTTAAGAAGGGTCACCTCCCAGCCAAAAAGCCCCAAAAGAGAATTTGGGGGCTTTTGGGAAGCCCCTCTGCAGCCAAAATCCTGTCAGAGGAATGGGCAGATATTCCTGGTCTGCTTGTGTCCCAAAAGGCCATGCATAAGGGGAAATGCTTAGCCATGAAATATAGGGTTGCAAAGAAAAAGAAGAAAGTTCTTGCTACTGTCACAAAACCAACTGGGTATGACAAAATTAGTGGCACCCGGGAGGTTAATGTCTACAAAATGCCCAAATCGGATCCTACTGAAAAGGTGCCTCGGAAGCTGTTGAGCCCAGGCAAAAATAACTCTCTAATCAGCACGTGAGGAGCTGCACTCCTGCATCACGCCCGACCCTTCAGCTCATCCCTGGGTGTTGCCAAGCCAGCGGGGGGTTTCTGGGAGCAGCTCGACAGTACTTGGACCTCTGGTTCTCAGTTGAATTCCTCTGTGTAGAGCACTCCAGAAATGGCCATGTCCTCCTGATGCTTACTTCAAGAAGAGAAAGCTGCACAAGTCCAGACTCCAGCAAAGTGAGCTCTTCCACGCAGGAAAGGAAATGCAGGCTTACGAGGCAGCACGAGGTAGACCAGAAAGCTGCAGGCTCACAGCTGATGCCCCAAATCAAAGCTGCTCCCCAGCTCCGTGGCCACCTGCGCTGTTCTCACTCACAAATGGCGCCTACCCTCACAAGCTCTCACTTTCTTGCAAATAGCCTAATTAAAGAACTGATCCAGCTGGGCTCTGTGGCTCAGCCTGTCATCCCGCGCCTTTGGGAGGCTGAGGTGAGTGGATTGCCTGAGCCCGCAGGTTCGAGACCCGCCTGGCCAAATTGGCGAGCCCTCATCTCTACAATAAATCAAAAAATCAGCCGGGCGTGGTAGCACGTGCCTGTAATTCCAGCTACCCGGAAGGCTGAGGCGGAAGGATCGCCAGAGCCCAGCAGGTCGAGGCTGCGGTGGCCGGGAGCGGCCTCTGCACTCCAGTCTGGCAACAGAGTGAGACTCCGACTCAAAAAAAAAAAAAAAAAAGAACTGATCCATTTAAAGCCAACCCGCGAACCAAGACCCGGTGCTCTAGCAGAAAGCTCTTTCAGCCATGTCGCTGGATGGGAGCCCAGTCCCTACTGCTGTGAGGGGGGCAAGGGAAGGGAACAAAAGCGCGGTCTCACACCTTCCCAGCACCCCTTCCAGGCCCAGAGCCCCGTCAGTGTCTCCTGCTCCACCCAGAGGCCAGCCACCCCAGGCTATGTCTACACTCCTGGGGCCCAAGGGGCGGTGTGAGCAGGAGGCCCCAGCAGGCTGTGGAGGACAGGCCTGATTTAGGCCTGCTGCCTCCTGGTGTGGCTCAGAGGGCTGCGCCTGGCCCCACCCCCAACGGCACCACACCTCTGGCTTTCTCCAGAGTCTCCGATCAATGGGAGACTTTGGGCTTGCTGTATTTCATGAAACCCCCAAGACCCCAAGTTACTCCCCTGTACTTGTTAAGGGTTTCTCAAGGGTGGTGTGTTTCCAGAATGAGTCACAATACCTTTTGTTCCCCGAGCAGGACAGCTTTGCAGGTGTGCCATGCTGTCACGGCATGTGACACCATAGCAGGGGGTCCCACAGTTTTCTTGCAGGGAGTCATCTCCATTTGCTTTGGCTGAGTCTTTCTGGAAGGCTTCACTGTCGGAATTTTCACTCCACCTGCATGGTCAGTAAGTACCCTCCTCCGGCCTGCTTCCGGGCTTACCACCAGTGTGGAAGTTTTGTCATGTGTGGGACTCCACTGCACCTTGTTTCTGTGGAAACCCAAGCTGCTACGTCAGCCCAATTTTATATTCCTACTGCCCTGTCCACCTTTCACTAGAAGTTTTAAAGTTGATTTGCACCTTCCCTGGGTGTCTGCCTCTGACTTGCAGAAGCTAGAGTGGCATTGGGGATTGGGGACTATCCAGATGCCAAGAGCTCTGAAACAGCCACACCCAAGATGGCCTTTCAAGAGGATGTGGCCTTCCGACAGGGGCCCGCTGAATCTTGGAGACAAACTCTGTGACTTCTCCGAGAAAGACCAAGTGCAAAAAGAAGCAGCCACAGCCCTGTGAGGTGATGCTTTCTGTGGGTGCACTCAGGTAACGCGGTAGTGGCATGACTCGTTGATGTCGGCCATGGACCGGAGCTGCAGCAGCACAGATGTCCCTGAATTAGACACTGCATAGCTACTTCAGAGCAAAACAGCATACTCAGTCTATTTTATGTGTGTATTTATGTATGTATGTGAATTGGGTTCTCACTTTGCTGCCCAGGCTGGAGTACAGTACACAATCATGGCTCACCACAGCCTTGATCTCCTGGGCTCAGGCATTCCTTCCATCTCAACCTCCCAAGTAGCTGAGACTACAGGCACATGCCACCATGCCTGGATAATTTTTTTTGGAGACAAGGTTTCACTATGTTGCCTAGGCTGGTCTGGAACTCCTGGGCCCAAGCAGTCCTCCTGCCTCGGTCTCCCCAAATGCAAGGATTACGGGGGTGAGCCACCACGCCCAACTTCAGCTTGTTATTTACTTGGACCCCTAAAGCAAGAAGTTCCCAGAAGTCACTTGTGATCCACTGCACAAAAGCCTTCTCAAGTCAGACTCCTTGGGGCTTGGGCACTGGTGGCCATTCCTTTGATTTGGGTCAAGTGATGTGCTTCTCTCCAGCATTTGACGTGAAGCATGAAGAGTTAGTTAGCCCTGGCTGGGTGCAGTGGCTCCGGCCTGTAATCCCAGCACTTTGGGAGGCCGAGGCGAGAGGATTGCCTGAGCCCAGGAGTTTGAGACCAGCCAGGCCACTGGGTGAGACCTCATCTTTACAATATATCAACAACAAAAAAATTAGTCATGTGTGGTAGTGTGCGCCTGTAGTTCCAGCTACTTGGAAGGCTGAGGCTGAAGGATTGCCTGGGCCCAGCAGGTCGACGGTGGGGTGGCTATGAGTGTGCCATTACACTCCAGCCTGGGTGACAGAGTGAGACTCTGACCAAAAAAAAAAGAAGAATTAGCCCTGACCTGAATGGGGGCCTATTCCATCTGGAACAGGGACAGAGAGCGTCTGATTTCCCCTTCCTGAAACAGGTGATTGTGGAAATGCTAGTTGGAGATATTTTTATTGTTATTGCAAGTGAAAGAAAGCTGACTTACATTGGCTTAGACAAAGGTGGAAAGCAAGCACAGTGATTCCCCACAAGAAAATTGTGTGGGACTTGGTGGCTCAGCCTGTAATTCCAGGACTTTGGGAGGCCAAGGCGAATGGATTGCCTGAGCCCACAGGTTCGAGACCAGCCTGGGCAACTTGATCTCATCTCTACAATAAATTTAAAAAAGAAAGAAAATTGTGTAGGAGCCCCAGCTACAGTATCACGTAGCTTACCAGTGTGGCACACATGCAAAGCAGTCCTACCTGGGAAATAAAATATATTTTAACTCATTCTGGAAACACATCGCCCTTAAGAAACCCTTAGCAAGAACGGGGGTAGTGATTTGGGGTCCACAGGGTTTAATGAAAATAATATCATATTTTGCAGGCCCAAAGCCTCCCATTTATCGGAGACTCAGTGAAGAAAGCCAGAGAGCTGGTGTGATGGCCCACACCTGTAGTCCCAGTTAATCAGGAGGCTGAGGTGGGAGGATCACTTGAGCCCAGGAGTTTGAGACCAGCCTAGGCAACATAGCAAAACCTCATCTCTGCTAAAAAACAAAAAGTTAGCCAGGTGTGGTGGTGCATCTGCCGACCTAGCCACTTGGGAGGCTGAGGTGGAAGGATCACCTGAGCTGAGGAGTTCAAGGTTATGGTGAGCTATGATTGTGCCACTGCACTCCAGCCTGGGCAACTGTGTGAGACCCCAACTCAAATAAATAAATAAACAAGAAAGAAAGAAGAAAGCCAAAGGAGAGACATGGCTCCGTGAGAGGAGTGGAGATCTCAGTATACCTCAAGAGACAGCCAGGATGCAAATGGGCCTCCGTGACAGCGTTCTAGCAGGACTCCCCCACTGTCTGGAATCCGATTCACCCTGTCGTTGGCTTCAGACTGTCCCACTGGCTCTTCTAGATCACCAACATGCCTCCCTCAGCTCCTGAGCCCTCAGCTCCCAACCAGAGAAACTGCCTCCTTCCCTCCTTCCAGCTCAGAAGAGCCCAGGGGGGCGGCAGGGCTCTCACTGGCCTCTCTTGGGCAGGTAGACCTGCTGGGGCCAGGGCTGACATGGTCTGATCAGCCTGACTTGCATACAGTGCATCCACCTGGATCACGTAGCTGGAGGAAGGGACAGGTGGGAGGACCCAGAGCTGTTTCTGGAGGCTCAGCCGTATCAGCTTCTTTTGGAAAATGAGCAGAGTGATCTCTGGTTACCCCCCAGGGACTGCCGCCCCAGGAGCCAGGACAGCATGGGAGGGGGTGGGGCAACCCTTAGGTCATAGACCGGATTCAAGGAGTTAGAGCCATCCAAGTCCCAGGGGCCTTAAGTAATGGGCATGTGTCCAAAACATGGAGTCTGAGGCGCAGAGACTTAGACAAAGCAGCAGCAGCAGTAGTAATGACAGCAAAAATAATGCCACTCATTGAGCGTCTATTTTGTGCCAGGCGTACAGGAGGCACTACACTTATGCTGTTTCTGATGCTTACAACAGTCCTGCCTGGTGGCAGCTATGAGCCCCATTTTGCAGCAAGAAAATTAAGGTTCACAGACTTTAAGAGTGCTGGAAAATGTTTAAAAGCAGCTCTCAAACACACACACACACACACACACACACACACACACACACACACACACACACACACAGTGTTCCTCCCAATTCAAATTCACATGTCGAAATCCTAACCCCCAAAGTGACAGTATCGGGGGGCAGGGACTTGGGGAGGTGATTAAGACAAGAGGGTGGAGCCCTCGTGAATGGAATTAATGACCTTATCCAGGAGACCCCCAGAGAGCCTCTCACCCCTTCTGCCACGTGAGGACACAGCGAGAAGACGCTGCCTGTGAACCAGGAAGGCCCTCACCAGACATGGTACCTGCTGACGCCTCCATCTTGGGCCTCCCAGCCTCCAGGACTAGGAGAATACATTGCTGCTGTTTATAAGCCATCGGTTTAGAGTCGTTTTAACAGCCTGAACAGACTAGGACAACGCACACACGCACATTTGCGCTAAAGGATGCGTTCGACTGTTAGCATGCACATTTGAGTGGGTATGCTTTTCAGTCTCTGTGAATCTCCAAGTCCAAGGGAAATAGCCAGTACACTAATACGTGTATGCGTTAAGTATTAATTGAGCTTTAATTAACTGATTAAGAATTGAATGAGATACCCAAGTGAACACTTGTAAACTGTGAATGTAATTTATGCTGTTTGAATATACCAATGTTTAAAAACAGTGACATCACTCAGGTTGGCCAACAGAACTGCGGCTAAAATTCACACAGAAATCACACTGGGGCAGCAAGGATTGGGTCTTCAGTGTGCCTTGAAATTTCCTGTTTGTGATTAGGACAGAGGAGATAATGAACTCGAAGAGGTTAAAAAAACAAACAAAACAAAAACAAAATTCCAACATTTCCAGACAAAAAGTTTAATGTTCTCCAAGGTATATTTTCTTTCTTTCTTTCTTTCTTTTTTTTTTTTGAGTTGGAGTCTCACTCTGTCACCCAGACTGGAGTGCAGTGGCCACTCCCGGCCACTGCAGTCTCGACCTGTTGGGCTCCGGCGATCCTTCCGCCTGAGCTTTCTGAGTAGCCGGAATTACAGGCATGCGCTACCACGCCCGGCTGATTTTTTGATTTACTGTAGAGATGAGGTCTCGCCTGCCCAGGCGGGTCTCGAACCCACAGGCTCAGGCAATCCACTCACCTCAGCCTCCCAAAGGCGCGGGATTACAGGCTGAGCCACCGAGCCTGGCGATTTTTTAAAATTTTTTAGTTGGAATTTCACTCCATCGCCCAGGTTGCTGGAGTGCAGTGGTACACTCACAACCACCCCAGCCTCGACCTGCTGGGCCCCAGTGATCCTTCTGCCTCAGCCTTCCAAATAGCCGGAACTACAGGCGCGTGCTACCACGCCCGGCTAATTTTTTATTTATTTTAGAGACGAGGTCTTGCCAAGTTTCCCGGGCTGGCCTTGAAGTCCCAGACTCAAGCAATCCTCCCATCTCAGCCTCCCAAAGTGCTGGGATTATAGGCATGAGCCACTGTGCACAGCCCAAAGATGGTTTTTAAAGTAGCAATTTCTTATTAAGCACATGATTGGTGTCAGACACTGTACTAGGCTCAGAGAATCATGTTTTTGAAAATTTCCAAGCAAGTAGTTGTCCAAAAATTATGCATATGGAGAATTTTATGTAAACCAACACTTACCGCCAGCATCTAATTTCTGAGTACTCAAATGTAATAGAATTCTCACTCAAGTTCTAATACAAGCGGGTTAGTGAGGAGAAATGCTCTACCAGTGAGGAAATACACCAATATGTCAAGGCAGGGTGCACAGTTCCTCTGAACAGAGCTTTGTTTGCACCAGTTTGTGTTCATTAATATGAAGCAACAGGAGAGGGAAGGTTCTGAGAAGCCACGTTCAGAATTCAGAATAGGCCACGCAAAACACTGTGAAACAAAAGAACTGCCTTCAGCCGGGCTCGGTGGCTCAGCCTGTCATCCCGCGCCTTTGGGAGGCTGAGGTGAGTGGATTGCCTGAGCCCGCGGGTTCGAGACCCGCCTGGGCAGCGAGACCTCATCTCTACAATAAAAATAAAAAAATCAGCCGGGCGTGGTGGCGCATGCCTGTAATTCCGGCTACTCGGAAGGCTGAGGCGGAAGGATCGCCGGAGCCCAGCAGGTCGAGGCTGCGGTGGCCGAGAGCGGCCACTGCCCTCCAGTCTGGGCGACAGAGAGAGACTCCAACTCAAAAAAAAAAAAAAAAAAAAGAATTGCCTTCAGCAAACTGGGGGCGGGGTTTGTTTGTTTGCTTTTGTTTTAATTCTCTTTCCAAAACTGAATGTTTTCAGTCTTTGCTTGACTGAAGCTAGTAACAGAAAACAGAAAACCAGTAACTTTCTTTAATTAACAATATAATATGGCGGACTCTCACATGTTGATAAAAACAAGAAGACTCTTCAACATTCAAAGGGTTATAGCTCAATTTAAAACAAAAGAAGAACACAAATGTACATTTATTTGCTAAATTTATAATTATTGTCTGACTAGGCAAACTTATTCATTTTGTTATTTTATTTTATTTATTTATTTTTTTGAGTTGGAGTCTCACTCTGTTGCCCAGACTGGAGCACAGTGGCCGCTCCCGGCCACCGCAGCCTCGACCTGCCGGGCTCCAGCGATCCTTCAGCCTCCGCCTTCCGAGTAGCTGGAACCACAGGCGCGTGCTACCACGCCCGGATAATTTTTGATTTATTAGAGATGAGGTCTCGCCAAGTTGCCCAGGCAGGTCTCGAACCCGCAGGCTCAGGCAATCCACTCACCTCAGCCTCCCAAAGGTGGGATTACAGGCTAAGCCACCGAGCCTGGCTCTTTTTGTTATTTTAAAGATGTGGGGTGTAGCCAGGGTTGGTGGCTCAAGCCTGTAATCTCAGCACTTTGGGAGGTTGAGGCGAGAGGACTGCCTGAGCTCACGGGCTCGAGACCAGCTTGGACAACATGGCGAGACTTCTTCTCTACAATAAATCAAAAATTAGCCGGACGTGGTAGCACGTGCCTGCAGTTCTGGCTACTTGGTAGGCTGAAGCAGAAGGATGGCCTGAGCCCAGCAGGTCGAGGCTGGGCTGGCCGTGAGCATGCCACTGCACTCCAGCCTGGGCGACGGAGTGAGACTCCAACTAAAAAAAAAAAACGATGTGGAGCACAATTCAGGATTAGATATACAAGTGGTCATAGTACAGGCAAAGTTTGGGCCTCCCTTTGGTCCCCACTTTGCCTGGTCAAACTTATTCTGTAATGAACAAGCTATCTTATATATATATTTCTTTCTTCCTTCCATCCTTTCCTTCCTTCCTTTTGAGTAAGAGTCTCACTCTGTCACCCAGGCGGGAGTGCTGTGGCACTCTCACGGGCTCAGGCGATCATCCTTCCACTTCAGCCTTCCAAGTAGCTGGAGCCATAGGCACGCGCCACCATGCCCGGCTAATTTTTGGATTTATTTTAGAGACAAGGTCTCGCCAAGTGGCCCAGGCTGGTCTTGAACCCCGGGGCTCAGGCAGTCCTCTCACCTCCATCTTCCAAAGTGCTGGGATTAAAGGCGTGAGTCACTGCGCCCAGGCTAACAAACAATTATATAATGGATATTTTTACTATACTAGATAGCACTGACGTGAACTTATCAGTCTGGAGTGGGAGTTTCGCTCTGTTGCCAGGCTGGAGTGCAGTGGCACACTCCCGGCCACGGCAGCCTCAACCTGCTGGGCTCTGGCGGTCCTTCCACCTCAGTCTTCCAAGTAACTGGAACTGCAGGTACACACCATCACGCCTGGCTAGTTTTTTGATTCATTATAGAGATGAGGTCTTGCCAAGTTGCCCAGACTGGTAGCCCCTGGGCTCAGACAATCCTTTGGTCTCTGCCTCCCAAAGTGCTGGAGTTACAAGTGTGAGCCACTGTGCCTGGTTACATTGCTTGCTCTCACAGACTGGAAGCTTGGGTGACTGTCTTGCGTGGCCTTCTGTGCCCATATTTCTGCCTCTATGACTGAAATTCCAAGAAAAGCATCACAGGCATTTTCAGAGCTCTTGGTCTTTCCAAATTACCCACCTGGTTAATCAACTGTCTTTACCACGTCAGCCTGGTCCTCTCCCCAAACCCTGACGTGCATTGAGCTTCATTTAAAAAAAAAAATCTTTGTGAATCTGATAGATTTAAAATGCAATCCCTTATTGTGCTTGTTATTTTATTTTATTATTATTATTTTTTTAGTTGGAGTCTCACTCTGTCACCCAGGCTGGAGTGCAGTGGCACACTCACGGTCACCTCAGCCTCGACCTGCTGGACTCAGGTGACCCTTCTGCCTCAGCCTTCCGAGTAGCTGGAACCACAGGCAGGCCCCACCATGCCCATCTAATTTTTTGAGTTATTGTGGAGACCAAATTTCGCCATGTTGTCCAGGCTGGTCTCGAACCCGTGAGCTCGGGCAATCCTCTTGCCTCTGCCTCCCAAAGTGCTGAGATTACAGGCATGAGCCACCGCGCCCAGCCTCTGCTTGGCACACTTTAAGGATGTGGCCCTCAGAGATCTCTTCCAATAACCTTTCCACCTGTAAAAGCAGCCGTCCTATCGGCCCTGTGTGAAGGACATGGCGTCTTTTCACTGAAGTATGGATGAAGTTGTCCGAGCGGGTCTGCGCTTGAATTTTCCTCTCTCTAGGCTCCCAGGCCGGCCATGGCGTACGTGACCTCACAGCAAGCCAGGTCTGTGGAATAAAACTCCAGGAAAAACAGCAGAGGCCAAGGTCTCAAGCACCCCCGGCGCCTTCCCCAGCACTCTCCGGAGCTAAGAGAGTCTCGAAACGGAAAGGCGCCCTCGAGAGTAGCTGTTTGTGAGGCCTAGGCTACATAAAGTTTTGTGCCCTCAGCAGGAAGTCACAGTACCAGTGAGTGACACTTCCAGGACCCAAGCCTGGATGTCCTGGGAGTCGGCCCAGTGATTTTCCCAGCATTGGCCTCCAACCCCTGTTACAACCATCAAAGGCAGCCGGGTGCGGGGGCTCGGGCCTGTAATCCCAGCATTTGGGGAGGCGGAGGCAAGAGGACTGCTTGGGCCCAGGGGCTGGAGCCCGGCCTGGGTGACTTGGTGAGACCTCGTGTCTACAGTAAACCAAAAAATTAGCCGGGCGTGGTGGCGCACGCCTGTGGTTCCAGCTCCTTGGAAGGCTGAGGCGGAGGGATCACCTGAGCCCGGCAGGTCGAGGCTGCGGGGGCCGGGAGCGGCCACTGCCCTCCAGCCTGGGCGTCATAAACAAAACAAAACAAAAAAACCATCAAACGTAGCACAGGTGCATCCTGACCCGTCACCTTTATGTCTGATCACAGACTCTGTGTACTGTCTGTTAACATCAACAATATCTAACTGCAACAAACAAAATCGAGGAGTGAGTGGAGGCTGAAATTTAGAGGGGTGAGCGGAGGCTGAAGTGCAGCTCAAGCACAGGGCTACAAAATAAAACCAGAAAGAACACTAACTGGGAGAGATGCCCCTCATGAAACTGCAAGTTCTCAAACTCAATTTTAGAAGTCAGTTATGAACGACCACGAGGGGGCGCTCTATCTTCAAAATGCAGGCTTCATCCCTTAGCCCTGAACTTGGCTTTAGCTTTCAAATTGCTGAGAGTTTATTGCAACGATTTCCCACAAAATCCACTGGCTCCGGTCCAGATGTTGTGCCAATCCACAGTCTACAATTTGTAGTCACCATGAACTAAAGTGTCCAGTTTTGGGTCCCTAGATTATTGTCTTAAAAGCAAATACAGGCTGGGTGCGGTGGCTCAAGCTGTCATCCCAGCATTTTGGGAGGCCAAGGTGAGAGGACTGGCTGAGCTCATGGGTTCGAGAATAGCTTGGACAACTTGGCGAGACCTCATCTCTACAATAAATCACAAAATTAGCCGGGCGTGGTGGTGCCCACCCATAGTTCTGGCTACTTGGAAGGCTGAAGCCAGCAGGTTGACAATGGGGTGGCCGTGAGCTTGCCATTGTACTCCTGCCTGGGCGACGGAGTGAGACTCCAACTCAAAATAAAAAAAAAAAGAGAGACAGACAAACAAGCAAAAAAAATAAAAACAGTACAGTGGAGAAACACGTACTATATATAAACAAACAATATTTTATTTGTTTGTTGAATCAGAGTCTTACTCTGTCTTCCAGGCTGGAGTGCAGTGGCATGTTCATGGTTACTGCAGCCTTGACCTGCTGGGCTGAGGCGATCCTGTTTCAGTCTTCCAAGTGGCTGGAACTACAGGCGTGCACCACCATGCCTGCCTAATTTTTAAATTTTTATTACAGAGATGAGATCTTGTTAAGTTGCCCAGGCTGTTCTTGAACCCTTGGACTCAGGCAATCTTCTCATCTCCGTCTTTCAAAGTGCTGGGATTATAGGAGTGAGCCACTGTGTCTGGCCTAGTTGTTTTTTGGTTTTGGTTTTTTTGAGTTGTAGTCTCTCTCTGTCACCAGGCTGGAGGGCAGTGACATGCTCCCGGCCACTGCAGCCTCGACCTGCTGGGCTCCGGCGATCCTTCTGCCTCAGCATTCCAAGTAGCTAGAACTACAGGCACGCACCACACATGCCCTGCTAATTTTTTGATTTATTGTAGAGATGAGGTCTTGCCAAGTTGCCCAGGCTGGTCTTGTACCCCTGGGCTCAGGTAATCCTTTCACCTCGGCTTCCCAAAATGTTGGGATTATAGGCGTGAGCCACCATGCCTGGCTGGCCTAGTTTTTTTGCTTGTTTTTTTTTGTTGTTTGTTTGTTTTCTGAGTCAGAGTCTCACTCTGTCGCTCAGGCTGGTCCTTCTAGGACCTCAGCTTCCAAGTAGCTGGAACTACAGGTGCATGCCATAATGCCTGGCTAATTTTTTTTTTTATTTGGTGTAGAGACAAGGTCTCGACAAATTGCCCGGGCTAGTCTCAAACCCCTGGGCTCAGGCAATCCTCTTGCCTCCCTTGCCTCTACCTCCCAAAGTGCTGGGATTACAGGCGTGAGCCACTGCACCCAGCCTAATTTTTTGATTTATTGTACAGATGAGATCTGGCCAAGCTGTCCAGGCTGGTCTCAAACACCTAGATTCAGGCCATTCTCTCACCTTGGCCCTCAAAGTGCTAGAATTACAGGTGTGAGCCACCGTGCCTGGCCAATGTTTAAAAATATATATTTAAAATTATCTCTGTTGTTTAGTCATGAATACATACTATGTAATTTCTCTGGTTTTTGTATTACTTGTAATCATCTTCAAAACTTTGAAAAACAATAAAATAACATTTCTTTTCCTTCCTTTTTTTTTTTTTTGTTGCATCAAGGTCCCACTCTGTTACCCAGGCTGCAGTGCAGTGGCACAATCATGGTTCACGCAACCTCCTGAGTCCAGGCCATTTTTCTGCCGTAGCCTCTTAAGTAGCTGGGACTACAGGTGTGCACCACCACACTAGGATACCTTTTTTTGGCTAGAGATGAGTTCTCACTATGTTGCCCAGGCTGGTCTCAAGTGGTCCTCCCACCTTGGTCTCCAGAAGTGCTGGGATTACAGGTGAAAGTCACTGTGCCTGGGCAGAATAAGCATTTTATTAATCAATTCAAGGTTGTTTAATTTTGTGTTTCCCTAGCCCATATGTGTTCACATGCAGTTGAAAATAAAAAGAAAGCATGGGATTAATTTGAAAGAAAAATAGGCGGTAGCTATTGTTTCTAGCTAATTAGGACAGAACGTCAGAGTAATATAAGAGACTCTATTGTAGCTAGGAGGAAGAAATAGTTCAGCCAAATATGTAAATATACAACTTCTCCAATTTCCTTTAGTGATAGTTCTTAATATACAGCAGATTAAGAAAAAAAGCAAGCCGGGCTCGGTGGCTCAGATGTAATCCCGCTCTTTGGGAGGCTGAGGTGAGTGGATTGCCTGAGCCCGCGGGTTCGAGACCCGCCTAGGCAACTTGGCGAGACCTCATCTCTACAATAAAATCAAGAAATTAGCCGGGCGTGGTAGCACGCGCCTGTAGTTCCAGCTACCTGGAAGGCTGAGGCGGAAGGATCGCCGGAGCCCAGCAGGTCGAGGCTGCGGTGGCCGGGAGCGGCCACTGCACTGCAGTCTGGGCAGAGTGAGACTCCAACTCAAAAAAAAAAAAAAAAGAAAGCATGTAGTTAATGGTCATTGCTTATGCTGTTTTTTTTTTTTTTTTTTACCAAAAACCAAAATGCAACCCTTAAATGCAATGTTTTCTCGGCCTCCAAATGAAAACAAAACCAAAACCTCACACCATCACCAAAGCGAGGCTTGATGAATCACCGAATGAGAAATGTGGAAAGACAGGCCGTGACCTAAGGGCAGAAAGAACTAGTGGAAGGGAAACCTACCAACGGGCTAAATAATGCTACCTAATGAAGCATAAATAATGAAGGCACATCCAGTTTTCACTTCAGTAACCCAGGACCACCTGGAAAAGGTTGGAAGATGTTTCTCCCGACCCTCCGTCAGCCCTCTCCTTCCAGGACCAGGACCTGGACCCTGCAGCAACCAGAAAATCACCAGGAGCTACTCTAGGTGATGTCCATGCTCATCCATTCCCTGTTTAATCCACATTCACTCCGAGACAGGGACTTAAACAAACAAACAAAAACCACCTGTGTGGAAAATGGAAGAAACTGGGAGCAGTTCATCACATTTGAGGTAAACCGATGCCTGCAAATCAAGTTCTCTCAGTAAGAGAAGGGAAGACATCTTCAAGGAAGTATGTTAGAAACGTGAGATTTTCATGCCCTCCTTAGACTCAGAATACGGTATCAGAGAAGCCATCATATAAGGTAAGAGAAGGTAAAAAAGTCTGGGAAATAAAGCTTCTGCAGATAAGTGTCTCTCAGACATTGGGAACAGTTCTTGAACTTGGAACCTGTACTGCCTAAACTATCCCTGGCTATTGAGCTGGGAATAGGATTCCACACACGGAGACAGGACCACAGCAGTCAGCTCACTTCGGCTCTTAATAAATACATGGCACTTCATTTAAGGATACTTAGACAAGGAAGGAAGACCCCTACTTCCTTTAATTGTTGTATTTATTTATTTATTCTGAGTTGGCATCTCCTCTGTTGTCCAGGCTGGAGTGCAGTGGCACACTCGTGGCCGCCACAGCCTGGACCTGGTGGGTTCAGGCAATCCTTCAGCCTCAGCCTTCCAAGTAGCTGGAGCCACAGACATGCACCACCCCACCCTGCTAATTTTTTGATCGATTGTAAAGACGAGGTCTCACCAAGTTGCCCAGGCTGTTATCGAACCCCTGGACTCAGGCAATCCTCTTGCCTCTGCCTCTCAAAGTGCTGGGATTATAGGCGTGAGCCACCATGCCTGGCTATGAGGTAATTTTATCAAGCTCCAGAACATAGAAAAGAGATTTCATCACATTGATTTAGAAGAATCATTACTCTAAAAACAATCTACAACAGAATGCAAAAGATTCAAGAAACTGGCATCCTCTATAGGACATGAAAAGATATAACCTCCATTTCACAGAGGCAAAAAACATACAAAGTAGCTCCTATACCCAGCTACTTTTTTTGATTTATTGTAGGGACGAGGTCTTGCCAAGTTGCTCAGGCTGGTTTAGAACCCATGGGCTCAGGCAATCCTCTCACCTCAGCCTCCCAAAGTGCTGGGATTATAGGCGTGAGCCACCGTGCCCAGCCTCAACAAATGTTTTTAAAGAAGTCATTGTGAGCCATTCACTGTGCTGGTGGTAGAGAGTCAAGAGGTAAGTGAAACACATGGGTGTCGCCTTGGATGCAGCTTACACTTTGGCAGGGTTCACAGACAATGCAATAAAAAGCAGATGCATTTTTTTTTTTTTTTTGAGTCAGAGTCTCACTCTGTCGCCCAGGCTAGAGTGCAGTGGCACACTGACAACCACCAGAGGCTCAACCTGCTGGATTCAGGCAATCCTTCTGCCTCGGCCTTCCAAGTAGCTGGAACCACAGGCATGTGCCCCCGACACCTGGCTAATTTTTTGACTTACCGAGGTCTTGCCAAGTTGCCCAGGCTGGTCTCAAACCCCTGGACTCAGGCAATCCTCTCGTCTCTGGCTCCCAAAGTGCTGGAATTACAGGTGTGAGCCACCGCGCCTGGCCCAGATAAATAATTCAAATTGTAGGCGCTATAAAGGAAATGAAAAATGGGGCCGATTTCAGGAATAGCAAGTGGTACCTACTTGGATAAAAGTAGTCAGTGAAGGCCTCTGCAAGGGACAGTCTTTAGTCTGAGCAAGCAATGGACAGCGAGGAATGAGCATTCCTGGCAGAGGAGGCGGATTGCTTTACGGTAAGAAAGAGTTCTGCATGCCCAAAGAGCTGGAAAAAAAAAAAAAAGACCAGTGTGCCTGGCCAAGGGTACAAAGTGAATCTGGAGACATAAGCAGTATCAGTTCACATCAGACCTTTACAGCCAGGAAAATTACTCTGGATTTTAAGTACTAAATATCATGTGGATAAGATTGTGTCTCTGAAGAAGAAACCAGAGTAAGTGAATAAAAACCACAGTCAGAAGTAAAAAAACCAAAAAAACAGTTTCCCGAAATGAACCCCTAAGTCAAAAAGTTTAAATACCCACTCTTACCAAAACCTTCATAGCCAGGAAAAGTACTCTGGATTTTAAGTACTAATAGAAGTCATTGAGTATATATTATATATATATTCAATATGTGTATATGTGTGTGTATATTTATGTACACACACACACACGCACACACCTGCAGCTGACGCTTGCACAATGTGAGAGTTAGGGTTCCTATTCCCACCCGTAGTCAAAAATACACTTATAATTTATGACGACCCCAAAACTCAACTACTAACAGCCTATTGTTGACCAAAAGGCCTTACCAATAACACAAGTAGTCAATTAACACACGTTTCGTATGTGATATGTATTATATACTGTATTCTCAGGATAAAGTTAGCTAGAGAAAAGAAAATGTTATGGAGAAAAATCACAAAGAGGAGGACGCCAGGGATTAATTTCGCTGTCTTCTGGGTAGCAGAGGCAGGAGGAAATCCATGTTTAAATATTAATTTAAATATTAAAATTAAATTAAAATTAAATTTAAATATTAAACTTCCATCGTATGTTTAAATATGAATTACTTCGACGACTGTGTAGAAAACAGACTAGAAGGGACAATGGAGGAAACAAAAGGAAGGATGAGGTGGGGTGACACTGTGAGCTGAAGCGATGGCGACAAAGATGGAGACAAAACGACAGTTGAAGGAGATACTTTGGGCTGTAGTCCCACTACTTTGGGATGCCAAGTCAGGAGGACTGCTTGAGCCCAGGAGTTTGAGACCAGCCTGAGCAGCATAAAGAGAACTCATCTCTACAGAAAATTAGCCAGGCATGGTGGCACGCACCTGTAGTCCCAGCCACTTGGGAGGCTGAGGCAGAAGGACCTCTTGAGCCCAGGAGTTCAAGGCTGCAGCGAGCCATGATTGTGCCACTGGGTGACAGAGTGAGACTTCAGCTAGGAAGGAAGGAAGGAAGGAAGGAAGGGAAATGTTTTGGAAGCTGAAACGACTTTAATTGAAGAGCTGGAGGAAGACAGAGAGATCGCAAGGCATTAGACACGACTTGGGTCTCTGGCTTGAACATGACAGATGGCTGCAGAAAAAATAGTAAGAAAGTGTAAAAATGCAGCCGCAACATTGAAACCCCAGTGTGGGCAGTGAAGGGCAGAACTGTAGTATCAGAAAATAGAATGTATGATGCAGAGGGCAGCAAGAGATGCTCCCAGAACATAGGGGAAAGGGAACAGAGACCAAAGTGCTGAGAAATAAGGCGACAGAGATCAAAACTATCTTGTGGATAAGACTGTATTTCTGAAGAAGGAACCAGAGTAAGTGAATAAAAACAGCAGTCAGAAGTAAAAGAAACAAAAAAACACTTTCCCGAAATGAACCCCCAAGTCAAAAATACCCACCCTTGACCAAGAAAAATTAGAATCCAAAATATGGCTACTTCCTTCCGAAATGCTTGAATTTCCAAAACAAATAATCACAGTTTTTTGAAGTTACTTGCAGATTAAAAAATCAGTGTGGCCTTCCATTTTTGTTTTGTATCAGTGATTCAATAATTACCAGAAGTCAACAGAATTACATCTAGAATTCCGAAACATAACAAGCGTGACTCAAGAATTCTACAGCACGCCAAAAACCAACATTGTTATCCACATGAGAAAGGAACAAACAGATCTCTCATCACGTTGAAGTGCTAATGAAAATATACTGTCCACATGTCCTAACCCATGGAGATGTTTACTCGACTCCTATCTAACAAGAGGTGAGTCAAGAGTGAAAAGTTATAAGAGAAGTTTGAGCCAGGCATGGTGGCTCATGCCTGTAATCCCAGCAATTTGGGAGGCTGAGACAGGAGGATTGCTTTAGCCCAGGAGTTCCAGACCAGCCTAGGCAATATACCAAGACTTCATCTCTGCAATAACAAAAAAATTAGCTGGCGTGGTGGTGTGCACCTGTAGTCCCAGCTACCGGGTGATCAAGGATGTGGTGAGCCGTGATCATGTCACTGCACTCCAGCCTGGCTGACAGAGTGAGACCCTGGCTCAAAAAAAAGAGGAGTCAATAAGAAAGTTTCTAATTTAGTTCTAGAAATAAGTCAAAAGAGGCCGGGCTTGGTGGCTCAGCCTGTCATCCCGCGCTTTGGGAGGCCAAGGTGAGAGGATTGCCTAAGCCTGCGGGTTCGAGACCCGCCTGGGCAACTTGGTGAGACCTCATCTCTACAATAAATAAAAAAATCAGCCGGGCGTGGTAGCATGTGCCTATAGTTCCAGATCCTTGGAAGGCTGAGCGGAAGGATCGCCAGAGCCCAGCAGGTCAAGGTTGCGGTGGCCGGGAGCGGCCACTGCACTCCAGTCTGGGCGACAGAGTGAGACTCCAACCCCCCAAAAATAAAAAATAAAATAAAAAGTCAAAAAGTTATTTAAAATAAAATAAAAGCAAATGGAATGTATATAACACTTGAAAGAAAAGTTATGCGATGTAAGAATATAAACGTTACTCATAAAAATGGTATCCAGAGCCGGGCTCGGTGGCTCAGCCTGTAATCCCGCGCCTTTGGGAGGCTGAGGTGAGTGGATTGCCTGAGCCCGCGGGTTCGAGACCCGCCTGGGCAGCGAGACCTCATCTCTACAATAAATCAAAAAATCAGTCGGGCGTGGTAGCACATGCCTGTAATTCCAGCTACTTGGAAGGCTGAGGCGGAAGGATCGCCGGAGCCCAGCAGGTCGAGGCTGCGGTGGCCGGGAGCGGCCACTGCACTCCAGTCTGGGCGACAGAGTGAGACTCCAACTCAAAAAAAAAAAAAAAAATGGTATCCAGTCACTCTCCCACTCCGGCTTCACACCTTCCGCGTCCGCAAATCACCAGCCCCTCCTCCCCGCTGTGGCTCCCAGCCCCTGACCACAGCGTCAGGAGCGATCAGAATAAAACCCCCACAGACACCTGCCGGTCAGCCTCAGCCGCACCTTCCTCCTAGTGCATGCCCCCGCCTAGGGCTGCCTCTTTACTTGTGTGCTAGACCCATGACCCCTCCCCTGCTGGAGGACGCCCCCGCTGCACTTCCTCACCCTTTTTCCAGTCTCTACTGGGTTGTCATTAAGAGGGTTCGAACGGCCACTATTTCGTCTGTCTATCATCTCTCTCTCTGTCTTCCATTCATCCATTTCGTCCAGCCACTCACTCAGCCAGCATCCATCCATCCATTTATCTATTACCTATTTATCTGTCTATTAATCATTCATTCACTCTCTTCCATCTATCCACCGTCCACACATCTATTCATTCATTTATCCATTTATTCCTCTATCTATCTACCTATCATCTACCTAGCTGCCATTCTGGATGGGAGTGGGAAGTATGGCATTAAGACGTTGCTCCGAGGAAGAAAGGCAGGTCAGTTAGAGAGAGGTTGTCTTAATCCAACGGACAGAACGAAGGCAGAGGAAAATCAAAACTGCAGCATAGCAACCAGGCACAGTGGCTCATGCCTGTAATCCCAGAACTTTGGGAGGCTGAGGCAGGAGAATCACTTGAACCCAGGAGTTTGAGGACAGCCTGGGCAACATAGCAAGACCCTGTCTCTACAAAAAAAAAATTTTTTTTTAATTAGCCAGGCATTGTTGTTTGTGCCTGTAGTCCCAGCTACTTGGGAGATTGAGGCAGGAGGATCACTTGAGCCCAGGAGGTTGAGTAAGCTATGGTCACCACTGCACTCCAGCTTGGGTGACAGAGAAAGACCCTATCTCAACAAACAAATAAAAACCCTATAGCATAACCCCAAAGCAGCAAGAGTAGCCTGGACACCTCTCCAGGCAGGTCCTGAAAGGACAGAAGTCCAGTCGGTACCAGCTAAACTTACTTTAAAAGGTGAAGAGCAAGCCAGGTTCGGTGGCTCAGCCTGTAATCCTGCGCTTTGGGAGGCTGAGGTGAGTGGATTGCCTGAGCCTGCGGGTTCGAGGCCCGCCTGGGCAACTTGGCGAGACCTCATCTCTACAATAAATCAAAAATTAGCCAGGCATGGTAGCACGCGCCTGTAGTTCCAGCTCCTTGGAAGGCTGAGGCGGAAGGATTGCCGGAGCCCAGCTGGTCGAGGCTGTGGTGGCCGGGAGTGGCCACTGCACTCCAGTCTGGGTGACAGAGTGAGGCTTCAACTCAAAAAAAAAAAAAAAAGTGAAGAGCTCGGTCTGGTTTTCAGTGGCCTGGGGCTCATACCCTGAGCCCGAGTCATCCATGAGGCTAGTTCAGATGTTTGCCATGGAGACAGGTGTTTTTAAGCTCATCACATCTAAGGTTTTGACTGTTGTTTCCCTTTTCCTTCTTGGTCTATTGAACAAGCTTCATCAAAAAAAGTTCTCAATTGCCTTGGCTGAAATCAGTGGGAAAGGATCATTTTCTGTTTTTTTGTGTTGAAATATTTGTGCCGAAATAGCTCAGATGATGTAAGCACTTGTGGGCACAGCCAGGTGGGGCCACTGGGGCAGCCGTGTGGGCTGAGTTCCTTCCTGCCCAGCTTGCTGTCCCCGGCTGGAGGGGAAGGGCTTCTCTGTTCCTTACCCAAATTCTAGCATCAGTGGATATTTTGGGAGGAATGAGATAGGACGCCCCTTGATGTCACGCGCATGGCATGGATCATCCGCTTCGAGGTCAGGTGGGCAAAGCTGAGCCCTGGGACAACGGCAAAGGGGGCAGGCTGACCATGGCCACACGACGTCGTGCTCTGCCTAGAAACTCTGGATGCCCAGTGCCCATAGACTCAAAGCCTCATGCCAACTTGGGCATCTTATTGGGCCCCCATATAGGCCTGTCCCAGCAGCACTCACGGTCACACTTTCCTAGACCCTCAACCCCCTGGCTTCCCCATTTTCCACGCGCAAGCCTTGCTTCTAGTTTACAATCTTATTCTGACAAGCTCACTACAAGGCCGAGTGAAATCCCCGTCAAGCTTTGGGTAAGATATTTGAATTTTTTGTAGCTACGCCCCATCTTGGAGAGAAAGCAAAAGAATTTCTGGGTCATTTCCTCAGCGCTCGATGCTCACTCGTGATTTTAGTCAGCCCACACAGAGCCTTTGAGACTGCCACACATAAATGTTACTGAGAGAACAGAAATGGCTTCCACTTCGGGGGTGGCCATCAGGGCCAGTAACCATGGCAACAGCCAGAAGCACCCAGGACATGGGGTGGATCCCTTGGGGCGCTGACATGAAAGCCTTTAGCTTTTGTTCTCTCCCAGCTGCTTTTCTGATTCTTTCATTTTTGTTTTCCCTTTCTTCGTGATGCCTTTCTGCACGTCATCCTCTGGAAAGATCTCCACAAGGCAGGTGTGTGTCTGTGTCTCCTGGAATGTCAGTTCCCAGGAGGCAGGCGGGGATACTCCTGCTTGGTTCCTGCTGGGCTTGCAGAACCTGGCCCGGTGCCCAGCACGCCCCAGGAGCACCTTGGTGACTGGACGGATGGGAGGCTGGCCGCTTGGGTGCAGCCACACCATCACGTTCCCAAAGCCGACCAAGGTTCGGGCCCAAACCCACGGGCTCTCCTGACCTCGCAGGGGCATCGACAGGGGGTGACTGTGTTCTCAGTCCCTGCAAGCCAAGACCAGAGCTCTGACTCCGGGGACACATCAGAACTCGAAGGAGACTTTGGGGCCCACGGTTTCCTGCAAGGGTTTCCAGAAAGAATGTGCACCGGCTGCCAGGAGGCCAGTGTGTTTTCTAAAGCTCTGTTTCCTCCAGCTCCACACCTCTTCAGTCTGTGAAAACCGCAGCAGAAACCCCACCATTCAGCCTCAAGTGGGGCTTTTGTGCAGGTCAGGGAAGTGCTGTTCCTCTCCCTCCTTCTGTTCCTGAGCTCAGTGCCTTGCGGGGGGAAGAGGCAGGCCAGCCATCACGGTTGCCTTCTCCAAACATTCCCTGGACGTCACTGTGTCTGAGCTCCTGCAGCAGAAAGATGAACACCCGGAGGAGACCTTGGTCTAGTACCTGGCCACATGCTCCCTCGAGCACTTTTCATGAGTTTTCTCTTTCAATCCTCACAAGAACCCTCTGAGGAATGCAGTGTTCTTAGCCCATTTCGCAGACAGGCTAAAGTTTAGCCGCTAAACGACTTACCCCACGTCCCAAAATGACGAACTAGGGGTGTAGGACATGAACTCAAGTCTACCTGACTAAAATTTGTCCTCTTAACAATCACAGAAAACTTCAGATGAGGGTGACAAGAGCTAGGCGCAGACACTTGGGTTTTGCCCTCTCGGGAAGGATCGCCACCATGGGCACCCTGCTCAGAACAGACCTCTCACTTGTAAACACCTTGTGCATCGAAACAAGCTGGTAAAAAACAAAAATTATTTTTTTGCTTCTGTTATGAGCATGTGGTGAGCCATCTGTATTTAGCATGAGTATGTGTCAGTGGTCTTGAGAATTTAAGTATAATATATTTCTTCTTTTTTTTTTTTTGCGTTAGTGTCTCACTCTGTCACCCGGGCTGGAAGGCAGTGGCACACTCCCGGCCACCACAGTCTCGACCTGCTGGGCTCAGGTGATCCTTCACCTCAGCCTTTCAAGTAGCTGGAACTACAGGCACGCACCACCACACCCAGCTACTTTTTTGATTTATTGTAGAGATGAGCTCTCACCAAGTTGCCCAAGCTGGTCTCGAACCTGCAGGCTCAGGGGATCTTCTCACCTCGGTCTCCCAAAGTTCTGGGATTATAGGTGTGAGCCACTGTGCCTGGCCAGTATGTTTCTAAATTATGAACAACCACCTTACAAGGGGAATTTTTATCTTTATCCCATTTATTAAATCAGGTACTTCCTGGCCGGGTTTGGTAGCTCATGCCTGTAATCCTAGCACTTTAGGAGGCCAAGGCGGGAGGATCGTTTGAGTCTAAGAGTTCGGAGACCAGCCTAGGTAACATAGTGAGACTCCGTCTCTACAAAAAATCAGGAAATTAGCTGGGCATGTTGGTGCATGCCTGTAGTCCCAGCACTCGGGAGACTAAGCGAAGCCCAGAAGGTCAAGGCTGCAGCCATCTGTGTGACCTGTGTCACTGCACCACTCCAGCCCAGAGGATAGAGTGAGACCCTGACGTAAAGGAATAATCAGGCACTTCCTGAACTTTTCTCTAAAGGAAGAGGAAAGGAATGAGCATTTACTGAATGCTCATTAAGAGCTACTCGTTTTACAGAATGACCCAGGAGACAAGGAAACGGAAGCTCAGAGGAATGGATTCGCCTTCCTACAGTGAGCAGGTGAACCAAGAACCAGACTCAGTCCCAACCCAGAGCCTGGATGTGTCCATGACTCCGGAGTTGCCTGGCATCCTCCCCACACTGAGCGTACTGGGCTGGGACAAGTTGGGCTAGCTCTCTTCCAAACCCTCCCGGGTGAGGACAGTCATTCCTGTGGTCAGGTGTCCTGAATATCAGGTGTACATATCTAGTGAGCCTGGCTCAGAAGCAAAGCAGTCCTGCATGAAAGATCACTTTTTTCCCCCCTGAGTTAGGAAGCTCACTCTGTCACTCAAGCTGGAGTACAATGGCACCATCATGGCTCACCACAGCCTTGACCTTTGGGGCTTAGCCAATCCTTCTGCCTCAGCCTCCCAAGTAGCAGGACTCCAGGCATGCACCACTACATCGGGCTAATTTTTAATTTTTTTTTTATAGAGATGAGGTCTCGCTATGTGGCCCAGGCTGGTCTCAAACTCCTGGACTCAAGCCATCTTCCTCAGCCTCCCAAAGTGCTGAGATTTCAGGCGTGAGTCACCACACCCAGCTGAAAGACTACTTTTGACAAGATACTCAATGTCTCAGGCCAGTGACAAAGAATTTCTCACTGACCAAACTTGAGCCAGGCTCCTCTGGGCTCTCTTTCGACAAGGCCACAACCTCGGCCTGTAGAGGCTTGAACTTGCATGGTTTCTAACAGCTCAGGGCCAAATCTCTGGGTGAGCCCAGCCCCCTTAAGTGCCTGTCTGAGGAGACTCAAGGTTACCAGAATAATTTATGGTTGGTTCCAGCCACCTGAAGACAGGGCCTCTGTCTCCCAGCCTCTGTGGGAAGGCAGGGGCCTCCCTTCAAACAAGCACCAGTTAAAAAAAAGTGATCTGGCCGGGCTCGGTGGCTCAGCCTGTCATCCCGCACTTTGGGAGGCTGAGGTGAGTGGACGGCCTGAGCCCGCAGGTTCGAGACCCGCCTGGGCAACTTGGCGAGACTTCATCTCTACAATAAATCAAAAAATTAGCCGGGTGTGGTAGCATGTGCCTGTTGTTCCGGCGACTCGGAAGGCTGAGGCAGAAGGATCGCCGGAGCCCGGCAGGTCGAGGCTGCGGTGGCCGGGAGCGGCCGCTGCACTCCGTCTGGGCGACAGAGTGAGACTCCAACTCAAAAAAAAAAAAAAAAAAAGGGATCCTTCATGCAGGACTGCCTTGGTTTCTGGGGCAGGCTCGCCAGACACGTACAGCCAAAGGTCTGCGCTGTGCTGGGCTCCCGACCACATGAATGACTGTCCCCACCTGGGAGGGTGTGGAAGGGATCTAGCCCAACTTCAGGCTCAGCCCAGGACACTTAGTGTGGGGAGGAGGCCAGCCAAGTCTGGAGCCACAGGAAGATCCGGGCTCTGGGGCTGGGACTGGGTCTGGCTCTTGGTTCAGCGCCTCCCTGTGGGCTTCACGCGGACTGAGCCATTTCCTGCTTTTTGTCATTTTCCACTTCCCTGACTTCACTGAGCTCCGCTCAGCCCTCTGCATCCTCTCGCTCTCCCTCTGAAAGGCCCAGTCACCTCTGCTCAAATTGACGTTGTCTTCAGTTCACGCTGGACTCTTTTCCCTGTGGCAACAGTATATTGCTGAGTAAAATCCATCTTTCCCACTTTAACGAGCATCGAGCTTTGTTGATCTTTGAGGCCGACCGGCTGGAGCCAGCAGAGCTGCCCCTCGGTGACCGTCACTTTCAAAACTCCACTGCCCGCATTTCAGCACCTCCCTCTTACCCCTCTGCCTCCTGGGGTCTGCCTCTTAGCAGCTTGCCTTGATTTCCACTTCTCGTTCTCAGTAGGAAAAATGGGAATTGCCTGAGCCGGACGGAGACATGAGTTAGAAGAATGTTTGGGCCAGTGGAGAGTCCCAGGTCGCTGAAACAGCCCATGCAGGCCCTACTCGTCCCAATCTTACAGAGGGGTTTATTCAAGGGAAGGAGGAAAGAAACACATTTTCAGAGTCTAAGAGTTGGCTGCGACAGAGAAAGGAGACGTTCCTGCCAGCTCTCCGTGGTCATCACTCCACGGTGCCGCTGGGTCATAGCCGTTCAGGGCAGCCTCCATGGGAATCAGTGGCCACTGTTGGAGAGGACCCCTCCAGTCGGGAAGGAAGCAGCGCCACCGGGCTCTTGGTCCTCCTTGCAGGGAAGGAATTTTTCAGGGCTGGTTCACTTTAGTCTTAGCTAGCCTCTCTTTAAAATTACTTCACGGCCAGGCGTGCTGGCTCTCTGGCTGTAATCCTGGCACTTTGGAAGACCGAGACGAGAGGATCACTTGAACCCAGCAGTTTAAGACCAGCCTGGGCAACATGGAGAGGCCTCGTTTCTATAAAAAATTTAAAAAATTAGCCAGGCATGGTGGCACATGCCTGTCGTCACAGCTACTAGGGAGACCGAGGGAAGAGGATTGCCTGAGTCCAGGAAGTCAAGGCTGCAGTGAGCTGTGATCACACCACTGCACTCTAGTCTGGGCCACAGAGCGAGAACCCAACTCAAAGCCTCCCCCTACCCCTCAAAAAAACCACCTCACGTATTTCCAGGATGCAGGGGGTCAGCTGGGAGTTTCCATGGGAGCTGGGTAGTTTCCAGGGTTTCCTCTCAAGCTGTGTGTGAGATGCAATATGGTTGGTGACTTCAAGTTTTCAGAATGAGAGGCAAGTACGTTAGGTTTTGTATGGCATCATTTTAGTTTGTGGTGTGTAGAAGGCAGTGCCAGCCTCTGAGCTGAGCATTCCACATGACTCTGGGCAGGTGTTTTGGGTCTGCAAATGGAAGACTGCTTATCTGTAATGAAAACTCTTTGGAGTTATGACATCTAAAATAGTTTTAAGCTCCAAAAGAATATTTGATCATTTTACAACTCTATAATTTCCTAGCACTATGCCGGGCAAACAGTGGTAGCATATATAGTGAATTATAGAGGAATTATATATGGGTCTTGGATAATTCTAGGACTTTTTCTCCTACGTTGTGACCCACCTGCGTGTGATGCTGTGTCCAAAAGAAACAGAAAATCAACTCCAAAACCCCTCCCTAGAGACACTGTTTTACTTAGCTGGCAACATACATTCTTGACTTTTCAACAGAATTCCTTTAGTTTTTCAAGGTATTTTAGATCAGTACTTTTCAAATGTTAATGTACATTGAAATCTTCTGCAGACCCTGTTAAAATGCAGATTTTGATTTGTAATTTTGGGGTAGAGCCTAAGAGTCTATATTCCTCAAAGACTCCTAGATGATGACCAGTGCTACCCATTCTTAGATCTTACTTTGAGCAGCAAGATTAAAATTCTCACTTTTTTGGGTCTATAATGCCCCTGAAACACTTCAGTGGAGTTATTAAACTTATTTTATTTTATTTTATTTTTGAGTTGGAGTCTCACTTTGTCGCCCAGACTGGAGTGCAGTGGCCGGGAGCGGGGCTCCCTCGACCTGCTGGGCTCCGGCGATCCTTCTGCCTCAGCCTTCCGAGAAGCCGGAATTACAGGCACGCGCTACCACGCCCAGCTGATTTCTTGATTTATTGTAGAGATGAGGTCTCGCTGCCCAGGCGGGTCTCGAACCCGTGGGCTCAGGCAATTCACTCACCTCAGTTTCCCAAAGCGCTGGGATTACAGGCTGAGCCACCGAGCCCGGCTTAAACTTATTTTTATTGTTGCACTTCACATGTTACATTCAGGCAGCTTAAGGAATCCTGCTTGTCTGGTGATTCTGCCTCCTCTTAGAGGAGCTGGAGTTATCCAGTCAGTTCACAGGCCACTGGGAACAGGGCCATGTAGGGCCCTATCTAAGACGGACAGAAGCACTTTGACAGGGAGACACATTTCTGCGCGGGTCTTCGATGAATCGAGGATCTCGTTACTGTTTAACAGAGTATCTTGAATGGGCTTGTCAGAAGAGCCAAGGAGCCTCTGTTTAGGACAGTTCTCCAATGTCTTCAGTTCTCAAATGAGGCAGGAACCATATGAATGGCTTCTTTTCACTGGAAGACAAAGGGCAAGGGGCTTGAAGTCAGTGGGTTCATCTTTCAGCTGAATCTGTCTAGTTCTCATGAGCATATCCTTTTTATAGGTATGAGCTGAAAAGGGAAGTTAGAGAATTGAGCCTCTGGAAGGTTAGGGGACCTGGGGGCTTGAGGGTCAGGGACTAGGAGTTTGGTATTCAGTAACGAAAAGGACTCAAAAAAGTCAGTTGTCAAACTTCTGACCAGAGAATAGCAGAAAAGGAAAAACGGTAGTCAGTTGCATTCTTACAGGCTATTAGAAATCAAAACAGGTAGCTGGGCATGGTGGCTCACATCTGTAATCCCAGCACTTTGGGATGCAGAGGTGAGAGCATTGCCTGAACCCAGGGGTTCAAGACAAGCCTGGGCAACTTGGTGAGACCTCGTCTCTACAATCAATCAACAAATTAGCTGGGTGTGGTGGCCCATGCCTGTGGTTCCAGCTACTTGGAAGGCTGAGGTGGAAGAATCGCCTGAACCCAGCAGGTCGAGGCTATGGTGGCCGGGAGCATGCCACTGCACTCCAGCCCAGGTGACAGTGAGACTCCGACTCAAAAAATAAAAACGTAAATCAAAGCAGGTATAGGTGCAAGGATCTCAGAGTTCCTCTGATCTGGACCCTCTGTTTGCAAACAAAAACAAAAAGCATACGTCCAAAAAGTATTTTCTTTTTCCTTTCTTTTCTTTTCTTTTTTTTTGAGTCATATTCTCACTCTATTGTCCAGGCTGAAGTGCAGTGGCACAGTCACAGCTACCGTAACCTTGGGTTAGGTGATCACCTGGGCTCAGGTGATCCTTCTACCTCAGCCTTCCAAGTAGCTGGGACTACAGGCACGTGCCACCATGCTGGCTAATTTTTTGATTTACGGTAGAGATGAAGTCTCGCCATGTTGTCCAGGCTAATCAAGGTCATAATATTAGATGGGGCTTTTAGCTGGCTTTTGAACTCATAGTCCAAGCTCTTTGCAGTTGAACACATTTCTCACATTAATTAACTCCAACACATGGAATTTTATATTTAAAAAATTATTCCCAAGAATTATTTTTTTTCCTTAAACAATTTAAAAAAAATTTTTTAAAGATGTCGGGTACAATTCAGGGTTAGGTATACAGATGTTCATTATGCAGATAACCTTGTTGATGAGGTGTAACCCCCCCATTCCCCAGGCAGATTCCCACTACTGCCAACCCAAGAATTATTTAAATTCTGTTTCTGAAACGATTCAGGGAGTGAACAGGAAAAAAAAAATCAGAAAAAAAGTCATGGCTGTGTCCCCAGAGCTCAGCTGTGGCACCTGTGGGTACCTACACAGTTTGCGGTTTTTAAAAATTATTCTTATGATTTTATTTTTATGATTTTAGAATCGTGGGGCACAGGTGAGGATTTACTACATAAGCAAATTGCAAGCAGGTGAGGTTTGAGCCTCTCGCAAGCCCTCTCTCCCCCGGTGGTGGACCTGGCACCCAGGGTGTGGTTGTGAGCCCCTCACACCTCCTCTCCCCTTCCCTCCCTCCTTTAGCGGTATCCAGGGCCTTTGCGTTTGCGTGACCAGTGATGAAAGCCTGCTTATGAGTGAGAACATGTGGTATTCATCAGTTTTTTATTTCTGTGACGGTTCACATCGAATGACGACCTCCAGCTGTATCCATGTTGCTGCCAAGGACATGATTTTGTTCTTCCTGATGGCTGTGTAATATTCCATCATGTATGTGTACCATACTTTCTTTATCTGTCCACTTTTGAGGGGCATCTGGGTTGGTTCCATGTCTTCGCTATTGTGAATAGTGAGTGTTGCAGTGAACGTACGTGTGTAGGTGTCTTTTTGGTGGACCAATATATGTTCCTCTGGGAATATTCCCAGAAGTGGGATTGCTGGATCATGTAGTAGCTCGACTTTTAGTTATCTGAGAAAACGCCACACTGCCTTCCGCAGAGGTTGAACTAGCTGACGTTCCCACCAACAATGTAGAAGTGTTCTCTTTTCTCTGCAGCCTCACCAACACCTGTTGGTTTTTGGCTTTTTAGCGATAGTCACCCACAGCAGTGTTAGAGGTTTGCTTTTCTGTTTATTTAAATAACTTTAGGAGGTACAAATGATTTTTGGCTACATGGATGCATTGTATAGTGGTGAAGAGATCTGGGCTTTAAGTGTACCCACAGCCCACAGCTTGCAGTTTGAACAAAAGTTCTTTGAAAGGGAATTCGGAAGAAAGAGACCTTATTCTAGTGAACAATTTACAAACTGGGGAGACACACTCTTCTTGTAAAGGAAGGTGAGTTCCAGAGAACAAAGACAGGCTTTGACTTTTTTTTTTGAGTAGGAGTCTCACTGTCACCCAGGCTGGAGGGCAGTGGCATGCTCCCGGCCACCGCAGACTCGGCCACCATGTCCGGCTAATTTTTTTGATTTACTGTAGAGATGAGGTCTCGCCAATTTGCCCAGACTGGTCTCAAACCCGTGGGCTCAGGCTATCCTCTCACCTCGGCCTCCCAAAGTGCTGGGATTATAGGCGTGAGCCACCACACCCGGCCCGGCTTTCGCTTTTATAGAGAACGTTTCCGCTGGGTTCCCAGTCCTGTTTATGCAAATGAACAATTCAGACTTGCTTAGCGCTGATTAGGCATGCAGCTGACTGGATGATGCGGCTGAACCCCTGATTGGCCAAGGTAGGTGAACTCTGATTGGTTGGTTCAGAAGCGCCCTTAAAGTCCCAAAGTTAAACAGAGACTGGGTTTTCAGGGAATTTACAACACATGTGTAACCTCTAATAGGCACATGGCTACTTGGATCTATTTTAGTTCCAATGAACCTCTCCAGATCCATCTCGAAGGATGAGCTCTTTCAGATTCACATTTGTAACCGGGCTCGGTGGCTCAGCCTGTAATCCCGCGCCTTGGGAGGCTGAGGTAAGTGGATTGCCTGAGGCCGCGGGTTCGAGACCCGCCTGGGCAATTTGGCGAGACCTCATCTCTACAATAAATCAAAAAATCAGCCGGGCGTGGTAGCGCACGTAATTCCGGCTACCCGGAAGGCTGAGGCGGAAGGATCGCCGGAGCCCGGCTGGTCGAGGCTGCGGTGCCGGGAGCGGCCACTGCCCTCCAGTCTGGGCGACAGAGGGAGACTCCAACTCAAATAAAAAAACAAAACAAAACAGATTCACATTTGTTCACAGAAGCATGCTTGGATTGTTCACACAAGGACGGTTCTATTCAACAGAGAATTGATGATATACCCATGACCATATTGAGTTCCCAAAGTCCAATAAGTAGATGATTATATTCCCATTTTACAGTTGCGGAAACAGATTCAGAATAAGGCAATTGCCACAGGTTATACACCTGCTGAACTGATGTTCAGACCCAGGCCTACCTTCTCTCAAAGCCTGTGCTCCTTCCACCCACTACCTGCCCGCCCTTTCCTCCTTGGGTGTGTCAGGTCCACTGACCGGGGCTCTGGGGACGTGACTTGGCTCACTAACGTGATGGGAGAAGAAGGAGAAGAGGGAGAATCCAGGGGGACATGGGACCGGACGCCTGTCTCATGGGAGAAGCAAGGTAGAGTGATGCTAAAAGCAGGACACGCCGTGGGAGAACGTCTGCCTGGTGCCCAGCGTTCACCACGTAGCCGTCCTGCCGACCGCTGCTTCGATGAAGGGATCAGTCAAGGTACTTTCCAGCAACCGTTTTGCCTCTTGTTTTGATGAAATGGAACAGCAGCAGCTGTGTGGGTGGTGGGAGCCTCCTTTCTCACTTTTCTTTCCCTCTTTCCCTGCCCTGAGCTCAGGGGCCATAAGTCATGCACAGAACAGCCAAAGAGTGTGGCAGCTCTGGACAATGGCCTTGTGGTGCCTACTCAGGCCCTCCCGCCCTTTGGCAAAATGGACGGAACGCCTCAGGGGAAGGCAGATCACCACAGCCACCATGGCATCTCTGATCACGCTCACCATCACACCGGGTTTCTGTTCTTGTTGCCGTGAGATAGTCAGTGGGAATGCAGATTTCTATTGAGAGATTTTTGTCAGGTTTTTAGTAGGTCACAAACCAAATTAGATGACCCCGATCATAGACCCAGATCATTTTAGGGAAATCTCCCCATCCTTCAATGATAGCTGGACCATGATAGGCCGTGACCCTCAGAAAGATGTCGTGACCTGGAAGAAGTAGAGAGCCTGCAGCCTGCCCCTTCTGGAGCTGAGGGTTCGCAGGAGGAAGGGAAAGAGAGCTAGCTCGATGATGACAAACTCTGAGGCTCTGGTTTACCCCCTCTCAGGAGCAGCTCTTGAGCAGGAGGAGAGAGTCTTTACAAACACCCGGATTAGTGAAGGGAGCCCGGCGACCTTGGCTGTCCACTTCTCTGGGCAGAGCAAGGGGAAGATTCAGGTCCCCGGAGAACTCTACCCTTCAGCTCAGCACCGCATCCAAAATGGCGTACAGGGGTGTCAGATCAACCCAAGCAGGGCTCCTGGGTGCCCAACAGTGCTCGTGCACCCCACAAAGGGCACACAGCCATGCCGAGAATACCGTCAGCCAGCAGAGACCTCAGGTCACTGCAGGCAAGCCTAGAGAGCCAGACATTAAGACCAGAAAGAAATGTCAGACCCCCAGGCTCCACTGGGGCCTGCAAAACCTCACCTCCAAAGGCCAGATGAGGCCAGCAGTACCACAGTGGGCAGTAGTGCAAGAAGTATCCCAGCCCGGCCACTTTGCACAGATTGACGTGTAAATACAGGACACAGAATGGACCTGACTGCCTCCTCTGCCATGAGTTTGCCTAAGCCGCACCTCTGCGCCCTAACGAGGGCGAACAAACATCACCTGTTATACTGGCATAATTTTTTTTTTTTTGAGTTGGAGTCTGACGGTCGCCCAGACTGGAGTGCAGTGGCCGCTCCCGGCCGCCGCAGCCTCGACCTGCTGGACTCCGGCGATCCTTCCGCCTCAGCCTTCCGAGTAGCTGGAATTACAGGCATGCGCTACCACGCCCGGCTGATTTTTTTTTATTTATTGTAGAGATGAGGTCTCGCTGCCCAGGCGGGTCTCGAACCCACAGGCTCAGGCCATCCACTCACCTCAGCCTCCCAAAGGCACAGGATTACAGGCTGAGCCACCGAGCCCGGTTTGGCATAATTATTAATAGCACTTCCTTTCTTTCTCTAACACACCTTGGATTGATCTGATGTGAGTGCTGATAAAATAAATATTATAGAATAAGGTGCATGTTGTGATTCCATGCAACCGTTAAAAGAAACTCACCTGTGCGTGTAAGTTTCCTTTATGCTTGAGGTTCTGCAGGGAACATGCTTGGGAGGACACTGCTGACCACACTTACTCGGGGTTGGGTGGGGACAGGGGTGGGGTTGTGTTATTTTTATATGCATGACTTGTTATAACAGGCATGTGTTTTTAAAAGGTTTTTTTTCTGTCTGTTTTTGAATGATGAATTGTAATGGTCACTCTATCCAGAATAGAGGCATCACCTTGAAGAAGAGCCAGGAAGGGCAACACAATCTGAGTGCACACCTCTGCTCACAGGGACTGAACTTCTGTCTTTTTTTTTGAGTTGGAGTCTCACTCTGTCTCCCAGACTGGAGTGCAATGACATACTCCTGGCCACCGCAGCCTCGACCTGCTGGGCTCCGGCGATCCTTCCGCCTCAGCCTTCCAAGAAGCTGGAACTACAGGCGCGCGCTACCACGCCTGGCTGATTTTTGATTTATTGTAGAGATGAGGTCTCTCCAAGTTGCCCAGGCGGGTCTCGAACCCAGGGGCTCAGCCTCCCAAAGGCGTGGGATGACAGGCTGAGCCACCAAGCCTGGCTGAGTTTCTGTCTTAAACTGGAGCAGTTTACATCCTTGCAAACAGAGTTTACCAGCTTGTACTAAACATAGTTTAATTTGTTTTTCCTATTACCCAGTGGGTGTGGGCTCATGAGGAAATCAGAACAGTGAGAGAGACGCAGAGTAAACATCTGTGTCGGTCTGGGGTCGTGTAAGTCGTTTTGGGAACATGCTGCTGTCGCCTTCTGAATATCTTTTGAAAGACTGGTTACTCCCTTATTTCAATAGACAGAAATTATAGTATTTGTTTGCCCGAGCATGACTTGCTTTATTTCTCTTTTTAAGGTTTCACTTTTGGTCCACACTCAGGCTTATACAGGCACCAGAGCTTTTAGCCAAGGAGAGTGCAGTAGCTGTCACAGTTCTGGGGAGGAGGGAGGGAGGCTACCTCTTCACATTTTGGAAGATCTGGTAGGACTGGGTGGCTGCAGCCTCCCGGGCAGTCAGTCCTTTTTTAATTTTAAAAAATAAGAAAGCCGGGCTCGGTGGCTCAACCTGTAATCCCGCGCCTTTGGGAGGCTGAGGTGAGTGGATTGCCTGAGCCCGTGGGTTCGAGACCCGCCTGGGCAGCAAGACCTCATCTCTACAATAAATCAAAAAACCAGCCGGGCGTGGTAGCGCACGCCTGTAATTCCAGCTACTTGGAAGGCTGAAGCGGAAGGATCGCCAGAGCCCAGCAGGTCAAGGCTGCGGTGGCCGGGAGCGGCCACTGCACTCCAGTCTGAGCGGCCACTGCACTCCAGTCTGGGCGACCGAGTGAGACTCCAACTCAAAAAAAAAAACAAAAAAAACAATGGGGCTGGGTGCAGTGGCTCACTCCTATAATCCCAGCACTTTGGGAGGCCGGGGCAGGAGGGTCACTTGAGTCTAGGAGCTCAAAACCAGCCTGGGCAAAATAGCGAGTCTTTGTCTCTATAAAAAATTTTTTAAAAAGTTAGCTGGGTGTAGTGGCACCTACCTGTAGTCCCAGCCACTTGGGAGGCTGAGGCAGAAGGATCACTTGAGTCCAGGAGTTCAAGACCAGCCTGAGCAACATAGCGAGACTTCCCTACCAGAAAAATAACCTAGAAAAATGAGCTGAGCCTGGTGGCAGGCCCCTGTAGTCCCAACTACGGGAGACTGAGGCAGAAGGAGCTCCTGAATCCAGGAGGTTGAGGCTGTGGTGAGTTGTGATCATGCCATTGCACTCCAGCCTGGGCAACAAAGTGAGGCCCCGACTCAAGAAAAAAAGAAAGAATGAACAATGGCCTTTATTTAAACCTCTTTTCTTCTTTCTTTTTTTTTTTGAGTTGGAGTCTCACTCTGTCGCCCAGACTGGAGTGCAGTGGCCGCTCTCGGCCACCGCAGCCTCGACCTGCCGGGCTCCGGCGATCCTTCCACCTCAGCCTTCCGAGTAGCTGGAACTACAGGCGCGCGCTACCACGCCCGGCTGATTTTTGATTTATTGTAGAGATGAGGTCTCAAGCTGCCCGGGCGGATCGTGAACCCACGGGCTCAGGCAAACTACTCACCTCAGCCTCCCAAGGCACGGGATTACAGGCTGAGCCACCGAGCCCGGCTGACGTGGCTCACGCTTGTAATCCCAGCACTTTGGGAGGCAGAGGCGAGAGGAATGCCTGAGGTCAGGGGTTTGAGACCAACCTGGGCAACTTGGCGAGACCTCATCTCTACAATAAATCAAAAAAATTATCTGGGGGTGATGGCACATGCCTGTAGTTCCAGCTTCTTGGAAGCCTGAGGCGAAAGGATCTCCTGAGCCCAGCAGGTCAAGTCTGCGGTGGCCATCAGCATGCCACAGCATTCCAGGCTGGGTGACAGAGTGAGATTCCGACTCAGAAAAAAAATTGTGGGGAGGCTGCCACAAGTATACAGCAAATGAGGTTGTGTCAAGTGTTTCTCTTTCTTTCTTTCTTTTTTTTTAAACATATTGGCTTTTTTGTTTTCTTATTAATGAGTCTGAAAGAAAGTTCTTTTTTTGTTGTTCCAATAGCTTTAGGGGGTGCAAAGTTTTTTGGTTACATGGTAGCATTGTACATTGGCAAAGAATTATGGGTTTTAAGCATATCTAGCACCCTAACCTGTGCACACTGTACCCATGTCAGATGTTTCTCTGTACCTGTAGGCATCCTTCTAGATATAATTTTTTTGAGTTGGAGTCTCACTCTGTTGCCTAGGCTGGAGTGCAGTGGCACAATCACCACTCACTACAGCCTCGATTTCCTGGGCTCAGGTGATTCTATCACCTCAGACTCCTGAGTAGCTAGAATTACAGGTGAGCACCACTAAGCCTGGCTAATTTTTTGTAGAGATGAGGTCTCACTATGTCGCCTAGGCTGGTCTCAAACTCCTGGGCTCAAAACAATCCTCCCGCCCCGGCCTCCCAAAGAGCTGGGATTACATGTGTAAGTCACGATGCCCAGTCTGGGATGATTGCATCCAAATCTAAGTGCATTCGGATTCACATTTTCATGACTTTGTGGAAGTATGTAGACCTTGGTCCCTTTCCCGGCCCTGTCAGACAGTGGCCCATGAAGGTCGCAGTAAGGGGCGAGCCAGGGTCTGTGGCTTTTCCCGGGTGCTCTGCACTCCTCTTGCAGGAGGAAGTTGCGTTAAGTCATTTAAGTTTTAGTTTTGGGAGAAGCCAAGGGCAACGAACATTTATGGAGACCTATGTGTGTAGTTGCTACGGACGTGCTGCACACGAGATTAGCCTCTCCATTTAACCTTTCAGCGACTCTGGGGTGTCCCGTATTTCATCAATTCCAAGACACATTTTCCTGTCACAATTTGACATCTGTGAAGCTGAGGACTCCTTAAAATTAGCAGCCTCTTACCATCATGATTTGCCAAGTAGCCATCATAACACTGTTGCCATTGCCCTCAAATACTAAAACATAAAAGTGCAAAACTTTTATGCAGTTTTTAAAATTTGCAGTGGCTTGAAAGAAAGTCCTAGTACGACACACTTTTAAGCCAGAGAAACCAAGTGGTTGTGTGTGTTTGGTGGGGAGGGGTGGAAGTGGTAACCCATGTGCTCAGCAACATTTCTGAAGGAAGACACAAAGTTGGCTGGTTCTACTTAACTGTAAAGTCAGTTAAGAGCCAGAACCAAAGCATTTGGTTCTTCAATGAATTATTTTTTTTAAATGTTGCTTCACTATTTTTTTGTTTCGTTTGAGTCGGAGTCTCACTCTGTCACCCAGGCTGGAGTGCAGTGGCACTCTCATGGCCATGGCAGCCTACACCTGGTGGGCTCAGGCGGTTCTTCTACCCTAACCTTCCAAGTAGCTGAGACTACAGGCGTGTGCCACCACACTTGGCTAATTGTTTGATGTGCTGTAGAGACGAGGTCTCGTCAAGTTACCCAGGCTGGTCTCGAATCCCTGAGCTCAGACCTCAGCCTCCCAAAGTGCTGGGATTACAGGCAGAGCCACCACGTCTGGTCATTATTGATTTTGACAGCAGTGTCAAGAAAAATTATCCAAAACTTGGAAAGAAGGCAAAGGAAGGGCAGGACATCTTTTCGATGTCATACAGGCCACTTGACTTCTATTGGAATTGAGAGAGGAGAGAAGGAAGAAAACGGATTGGCAGAAGATTAGGGCAGGTCCCCAGAAAAAACTTCCGCCGCCAGCTCCAGTACCCAGAGAGGACACCTCTTCTCTGGTCCGTGAACTTCCCCTTTCATGCGCTTCTTTCTGATCGGTGCATTTTTCAAGCCTGCAGCCATCACCACACTCTCAAGCCTATATAAACCCCAACCACTTCAGGATTGCCAGCAGCCCACTTTCGAGTTCTCTCCGGCTGCTGAGAGCGCTCCTATCTTCCAATAAACTCCAACTTGCTCACGCTCCAGTGTCTCACACATTACTCTTCTCTGGTGTGAGACAAGAATCCGGAAAAACTGCAGAACTGGAAGAGCTGGAGACTCTTCTCAGGGGCGTGACAGAGCGGTAACACTTCTGGGGGCTTGGCTCCGGGGCCTGCTGAGTGGAAAGAGCAGTGGCACTCCTTGCAGCTCCACAGCCGCTGGCCTCCCTGAGTTCTCGGGGACCCCCGCGTCCCCCTCTCCGGACGCCCGTGTGTCCTCAGCCACCTGGTGGATCTCTCGGGCTGGCTGTGCAGCTCCAGTCACTGCAACTCAGGAAACCGATGCCACCGAACTAGAAAAAACTGTATCAGAATGACTTTTGTTTGATCTGCTATCTGCCACCGGGTAGGGTTCACAGTTTGTAAAGTTACGTGTTAACGTCTAGACTTCTGTCTGGAAGAGGCAAATGATTTTTGTGTGGTGGAAAAGACAACCCCAAAGGTGTGTGTTCTTGTCCTGCAAGACACTAACCGGTCTTCTTGCTAAGCCAGCAACCTTATTTCCACCTGTTTCTTCACAACCCGTGTAACCCTTGTTCCTCCACTTCTCTTCTAATCATCTTTACGCCGCTGGCTTGCGTGCCTTCTCATTCATCTTCGACATGTGCTCACTCTAGATTTGCACGACATTCTCGTTTGTTAACTTTTCAAAAAGCTTATAGGTCCACGCCCGACTGGAGAGGTGATTCACAAGAGCTAGACTCTGTGAAGAGGTTTTCGGAGTGCTTTGGCTCATTTATTATTGTCGTTGTCGGTGGTGGTCTTCCATTGAGTCAGGGTCTCTCACTCTGTGGCCCAGGCCCAGAGTGCAGTGGCACAATCATAGCTCATTATAACCTCAAATTCCTTGGCTCAAGTGATCTTCCTGCCTCAGCCTCCCAAGCAGCTATGACTACAGGCAAGCACTACCATGTCCGGCTAATTGTTCTATTTTTTTTGTAGATGGGAGGCTTAGCTTTGTTGCCCAGGCTGGTCTTGAACTCCTGGCTTCAAGTGATCCTCCCACCTCAGCCTCCCATAGTGCTGGGATTTTTAGAAAATTTTAAATATATGGGGTACAATTCAGGGTCAGCTATACAAACGTTCATTATGCAGGTGCCTTTGTTGATGAGGTGTGTCCCCACCCCCGCCGGCAGTTTCCCACTACTGCCAATCCCTTTCTTACAGTATTACGATAGTTGTTCAAGGTTCGCTTATAAGTGAGAACATGTGATACTTGGTTCTTTGTTTCTGTGACAGAGCACTCAGTATTATAGCCTCTAAGTCTGTCCAAGTTGCTGTAAAGTTCATAATTTTGTCCTTATTTATGGCTGCATAATATTCTATTGTGTATATGTACCACATTTTTTTTTAACCAGTCCTTTTTTGATGGGCAGCATGTTCCATGTTTTGTTTTTGTTTTGTTTTGTTGCTATTGTGAACAATGCTGCGCTAAACATGCATGTGCAGTTCTCTTTTTCATAGAGTGATTTGAATTCCTCTGGGTGTATTTCCAGAAGCTCATTTATTTTTACATTTACTTTCTTTTTAGTTTTGCAAAAGGTAATTAAATAATTAAAATATAATTAAATCCAAAGGAACTTTCAGTCAATATAAAATAATTGACTTTCAGTCAATATAAAATAATTAGAAATTGTCGTATTATAATTTAGTTGGCACTGGTACACAAGCTAGCCAAAGACAAGCAAATCCAACAGAAGCAGACAAGGGGGGCATATCTACATATGAGGAGAAAAAAAATCAAATAGCTCGGTCCCAGAGGTGTGAACGTTAGACCAGACCACTTGGAGGGTAAGGATTTATTGGAATGGTGGCTATAAATTAGTCACCTGTGTTCCACCAGTGTCACCAGCAAGGATCAGTCTGGTGGTCCCAATGATGAGTAAACTTTGTGGTGGACTTGGGTCGGGGTGACCTCACGGTTTCTTTATAGGGCAGGCATCTTTTAATACAAGAAGGATTTGGATTAATATGTAAATCCAACCCGTGGTATTACTTTTTATTAAGTTGTGTTTCAGAATAATCTGTGTTTATATGAAATCTACTATGCTTATAGTGTTAGATAATTTGCCCTATTAAAGGATGCAACCAATGAGTCTTATAATTTCAACTTAAATTGTTTTTGGTTGTTTACATGTATTATATTCAATGGAAAGGTATGAAATTCTTTTATAAAAGATTATAAACAATATTGGAATATTGGGTCATTTTGGAAACTTAACACTGTCATGGAGCGGAAAGACAGAGATAGTGACACCAAGACTATTACAGGAAGTGACAACTTTTATTATGCTGGCTGGCTCAGCGGGCTCGGGGGGCTAATGCTTCCAGGTTGTGCCCCGCAGAACGGGAGAAGCAGGGTCTTTTTTTTTTTTTTCTTTTTTTTGAGTTGGAGTCTCACTATGTTGCCCAGACTGGAGTGCAGTGGCCGCTCCCGGCCACCGCAGCCTCAACCTGCTGGGCTCCGGCGATCCTTCCACCTCAGCCTTCCGAGTAGCCGGAATTACAGGCATGCGCTACCACGCCCAGCTGATTTTTTTTTTTTATTTATTGTAGAGATGAGGTCTTGCTGCCCAGGCGGGTCTCGAACCCGCGGGCTCAGGCAATCCACTCACCTCAGCCTCCCAAAGGCGCGGGATTACAGGCTGAGCCACCGAGCCCAGCTAGAAGCAGGGTCTTATACCTTTGTTTAGGTAAGGGAGGGGGTCCTGTTGAGCGATTACACATCTTCTTTGGAATTTACAAGGCAGTGTTCAGAAAAATCAGATCTTTTAAAGAACAAAAGGAGCTGGGCTTGGTGGCTCAGCCTGTAATCTCGCGCATTTGGGAGGCTGAGGTGAGTGAATTGCCTGAGCCCGAGGGTTCGAGACCCGCCTGGGCAGCGAGACCTCATCTCTACAATAAATCAAAAAATCAGCCGGGCATGGTAGCACGCGCCTGTAGTTCCAGCTACTCGAAGGCTGAGGCGGAAGGATCGCCGGAGCCCAGCAGGTCGAGGCTGCGGTGGCTGGGAGCGGCCACTGCACTCCAGTCTGGGCGACAGAGTGAGACTCCAAGTCAAAAAAAAGAAAAAGAACAAATGGTCTCCAGGAAGCCAGCAGGGTCTGCAAGCAAGGTTGTAATCCGTCAACTTCAAAGAGGGGTTTTGGATAAGTCTGTGAATTAGTTACTCTTTTGCATTTCCATGAGAGCTCTCAGTCTTTGGCCATTGGCTTTTTCAAACAAACCGGCCTGTTGGGTCTTTCAAGCTTGCAGCTTGACTTTCTAAAGGAAATACCTTTAAAGGCTACCAGATCCCCTCTCTGCCACAGGGTTAGTGGGAGACAATTTGTCATCCCAGGTGATCGCCACGGGGCCAACTGCTGACCCCAAGCAGTTACTCATGTGTTTCTGTGTTCATTCACTCAATTATACAAGGAATATATTTGAGCATTTGTTACATTCTGCCATAGTCATATTTATATGTTATTTTATATGACTTTTTAAAAGTTATCTAAGTAGTCAGGAAGATTTTTCAGTCAGATGTGCTTAAAAAGAAATCTGAATAGAAGAAATTTATAAATAAAATGTCTATATCAGAGGGGATTCCATAACAAATTCTTAAAAATTTTAAGTGCACTTTTCCATTTTTTATACTCAGGTTTATTTTTAAACATTTCAATTTCTGATTGACAGATTTTCCCAAATAGTAAGCATGATTGTTGAGAATACACTTTACTAATAAATAAAAAAGATTTAGAAGTTGAACTTAAAAATATATGGAAAAACTCGCTTATTTTTTAATTTTTTAATTTCAATACAGTGAATATTAATTCAATTGTAAATTCAAACAGTTCCCAAATAATCTGGTCTACACAAAAGGATCCCTAAATTCACACTGACACCACATTCGTTTTTGGATAAAGCAGGCAGGGGCTGGGCTGGCTTATCAGTGCCTTTTTCTTTTTCTTTTTTTTTCTTTTGAATACAAGTCTCACTCTGTCGCCCAGGCTGGAGTGCAGTGGCATGCTCACTGCCACTGCAGCTTCGACATGCTGGGCTCAGGCGATCCTTCCACTTTAGCCTTCCAGGTTGCTGGAACTACAGTCGCGTACCTCTACACCCAGCAAATTTTTTTTTATTTATTGTCGAGACGAGGTCTTGCCAATTTGCCCAGGCTGGTCTTGAACCCCGTGGGTCCAAGCAGTCCTCTCACCTCTGCCTCCCAAAGTGCTGGGATTACAGGCGTGAGCCACCGCACCCAGGTAATCATCACTTAACCTTTCAGAACCTCCTCTGGGAAGAGTGTGTCAACAGTGAGGACTGGCAGCTCCTGGAAACTGAGTGGTGTGATATTCAGGATCCACCCTTCCTCCCTTTGTGATCTTACACTCTCTTCTGTCCTCAAGATTCAGACACATGGTGTCAGTATCACTCAAAAGCACAGACGGATTCTCAGGGTCAGGCTAGACGTTGTTTCACTAAATCCACTGACAAATCACCCGGAAATGCTTTTAATATGTTTGCAGGCTTAACTGCAGATGCAAAGCGCATTGTTATTCAGCTCTCCAAGGCAGGTGTGCAGGTTTCACCGGTTCCTCCACCTGACCCGGGCAGGTGTGCTGGGCTGTGAAGGCGCACACAGCTGCCCCCGCCCCTTCTCTGAGCTCCCTTTCCACATCAGGGTCTGCCTGCGAAACAAACAAGGGACTGTGCTTTTCTCCCTACCCCTTCACCACCGCTCAGTACCTCTTGCAGGCATAAAGGTGGAGTGAAGATATTTCAGCACAGTAGAAAGAAAGAAAATCATGAGCTGAACTCAGGGGCTCACGGGTTCTGGAATCGTCCCAGACACTTGGCATTCACCGCCAGCACCAGAAATGCTGCTTCCTTGTTTCCCCCCCTTTGATTCCGCCTTTTCTCTGTCCTCAAGCCCATTCAGGGATTTGGGTTTGTTAGTCGGTTGGTTGAGTTGCTCAAGGCCATTTTGACTTTTTTAAACCACAACTGCCTCATGCATCTGGGTTTATAAATTTCCCTTTTCCCTCCAATCCCTCATCCCGCTACCTTCCTACCCCCTTGCCATGTGGAAGGGCACAAACGCCCTTTGGTCTGGTGTTCTTCTTACTACCTACCCACCCCTTTTCCAGTTCCCCTTTCTCCCCTTTCCTTTTCCATAATGTAACATCTACTCCACGAAAGGGCTGCTTTTTGACGAATCCTACCACGTCATTTTTTTTTTTTTTTTGTTGTTGTTGTTTTTTTTTTTTTTTTTTTGAGTTGGAGTCTCACTCTGTCGCCCAGACTGGAGTGCAGTGGCCGCTCCCGGCCACCGCAACCTCAACCTGCTGGGCTCTAGCGATCCTTCCTCCTCAGCCTTCCGTGTAGCCAGAATTACAGGCATGCGCTACCATGCCCGGCTGATTTTTTTTTTTTGATTTATTGTAGAGATGAGGTCTCGCTGCCCAGGCGGGTCTCGAACCCGCGGGCTCAGGCAATCCACTCACCTCAGCCTCCCAAAGGCGCGGGATTACAGGCTGAGCCACCGAGCCCGGCTCCACGTCATTTTTTAACAGTCATTCTTGACTTTTAAGGGGCACTCCTTGCCATTTTGTGCGACATTTCTCATAATTTAATGAATGTAGACCTGTTTCTCGATAAGCCAAAGGAAAGGAAAGGGAATTCACAGCCTTGCTTTACTCTCAGAAGGTGGTGCAGGCAGGGCTTTGCACTCCCTGGAGGAATGAGGAGTTGAGCTGGAAGTGCACATGGCTCTCCAGCAAACAAGATGGGCTCTGTGCAGTCACAGGTTCCACTTTCTGGTCTGGAAAGATTCTCCAGCAGGAGGAAACCCTTGTCCTGGGCATGACCAAGTCCCCACTCAAGCAGTAAAAGGGAGGGGACTAGACCCTCTCCAGACTAGTGACATCAGTGAAGGATCAGACTCCCTGGGCACGGCACGACAAACTCCAGAAGGGTCCAGGACGAGGGGAGGTGGAGCCGGGATTCATCAACGACCGCATCATTGGCACTTTGTCTCCCGCCTTGACCCAGCTGGCTGGCCAGGCTTTCCTCTTCCTCAGTTTCTCTGATGGTCAGTTATTCCATTGTCTCAGTGGGATCATTATTTCAATCACCCATATGCTGACTTTGGTATTAACAAACCTGCCGGGCGCAGTGGCTCAAGCCTATACTTCTAGCACTTTGGGGTGGTGGAGGTGAGAGGATTGCCTGAGCTCAGGGGTTCAAGACCAGCCTGAGCAGCATGGCAAGACTTCATCCCTACAGTAAATCAAAAAATTAGCCGGGCATGGTGGCACACGCCTGTGGTTCCAGCTGCTTGGAAGACTGAGGTGGAAGGATCGCCTGAGCCCAGTAGATTGAGGCTGCAATGGCCACGAGGGCACCACTGCCCTGTAGACTGGGCGACAGAGAGAGACTCCGACTCAAAACAACAACAACAACAAAAACCTGTCTCAGAATCTAACATCTCTGCATTGGCAACAGGTATCTAATGATATACACACTATTTGAGAACCTCCATTTTCCTTTAATAATTGTTGTAATCCATCATGAAATTGCCCATAACAGATTTAATTAATTCCTTGCAGTTGGACAATTAGGACATTGCCAAATATTCACTATATCCAATAAAGCCTCAGTAAGTGTTAGTACAGCAGAGTATTTGCAATCGTTCTTTTAAACCTCTTAAAATTACATATGCTATAAATGAACATAGCTCTTGACAAAGTCTTTTTTTTTTTTAAATGAGGTCATCCTGGATTAGGATGCACCCTAATACAATGACTGTTGTCTTTATTTATTTATTTAAAGTGAGAAAGCAGGATTTATTGAGAGGACAGAAAAGCTTCCACAGCAGGAGAGGACCCGAATGGGTTGCCCTGCAAAGTCTTATTTAAAACGTATGACTCAGCCGGGCTTGGTGACTCAGCCTGTAATCCCGCGCCTTTGGGAAACTGAGGTGAGTGGATTGCCTGAGCCCGCAGGTTCGAGACCCGCCTGGGCAACTTGGTGAGACCTCATCTCTACAATAAATAAAAAAAAATTAGCCGGGTGTGGTAGCGCACGCCTGTAGTTCCAGCTACTTGGAAGGTGGAGGCGGAAGGATCGCCAGAGCCCAACAGGGTCGAGGCTGCGGTGACCAGGGGCGGCCACTGCACTCCAGTCTGGGCAACAGAGTGAGACTCCAAGTCAAAAAATATATAAAAAAATTAAATAATAAAATGTATGACTCAAGTAACCTGCTTCAATCTAGTTGCTGCTGCCACCGTTGTAGAGATAACTGCTGTTACTAGTTAATGCATATTCTTTGTTTTTTGGGGTTTTTTTGAGTCGGAGTCTTACTCTGTCGTCCAGGCTGGAGTGAAGTGGCATAATCACAGCCACTGCAGCCTCGACCTCCTGGGCTCAAATGATCCTTCCACTATAGCCTTCCACGTAGCTGAAACTACAGGCTCACGCCACAGCGCCAGGCTCATTTTTTAATTTATTGTAGAGACAAGGTCTCGCCAACTTGCCCAGGCTGGTCCCGAACCCCTCGACTCAGGCAATTCTCTCACCTCCACCTGTCAAAGTGCTGGGATTGTAAGCATAAGCCACCCTGCCCGGCCCATATCCTTTCTTTAAATGTGTGTACAGGCCGGGCTCGGTGGCTCAGCCTGTAATTCCAGCACTTTGGGAGGCCGAGGTGAGTGTATTGCCTGAGTCCGCAGGTTCGAGACCCGCCTGGGCAACTTGGTGAAACCTCCTTTCTACAACAACAAAAAAAAATTAACTGGGTGTGGTAACGAGCGCCTGTAGTTCCAGCTCCTTGGAAGGCTGAGGCAGAAGGATCACCGGAGCCCAGCAGGTCGAGGCTGCGGTGGCAGGAAGCAGCCACTGCACTCCAGTCTAGGTGACAGAGTGAGACTCCAACTCAAAAAAAAAATGTGTGTACATATGCTTACAGGCATCTAAATAAGATGTACATGCTGAGTAGCTTTTGCTTGTGAGGCTGAGAGTGCTGCACAGATGTTAACATGCTGCACACTCGCTCGGTAGCCTGTCTTAGAGACACTTCCATGTCAGCACATGAAGAGCTGCCTCCACCTCTGCCCCTGCCACGTGGGATTCTGTAATTAGGACACGCTGCTGTTTGTGGAGCTGTTTCTCTATGGCTGGGTACGTGGGCTGTTTTTAATTTTTGTGAAGACAGACAATACTGTGCTAGATCTCTCCTCTGCGCACATATGCAAATGTTTTTCTGGGAAGATTCAGAAAGTGAAATTGTTGCGTCACACCGGAGGCACAATTTATATTTTTACAGATATTGCCAAATTGTCTATCAAAGTGGCTGCAAAATAACACGCCTATCAGAGAGCAAATGAAAGGACATGTGTCACCATGACTACACCCATATTTTTTTTTTTTTTGAGTTGGAGTCTCACTCTTGTTACCCAGTCTGGAGTGCAGTGGCATGCTCATGGCCATTGCAGCCTCAACCAGCTGGGCTTAGGCAATCCTTCCACCTCAGCTTTCCAAGTAGCTGGAACTACAGACGCACACCTCCACACCCAGCTAATTTTTTTTGTAATTTGTTGTACAGACAAGGTCTCGCCAAGTGGCCCAGGCTGGTCTCAAACCCTCAGGCTCAGGCGATCCTCTCACCACGGCCTCCCAAAGTGCTGGGATTACAGGCTGAGCCACTGCGCCGGGCCACAATTTTTTAAAGAGACAAGGTCCTTCTCTGTCACCCAGGCTGGAGTGCAGTGCCCTGATTATAGCTCACTGCAGCGTCAAACTCCTGGGCTCAAGCCATCCTCCCTCCTCAGCTTCCCAAGTAGCTGGGACTACAGGTATGTGCCATCATGCTTGGTTAATTTTTTAGAGTTTTAAAATCTTTTTAAAGACAGCGTCTTGCTGTGTTGCCCAGAATGGTCTTGAACTCCTGACCTCAAGCCATCCTCCCACCTCAGCCTCCTAACGCACTGTTATTACACTCACCCATACTTTATATGACTGAATTTATGATTTTTGCCACTTTAATTAAAACTGAGATGTTGTGTTTTATTTGCATTTTCTTGATTGCTATTGAGGTTAAGCACCTCTTCACGTGTATTAATCATTTTTCTTAATCATCTTCTTAGATCACATTCATGAAACTTTAGTTGCTGGATCAAAGGATGTGCAATATCTGTGGTAGAAGAGCCTCAGCATATCTCTGAAGTCGCAGCTAGATCAAAACCTGATGTAAACTATGTTTCTATACTTCATACATACCTATGGTAAAGTTTACTTTATCAATTAAGCACAGTTAGAGATTCATAATAAAAACTAGTAATATAATAGAACAATTATAATGAAATGCTGTAATAAAAGCTGTGTCTGTGTGATCTCTCTTTTCCTGTCTCAAAGTATCCTATTGCATATAATATTTCAGACTGTAGCTGGCCCTGGGTAACTTAAACCATGGAAAGCAAAAGCACAAAGGGGATCGCCTGCATGTCTGTGTGTTCACGTCTGTTTCTCTATCGTTCGGTTTCTCTCTCTCTAAAGGTTGTGCTCTTTTTTCCAAAATGTTCTTCTGTCATAATTTAACTGATTTATACTCTCATTACAGAGTATACCAACTCTATTTTCTTATATTCTCTATAGCACTGAGTTTTACATTTGTTTTTGGTGGATTTTTTTTTCTTTACTGTTTGGTAGGCAAATAAAACATAGCATCTTACTTTTTTTTTTTTTTTTTTTTTTTTTAGTCGGAGTCTCACTCTGTCGCCCAGACGGGAGTGCAGTGGCCACTTCCGGCCACCGCAGCCTCGACCTGCTGGGCTCCGGCGATCCTTCCGCCTCAGCCTTCCAAGTAACTGAAACTACAGGCGCGCGCTACCACGCCCGGCTGATTTTTTCATGTATTGTAGAGATGAGGTCTCGCCAAGTTGCCCAGGCGGGTCCCGAACCCACGGGCTCAGGCCATCCACTCACCTCGGCCTCCCAAGGCGCGGGATGACAGGCTGAGCCACCGAGCCCGGCTATCTTATCTATTTTGTCTCATTAAGATTAAAATTGGTTACTTTCTTACTATTCTGGAAGTTATTTTTGCACGAACAATGTATTTCTTTCCTTTTCCCATTTTTGCGTGTGGTTGCTCATCTTTATTTTTGTGTGGGTTTACAAGAACTCTTCCATGCGTTGAGAATGTTAACCTGCGTCTGAGTGTTCATTGAGGTCCAGCTAGCTCAGTGAATAATTCCTCAAAGGGCAGTGACTTGCTGCCACGGACAGGGCCCTCGGGAAAACCCCCTTTGGTAACTAGAGCGCATTGGACTGATAGATCTTTATGAGAAGATGGTCTTTCTTTGGTCCCCGTACTATTTACAAATACAAAACTAGCGGGTGCCACATTGTGATAAAGCAGTAGATTTTGGGGGGGTGAGGGTCGGGGTCTCACTGTTCCACTCAGGCTGGAGCACAGTGGCACAATCCCAGCTCACCGCAGCCTTGACCTACTGGGCTCAGGCAATCCTTCCCCCTCAGCTTCCCAAGTTGCTGGGCCTATAGGTGTGTGCCACCACGCCTGGCTAATTTTTTTATTTTTAGTTGAGACGAATCAAGGCTGATCTTGAACTCCTAGGCTCAAGCAATCCTCCCGCCTTGACCTCCCAAAGTGCTAAGATTACAGGCATGAACCACCGGATCTGGCCAAAGCAGTAGATTTGATGTTTGAGTGTGATTAGACTCCAGCGGTCCCCTGTTAAAGGATTGGTAGGTGAATTATACCAGGTCATCACAGGCCCTGAAAGCCTGGCCACTCTCTATAGGAACCAGGCCAGCGTAAAAGAAACAGCAGGGTTTGGAAGCCCCAGGGAGGGCTTAGTCCCAACTCTGCTGTCCCAGAATCAAGCTGCACACATCCTGCTGGAGGGGTCCCAGCAGCCCTTTACCTTCTCTTTTGGCCAGGAATCCTTCCTTTCTCTCTGTTAGAGAAAGTTTGCCTTGGTTTTACCAATTTCTTGAAAGTCTGTAATTTCTAGGTAAAAGCTCACTCACTGAGAAGGAAAAGAACTTATCCTTGGTTTTATCTCTAGAACTAGAAGGGTAATGAAAGAAGCACACGTAATGGAAATGATGTGATTCTTTCTTTAAAAAAATTTTTAAAAAATATTTTGTAGATATGGGGGTTTTGCTATGTAGTAGACCAGTCTCAAACTCCTGGCCTCAAGCAATCCTCCTGCTTCAGTCTCCCAAAGTGCTAGGATTACAGGTGTGAGCCACCACGCCTGGCCAAAATGGTTTGTTTCTAAACTTTGGGTAAACTAGCAAGAACATTTTACAACATAGACTTTAACCTGGAATCGCTCACAGCAGGTCCAAGCCCCAGCTTTACCCTGTGACTATCCAACCTCAACATCTGCCTCAGTGTGCTAAGTTTCAGCTTTCTCATCTGTGAAATGGCAACCATGTTAGCACCTACTTTTAAGGTAGCTGTGAAAATTAACTGAATTAACCTATAGCTGCTGGGACAACAAGTTATATTGTATGTATAACTATCTCTAGCCATTATTTCTTCATCTAGTCTCAGAATAAAGACAGATCTCTGTGTATAGATGACAGTTTCCAAAGTAGTTGGAAGGGACGCATCAGGTCATATACATTTCTTCTAAACATTATAATTATGAAAGAATCCAGTCTGGTTACAGAACTTTTCTTGTTTGTCCTGGGCATGACATCAGGTTTTTTAAAAGTCTCACTTTGGCTGAGGAGTGTGGCAACCATAGATTACCCAACCATGGTTACCATGGCTACAAGGATACTTCCTCCTTGTTTTTGAGGAAACAGGCCTCTCAGCAGTGTTTATTGAAGAAAGGAGGAGTCAGTATCTCCTGGAGTTAACTGGTGGCTGTTCTTAGGTGTTTGTAGGCAAGAACGAATGTGCCGCGCTGGGAACCCAGAAATCCAAGTAATGCGAAGGATTGCGTCACACAAAAAGGTTAAGAAATAAAAGTTTATTTGAAAGTAAATTAGAGAAAGAAGGAAGAAAGATTTACTTCCCCAAGGTGTGGGGAGGGGCCCAAAGCCAGGAAGCATGGCGATAGCCATGGCTCAAAGAGCACATGGCCACACCAGACTCTAGCAAGGCAATGGCCGCTGGTTGCTTGTGGTTGAGTCCTTTTAACCATTCCCCTAGACAGGGAAGATCATCAAGGTGATTGGGTGGTGGTCTGCTTCCACGTCACCACGAAGGGACAGACAAGCGCAGGCACTGATGATGTCAGGTGATGGACAGCAGGCAGTTGGGTGGGTTAGTCACATGACTGCTGCCACGGTGGGGCTTCTTTGTGTCACCTAGGTTAACCCTGGGGGGGGGTCCTGCAAGAGACTTGTTAGACATTTGCAACTCACAAATTCCTTGACCAAAGGTGGGGTGGTCGTATTATTACTTTTATGACTTTGGCCTTGACAAGGAATCAAAAGTTTACTAGAGATTATTATGCCAAACCATGAATGGTTGGGTTGTCCTGATCTTGTATCTGAAGGAGATTTGCCTAGTGGGGTATGGGACAGGCTGCTGTTTGTCCTGCAGTAGAATGTCTGAATGCTTTCTAATGGTTATGCTAAGGCAAAAAGACTAAAGAATAAGCTAAGTTTCTTCTAGGTTTCTAGGGGAGTCAACAGCTCCTGGAGTTAACTGTGGCTGTTCTTAGGTGTTTGCAGACAAGAACGACTGCAAAATGCATAGGAAGACACAGCCATGCCCTTTTCAAGGAAATCAGAGTAAACCTCAGCACACTGAGAGAAGCCATTCACAGCTTCAGCAATACTTCCCTGCACAAAGAAATATGGCAAAGGTCTCTTTTCTTCAACATTGTCATAAATTTCACCGTATTCTATAGTTTAGCTTAAGTGCTCAGAATTAGACTTTTTTTTTTGAGTCAGCGGTCCCACTCTGCTGAGTCAGGTTGCTTACTCTCTTGGCTGGAGTGCAATGACATGACTTCAGTTCACTGTAGTCTCGATTTCCTGGGCTCAGGTGATCCTTCCACCTCAACTTCCCAAGTAGCAGGAACTTGCCACCATGCCTGGCTTATTTTTAAATTTTTTTTTGTCGAGACAAGGTCTTGCTATGTTGCTGCCTAGGCTGGTCTCAAACTTTTAGGCTCAAGCAATCCTCCTGCCTTGGCTTCCCAAAGTGCTGGGATTACAGGCATGAGCCACTGTGCCCAGCCTTTCTATGAAATGAAGATGGATGGTTCAAACTGGCCCAACTTTTTGGACTAATTGCAAGAATTGTAGAAATGGGGTGAAGAATTCATGAAGTCACTGAGGCCTCCCTAGCCTATATAGAGTTATTTTCACGGATAAATGGTTATAGTCTGTAAAATTTGGATATGAATATTTATTAAAGGAGAATATGCTTTAGCTGGGCTTTGAATTCTAGTTCTACTCCTCAACACTGTGTGACACCTGCTAGCCATTTGGTATCTCTGAGTCTCAAATTTCTCACCTATAAATGGAATGTAACACTTCCAGTGAATATCATACTTATATTACAGGATTGTTGTGAGGATTAGAGAGAGCATATAGAAAATGGTGAGCGGCTGGGCTCGGTGGCTCAGCCTGTAATCCCAGCACTTTGGGAGGCCGAGGTGAGTAGATTGCCTGAGCCCGCGGGTTCGAGACCCACCTGGGCAACTTGGCAAGACCTCATCTCTACAATAAATCAAAAATTAGTCGGGCGTGGTAGCACGCGCCTGTAGTTCCAGCTACTTGGAAGGCTGAGGCGGAAGGATCGCCGGAGCCCAGCAGGTCGACCGGGAGTGGCCACTGCACTCCAGTCTGAGTGACAGCGTGAGACTCCAACTCAAAAAAAAAAAAGAAAAAAGAAAATGATGAGCGCCGTATGTAGTATACAGTTGACTTGTGTGGTAGCCTGAATAATCCTCTCCAAAAGATGTTCATGTTCTAATCATACCTTGTCATTTTCTGTATTTCCTAATACTTTTGACATCTGGGCTCTTGCTGATCCTGGAGAGACTACGCTTCCCAGGGCTAGTCCTTTTCCAAGGATAGAAAGAACTCACCTGCAAGTGTGCTTTTCATATGCAAACCAACCGATCCAGAGCTGCATCCCCAAACTACCTCCTTAATCTAGCTCTCACATGCAGAGCCATTATCCTCCTGCTCTCACCACCCCAAGACTAGATACTGAACTGCTAGGGATAGCCAAAGTGCCCCAGAGCCCAGCAAAATTATTGTAAATAGCCAATACCGAGCTTGCTTACCCTGTCTTACCTGTCTTATCTGTCTTACCCGTCTTACCCACAGAAACCACAATAAAGGCTCTTGTCCAAGTTGTCTTCTCAGCCCCTCTGCTCCCAGTCAATCCTGGGGCTCCCCTGGTGGCCCTGCATGGCACAGTGTAACTCCTTCTCTTGAGAACTGTGAGTGACAAACTATCTTTTTAACAGCAATCATCTCCCAATTTGTTGCCCACACTGTACCTGAATAATAATAAAACCTACTGTTTTAGCTCCTTTTGATATAACAAAAATATATCATAGACTGGGTGGCTTAAACAACAAGCATTTATTTCTCACACTTTCGGTGGCTGGGAGCCCAGGGTCAAGGCACAGGTAGATTAATGTCTGGTGAGAGCCCACTTCCTGGTTCATGGTCATCTTCTCAGTGTATCCTCACACGACTGAAAGATGCTAGCAAACTCTTTGTGGTCTCTCTTATAAGGGCACTAATCCCATTTGTGAAGTCTCCACTTTCATGACCTAATCACCTCCCCAAAGTCCCACCTCCTACTACCAACACATTAAGAGTTAGGATTTTAACGTATGAATCTGGGGCAGGCGGAGACACAGACATTCAGTCCATAGGAGAATTTAAAACATATGTCCCAATCTCTGGAACTTGTGAATGTTATCTCCTGTAACAAAAGGGACTTTGCAGATGTGAAGAAGTCATGAGCTTTGAGACAGGAAGATTGAATTTTCTAGGTGGTTCTGGTATAATCGTAAGGATCCTTACAAGAGGGAGGCAGGAGATCAGAATAAGTAGAAGAAAGTGAGGTGACCACATAAGCAGGAATTAAAGTGAAGCAGCCATAAACCAAGGAGTGCAGGCAGCTTCCAGAGCTGAAAGAAGCAAGGAATGAATTCTCCCTTGGAGCCTCCAGAAGGAATCAACCCTGCTAAAACCCTGACATTAGCCCTATAAGATCTACTTCTGACACTCTGGCCTTCAGTACCATATCAACACAATAAATTTGTGTTGTCATAAACCACTACATTTATGCAGCAATAGGAAACTAGTACTACTTTCTGTCAATCGTGATTTCATTATCAAGCACAATAATATTCAGAATGTAGAAACGTTTTTGATAATTTCAAGTGCTGGGTAAGGTTGTTTTTTATCAATGGTTATTACTATTTTGTCCTGCATGTAACTCATCAAGTCTGTGGCTTCCAAACTTTGTATTTCAACATTTTGCTATTGTATCCATGGATAGCAAAACTATAATCTCATTCTTTTTGCCACTTCCAAAAAGATGTATGTTTTTAGAGGCAGTTGAGTATTGTCCTTGCCCTGTACGGACGTAGACCACTGACTTCTTACCATTTATCGGTTTGTGTCACATAAGATACCCCAACTATTGGATCTTGACCCTTGGTCTAAGAGTGAGTAGAGTAGTGGTTGGGCTATACCCCTATCAGTTTGAAGAGGGATGGTAGGGTCCCAGAGGCTGAAGAAAAGACCCAGAGACAGCAGGCAAAATATCAGCTTACTGGGAACTTAAATACAGGGGATACAGGAGTGGCTGGCTGGACAGGTTCACTGCTGGTCATTTGTAAAAGGCATGCAGTTTATATAGACATCTTCCTTTAACGACCTCCGTCTAACAGCTTCCACCTAGGCCAAAACAAAGGACCTTATTCCTTGCACATCCTGTGTTTCAGGGAAAGTGGGCTGGGGGTTCAGGTGTTCTTCATAGAGAAGGAGCAAACTTCCAGGTTAATAACTCCTGAATTTTTTAGCTCAGAACTCTGAACAATCCAGGTGCAGTGGCTCCCACCTGTAATCCCGGCACTCTGAGAGGCAGAGGTGGAAGGATCGCCAGAGTGATCCTGTATGATGGCCACTTATGTACCTTACCCTGAATTGTACCCCACATCTTTAATTTTAAAAAAGGAAGGAATGAACCGGGCTCGGTGGCTCAGCCTATAATCCCGTACCTTTGGGAGGCTGAGGTGAGTGGATCGCCTGATCCCGTGGGTTCGAGACCCGCCTGGGCAGCGAGACCTCATCTCTACAATAAATCAAAAAATCAGCCGGGCGTGGTAGCGCATGCCTGTAATTCCGGCTACTTGGAAGGATGAGGCGGAAGGATCACCGGAGCCCAGCAGGTCGAGGCTGCGGTGACCGAGAGCGGCCACTGCACTCCAGTCTGGGTGACAGAGTGAGACTCCAACTCAAAAAAAAAAAAAAGGAAGGAATGTAATCCACTTAGAGGTCATTATTAGAAAGATGTCTAGAAAATCCCCGAATTGACAGAAAATAACTAACAGACTTCTAAATAACCTATGATTCAAGGAAGAAATCAAAAGGAAAATGAGGAGTGTCTTAAACCATATTTCAAACTCAATGAAAATGAAAATATAACACATTAAAAGGTGCAGGATGCTAAAAAGCAGTACTTGCAGTGAAATCTATAACACGTAATGCTTATTTTTTTAATATAAGAGAAACCTCAAATTAAGAACCCCATTATCTACCTTAAATAACTGAATAAATAAAAGTAAATGAAAACCAAGCCAGAAGAAGGGCTATAATAAAGATCAGAGTGGAAATGAAATTGAAAAAAGAAAAACAATAGCAAAAATCAATGAAAACAAAATCTGCCTCTTTTTTTTTGGAGTTGGAGTCTCACTCTGTCGCCCAGACTGGAGTGCAGTGGCCACTCCCGGCCACCGCAGCCTCGACCTGCTGGGCTCTGGCGATCCTTCCACCTCAGCCTACCAAGTAGCCGGAATTACAGGCATGCGCTACCACACCCGGCTGATTTTTTGATTCTTTGTAGAGATGAGGTCTCACTGCCCAGGCGGGTCTCGAACCCGCAGGCTCAGGCAATCCACTCACCCAGCCTCCCAAAGGCGCGGGATTACAGGCTGAGCCACCGAGCCTGGCTAAAATCTGCCTCTTTAAAAAGGTGAATGAAATTGACAAGCCTCTAGCCGACTGATCACAAATAAAAGACACAAATTACTGATATTAGGATTGACAGTAGTTACATCACTTCAGAGTCTACAATAGTAAAAGGATAATTTAGAACATTATAAATAGCTTTGTGCCAAAAAATTCAACAATTTAGATAAAATTTATAAATTGAAAGACATAAACTACCAGAGCTCACTCAGTAAGTAATAATAACATTAATATCTTCGTATCTACTAAAGAAATTGAATTTATAGTTAAAAAACTTTTTCAGGTCAGAAAGATTCAGGTTTATATGTTTTATTAGCTTTAGTGGTGAATTCTATCAATATTTAAGAAAATAATAATACCAATTTTATCCAAAATCTTCCAAAAATTTAAAGAGGATGAAATACTTTCCAATTTAATTTATGAGACTACCATTACTCTGATGCTAAAACCAGAAAAAGACACTACATGAAAAGACTATCTCCATAATAATTTGTTAAAATTAATAAAATTTTAGCAAATCAAATACAAAAACATATAAAAATGCTAATACATCATGACCAAGTCGGATTTTTCCTGTTCGTTTAATAATTGGGATAAGTTGGCTTAACATTCAAAAATCAGTCAACATAATTTACCATATAAATACACCTAGAAAGAGAACATATATGATTATTCAATAGGTGAAGGAAAAACATTTGACAAAATCCAACAGACATCTTTCTTATAATGACCTCTAAGTGGATTACATTCCTTTTTTAAAATTAAAGATGCGGGGTATATAAGATTTTCAACATAGATGATCATGTTATTCTATAAGTAAAGACAATTTTTTTCTTCCATTCTAACCTAGATGCTTTTTATTTCTTTATCTTGCCCTATTGTACTAGCTAGGAACTTGGGTATAATGTTGCATGAAAATGATGGGAGCAGTCATGCTTTCTTTTTTCTGATCTTATATGGAAGACATTCAGTCTTTCATCATTAAATAAATGTTAGCTGAAGATTTTTCCCATGAAAAATCTTATCAAGATTCTTATCAAGATTTTTCATGGATGTCCTTACCTCGAAAAATTTCTATTACTAATTTGCTGAGGGTATGGGAAAAAAAACAAAGTTGATGGACTGTACTATTTAGTATCGAGATTATTATAAAGCTACCATAATCTAGAATGTGTGATACTGGTATAAAGGTAGACAAATAGACGCATGGAATAGAATAGAAAGTCCAGAAACAGACTCACATATGGCCAGTTGATTTCTTTTTCTTTTTCTTTTTGAGCTGGAGTCCAACTGTTGCCCTGGCTGGAGTGCAGTGGGCACGCTCACAGCCACCACAGCCTCAACCTGCTGGGCTCAGGCAATCCTCCCACCTCAGCCTTCCAAGTAGCTGTAATTACAGGCATGGGCTACCACGCCCACCTAATTTTTTGATTTATTGAAGAGGTGAAGTCTCACCAAATTGCCCAGGCTGGTCTTGAACTCAGGCAATCCTCTCACCTCGACCTCCCAGAGTGCTGGGACTATAGGCGTGGGCCCCCAGGCCCAGCTACTGCAGACTTTCTAAACGCTGTACACTTAGGCTACTCGACGTTTATAAAAATATTTTCCTTTCTTCCATAATAAATTCACCTTAGCTTACTGTGACTTCTTACTATAGAAAGTTTTTTAGTTTCTCAAAATCTTTTTGATTCTTTTGTAATAACATTTAGCTTAAACCACAAACATGGTGTACATTTTTCTTTATATCCTTATTCTGCAACATTTTTCCTATTTTTTAAAAAACTTTTTTGTTAAAAACAAAGACACAAACACACAAGACCTAGGTCCACAAGGTCGGGATCGTCAGTATCCCTGTATTCCACGTCCACATCTTGTCCCACTGGAAAGTCTTCAGAAACAATAACACACATGGAACTGTCATTTGCCTGTGACGCCAATGCCTTCTTCTGGAATACCTCCTGAAGAAATGGCCTGAGGCTGTTTTGCAGTGAACTTTCTTTTTTATAAGTACAAGAAGCACACTTTAAAATAATGATAAAAAGTATAGTATCATGTACATAAACCAGGTACATGACTGTCCATTATCATCATCAAGTATTATGGACAGTGCGTACTTGTATATGCTAGACTTTTACATGACGGGCAAAACAGTATGTTTGTTTACACCAGCATCACCACAAACACGTGAAGAATGCATTGCACTGTGACATTACGAGGGCTATGACATCACCGGGCCACAGGACTATTTTTTTTTTTTTTAGTTGGACTCTTACTCTGTCACCCAGGCTGGAGTGCAACGGCATGCTCACGGCCACCGCAGCCTCAGCTTGCTGGGTTCAGGCAGTTCTTCCACCTCAGCCTTCCAAGCAGCTGGAACTCCAGGCATGCACCGACATGCCCAGCTAATTTTTTTCTTCTATTTATTGTAGAGACAGATCTTGCCAAATTACCCAGGCTGATCTCGAACCCCTGGGCTCAGGTAATCCTCTTGCCTCAGCCTCCTAAAGTGCTGGGGTTACAGGGGTGCGCCACCGTGCCCGGCAGCAATAAGACATTTTAAGCTCCAATATAATTTTACAGGCCCACCATTGTATGTGGTTCATCGCTGGCTAAAACGTCATTATGTGGTGCGTGGCTATATGACATATTGTGTAATAAAGCAAGCTAGAGAGAAGAAAATGTTATTAAGAAAATCATAAGGAAGAAAAAATATACTTATAGTCATTAAGTAGAACACGATAAAGGTCTTCGTTCTCATTGTCTTCACGCTGAGAAAGCTGAGGCAGAGGAGGAAGAGGGGAGAAAATCTACACATCCGTGGACCTGCTGTTCTCTTGGCTCCGAACATCCTTCTCACCCTCTCTTCCCCATCACGTGGGTAATTCCAGTTTGTCCCTCTGGAGTCAGAAGTCAGTCACTGCTTACAGGAAGCCTTTCCTGCTCCTCACGTCTGGGCTAGGCATGGGGCGCGTGCCTGTGTGTCCCATGCCGCACGGCCTTGCTCAGTCACGGGTCTCGTGACGGTGGTTTTGTCTATTGAAGTGTGTCCCCTAGAAATTCATAGGTTGGAGTTGTCCCCCCCAGAATGTGACCTGCTTTGGAGATAGGGTTTTTTGTTTGTTTGTTTGAGCCAGCATCTCACTCTGTCGTCCAGATTGGAGTGCAGGGGTACCATCACCGTTCACCGCAGGCTTTCCTTCCTCAGCCTTCCTAGTAGCTGGGGCTACAGAAACATACCACCACACTCAGCTATTTTTTTTTTTTTTTTTTTAGAGATGAGGTCTCACTATGTTTTCCAGGCTGGTCTCAAACTCCTGGGCTCAAGTGATTTTCCCAATTCAGCTTCCCAAAGTGCTAGGACTACAGTCATAAGCCAACATATCCGGCCAGAGACAGGGTCTTTATAGAGCTAATCAACTTAAAATGAGGTTATTAGGGTGACCTCTAATCCAATAGAACTGGTATCTTTCTAAAAAGAATAAATTTGGAGACAGACACTCACATAGGGAGAAGGTTGTGTGAAGACGAGGGTGGAGATCTGCTTCCACAAGCCAAGGAGCATCAAAGATTGCCAGCGAGATATCAGAAGCTAGAAGAAGCATGAAACAGTTTCTTCCTCACTGCTCCCGAGAGGATCCCACCCTTGTTGACACCTTGATCTGGGACCGTCGCCTCCAAAACTGTGGGACAATCTATTTCTGTCAGCTGCCAGCCTCTGGTGCTTTGTTGCCCTAGAAAACGAACACAGGCAGCAACCATGTCTTTATTTCCATATTTTTGGCCTCAGCATCTACAGAGCTCAGCACAGTAACTGGAGCCTAACAGGACCTCAGTGCATACTTATCAAAAGAGAAATCTGTACTCTGGGGACCAAGAGATGCTGTGGTTCCTGATCTTGAAGATCTCCTGTGAGGAGAACACAGAGCAGGAATAGGATAATTCCAGGTGTGTGCTTACTGCCGTGTCAGACACAGGGGTGGTCAGGCCATCATGGAAGCCTAGTCCCTAAGTCAGTGGGGACAGGCAGTGCTGGAACCCCATGCTGGGAACCTCCCAAAGCCTGAATCTGGAAGAACAAGTTGGTCAAGCAGAAAAGAGAGTCAGAACAAACTGAGGAAACAAGGCTCAACGGGCTATTGTGGAACTGTTAGTCATTTGGTATCCAGATACGCTGGAAGTTGGTCATGAGGGGTCTTGTATACCTGCTGAGTCTGGGAACCAGTGAATGGAACTATAGGGCAGTGGCATGCATGGTCAGGCTTGGGCTCCAAAAACTTCTCTCAGGCAAATTAAGGCTGCATTACAGGGGGTATGACTCACCACCAGGACATTCACTGCTTGCTGTGGGCAATAGAAGCGGGGGGGAAAATCTGTCTTTATGAGCCTTCGACCTCAAGGACAGGTAGCAACCCAGCGCTGAGCCTTGCTAGAAAAGCCATTACATGCAGTAGAGGAAGTCCTCACACACCAGTCTCAGTTTGACCTTCTGTGGACACTCATCTGTCCTCAGCAGCTGTACTGCACTACTATTTTTAAACCAAGACCATCTTCATCCTCCTAGAATCTGCCTCTAATTCTTGGAAGTTGGGGAAAACCATGTCTTTCATCATTCCTCAAAACCACTGACTTGCGACAGTGGTTCTGTGACACCGGGGAAGAAGCTGAGGACATCTGTGCCAGGTTTCTGTTCCCATTCATGCTTCTCCGTCTCTGAGAGCAAAATAGTGCAAGGCTGTAAGAACCATCAGGTTGGATCTGAGGGCAGACAGGAGCCCAGGGGGTTGAGGCTGCCCTAGACCAAAGCCTTCCCCTAAGGGGACAGGAGGGAGAGAGAGGCTCCTGGATCCCAGCTGGTTCCCTCCACTGCCTGAGACACATTATGGGGTCTGTGGAGAGCAGAAACATCTGTTTTGACCCAGACTTCTTGGTCTCATTATTTTTACTGCCTCAGGGATGTGGGGTTTCCCTGAATGCTGTGCTCAAGATAGGAGGGAACAGCAGACTGACAGCCTGGTCCTGCGGGGCAGCTCACCTCACCCAGGCTGCAAGACAGAGGGAGCACACCGGCAAGCTCAGCCGAAGACCCGATCGCCTCTGGGGGCTTCTACATTCCGAGACACGGCTCCCAAATTGCCACTTGGGCCCAGCCTGGCACTGGGCCATCTGGAAGCCAATGAGATGGATGTGGTCTTGGCGCTGCAGGTGCTGATTTTTGTTCATTTGCTCCAGCAGAGCCCAAATGCCAGAGAACTCATTTGCTGACCTTTAGTGGGTGACAGGGGCTGGTGTTGGCATTTGCATCGGCGCAGCACCTGCCTGGATGGGTCGTCATCCCGTGGGCGGGCGCTTTAGAGGCACACCAGGACAGCGTTGGTGGCTCACCACAGAGCAGGGCCACCACCGGGGTGGGGAGAAGAGAACCTGAAGACGTGGAATTTCCCTGCTGTTCTGGGTGGGCTTTGATGGGCTTTCCTCTGACTTCCTGTCTCAGACCTCTGGGCAGTGTGACTACCCATGCAGCAGAAGCCAAGCATCCTATTTCACGATGGTAGTGGCTGTATCTCTGTCATGGGAGGCGTTTGCCCCACACCCGGAGAGGCACCTCCTGGGTAATAAGGCCGGCAGGGTGTGGGCAGAACGCGCTGGCCAGCCCGTCAGGCCCAGGAGGCTGCTCTGCTGTTGAAGTGTCGCCCTTGCCCACCTACCAGGACACTTTGGTGAGAGTTCAGCAAATCGTGGGGTCTGCGCTCCGGGAGGACGTAAGAGGGAGAGAGTCGAGGCTCTATCTATCTACAGATGAGTTTGTAGGAGGGTGTCTGACAGCAGAGTATTGAAACAAGGCTTTCAGTTTCAATGGAATTCGTATCTATTAAGGCCCTACCGTGTGCCAGGGCTGTTCAGAACATCTGAAGAACAAAAGGTGGTAGCCTCTCAAGTTGTGGGGTGTGTGGTGTGTGTGTGTGTGTGTGTGTGTGTGTACGTGTGTACGTGTGTGCTGGGGGCAGGTGTATAACACAAGTTCAAAAGCAACGTCATGATTATATTTAAAAGAAAGAAATAGCATCACAAGAGTTAGAGTTGTGAGATCTGGGTTTGAGTCTGCGTTGTACTTCTTTCTTTCTGTTTTATGTTTTGTTTAGTTTTGGTTTTTTGACAGGGTATTTTTCTATCATCCAGGCTGGAGTACAGTCATGGCTCAAGTCATCCTACCACCTTAACCTCCCATGTTGCTGGGACTACAGGCATGCACCACCACACCTGGCTAATTCATATATATATATGTTGGCTTTTTTTTTTTTTTGGGCAGAGATGAGCCCTGGCTATGCTGCCCAGTCTAGCTTCAAACCCCAGGTCTCGAGCAATCCTCCCATCTTGGTCTCTCATAGTGCTGGGATTACAGGCATGAGCCACTGCACCCAGCCCCTAAGGTTTTACTTCCTATTTGCTCTTTCCTTGAGTTTTCTCACCCACAGAACAGTGATCATAGCTTTTCCTAACATCACAGAGTTCGGGTAGGTCTAAAAAGAAAAGGTGTGCAAACAAATGGGAACGTGGCACAACACCAGGAGGGAGTCCTGACGTGAACTGTGGACTTTGGGGACAGTGATGCAGCATGGTGGCTCATCCCTCGTAATGAATGTACCACTCTGGCGCCAGGTATCAGTCCTGGGGGAGGCTGTGGGTGCATGGAGCTGGGAGATATGGAGCTTCCTGTGTTTTCTGCCCAATTCTGCTGTAAACCTAAAGCTGATCTAAAAAACAAAGCTGACTTAAAAGGAAAAAAAACATAAAAATCCATAATGCATTTGATAAAATTAAAACGACTAAAAAGAGACAGGTATGGGGGGGGCTCATGCCTGTATCCCAGGAATTTGGGAGGCAGAGGTGAAAGGATTACCTGAGCCCAGGGGTTCGACACCAACCACGGCAACTTGGCGAGATCTTGTCTCTAAAATGAATTTTTTTTTTTTTAAGTTGGAGTCTCACTCTGTCACCCAGACCGGAGTGCAGTGACCGCTCCCGGCCATCTTCTGCCTCAGCCTTCCTAGTAGCTGGAACTACAGGTGCACGCCACCACGCCCGGCTGATTTTTTGACTTATTGTAGAGATGAGATCTCGCCAAGTTGCCCAGGCGGGTCTCGAACCCGTGGGCTCTGGCAATCCACTCACCTCAGCCTCCCAAGGTGTGGGATTACAGGCTGAGCCACCGAGCCCGGCAATTTTTAAAAAATTAGTTGAGCATGGTGGCACATGCCTATGGTTCCAGCTACTCGGAAGGCTGAAGCAGAAGGATCGCCTGAGCCCAGCAGGTCAAGGTTGTAGGGTAGCTATGACTGTGTGGCTGTACTCCAGTCTAGGCGACAGAGTAAGACTCCGGCTCAAAACAAAAAGCAAGCCAACAGACAGAAATTAAAACCACCAAAAAGGAAAATGCAAAACTGACATAGATGTGGTTTAATTGAGTTGATGTTACAGCTTCAGTAGACAGGCACTAAGGAAAATGATAGAAGCCTAGTGAAGTCACAACTCATCGGGGTGCTTGGGGGCTAGGAGAGGGGGGTTTAAGGAACAGTTTCCAGTGACCCTGACACCAAGTAGGCTGCAGAACGGGTGTCACGAACCCCGTGGAGTGAGACTCAGGAGACGGCAGCAAAGAGGACGGCTGTCTTCATGTACCATCCCTCTTTGGCCGGTCACCTGAGCTGCAGCCCGAGTCGGTACCGTTGGGAAGGAACCCAAGTCTCCTGGGGCTGTCGTAGCAACGCACCACAGATAGGTGGGATAAAATAACATGCATTCTCCTGCATTTCTGGAGCTGGACATCAAAAACAGGGTGCTAGCAGGCTGTGCTTCCTCCAAAGCATCTAGGAGGATCTTCCCTACCTCCTCCATTTGCTAGTGGCCCTGGGAGTTCCATGGTTTGTGGCTGTCTCATTCCAACCTGCCTCAGCTTCACATGACCTCCTTCCCTCTGGTCTCCATACGACCATCATCTCCCTGTGTCGTGTCTCCACAGGACCATCTCCCATCCATGTCTATTTCTTCTCACGACCGTTATTTTCTCCGTGTCTGCGCCTTCACGTGACCATATTCTCTGTGTTTGTATCTGTGTCTTCCCGTGACCATCTTCCCTCGGGGTCTGTATCTGAATCTATCACTACCTTATTCCAAATAGTTCGCATTCTTAGGTACTGCCACATATCTCCTGGGACAAAAACCCTGGGCTTAGAGCCCCAAGACGTGGGTTTGTATCCCAGCCCTGTGTCTTACTAGCCGCATGACCTGGGGCAAGTTGCCCAGACTCTGTCAGCTGCAGATTCCATGTCAGTACAATGGGGATCACGACACCTACAATGCCTCCTTTCCAAGTTTTTTGTGAAGAGTCCTTGAGATGATGTCAGTGGATCACGCGGTAAACTCTAAAGCTTCAGGCAACTATCTATGGTCATTTATTTCACCAAATGCCTCAGCTTCATCCACCTGTGGCTACAAAAAAGGTGCAAGTTTCCATTGGTACTGTAATTACAATCACTCGCCTCTCCCATCTGCCCACACAGGAAGCCAAACCTACCACGTTATCTTTCAGTTATTTTGGGGAGTTCCCCTGGGCTGTGTCTCTTGAGTTCAGGAATAGGTTCCCTGTGCATTTGAGTGTCTGGCTCTTCTTCCCTACCCCCAGCTACGTTACTGCCTTCCCAGTTGCTGGCATCCAGAGATTGCCACCGTTCTGCTGCCATTGGGCCAGCCCACTCAAGCCTCGAAGAAAAGACACATGCGCTCCCCACTTCCAGCCTGCATAACTGTATTCCCACCACACCTGGCTGAAGCCGGGCTCCACCTTTCACAAGGCCCGGCTGAAGCTTGAGAAGGGAAGCTCCAAACAGAGGACTTGGAGCTGCCGGTGCGGCTGCTCAGAGTCTGGCCCCAGCTTCCTCCCTGGAACAGGGGTCGGCCCAGGCCTGGCCCACGGGGGGTGCTTGGAGCACACCTACACGCCAGAGGACAGGCCAGCCCTCCAAGACTCAGAAGGAGGAGTTTCTCCTCTCACAGGTGTAAACCCTGCCTCCCTGTTCCTCACTCCTTGTACCAGGACGGGCCACTTCCCAGAAGGTTTGACAATGGGAATACCCACTCCATTCAGGGAAATTCCCATCCTTTACCCATAGGCCTGTCGCGTTGCACCATAACCTCAGGCCACAAGATTCCATCTGGACACAACGGTCCAAAGGTTGCAAACCAGGCACACAGACAGATTCCACTCGGGTCACGTATTTTTTGTTTGTTTGCTTTTAATAAGAATTGTTGCCAATATTCCAACTGAGATATTTCACATTAAAAACAGTTCAGATTTCCATCTTTTCTTGAAAAATAGGAAGACATAACAGCAATCGGTGTCTGCATCTGCATGCCACCCATCAGCTCGAGCTCAGAAGTAGCTTGCTGTGGTTTGGAAGCTGTTCCCTCCCAATTTCACATTAAAATGTGATCCCCGATCCTGGAGGCATCTGGATCGAGGGTGTTACTTCATACATGGCTTGGTGCTTGCCTTGAGGTAATTAGCTCCCACGAGAACTAGTTAAAAAGAGTCTGGTACCTCTATCTCTCTCACTTCCTCGCTCACCATGTAATCTCTGTCTCTTTTTTTTGGAGTTAGAGTCTCTGTTGCCCAGTCTAGAGTGCAGTGGCACACTCATGGCCACAGCAGCCTTGAACTGCTGGGCTCAGGCAGTTCTTCTACCTCCGCCTTCAAAGTAGCTGGAACTACAGGCATGCACGACCACACCCAGCTAATTTTTTGATTTATTGTAGAGATGAGGGCTCACCAAGTTGCCCAGGTTGAACTCAAAACCCTGGGCTCAGGCAGTCCTCTCTCCCCCACCTCCCAAAGCTCTGGGATTACAGGAGTGAGCCACGTGCCCGGTTCACCATGTGACCTCTATGTATACTGGCTACTCTTCACCACACTCCATCAGTGGAAGGAGCCTGAGGCCCTCACCAGATACAGATGACCAATCAGAAAACTTCCAACCATCAGAATTGTGAGCCAAAGAAATCTTTTTCCCTATGTAAATTTCCCAGCCTCAGATATTCCTCCATAGCAACACAAGGTGAACTAGGCTCTTAGCTCTAAATGAAACCCCGGTTCTCCAATTTGCCAGAGTCCTACTCATTCTCTTTTAATCGTGTATATATTATTTTGCTGGTCTCTGTAGCCATTGGATCATACTTATTCAGTGGGCCCCACAGTTCTAATCTACAGAGAACTGGGCCAAAGCTTGTTCTGGTGGCATTCTCTCCTCCAAAATGGGGTGATGGTCCTGTCTGCTTGTCCTTCCTGAAGAATGCTGCTCTGACCTTTCCAGTCCTTACAAATTCATACTCAGCCAGGCACCATGGCTCATGTCTGTAATCCAAGCACTTTGGGAGGTGAAGGCGAGAGGATTGCCCATGCTCAGCACTTCAAGACCAGCCTGGGCAACTTGGTGAGACCTCATCTCTACAATAAATCAAAATTTAGCTGGGCGTGGTGGTGCATGCCTATAGTTCCAGCTACTTGGAAGGCTGGGCTGAAGGATTGCCTGAGTCCAGCAGGCCAAGGCTGCAGTGGCCGTGAGCGGCGCCACTGCACTCCAGCCTAGGCGACAGAGTGAGACTCCAACGCAAAGACACAAAACAAAACAAGGCCAAACAAAACAATACATCTCGAGGAAGAATACAACCTCACAGCAAAGAGAGCTAGCAGGTTAAGTCCAGGCTGCGTTGTAGGTTGCAGTACAATTCACTCTCAATCCATATGGAACCAGGAATCATTTCTTCCCCCCTTTTGCCACCTTCCATCAGTGCCACCAAAAAAGTGGCAGAGACAAAGCCCTCACACAAGCATGTACAGTTGACATCTAGTTAATGGCGAGGACCCACTCAAATGGGAACAGTCTTCTCTTAAGGTAAGTGTATGTTTAATCTCCTTCAGGAAATCCCTGCTTGCAATTTTTAAGGAGTCACTTTTCTAGAAATTTTTTCATAAAATTATTTTTTTTATGCTGGGCGTGGTGGCTCACACCTGTAATCTCAGCACTTTGGGAGGCTGAGGTGAAAGGATTGCCTGAGCCCAGGGGTCTGAGGTCAGCCTGGGCAACTTGGCAAGATCTCATCTCTACAATCAATACAAAAATTAGCCAGGTGTGGTGGCGCATGCCGGTGGTTCCAGCTACTGGAAGGCTGACGTGGAAGGATCACTTGAGCCCAGCAGGTGGAGGCTATCATAAATAGCCATAAGGGTACCACTGCTCTTCAGCCTGAGTAACATAGTGAGACTCTGACTAAATATATATTTTATAAACCTTATGATTTGGGCACCTATTAATATCGTGTCGCATATTCTGGTGTTTGGATAGACTCCAAGGTAGAGCATGATAGCAGATAAACGTCGGACTCAGATAATCATAGACTAAATGCCTAAACAGTGGAAGAAAAGGTGGAGAATTTCCATAGAACCTCTGATACACTCAGGGCACGAAAGAGACCATGAAAGAAATAGCACACATTTAACTTCTCTTTGCAGAGATGCACAGTAGATCTCTCTTGTTTGATCTTGAAGCGTTAGAAGAACCACAAAGGTACGAGCTTTGGGAAACCCCCAAGTTCCCTCCAATGCCGAGAAGGGCAGGTGGACTTTGTCACAGGTCACTGCCCCTGAGGCCTGTTGGTTGTAGGGGAGACACCTCTCCCTCACTTAACATTCTGGCCCAGGGGTGGACACACAACCACTTCTCCAGTATCCTCTGCTCCCTACTACCTCACCCAACCTATCTCTCCACTCTACACAGCTGACATGACATTGACCCCTTTCACTGACATGTTCCCAGTATTATGTGATAGCAAAATAAGCACACATTCTGAGTTTTCTGTCTTAGAAGATACAACTTTCAGCTGGGCGCAGTGGCTCATGCCTATAATCCCAGCGCTTTGGGAGGCCGAGGTGGGAGGACTGCCTGAGTCCACGGGTTCGAGATCAGCCTGGGCAACTTGGCAAGACCTCATCTCTACAATAAATTAAAAAATTAGCCGGGCACGGTGGCGCATGCCTGTAGTTCCAGCTACTTGGAAGGTTGGCGGAAGGATCACCTGAGCCCAGTAGGTTGAGGCTGTGGTGGCCGTCAGCATGCCACTGCACTCCAGCCTGGGTGACAGAGTGAGACTCCAACTTAAAAAAAAAAAGAAGATACAACTTTCTTTTTTCTTTTTTTTGATTTATTATAGAGATGAGGTCGTGCCAAGTTACCCAGGATGGTCTCGAACCTGTGGGCTCAGGTAATCCTCTCACCTCGGCCTCCCAAAGTGCTGGGATTACAGGTGTGACCTACCAGGCCTGGCCAGAGATATAACTTTCTAATCTTCAGTGTAGGATTTCCAAACTCCCTCCAAGATCCTGGGGCCTTAATTTCTATGACTTAGAATCCTTTTACGCACGTTTCAGTTCCTCAGTTCAGACCCAAGAAGTGAGACTCAGAAAGAAAACACTTCAGGATGCTGTCTCCTGCCTGCGGCCCACCTTCTGAATGCTGGTTTCCTGTCTGAGGCCCTGCTGCTGCGTATAGTACACAACAGGAATCCATCCACGTCAGAGAAGACCAAGACCAGGGCCTTGACATTCAGCCTACAACAAGATAACCACCTTTGTAACAGAGCCCAGCTATTTGCAAGGGATGCACCCGTACTACGTCAGACACCCCACGTGAAGTTAGAAGCATAAATTCTGCCCACAAGGGTGTGCGTGTCTAAACTTGCCTGCGAATGGAGGTCTCGGTTGGCTACTGGCTTCTTAACACCGAAAGGACTTTTATTGATGAATTCTGCTAAACTTTGCAAAGCCCTGCCCTCCTCAATGTCAGTGAACTACTCAGAGTTGAAGGAAAGAGGCAGGCATTGCAGGGCGATGATTTGGGTTCAAGCTCCTTCTCTGCAGTTTGAATTCTCTGCAACTCACTTTCCTCACTTGTCTGCTCTACCCAGCGCATGAGAGGACCAAACGATCTCCCAGCAATGAAAAGGCTGTATTATAAATTTGCATAGAAGGTTAGTTATTAACTAGTGCCAAGAATGCTTGGAAGTTTCTGTGAGATGACTCACAGTGATGACTTTCATTCTCCTGGGACATTCTACATGTCTCTAGGACTATAAGACTGATTTCTCAGACTGTCAAAGAACAAGGCAAACTGATCAATCAGTTATGTCTGGCTGGAGGGCCTTTTAGAGAATGATGAATATGTGTATGACAAAATTTAATCCATTTTATTTACTGTTAATTACCTAAAATATAATCATTGTTATCAATAAGTATTTATGGATTTTATTTCATTACACAGTTATTTCTAATACACTTATTGACTTACTGATAATTTTTTTTTTTTGAGTTGGAGTCTCACTGTCGCCCAGACTGGAGTGCAGTGGCCACTCCCCGGCAATCCTTCCACCTCAGCCTTCCAAGTAGCTGGAACTACAGGCGTGCACTACCATGCCCGGCTAATATTTTTTTTTATTTATTGTAGAGATGAGGTCTTGCCTGCCCAGGGCTCAGGCAATCCACTCACCTCAGCCTCCCAAAGGCGTGGGATGACAGGCTGAGCCACCGAGCCTGGCTTTTATTGATAATTATTAATTAATCATATTAATTAATTAGTACATGAATGATAAAGTGGGAAGGGGCTACAGCAAAAGATAGGTCAGAACCAGAGGGGTAGGCAGGGAAAGATCTTTGTGTCATCGGGCTTGCAGAACCATATTCTCGAATTGAAAGAGAGTATGCATTCTCTTCTATAGTATGTTCTCTGCACAGGTGTTTTAAAGCTTCAAATTATTCTACCTGATTTTGAAAGAATGCATCATTTTGTATGTCTTTTATTTTTAAAAAATTCACAGTGTCCCCTAAATGTAATCAGATGCAAACATTTTACCAGGTGACCATTTTCTCACCACACAAAATTTAGGCCATGGAGAATGTGCTTTCCCCAGGGTCTAGGAAAAAGTCAAAGCCCTGGGCCCAAGGGAACTTACTGAGTTTGGAAGTTCAGGGTAGAGACTGGTTTTTATTAGGTTCTTGTGACAAAGGAATACTTATCTGTGTGCTTTTAGTTAATGCTTCACCCTAATGCCCACTTGCTTCACCCTTTTTTTTTTTAAGTAGGAATCTCACTCTGCCACCCAGGCACATTCACTGCTACCTCAGCCTTGATCTGCTGGGCTCAGGCAATCCCTCCACCTCAGCCTTCCAAGTAGCTGGAATTACAGGCACAGGTCACCACGCCTGGCTAATTTTTAAAATTTATTGTAGAGATAAATTTTCGTCAAGTTGCCCAGGTTGGTCTCAAACCCCTGAACTCAGGCAATCCTCTTGCCCATACCTCCCAAAGTGCTGGAATTATAGGCCTGAGACACCACGCCAGGCACATTCTTTTCAACAGAATGGAATATCTACTTAACACCTCTAGGAAAAAATGCTCTTTTTGCTCTCAGTGACAATTTTCTCAAATAAAAAGTTGGATCAAGAAATGAATGCATAAATTGAACGTGGTATGTTCATCTAATGGGGTATTATTCAGCCACCAAAAGGAATGAAGTTCTGACACAGGCTCTGACATGGGTGAACCTGGAGAATATTTACCTGAGTGAAAAAAGCCAGACGCAACAGAACGAGTACTCTATAATTCCACTCATATGAGGTACCTAGAATTGGCAAATTCATAGAGACAGGAAGTAGAACAGAGGTAACCAGGAACTAAGAGGAGAGACAATTATTGCTTCATGGATAGAGTTTCTGTTTGAAATGATGAAAATGTTTTCAAAAATACGTGAAGAAGAGAATTGCGCAACATTGTGAATATTATTAATGCCAGTGTATTATACACTTAAAGATAGTTAAAATGGTAAATTTTATGTCTATTTCACCACAATAAAAAAAGTGCAAAAATTAAAATAAGTAAAAATTTGGGATGCCTTCCATAGAGTTCCATCCACCTGGGCGTCTTTGGCTGAAAGGATGGACCAGACTAAGGCTTCCCCATCACAGACCACTTGCGTGGTTTCCGCACTGCCCAGCCCCTCTGAAGACTATTCTACTGACCTCATAGCTCTGCTTCTGATCTCAGCCCCACCAAGAAAAGCTTCCAGAATCACAGAAACACATTCTGGGAAACAAGTTTTCTTGAAGAATTTTTTTTTTTTCAGTAGAAGTCTCCCTCTATTGCCCAGGCTGGAGCACAGCGGCAGGCTCTCGACCACCACAGCCTTGACCTGCTGGGCTCCGGTGATCCTTCCGCCTCAGCCTTCCAAGTAGCTGGAACCATAGGCATGCGCCACCATGCCCGGCTAATTTTTTTGATTATTGTATAGACAAGGTCTTGCCAAGTTGCCTAGGCTGGTCTCGAAACCCTGAACTCAATTCTCTCAACTCTGGCTCCCAAAGTGCTGGGATTACAGGCATGAGCCCCTGTGCCTGGCAGTTTTTCGTTTTAATACAAAACATTTTAAATGTCTTGACACCAAAACTGCCATTTAAAGTTGGCTAAAATGTAACTGCAACTTTAGGGAAGCAATTACACATGGTATTAACTCCTAGTCCATGTTTGATCTATTTTTATGTTCCTTTTCTCTCATTTCAGAAAGTGAGAATAAAGTGACTTTGCTTAAATATGAAAACCTAACCTCTCTTCTCATCTCATCTACTTCCTTGTATTAGATCATCTTCCAAAAGTGATGGAGAGGTCCCTAAAGCGGGCCCTGGAGACAGAATGCTTAGAGATTGTCTGTGCTTTCTAAAACCACTCACATCAGGTTTGCTTTTTACGTTTTAAGAGGCAGAAAATCTCTTAAAGATTGTATCCGTAGACAAAGACCACTTAAATAGCACTGATTATACATTTTACATTAGATGGGGAGGGTTTTGCCCTGGATTGATGTGCATGGCTTGCACTTGACTCAAGATCACCAAGTAACCTATGCTGAGAAGAAACTTGATGTGATCAAAAGAAGTGAGTATAAAGTGTGTTGTTAGGGTGATGGCTAATTTTCTGTGTCAACTTGGCTGTAGATGTTTCTACGAGAATGTTTTTAATGAGATTAACCTTTAAATTGGCGGATGTTGAGGAAAGCAGATGATCCTCCTTAATGGGGTTGGGCCCCATCCTATCAACTGAAGGCCTGAACAGATCAAAAACCTCACCTCTCCTGAGCAGGAGGGAATTCTGTAGCTGACGGCCTTCAGACCTCAACGACAGCATCAGCTCCTCCCAACCTCCAGCCTGCTGGCTCACCCTGCAGATTTTGGACTTGCCAGCCTGCGTAATCATGTAAGTCAAAGTCTGAAAATAAATCTACTTACATAAACACACATTCTGTTGGTGCTGTTTCTCTGGAGAACACTGACTAAGACACAGATCTGGGGACCAATCCTGGGTCCCCTGTTATGTATTTGTAGAATGATGTCAGTCAACCAGCTACGCTCTCTGAGCCTCAACTTCTTTATTTATGAAGCAGAGATTTTTTTTTTTTTTGAGTTGGAGTCTCACTCTGTCGCCCAGACTGGAGTGCAGTGGCCGCTCCTGGTCACTGCAGCCTCAACCTGCTGGGCTCCGGCCATCCTTCCGCCTCAGCCTTCCGAGTAGCCAGAATTACAGGCATGTGCTACCACGCCCAGCTGATTTTTTGATTTATTGTAGAGGTGAGGTCTCACTGCCCAGGCGGGTCTCAAACCCGCGGGCTCAGGCAATTCACTCACTTCAGCCTCCCAAAGACGCGGGATTACAGGCTGAGCCACTGAGCCCGGCCGAAACAGAGATTTTTATATCACCTTGAGGTTCTGGGAAGAATGTATATAAAGCACATGAGGTGTCATGTGCACTAAATAAAGAATAGCTTCTAAGAGGGAGCACTGCAAACACAAAACTAAAGAAACCACTTCTCTGCTTCAGTGGTGTATACACTCACACAATAGACAAATACCAATGGAAGTGATGTGCTAAATACTAAATGAGCAATGCTACAGATTTATGCCTCTTGGGTATGAAGGAAACTAGAATATGCCGTTCTCAAAATATGCCACTTTGGCATAAGAAGAATTTTGAGCTGAAGGCAATTAGCCCTCTGCCTTCCCCTATTCTGTCTAAAAGCAGGACATAAATTTCCACTCTCTTTTCTACCAGAAAGAGAAATACTCCAGATGTGACTGTGAGCACCCGAGAGGACTCTTATCTGCATAACAAACCTCAGTGAGCAGCCCTTACGTATCCCCTCACCTTCCCATAACTTCCTTACTCCAGAGGCTCCAAACCCCTCATCATCATGTAGCCTAAGATGGTATGTAAGCCCCCAATTCTAGCCACCTCTGAGATATATTTTTTTGTGAACTCCTGTGCTTACATACAGAATTACCTCTGTCTTTCTCTCTTGCTAGTCTATCTTTTGTCAATTTAATTTGCAGGTCTCCCTACCACTGACATAGGAAGGTAGGGATAAAAAGTGTCTCCTCTCCTACAGCTATTATTAAAAATACAGGGTATCTTGTCATTAAGGCTTGGCCCACTCTGAGTCGATATTGCAACGAAAAACTATTTTTCTGTTCCCTAATTGGTGGTATATCAACCCAGAGAAGAGAAAGACGAAGGTATTTAGGAAGGCAGCACAGGTAGCCAGTTGTGTGGAATAGCTGGTAAAGTTTATTCAAGAGTGAAATGATCTATAAGTGGTTTTTTAAAATTTGTGCTAGATTGTTGAGGCCAGATTTATTAATAAAAAGCTTGGGATTTAAAGTCAGAGGAGAGCTGGGTGTGGTGGCTCATGCCTGTAATCCTAGCACTTTGGGAGGCAGAGGCGAGAGGATTGCCTGAGCTCAGAGGTTCAAGACCAGCCTGGGCAACTTGGCAAGACCTTGTCTCTACAATAAATCAGAAAAATTAGCCAGGCGTGGTAATGCATGTCTGTGTTTCCAGCTACTTGGAAGGCTGAGGCAGAAGGATCGCCTGAGCCCAGAAGGTTGATTGAACCTGCAGTGGCCATGAGCATGCCACTGCACTCCAGCCTGGGCGACAGAGTGAGACTTCGACTCAAAATACATACATACATACATAAAGTCAGAGGAGCTTCTTTCAAATCCCAACTCTTCTTAGTAGCTGACATTGGAGAAGTTATTTATTTTCTGAGCTTCATTTTGCTCATCTGTAAAATTCCATCACAAGCACGTAGCAGGAACACAGCAAATGCTGGAGTCATTGAACAAGAAGGTAACTGATATTAATCACTTATATTAAATTTAAAATAAGATTGAGCGCAATGACATTTATTGAGCATATACTACGTTCCAGTCACCGACACAGGCACTTTTATTTACTCCTCTGTAAGATAAGAGATACTATCTGCATTTTACAAAGGAAAGCTCTTGGCTGAGAATGGTCAAGTAATGACAGGATTCAGGACATGCGACACAAAAATAGGATACCTTGGCCACATATTTTAAGCTGAAAGAATAGGAGAGAGGACATGTGCAGGAAGATCTCTGGCTTTTTCCTCATCTTTCCTCCCTGAAGCAGGTCCTGCAACCTGCAAAGGATTTCCTGAGCTTCTCCAGAAGAAGGTCAAAGGCCCTCATGTGAGTGGTGACCTCCCTGTACCTGGAGACAAGGTGCATCCTTCTCTCAGAAGAGCAAGTCAAGAGAAGGATCTGAGCAAACAGGCCCTGCTGAATTTCCCCAGTTTATAATCACTAGATCGTAACCACATTGTCCAGTCAAATGTCTCCGCAACCGTCCACTCCTCATCAAACCTACTGTAAAAAATAACTCAAGTTTAACTGGTCCCTTGGGTCTCCATTTCCCTATGAAGGCTCCCCTGTCATGTGACACTTATGGCAAATAAATCTGTAGGCTTTTCTTACGTTAATCAGTCTTGTTTTGCGAGCCTCAGCCCTGAACATAGGCTGGGTAAGGAAGATATTTTTCCTCCCCTGCAGGGACTAAATGAGGGACTTGTCGTCTAGAGTTTCAAAATCAGGCATCTTTCCGCTACATCACACCTAATGTCAAATATTACACGTTTGTATCCAAAAATGGTCATTGTAGTTTGATGCATCCAGAAAAGCCTGTTTTTCCCAGGGAGGACGGCTCTGAGCTGGGTTTATGAGTGTAACACGTCTGCATGCAGTTGGCAGAAATTCCAGTCAGTGCCTCTACTCCTTGCCCCATTCCCACCCTCTGGCTTCTCAAGAAGAGGAAACTCCTCTCCCTCCCAAGCAAATACTTATTTCTGCTAACAAGGAGCCAAGGCCTTCTCTGGAAACTTTGTTTGCTGTGCAATACCTCTGTGGAATCATTTAACACATGACAATTCTGTGTGACGGGATGTTTACGTCTGGTTTTGCTTTCACAGAGGGGTCACAAAGCTTAGTTGAAGGCAAAAGGTGAAGAAAGTTAACTAGAAGGTAGCTTTTGGAACATGACTTTTCACTGTCGTGTCACGGCACTGTCAGCTCTCTCGACTGCTGTGTGGGGTTCAGGTACCCGTGACATGCACACACTCATGTGATATTTACAGGCGCGTGTCAGAAAAACAGGTTTCAAGCCGGGCTCGGTGGCTCAGCCTGTAATCCCGCGCCTTGGGAGGTTGAGGTGAGTGGATTGCCTGAGCCCACGGGTTCGAGACCCGCCTGGGCAGCGAGACCTCATCTCTACAATAAATTAAAAAATCAGCCGGGCGTGGTAGCGCATGCCTGTAATTCCGGCTACTCGGAAGGCTGAGGCGGAAGGATGGCCGGAGCCCAGCAGGTCGAGGCTGCGGTGGCCGGGAGCGGCCGCTGCCCTCCAGTCTGGGCGACAGAGTGAGACTCCAACTCAAAAAAAAAAAAAAGAAAAACAGGTTTCACATTGATAAGCTAATATTAACAAGTGACTTGGTCACTCTGAATGTCATGCGAATAATGTCCAGAATCGCTCAACCCACAATAACGTTTTGGCTCTCAATTGATCTTTTTTTTTTTTTGAGTTGGAGTCTCACTCTGTCGCCCAGACTGGAGTGCAGTGGCCGCTCCCAGCCACCGCAGCCTCGACCCGCTGGGCTCCGGCGATCCTTCCGCCTCAGCCTTCCAAGTAGCTGGAACTACAGGCGTGCGCTACCACGCCCGGCTGATTGTTTGATTGATTGTAGAGATGAGGTCTCTCCAAGTTGCCCAGGCGGGTCTCGAACCCACAGGCTCAGGCAATCCACTCACCTCAGCCTCCCAAAGGCGCAGGATTACAGGAGGTGCCACAAACAAATATTGTTCTTAGAGATCCTGGAACTTTAGTGAGCCCAAGGATTCCTGAGGATCTCATCTACTTTCTTTGTGGGGCTCTTGAAAGGAATCTTGCCGTGTGGTCACTAGCAAGGAGTAAGCAATTTCTGACATACAAAGCAAATGTTAACTGACACAGAAGTGAGCCCGGAGTTGCTTAATGCTGAATGTGTGGTACAAAGATGTGAGATTCGGAGCAGGAAAGGTGGCATGCACTCCACACAGGGTACAGTCGCTTGCAGACACCGAAAGAACAAAGTTCCGGCCTCAATGCAAATGTAATTCAGGTGGAGTGGAGGAGGTTTCCGATGCTTTTTGAAATTAAAAAGAACACTTTGTCCTCAGGCCTGGGGAGAAATTGTAAACTTTGGGGGTTTTATTGGCTGCGGAGATTTCAGCTCTCCCTTAAGTCACTCCAAAGGTGAAAGGGATTCAGCCACAAACAGGCACATTTAACCCTTTCCCCTTCTAACCTGTGAATACTCGCTGGGTGCTTGGGACTGCAAGGTTTACCCAAGATCAAAAAAAAGAAAAAGAGAGAGAGAGAATTACAAAATATAGTAATACTCTTCTTCTTCATCTGTAATTCTCATTGGAATTAGAGACAAATTCTGTTTAGAAACAACTCCAAAAACAGTTTTTATTATGTATTTTTAAATTTATTTTTGAGTTGGCTTCTCCCTCTGTTGCCCAGGTTGGAGCGCAGAGGCACGCTCACAGCAGCCTTGGCTTGCTGGGCTGAGGTGATCCTTCCGTCTCTACCTTCCAAGAAGCTGGAACTACAGCCATGTGCCACCACACCTGGCTAATTTTTTTTTTTTAATCGTAGAGATGAAGTCTCACCAAGTTGCCCAGGCTGGTCTCCAACCCTTGGGCTCAGGCAGTCCTCTCACCTTGGCCTCCCAAAGTGCTGGGACCATAGGCATGAGCCACCACGCCCAGCCTCAAAAACAGTTTTTATATTTTATTTTCACATTGAAAACCGGTCTGATTTGCTTCAGCCTCAAAGAGTGTGTTTGTGCAAAAATTAAATGAAAGTGGCAGCGAGCTGCACTTTTTTTTTTTTCCAAAACAGGTAAAGGGTTAAAAACCGGTTCCTGGAGTTGCAGGCGCTCTCTTTCAATTCCTTGCTAGCTTTGTGCAATATAGTTAGCGTTATCAGTTCTTCTGATAAAAGAACAAAAGTGGCTTACTACTACTGTTATTATTATTGTTTAGTCGGGGTCTCACCCTCTCGCCCAGGCTGGAGTGCAGTGACACAATCACATCTGGGCTCAGGCGATCCACCTCAGCCTCCCAAGTAGCTGGGACTACAGGTGTGCACCATTCACACCCAGCTACATCTTAAAATTTTTTTGTAGAGATGAGGTCTCGCTATGTTGCCCAGACTGGCCTCAAACTCCTGGGCTCAAGCAATCCTCCCACCTCAGCCTCCCAAAGTGCTGAGATTACAGGCTCATGCCACTGCACCCAGCCTGCGGTTTTAATATTGACGGTGAAGAACCAATATGCAGACATACAAGGAGTCATAGATAGTGAAGAACACTTTTTCTGCTACAACAAGGGTTTTCAACCATTGACTCACACTTTATCCCAACCTCAGGGCTTCTGAAACCCTCTCTAAACTAAGAGACACAAATGCTCACCTGTGGCCTAAGAGAGACAGGTGAGGGCTGCAGGTCTCTCTCTCAACTTCTTTATCAGGCGGTATGTTACAAGGAAAGCAAGTCTTAGACAGAATTCAGCCTTAGGGTAAACATTTAGAAGCCAGCAGGCTCAGAAAGGTTGTACCACCAATTCTGTAAACTCACTGAAGTACTAGTTCTCTGTTCTGCTGGCACCTTGACAAAGGCCTGGCATAGCAGCTTCACTTGTGACAGTATTGTGACAGCACAGTGTAGCCAAACATCTGGTCACTCAGGTATAAGAATTTTCCCATAAACTGCGGATAAAGGTCCTGGTTCAAATCCTCAACTACAGACATTTGGAAGGATGTATGTTATCCACCAGGTTTTCTAGATCATAATGCCCTGCTCATGCAAGGAGTATCTGACACAGTGTTTACAATCAAGCCACATATTTTTAACACCTTTTATTTCACCGATGAAAATTACTCCTAAAATCCATTATGTTAAACAACAAAGCTGTTGGTGTTCACTGAAGATAAAGAGAGGGGAAGTGCTGAAAGCTGTCTTTAGATCTCCGAAGCTTCTTTTTCTGTTTTCTTTTTTTGATTTGGAGTCTCACTCTGCCGCCCAGGCTGGAGTGCATTGGCATGGCTCACTGCAGCCTCAACCTCCTAGGCTCAGGCAAGTCTTTCACCTCAGCCTCCCAAGTAGCTGGGACTACAGGCAAGCTACCATGCCTGGCTCATTTTTAAATTTATCATAGAGACAATTTCTCACCATGTCACCCAGGCTGGTCTTCAACTCTTGGGGTGAGGCAAACCTCTTGTCTCAGTCTCCCAAAATGCTGTGCTTACAGGCATGAGCCATCGTGCCCAGCTTAGACCAGGAGCTTCTTAATAGTCTTCAACCAAATTCCAACAAAACGCTTCTGGAGTGCATATTCATTCCTGGGTAGAGTCCTTCAATCTTAACTAACTGTTGGGCCATTCCTGGGCATCAATTACAAATGTAGAACTAGATATCACATGACCAATGCCTAAGTTTTAAAATGTTCATTGCAGACAGCACACACTTTTGTTATGTCTTTGATTTGTTTCTAGCTGGAGCCCAGACGGGAGATCCAATCCTACACCCAGGGTCCAGATTTTAAAAAGCTGTCTCTCTTTCCTGCCTCCATGGTCTGGAATCATGGTCAGAATCCATCCACTCTCCAACAATTATGCCCTTTTTTTCTTGTCTGTGTCTTAACAGGTGGTGGTAACTAGGGTTAGTGTTCAGTCTTTCAAAGGCTCATCAGTGGAATTAAGCAGAGGAAGTATTTTTTTGTCTCAATTATTTCCAAGGTCAATATTTTTCTCCCCATAACTCTTAAATGCTCTAATTTTCTTTTCTTTTTTTCTTTTTTTTTTTTGAGTTGGGGTCTCTGTCACTCAGACTGGAGTGCAGTGGCATGGTCACAGCTCACTGCAGCCTCCAACTCGTGGGCTCAGGCAATCCTTTCGCTTGGTCTCCCAAGTAGCTGGATTCCAGGCACACGCCACCACGCCTGCCTAGTTTGTTTTTATTTTTGTATAGAGATGCGGTCTCACTATGTTGCCGAGGCTGGCCTCAAACTCCTGAGCTCAAGCAGTCCCCCCTCCTCAGCCTCCCAAAGTGCTGGGATTACAGGCGTGAGCCACCGTGCCCAGTTTCTGATGTTTTTTGGCTTGCTACAAATGGCATGCAGTATCAACCCTATTAATATCAGCTAAAATATGATTCCAGACACTTCATATGGGGGGCCCTTAACAAAGACTGTCTCAATTTCAGACAGCCTCCTCTGAGCCCTCTCTTCAACAAGCTCCATCCTTTGGCCCAGCCTTCAGCCTGCCTAGTCCAGTTGTAGCAGGAAACCTATTAAATTAATAAGTTTCCCCACACCCTTGATCTCGGATCATTCTGGTCAACCCTCAAGAAGAATCTTGTTAACTCAGTTTAGTAAGAATCTCCCTCCCTCCCTCACCTTCCCTCCCCTCCCCACCCCTTGATAATTTTCTTGGTAATTCCTTCGCTTAACAATTTTCCTCTCACCCACTCCCCCTTACCCCCACTCTGATCCTGAGTGAGGATTTTCAGAACTCCAGTTGAGAGGTTGACAGCATCATAAAACTGCTAACCCAAGATCAAGCAAAATGAGAATTAATTACATAGGATTGAAGGAACTGAAGACGGATTATAATTTTTTTTTTTGAGTTGGAGACTCACTCTGTCGCACAGGCTGTAGTGCAGTGGCATGTTCACGGCCACCACAGCCTTGACCTGCTGGGCTCAGGCGATCCTTCCATCTCAGTCTTCCAAGTAGCTGGAACTACAGGCATGCGCCACCATGTCCAGCTAATTTTTTTTTTTAATTGTAGAGATGAGTCTTGACAAGTTACCCAGGTTAGTCTTGAATCTGTGAACTCGGACAATCCTCTCACCTAGGCCTTCTAAAGTGTTTGGATTATAGGCATGAGCCCCCGCGCCTGGCCAGATTATAATTTTTATAGCTTTTGGTTTGGAACATTTGCTGGTTCTTGAATGTTCTGTTTTCTGGATATAAGGAATCCTTTTCCCTTTTCTATTAAGTTGCCAATAAAATGTAACAATTTAGTAGATTATATTTGTATAAACAAAAATGAAACGGTTATTTTTTTTCTGTCTAATCCAACCAGAATTCAGAAACTGTTATTGAGTATTTTCATTTTTATGGCAATATAATTATTTATATGAGTTCATAAGAATCTGTCCTTTTTGTAACAGGACAAAATTTTTTAAATTGGTTATATAACCAAGGCTTTGACTAGAATGTCATAGTTGAGAATAATGCATAAAGTCAGATATGAGCAGACAGTACCAAGGAACAAAGGTTGATTTTATGGAGCCAATGTTTGGGAAGCTGTCTTGGGAAAACCAGCCTGGTACCTGCTTACAGAGTTCCCCGTTTCACCAGTGAGTCAGGAAGCCTACTTCCTGGCAGGCCCAGGAAATTTAGGATATTTTGGTGACCTCAAGAAGAGAGAGAGTCACCCTAATCTCTAATTGTTGCGGGTGAGTTCTTGGCTTGGGTTCTTAGCCTCAAGAACGTCTGGAAGCATAATCTGAGGCTCCTTATAAAAAGTTCCAGCAAACCAAACTTAAAAAGGACTACGTGGTCAGTTACCATTCTTGCTACAATTACGTAAATAATCAGGTTACATCTAATGAGATAAGACCTATTTTGGTTTTTGTTTTTTTGAGTCAGGATCTTACTCTGTCACCCAGGCTTGAGTGCAATGACACAATCACGGCTCATCACTGCCTTGACCTCCTGGGCTCAAGTGATCCTTCTGGCTTCGTCTCCCAAGTAACTGGGCTACAGGCATGAGCCACCACTCTTGGCTTTTTAACTTTTTTATTTTTATTTTTGTAGAGACAAGGTCTCACTATGTTGCCTAGGCTGGTCCCAAACTCTTGGGTTTAAGCAATCCTCCTGCCTCAGCACTCCCAAAGTGCTGTTTTTACAGATGTGAGCCACCATGCCCAGTCAAGACTTATTTTGTAAACCGAAAAGATTTTTACTTTGGCTAATTTGAACCAAAAAAGAGGAATGAAGACCATGCATGGTGGCTCAGTACTTTGGGAGGTGGAGGCAGGAGGATTACTTGAGCCCAGGAGTTTGAGACCAACCTAGGCAATATTGGGAGGCCTTGCCTCTACAAAAAAATTTTTTTAAAAAATTAGCTGGGCTTGGTGGCACACGCTTATAGTCCTAGCTACTCAGGAGGCTGAGGCGGGAAGATCGCTTGATACCAGGAGGTCAGGGCTGCCGTGAGCCAGGACCGTGCCACTGTACTCCAGTACGAGTGACAAAGGGAGACCCTGACTCAAACAAGAAAAAAAGGGGTTTGACAATAGGGATAAAATTTTATGTTTCAGTGGAAAACTATAGCATCCTTTTGTGGGTTACGATTCTGGTACTGTTCATTATCCTTGAGGTTTTGTTATCTACTCGTAAACTGAACTGTGTCCTGCCATCTTACACAGCTTGCCAGTGCTCACCAAACTCTCAGTTCTTCTAACTTACTCTAGTATGTGACTACAACGTGTCAAACTAGTGTTTCTAACTTTTCCTCCCATCTCATAATTTGCCATTACTGAAAGTCAAAACCTGACTGTCCAGACCCTTTTGGGGACTGTTTAAAGAAGCCCTGAAAAATGAAGCTGGACATGCCCATGCTCTGCTCTGGGAAATAACCATGCGGACGACATTGATGTCGTCACTAAGAACATTCAAACGACAAACCGGGTAGCCCATGGGATGGCCATCGCTGTCTCACCTTACCATCTACAGATGGTTTGAGCCTGATCTCTAGAAATCTGACTGGCTGCCCTGCTAGGCCTCAACAGGGCTTCCGTGGGCCTTTAATGAACAAAAGGTCATTGAATGAGAAATGGATTTACATTGTTTAAGGAAAAGAAGAATGTCTCTTTTTTCCTTGAACAAAAGGAGGGACTAACAAAGACTCTCTCCTTCACCAAATTTCTGCTTTTCTGCTTTTCCACAGGCCTTGTCCTTGGGCCCTGTCTTCTGCCAGCCTAGTCCCGTTGTAGCAAGAACACTGCTAAGTCAGTTGAGGGAAAATGCCCCCACTTTTGATGTCTTATAATTTCCCATCCACCAATCCTCCCTCTTCCACTCTGCTCATTGGTTATAAATTCCCTACTGTCTTTGTTGTATCAGTTGAGCCCAACCAATCTCTCTCTCCTATTGTAATCGTCTTGGCACTTATTGCAATAATCTTGAATAAAGTCTTTCTTACCATTTTACCAAGTATCAGAATAATTTTCTCCTTTTAACACCTTCAACATCTTCCCCCCCAAAAAAGGCAAAATATTTTAAATTACAATTTTTATTGTACTAGACATAAGGCAATGAAGGACAATGATACATGAGGAATGGGAAACAAACAATATGATCCCTACGATGACCCAAGTTTACTACCTGGAGAGAGTTTTGAGGCTATGATATAGGGAGGGACAAGCCAATTGGAGCCTCGAGGTCTTCCCAGTTGAGGAGACAGGGCTGATCGTTGGGAAAACCACGGCAGTGAGAACTCACGACTATAATCTCAGTACGTTGGAAAGCCAAGGCAGGAGGATAGCTTGAAGTCAGGAGTTTCAAACCAGCCTAGGCAACATAGTGAAACTCTGTCTAGACAAAAATAAAATAAAATCAGCCAGGCATGGTGGCATGCATCTGTAGTTCAAGCTACTTGGGATTTAAGGCTGCAGTGAGCTTTGATCATGCCACAGCACTCCAATTTGGGCGACAGAGTGAAATCGACGCCTCTAAAACTTTTTCTTAATGGTAAAAGTCTAAGTTTTTCCTCCTGAGATCCAGAACAAGGCAAAGATGAAGGCTGTCTTTATTTTTTTATTTTTATTTTTATTTATTTATTTATTTATTTTTGAGTTGGAGTCTCACTCGGTCGACCAGACTGGAGTGCAGTGGCCGCTCCCGGCCACCGCAGCCTCGACCTGCTGGGCTCCGGAGAACCTTCTGCCTCAGCCTTCCGAGTAGCTGGGACTACAGGCGTGTGCTACCACATCCGGCCAATTTTGGATTTATTGTAGAGATGAGGTCTGCCTGACCAGGCGGGTCTCGAACCCGTGGGCTCCGGCAATCCACTCACCTCAGCCTCCCAAAGGCGCAGGATTACGGGCTGAGCCATCAAGCCCGGCTGGCTGTCTTTATTTGTAGACAACATGATTGTCTATTTAGACTATCCAGTGGAATTCACACACACAGAAAAACCAGAATAAGTTAATTTAGCAAAGGTGATGTGTACTAAATCAATTGCATTTCTATATACTAGCAATAAGCCATCGAAATCGAAATAGAAGCAATACTTTTTATAATAGGATAAATTATTTTTACAAAACTCTGAAAGACCTGTACACTGAAAACTATAAAACATTGCTGAGAAAAACTAAAGAACTAAACAGAGAAATATACTATGTTCATGAGAGAGGATCCAAATGTCAGTTCTCCCCAAAGTGCTCTACAGATCCAGTGCAATCCTAATTAAACTCTCAACAGACTTTTTTCTTTTTGGTAGAAGTGAATAAGCTGATTCTAAAATTTTTATTGAAATGCAAAGGGTCTAAAATAGCCAAAAGAATGTTCAAAAAGAAGGACGCAGCTGGAGGACTACGATTACATTATTTCAAGACTTATCGTAAAAGTACAGCAACCTCAGTGCTTACCTTGTGTATATACTAACTCCAAATGGATCATATACCTAAATGGAAAGCCAAAACTACTAGGCCAAAACCTTTGTGACCTTGGGTTAGATCTCTTAAATATAATATCAAAAGCATGATTCATTAAAAGCATAAATTGATAAACTTGACCATCAAAATTTACAACATTTGCTCTTCAAAAGACACAGTTAAGAAAGGAAAGTCATAGGCTGGGCATGGTGACTCACGCCTGTAACCCCAACACTTTGGAGGTGGAAGTAAAAGGATTGCCAGAGTGCAGGGGTTCAAGACCAGCCTGGGCAATTTGGTGAGACTTTGTCTCTATGACAAATTTAAAAATTAGCCAGACATGGTGGCATGTACTTGTGGTTTCAGCTACTTGTTGGGCTGAGGCAGAAAGATTGCCCGAGCCTGGCAGGTCAAGGCTGTGGTAGCCATGAGCATGCTACTGCACTTTAACCTGAGCGACAGTGAGACTCTGACTCAAAAAAAAAAAAGGCACAGGCTAGGAGAAAATACTTGCGAATTGCATCCCTGATGAAGAGCTGTATCCAGAACACATGAAGAACTCTCAAAATTCAAAAATAAGAAAACAAACCCAATATTTAAATAGGCAAAATATTCTAAAAGACACCATGAAAGAAGGTATGCAAATTTCAGGCAATTGCACGAAAATATGCTCAACAGTAACTGTCATTATGGTAATATAAACTGAAATCACAACGGGTTACCATTACACCTTTTCAGAACGGGCAAAACTAAAAAAGACTGAATGCACCAAGTTTTGGTGAGAATGTGAAAGAAGCAGAACCCTCATATATGGCTGGTGAGAACGTAGAATGGTGCAACCATTTTATAAAACAGTCTGGCATTTCTCAAAAATTTAGTATGCGCTGATTTTATGATCCCAGATCCCTACCTAAAAGAAATGGAAGCATATATCCATACAAAGATTTGTATATAAATGCTTATGGAAGCCTTATTTGTAACATCCCCAAACAAGAAACAATCCAAACGCCCTTCAACAGGCGAATGGATAAGCAAACAGGTATAAACATACCGTGGAATACTACTTGGCAATACAATGTAATAATAAGCTATTGTCAGCCAGGACAAAATCGGTGACTCTTGAAATAATTATGAAAGCTACATAAAGGAAGCTAGAGGAAAAGAGTTCTTAATGTGTTTTTTCACTTATGTAGAGTCTTAGGAAATGCAAACTGATCAATAGAGGCAGAAATCAGATCAGGGCTGCCTGGAGAGATAAGAGATGTGGGGAAGAGAGGGAGAGGAATTACGAGAGGCAGTGTTTGGGGATGACCATTATCTTAACTGTGGTCATGGTTCCAGTAGGTGGATATATATGACCAAACTTAGCAGATTATACACTTGAAATATGTGCTTATTATTGTATGCCAAGTATACTTCAATAAACCCGAAAAAATTCACCATTTCATGCTCAACAATCTATTCCTCCAGTGTGACCAGAAGTCCTTTCTGTGTTTTAGCCCTTGCAAGGGAAGTAACCTGATATTAGCCAGCCTGCATCTTGTACTATGCTGTTTCCTTGTTCCTGTTTGAACTACCCCTAGAGGCCAAGGAAACTCCATCTTGGATGCTAGTCCACCATGTTGGCTTCTAATTAACCCCAGTTCCAAGAAGGCCTCAAAGATTTCCAGTTTATCTTTTGTTCTTTCTGGAAGAGCACGTAGTTACCATAAATCCTGCCATGAGGTCAAGCAACCTTGATGTTATCGTACTTCAATTGTCCTACATATCTCTTCTGAATCACCCTTTTCTTATGGTATATAAGCCCTGGATCTGGGTGGTAATGGTATGAGAATCTATTATCTTGTTTCACTGCAGCTGGAGACACAGACATGGCTACTGTTTGTAAGTCCCTATTAAACATTTCTTTCTAAGAAATTGGATATGTCAGCCTCTTTCTTCAGCCTCTACGCTTCCTCAGACTTTTGGGGGTAGGTTTGCATAGACATTATGTTACAAAATCCCACCATTCTGCTACCCCCAAGGGCGCTCTAGTTTATTTTGTAGACTGGATGCTGCCTGGTTATGAATTGGCAATAAAAACCATTGGATTTTTAAAGCTCAGTTGGTTGAAAGTTTGTTCTTTGACACCGCTAACAATGTACCAGTACCATTAAAAATATAGTCATGTGCTGTATAAGGACATTTCAGTCAGTGATAGACTGCATATCCAACAGTGGTCCCATGAGATTATAATGGAACTACCTTATACAAGTGTGTCATTTTAAATTTTTGATACTCTTTAGATATACAAATGCTTACACTGTGTTCCGATTACCAACAGTATTCAGTATAGTCAAAAGTTGTACAGGTGTGTAGCCTAGGAGCAGTAGTGTCTACTATATAGCCTAGGTGTGCAGGAGGCTGTCATCTGGGTTTGTGTAAGAACACTCTATCATGTTCACACAGTGACAAAATTGCCTAACAATGCATTTCTCAGTCCATATCCCTATCATTAAATGACACATGACTGTAACTTATGTTCCTCATATATGAAACAAGAATAATACTCAACATGTAGGGTTCTTATGATAATTAAACAAAATAATATATTGATTGAAATGTCTATCACATAAAAAACACTTGGTGAGAGGTTACCTGTTATTAATGTCATTATGGACTAAGGTTATGGACAGGAATCTCTCAAAAGAAAGTCTCCCATTCTAGAATACTTGTGTTAACCTCTGCTCCTTGGTGGAGGCTACATGGTATATGACAAGAAACTGAGTTTTGATGTCAAATTTTGGGGTAAAGTCTTGCTTATTCCTTCCTTTCTTTAAGTCCCCAAATGCGAAGAGGGTCAGAGTTTAAACAAGATGAAATTTTAATTTGAGTTGCTTATATTTTTGTATGTAGTTTATATGTGTGTGTGCCAGTCAGTGTCAAGTCAACAAGACAGAAACTACCCTAAGAATTTCAAGCGCAGGAAGTGAACATAGGAAATTGGCTACAAATGCATTGGAGGGCTGGAAGAGAAAAAGGGTGGCAGCTGAGATCACTGAGAGACGAGTAACTGCTGGAAACCACTGCGATCTGAAGGCTGACTGAGCCAAAGAAAAAATGATCTTAGCCACAATCCATGATTGCTCTGTTGCTGAGGCTGCTACAATATTCACTGCTCGCTGGCCGTTGCTGGGAATCTTCCTGGAAGCCGGGAAGCGAGTTGCTGTCACCGACGGGGATGGGGATGCCATCAGATCCACAGCCCAGGATGCTGAGCTCAAGAGGCGATAGGAGCAGCCTCTGTCTCCGCTGCGACTGAAATTCTATTTCCTAAGCAGAAACTCACAGTCACCCACGGCCCCTGCCACTGCTATTGCTGTTAACGCTGCCACTGCCAGCGACTTCAACAGAAGTAGAAATAAAAGCTTCTTTCTCTCTTCCACCTTCCTTCCAGACTCCCGCCTGTGTCTCTCGTTGGTGGAGCCTCACTGGAAGCCAGCTGGCTGGGGAGTCTGGGAAACGTAGTTAGCAGGCTTCCAGCCCCCTGTAGAGAAGGGCGGGAGAGAGGGATGAAGTCAAGAGCCAACAAATAGCCAGCACCGTGCGTGACTTACACACAGATGTTTCACACAGTCCTGCTGTGTGCATGGACTCCAGATGTTTTCCGTTCGGGTCTCTTTGAAGCAAAGTGAACATATGTTGGATGTTTCAAAGCTTCTAGTAGAATACTATCACACTCTATCTAACTATCCGGCAAGCAAACCCTTCTTCCTTCTGGCCATCGACTCCTTTTCTCCTTGGGTTTGGCACGGGATGTGCAAATTCTGGCAAAAACTTGCATTTCACACTTCACTTTGCAAAATACCAGTGGAATCTTTCGAGAGTTCTGCCTCTTTATCCATTTGAAAATGCTTAGTTAAACACCTGATGCACTATATATATATATTGTGGGCTCTGTAAAGGGTTACAGAGATTCTCTGTTTTCCTTTCAACGGTCCTAAAAGACGCTCCTGATTTTTTCTTCAAAATTGTTCATAATTCTTTATTAATGATTACACATGTAGTCTGCTAGACCCGTGATAATGCAACAGGTTATGATGACTGTCGTTTATGAAATCAGGTCACTTCTTTTTAAGACCTGAGCACTGAGATCATTAGATTATTCTTAGATTTTTCTCTTAGGTATACTGAACCTGATTTTTCCTTCATGGACGCAAATCACGCTGCCATCTGCAAGGCCAGCCCTGGGGAGGGGGACATCGGAGGATGTGATAGTTCAGAGTCTCTTTGACAGATGAGGCTTGGTCAGAGCTCAGGAGGAGACCTTCTCTCCACCCCAGGATAGGTTTTTCTCAGGTGAAATCAGGTTAGACTAAACAGCAAGGGTAGTCAGAAAGATGGGGAGTGAAGGGAGGCTTGTTCTGGAAGTGACAGTCCCACAGCCTTGCCATGAAGCCTCTTGTCTACCTCCACGTGTGGCCAAGTCATCTAATGGACCCCTCCTATGGAAAGAACAGAATGCATGAAGAGAGGCAGGGGTGGCAGCTGGTCCAGGGGAGAGTTCAAGGGATGCAGTTGTATGTGGGAGCATCACAGGGGATGGGGGTGGCATGTTTTAAAAAAGTTTAAAGATGGAAACCAACATGATTGTGTTCCCACTATGGGACAGATATGTTCTGCCACTTTCTCATTTTAATCCTGACAGCAGCATTATGGCATTATCTCCCTTTTTTTTGATTCAAGGGGTCTCACTCTGTTGCCCAAGTCGGAATGCAAGGATCACAGCCTTCCATCTCAACCTCCCAAGTAGCTGAGACTAGAGGCATGCACGCCACACCCAGCTAATCTTTTTATTTTTCTGTAGAGATGAAGTCTTGCTATGTTGCCCCGGCTGGTTTCCAAGTCCTGGGTTCAAGCAGTCTTCCCACCTTGGCCTCCCAAAATGCTGGGATTATAGGCGTGAGCCACCGTGCCCAGCCACCATCTCTGTTTTAGAAAAAGGGAAACATCTCGCATCTGGTAAGCGATATAGCCAGTATTCGATGCCTCGTCTACTACACCCATGTGCAAGCACAGCCAATTTCTGGGACTAGCACTTACTGGGGCAAGCAGCGGAGACAAGTAGTCTTCACTGATCGCCTGCTGTGTGCCAGGCATTGTGCTGTAGTTGGACACACACTATCTACTTTAGTCTTCCTAAGCACCCTGAATCATAGCTGCTGTCCTTCCCATTCACAGGGTAGGAACACAAAGTCTAATATTATAAACACGTGTGGACAGAGGATTTGAACCCGGGTCTCACTTACTCCAAAGCCCAATTTTCCCCTGGCAGCAACAGCCCTCTGGGTCTATGTTGGGAGTTGGGATGTAAGCATCTACAATAAGGGAGAGTGCGGGGCAGAACAGAGTAAGAGCGGAACAGTTGGTTTGGACGCCGTGTGTGGGAACCAAGGAGCGCCCTGGGAGAGGATGACTGTGCATTTGTCACAGTTGTCCCACTCTTTGTGGCCTCGTTCCTGCCAGTGTCTCTCAAGAGTCGAGAGAGGCCTGAGCCACATCCGTTTTTTTTTCCAGAACCCACTATACGCGTGAATTTGGGGTCCCAGTCAAACGTTTCTGGGCTCCGAGTGGGCTGTCTTGTGGCCGGACTCCACAGAGCAAGTTCTTTCCAGCACACACCAAAACTCCCTTGCCAAGAGGTGGCAAAGACCACAGGGCAGGGCCGAGCCTGCTCTTTAGCTGACGTCCCTGAAGACCCATTGCGTCACTGTGCACCCAGGAGAACCTCTATAAATATCTTCTGGCCAACTGGAAAAACACATGAACTTTTTAGAAACGAAATCCCCAGCGTTTTGGGAAACGTGCGGGCCGCTGAAGTCAATCTCATGGGCTCGCTTTGGGATTTGTGAGCAACCGCAAGGCATGAAGAAGTCAGCAGCATCAAACAAAACAAAAGAAGTCGTCCATGCACATAGTACCCATTTCTAAAAAGTCTTTCTTTTAAAATTTGGTGTCATGAGACAGCACTTCCTGCCCACAGCTTATAGTCATGTCCTCACCCCCAATGCACCCTGCTCTCCTCTGAAGAAGAAGAAGAAAAAGAAGACAAAGAAGGAAATTGTGTACTATTGGGAAATTGCTGGCTAAAAATTCCTTCTATCTCAACACTTTGTCCTCCTAACCTAGTTCTGTGAAAGAACTCATTGGTCGGGGCATCACACACTTAAGCCAAAGAGAACTCGGAAACGGGGGGAAAGACACACACACACACACACACACACACACACACACACACACACACAGAGAGAGAGAGAGAGAGAGAGAATGAATGAATGAGGAAGGGAGAGAGGAAAGGAGAATCTAAGGTTACAAAATCAATTATCTAGTCAAGTTTTCTATTCCAGGTGAATACTGTCTATTTTAGGTTGGGCACAGTGGCTCACGCCTGTAATCCCAGCACTTTGGGAGGCCAAGGCAGGAAGATCACTTGAGGCCAAGAGTTTGAGACCAGCATGGGCAACATAGTGAGACTTCGTCTCCACACACACACACACACACACACAAATTAGCCACATGTGCTGATGCCTGCCTGTAGTCTCAGCCACTCAGGAGCTTGAGGTGGAAGGATCACCTGAGCCCAGGAGGCTGCCGTGATCTTGCGACAGCACTTTAGCCTGGGCGACAGAATGAGACTCTGACACTGACACACACACACACACACACACACACACACACACACACACACACACAATGTTTTTAAACATCAGTTTTTAAAAAGCCGTTACTGGAAACCAGCGTACACCAAGGGATTTCCTCTTGGTGAGGAGTTTGGTGCTGTTTTTGGTATTTCACACCCACTGCACTTTCCATGAGTGGTCAGAAAAGCAATAATGGCACTGGTGCAGTTTCACCATTTCCAGCGGGGACATACAGCCATCCAACAAGAGTTTGGAAACGTGTATCTCCAGTGATGCTTTCTTAGGAGATTTTTTTTTTTTTTTTGAGTTGGAGTCTCATTCTGTCGCCCAGACTGGAGGGCAGTGGCCGCTCCTGGCCACCGCAGCCTCGACCTGCTGGGCTCCAGCGATCCTTCCGCCTCAGCCTTACAAGGAGCCGGAATTACAGGCATGCGCTACCATGCCTGGCTGATTTTTTGATTTATTATAGAGACAAGGTCTCGCCTGCCCGGGCGGGTCTCGAACCCGCGGACTCAGGCAATCCACTCACCTCAGCCTCCCAAAGGTGCGGGATGACAGGCTGAGCCACTGAGCCCGGCTTCTTAGGAGATTTTAAAGACAGATTGCTATGTCACTCTGTGAACTCCACAGGCATTTTCAAAATGTTGCTTTCCTGTCTTCAATTTTAGTTCCTCTTTTGGCTGTGGAATAGCAACTTCTGCTGCAGAAATGATCTCCTGTGTTCTGGAGTCTCTGGCTCCAAACAGGAGTGGATGGGTGGCTGGTGCATGAGACGTCTCTGGACTCAAGAGTCTGTGTTAGTTCTCAGTGGTGTCAGATTTCTACTGACTCAAGAACACACCCAGAAACCTGGGGAAGCATCTCTTACAGACTGACACTAACTTTCCTTCCTTCAGCACATGCATTGGCTACAATACAAGGGGGACAAAAAAAAACAACCCTGGAATTATCTTTTTGGAGGGTGGGCCCCTTGTAGTGCAGGGTTCCTTGCTAGGTAAGTGAACCCGTCAGCCTCAGGGCACCAGCTGGCATTGTTGTGAGAGGCTGTGTTCGGCTTCGGTAAATTTTTTTTGGAGATTCTTTCAACACGTTTGCCCATTTCATGATAGGTGATTTACGAGTGCGCTTGCTCACACCACACTGAATATTGAGCAGTTTTTGACCCAAAATGGCCTGACCCTCACGCCTCACCCTCCATGATCACCCAATCTCACCCCGAGCAACTTTTTTTGTTTCCCCAATAAAAAAAAAAAAAAGTCCTCAAAGGGAAACATCTTGCCCACGGAGAAGAGGTGAAACAGAAAGGCACAAAAATTGATGAGTTCAAAAACTGTTTTGAACAGTGGAAAAAGCACCTTGATGGGTGGATGGCATCACATTGAGAGTACTTTGAAGGTAACTGAATTTTAAACATGGAAGAATAAATACACAAGTTTTTGTAAATAAATTTCAGTGTTTTTTTTTTTTTTTTTTTTTTTGGTCCCTCCTCATATTCAGGAAGGAAGTCACAATTTCAAAACAAAATTCACCCATAAACTTTGACCAACATGTAAACCTTAATAACCTGAAGGCCCCACCGCATCTCACACTGAGTTTTGACCAGTGTATGAAGAGTCACATGGGTGATCTGTCACCTCAGGCCATCTCCTCTGAGCTTGGATCTCTCTGGGAAGGCTGCCCCAGCAAAGCCAGCAGAGCTGCCCTCTGCCCAGGAAAGCCTGCCATGGCTGGGCTGGGGTCCCAGACACACACTGCTGTGAGTTGCCATGTCCATCTGCTTCAGTCCTCAGGCTTCCCGACAGTGTTCTGGGTTTCGGAACTTGCCCTCCTGGACATTAATAGTAGATGAAAGAGCTTGTTTCATCAAAGAAACTTGCATCAAGTCTCTAATATTCTGCAAAATTAACAAAGCAAAGGCTTCCTCCTCTGGAGCCTGTCCCGCCTGACAAGGTGCCGGGGCCTAGTCTGGCTCCACGCGGAGTCTGGGGGGCTGGGAAGAGGCTTTGGTGTCCCTCCACAGAGAGGAAGTGCATTTCAACACCTGGAAAAGGATAAATGTCGCCAGACACTTCAGTATAAAAAAAAAATCTGTTCCAACTTCCGAGATGCATTTTTATTTTCATTTTCTAGGTCATTTCCTGGGAATACCCAGGACTCGTACTATTGAGGGACTCCATTTCTAATTCTCCAACTGGCCCCGGTGTCTCCCAAAGCCTGTTCCCTGATGACAGGGCTCTGTGACCAGCCGATGAGGGTCAGGCCCACGGCGGGTTCACCCAGTAGCCAGGAAGAAGCACGGTGGACCTTGACCTTCAACGAACACCACAACTGACCCCCCAGGATGGGGGACGTCTCCGTTTCAATCCCTGGTCCCCGGGGCTCCTGAGACCTCTGTTTGTGGTCCTGGACCTCGTTAGGTAAATATTTTTCGGAATGTAGACTGCCAGTAATCACTGCCTACAAACCAAGTGAAATCAGACGCCTGACCCCAGATAAGCAACGCTTCAGAAACTCTCTCTGTGCTTGTTTGTAGACTCAGTCCCTTCCCAGCCCTCTCCCTACCCTTCCTCCTCCTCCTGTGAGTGTGTGTTTATTTGCTGACTGAGATTCTTTCTCTCCTGGTTTCACTGAGTCCTCCCTCCCTCATGCTAGAAGCTGCATAGTTGCATAGACCTTATCTGGTGGCAGCAGTTTCTAAAAAAACACGCCAGTCCTTTTCTTTTCTCTCGACTACCCACTCTCCCCCACCCCCCTCCGCCACCGTCCTGTGTCCATCTCCATGCCTGTGTCTGGAGCATTGTCCTTGAACACACGGTGCATGGAAAAATACCACCTGAAAGCGTTGCTCAACTACTCGGATGATTGGAGTTCAGTGGATTAGGGAGATGGTGGTGCCAATGGAAGGTCAAGGTCCACCGTGCTTCGTGCCACTCCTTTAGAACACAAAGGCCAGCATCATTCTCGCCACACCAGCTTCAAATCTGATACCTTGGAAGTGGGTTGGGTGTGGCGGCATAAGGACTTGCCAGCCAAGAGCAAGCCAATCTTCACACCTGCAAGGCTGCTGAGAAGGCAGGGCTGGCAACCGCACACAGAGAAGCCACCTGGAGCATCTGTGTTCCTCTCACCTTTCACACTCCCTCATCTAAACTAGGATTAATGGCTCCTCTTTTTAAAGCCTCCCAGAGAGCTCACAATTGCCCCTGATAGAGCTCCTTCATGTGTAATTTACACCCAACTCGCTTGCATAGCCTGCCTGATCCGCACTCACTAATCCATCGCTTAGAACTCATTGTTCATGATTTTTTGCATGAGTGAGTGAAGAAATTGCATATGCGTATCCTGTCTCCACATTTCCCCGAGACTTTCTGTGGTGGCAATAGGTAAGCACCAGCTTGCTTCCTCCAGAATCCCTCTTCCTGGGCTCTTCCCTGCGGGTAGGGTTCAGGGAATGCTGACAATATCTTGCCTGATGTGCAGAAACAAGAGAACTCCTGACCTCGGTAGAAGAAACATATGAAGTCCCCCAGCATGCCACCTTCTCAATCTGGGTTGTGCAGCCTCAGTTTCCCTGATCGTCCGTCTGGCTCTTGAGAACTTCTTCTCCACCGACACCCTATCGGGTGTGGTCAGGGCCTGGACATCAGCGATCACTGGGCTTATTCCCCAGGGAGCAGCGCAGCTGAAGAAAGCCTGTGCGTGCCGTGACGACCGTGTGGCCCTTCTGGAGCGGGCCCGTGGCCAACCTGAGTCCCGGAGGAAGAGTGGAAACAGGACAGGGGCCAGAAGGGCAAGGACAGAAACACCCAGGAAGAACCTCCCTCTGGGTGTGCAGTGGCAAGGGGTCGTGGGGGCCACGCTCAGGGCTTCACAGATGTCGTAGGAGCAAGAGGGCCATCTTCCAGCGTGGAAGGTGAATTGGAAGGGAGAAGGGAGGAAGAGGCTTGGGAGAAAAGAAGGAGTAGGGTGAGGGGAAGGGGGTAGGGGCAAGGAGGGAGGGAGAGGACTGGAAGAGAAAAAATCAACTGCACAGGACAACCACATGGATGGAGACCAGGAAAAGAGCTGGCTTGGGAGGGGCTCTGAGGTCGTGACATGGGGATGAAATCATTGCACACGTTCCTCTCCAAGGCCCCAGTCCACCCGGGTATGCACGGAAGTCCCACCTATCCAATCGCTGCCACGTGGATGAGGCCTCTTCTCTTTCAAAGTCCTACCCTAGGCAGAGGCGTTCACGTCAAGCGGAGGATGCTGGCTAGAAAAGCGGAGAAAGCACACGTTCTTGAGAACCGATGTTTTCATTTCGCCCCGGGGTGCCCACCCCGCCAAAGCACAGGGGGCTGGCCGCCTGCAGGGGAAATTGCCGGGCCGAGGCGGGTTGAGGGCGCAGCGTGCCAGGGCTGCGGTGTCTCCACACTCGAGCCCAGCCTCCCCGAGAGGAGCGTCTCAGCCCCACGGGGCAGCGGCTCGAGGAGGCGGCCGCAGTGCGGAGGGCCCGCTGCTGCCGCCATCCCAGCCACCCTGGAGAGCTGCCTGAGCCGAACATCCTGCCGGGAGCACCGGGCTCACGTGGGGCTGCAGTCTCGTCTTGCCTCCCCCCGGAAGGCAGCTCCGGCCTGACTGTCCCCTGGGCTCCACCCAAGCCCACCTCCGGCAGGAAGGCTCCGCCCCGCTCCCAGCCGCCTCGGCTCACCGCTCTCCTGGCGTCCCTCGGAGTCAGCTCTCCGTCCATTTTTCCGAGCAGATGAATGTTTTGAAGCCAGGAGCGGCAGGGCTTCAGAACTAAAGAGAAAGCTTTAGGGCTGCCTGAAAACCTCAAGAAAAAAGTCTGACGGTCTTGCGGAAGCGACTTCCCCGAGTCCAAGCGGGGGCTGGTTTTGCAACTTCAAGAAGGTGGACTTTCTGCTATGTATGGGAAAGTTGTCAGTGAAGATGAAGAATTTGCCAAGACATTCCCCCCGTGTTTAAAAAGAAATGGCTGCCCAAACAGGCTACCTTAGGATTGCAGTTTTAATTGTAATGAAGTAGCTGGCTCTCAGAAATAAACGCCCTTAAGAACATGTCGTTCCAGCCGGGCTCGGTGGCTCAGCCCGTAATCCCGCGCTTGGGGAGGCTGAGGTGAGCGGATTGCCTGAGCCCGCGGGTTCGAGACCCTCCTGGGCAACTTGGCAAGACCTCATCTCTACGATACATCAAAAAATTAGCCGGGCATGGGAGCGTGCACCTGTAGTTCCAGTTACTTGGAAGACTGAGGTGGAATGATCGCCGGAGCCCAGTGGGTGGACGCTGAGTGGCCGTGAGCCGGCCACTGCACTTCAGCCTGGGTGACAGAGTGAGACTCCAACTCAAACAAACAAACAAAAAAGATATAATAGTATAATAATGAGAACCCCAAAGATAGCAAAGTACGTTTATAACTAAATGTTCCAGAAGAGCAAAGGAGCACTTACCTTATTTAAAGACACAAATAAAATCAAAACATGTAAGGATGCTACTGGAGGCTGGGGACGGGAGAGGACATTAATGTGAGCACTCTTCCCGGTCTTTTGCTCTGTCAATCAAATGCTCAAACAAACTCTGGCTCAGTCTACATTTCAAGCTTATCCCCGTCTCCTCCCAACCCCTCTCCCAACACCATGGGAGCAATGATGTGGCCCCATTTCTACACACTCTCCTGCCTCCTTGTGTCTAAATGTGCAGTCTCCTCTGCTCAATATTCCCTCTGTCTCATCTTTCCAGCCTAAAATGAAACCAGATTGATCCCAACGAGAAAGTATCTTCTCCTTCTGTGAACCCCAGAACACCTTGTTTACAAAGTGCAGTGCACTAGCTGGGCTCGGTGGCTCAGCCTGTAATCCCGCGCTTGGGGAGGCTGAGGTGAGTAGATTGCCTGAGCCCGCGGGTTCGAGACCTGCCTGGGCAACTTGGCGAGACCTCATCTCTACAATAAATCAAAACTCAACCGGGTGTGGTAGCACGCGCCTGTAGTTCCAGCTACTTGGAAGGCGGAGGCGGAAGGATGGCCAGAGCCCAGCAGGTCGAGGCTGCGGTGGCCAGGAGCGGCCACTGCACTCCAGTCTGGGTGACAGAGTGAGACTCCAATTAAAAAAAAAAAAAAAGTACAGTGCACCAAACCACGTGTGCTTTCAAATTTTCCAAAAAGAAATCACCTTTAACCCCTGTAAACAGATTCAGGTGTGGTAGACGATATTTTCCCAAAGTGAAAAGACCACAGCAATATTTTCTACCCGTGCTCTTCTAGAACTATGCAGTCAAGATACAAACTCTAATTTCTATTCCTCGAGCCAGAAGGTTTGGGGCTTACTCACAACCGATAGGATGCAGTAGAAATGATGCTGCGTAACCTCTAGGTCATAAAAGGCGACTGAGCTCGTCTTGCTTGCTGGAGTCCTTGCTCTCGGAGCCCTGAGCTTCCATGTTCGAAGCTCATGTAGTGAAGCCACAGCACCTGAGGAAGACCTGGACAGGTGCTCCGACCAGTAGACCTCATCATCCAACACTCCAGACTGGGCACCAGACATGTGAATGAAGGAGTCTAGACAACAACACGCCCTAATTTCTGCATCATCCCCAATCGTCATAGAGCAGAGACAAGTCACTCCTACTGTTCAAATCCCAAATCCACACACTCAGCATAAATAAGACAATCATTTTAAGTCATTAAATTTGGGGGGTGATTTCTTCTGCAGTAATAGGAACTGGGGCACCAAGTACAAGTAGGACACCTCTTCTCACTGAATATATTGTTTGGGAAGGTTTCCTGATTCAGGGCTCTGATGACAGCCATTATATTAACAGAGAAACTAGCACCTAGGACAATTAGAGGACAATTAGCGGCTTTTCCATAGTCTCAGATATCGTGATAGATGAGAGGAAACATCACAAAGATCCATTTTAAGAGCATTGTTTTATTTAAAGCCAGAAAAAAAAAAAATTCTGGGAGTAAGTCACTTTTCTAGAAGAGAAAGGTGAACAGAATTTGGGTGCCTAGAGACACTGAGAATAAGTAATTCCCCTTCCCCAAGCCGATTTCCCCAGGGTGAGCTGATCCCATCTTAGGCAGGAGTGCCTTCTGCAGGAGGGAAGCAGCAAAGGAGGCTTATCAGGCAGGATAGGGGTTTCCAGGCAGCCTTGGTCTTTTTAAAGCAGCATTGTAGATAACACACACACACACACACACACACACACACACACACCCTGCACAGCTGACAGTGACCAGGACTTCCTGGTGACTGGGCAAAGTCATTGTTGCTGGGAAGGGAAGGGAAGTGCATGCTTCCGGTGAGTTTTGCCTTATGTGGCTAAAATGTGAGGAACTTGGCAAACTTCCCAGTCCAAGAATAACCTCCACCAAAGTTACTGAAATGAAAGTGAGGAGGGGATGAAACGAAAAACAAAACACAGTCGATTTTGCAATACTTTCTGGCCAGTGAAGTCGTCTGTAGATATTGTTTAAGACATTTAGGAATCCAAGGGATTATTATAAGCACTACCTTTTTCTTTGCTCAAGACATGTAAGCGATTTTGTGCAAACCAGGATGGAAATATAAAGTCATTATCAATTTCTTTCCCAATTAAATACATTCATCAATAAATAATTACTGAGCAGGTAACTCTGAACATGTTTAGTTTTATATGGAAATTCCAAGAAAGAATGTCTAAAAATTCACAGTGAATGAATGAAGTGTCTTTCTATATCTGCTGGGGCTCATTCGCCTTATAAATCTATTCAGCATTTAAGACTTACATTTTAAATACCAGACTTCCTTCTTCTTGTACTGAACTATGTAACCATGTCCTGAACATTGGCATAAGGCACCTTGGCTTTCCTTAATGTAATCCCCTGCCACGTGCCCTCAATTATCCGGCCACTGCATAGCCAAATCTCCAGCATGCCTGGGCTGACATTAAGAGAAGAGTCAACCACAAATCATCTTGTATTATGGTAGCGTGGCTTCTATCACAGGTGAACCCTCAAACTTCAATGGTTAAACACTCCTGACATTCATCTCCTGCTCCTGCAGTGCCCAGTTGGCACAAGGCAGGGAAGAGGGAAGTACCACATGATCCTGTGGAGTCCTGGTGGAGAGAGGCCATGCCATCCTACGGGGGCATCTCCTGGAGCTGCCCAGGGCATTGACGTCAGCCAAGAGACAAGAGGGTGAGAGGGAAGGACCCAAACTGGATGTCAGTGTTTCTAGAAAGTGTCATCCTGGTTGAGCAGCCACTTTCCAGCAACATAGAAGGGGAATAGTTATTTGTGAACAACCAACCCTTTGGCTACACATGCCATTCCCAGTAGGCATTCCCCTGAGCCTGTGAGATGGTGCCACAAATCAAGCCCAGTCCTAGCAGATCCACAAGACCAAGCATTGCTGTCTTGGTCTAAATTGAGTTTATCTGGAGCTGCACTTTGGAACTGGGGGATGGTCCTTCCCGTGGGGATATGGCAAAGCTGGATGAGACTAGGCTGGCCTGGCTCACACTCGTAGCACAGTCGTATCGTGTCCCTTCCTGTTTCCAGTGCTCATTCACCCAAAGAGGTCGACCCAGTGGGAAGGACCTTACAAAAGAGAAGCATGTTCCTCCTGTCCTCAATGATAGGCGGACACATTAGTGCGTGCTGTGCTCCCCAGACAACTTTGGGAAGCCAGTGCCAGGTTTCAAGATTTTCTAGGGCACAGACCCAGACCAGGATTTCCTTTCCCTTCTGTGAGTAGCTACCGATGATATAAGAGCTGGATTCAGTGTTGATGGTAAGCAGACCTGTTCAGAGATCTGTTCATTTATATAACGGGTTGGCCTGCTCTGTAGTCCCATCGCCCTCTTTCTATGGAAATCCAAATTGTTTTTTAAGTAATGATAACATAAACCACAATACATTGTTATCTCATGATGCTAAGCACTGTGTAAAGTACAATTTTTTTTAACTTATAATAGTAACAACGGCTCTGCAAAGGTAGACATTATTGATTTCATTTTAAAATGAGACAACCCAGCATGGTGTAGTAGCTTGTTCGAGGTAAATGATGAGTGGCTGAGCTGAGACTCAAGTCCAGGTCAATGCGGGTCTAGAATATGTTCTTCTTCCTCCGTGCCATATGATGAGTACCACCAACTCCCCACCGCCACACCTTGGGGTTCATACCCCCTGCTTCCTAGAGTAAATACTTAGCACACACAAGGCACACACCAAGCCACTCATTCTTCCCTGGTAAGACTCACCTATGGGAGACTTCTCAGAATTCTCAGGACCAGCATGGTACATTCACCTTGACAGGGTAATCCCCAGGTACAAGAAGTTTGAAAAAACCAAATTAATTAAACAGCAACTATCATTATACAGGACTGTGCATATCAGCAACATATAATCTTTGACCACATCCATTCCTTTTCAGTCATGCCGAGGGTAAGCTACAGAGGCACACGGGTGTTTTAGATTCTTGTAAGTGTTCGTGTCATCATCAGCACAAGATCCACTTTCCTTCACCTTACATATCTGCTTCTTCACAGTCAACAAACAATGAAGAGTCCCTCCTCTCTTTCTAGAGATATTATGAAGGCAACATGGATTCAGAAAATAGCCAACTGGTCACTAAGACAGCCTTTGTGCCAAGCCACAGAAGATTTTAAAAGATAGTTACGACCACCAAGTATCCATATAATTTCTCCAGAGAAGCCTTCCTACATGTGTCATTAAAGTCTTTAAGCAGAGGCAGAGCATTTATTGTTGGAGGTCACAACAAAGAAGAGCACACTGTACACTCCTGTACTGCCATTATTGAAATAACAACTTCATTTTTTGGAGCACTTAATATTGCCAGGCATTATGCTGTATCCTAAAAAATATTTATTTTATTTTATTTTATGTTGGAGTCTTACTCTGTTGCTTAGACTGGAGTTCAGTGGCATGCTCACGGCCACTGCAGTCTTGACCTGCTGGGCCTAGGCCATCCTTCTGCCTCAGCCTTCCAAGTAGCTGGAATTACAGGCGTGCACCACTATGCCCAGCTAGTTTTTTTTTTTAATTTATTGTAGAGACAAGGTCTTGTCAAGTTGCCCAAGCTGGTCTGGAACCCCTGGTTTAGGCAATCTTCTCGCCTCTGTCGTCCAAAGGGCTGGGATTACAGGCATGAGCCACCGCGCCAGGCCATGGCATGCTGGATCCTTTATAAACATTGTTTTATTCGATTCTCACAATAAGATGGGTGTGGTGGCTCATGTCTGTAATCCCTTGGCCACTTGGGAGGCCGAGGCAGGCAGACTGCTTGAGCTTAGGAGTTCAAGACCAGCCTGGGCAACATAGCAAAATATCCTTGCTACAAAAAATTTTAAAAAAAATTTAGCAAGGTGTGATGACACATGCATGTAGTTTCAGCTACTTGGGATGCTGAGATGGAAGGATCATCGGAGCCTGGGAGGTTGAGGCTGCCATGGGCCATGACCATTGTGATTATGTCACTTCACTTTACCCTGGACGACAGAGTGAAACACCAACTCAATTTTAAAACATCCTGACAAAGAACTGAGTGCCATATGTTCTTACTCACAAGTAGACCCTGAACATTTATCATAATACTATAAGGAAGGGATCGGCAGTAGCTGGAAACTGCCGGGGGTGGGGATCACATAACATTAATAAGAGTTTCTCATCTCAAACTGGGCAAAGTGGGGACCAAAGGTAGGCCCAAGCTTACCTGTAAGATGACCACTTGTATACCTAATCCTGAATTGTATCCCACGTCTTTAAAATAAAATAAATTAAAATATATAATATAATTATATATATGTATATATAAAGACAGGTTTCCAGTCAGATGTGGTGGCTGAAGTCTGTAATCCCAGCACTTTGGAGGCTGAGGCGAGAGGATTGCCTGAGCCTACAGGTTTGAGACCAGCCTGGGCAACATGGTGAGACCTGGTCTCTACAATAAATCAAAAAATTAGCTGGACGTGGTAGCATGTGCCTATAGTCCGTCTACCAAGGCTGAGGCGGAAGGGTCACCTGAGCCCAGCAGGGTGACGCTGGGGTGGCCATGAACGTGCTACTGCACTCCAGCCTGGGTGATGGAGTGAGATTCCAACTCAAAAAAAAAAAAAAGCACAGGTTTCCAATTCAAAATGACATATTCTATTTGAATAAATTATAAACACATACATCAATATGGATGATGGGGGAAAAACAAAAGGCAACAGTCTAAAAAAAATCCATGAAAAAATATCCTCACAATGATCGACTACAAAGACGAATATTGTTATTTTCATTTTATAGAAGAAAACCAAAACTAAGAGTCAGATTAAGTCAGCACATAGCAAATGACAGCAGAAGAACTTGAGCCCAGGTTTGCCTGAATGCCTCTAAAGCACATGCTCTTTCCTCCGCACCAGATACCTAGAGGGCCCAGAGATATTTGCAAAGAATACCAGCCAGAAGGAAGCCCGGTACAGGCTGGGAAGCTTGTTTGGCACCACGTGGCAGTGCTGCCCTTGTGCCGTTACCAGAAAGGGAACACAGTGTTCTGAAACCGCACAAAGACTGTAAACAAGACAAATGGAAGCTCTCAGGATTGGTGCTAATCCCTTGTTGGAGATAAACTTCAGAAAAAGCCCTCTGTGTAGCATTTGACTGGGTAGCTTGGCCTCCAAAATACTAAAGGAAAGTGGTGAGAGCAACAGCTGTTTTGTGAGTGTGTGTGCATTTAAGGTAGTTTATCTCTTCCTATGCCAACTGTTTCCTTGTTTATATCAGATCTCAGATGCTAGTTGAGTTATTTGAATTCCAAGGAAACATGAAATCAACTTTTATAAAGAGAATTCCAAAGCTGACATTTGTTGATAAAAGTAATTTTGCGGGGTTTGATCATTTGGAAGATTTGCAAACACTGAAGGGGGCAGCAGTGGGATGGAATTATATGAAGACCCCTTGCCAGCGAACCCCTTCATACACAATAAATAAGTAGATCAAAGTCATGAACCAGTTACTTCAGATGAAAATGCTCACATGTCAAAACACACATATATTTTATATTATTTTATTTGTAACCAAGGCTTTAGGGTCCCATTCTCAGGATTTCGCAAGATCTTTCTATGGCTTATTATTCTTCAATTCCGGAAAGATTTTGATGACACCACAGACATCAAAAATTCACTGAATAATTCCGTTCCCATGTTATTTCTGAAAATGTTGCATACAAGCGACTCCTGGTGTTCCCAGTTCCCAAGAGACTCCAACAATATGTCTTTGTCATGGATGTGTTGAATGGTAGGACAGGAAGGAGGTGTTATCTCCCTTACTCCAAAACCCAGGATAACTGTTGTTTGAACAGGCTTCTTTCAAGTCTGGGAACCCACATCCTGGTCCGTGAAAGGTGAACGAGGGGGACTCCCTGTCCAAGTATGTCTTCAGCTTCAGAAGAGCAAATCCAAAGAAGGTCTGGCATGCACTTTTTGCCCCGGTCGATGACCCGAAAAAAGAATGGATAAGGATTCAGGCTCCCCGCTTCCCAGGTCAGGTCCTGGGGTGGGGTGGGGAGAAGTAAAGGGAAACAAATAGAAACTCAGGCAGGTTTGGGTGGATTAAAGAAGAAAGAGGGGGGAATAGATCCAAGACTTGTGGGATCCCAGAGCTTATATAACTTGGGGTGCCCTCTTTTAAAAAAGTAAGATCATACATATAAAATTAAGTGTGAGCACAAGACAACAAATTGTCTTAAACTGACAGATAGCATAAACACCATGAGGTCCAGACAATTAAGATTTTTCATTAGTTAACTGCTTAAAATACATCTATCATATTTCCCCCCTACATTTATTAGCTGCATATTTGATATCATTATTTTTTAACAAAGAAGGTAGAAATATAATGCAACCTTTTCTTTAGCACATTTGGTCAAAATTAGCTTTTTTTTATTACTGAGAAGTTTGGAAAAGTTTCTTTTAGTTTCACAATTTAGTCTTAATAATGTCATATAACTATTAGAGTTGCTGTTAAGTTTGAGGAAATCTCTGTGGTCTTTCTTTCACTTATTTATTTATTTATTTTAAAGATGTGGGGTACCATTCAGGGTTAGATATGCAAATGTTCATCATGCAGGTACCCTTGTTGGTGAGGTGTGCGCCCTCCCTCTCCTGGCAGTTTCCCACTACTGCCGATCCTCTTCTTATAGTATTATGATAATTGTTCAAGGTCTGCTTATGAGTGAGAACATGAGGTATTCAGTTCTTTGTTTCTGTGATAGATCACTCAGTATTATAGACTCTAAGTCCATCCAAGTTGCTGTGAAGTTCTTAATTTTGTCCTTCTTTATGACTGCATAATATTCCATTGTGTATATGTACCACATTTTAAAAATCCAGTCCTCTTTCAATGAACAGCACGGTCAGTTCTATGTTTTTGCTATTGTGAATAATGCTGCAATAAACATGCGTGTGCAGGCATCTTTTTCATAGAGTGATTTGAGTTCCTCCGGGTATATTCCCAGTAGGAGGATTGTGGGGTAGTATGGAAGGTCAATTTTTAGATCTCTTAGGAATCACCACATTGTTTTCCACAGAGGTTGTACTAGCTTACACTCCCACCGACAGTGTAGAAGTGTTCCCTTTTCCCCAGCATCCTCTCCAGTTTCTGTTGTTTTTGAGCTATTAATGATGGCCATCCTGACTGGAGTTAGGTGGTATCTCAGTGTGGTTTTAATTTGCATTTCTTTGGTGACTAGTGAGGCTGAGCATTTTTTCATGTATCCGTCGGCTGTTCCTATATCCTCTTTTGAGAAGTGTCTATTCACATGTTTTGCCCAGGTCTTTCTTTCATTTTGTTGTTGTTATGGATATATTTAGTAGCTGTGATACTACTGCAGGTTTATGCTCAATAAACAGAAGGTTTGACAAATTTCATTTCATGCAACTCCTATTAAAAACTCAAAAATAAATACGGTGAATTTATAATTGTGAACTCTGCATTGCCAAGGTTATTTATTTATTTATTTATTTATTTTGGAGTACGAGTCTTACTCTGTCGCCCAGGCTGGAGTGCAGTGGTGCACTCACGGTCAACACATCCTCAACCTGCTGGGTTCAGATAATCCTTCTGCTTCAGTCTTCCAAGTAGTTGGGACCACAGGTGGCGCGCCACCACGTCTGGCTAATTTTTTGATTTATTGTAGAGATGAGGTTGCGCCAAGTTGCCTAGGCGGGTCTCGAACCCGCGGCCTCAGGCAATACTCTCACCTCCACCTCCCAAAGTGCTCGGATTATAGGCGTGAGCCACTGCGCTTGTCGCCAAGGTTATTCTTAACCGGGAGAAATAAATCTTTGAATAGGCATCATTGAGAACCAAATCCTCTACCTACAGTTTTATCCTGTGATGACTGGAAGAATTTTTCACAGACTAGCTTCTGGCTCCTTACATTTCAAACATTGTTTTTCCTCCACTCTTCACATGCCTCCAGTGCTGGTGCAAATTGCCATGTGTTCTCTAACTCTGCATATTTCTGTCTTGACACCGGGTACATCGGCCCAGTGGGTTCAGAGAGTATTTCTGGAAGTCATTCCTCATCAGGATGGCTATTCATAACTCAACTATATGTGAAATTGTTGGAAAACCACATATATTCATCCCATTTAACCCAAACTAAATATACCTCCAATTCAAACTCCATGAAAACAAATACAAAACCACCCAGGGCCACTCCCACACCCACAGAAAGAAAATAGAAACAGAGGATGTCAGAGTGGAAAGAACCAGCAGCCTTCCCTTGTTGCTCAAGTGCCTGACTTTTGCACATTTTATAAACATATGACCATTGGAATACATTCTAAGGCTCCTCCCAGGGCCTCAGAAGAGCCCACGCAAGACAAGAACCTGTGGCTTAAGTGTCTACAGCTCTATGAAACGAATACACTTGCAAAATTTGTTCCAAATCCTCCTGGGCACAGTCACATTTCAAAGGAAGCCAACAGAGGACAGAGAATAGATACTGGTGATATGTCCCTTCTCATCACTGTTGGCTACTAAATAAGCCATCTCCCCACCCCACCCCAGTTCCCCCACCCTACTTAAAAAAACACCTTTCATAAGTATAGTCTGAGGAATAAGGGGGGGGTGAACTCCTAAATTCAATTTATCTAAAAGAGGTTAAGTTTAAACCTCAATTCTGCCATCAAGTGAGTGGAGGACTTGACATAGTGATCAAATTGCATCACAGAAAAGAAAAGTGATTTTTTGCCATTTACAAACATTTGACATTTACACACTGTTGTGGTAGGTTAAAAGTACCCTATTTAGAGAACCACCAAGAACCTTAGATTGCGACCTTATTTGGAAAAAGGATCTTATAATTAAGATAAGGTATCTTATATATAATTAGTTAAGGAGCTTGAGATGGAATCATGCTAGATTTAGGGTGGACCCAAAATCCAAAGGGGGGTGTACTTATCAGAAGAGGAGAGGACACAAGAGACACACACAGACAAGGCCAGAAGAAGACAGTCAGAGGCTGGAATTATGCTGCTGCCACAAGCCAAGTAATGCTTGGGGCCGGCAGAGTCCTGAGTCTTCAGAGGGAGCATGGCCCCAGTGACACTAATTCTGGACTTTTGCCTTAAAACTGTGGGAAGGCCAGGCACGGTAGTTCACGCCTGTAATCTCAGTATTTTGGGAGGCCAAGGCAGGAGGATCGCTTGAGGCCTACCACACATCAAAAAAATTAGGTGGGCATGGTGGCTCACACCTGTGGTCTCAGCTATTCAGGAGGTTGAGGCAAAAGGATCACCTGAGCCCAGGAGGTTGAGGCTGAGGTGAGCCATGATCGTGTCACTGCTCTCCAGGCTGGGTGCAAAGTGAGGCTCTAACTCAAAAACAAACAAAAACCATGGAAGAATAAATTTTATTGTTTTAAGTCACCAAGTGACTTCTTATAACAGCCCTATGAAACGAATACACTTGCAAAATTTGTTCCAACTACAACTGAAACGAAACAATAAAAATGAAGTGGCAGTCAGGTGTGGTGGCTCACACATACAATGCCAGCACTTTGGGAGGCCAAAGTGGGAGGATTGCTCGAGCCCAGGAGTTCAAGACCAGCTTGGGGAATGTAGCAAGACCTCATCTCTACCAAAAAAAAAATTAAAAATTAAAAAATTAAAAATTAGCCAGACCTGGTGGCACGTACTTGTAGTCCCAGCTATTCGGGAGGCTAAGGTGGAAGGACTGCTTGAGCCTATGAGTTGGAGGCCACTGAGAACCGTGATTGTGGCACTGTACCCCAGACTGGGCAACAGTGAAACCCTGACTCAAAAAACAAGAAGAAAGGAAAACAGAAGTGGCATGTCTTGTCTATTCTATTTGGAGAGCGAAGACTGCAGGATTTAGTAATACTGAAAACAAGGGAAGTGATTGAAAAGAAGTTGCACGTTTCACCAATAATTCGTGATTCAAAGTAAGGATTATGTTTATGCTCCCAGATCCTGTAGGTCAGAAATTTGGAAAGAGAACAGAAGGCAGGACTCTTCTCTGTGATATCTGGGGCCTCAGCTAGGATGAGTCACCCAGCTAGGGATAGAAGGAACGGGGCCGGATGACTGTACCGATGGCTTTTCGCTCCGTATCCAGTCCTTGAGCTGGGCTGGCTGAAGACTGGGCTGAGCTGGGACTGGTGAGCAGAGCATCTACCTGTGGTCTCTCTAGCATGGCCGGCTCAGGCTCGAAGGACTGTTTGCCCAGAAGCTTAGGGCTCCAGAGGAAATATTCCCAGGCGAAAAGGTGCGACCGAATGGTCTTCTGTGACCCAGTCTTGGGAGTCTCATGGTATCACTTCTGCCTTTCTCTATTGGTCAAAGCAGTTGCAGGACCATCCTGATTCCAGGGAAGAGGACACAGACCCTGCCTCTGGTGGGAAGAGTGCCAAAGGGTCTGTGACCATGTTCGAAACCTGCCATTCGCATGTTGCTCTTCACCCCTTCCTTACCACCCACTCCGGAGCCACAGAAAAGATCAGCTCTGTCTGAAAATCAGCAGGGGACGCTCCTCCAGGCCAGGCCACAGGGGTTCTGCCAGACTGCAGCGCCAGCACATAATCATTTAAATCATAATTAGTACGCAGTTAAATAGCAAAATTAATATAATTAATTAATATATAATGAATCATTTGAAAGCACAGCTTCATTGAAATCACCAGTCAGTACAAACGGTACCCGACTTGCAATGGTTTGAATTTGGGATTTTTCAACTTTACGATGGCACAAAAGCGATCTGCATACAGTAAAAAACACACTTAGAGCTTTTATTTTGCCCTTTTCCCAGGTTAGTGATAAGGTTCCCTTAGGGTCTCCAGGCAGGGCCTTACAGCGACCGCAGCTCCGGATCGGCCACGCATCATGGAGGTGAGCAGCTGACCTTCTGCAGTGCACCCTGTTGCCAGACAATTTTGCCCAGTGGGAGCACGTTTAAGGTAGGTGGGGTAAACTGTGGCGTTCGCGGCGGACTCCTCTGAATGTGACTCCACAGTAAGTCGAGGAGCCTCTGCGTTTGTCACAAGTCAGCCCCCGGGGAAACCTGCATCCTGAGACTTTCTGAAACTGTATGGAAAATACATTGACCTGTTAGTGAGATTATCTTGTAGGCAGACCATCCCCTCCTGAAGGCTATGGCATTCCCACTGCCAGTCAGCCTGGAAAGAGGTCATTTCTGGGACAGGGAACTCCGAGGCGGGTGGCTGGTCCTGGGTTGAGATGAAGGGAGGCTGCTTCCTTCTCTCTCTGGAGCCAAGGCTCAGTTTGGGCTGAGCCTGAGGCCAGAAGTGCCCAGAGCGTTTCTGGAAGCCGGGATGAGCTGCCCCTGGCCACATGCAAGTACGCTGTGAAGACAGAGACAGAACAGTGGTCTGTGAGAAACCCTAGGGCAGAGCTTGGTTTGGGCAATATTTGTGAATAATTTCTGGGATCTCTCTAGCTCTTGCTCTAGCTCTGTCTTTCTCTATCTCCATCAATCTCTATATCGTCTAGGGAGAATATATATACATTTTATTATATATAGTATATATAATATAATATATATTATATATAAAAGGAACATAAAACCATATATATATTTGGTTTATGTTCCTTCCTTTATCCTTCATTTTATATGTAATATATAACTTAGTATTATATATACTGTATATAACAAAATGTATATCTATTCTCCCAGAAGAGAAAACCATATATAATATAATATAATATAAACATATATATGGTTCTATGTTTCTTCCTTTGTCCTTAAACCTCTGGGAAATCCTTGTTAAACACTGCAGTGTGGTCTTAGTGATGCTGTGAGGAATCAGTTAAAAGCCAGGCCCTAGCCGGGCTCGGTGGCTCAGCCTGTAATCCCGTGCCTTGGGAGGCTGAGGTGAGTGGATTGCCTGAGCCCACGGGTTCGAGACCTGCCTGGGCAACTTAGCGAGACCTCATCTCTACAGTAAACCAAAAATTAGCCGGGCGTGGTAGCGTGCGCCTGTAGTTCCAGCTACTGGAAGGCTGAGGCGGAAGGATCGCCGGAGCCCAGGAGGTCGAGGCGGCAGTGGCCGGGAGCGGCCACTGCACTCCAGTCTGGGCGACAGAGTAAGACTCCAACTCAAAAAAAAAAAATAAACCAAAAAACCCCCAGGCCCATATGGATGTGTTGAGTACAGAGAAGTGTGGTGCCCTCTTGTCTTGGGCTGGTAGCAGAGGTGGTCTCTGGAAGAGGCCAGGTGTGCCCAGTGGAGGTGTGATCCTTGGGAGGGTCATTCGTAGAGTGACCAGGTCAGGCTGGGAGGCCCCGAGAGATGTTCCTTTGAGCTCAAGTCAGAAGAAATTTTGGAAACTGTCATCCACAGTTGGCCAATAGCTGAAGGTGGCCAGTGCCTCGCAATAACCCAGCTAGGGGCCACGCTGTTAGGCTCACCACATGGTTTAGCTGTGCCCCAGTGCAGGCAACCGGCCAAGGGGGTGGTAAGCTATCCTATCCTCCACTGGGCCGTAAGCTATCCTATCCTCCACTGACCCGGCCATGCACACTTGCACGGGGCAGAAGCAGGTGCTCATGTCCAGTTCGCACAAAGGTGTTGCATCAACCAGGGCAGCCCAGGTGCCACTGTGGTTTGTCATATGTTGAAAAGTACAACTCTGAAGTATAGGTAACAAAATGGAGCACAAGCGGGGGTGAAGAGGACTCGGGCCCACTGGAAATGACCACTGGAGCAGATGTGAGTGGAGGATGGTCACAGGGGCTTGGGTAGGCCTGGGTAGTGAGCGGGGCCAGATGACAAATCTGCTGTCACAGAAATGGGAGTGATGAAGATAGACAGATAGATTGACGATCAACAGATGATAGAGATAGTCTTAGTCTATTTATATTGCTATGAAGAAATACGTGGGCTGGGTAGTTTGTGAAGAAAAGAGGTAGCCGGGCTCGGTGGCTCAGCCTGTAATCCCAGCACGTTGGGAGGCCGAGGGGAGTAGATTGCCTGAGTCTGCCAGTTCAAGACCAGCCCAGGCAATTTAGCAAGACTTCATCTCTACAATAAATCAAAAATTAGCCAGGCGTGGTAGCGCACGCGTGTAGTTCTGGCTACTTGGAAGGTTGAGGCGGAAAGATTGCTGAAGCCCCGCAGGTCGACGCTGGAATGGTTGTGAGCGTACCACTGCCCTCCAGCCTGGGCGACAGAGTAAGACTCCAACTCAAAAAAAGAAAGAAAGAAAGAAAGAAGAGAGGTTTATTTGGCTCATGAATCTGCAAGCTATGCATCTGTTTCTGGTGAAGCCTCAGGAAGTTCCCACTCATGATGGAAGGCCAAGGGGAACAGGTATCACATGGTGAGAGAGAGGAGGAAAGAAAGAAGGGAGGTGTCAGGCTCTTTTTGACAACCAGACCTCATGGAAACTAATAAAGCAAGAACTCATTACAGCAGGGAAGCACCAAGCATTCATGACAGACCCATCTCCATGATCCAGGCCCACCTCCAACACCGGGGATGGCCTTTCAACCCGCAACTTGGAGGGGACAGCCATCCAAACTGCATCAGATATACAGTGCCTTTTCCGCCAGCACCAGCAGTGCAAGGGTCCCCTTGGAGGAGCATTCACATCTGCATGCCATGGGATACAGGAGAGATGACCACGTGAGTGTGTGGGCAGACAGGGAAAGGCCTGTGCTGCCTTGTGGCAGCCAAGATCGGAGCATTTCATATACTTATAAAAGACCACAGAAACTCCTAGACTCCTACAGTTGAGAGTCAGAGCTGTACAAATCTGCAACTACTCGTAGGCTCTTATTTCATCCAACCCTTCCCCCACTCCCACCGATGGTGTCACCCAGAAAACAGGGCTTATGTCTAGAGTTCTGTTGGAAGTTTTAATTTTATCTATTTTTTTTATAGAGATGCGGTCTTGTTCTGTTGACCAGACGGATCTCAAACTCCTGGCCTCAAGTAATCCCCCACTTTGGCCTCCAAAAGTGCTGGGATTTCAGGTATGAGCCACCAAGCCTGGAGGAAGTTTTAATATGCATATCTGTCTCCCATTAGGACTGCAAGTTCCCTGGGTGAGGATCATGTTACATACCAGGAACTCCTATATTGCCTGATGGGTAATGAATACTTACTCTACATTGGATGAAAGAACAAAGGACAGAAAGTTTCAGGTCATGGTCGCTGTATAACTGGGCACCTTGTGTTTCCACTGACTGATTTCTGGCTACACACTAGTGGGTGCCACCCAGTGGGATGCTGCTGTGTGGCTGAGGTACTCCAAGAAGGCACCGAGAAGGCATGAGGGGGAACAGCTGCCACCACCCTCAACAGTCACCCCGAGTACCCTTGACTCACACTTGTCTGACCCAGCCAGTCCCTTTGGCTAAGAAGCTGGTGAGGGAAGTTTAAAGAAGCAGGTAAGAGATCCAAGGAAGCCGGGCTCTGTGGCTCAGCCTGTCATCCCGCGCCTTTGGGAGGCTGAGGTGAGCGGATGGCCTGAGCCCGCGGGTTCGAGACCCGCCTGGGCAGCGAGACCTCATCTCTACAATAAATCAAAAAATCAGCCGGGCGTGGTAGCGCGCACCTGTAGTTCCGGCTACTCGGAAGGCTGAGGCGGAAGGATGGCCGGAGCCCAGCAGGTCGAGGCTGCGGTGGCCGGGAGCGGCCACTGCACTCCAGTCTGGGCGACCGAGTGAGACTCCGACTCAAAAAAAAAAAAAGAGATCCAAGGAAAGGAGGAAGGGGCACAGACATCCAAATATCATAGATTCCATCGGTTTCTTCCAGTCATGGGTGCAATCCAATTCAGAGACAAAGGTGGACTGGTGGATCTTTTCTTTGCTTCCTTTATTTCACGAACAATGTGTCAAAGGAGATGAGATGGTTGGGGTGTTGTTGGTAGGCTTGGCCACGGACTTCTAGTTTCATCTACAAGTTCCAGAAAACCCAGCTGTGTGCTCCAGATTTTTCAATTAAATGTCTTCTTCCCAATTCACCAGAAATCACAAAGGGAGTTCTCTTTGGACATTTATCCTTGGTGGCTGGCTAAATGGAGAGCTTAACATTTAAGTGAACTGATATAAATGCCTGTTGATTTACTTTGTATGAATTCAGTAAAAGTTTGTAAGCAATAGCTACGCACACAGCTCAATGCATCAAGGAACTTTTTTTTTTTTTAAGGTTTAGGATAGTGACAGCTTCCACCGTCTACATCTAGAAAAATGGAGCAGAGCCACTTTGAGAAAATATAGAAAAAAACTAGACAGGGTTTGATCATGAGTTCCCTGAGTGGGCCAGTCACTGGAGCAGAAGAAAGAGTCAGACTGAAAAGGCTGAGTAGTTTAAGCGAAAAGGGGGAAGGGGACAGCACTCCAAGCAGGCAGAATGGCATGAGCAAAGGCTTGGAGGCAGCATAGCTGGTATCCCTGAATGTTCCTGTTATGAAGAGGAACCAAAAGCAGTATTAAATGGGTTGGTCAGAAACAGATGAAACACTGTCCAGAAGAGTGTGGACTTCTGTGTGTGGGGGGAAGCCTTTTTCCTTATTTTACATGTTCAGTGGCTGCTGGAGGACCTGTGAATTTAACTGACACAAGACAGAATAACAAGAGAAAGTGAATACAAATTTATTATGTATATTTTTGCAAAGGAGTTCACAGAAAAGAAGTGAAACTCAAAGAAGTGGTTAGGGTCAGTGGCTTACATACCATTTTAACAAAGGAAATGGGTTTTGGCTTTCAGCGACAATAAACTGTGGGAAATTGACTAGGAAATATATGGGGGAAACTAATGGAAGGTAAGGGGATACGGTTGTTCTAGTAAAGCTTGCTTATGCAGACTTTCCTCAGAGCTGACTCTTCATCTCTGGTAATGAGAGCTGCTCTCCTCTTTCTGGTAGGGAGTGGGCGGAATTCTATGCCCTGCTTTTAGGCAGTAAAAGAGAGAGCCAATAATCATTCCTGTATCTGCTTATTTTCAGTTGCTTTCAGCCCTAAATAAACCATACTCCAAAGTGCCAAGTTATGAATCCCTTCAACCATGTAGGACAGTATATGGCAAAATGCTCTCACTGGAAGTCTAGTCTGGTAATATTTACCTGACCACGGGAAAAGAGTCCCAGGTATCTGCCCATTAGGCAGTTCACACTTATATTATATTATATGAATATAATAAAAACTCTGAGTAGCCCTGCATCAATGAAATCTATTTAATTTGGTTTAAAGCCCTATCAAACATGAAAAGATCGACATCATTAGTAATTAGGGAAGTGCAAATTAAAAAGACAACACACCTATTACAATGGCTAACATCAAAAAAAAAAAAAAGAAGAAGAAAACCTGGCAATACCAAGGGTTAATGAGGCCTGCGGAGCAACTGGAGTTCTAGAACATTGCTGGTTGGAGTGCTCTGGGAAGGTCACCAGGACGATCATGGTAAGCAAGGGTAAGGTTTGTTATGCAGCTTTGAGTCAGTGCCTGCTCCATTGATAAGAGTCTACAGTAATTTAGAGTCACCCTTCTTGTCCTGGTGCTGAGAGGGAGACACTCTTACAAATGGAGACTTCCTTGCTGGGTACAGTGGCTCACGCCTGTAATCCCAGGCAGACAGAGGTGAGAGGATTGCCTGAGTCCAGGGTTCAAGAACAGCCTGGACAACTTGTCTCTACAATAAATCAAAAAATTAGCAGGGTATAGTGGCACATACCATAGTGGTTCAGTTACTTGGAAGGCTGAGGTGAAAGGATCGCCTGAGCCCAGCAGATTGAGGCTGCAGTGTCTGTGAGCATGCCACTGCACTCCAGCCTGGGTGACAGAGTGAGACAACAACTCAAAAAAAAAAAAAATGGAGACTTCCTTTATAAGTACGCATTTCCCCTACAAGATGGCCTGTTTTCAGATGAAAACTCCAGAATCTGTGGTTTCTCAAAATAATGGGCTCAAAAGAATCCTTATGCCAAAGAGGCATATATTGGAGTGGCATATCCTGGTCTCCTCCAAGTGGTCGAGGAGACCTTATTGAGACATTGAAATTTAAGCAGACACTTTAAGGAGGTGAGGAAGAAAGCCATGTGGCTTCCTGGGAGAAGAATGCTCTGGGCAAAGGGAACAGCAGGTGCAAAAGACCTGAGGCAGGTGTACGCCCACAGGGGTTGGACACCTAGGATCTAGTCCCAGTTCTACAGACTGTTCCTGTACATGAGTCCATTTTCCTCATCTGTTCAACAAAGGCATTCAGCAAGGGGGTAACCAAGACCCCTGCCAGCTTGAACCTTGGATTTTAAATACTCAAACTTTACTGCCTCCTTTTCTTATGAGACTTCCATTTGCTTCTCTGCCCATATGACCCCTTGGCCATACTTACAAACCCAAGATTCACTCTTCACCCACCCCAAATAGGTTGGAGGGACCTGACCTTTACTGATGTTTTTATTTGCCTTTGCCTCTGCTGTGTTGATTCCACCTCATCAGCATCTTCTCTAAAGAAATCCGGTAATTGCATCTATTTGAAATAATCTCCATTCCATCATCACTCGATGGCTAACTCAGGCAGCCTGGCAAACACTCTGTTTCCCCAATTCTAAGATGCCATCAATTCTAAGACGCTCTGTCAATTTAGTAGCAGCCCTTCATCGGGAGAAAAACAGGAAAGAAGGAAGAGAGGTTGGAAAGGGGGGGGGAGAAGGATAGAGACAGGTTGTTGAGGGAAGAGAGACTAAACTTCCTGTACATATTCTTAAACAACTTTGGTGTTCAATTATATGCCGCTTTCATTGCCAAAGTTAAACTCCAGCCTGTGTCATAATCAGAGGCTAAATGCTCCCACATCATCTTGGACACCCGCAGTGGTTCGCAGCCTCACGGAGACATGCCATGGCTCAGCCGTGCTGATAAGCTTGGCCTCTTCGGCACCCATCAGATTGACAGAGTAATTTGAGGGCATCGTAGAGTATCCTAGGAGTTTGTTGACATTTCCTCTTTGTTAATTACAATTTTGTTTCCCCCTTTTTAAAGATCAATGTTAAGCAACTTCTTTCGGAAGTCGCTAGAAGCCTCTGAGAGACTTTGGAGCCGGAATCACAGGATTTTTTTTTTTAATGATGCATGAAGTCGTCACACCAATTTCCTCTCGCTTTGGAAATGGTGTCATTTTCTCTGTGCAGTGGAGCAATGAGTCATGGCCGGCATGTGCCAGGCAATCTCATGCACACATGGTGACTTTTGTTTCAATACAATAAAGCAGAATCATCTTCCTAAAGACATTTTCAGTGGCAACCAGGGACACGATTCTAAGTTAACAGCACGCGATGCCGCCAATGCAAATAACAGAACAGAAGCGACAAAATGGATGAACAGATACTTCGAAAAAGCTGGCTAAGGTTGTGTGGCCACAGGCAATGCCTACCACACTGGCCCCTCACTCCTCTGCTCGGCAGCTGGAAAAAAGTTTTGACAGGACATACATGACATGCCCCAAATTCATACATGTTAACATGTGAGAAAATAAAATAAGTCTTACACTAGAGGAAATACGACAATTTTCAAAAATCCTAGGGCTTGGAGGAATCCAGTTGGCCAGAAAAGCTGGAGCCACGTCCGTCAGCTAAAATGTTGTGTCTTCCTCTTCCCTCTCTGCCTTCCAACTCCGGCTCCAAAGCCAGCCCTGGAGATAAGGAGTTCAAATCACAACGCGGAAGGAAAACCAATCTAAAGAGGAAGAACACAACAGCTCTGCTATTTTAAGCTTCCTGCCATTAAGCTCATTTCTTCTAGCTCAGGCTTCATTTCTGAAGACTTACAAGCAAATATGTATTTTCAGGGCTGTGCTTAAGAGATGGTGGCTCTCTTTTCCAGGGCTCATTTGAATTAGTAATGACACACAGCTATTGTGAAACAACCCGAATCTAATAAAGGAATTAGGAAAGAATGCTGTCCAAGAATTTTGCAGTTTGTGTGTTCATGTGTGTGGTTATTTTGCTTGTGATGATTTTCCCCCTTCTTTTAGACTAAGTTATAAAGCAAACAACCATTCCATCGTGGTTAAAAGTCCTCACACAAAAGCCTCTTCCTTCCTGCTTTACCGGCAGGAGCTTTGCCGTGCTGCCTCTGAAACAATTCCCAGCTAGTCCTTTAAAATAAAAAGTCCCACAACCTGGAGATATGTGACAAGAACTACACAGGAGGGCAAAGCCAAACCAGACCGAGACGCAGATGTCTCTGGAAGGAATTCACACAAAACTCTGGAAGAATGAGTCACTTTGTCGGGGCTCTGGGCCCCTTTCACTCGGCCTCGGGGCGAGAAGGAACCTCTCCAGCGCATGTGTCCTGCAGCTAGATGCCCCTGCTGGTGACCGCAACCCTGCACCACACTGGACCCTAAGACAAAGCCAGCCGGACCTCAGGCCTCTGCTCCTCAGCCCTCACCCACCCTGCTGGAGCCACACTGGGCGCTGGACATGAAAAGCAACATGTTTCCTGGGACAGCTGGAAGCCCTGTCCTCTGGTTTCTGAGCACGAATCCTCCACATGTACCTCTCTGTCAGCACACAGGTGTCTAGATAAACTTTGCTTTCAGATAACCCAGGCGGATTTCTTTTAAGGGAAAAAGCCTGGTTTGGGACGCTGCTGAACTTGTCCTCATGGCACATGGGATTGCGAGGGCTTTCCCACCCACCGTTGTTTCCCCTGGTTTCCCGTCAGCAACAGTGGCCCTTCCCTTGGAAGCCACTACTGCAAACGAAAAACGTGTATTTGGAAGAGCAGATGTCTGATCTCAATACAGTGACGTGTAAATGCATCTGCTTTTGTTGACAGTACAGGCTTCTTAGTATAATTGCTAACTTTTGAAATAGATGCTGATACTGATTTAGCAGATTTTTTCCACTGGTTTTCTTGTGGTCAGTGATACCGCCACAGCCACTGTTGGATGGCAAATGTCTTCAAACATTCTGTGCAAATTACATATTTATTATCAACTTCTGGAGAGTTAAAAAGACAGAAATAATTTTTTCATTAAGCATACAGTTGTGTTCTTTGTTGTTTTTTTTAAAAAAAACCTCACTGTTGTCCAAACGGTTTATTGTAAAAGTCAAAAGGAATTATTAAATAACACAGCAAATAGCTGTGGATATACACCTTACGATAAACGGCAAAAACCACAGTAGCAGGAGCATGCAGTATTTGGTATATGCTCTATGGAAACGACCACTCCGTTTTAATTTTCCACACATATTTCACAGGCAACTAACCTATCATTTCTCAAGCGTCCCACTGATTCTGCTGCCAGGCCCCATGATGATGGTGTTATCTCATAGCACAGCTGACTGGCATTCGAGAGTGGCCTGCAGAAACAGAAGCATAAATACCTCTCCAACCAGACCTGGAGACTTGAAGGAGCCATCTCTCCCTGGACACGTCTGCCTGAAAGCATACTTTATTTGTAATCATCCCACATGCTGTGTTTAAAAGGTTGGTACTCTTATGCAGGGTCTGGAAAAGATCAAGGAAGAAGACAGTATCACTGGTCAAGGTTTGGATTTCACTGCACATTAAAGTGAGAACTGTTTTCCCTGCACAGGTGTCTCGCACTGCTAGATAAGACCATGGCAGAAGCTAGAATAAAAGCAGAGGTCTACAAGCCTGTCCAGGGTAACTAAATGCAAACATACGTAGGAATACATGACCAATATTTCAACATTTTAAAGTTTTGATCCACATACATTTGAAAAGAAGATAAGCCAGGCTTGGTGGCTCAGCCTGTAATCCCGCTCTTTGGGAGGCTGAGGTGAGTGAATTGCCTGAGCCCACAGGTTCGAGACCCACCTGGGCAACTTGGCGAGACCTCATCTCCTCAATAAATCAAAAATTAGCCAGGCATGGTAGCACGCGCCTGTAGTTCCAGCTTCTTGGAAGGCTGAGGGGGAAGAATCGCCAGAGCCCAACAGGTTGAGGCTGCAGTGGCCGGGAGCAGCCACTGCACTCCAGTCTGGGTGACAGAATGAGACTCCAACTCAAAAAAAAAAAAGAAAAGAAGATATATTGTTATTAGGGGGTGGTGTTGAATATGCATAATATCTACCTTATTATTGATTAAATTATCTAAACACCTGTATCATTTGTCTTTCCAGTCAACCTGCCATGTACTGAGTATGGTGTATTAAAATCTTCTATTATTAATGTGTTTCTATCTATTTCTATTCTCATCTTGTATAATTTCTACTTTGTACTGGTGGTTGTTGTGTTATTTGGTGCACAAATATACATAATTGTACATCCGTTGTGAATGCTGGTTTTCAGCTTTATATAGTATACTTATTATCTAACTTAAAGCTCTTTGGCCTGAATGTATTTGATAGAATTATGATCCCACCTTCTTATTGTTTTCATTTTTTTTTTTTGGTATATCATTACAGGTTTTTTATATTTTTGGCCTTTTGAATCACTGTGTTTGAAGTGTGTCTATTAAATATAGCATAGGGTCAGGTTTTACCTTGTGGGCCAGTTTGAGATTTGATTCATTTGTCACTATAACAAGAAGAGAAACCAGTACAATCCATTTCAATTATTGGCATGATTTATATATTTGGTCCAAGTGTCATAGTGCTTTATAATTACTGCATGTATACTTTTTTTTTTTTTTTTGAGTTGGAGTTTCACTCCGTCGCCCAGACTGGAGTGCAGTGGCCGCTCCTGGCCACCGCAGCCTCGCCTGCTGGGCTCCGGCGATCCTTCCGCCTCAGCCTTCCGAGTAGCCGGAATTACAGGCACGCACTACCACGCCCGGCTGATTTTTTGATTTATTGTAGAGATGAGGTCTCGCTGCCCAGGCGGGTCTCGAACCCGCAGGCTCAAGCAATCCACTCACCTCAGCCTCCCAAAGGCGCGGGATTACAGGCTGAGCCACCGAGCCCGGCTACTGCATGTATACTTACTGCATAGTGCTTTATAATTACTGCATGTCTTGTTGACCATATTAACTTCTTGTGTGTGTGTGTGTGTGTGTGTATATGTGTGTGGAGATGATATCTCAATGTGTTGCCCAGGTTGATCTCAAACGATCCTCCTGCTTTGGCCTCCCAAAATGCTGGGAATATTTACTTTTTTAATTGGCATATTTTATTTGCTATATATTTTTTCATTTCTTTTGGCATTTCAGAATGTTTTTATGCTTGTTCCATGGTTGACTTTGTATGTATTCCATCTATAGTAACTTTAATCTCCTTTCCTTCTTATTGAACATTTATACTCTTCTCTCTCACCCATTATCTATACAACTAACAATTCTACTTTTCCCTTTCTTTCTCTGTTTTCCCCTGTTCTTCTTTAGTTGTGTAACTTTTACTTTTCAGAACATAAAATTTATACATACTACATTTCTTTTTCTTTTTTGAGTTGGAGTCTCACTCTGTCACCCAGGCTGGAGTGCAGTGGTACACTCATGGCCACTGCAGCCTCGACCTGCTAAGCTCAGACGATCCTTCCGCTTCAGCCTTCCAAGTAGCTGGAACTATAGGCATGCACCACCATGTCCAGCTAATTTTTAAATTTATTGTGGATACGAGGTCTCGCCATGTTGCTAAGACTAGTCTCGTACCCGTGGACTCATGCAATCCTCTTGCCTCTGACTCCCAAAGTGCTGGGATTATAGGCATGAGCCACTGCACCCAGCCCATATTACTTTTCAACCCATGTCCTAACTCTTCTTTTGGTTACACTATTAAATATAGTAAGCTGGGAAAACTGGCTAGCCATATGCAGAAGAATAAGATTGGACCCCTAACTCTTTTGTGTGTGTGTGTGTGTGTGTGTGTGTGTGTTGGAGTCTCACTCCGTCAGCCAGACTGGAGTGCAGCGGCTGCTCCCGGCCACCGCAGCCTCGACCTGCTGGGCTCCGGCGATCCTTCCGCCTCAGCCTTCCAAGGAGCTGGAACTACAGGCGCGCTACCACGCCCAGCTAGATGCCCAAAACAAATCAATCTTTTTTTGATTTGTTTTAGAGATGAGGTCTTGCCAAGTTGCCCAGGCGGGTCTCGAACCCGTGGGCTCAGGCAATCCACTCACCTCAGCCTCCCTTACCATAAATAAAAACTTAACCCAAGATGGAATAAAGACTTAATTGCAATATCTCAAACCACAAAAATCCTTGAAGGAAGTCTAGAAAAAACTGTCCTAAGCAAAGAACTTATAACTACAACTGCAAAAGCAAAAGCTTTTAACTAAGACTGCAAAAGTAAATACCCTGAAAACAAAAATTGACAAATAAGACTTAAACTAAAGAGTTTCTTCACAACAAATGAAACTATCAACAGGATAAGTAGACAACCTATGGGAGAAAATAGTTGCAAACTATGCATCCCACAAAGTACTAATATCTAGAAACTTAAACCAATAAACAAGCAAAAAACCCCCCAAATAACCTCATTAAAAAGTGGGCAGGACATGAACAAACAATCCTCCAAAAAAGACATACAAGCAACCAACAAACATATGAAAGAATGTTCAACATCACTTATCAGAGAAACGCAAATTAAAACCACAATGAAATACTATCTCACACCAGTCAGAACTGCGATTATTAAAATGTCAAAATATAACAGAGGTTGGTGAAGATGCAGAGAAAAGGGAATGCTTATATGCTATTCATGGGAATGTAAATTAGTTCAATCCCTATGGAAATCAGTATGGAGATTTCTCAAAGAACTAAAAAGAAAACGACCGTCCGACCCAATAATCCCACTACTGCATATACCCAAAGGAAAAAAATCATTTTATCAGTAAGACATCTGCATTCAGATGTTTGTTTCAGCACTATGAACAATAGCAAAGTCATGAAATTAACCTAAGGACCCATCAGTGGTGGATTGGATAAAGAAAATGTAATACATATATACCATGAAATACGATGCAGCCATAACACAGAATGAAATCATGTCCGTTATAGAAACATGGGTGCAGCTGGATAATGGCTGGAGGCTATTATCCTAAGTGAATTAATACAGGATCAGAAACTCAAATGCTTTATTTCTTACTTATAAATGAGAGCTAACCAATGGGTACACATAGACATAAAGGTGGGGAAAAAATGAACACAGGAACTTCAAAAGGGTTAGAGGAGCAAGGACTGAAAAACTACCTATTTAATATTATGTTCACCATTTGGGTGATGAGTCCAGTAGAAGCCCAGACCTCAGTATTATGCAATATACCCGTGTAACTAACTGGCACATATACTCCGTGAATCTAAAATCAAAAATAAATAAGCAAATTGTCATGCAATAAATTACACCATAAAATATATATTTCACCATAAGTCCTTTTGCTGAAGTTTTTCAAGATATCTCTTGCTTGAATAAAGCTGCCTTACTGCATATGTATTCCCTCAGTTATTGCATATTGAAGTTGTTTTACTTTAATCTTGATCCTCAAAGGACAGCTTGGCTGGATATAAAATCATTGGGTCACACTCTTTGCTCATAAGTCTCTTAAGAATGCTGTCCCATTATTGGCTTGCTTTGTATGTTGCTTATAAAAAACTGATGTCAGTTTAATATTCTTTTTTTGTTTGTTTGTTTGTTTGTTTGTTTTTTTGAGTTGGAGTCACACTCTATCATCCAGACTGGAGTGCAGTGGCCGCTCCCGGCCACCGCAGCCTCGATCTACTGGGCCCCGGCGATCCTTCCGCCTCAGCCTTCTGAGTAGCTGGAATTACAGGCATGCACTACCACGCCCGGCTGATTTTTTGATTTATTGTAGAGATGAGGTCTCGCTGCCCAGGCGGGTCTCGAACCCGTGGGCTCAGGCAATTCACTCACCTCAGCCTCCCAAAGGCGCGGGATTACAGGCTGAGCCACCGAGCCCGGCTTAATATTCTTATCCTTATAAGGAACTTGATCTTTTCGCCTGGAGGCCCTGTAGTAGACTGAAAACTGGCTCCCAAAGGATACGTCCATATCCATATCCCTAGAACGTGAGACTGTTACCTTATTTGGAAAAACAATCTCTGCAGATGTCATTAAGTTTAGATTCTTGAGATGATATTTTTAGTCTGGATTATCTAGGTGGGTCCCAAACTCAATGACAAGTATTATTAGAAAAGAAGGGCACTTGAAAAAGAAAAAAAAAAGAAGGGCACTTTGAGGTAGAACTGAGAGAGACTGTAGAGGAAAGACACAGGAATAAAAGCAAAAGACCATGTGAAGCCAGAGGCAGGAAGATTTGGAATTGTGCATCCATAAGCCAAGAAACACCTTGAGTCATCAGAAGCTAAAAAGGGCACGGAAAAAATTCTCCCCTAGAACCTTCAGAGGGAGCACAGCACAGCACTTGGACATCTGACCTCCAGAACCGTGAAAAATAATTTCTTTTGATTTAAGCCACCAAGTTTGTGATAATTTGTTACAGCCGCCCTAGAAAACCAAAAAAGTCTCTGAGGATTTTGTGTGTTTGTACTACGTGTATATGTGTGCCTTTAAAGTCTTAGAATCTACTAGAAAATGTTCCAGAGTTGCTCTTTCCTGCAGGTTTCCTACAGTGGGCCTCTTCAATACATACGTTTATATCTTCTCTTATTTCTGGAAAGTTTTTTTGAATTGTAGTTCTCCATTGCTTTGTTATAATAGGAACTCCTATTATATGTATGCTGGACCTTAGTTGCCTGCCTTACATTCCAATCACATTATCTTTTTTTTTTTTTTTTTACTAATAATTTTATTTAAATAAGACACAGGAACTTCTATACTGAAAAAATACAAAACAAATGCCACACGTTTTCTTGTGTAAAGCCATATTGTATGGTAACTCAAATACTGTTCAGCACAGTGGCTAGAATTAAACAGTACAACTATATACAAAATTATCTTTAACCCTGTTTACATTTTTCTTTATCCTTTTGATTATTTTACTGCCTTTCTTCGATGCTGAAATTGTTCAACATCCAAATATATTGTCCTCTGAGCACCTTGTAATTTATTCTTCATTTTTGAAATGCCTTTGTAGTTTTCCTCAATTTAATTCCCTAGGTCAATCCATTCCTGTTGTATTTTTTGGTGTGTCCATTTGTGGTCTTAGTTTTTAAGTTTCTGATTCTAGGGGTTTTCCCCCCTAAATAACTCCAGTTGTTTGAACATAATTACTTCAGTTTAGATTGTTGAGTTACAGTTTTTTTCTGTTCTGTGGTTGGTTTGGGTGAAGAATTTTCACCGGTTAAACTGTTCTGATTTTCATTTTTCTGTGTTCTTACAATAGTAGCTCTTTATGGAGTTAGGTTTTTTTTGTTTTTTTGTTTTTGGAGCCAGAATCTCACTCTGTCACCCAGGCAGGAGTGCAGTGGCTCGCTCATGGTCACCACAGCTTCAACCTTCTGCATCAGTCTTCTAAGTAGCCGGAACTACAGGTACACCCTACCACACCTGGCTAATTTTTTGATTTATTGTAGAGACAAGGTCTCACCATGTTGCCCAGGCTGGTCTCAAACCCTGGACTCAGGCAATCCTCTCGCCTTTGCCTCCCAAAGTGCTGGGATTGCAGGCTTGAGCCACCACACCTGGTCAAGAGTTAGGTAATTTAAAAAAATTATTCTGTAAAACTTTGTGGACAGAGTTCTTAACTCAGAATATTCTCTCCTGTCAGTACAGTGCAGAAGTGAGCAGTGTGGGGCAAGGAGGTCATCGTGTGTTATTTCTTTCTCATTTCTGCCAGAGCCTCAATTTTTTTCTCTGCTCCTTTCTGTTTCTTTTCACTGCCAAGTCCCTAAGGGAACCACCTCTTCTTAGTCTATCTGATTCTCCCCAAGAAGCAATGCTCCTTTGAAGTCACTGCTTCTGGTTCTGCTTACTTCCAAACCTCTTCTGTCTAACTGTGCTGCGAATATATCACTCAGAATTGAAGCTCATTCTTTCTGGGAGTGACTTTGCTTGTGCTACATCTGCATCTTCTTTACTCTTTTTCCTGGAGATTTTGTCTCCTTTCTCCTACTCTCTGTACCCCGTTTACAGTGGCAAACAGTGGGAGCGCCGTTGGAAGATGGGATTTATTTCTCTACTTATTGGTGGTTTAAAATTCGTGATGTCCTTTGTCTTCTAATGCTGAAGGCACAAACCATGTGTGGTTTTCTTGTGCTACTGTTGAATTGAAGGATTGTGCGAAGAGATACAAATTGGCTGCAATTATTCTGGAAACTCCCTCAGATTAGTGTTTCTTAACCTTTGTGGGCCCATTTTCTCTCTTCATCATTAAAAATCACATATCGTATTGCCATTTTTATAAAATTTAAAATAGATGGAACATTGTAATAAAAGCAAAGCAATGAGACAAAGTACCATTTTCTTTCTAGACACACATTCTCACCTCCACATATTGTGATGTGTAAATATTTCCTCTCTCTCTCTCTCTCCAAATCACTGAATTGAGTAATTTCCAGAGTCATAATAGTGAATCAGGATATTTTTTCATAGCTGTTTTGATGCAGAAACATTTTGATACCTCTAAGTTTGCATATTTTATAAGACTTTTGTCTTTTTTTCTTACTTAACATTTCACTATCTGTCCTATTTTAAGTGGTGTGATTTGCAATTGGCAATAATATCATTCAATATTGCCCCTCCTGCTACATTATTTAGTTGTACTCTTTCTACTTTGTGAGAACATGTAACACTTACATATTATTATTTCAACAATATTCCTTGTTTTAGTCTTAGCTATACAATTAAATACATTAAATTTCATCAGCAGTCCTCTAGCTGAAGTTTCCCCAGTTTTCTTTGGCTGGATAAAGCTTATCCTTTAGGAAAGTCTGGGAGGGAAGGTAGGTATGGCATTTATTCTCTTCTGGGGCTTCAGTGTAAGTAAAGGGGTCAGCCTCAGAGAAACACAGCTTCTGGAGGAAAATCAGGTTCACAGAAAAGGGGTGGTGCTCCTTGCAGAGTTGGCAGTAAAGAGAAACAAGGAAGCAAGAGATGAAATTTTGAGAATATCTTGAAGAAATGAAAGAGATGCATTTTTACATCATAATGGTCACATCACTATGAAAACAACCTGCTTCCCAACCTATAGGTACACATGATGTCACACTACTACTATACCAGTTGTCCTAAACTGGAAAGCCCGGCCTCACGAATTCAATGGCAGTGCCCCGACACTATCTCCAATTTCCAAGGTCTCTTCCGCCTCTAGTATCTTAGATTCTCCACCCGTTGTGTCTCCACTGAGCACACTTCTTCCATCCCCAGCCCCGGAGCTGCTACTGCCCAGGGCTGGCCGCCTGCCTATTACCTTGCTGCTTGTAGCCGATTCTCATTCCTTGGCTGAGGCTTCTGCTTGCCCTGTTGTCTTAGTCACTTTGGGCTGCTATAACAACATACCTTAGGCTGTGTCATTTATACACAATCGAAGCATCCTGCTCACGGTTCTGGAGGTTGGGAGTTCCAAGGCGCCAACTGATTCAGTGTGTGTTGAGGGCCTGGTCCTCATACATGGTGCCTTCGATGAGTCCTTACACGGCAGAAGGGACCAACAAGCCTCCCTGGGCCTTTTTAATAAGGGCACTAATCCCATCTGTAAGGGCACTAATCCCATCTGTAAGGGCACTCATCCCATTTGTAACGTTGATGTTCTCTCCCCTAATCATCCCACCTCTTAGTAGTGGGATGATTAGGGGTGAGAACACCAACCTTAGGGAGTGGGTTTTAACATATGAATTTTGGGAGGACACAAACATTCACACCACAGTGTCTACTGATGCAATCCTCCTTCAGAAGGTTGAGAAAGTTTTACCAGCCCCCTGCCTCCGTCATCTCCACAGTAGGTCTCATCTTCTACTTGATCTGCCACCCAGGTTCAGGCCACTAAGAAATAGCTAGGGAAACCACCACTTCAGAGGTGGCAGCTTTACATATCTTCCGTCATTCTCTCTTCGAGGTACGCATATCTCTCAAAGTGGGCAGGTGTCTTTATGAGCTCAAGCAACAGGACAATGTACCAAGAACAGCTCTCACCACCTTCAGAGCCTAATTGACAAGGCTGATCACATCCTCGGGCTAGATTCTCTTCCTGGGATCCAGTTTCTGCACGTTCTTCTAGCTCTTTTCTAGGAAGGCTCCTCAGCCTTTATGTTAATCTATTTACGCAAACAGAAACGGTGGAAGAAGTGCTCCTGCCCTGACGCCTGGCATAGGTGAGGGTCTGAACAAAGCACCAGCCGCACAAGCTCCCTCATCCTGTCCTTGAGCTAGGGTAAGATTCTAGGATGGGAGGAAGGCACCACAAAAGCTTAACAGTTTGATGCTCTGTTTTGGAAATATGTTGAAATATTCCCACTTTCAATATTGCAAAGTGAAGAGGTCATGCCTCCCACGAATCTGGTGGGAATTGTAATACAAATTGGTCTGCACGGGACATGGTACTGCTGACCCAGAATGAAGCCACTTAGAATCAAGTCAGTAATCCAAGGTTAATTTAATTCCTCCTGGCGGTTTTATAATGAGCTTTAAAAATGTGTTTGAATCTATGTTTTTTAAAAAATAAAAGTCATTATCAGCAGTTTTTTATCCCCTTCAACTTCAACCAGAAAGGAATAAACTCTCAGCTTCTTCCAAGACACTCAACAACTTTCAGAATCAAGCTTGCTCGATAAAGGAAAGTTCAGGATGTAGAGGGGGAGGGGAAAGACTAATTTTAGCCAAGCAGAAATTGTAACATTTGAGCTTCTGGGATCCTCAGTGGTAAAACCTTGAATTAATGTAAGTCTGGGAGAGGATGGGTAATTTGAAATCAGTGCTCCAAATTATGAAAATGAGCTATTTTATATGCAAATTGTACGGCTGATATAATTGAGTGCCGACAATGTGCCCCATATTCTCATAGCATTATCTTATTTAATTTTTACAACGACCTTGCAAGTAAGATGTTAATGTCCCCATTTTATATATAAAGAAAATATCTCATAAGCATTAAAAGATTTGTCCAAAGTCATTAGCAAGTAAGAGGACTGAACCCAGGTTTATCTGATTTCAAAAGCCTATTCCCTTCCCACGACATATGTTGCCTTCCCGTACGCACTGGATTATGTGGGAAGATGTCATTCTCTGGATGTTCTTACCTTGGATTTTTCACTCCCTTTGGTGTTCCTGGCAGAGTGGTTTCTTGAGGTGTGATTGGTGTCAGCACCCCTTCTCACCTCCTTCTGGTGTGTCCTCCTCTACTGTAAAAGCTGGACATCTAGAACCAGTCAGGGTTCTAAACTGTAAATTCTACCGATCATATGATATGCACTTGCCAGAGATTTGGAAGTCAGAACCGAGGAAGAAGCCACCTTCCTGCTGATGGGCTGTGACCATCGGTGGACACGACTATGGAGACATGGGGACTTTTTAAAGTAGGTCTCAACTGCTGAGTCACTAATTTAACGGGTGTCAAGGGACAGTTAAGGTGGTGGCGACAGGGACTTTCTGATGAGCGGATTTCAGCTACAGCAGTGTGTTCTCAGAGTCAGTATTTCCAGGGACAGTCTCTTGATTTCCAACCTTTTCGGTGATGGCAGGTGGAAGCCATCAGAAAGGCAGCTCTTCTAGTCTTTTCAACAAAGTCCTAAGCACCTACTTCTCTTTTCAGTGTCTTTCTGCTTAAAATAGCTGGAGTGGTTTTTGTTTCCTGCAGCTGAGCCCTGCTGATATGCACTGTTTTCCTTCTTTCTCTCTAACTGCTGTGCTTTACAACCACCAACCCTGCAATCCATCTTTTAAGTTCTAAAACGAAAGCTTTGAATAGCTCCATCACCCCATCTCCCTAGCCGACTTTATTTTTCTCCACAGCATGTATTGTCATCCAAAGATTATTTTTATTTATTGGTTAAAAGTCCATCTTACTAGAAGCTAAGCTTTGTTAGAACAAGGACTTTGTTTTGTTCACTTCTGTAACAGCTCTTTAATATCTAAAACAGAAACAGCAAATAGACAGGACTCAGTAAATAGTGTTGAATGAACAAAATCTTCTTTTCTTAACAAAACACAACATTAAATTAATGCATTAGTAATAGAGTCATCAGCAGGATATCCCCAATAACACCTCCTCATGAACCTTATACCTGGGTTTGAAAAAATCCTCAGAGAACACAAAACGTCATTTGTCCTGTGTATCTCAGGATTAAATCTAGCCTGGCCAATTCCTCCCAGTTTGTCTGAGACTTTCTCAGTTTTAGTATTTAAAAATTTCATATCCTGGGAACCCCCTCAGTTCTGGGCAAATCAAGATGATGTGTTACAGTAATTAAATCCATGAGCTGCCAAGGAAAGGCACTTGGAATGACATGGCTTTAACCTTGCGACCACAAGTTTGAAAACACAAATCTGTTCAGTCAGCCTGTGGCTTCCTTCCTGCATTATAGCCACCACGCTGCATATGACCCCTGAAGCCATCAGGTAAGATGCAAGCCACAGCTTTGGGTTGTATTTTGAATTTGGGCTAAAATTCCTATGTGCCTATATCCTGAAAATGTTAGAGTTGACCCTGTGGAATCTCTTCTGTATGTCACAATTACATTAAAGACGTGAAACATGCTGGGTGCAGTGGCTCACATCTGTATTCCCAGCATTCTGGGAGGCTGAGGTGGGAGGATGGCTTAAGCCCAGGTCACAACCAGCCTGAGCAACAAAGTGAGGCCCATCTTTACAAAAAAAAAATTTAAAAATTAGCCAGGCACGGTGGCACATGCCTGTAGGTCCCAGCTACACAGGAAACTGAGGTAGGAAGATGGCTTGAGCCCAGGAGGTTGAGGCTATTGTGCTACTGCACTCTATCCTGGGCAACAGAGTGAAACTGCCTCAAAAAATAAAATAAAATAAAATAAAAAGCACATGATACATGAGCTTCCCAAAGATACTGCAGCGTAAAGATGAGTTCTAGATTTGTAGCACTAGAGAAGTCTGGACTCTAGGGATTAAGTGAAAGAGTAAAAAAGCTAAAACTTTAAAAAGTTCTTCTCAACCAAAACTGAAAATGCAGGCTGGCCTCGGTGACTCAGCCTGTAATCCCAGTGCTTTGGGAGGCTGAGGTGAGTGGATTGCCTGAGCCTGTGAGTTCAAGACCCACCCGAGACCTCGTCTCTACAATAAATCCAAAAAATGAGCTGGGCGTGGTAGCGTGCACCTGTAGTTCCAGCTACTTGGACGGCTGAGGCGGAAGGATCGCCGGAGCCCAGCAGGTCGAGGCTGCGGTGGCCGGGAGCGGCCACTGCCCTCCAGTCTGGGCGACAGAGTGAGATTGCAACTCAAAAAAAAACCTGAAAATGTAATGACTTTAGTCAACAGTTTATTTTAACCCACCGTCTAATCATTGACAAGGACCCAGAGGTGGTTACTGATCATTGTCATGTAACCCCCAAGCATGCTTTGTATACTTTTATCCCAAGTGTTTGTCTTCCTGCCATAAAGGGCCAAGCTGACCTAATCTATGGCGATCAGCTCTTCGTGACCTACATGTCACAGACCCCACCCCATCACCATGGCAGCAGTTCCTGTGTTTACCTGCCCTTCTCATCTATGTGACTTACCCCCCCATCCAACTGCTGTCCACTACCGTGAAATCAGCTCCTGTGAATGCCTACGCCCCAAAGGAGTTTTACAAGGCCCCTAGTCTCAAGTTCTGGTAGCCATGTTTTCTTTAAGCTCTGGCCTCCCCTCTCCATCTTGGAGAGATGGATTCACCTTCTCTCTTGCTAATCTACTTCTAAAATAAACTATTTTTCCTAGTCTAAATTTCTGTGCAATTCTTTACATACCTGTGGCACTGGCCCACTGACCTAGCAATATGGATCAGTGTTAATTCTAGGACTGAATCAAGGCTTAGTCATCACTAACCACAAGGAACTAACCCATCTCGCCGCTAACATTATCCTGAAACTCCAGACACGTAACGTGTAACGTGTGGATTTGAAACGTCAGTGCCTTTGAACTGCCACATTAGAGACAATTTGGAGCATAAGAGCCTTCTCAGATCCATGACCCAAGCTTCTGGCAGATGGAACATCTTGGGTAACCTCTTTCCCTGATGATTCATGTTGTGTGGATGTTTGGGTGTTTAGACTTTAAGGTTCTTCTCAACCAAAACTGAAACTTAGAGATGCTATCACCCTGGAATTTTTTTGCACCTGCAAAAACAGTTGTGTTTCTAAAATCGACTGTTTTTGCTACACAGGCTGTTGCATGTGACAGTCGTGTTTCTCCAGCTGTGCATGTCAGGGGTTAACCGAGCGGCATTCGCACAAGCCCAGCACAATACATTCCACAGAGCCAGCAGTCTCTGTCTGAACATGTTTATAAAGCAGATATGGGGAAACTGACCAAAACTCCAAAGGGCAGCTTGCTTAGAGGAATGGAAACACACCGTTTTATGCCGAAGAAACTTAGTCTAAAGGCTCTAGAATGTGCTCTTTTCAGACTATGTGAACTTTGGGATGGCCTATGTCTTGATCCCTCCACAGCACAGCCCTGGTTCCTGGACAGACTTAACATTTTTGCTAAAACCGGCTATTTGGCCTGACCACTTCCTTCCTTCCAGGCACTATTTTCAGAAACAGAAACACAGCGCCTCTGCACCTGTTGTTAGTGTGGCCAAAGAAAACCTCTACACAACCCTCATTGGTCTGCAGGGCCAGTGATGCCCAAGTCCAGGCAGGGAGGTGATACCAGTGTCCTGTGAGGCTGGTTGGGGCCCAGGCGGCCTCGGGAACAAACAACTCCCCGCCATCCGAAGTTTTGCACACCTCCTCAGGTCTGTGGCTGGCCACACTCCCTAAAGGACACAGCCCTGTCCTCTTGACAGGAAATGATGGGGCTCAGGGGAGGAAGAGGAGATCCTGACTACCTAATAGGTACCCAACCTTGTTCCACACGTTGAGATGCAAATGAAATTGAGACACAGACTCAAGAAGGTTACACTCCTGTGGGAGACAGAGAAACACTCTTGGGATAGGTCCGCCAAGGCCTGGGGACAGAGGGAAAGCTGGTGGGGGTCATTAAAGCCTAACAAATTCAACGGTGGAAGAATGGCCTCAAGCAAAAGGAATGTCTAATGTTCCATTTCTCTGAAGTAGGGGCAGGAGGCCATTTGAGGCTTAACACCCTTTTCCTTTACATGCAAAATACTCCGCAACGCACAAGTTTAAAAATTCACACTCCTAAAACCAAATCACTCATCTTCCTCCTTCCTAAAACCTCTCTCAGGAATGGTTGCACAATACAAGAGTATACTTTTCATGCGGGGGCCCAAAGGTATTATTTTAGGGGTTTGATGTCCAAAGAACGTGTACTTCTTACCCATGTAGACTACTTCTTTTCCATAAATACGTTTTGAGAGACTAAACACTGCCTTTGGCAGTTACTTCATCCAAACATGGGAAAAATGCTATGGTTGAGTGTGGATTTATTTAGACTTGCAAATGACATTCTGGAAGCCCTTCCTGTCAAGGTGTGTGGATGTGCCTGGTGTTTGCAACCTCAGGGCTGGGCTGAAGTATCTGTCTGGAGTCACAATTCACAGCTGTGCAGCGAGCCTGCTGTCAAGGGAGTTAGTGAGGTACTGGCTGCAAAGAATGAACTATTGTTCCAAAGGCAGTTGCACTGAACTTGCTACTTACACGAGCATGTGCATATGCATGCACGTGCATACACACACACACAATCAAGCCCAAGTAAAAGCATATCAACTCACACAGATACAAAACAGAAGCAGCACATGTTCCTGGCACTTCCTCCAAGTGACAACAGGAAGCTCTGAGTCTTAAATCCATGAGATGCCCCGCCTGTTTCTATTCCTCATGTCAACCCTGGGCATGCGGAACTCGCTTATTTTCCTATATGACTGGCAAGTCTCACTCAGAAATGGTAGTCTTTTTCAGAAATATTTAGAACACGGTTCTGTCTTTCATGGCCTTGTTGGCAATGGAGTATCACCTTTGGTACTGGAGTGGTGCGTTCCCACATCTTGAACTTTCTTCTGTCACAGAAGGGGAGGAAGGCAGTGGGAAAGGTGTCTGGAGCCTGCAGAGCTGTGGAAGGAAGCAGTCCTGAGCTAGGGGCCTGGAAGTGAGGGAGCGGGGACCCGGGCTGCCTCAAACCCTTTGACCACCAGGCCATGCAACTCCGGGCCACCTTCTGCTACTTCTCTGTTAACGTCTTTAAAAACAGGATGGCTTAGAGGACACGGTTATGGACTCTGCAGTGACCTGGGTGGATTCGGGGTCTTGATACTCAGTGACTTACCACAGAAACAAAGAACTGAGTGCCAGATGTTCTCACTCCTATAAGTGGACCCTGAGCATTGACTATAACACTCTAAGGAAGGGATCAGCAGTAGCTGGAAACTGCCTGGGGGGCGGGGGGTGGGGAACGTAACACCAGTGAGGGTACCTGATCTCAAACCAGGTGATGCGGGGGCCAAAGGAAGGTCCAAACATTACCCGTACCATGATCACTTGTGTACTCAGTCCCGAATTGTACCCCGCGTCTTTAAAATAATAAAAAAAACAGAAACAGGATGGCTCAGTAAAAGGATTTCGATATAAGTCGCAGAGAACTGAACTCAGGATCTGGGAGAAGAGTAGCTCTTCTCTGAAAAGGAGACGGGGAGCATCCCCTTCCTCTGAAGAGTCCTCCTTTCACCAAGTGATCCTGGAGACTGACAGAGCCAACAGAGGTCCTCCTCACCAAAGCAGCCCACCCTCAGCACGTGGCATTTCCCCTACAACACATCAGCCAGTCAAATGCTTCGATTGGTTTCTATTCGGGGCTGGATAATTTTATGACTGCTAATTATATCTGCAGCCCCATATGGAGAATAGGCGTAGAAATAGCCTTTTGACCCTTTATCAAAGGAACCTTTTCAAATATTAACTCAGCAATCTCTCCACAACTCCCCAGAGGTAGTGGGTGGACAGTTAAGTCTTAGAATTCTGATTTTACAGACATCATGGATGCACGAGAGATCAGCACAGGGGCATTTTCAAGGTCAAGTCTACTCCATGAAACCTCCAACAGGTCATGGAGACTAGTGTTCTTTAAGTCACAGTTCTCAGTCCAAAAGAGAGACCCTAACTTTTGAGGGCGAGGTCTATGTCTAAGGCCCCAGGTCCTAGGAAAAAGAATGACTGACGTGGCATCAGAGCCCAACAAATATTCCCTGTTGTTGAAGATGTCTTATCCTTGCTCCCTGCAAATGATGTTAACACAAAACTTGAATCACTGCTTAAGTCTAAGGGTGAGAGCATGAAGACCATGGAAGTAGGTGGGGTTTGCTTACAGTGGAGAAGACCACTGGAGTGGCTTAAGAGACTCCTCCCTCCTCCATACTGAATGCTCCAAACCAGATACATAATAACTATTCTTGAAGGATATGCTTAAAAAAGAAAGACCCTCTCCATGGTCACATCAGGCTTGGGTTGTACTTGTGCCCTTGCCTCTGTCCGAATACCCCTGCGATCTGAGGAAAGTCATCTTCATCTGAAGTCTTCAATTCCTCCACATGAAACCAAGACAACTCCCTCTTCTCTTGCACATGTGGATGAGCTGGGAAGAGAGCTTGAGAGAGGAAGGCAGTTGCAGCCTCATGGTAAGAACCACAGGGTTTCTTGTGGTCAGTAAAGGGAAAAGTTCTGGTCCCCCAGAAGAAATGATACTTTGTCAGTCCTATCCCACGATTGTGCTCTTTGAAAGCAGACACAGACAAAGCCAGGAGTGATTCCCTTTAAAAATTTAACTATATATCATATTCATTTATTATCAATCCACAGGATAATTTGATTGCTACATGAGCTCATAAAAGCTTTTTTCACCTTTACAAAATTAAAAAAAAAATGTGCCACAAGGATGTAATAACAACTGCTGATAAACAAGAAAAGGAATCTTAAAATTATAAATTTGCTGTAGAAAAGATAAAAAACAATTTTATTTTATTTAGAATTTTTACCTTGAATAAAATATTCCCCTGTATAAAAAATAAAAAAGCTTGCTCTGGTTAGAATTAGAGTATTTTTGTCTTCAAATCTGGGAATTTGCATGATATTTCCATGATGGGTTTCCTTTGTACCGCGTGGCATTCAAGCATAGCAGATTAGAGAGATTTCTTTGAAGCAGTCTTAACGTGGGACATCTGTAGAGAAGTTCGCTTCCTTCTCCTCCTCCGGGTGTGGAACCGAGCCTCTGAGGAGAGGAAAAGGAGGAAAGGAGAGGGGAGGGGAGGGGAGGGGAGCCCAATGTGCCGTGAATTAGAGCAAGCTCACAAGAAGGCCTATCTGTAAGTGCTTTAAGGTAAGGTGCAGAAGCAGACTGCAGCGTCGCTAGTCTGCCCTATGTACATATTCACAAGAATAAAAAATTCCAGCTAGTTCACATTATCTCTTCCATTCCGAGGCATCCACTCCACCATGCCGGCCTTGACCGCAGGCAGTGCAGCACCTCCACTGCCCCTGTTGGTCCTTCAACTTGAGCGAGCAGCCCTGGAGATCCAGCAGGCTCTAGAAACGCGCGTCTGCCCACGGGCTGGAGTCCTGAGTTAAAAAGAAGCTCCGGTACTGGAGTTGGACACGGCAATCAGTGTTCTATTGTCAAGGCTTTTTCCCTTAGATTTGTCTAAAATAGGTGTCAGCGAGAAAAAAATAAAATACAAACAAACAACCAAACAAAGCCAAGAAACCCCAAGAGCCACCGGGGAGAGTCAGAGGTTTAACAGCTCTTGACACGGGCCTGGGTGATATCCGAAGTCTTCTTGATGACACTGGCCCGCGTCTCCCGGTCTGGCCGGCTGCTGCTGGGCGCTGGGGCCACGGAGGGCGGGAGGGGGAGGTCTGCGAAAGGGGGCCAGGAGCTGTTGTAAGGCACCGGACAGGTCTCCTCTTTGATGGTGACCTGGAGATCAGGCTTGTTGGAGGTGACGAAGGTCGCCATGCTGGGCAGCAGGTAGGTGCTTCGCGTGCCCATGTTGCTGAGGTACTGTTTGCCTTCGATGCTCCTCTTCCGCCAGTGTGGCCGCCCCTTTCAAGGAAAGAATTGAGACATGTATTTCCTTTTCTTTCTATCGAAGGGCTTTGGAAAAACGCACCCCTGTTCCCATGCGTTGGTGTTTTCGCTGAATTTTTTAGGCATCGTGGAATGAACAAAAGCTTAGCAATTCCACATTTCTCACCCGAAATCTATACCCAACGACTCATGCCCCAAGCAATATTTCCCCACCCTTTAAAAAAATCAATTCCCATTGGCTACCTTCCAGAAACACAGCCCAGACTATTCTATGAGGGCAGGAAAATAGGCAGCAGCTGGGTTTCTGGTTCCCTAGTCTCTGGCTGCCCAGCTCAATCACTGTAAGTTTCAGGCCACAGTGCCAGTGCATCATGGTGACCTGGTTCCTCACTGCTGGCCCAATTAGACCTTTGCGTCAACCCGCATTTTCACAGAAAGGGAAGTGCGGAACTTAGCAACGGGCAGTGGATGCACCTTGGCATTCCAAAGAGGGTGGCTTAGAGCTCCAGAGTACCCGGCAAGCAGCTGGCCTCAGGCTGGCTTCACTCCCAGAAGGAGCTCAAAGTGTGAGCTGGAAGGAAACATGTGCCTCCCCGCCCCACCCTGCCAGCCTTATTCATTCCCTCTCTGCTCTCTCTCTCATTCACTCAGCACAGACCCCAGGCGGGCGGTCTGCGGGAATGCTCGCCCTCGCTGTCACAGCAGCTTCCGGCCGTTGTGCTGCCCCGTCCATGGGAGAGTGTGGGAAGCAGGCCACGGGAATCTGACTGGACACCCAAGCAGCCTGGCCCAGATCTCAGAGGGAAAGGAAGCCACGGACTATGAGAGACTTTGGCTTAGGGCCTTCGACACTTACTTATGGACACTGCTTTGGATCAGGTGGGATGCTCTCTTTCTGCCTGTGAATCAGGATGATGAGAGCGATAAGGACATCAGTGTTTCTCGTTGACCTGGCCTCTGCTTCGAGTCCCTTTTCCTGCCATCATAGCCTCTTCCTGACGGTAACACTTAACTCCCTTTCCTCTCATCCGTTCCCAACCCTAAGCCCCAAACTCAAAAGAACGGTACATTTTATAACCCACAAAAAATCCAGATGTGAAACTCTCGATCTAGCGTGAAGGCAGGTGACCGGCAGCAAGGAACCCCGGGTGCTCGGGCCTTCCCACAGCCACGCGGGGCAGGTGCCAGCTCACCTCAGCGCCCTCCTCGTCGCTGGGCACACTGTCGGTCGTTTCGCTTTCTGTTCGGAGAGAAAAAAAGGGCCATCATTCCTGCCACTCAGGCTGTGCTGAGGCTCAGGCGGTGACTCAACAAGAGAAACGGGTAACTCAGCACATCCTTTCCCGCCCCTCGTCAAGTCAAATGCTTCTAACGTGGGAGAAGCAGAGTGAATTTCAACTCTCCCTCTTGCCCTTTGGAGAGCGGGGGAGGCTCAGTCTGCAAGAGGTGGGCCATGTCTCCTCAGGGTACCACCTCCCAGGTTGGGTTCTGGGCCCCGAGGTGCCCTTCCTCACGACGGCTCCCTCCACCATACCCACACGGGCCATCCCTTCCAATCCATGCCAATCTTTTCATCAAGTCCCGATGCCGAGTTGACATTTCCCAAGGACTTTTTCTAGATTATCCCTGCTCCACTCAGATCTCCCCTTTACAATTTATATTTCTAGAGCTGCCTCATCCACTTGGGCAACTGTGGGCGAACAGATCTAGGGTGGCCCCATCATCTCCGCCTCCTGGGTTCACTTTCCTTGGGTTGCCATCCCTTGAATGTGGGTGGGACCTGTTACCTGTTCTAACCATCAGAACACAGCCCAGGTGAGAAGATGTATGTGTTTATCATTGTGCTACGTAACACTGAAACCTGTCATGAGAGGAAACTCTTGGCCTTGCTGGCCTCATGGAAGTAAGTGACCATGCTGGGAAGGCTCACATGGCAAAGAACTAAGGGCTACTTCCAGTCAACAGCCATCAAGAGACAGAGGTCCCTGGTCCAACAATCTGCAAGGAGCTAAGTTCTGCCAAAACCGCGTGAGCTTGGAAAATGGACCCTTCCCCAGTTGAACTTCAGATGAAACGGCAGCCCCGTCCAACATTTCAACTGCAGGTTTGGAAGACTGCAACAGAGGACCTGGCTAAGCCACACCTGGATCCCTGACCTACAGCAGTTATGGGATCATAAATATGTGTCCTTTCAAGTCAGGAAGTTTGTGGTTGCATTGTTACACAGCAAAAGGCAGATAAGGAAGTGGTTACCATCCTGATTTGGCTGCCAGTTGTTAGACGCGGAGCAAGATTCTCAACGCCACTGGGCTGCAGTTTTCTCATCTGTAAAGTGGAGGTGACACCACCTTCCAAAGATGATTACGTGATGAGTAAGTGAGAGGGATTGTGGGAAAAGCCTAGCACCGGGCTGACACACGGCACACGCTCAGTAGATCAGCACTGTGCAACTCTGGCTTCCCTTAACAGGCTGTATGAACAGAATCAAAGTCAATAGCTAGTGATTACATATCACCTGGACCTAAATAAAAAGGGCTTTTTAACAATAAGAACACTTTAATTTTTTAAGATTAAAAAAGTCCATGATGCGCAATTGTTTCAGTGTTTACAACCACTAAGAAATGAAATCACAGAAAGCAGAACTTGTGATATACACAGACATTTAGAAGTCACTCATGGGCCATTCATGGTCTAACGAGAAACTGTCCTAGTGAACACTGAGGGACGCCTCTGTCCGCAGGTCTGGTTTAGCTCTCACAAGGAGCCTAAATCAGGAAGCAGTCACTATCGTCCCCCCATTGTGTAGAAGTAGCTCCTTCTACCCCCACCTGTCCCTGCTGTGGGACTGGACGCTGCCTCACATCTTCCTGCTGACAGGGCTGGGAAAAGATGGCTCCTCCTAGACAGAGCCCTTTCTACTCCCAGAGTACTCCCCACAAGCAGGCTCTCTACAAATGAAAGGCCAAAGAACAAAGGGACAGACTGTGCCACCGGTTTGTTTCTGAAAGAAAGAACAAGAATGTTGACTCCACAGGTCTCACCCTGGAGCCCTTGGGCCTGTCTCTTGGCCACTGTTAACTGTAACAGGAGTGGGCGATCACCCAGGGCCAACCCTGAACAGGCAAGGGACGGCCTCCCCGCTCCTGAGACTGGGTATGACTCCCACAAGCATCCCCAGCTGGGAGTGACAGGCGCCCAGGGAAGGCCTCAGCCTCAGTTGATGACGGTCCTAGCTAAGGAGGCAGACTGACAATGCCAGGCCCAAGGAATGTTTGCACACAGAAACAAATGAAAAGTTACAGAAGACGAAAATCCCCCTTCCCACAGAACCCGCGTGCTAGCTCAGTGTCCCTCGGAGGCAGGCATCAGTGCTGCCACTCCCAAGGAGGAAAATGAGGAACAGAGATGCTGAGAAAGTTGCCAGAGTTGCCAACTGAGTCAGCACAGAGGAGAGAAAACAAAACTGCACTTCTGACTCCTGGGCCCAAGCACAGGACACAGCAGCTCTGCTTCCCTGCTGTTCCTGCCTCTGATGAAACTTCAAGATCCGCTTTCCATTTTTATGCTTGGCTCTCTTTGTGCTCCAAAGCCAAGGTTTCTCTTCCTTCCATGCATGCTCAGGTGCCCTTCACTCCTGATTACCCTCCGTAAACGTCACTGTCTCTGCTCCTTTTCCCTTCAAACAAAAACCAAGAAATGCTGCCCAGCACACTTTGGGGGCTAGGACTCCACCACAGGCCAAGTGGCAGGTGCAGAAGGGGCTGGAAATCAGAGCCTGGGTCAAGACGCCTTTGGTAAGACCTTGCACAGCCCGTGAACGTGATCAGACTATTCATTTCCTTTAAGTGCCCAGTTTTCAACCTCAGGGAAACAGTTGCAGATAAGAAAAGATACACATGAAACTGTCTCAGAAAACCAAACACTGCATGTTCTCACTCATACCTGGGAGCTAAGTGATCACAAGGATGGAAATAACAGACACTGGGAACACTAGTAAGAGGGACAGAAGAGCAGGACTGGGGTTCAGAAACCACCTACGGGGCACAATGTCCACTCTCTGGGGAATAGGCCCCCGAGACCCAATCCCCACCACCACACAATATGTCCATGTAAGAAACATGCATGTGTACCCCCCAAATCTAAGATAAAAAAAAAGAGATGTTCTGAATGTATGTTTTCAGCTAGTTGAAGAGCATCCTTTCTAAATTAAGATTGGCTGCTTCTAAAGCAGTTAGGAAGACCCCACATGGGCAAACTGAGGTTTCTAATTTCTGTTGTTTAAAAAATGGCCTTAGTACCTTCAACCTAAGGAGCAGAAGACGCCTGGGCCTCCCACCTGAGGACCGAGACCCTTCTCTCTAGAATAATAGACCCTCTCACAGTGACCCCCAAATTGGTGGCTCCGAGTGCTCTGCTGGGTGCACTCATGCCCAATTTTCTGGGTTTTCAGGTTTTACTACACCACTGCTACTTCCACAATGACCTGGAAAGTGACAGATTTAAGAACTGTAGCCAAGGTCACTGCTGAACTATCAACATGCCTTGTTATTTCACTTTCTCTTTTGATTAGCTTGGCTCTATCTATCTATCTATAATTTTTTTTAAAAACTTACTCTGAATATAATGGAATAAAAAGTTTGAAGTGGCCTCAATAGCGTGGTCAGAATAAACAAGAACCATCAGCACGTGAGTAACAGGCACGTGAGCAATTCATTTAACCTTCTGGTCTCGGTTTTCCTGAAAACATGTAGGTTGAGAGGCAAGGGGGCGGTTTGGATGAGATGACCTTGAAGCCTCAAGGATGACACTCGTCTTAGGTTGACACTCCACTTCAGCCCAGGTCTTAACAATCCTTGAGAATACACGCTGTCAACCATCTCAGGAACATGATGGGAAGGGAGGCGATACAGCTTATGTGAAAGCCTTTTGGTACTCTGACATCCTGGTATATTTTCTGAAAATCTCTGGTTCAATAATTTTTATTAGTAAGATTGACAAAGATTTCTTCTTATTGGCCATATCCTCAATTGCTTTGACTAAATTGTTCAAATCACCTCAAAGCCACTGTGTCTTTCTTCCACTCCACAAAATACAAGACTGACAGTGTTTCCATAAGGACCCAAAGTCTTTTTTCTCTTTTTTTTTGAGTTGGAGCCTCACTCTGTCGCCCAGGCTGGAGGGCAGTGGCCGCTCCCGGCCACCGCAGCCTCGACCTGCTGGGCTCTGGCGATCCTTCCGCCTCAGCCTTCCAAGTAGCTGGAACTACAGGAGCGCGCTACCACGCCCGGCTGATTTTTTGATTTATTATAGAGATGAGGGCTCGTCAAGTTGCCCAGGCGGGTCTCGAACCCGCGGGCTCAGGCAATCCAGTCAGCCCAGCCTCCCAAGGCACGGGATTAAAGGCTGAGCCAACGAGCCCGGCTCCAAAGTCTTACTGATGGCTGCTGCTCAGCTGGCAGTCTCCACTCTCTGTTGTAACTCACTCTTCCTGTGTATGATGCGTTCCTCTCAAGTCTGTTCTCCACACCCTCTGCCTGACCTCCCCCAAAATACTACTACGGCCTTTTTTTAACTAAACTACCAACCACCTAACAAAATCTTGGTGCCACAGACAAGGCGAGGGGCCAGGTGAGGGGAGATCTTGAAAAATGTACCGTCTACCCTCTGGAGCTTCCCCAGGTGGGGCTTTAGAGTATCCCTCCCCAGGGTGAAAGTTTTACAGATCAAACTAGAACTTTATATGGTCTTAAAATACCCATTGCAAGTATTCCATGCCACGAAACGGTCTCTTTTCTTTCTCACTATAATATTTAGACCACAGAGGAGAAGGTGGATTTACAAAACTGAATGTGGCTTTGTAATACTACTGGGATTATATTTCAATGATCAGTAGGGGGGAAAAACAGCAAACAGCAGCTCCAAATGCCAGTTTCCCAAACAGGTGAACGAAGGTGGAGGCTAAATTCAGTTGACTAGCCCGAACAAAGAAAGTCTGTTGACAAAACAGGCGAGCATCCTGCTCTGTCGGGGGACAAAAAGTAAGAAAGGTCACCACACACAGAAGGCTGCTTTTCCGGCAGAGTGTTACAAAATTCCTGGCTGAAAGACTTAAATTAGTCATAGTCTGTAACAGATGAAGTTCTCACGTGTCTGTGAGCTCTAGAAAACCTAGCAATCATGGAACATTCCAGCCTGATCCAGTAAGCCTCCCTCCAAGAGGTTCTGGAGAATCCAGACTATGAAAACAGCAGAAAGAAGCCAAGGCCAGGATGCAGCAAAACCCCCCGCCGCCTGCCATCCTGGCACGGAAATCCTTTCTTTTCAAATCTATGCAAATGTCCCAAAGAGGGAATAAAATTTTCATTTCTCTCTGCATGGATCAGCTGTTCTTGGTATTCTTCTGCTAAAGCAAATGCCATTGCTGGCAGAACAGCAAGAATAGGTCCTTCCAGAAGCCCAAGACTTCAAAAAATCTTACTCAACAGATCAACATAAAAGTCTATTCTAAAGCCCCAAGACCCACCAAAAAAGAAAAAGAGAGAGAAAGCCACATGGAGTGTAATACGCCTGCAGCAGCATGACAGAGACGAAATCGCAAACCCAGAGCCATAGCTATGTAAATATAAGCAAAGTGGCTTAGTGTCTCCCGCTTCAGTTATCTCTACTGTAAAATGAAGGCATAAACATTCTGCTCTGCCTCTTCTGGTGGGGCCTTGTGAAAACCAAACGAGACCATGGGATGTGGGTGTGTTCCAAAAGACAGAGCCCCAAGCCCCCGTCCAGGGCAGCGACGCAGCAGGGAGTTAAGAACAGGCCTTTGGCATCGGCTCATGTGAGTTCTAGCCGAGCTCAGAGCTATGCATCCCTGGACATGCTCGGATCACATCAGCCTGGGCGTCATCGCTTTTAAGGGGATATGATGGTGCCCCAGCTGACGGGGTTACTCGCACAGTAATTAAACAAGTCAACTGTACCAAGCATTTAGCAGTTCCCAGGGCACAATACACATGCAACAAATAGTCGTTGATGTTATTAGAGACTGGCGAGGACCAAAGAGGGCCTGGCACATAGAAGGGATCAAAATACGCTTGATGAACACATAACTGATGATAAGCTTGTCCTGTTCGATGGGTGACATGCTTCCTACAGCCAAGGTTCATGCTCACACTTCTTGGGTTCCTAGCAGAAGAACAAGTTAGGGCCTCCATGCTAAGTGAAATAAGCCAGTCACAAAAGGGCAAACCCTGTATGATCCTCCCTGTATGAGGCACCTAGGAGGGCCAAGTTCATAGAGAAGGAAAGTAGACAGGTGGCTGCCCGAGGCTGGGGTGGAGGGAAATGGGGAGTTAGTGTTAAATGGGGACCGAGTTTTAGTTTTGCAAGACAAAAAAGTTCTACAGCTCGATGCTGGTGATAGCTGCACAACACAGAGGCACTTAATACTACTTAACTAAACACTTGCAAATGGCTACTATGATACATTTTATGTTTTATATATTTTGCCACAACTTTTAAAAGGAAAAAAAAAGAAAGTTGGCATTTAAGGAATACGAGGCGAGATTCAGTGGCAGATAACTCACAAACAATGTGTCATTTGAGTCAACTTTAACTCTTGCCCTGGGTCTGAGCCCGTCGCCCGGGTGGTACCTAACTGGAGGACACTCCATTTGGCAGCATCTACAGAACACAGGCAAGAATCCCAGAACCTTTTACTACAGCTGAACTGCAGTTTCCTATGGTAGGGTTTCTGCTTTTTATTTTCAATATCTGCAAGCAATATCCCTGACCCGAAATTTACATTTCCTAATGATGGCTGAGTTCCAAAAAATTACATGGAGGTCATCGGGAAGAGAATACAAGATGACATAACGTCGAGGAAGAAAAGGAGCCACCACTCTCTTCTGTAAGGCTGGAAGAGCCAACTGAATCTGTTTCTCATCCTGCAGTTCGGTCTGGGCCAATTCCTGTAATGATATAGGCGATTCTGTGGGGAATTAGACATGGGCTCAGTTGCCTGGCCCAATTAGAAGCTGTACTAGATGGAAATACAAGGAAAAAATATGTGCAAGTGACAAGCTGGGTGGAATGGATCTAAAAATGAGCTTAGGGTCTGGAGGTTGAGCTCTAGTCCTGACCCAAACACTTACTGGCTGTGTGACCTTGGGCAAGCCCCCTTCCCTTCCAAAATGAAGGAACTGGAAGAGACAATCTCTAAGGTCCTAGGCAGCCTGGTCAAACTGAGGTTCCATGAGAACACCCTGCCGGATTTCAGATAACTTGTGCAAATAAATTGGACTCTCATGAACCACTTCCCAAAATATATCTTATTATATGTTAGTCGTGCATGGAGATGTCTGGGTGACTGAGTAAAGAAAGGCTGTGACCATATCCTCCAGCTGAGAACAAAAGGGCCCAAGGTATTGTCAAGAAAATTAAAGCAAGAGTAACTGCAGCAAGAATAATTCCTAGGACAGAGGAGGGATTCTCTGTTGTGTGGTGACATGGGTGACCCCAGAATAAAAAACTGCCCTCCTTTAGTACCAAAGCCTCCCTCCGACCCACTTACCGGCGTAGGAAGACACAGGGGATATCTGAAGAGGGTAGAGCTCACTCATGCTGACCGGCTGTTCATCACTCTCAGTGGTCACCTCTACGACTTGGCAAATGTCCGGTGGATTAGTGACAATCTCTTGATCCTCAATGTTGCTGTCCAGATGGGACTGTCCTACGACTTCAAAGAAAGGAGAGCTATCATGCACCAAAGTCTCCTGACTTTCCAATTCTAGCACACACGCCCAAGAAAGAAAGCCTTACCCAACAGAGCTGGGGTCAGGAGCAGGCTCCTGGCTACTGCCTGCCCCCTGCCATAAGGCTGCAGAACAAGCCTTAGTTCTGGGTTAATGTCTCCAGAGAAGTAGCCTGCCAACAACCTGGCTGCCCAGCTCTGTCTCTAGCATGCATGCTGATGGCACATACAGGTGGCCACGTCCTGTCCAGTTCAGCGGGGCTCCTTACTCAACCTGGCCAAGGCCAAGGCTGCAGGACCAGAGGCTGCATCGGGTCCAGCCCAGGGCCAGACATGACAGAACTTGGAACCTGACTGATTTCTGTTCTCTGGTCTTACTCTGAAGGAAGGTACTGTGATTATTTTCTGGGTTCTGTCATCCAAAGAGACATCATGAAACCTGAACAAGGAAGAAAGACTGTGAAACACCCGCTTCCATGATGTCACTTCTAGCTGTGGGGCGCCCTCCTCCCATACCCAGACCTCTTACTGGTCTGCAGGCAACGTGGTCAACTATCCGAATATCAGTACCATGGACTAGAGTTGGCTTCCCCATTCCAACAGACATTAGTGGCATCAACAATCCAAACATTGATAAGATAAATTCTGACCACCCTGGCTCCGAAACCTGTCTCAAATTTTTGTTTTGAGGCAACTGGAAATTCACATACAGTTGTAAGAAATAACAGAGAGATCCTCCGTGCCCTTTACTCATTTTGTTCCACTGTAAGGTCTTGCAAAACTAGAATGCAATATCACACCCAGGATACTGCCATTAAGAGCACTCCACCTATCTTGTTCAGATTTCCTCAGTCTTACTTGAACTCCTGTGTGTGTGTGTGCGTGTGCGTGTGTGCACACGCACGCTTAGTTCTATCAATTTGACCACCCATGTAGTTTCATGTGCCTGCTACCACAGCCACAACACTGAAGTTCCATCACCACCAGTCTCTCTCATATTGCTCTGTTGTGATCACATCTACCTTCCTTCAGTCTCTCCTTTTATCTGCCTCCTTGTCCCTAACCCCTAGCAAACATCAATCTGTCCCCCATTTCTATAGTTTTTCTCCATTCGAGGATGTCCCATAAGTGGACTCATATAGTAACCTTTTGGGACTGGCTTTTTACGCTCAGTAATTCCTTGGAAAGTCACCCAGATTGCTGTGTGTATCAATAACTGGTTCCTTTTTAATTCCTGAGTAGTATTCCATGGTATAGATGTACCACAGTCTGCTTAACTATTCCCCCATTGAGGGACATCTGGATTGAGACCAGGCTTTGGCTATTACAAATTAGGCTACTATGAGTGTTTGTGTGCAGGTTTCTATTTATCGGGGTTAAAGTAAAGGCCCAAGAGTGCAATTGCTGAGTCATATGGTAATTTCATGTTTAGTTTTACAAGAAACTGCCAAACTGTTTCCCAGAGTAGATGTACCATTTTACATTCCCAGGGATATAATTTCTCCACGATCCCCATCAGCATTTGGTATTGTCACTGCTTTTTACATCTTGGCTGTTTTGATAGGTGAGTAACGACATTTCTTTGTGATTTTAATTTTAATGTCTCTAATGTCCTGTCGTAACTTTAACTATAACTGACCTTGTACTGCCTTGGCAGTTGATTGGATTAAATGTCCCTGAAAATTAGCTCCAATAAAGGGAAGAAACAGTTCTCAAGATCCTCAAAGCACTTTGCCACCACAATTAACATTTTACTCATACCTGTATATGTTATTTTAACATTTCAACCCATGAGAATGACAGGAAAGTGCTATCATCCTGTTATAGATGAAGAAACTCAAGCACAGAGAAGGAGAGTGACTTGTCCAAACTCACACAGCTTGGAGTAAGCGCAGTGCTCTATAGTCCTGTCATTTTCCCACCCACCTGCAAAATGTTTAGGTTAGGCTGGAAGGGAGCCAGGTTCCAATCTCCTTGAGAAGGCAGCCACCGTGAACGGGCTCCTGTTTTCAACAAAGTGTTTTATTTGTAGAAGTATTTTTGTTATAAACAAGTTCCTGTTTTAATTGTTTTTTGCAGGATGATGGGAACAGTATCTGATTTCTACTCTGGGAAGGTTTTAGAGGCTAGTGGAAATCCATAGGTTCGGTAATAAAGAAAGGAAAGGCACAAAGGAGGCTGGAAGAGGAGATTTAGGGATGTGATAAAGAGTCCAAAAGCCACAGCACACAGAATGGGAGGGAAGCTGGATGCTGCTGGGTTTTCTGACAGGGATAAAATTAAAGACATGGAAAGCAGTCTATATATGGCAGGCAGCCTCCCCGATTCTTATCTCGGTCTCTGGACTCTCCTAGTTGAGTGTGAGGGCATCAATTATGCAGCTACTTAGACGCAGACTGACATTGACCGACACTGCACTCTCTCAAGTTTCTCCTGCCTCTTCCCCCAAGCAAAATAAAATGGTAGAAAAATGAGATCAAGTCCCGTCCCATCCCAAGTCCTAAGGAGCAGCTGGTGGGTGGGAATACAAACCAAAGGAGGGCGTGTGTGTTTGAGGAGGGAGGGTCACGGGCGATACCCTGCATACTAAAGCCATAGTGTCTTACATAAATTTGATTTAAATCAAAGCCGTTTTAACTTCCAGTACTTCAAAACCCATTTCTCTTTTGCCCTGCCCTTCCTAATAGGAGACAGCAAGCTAGCCAAGCCAGTACACAAAGGCAGGCGCTCAAGTATCCTCCTAATTACACCCTTTTGTTCCAGCCAGGAGTTCTTTCTCTCCCTGCTTCCCCCATTCTCCACACCCACCCCTGCCCCGCCCCCACTTGACATCCAACGCAGTTATTCCGCTAACAAAGATTTGCAGAGCACCTGCCTTGTGGCACACATTGTCGTCCAGTGCAACAGGGAGCAGAGAAAGGTCACTGCAGCCAAGGATCTCGTCTACAAGAAGTTAATATACAGGGCTACAGGCCAGCCGCGCAACCTCTAGAGAATACATTTAAAGCAGCAAGAAAGTGAAAAGAAGAGAAAGAACAAGAAGGGGCCATGTGGTGAATGCTGAGGACTGGGGTGGGGTCTTTCTGCCTAGTGAGGAGTCAAAAGGCTTCAGAGAAATAGTGACCTGGCGATGGACAGCAGGCAGAAGGTGCTGCTTCCGGAAGCTCCTTCCTTCCTGACCACCCAGCACAGACTGACCTCTTCCTTCTGGGTGCCTCCGAGCACTGTCCCTGCCGCTCAGTCAAACCCACAACAGGATACAACCGTGTGACACCACTAGGCTTTCTGCCTCATGTTGCTGGGTAACTCTACATATCCTTACTTCACCTTTTATTTGTAGACGGCAGGCCTCCTCAACCAAAGCATGGCTCCTGGCAGCCAAGAACCTGCACCAAACTTTCTGTATCCAGTCATGACACGTGCTCACGGGCTCACACCTTGTGCCAGGGAGGCGCTCGGTGAATCTTTGCTTGCCAAATGGATGCATGAAGGGGCTGAGGCTCCCTGACTGCGGCCAGAGTCCGGCAGGGGTTCGTGACAGCTTGCCGATGGGGAATAAGATGATTCATGTTTTCTAAAAAATTCCAAGACTTCTGGCAAGTAGACTCCTTAAACCTAGGTGAAGTGATACAGACACAGCAGGCTGTGGGTGCTGGGGGAGTCAGGAAAGAAACATTTTGGGGCGATGAAAATGTTCTGTCTTGGATATAGAGATAGTTATACAGCTGTATGTCTAAAAGGGGTTAATTTTACCGTATTTCACTTAAAATATATGACAAAAAATTAAAAAGTAGATAAGCATCTCTACTCAAATTTTAAGTATCCTGAATGCTGGTGACCAGGACAGAAAAGTCAGTCTTTATTTTCTGGGCTATCATCTAGATATATAGATATATATATGAATATCATTCATTATCTCTAAGGCCAAAGATTCCCCCCATAGGAGTGTGTTGCATTATGCCTCTGTGTGGGACCACTTCGCTCCGTCCAAACATCATCGAGGGCACTTTAGAAAATTTCCAGCTCTCGAGTCAAAGCCCATGAGAGAAGCAGGGAAATCCCAACATCTGAAATGCTCTTTAGATGTGCTCAGACACTGTCACTCATCAGTCTCAATCGCTCTCTCTCTCTTTCCCTCTCTCACCACGTGAACTGATTTCCCTGAACCACCAAGTAACAAAGCATACAGCAACACTGACTCCTGACAACTGAAGAGACACACAAATAACAAACTTATCTGAGCCGGGCTCGGTGGCTCAGCCTGTAATCCCGCGCCTTGGGAGGCTGAGGTGAGTGGATTGCCTGAGCCCGCAGGTTCGCGACCCACCTGGGCAACTTGGTGAGACCTCATCTCTACATAAATCAAAAATTAGCCGGGTGTGGTAGCGCGCGCCTGTAGTTCCAGCTACTTGGAAGGCTGAGGCGGAAGGATTGCCAGAGCCCAGCAGGTTGAGGCTGTGGTGGCTGAGAGCGGCCACTGCACTCCCATCTGGGCGACAGAATGAGACTCCAACTCAAAAAAATAAAAAATAAAGTTAAAAAAATAAAATAAAATAAAAAAACAAACTTATCTGACAACTGAAGAGACACATGAATAACGAACTTATCTGACAGCTGAAGAGACACACAAATAACAAACTTAGCTGCTACAGCAATAAGGTCAGAAGTGGCACCCTGCTGAAAGCCAAAAAGTATCCAGACAAACCCTGACTCCTTGAGCCGCAGTCTTGCCTCTCTCTGCCCCTTCCCAAGCTCACAACCCCTTAACCCTTGAGGAAGCCACAGTCAGGATTCCCATTTTAGACATGTTGAATCAATGGCATCACAGAGAACTAAATAACTAGCTCAAAGTCAGCCAATATATGGCAGAGCCAAGATTCAAGGTCAGCCTTACCTGACTCCAAATTTCAACTCTTTGTAATATGTCTCCCTAACAGAAAGAGTGAGCAAAGCCCAAACTGAGTGACTCTTGGTTTTCTAAGCCCCTCTTAGTATAAAAACTCGTGAGCTTCATCTAGTGAGTCTTTGGGCTCATAACCAAGAGTGACATTTCTTTTCAACAGTTCTCTATTGGATGCCAAGGAAATTCTCAAATGGTTAGAAGAACCAGGATTCCACTAAGCACTTCCAGCTTACTAAAGTAAGCACATCCGAAAGAGTCATCCACAGGAATGTAATTTTATCTGAACCTCGTTGCTGAAAATTTTAACAATATTATTCATGGCCGGTTACTGATGAAACGGTTTGATTCCTTAAAAGGTCATTCTTATTTTATTAACAATTGTTGACTTTATGTGGGACTCCACCTGGGAAAGCAGTTTGCTTCAAGCCTTAGTGAAAGTGCTTGAAAGCAGAGACTATTAGAGACAGAGAGGCCTTGGGAGGTGGCCTGGCCCTACCAGCTCGCAGTTGAAAAAAGCTAAACCCCAGGCAAATTGTGAAGGTCACCCAGGTAGCTGCAGAGTCAAGAATGAAACTTACTAGCAGGGCATATTAAATCAGGCCGTCAGCATGGCATCACGCAGGGCCCAGTCTGAGTCTGAGTACAGAAACTGTTAACACCAGCCCTGACGGCACAGCACAGATGGGGCTACTCTCCTTACTCAAATATAGTTCATATAATTTTGGTAATATCATCATAACAATATATCATCTTCCCACCTCTAACCATGGAGTGATTGATCTGTGCATCTCATTTGGTCCTCACGGCAACTCTATGAAGCGGGCAGGATCAGTGCTACTATTTCCATTTTATACAGAAGTCTACATAATCTACTTTATAAATGATACATATTATTTCCAATCTATCTATAAGTGGAATCTCAGAGAGCTTAGGACGTTTTCCCAGAACATGTGACACATAAAAAACTTCAGAAAGGAGTCTCAAACTCCAGTCCCTGCCCTTCTAATCGTGTGCTCGTTCTTTACAACATACGGCCACGATCTGGTTTAGTTGTTCAAGAGCAGAGATGTGAGAGACAGGCTTTACGAGGTTAGTGATTTCAGAGACTGGAGCTCAGTCCTTTCACAGGCCACACCGCCCCTGACTGCTCGTTCCTCACCTCACCAGGGTGACAGAGTGGCAGGAAGAAGTGGGAAGGTAGCCGGGGCAGTGTATGAGCTCTTCACTCCAGGAGAAAACAGCACCACGTGCTATTATTATACAAAGGGCAGTAAGGAAGGTGTCCCAGTTACAACTCGGTAGAGAGTTAACCAATGTCTTGAGGGTCAATGATCTTGGAACAGAAATCTGGCTAACACACTGGGACTGTCCTCACTGTGTTGTGTGGACAGAGCCTTAGTGGCCACTCTACAGGCACAAAACTCACCTCCAACCTCACTTTCCCTACAGACAGCCACACAGGGGTTGCATTGTTCAGAATCACTCAAATGCAAAAACAGGTGTAAAAGTCATGCCAGACCCTTTAGACAAGAGAAGGATTCAGGTCTTTGTCTTGGGGGCAATGGTGACACAGTGATGGTGATGCCGGCATTTTAAAAAAAAATCACTCTGTGGCCAGGCATGGTGGCTCCTGCCTGTAATCCTAAAACTTTGGAAAGGCAAGGTAGGAAGATCACTTGAGGCCAGGAGTTTGAGACCAGCCTGGGTAACACAGCAAGACCCTGCCTCTACAAAAATATTAAAAAATTAAAGAATCAGCTGGGTGTGGTGGCATATATACCTGTAGTCCCAGCTACGTGGAAGGCGGAGAAGCAGGAGGCTTATTTGAGCCCATATGATCACACCACTGCACTCCAGTCTGGATGACAGAGCAAGATCCTGTCTCTAAAAAACAAAAAGAAAAAAAAAAATTGCTGGCCGGGCACAGTGGCTCATGCCCGTAATCCCAGCACTTTGGAAAGGCAAGGTAGGAGGATCTCTTGAGACTAGGTGTTTGAGACCAGTCTAGGCAACATAGCAAGACCATGCCTTTACAAAAAATATAAAAAATTTACAAAATCAGCCAGATGTGTGATGGTGTACAGCTATAATTCCAGCTACTCAGGAGGCTGAGGCAGGAGGATCTCTTGAGCCTAGGAGTCCCAGGCAGGAGTGAGCTATGATCTCATCACTCTACTCCGGCCTGGACTGCAGAGCAACTGTGTCTCTAAAAAAGAAAAAAGAAAATCACTGTGTGAAGAATAAATGGGGAGGGGCAGAATGGAGGTGAGAGCAAAGACAGGACTAGAAACAGTATCAAAAACAGAAGAGGAGCCGGGCTCGGTGGCTCAGCCTGTAATCCTGCGCCTTTGGGAGGCTGAGGTGAGTGGATTGCCTGAGCCCGCGGGTTCGAGACCCGCCTGGGCAACTTGGCGAGACCTCATCTCTACAATAAATCAAAAAATCAGCTGGGTGTGGTAGCGCGTGCCTGTAATTCCGGCTACTCGGAAGGCTGAGGCGGAAGGATCGCCGGAGCCCAGCGGGTCGAGGCTGCGGTGGCCGGGAGCGGCCGCTGCACTCCAGTCTGGGTGACAGAGTGAGACTTCAACTCAAAAAAAAAAAAAACAAAAAAAACAGAAGAGGATAGGTTTGAGAAAACAGTGAGGGAAAACAGGAGGATTTCATCAATAGGGTGAGAGTGGTGGGGGGGGAGGAGAGAAAACCACATGGCATCACTGAACAATGACGACAGCTTTCTTGAGTACACACAAACTTCTTAAGGCGCAGAACACCACAGGCCTCCACTACCCAGGGCTCCTGGCTGGTACCTGGCGACTGAGAGCGGTCCCACACAGTCTCACCTTGGTCACCAGGCTCTCCAGGTCCAATCCACCAAGAAAAATAAACAGTGACGGGTCCCGTGTCAGGGGGTATTGTGGATCTCGGTCCGTGTCTCACATAAGCTTCATGTTGCCAAGATTGTTCTGGCTCTCCTGAGATTTCTGGATGCCTCGGCTCGGGCCCCCATTCCCAAAGAGAGGGGGAGCTCAGCCCTCCTGGGAGAAAGCCTAGGGCCCAGCTGAGGAGCACGGAGGCTCTCTGAAGGGGGGGCGCTTTCCATCTGAGGACTCCCCTGAGCTATTTCTTATAAAGACTCTTCCGCATCTTGAGCAAAATGGCTACAAGCACAGGGAGCTAAGAGAACAGCAACAGACGAAGACACAGTTCTGCAGGCCTGTGTCCCCTTTGGCCATCCTGAAACCACTACAAATTCCAGTGCCAGAGGAGGCCAACCCCGAGTTATAATAACCATGAGGCCCGTGCCAGACCCTGAAATCAGTCTCTTTAGGCTGGGAATCTGCTCTTCTCACTCCTTCAGAGTTTCTAGGTCTGGCTTTAAAAACTACTTGCAATTCACTTTAGATTAAGACAGTCAAATTTGGAAGGAATTACCCAAACCAAAAAAAAAAAAAATGCCCTCTAAGGTGTACTCTGGGCAACCAAAATAAACACAAAATCCCACATCCATGACTTCCTAATCGCTGTGTGTCTAGTCACTACGGGCTGCTTTATTTACTTCAGGGTAATGAATAGTCTCCCTTGTTTCAAAGTCATCTTTGCTTTATTGAAGGGCGGGGTTGCCTTTTATCAAGAAACACAACGGGGTTATAGAGCACTGCCTGGGCAAGTTATACAGCATGGCCGCACCTGCAAACTTCTACACTGGCTGGGAGACAATTTCTATACAGCTCAGCAACAGCACTGCTAACCTGGGCGAGAGACCAGTGGAATATTGTCAGGACAATTCAACATGTTGCTGGGTTCTTCCGTTTTCTAAAAACCAACGCCACCACACACACAACGAAAATTCAAGGCTAAAGAAAAGTAAAAATAAAAGTAAGGGGCTTTTTCTTCTCCCTCTCCTTAAAGGGAAAACAGGGATAGGTCTTTGGGCACTAACTCTGTGCAGTGGACCGTACAGGAGAGATGGGACACTAGAAGAAGCCACGTCTTCAGGGTAGCGACAGCATCCTCCTTTGGGGCGTGCACAGTTAGCTAAGTCTGGAAGTACGTGCAGCTGTTGGGGAGAGAGGCAAGCCACACCCGAGACCCCCCTCAATCTAAACCTGGCTCGTTGGTCATCCTCTCTCCTTTTTCCCTTCGTAGCATTTACCACAAAGGATAGTACTGTAGTTATCTGCGGGTTTCTTTGTTTGCCAGCTGTGTCCTTCTATGAAAATAGAAATTGGACCTCCCCGAACTATTTCCTGCTTGTAGTACTGAGTCTGGTATGTGACAGGTGCTCAAAAATACCTGCTGAATCAAAGTGTGCCCTTTGGCAATATGCCTCTGTGCCTCAGTTTCTCTGTCTGTACCATGAGCACTACCTTTATGGTAGGTCTGCCAAGGAGCAGTTGCTAAGAGGACTCGTGAGGACAATCCTCCCTCTCCTTGTTCCCAAGTTAAATAACACTCCTGCCCATGTGACCAAATAGTGAAAGACTGCGATCGCTAATCATTAGCCACCAGGAAACAAATATTTCTCCTGGAAGGACACCCTGCACCTTCTTTTACTGAGATGGACCCATCTAAGTTCCTTTATCTGATCCTCAAAGGCCTTCATTTTTAAGCAGGGCTAACTGGGGGCTAGAGTTTGCGTTTCGAAATGGTTCCAAGACCTCCTCCCACTGACTATGTTCCTGGAAGATCACTGTTTTACAAATTTTAGACCCCAGAGGGCTGCTCGTGTGTATGAAAGATGAGATGTCAAAACAGTTTACCTATGATGTTCACCGTACTATCCACTTCATTTTTTATAGCTGAAGTCAGGACCGCATACTCAGGAGAAAGATCACTTACTCCATTACTAAGCCCCAGAGATGACTCAATTGGTTCTTGCTAGGAAGAAGAAAAGAAAAAAGAATTGAGAACACTTCCTTTCCCCTCCCTTCTCTTAGCTGAAATTCCGCCCTATGCCAACTTTCTTTAATGCTAGGGTCATCCATGTCTGACTGCTGAATGCATTCCCTTTTTCTTTAAGCTGGCCTGGCTTTAAAGCAGCACATTTCTACAGATTATACTGCCAGGCATTCGGTTTCTTCCATTTTTCCTTCAAGGAAATGGTACCAGCACATCTGACTGGCCTTTAGGAAATGCTCACCCCTATAGACAGTAGCTTTGGATTTCAGCAGAGCTGCATAACTGTCTCTGTAAAGTACTGCACTGCATGAGTTCCAACTCTTTCTTTTCTGAGGGAGCATCAACAGAATGCCTGGCTTTCTCTCTAGAGAAGGAATCATGCCACCTTTTTCACAATTATTTCCCTGGAAAACCTCTGCTTCAATGATTGGGCCAAAAACAGGAACTTAGAGGAAGTTGTGGATTAATTCTCCTCAGATCCTCAGATATGGAGATGTGGTTTGACATGGACTCTGGCCACCTAAGCACCTGCACTGGGTGGCTGGCTGATAACATGGGCCAAACTCACAGCTGAAGCTTCCCTCTCCCTGATCCGAGTCCAGTCAGACAACCCCACACCCACGGCTTCACAAAAATGCCTTCCAGGTGCCTGGATACCCCAGCCAGCCCAAGAGGTTACACATTCATACTAATAAAATAATGAGAGAAAATTCTTTTCTTCTTATGACAACCCTACACTTCTGCTTTATTCAAGTGCACGAGAGCCTTCCACTCCCTGAGAGTACCAACCAGCTTTGGGAAAGCCGGGCCTGAGCTACATTGACTTTCGGCAGTTGGGTGAAAGGACTTCTCCTCGAGGAAGGTTGCATTGGCCTCTAAGACAGCAACCAAGTCAGACAAAAGCCACACAGGGTGACTCTCAATAAACCCAAAATGAAAGAAGAGGGTGGAGGGGCAGAAGGAACACAGGACTGGGAGCAGAGCATTGTGTGAGGTAGGTATGACTGTGCTTTGAAGAGTCGGGAGTGAACAATGCTACGTCAAGGTGGGTGTTATTATCAGTTTATTCACACACTGCCAATCAATAATGATCTCCCCAAATCCTCAAGAAGTCACACAGGGAAGGAGGGGAAATAATCTCCCCCTTCATGGCCCCATCAGGCCAACCCCACCTTAACAACATGCCTTCAAAGGCATCACTTCACTGTATGGCTCTTCACTGCATTTTTTTTTTTTAAATCACACACTGCCGGGCTTACTAGGTGTACAAAGGGTTAAACATAAGGAAGGGCCCAGAACATCCCTCCCTACCAGGCAGAACTGTGACTTCTTTCTTCTCCAGCGTCTTGCATTTTTCTTTTACGTGTTCCAAATAAGAAAGGCTGCGCTTTTGTGCAAAAAAAATCTCACGTGCCTGTGAACGGAGCCACCAGGTTTTGCCTTCCTTTACGACCAAAGTCCAGACCCGGTGTCTGCTTTTCTAACTTCACCCTCACTGTACCTATCCTTGCTAGGTCCTGTGGTCTCGCTTCCATTCTGCCTGGAGAATCACACTCCCGGTGCGAGGGAAGAGTCCGAGCTTTGGAATCAACAGGTCTGGGGGCAGAGCCTGGTTCTTCTGCTTCTCACCAGTTAGGGGAGCTTATTTAACCTCAGTAAGGCTTTCTCAGGGTACTGCAGACAGCTGTAAACTGAAGATAGTAATAGGACCCGTGTCCTAGGGATAATGTGAAAATTAAATGAGATAAATATGTGCATGGCTCTTACTATTAAATAAGTACTCTCCATTACCCAAGGTCACCAATAAAACCCTGGTCTCCCAAGTCCAATGACCTCTTCTCTGGTCCTTCCCTCTTGACCCCAACTCTGACCTCCAAAGAAAGGACAGTCCTCTCCCTTCTCGTCCACTTGAACTGTTTGACACTGCTCCAATTCTCCACCTCTCCAACGGCACCTTCCTTTCTCAATGGCTTCCATAACGGCCCCTTTGGAGCCTCCCTCCCTTCCGAGTCACGCTCCATCGTTGGTTCACTATCGTCCTGTTCCCTCACAAGGAACAGGAATCTGAAGAAGAACGAAGAACTGCTCGTTTATATGGATCTCTTTTGCTGTCTTACGTTATTTTCTACTCATTCTGTATCTGGGTTTCTTTCTACAAGGAATGCAGTCAGACTTGCATATATTTTTAAATAAAACCTAAATTAATTCTGATTTCTCAACTGAAGACCTCTAAGTGTCTCATATGCTCTACAGTTTAATTAGTGACAAGTGATACTTTTATCACTTCACACTAGAGAAAGCCATGAGTCAGAGACTAAATTAATTTTCCAAGAGCACACTATGTTTAGCCTGAGGATACACAGAAACGAACTCAGTCTTTGGTCTTGTACCGTGGATTCATTCCAGCAACTTTCTGTCTTGATAAGCCCTTGTGTCCTGCACTAATTCCAGGGGTGACTGAGACAGAACTATTCTGAGCACTGTTCTACGCCCCCAGCCCTACCCTGCATCCCCCACTCCATCCATGTCTATAATGGAACAGTATAAACCACCAATGAAGACAGAGACGATGCTGAGCCTTGTTTTACTCCTCTCACCCACACTTCAAAAAACTCATCTCCAAGTCATCGGTGCATCTCACTGGCACTGCCACTCTGGAAGGACAGCAGAGTCCTGGCATATCAACATGCAGCCGGCGCTTCCCTGAAAGGTCTCCAGCCAGGGAACAGGCCATGCGCAAGGGTCTTCACCATTCTTCGTTAAAATGTTTGAAATAATTAGAAGTAGGGATATTTAAAGCTAAATTCTATTAAAAACCCAAGGATTCTAAATTTTTTTTTTTTTTTTGAGTTGGAGTCTCACTCTGTCGCCCAGACTGGAGTGCAGTGGCCGCTCCCGGCCACCGCAGCCTCGACCCGCTGGGCTCTGGCAATCCTTCCACCTCAGCTTTCCGAGTAGCCGGAATTACAGGCATGCCCTACCATGCCTGGCTGATTTTTTGATTTATTGTAGAGATGAGGGCTTGCTGCCCAGGCGGGTCTCGAACCCGCGGGCTCAGGCAATCCACTCACCTCAGCCAGATTCTAAATTAAGAAAAGGGTTGCAGAGTTCTCTATATAACATGTGCACAGAAGTCCTGCAGGCCACGAACGGCCTTCTCCCCACCCCTCCCAGCCCCCTCCCCGCCCCTTCTGGCCCCTCTCCTATCCCCCATGCCTGCCCTGGCTCACCTGCCCCGCCTCTGCTGCACCTATCCTGGCTGGACTAATCCTGAACCAGCCTCCTCTTTCTGTTCCCTTTCTCACTTGAGATACAGGCTCTCCTGTAAATCGAGCAGCCCATAGCTTTCTTGGTTTCTAATCCCCTTGCTTTGCTCCAAAGATAACCAAAAAGACTGTGCTTGGATCCAAACCCTTCCATGATGCATTAACTCTGCCAAATATTTATGCTCAAGAGGCTTTTGGATTGCAGCATCCAAAGTTTGGTCTACAGTTTAAGGGATTTTTAAGCTGAAGCAAACTGGCACAAAAGATAATTCAGAGGCAGGAGTGGCCTTCTTTAGATCTGCTAAATATTACCTTTGGTATTATTAATTATTTAATTTGGTATTAAATAAGCTGAAAGAGTTTGGGGGGTCCACGTTAGAGGCCAGCAGAAGGACTCACCCCTCTACTCCAGGCCCATGCTGTCTCATCCTCACACTAAAGCCTTTCCTCTCAGTTTCCCCTTTCCTGACGCCAAGTACGATGGGCCCCCAATCCACCTCCATTCCCTGCCCCCCTGCAAATGCTCTAATGCATCTAGTGCAAAGCCAGCCTAGTGCAAAGCCAGCTCTAGTGCAAAGCCAGCCTCCTCAAAGCCAAAGTCAAGGGCATCTCGAGGTCTCTCTGCTAACAAAACTTTCAGACAGCCATCGGACTTCATAAAGTAGGCTGGGGAATTGGAACTCGGAGCGTGCACACAACCTCACCATGGAGGTCATGATGCCGCTAGAAACAGAAGTTCTAGAAAGACAGGCGGGAGCCTCCTGTCCAGTCCTAAAAATGCTTTCCTTCTCTTCCCTTTGGAATGAGGCCATCTTCCTTCTCTTCCTCCTTCCTCTCACTGCAACTTCCCCGTTGACTTTTGCCTTGGCTCACTTCCACCTCCCTCTTCTCCGTGGGTCTTTGTCTTCGTCTCACATAGCGTCTCTGTTGGAGAAGGCATCCGTTGTCAAATGCTCAATGACTACACATTTGCACTTGGGGTACTTCCCTGAGCTCCACACCTGTTAGACCCAACTTTCTATCTAACATGCGCTTTCAGGGTTCTGTCATTTCAAACTCAACACGTGCAAAGTGAAACTCTCCCTTCTCCACAAAATGAGCTCCAGTTCCAACATTCTTTCTCTAAGGTCAAAACTCAGGGGCCTCCTCTTTAATTCACTCCTACCTTCATCCTTCATACCCTCTTCCATTCTCTGGAGAAACGTCTCTTCTCCATTTCAGTGGCACCAACTGCCATCTTTCTACTGCAGTGTCTCCTGCCCTCTGTTCCTTCCTACCGTGACAAGAAAGACCTCCCTTAAATATCAATTCCCTCCTGCTTCAAGGAGTTCAAATGTGCCCCATTTCATAAAACTGTCCATAGAGAGCATTTAGCCCACGTTTTCTTTTATTATTTCTTTTCTTTTTTCCTTCTGAATTGGGGTCTCACTCTGTTGCAGTGGCACAATGACAGCTCCCCATAGCCTTGACCCCTTAGACTCAGGTGATTCACTGCCTCAGCCTCCTGAGTAGCTGGGACTATAGGCACGCACTACCACACCCAGCTGAATTTTTTTTTTTTTTTAATAGAGACAAGGTCTCTCCACGTTGCCCAGGCTGGTCCCAAACTCCTGGGCTCAGGCAATCTTCTCACTTCAGCCTTCCAAAGTGCTGGGATTATAGAGCCCATCAGTTTTCAAACTGCGTTCTGAGCTCCCCCATGAGCCACTGTAGAGGAAGGGAGGACCCAGAACAGGCAGGATAAGGCTAATGCTCTGTTTCACCCAGGGCAGCTCTAACGTTATCTGTTTTTCAACCGGGTTGCTAGCATGTGTTCTCATCTGATTAAAGTTTAAAAACTGAAGGCCTCTTCTAGCCAATGAGGGGATTGCTCCAGCAACAGCCCTGCCAGGGATACACTGGGTTTCATTCCAGTTCGTGTCACTGGTAGAGCCAGCAGTTCTATTAGAGAGCTCTGCTGAGCCAATACCTGTTTGTCTACCACATCTACCCAGAGGTCTCCATTCAAAACTAATCCAGAGCAGGCCTGCTCTTTAGTAAGTGACTTCAGAGGCCATTCTCAATCATGTCTCCATCTGAACATGAAGGCTCTGATCTGGAGGCACTTTCTAATAGCGAAGCATGCGTATTTTATCTGCAATCTGCAAACAACCCTCTGAGGAGGGAAGTCTCCATTTATACCTGCCCTACCTACATGTCTTTATTTCCCATTGTTCTCTCACACACACTCCCACTCTAATTAAGCCAGTTTCTTGACTCATCCAGCAAATACCAAACAATAACTCTCATCTCTAGGCCTTCATTCCTGATGCTCCTAGGGACGGAGAATGACCTGTTCGCCCTCAAGGCCTGGCTCTGGTCCCACAGCTTCCAGAAGGCTGAGAGACACCGGGCAAGGTGACAGGACCTGGGCTCTGGGGATGGATGAACTTGGATTCGAATCCCAGCTTTGTAAAGCAGGGCAGCCTTGGAAAAACAAATCAGTCTCTGTGTTTCCATTTCCTCCGTGTGCAAAAGGCAGATGATGTGCCCATCATAGGAAGAACGCCATGAGATCATAACCCCTTCTTGGAATTGGGGGAAGGGGGTAAAAAATGTCAACTACCACCCTCCTGTGTTGCCAGTTTCTATCCTTATTGTTCTTGGCCTTTTCTGAAGTTCCATAGAGCAACTTGTTCCGTCATTCATTTATTTATTTTTTGGAGTCAGAGTCTCACTCTGTTGCCCAGGCTGGACTCACCACAGCCTAGACCTGCTGGGCTCAGGTGATTCTTCCACTTCAGCCTCCTGAGTAGTTGGGACTGTAGGGGTGCACACCCATGCCTGGCTAATTTTTTTGATTTTGTGTGTGTTTGTGTGTGTAGAGACAAGGTCTCACTATATTGCCCAGGCTGGTATCGAATGCCTGGCCTCAGGCAATCCTCCTTCCTGAGACTCCCAAAGTGCTGGGATTACAGGTGTGGGCCACCACGCCTGACCAATGTTATTTTTTGAAACACTTCTATGCATGTATGACATACGATCTAGTACTGCTCACTGTTATTTTTCTTGTTCTTACTTCCTTAGATAGGCAGTTACCTCCACATGGGTAGGGCTTTGTTCAAATAAAAAATGGCTCACCAAATACATAGGATATACTCACGAAAAGAATATCAAAGAGGTAGAGTTTCTACACTTACTACATGGCCAATAGGCTTTGGGCCTTCCATTCTAGAGGAAACTATTTTCTGGGCGGAACATACAGCATGGAGTTAAATCTTTTTGAATGACCCCAAGAAAAATTCTGTCACTTGGTCCACATGTTCTAAACGTTGTTTGCTGACTAAAACTTCAACTCGACTTGAAGACTGGGAAAAGCTGCTTCAATAGTAAGTGTTCATACCTAGTTACTGCACACAAGACAAACTTTCTTAGCAGAAGAAACCCACCTAGTCTATCCAGTTCCATATTCACAGAGGACATGTTAATCCAGAGTTAGGCATTTTGATATACAATAAAAAGTAATACATGAATAACTCAGTAAGGATAGAGTTCTTTGTACAGTTTCAGATACTCTCAGGAGTTAACTTTCGAAACATTCTACAGAAATAAGTCAGCACAATGACTTGAGCAGCCATGAACCACAGAACATGGGAAACCCACTGGCTTCACCCATGCTCCCTCGCTGCACAGTAAGGCATAATGCAAGGAGATTTAAATTCAAAACTTAGACTGTGCTTATGTCTGATGAATCACCTGCCTGCATCTAGGAACAATGTCCCTTTGAGGGACAAGTTTCAGATATTAACCATCTCTATTGCACAAGGATTTTATAACATACACTTTGCTAAAATGGAACTTGACCCACATGGCTGTACCCAAGAGGAAACTCTCTCTTCACTGGGCCAATATGCCCAAGCCCAACCAGGGCAGCATCTTCCACAATGTGCTCATTTCAGTGGTCAGATGAGGATACCACCGAGGCTGATGTGACTGCAGATGGCCTTTACGTACAAGAACAGCACATGGCGTCAATTCTAAAATGCACATTACCTCACACTTCCACATCTCTGAAACGGGATGTGCTTCATTACCAATTACATGTCACGGCTTCGGTGAAAGCAGTTTTTCTTTCTTAGAGATACAAAAAATGATGTATCTTATAATCATGGCACCTGACATTTGATGGAATATGGTGGACAAGTTTGAGCAAAATGGGCTGAAAAGTGAACATCTAGAACATCTATTATTTCAGTCTTATTTTTCCAATAGCTGTGATTGAAAAATTAAATCTGCATCTTAATATAAATCCCCTCTCTCCCATCCCACATATTATATTTACTTATACATCTGTTTAGTCAACAAATGCTTATGCATTTGAAATCTATTCAAATTAATACAAATAAATATGTATTAACTTTCTGTTCAGTGCTGTGAAAATAGTAAATATGACACAATCACACGATTGTAGCAATTCTTCAAAATCACGTATTTGTAGGCAAGCTATACTTTTCCGACTAAACAACACTCATCAAAATGTAGGCCTTAAAAAACCCAAACTGTGAGAAAGTTGATATTACTAACAACGAGGTTTTTTCAGTTACAAGAAAAAAGAAGTTTTTTAAAAAAGCAATGTAGGGAAAACCTATAGATTAAAAAATACTTAAAAGACCTCCAAAAATAACATGTGGATCTTACATGGATCTTTTTTTTTTTTTTTTTTTTTTCCGAGTTGGAGTCTCACTCTGTCTCCCAGACTGGAGGGCAGTGGCAGCTCCCGGCCACCGCAGCCTCGACCTGCTGGGCTCCGGCGATCCTTCCAACTCAGACTTCCGAGTTGCTGGAACTACAGGCGCGCGCCACCACGCCCGGCTGATTTTTTGACTTATTGTAGAGATGAGGTCTCGCCAAGTTGCCCAGGAGGGTCTCGAACCCGCGGGCTCAGGTAATCCACTCACCTCAGCCTCCCACAGCACGGGATTACAGGCTGAGCCACCGAGCCTGGCTGGAAATCTTATGATATTAAGGAATTACTGTTAATTTTTTCAGGCACAATAATTGTACTGCAGTATTTTTAAAGAGCACTTATCTTTTAAATATATATGCTGCACTATTACGGAAGAAATGATATGATGTTTGGAATTTGCTTTAAATATTAAACTGAACCGTAAGAAATTGTTTTTGCATGTCAGAAATGATTGCACATATGCAATTTCATATGAGAAGTCAGGAAGTGGGTAGAGGTACTGATGAAACAAAATTGGCGAGGAGCTTGTTAAAGCTGAAATTGGGGTGATGGTCTATGGGATAAGGTTTATTCATTTGTCTCCTTTCTATGCGCATAAAATTTTTTCATAACGAAAAGTTAAAACAAAATAAGATCTTCAACACTGTGCAATATTTAAAATAAGTCAGAAACTAAAAATATTGAAAGTGAAACTGAAAGTGTCAGTGCTAAAATACTCTGCCTAAAATATTTATTTACCATTGTAGAGGTAAATATCGTTGAGACTAACCATTTATCTAAGTTTTTCCTCAAAATCTAACTAGCTTCACAAGTCTAACTTTATATCTAAAGTAAATTATTTTGGGGTTGTTTTCCTGACTATTTTAACTTACTGGATTTTTTTTTAAACACTGTGCTGTCTTAACAGTTAGGTTTTTTTCTTTAACAGTTATCCTAGATTACAACTCAGCCTACATAACATCTCCTTCAAGTTCATTCAGTTCTAGATGACCAGGTGACCTTGGGCATGCGGCACTCAACTCTCTTGAGCCTCAGTTTCTTCATTTGCAAATGAGGGTCAGTGAGTTTGGTCATCTCTCTGATGGTCTCTGGGCCTGGGATTTTAGTGTTTGCTCTCTGCGAAGTGACTGAAGCTTACCCCTAATTCTGACTCCTCTCTCACTATTTAACAAGAGCTGCCTGATCTATGCACAGAGACCCTCAAACTGCAGGGATGTTTAGACTACATGGCCTACTGAAAAGCGCACACACACACACACACACACACACACACACTCACATTTATTTGAATCTTCTTTCACTATATAACAAGAGCTGCCTGATCTATGCACAAAAACCCTCAAACTGCAGGAATGTTTTGACTACACAGCCTACTGAAAAGCTCACGCGCACACACGCAGCCCTATGGAAAGCCCTTGGGAAGTAAGAGCAATGGTTCTATGGAGAAGCAGGAAAAAAACTACTGAGAACCACACTGACAGAGTTCTCGTGTAGAGTATAGTGTCCCCAGTGGTCCATGATGGGATGCATATAAAACATAGTTAAGACATTTTAATAGAAGGACGTAACCTTTAATATGTATTAAAATATAGTTAATAGCCTGAAAATATACTTAATAATATCAGCCCTAAGCTGGTTGCTGGAGCTTAGCTGGAACGAAGTGACCAGCTGGCAACCGTTGTGGTGACCAGATGGAGGCTTCAGACAGCCGAGCTCAGTGTGAATTTGTGACTTCATTCATAAATTTCTGGGAAAATTGGATTAAGCAGGGGATATGTGTACCTGTGTCTGCAAGTGGGTACATGCTAAAGAGGAGACTTGTAGACACATAAGACACAAGAGAGATTAAACACTTCACAGAGGTCACATTACTTTTTTAAAAAACAAAATATGAATCATTAAAATGTACACAACTTCGGTTTTCTCTCTGGACAACTAAAGATTACCTTGATGTGCTTAACTTTGTCTTCTTTTTCGGTCTTTGGTTTCTTTCCTGTGGCAACAAAAATGTAGTTTTGGATTAATTCATGAAGGAACCATAGAGAAACATTTCCCCTAAATTAAATTATTCTCAAACTCTCAGTGGACCTGTTGCTTTAATCTGTATGTGACCAACATTCCAAATGTATCTTTTGCTGCCTTTGATGACTTGAAAGTCATGCTTCCAAGCTAAGAAAGGTCAGAATGATCACCTAGGGTATGAACAGAGTGTTCTACACTTGAACTAGAAATAAAGAAATCGCAAAGGTACTATGGTGTTTTTTTTTTGAGTTGGAGTCTCACTCTGTCACTCAGACTGGAGTGCAGTGGCCACTCCCGGCCACCGCAGCCTCGACCCGCTGGGCTTCGGCGATCCTTCCGCCTCAGCCTTCCAAGTAGCTGGAACTACAGGCGTGTGCTACCACGCCCGGTTAATTATTTTGATTTATTGTAGAGATGAGGTCTTGCCAAGTTGCCCAGGCAGGTCTTGAACCCGTGGGCTCAGGCAATTCACTCACCTTGGCCTCCCAAAGCTCTGGGATTACAGGCTGAGCCACCGAGCTCGGCCTATGGTATGTATTAAGTGATCATTTTTTTAGCCAATAAATGTTTTCTTTAGTCAGTCAGTATCTTTACCTTTCTTAGAAGGTCGCTCGGATAAGGGCAGCATCCGGTATACTCTGAAGGCATTATTTCCTTTCTTTATACTTTTATCCTTAACTTCTTCAATATCAGGCAAGGAGTTCATGGCACATCGAAAATTTGCCTTCCATGTTTTGGGATCGGGTTTATCTACTCCTGGTTGATGCTTTCCTAACAAAACAGGCAAAGGTAAGAGGGAAAACATTAGATACAGAATTAAAAATTTCTAGAAACATAGTATTGCTGGCCAGGTAGTACAGAAAAACCTTTTCATTTCAGGCTACAATTACAGTGACTCACTGTTCGATTTGCTTGGGGCTGAGAAGGTTCTTGGAGTGTGGGGATTTTATTTTTAAAACCTGAACTCACGCTTGCTTTGTTTTGTTTTGTTTTTGAGTTGGAGTCTCACTCTGTCGCCCAGACTGGAGTGCAGTGGCCACTCCCGGCCACCGCAGCCTCGCCTGCTGGGCTCTGGCGATCCTTCCGCCTCAGCCTTCCGAGTAGCCGAAATTACAGGCGTGCGCTACCACGCCCGGCTAATTTTTTTTTTTGATTTATTGTAGAGATGAGGTCTCGCCTGCCCAGGTGGGTCTCGAACCCGCGGGCTCAGGCAATCCACTCACCTCAGCCTCCCAAGGCGCGGGATTACAGGCTGAGCCACCGAGCCCAGCTCGTGCTTGCTTTGGCAGCATACGATTTAGAGAAGATGAGCATGGCCCCTGCACAAGGATGACATGCAAGTTCATAAAGTATTCCATATTTTTCTCCAACCAGGCAAAGTGGGGAGCAAAGGGAGACCCAAAGTTTGCTTGTGCAAGGACCACTTTTCTACCTAATCCTGAATTGTACCCTGCATCTTTAAAATAGAGAAAGACAAATTCAAAAAATTAAAAAATTAAAAACCTGAACTGTTCCAAGAAAACTGGGACAAGTTGGTCACCCTGGTTCTACCAAACAGTTTGAGAGAAAAATATACAGGCAGGAGAATGGCGACTCAGTGTAAGTAACGCAGACGACTGGAAAGCCAGCAAGCAGAAGGAACCTGACTGCCTCCCTCTCACCTGACCTGCAAACATTTAGTAAAAAGTCCATTCCTGTAAATAGCTCCCAACTTAAATTTAGTCATAAGTAAATTTGGGGAGATAAAAGTCCCCAAGTTTGTAGCTCCAGAACAAATGAGTTTATCCTCTGGTAAGACCTGAGAAATTGATCAGGATACCAGGAAACTTAAGGACTCAGATTCTGTGGGGTGGGTGGCCCATCACTTCTGAGTGGTGCAGTTTGCACTCCATGTGTCCTGGATATTCCTAGAGACAGGTCGCAGGTTTTTCAGAGTTATTTTCATGAGGCCATAAGCCAGGATATTTTATGTGTAATAAAACAAAAATAAGCAATAGTGCTTGCCTCTATCAACGATGCGGGGAGTTTAATACCTGTATGGATTGCCCAGTTTCTAAAAAGTGGTGCATCTTTCTCCACATCCCACCCATGTCTAGCAGCATGCATCCAGGGGATCTGAAAAATCTTCTTTTCCTGAAAAAAAAAAAAAAAAGAGTAAATAAGAACTGCAGCCATGTGTTTTAGCCCACTATTGCAAAGCATTCTGAAATTCTGGCTAGTAAGATTCCCCACGAAGCATCACTGGGTTGGTTACTCATCAGGAAAATCTACTGTAAACCCAACCCACTTCCCCACTAGGTCTCAAATCTTGACAGCCTACAACAAGTGAGATTCAGAGTCTCAAAGTCTTGCAGAGCAGGAATGTATTCCAAGGTCAAGGTGATGATCTGGCATGTGCCAACATGTTTATTTGAGCCTCTTTTCTTATAGGACCACAGATAAACAGCCCCTGATGGAAACTTCTCACGTTTATTATTATAATTTATTCTCATCATTGGGTCAACAGTAACTCCAATGCCTTAGGTAAATTAAAAATTAGGCAACTTTTCAAAATAATACCGCTTTATACTGTAGAGATGAGGTCTCACCAAGTTGCCCAGGCTGGTCTTAAACCCCCAAAGTGCTAGGATTACAGGCTGATTTGAGGCCACTGTCAGAGACAAAATATCTCCACCTGCTTGTGAATCCAACAGAAAGAGAAAACGTTTGTCTAATGTGCTAATCGTTAAGCATCCACTACCCTGCACTGAAACAGCAAAAAGTGCAAAGACGCATAGATTACAAGATGACACTTATTTTCTGGAGGAAAGTCCTTCAATATAATGCTTTTATCAGACTATCTCTTTATCTCTCTTACAGTCCAAAAGAGAACTCAAAATTGCTTAAATCAACTCTGGAAACACATGACTAGAAACAAATGCTTTAGAAACACAGTCATAAGCCTGGCATGGGGCCTCATGCTTATAATCCCAGCACTTTGGGAGGTCAAGGTAGGAGGATTGCTTGAGTCCAGGAATTCAAAACCAGCCTAGGCAACATAGCAAGACACTCTTTTTACAAAAAAAAATTTTTTTAAATAGCTGGATGTGGTGGTGGTGCATGCCTGTAGTCCCAGCTACTCGAGAGGCTGAGGTAGAAGGATGACTTGAGCCCAAAAGGTCGAGATTGTAGTAATCTGTGATTGTGCCACTGCACTCCAGCTTTGGCAACAGAGTAAGACCCCAATTTTAAAAAACAGAAACACAGTCAAGCTCATAGTAAAACTACATATGTGAAACTGGTTCACCAGCTTTTCTGACAGCACCGCAGTTACTAAGATCCCTGTGGTACTGTACATTTGAACACACATATTCACATGGGCTCGATTTTATTTCCTACAGCAAACTGATGAGTTAAGTATAGACCATAGTTTCCATTTTACAAGTGAGGAAACTGAGGAACAGAATTAAACTAGTTAGCCGAGAAGTGCACAGTAATAAGTGTGCAAGTTCAAAACTGAGATCACATGATCCCACATTCATTTACTTAATCACCCCACACGTTACCTTCCAGCTTTAAGATTTAGAAGATTCCCTGTTTTATGACAAACCTGTAGGCTTGGATTCTGTGGCAATTAAGCACCAGGAAATTGTATTTTTTTTGTTGTTGTTAGAGTCTCATTCCGTTGCCCAGGCCAGTGTGCAGTGGCATGCTCACAGCCACCCCAGCATCGATCTGCTGGGCTCCGGCATCCTTCCACCTCAGCCTTCCAAGTAGCAGGAACTACAGGCACGTGCTACCATGCCTGTCTAATTTTTTTTTCATTTATTATATAGACGAGGTCTGGCCAAGTTGCCCAGGCTGGTCTCGAACCCCTGAACTCAGACAATCCTCTCACCTTGGCCTCTTCAAGTGCGGAAACTGTATTTTTTTAGAGCTCTTAGGGTAGTTCTGATGACTGTTAGGTCTGAGGATCCCTATACTACACGCTGAGGAAAGAAGGGAAATGTCAGTAGGGAGTTTCCACCACTTTGGTCTCACACAGCAAAATAGAAAAAGGGTCCCAGCTGTCCCGAAAGGGACTCAGCACCTCTCCACAGAACCTGTCACAAAGCTGGAACGAAGAATATCTCAAAATATTGCAGAGTTTTCCCAAAAACTGTCAAAAGGGAAAATTCAACCGTATTTTAAAAAGTCAGTTAATAAAGAAGAACCAAAAGTAAGAGATTTTTTTTTTCATAAACTCCCCATTGTCCATTCTGTATCCTCCAGACACTGCAGGATTTCGGCTTCACCCATTTCTTTTTCTTTTTTTGGGTTGGAGTCTTATTCTGTCGCCCAGGCTGGAGTGCACACTCACAGTCACTGCAGCCTTGACCTGCTGGGCTCAGGCAATCCATCCACCTCAGCCTTCCAAGTTGCCCGGGCTGGTCTTGAACCCCCAAAGTGCTGGGATTACAGGTTGAGCTACTGTACCCAAACAGCTTCACCCATTTCAAAGGGACAGTGATCAGAAAAGGGCTGAGTAGAATTTTTTAAAATGTAGATGAAAATCAGAAAGCCAATCACTTAATGCAGCTTTTTGATGTTCACATAAAAATGAATACAAACAAAAACTGATTTCAATGAAAGAGCTTTTCCTGAAATGCACACCCAGAATATAAAGCTTTATGCTTAAAGATGGAGAACCTTAAAAATTTGCAGTTTTACTTTTTTCTAGGGCAAAGGAGTTCTAGGGTGACACAATCTGAAATCTATCTTGCAAGATGCAAAGTTGATTCTGATAAAGCAGATCATTTTAAGCATCTGCACGAGCGAACAGGCATACAGACACACACACACACATATACACAAACACCAAACTTAGTCTCACATAAACTATGCAAAAATTATGAAACGACAAAAGCAATAACTGACCCTAATAATATCTACTATGGGTCCTCTTAAAATGAGCAAAGGACTCAAACAGACCTTTACCCCAGAAAAGATATACAAATAACAAGTGTTGGCGAGGACGTGGAAGCCAGAATCCTCATACATTGCCAGTGGGAATGTAAAATGGTGCCACTGTGGAAAACAGTTTGGCCATTCTTCAAAAAGATACACACAGAATTACCTGATGACCTAGGGATTTCACTCCTGAATATGCACCCAAAGAACTGTAAACAAGTATCTAAATAAAAACTTACACACAATTATTCAAAGCAGCACGACTAACAAAAGCCAAGATAGAAACAACCCAATGTCCATCCGCTGATGAATGAATAAACACAATGTGGCATATGCATACAGTGGAACGATATTCAGCCCCCGAAGGAATGGGGTCCACGCACATGCTTCCACATGGATGAGCCTTGGAAACATTATGCTAAGTAAAAGAAGCCTGACACAAAAGGTCAAATACTGAATGACTCTATGTACCTGAAATATCCAGGAAAGGCAAAGCTGTAGAGAGAAAGCAGATCAGCGGGCAGGGAGAGGAAATAGGAAGTGATTGCTTCATGGGTACAGTGTTTCCCTTTAAAGGGATGAAAAGTTCTGGAACTAGATAGTGGTGATGGTTGCACAACAGTGTGAATGCACTTAATGTCACTGAATTGTACACTTTGAAACAGTTAAAATGGCAACAACAACAACAAAACCAGAAACAAACCCACATATAACTTAACTAGTTTTTCATATTGCAGGGAAAAAAAATAAACGACTAATAAATGTACCACAGAAACCATTAAAATCAGATCACAGATCTCTTTTTTTTCTTTTAGGAAAAAAGACTGTATTGAAAGGTAAAACAAGGTGAGGTTCACTTTTGACACCGAAAGAGATTCTGACCACTAAACATTCTGGTCATAGACGCCTGTGTTCTACAGGACTGAGAGTGTTGCTATGTGTCTGTGGAGAACTTGTGGCATCAGCACGTGTCAGGTGGCTCAGAGTCCCCAAGTGAACAGTCCTGTTTGCGTGGTGGCTAGACACACTGTGTGTGGAAGGACTCTGTAGACCAGGGTCTACTCATGTGTCCTTATGGATAGAACTCTGCCCATCTGGGGGCAGAAGAGCTGAGTGCTATCTGAGTCAAGAAAAGCGTTTAAGATGATCGTCAGCAAGGCAGAACAAACGCATCTTGGCCCTGAGTGCAAACTAGTTCTGTTATCTCCCTCTGCCTCTTCTTTCCCCCAATATTTGTAAGATCTTCCAATCAGTCTGCTGTTTTTGTTTGTACGCCTTACCCCGTTGAGAGCGGGCCTGATGCCTACACAAACACCAGCCTGCTTTCAAAGTGGAAAAAAAGGGAAAGTTTAGAACTGCCTGACGCTCCCTGTACCTCGGCACCTGACTCCAGGCGGATCTCTAAGAGGAAATAACATCAATAACCGGGTAGGGAATCCCACGGAACTACGAGAGATACCATGAGCCTGGATGTGGCTGCCTCAAGAAATGGCCCAAGTCGGGCTCTGTGGCTCAGCCTGTAATCCTGAGCCTTGGGAGGCTGAGGTGAGTGGATTGCCTGAGCCCGTGGGTTTGACACCCGCCCTGGCAACTTGGCGAGACCTCATCTCTACAATAAATCAAAAAATTAGCCAGGCATGGTAGCGCGCGCCTGTAGTTCCAGCTCCTTGGAAGGCTGAGGCGGAAGGATCGCCGGAGCCCGGCAGGTCGAGGCTGCGGGGGCCGGGAGCGGCCGCTGCACTCCAGTCTAGGTGACAGAGTGAAAAAAAAAAAAGAAAAGAAAAGAAATGGCCCAGGGAACCACAAACACGCATTTGGACAAATCCGGAACTAACCTGGTCTGCCCAACAAGTTCATGGCAAGAGAAGGAAAAAAAAGGAGCTACTGCTCATTCAGGAGAGTCTCAGTCACAAACATCAGACACAATCGGTGAGCCTTCTCTGGATTTTGATTTGAACAAAAGCATTTTGACTATGAATGGGGCAGTGATATTGAAAAATGATTATTAATTAATTTTGCCTAATTGATAATATTATGGACATATAAGAAAATGTCCTTAAGTCTTATAAATGTACACTGTCAGGGTGTACATTGCTTTAAAAAAATCACACATACCCACAAAGATAAGACAAAATGTTAATAAATCTAGCTGTGGACACATAGGAATTTGCTATCCTTTTTTTTTAAGTCATTAGGCTATTCAAACATGCTATGTACACTTGCAAATGGTCATCATAAAGAGGAAATGGCCCAGCCAAGGACCCATTTTCGAGCCAGTTATAATGCTGCTTTGCAAAACCCTCACAGTTCTTTCAGAGGAATCCAAAAGACCCATTCCATTACCACCTCCCTTAAAACTTTCCAAAAGTAGGTGCTATGATGTGAATATTTGTCCCCTCCAAAACTCATGTTGATATTTAATCCCCAACTTGGCAGTCAGGAGAGGCGGGCCTTTAAGAGGTGATTAGGTTGTGAGGGCTTTGCCCTCATGAATGGATTAATCCATTCGGGGATTACTGGATTAACGGTTAATGGATTAATGAGTTGTCATGGGAGTAGGACGGTGGCTTTACAGAAAGAGATAGAGAGACCTGAGCTAGCACCCGCAGCCCCCTCACCATGTGAGGCCCTGAGCCACTTTGGAGCTCTGCAGAGGGTCCCTACCAAAAAGAAGGGCTCACCAGATGGGATCCCTCTATCTTGGACTGCTCAGCCTTGATAACTGTAAGAAATAAATTCCTTTTCTTTATAAATTACACGGTTTCAGGTATACTGTTGTAAACAATAGAAAGCAAACTAAGACAACAGGAGGTAGAAACAAATTTAAGGCATGAACTAACCCCCTCTTTTGCTCTTCCTAAGAATGTATTGGGTTGCATGGATTCTCTATTTGAGAGAGCCACATGACAACTGCTAACCTGTGTTCATAACCCTGATTATCTTAAGAGAACAAAAACCAGTCAGACGTGGTGGCTCAAGCCCGTAATCCCAGCACTTTAGGAAGCAGAGGTAAGAGGATTGCCTGAGCCCAGGGGTTCAACTTGGCGAGACCTCGTCTCTACAATAAATAAAAAAAATTAGCCCTGCGTGGTGGCATGCACCTGTAGTTTCAGCTATTTGGAAAGTTAAGGCAGAAGGACTGCCTGAGCCCAGCAGGTAGAGGCTGCAGTAGCCGTGAGTGCCACTACACTCCAGCCTGAGTGACAGAGTGAGACCACTACTCAAAAAATAAAAAAAAAAAAAGAAGAAAAACACAGCCACTAGTGTAGCTCCTCTTCAAGTACAAAACATTCGTTCTTGTCTTCCAGAACAATCCTTCTGGAGTGCCTCCTACTCACCAGGCGCGAGGCCAGCACTGAGCATGCCGTACTGATCTAGACAGCCACAGAACCTGTGCATGGGGCAGCCAGCCTAGAGCTCCTCACCACGAACACAAACACGTCCTGAGGACTGACAGAGGCAGAGTGAGTTGCAAAGTCCCCCGGACTGTGTTTTCCAAGAGTCACAACCGCCTTCTGTGGGAAAAGAGACTTTGGAATGACCCTAAACCACCCAAAATATAAACAGGGATTCCTAGGCAGAATGCCTGTGAATGGAAAGGAAATAACAGTAGGCTCTCAGTGAAGTACGCACGTGGACAGATGAATGCCAACAAGACTAAGTTGGCAGAAACATATAAAAGATCCCCTGTGGGAGTGGAGGCATGGAGAGAAAAGATCCCGACCCCACCTGAGGCCTGCAGTGACAGTGATGACAACACCCATGTACACGCCCAGGCTCCAGTGGGACGCCCGCTGGACAGGGCCCATGGGCCAACCATGCCAGTGTGGTGCCGAGAGGCAGCGCGGGCCGGCAGTCAGGGGCACACTCTCCTTCACCTGCCTGGCTCATACTCAGCTCCGGCAGAGGAGCCTGGGAAGATGACAGATAGGCCTCCTTTCCTTCTATGCCTTGGGAAGAGAACTCTAGAGCTAAGAGCTGGATGATGAAAGCCAGCAGGGAACGGTCACCTGAAAGGGTTCGAGTGTTCCTTTACACCAAGAGAAATCCATTTGCTTTCTAGTCCTGTATCAGAAAAACATGGACCAAGAGGATGAAAGAAAAAGCATCTCAGTGGAGAGTCCCAGCAAGGAAACAACCCTTAGAGAGCTGTTGGGACAAATTCCACAAACCGGGTGGCTCACAACAACAGAAATGTATTCTACCACAGTTCTGGAGGCCAGAATTCTATAATCAAGGTGTTGGCGGGGCTGCATTCCTTTAAAGGGCTCCGGGGAAGAGTCCTTCCTTGCCTCTTCTAGCTTCTGATGCTCCCAGAGCTCCTTGGCTTGTGGCTGCATCACTCCAGTCCCCGCCTCAGTCTTCACACGGCCTTCTTTCTATGTGCGTGTCTACTCTTCTTCTGTCCCTTATAAAGATACCTGTCACTGGCTTTAGGGCCCCACCAGACGATCCAGGATGATTTCATCTTGAGGGCCTTAACGGCATTTGCAAAAACTTTTTCCAAATAAGGTAAAGCCACAGGTGCCAGCGGTTAGGATGTGGACATATGTTTGGGGTGGGGACACGGGGTTGATCTACTACAGAGGACAACTAACTGAAGCATGTCAAGTGCCTCGCTGAGGCAGGAGGCAGGATGGCACTGTCTGTCCTCCACAGCATCAAGCCAACCCAAACTGGCGGATGTGTTAAAAAAAAGAAAAAGCAGAAACAGACAACTCACTTCTCTCCAGAATTCAGAAGCATTTGCTTTACTCTCCCACTCTAAATCAAAAAAGGCAATGTTATCTTGTTCTTCAAAACTGAATCCTACTTAACCTCTCTGTGCCTCAGTTACCCTATCTGTAAAACGGAAAATCGTAACGGTGCCTTCTGCACAGTGGTGATGATGTGAGTTAAAGCACGGACCTTGCTTAGAAGAGGACTTGGCACACAGTAGGTGCTTAGTAAATGTTAGCTTTCATCATTGCTATTTACTACCCTGTCTCCTCTTCTGCTCTGTCATCTCCTCTTTCCTCACCCCTCCATTGTGCCCTTGCTAACTCAGCAGGTGAAGGAGCAACCCGATTTCTTGTTTGTTTCTTCTCAAGAGGCTAATTACACATCTAAATCTAAAATCTGTAGCTCTAGCAGGCATCTGAGGATATACTGTTTGTCACAAGACCTTACGATAATGACAGATCACTTAAAATAACCATATAGTTTATTTAAATAATTTCTATTCACTTTATACCTCACCATGTTTGAGAAAGGACTCAAACAGATGAATTCAATACCCATGGAATTAAAAATCAGTGTATGAGGTGAAAAGAACAAAAAGAAATAAGATTTGAGAGATATCTGAAAAGATAAAATAAAGCAGGAGTGATCACAGTGAACCCAAAAGAAAAAAAGACAAATCCATGCTGCAATACTGTCCACTTGCTAGAAGCAGGCCACAGTCTACAATCTGGCTCTAAGTTCTTGTACCTGATATGAAGATAAAGCTTGACCAGTAAGTTATTCACCGTGTGCTTAAGATTAAACAAGAAAAACGGAGGGGGTGGAGGAGAGGAAAAAGGCATTTTTCATTGCTCAGAAGAATCACCGTAATTCCTAGTAAGAGGAGGAAAACTTCTCCCATGGGTCTCCTTAAAGAAGGAATAGTGCATTATATTTAGTTGCTTTTCTAGATTACACGCTACTAGAAATTTTTTAAAATTATTTTTACTTACATTATCCCATTCTGCTTTACCCCGAACAGCTAGGATCAATCAAATTGAGAGTTTTGAGGTTAAAGTAAGGGAGTGTTTATACTTATGTTGAGGACACAATGACTTCTTTTGCAGGACAGGTGGGAACAAATGTTTTCATGAGCGAGGTACAAAGAATAGTTTTTTTTTAAAGACAAAATGAAAGTTTTCTTTAAATAGATCTCGTTGAGAAGAAATGCAACATGCTCCATTCTCAATAGACAATCCTGGAGTTCTCGTGTCCTCGAGTCCCGGAAAGCCAGGGACAGCAAGGCAGGGATGTGGAGAAGAAAGAGGGTAAGAATCGCTGCAGAGAAACACAGCAAGGAGCTTCCCAAAAGCAGTCACCCAAAACACTGAAAGTTAGCTGACACTGGTGACTCGAGGTTGAGGCTAGAGGTCCGAGAAGATCATAAAAATCCTTTTGATACGATAACTTGCTGTTTCATGATCATTTTTGATTGGCTGGTTTTTGCAATGTATACGCTTAAGATTTTAAACATAAGTAACAATTTTACTTTTAGCGGGCTGCATGGGCATGTCTCTCTCTTTCTCTGTGTTCCTTTCTCTGTCTCTCTGTCTCTGTCTCTGTCTGTGTCTCTGTCTCTGTCTCTCTCTCTCTCTCTCTCTCTCTCTCTCTCTCTCTCTCTCTCTCTCTCACACACACACACACACACACACCTGATTCACTCACCTTGTTGAGCCACTTTAGCCCAGGTATTGTGTTGGAATTGATCTGCTCCTCCAGCCATGGGCGCATGCGCATCCTCTCCACCGGCATGATGCCCTGTGCAAAAAAGAAACGTACATCAGGCATGACTGCTACTGACTACTGGATCTGCACTGCAGAGCTCTCCCCACTGCCTGACCCTTTCCTATCTTCCCTTTCTGCAGGGAGGGCGGGGGTGCCTCTGCTCACCCTCCCGCGCATCCCAGGGGCTGGCTGGGGGAACAGGATGGCTCCGGTCTGCCTGTTCTTGAAGCCAGCTCGCTACTGACAGGGTCCTATGGACACAAGGGGCCTGGATCCGCAGAAACCCAGCCGGCTGGAGAACCCAGGCATCTCCCAGCGACTTGCGTAAAGCTAGGCTTTACCTACTTCTCCCCTGGCTGCGTTCACAGCGGAACCCTTTAAGGTGACCGGCACTCAGAGTCTAATAATACTTTCAGGTATTATCCCTCCAAAAGTCAAGGGTGGGCAGAACAAGACAGGTGTGGGAAAGAGTTATGATAACCAACTCATATCTTCTAGACATTTGGGTTACACAAACACATGAACCCCCAATACTGACACTCAAAGCACTAAAGGAATCCATGAATTTGGTTCCCCCAAGTCTTTCACCAGCTGGCCATTCCCTCCTGACTTATTCTCTCTACTTCCGGAGCTCACCTGCATCCTACTCTGGTCTTGCTTCCACTTTTGCCTGAAAGCACACTCTCACTCCTCCCTCCAGCATCTTTCTTCAACGCCACTCTCCCCTGTTACCTGTCATGGTCACCCCTGCTTTCTTTACCTTACTGTCTCTTCGAAAATCATCTCTAACCACCTTGCTTCCATCAGCCCACACAATGCTCCCCAGCCTTCCAGATGCCTGTCTAAGCCAGTCTTTCCCTTGTCCATCCAGGGTGGATTCACCAACAAAGTATCTTCCAAACTGTCTCCATCCTATTCACACCTAAATGTACGTTGACTCTGGGATCAAACAAAAGTCAATGCCCATTCAAGCCTCCGTTCCACAGGACTTCATCATAGTGTGATGCTAGACTCCTCTTTTCAACCCTAACCTGTCTCTTCCTTCTGTAACTCATTTGCTCCAAAAATGAGCTCTGACAATTTTGTTCAGATAAATGTGGGCTGAGATGATCAACGCCTCAATAACTCTCTCTTCTGCTTGCCACGGCATCCTCTTTCCTCTGAGCTCTGCCCCGCTCATGCCAGGGCACAGGTGTCAGTATGTGAACGCCGAAGGCCACGTGCTGCCTTCAGTGGCTGCAGGAGCCACCCGCCTTTTCCTTATATTCCCCTCGTGGTTTGGGTCCCCCCATTGCTGCAGACACCTCCTCCTCCCTGTTCACACCATGACCTCTGCTCCTCCTGCCCTAACCTCCATCCTCTACCCTCCTTCTCCCCAAGGCCTTGACAGACCACTCCCCTGCAGTAATCCCTCCTCCTCCAGCTCTCAACAATGCTCATCTGAAAATTCCACAATGCTTTAGGGCAGCTGTTCTAAGAAACGTCTTCCTTCCGTCGTATCCCGTGCCCTGCTCATTCACAGCTCAGCTACGCACACTCTTCCTAACCAAACTGTAATTCTTTGAGAGGAGGAGCTTCACCTCTTCTGGGTCTTCGAATGATCCTACAAAGCCCAAAGGCTAGCCCCTGAGGGTTGTGCTGAAGTGCCCTCTAGGGTTCCTAAGCTTGGAAGGCTGTGATGTGCCCTCTAGAGAAAATCTGTGTTTTACATGAGCTTCACTTAGACACAAGCTGCAGTGCTGCTGGCCCTGAGTTCAATGCTAATCAGCCAAAAACCAATATTAAGAAGGTGTCTCTAGACAGAAAACACATAAAACAAGGTTACGTATTGACCAGTTAATGAAAATGTGGCCAGGTTCATAGGAAATGATGTTTTTATAAGAAGGAAATGTGGACAGACATGCACAGAAGAACATCATGTGAAGACACACAGAAGGAGGCCACGTGAAGATGTGAAGACAGATGGACGTGATATGCTGCAGTCAAGCTGGAGCTGGCAAAAAAAAAAAAAAAAAAAAAAAGAGCCTGTCCCTGGGTGGACAAGACAAGCCAGAGGCCAGGTTGGCCCTGCAGGGCCTGCAAGATGCTGCCAGGGATTCTGGTTAACATTCTAAGACCAAAGAGAAAACTGAAGGATTTAAGCGGACGAATGGCCAGTTTTGTCAGGAATAAAGAGAAGATCACGGCCAGTGCTCCACCAACTTCCATGTGAACCGGAAGCTCCAGTCAGTACTTCCAGGCCACCGTGGGATCCCACATTCCTAACAAGCTCCTGGGTCCTTTGGCCTCCCTCTGAGAAGTGAGGCCCTAGGTGGTGCTTCAGTATTAAAGATTGTTGCCTGGATCTCCTGTCCTCCAGCAGCCTCTCCTCTTGGCCATCAGACAGACTCCCCATGTGTCTGTGTGCCAGCTCTCACCACATCACCCAAGCGCTGGTCTAGCCCTGACATACCACACCTGAGGATGCAGCTTGGCCATACCTCAAACATGCAGAAACATTTTCCAAATCTTAAATCAGGTCTGTTATTAATTATAAGTGGATTTTTAGAAAAAGCGAACAGAGCAGGTATTTTATCAGAGTAGGAAAACTCTTATGAAGGCTTTACTTATTTTAGGTTTTTTTTTTAATAGTTAGGACATCTCTGATAATACACAATGACAAACAAACCCATTTACTTGAAGGCATTTCCCCTTTGTGCCTTGATTTTATACCTTGGCCCATCTCCCACACACTGAGCTAGTAATGAATTACCAGGGTCTTGACACATGACACAGAATAAAACATTTACTGTCTGACACAGATTTCTCATGACTACTGGAGGGTGAGCACACATTCTTATTTCTGTAAAAGGAAGTAAAAGAGGAATTCTACATTGAGCCTAGAACCCAGAAACTGATCATTTAGCTAAACGCTAAAAACAGATTATATTTCCAGAGACCAAAAGATTGAGATGACAGGCCAGAGGGTCAGAGGACTGAAAAGATGCTTACCGGGATACGTTTTCTAGTTTCCACTATCAAATTCAAGGCGACACGTTGGCCTTCTTTCTGCAAGGCAAGTCTCCCACGGGTACTAACAACTCAGCTCATGAGAAACTTGAACAGAGTTGGAGAAGGCAGGTAACGGAGTGGAGAAGACGGCAGGAGGGCTATTTTTGCCTAAGAGAACCAAAATGCACAGAAATCAGGACGCTCATGTCCCAGCCCTGCCTCTGCCATTGCTGGTGTGTGTCCTTGGGCTAGTCACTCCATCTTTCTGGTCCCCTTTGATCATCTAGAGAAGAACGAGACATTTCAAAAAGATGACTTCTGGGGTTATCTAGGATGCTATGAATCCTTTTGTACATGAAGGCTAGTCATTTGATTTATCTTTTTTGTAAGCATCTATTCCTGTACACCGGGTTGTTTTTCAAAGTAAAATGCTAAAATTTTATGGTTCTATAAACCTAAAATATGAGCAACCTGTACTTCAAAGGAAGTAAAAGAGTTGAAGCATCTGCCCTGGAGCCTGACAAAATGCGCTTTGTTGAATCACCAACCATTATACCTTTGAGATCTGGAGTTGGGCCCAGCTTCAAAACCATGGCATCTGGCGATAAATCGATTCAGCACATGGTGAATAAGGATATCACTGGTGCCAGGGCTGCTGCATAAAGGCATGCAAGCTATTCGCTGTGATTCGTATGACATGAATGGTCTCCCATGAAGTTGATAATGCTATGGCTCTGATTAGTGCCACTAGCAGTGAGGTTGAATTTTCACCGAATTAACTGAGGAATAGTCTTGGAATGTAACAGCAATGGCTACTATTTATTGAGCACTTACTATATACCAGGCACTAAAACTATGGCTTTCTTGCTGGGCCTGGTGGGGCACACCTGTAGTCACAGCAACTCAGAAGGCTAAGGCAGGAGGATCACATGAGCTCAAGAGTTCAAGGATGTACTGCTCTATGATCACGCTTGTGAATAACCACCGCTCTCCAGCCTGGGCAACATGATGAGACTCGGTCTCTAAAAATAATAATTTTAAAAGCCTAAGATTTTCTATGAGTTTTGTCGTTTGACTCTCACAACCCGAGGAGTTTGGGACTTTATTATCCTTTATGACTTGCCCAGACTCTCATTTAGATTCAGGCCTATCTGACATGAAAATCACTGGCTTATAGACCCTAACCTCTGCTTGCATCTGACTTCAGAAAGTTTTCAGTTATGATGACCTCTTAATTGTTCTACTAACTGAGCCTTTTCCAACTCTTCTCTGTCTTGCATACCACTGACATATTCATCTTCCTAAAATACCACTTTAATCATGTTAATTCTCTGTTCCAGAGACTTCGAAATGTCTCTGCTGAATGAAGATAATAAACTCCTTGGCTGAGAGGGGGCTGGTGTTTCTGTTAAGAGCGTAATAGGTCATTCAGATCTAATTTCTCTGCTGAATAACTAGGAAACATGGACAAAATATATATTTTTAAATCTGTTTAAAAGCATCAGAGAGCTAATAATGTAGTGAAAAATTAGAAGGAAAAGATCTGGAAGAAAAAGAAAAACTAGAAAGATAAAAGTCTGACATGTAGGGTTGCTCTTCTAGCCCACGGGCCTCTGCAGATCACTGCAGAGGAGGCCATGGGGTTTTAAAGCTAAGCAGAGTTTCTGACACATTCAGGTAACTAGTGGGACAAAAATTGAAGATCAGGACCCAGCTAGGAAAAGGGGGTCCTGGAGACACTACCCCCTCAAGCTTCATAAGTGAGATAATTAAGTGGAAATAGACTAATATCAAAGACTGAAGCCCAGTTTTGAATCATCTCAATCCCTGATCAGATTAAAAGGACCTGGAACTGCCAGAAGTAAATGTAAATCCTATCTTGAGGAAGACAACGTTATCCTAGGGCAGTTATTATTTCTGGAACTTTTCATATACAATCACCAGCATTTAATCAATGCAGCTAGTAATATGAAGATACGAGGTAACAAAATAAAAACCCAAGAGAAATCACAGAAAGTAGAAACAGAGCCATAGGGATACAGATGCAGGTGGTACACAGCTATGATGGATACACAGATACTAATATGTTCAGATGCAGTCTTTAAAGCATCTATGCCTGATATGTTAAAGGAAATAAAAGACAATATGGATATTTGGGCAGCAAAGTGAAAACTATAAAAATGGAAAATCTAGATGTAAAGGATTAAGAACTAGGCCAGGCATGGTAGCTCGTGCCTATAATCACAGCACTTTGGGAGGCCCAGGCAGGAGGACTGATTGAGGTCAAAAGTTCAAGATCATCCTAGGCACCTAGCAAGACCTGGTCTCAACAGCAAAAAAAAAATCCCCAAACTGGTGGGGTGTGTGCCTACAGTGCCAGCTACTTGGAAGGCTGAGGCAGGAAGATTGCTTGAGCCCAAGAGTTTGAGGCTGTGGCGAGCCATGATCTTGCCACTGCACTCCAGCTTGGGTAACAGAGTAAGACACCGATGCAAAAAACAAAACAAAATAAACTTCAACAGATGGATTTAACAATAGCCTAGACACCACTAAGAAAAACAGGTGAACCAGATGATAGATCAAAAGAAATACACAGAATGAAGCAATGAGAGACAAAATGGTGGGAAAAGTAAAAAGGAGCATTTGGGGAAAACACTGAAAAGGTCTAAAATATGGGTAATCTGGAGTTCCACAAAGTCAAGGGAAAGAATGAAGCAGAATCAATTACGAAGCAACAATAGCTAATTATCTTCCAACCACAGATTTAAGAATCACGGCAAACCCCAAATGGACAAATACAAACAAAACCACACCTAGGCACACGTGCTGAAAACCAAAAACATAGATTAAAAATAATAAAAACAGCCAGAGGAAAAAAAACAGACTAATTACCTTCAACCGCCCCTCCCTCATAAAATACGTTAGACCGACAGTGACAACTAAACAGAAATGATTGATGACAAAAGACAATGGAAAGATGTCCTTAAAGAACTAGGAGAAAATAACTTCCACTCTAGAATTTTACATCTAGATAATATTTACTTCAAGAATAAAGATAAAATAAAGGCGTTTTCACTTAGAGAAAAACTCAGAGGATTTTCTGCCTATACTGCTACGGTTCATCAGCTCACAGCCACAGAGTCATGGGAGACGGGTCTACACTGGGCAAGAGTGAAGGTGAAGGGATGAGTGCTCGGTTACTAAGAACAGGGCTTTAGGGGCTGACACGGAAGCCAACCCCAGCATTGCTCTGCCCCATTTCTTCTGCAGCTGCATAGTTTATTAAAAGTGCCTATGAGGGCTCTAGTCACCTAATAGCCTTTCCCACACAGCCATGTGTTGTCCTCTTTTGTCAACCGACAGAAACGTTGCTTCCCAATGAAAGCTAGCTCAAATCTATTTCCATCCATCAGATTCTCTCACAGTGCTAACCACTGGACGCTCTTGCCCCATGGCATATGTGGTCTTAGTACTCAGTCTCCCAGGATACCAGCAAATATTATTTAAACACCTATGACTACAAGGAGCTGTGCTTAGTGCTATGGAGTTCAAAGATGTGTAAGACATGATCATTACCCTCAAGGAATCAATAAGTCCACTGGGGATGTGAGATGTAAATCATATCAGCTAACTTATAATACCATAATTACAATAATAAAAGATTATGCAATAAAGATCAGAAGGCACTACATGACTAATTGTCAACTAAGTCAAGTCATTCATAAGGAAACACATAAATCATTAGTAAATGAGTTTGAAAGGGAAAGCTTTGTAGTAAAGGAAGAATTTAATGGACAGGAAGCATTGCTTAGGCAGAGAGAAGGTACCAGGCAAGTCACACAAGGTAAAAAGTTGGTATCTATGGTACAGCAGGACGGAGGGAGATGCATTTGCTGAAGTGGGCAGAGCAACTGCCCTGTGCACCAGCATAGATGGGGCTTCCTAAGAGTCAGCTGGCATGGAGAAGCAAGAACTAGTTATCTCACATCAATCACCTCTAACTCTCACAACGGCCCTAAACAGGTATGTAACACTATCTCCATTTTAGAGACGAGAAAAAGCAAAGCTCAAAAAGTAACCCTCCCCAACCCCCCCCCAAAAATAAGAAAAATAAGAAAAGAAAATGTCCAGGTCACCCAAGCCTCTAGATGATAAGGAGCCAGAATTTGAACTCTGGCGAATCTCAAATGCCCAGCTAGAGTCGGGCTTATTTACACAGGCTGCTGGAGATTTCTGAGTGCATGACTGGAGCAAAGTCTGGCTTCCACATCGTGAGCCGGGAAGCACTCTCTCCAAGGCCAAATGGAGGGTGGGAGGTGAGTGAGAAATGGTTGCTTTGGCTCAGGATATGGGCTATGGGATTGTATGAAAAAACACAAGTGACAATCCACTTGTAGAAATAAAAGAGTCATGTTTAGTAGCCTTTTTTCCTGGGCACACAGTAGCCCTTCCCAAAATTGCAAGTTCCTCTTAACAGTTCCTCACACTGACTTCTGTGTGCCTTTTCAGCAAAAGTAAGAATTTCCATGCAAATGATGTGAACTGAGAGAAAAGTGGAGTTGGACATTGAAAATTATCATCATCATTATCTCCATCATTAAAAGCATTCCAGTGCTTATCAGGAGACAGGTACTAAGCCAAGTGCTTTTCAAGCATTATTTCATTCAGTCTTCCAACAAGCTACATGAGGTACAGAATCTTATCTCCATTTCACAGATGAAAAAAAAAAAATGAAGCTACTTACCGAGCTTCACAACTATGAAGTAGTAAAGCAAAAATTCAAATCTAGATCCAAGACTTAGGGACCAGGAATTTTTTTTGTCTTATCCTACAATAATTTTGATAAGCAGCTAAGTATGAGAATCCCTGCTACTTAATACCTATTAGCCCAAAAGGCTTACAGATCTCAGATGTTTAATAAACATCTTCAACTGAGTCATGGAAGACAAGAGGCCAATGGTGAACAGGTTTCATCATTAATGGAATGTAAATGCTGATGAAGTTAACATTCTAAAATGCCTTTAAATACCACAAAATAAGTTTCCTATGCTGAGAGTCATCCAGTTTTGCATATGTGTCATTCTACCTACAATTTTCCTATTAGGTGTGTTTTCTATATCCTTTCAGAAGATATTGTCATAGCTACTTCACAAAAATTACCCTGTATGACCCCAAGCTACTCTGGTCTCTGCAACAGTGTGACTTCACCTCGAATAATGGCATGTGTTTAACATCACCACAACCATAAGCAGACAGAGAAACAGACTTGGGGCCTCCACCTGTGTGCTCACACCGATCTATCACCAGTTTTTCGTACTGAGGGTGACCCAGTGGTCATCTTAGAAGACAATTCTCAATGCAGCCTAACGAAAATAAGAAAGAGTTCTTCATCCAGAGAGCAAGCCTTAAAAATATAGGTAACGTGTTACGTTAATACAGATGTGCAATTCTCCCACAAGACTTCCAAGGGCAGCGCCCTAAGCAGATACAAGAAACACGGTGCAGGAAAAAAATGGGAAAGCAGCTCAACCTCTCCGTCTACCCTTTCTTCTTCTTTTTTTATAAATCAGAGATGAGGTCTCACTATGCCGCCCAGGCAGGGCTTGAACTCCTGGGCCCAAGCGATCCTCCTGCCTTGGCCTCCCAAAGTGCTGGCATTACAAGCATGAGCCGCCATGCCCAGCTTCTGTCCATCCTTTCTTGACTTCCCTGACCCATGCGTATTTCCCTGGCCACCAACCCATTGCCACTTTAGCCATCTAGGGGTGCAGTCTCCCTCTATCGTGTGTACCATCTGTGCTACCTGCTGTAGCCTGGTTCTGGGGGTCTTCCCCTCTCTCCCGTGCAGCTGAGGTGTCCCTATCCTGGCTACTTTCCCTCCAATCCACTTCCATATTCCACACAGTGAGGCCTATACTCACTGGGTGACTGCTGGGTACACAGTGCCAGCTTCTGAAGTCTTCCATACTCACATGAGCAGCGAGGCTCCCTGCCCTCTCCCTAGAGTGTCCATTCTCTGGCCCCACACTCCTCCCCACAGAGGGCCCTGCCATCTCCCGCCAATACACGGGTCTCCTCACCTCCCTCTAGTTCTCTGCAGAAACTCATGATGGGCTGAATAGCCTTAGGATAGATTTATGGTTTATCACCTCAGAGCTTCTGAAGTCTCTGCTGATCCTTTTGGTTGTTTTCTCCTCAGCTCCTATTCTCATTTCCGATTTCAGATCTCTCCCTCCTCACTCCCTCGCCACAGATGAACTGGCCTCCAACTTCACGGGAAACAGAGAAGCTGCTGGACTTCTTCTGACAGGGGGACAGATGCTGAGGCTGGTTTGGGGCCTACTGAGTTCAAGGTATCTTCAGAATATCCAAAAGGGGAGGTTGGATGGGTTGTTGGATATGCGAGGCTAGAGCGCAGGAGAAAAGCCCAGCCTGAGAATGTCCAACCAGCTCTCTGAAGAACGTTCAAACGCCAGCTCTTCTAGAACACTTCACCTCAAGACATAGAGTTGCTCACCCCATCTCTTGAATTCACAAAACTCACTGCCTCTGACAGGTACATAACATGCATCTTTCACTGCCTTGAAGTCATTATTTCATTTTTATGTGCTTTAATCCACTGAGACAAATGCTCCTTTCACGTTGGTAACCCACACTAATGCCACATGTGTTAAACGTAAGCCAGATAGTCTTGTACTCCGTACCCAGCAGGCACTCAATACATGCAGACCAGCGCTATCCTGTAGACATTCTGCAGCAACAGACTTGTTATATAGCTGGGCAGTCCAACAAGGTGGCCGCTAGCCACATGGCTACTGGAATGTGGCTAGCATGAATGAGGAAACCTTTGTCACCAACAGTGGAAACACAGTTTCAAGGCTGGTTCTAATCTTTCCAAATCACAGTGAGAGGTCAGATGTCCGTTGGAAAGAAAATACCTGCTTGCGACATCCCTGTAGTGTTCCTGACACTGAAACTGTTCTGTTTTGAGGAAAGTTTAGTTTTCAAAGTCCTGACGCACACTCCATGGGCTTAATCACCTTTTGGAACACAACCTGTTGGCAAGTGGGGTCGTTTCTGTATGAATAACTGATCCAGGTCTAGAACTGCAAGCCCTTGAAAACAGCTGGCAAGTACAGCATCCCACAATCTCCCAGAAGGACATTAGCAGTAGTTACTAAGTATTAAGTACATCACGGTGTTAGACAAGTTCTAAGCATGTTAGGAGTACTAGCTCACTTGATTCACAACAACCCTATAAGACAGGTACTACTAGCCGGGCTCAGTGGCTCAGCCTGTAATCCCACGCTTTGGGAGGCTGAGGTGAGTGGATTGCCTGAGCCCGCGGGTTCGAGACCCGCCTGGGCAACTTGGCGAGACCTCATCTCTACAATAAATCAAAAATCAGCCGGGCGTGGTAGTGCGCACCTATAATTCCAGCTACTCAGAAGGCTGAGGCAGAAGGATCCCCAGAGCCCAGGAGGTCGAGGCTGCGGTGGCCGGGAGCGGCCACTGCACTCCAGTCTGGGTGACAGAGTGAGACTCCAACTCAAAAAATAAAAATAAAAATAAAAAGATGGGTACTACTATAGTCCCATTTTATGGATGAAGAAACAGATGCATAAGGTTATGTAAATTGCCTAAGGCCACAGAGCTACTGAGTGACGGAGCTCGGATTCGAACAGGAGCCTTAGGTCCTGACTTAGTCTCTGGATTTGAGGCCCACACATGCAAACCAAACTGGGTTCATATGAAGAGGCACAGAAGGTCCAAGGCTACTGTCTGGCCCAGCATCTGTGTGCAGAAGGGGCCAGAGCCAGGGCCAAGGGAGTCCCACAACCAGGCAAGCCCTGTGCAAGCTCTGGGGTTGGACCTGGTACACAGGAAGCAGTTTCCCAACCTCCTTTGCCCAGCCCCCTTTCAAGTTCACACTTCCTGTCCTGTTTAGTACCTTCCGGGCAAGTGGGGCTCAAACAAAACACACTGCATATCCTGGCCAACCAGGGCTTTCTTTTTCTTTTTTGTAGTTTGTACTAGAACAATATTCTCCCACTCCCATACTCCAAAATAACAACAGCTTTCCACCCTCCAACTCATCCCCTCTTTAAGAAAGTAACGAGAACCAGGGGGGCTTTTTTCCCTTTGCATCACTTGGGAGTATTCTCCAGCTATTTCATTTGAGTTTCTGCTTTTGCTGTAAAGCAGGGTCACGGGGGTCCTGAGAGGTCTTTTGAAGGCAACACGGGCCTGCCCAGCCCTGTTACTGATGAACCTGAGAACTATTTCAGAAGTACAAGGCAGTCCCACAGAAGGCGGATGCTCCACTACCTCAATGTTAATTTCACATTCGTGTTTACTTAAGGCACTGAAAACCATGAAGGTACTAAGCAGTTTTAATGTTTGTCCATTTCCACTTCCTGGCATTTCAGGGCACATGAAAAGCAGACAGGTGGCTCTGAGGTCATTTTACTTCCTTCTCTAAAACTGATCTCATTTTCAGCACTGGGACCACTAAGGAGTGCAGAAGTCCCATGCCTGAAAACCCCACTTCAGGCTACTTAAATCGCTCGGCATCCTGTTTGTTCTTTACATAACACTCAAGGCCAAGTACTTCTCCCTTAGCCTTTGGGAGACAGTTTTAAATCTACACATCCAAGAATGCTTTCCTGGACCAATGTCGATTCAACTATTACCACAACTCCTGTTGACATGACAGCCCTGGGAAATGTTTTGAGTATTAATGACAATTAATCTTGTCTGAATCTTCACCTTCCTGGTGAGTGAGTGGGACCTCCACAGGGCCTATTCTTCTTTACCGTGGAGTAGGATGGTGGCCACAAAGCAGGGCACAGGATGACATTCAAGGTCTGACAGCCACCATGACTCCCGGACACCCAAGGGGAGGGTGGAGACCAGGGAAGAGCTGAGTGGCTCCTGTGTCCATCATAAGTGGACAGAGAGTGAGCTTACGGCTGGTGCCACTTCTTTATCACTATACCTTACATGAGATGAGGACTGGGGACATGTGACCTTAAATGAGAAATCAACCTGACATGTCCCTAAAAATCCAGAAGTCCCCTAGTGTCTGCCACCCTCTCCACAACGGTAGAAGCTGGTCAGGTCCAGCAGGGGGTCTCTATCAGGCAACGATAGACACTCCCCAGGGAACTGCTTCAGGAGTCAAATGCAGAGGGTAACAGAACTCAAGATCCTTATGTCTCAGTTTTTTCCACGGCAAAATGGGGACGGCTTCCTCAGGGTTTGTGGTAAGGATTAAACAAGATATGTAAAGTGCCTAGCCTAGTATCCAATCAATAGTTGATATTTAATATTAATAGTTTCTGCAGACACAAATTTATGGTCAAAGATGCCAAAAACATTGTTTATAACAGCAAACTCGACCAAAATACCAGACAGCAGGAAGATGTTTAAATAAAATATGGTAGAGTCAAATAATGGAACATGGAGACAACTGCCAGCCCCCCTTATCTGGACAAGGGATGATTCATGCCCTGGTCAGGATGAGGTGGGATGGCGAGAGTTTCAACACACTACTCAGAGCAGCATGCAATGTGAAACTTATGAACTGTTTATTTCTGGAATTTTCCATTTAATGTTTTTGGACGATGACTGACCATGAATAACTGCAACTGCTGAAACTACAACCATGGATAAGAGGGGTCAACTGTATAGAAGAAGATTTAATTTGTGTAGGAGTGCTCAGAACACCAAGTGAAAAAGGTGGGGGAGAAGGGGGCTTTTTAACTGTCGTCATGCAACAGAGGGTCATGCACAGACTCCCAGGGTGTCCTCCCCACGACCGTCAGGTCCCAGTGCTGACACACTGCTTTCTTTTCCCACAGCCCTGATGACACCACAGCTCACTTGTCCACAGGCTCTCCAGGTTTGCACTTACGGAACTCAGGGCCTGCTCCTGGCTGACAACCGCACCGAAAGACAGCTGTGTGACCCGGAACTAGGTCTCCACGGGTGGAGGGGGAGACATCCCCGAATAGTGAAGATGGTTCCTGAATGGCCCAGTGCTATCACATAAGTATTATCCCATGCTCACTCTAAGTCTTGAGTTTTTCAAGACAATCTTGTGTCAGCAGAGTGCCCTAATTTTAGATCAGAAAATGAGAACAATAAGGCAATGAAGAACATTCTCCTCAAAACAACTGAGTAAGTTTCCTTCTACCTTTCCTTCCTCCTCCCGCTCTTCCTTTAGGAAAAATTTAGTCTGAAAGCCCAGCAGAGTGGATACACTCAGATGAACAGTGTGCCCCAACACTCATGCCTACCCAGACCCTGTGAATGTGACCTTTGGAAATAAGGTCTTTGCAGATGTCATCAAGCTAAAATGAGGTCCTACTAGCTTCCCATGGACCTTAAATCTAATGTGAGCAGCATCCTTGGAAGAAGAGACACACCTAGAAAGGAAAACGCCATGTGGAGACAGAGACAGAGATTGGGAAGACTTGTCCACAGCCAAAGAAGCCCCAGAAGGAAGCAAACTGTCAACACCTTAATTTTAAACTTTTGGCCTCCAGAACTGTGAGAGAACAAATGTCCATTATTTTAAGCTGCCCAGATTGTGGCAATTTGGGATGGCAGCCACAGGAACTAACAGAGGAGACACTGGGAGAGGGGGGCAGTGGCAACCAGCGGGTGCTGGCATGAAATGGGCATGTGTCAGGGTGGTCACAGGCAGAGCGCCCTGGCTAGTAGAGTTTGGAAGCCCACGTAGGGCAGTGAGGATAGACCTGGAGGGAGACAGCAGTCCCCGGCAGGAGCAGAGGCCAGAGAGTGAGGTGAGGAGGGCATCCCCATTGTGGTGGACAGCCGTGGGGACATGAGTTGACAGATGCACAGGCCAAGGAAATGATACCACACACCAAAGATCATGGGGGGGCCAGGCTCTGACTACTGGAGCAGAAAGCTACAAATACAGGAAGAAGACCAGAATAAGCTGAGATGTTGGATTAGAACAGGAGGAGTAGGTTTGAATTCACAATCTTCCACATACCTCAACCAACACATATGTCAAAAAGCACACGTATGTTTATGCATATATATAAATCATGCATGTATTCTCTAACCCTGTCTACTTAGAGGCCTGGGAGCAGCAATCCACCAACAGCAATGATCATGGCAGTGCCCAGTCTGAATTTCTAAATGCCATCCTCCACTAAAAGGAAATTAGGGCTCCTTGAAGAAATGGCCAATTCCAGAGTTAGGGCAGGGAAAACAAAAGACTCCACCAGAAAGGTTCCTTCCTCATTTGGGTCAAAGCAAGGATGTACTCAAAACATGATGGGAGCATGTAAGAAAGAGAAGGCCGTCACACTGAAGGGGCTTTCACTGGCTACTTTTGAGACAATCTGAGTCTCCAAATAAATGACAGAAATGCATGTCCTCCACTGAACACAGTAGAAATCCATGAATAGGCAAACAGAGGATGAGAAACCTTTTCCATAAGATAGGATGCCAACAAACAAATGTAGAAAGAATGATGAAATCAGAAGATTGACATTCGGTAGCTATCCAAGTAGTAATTATTCAGTCAAGAAACATGGTGGATGTCAAATAGTGGGTGAAAGGTTGATGAGAAATGGGATACTTAGCCCCAAAGTACCTTCCACGAATATTTTTTTATTACATGAGGATAAAGAATAAGTATGTTTTATTACATGGGGAAAGAGAGGAAAGAAGGAAGGAAGAAAGAAAGGAAGGGAGGAAGGAAGGAAGGAAGTCTTAGAATTCAAAGATGTCTCAGAATTCAAGAGTGTTTGGATTTTAGAAAGATAATATGGTGTATATACCATATGGAACATAACACACCCAGCAGTACCTAGGGCAGAACCCCTTAGTCTGTCTCTGCATTACAGTGGAGCAGCCTGACAAGACAGCTCCTTAGTCAAAAGAGCAAATGATCACCACCAGCAAAGGGAAAGATCAAAGTCATACACCACCTGCAAAGACGCAAGAACAACAGGGCATCACACCTACGGCATTCTTGTAAAAAACGCACGGCCTGAAGCTACTCATGAGGAAACACCACCCAACTAACCGACATTCTCGGAGATAACTGGCTGGTCACTGTCAAAAATGTCAAGTTCACGGATGTTGAGGAATGATAAAGGAGGTAGGACACCGAAACGCAGCACTTGGCCCTCAATCCGATTCTTCAGCCACAAGGGGCCTTCCTGAGCCATTTATCTGGCACCCTTGAATGGTGCCTACGGAACAGAGAGCGCAGATGTCCCAGCGTTAGTTTCCTGATTCTGATGGCCGTGCTGTGGTCATGCTGCAGAGTGTCCCTGTTGTAGAAAAGATACTCTCAAGTATCCAGGAGCGATGGGACGCGAGGAATGGCAAGTTACTCTCCAAAGGGGAAGCAGGGAAAAATCCTTTGCACTACGCTTACAACTTTGGTGGAGGTCTGAAGTGAATTCAAAAGAAAAAGACTTGGCTAGCAAGACAATACCAAAGCACGTAATGTCTTACAGGACGGAGGGAAAGACGACGGCATTTCTGCAAACACAACACACCCTAGGAAAATCCCCTTGGCGGTGCTTCCATTGAACTGCTAGCCGTCTATTGTTAACCACACACCGGGACAGTCTGAACAAGCACACGCATCGATCACGTTATCTAGCCCTCCGCAAGGGGCCGCTCAGGCAAACAACAGTTAGCTGGATGAGGATCCTCCAGACCTTATTTCCTGGGGAAGATGAGGACTGACGGCCTTATATAACTCAAGTAAATCGTTAGGTGGTGTAGAAAAGGGAAAAATAAGACAGCCAAAGAGCTCTCCAGCATATTTTAAAGAAGGCTAAAAGATTTATCTAGGCATCAAAGATTTACCTCCAGTCAAACTTCTGTACTAAGTTAATAGGAATTACCTAAATTGCAAAACCCAAAGTTGGTTTCCAAGTCAAAGTGCCTCCCGCAGAGGTTCAGGTGACAGAGAGGACAACCTCCCGAGCCCCCTCCCTGGGCCGCCACCAAGGGCACAGTCTCGAGACTTATCCTCTAGAGGCCCCACACCACTGACTCTGCAGGACATTCGAGAACAGCTCCCGCCTCCCTATCGCCCCCAAAGTTGGCATTGCCAGCATCCCTTCATTTTCCAGCATGACAACAGTTCCTACTCCCACAGCCTTTAAAGCACTTGGCTCAGGAAGCACCCTCCATGAGTAAGGGTTTTGCTCTTTGCTTCTCGTTTACAACTTTTCCTCAGCATGTGGAAGACGGAGGCCTGAAGAAGCCTTTGGTTCTTGCTCTGACTGGGCTGGAAGCTGCAGTCACTACTCGGGCCTTGGGGCAGCAAGTGGAGCTACAGTTACCCCGGGCCCAGAGGGCCGCTCCAGCACTGGAGGGACAGAAAGTGAAACCAGCAGGTGCAGAACAGGCCCTTCCTTCCACAAAAGCTGTACTGAGTGGCTGCTCTCCGCTGCCCCAGCTCCAGTCTAGAAGCTGCCCTGTGGCCAGACACTCTTTTAAAAGCACAAGTAGCATATTTCATTCCTCCACTTGCCACCCACTGAGGCCCCATGCAGGGGCTCCCGCAGTGTCTTCCTCTGCTGTCCCTGCCTCCAGCCCAGCTGGGTCTGCCCCAGGGTTCTGCACCCACCCTCCCTCTGCCTCCAGAGTGGTCACTTTAATGGACTCACTCGTCCTCACTTTTCAGTTCTGGCTTCAACAGCCCTCCATCAGTGAGCCTTCTTTGTCGCCCAGGCCAGGCCCCCAATCTGTCTGCCCCATGAGAGGAGAATCTCCCTGAGGACAAAACCAACTGTTTTGTTCATCCTGCTGTTCCCAGGGTCCAGAGTAAGGCCAAAGCGAAGCTCAATAAGCAGGTGTTGAATAAATAAAGCGAACTTACTGTATGTCAGCAAGGGAGGACACACAAGGAGCTTGCAGCCTGTTTAGGGGGGGCTCAGACACAAGCAACCACCGTGCGGAAAATGACACGTCGCCATAAAAAGAAGTATGGAAAAATGCGGCAGGGACTTCCATATAGGAAGGCTATGGGGTGTGCACTGTAAAGTCATCTTACAAACAATGCTTTACATTATTCTCAGTTTTTAAGACATAATCTGAAATCTCATTTATTTCCAAGTTTTATATAAGGGAATTCACTAGAAACTTACTCATGCTTACAAGCACCACATTGCCCATGACCAAGAACTAACAGGTGGTCGGTATGATGACCATATAACTTATTGGACAAGATGGAACACACGTGAGTGTGAATGGGGGCCTCATTAATAGTTAGGCCTAGGAACAGATGGAAAGAGGGTCTGTCCTGGGAAAATCCAGGACATGGCCATTCTCTGGTCACAGAAGCTAGTTGCACTGAAATAGGCTTGCCATCAAAATCTTTGGGCTAGACATATCTCAGAATTCAAAAGAGTTTAGGCTTTAGAAAGATCATATGGTGCATACTCCATACAGAACATAACACACCCAGCAGTATCTAGGGCAGAACCCCTTAATCCAACACTGTAATATTTCTGCAGTGAAACACAAACATTCACACTGATTGGGATACATAAAAGCTATAAATAGCTTCATGTCAATTCAGGGCAGACGATACTGCCAAATGAGTCATGATGATAACGTTCGGTTTTGGAGATTTTTGGATTGCAAATAAGGGATTTGGGACCTGCAGTAGATTTCAAGTTATTTCTATCCTTGGAATATATTATTATTATCCTGCTAAACAGGAAAATTGGCATCATTTTCCTGAAATTGTATTTATATTACAAATTAATCTGGCACACATTAAGCTTAACGTAGTGAATAATAAGCACTTTTTGGTTCTGAAATGGGAAAGTTTAATGCAAACTGATTCTGCCTACTAGGAAGTGGGAAAATACTTTCTTGAATATTTTTATAAAATTTGAAACCTTAAGTAGTCATTTAAGATTATTATTTCCTTTAAATCAGTTTTACCTAGCCATATGTAGATGTGTTTTACTTTGCTAATCAAATACATAAACTACTTATTTATAAAGTAAGAAAAGCTTTAAGATTCAAAATTTCTTAAATATTTAGTCTTCCTAGGTTTCCTTTAGGATGACATTTGAAATGTCATTGCTTCTTCTCCTTTGACATTTTAAATAACTGACTTAAAAATTAACTTTGTTGTAAAGAATACCTTCATGAATATCACATTAAATGGAGTCTGTGACTTGCTTGTTTATTACTGTATATACACACTATGAGTGAGAGCCACTTCATCCACTGAGACAGGCACATGAGTGACTGCTCCATTTAAGAGAGGCCCTAATCCTCTGTGGAAGTCACAGTGTGAAACAAAAACACTTAACACTCAGAGTGGCACAAATGCAAATTTATACAAGGAGTTGTCTGGAAATTTTACCTCTTTCATTTCTTTCATCACTTTATTTCAAATAAAAGAGCAAATACACCATTTCAACGTGAGAAGTGCAATGCACATTGAACCGTTTTGGTTCTGTGGTACTTGGGGAGAAATTCAGCTCAGAGATCTGTGGGCAACTGCTTCCTCTTGGAAGTGTGAAGAAAGAAAAAAATACTAAGGGTAAACAGGGTCACGGTCAGGAAGCTCTAGAAACCCTCCTACCATAAGGGCCAAGGTACTTAAACCAGCTTTTACATTTTCAGGCACTGAATTGAACTGTTTATAAATATACACAAGGCAAAAGTCAAAACTTGTTTCACACAAATGCTCTCCTGGTACCTCGGGCGATATAGTGGGGGAAATCACAGCAGGAGTGACCCTTTAAGGGCACCTATGATGACCTGGCATTAAGTTCTAGACCAAGTATGTCCAACCTGCAGCCTGCGGGCCATATGTGGCCCAGGACAGCTAATTAATGTAGCTCCAAAAATCTTTCAATCATGTTAAAATGAACATTTCTGACAAGCACCTTGAGAAGTCTTATTAAGTATATACACTAACTACATGATATAAGTTATGTGTAGTCCAAGACAATTCCTCTTTACTTGAAGCCAAAAGGGTGTACACCCCTGCGACAGCCATTACCTTACAATAACCCTGTAAGGTGGGTGCAGCTCCAATCCTCATTTTAAGAAGGGGGAGCTCTGGCGTAGCCCACACCAAAGCAGACTCTCAGTCACTGAGCTCCATGCACATAAGGACCAAGGATTCAAAAACGAGGGGTCATCTTGGTAATATAAAACCCTGCAAAAGAGTATTTTTCTCCGTGAGCCCTTGGCCCTCAAACATAAATGCCAGAAAGCTGGTGAGCTTCGCAGGCTTTACCTGGACACCATACTAGTTCTGACAGTGTGTCCTCGTATCAGGAAAATGAATGTCAAAGTCCCCCAGGCCCACAGATCAGAAAGAAAACACAAAGCCAGAATGTTTATGGTAGCATCTCCCAGCACTTTCTGCTTGACTTGTTTTGTTCAGGGCAAAGGACAATTAAAAATACAAACCACCCACAGATAAGGATGAAAGAGGAAGATAAGTGAACAGTGTGGGTTTTCCCTAAAACAGGAAGCCTTTGACCCGAGATGACCAAGGGCTGAGCTGATGAAAACAAACACATTTTTTGCAATCCATCAAACCGAATGCAGCTGCAGAGATAAGTGTGGATTTAAAACTTGAAATCCCTAAACAAACTCTGTAAAGCCTTTGCACCTCTATTGGGCATCCTTCCTCAGGTGACACAGGGACCTAAGCCAGGCCCCCCATCAGCTCTCCTAGCCTGACAGTTCATGGATGGAGAATAAGGAAGCAGAGGGATGATAAGATCAGAGACTCAGCCTTGCCTCCAGCCTGTAGCAGTAGTCACCAGCACAAGGCAAGGGAGGGCTGAGTAAAAGGGCTGGCCCTCCAAAGTGACCACTGCTTCTCTTAAAGGGACACTCCAAATTACAGTGTCACAAAGACCGTAAAGACCAAAGGTTTTGCCCGGCAAACTCATTCTGCACCTCTCTCACCTGAAGTACCCAGGAGAGTGAAAGCAGAAGGAGTCATATCCATATGTAAGGGGTCGTAGAAAGAAGAGAGTGTCTCAACACAGCCCCCCTTTGCTAATCTCATACCTGCTGCCATGGAAGTACCAGAGTAGGAAAGGCAACAGCATGGACTGTGGAGCCTGGCAGGACTTCCTGGTTTCAAATCCCTGCCCCATCACATAGCTGTGTGATTCTGGGTGATTACCGACCTTCCCTGTTCTCATCAGGCTTTGTGAGGATTAAATGAACAAACATGTAAAATATCTAGAATGGTGCTTTCTAGCTCACATGCACAATGGGTCGGAGTATAAATAGGTACAAGATATCCAGACAGCAGCTTGGTAATAGGTATTAAAAATGTTTAATGACACCCTTGGGCCCCGCCATGCCAATTCTAGGAAGGCTTCCCAAGTAATTTAGTCATATGTGAAAAAGGCTTCCTAAAAAAAAAAAAAAAAAACCCAAAATAAAACCAAACCAAAACAAACCTATAATGGTCATTAAATCCGTTGCAGATACAAATGTAATCTTTTTTTGTAAAACAAAATAAGAAGAGAAAACCGTGAAGTTACCCAGATCACTTACTTTCCAGATACATCTAAATTGCGAAAAATCGGAGTTTTTTTCATCCATCACTTTTTAAAAGAGTATTTTCTAGAAAAACTAATATAAGGCAATTAGAACTTAAAAGGGTAGATTAACTTTTTAAAATATTTTATAAGCTTAAAATCATGCTGTGACCTTTGGGTGTCTGGCCCTGGATCCCAGCACCTAGATGGCATCAGCCTCTGCAATTCAGCAAAGCAAGAACCATGCACAGATTTCAAAGCATATGGACTCAAGCTCATACTGCATTTTCAAAGCTTCTTTCCACATGGAAAACGGGAAAAGCAGCAATCCTATTTTTCCCTTAATCAGCGCGTCCCTCCAAGACCGCCTGGGCAGGACAAAGGGCAGCGACCCACGTCAGGCACAGGTCTCCGTCCGTGGGTTCAGTGAGGAGCTCATTTCGGACAGCAGCTCTTGCCATGAAAAGACCATTGCCCTCGGGCCAGCCGTCTCGGCTAGCCGTACCCAGGCCCGCGAACCAGCTGGGCCCTCTCACGCACTGGGAAAGCAGCCTCTAGGAAAAAAGCTCAGTGAGGTGGGGCATGGGGTAATAGGGCACAGCCTGCAGTGGACAACGGAGGCACAGACTGGCCTGAGAGGGAGGAGCGTGGCAGCAAACAGGGAGCACCAGCAGCACCTGAGCTGATTATGCGGCCCAGCCCCTTCCTCGTTGTGTTCCACAGACCTGCCAAAGGTGTTTTGCCCCACTGGGAACACAGAAAAGACAAGGGGACACCAGGGGGGGAGAGACGGCCATGCCTTAGGTTCTTAAGTTTGAAAAGTCCAATAACAGGGACTCTTAAAGAGCCAGCATCCTGGAACTGGAACCTAAGAGAACCCAGTTGCATAAAGCAGCAAAACTGTTGGCTGCCTTCTGATTTCAAAGCCATCACTTGCAGACTACCTTGAAAACCAAAGCCTTTCCAAAAAACACTGGCCTGAAAATAACTTGCTTTGAGAAAGGCTGACTTTGAAGGACACTGTCTTCTCCCTGGATGAGAATAAGTCACCACCCCCGCCCCCTCACCTCCACACACACACACACACATCCACAGGCTGGCTCCGACTGGCTCCTTCTTGCTGCCACTTTCACGGCGAGAATTTCCCTTGTGTTGTCCCCCTGCCAGGAAGCTCTCAACAAAGATCACCCCGTAATATCATCATCAAGCCATCCAATGTAACTTTTAGCCAGGTCGAGCACCAAGACACAGACTATAAACTTGTGCACTACAGTCTTCACTAGTTAGGTTCTATTCCTGTTCCTGGAACAAACCTCCTGATTACCAATGAATTCCAACTGGAAAAGAGAGCCAAAATTGCTACCCACTCGCGTACAGGAATACCTCTAAGGCAAGAGCGCATGTCTCCCCTGCAAGCTGCAAAACTGTCTTCAAATCTCTTTGGCAGATACTTACTGCCTCTCAACAATTCCCAAATGGTAGCCAGAAGTTGAATAGTGTTGTCCATTGTATTGTCACCATTTTCCCCTCTCTGCCAGTCCCTTCCAGGACCACACTAGGTTCCTTCCTTCTTCTGTGGAAGCATTATACGGTGGCAGGAGCTCAGGTTTGGTGTCAAGCAGACTTGGATTCAAACCTCCCCACTCACAACCTTTAACTTCTCCAAGCCATAGTTTCTTTATCTATAAAGAGATCTTAACAGCAACATGGAAGAGCTACTGAGAGAAGAAATAGACAGAGGGTAGTTTATACGAGGAGAAAAAGCACGGGATGAGATTGCACAGGTGTCCCCTAAGACTTCTCCAAAGAAGCTTCAAATAGTAGAGCCAGTGCTCCACCTAAGTGCAGAGTGGACGAAACCAAATTATTCCACACGGAGCGAGAGGGAATCTAGGGTCCATGTTCTGGATAGAAAGAAGCATATTCTCCGCCCTGAAAAGTGCTGGTCAGTTTAATCCTCTCGAACCTCCCATGACCTTGCTGATCTGTCAATGGTTCCACAATGTCCAATGAATAAAACTTGGACTCTTGGCTACCATGACCCACCCTACCCCACCTTCCAAGCTCTGCAGCCACTGATTCTTTCCATCTTCTGATGCAGCCGAAGCTCACCACTTCATGTGCTTGTAACAGGCCTATCTCTGCGTCGAGTCCATCTCACTCCTCTTTGACTCTCCCAAAATATCAAGCACAGTGCCTTGCACACAGTGATATGGAGTCATTATTTATTGAGAAGAAAGCAGATGAATCTCTTCTGGAGAATCCACAAGGGGCAGGGACAAGGTGGAAAGGGCAGATGATATTAACTACATGGTATGATGGACAGATAAGCTTATTGTGAACAAGTGATAAAGGAACAAAATGACTGCAAAAAGCATGCAGCCTAAACAAGAATAATTTCACTATTATCATGATATTTTCCAGGTGAATCAAGCTAAGCATGTCAATCAACTTTGAGTTACATTTATGCAAGGCTTCATTCCCCAAAACCTTACTGAGCCGAGCACATGAACCATATGATATAAAGCTCTGTGGAGTAGGCACAGGTGACGGAGATGTTATCTCTGTCCCCAGATGACAGAGACAGGCACTTCAGCTTGAAAGCCAAGCATGATGCCCAGAAGGTGACACTGGGGAAACAAGCAGGATGAGCTTACCGGGACCCGCCTCCTGCCTGCTATAAGGCGCCCTGTGGTGACCAAACACGGGCACTTCACACAATTGGTTTGGGTTCACTCTCTGCATCAGACTTCCCTGCATCACCTCACTCCCTCCACAGTAAGGTGCTTCTGCACTTTGATCGGTGAATTTTTTCAGAAAGGGAACTGGGGAGTTGTATTGTGTTATGTAAAAACCCAGAAGAGAGAGGGGACCCCGGAAGATTTCAAAGAAGAGGGGACATCTGAACAGAGCCTGGAAAGACAAGGGATCTTCAGGTGGAAAGGAAGGAAGCACATTCCCAACAAAAGGAAGAATACCACAAGGGCAAGCGGGAGAAGTATGACAGCAGGTTTGAGTCACTGGCAATACAGAGAAACTGCGCCATAGGGGACGTACAGAAAAGTGGTGGAGAAGACGCTGGTGGGTTTTGCTGAGGCTGGCTAGTTAGGAGGCAGCACATGTCCTTGCAGCTTAACAAAGGATCCTGTTTCCTGGGAATCGGGAAGATACCCAGATCACCCAGGGCACAGACACGTGCACACGCACACAGGTGCACACACAGCTGATATTCTTCCATCTGTTGCCGGGGCCTCGATCCTTACTGGAAAACACAGCCCAGGAGCATAAGCCCAGGAGTAAGAGTGTCCTGCAGGTGTCTGTGTGTCTGGACAGGAAATAACACATGGAGTGCTAAGTCAACCATCACAGCTGAATTCACCCAACATGTACTGAGTACTCAGGATATGCAAGTGATGTAAATGAGCCCAGAGAGGAACATTTCACAGCACCCCAACGTTTACAACCAGATCAGAAGGCAGTCAATTATAAGAGTATAAATTGTGATACGTGGACACAAACCACAGAAATAGCTAGGACCTTTGAACAAGACCTTCCAACCTTCTCTCTCCAATAAAGTGAGAAGTCCAGCAAGTAACCAGTAATGCCATCATCACAGCCAGTCGACCCCAGCTGCTGGGGCCCCCGCACCTGACTGCAGCCATGTCCACCTCAGTCACACCACAGGGAGGCAGGTGGGAAGAAGACTCGGTGTGGTGCAGCCAATGCCGTGGGCTCCCTCTGGTCTGTGAGTCCCTTGGTTCGGGCTTGAACCTGAGGTGGTCATCCAGTCCTTCTATGGCCTTCCAAGGTGTCATTCAAGAACCTATGGACAAGCGGGTCCCTAGGTTCCTTGCTGGGCAGGGAGAAGCCAAATAACTCTTTGAATCCATAGAAAGCCCTGATCTCCAAACTTCTGCCTTACTAAGGTGTCATTTCAGGGCACCCTGCCACCCTCTTTGGTTCTCTGACTTGGGTTTCTTATCCAAATCAGAGCCACTGTCTCTATCTCTTCCTCACTCAAGTATTAAAAACCTATTCATAAGCATTCCACTTTTTTTTGGTTTGTTTTTTGAGTTGGAGTCTCACTCTGTCGCCCAGACTGGAGTGCAGTGGCCGCTCCCGGCCACTGCGGCCTCGACCTGCTGGGCTCCGGCGATCCTTCCGCCTCAGCCTCCCCATATCAAGCCTGTAATCCTGCGCCTTTGAGAGGCTGAGGTGAGTGGATTGCCTGAGCCCGTGGGTTCAAGACCCGCCTGGGCAGCGAGACCTCATCTCTACCATAAATAAGTAAAAAAAAATCAGCCAGGCGTGGCAGCGCGTGCCTGGAATTCCGACTACTCGGAAGGCTGAGGCGGAAGGATCGCCGGAGCCCAGCGGGTCGAGGCTGCGGTGGCCGGGAGCGGCCGCTGCCCTCCAGTCTGGGCGACAGAGTGAGACTCCAACTCAAAAAAAAAAAAAAAAAAACCATATCAAAACAAACAAGAATACAAAAAGTCATTTTGTACCTGTGCATCACTTCCTCTTAGAAGCATATAAAAGCGCCACAAAGACAGGCCGAGTTATTATCAAAAGCACAGTCCAGTCCTTCCTGCAAAGCCCATTGTGACTGCAGACCACAAATGCCCAGCTGTGACACACCCGGTTTCTAACAGTTGTTTCTGAGATGTAAGGAGGAAAATGTTCCAAATCCTCAATAACCTTTTTTTAAAAAAAAAAAAAGCTGGCCGTATCCTCAGAACAAAACCCCTCCTTACCGGGAAACACAGAAACGCACAGTCTGAGCGAGACATCGGTGGCCACCAGGAATCGGCCCTGCCGCTCCCCCCCTCAGCCATTTGTTCCAGCCATACCAGAGACCCGTCCGGGCCCAGGAGCGGAAGGAACTGTCAGGCCTTCGTGCTTTTGCTCTTGCTGTTCTTTCCGCCATCAGCACCCTGCCCGCCCACTGGGCACCAGCTGACACCGTCTCCCTCTTTCTGGTCAGTCAGAAGTCTAGTCCCTCCCTTGGCCCTTGGCTGGCTGTGCTTCTCTTAAGCCCATACTTTATGCTTTTCATCTGTCCCATCTGCTTGTCTCTCTACCTAAATGATAAGCTTTGAGAACCTGGATCACAAATCTTTAACTTACATCTTAACAGCACAGGACTTCACACACAGCTGTTCAAACGTGTTGAAGGAATCAATGCCTCTGAGAGTTTTATTTAAAATATTTGTTTACAGGAAAGTCTTCAATTTAATTTCGTCATTATCAAATTTGTTTTCACCAGTATTTAAAGCTAATGTTAAGGTCTTTCTTTTTATTTCATTTTATTTTATTTTTTTGAGTTGGAGTCTCACTCTGTCGCCCAGACTGGAGTGCAGTGGCCGCTCCCGGCCACTGCAGCCTCGACCCGCTGGGCTCCGGCGATCCTTCCGCCTCAGCCTTCCAGTAGCTGGAACTACAGGCGCGCACTACCACGCCCGGCTAATTTTTGATTTACTGTAGAGATGAGGTCTCGCCAAGTTGCCCAGGCGGGTCTCGAACCCGCGGGCTCAGGCAATCCATTCACCTCATCCTCCCAAAGGCGCGGGATGACAGGCTGAGCCACCAAGTCCGGCTAGGGTCTTTGTTTTTAAAAAGCTTTGCTTCCGAGCCTAAAGGGAATACAAATTTTTACAACTCCTCTAACCACTGTGCCTTATGTCAAACACAGACATTATGTACCTGCTTCAATTATTTACAACTCAGTTATAATTGAGTAATATGTTACCTTGCCGGGCTATTATTCAATAAAGCCCAACTTTTCAGAAGGATTGAGTGGAATGAAAAACGTGAGTGTAACATAAAAATAAATGAACAATAAATGTGCTCTGGGACAGTTGTGATATTTCACTGACTTTCATCTAAGACAGATCTTGCAAGAACAATGAATGGATTCTCATCCTGTCAATGATTCACAATAAATACACACATGCTTTTATTCATTTTACTTATCAGATCTGTTATTACAGCAAAATTGTTTTTTCATCCATTCAAGTAACAGTACTGAACCATTACTGAATGGATTGTGTTTAAATTTTCAAGCCCCCGAATGTTAATCTGAGGCTGCTCGTACTCGCCTTTGCCCTGAAATACCACAGAAGTGACGAACCCTAACATCTTTTTCATGAGTCCCAAGCAGAGAGGATACCGTAGAGGCAGCTGCTACAGTTAATTCACGACTACACTCAAGCACTGCTGCTTTTCTTCTCACCAGAAATGTGAGGATTCAAATTACAACAAAAATCATTTACTTACTACACAGTTCAACAAAACATACTAAGTACTTAATGTGGCCACAAGATCCTGGCAGATTACTTGATTTCTCCAGCTGGAAAAATTAAGGGGCAAACTATAATCGCTATGGAAACCCCCATTCTAGCATGGTATAAGAAGGTTAGGTACTTTTGAATCTGGCTTCCTACTTACCAATTCACTCTGATTTGCTTCACTCCTACTTAACTTAGTTCCCAAAATAGGCTTTATCGGTTTGACAACATCTCCAAATTGTGTAAGTGGTTTTGTGTCCCATATTACACATACTGTGATGGGGAAGATCTTTGCAAGCCATACTCGTGTATCATTTTCACAGCCACAAAAAGAATCCTGGATCCTACAGTTCAACAGCAAAAAACAAACAATTCAAAAATGGGCAAAGGACTTGAGAAGATTTGAGAGCAGGGACTCAAACATGCTTTACACCAATGTTCACAGCAGCATTACTCACAATAGCCAAATGGTAGTAACAACCTCTGTGTCCATCAATGCATGAAGGAATAAACACAATGAGGGAAGAGTATTCAGCCTTAAAACAGGAGTGAAGTTCTGACACACGCCACAACATGTATGAACCTGGAAAACATTCTGCTAAGTGAAAGAAGCCAGATACAAAAGGACAAATTCACGCAATTCCATTTGCGTGACACCTAGAGTTAGTCAAATTCACAGAGAGAAAGTAGAATGGTGGCTGCCAGGGTCTGGGGGAAGTGGAGTTACTGTTTAATGGGTACAAGAGTTTCTGCTTGAGATGATGAAAAAGTTCTGGAAATGGATAGTGGCGATGGTTGCACAACACTGCGGCTGTATTTAAGTCATCGAATTATACACTATAGGATGACTATCATGGTAAATTTATGCTACGTAAATTTTACCACAGTAAAAAATAGAATGGCTCAACACATGTTTAGGAATTCACTGCTTGCTGACACTGCTTCCTTCGGTCCTCTTACAGATGATAATTATTCTTTCATTTCAGGGAACTTAAAGTATTCGCTATGGTCAAGCGCGCATGGCGCACATGCGTGTGCACACACACACAGGCGCGCGCGTGCGCACACACACACACACACACACACACACACACAAATAATGCATTTTCAAAATTAAATTAAGTTCAGTTCCCCCTTCATGGAGATTGCCTCTCAAGCCACATAAGGAGAAAGGCTCTTTCCGACCATTCAGAGAGCTCAGTTCCCCCAGCCAAGCTTCCAGAGCAGGCCTTAGGGCAGGAGCCCTTATTAGTTGCTCAAGGGGAAAGGAAGTAGAAAATGCAGATAACCATCAGGATTTAGCCACATCAGTTTTCCTGGGTGACAAAAGACACCGGACAACAGTTCTATACCCCAAACCGAATGTGGGAGAACTGTAGAAAAACACCACAGTAACAACAAAACAATCCGTTGTTTTATGCCTGTTGTATAACCAATTGAGAGTTTGTTTTTTAAAAAATAAAATGTGCACACTTGGTAAAAAGTCTGTCATATTAGCGCTGTGGTTTCCCCTACAATCTGAGATCACCCCATGTAGCCCACAGAACTCTACAAAGGATGCACAGCTATCTAAAATCGTTCCTGCAACCATCATCTTAGTGACCTAATTGCTTGATTCTGTTTTCTCTATCTGGACCAACTCAGCTCCTAATGCTAAGGAATTCAGGTCTTCTACCTACCCTGCTAACTAGAGGGCAATCCAAGTTGATTGCTTTTCTTCTTTTGTGTATTTCCCCTCTACCTACAGTTAGCCCTTAATAAAGACCCCTTAAATAAATGACTGAGTGGATGAGCGGTCAAAACAGTCCATCGTTCAGTTGAGCATCCTTCCCTACCCCATGTCCCACACTGCAACCTTTCAAGAAAAGCAGAGAGAAAGCCATCATGTATTAAAAGCATCTGTATGAGAAGCAAATCCTCCCACATCACCTTTACAATTCACCCTGACTTCCCAACCATCATCAGCATGACCACACCCGCAAGTAGAAAGAGCAGTTTACCCACATTCCCTACCAGGGCCTCCTGGCAGGCTCCACAAGTCCCCACCTTCCCTCTACAGTGGAGAGAAGGGAAGGGAGCAGAAGGGTCACTGCCGGTCCTTGGGAGGATCAGACCACCCCACTCCCCAGGCGCAGCATGTCTGACTTCTCGGTCCGTTCTTCCCTCCTACCTGGAGAACCTTACCTTGAAAGGTCAGCTAAGCAACGTACATAAGGTACGTTTTCCCAGATGAACAAAAATCCCAACATCCCAAGAAAGAGTCCATGAAGACTTACCTTCAGGACTATTATTTTAAAGTAAGATGATGCTTTTCTCTTCTTTCTGTTGCAAATCCCCAAACCTACTAGAATTCACTTAAATCTAATCTACAGTGTTTTCGTTGGAAGAAAGCAATCAGGAAAGCGCTGACCCACTGAGCAGCTGGGAATTTCGTTGCTGAAGGTTTGGTTTAGTCTTTATTTTTCTAGCTGCTGGCCCTGCTAACATGATTCCGTGAAGGTCGCATTTAATCTTGCAGAGAAAAGCTACCTAAGCAGTTCCTAGGTGGGCTGCAGTGAAAATAAATTGTGTGGGCTCTGTGGGTCAGCCTGTTGCTTCAACTGAACAACTGGAGTCAAAGGGAACAAATGAAAGCCACTGTAATACTGTACTTGATTTCAAAAGAATTTTACTGCACAGACGTTATGGGCTCTGTTTGTTAATAATAAAGTGATTGTTAATAAGGTAGCCGTGTAAAAATAGCAGCCACCAAGTATATACATCTCCAGTTTCTCACCAAATATAGTTTATGAATATGGACAGGAAGCTATTGCCATCATCTTTGGAGCTTACATGTCAAAGGGATGGATGGATACGATTTTTTTTAAAGGTCTGGATACAAAGGAGAAAAAACAAGCAGTTTTTCACCTTCTGGGTGCTGAACCCTAATACAAAGTGGCAAATTCCAATGTTTACGTGCTCAATTCATACGCCAGTAGGTCTCCTTGGCCGAGTGCTATGGCTCACGCCTGTAATCCCAGGACTTTGGGAGGCCAAGGTGGGAGGATCACTTGAGCCCAGGAGTTTAAGACCAGCCTAGGCAACACAGCAACAGTTTGTCTGTACAAAAAATAAAAAAATTAGCCGGGCATGGTGGCATGAGCCTGTATTCCCCGATACTTGGGAGGCTGAGGCAGAGAGGTCACCTGAGCCCAGGAGATCAAGGCTGCAGTGAGCTGTCATTGTGCCACTGCATTCCAACCTGGTGACAGAGTAAAACCCCCCAAAACAAATAAAAACAAAAAACATACTCAAAAAACAAATAAACAAAAAACATATACTAACTAGGTTTCCAACACAAAGTAGATCTGTGCCATTCCCCGCCCCCGCCCCGAGCAGGAATTCTGACTTCCAAACTAACCTTTGCTTTACAGCTGGAAATCAACTCAGTAAATATTTATCTAGTACTTACTGTGTATCAAGCACGGGTGGGGAATGCAAAGAAACAGGACCCGATCCTATCTCTTAAATAACTCACCATAGAGGTGACATAAACGGAAAAATCCAAGTAATCAAAGATATTCATACCAGATAAAGAGTCTAGAAAATCTCTGAGATACCACCTAACTCCAGTCAGGATGACCAACATCAGTAACTCAAAAAACAACAGATGCTGGAGAGGATGCAGGGGAAAAGGGAACACTTCTACACTGTTGCTGGGAGTGTAAGCTAGTCCAGCCTCTGTAGAAAACAGCGTAGTGATTCCTAAAAGATCTAAAATCGACCTTCCATACTACCCTGAAATCCCCCTACTGGGAATATACCTGGAAGAACTCAACTCACTCTATAAAAAAGATACCTGCACACGTATGTTTATCACAGCATTGTCCACAGTTTCAAGAACCTGGAACCAACCATGCTGCCCATCAAAAGAAGACTAGATAAAAAAATGTGGTACAATACATGATGGAATATTACGCAGCCATAAAGAAGAACACAATCATGAACTTCACAGCAACCTGGATGGACTTAGAGTCTATTAAACTGAGTGATCTTTCAAAGAAACAAAGAACTAAGCATCACATGTTCTCGCTCATAAGTGGACCTTGAACAATTGTCGAAATACTATAAGAAAAGGACTGGCAGCAGCAGGAAACTGCCGGGGGACGGGGGGAAGTGGGATTGGCAGGAGTGGGAATCTGCCTGGGGAAGGGATGGCGTATCTCATCAACAAGGATACCTGCATAATAAACATTTGTATATCTAACCCTGAATTGTACCCCACATCTTTAAAATAAAGAGAAAATCTCAAAGATGTACACAGCTAATGGCACACAGAGTATGTTGCTTCTGTGGAAATTCAAAGCAATTTATTGTCTGAGGCTGAAAGGATCAGGTAAGGTCTGTAGGGAAAGGCGCAGGAAGAGTCACGCAGTTATGACTAAAACAACCACTTGAACTCTGCTTTCCTTCCATCCTTTTGGACTCGGTCCCTGTATCAAAATGTTCCCCTGTATTTCTCTCCATACCTTGCTTCACTTCCTAATCCTGCACCAGCCAATATAGCAGCCACAAGTCACAGGTGTCTACTGAGTGCTTGAAATGCACTAGTCTGCTGAGACAGGCTGTGGGTATAAAAGACACATAGGAGTGGATGGCACAGTATGAAAAAGAATGTAAAATACCTCATTAGTGATATACTGAAGTGATAATATTTAGATATCATTGGTTAAATGGCATGAGTTATTACAATTAATTTTACCTCCTTTTACTTTTCTAAGTGGCCACTAGAAAGACAAAAATATCCATGTAACTCACATTATATTTATATTGGACAATATTGTTCTAATCAAGATTTTTTTTTTTTGGCTGTGCTTCAGAGCATTCAGCCTCTGAACTCGTAACAATCACACCAAACCCTGGCTTCACAAAGTCCAAAAATCTCTCTATATTTATAAGGGGAGAAAAATTGTTCTAATATTCTTTTCAAATAAATTAGGAATTTGGAGTCTTCTTCAGTGGTGAAAAGGCAAAGGTCACACTGACTACAGAGAATGTATAGGATATAAACATAAGGAATGTACAGAGCACAAAGATAGGGAACGCACAGGGCACAAAGACAGGAAAATGCGTAGGGCATAAAGATAGGGAAGGTGTAGGGTATAAAGACAGGGAATGCAGATGCTATAAAGATAGGGACTGCACAGAATACAAATCTAGAGAATGTATACAACATAAACACAGAATGCATAGGATCTAAAAATAGGGACGATATAAGAGACAAGGATAGGATGTGTGTTCTCACTTCTACAAGCATTTTACTCTTCATATACCTTGAGAATCTGATCCGTAGTCCAAGTCAAATGGTCTTTCCAAAGGGACAATAAAACCTCTTATCTCCTCAAGAGGGCCAAGGAGTCACAGCCTAGACTAGCTCCCTAATTTAAGTGCCCAAGGCGCTAGGAAGATCTATGTCCCTAGGCATTCGTATTTCAAAAAGGATGCAGGCCGGACCCTGGAGACAACCCTAGGTTACAAAAGACTCACATTTTAAAAAGGTAAGGTTAAGAACTCTGGATTCTTTCTATCCCATCTCAGAGGAGCAAAGGTTCTGGAGGCTGTTTTTTGTTTTTCCCCCTTTTCCCCCCCTCTCTTTCCTTTAGGGAGGGGAGGGACAGCTGCTCTGTCTACAGAGTGTAACTCACACCCACGTTCCATTAGTATTTCGCATCGCCTGAGGACCTAGGTTTAGGGGACCAGTGCTGCAGTGTCACTCTGGCCGTTGCCCTGTGTGTACATGTTGGTAAGGAACTCTTGTCTCCTACCCAGGTTGTTGCATTCTGCAGTTTTCATATTCATAGCGAGCATAACTGTGGAGTGGGATAACATCCCAGGCCCTTGACCGTCTTTGACAAAACGTGTCCCAACCTTGCAGAGAAGCCACCAATCAACTGTCTTCACGTGACCAGAGCCGTTTTGGGACAGCACGTTCTACCCCGGGAAGAACGCCTTGGATTTAGAGCCTGGTCCACACGTGGCGGCAGACAGACTTGAGAGTGGCCAAGTCATCACAAACCTCCTCAGAAACACCCAATTTGCTTTATTAGAGGTGAGGTCAGAGGGTCACGCTAGCATTGTCTTGAGAATATTTTTCGGGTTACAAGAGTAATCATGCTTATTGCTTTAAATCTGGAAAACACAAAAATGTTCCAAGGGAAAAAAAAAGCCAAAAACTCATGATTCCACCATCAAAATGATTTGTTTTCTTACAGTTTTTTCAAATGTTGCATACAAAAATACACATATGTGCTTTTAAAATAAAATTAGAAGCACAATATTCTTCCTCGCTCACAACCAATCTAGATCATAAATCATTTCCCATCATTAAAGGCTACTCCAAAACATGAATTTTATAAGCTACATACATTCTGTCTGGATATGCCATAATTCATTTAAATGGGTCCCTATTGTTGAATATTTAGGTTGTTTCCAAGTGTTCACATAACAAAAGCAGACTTAGTAAACATCCTTGTACATAAATCTTTGTTCCCATCTCTGGTTACTTCATGTAAGTAGGTTCCAAGAAGCAGAGTTACTGGAATGGAGAATTTAGCACTTTTAAAACTTCAAGTATATAACACCAAGTTAAATTCCAGAGACTTTATTTCAGTGTACAGTCCCAGCTACAGGCAATGTGGAGTGTGGAGTATCCAAATTGGTAACCTGCTGTGCCCAGCCATGGCATTCACGGTTCACTCTTAACTTACACCACCTGCTCTTCAAGAAAACACAGTTCTAGCCCATCCTGCTGTCCTGAATCCATATCCACCTCCTACAAGCTGAACAACCCAATTACACTGACTTGATTTTCACAGATTTCATGAATGTATTAAATTACCACATGCACCCCCACATCATGTACATCTATTACGTGCCAGTGGAAAAAAAGTAAAAATAAAATAGAAACAGCATCAAGAAAGAGCAAGACCGGGGAAGGGAGGAGGGTCCAAGAGCGCTATTACAGGATTTCTGATAAATTGTATTGACATGTATCTTTTTCTGGGAGCCCATGGTTGCCTCTAAAAGCAATTTTAGATTGAATTTGGGGCCTCACAGAGTGGGTACCACCTCCTCCATCCCCAGTGTTTCAACAACAGTATACATTCTGGGAAAGGAGTCGTTAGGTGATTGTGTCATTGTGTGAACATCACAGAGTGCACTTACGCAAACCTCGTGGCGCCTCCTACACACTTAGGTACGGTCTATAACTCCTAGGACGAACCTGTGCCGCAAGCAACTCTACTGAATACTGCAGGCAACTGTAACACAATGGTCTCTGTGTATGTGAACACAGAAAACGTACAGTAAGAATATGGAATTATAGGCCGGGCTCAGTGGCTCAGCCTATAATCCCGTGCTTTGGGAGGCCGAGGTAAGTGGATTGCCTGAGCCTGCGGGTTCGAGACCCACCAGGACAACTTGGCGAGACCTCATCTCTATAGTAAATCAAAATATCAGCCAGGTGTGGTAGCGTGCGCCTGTAATCCTGGCTACTCAGAAGGCTGAGGCGGAAGGATCGCCGGAGCCCGGCAGGTCGAGGCTGCGGTGGCCGGGAGTGGCCACTGCACTCTGGTCTGGGCGACAGAGTGAGACTCCAACTCAAAAAAAAAAAAAAAAAAAAGAATAGGGCATTATAATCTTCTATGACCACTGCTGTATACGTGACCAGAATAACACATGTGGCACATGACTGCACCTGAGAGTGACTTCAAACATGCCCAAGTAACAACTACTCACTCTGTGCTTCCTTGGATAAAGTTAGCTAATGCCAAGCAGTTTTCCCACCAGTCTTTATTATCCCCAGGATAAAAAGGTCTGATCCCAAAGTCAGAAGGGGAAGGTCCCCCTGGCGTTCAGCTGGTTCTTGAGTTAATATCAGTTGACTATCACTGACTACCAGTAGTCGACTACTTGCTCCCCCCACCGTCACTCTTTCGGTGACTCTGGTGCAAAGACAGGAAAACTCCTTGCCCGATGGCCTCTTCCCTCTGGCCCAGGAGGCCCTACTCTGCTCTGCACCTTGTCTTCTGTTTCCATCACTCCATCTCCCCCCACTCACTTCCCAGCTCACTCCCCACTCCAATCCCATCACCCACCATATCTAGGTGCTAGGACACTCTCCGCACTACTGCGCTTTTTCTCATCTTCTCCAATAAATCTAGGGTAGAGGGAACAACAACAACAAAAACTCCTTCAAAAATAACAGGGTGAGTATTCCTTGAAATAAAGCAATTTTACCCCACAATTTTAAAATAAAAAAATGTATATTAAAAAAAATAAAGCAATTTGTATGCAGTTCCTCCACACCCAAAAGGTCAACCTCATGAAATGGAAAATCAGTAGAATTCTAAGGTTATGGGGCCAGCACAGAGGAGTCTATCTACAAAGTACTTCAAAGATCTGACATTCATAAACTCAATGAGAACAAATTACAAATGTAAGTTCATCTTTCCTTTGCTTGCATTAGGTATGTGAGTATCAAATGCTGTCAAACAGATAGCAACAGATTCTTAAGTATGACTGAAAAGAAATTATTTATGAAAATTACACAGCAAGTAGTTAACTCTCAAAAATGTTTATTTAAGCCAGGCTCGGTGGCTCAGCCTGTAATCCTGCACCTTTGGGAGGCTGAGGTGAGTGGATGGGCTGAGCCCGCGGGTTCGAGACCCGCCTGGGCAGTGAGACCTCATCTCTACAATAAATAAATACAAAAAAAAAAAAAAAATCAGCCGGGCATGGTAGCACATGCCTGTAATTCTGGCTACTCAGAAGGCTGAGGCGTAAGGATCACCGGAGCCCGGAGGTCGAGGCTGCGGGGGCCGGGAGCGGCCACTGCACACCAGTCTGGGCGACAGAGTGAGACTCCAACTCAAAAAAAAAAAAAAAAGTTTATTTAATGAAAACTGGGCAGTGTATAGTGGCACACGCCTGTAATCCCAGCACTTTTGGAGGCTGAGGTGGGAGAATCACTCAAGCCCAGGAATTTGAGACCAGTCTGGGCAACACAGCCAGACCTCAACTCTACAAATAAAAACAAAAGTCAAAAAATTAGCCAGGTGTGGTGGTGCACCTGTAGTCCCAGGTACTCAGGAGGCTGAAGTAGAAGTATCCCTTGAGCCCAAGAATTCAAGGCTTCAGTGAGCTGTGAGCATGCCACTGCACTACAGCCTGTGTGACAGGGTGAAAGTTCAACTCAAAAAACAACAACAAAAAGCAAACAAAGAATAAAACGGTATCATTGCACAAAATCCTACACTAAATTGGTCTTCTCCTTGAGATAAAAATTCTTAGAATCTACAATCAGAAGGAACCTCACACTTTGCTTTTCATACACAGACACTCTTTACTCAACTCTAGCTCTTTCTTGCTTATCAGAGCTAAATATTAAACTGATAAAAGGGGCTATAAGCCAACACAGAAACAAAACATAACTCACCGAGGTCTTCCTGGACAAAGACACAAACGCACAAAACCAAGTCCTTCGTGCCTCTTCAAAGTGGAAAATTCAAAGTTTCACAACTTTAACACGAATATCGTTTTTGTATGACAAACAAGGTCAACACGGGCAGACTCAACAGAGTGGCCACAGGCCCCCATTCAAAGCACCACGGAACACATGGAAATGGGCTGCATCTCATGTGCACCCGCATAGCACGGGTCCCTGACCCCACATCACGGACCTGTGCCAGCCGCAGAGCAGGAGGTGAGCGACCGGGAGCAAAGCTTCATCTGGATTTCCCACCGCTCCCCACTGCTTGCATTACTGCAAGCGAGCTCTGCCCGCTGCAGAGCAGAGGCATTAGGTTCTCCGCAGAGTGCGAACCCTGGGGTCAACTGCACCGGCAAGGGATCTAGGTTGCGCTCCTCGTGAGAATCCGATGCCTGAGGTGGAGCAGAGGTGGTGATGCTAGCGCTGGGGAGTGGCTGCAAATACAGATTCGCATTAGCAGTGAGGTTTGACGGCACATCCCCCAACCTCCTACCCCCCCATCCATGGAAAAACGGACGTCCACAAAACCAGTCCCTGATGCCCAAACAGCTAGGGACTGCTGCTGCAGAGCATGGCCTCTGAGCCAAGCAGAAGACTCAGAATTGGGCCCTGGGAAGAGAACCTTGCTACAGTGGCTTTCCACCTTTGCTCTCCAGAGAGAGACGACGGGACTAGATCCTGCACACAATGGTGCCAACAAAGCTCATTATGGGTGGAGGGGCTGGGAGAGGAAGGGGCCACTGGCCATCTCAAGCTGAAGGGTCCTGAGTGGTTTCTAAAAACCCCCTTTACCCAGGTGATTTTGATAGACACACAGGTCCTGTCCCCTAAGGACAACAGAGCTGGCTGGTCACATTTTACAGAGGTGAAAACTAAGGTCCCAAAGGGGGAAGGGATTGGAGAGCTAAAACAACCGCTCCAGTCATCTGAGTTCATGGACCTTTCACTATAGAGTCTTGGACATAGCTGGTTGTCAACAAATATTTAATAAATACTTAAATAACAGCACGATGTTTGTGTGCGTTTAAGAAAATAATTTCAAGCCAGGCTCGGTAGCTCAGCCTATAATCCCGTGCTTTGGGAGGCTGAGGTGAGTGGGTTGCCTGAGCCCACGGGTTCGAGACCCACCCAGACGACTTGGCAAGACCTCATCTCTACAATAAATCAAAAAAATCAGCCGGGCGTGGTAGTGTGCGCCTGTAGTTCCGCCCACTTGGAAGGCTGAGGCGGAAGGATCACAGGAACCCAGCAGGTCGAGGCTGCGGTGGCCGGAAGCGGCCACTGCGCTCCAGTCTGGGCGACAGAGTGAGACTCCAACTCAAAAAAAAAAAAAAAAAAAGAAAAGAATTTCATGTGTTACTACATTTAACAAAATTAATTAGCCATTTATAATAATTGCATGGGGTCCTTGAATCCCTAGCAGCACTTGGAGTTGATGACGGAGAGTCCTAACTAGCTTCAGTGCCTCAGGAAGCCAACCAGGACGGCGAGTGTAACTCACATAGGGCCAGCCAGGCTGTCTCACACACCACATGTCTCTGCTCTTGGCTGCAATGAGACCAACTCGATTTGATGGTACTCGTTTTCTCCAGTCAATTCGGAGTTCTGCCTGGAAGTTATACATGTGTCTGAGGAACAAAAATGGGCACATGAAGTCCTCCTAAAGAAACACAATTTGTTTCAGAAAAAGGAGCTTATGAGAAGAAAATCATTTTTAAGGGGTCCCTGAAGGTCAAAGCCTGGCAACTACAGGCCTGCTGCTTGTTCTGAACCCAGAGAGGCCAGGACGAAGTCCCCAGGACAAGGTTACTGCCCAGTTTCAGGCACCTGGGAGATGGATTTCCTGGATGTGTGTTTCCCTTGGTACTTCAAAAACATGCTAGCGCTCAAGCCTGTAATCCCAGCACTTTGGGAGGCCAAGGTGAGGGGATTGCCTGAGTCCACGGGTTCAAGAACAGCCTGGGCAACTTGGAGAGACCTCATCTCTACAATAAATCACAAAATTAACCGGAAGTGGTAGTGCATGCCTACAGTTTCAGCTACTTGGAAGGCTAAGGTGGAAGGATCGCCAGATCCCAGCAGGTGGAGGTTGGGGTGGCTGTGAGCATGCCACTGCACTGCGGCCTGGGTAACAGAGTGAGACTCTGACTCAAAAAAAAAGTTAGCTTCGGGTTCAAATCTGGACCCTATACACTATTTATGGGTCTTTGTGGATAAATCAGGGTTTGATCAAACCTCCTCACACATTTTCCATCAGCCACCTGCCACAGAGCCACTCCTCAACTCAGCCCACTATGCATCAAGCTGGCATTCTACACCAAATACTGGTCACACTCAGGCCAAACACAGGGCACCCACAGGGCAAGCAGAGACAGGACATCCTGACCTCCTACCCCTGTGCAGGAAAGAACATGGTATCCCATACAGATGAAAAGAAGAACTGGTTTTTATTATTAGCAACAAATGACATTTCACAGCAATTCATTTTTTATATAGTAAGCATTTCATGTATGTTATGAATATATATACTTTAACATATGTTGTCACATTATTTTCACATATATAGTGTTGGGCACACAGTAAACATTCAACAAATGCAGGTGGACCAGGTGTCTTTAAAGATGGCAAAACAAAATACTGAAATCAACCAGGACATGCCTGCAACGTAAGATAATGAATTGAAGAGTCTTATACAACAGTGAAAGAAATTCAGACTAAAGCATAGAGCAGCTTGAGAAAATCTTTTAATCTGATATAAGGAGGGAAAACACATTGGTCCAATCACTGTTATTTCCATATCATTTGGTCTCCATGGATACTACCTAACTTTCCTTCCGACGGGAAAAGATTCACTAAAAACATGAGATTTCATTGTTAAATATTTTCTTGATACTTTGCATAAACAGTTATTCCACATTTAATCCTTTACCATTATTTATATATTTTCTGAAGTAAAACCCTTCCTTGATGGAAATTCTACAAGAGAAAGATAGTGTTTAATCCAGTTGTAAGTCCCTGGCTTTTTAACATTAATTATCAGATAGAATTTTGAAAGTTAATGCATTACACATTTGTAGACTGTTGTAATTCATGCAACATTCTTTCACAAGCAGTATCTCAATTGTTCAGGAAAGCAACCCCTGATGAGTATTATTATTACCTTCCTTAGAACTAACCCCCAAAGTAATTACTATACTTCTTTGTTGTTTATTGTCAGCTCTTCAAATAGAACACAACCTAGAGGCTGTCTTTCTTGCTGTCCATTAAACACACAAATGTCTGGCAAATATTTATTAGACGTATAAGTAAAGTCCCTCTCTGCATTACGTCCTTTTTGGTATAATGCAGATAAGAGAACCATAACCCAGATATTCCATTTAGAGTTCAGTGGTTGTTCACTATCAAAAGGAAATTATGTGAAAATGCTTTAAAAACAACAGAGCTTGTGTGAGATAACATTAAGAACAAAAGTATAATGTCCTTGGTAACATGAGAAAATCAATGCACATCAAATGTTGAACACCCAAAGTTTCAAATTTTCCACCACTAAATGTAAGCATCTTTACTCTGGTATATTTGAATATTGGCCTCATACAGTATTTCAGAACTCGGGACAAGAGAAATTGGGACCAGAGTCCCCAGAGCTGTCAGAACTTCATGACAACCCTCTGTTTGCCATATTTGCTTCCAATTTGACTACAAATCCTTACTTTTGATTATGGTGACATCTGTACAGGTAAATAAGTCTGAAATACGTGACATCACCTCTGACTTGGCAGGTCAACAGAAGACAAGACTCGATTAGAATGAAATATGTAAATGTTTAATTTTAAGAAGCACTTACAAATCGTAACAACAGACAAGCGCTCTTGGAGCTAAGAGACCAAAATCTAACTTCTTACACAACAGGCTAAGTTATAAATTATAATCACTCACTAATTACAGTGAAATTCTGGACTTTGCAACATCAATCAATACATGTTCCAAGGTTACCCCTAGAGATGCCAGTTCAAATCCTAAGTATTCCATCTGCCAAAATTTCCTTAGAAAAAACAAGTGTTTTAGGTTTCTATTTTTGCCCCTTCTCCCCCAAGAGAAGAATGAAGGAAGGTTAGGGGAATCCGTGAATCCTAAATCGTGTGTGTTGATGTTTACCAGAGCCACCCTGGGGGTCTGGTATGGACGCCCGCATCCGTCTAGCCTTAAGACCATCCAGTCTTACCCAGACCCCTGTCTGCACCTGCCCTTAAGCACAAAAACCACGCTGCTTGAAGCTGCTGAATTCAAGCGGAGCTCGCAGTCGGTCTGAAAACTTACAAACGACGGCAGGCTTGACAGCAAACTCGGTGATTCCTGAAAATCCACAACAGGAAATCTAACTATCCTCCACCCCGCCTGGCCATTCATCAAAAGCAGACCGAGTCGCAGCCACAGGGAGGCCAGTGGCAGCAGACAAACGACAGCGCCACTTGTCTCCGCTGGGAAAGACTGCGCTTTCTCGTTCCACGGCCAGGAAAGAGGGGCACCGGGAAGAAAGAGGCTGAAGCGGGGGCAGCGGGCCACACGTCCGCGAGCTTCAGACACCGCGGGGTCGGGGTCGCGCGAGAGCCGCCCCGCTCGCAGGGGGCCCCTGGACCGCCAGCCCTGGCCCCACGGACGTCGACCCCGAGGGCTGTGACCCCACGGGCGACCCGGGCGTCTCGCCGCGAGCCCAGCGTCGGCTCCTGCGCTCCGCTCGGGCTGCCCGCGCCCCCGCTCCCCGCCTCCAAGGGCGCGAGGGGCGCGGGGTGGGAGCGCCCCAGGCCGGGGCGGGGGGCCGCCGGCGCGCGCCGGGGAGGGCACGGTGCCACCGGGGCCCCGCGCGCTCGGACGGCCCCGGCCGGGCCCCGGGCGCGGGCGGGCGCAGCGATTGGCCGCGGCCGGCTTCACTCCGGGGCGAGCCCGGCCCGCCGGGCGGAAGGGAAGTGGCGGCCGCGGCTCTGCACCAACCACGATCGGCCAGCGGGCGCCTGTCACCGGCGCCCGGAGCCGGGTCGGAGGGCGCGGGGCGGGCACGCACGTCCCCGCCCCGCGGCCCGCGCCCGGACCCCGGGGACCCGGCCCCCGCCGCCCGCCCGCCCGCGCGCGCCCCGAGGCGCCCCGCCCCCACCTCGCCCGCTCCGTAGCCGGGGCGGGTCGGGCCCAGCGCGCGCGGCCGGCCGGGCGCCGGCGGGGACCCGGGCGCACGGCGCTAGGCCGCGGCCCGGGCCGGTGACCCCTCGGCGCGGCGCCCCCCGGCCGCGCCGCGCCGCCCGCACGGCCCGCGCGCGGGGCCAAGTGCGGCGACAAAGCCCCGGGCCGGCCGGGCGGCGGGAAGGAGGACGCGGCGTCCGTCCCGGCGGCGGCCCAGCCCCCAGGAAGCGGCGCGTCCGCAGGCCCGCGCCCCGCCGGGCTCCGGCCTGCCCCGCGCCGCCCGCGCCCGCGCCCCCGCCCGCGCCCGGAGGGCGAGCCCCGCGACGGCCGCGGGCGCCCCATCGAGTTTGCCCCGGCCGCTCGCGGACGCGGGGCTGCCCGGGGCGGCCAGGACCGGTGCCCGCGCCCCCCCTCCGGTCCGCCGGCGGCGGCGGCCACAGGCGCGCGCGCGCACACACGGAGGCCCGGCCCCGGCGACCCGCAGCCCCGCACGGCCCCTGGGGCGCGGAGCCGCGCGGAGCAGCGCGCGTCCATGAGCCACCTCTCCGCCCCTGCAAATCCAAAAGTGAAATCAAACCTCCCCCACCCCCCCTCCTGCCTCTCCGCCTCCTCCCCCCCGCAGCCCGGCGGCCCGGGCGGCGGCGGCAGCAGCAGGACCTGCCTCCCGAGCCCAGACGGCCCGTACCTGCGCCCCGCGCCGCCCGGCCCCGCCGCGGCGGCCCACGGCCCCGGCGTGCCCGCCTGCAGAAGCCGCGCCGGGGCGTCGGGACGCGCAGCCCCCGACCCGGAGCCTGCCCCGAGACGCGCTCGCACGGCCGCGCTCGTCCCTGAAAATGTTACCTCGCGGGTGCCTTTCCACGCTCGCGACGCGACTCCGCAAGGTGCGAGCGTGGCCGGGGCGTGTGCAATGGAAACCAACGCCGTCAGCTGGAGGATCGCAGGAGCAAAACTAAAAGTTACTCCCCGGCTGGCCTGAGAACGGTCCAGATCGAAAGCAAAACAAGGAGAGGAAACTGCGAGGAGCCGCGGCTGGAAATCCCCCCGCCCCCCGCCCTCCTGCGCGGCCGCGCGCCTCCCTCCGCGCCCGCCCCCCGCCCCCCGCCCCCCGCGCTCCTCCCTCCCCCCGTGTTTGTTTCCAGCCTGCGCGGGCGCGGAAGTTCGCCGCCGCCGCTCCTGGGCGGGCCGCGCGGCCCGGCGCGCCGCGGCCGGGTCCGTCTCGTTTTCGCCTCCCCACGTCGCGGCGGCGGGAGCCACGGGCGGCGGCGCGTGAGTCCGGGGCTCGCCCCCGGGGCCGCGCGCTCGCCGCACGGACACCCGCGTGGGGCGCGCGGGCCGCGGGCGGGCCGGCGCCGGGCGCCCGGAGGGGGCGAGGGCGCGTCGGGGGACGCGGGGCTGCGGCCGTCCGGGTGGCCGGGCGGGGGCGGGGGGCGGCGGGCCCGCGGCCTGCGGGGCGGAGGGAGAGGCGTGGGGGCCGCCGCCCGCCCCGAGGAGCGACGGGCGCGGTCGGCCGAGAAGACGGCCCCCCTCGCGTCCCCGCCGGATGGAACTTGTCGTGCCTGCGGGTGCCACGGTTGGGGCGACGCGGCCCGGGTCGGAGCCCGGGAGCCGGACGCTCAGGAAGGCCTTCCCGCACTCGCCACGGCGCACTCGCCGCGGCTAGTCCTCCGGGTGCCGAAGTTCCCACACCGCGGGGGCGGCGGGCTAGGGTGTGGTTGCTTGGCTTAAAGACGCCGGGTCGTGGCTGGTCGTGTGGAGAGGCTTTATGCTGTAGCACCCCCAGCCTCGTTCACACCGGGCCTCCTTAACTTACTAGCTGGACGTCTCGGCCTCTGGGTTTCAGCTGAAGCCTGAGGCCTCAGTTTCAGTGCTGCGAAGGGGAGATAAATGAGGAATGCAACGTTGACAGGTGCAGAAACCGGTACAGCTTCCTTCGGGCCTCTCTTGTCTGGTCCTTTCAAAGTATAGATTAATATTTCGTTAGGCCTGTTTCTTTCCCACATGAGGTGTCATCTGTCTTCTTCCAGACTTCTCTGCCCAACAGAAAAAGTCGCTTCTTGGGAGACCTTAGCTGTTTATAGTAAACACTTGCCTAAAAAAAATAACTCCAACTCCCTCTTTGTCACAGAAGTATTGAATTATATGGACTGGAAAATGAAAAGTCTCCAAATACACATGCATGGTAAGGAAATAGCTGTGGGTTTAGGATCATGTTTTGTGGCTGTGGTTTTAGCAATGGATCTCATAGACACACATTCTTCCTTAGCCCTCTAGTATGATCTTGAGGCCACCACCTACTTTCTTATATCATATAGCAGTGACCACTATGGGCAATTAGAGTAACTATATACAAACTGTGGGACAGTTATCATTCTTATCCACTCAGCTAAAAACACAATACTCACCCCCCCCCAAAAAAAAACTATTGTGTTCCTTTATTTTTCCTGGAGTGAAAAAAGGAAAGAATGCAAGGTGTCACTTTGACCTTCTTGTTCACTGCACATGTGGGACTCCACTCTGCTTCAGCAGCCTCCAGGAATGGAAGAAATAATGAGGTCTGTGAACCAGCTAATGCTGCCTTCCTTGTGTGTGTGAAAGGCTGCTGTCTCCGTGGCATGATTACCAGAGAACCAGTGGGCTCACAAATCTCTACCCTGCATCCTAACCAACTGTTGCCATGCATGAGGCTGGAAACGCACTTGCTGCGTGCAGATTGCTTCCAAACTGTTGAGGATTTTTGCTTTGTTTTGTTTTGTGGAGACAGGATCTCACTCTCATCCTGTCTGGAGTGCAGTGATGTGATCGTAACACGGCAGCCTTCAACTCCGGGGCTCAAGAGATATTCCTGTCCTAGCCTCAGAAGTAGCTGGAACTAAAGTGCTCTGCCCCCATGCCTGACTAATTTTTTAAAGTTAAGTTTTGCGGAAATGGAGGTCTCAGTATGTTGCCCAGGGTCGTCTCAAACCTCCTGGCCTCACGAAGTCCTCGGACTGTTGTATTTCTCCTGCTTAACTTCTCAAGAGACACGCTTCCCGGAAGGATGCTGCCCTAATTAGGGTCTTTGCTAAGCGGGAAGAAGTTTGTTGTTGACTTGCTTTTGTTTTTAGCCATCCTTGATGTCAGCCTTCCCTGCAGCACACATCCAATCAGCCATACCCTATTGACCTTTTTTTTTTTTTGAGTCGGAGTCTCCCTCTGTCGCCCAGACTGGAGTGCAGTGGCCGCTCCCGGCCACCGCAGCCTCGACCTGCCGGGCTCCGCCGATCCTTCTGCCTCCGCCTTCCAAGTAGCCGGAACTACAGGTGTGCACTATCACGCCCGGCTAATTTTGTGATTTATTGTAGAGATGAGGTCTCGCCAAGTTGCCCAGGCGGGTCTCAAACCCGCGGGCTCAAGCAGTCCACTCACCTCGGCCTCCCCAAGCGCGGGATTACAGGCTGAGCCACCGAGCCCAGCCAGCCTATCGACCTTTTGATGCTACTCCCAGATATCTGCGGACCAGGCCCATGCCCAGGGAACTGCCTTTGTTCAGTTATGGAAGCTGCCTGCTAACTGGGCTCCCTGGCTCCTGCCTTGGCCTCACCCCAGGCTGGCAGCCACACTACTCCCCAAGTTCCACAGAAAATTAACTTAAGGTAAAGTGCAGTTCTAATCCTAACTGCCCCTCAAAAGCCTCTCTGTAGCCTTCAGAATAAAGGCCCTGTTATTTGACAAGACACATAAAGTCTATTGTAATCCGGCAGCAGACGACTTTTCCGGCCTCATCTCCTGACATTGTGCCCCCTGCCAAACCGGCCTCCATTCCTTTTTGTGAAACAAAAAACGCCGTCCTCTTGTTCACTGTTTTATCTGTAGCATCGTGCCCAGCACACAGGCACTCAAATACTTGTGAATTAATAATTACTTGCCCTTTTCTTCTAGTTTGCATAAACTGTTTTAGACTTGATCAGAGCCTTTGCTTTATATTTTAATAGCTTTTTAATAGAAATGTGATTGATATTTACTGTGCAGAATTTGGAAAATATAGGAAAGTTGAAAGAAGAAAACAAGCTACCTGAGAGCTCACCGGTCAGGAATAGACTTGTGGGTATTTTTGTGTATTTCCTTCTAGTAATTTTTCTAGAGGGCCATTCCAATCCTCATCTACACTGTCTCTCTGCATCGTTTAAGAACGCTGCCCACTCTCCATGATGCCCACGTGACAGCCTTCTGTCCTATTCTAGTTCTTGGCTGGCTTCTCTTCTGCTGCCAGCCCCCTAAATTATGTTGTTTCCAGGCATTCTGTCCTCAACCCTCTCATTTTCTCATTCTACATGCTTTATCGTTGGGTGCTCTCATCCACGCCCAGAGCTTCAAATATCGCTATTTGACGATGGCTACAAAATCTGTAACTTCTGAGCTCTCGACACATTACCTCCAAAATATGCCTCAAGCACAACAAACTATACTTGTCCAAAACTAAACCCACAATGTCTTTCCCACTGCCCTGTATTGGGCATGTGATTGGGTAGTCAGGGAAATTGGGAGGCATCACAGACTTCTCCCTTTCCAGAGGCCCTGGAGCTCCCTGAAGCATGGATATTGCTTCCAATTTTCCAAGCCCCAAAGTTCATAAAACAGCGAATGAATTTCTACTCTTATGCCCTTGATGACATGTCACTGCAAGCCAGAAATGTATGACCCAAAACATCCACATGGAGCTGATAAACACAGGAAGCATTTCTAAGACCTTTGATGAGTGGCATGTAGTCTTAATTCTCTGTAGAAAATGGATCAGTCTAGCAAAATACAAACTTTTTGGAAGTCTGTGTAAAAAGTAACCTTTGTCGGCCGGGCTCAGTGGCTCAGCCTGTAATCCCAGCGCTTTGGGAGGCCGAGGTGAGTGAATTGCCTGAGCCCGTGAGTTCGAGACCTGCCTCGGCAACTTGGCGAGACCTCCTCTCTACAATAAATCAAAAATTAGTCGGGCGTGGGAGTGCGCGCCTGTAGTTTCAGCTACTTAGAAGGTTGAGGCGGAAGGATCGGCGGAGCCCAGCAGGTCGAGGCTGTGGTGACCGGGAGTGTGCCACTGTGCTCCAGTCTGGGCGACAGAGTGACTCCAACTCAAAAAAAAGAAAAAAAAAACCTTTGTCATACCAAGAAAATCTGACCAAACACTTCAACCTTCTATCAAAACCATTGTTTGAGCAGTCTTGTATAGTGAAACTAGAGCAATCTCATGAGTGAAGCATGTTTATATCTCACCTGTAGAATAGACTATCCTAAAAGACCCACCTGGTTGCATTAGCAATAATTTTTTTCAGGAGAGTCAGGTAAGGACAATGACTCCTTGAATACAGTAGTGCTGGGTCTCTCCATGAATGGAACTTACTAAGGAAGAAAAAGATACACCCAAAGTTAACCTCTTTCAAATTAGTTTTTATTTTTCTAATGAGAAAAGTTCCATAAAATAATCATTTGAGTATGAAACATTTGTTGAATGTTCAGGGATGTTTCTCACCACTTGGGATACAGCAGTGAACCAAATGAGTGGAAGTCTTTGCCTTCCAAGAAGTTTTCTTACAGTCTAGGAAATTGACATGTTGATTTCCATCATGGCCTCCCAGAATGGCACCAACATCATCTCCATCTATAATCAAAGCCTTTGGAACTGTGTATTATCATGAGAACTCAGTACAGTGTCAACCAGTGAAAGTGTAAATATTTGTGATTAAATCAGAGGACCCTCGTGTCTGCCAGCTGATACTGTTTTCTCCACAGAACCACTGGTACTACTCCTCTCCTAGCCACCAGGGCTCCCCACCAAGGTGCTACCATTAAGGAGGTTATAAACTCATGGAAAACAAGTGTTTCCCATTTGCCAGATCAGTTGGCCAACAAAAAGCCATAGCTAATAGTCCCGCACTGTGAGCCAAGTTAAATTTTAGTTGAGGTGGTAGAGGGGTGAAGAAGCTGAAAAAGTGTTCAAAGTTCAAAGATCTTTGCCGTCAAGTTGGAGAAATTCTTGAGCGTGTTTGACCATTACTTTGTGTAATGGTTCCTTCCTTTTTTTTTTTTTTTTTTTTTTTTGAGTTGGAGTCTTACTCTGTAGCCCAAACCGGAGTGCAGTGGCCGCTCCCGGACACCGCAGCCTCGACCTGCTGGGCTCCGGCGATCCTTCCGCCTCAGCCTTCCGAGTAGCTGGAACTACAGGTGCACGCTACCACGCCCGGCTAATTTTTGATTTATTGTAGAGATGAGGTCTCGCTGCCCAGGCGGGTCTTGAACCCGCGGGCTCAGGCAATCCACTCACCTCAGCCTCCCAAAGCGTGGGATTACAGGCTGAGCCACCGAGCCCAGCTTGGAGAAATTCTTGAGCATGTTTGATCATTACATTGTGTAATGGTTCCTTCCATTTTACTAGCACTCTGAAATGAGAGTCATTTTATGACAATTATTTTATAAAAATCATGAATTCAAATTGAATGATATTGTCCAGTACTCAGTAATAAATATTCATTTCAGGCTGTTCTGATGATGGAAAACACACTCTCTAAAATCAGCAGGATTTCTGTGTGTGTGTGTGTGTGTGTGTGTGTGTGTGTGTGTGTGTGTGTGTGTTTTCTTGTCCTGAGGGTGGGTTTTCAACTTTGAAAACTTCATGAGTTGTTGTTATTTGGCATAATTTCCCAAATGCCTGTGAAATGTTCATTATTTCTCTTTGGTGATAAGCTTTAAAGTAATCCTTTTACTTTAAAAACAAATGGGGAAAGTGCCTATAGTTTTGCCTTGAAGTTCTTTAGAAAGAATTACTGTAATAGTTTTGGGTATTGAAGATGTTTTAAAGGATAAATTTCAAATTTGTAATCTGAATTTAGGAAACTACTTTGTTCACTGGCCATCTGTGTATTCAAAGTTCTTAATGGTGTTTCATTTTTTTTTTTAATTTTCAAATATTTAGTTGTTAAATAAAGATGGAATATATTGAAAGTGAACATGATGATTTGGTATCCATACATAGTGTAACAGTTACCATAATCAAATTAATTAACATCCATCACCATCCCTGGTACACATTAGAACTTGTTCATCTTATAACTGAACTTGTTCATATTATAACTGAAAGTTTGTACCCTGTAACCAACTTCTTCCCATTCCACCCTTAGCACCTGGCAACCACTGTTTTACTTTCTGCTTCTATAAGTTTAATACCTTTAGATTCCACATATATATGGGAGATCACACAATATTTGTGTTTCTATGTCTGGCTTATTTTACTCAGCATAATGTCCTCCAAGTTCATCCATGTTGTTGCAGATGATAGGATTTCCTTCTTTTTTTATGGCTGAATAATATCCCATTGTCGATATGTAGCATGGTTTCTTTATCCATCCATCTCTGATGGACACAAGCTGTTTCCATATCTTGGCTCTTGTGAATGATGGTGCAGCTAGCTCCTCGAGATACGCATTTCCTTGCCTTTAGATATGTACCCATAAGTAGGACTGCTAGATGGTATGGTAGTTCCATTTTAATTTTCTGAGGAGGCTCCATACTGTTTTCCATAATGGCTGCACCAGTCTACATTCCCACCAACGGTATACAGAGCTTCCTTTTCCTCCACACCTTGTCAACACTTGTTATCTCGTGCCTTTTTCCTAACAGGTGTGAGGAGGTATCTCACATGCATTTAATTTGCATTTCCCTGATGATTAGTGATGTTGAGCACCTTTTCATATATGTATTGGCCATTTGAGTGTCTTCTATGGAAAAATGCCTGTTCAGGCTCTTCGCCCATTTGTTACAACTTCCACAACTTGTCTGAAAGCTCTTCAGTCACCACATGTGAAGCTTGGTGACATTGTGTGTTCTCTTCCTTCCCAAACTGAATAGCGTTCTGAATAATGCACATTTACTCTATTTGAGACTGTTTGGAAATGTGCCAGTCAAGAAGACAGAAGGTCATAAAACAAAGGACTGAGAGTCATTCTAAATTCGCTCACTTCCTCGAAAAACTTCATCTCCACTAGATCCAAAATGTGTGTGGCAGTTCACATAGATAGAGCACTTGGCGCTGCCTCCTTAAACTGTGACACAGCTCTGTGATGTTTCCCACCCATGTTTACTGAGTGCAAGGAGGCTGCAGTGAAGTAAGGACAACAGACAAGCAAGCAAACCAATACAACGGTTGCATGAGAGCTCAGCAGGAAGAATAGGAGCTTTGAAAGAAAAGACCGTGCCACCCAGGTGGCCAAGGAGCTTCTTCTGTGGAAATTAGATGTAAGCCATGACTCACAGAATGAGAAGGTCCTCTGTTTGTTTGTTAGGGCTGCCATGAGAAAGCGCAGAGTGGCTTAACTAAGAGAAATGAATTGCCTCACAGTTGGAGGCTGGAAGTCCGAGGTTGAGGCTTCCACAGGGTTGGTTCTTTCTTAGTCTGTGGGGGAGAATCTGTTCTATCCCTGCTAGCATCTGGTGGTTTGTGAATAATCTGGAGCACTGTTTGGCTTGTAAGGGCCATCACCCAATGAGCTCTTGCTTTGATGTCATGTAGCATTCTCTCTGTATGTGTGTCTGTGTCCAAACTGTCTCTTTTTATAAGGACAGAGATCAGTCATATTGGATTAAAAGCCCACCCTATTCCAGTATGATCTCATGGTAACTAATGACATCTCCAATTACTCTATTTCCAAATAAGCCCACATTCTCAGGTACTGGGGGTTAGGACTTCAACATATGGATTTGGAGGAGGGGGACACGTAAACTCACAACAGGGATCCATTGTGCCCAAGCAGAGGAAAGAATGAGGACAGAGGCCTTGGAAGCAAGAGGGTCTGGCATCTTCTTTGTTTTAATTAAATTTTATTTTGTTGTAGAGATGTGGGGTGCAAGTAAGGATTCACTACACAAGTAGGCTGCATGCAGGGGAAGTTTGGGTCTCCAACTGGCCCTCACTCCCCCCTAGACAGGACCAAGTACGCTTTGTGTTGTTATGTGACTCCTTCCCTCCCTCCTCTGGCAGTGGCCAGCAACAGGCAATCCCTTCCTTGTGCTAATGTGATTAATGCTCAGTTCCCACGTCTGAGTGAGAACATGCAGTATTCAGTCATTTGTTTCTGTGATACATCACTAAGTATAATGGTCTCCAACTCCATCCAATTTGCTGCAAAGTCCGTGATTTGTTCTTCTTCGTGGCTGCATAATACTCCATTGTATATATGTGCCACGTTTTCTTTATCCGGTCCACTTTCAACGGGCAGTAGGGTTGGTGAATCGGGCGTATTCTGGGAAGTGACAGAAAGTGAGTGTGGCTTCAGAATTGTGTGACGGAGAGAAGGACATGGATGTGGCGGACAGATGGGAGAGGCCAGATCAAGGAGTTGGTATTTTATTCTGAGAGCAATGGGAAGACTGAAGGATTCTAAATAAATTAACCTGTGGTTTTAAAAGATCACACTGTAAAATTTTCCACTTGTCTCTTCATCAATGAAATGCAAGAATTTCTTGATTTGTTGGTTTTTTAGAGAAATTTGCGACTGTCCTTTCATTATCCTCTCAATCTATTGCATGATGAAATTGCTAAGAAACAAAACATATTTATGATATTCTGAAATCATTCAGTCTTTTTTGTTCTACTTTTGAATTCCTAAGTCAGAATTCTTATTCCTCCTTTAATTGTCGCTCTGATTTTCATCTTCACAAATAAATAAAGTTAATAAATAAAGTTAATGAATATTCTTTAACCAGTTAAAAAGGCTTCCCTAACAAAGGAAGTTATATTAAATTGTAGATTGTAGATTTGTACTATTTTCTTCATTCTATTTTGAGTAAACAGTGATAATTTTTAGAGATCATGTCACCACAAAATCAACATTCATTTCAAAATTGTAATAGTTTCAAATGTTTTTTACTTTTTTATTTCAAAAATTTTCACATTTTTTTCTATAAAAAATTCCTTATGTGACAAATAGTGTTTGCAAAATGAACTTTTTGCTGGCAAAACAATTCACATAAGTAAAACTTCATGATTTGTCTTTAACGTCTTTTAATTTGAAAGAAAATTCTGGTTTAAACACCCAGCACATTTTTTTTTTTTTTTTGAGTTGGGGTCTCACTCTGTCGCCCAGACTGGAGTGCAGTGGCCGCTCCCGGCCACCGCAGCCTCGACCTGCTGGGCTCCAGCCATCCTTCCACCTCAGCCTTCCGAGTAGCCGGAATTACAGGCATGCGCTACCACGTCCGGGTGATTTTTTGATTTATTGCAGAGATGAGGTCTCGCCAAGTTGCCCAGGTGGGTCTCGAACCCGCGGGCTCAGGCAATCCACTCACCTCGGCCTCCCAAAGCGCGGGATTACAGGCTGAGCCACCGAGCCCGGCCATCACATATTTTTTCAAGCTGAAATTGTAGATCCTGGTTTTAGGCACCATTCCTTTCCCAACATAGAAATAAGTAAAGTCCCCTTTTTTCTGTTTTACATATTGAGGTTCTGAGTAGGATGTCATTTGAGGAAAAGATTCTGTTGCTTAAAAATAGAAAAAAGATCAAAGCCGCTAAAACCAACTATCCGTTTTAATTTACTTGCGAATAAATTGGAGATAAGAAAACACAAGCAAACATGACCAAAACACTGTAAGACTCAAGGAGAGAAAAGAAACACATACACCAGGCCCCAGAGGGCTGGGCAGGTGTCACCACGGGCAAGCAGGTTTGTGCTGGGCAGGCAGGCAGAGCCAGCCGCTTCAGAGAGGCCCACAGTATAGTCTGTCTTCGGTCGAGTTATGCTCCGAGGGTCTCCGTTTTTCTTTGGCTTTATTTCCTAGATTATAAGAACTTCTTGTCTTCTCTGCGATGTAGAACAGCAGAATTAAGGCCACTTGTCACGTTTTCTGCAGTTGATGCCATGCTTCTGTGGCATTTTCTGACAAACGTTTTTCCCTGATGGAGAAATTGGAGGAACATTCTCTCTCACTCTGTCTTCTCTCACAGTGGTTCTAAGTCTCTTCCCACATAGACACTTCCTTTGCTGGTATTTTTGCTTATAATGAGCTTTAGTATGTTGTAGCAAATATGTATGCTATGCATTGAGGGTAAAAGGAAAATGTATTTTCTATGCACAGTATGTTTACCACAAAGATGGTCAAATACATATGACCCCAGTGAAATTCATCAGAACATCAACAGTGGGTGTCTTTGAGTGACGGGAGTAGGTTGGGTTCTATGCCTATTGAAAAGGTAACATTGCCGGGCTCGGTGGCTCAGCCTGCCATCCCGCGCCTTTGGGAGGCTGAGGTGAGTGGATTGCCTGAGCCCGCGGGTTCGAGACCCGCCTGAACAACTTGGTGAGACCTCATCTCTACAATAAATCAAAAAGTCAGCCGGGCGTGGTAGCGCACGGCTGTAATTCCGGCTACTCGGAAGGCTGAGGTGGAAAGGATCGCCGGAGCCCAGCAGGTCGAGGCTGCGGTGGCCGGGAGCGGCCACTGCACTCCAGTCTGGGCGACCGAGTGAGACTCCAACTCAAAAAAAAAAAAGAAAAGGTAACATTTTTGAAACTAGATTTTACTTGTATTAATGTAAAATTTTCCATCATTTTATTCATGGTTTCAGAAATTTATTTCCTTATACAATTATTATTTTTATATAAATTGCATGTAATCTTTAGCTGATTTTCCATAGTGCTTTGAAAAAGAAAGCACCGATTAACGTATTCAAGATATCTTAAACTGCAGTCTTTAAAAAAAAATTTAAATCCACATATCCAGGCCAGGCTCGGGAGTTCAGCCTGAAATCCCAGCACTTTGGGAGGCTGAGGCAAGTGGATTACCTGAGCCTGCAAGTTCGAGACTAGCCCAGGCAACTTGGTGAGACCTCGTCTCTACAGTTAAAAAAAAAATCCACATATCTTCAAATTACATAGATAACTTTTTCCTACAAATGCTATATAGTTTTGCCTAGTCTTTCATTTTATCAAGCTACTCATTCTTCATAAGCATTCGTTTATCAGCAGTTCAAATATTATCTCCAGTGGAACATACAACATATAACAAACTTTCTGGGATTCAGTGCTCCTAAAGTATGAAAATAACTTATAGATTAATGTGTACAGCTCAGTAGTTATTAATAAATGATACATCTCATGATAAACAATATCTAAATAATATTTTGCTTTGATGAATATCATGTTTTAAATTTGAAGGTTAAGAATTCAGATACATCTATAACTAAAAAAATCTTTTCTATTTGTAAATTTCGTTTTACATTAAATTTCAATTACTATATTCTTAGGCCTCAAATTCAAATTTTTAGATCTCAAGAATGAATGCGGATTCTAAGAAAAATATCAAACTTCTGTGTTATATTTGCTATTTTTGCTTTCTTCTTTCTGGCACTTTCATGTTTACCATCATATTGCCTAATTTGCTTGCTCAATTTCCATATGCAACTAGATTAGCAGAAGGAGAAGGAGAACATCTCATGTTCTCGTTCGAGAGCAGTGAGGGAATTCCTCTCTCCCTCTCTCTCCCTCTCTGTTTCACATACACACACACACACACACACACACACACACACACACACACACACACACAGATAGAGAGAAGGGGGGAGACAGAGAGAGAGAGAGAGAGGGAAACAGAAAGAGATAGAGGGAGAGAAGGGAGGAGGGAGGAGAGGGGAGGGGAGGGAAGGGGTCCCTGCACTTAGATTCTTATTTGGAAGTCTGAACATTTTTTCCACAGAAATAATAAGCTATATTATAAGTGTGTAGTTCACCTTCATAATGGGTTAAAATACATTTGTGGGCTGGCATGAGAATACACCATTTACTAACACTGTGTATACATGAGAAACTCTCATTCTGAAGTTTAAACCTCTGTTTTCAGAAGAAACTGTTAGAACACCTGGGACGTGAGGGGCAGGGGCTGCCTGCCTTTGTCAGGGCCATGCTTGGTGCTTTGGAGGAACCAAGGAAGAACAGCCTGGTTCCTGATCTCAGAGTGTTTACAGTGTGCACTGGGAAATGGTATGGAGCCATACTCCCAATTTGAATACGTTCACCTATCTGTTCATTTAACGTCTTTGGCTTTATGGTGTAATATAGTCTAGTGTTTCTTGACTTTATAATTCTCTCTTTTTATACCTTTTTTATATTTTAAATAGTTTTTCTAAAATAAATAGCACCTGATTATAGTAGAATCTTAGAATACTACATACTTATTTGTAGTGACAAAATCACTTGAAAGAATTTAAATGTCTGACAGTAACAGAATGATTGATATTAACTGTTTTTCATCCATTCTGTGGGATGTTAGGCACCAACAAAAAAGAACAAATTAAAAATATTGATTTGTCTGGAGAAAGGACCAGGATGCATTGTAAGAATGAAAATCAAGATGCAAAGAAATATTTATGTTATTATCTCCTTTTTGCAAAGACAACAACGACTGCTTCAAAAAGAAGTTTTAACTAAAAAGGACAAAAGTGTAAATACCAAGCTTTTAACCATTGGTCACCTTAAGGACTCATGGGTTATTCTTTTTTATGTTGAGGGAAAAAAATGATCATTTTCTAAAATTCATGCTTTAGCCGGGCTCGCTGGCTCAGCCTGTAATCACACGCCTTTGGGAGGCTGAGGTGAGTGGATTGCCCGAGCCTGCGGGTTCGAGACCTGCCTGGGCAACTTGGCGAGACCTCATCTCTACAATAAATCAAAAATTAGCTGGGTGTGGTAGCGCGCGCCTTTTGTTCCAGCTACTTGGAAGGCTGAGGCGGAAGGATTGCCGGAGCCCAGCAGGTCAAGGCTGCAGTGGCCGGGAGTGGCCACTGTAGTCCAGTCTGGGCGACAGAGTGAGACTCCAACTCAAAAAAAAAAAAAAAAAAAGAAAGTATTCCAAGCAATCAAGAAAGAATTCTCCCCAATCATTTTATGAAGCTAACATCACATTTATACCCAAACCAGTTAAAGATCCAACCAAAGAAAGAAAACTACAGGCCAATATCCTGATGAACATATATGCAAAAATTCTCAACAAGACTCTAGCAACCTGGATCCAACAACACATCTCAAAAATAACTCACCATGACCAAGTTGGCTTCATCCCCAGGATGCAGGACTAATTCAACATTCACAAGACCATAATGTCATTAAATCCATCAACAGATGTAAAAACAAGAATCATATGATTATATCATCAGATGCAGAAAAAGCTTTTGATAAAATCCAGCATCCCTTCTTGATAAAAGCCCCTGAATACCTAGGAATTGATGGAACATACCTCAAAATAATAAGAGCTATCTTTGAATAGCTGAACAGACAGAAATTGGAAGCATTTCGCCTGAAAACTGGAACAAGACAGGGCTGCCCACTCTTACCCCTCCTGTTCAACATTGTGTCTATTAGGTGGAGCTAATAGACAAGAGAAGGAAATTAAGCGTATCCAAATAGGAAAAGAAGAAGTTAAGTTATTCCTCTTTGTGGATAATGTGATCCTATACCTTGAAAACCCAAGAGAGCCGGGCTCGGTGGCTCAGCCTGTAATCCCGCACTTTGGGAGGCTGAGGTGAGTGGATTGCCTGAGCCCGTGGGTTCGAGACCCACCTGGGCAACTTGGCGAGGCCTCATCTCTACAATAAATAAAAAAATTAGCCGGGCATGGTGATGTGTGCCTGTAGTTCCAGCTACTTGGAAGGCTGAGCCAGAAGGATCGCCAGAGCCCGGCAGGTTGAGGCTGCAGTGGCCGGGAGCATGCCACTGCCCTCCAGTCTGGGTGACAGAGTGAAACTCCAACTCAAAAATAAAATAATAAAATAAAATAGATACTCTCACACTCATGTTTATTGCAGCATTGTTCACAATAGCGAAAACATGGAACCGACCATGCTGCTCATCGAAAGTGGACTGCATAAAGAAAACGTGGTATATTTACACAACGGAATAGCATGTAGCCATAAAGGAAAACAAAATTATGAACTTTGCAGCAATCTGGATGGAATTCGAGTCTATAATACTCAGTGATCTATCACAGAAACAAAGAACTGAGTACCACCTGTACTCACTCATAAGTGGACCTTGAACGTTTATCATAATACTATAAGACAGGGAATGTAAGACAGACAAGGGGGACCTCATCAAACTGAGAAGCTTCTGCAAAGCCAAAGAAACCATCAAGAGGCAGGGAGACAGCCCACAGACTGGGAGAAAATATTTGCCAGCTGTGTATCTGACAAAGGCCTAACATCTAGGATGTACATGGAATACAAACGCGCCAAAAGGAAAAAAACAAACAGCCCCATTAAAAAGTGGGCAAACGACATGAATAGACACTTCTCAAAGAAGATATACGGGCGGCCAACAGACGCATGAAAACGTGCTCAGCCTCACTCACCATCAGAGAAATGCAAATCGAAACCACATTGATTTACCACCAAACCCCAGTAAGAATGGCCACCATTAATAAAACAAACAACAACAGATGCTGGTGAGGACGCAGAGAGGAAGGAATGCTTCTGTGCTGCTGGTGGGAATGCAAACTAGTGCAACCCCTTTGGAAGACAGTGTGGCAGTTTCTGAAAGAACTAGAAATTGACCTTCCATATGACCCAGTAATCCCCCTTTTGGGAATATGTCCAGAGGAACTTCAATCATTCTTCAAAAAAGATACCTGCACACACATGTTTGTTGCAGCTCTATTCACAATAGCAAAAACATGGAACCAACCATGTGGCCCATTGAAGCTGAACTGGATTTAAAAATGTGGTACATATACACAATGGAATATTATGCAGCCATAAAGAAGGACAAACTTATTGACTTCACAGCAACTTAGATGGATTTAGAGTGTATCATACTCAGTGATCTATCATAGAAACAAAGAACAGAGTACCATATGTTCTCAGTCATAAGCGAACCCTGAACAGTTATCATAATACTATAAGAAAGGAATTGGCAGTAGTGGGAACTGCCAGGGGAGGGGCATCAGGATTGGCAGTTGAGGGAAACTGCCAGGGGAGGGAGGGGCACAACTCATCAACAAGGGTAACTGCATAATGAACATTTTTATACCTAACCCTGAATTGTAGCCCACATCTTTAAAATAAAAAAAAAGATTGGCAGTAGTGGGACACTGCCGGGGAGGACACATAACATCAATAAGGGTACCCACACTTTACCTATATGATGACCACATATGTACCCAGCCCTCATTTGTACCCCACGTTTTAAAAATACATTTTTTTTTGAGTTGGAGTCTCACTCTGTCGCCTAGCGATCCTTCCGCCTCAGTCTTCCAAGTAGTTGGAACTACAGGCGTGCGCTGTCACACCTGGCTCATTTTAATTTATTGTAGAGGTGAGGTCTCGCCAAGTTGCCCAGGCGGGTCTCGAATCCGTGGGCTCTGGCAATCCACTCACCTCAGCCTCCCAAAGCACGGGATTACAGGCTGAGCCACCGAGCCCGGCAAAAAATAAAATAGTTTTTAAAAGTCATCCCAATGTTTAGCACAACATTTGAATGAAGCAAGAACTAGTGGGAGAGTTTGGCCATGAGCGAGTAGACTTGACCTTCTGGTGGAAACAATTAGAACACTGGACAAAACATACAAGGCAACCATTTTCAGACATTAAGTAACAGGCAGCACAGGACCATGATCCTTAAGAAAAGTGAAACAAATGAAGTTGGCCCTGTGATTGCCTGTGCTTTCTGTTGGAGTCTATGTCTAGACTGCAGTTGTGATCATGAAGGGGTCTCAAATAGAGCCAGCAAAGGGAGATGAGGAAACAAAGATAGAGAGTCTGAGGCAGCTGGAAGTCATGAAGCAGAGTTTTGGAAGAGAGGTGGTGGTACAGAGTATGTCTGCTGAGTGTTCACTGAGTCCTGGGCCATCTAAGTGGATACCGATGCTCCAAACTGCTGGACAAAGAATGACTGGGTCATGGTAAACTAAATATTCCCAGAGCTCACATGGGCCTTAAGAATTGACCAAACTTCTGAGACCCAGAATGGAGAGGCCTTCTCGACCATCCAAGACGTTCATATCTTTCTGGTAGGGCTGAACAATCCTTGGAGTAAAAGCTATGTTAGTCTTGCCTTTAAGAAGCTTAAAAACAGGTCTTAAAGGAATCAAACTGATCTGCAAGTATAATCGCCTGTCTAAACAAAGCTAAAACATTGTTAAAGTAGGTCAAAAACAAGTAAACAAAAATTCAGACACTCAAAAAGGTAAAATTCACGATGTCTAAAAGCCAATAAAAATTTCTAGGAAGTAAAATATGACCCATAATCAGGAAAAAAATCAATCAATAGGTGCAATCACAAAAGTGAGAGATTATGGAACTAGTAGACAAGGATTTTTTAAAAAGCTATTACAATTGTGAACACACATTTAAAGAAAAAATATAAACCTAATGAAAGAATAAATAGAAGATATAAAAAAGAACCAAGTGAAACTACTAAGATAAAAAGTGTACCATCTGAAATGAAAATTTAACTGAATAGAGGCAGCACCCAGTTCTTGGTTTCTAAAGTGATTCTCCAGTAAAAAGAGCAAATCCTCCTTGGAGAAGTGACTAATTCTAGGGCACTAAATATTGAATATGAGCCTGGAGCATCTTATAGTGCCAGAAAGTAGAGAAGTGCAAAAAGCCTAAAAGTAAGAAAGAGCTAAAAAGTAAAATGCCAAAGGAACAGGGTAGAAAATGGAAAGGCCAATGCTGGAACAATTTGAGCATCAAAATAGATAAAGTCCAGTTGTTCTTTGGTGTCCCTGGGAGACTAGTTCCATGACCTTGAGGATAGCAAAATCCACAGATGTGCAAGCCCCTTACATGAAACAAGTATTTGTGTATAACCTGTGCACATCCTCCCATGTACTTAAGATCATCTCTAGATTACTTATAATACCTAATACAGTGTAAATACTATCCAAATAGTTGCTTTACTATTTTTAAAATTTGAATTTTTTTATTGTTGTATTGTGATTTTTTATTTTTATCTTTTAAAAAATAATTTCCATCTGCAGTTGGTTGAATCTGTGAATGCTAAACCAGGAATATTCAGAGCCAATTGTACTGGATAATAACCCAAAGCATAAAATAAATATCTATGAGTCCATGATGATATAAATCAATGATAGAATAAATAAGTAAATAAATAAAAAGAGACAAACCATATAGAAGAATTTTAAATAATTATGTAGGGACTCATTCCTCAGTAAGGTGGAGCATGACTCCCACCTTGTAAGTATGTGCTTCATAGCATGACTTCCTTCCAAAGATTGCAGTGTGGTCATAGGGGAAAATGTAACTCCACAGTGGAGAAAACTGACAAAAACTACCTCAGACAGGTGATCAAAGTTAATACCACCGGTGATCAGTCATGTTGATAGCAGATACCCTTGACATGATGTGGTGAGAGTGGTCCTGTACCTCGATGCTCATCCTCCCCAGAACACATGACTCCAGTGTGATGGGCAGAAAAACAGCCCACCCCCGAAAGATCCATGTTCTAATCCCCAGAACCTGCAAATATGGTACCTTTCATGGCAAAAGGGACTTTGCAGGTGTAATTACGGTATAGACTTAAAGATGGGGAGATTATCCTGGATTATCTGGGTGGGACCAGTTTAACCCATCACATGAGTCCTTAAAAGTGAAAAATCTTTCCTGGCTGTGGTCAGAGAGAGAAAGATGTGATGATGGAAGGAGGGTCAGGGAGATGGGACATCCTTAGGTTCAAAAACGGGGGGAAGGGGCCACCAACCAATGAAGTGCCGATGTCCTCCAGAAGCTGGAAAAGGGAAAGAAGTGGATTCCCCAACTGAGCCTCCTGAAAGGAACCTAGCTGACACCTTGATTTTGGCCTACTGAGATTCATGTCAGACTTCTGACCTACAGAATTGTAAGGTAATGAATTCATGTTGTTTAAACTACTAGAGCTGTGGTAATTTGTTACATTTATTTAAAAAACTAGCCGGGCTCGGTGGCTCAGCCTGTAATCCCGCGCCTTTGGGAGGCTGAGGTGAGTGGATTGCCTGAGCCCGCGGGTTCGAGACCCGCCTGAGCAGCGAGACCTCATCTCTACAATAAATCAAAAAATCAGCCGGGCGTGGTAGCGCGCACCTGCAGTTCCAGCTACTGGGAAGACTGAGGCGGAAGGATCGCCGGAGCCCAGCGGGTCGAGGCTGCGGTGGCCGGGAGCGGCCACTGCACTCCAGTCTGGGCGACAGAGTGAGACTCCAACTCAAAAAGAAAAAAGAAAAAAAAAACGAATACACCTGATATAACCATGAGAGAAACATCAGACAAATCAAAATTCAGGGGCATTCCACAAAAGACCTGATAGTAACTCCTCAAAACTATCAAGGTCGTCAAAAACAAAGAAAGTCTGAGAAATTATCGCAACCTAGAAGAGCCTAAGGAGACATGCAATGTGGTATTCTAGATGGGATCCTAGGGCCAAAAAGGATATTAGGTAAAAATTAAGAAAAGCGGAATAAAGCATGGATTTTAATACATCAACGTTTGTTCATTAGTTGTAACAAATGTACTTCAGTAATGTAAAATGTTAACAATAGGGGAAACTGGATGAAGGGTATACATAAACTCTGTAAATGTTTGCAATTTTTCTGTAAATCTAAAACTATTCTAAAATACAAGTTTATTCTTAAATATTCACTGGGTAGGACTAGGAGTAAATTAGACACAAAAAACCCGGAATATGAAATCATAGCAATAGAATCCATCCAAAATAAAGCACAGTTTTTTAAAAAGACTGAAAGAAAAAAATGAACAGACACTGAGTGAGTCTTGAGACAACGCAAAGCTGTCTGACACATATGTAACTGACATCCCTGCAAGAGAAGGAAATCAGAAAAAATATTTGAAGGGGGAAACTCCCACAAAATAGAATTTATTTATAAAAAGTTATGTATTTATTCTTACATGTTTAAACTTCAGTCACCTTCAAAGTACCCTCCATTTGATGCAATACACCTATTGACATGCTTTTTCCACTGTTCAAACCAGTTTTTTAACTTGTGAATTTTGATGCTTTTTAGTGCTTCTGTTGTTTTTTGTTTCACCTCTTTCACGTTGGCAAAACTTTTATCTTTGAGAACTCTTTTCATCTGGGGAAACACAAAAAAGTAGCTGGGGTTGAGATTGGGTGAACGGGAAAGGTGGGGCATTGGGGTCATACCATTTTGGTTAAAAACTACTGAACGCTCAGCACAGTGTGAGCAGGTGCACTCATAAATCACCCATAATGAAATGGGCAAACATGTTGAAAGAATCTCCAAAAAAATTCACTGCTGCCAAATGCAGCCTCTCACAACAATGCTAGCTGGTACACCGTTGCTGAGGAGTCACTAGAAGACTCACCCAGCAGGGGAAGCCTGACTACACAGGGCTCATACTTTTTTTAAAAAATTCCATTTTTGAGGGATTCCTTCTCATAATCAAAATTTGTCCAAGTTTGATGAAAATAATAAGCCCACAGATACAAGAAATTCAACCAACCCTAAGCATGGTAATCAAGCAGATACAAAAACCACAGTATGGCATATCATATTTCAAATTTCTGAAAACTCATGAAAAAAAGAAAAACCTTAAAAGCAGCTAGAGAATAGGCTCTGGTTCTGTTACAGAGGAACAAAATAAGGCTAACAGCAAACTTCTCACCAGCATCTCATGAGCCCAGAAGACAACAGAATGACACTAGTTAATAATCACACTGATGAGCCGGGCTCGGTGGCTCAGCCTGTAATCCCAGTGCTTTGGGAGGCTGAGGGGAGTGGATCGCCTGAGCCCACGGGTTCGAGACCCGCCTGGGCAACTTGATGAGACCTCATCTCTACAATAAAATAAAAAATTAGCCAGGTGTGGTAGCGCACGCCTGTAGTTCCAGCTACTTGGAAGGCTGAGGTGGAAGGATCGCTGGAGCCCAGCAGGTCGAGGCTGCGGTGGCCGGGAGCGGCCGCTGCACTCCAGTCTGGGCGACAGAGTGAGACTCCAACTCAAAATAATAATCATCATCATCACACTAATGACTTCTATTTTAAAAGCTCTGGACATAAACTTAGAACTTAAACAAAGAGATAAGATTTGCATACTGGAAACAATTAGGAAATAATTCCAGGGCAATGTATCAACTTCCATCCTGTATGTAGACAAATCATGCAGCCAATTCCCTAAAGTGACCTTTTGCCAAAGACAGAGTTCACAGGTGTAGTGGGTTGAATGGCGACCTCTAAATATATATATATGTTTACATCCTAACACCCAAAACCTGTAAATGGGACCTTATTTGGAAAAAAAGAGTCTTTGCAGATGTAATTCAATTAAAGACGTTCAGATGAGATGATCCTCATGAATTATCTGGGTGGGCCCTAAAGCCAACCCTTATAAGAATCAGAAGAGAAGAATACACGTACGCAGGGAGAAACCCATGTAAAGATGGAGGAAGAGATTGGGGTGATGCAGCCACAAGCCAAGGAGCTCCAAGAGCTGCCAGAAGCTGGAAGAGGCAAGGAGAAATTCTCCCCTAGAGACTTTGAAGGGCTTGTGGCCCTATTGGCACCTTGATTTCAGACTTCTGGTCTCCCGAACTGTGAGAGAATACATTCCTGGGTTTTTTTTGTTTTTTTTTTTTTCTTTTTTTGAGTCGGAGTCTCACTCTGACGCCCAGACTGGAGTGCAGTGGCCACTCCCGGCCACCGCAGCCTCGACCTGCTGGGCTCTGGCGATCCTTCCGCCTCTGCCTTCTGAGTAGCCGGAATTACAGGCGCGCGCTACCATGCCCGGCTGATTTGATTCATTGTGGAGATGAGGTCTCGCCAAGTTGCCCAGGCGGGTCTCGAACCCGCGGGCTCAGGCAGTCCACTCACCTCAGCCTCCCAAAGGCGCAGGATTACAGGCTGAGCCACCGAGCCCGACTCATTCCTGTTTTTTTAACCACCAAATTTGTGGTAATATTTTAACAGCAGCCCTAGGAAACAAATACAATAGTCACCCACCCTGAGTCCCTCTGAGTCTGTGAATCTATAAGAAATTTTGTAAATTATTATGAATATCCAGTTTGAAGCCAAGATTTAAGCCCATATTTATGCTTTTGCTGTGCATACAATAACTATTGATTAAATGCTTTATCTTGGTAAGTACACAAAATCAAACAGGTTTATCTTTAAATCTGCCCACGTCATTTTATTTAACAACCATATTTGGGGCTTATTAGATTTTTATATACTGTACCTCAAGCCCATGGTGTCATGTTGAGCCATGTGGACTCCTGGGGAGTTCATTCCCTTTCCCAAGTTAAGTTGCCAATATCAGGCAAGTTCCCAACTTTGACGTTTCTTATATTTTTATTCTTACCCAATGCAAGAAGAAATAAGGAGAATGGGAAAAAAATGGAATGGCACATAAATACTAGTTTTTGCCTGTTAATTTTGAAAAAATTATCAATTAAGTTTGTGTTTTGCCTCCACACCTAAGCATAGTTTTAAAACATTTTGACATATTAATACTCTAAATGGGGACAACGAATGGGATTAAAACTAAATGTGTTTTCAGAGTAGTAGTAAGTTCAGTGATCTTGACATCTTGATAAACTTGAATCAGTAGAAAAATTTGCCGGGCTCGGTGGCTCAGCCTGTGATCCCGCGCCTTTGGGAGGCTGAGGTGAGCGGATTGCCTGAGCCCGCGGGATCGAGACCCGCCTGGGCAGCGAGACCTCATCTCTACAATATATCAAAAAATCAGCCGGGCGTGGTGGCGCGTGCCTGTAATTCCAGCTACTCGGAAGGCGGAGGCGGAAGGATCGCCGGAGCCCAGCGGGTCGAGGCTGCGGTGGCCGGGAGCGGCCACTGCACTCCAGTCTGGATGACAGAGCGAGACTGCAACTCAAAAAAAAAGAAAAATTTTAGTTATTTTGTATGGCTCAAAAAATATGAATATACCTATATACAAACACACACATGTGCGTGCACACACACACACACACACACACACACACACACACACACAGGAAAAATGTGTATTGTGAAAAAACTATGCATGGATTTTTTTAAATTTTGCATGAAAATAAACTTATACTAAATTTCCGAAAAGGATCTAGTCTGAGGCACTAAGAAGAAGACATCAATTTGAAAAAAGCACCTGGCCGGGCTTGGTGGCTCAGCCTGTAATCCCAGCACTTTGGGAGGCTGAGGTGAGTGGATTGCCTGAGCCCGCGGATTCGAGACCTGCCTGGGCAACTTGGCAAGACCTCATCTCTACAATAAATCAAAAATTAGCCAGGTGTGGTAGCACGCGCCTGTAGTTCCAGCTACTTGGAAGGTAGAGGCAGAAGGATCGCTGGAGCCCAGCAGGTCGAGGCTGCGGTGTCCGGGAACGGCCACTGCACTCCAGTCTGGGAGAGGGAGTGAGATTCCAACCCCCCCCCAAAAAAAAGAGAGAGAGAAAGTCCTTCTTGGCTCCTGCTCTGTCCTCTCATCAAACAGGGGCAGTTTCTATGGGAAATCATTAGGCATTCAACTTACAATCCTGGGCTCCTTTTAACTTCTTTTTGTCCTCTAATCTTAAAAGATATTTAAAGGGCACCCATTTTCTTCAGTTAATAATGTAGAAAAGACTGCATTGACATGATTGAATTCCCGGGACCCTCAGGGATATATATCCTAATGGCTGTTTCTCTGGCGAACCCTAGTACTACATATTTATGTGTATATATGTGTGTATACATATATGTGTGTGTGTGTGTATACGCACATATACATACACACATATATACCACAGAGAGAGAGAGAGAGTGAGCATGCTAGGGAGAGAGAACAATTCATTACAGGAATTGGCTCATGCAATTAAGAGGCTGAGAAGGCCTCCTGCCTGCTGTCTGCAAGCAGAAGAACCAGGAAAGCTGGAGGTGTAATTCCGTCCAAGCCTGAGAACCAGATGAAATGACGATGTAAGTCCTGGTCCAAGTCTGAAGGCCCAGGAACCAGGAACACTGATGTTCAAGGGCAGGAGAAGATGAATGGTCTAGTTCAGACAGAGAAAGGGAATTCACCCTTCCGCCTTTATGTTCTATTCTGGCACTCCCTCAGCAGATTGGATGGTGCCCACCCACACTGGTGAGGGCAAATCTTTATTCGATCCACAGATTCAAATGCTAATCTCTTCCTGAAACACAGTCACAGACAAACCCAGAAATACTGTCTCACCAGATATCTAAGCATCTCTTATAGCCTAGTCGAGTTGACACATAAAATTAACCATTATGTGTGTGCATGTATATTCTGTCACAGAGTCATCAACAAAACTTAAACATATGTCTACTTACTTTTAATGACATCATCTGACCCATTTTAAATAGTATGACCCATTTTTCTGAGAGTGGTGAGAAATTTGGACCAACCCAAGTATTCTCAGTTTGTATCTCCAAAGGATGAAAAAAGGCACATGGCACAAACATTCACTGAGTATAAAGTATGTGCTAGGCACTCTGTTGGATGCTTAAACACTTTCCCACCCTGAGAGGTCATTCCCTTTGATGTTGGGTATCTAGTTCCTAGTTCTGTGTCTTACCATCTTTGCCTGGCCTGCTGGAGCAGGCTCCTTACTGGTATCTCTACGTCTGTGTTTGTTTCCCAATAGTTCAGTCTGCTCAGATGCACAGAGTGTTATTAAAATATATTGTGTCACTTTCCTGCCTAAAGCTCTTCACACATTTCCCATAGCAATTAGAACAAAATTCACACTCCCTTCAATGGCCTACAAAACCTCTCTCGGCAGATCGTCTGGCCCATGCCTACCTGACTCTAATTTCATCTGTGACTATTTTCATCAGGGACCGCTCACTGTGCTTAGCAGAGGGTCTGTACGCTAGAGCCCACAGGCAAAATCCAGCCTACTGCCTGTTTTTGTGCAGCCCCTGAACCAAGAATGGTTTTTACATTTTTTAATGGTTGGGAAAAAATCGAAAGGAAAACAGTGTGTGACATGTGAAAATTATATGCAATTCACATTTCAGTTCATAAGTTTTATTGCAAAACACAGCCCTACTCACACATTTATATATTGTCCAGGGTTGCTTTAGTGCTAAAATAACAGAGCTGAGCAGTTGCACCAAGACCAAACGGCCCACAAAGCTTAAAATATCTACTGGCTGGCCCTTTACAAAGGAAGTTGCCAACCCTGCTTTAGCCACACTGACCTCCTTCCTGTTCCTAAAGCTCCCTCTGTGCATTCCCTGCTCAGGGCTCCCTGTTTCCTGGTCTCTTCCTGGTATGTTCTTCTCCAGCTTTTTGCATGGCTGGCTTGTTCTCATAAGGTCTCGCCTCACTTGGACAAAACCAGCAGCAGGTACTCTACTAATAGGCTATATCTCTTACCGTAAAATGACCAGTTTCCGAATCCTGGATGGAGAGATTTGTTTTAAGACTCTTTCATTTTTATCTGGCACTAGCAAAGGAGTGAGGAGCTTCCTTGAGGCCATGCTTGACTCTGAACTCCATCGACCTGGTGGTTCTTCCTGCAATTGGCATGAAAGGTTGGTTCTCAGATTGTACCCAGGAGACTAAGAAACTGGAGGAAGAAACTATGTGTTCCATATCCCAGACTTGGGGGAGATGTCACTGAAACTGTCCTCTTGAATTTTTTCAGCCACATTTCTATCACTTTAGCACCAGCAAAGCAGCAAGCACAGCCCGGAATTGTGGGCCTGGAACCGCCAGCAGAAGATATGGCTCTCTTTTCATTCCAGAGCCCTGGTCTGCCACAGAAGGTATCAGGAGGCCTTTCGGATGAAAGTTAAATCAATTAGTGTGTGGTGTAGCAGATGTGCACAGACCTCATATCAGAGGGCCTCTTCCCTCCACATCAGCTGCAGGGCCACACCAAGTCATTCCCTCACTCCAAGCCTGTTTCCTCATCTGTAAAACACCAACTGACCTAATCTTCTTAGAGGCTGTTTAAGGATCAAATGAGGCTACATTTGAACGACTGCTTTTTAAACTAAGTCTAGAAGAAATATAGACTATTTCACCAGCCCTCTCATACTATCATGAAACAGGAACATAAAATTCTACTTGAAGAATACCACTGTGACAACTGTCACAATTTTGTGAGTATTTAGGAGTATTTAAATAAGTTGGTATTAGCCGGGCTCGGTGGCTCAGCCTGTCATCCCGCGCCTTTGGGAGGCTGAGTGAGCGGATTGCCTGAGCCCGCGGGTTCGAGACCCGCCTGGGCAGCGAGACCTCATCTCTACAGTAAATCAAAAAATCAGCCGGTCGTGGTAGCGCGTGCCTGTCATTCTGGCTACTCGGAAGGCTGAGGCGGACGGATCGCCGGAGCCCGGCAGGTCGAGGCTGCGGTGGCCGGGAGCGGCCGCCGCGCTCCAGTCTGGGCGACAGAGTGAGACTCCGACTCAAAAAATAAATAAATAAATAAGTAAGTTGGTATCCCCTTAAATGTACTATTTTGTTTTTGACAAATATATGAGAAAAAGATATGTATGAGATTTGAAGGGCTGTTGCTTGGAATGAGAATACATTCTGTGAGATGTGGGGCTCTCTGTCCCAGGCAGAGATGAGTGGAACTCAGAAAAAAGAAAACTTCAGGGAGAAGAAGGCCATCCCAGGAAAGAAACATGTCAAGACGTCCTAGATAAGAGTCTCTTTCACATTTATGTGACAACTGTAGTTCAGAAAATGGATTTGCTATAGGGATTGTCTCGGGGTTACTGAACTCAGTGAATACCAACTGAGCATCCTGAATACTGAAGCATCCTGACAGAGGCTACCAAAGGACTCCTGCATTGGAATTTAGCAAGAAACGCAGAACGTCCTGAGAGAGGGATCCCTGCCAGGCTAAGGACTGGTTTCAACACAAACTGTGTCTCTGTTTTGGCACCTGCGAGGGCCCTGAGTTGCCCCGGCCCTGGAGTCGGGAGACGTGGATCCCAGTCAGTGTTCTGACAAGTTCTAGCTAGGCAAAGTTGATCTCTAGGAGCCAGCGTCTTCTGCAAAATGAAGAAAACACACTCCGTCTTTCAGGGCTTGGTGACGAGTAGAAAGAATGTACAGAAAACAATTTGCTCTGCGCCCTGCTCCAAGGGAAGCTGCCGTTGTTGTTCTAACGTTCCCAGCCAGTTGCTGCAGAGATGCACGCCTTATTAAAATAATATCACCTTCATCAGGCTGCAGAGATACCAGTGTTGGAGGCTGGCTGGTATCAGAAGCTAGCTAATCCTACTGAGACTCATGTTAAGAACGCTAGAAAAGGACATCTGCATCCCTGGATGCCGAGACAGCAGAGGGAACCTTCGCTCGGCTGAAGAACAGAAGTGGGTCTGGGGTGTGATTCAGAGCATTGATGGAAGGTCAGAGCCATGGGAATTGTCTAGAATGGAAGTTGAGGGCCAACAGAGAGAAGCCTAACCGTGGTCGAGAAGGAAAGTCAAACTCAGCTAGAATAGCTGAACTGAGCATTAGGCCAGAAAGTAAGCCACTAGCCAGAAGAGGCCCGAGGAGGTGGCACATGTAGATGGCCATTGCAGATTCTGGTGCCAGGGGACCCACCCCAGCACTAGTTGACTATGCAAAGCCCATGCCCTTGTCCCCCACCCCCCCCGTCACACCTGCCTGACCCTACCTGTGTCACTGCCCAGCCCGGTCCCACTCAATGGCATCCATAGCTCTGCTCCTTTCCTCACTGGCAAAGAGTAAAACAAAAGAGGCAGCAGAGGTTGGACCAGGTGAGAGGCCACTCACCCTGGGCAGCAGCTCTCCATGAACAAGGACACTCCAAGCCCCTAGCAATCTGGAGAGCTCCCTGGAACAGATGGAAGAGGCAACTCCATCTGGTCAGAGCCAATAGCCTTGCCCACTCATGATTCCCGTTCTCTCAACAGAGATTTCTACAGCAACTCACCGAATCTCTTCAAAGCTTGAGGCCTGGAAGTGGGAGAGAGAAAGAAACTAAGAGCAAGAGATCAACGTGCATTCTGATGAGAGACAGACCCGGCTTCCAGTTCACCCCTTTCAGATTCCAGTTCACGTTTGCTCTCCTGTTTCAAGTACACCTTCCCTCCCCAACTGCCAGCAACAGCCGGCAGGTAGTGTTCCAAGCAAGAGCTCAATATGATCAGCCAGTGCATCCAAGAAGCTAGGTGAAGATTCCTGATGAATAATGCATACAGCAGTGAGGTGTGAGAAAGATGAGTCCTGGGTGTTTTTCAGGACTTTGTGGAATCTTTCATGTACAAATATACTTTGTGAATTTCCAAGAAGAAAACATAGCAAGCCGGGCTCGGTGGCTCAGCCTGTAATCCCAGCGCTTTGGGAGGCTGAGGTGAGTGGATGGCCTGCGCTCACGGGTTCGAGACCCGCCTGGGCAACTTGGCGAGACCTCATCTCTACAATAAATCAAAAAAATTAGCTGGGCGTGGTAGCGCGCGCCTGTAGTTCCAGCTACTGGAAGGCTGAGGCGGAAGGATCACTGGAGCCCAGCAGGTCGAGACTGCGGTGGCCGGGAGCGGCCACTGCACTCCAGTCTGGGTGACAGAGGGAGACTCCAACTCAAAAAAACAAAAAAAACATAGCATATGGCATCTTTCAAACTTAGTTGTCCCATAGAAAATGTTATGGGATGTGTCTCCCCCAATTTCATACGTCAAAGCCCAAACCTGCAGTACCTCAGAATGTAACCGAATTTGGAGATAAGGCCTTTAAAAAGGCAATTAAGGTAAAATTGGGTCATTAAAATGGGCCCTAATCCAACGTGACTTGTGTCCTTATAAGAAGAGAAGTTTAGAACACAAAGAGATGCCAGACACAGGCACACGCAGATAAATGACCATGTGAACACACAGCAGAAAAGCAGTCATCTGCAAGCCAAAGAAAGAGGCTGTAGAAGAAACAAAAGCTGACAACACCTTGATCTTGAGCCTCTAGCCTCCAGAACTGTGAGACAATCAATTTATGTTGTGTGAGCCACGCAGTCTGTGGTTGTTTTGTTCCAGCAGCCATAGCAGACTAACATCGAAAACCCATTCATGTTTGAATGATTCGTTTGGGATATGCCAGCACAGTATTAATAACCATTTCAGCCAGGCATGGTGACTCACCCCTGCAATCCCACACCTCTGGGGAGGTGAAGACAAGAGGATCCCCTGAGCCTGGGGATTCAAGCTCAGCCCGGGCAACTTGACAAGACTTCATCTCTGCAGTAAGTCCAAAACTGAACCGGGCTCCGTGGCTCAGCCTGTAATCCCGCAAAACTTTGGGAGGCCGAGCTGAGTGGATGGCCTGAGCCCGCAGGTTCGCGATCCGCCAGGGCAACTCGGCGAGCCCTCATCTCTTCAATAAATAACAAAATCAGCCGGGCGTGGTAGCACGTGGCTGTAGTTCCAGCTACTTGGAAGGCTGAGCAGAAGGATCGCCGGAGCCCGGCAGGTCGAGGCTGCAGTGGCTGGGAGCATGCCACTGCACTCCGGTCTGGGCGACAGAATGAGACTTCAACTCAAAAAAAAAAAAAAAAATACCTGGGCATGGTGGTGTGTGCCTGTGGTTCCAGCTACTTGGAAGGCTGAGAAAGAAGGATCGCCTAAGCCCAGCAGATGAAGGCTGGGTAGCCATGAGTGTGCTACTACACTCCAGCCTGGATAACAGGGTGAAACTCTGATTCTAATAATATAATAATAGTAATAGTAACAACTTCAATAATATTTTATTACTTTTGTTCTGGACACGCATTCATTTTTATTTATTATCTAGTATCACCAATTTGTAAGCACCGACTCTCTCCACCTTTGTGTGAGTTCTTTGCACCTTCATTCACATCAATCCTCCAATGGCCAGTGTCTGCCACCACAGACAGACAACACTTCCTGTGCATTCCCAGGCTGCACTTCTACTCCCTGGCTGAGGGTTGGGGAGCTGTACTGGCTTTGTACTCTGTCAATGTGGTTGAGCCCCGAGCTCAAAATATGTTTCCCAGAAAATCTGAACACAGTTTGGAAGGCAGGAGTAGAATGGCAGCCAGGTTCGCAATCAAAAAGCTAGTGCGGGGTCAGGCACCGTCACAGTCCACACACGATGCCATGCCTCAGCTGGCTCACTGCGGTGCTTGCAGGGCAGCAGCTGGGCCTCAGCTCCGCCAGAGCTGCTTCGCTTCTCGGAATCCTGGGCTTATGAGCAATTCCGCGGGGAAGCGCACGGTTCTTCCACAGGTCGCCTTCATCGTCGAAGTTGGAATGCTGGCCACACGAAAGGATGGTGTGGGAAACACTGGCTCCGGCCCATCCGCACGAGTCCCATGTCCTCTGTGCAGGAATCAGCTCAGGCTTGCCCTCTCTCACTTCACACTCATTTTTGCCAGTCCCGCTGGCTCCAGACCCAGATCTAGACACAGGCTGCAGCTCGCATAATCATGTAAGTTCTAATACCCACAATAAAGTCCTTGTTTTGCTCACGGTGGATTTGCTTCCCTGACCAAACTTTAACTGATACGGATTTTGGAACCAGAGTGGGTACCACCATAGTAAAAACCTAAAATGTGTGGACCTGACTTTAGGACCAGGCAGTGGACAGAAGGTAGAGGGGTCTTGAGAAGTCTGTCATGGAATGCTTAGATAAACATGAGGAAAATGTTATTGAAAGCTGGAAGAAAAGAGATCTTTTTCTATAATGGTGAGAAGTTTAGCAACATTAAAACCTGGGGTAACTTAGACAAAGTATCAATGAGTCACTTGATTTAGATAAGGGCAAAGTGCTGAAAGTGCCACCTGACTTCTAGGTGCCCACAACAAAAAAAAGATAGAATAGAAATTAGCTGAAGAACAGTTAAATATAAAGGTGACAAGGCTCAAAAATAATATGGTTTCTAATTCCCAGCCTCTACAAATGGCAAACAAATCTAAAATTATGAAATGGCTACTGGGTCTGGTTCCAGTTAAGATGGAGTGAACAGATGCCATGATATCTCTCTCACTGATTACATCTAAAAACTCTGGAGGGGACACACAAAGAAACTAATGAGGACTCTGAAAGAAAATGATAGCAGGTAAATTGGGGAGGGAAATCAAAACCCCAAGAAAGACCAACAAGATGATGAGTTTCCTGCATTTTTTCCCTTCCATATCTCTTGACATAGACTCAGACAGCCAGAAACTTGGAACTGCTTACATGCAGGGACAGGGAAAGTTTCAAAAGAAACTCTTTCTAGTCAGTGGAATAGGAGCAAGGGTGTCTGCACAATAGACAGAGTGGAGGAAATCTGGTTTTCTCCATCCTGACCTGTCTTGACGCCATAAAGCAATGAGACTTGGGAGTCTTGGGGAGGAAATGAGTATATTTTGCACATAGGAGGGTTGTGAGGACAGACTGGCAGACTACATTATCCAAAGATGGCTATAACAGTATTTCTTGTCCCATGCCCTTTTGATAATATGATCTTGTCTTTTCTCTAAAGAGATGAAGTCTATGTCCCTTCCCTTGAACCTAAGTGGACGTCTGTGACTGCGTCTATCAATAGAGAATAGCAGAAGGGACACCCTGTGACTCGAAGACTAGATTAGAAAAGGCAATGCAGTGACTTCCTGGCATTGTCTTAGGATACTTGTTCTTAGAGTCCAGCGGCCATGCTGTGAGAAAGTCCAGAGCACACGGTAAAGCCCCAGCTGAAGTCCTAGCTCAACCAGCCCCAGACTGTGACAGATAATAAGAACACATGTCTTATACCACTAAAATGTGGGTGGTTTGTTTTAAGCCACTAAAATTTGGGTTGTTTGTTATATAGCAATAGGTTAACTAGAATAGGGACCATAAAAACAGCTGTTTTGTTACTTTTTTGTCAACAATCACATTTTCTTAAAAATCCATCGTCCTGTCTCCCACTTGGACCCCCCCAGCCCTACATATTGGTTGCTAGAGTTGTGCACCATGTTGTGCTCATGCTGGTTTGCACTTCTCATCTCGGTCTCTGGTGAGCTATACCTCACTCATTGACAAGGAAACCCCACGCAACATACGCTGACACGAGGAACGGCCTCCAATCTCCACCCTCAGGAATCTTACCCATCAGACGTGGGACCAGCAAAGGGAGAAGGAAAGCCAGTCATGAATAATAAGCTCAGAAAGACCAGAAGTTTAGCAGCCCCTTGTGAAAGCAGGGAAGAGTCATGAGTATAGTTACTGCAAACGAAGTATCACATAATGGAAACCTAAGGAAATGTGTTCGAGAAATACAGAAAAGAAATAATAAATGGGGGAGGGAAAATAAGAAAAAGAGAACGGGGGAAATAAAAGGAATATGGACAAGAAAAAATGGAAAAACAGATTACAGGGAGGGAAGAGAAAAATCATGAGGAGAGAAGTGGAAACTGAGGAGGAAGACCAAACGCAGTACCCAACTCTTGAAGGTGTGCCAGAAATACCTACTGAAGGCATGCGCCTATGAGTGGAGTTCCAAGGAAGGCAAGGCGGTATGCAAGGTGTCCTAGCACTTTACTGTCTACAATCCATGCTTCATTTAACAAATAAAGAAGAAAAAATGCACTCACTCAACCGAGGCATACTAATTTTAATGTGTCTCTTTTGTTAGGATATTAACATTAACGTAACGCGTTGTTATCCATTAAAAATGTAAAATGATGAGATGTGAAGACGGGACTTAAACTTTTGAGTTTGTTCCAGAAAAATGCTTTGCAAGGGCATCTTGGCCTTCTAGAGTACAGACAAAAAGCTGGTGGAAGCTGGCTCCCTGGCCATCACTTAGGATCTCTTGAGGAACCAGCATATTACACCATTAAACAAAGCATGCTGAAAGAAGACAACAGCGGGGATCGATCCAGAACCGAGAAATGAAAAACAGGCAGTACGGGAGAAGCCAGCAGTTGGGCCGGGTGTGATGGCTCGTGCCTGCAGTCTCAGCACTTTGGGGCTGAGGTGGGAGGGTTGCTTGAGCTCAGGAGTTCAAGACCAGCCTAGGCAACATAGTGAAGACCTGTATTTACCAAAATAAAATTAAAATTAAAAAAATTAGCTGAGTGTGGTGGTACGTATCTGTAGTCCCAGTTACTCAGGAGGCTGAGGCAAAAGGATGTCCTGAGCCCAGGAGGTTGAGCTTGCAGTGAGCCATGACATGTTACTGCATTCTAGCCTGGGCAACAGAGTAAGACCTTGACTCAAAACAAACAAACAAACCAAAAAAACAAATTACCGGCAGGCTTGGTGGCTCAGCCTGCAATCCCAGCACTTGGGGACACCGAAGCAAGTAGATTGCCTGAGCCCACGGGTTCGAGACCAACCTGGGCAACTTGACGAGACTTCATCTGTGCAATAAACCAAAAATTAGCCAGGCGTGGTAGTATATGCCTGTGGTTCCGGCTACTTGGAAGGCTGAGGTGGAAGGATTGCCAGAGCCCAGCAGGTCGACGCTGGGGTGGCCGTGGGCATGCCACTGCACTCCAGCCTGGGCAACAGAATGAGACTCCAATTCAAAAAAAAACAGCAGTTGGTAGAATGTATCTTCACTTTATATTAAGACATCAAACCAAATAAGCATGTTCTTTCCTTCTTTCCTACCTGGGAAGCTTGTATAGTAAACTACCACTGGGTAATTGAAAACAAAAGGAGGTTGGGACTTGCACCTCTAATTTTGGATAAGAAGAAATTACTCTACTAACCAGAGATAGACCCCAAGAAGAGGGAGTAACTTATTCTAGCTCTGCTGCTGGTGTCATCCAGCCAGTGTGCTTGGGCTAGTGGATTTCAGGTGTGCCGAGATATTGAGCTTCTCAACCCTTGGGGTGACCGTGTGCAGCTCGATGCATGCTATTTACAAATATCACTTTCAATCATTATAATTTTCTGCCTGTGTCCAGTGAGTTGAAGAGGGTTGAGAAACTCTGGCTTGTGGTTGAATCAAATCCTTATCAATGAGGCCTCCATGTAGATAACACTAATCTGTGAATGATCTACCTTGATTCCAACCAAGTAAAGAGAAGGGAAATCTATTTGAAATACCTCACTATTCACTTGGCGCCTCCCCTGGTCACCAACTCTACTCCCAAATGAACATGGGGGGAAGTAGAGTAATGGGTCAAAGGTCCACTTGTCACTGACCAGCTAAATGATCTTAGGCACATTAGGAAGATTATCCAATGCAACTCCTTCACTTTATAGACAAGGAAAACAGGACTGAGGTTAGGTAGCTTGAAATATCAAAGATACGGCTTGGAGGCGGGTGGGACTGGCAGTTGGGGGAAACTGCTAGGGGAGGGAGGGGCACACCTCATCAACAAGGGTATCTGCATGATCGATGTTTGCATACCTAACCCTGAATTGTACCCCGCATCTTTATATATAAATAAATTAATAAAAAATTTAAAAAGATACGACTTGGTAATGCCAAGACAAGAATCCCTCACCTCTCCAGTGTAGTATGGGGGTGTTACTATCCCTGAACCAGACCACTGCCCTTACATGCCAGGGGTAAATTATTCATTTCAGCCAAAGGAAAAGAACCTCACACCCACAATCACTAAGGGAGCTCTGTAGAACTGTGGTCCAAAGAGCATGGCCATTCACTAGACAGGAGAATCCAAAAGGGCACAGAGCCTTGGCACGGTCATCACGCTGAGAGACCGGGGCTCTGATGTGCCAGTCCGGAAACTGCAGCCTTGGTTGCATCATGGACAGACATATGCCAGCTTTCCTCAAAGACCTGTGTCGTAAACCAGAAATCCAGTGTATGACTTTACAGCGGGAATAGGTCTTTCCTTCCTAGGACTACTTACTCCGTCCCCAGCAGCCCCTTCCAGGCATCTGGGTCCCTTGGACATCAAAGCAGAGCACGAGATTACCAGGCCCAGGGGCCCCGAGGAAGCCTTCTACCCACAAGTGGTGCTTCCACGCCTGTCAGTTACCTCCCTCCCCGACCCCTTCCATCCCGCTCTGCCATCTGGCTGTTGGCTGGAGAGGGTTGGCGTTGAGTCATTGCCCTCAGGCCCACACTCATCCTTCCCAGACAACGCCAGCACCGAGAGTCCCTCTTTCTCCAGGTTAATACACGTATCACATACACTCAGCCTCAGAGAAGTTCATATAGATGTCCCGATGCAGCACACTGATTAACCTGGGGCATCCCCTTTCTTCACTCAAAGAGTTCACTGATGGTTCATTAGTCTGGCTTCACCCATCACCTGTTGATCTTTCCTCACTTTAGTCTGAGTGGTGACTTTATCTCGGAGTTGTGAGTGTCTCAGTGACATCCCATGGACTGTCATACACAGTCCACCCTGCATGTCTGCCAAAGTCAATGCCTAGGGGCCTGTTCAGGTAGCAACCAAAGGATGCCCATGCACAGTGTCTCAAAACCAAAAAGTGTAGCACATGTAGGCTTTCATCTAATATTTTCATTCTGAGATACATAGGGCTGACTTGCTGCACTGAACCACACTTTAGCATAACTCTCTAGTTACTCTCTCCCTCTTTTATTCCATTTTCTGGTTTTTTTTCTTCTTCTTTTTAAATCTTTCTGCTCCCTTTCCCCCTCAAGCTTATACCGTGGCACTCACACACAAGTATCAGCTGCACTGACATGCTGCCTCTGTCCTTTTAGGAAAGCAGCAGAGGTTAAATCCTGACTTTTGGTGCAGAGCTCCACGACCAGTTGTTAGCCCATGGCTATGTGACCTCTGGGAGCCTGTTTCCTCCTCTGCAAAATGGTGACAACCTCTTGTGAACTAGTCACTTGTTTTCTCCCCAAGGCTGCTGTGAGGTTTAAATAAAATAATGTAGGTGAGAACACTGCGAATGGCTTGGCAAGCCACACAACTGTAGGGAAAACATGCGAATAATTTGCAACAAAAAGAATTAGGTATTCACTTTCAGTCATTTAAACATCACTGTTGTTCCTTCCTGGCATGTAAATCAAGAAAAATGTCAGGTATTGGATTCTTAGGGATCCGGGCTTTGTTTTTGCTGGGCAAGAGAAATATGCCCTCAAGTGCCTTGGGAATGTGGTTAATTTGATTTTTTGGTGCTGTAGGATTAAAGCCTTATCTGGAATTGTTACAGCTTTTTTCCTTTCAACTATTTTGATGCTAATGTTGAAAAGTTCAGCAGGGATGAATGTTCTAAATACATATTACCTTATTTAATGAGCATCTTCAGCCGGGCTCGGTGGCTCAGCCTGTAATCCCAGCGCTTTGGGAGCCTGCGGTGAGTGGACTGCCTGAGCCCGCGGGTTCGAGACCCTCCTGGGCAACTTAGCAAGACCACATCTCTACAATAAATCAAAACTAGCTGGGCATGGTAGCAGCTATAGTTCCAGCTACTTGGAAGGCTGAGGCGGAAGATCGCCGGAGCCCAGCAGGTCGAGGCTGCGGTGGCCGGCAGCGGCCACTGCACTCCAGTCTGGGCGACAGAGTGAGACTCCGACTCAAAAAAAAAAAAAAAATGAGCATCTTCATTAATAGTTATGACAGCTGGGCTTGGTGGCTCAGCCTGTAATCCCGCGCTGTGGGAGGCCGAGGTGAGTGGATTGCCTGAGCCCGTGGGTTCGAGACCCGCCTGGGCAACTTGGCGAGACCTCATCTCTACAATAAATCAAAAACGAGCCGGGCATGGTAGCACACGCCTATAGTTCCAGTTACTCGGAAGGTTGAGGCGGAACGATCGCTGGAGCCCAGCAGGCGAGGCTGCGGTGGCCAGGAGTGGCCACTGCACTCCAGTCTGGGCAACAGGGTGAGACTCCAACTCAAACCAAAAAAAAATAGTTATGACTTGGGTAACCCCCTTGGATCCCCTCTCACTGTGAGAGCTTTTCTGTCCTCTCAGTAAATCCTGCTTTCTTTAAAAAAAAAAAAAATATATATATACACACACACACACACACACACACACACACACACACACACACATATATAGTTATGGCTCATCACGTGATCAGCTGTTTCAAAAGCGAGACTAGGTGGATAGGGAGCCCTTGTGCTTGCTTGGAGAAGGGAATTTGGAAACCCAGAGAAGTAATGTTAAGTAGAGATCTCACGTGGAAGGGTTGCAGGATGCAGGCAAATTGGTGTTACATTGCAAAGGCCCGAGTTCACAAGAGCCATTTCCCCTACTTATGGATGCTCCGTGCAACTGCTGTAAGGTGTAAGGATTTCATTTTAAACACAGAATGTTCTCCAGCTTCTATAATAGCCTGCAGCTGCTTGATCACTCTCTGCAAGAGGTTAAATGTTGTGCATTGTCCCTGGAGCTGCTTTAAACCAAAAGCAAATATTTTCCACTTTCAAGAATCAGTGAAGGGCCACCTATCAGTGGAATTTAAACTATTTCTCCAATTAAGCTCCAGAATCAGTTTTGAATGTGAGGGAAAAAGGGACAGCAAGTTAGCAGAATTGCTCTTTTAAAAAGTTGTTCCCAGCCGGGCTCGGTGGCTCAGCCTGTAATCCCAGTGCTTTGGGAGGCCGAGGTGAGTGGATTGCCTGAGCCCATGGGTTCGAGACCGGCCTGGGCAACTTGGCGAGACCTCATCTCTTCAATAAATCAAAAGTTAGCCGGGCGTGGTAGCACACGCCTGTAGTTCCAGCTACTTGGAAGGCTGAAGCAGAAGGATCACCTGAGCCCAGCAGGTTGAGGCTGCGGTGGCCGTGAGCATGCCACTGGCCTCTAACCTGAGCAACAGAGTGAGACTCCAACTCAAAAAATAAAAATAAAAAAATATAAAGTTGTTCCCGAGATGACAAAGCTCTCTGCTCAGAGCAGCCTTCAGCCCTGCATTCAGAAGGTGGGTAAAGCCCTCATTCCCTATAGGTGAAAGGAGAGAGAAGTCTATGGATTTTTTTTTAGTCAGGGTCTCACTCTGTCACCCAAGCTGGAGTGCGTGTGGCACACTCACGGCTACCACAATCTTGACCTCCTGGGCTCCGGCGATCTTTCCACCCCAGCCTTCCAGGTTCCTGGAACTACAGGTGTGTGTCATTATGCCCAGCTAATTTTTATTGTAGAGACAAGGTCTCGTCAAGGTTGGTCTTAAACCCCTGGGTTCAGGCAATCCTCTTGCCTCTGCCTCCCAAAGTGCTGAGATTACAGGAGTGAGCCACCATGCCTGGCTTAAGTCTGTGGATTTTTTAGTGTTGTTATCCAACAGCCAACATCTAGAAGAAGTGAATGCCTAGTTCACAAGTAGCGGAGGTAGTCAGTAAGCACTAAGGGTGAGTTGAAGGAATGAGTTAACAAATACCAGACTGTTCCTATCATTTTAGCTTTAAAGAGAATTTTCTAGACAAAACTCCATCAGGGTGAGCTCAAGCTGTTCCTCACAATTCCAAAGGTGCATAGCTGGAAGGCTACAGCACGACTCACAGCCCTAGGTGGTGGAGGAAGGAGGGCGACACACATCTGGCAAACCGGAGCGGCTGCACCAAACCTGGGGTGGCACTTGGTGGGAGGAGGAAGGTCCCAACGGGCTGCTCTTAGATCCCACAACCTCTTCTATTCGTGCATTTCAGGAACACCAATTAGCTAGACTCTTGTTTATCGCTAGGCTGACACTCTCTCTTCTTTTCACATTATTCAGTTGACCCCACTAGAGTTCGCCACATTCCAAACACTTATAACAAATATCTGTAATACTGTGTGTCAAAAAACGATATTCAGTTATGTTCTGGAGGAACATGTGAGTAAAGACGACAGAGTCTATAGAAATCTACAGAAAAAGACATGATGAGCATGGCTGTTACTGTCTTCCTTTGGGTATTTGACTCCTGTCTTGTTTCTGTCAGAGAGAGACTAGAAACAAAATGTCAAGGCCTTTTTTGATGCTATTTGGTTATCACATATATCCATTTAATTTTTTTCCCTCCTGATAGGACTCAAACGGCAAGGTGGCAACTTTCAGAAAAATATTTACTTTCCACAGAACCAAGATGTCCTTGATTGAGGTGACCTCTGGGTCCTGGGATACAGGGTGACACAAGAGGGTCTAGGGCACAGACAGGCTGAAACTGGTCCCCTTCCGTCTCCTTGTTCCATACCTGAGCTCCTCACTCAGAAGACAACACCCTGAGATTTGTCACATTGTAATTTTCACAGGTAACAAGTTGTATGCCTGATAAAGCCAACCTTGCTGGGTTTTTTTCGTGTGAGTGTTAGATACCATTTCTCTATTTTTCTTTTGTGCTGAGCAGCTTAGTGACATGGTAGTGTTGAAGTCTGAAGAGCTTCCCAGAGTTGGATACCAGGAACTCAGAGGCATTTGTAGAGAATCCTCATCTCACTGTGTTAAGAGCTGAAAAGCTGAAGAGCATTGTACCATAAAGCCCTTCTACCATGAAGGGAGTGATCACTTGAGGTCCTTGTAAGGCCCCCTAAGAAAATAAAGGACAGAGGAAGGACAATAAAGAGGGGAAAGGGAACATTCTTCCATCGACTTCCCTCCTTTGAACCTCACCACATAGCCTCACCAAGATCACGGTCTGGATCTTCAGAGGCCCTAAGACTTAAGAGTCTCACCAGATAACTCTTGTCGAAAGATATCCTTGTCGTACTGAATGAATGATCCAACCTGCAACTACTTGCCTTTTCTTCTCTTGACATCTCTGAACTTCTTCCCAGCAAGATCACTCGTCTTAGGGTGACAGAAATAAAACCTAACCACATTGCATTTGCCTCTTTTTCTAGTTTCTTTTTATTTTGAACTCTTTCTTCCTTTTTTTTTTTGAGTTGGAGTCTCACTCGGTCGCCCAGACAGGAGTCCAGTGGCCGCTCCCGGCCACTGCAGCCTCAACCTGCCGGGCTCCGGTGATCCTTCCGCCTCAGCCTTCCGAGTAGCGGGAACTACAGGCGCACGCTACCACGCCCGGCTGATTTTTGATTTATTGTAGAGACGAGGTCTTGCCAAGTTGCCCAAGTGGGTCTCGAACCCATGGGCTCAGGCAATCCACTCACCTTGGCCTCCCAAAGTGCTGGGATTACAGGCTGAGCCACCGAGCCCAGCCAACGCACAGTTTCTAAATGTGGATTTCTTATTCAGGACTTCCTACTCATTCCTGTATCACCCCATTAGAAGGAGTACGACAGCTTCACTTGCTACAAAGGTGAAGCGAGTGCCCGCAGCTGGCCAGGCTGAGCTGTTTCTGAAGCGCAGAGGAGCTATGACTCATCCCTCCTACGGTCCGTTGACGTCCCACTCCTGTCCCCACACCAGCCACTCCTCTCACTCTGACTCCTACAAACCCACTTATTTTCAAATTTGCTCAATAAACATGACATTCAAACCCAAACTGCTCCATGCACAGGATGCTGAGAAAACACACAGTGAGACTCAAGGGTCCACAGACCAAATAATGACCACCAAGTGAGGCCTGCTTTCTGGGACTCTGGGTGGTGAAAAATAACGGTTAATAAGAGACAACAGCAAGTTTAGGACATGTGCCATCCTGCCCAACTGAGTTAGGGGAACACAGTCATCCTAATGTGGTTTTCAGAAAGCCACACAACATTTTAATTGAATGTACAGGCTCCTGCATGATTAGAAACATAATACTTTGGTGCCCAGGCCGGATTGAGCTGGTAGCAATGAGCTGAAATGGCTTCCTTGAGCAGGGATGCTCAAGCTTATTCTGGGCCCTGTTGCAAAGTCACAAAAGGAAACTAAAAAAAAAAAAAGAAGAAGAACAAAGAAAGAAAATAAAAACAATTTCCAGAGAAAGTTCTGGCACTTCCTGCATGATTCCAACTACTAGTGCAACAGTATAAAAATGCAATGACTAGCCGGGCTCGGTGGCTCAGCCTGTAATCCCGCGCCTTTGGGAGGCTGAGGTGAGCGGATTGCCTGAGCCCGCGGGTTTGAGACCCGCCGGGGCAGCGAGACCTTATCTCTACAATAAATCAAAAAGTCAGCCGGGTGTGGCAGCGCATGCCTGTAATTCTGGCTACTTGGAAGGCTGAGGGGAAGGATCGCCGGAGCCCAGCAGGTCGAGGCTGCGGTGGCCGGAAGCGGCCACTGCACTCCAGTCTGGGCGAGAGTGAGACTCCAACTCAAAAAAAAAATGCAATGACTGCATGAGAGAGGATTGCAGCTGAATTTAAGAGAAGATTTGTGGAAGAAAAGACAAAGAGAAACCAGCAGTTTGGTGTGAGGTCACTAAACCAAGTAGCCTCCCATCCACCCATCAGACACCATGAATTTAAAAGGGTCTCCGGTCATGCAGCCATTTCTCAAGAGTTTGTACCTTAAGCCCACTTTATATCCAGTCAGAGTCCAGGGAATCCAGAAGACTTTAATTCTCTGGAAAGAGAAAATACTCAACAGATTAGTTCAACAAATATTTCTTAAGTGCCTATCATGTTCTATGCAATAAGACACAGGAAGTTATGATAGCAATAGTTGACTTGGCTACCAGCCCAGTGAAATTATCAGTGGCAACTATCAGTGGGAACACTTGAGATATATATTCAATATGAGCCTGAATTTAAAATACAACTAGGCTGGGCTTGGTGGCTCAGCCTTTAATCTCAGCACTTTGGGAGACCAAGGCGAGTGGATTGCCTGAGCCCGCAGGTTCAAGACCCGCCCGGGCAACTTGGCGAGACCTCGTCTCCACAATAAATCAAAAAATTAGCTGGGCATGGTAGTGTGCACCTGTAGTTCCAGCTACTTGGAAGGCTGAGGTGGAAGGATCGCCGGAGCCCAGCAGGTAGAGGCTGAGGTGGCCGGGAGTGTGCCACTGCACTCCAGTCTGGGTGACGGAGTGAGACTCCAACTCAAAAAAAAATTAAAATAAAATAAAATGCAACTAATTTTCTACATGCGAACTATTTTCTATCTCTTTGCTTTAAAAGTTAGATCAGTATATACTATAGCCTTTCACTGTAACCTGGGCTCTGAACATCTACAGGCAACTCTCAGTGGAAGGTTCACTGAGACACTCCTCAGCACAGATCTTTTATCTCCGCATGTTTACTCCTGAACTCACTGTCTTCCTTCCAAATCTGTATGTCGGCTGATGATACTCAATCACCCAAATCAGGACCTGTGAATCGCCCTTAGGAGAACTCCCTTACTTCCAAGATCCAGTCAACCACCCTATCATATCACCTTCACCCCTTAAGTAGAACTCAAATAATATAACATTTGTCTCTTCTGTAGACTACGTACAAGGCACGCCATAGATGGATACTGTTACTGTCGTTCTCATTTTACAGATTAATAAACATGGCTCCCATGGTTGAATAATTTCCCTAAGATCACATAATCAGTATATGGCAAAGCCAAAAATCAAGCTCAAGTCTGTCTGATTTTAAAGATGAATACTCTAAATTCTGTGCCCTAATTCAGTAATCACTGCCCTAATTTAAGCCTCATTCCTTCTTCAGTCTCCTTACTGGTCTCTCTGCCTTCATTTTTTTCCCCCAGTTTCTTCCTTTATTTTTTATTTTTTTATTTTTGAGTTGGGGGTCTCACTCCGTCGCCCAGACTGGAGTGCAGTGGCCGCCTCCGGCCACCGCAGCCTCCACCCGCTGGGCTCCGGGGATCCTTCTGCCTCAGCCTTCCGAGTAGCCAGAACTACAGGCGTGCGCTACCACGCCCGGCTGATTTTTTGATTTATTGTGGAGATGAGGTCTCGCCAAGTTGCCCAGGCGGGTCTCGAACCCGCGGGCTCAGGCAGTCCACTCACCTCAGCCTCCCAAAGGCGCGGGATTACAGGCTGAGCCACCGAGCCTGGCTATCTTCTTTAATTTCAGCAAAGTTTAGTTTTCTATGTACAAGTCTCGCTTTTCTGGGTTAAACTTATCCCTATGTATTTCACTTTTTATAATATTATAACGATTCATTTCAATATCCAATTGCTATATTGATTTTGTAACCTATAACCTTGATAAACTCATTTGTTATTTTTAGTAGCTTTATTTGTAGACTATTTGGGATTGTCTATGCAAATTATCATGTGATCTATGAGTGAAAATAGCATTACTTTTTCTTTTCACATCTATATTCATTTTGTATAATTGCATTGCCTTAGTGCACTGGGCAGAACTTCATATAACATTGAGTAATTGGTAAAAACTGACATCCTTGCCTTGTTCTCATGTTTAGAGGTAAAGCATTTAGTCTTAACTACTAAGTAGGAAGTTTCCTATGTTTTTCGTATATGTTTCTTATCAGAATAAGGAGATTATTGTTTATTCCTCGTTTCCTGAGAACTTTGTTTTGTCATGAATTAATGTTAAATTTTGTGAAATGCCTTTTCTTCATCTATTGAGATAATCATATAGTTATCTTTTATCACCTGTTAGCATGATGAATTATATTGACTGTCAAACATCTAAAGAGACTTGTATTCTTCAGATAAATTCCACTTAGTCATAATATATTATTCCTTTTACATATTGCTGGATTATATTTTCTAATATTTTGTTAAGGATCTTTGCATCTACTCTCATGATATATATATACAATGATACAGGGATTCAGTTTCATTCTACATATGGCTAGCCAGTTTTCCCAGTACAATTTATTGATTAGGGTATCTTTTCTCCATTGTTTATTTTTGTTGACTTTGTCAAAGATCAGTTGGTTGTAGAAATACAGCTTTGCTTCTGGGTTCTCTATGCTGTTCCACTGATCTAGCTGTCTGCTTTTGTTCCAGTACTATGCTGTTTTAGTTATGTTAGTACTGTGGTATATTTTGAAGTCAAGCCTCTGCATTTGTTCTGTCTGCTTAGGATTTATTTGGCTCTTTTTTTGGTCCCATATAAACTTTAGGATTGTTTTTTCTAGTTCTGTGGAAAATAATGTTGGCATTTTGATAGGGATTGTGCTGAAACTGTAAATTTCTTTGGGAGGTATCATCATTTCTTCTTTTTTTTTAGTTGGAGTCTCACTCCATCACCTAGGTTGCAGTGCAGTGGCACACTCACCGCCACCCCAGCGTCGACCTACTGGGCTCAGGTAATCCTTCCACCTCAGCCTTCCAAGTAGCAGGAACTACAGGCACTTGCTACCATGCCTAGCTAATTTTTTAAATTATTATTTATTGTAGAGATGTGGTCTCACCATGTTGCCCAGGCTGGTCTTGAACCCGTGGGCTCAGGCAACCCTCTCGCTTCAGCCTCCCAAAGTGCTGGGATTACAGGTTTGAGCCACCTCACCCAGCCGGTATTGTCATTTTAATGATATTGATTCTTCCAATCCATTTGTTTGTGTCATCAACGATATCTTTCATCAGTGTTTTACAGTTCTTCTTGTAGAGATCTTTCACTTCCTCGGTTAAATGTATTCCTAGGTATTTTGTATGTGTGTGTGTTTTGTAAATGGGATTAAGCTCTTTATTTGGTTCTTGGTTTCAGTATTATTAGTATACAGAAATGCTACTGATTCCTGTACACTGATTTTGTAGGCTGAAACTTTACTGAAGCGCTTAACTGGTCTAGAAGTCTCCTGGAGGAGTCTTTAGGGTCTTCTACGTATACAGTCATGTCATCAGTGAACAAAAATATTTTTACTTCCTCTTTGCTGGTTTGGATGCCTTTTATTTCTTTCTCTTGCCTGACTGCTCTGGCTAGGACTTCCAGTACTATGTAGAATAGGAGTAGTCCAATACAAGCTTTTAATGCTATACATTTCCCTGGAAACCCTGTTTTAGCTGTGTCTTACAAATATAATATGTTGTGTTGTCAACTTCATTCAAATCATACTATTTTCTAATAATCTTTGTGACTTCTTCTTTACCCATGAGTTATTTAGAAGTGTGTTGATTAATATACAAATATTTAGAGTTTTTCCCAGATATGTTCTTAATTTCCAGTTTAATTCAATATGGTCAGAAAACTTATAGTGAATTTCTGCATGCTATCTTTTTCCCTCAAAACCACCCTCTAAATGAGGAATATCTCCATACATTGCTACGGAGTGATCTCCAGAATATAGTGTGAATAAAGCAGGGTGGAAATACACCTTGTAAATATTTTTAAATGGAAAGATAAATTACAAAATAAAAAACTAAAATGTTTACCCATAGGAAGGACTGAAGAACCAGGTAGAGGTGAGAAATCAATACTAAACTTCTCTAAATATGCCTTGATTTGTAAGTTTCACTTTGGAATTATGATTACAAAACAAAGTTGGGTAAAAGCAAGAAAAAAGCAAACTCTAGAAATCAAAAACAAGGCTGAACTCAGTGGCTCAGCCTGTAATCCCAGCACTTTCAGAGGTCGAGGTGAGTGGATTGCCTGAGCCTGCGGGTTCGATACCAGCCCAGGCAACTTCGTGAGACCTTGTCTCTACAATAAAAAAATAGCCAAGCGTGGTAGCACACACCTGTGATTCTGGCTACTTAGAAAGCTGAGGTGGAAGGATCACCGGAGCCCAGCAGGTTGACACTGGGTTGGCTGTGAGTGTGCCACTGCACTCCAGCCTTGGTGACAGAGTGAGACTCCAACTCAAAAAAAAAAAAGAAAGAAATCAAAAACAATACGATCAAAAAATCATACAGACTAGCAAAATGGTTTTTCCACAATGCTTCGCATTTGCTTGTAAAAAAAAAAGGAAACAAATGCTTTATTTGGACCTTCTTAGAAGTATTGTTGCTTAACTTTGCAAAGAGTATTTGTTCAAGATGCAGACTAGAGGAGGGACTATAAACCCTAAATCTTCAAAAGGACATTTTGTAATAAGAAATGCTTGTTTGTGCCGGGCTAGGTGGCTAAGCCTGTAATCCCACGCCTTTGGGAGGCTGAGGTGAGTGGATTGCCTGAGCCCGCGGGTTCCAGACCCGCCTGGGCAGCGAGACCTCATCTCTACAAAAAATCAAAAAATTAGCCGGGCGTGGTAGCGCGCGCCTGTAATTCCGTTTACTCGGAAGGCTGAGGGCGGAAGGATCACCGGAGCCCAACGGGTTGAGGCTGCGGGGGCCGGGAGCGGCCACTGCACTCCAGTCTGGGCGTCAGAGTGAGACTCCGACTCAAGGAAAAAAAAAAAAAAAGAAATGCTTGTTTGCATTATTTAAATTTTAAAATTTAAGTAAAATTTTTAAATTTCTCATTTTTTTGTAAAGAGCGTAAAGTGTCTGAATAATCAAGTGCAATGTAAAGTGGAAAAGACAAGGTATATTCATTGTTTCCACCTGCTAGAATTTTTTTGTAAACTGGAGTCGTTAAGACCATGAGGTCGGGAGAGGAGCCACCTGGATTTAAATCCTGGCTCTGCCACTTCATCTGTTTGACCTTAGGTAAGTTATTCAGCCTATGCTGGCTCTTTTTCTTTTCGCCTCTCTCATTTCACCTTCCAAATCCATCAGTTTCTTTTCCTATGTAACTTTCTGCTCTTTCTACTGTAAAACTGCTAGTCTATCCTTTGCCCCTTAACTTTACCATGATCTGTTGAATAAGGCCCAGTTACCAAGACGGCAATGGCAGACATCCTTAGTGGGCAGAAGAAATCCTATAAATATGTTATCTTTTCTTTCTACGTCTCATTAAGTTACTCTCCCCAAATTACATAGGTAGTCGAAGAGAAGGAAGTATTTCTTTCCAACGCAAAAGCCCATAATCTTTGCAAACTCCATGAAGACAAAAGAAAAAAATCATTAAAAGCAGAACTGTTTCAAACCACAGGAATGGAGAACAGATCAGTGGTTACAAAAGAGTAGTGCCATTACAAAAATATAGCATAGGGAATTCCTGCGGTGGCAGAATTGTTCTGTATCCTGACTGTGGTGGTCTTTACCTGGGCTTATACATGTGTTAAAATTCATAGAATACATCCCTCTCAAAAGTCAGTTTCACTGGATGATAATTTTTTTTTAAGCAGAGTTGTTTCAATACATAGAAATTTTCTCCTATACGATATGGACAGTGCTGAAGTTGACCCCCAAAATTTCAGAGTCAAAAAACCTAGGCTATCTTTTCTTCAGAGTCACCCCTAAGCGAAGCTGTGACTATGTAAAGGCCCCTTGTTACCTTCTGTCTCCCTTTCTGGGCATGTGCCATCCTCTCGTCATCCTCCCACACTCTGCGGGCAGGGTATCCAAGGGATCATCCTGCCTTCCCTCCAACGTGCAGGCTCTGCTCTTTGTGACGTCCAGGCCTTGGGCCCCCGAGTCCCTGGCCTGGGGAGCTCCCCCCATTCCGGAACTATTGCCCTAAACTATTTATCAAACTCATTTCCTCAACATGAGGTTCTGCTCTCAGTTGTCATAGTAGGAAGCATCCAATAAACCCAAGCGCACCATGTGTGAGTGTTAATTACCAAAAGTGATTAAATGAAATAGAAATATCAGGCAGATCATGGGGGAACTGGGAGTAGGGAACCTCTCATCATTTAACTCATTCTTTTAGGGCTTGCCCTTTCTGGCCTCGAGATGTACGTGAACCATCTCAGACAGACGTCACTCCTTTTCTTAAAAGCCTTCAGCATGTGTGGGGGCAGAGAGTTCAAGGAAATCCTTTGTACTTTCTGCTTAACTTTGCTGGGAACCTAAAACTGCTCTTAAAAAAATGAAACCTATTCTTTTATAAAATCTTCAGAGCCTTCTCAATAGATATGTTGCATCGTCATTCTTCAGCATAGTTTAGGGAAAGCTGACCATAGCATTCAGTAGAGTAATTACAAAATAATAATAGCTAGTATTTTTTTGAACATTTATCATATGACAAACACCCTTCTGTATATTTCATATGTGTTACTGCATTTAATTCTCTAACAATCCTAAGTGGTTCTATTACTACCCCAATTTTGCCGGTGAGAAAATTGAAGCAAAAGAGGTTAGGGCAACTTGCTGTGGTAGACAGAGAGAGGTGCCACTTGGACCCCCGGTCAAGAAAGGCCTTGTTGACTGACTGCAGGGAGTGGGTCAGGGCAGGGGCTTTCTGTGGTCAGCTGTTCAGGTCAGCCTCAGATGCAGAGGGCCTCTCACTTAAGACCGCGCCCTTCCTGGGCCAGCACACAGATGGCTTCTGAGCAAGACAGGTGTGTGAAGGTCCCGCCATTTCAGCCGAGCGCAGGAGTTTTAATAGTGTAGAGCTCCCTGCCGGGAGGCCCAGGCTTTGTCAGACTTGCATCTCGCTTCTACCCCTTCCTTTGCTCGGTCCTGCTTCCACTCCCAGCCTGCCCAAGAGCTGATTTCAGTAAACCTCCGGCCCTCCAAACTGTCTCAGCTTCTGGAGAGCCTAACCCACAGCCCTCGCCAAGGGTCGCACGGCAGGTAAGTAGCAACCGCATGATTTAAACTCTGTCAGTTTAATGCTCTCAAGCACTGTGATATGCTGCCCCCCAATAGAAAAACAAACCTAGAAAATTCCTCCCAGAGTAATGGTTAAAACTGTTACTGGAAAAATCTGAAATTTTGTCTTTAATTTTGTATAACAGCTTTGCTGAGATATAATTCACACATCATAAAATCCACTCTTTTAAAATGCACATTCAATTCAGCACGTTGACAAAGTTGTGCAACCATCACCATTATCTAACTCCAGAACATTTCATCACCTCAGAAAGAAACCCTGTACCCATTAGGAGTCACTCCTCGTTTGTCTTCCCTTTTAGTCCCGCTAAATAAATAATTCATGTAGCCAACTGTTCTTGCAAGTTGTGAAATTTACCTGCTGTGCTCAAAGACACAAACTCTCCTAACTCCACCCCTTCTGAAGTATCAAAGCCATAAACATGGTCGAAGTGTTTGGTAATCTCACTTCTGGGAATTTATTCTAAGAAAAAATGACAAGAGATGGGAAGAAAACGAAGTTATTTGCTGCATCATAGTTTGTTTATTTATTTATTTATTTATTTGATTTGGAGTCTCACTCTGTCACCCAGACTGGAGTGCAGTGGCTGCTCCCGGCACCACAGCTCAGCCTGCTGGGCTCCAGCGATCCTTCCGCCTCAGCCTTCCGAGTAGCTGGAACTACAGGCGCACGCTACCACGCCCAGCTAATTTTGTTGATTTATTGTAGTGAGGGGGTCTCGCCAAGTTGCCCGGGCGGGTCTCGAGCCCACGGGCTCAGGCAATCCACTCACCTCGGCCTCCCAAAGTGCGGGATTACAGGCTGAGCCACCGAGCCCGGCTGCATCATAGTTTTAAAACTAAAATACTGGAAACAAATTTATCCATTGTGGGTAATTAGTTATCTAAATTATGGCACATTAACAAAATGGAATCTTATGCATCTATTGCAACAAGAATGTCTGGCATAACATTAAGCATAGAAGCAGAATAAAAATTTTGTATCTACACTATGTAAAATATGTACATACAGAGAAGGGTCAAAAGGAAATGGAGAAAAATGAAAACACTTGCTGTAACAGGATGTTGGAACTGTGAATTATTTTCATTCTTCTGTGTTTCTTTATTATTATCAAGATATGGTCTTTATAACAAATGAGAATTGGAGGGAAATATGCATATATCTACTTTTGCCAGTAAAATTTCTCACTCATAAGGGGAGGTGGCATAACATGCAATTTGTGTTAGGAGCAGGGACTTTGGAGTCACACGGACTTAAATTTCATTCTGGCTCTGACACCTATGAGATGTGGCATTGGCCAGTAACCTAACTCTGTAGGCCTCGTTCCCCACAATTTTTAACAGGGGCTAACGCAGTAATGTGCTACCTCATAGGGCTATTGTGAAGATGGAATGAGATAGCGGTGACTACACCACTTAATAAGAGGTAGCTACTGTTATTTCTGTTATGTAGGTAATGGTAGTGGTACAGAGGTTATGAGAAGGGAATTTTTGTTTATGAGAATACTGTTAACACTGAAAATGGAATGGTAGTATAATTTTACACTGAATACATGGGCAGAAGATTTCCAATCGTTTCCATCAATTTGTTACTGCAATTTAGACCAAGTGAGCATGACTTCAAAGGAGAGTTGGACTTGGGGGCATTACCCTCTCTTAGCTGGAAGTACAGAGAAATCTGTACCTACAAGATACTCCTGGGTGTCCTTGTTGAAATCTTCATCCAGAAACTCTGCACTGCCGAAGTTATGTGACTCATCTTATTAATGAATACAAAGGGCTATTAACTATTTGCATTGTTGCAGTCATTGATATTATCACTGTGGGAAAGTAAGAAATATTCATATTCCTTATTCACGTCTTTGTTTCCGAGTAGCCGGAACGACAGGCGTGCGCTACCACGCCCGGCTGATTTTTTGATTTATCGTGGAGATGAGGTCTCGCCAAGTTGCCCCGGGTGGGTCTCGAACCGGTGGGCTCAGGCAATCCACTCACCTCAGGCTCCCAAAGCGCGGGGTGACAGGCTGAGCCACGGAGCCTGGCTTCCTCCTGTTATTAATGAGCCATCCTGTTCCCCAGGCCCATCCCTCCCGTGCACACAGGACACCAGCCCAGCCTTTCCTGCCCACTCAAGGACTCTAAGTTCCTCTTCCTCTTGCACCAGTCTGTCCTCACCTCTCATCAGCATACAAACACACTGTAATACATCCTACCTTAACAATAAACAAAAATCTTTGGTTCCATATCTCTTTCTAGGTACATTATGGCACATTAACAAAATGGAATCTTATGCTCTCTGTGACAGCAAAACTCCTTAAAAATAAAGCAGAAATGTTGAAAACTATTGAAACTGAATTATGGGAGTATGTATATTATTCTTGCTCCACTTTTTTTTTTCTTTTTTTTGAGTTGGAGTCTCACTCTGTCATCCAGAGTCATTTTTTGAATTATTGTAGAGATGAGGTCTCACCAAGTTGCCCAGGTGGGTCTCGAACCCACGGGCTCAGGCAATCCACTCACCTCAGCCTCTCAAGGCGAGGGATTACAGCCTGAACCACCGAGCCCAGCTCCACTTTTTTTTAATTTAAAAAGATTATTGAGCTATAATTGAAGTGCAATAAGTTGTATATGCAATCAGACTTTCATATATGTGGTTCCGTATCCGTGAATTTGACCAACCGCAGATGGAAAGTATTTTGGGGGAAAAAGTAGATGGCTGCATCTATATTGAACATGTACAGACATTTTTTTCCTTGTCATTATTCCCGAAATAATACAGTATAACATAGCATTTGCATTGCACTAGATCTTATAAGTAATCTAGTGATGAGTATAAAGTTATATGCAAATTGATATCTCTGGGGATCTTGGAACCAATGCCCCAGGGATACTGAGGGACAACTGTACTCCATTGTACAATTTAATAGGTACTGGCATATGACTATGCCCATAAAACCATCACCACATTAAAGGTAATGAATATATCCTTGAAAGTTGTCCAGGGTCCCTTTGAAACCTCTCCCTCTTGTCTCTCCTTCGCAGGTAAATTCTCTGTCATTGTATATGCATCTGTGTTTCATATGTTTGCAAGTGAAATCATATAATATGTACTTTATTTTCTTTCTCTGGCTTCTTTCACACAGTTTAATAATTTTGAGATTCATTCATGTTGCAGCATGCATGAATAGTTCATTACTGAGTACTATTTATACCACAGTTTGTTTGTCCATTCACTCGCTGATGGACAGTTGGGTTATTTCCAGTTTGAGGCTATTACAAATAAGGCTACTATGAACACTCAAGTACAAGTCTTTGTACAGACATATGCTTTCATTTATCCTGGGTAAATATCTAGAGTGGAATGACTGGATCATATGGCAAGCGTGCATTTAAAGTTTTAAGAAACTGAAGAGCTGTTTTTGCAGGGTATTTGTATGAGAGTTCCAGATCTTCCATATCCTAATCAACACTTGGTGTATAGTCAGATTTTTTTTTTTATCATTCTAGGAGGTGCGGTTTCTTATTGTGTGCATTTCCCTGAGAAATTACTTAATGGACTACGTTATTCCAGTGATTGCTACCCTAAGAGTTCTACTTCATCACTACCCAATCTATGCATGTAACAAAATTGCACATGTACTTCAGACATTCACACAAATTTTTAAAATTGTATTGTCTTGCTAAATAACGAAGTCAAAATCTTTGCATGTGCTTATTTGCCATCCACAAGCTTTCTTTGATAAAAGCGTCAGTTCAAATCTTTTGTTTATTTTTAATTGAGTTGTTTCTTTTCTTATTGTTGGTTTTGAGAGCTTTAAAAAATATCCTGGATACAATTACTTTATCAGATATATGATTTTCAGATTTTTTTCCCCAGTCTTTTTATTCTCTCAACATTGTTTTTGCTTTGTTTTTTAAAAAGCTTGTGTGTTACACACAGTGGAATACCATTTAGTCTCCAAAAGCAAGGAAAGCCTGTCCTTTGTAGCAACAAGGATGAATCTGGAGGCTAAGTGAAATAAGCCAAGCACAGAAAGACAAATACCAGATAATCTTACTTATATATGAAATACTTGTATAATAAAAGTGAATTCATAGAAGAGAGGAGAACAACAGTTATCAGAGGTTCAGAGGAGGGTTGGTTAGGAGGGAGGAATGAGCATCTTCTGATCCAAAAGGTACAAGTTTCAGAAAAGCAGGAGAAATATATTTTGAGATACATTGTACAGCAGGGAAACTATAGTCAATAAGAATTTATAATATATTTCAAAATATCTAAGAGTAAATTTCAAATGTCTCACCATAAAAAATGACAGGTGAGCAAGGTAATGGAGGGTTAATTAGTTTGATTTATTCATGCCTCATCGTATATATATCAAAACATCACATCACACTGCATAAATGTATATCATTATGATTTGTCAATCAAAAAATAATAAATTTTCAATTAAGGCCAGACTCGGTGGCTCAGCCTGTAACCCCAGCACTTTGGGAGGCCGAGGTGAGTGAATTGCCTGAGCCCGCAGGTTCGAGACCCGCCTAGGCAAATTGGCGAGACCTCGTCTCTACAATAAATCAAAAATTAGCCGGGTGTGGTAGTGCGCACCTGTAGTTCCAGCTACTTGGAAGGCAGAGGCGGAAGGATCACTGGAGCCCAGCAGGTCGAGGCTGCAGTGGCTGGGAGCGGCCACTGCACTCCAGTCTGAGTGACAGAGTGAGACTCCAACTCAAAAAAAAAAAAAATTTTTTTTCCAATTAAAAAAATTAAAATTAAAAGCAGAGGTTTTAATTTTAGTAAGTCCAATTTATCAATGTTTTTATGTAAAGTGTTTTGAAGTCATATCTAAGAAATCTTTGCCAAACCCAATGTCATGCTTTCTCCTGTTTTCTTCTAAAAGTTTTATATAGTTTTAGGTTTTACATTTAAGTCCATAATCTGAGATTATTTTTTATATACTGTGTGAGGTATAGATTGAAGTTTTGTTTTTTGTTTTTTTTTCCTTTTGGCAAATAGATATCTGATTGTTTCAGTACCACTGGTTTAAAAGAATATTCTTAATCTACAAAAGCGCCTTCATCTTTGTCAAATATCAATTGCCCCAATGTGTGTGGAAATATTTCTGGTCTCCTTATTCTGTTCCATTGACCTATGTGTCTATCTCTATTGCAGTGTCACACTGTCCTGGTTATTGTACTTGATAATAAATTGTGAAATCAGGTACTGCTAGCCCTCCAATTTCATTCTCTTCTTCTTTTTTTTTTTTTTTTTGAGTTGGAGTCTCGCTCCGTCGCCCAGACTGGAGTGCAGTGGCCGCTCCCGGCCACCGCAGCCTCGACCTGCTGGGCTCCGGCGATCCTCCCGCCTCAGCCTTCCGAGTAGCCGGAATTACAGGCGTGCGATACCACACCCGGCTGATCATTCTTCATTTTAAAAGTTGTCGTTTTTTCCCTATTGTAGATTCTTTTATTTCCATATGAATTTTAGAATTAGTTTTTCTATTTATATAAACAAACGTGCTGAGATTATAGTTGGAATTCTATTAAATCTATAGATGAATAGCTCTAACTCCTAACTATACAATACTGAGTCATATAAATGTATGTTCATGAATAAGATATATTTCTCCATTCATTTAGTCTTTAATTTCTCTCAACAATGTCTCATAGTTTTCAGCATAAAGGTCATTTCACATCTTTGTCAGATTTAATCTCAAAGCATTTCATATGCTTGATGCTATTGTAAATGGTGATGTTATTTAAAAATATTGGTTTCTGAGCCGGGCTCAGTGGCACAGCCTGTAATCCCGCGCCTTTGGGAGGTTGAGGTGAGTGGATTGCCTGAGCCCACGAGTTCGAGACCCGCCTGGGCAGCGAGACCTCATCTCTACAATAAATCAAAAAATCAGCCTGCGTGGTAGCGCAGGCCTGTAATTCCGGCTACTTGGAAGGCTGAGGTGGAAGGATAGCCGGAGCCCGGCAGGTCAAGGCTGTGGTGGCCAGGAGTGGCCACTGCACTCCAGTCTGGGCGACAGAGTGAGACTCCAACTCAAAAAAAAAAAATTGGTTTCTGATTGTTCACTATTATTATATAGAAACAAAAATTTGTTTGTATATTGCTCTTATATCCTGCAATCTTTCTAAACTCATTAGTGCTGGTAACTTTTTTGCCATTTCCAAGGGGTTTTCTACATAGACAAGGGGTTAGCAAACTATGGTCCATGGGCCAATGTGGTCTGATGCCTATATTTAAAGTTTTATTGGAACACAGTCATACCTATCTGTTTACATAATATCTAAGGTTGCTTTTTGCACTGCATTGGGGCAAAAGTTAGTACTTGTCACAGAGACTATATAGATAAGCATGTCATCTGCAAATAAAGACAGTTTTGCTTCTACAACCTTCAGCACAATGCTATATAGAAGTGGTGAAAGTAAACATCCTTGCATTCCCCTAAACCCCAGTTGGTCATGATGTATTACTTTCTTTGTATATTGTTGGATGCAATTTTCTGAAATTTGATTTAGAATTTTTCCATTTATATTCATGAGGGAATATAAATAGTCTGTAGTTTTCTTGTAATGTCTTTTGGTTTGGGTATCAGGATAATGCTAGCCTTATAGAAGGAATTGGAAAGTAATCTCACCTTTTCAATGTTCTGGAACCATTTGTGTAGAACTGATATTATTTCTTTCTTAGATGTTTGGTAAAATTTACCAGTGACATAATCTGGGCCTGGAGTTTTCTTTGTGGAAATGTTTTCTAACTACAGATTCAATTATTTTTGCATATAGGGCAATAGGGTATTTATTTCTTCTTGAGTGAGCTTTTGTTGTTTTTGTCTTTCAAGGAATTGTTCGTTTCATCAGACTTGTTGGATTTGTTGGCATACAATTATTCATTATGTTACCTTATATCCATTGTAGACAATGATGCCACCACTCTTCTTATTGATATTGGTAATTTATCTTCTCTTATTTCCCAATCAGCCTAGCTAAAAATCTATCAATTGCATTGCTCTTTTCATTGATTTTCTTTCCTTTTTTTTTTAGTTGGTGTCTCACTCCATCGCCCAGACTGGAGTGCAGTGGCTGCTCCCGGCCACCGCAGCCTCGACCTGCCGGGCTCCAGCGATCCTTCTACCTTGGTCTTCCAAGTAGCTGGAAGTACAGGCGCGCGCTACCACGCCCGGCTCATTTTTTGATTTATTGTAGAGATGAGGTCTCGCCAAGTTGCCCAGGCGGGTCTCGAACCCACGGGCTCAGGCAAGCCACTCACCTCGGCCTCCCAAAGCGCGGAATTACCGGCTGAGCCCCCAAGCCCTGCTCTTTTTTCTTTTTTTAATGAACAAAAGTTTTATTCATTCTAATCAGGTTTTAAGCTGCTTTTATTTTTGAAGGCTTTTAAAATGAAAATTGAATTAAGTCCACTTTAAGGGTCACAAATTTCTTTTTATGAAAGTTAAATGATGCTGGCAGGTCATATTGAAGCTCTGCAATAATATCTATTTTGATTTTCCATTCTGCAGCTTTCTTTTGAACATGCTCCCTAGGTGAGGATTTGTGTGAAGAATATACTCCTGTTCTTGCCATTTCCAATGCAGGCTTTTAAAAAGGCTGTATCTGTTCCTTTATTATTTTTGGTAATAAAGGGTGAGTTCACAATTACTGTATGAAATGACTTGAACGCTCTGTTAATGAGTGCACATTGAATTGAACCATGTCAGCATGTATTAACTCAAACTCTTCCAACATTCCTATTAAATATTTCCAGTGCATCTTCATCGATGTCAAATCCAACACACAACCCTGCCCCTATCATTGCAGTTCTGATGCCAAGCACTCCACAACTACATCCCAGAATTGCAACCACTTTATTTTCAATGTTATCGTATGTGTATGGATTATACAGAGCACACATAATGCAATGTGCAGTCTGGTAGTGCACTCTTCTAAATGTAGCTTGGGTTTTCCAAAACCATCCACTTGCTACAAGAGATTCTAGTTCCTTAAGCCTTAATTTCTTCTTTTTCTTTTTTTAAGTGTGAACTTGCAGGACTTAATGGCACCGGATCTCAGGAGGTGCTTGTTCTTCTTTTTCTCCTTTTTTTGAAGGTAGAAGCTTAAGTTGTTAACTTAAAATCTTTCCTGTTTTCTAATATAGGCATTTAGCTCTATAAATTTCCTCCTAAGTACGACTTTAGTGGCATCCTATGAGTTTGATATGCTGTCTTTTCATTTCCATTTAGTTCATAATACTTCCTAATTTCCTTTTGATTTCTTCTTAGATCCATTTGTTAGATTATAAATATTTGGGGATTTTCTAGTAATCCTTCTGTCATTGATTTTTAATTTAATTCCATTTTAGTTAGATAATATACTTTGTTTAGGCCAAATCCTTTAAAATGTATTTGTAATTATTTTATGGGCCAGGATATTGTCTATGTTGGTATATTCCATGTATTCTTGAGAAAAATGTGTATTCTGCCATTTTCAAATTAAATATTCTATGACTGATAATTAGGTCAATTAGTTTGATAGTATTGTTCAAATCACATATATTTTTACTGATTTTCTTTCTTGATAAATGTCTTCTTGATAAATAGTAGGATTGTCACTATGGAATAACCTTATTTATTTATGATAACATTCTTTGCTCTGAAATCTACTTTATCTCATAGTAAGATAGCCACTCTGTCTTCTGGCATGAGTATATTTTTCATTATTTTACTGTTGATCTATTTGTATCTTCATATTTAAAGTGTGATTCCTATAGGCAGCATGTAGTTGAGTAAAAATTAGTATGCCCCCAAATAAACTGTAGTTTATCTAATCTGAAAATCTCTATTTTATATTTAGATAATTTACATTTAAGCAATTATTGACATAATTAGATTCAAATTTATCATTTTTCTATTTGTTTTCAATTTGTCCCCTCAATTCCTTGTTTACTCCTTTTGTTTTCTGCCTTCTTTGATTTAATTGACTATTTTTTATGATTTCATTTTATTTGTTAGTTTATTAGCCATAACTTTTGTTATTTTGGTGATTACTCTAGGATTCACAGTATACCTCTTTCATTTACCACAGTCTATCTTCAAGTATTATCATATCACTCAATGAATAGTATAAAAACCTGAAAATAGCAGACTTCTATTTCTCCCCTCCTGATCTTTTTCCGATTACAGTATAATCTTATATACATTGTAAACTCCATATTATAGTTATTGTTTGCATTTATATAGTCAATTATCTTCTAATGAGATTTAAATAAATTTTAAAACCGTATTTGCCCGCGTAGTTACCACCTCTGGTGCTCTTCATTTCTTGGCTTCGGTTCACTTTTCCAACGGTTATCATTTTTCTTCCATCTGAAGAGCTACCTTTACTATTTCTTCCAGTGTGAGTCTGCTAAAATGAATTCTCTCAGCTTTTACATATATGAAAAACATCTTTATCACACTTCATTTTTCAAAGATAGTTTTGTCAGGTACAAAATGCCAGGCAGTCAGTTTTTTGGTTTTTTTTTCAGTACTTTCAAGATGCTCCTCCACTGTTTTATCACTTGCATTGCTTCTGGTGAGAAATTTATAGTCATACTCATCTTTGTTCTACTATCTGTGATATCTTTTTTAAAAAATATTTACCTGCTTTTAAGATTTTTCTATTTGTCATTGGTTTTAAGCTGGCTGTTCACGTTGTGTTTTGGCATGGTTCTTATCATATTTCTTGTGCTTTGGGCTTGTTGAGCTTTTCTGAATCTATGAGTTTATAGCTTTCAGTAAGCTTGGAAATTTTTTCATCTTTTTTTCTTTGGATTTTTAAAAATCTGCACTACCATGGTAATTGCAGCACTATTCTCATGATAAGATAAGCCAAGATAAGATATGGAATCAACCAAGTTGTTCATCAGTGGATGAAGAGATAACAAAAATGTGGTATATCTACACAGTGAAATACTGTTCAGCCATAAAAAAGAATGAAGTCCTGTCATTTGCAGCAACATGGATAAGCCTGGAGGACATTATATTAAGTAAAATAAGCCAAGCACAGAAAGATAAATACCACATTTTCTCACCCATATGTGGAAGCTAAGAAGAGTTGATCTATAGAAATAGAGAATAGAATAGTGATTACCACAGGCTGGAAGGGGAAGAGGGAGGGAGAGAAAGAGATTAGTTAAATAATACAAAATTACAGCAAGATAGAAGGAATAATTTCTAGTGTTCTATAGTATTGTAGGTGATACAATCAACAACAATTGTATATTTTTAATAGCTAGTAGAGTAGATTTTGAATGTCCAACACAAAGAAATAGTAGATGTTTGAGGAGATGAATATGCTAGCTACCCTGATTTGACCATTACGCATTGTATATATGTATCAAAATATCACACTGTACCCTTAAATATGTAGAATTTAAAATAATAATATAACAAAAAAATTCTGTTCAACCAGCTTTCTCAATTACAGATCACTTGACGTCCCACAGCTCACTGATACTCTGTTTATTTTTCAATTATTATTCTCTTTTCTCTGTATGTCTCATTTAGACACTTTCCGTTGTTATATCTTCAGGTTCAGTCTTTTTCAATGTCTGATCTGCTATTAATTCCATCCAGTATATTTTAATCTCTGATCATCTATAAGTATGATTTGTGTATTTTTACATCTTCCATACCTCCATTTTAACTTTTTGAACATACTGAGTAAGACTCATAATAACTGTTTTCTAGTCTCTGTGTGCTGATTCTAACATCCTTGTCAGTACTGGGTTTGTTTAGATTGATTGATTGATCTCTTAATTATAGGTGGTATTTTCTTGCTTCTTTTCTTGTCTGGAATTTTGTATAGGATGCCAGACGTTACCAATTTTACCTTGAAAGGTGCTAGATGTGTTTGATTTCCTATATTCTTGGGCTGTATCCTGGAATGTTGTTAAGTTACTTAGCAATGATTTGATCCTTTAAAATCTTGCTTTTAAAATACGTTAGGCAGGACCACAGAATTGCTCTGGCTGAGGATAGTCTCACCACAGAGGTGATACTCTCTGGGTATTATACCAAATGTCATGCACGTTTTAATGTCTTCCACTTTGGCTGCAGGGAAAAGGCATCATTCCTCCTGCTATGTGAGCCTCAAGCACCGTTCCTTCTAATCCTTTTAGTAGGACCATGTACTGAGTACTCTGCTAAATAATCCAGGGTATCTCTGCAGATCTCTGAAATTCTTTCTGTGTGCAGCTCTTTCTTCCCCAGCCCTCTGACCTATAACCTCTAGCTACCTTGTCTTCTCTAAACTTCAGCTCCATCTCCTCAACTCAGTCCATCAGGCTCTGTTCCTCTCCCTCTGCTAGGCCCAAAGCCTCTCTCAAGACAGGAAGCTACAGTAGTCATATGGCTCACTCATTTGTTTCTTGCCTCTCAAGGAGCATTGTCTTTTGTTGCCTTTTCCCCAGAGTATTTCAAATCACTTCTTCATATATTTTGTCCTTTTTCAATAATTTCAAACAGGAGAATCAATATGGCTCCTGTCACTCCATCTTGTCTGCAAGAGGACGTCTCTATTCTTGCTACATATGTGCATAAATTTTTCCATCAGTAAAGTAAACGAGAGGAAAAAAAAAGATTTAAAAAGATCCCTTGAAAGACTCTCCCGTTTTTACTTCATTCCTTCCTATTCTTTCTCAAATGCACTCTACTCTTCTGTCTCCAACACTGGCGAAATCATGTTCTTCAGTGAGCTTCAGTGCACAATTCTCAGTTCTCGTTTTACTTACCCTCTCAGGGTGTGGCACAGTTCATCACTGCCTCCATCGTGAAACATTTTCTTCTCTTCCCATCCAAGATACCACACAAACTCTCCTGGTTTTCTGCTATCTACCTCTCTTTTGTTGGGTCCACTTCCTCTTTCCAACTTCCTCTAAAGTTGGAGCACCCCACAATCAGTCTCCAAGCCCTTTTCTCTATTCACGCTCTTTCCTTCATTTATTTCATCCAGACATAAGATGCTGAACACCATCTGTACATTCACTTAGATCTTCAGCTCTGATCTTTCTCAGATGTGTGTGTGTGTGTGTGTGTGTGTGTATATATATATACACACACACATATATGTATATATAATTTTCTGCCTGTCATTTCCATAAGAATTTCTAATAGGCATCTCAAATGTAGCATGCCCAAAAGAAAATTCTTGATTCCCCTGCAATCTGGTCTCTGTCTTCAGGGTTTCCCAGTTCAGTAAATGGCAACAGCAGTCACTCAGTTTCCTGGGCCCAAATCTAGAATCACCTTTTGTTCTTCTCTTTTGCTCACCCCCATGTAAAATCTATCTGGAAGCCTAGGGAGTTGCAGCTTCAAAATCCAACCATGTATTACCAATTCGATGGCTAGTACCCAGCTTCGAGCCAACCTCACCTTTCACCGGGACATCTAAAGTCATTTCTTATAACTACTTTCTCTATAATGCATTTTCCAGGCGGCAGTCATAATGCTACTTTCAAAACAGAAGTCATCCTAGTTGACTTTTTTGCAGGGATTGATGATATGATTCTAAAATTCATGTAGTATTTCAAGAGACTCTAAATAGCCAAAACACTTTTTTTTTTTTTTGAGTTGGAGTCTCACTCTGTCGCCCAGACTGGAGTGCAGTGGCCGCTCCCGGGCACTGCAGCCTTGACCTGCTGGGCTCCAGCGAGCCTTCCGCCTCAGCCTTCCAGTAGCTGGAACTACAGGCGCGCGCTACCACGCCCGGCTCATTTTTGATTTATTGTAGAGATGAGGTCTCACCAACTTGCCCAGGTGGGTCTCGAACCCCCAGGCTCAGGCAATCCACTCACCTCAGCCTCCCAAGGCGCGGGATTACAGGCTGAGCCACCGAGCCCAGCTCAAAACACTTCTGAAAGAGAAGAACAGGCCAGGTAGGGTGGCTCAAGCCTGTAATCCCACCACTTTGGGAGGCCGAGGTGAGGGGATTGCCTGAGCCCATGGGTTTGAAGACAGCCCGGGCAACTTGGCGAGACCTCATCTCTACAATAAATCAAAAAATTAGCTGGGTGTGGTAGCACGCACCTGTACTTGGAAGGCTAAGGTAGAAGGATCACCTGAACTCAACAGGTCGGCGCTGAGCTGGCCATGAGCGTGCCACTGCACTTCAGCTTGGGCAACGGAGTGAGACTCCAATCAAAAATAAAAAAAAGAAAAAAAAAAGAAGAACAAACATTTTGGGGGGAATCTTTTGGAAGATTTACTTTTCTCAATTTCAGAACATAATGTTTTCAAGACTATGTGGTCCTGGCATAAGGATAAACATATAAACCAATGGAATGGAATGAAGAGCCCAGAAGCAATCATATACACCAATGGTCAGTAGATTGTGAAAAGAATGTTAAGACAGTGGTGGAAAGAATAATCTCATCAACAAATGATGTTGGAACAACCAGGTATTCCCACATGCAAAATAAAACTTTTGGATCCTACCTCACACTATTTACAAAAATTAACTCATAATGGTTCAAAAACCTAAATGTGATAGCTAAAACTACAAAGTTATTTGAATGAAACACAGGTGTAAATCTTCATGCCCTTGAATTAGGTAATCGTTTTTGGCTAGGACACCAGAAGCATAAGCAATCAAAAAGAAACAAGGAAAGTGAGCTTCATTAAAATTAAGAACTTGACGAGACCTCATCTCTACAATAAATCAAAAATCAGCCGGGCGTGGTAGCGCACACCTGTAATTCCGGCTCCTCAGAAGGCTGAGGCAGAAGGATCGCTGGAGCCCAGCAGGTCGAGGCTGGGGTGGCCGGGAGCGGCCACTGCACTCCAGACTGGGCGACAGAGTGAGACTCCGACTCAAAAAAAAGAAAAAGAAAAAGAATGGAGAGACTCCAGTCTGGGCATCGGAGTGAAACTCCAACTCAAAAAAAAAACCCAAAAAAACCTTTTGTTCTTCAATAGATACAATCAAGGAAGTAAAAACAAAAACAAAAAAACCACAGAATGGAAAAAAAATCTGTAAATCATATATCTGATAAGGGTCAAGTAACAAGAATAAATTTTTAAAATTCAATAGCAAAAAGGCATAATGAAATTAATAATGAACAAAGGATTTTGTGTTCGTCCATTTTGTGCTGCTGTAACCGAATACCTAAGACTGGATAATTCATAATGAACAGAAGTGCATTGGCTCACGGTTCCAGAGGCTGGGAAGTCCAAATCCAGGGGCTGACATCTGGCAAGGGCCCTCTTGCTGCCTATGGCAGAAGGGCACAGAGAGGGTGGGAGAGTAAGAGGCAGCTGACTCATGCTTTTGCAAGAAATCTGCTCCCACAGTCATAAACCTGCTCCCTCAGTAACGGCATTAATCCATTCAACAGGACAGAGCCCTCATGGTCAAATCACCTCTAAAAAGTTTTCCCTCCCAACTCCCCTGCATTGAACATCAAGTTACCAACACATGAACGTTGGGGGATACATTCCTGTCCCCCACATTTGAACAGACATTTCTCCATAGATATACAGATGACCTATAGGAGAAGAAAAAATCCTCAACTTCATTTGTTATTAAGGAAATGCAAATACAAACAATAATGGGGTAATACTTTTCACACACACTAGGTGGCTACAAACAAAAAAGAAAAAATAATGTGTGTTGGCAAGGGTGTGGAGAAATTAAAATCTTCGTACATTGCTGGTACAGGTGCTCTGGAAAACAGCCTGGCATTTCCTCAAAAGGTAAAGTGTGCAGTTACCACATGATCCAGCAATTCCCCCTTAGATACATAAGAAATACACACGAAAAATGAAACTATAATGTCCACACAAAAACTTGGACACCAATGCTCATAATAGCATTATTCATAATAGTCAAAAAGTGGAAATGACCCAATTATCTGTAAACTGATGAGTGGATAAACAAAATGTGGTATAGTCAGACAATTAAATATTGTTCAGCTATAGAAATGAAATACTGATAAAGACTACAACATGAATGAACACCGAAAACATAATGCTAAGTAAAAGAAGCCAGATATATAAAGATACGTATTATATTATTCCATTTATGTGAACTGTCCATAATAGGTAAATCCTTAGAGACAGGAAGTAGATTTGTGGTTTCCAGGAGCTGGAGGGGAGAATGGGGAGTAACTGTTAATGAGTCTAATAAGGGCTTTCTTTTAGGAGGGATTAAATATTGTATCTAATTACACAATGGTAAAGGTTGTAAAACCTTGTGAATACATGAAAACCACTTAACTGTGTACTTCCAAAGGATACATTTTATGGTAGATAAAATATGTCTCAATTTTTAAAATACAATATACGCCAGATCTTGCTATACACACCTGCACTAAACCTCCAATGGCTTCCTACCAAACTTGGACTCCAAAGTCCTTCCTCTGCCTACAAGACTGAGTGATATGACTCTGGTTTTCTCCACCAAGTCTTCACCTACCACTCCTCCAGTCTCCCCTGTGCTCTGGCCACTCTGCCCTCCCGGCTATTCCTGGCCCGCTTCTGGCAAAGGCCCTTGCCTTTTCTGTGTCTTTATTTGGCAAGCTCTTCCCCAAGATCTTGGCTCTGGCTCACTTCTTTCCTTTATCCTGTGATCTGTGCAACTGTCACTTTCTCTGAAAGACCTTCGCTACCACCCTATCGAAAAGGACATTCTCTCGCCCTTTACCCTGCCTCACTTTTTGCCCTGGCATCTGCCATTGCCTGCCATTACATAGTTCATCCATTGGTTTATTGTCTGTCCCTCACTAGAATGTAAACGTTATGATGGAAGAGACTTTCCTTGTGCCTGATTTTCTGTGTCTGAGACCTGAGAGATGTGTAGTATTTATTTGTTGAATTAAATAAGAAAAAGGGAAACACCTATGCTGGGGTGGAAAAAATCTTTTAAATACAAAACGCCTTTAACTGCTTCTCTTTTTAAGGAAGCATGACATAATTCACATCAGTTAGAAAATAAGGCACTTAAAATCGATGCTAGAGAAGGCAGAAAAGATTCAAAATTGTAAAGCCTTTGCCAACACTAAAGGGTGAATGACCCCATGTAAGAGCCTTTGTTTAGCAGGACACATTAAGTAAGACTGGATATGCAAAGGCAGGGTCAAAGCTGAGGTGAGCATGGGAAGCTCAACTGCTGCATAGGATGAAGAGTAAAAATTTAATTTCCTTGGAGAGTCTGAAGGCAAAGAGGCCCGAGAAATTTTTAAAAAGTGAGGTCTCGCCGGGCTCGGTGGCTCAGTCTGTCATCCCGCACTCTGGGAGGCTGAGGTGAGTGGACTGCCCGAGCCCGTGGCTTCGAGACCCGCCTGGGCAACTTGGTGAGACCTCATCTCTACAGTAAATCAAAAACTAGCCGGGCGTGGTAGCGCGCCTTTAGTTCCAGCTCCTGGAAGGCTGAGACGGAAGGATCGCCGGAGCCCAGCGGTTCGAGGCTGTGGTGGCCGGGAGTGTGTCACTGCACTCCAGTCTGGGGGACAGAGTGAGACTCCAACTCAAAATAAATAAATAAATAAATAAACAGTGAGGTCTCCACAAAAAAAAGTGGGGCTCCATGTGAGTTGGAAATATAAGGAAATCCAAGCAATGTGGAGGAAACGAGAATTGCAGAGAAAGATGTGTGTTGAGAATCTGGCAAGATAAAGCAAACGGCTGAGAACAGGAACTCAGAGCCAGAGCATCCCTGGGAAATGGCAGGAATCTTGGGATCTCAATCCCAATTTTACTCAAAAAGTGACCTCTGCTGACCAATCTCAGAAACGAAAAGAGTAACATTCAATGGAACCTAATTAGCCGGATGTGGTGGCATGTGCCTGTAGTCTCAGCCATTCAAGAGGCTGAGGCAGGAGAATCACTGGAGCCCAGGAGCTTGAGGCTGTGGTGAGCTGTGATCATGCCAACACACAGTGACAGTGAGACTCCAACTCAAATAAATAAAATTAAATAAATATATAAAATTTGAAATATCCCCATTTTCCCCTATTAAGAAATTGATGAGAAAAATAACCATAGCCTCCTCCTCGAAAAACATCGCAATTTTAGGTGAATGGCACCCCAGGGGTTATGTAGTAACTGGTCTGAGGCTGTGAAATAATGTTAATAACAGAAGATGAAGCTTCCATCTCTGCCAGATGGGTTAGTTGTCAGAAAGAATAAAGATCTGGACGTCTCACCTTTAAAACAAACAAAAAAGTGAAGTGTAAAGTCCTACTCAGTTTTATCCTAAGCTGTTCCTGTTAGGGAAGTATTTATCAAGACAGTTTCATGCTTTGGGACTGGATGCAGGGGCTCACTCGTGTAATTCCAGGACTCTAGGAGGCCAAAGCAGGAGGAGTTGAGACCAGGAGTTAGAGACCAGCCCAGGCAATATAATGAGACTTCATCTCTACAAAAAAAAAAAAAATAATATATATATATATATATATATATATAAAATATTAGCCAGGCATGGTGGTGCACACCTGTAATCGCAGCACTTTAGGAGACCAAGGTGGGAGAATTACTTGAGCTCAGTTTAGGCAAGATATCAAAATCCTATCTCAAAAAAAAAAAAAAAGAGAAGAAAAAGAAGAAAAGAAAAATTACCCTGGCATTGTGGCATGTACCTATAGTCCCAGCTGCTCGGGATGCTAAGGCAGAAGGATCGTCTGAACCCAGTAGGTCAGGGCTACAGTGAGCCATGATGATGTCACAGCACTCCAGCCTGGCAACAGAGTGAGACCTTCAACTAAAAAAAAAGAGCCGGGCTCGGTGGCTCAGCCTGTAATCCCGCACCTTGGGAGGCTGAGGTGAATGGATTGCCTGAGCCCCCGGGTTCGAGACCCGCCTGGGCAACTTGGCGAGACCTCATCTCCACAATAAAAAAAAAAAAAAAATTAGCCGGGCCTGTAGTTCCAGCTACTCGGAAGGCTAAGACAGAAAGATCGCCACAGCCCAGCAGGTCGAAGCTGCGGAGGCCGGGAGCAGCCACGGCACTGCAGTCTGGGCAATAGAGTGAGACTCCAACTCAAAAAAAAAAAGGCCTGGACAAGACATCAATTAAGTACCTCCTTGATTTGAAAATAAAAAATTACAATGTATAGTTTTAATATTATTAGATATTTATTATGAGCATGTCTAAAACTAAATACACATGAGAACGAGGACTAATTTAAATCCGCACCTTTTCCATTTGGGAAACAGAGCACAGAACCGTGATACTATCATGATGCAATCCCCAACATCTGGGCAAGAAAATATCTTGTCATCTTGAAGGAAGATTGAGGTAACCATTGTTCTCCACCAAAATCTATCCACCCTGAATTGAATGGGAATCGCAAGAATATTACCACAAATTCCAGTCCTCTCTGTGTGAAGACATGGCCCTGTGTCAAGAAAGAACTGCTGGAGGACTCCATCAGTCTTCAGCCATGGCTCTCCCTCCCATTTACTTTTCAAAACGATGGAGCAAAGCAGAAAGCAAGAAGCAAAAAAAAAAAAGAAAATAGTTCAGAGTGCTGTAGTCAACTGTCTATTTTCTCACAATCTGCTCACTTCTTAAATAAACACAAAACATTATAACTGGCTGTATTCAGATACGACAGGAAACAGAGACCAGAAGAAAAGCCTCAAACATTCGGGCTTCACATTTATTCTCCATAAAATATACTTTTCTTCATGCCTATAAATGTCTTCTCACTTGAAGTTAAAATCAACCGTGATGTCATAGAATGACCAGTAATAACAATCCATAGTATCTTTTTCAGATAAACACACAACCCACACACATATCAGGAAAATGATCATTTGTCAGAGGGGACCAATGCTAAAAGTTCTGCTAGAATGCTGGAAGTTGTATTCATACTGAGTAACAAGACATATATATAGGGCTCTGTGTGAGTATACGAGGTACGACAATTAAGTTCGTGAACTCGTCCTAGAAAAATATTATAGACCTCGTTGCTGAATATCACTACGGTCACCTTCAAGGCACTCACTCCCCTTGCGAAGCTATGCACCGACTCCAGCACTTAGTCCACCTGTCAAAACAATTTTGGAACTCTTTCTGGAATGGCAATCAGAGTTATTGTGAGAATGCAGGAGTTTGAATTAGAGCAATAAATAATCATTAAATTTCTTGTTAAACTTGGCAGGAGTGGAAGTGAAATCAGGGACATATTAGTCCAAGTTTATGGGGATAATGTCATGAAGAAACAGCCCAGTACAAATGGATTAAATGTTTTTCTGAAGAGAGAAAGTGTCACTGAAAAAGAGAGGTCAGGATGGCCAGTAACGAGCAGAACTGATGAAAGCATTGCAAAAACTCATCGAATTGTGCGTCAAAATTGTCAGCTGACTATGAGAAGCATAGCAGACCAAATAAACATCGGTAGAGATATAGTTAGGAAAAACTTAATTTAACCTTTCTCTTGGCATGAGAAAGGCATGTGAAAAAATTATCCCTAAGGAGCTCTTTGTATCACGATATTGCACCAGCTGATGCAGCACTGTGTGTGAGGGATTTTTTAGTCAGTAAACAATAACTCTGTTGGAACACCCTCCCTATTCATCTTATCTCTGGCCCCCAATGACTTTTTTCTTTCTGAAGATAAAGGAAATATTTAAAGGAAGACATTTTAATGATATTCAGGACATCAAGGGTAATACATCACCCTTGATGCAATGGCAATTTTAGTAAGAGTTCCAAAATTGCTTTGACAGGTAGACTAGGTGCTAACATCCGTGCATAGCTTCCCAAGGGGAGAACTTTGAATGTGGCAATAATGATATTTAGCAATGAGGCATATAGCACTTTTTCTAGGGTTACTTTGTGAACTTAATTGTCAGACCTCATCTATTCCTTTGGGGGTTTTGTTTGTTTGTTTGAGTTGGAGTCTCACTCTGTCACCCAGACTGGAGTGCAGTGGCCGCTCCCAGCCACCACAGCCTCAACCCGCTGGGCTCCGGCGATCCCTCCGCCTCAGCCTTCCAAGTAGCTGGAACTACAGGTACGCTACCACACCCAGCTAATTTTTGACTTATTGTAGAGATGAGGTCTCACCAAGTGGCCCAGGTGGGTCTCGAACCCACAGACTCAGGCAATCCACTCACCACAGTCTCCCAAAGCGCTGGGATTACAGGCTGAGCCACCGAGCCAGGCCTCCTTTGGATTTTTAAAAAATTATTCAGCTCTCTGTGGTAATAATTATGGTGGAGTTGGGTCAGGATATTTATGAAGCTTTGTTGTAATCTAGCATTTCTCTTGTACTGGTGAACAGAACATCAGCAGCAGAGTGTAATTTTTCTCTCATGTATCAGTAGAAAGCAAGTGAGTGGAGCCTCTGACCTGGAACCAACGAAACCTGCACTTGAAGTGGCAGCATGGGATAAACAGAAGGGCTCAATGTCAATTACTCTGATTTCTGGGCTGTATATGCTGAAAATATTTCATTCTGCTTTAAAACAAAAGAACCCCAAAATAAAGTGAGTATGCTCCAACTCTCTGTACAACCCAAACTTGTGCATTAACATCATTTCAGATTTTAGCATCCCAACCTCACAGACTAGACTTTGAAATCCAGTAATTTTACTTTTAGTCCACTTCAACGATTCTTGCAAATTTTCCCACTTTGACATGGAATAACGATGATGGTGATAACAACAGTCGCCTCTTAACAAACACTCATGGGTCAAGCTCAATGCCAAAACTGCTACGTTCATCAACTCTTCACCTTTGGAATAACTGTATGTGCTTAAGTATTATTATTCCCAACTTCCAGATGAAGAAAGTGGGGCTCAAGATTTGATAACGTCACACAGCTAAGGGAGTTAAGGGAACCCACACCTAAGTCTATCTGTGCTGTTTCTTAACTAATTCTTCCAGCTCTTAGATATCAAACTCTGAACTTTCTCCCTTTTTTCCTCCAACTTGCTGTGCTCCCATCCTTCTATCTCTGTCTTACTGAGGTTGCTTAGGAATATCTCATGATGAACTCCAGCCCTTCATTCATTCCACAGATATTCACAGTGCTCACATTAACACTTCAGTCATTTGCAAAGCCTTATTGAAAGTCCACTGTGTCTTACATACTGTGCTATGTGCTAAAGATCTATCAGTGAACAACATAGACAAAAATTTCTGCCCTTGTGGAGTTAACCTTCTAGAAGGGACAGAAAGGCAATAAACATTCAGTAAGAAATCAGTGATGGTACAAAGATAATAAATGCTAAGGAAAAACAGGATGGGGGAGGAAAGAAGGAAAGCAAGGGTGTGTGGGTTTAGGATCGCAATTTTTGTTTTGTTTTGTTTGAGTCAGAGTCTCACTATATCCCCCAAGGTGGAGTACAGTGACATGCTCATGGTTCACTGCTGCCTCAACCTCCTGGGATCAGGTGTTCCTTCTGCCTCAGCCTCCTGAGTATCTGGGACTACAAGTGTGTGCCACCACGCCTGACTAATTTTTGTTTTGTTGTTTTTTTTTTTTGCAGAGATGAGATCTCACTGTGTTGCCCAGGCTAATCTTGAACTCCTGGGCTCAAGTGATCCACTTTGGACTTCCAGAGTGCTGGATTACAAGCATGAGTCACCACACCCAGCCTAGGTTGTAATTGTAAATGTTATGAAAAGATGACACTGGAGCTAAGACTTTCGGGAGTCTGACAGCTAGTTTTATGTGTCCACTTAGCTAGGCTATAATACCCAACTATTTAATCAAACACTATGTGACTGTGAAGGCATTTTGCAGTTGTGATTAACATATCTAATAAGCCATCTAGTAGACCACCCCTCAATAAAGTGGGTGGGACTTATCCAATTAGTTGAAATGACTTAAAAGCCAAACTGAGGTTCCTGGGGAAGAAGAAATTCCGCCTAAGACTGTAACATCAGCTCCTACCTAAGATCTTCTAGCCTGACTGCCCTACAGATTTTGGATCTGTCAGCCTCTACAATTCTATAAGCCAACTCCTTGAAATAAATCTCTTAGTATTAATATATCTCTTAGTATATTTCTCTCTCATATACATGTGTAGTGTGTATATGTACATACTAATATATGCATCTACAAACAGACATCTAGTAATGCATACATGTATATATATGCATGGTGTACGTATGCATATATGTACAGACATGCATGTGTGTGTATATGCTAGTGTGTTTGTGCATGTGTGTGTATATATATGTATATATGTGTGTGTATATATACACACACAATCTACTGGCTCTGTGTCTCTGGATAGCCTTGACTGATACATGGGGTAAGAGTGTTCTGAGCACAGGTAACATGAGGGCAAAGGCACCGTGTGCTGGACAAACAAGTCAGATGTGTCTCCTTCCACCCTCCACCTTAGCGACCCACGAGATACTGCTGGCAGACCCATCTGCCTCTCTCAGACCCCTGAGCCCTTTGCACACTCGCTTCTCTACTCACCAGCCAGGGCCCCTCGGCCATTGTTTCTGCTCTCCTTTTAACCGTATTTCTAGTTGTCCTGGCCGTTCTTTACACTTGCCACACTATTTATCATCACCTGCTCCCGCTGGGGTGACTGTGGGGCTTAGGAACCACATCCCCATACTGTATTTTGAACTGTCTTCACAAAAACTGTCAGAAGGGGAGAACGGGTAATAGCATCCTTGTTTTATAAATGAGGAAACTGGGGCCCCAAAGAGGTAAACCTATGTGAGATTACCAAGTTTCAGGGCTGGGTCTCAAGCCACCACCCCATCCTTCTCCTCAACAATAATACAATTTTTGAAAAAGGAACGTATGGTCACCCCTAACTGCTCACCTCCCAGGCCCCATTCACTCCTAAACTCATCTCAACCCGACCTCCCCCTCACTCCTTTCCTTTCCTAGGGGTGGGTGGGGATTATAGTCTCCCATCAATGACGCACATGGCGGGTGTCAGCCAAGTGCCTTCAAGGCTTCTCATTTCCCCTTAAGTTCGGAGATTTCCCCAGACTTTACAGCAAACACGTTAGCAAACGCCAGGTGAAAAGGGTCGGCTGCAGGGAAGGGTGAAGCGTCCCGGAGCTTCTCAACCTTCCAGAAAGCGTCGAGGGCTTCCAGGGTCAACTATCCCACGGCCTCCTCCTTTCCCACTAACATCTCTGCGGAGACACAAAAAGAAATCGTCACACCAATGAAATGCAAGACGTCGGCCTCTCGCCCTTTGGAAGGATTTCCGACATCTCCGAGGGCGACGTGAACGACTCGACGCCAAGAGCCAGCGGCCAAACACCTACGCGGGACCCGACGTGCGGCCGAAGGCCTCTCCCGGCGCAGAAGGGCAAGGTCTGCACACCTAGGATGCCAGATCGCCGCCCCTCTGTTGGGGGCCGGCTGCCTTCTCGTGGAAGAAAAACATCAGCTCTTCCACGCAGCTCCCAGACCTCTTCCGCCTCTAGACGCGGCCGAGCCACTGACTCGCGGAAAACGTCCGGCCGGAAGTCGGGCTTTCCCGGCGCGCGCGGGGCATCCTGGGAGTTGTAGTCCGCGCCCAGGGCGCGCAGGCGCGATGGTGCACGGGAGGACGGAGGAGGAGCGGTGGGTTGTAGTTTTCAGTGAATGACATATACCAACCGTCCCTCCGCATCCATAGGGAGTTGGCTACAGGACCTCCGCTGTTACCCAAATCCCGGGATGCTCAAGTCACTAATTTAAAATGGCGTAATTTTTGCATGTAACCTACGCATATCCTCTGATACTTTAAATCATTTCTAGATTACTCATAATACCTAATACAATAGAAATGCTATGTGAATAGCTGTTATGCTGTGTGGTCTAGGGAATACTAATAAGAAAAAAAGTACGTGCATGTTCAGTACAGACGCAACGTTTTTTATTTTTTTTTTTAAAAAAAAGGAGAAGAAGAAGAAAATGGTTTTGAGTCGTATTTGGTTGCATCCACCAACGAAAACCCCACGGATACCCAGGCTCCACTGCATTAAGGGTGTGAGAGTCAGCGATGCCAGGAGGAGGCCTCGCTCCACGCAGCGAGGTGGTCTCCATGCCTGTCTGCCCCACGGCTCGGCTTGGCTTGGCAATGGTGAGTGTCGGCCTCCGTCCAGTTGCAGATCAGAAATGGATTGAGATAGCCCCCAAGTGGACAGAGTGGGACGAAGAACAATCCACACCACAATCTGTTTACAAACACAAGTATGGAACTATGGAGAAACACTGTAGAATCAAGGAAGAACCAAAGACTCAGAGAAAGAACAAACCTCAGTATCATTTACTTTATGAATAGTAGAACATTTGGGAAAAATTAGGACCGCTTCAAAATATATACCAAAAACACACAACAACAACAAAATATATTATGCAGAAGACAAATGCCTGCATATTAGGCTGCCAAATGAAATTATGGCACTGTCTGGAACACATACAGCAAAATGTTAAAATTAGTTTTCTTTTCTTTAGATGAGAGAGGTGGTTTTTTTTTTACGTCTTTTTATATATTTTCTTGTTTGCAAGTAAAAACATTTTTAGTATAAAATAGTTCAAGTATAAAGAAAAACATATTTGTTAATGAAAGGCAGGGGGGAAAAGCATACAGAGCAATTGTTTAACACCCTGGTACCTACCACAAGTTCTGCCATATTTGCTGTAGATTCTTTCTCTCCCTTCCTCTCTTTTTTTCCCTCTTTCTAAAAAAAAAGAAAAAAGAAAAATATAAAAACTAAAGAAAAAATTTTACGAGTAGTCTCTGTTGTGTAGTGCTCTGTGAGAAATACATACACATCGAGATACAAGGGGGAACCCCCAAAAACCTGGAATTGTCTTTCAGAGGCCAGGTCCCTTGTAGTACAGGCTTCTCCACTGTGTAAGTGTTCTAGGAAACCATCGGCATCAGTGTACAAGCTAGTGTTGTTGTGGGAGGCTGCGCTCAGCTTCAGTGAGTTTTCTTGGGGGGAGGGAGATTCTTTTAACAAGTTTGCCCATTTCATGATGGGTGATTTATGAGTGCGCCTGCCCGCGCCACGCTGAGCGCTCAGCAGTTTTTGACTCCAAATGGCATGATCCCCGTGCCCCACCCTCCCCGTTCACCCAATCTCGCCCTGAGTGACTTTTTGTGGTTGTTTCCCCAATGGCAAAAGTCCCCGAAGGGAATCACTTTGCTCCTGTGGAAGAGGTGGGAAAAAAAAGAAAGAAAAAGAAAAAGGTAGAAGCACTAATTTGTTTTGAGCAGTGGAAAAAATCACCTCAGTAGGTGCATTGCATCAAACAGAGAGTACCTTGAAGGTGACTGAAGTTTAAACATGTAAGAATAAATACACTTAAAAATAAAGTCTGGATTTTTTTGGGGGGGGCCTCCTATACATATGTTACAGCCCAATCCAATAAATTAGTTACTATCCTTCAAGGTCAATTAAAAGACAAGAAACAGAGACAAGGAGAAAAGGGAGTGCTTAATTTCTATAACCAGGTTACAGAGAGACGGGTTGACATCCTTACCAAAACCCCACTCAAAGCAGCACAAATTTATCCTTCTATTTATACCCAAAATTCATAGTCCTTGGCCCACCCCGAATTTGATGCTTATGTGCAGTTTTAGCATGACTCAGAATTTACATGTACAATTTTTGATACCACTGATGTGACACAGACTCTCCCGGTCATGCTGACATTTTAGATAACATTTTGGAATTTACAACATGTTCTTTTACAGTTTTATAGAGGAAGAGACAGACAATTGCAATTTTTGGAAGGAAGGGAAAATCACAACATTTTAAATGATAGCTTTCGATTGTGTTAAAACGTAATTGTTACAATCTCTTATTCCCAGAGACTGTCGGCTGCACTTACAACAGTCCGATGTCCTCATATTCACAGACAAAAGGGAGATGGGCAATGCCTCCACCAGGCTTTCAGACACATTCCTGTTGGCCTTGGACCGTTCTCCAATAGTTAGGTGGTCTGGTTTGCCAGCTGCATTGGACTTCTAGACTAGTCAGGCAAAGCTGGGCTAGAAGAGAAGGGGGTTGAGGACATTGAGGGAATAAAAGAATGTGCACTTTTAAATTCAAACGACTTACGTGTAGCCCGTCTTGGCTGCAAAAAAAATACAAGTTTTTAAGTCTTTTCTAAATGACTGTTCTAATATGACCAAAATGGCCTCTTTTCAGCCTAAAACACATACATACGTATACATATATACATACACAGATTCTGCAGAATATCTGTATATATGTACATATAAATATGTGTGTATGCATTTGATATGTGGTATGTTTCTCGGGTAATGGTGTTATACATACTGTATTTGGCATTTAGAGACTTGCTTTTCTCACTGCTCTGCATCCTGTTTTTGTGATTTATCCAAAAACACAACACATGTTGTTCTAATTTATTCACCTTAATTTCTGTATACTATTGCATTATGTGACAATGACACGATTTAATCATCTGTCCTGACAAGGGACATTTATACTGTTTCTAATATTTTGCTCTTACTGACAATGTTGTGCTCATTTGTAAGCACATGTGCCAGAGTTTCTCTAGCATATTTACCTGGGACTGAAATTGCCAGGCCTTGGAAGTATGCCTATTTTTAGCTTCACCAGATGCTCTTCAAAGTGGTTGTATGCCCTTTGGACTCTATCAGAGTGATTGTGAATTCCCTATTGTCTTAGTCCATTTTGTTTGCTATAAAGGAATACCTAATGCTGGGTAATTTATAAAGAAAAGAGATGTATTTGGCTAGCAGTCCTGCAGGATATACAAAAAGCGTGGCGCTTGCATCTGCTTCTGGAGAGGCCTCAGGAAACTTCTACTCATGACAGAAGGTGAAGAAGGAGCAGGCATGTCACATAGCAAGAGAAGAAGCAAGCAAGAGAGAGAGGGGGGAGGAGGTGCCAGTCTTTTTTTTCTTTTTTTCTTTTTTTCTTTTTTTGTGAGTTGGGGTCTCACTCTGTCACTCAGGCGGCTGTGCAGTGGCACAATCACAGCTCACTGCACTCAACATCCTGGACTCAGGTGTTTCTCCCACCTTAGCTTCCCAAGTAGCTGGGAATGCAGGCACATGCTTCCATGCCGAGCTAATTTTTTTTTTTTTTTTTGTAGAGACGAGGTCTTACTGTGTTGCCTAGGCTGGTCTCAAACTCCTGGGTTCAAGCAATTCTCCTACCTTGGTCTCCCAGAGTCCTGGTATTACAGGCATGAGCCAATATACCCCAGCCTGGGCTCTTTTAAACAGTCTAATCCCACAGGAACTGCTAGAAAGATAACTCACTCATTACTGCAAGGTCAACACCAAGCCAATCTGAGGGATTGACCTTCATGACCTAAACACCTCCCACCAAGCCCCTCAAATTTCGACTTGAGATTTGGAGGGGACAGATATCTAAGCCATATCACCTATGATTCTCATTCTTACGATCACTGAGTGTTACTGTAACTTCTTAATTATTGTTATCCTGATAGACTTAAAATATGATCTGGTTATTATTTTAATTTGTATTTACCTGGATTCGTCAATTTTTTTTTAAGAGATGTGGGGTGCAATTCAGGATTAGGTATACAAGTGGACGTCGTGTAGCTAAAGTTTGGGACTCCTTTAAGGTCCCCACTTTGCCTGGTTTGAGATCAGGTACCTTATCAATGTGGTGTCACCACCCCCTCCCCCCAGCAGTATCCCGCCACTGCCAATCCCTTTCTTATAGTATTATGGTAAATGTTCAGGGTCCGCTTATGTGTGAGAACATGGGGTACTCTGTTCTTTGTCTCTGTGATAGATCACTGAGTATGATAGACTCTAAATCCATCCAAGTTGCTGCAAAGACCATATGTTTGTCCTTCTTTATGACTGTGTAATATTCCATCATGTATATGTGTCACATTTTTTTATTCAGTGCAGTTTCAATGGACAGCACAGTTGGTTACATGAAAACCGGGCTTTTATTCGCTTCCTCTTCTTGTTCATCTATATTCAGTAGCTTTTTATGAGAAATGCGTTATTTTGTGTACTAACTTATTTTAGACTTAGATTGGGTTTAGATAATGATGTCTTGTTCCCTATTTTAAGTTTTACGTAATAATTTATATTTCTTCTACGTTTTAATTATTTTTAATTTTATTACACAATTTGCCACTATATTTCTTTATATATGCCAAGGAATAAGCAACATTTGCCTGATGATACAGAAAGCATTATATTTTAATGCGTTATCTCTAAAATTGCTTTAAGTTTTCAACTTTATGGCAACAAACATAGAGCATCACATACTCTGTACTCAGAATCCATGTCCATTTTGAGCCTGTAGGCCATAGAAAGCCACAGGTCTTTTTCTCCTGAATGTCTTCTCACCAAAAACCAGCTTTTCCTACTCTAGTTTACTTTCAGTATGTCCAGTTCTTTTGTCTAGGACTTTTTGCTTTGCCCATTCATATCTAAACCAAATTTTTCTTCCTCCCATTTTTCTTTTCAAGACTGTGATTGTATCGATCTACTCGGGCTTCTATAGCAAAATGCACAGAATGGGTAGCTCAAACAACAGACATTTATTTCTTAAGCTTCTGGAAGCTGGAAAGTCCACCCTAAGTGTTGGCATATTTGGCTCCTGATTAGGTCTCTCTTCCTGGTTTGCAGATGGTCTCCTTTTTGCCATGTCTTCTCATAGTAGAGACAGCACACACTCTGGTCTTCTTTTTCTTATAAAGGCATTAATCTTATCATAGGAACCTTGCTCTCGTGACCTCATCTAAACTGAATTTCCTCTCGAAGGCTCCACCTCCAAGTGTCATTACATTGGAGGTTAGGGCTTCAACACAAATATTTTGGGGTGATAGAAACATTCAGTCTACAACAGTGATAAAAATGAAATCAACATTGTGTGACCTTTTGAGTCTCAGCATTATGCATTTGAAGTTAAACTATGCTGTTATGTGTATCAGTGGATTTTTCATTGGCAAGTAATTCACCAATGCATAGATGTCCTGGAGTTTGTTTGTCTGTTCACCAGTTGAAGGGGATTTGGTTGTTTCAGTTTGGGGTGAATATGCATAAAACTGCTATGACCATTTGTGGACAAGTTTTTGTGTGAAGATTAGCTTACAGTTTGCTTGGGTAAATACGTAGTAGTGTGTTTGCTATGTCATATTAGAAGTGTGTATTTAAGCCTGGCAGAATGGCTCATGCCTGTAATTCCAGCACTTTGGGAAACTGGACAGGAGGGTGGCTTGAAGCCAGGAGTTTGAGACCAACCTGGGCAACAGAGCAAGATCTCAGATTTACAAAAACTAGAAAAATTAGTTGGGCATGGTAGCACATGCCTGTAGTCCCAGCTCCTGGGAGACTGAGGCAGGAGGATGACTTGAGCCCAGGAGTTTGAGGCTGCAGTAAGCCATGATTGTACCACTGCACTACATCCTGACAGAATGAAAACTTGTCTTAAAAAAAAAGTGTATGTTTAATGTTATAAGAAATTGCCAAACTGTTTCCAAAATGACTGTACCATTTTTTTATTCCCACCAGAAATGAGTGAGAGTTGATCTATACGTAGTATTGCCACAACTAGATGGTATCCTTTTTCAAAAATTTAATTGCCATGTGCTTATGTCATTCATGACATTTCTTTGGTGAAGTGTTTGCTCAAATATTTTGCCCATTTTATGAACTTATTTTGGAGTTATTGAGTTTTAAGAGTTCTTTATAAATGTATATCAGTCCTTGATCAGATAGTGTTTTGCAAACATTCAGAGTCTGTGGATGTCTTCATTTTCTTTATGATGTCTTTCAGAAAGCACAACTTTTACATTCTGATAAAGTCTTACTTATAAGCTTTTATTTTATGGTCTTTGCTTTTGATGTCATATCTAAGAAATTTTTACCTAACCAAGATTACAAGCTTGTCTCATATCTCTTCTTTTAGAAATGTTATAGTTTTAGGTTTTACATTGAAGTTCGCCATCAGTTTTTGTTGTTGTTGTTGTTGTTGTTGTTTTGAGTTGGAGTCTCACTCTGTTGCCCAGACTAGAGTGCAGTGGCACGCTCCTGGCCACCGCAGCCTCATCCTGCTGGGCTCCGGTGATCCTTCCACCTCAGCCTTCCAAATAGTTGGAACTATAGGCGTGTGCTACCACGCCTGGCTAATTTTTGATTTATTGTAAAAACGAGGTTTCGCCAAGTTGCCCAGGCTGGTCTCGAACCCATGGGCTCAGGCAATCCACTCACCTCGGCCTCCCAAAGTGCTGGGATTACAGGCTGAGCCACCGAGCCTGGCTGTAATCTGTTTTGAAAATTACTTTTTTGTGTGTGTTGTAAGGCAGAGATCAAAATGTTTTTCTGTCTTTGTTTTTATATATGGATATCCAAATTTTCCAGCAACTTTTGTTGGAAAACCTATACTTTCTCTATTGAATTGCCTTTGCACTTTTTGTCAAAAGTCAATTGCCCATTTTATGTACAATTCTAATTCTGTATTCCTTATTCTGTTCCATTTATTTGTTTGCCTAGCTTTATGCCAATACCACACTGTCTTCATTAATGTAGCTTTATAATAAGTTTTGAAATCAGGCAGTTTATGTCTCCAATTTTCTTTTCTTTTTTTTTTAAAGGCGGGCTGAAATGAAGACGTTTTATTTAAAACTATTTAAAACATGTATTAATGACTGTCAAAATTGCTGGCCACAGTGTCCAATTTTCTGTTCTCTTCAAAATTGCTTTGACTGGTCTCATTCTTTGGCTTTTTATGTAAAATTTTTAGACTGAATTTATTGAATTCCACAGAAAATTTTGCTGGGATTTTTCTTGGGATTGTGTTGAATCTATAGAAAGATCTAGGGAAAATGACTCTTTTTTTTTTTTTTTTGAGTTGGAGTCTCACTCTGTCGCCCAGACCGGAGTGCAGTGGCCGCTCCCGGCCCCGCAGCCTCGGCCCCGCAGCCTCGACCCGCTGGGCTCGGGCGATCCTTCCGCCTCAGCCTTCCGAGCAGCCGGAACGACAGGCCTGCGCTCCCACGCCCGGCTGATTTTTTGATTTATTGTAGAGATGAGGTCTCGCTGCCCAGGCGGGTCTCGATCCCGCGGGCTCAGGCAATCCGCTCACCTCAGCCTCCCAAAGGCCGGGATCACGGGCTGAGCCACCGAGCCCGGTGGGAAATGACTCTTAATAGTGAGTCTTCCCGTCAATGAAGAACATTGCCTGCGGGCAGTCGCATTAGCCCACACCCATTAGTTCCAGCCTGTCTGTGATCTTCCCACCCGGACTGTCACCCCACAAAACTTGTACTTACCTAGCCAGCCGTCACAACACAGGAGCCAAGGCCTTGCAACCCCTCCTGTTCCTCCTCGCCACCCCCTCCCTGCTTCTCCTTCTCCCCCGTCTTCTCCTCTCCTCCCCCGGCTTTCTGTTCTTCCTGGGTTGAACTCTGATGTGCAAATTGTATAGCTCATCATTTGGGGGGTTTTATTTGCTTTATTCATTAAGGTTTTATAGTTTTCAGCTTATAAATATTGCACGTTTTGTTTAATTCATACTTAAGTATTTCATAATTTTTGTGCTATTGCAAACATCCCATTGTTTGTTGCTAGTATATAAAAATACAGGTACTGGTAGTTTTTTGTTAACTTTGTATCCCTTGACTTTGCTTAACTCATTTATTATTTCTGATAGATTTCTAAAGGATTATTTGGGATATCTTTTATATGGACAACCATGTCATCTGCAAATAGAGACAATTCTGTTCCTTCTTTATATATTTTTCTTGCCTTATTGTAATGGTTAGGACCACGAGTGTATTGTTGAACGGAGGTGGTGAGCATGTCCTAACTTGAAAAATAAAATAAAAACAGTTTTAATGGAATAAATATGTGGAGGAAGCAGACTGGTTTCCCTTTTTACTAAAGAGCCTTCTAAACCTTGGCCAAAGGCCTATTCCATTGAACATTTTCAAAGAATAGCCTGCAATTACTCGCACAGCCAAAACCAAGACCATCATGGCATCTTTTAAAAGATGAAAGTCATGCTTCTACTCGGATAAACCTTGGACTAGAGAAAAATTGATCATAAACTTTGCAGACAGATTTTACCAACTCATCTTACTATTCAAAATAAAAACTAGTACTTTTAACTTTCAAAAGAGGAAGGGGGCAGGGAGGAGGAAGAGGTAAGTGTGAACAGCCTTGGCTTCTTCTAATGAGTTGGAGTCTCACTCTTTTTATTTTTATTTTTTGAGTTGGAGTTTCACTCTGTCGCCCAGACTGGAGGGCAGTGGCCACTTCCGGCCACTGCAGCCTCGACCTGCTGGGCTCTGGCGATCCTTCTGCCTCAGCCTTCCAAGTAGCTGGAACTACAGGCGCGCAGTAGCACACCCGGCTAATTTTTGATTTATTGTAGAGATGAGGTCTCGCCAAGTTGCCCAGGTGGGTCTCGAACCCGCAGGCTCAGGCAATCCACTCACCTCAGCCTCCCAAAGCGCTGGGATTACAGCCTGAGCCACCGAACCTGGCTACTTCTTCTAATGATATTAGTCTTTTATCTAATATCAAAGGGAAACAACGTCTTTTGCCATTAAATATTATATTAACTATATGCTTTCTTATAGATGAACTTTCTCAAGTTTAGTATGGTCCATTTTAGGTTTCTTGGAGTTTTCATCGTGTATGAACATTACATTTTGTTAAATTCTTCTTGGGTATCTGTAAAATGAATGTGCTTTTTCTTTAGTTCACTGATATGGTAAATTACATTGTTTAATTTTTTAGCAGTCAAGTCGGCCTCTCAATACCAAGATAAACCCTATTTGGTCAAAATATAGTATCATTTTTATTCATTGCTAGATTTTATTTGTTAATATTTTGTAGTGGATTATCATGTCTGTGTTCATGACAGGTATTGGTAGTTTTCTTTTTTGTAAGGTCTTGTTCTGGTTTTGGTATGGGGTAATATTATTCTCATAAAATGAGTTAGGACATGTTTCTTCATTTTTTTTTTAAAGAGATTGTGTTGGCATTATTTTCCATCAGTGAATTCATCTGTTAATTTTGTGTGTAAATTTGGCTAGGTCACAATATCTAGATATTTGCTCAAACTTTATTCTATATATTTCTGGGAAAGTATCTTCTAGATAAGGTTGACGTGAGCAGACTTTGAGTAAGGCAGATTACCTGCTATAATGTGGGTGGGCCTCATCAAATAAGTTGAAGACATTAATAGAAAAAGAAGACTGACCTACCTGGAGGAGGAGAAAATTCTTCCAGCAGATTGTCTTCAAACTCAGACTGTAACTCTTTCCTAGGTATTTAGCTTATGTGCCTATTCTGCAGATTTTGGATTTGCCATCATCCAAAATCAAATGAGCCAATCCTTAAAATAACTCCCTCTCATTTTCTTCTCCCCCCACCCCCAAACACACACACACACACACACACACACACACACACACACACACACACACACACACACACATCCTATTGGTTATGGTTTTCTGGAGAACCCTGAATAACATAACATCTAAGTTGAAACATTTTGGTTGGAAGATTTTTTTTAACTACAAATCAATTTATTACTATTCATAGGACTAATTAGATTATTTCTTCTTGAGTGAATTTTAGTAATTTCTATTTATTAAGAAATGTAGGCGGGGCTTGGTGGCTCAGCCTGTAATCCCAGCACTTTGGGAGGATGAGGTGAGTGGATGGCCTGAGCCCGCAGTTTTGAGACCAGCCCGGGCAACTTGGTGAAACCTCGTCTCTACAATAAGTAAAAAATTAGCCAGGTGTGGTAGTGCCTGTAGTTCCAGCTGCTTGGAAGGCTGAGGCAGAAGGATCGCTGGAGCCCCGCAGATCGATGCTGGGGTGGCCGTGAGTGTGCCTCTGCGCTCCAACCTGGTCGACAGAGTGAGATTCCAACTCAAAAAAGAAAAAAGAAAAAAAGAAATGTATCCTTTTATCTATGCAATGGAATGTGTGAGTATGAAGGTGCTTGTAATAATCCCTTATATTATAATATAATGTCTATAGGTTCTGTAATACTGACCCATATGTCATCCCCGACATTGGTAATTTGTGTCTTCTCTCTTTTTTTCTTGGTCAGTCAGGCTAGAAGTTCGTAAAACTTACTGATTTTTTTCAAAGGACCATCTTTTGGTTTAATTGATTTTCTTTTTTTTTTCTGTTTCTATTTTATGAATTACTGCTCTCTTTTCCTTTCTATTTGTTTGGTTTAATGTAGTCTTCTAGTTTCTTTAAGTGGAAGCTCAGGTCATTAATTTAAAATCTTTCTTCTTTTCTAATGCAAGCATTAAATGCTATAAATTTCCCTCTGAGTTCTGTTTTGGGGCATTTCATTAATTTCCATTTGTGTTTTTATTTTCATTCAAATTTAAATCATTTTCTAATATTCCTTATGACTTCCTCTTTGACCCATGGGTTACTTAGACATATGCTGTATAGTTTATAAATATTTTTATTTGAGCCATTACACTTTTTTAAATTTGCTTGCTACATAACTTTATCTTATACTAACTAATACATTCACTGTCCCTCTCATCATATTATCACTTAAGCTGTTGATTTCAGTCTTCGAGCACTTAAAGAGATTATGTGTGATAATCAAATAAGTTGTAGACATTAATAGAAAAAGAAGACTGACTTACCTGAAAGAGGAGATTTTAGATTTAAGAAAATATATTTACATAATTTTCACATACAATATCTTAACTGAGTACAAAATTTTGAATTTTGTTCCACTAATATAGACCAGAATGACCTTTGTTCTTTTGAGGTGGATTTTTTTTAAGTGAGTGTTTTCAGAATAATTTCCTTGATCTTTAAAATTCAAGCATTGTACAAGGATATGCAAAGGTACAGTTTATTATCATTACTTTTTCATGGAAAGCTATCTAACCTTCTGATCTGTAGGATTTTTGTCTTTTTTTCAAACTATCTATCAAATCCTTGATTTTTACTTCTCTTCCATTAATTTTGATATCTCCAGGAGTGATTTTTCTTTGTTCTTATAATTTAATCTCTAATGCTTTTATTCTGTATTCTTAAAAAGCTTCGCAAGCTCATATTCTATGTGACTGAATTTCTGCTGGGTGGATTCTGCTTTTTACATTTCCCTTTTTAAACTTAGTTTTTAAATGAGATGTGTACATAGTAAAGCCATGTATACATAGTAAAGCCACGTATGGCAGCTGCCACACATGGCAAGATATTGACATTTCTAGCACCCCAAAGCTTCCCTTCCCCCAAAGACTTTCTAATCCATATCCCAAAAGATATCACTGTTCTGATTTCTATCACCTTAGATTAGTTTTGCCTGTCCTTGAGCTTGACAGAATCAAATAATATATACTCTTTAGTGTCACTTCTTCACACAGCATGATATTTGCAGAATTCTTCCAAGTAGTTACTTGCAGCAGTAATTCATTAGTTTTCATTGCTGTGTAGAATTCCACTGTATCAATATATCACAATACATTTATCTATTCTATTCTTGATGAACATTTGGGTTGTTTGTAGTTTTTATTTTGAATAAAGCTAATGTTTTTCTATTCTTAGAAAATATAAGCACTCATTCCTGTTGGATAAATACCCAGTAATTATGTTGATGAATCGTAGGTTAACTAGTGCAGTGTTTTTTTTTCAGTTGGGGTCTCACTCTGTTCTAGACTACAGTGCAGTGGCATGATCACAGCTGCAGCCTCGACCTCCTAGGCTCAAGCAATCCTTCTACCTCAGCCACCTCAGTAGCTGGGACTACAGGTATGCACCACCACACCTGCCTAATTTTAAAATTTTTTTTTTTTTTTTTTTGTAGAAACAGAGTCTCCCTATGTTGGTCTCAAAATCCTAGACTCCAGCAGTCCTCTCACCTCAGCCTCCCAAAATGCTGGGATTACAGGTGTGAGATATCATACCTGGCCAACTAATGCAACTTGAGATTCAGTTGCTGCTTTGCTGTTGACTTCAATTTTACTTACATTTTTGTTAAATTTCAGTCAATTCTTATCTAGACCCACAGTTTTGTTTCAGAGATTAATATATATACACAGATGACCAGATTTTGTGCAAATTATTTCCATGTGGTCTCTATTAAGTGATTTTAACAAATGGTGGTTTTGTTATGTTTTGCTTCTAAGAGTACAGTGATTTTTTAAAATCTTACTGTGAACTTTCGTTGTTATTGTATTTGGACCTTGGGAGATGACTAACAGAACCATCCTAAACCAGCAGTCAAATGTTAATCTTCCTCTGCCTGTCCTATAAATATTTATGTTTCCTAGTATCTCCTCCTTGGCTTCCTTCTCTTGCTACTCTCTACTTCTCCCTAGACAATTTTAACTACTCCCTCAAGTTTTGCTGAATGCTGATGAACCTTTACTCAATAGCTCCAACCCTGATTTTCTTGCTTATATATCAACCCGACTTTAGAACACCTATATACAGCTTTGTCTGACACCTCATCAGACCAATGTTATTCCCTTTACCCCTTTGTTTCTTTCTGTGATTGATCTTTTTAATGAAAACCATTTATCCAAGCCATTAATCCAGGAAATGTTCCAAGCTTCTCTCTTTCACAATTCACATCCACTAAATTATATGAATTATACTTCTAAAATAGCTCTTAATACTTTCCCTCCTTTTCCATTTTCCTTCTACAGATTCTTCTCATTAGCACATGGAACATTCTTTAGGATAAACCATATGTTAACTCATAAAACAAGTCACAACACATTTTTTAAATTATTATTAATATTAATATTATTATTTTTGTAGCGATGGGACCTCACTATGTTGCCCAGGCTGGTCTTGAACTTCCAGCCTCAAGAGATCCTCCCATCTCAGCCTCCTAAAGTTCTGGAATTACAGGCATGAGTATCTTGTCAGACCACAACAGAATGAAACTAGAAATTAATAAAAAGAGAAACTTCAGAAACTGTACAAATATGTAGAAGTTGAACAACATGCTCCTGAATGACCATTAAGAAGAAAAAAAAATTTCTTGAAACAAATGAAAATAGAAACACAACCTACAAAAATCTTTGGGAAACAGCAAAAGCAATGCAAAGAGGGAAGTTTATTTCAATAGATGCTTACATCAAAAAGTAGAAAGATTTCAAATAAACAGCCTGATGATACATACCCCTCAATGAACTAGAACAGCAAGAATAGACCAAACCCAAAATCAGTAGAAAGATAGAAATAATAAAGATTAGAGCATAACTAAACACAATAAAATATTAAAAAATACAAAGGATCAATAAAACAAAAGTTGACTTTTGAAAAGATAAACAAAACTGAAAAACCACTATCAAGACCAAGAAAAAAGAGAGAAGACCCAAATAAATAAACTCTGAAATTAAAAAAGGAGACATCATAAATAATATCACAGAAATACAAAGGATTATTAAAGACTATTGTAAATAACTATACACTTGCAAATTGAAAAAGCTAGTTGCCATGGGATTTTATCCTTAGAAAAACTTGAAGATTCCACCAAAAAACAAAACTGATAAATAAAGTCAGTAAAGCTGCAGGACACAGAATCAATATACAAAAATTAGTAGCATTTATATGCACCAAACAGCAAGCAATCTGAAAATGAAATCAAGAAAACAATTCCATTTACAATAGCTACAAAGAATAGAAAATACTTTAGAATCAATTTAACCAAAGAAGTGAAAAATTTTTTACAAGGAAAACTGTAAAACACTGATGAGAGAAATTGAAGAGAATACCACACAGAACCTCCCCACCCCCCCGAAATATAGTTCATGCACATGGACTGGAAGAAATAATATTGTTAAAGTGACAATATTACCCAAAGCAATGTACAGATTCAATGCTACCCTTATCAAAATACCAATGACATTCTTCAAGAGAATAGAAAATGAAATCCTAAAATGTATATGGAGCACAAAAGACCCAGAACAGCCAAAGCAATCCTGAACAAAAAGAACAAAGTTGGAGCCATTACACTTCTTGACTTCCAAAATTTACTACAAAGCTATAGTAACCAAATTATCATGATACTGGTATAAAAACAGATACAAAGACCAATAGAACAGAATAGAAGACCCCGATATAAATCCATGTATTTACAGCTAATTTGTCTTTGAGAAAGTCACCAAGAACATCATTGGGGAAAGGACAGTCTCTTCAATAAATGGTGCTGGGAAAACTGGATAACCAGATACAGAAGAATAAAACTAGACCCCTATCTCTCACTATAAACAAAAATCAAATAAAAAGGGAGTAAAGACTTAATCTAAGGCCTGAAACCATGAAGCTACCAGAAGGAAACATAGGGAACTTCAGCACATTGGTCTGGGCAAAGATTTTCTGTGCAAGACCTCAAAAGCACAGGCAGCCAAAGCAAAATAAATAACTGGGATTACATCAAGCTAAAAAGCTTCTGCTTGACAAAGAAAGCAATCAACCAAATGAAGAGAACTCCCACAGAGGGAGAAAATATTTGCAAACTATCCATCTGATAATGGATTAATAACCAGAATATGTAAGGAGTTCAAACAACTCAATAGCAAAAAAAAAAAAAAAAAAAATCCATAGCCAACAGGTATATGAAAAACTGCTCGTCATCACTAATCATCAGGGAAATGCAAATCAAAACCATAATGAGATACTGTGTCGCCCCAGCTAAAATGGCTTTTATCAACAAGGAAGGCAATAGCAGAGGCAATAACAGATACTAGCCAGGATGTGAAAAAAGAAGAATGCTTGTACATTGTTAGTGGGAATGTAAATTAGTACAGCCACTATGGAGAACAGTCTGGAGGCTCCTTATAAAACTATAAATAGAACTACCATGTGATCCAGCAATTCCACTAGTAAGTATTTACCCAAAGGAAATAAAATCAACATATCAAAAAGATAAACTAATATATCAAATAGATAAAATCAATATGTCAAAAAGATAACTGTAAGAAATAAATACTTATTCTTTATAAATTACTCAGTTTCAAATGTTTTGTTATAAGCAACAGAAAGTAGACTAAGATAAGCACTCAACAAATGTTGTTTGTTGAGTTTGTTGCACTCTCATGTTTACTGCAGCACTATTCACAATAACTAGGATATAAAATCAACCTGAATGTCTATCAACAGATAAAAGAATTTTTAAAAATGTGGCGTGTATATGCAACAGAATACTATTCCATCATAAAAGAGAATGAAATCCTGTCTTTCACAAGAACATGGATGAACCAAACAACAAAAGTCAGGCACAGAAATATAAATACCACATGGCCGTACTCATAAGCGGATGCTAAAAAAGGTTTTTTTGGACTTACAGAAGTAGAGAGTAGAATTTAGAGTATTAGAGCCTGGGAAGAGTAGCAGGGAGGAGAGAATGCGGAGAGGTTTATTAAGGGACACAGTTACAGCCAGGCAGGAGAAACGAGCTCTGGTGTCCTGCAGCACTGTCAGGTGAACATGGTTAACTATAATTGATCTCTTTTTTTCTTCTAAAAACCAGAAGAGAGGATTTTCGTTCACAAAACAAAGAAATTGTAAATGTTTAAGGTGATGGATATGCTAATTAACCTGGTTTGGTCATTATATATTGTATACACATATTGAAATATCACTCTGTATCCCATAAACATGTACAGTCATTACACGGCAACTAAAAATAAAAGAAAAAAGTGGTATTTGATTTAAATATTTATGTGCAGTTTATCTGTGTTCGCCTACAGGAGCCCAATGTTTCAATCAGTACTTGAATTCCAGTGCCTGGAATTTCCATTATAAACAACACTTCACGTTATGTTTAGACTTGGAAAATGATTAAGTGTACCTTAATTTTTGTATAAGTTATTTCATCAATGCTTTGCAAAATTAAGAGAACCAATCATAGCACCCATTTCCAAAATCAAAATCTGTTCCTGGTTCTATCCCTTTTTGAAAACCAAAGACAGGAAAAGAAAAGGAAATGTATTTGATGTCACCATTCACACCTTAGATAAAAATATCAGTCATGCATTTTATCAGCTAATACAACTTTTTACAGGTACATCTTTCATGACTCCAAACAATTATCTTCAATTTGAGGCTGAAGATGATATTGCATATATGAAGTCTTAATACATTTGACAAGAAGGTCTTTATTTTTATATTAAATAGAAGGATCTCACAGGAGAGAAAGCTACTACTTAAAAAGAACATAAAGTTAGTCTTACTGGGACTGTGCTTCAACCTCATTAATCAGCTCCTGTCAGGAGAGGGGAGGAATTGATTCTGGTGAGGCAACCATTTGGAAATGTAAATCTACAATCAAGGAATTCATAGTTGGAGCCAAAGGATGAGGTCATCACGTACAGAATTTAGATTATACCTGGGAAATCCAGAGAAAAGAAGACTGGAATTGTTTAAAACGTAGTTATAAATAAACAAATATGGAGTCCAGTAGAGAGCATCTCTCTTGTGATTTTTATTTCTTCAGTTATTTAAGATTTGATTGTTAATAGTACTTTCTATTATTGATATTATCTTCATACTATTATATCGTTTATTTGGATTTATTGGATTATTACATTAAAATAATAACTAATACTGCATAATAAATAACCAATAAATATGGAAAATGGTAACAGCAGACTCTCCTTATCTGTACTAAGAGAAGGAAAGGCTGGGTGCAAATCACTGAGGACTTTTCACTTCTACAGCTGGGTGGAGGTGGTGGCATTGCTTTTAGTGACGATGGTACTAATATGCTGGCCCAGCTGTCAACCAGCCATCTGAACTGCAGAGATAGTTTCTGTCACAAATAAATGATCTCAGTAAAAAGAAATTTCACATGAAAATAATAATGTTTTGATCATGACAGCAGCAAAGTTTGAGTCTAGTAAAAATAACATTGCCATGGTGCCTTCTTGAAAGTTCAGCAAACATGGAGTGCGTACTGTGAGCAGAGGCTGTGTACTGAGTGCTTAGAAAATGCAGTTTCCAAGCCAATGGGTCAGGTACTACTTACTGTTAGGGGCTTCAGGGCCCTCCTGTGCACTCATTGATCTTCCCAGTTAGGGGATACTTAGAAGACAAGTATTATCTTGTTCACATAACTTTCATTAATTTATTTTTCTTGTTTTATGTATCTATTTTTATTTTGAATCAGGGTATCACTCTGTCACCCAGACTGGAGTGAAGTGGTGAAGTGAACTGATTCACAGTTCACCACAGCCCCGACCTCCTGAGCTTAGCATCCCAAGTGGGTGAAAATACAGGCATGCACTACCACACTGCGCTGATTTTTTTTTTCTTTTTTGTAGATACGAGGTCTCGCTATGTTGCCCAGGTTGGTCTTGAACTCCTGTGCTCAAGCAATCCACCTTGGCCTCCCAAAGTGCTGGGATTATAGACAGGAGCCACCAAACCCAGTCTATTTTTTTTTTTAAAGGAGGCATTTCCTCAAAAAATGCCATGAATCGCAAAAATAAGCAGGGTGTAGCCTCTGCGCTTGGGAACACATCATTTGCTAACATGTACTCTGATTGTCACAATGATGCTAGTAAGTAAATAAGAATGATTATTCTAACTTAACAGAAGAAACTGAAGCACAGTGAAGTTGCCATAAATTATTTCCAGTGTAACATAAATTATATTTGAATAGCAAACAAAGATTCAGTTCTTCTAGCTAAAGTTTCGTTTTCTTCTGCTAAACTATTCAATGTCTTGAGTTGGTGGCTTCTTTTTCATACAAGAAATCAAAGCACTTTGACCACAACACTTATGCCTTTTATCTGTACCTGACTACATTTTAATTCTTTTCTCAGTTCAAGCGTTCCAAAACCAACTTTGCACTGAGAATTTTGTTTTACTGTGTTTCAGACACTCTAGACTCTACTTAAATGACTCTCCAAGTTGACCCCAAAAACCTGTAACCTCGATACAACTTCTGCCTAGTGTCATTAGCATATTCAAACCTTTCTCCAATACGCCAGCTTCCTTTCTCCTCCTTTAGTTGAGATGTTAGTTTTCCAGAGCGAGTTGTGGTTGTCTTCAAACCCACTGGCACCATTTATACTTATTGCCAACATGTAATTTAACTAAGTTACATGTGAAACAATGAGATATGAGTCCAAAACAAAAAGTACTTGCTGTTTCTGTAGTAACCAAATTGAGTTATTTGGGGAAAAGGCAAGAGAGTTAAGTGGCTAAAAATGCTGTTGAATTAGACTGTACTCAGAATGCTTTACAAATATATTAAAAGTTTCAATCCACTTTAAAGAAATAGATGTTGAAAATTGGAGATGATACACATGGGTGTGATTTATGCAAGAAAGAGAGAAAGATTTATGCAAGAAATCCTGTCAGTAGATCCATGCAAAGAGAAAAGGCCTAGGTCCTACTTTTGAAGGATTGGTAGACCAGTGTTTTTAGTTAAGATATGTTTTCAGGGCCGGGCTGTAATTCCGTGCTTTGGGAGACCGAGGTGAGTGAATTGCCTGAGCCCACGGGTTCGAGACCCGCCTGGGCAACTTCGCGAGACCTCATCTCTACAATAAATCAAAAAATTTAGCCGGGCGTGGTAGCGTGCCGCCATTGCACTCCAGTCTGGGTGACAGAGTAAGACTCCAACTCAAAAAAAAAAAGATATGTTTTCAGTTTTCATTTTTCAACTCTCCACTTTTACTAACTTGTATGAACGTTGATCACATCAGTTAAGAGAGTCTCCACCGTATTCTCTGATATAACTGAAAATTATCTTCAGGAATTTAGAAATTGGGATTGAAGCTCTCACTGGGTTAGACGGTGAAGATGATTACTATATTTGATGATTTGCTTAACTTTTGTTTCCATGACAGAAACCCTTTTCAGAGTAAATTCTAAGTTAACAAATTTTTTTTAAAAAACCAATCCCACTTTTTCAAACCCTGAGACACTGTCAATTATGCTTCCTAAAAGCGCATCGGGCATAGAGGATACATTAATAAACTAAGAGTCGATCTGAATTTGAATGAAACACTAGCTTTATTTCCATAATGCACCAGTTATTACATTTATGGAGCCCTAGTTCAAAAGCCTGAGCTTTAAATCTCCTGCAGATTCAGCCATTAAGAGGGGCTTATGGGTTCTATATACATGAAGATCCACTGAAATTTACCAAAGGAGCTACAAGTAGCCAATCAACTCAATGTCACCAGCAATCATTAAAGTACAAACCGAAACAATAATAAAATGCTATGTTTCACCTAGCAGATGGATAAACTTCTTTAAAACTATGATATTCATGCTGGTTAGAATACGAAAAAATGGATATCCTTTCACACTCTCAGTGGGAGGGTTTATTGGTACTGTTTTTCAAAGTGATTTGGCATGATATTAAAATTATAAATACTCTTCAACTCAGAAATTGTGCTGCTTATTTATCCTAGAGAAACACTTGCACATGTGCACAAAGAGACATGTACAAGTATATTCATTGCTTCATACTTGTAGTCATGAAAGATTAAAACAATCTAGAAAAACAGCAATAGGAGAATAATGACATACATCAGGCACATCAACAGAGTGAAATAGGCCGCAGCAATTAAAGAGAACAAGTTGAATCTAACACGAAAAGCCCTTGAGGACTTCCAGTTTAATGGGTGGGGTAAGGAGTAAGCTGTGGGACAAAATACATAGTATGATATGATTTATGCTTCTGAAAAAAACTATATCATCACTTATATGAACAAAAATATGAAGATATGAAAATGTGTTGAGAAAGGTCTGGAAGAATCCACTTGAGACTAACCACAGTGTCTATCTCCAGATCGACTGGGATTGAGCTGGTGGTCAAGATGGGTTTTGCTTATTTTACGGTTTTATTTTTATAATTGAAAATGTGTTCATGTATTACTCATACATTTAAAAAAATTCTAAAACATTAGGAAAAAAAGCAAAGTTTCCAAAAAAGTTACACACCAAAGATAAGTCTAAAAGGCCAAAAATAGTATGGTCCAAAAATTTCCAAAAGTATTTCAAGAGTTAATCATAGCTCTCTCTGGATAATGAAATTATGAATGACTTATTTTTAACTCCTCTTTCTACTCTTCTGTATTTTTCAAGGGCTCTATAATGGAAATATGTAAAAGAACACTTTTAAAGGGCTAAGAAATGGCTGCAAATTGCCACTTGCATGCTGCCACCTTTAATTCTTATCCTGCCAGAGAGGGTGTAGTTCATTTGGAGTATGTGGACATTTCTGATGAAAAAACCCCATGGAAAAGTAATATTTGAGGTAAGTGGCTGTCTCCGGATTATGTGACAGACCGAGATACTGATATATTGGAAGCCAACTCTAAAAAAAAAAATTAAATTATAATAAATTTTAAAGTCCCAATTTGTTGGGAGCCAGCCATGGAGGCCCACTGAGCATTAGGGATCAGGAAGGGCCGTTGACCCCGAGACCACTAGGATGCGTTCAGGAGCTATTTGACCCCATCTCCTCCCCCTTTCTACTCAGCACTAACCAGATTAAGCTCCTGTGAGCTCAAAACATAAAAACTCTGAGATCGGGACGAACACAAGCTCACTTTAGAAGCTCATTGCTCCCATTCTTCCACAAACTGCGGTTTTGGCTTTCACACAATTTATAATTCAAACTCGTGTCACATCTAAGAGCCTTAGTATTGGTCACAGGCTTCTGGGTCATGATCTTAGGATTTATTGAAGGTGTAAATTGTAGAATACAGTTTTAGAAGACAGTATTTTGTTGAAAGAATGCAGCTAGGTTAATTGCAGGTAGTCCACTGTGAACTTTGGACTGGGCCACATTCCAAACATTCTGGGATGGGCCACTTTCATTTGTAAAGTAAATACTTAAGCTTCTATAGAATTGTTTAACTTGGCATAAATCAATCAGTTTAGGATGAAAAAGGTTTATGTCAGTCACAGATTAGGTTATCCTTTGTTATGGGATTTTAAGATTATCATATGAAAAGGGTTTAAAGACAATCATTGATTAAGTTTTCATGGATTAAGGTTTCTGGTGGGTGGGGGATGCCCCTCCCATATCTGACTTTGTGTATAAAAGACCCGTTGTAATTCCCAGTAACACTCATTCGCTTCTGCACTAGACTGGAGTCCAGTCTCTTTCTTTCTCTCTTCTTCCTCCCAATCGCCAACACCGTCTCCACCTTTGGGGTACCCTGAACCCGGCTGAAGCTGGCCTCTAGCACCAATTTGTAGTGTTTGCTGACTTTCATGGTGTTATAGGTTGAATCATGTTCTCAAAAAGGTATGTTGAAGTTCTAACACCCAGTACCTCAAAATGTGGCCTTATTTGGAAATAAGGTCATTGCAGACATAATAAGTTAAAATGAGATTGTACTGCAGAAGGATGGGTCCTTAATCTAACATACCCGGTGTCCTTAAAAGAAGAGGAGAAGAGACACAGAGATACACACAGCGAGAATGCCATGTGACCATGGAGGTAGAGATCGGAGTGATGTGTCTACAAGCCAAGGAACACCAAGGCTTGATGCCACCACCAGAAACGAGAACGAGGCAAAGAATTCTAACCAGAGTCTTGGAGGAAGCACGGCCCTGCTGACTTGACTGCAGATGTCTGGACTCCCGAAGTCTAGGAGAATAAATTTCTGTGTCTAAGCCACCTATGTGGCATTTTGTTATGATAGCCCTAGGTGTAAATATAGATTGGGCTAATCCAAAAAATCCAAAATCCAAATAGCTTCAGAATCTGAAACTTTTTGAATGCTAGCATGATACCACCCATGGAAAATTCCATACCTGACCTCACATGATGGTTCACATCCCAGTCAAAATGCAGTGAAAACTTCATCTCATGTATGCAATTACTAAAAACATTATATAAAATTACCCTTCAGTTTATGTGTATAAAGTATACATGAAACATAAATGAATTTTGTGTTTAAGCCCGGGTCACATCCCTAAGGTATCTCATTATGTATATATAAATATTACAAAATCTGAAAAAATCCAAAACACCTCAGACCCAAGCATCTCAGAGAAGGGACACTCAGCCTATGCGCCACCATGGCCACATGGCATGACTTCCCTGAGTGCAGCATTGGAAAGGTGTGCATTCTGGTCCTCGTGAGCCCGTGTCAGCTGGCTCCAGCAAGGCACAGAACAGAAGGCATTGGGCTCCTTTAAGGCACAGAGAGTTCTAAGTTTGTTCAGAGAAGAATTTCACATAGATGTGACTGAAAACCTTCAATACAGAATAATCACCAATAGGCACCGTCTTATTTTGTGAGCACTTTACCTTTTTAAATCGCCATGCTGGGTTAAAGGAGTACTTTAACCTAATTTCGTTCCAGAAAAGCAAATGAGATCATGAATGCAAAAGTACCTGATAACTATTCAAACATCAATGACAACATGAGGAAATCGTTCAAGTTACTCTGTCGAGACACATTCTTATATGTATTCAGACTATTTCAGTTAGGAGTTTTAAAGCCACTTAGCACTGAAATATCCTGGAGCAAGAGAGACAGACACACAGTGATTGGACACAAACAGTTGTGTCAGGGCACTAGGGTCTCTCTGAGGACTCTCTCCTCTTGTTCCCATCCACCCAGGAGGAGTTGGGCTTTGTAGTCTGTCCGACCCAGTTCAAATTCCAGCTCTGCCACTTACAGTCTCTAAAACTTGGGACAAAGAAAGGATACAGAGACCCTCTAACGTCTGTCCATATTGTCACAGCCCCTAGAGAAGGACACGGCCAGGGCGCAAGCACTCCTGTACATTCCTGGACAATATTCCTGAGAGTCAATAAAAGGTGTGCTTCCCCCTATCTCCTATGCACTCCCAGTAAGTAGCTTCAGGGGATCCTTGACTCCCCTGTCATCTACACCTCATCAACTGAAAGATGCAAATCTCCTTTTACTCCCTTTTTCTGAGTGGTTACAAGTTTGAATACTATAGTATCAATGTAATCCTGAGCCTTGTGAATTATATAACTTTTGTATCAATGTAATCATAAGCTTTGTGATTTGTATAACTTTTGCATAATGCATGTTGTCTTAGGCCCTTTACTCTACAGCAAACTTGATTGACGCTTCTGCCGGGCCCTACTGGTGAAAGTTATGAGATACCTCTGATGCCTGGCACCAGGAAGTCTGGACAGAAAAATGTCACTATTGATAAATGTGGCTGAAATTCAAGTTCTATACAATGCTCTGCTGGTCACGTGGCTAATGTATAGTTACTAACAACTCTGAACTATAAAAGTAAACTGTAAAAGCCTAGAGGGTGAGCAGAACCATTTTGAAAGACCTTGAGTCTAGCTCTGCTCCCTGGATTCGAACTCAGAAATAAATTTCTTTCTACCAGTTCCCTTCCCCTTTGATTTATTGGTATCCCAGGGAGCAGTCCAGCCTTCCTCGGACCATAAGAGGAACAACAAAAGTTTCTTCCCTTGTAGTTCTGAAGGCTAGAAATCTGAAACCAAGGTGTCAATAGGGTCATGTGCCCTCTGAGACTGGGTAGAATTCTTCTTTGCCTCTTCTGAGCCTCCACTGGGGAGCATCAAACCTTGGTATTCCTTGGCTTGTACATTTAATCTCTAGAGCCTCAGTTTCCTTCTCTGTATAAGCGTGGGAAGAATAGGACTTAACTCAAACAGCGATTCTGATGATTGACACTTTTGACACTATCTGGCATATGATAAACACTCACTAAATAGCAGTCAGGTTATGGCAGCAAATTCCTGATGTGGAGGTTTGAATCCAGGAGGTAGAGCAGCCTAGCGTACACAGGCCTGTTCCGGAGGCAGAGCCAGAGCAAGTGAGACGCTGGTAGCCCAGGTCTCTGCTGTGTGGTGCCTTGAGCAGGGCGGTTCTCTGCCACCTCTCTGTCTGGTTTGGACTCGGTTTTCTCCCAAGGAATGTGAGATCTGAACTGACCCCGTTATGACCGAGGAAGCGAGAAGAAGTTGAGTCTAATTAATTACGGATTTATTAAGCGTGTGGGTCAAGAGTAGGCCAACGCCAGAAAAACTCTTGGCAAATTGGTACAGTTTGTGACAAGCTTTTATAGGTAAAATTTGCAGCATTGGCTACGTAGCAACTTAGTGACCATAGCAATTATTCACTAACGACCTGGCAACCAAAATGGGGACTTTGGATTGTTAGGGAGCTTCGATTAATTTCATGTCCTAGGTATACCAGTGCTCAGAAAGCCCCTGGAGTTCTGCCATTAAGATATAGTTTAAGGGAGTTCCATGGAGACAAGGAAGAAGAATCATTAGACAATGAAGTGACCTTGGTTAGGTCACTAACAATATAAGGACAAACTATGAAAATGTCAAAGCGTAACATTTGATTTCAGTTGACAAAGCATGCAATTACATGGAAGCTATGGCAAAGGAGTTCTGGAATGGTCAGCAGGCGACGGTCAGCATAACCTGCCCAAAGGAGACAAAGCTGGGAGGGTCTGTGGTCATGGGAACGTTACTGTCATCACACGTAGGCATTGATTCTTAGGTCAGGCAGGTAACTAAGATGAAAGTTTTACACAAAATAGAGTAAGCTGGTTGATATTACTACTTTGCTAGCAATCTGATTTTATTAACTGATTTAGCTTATTTCAACCCGTTGTGTATTCACCCCGACCCAAGCAAGCGTGCAGTGTTGAGAGGAAGCAACAAATGTGACACGTCAGACAGCGAATAGGGCATTTCTTTGGAAGTCAGGGGCGGCCTTTGTTCCAACGTGTTCTGGGAGCCAGACTTTGCCTCGCTTGGGGCAAGTAGCTACTCTAGGAAGAAGTTCTGGGCGGGGCTGACAGCGGCAGATGGCCGTCTGATTACCTGGGAGGGGCAAAGTTCATTTTATCTGATTACCAGGGAACTGCCTAAAGGACTTTATCTTTTCTAATTCTAAAGCATTGCTGAGAAGCACCTTTCCTTTACAGTTTAAAAATGTAAAAGACAAAATAAAACGTGAAGAACAGATGATACTGGTTGTTGGGGGTGGATGAGGAGGACATAGGCAAACATCATTCAGTTTTGTCTAATTGTGCATATGCTTGAAAATCTCCATAATTAAAAGGAAAAAACAAACCGGGGTGGTGACACCCCTCACCCCCAGCAGTCCCAGCTACTCAGGGGAGTCATTTGAGCCGAGGAGTTCAAGACCAACCTGGACAACATAGTGAGACCCCATCTGTTAGAAAAATAAAAAGAAACAAATTTTAGAAACAACTACCGGGAATATTTCCCCTCTCAATCTCCCTTATGAACCTCACTACTACCTCATAGTCATTAAAACCCTTATTAAGAACTCTTTCTCATCATAGTACATTGCCTTCAAAAGGAGTTATACAGTCATAGGTTCATAACTCTTGTTTGGTTTTTTTTTGAGTTGGAGTCTCACTCTTGTCACCCAGGCTGGAGTGCAGTGGCACACTCACGGCCATGGCAGCCTTGACCTGCTGGGTTTAGGCAATTCTTCGCCTCAGGCTTCCAAGTAGCTGGAACTACAGACACACACCACCCTGGCTGGCTAGGTTCATAACTCTTAAAGTTCCGGAGTTTCCTTGTTAATAAAGGATAAAGAGGACTCTTCAAACTGACGCATCAGGTTGCATCCTTCACTGCTTGAAATCCTTCAATAGTTGTCCAAGGTAATGTGCACTCCTTTGTGGTTGGAACAGCAGTTAGTACCCCAATTGTAATCTCCCATTGCTCGTTTCCTGTCCTCCTGTCCAATCATATAAAATGATACGCCTTTTCTTGGGGGTCCTCTGCCCTTTAGCTCTCTCTCCTGGGTCAGGCTGTTTCCACTTCCTGGAATGCTCTCCCCCACTTGCCCCATCCCCAAACCACCCGCCCACGGTCCCACCTTATTCGTCCTCCATGTCTGCAAGGACTTTCTGACCCCCTTAGCAGACCTTCTGAGCTCCCCTGGTCAGCACCTTCTTCTGAACTCACCTGGTCAGCACCTTCTTCTGAGCCCACCTGGTCATCACCTTCTTCTGAGCTCACCTGGTCATCACCCTCTTCTGAGCCCACCTGGTCATTACCTTCTTCTAAGCTCACCTGGTCAGCACCTTCTTCTGAGCTCACCTGGTCATCACCTTCTTCTGAACCCAGCTGGTCACCACCTTCTTCTAAGCTGACCTGGTTATCACCTTCTTCTGAGCTCAACTGGTCACCACCTTCTTCTAAGCTGACCTGGCTAACACCTTCTTCTGAGCTCAACTGGTCATCACCTTCTTCTGAGCTCACCTGGTCTTTACTTCGCATTGTTTCCATTTCTCCCCTCAGGTAAGCCTCTTAAACACAGGGCTGATTTTTATTTTCTTTTTGTCTCCCGCACCCCCACTGTGCTTGGCACAGAGTAGGTATTTTAATACTATTTAACAAAAACTGTTGCTTTAGAAAGCACTTTGTAGTTTATGAGGCTCTTTCAAGTATATTATTTCCACTGAATCTTGAAACAACTCACTGTTTGCCTGTTATTAGCTATTATCATTGCCCCAATTACTGTGCAGATGAGGAAGCTAAGGTTCATGGGGGATAAGTCGCCAGATTAAGCCACTCAGCTGGTGCATGGTCAAGCTGGGGCTATAAGTTCCTGACTACAAAGCTGACAGACACGGAGGAGCAGCCTAAGAATGGTAACCTCAGCAGACTTTCGAGTTCATCAGTTCTTCATACGTACAGCCTGGAAAGGAAGCCGGGAGGCCTGGGTATTTAGGCCTTCCTGGTCCTAAGATCTTCCCCTTGCTGGACCTCAGTTCTCTCACCTATGAAATGAAAGACCTACACTAAATAAGGAATTCTCAACTATTTCATATTTCAGGCCCACATATCTTTCTAATCCAGAGATTCCCTCGCCTTCCTGATTCCTGGTGTCCAGCAGATGCTTGTCTCACTCAAAAATGTGCAATACTCCACAGTGCCTCCAGAAGTTTGCTGTGTCAGCCCAACACACAATTTGGGAATCTCAGTTCTAATGAAAGGAACTAGGCTCTACCTCGGATAGAAATAAAAAGTCTCAGCCAGGCGCAGTGGCTCACGCCTATAATCCCAACACTTTGGGAGACTGAGGCAGGAGGATTGCCTGAGCCCAGGAGGTAGAGGCTGCAGTGAGTTGGGCTCATGCCACTACAATCCAGTCTGGGTGACAGCGACAGAGTGAGACACTGACTCAGAAAAAAAGAAAGAAAGAAGAAACAGTCTCCTTTTTAGAGAAAGATATGTATATGATAGTTATTATATAACTTATAAAGATATGAACATAATGGTATTATTGAGGGCATATTTTAATGCCATGTTTTTAAGACACAGATAATTCTATTAACATTGCAAAATATAACTGAGAATATAGTTTACCAATATCATCATTACAGAGCACAAAATAAATTTCAAAATGTATAGCTCTGACTTACACATGCATATAAAACTCATTCTATTAGAAATGAAATGCTAGTAAATTAGACTATTGACAATCACTTGTATAGCTATCATTGTAAATGCAAAGATAAGAAATAAACTCAGCAGAAAACATAAAACAATTATTTAACTTTATTGAATCACTTGAGCCCAGGAGTTTGAGACTAGCCTGGGCAACATAGCAAGTCCTTGTTCTCAAAAAAAAAAAAAAAAAGCCGGGCTCAGTGGCTCACAGCTGTAATCCCAGCATTTTGGGAGACTGAGGCAGGAAGATCGCCTGAGCCCAGGAGTTTGAGACAATTATTTAACCTTATTCTCAAGAAGCCTGTGGTTGAATTTTACCGAACAGCATCTCAGTTCCTGAGATAAAGTTTGAAACAGTTAAAGGAAGATCACCTTATAAACAACTTAATTTTTAGAGTTGTCATGGTATAAACATTATTTTCACATAGCTAAGCTGTTGGAAAGAGTCCGGGTTTTGTGAAAGTTTTTCATTAAATGTTTCCTATTGCCCCCACTTTAGCCCAAAACAATTGGAAACTCTCCATAAACTGTTGTAAAACTGGGTTAGCTGATAAATTTTTTTAAAATTCTTCTTTAAAGTCCCAAGTCACAAAATATCTCTTAACGGTATTCATAAAGATGAATGGACGTGAACGGACCCCAAAGACTCTCCTATTCTAGGTTTAGCCACAAAGAGAAAACTTCAAGAAAAACTGTGTTTCTTGCTTACCCAGGTCAAGAATTACCATTTCCAAGATAAACTGCACAGAGATTGGACCTAGGACAGCAAGAGGTAGTATAAAAAACACAGGTACTAGAGGGAGTTGGGAGAGGGAGCAGAAGAATGGCCAGGATCTGTCAGGTGTGGCTTTAGGTTCTAGAATGTAGGTCCGTGGCCAGAGAAAGAGATCCGAAAAATTCTAATGTTCATTCAAGTTTACTTTTATGAATTCGCTAAAAGACCACAAATGTTTAATCATACTAGGTAGAATGATCAGATTCAGAGCAGAAATAATACTTTTGGCACATAGATATGAGGATTGAGAAATAATTAATTTTAGCTATAATTTTAAAATAGATTTAACGGGCTCAGCACTTTGGGAAGCTGAGGCAGGAGGATCACTTGAACCCAGGGATTCAAGACCAGCCTGGGCAACTTAGCGAAATTTCATCTCTACAGAAAAAAAAAAAAAAAATTAGTCAGGCATGGTGGCGCCCACTAGTAGTTCCAGCTACTTGGGAGGCTGAGGTGGAGGATCACTTAACCCCAAGGGTTTGAGGAGGCTGTGGTGAGCTGTAATGGTCTCCAGCCTCAATCACAGAGCGAGACTCTAAAAAAACAACAACAAAAGGATTTTTCTGAAGCTTTTCATTTAAAAAAGCTTTTTGTTTTTATTGTGGTAAAATGTACACAGCATTAAATTTACCAGTTTAACCATTTTTAAGTATACAGTTCAGTGCTATAAAGTACAATCACATTGTTGTACAACCATCACCATTATCTATCTCCAAAACTTTTTCAGCTTCCCAAACTAAAATTCTGTATTCATTAAACACTAACCTATCATTCCTTCACCCCACAGCCACTGGCAACCACCATTCTACTTTCTTTGTCTACGAATTTGACATTCTAGATGCCTTATATAAGTAGAGTCACACAGTATTTGTCTTTGGTGACTGGCTTCTTTCACTTAGCATAGGATCAAGGTTCGTCCACACTGTAGCATGTTTTTATGGCTAAATGATATTTCACTGAATGTGTAAACCACATTTTGTTTATCCACTCCTCTGTCAATGGCCACTTGGGCTTCGTCCACATTTTGACTATTGTGAATAATGCTGCTATGAACATAAGTTTGCAAATATCTGTTCAAGTTCCTGCTTTTTTTTTTTTTTTTTTTTTTTTGAGTTGGAGTCTCACTCTGTCGCCCAGACCGGAGTGCAGCGGCCGCTCCTGGCCACCGCAGCCTCGACCTGCTGGGCTCCGGCGATCCTTCCGCCTCAGCCTTCCAGGTAGCTGGAACTACAGGTGAGCGCTACCACACCCAGCTACTTTTTAATTTATTGTAGAGATGAGGTCTCACCAAGTTGCCCAGGCAGGTCTCAAACCTGCGGGCTCAGGCAATCCACTCACCTCGGCCTCCCAAAGTGCTGGGATTATGGGCTGAGCCACCGAGCCCGGCCCAAGTTCCTGCTTTCAATTCTTGTGAGTTTATACCCGGAACTGGAATTGCTAGCTCACAGGGTAATTCTATGTTCTATTTTTTAAGGAACCACCATATCGTTTTCATAGCGGCTGCACCGTTGTATATTCCACCAGCAGTGCACAAGCATTCTGATTTGGCCACATCCTCACCAACAGCTTCTATTTTCTGTTTTTTTTTTAAACGGTAGCCATCGTCACAGGTGTGAAGTGGTATCTCGTTTCAATTTACATTTCCACAGTGACTAGTGATTTTGACAGCCATTTGTATATCCTTTTTGGAAAATGTCTATTCAAGTTATTTGCTTATTTGTTAATTGGGTTGTTTGTTGCTGAGTTGTAGGAATTCTTTAAACGTTCTGGATATTAACTCTTTATCAAATATATTATCTGACATACGTTCTTCCCATGCAGCAGGTCACTTTTGCAATCTGTTAATAGTGTCCTTGGGTGCACAAATGTTTGTCATCTTAATGAAGTCCAATTTGCCAGTTTTTTTTTCTGTCGTTGCCTATGTTTTGAAGTCAGAAAGCTTTTCGTTTTTAACTTGAAATATACCTGCCTCGCTTGGCTCCTGCCTCACTTGTGCCAATGAACCAGGCCCTTGATGTGCTAAGCTTCTATTAGAGGTAAATGTATTTTGAAGGAGAAAAACAAGGATAATTGCACATTTGGGATGGAGAATGGAGTCACAGCACAAAGAGGGCTCAGTATGCCAACAGTTTCCCACCCATCGGTCTCAGAAGCCTTTCAGCATTGCCTCCCTAGCGCAGGGGTTGAGTCCAAGGCATCAGGTTTCAGAACCATATTCATAGGGTGTAGCAGTGAAGATAAGATAAAAGGAGATAACGATATTAGGAAAGCCCTTTTCAGAGGTTGCCTACAGAGGCAAAACGTGGGTTGGCTTCGCTGAGGAAAACAGGGGCCTGATGAACACTCTGGTGGAAGGTTTCCGCTTACCCTGACACAGAGGAGGCATAAAATGATTTCGTGGGAAGCCATTAGGCCAACATAGCTCAGTCACTCTGGATTCCTACGTAAACAAACAAAACATAAGCTTAGCTAATCACAAGTGACCGACTGGCATTAGTTATATAATCAAGGACTTTCCACTGCAAGAGTTTGAATAGCAGAACTTCTCAGACTTTAATCAAATAAATTCTTTACCCTGCTTCTGTGTTCACTCTGTAAAAGCCTTCCCTTCAAATTCCTCCCATGAAGCCTCAAACCACTTTCACTTTGGAGCATCCTGATTCCTGAATCACTGTTTGCTTAAATAAACTCTTTTAACCTGTGCTTTAAGTTCATCTTTTTTTTTTTTTAAGTTAAATTGAGACGGGGTGGGGCAGTTCCACTATGTTGCCTAGGTTCGTCTTGAACTCCTGGGCTCAAGGGATCCTCCCACTTCAGCCTCCTGAGTAGCTGGGATGGATTACAGGTACATGCCACGGTGCCCAGCTTAAGTTTATCTTTAATCTAGGGTTTGAGCCCTTTCTGAAATTTATTTGTTTTAACACATGAACCCTAAGTGATATCGCCAGCTCGTTTGAAACTGTTGGGCACTTTGGTTTCTGGATCACCATTTTCCCTTTGTGACCAGCTCTCCTAAGAACTTCAGGCTTAAACTCAACTTAGTTTACCTTCTGCTGATTAGGGGAAGTGGCTCTGGGTGTGAAAGTTCAAGACCGATGCTCATACCTTCCTATCAACTCCTCAGGAGTTGGAACAGAGAAGCCAGAGCAAGGTCTCCCGAGGAGGCTGAGTCAGCTGAGTTCCTTCCAGGCATATGCCCTCCCTCCATCAAGACCCCAAAGCTGGGTGACACACAGTCAAAGACATGCCTCCGCCTGGGTCTGGTCCCTTTGCCACTTATCCCCCGGCCATTCTGCTGAGGCCAGACTTTCCAACCCCTGTGCTGACCTTGGAGAAGTGAAGCCGGCGTCCAAGGCACCTAGACGTGTGACTGCTTCACAAACACACAGTTCTGCCTGGGATAGCACTGGCGGGAGAGGCACCAGCAATTACCGTTGGCCTCTGAGGGAGTCCAGGTGATTGGACGCTTGCCTCCCATGGCTTTATTACCTTTGTGACCTGGCCAGTCTCCTGGGCAGCTGAGAACTATTTCCGCCAAGGACGGGATGCCCAATCTGATGTGAGCCTGTGGTTAGTGAAGTCTCTGGCCTGACTGAGAAGGGCCATCTATTTGCCTTTTACTCAGAACCTCCCGGCTCATCGCTAAGTGCCAGACACGACATGAGCCATCCACTCAGTGCCTCACAGCAGAGGGCACCAGACTCAGCATGACCCGCAGGGAGCCGGGATGCTCCGCCTGGCAGAAGTGGCAGCAAGGGGACACCATGAGTGGGGCAAGGCGGGACTCTCGGTGTGGTTGGCATGCTAGCACCTCGAGCCGTGGACGTTCACTGAAATCCGTCTGTTGTGGACTATCTGCAACTGTTTGCTTTGTTTTGTTTTCTCCTTCTAGCAAAACGTCCTTGTAGCCAGCGTGGCTGAGACTGCGGGGTGGGTGCCAGCCTAGCGAAACATGCGGGTTTCCACTTGAGAGTTTCAGTCAAATTGCCCCATGTCAGTCATGTGATCTCTTAGAAAATGCTGAAAGCAAAACCTCTGACCTCCTGTCTTCTCCTGACCTCATCTTAGCACCACATCTCTCCTGCCTATTTCTCTCTCTCAATTCATCCAGAAGCTCGAAGAAAACTCAGTCTGGGTTCCTCTTTACTTTCACCAGAGTCAAGCTCTCTGGGGGGAAGGTACCAGCCAAGCAGCTAGGAGAACTGGGAAAGAGTCTGAAGGTTGGTTCTGTGGTTGCAGCAAAAAGCAAACAAACAGAAAGATGATAATTAATCATATTGCATGCAAGTGAGCCTACCAAGAATTTTTACTGCTATTTACAGTATCTTTAGGAAGGAAAAAAAAGTTTCTTCCTAAAAATACCGATTCCTATTTTACAGACAGAAAACCTAAGATGTAGAAATAGTTTTTCCCAAAGTCACACTTTTTTTCTTCTCTTTGAGTTGGAGTCTTACTCTGTGGCCCAGGCTGGAATACAGTGGCATATTCATGGCTCACCACAGCCTCTACCTCTTGGGCTCATGCGTCCTTCTGTCTCAGCCTCCCAAGGACCTGGACCTACAGGCACACACCACCATGCCCGGATAATTTTTTTTATTTTTTGTAGAGACGAGGTCACACTGCATTACCTAGGCTGTGTTGCCTTGAACCCTTGGTCACACCGTGTTGCCTCGAACCCTTGGACTCAAGCAATCCTCTCGCCTCGGCCTCCCAAAGTGCTGATATTAATATTACAGATGTGAACCACCACACTCAGTCTCCAAAGTCACACTGTTAAAAACACATGGAGGGCAACCCCCTCAGGTCCCCTACCGCTGTGGGAGATTTTCTGTCCTCTCAATAAATCCCGCTTTCTAAAAAAAAAAATTGGTATTAGATATTTTTTGGAAGAATGTGGAGAATGAACAAACCGCTCATGGAAGTTTCAGCTACTCAGCCAAAAACACTGTTGCTTTTGCACAGGCCTCAGTCTTCGTGTGAAGATGTAGATACAGCCGGAGTCTGAACACGCTAATTGCGGATCTGGGCTATAGGCAGGTTCATGGCTCATTCATCTTTGAAAATCTTATCTCTTTGTTCAAGTCAGTTGGTTTCCCTGAAATATGATACTACTGCCTAACACCTGCATCCCCATTCAGCATCTTTTTTTTCCTTCCAGAAATAGCCAATGACGTTAGCATTTTAGAGTCGGTTTGATTTGTCTGCATGTAAACATTTATATGAGACATCATTTGATCTAAAAATTGTCTGTATTATACAAGTGAAGATTATAGAGACCTTTCTGAGCATTTACTTGGTCTCAACTAGTTTTAAATTCTGAAGTGGCACCGCCATGGCAATTCAGCCTATTTCTACTTCATTATATCATCCTTGGTTCACCTTAAAGAAGTTAAGACTGAAATGTCATTAGATCTGTACACTGAGTAGTATAAGACTCAACTATTCAAATACAAGCAAGTAATTGTAATGTCACGAGACCTCCAAACACTGAAAGCAGACCCGTGCATGTTGAGTGGAGGCGTAAACACCTGTGTTCCTACTCACTGTCTTTTAGAGCAGACGGATCCCAGCCCATTGATTGTAAAGTCAAACGGAAACCACATGGCAGACAGGGACCTGGGAGTCACGCAGGTTAAATCTTCACTCCAGCTCCTACATACATACCCTGCACGGTTTGGGGCAGGTTACACGCTTTCTCTGAGTTTCAGTTTTCTCCTCTGGAAAAAATGGAGGCACCACCACATGCTACGATTGACGTGGGAACCAGAGAACCGACACAAGACGCACGGGCCCGGCCGGGCCCTTCGGGAAGGTGGCAGGAACACACGGAACTCCCCCCCACCAGCACGCCAGCACCCTCCCGCTCTTGTCTTCACTTGCACTCCGGCCGTGGGAAAAGCGGGTATGAGAAGTGGTTTGGGAGGAGACTGACTTGGAGACTTTTGCAAGAAGAGGCAGGAAGGAGGTCAAACTTTGGGCATGAGGATTTCTTGGCACATCCTTGGAGCTCTATGTCTACAAGATATCCATCAACTCTTTACAGCTGTAAGAGAATAGTTTAGACGCCATCTTATCCTCCTGCCATAGAACTTCCCCCGTTCTGAGATTTCTGGACAGGACCTCTTGCAGTTCTAATCATGCAATCCTCTCTCTGCTATTTGGACTCTTCTAATAGTTACAAGACACGATTTCACCAGGGTTCTATTATAGTTTATGTGACGATTACAAACTGAAAATTCCTTTAGATATGTAATGGTTTTGGGGGGGAAGATAGAAGTACTTTAAGTTCAGAATTCTATAAAGTAGGTTTACAGCAAATGCTTATTACTTGTTGCATATGTCTGTCACACTATATTATATTTATATACATGTTTGTTTCTTTTTGTTTGTTTGTTTTTGAGTTGGAGTCTCACTCTGTCGCCCAGACTGGAGTGCAGTGGCCGCTCCCGGCCCCCGCAGCCTCGACCCGCTGGGCTCCGGCGATCCTCCCGCCTCAGCCTTCCAAGGAGCCGGAATTACATGCAGGCGCTACCACGCCCGGCTGACTTTTTGATTTATTGTAGAGATGAGGTCTCACTGCCCAGGCGGGTCTCGAACCCGCGGGCTCAGGCAATCCACTCACCTCAGCCTCCCAAAGGCGTGGGATTACAGGCTGAGCCACCGAGCCTGGCTTGAGACTAATTCTTGGTAGACATAAAAACACACGTGAAGCCGGGCTCGGTGGCTCAGCCTGTAATCGCCTGTAATCAGCCTGTAATCACCGCAGCCCAGCAGGTCGAGGCTGCGGGGGCCGGGAGCAGCCACTGCACTCCAGTCTGGGCGACAGAGTGAGACTCCAACTCAAAAAAAAAAAATACACGTGAGTACAATCTGTTGACATGATCGGGAACTCACAATTCAATCACGACTGTCAGAACCCTCCCCGTCTGTCGAGTCCCAACCCGGGAGCACTGCAGCTTTCCCCCGGAGCTCCCTTTGCCACCACCCCAAGACATACTCTCCCCAATTTAGGGTTCCCATAGCGCTTTGTACCTCCTCCTTTAGAACACTTGCCACTTCCTGCCTTATGTGACCCTCCGTTCAGTGCCTCGGGTACAAATGAACTCCTGCCTCTCCCTTGCTGGGCCATTCTCATGTGTCCCCCAGTGCCACCAGACTGCAGCGCAAATCAGAACAGTCTATGCTACCCTTGACACTCTAAAGGTGGCAGCCCATCATGCATGCTGGTTTCTCCCCAAATGCTCGTCAAGTTCTCTCACCCCTTATTCAGCCGTTAAGCTCTGAAATCTTTGTGTTTAAACTCTAAAAATCTTTTTTTTTTAATTTTTTAAATGTAAAAGTAGCTTCAAAACCCTTTTGCCAATAGGTATAACAAGATGAAAACAGGCACATGTATGAACTTTACATAATAGAAGGATGCTGCCCGAATTTGCACCTGGTCTCCATCATTTACTTGCTGTTGGACTGTGGTCGAGTCATTTAGCCTCTCTGACCTCAGTTCACTCATCTGCAAAATGGGGATAATAAGAGTACCTAACAAGTAGGGTTGGGGATAATATATGGAATGACCTTCAAGGAGAACTTGTCATATAGTGAGCACTCAATAATTGTCAGTTACCATTTCATAATAATAATAAGCAGGCCGGGCATGGGAGCTCACGCCTTCAATCCCAGCACTTTGGGAAGCCGAGGTGGACGGATTGCTGGAGCCCAGGAGTTTGAGACCAGCCTGGGCAACATAGCAACACTTGATCTGTGCAAAAAATAAAAGAAAATTAGCTGGGTGTAGTAGCATGCACCTGTAGTCCCAGCTACTTGAGAGGCTGAGGTGGAAGGATTGCCTGAGCCCAAAAGGTCGAGGCTGCCGTGAGCCATGAGGGTACCGCTGCCCTCCAGCCTGGGTGACAGAGTAAGGACCCGACTCAAAAAATAGAAAAATAATCATCATAGCCGAGTCCAAGAAAGATCCCTACTTCACATATCCAGCTTCTCAAAAGAATATCAGACGTTGCAGACATTGAACCTGTGAAAGGAGATGACACTGAAATGTACTTTTTGCGATACTAAACCGGTTCTTTCGCTTTGCTGTTCAATTTCTGCAGTCCCCACTCTAAGACCGTGACCCACCTTCTTTTTTCCCTTTAAAATTTCTTCTCCTCTGATAAGATTCGCCTTTGCCTTAAGCCCTTTTGTCCCCTCTCCCCTGACCCTTCCCAGAGCTTGGTTAATGGTACCAACATACAGGTAGACAGAAGGAACAAGTTCTGGTGTTTGAGAGCACGTTAGGGTGACTGCAGTTAACAATAACTTACAGTAGACTTCAAAATAGCGAGAAGAAAGATTTGGAATGTTCTTAACACAAAGAAATGATAAATGTTTAAGGCGATAGGAACGCTAATGGCCCTGATTGGATCCTTACACATTTGTGTGCATCGATCAGAATAGCACAAGGACCCCAGAAATAAGTACAGTCAGCACAAATCATTTTTTTAACGAACAATGATGAAAGAGGGCTCGTTTCTCCTGCCCTGCTCCTCACGTTCCTTAATGGCCCACATCTGCGTTGTTCCTGCGATCTCCCACCTTTCTCCAGCAGCACTGAGTCAGCAGAAAAACTTTCACAGTGGCCTCCTGAGATTCAAGTCTCAGGCAACAGTTCTGCTCGAAGTCATTGACATCCTTTGGTTCACAGAAACTCTGAGTCTCACGCCTTCTAATTGCTGACCTAAATAATATATATATATATCTCTTGGCTGTTAAAGATAATACGAAGTTCATTTTCGTAACAACCCACAGAAGCTGATAAACTTGGGAATTCTATGAAAACATCCAAGCAGATAAAGCCCTACTTTCCAAAGTCCCTTTTTCTTTCTTCAAGGCCACAAAGATCAGCTCGTGATGGAACTTGACTCCCAGTCAACATTTGCATTATGTCTAAATCATTGTGAGTTATAAACCAGGCTAGCAGATAGCGAAATAAACTGTTATAGTCCCTTACGTTAATAAATATACCTCCATAATAATCTGCAAGGTCAAAGTTGAATTTAGAATTCTTTGTCTCCTTAGTGCTCTGTACAGGAATGCGGTGACAGAGCGAGAGCTGGTCCCTGGGCCGAGCCCTTCCTTTTCATGGCAGCCCTGTCCCTGCCTTGAGGGGCCTTGAATACCCTCGCGTGGGCCCCCTGGACCCCACTCAAACTCCATCCACATGTACCCACCCCTGTCTGGCAGCAGCACTTTGGGGACCCTTCGGACAAGCACAGTCTGCCTGTGAAGATGAACCCACAGAAAAGGCCATGCTGGCCCAGGAATATATGCACAGAGACTGGGGTGCCCAGAGCATGGTCTGGAAGAGAGGGCAAGGGCACTAGGGGAAGAGGTGCCGTCAGAGGAGAGCCAGAGCAGCAGCTTCCCAAGGCTCCAGGGACACTTGCCAAGGACCATTGCCAAGGTCAACAGGTGCAACTGCTTGACCCGGTGGCACCTGCTTCGTGTAGTCTCAGGGCATCTTTCATTTCGGTCTCAGCCACAGTGGACAGTTCCTCAGAAGCCCAGGTTTCCCTATGCTGCCAGCAACCCGTCTCAAGCTCAAGCTAAACTTTCTGCCTTGGGGCCATCTCCATCACTGGAGGAATTGGCCTGCACACAAATACAGTCCAGAAATTCTGGGAAGTGAACAACCTTAGAGCAAGTCCTCCACCAGTGTAGGCCAGGAGCAAGTGGACAAATGGTCAGCCCTCCCCTTGTTCCTGGCGGACAGCTCTGAGTGACTTTCCAGAGCTTCTCCTAAGGTCCTAGCAGAAACAACCCCATTTCACCATTCTCAACACCATACCTTACTGTTTGGGTTCTTCCTTCTTGTCCGTCTCACTCTGCCCACTTTCTCACTCTTGCTTCTTGGGGTCACTTCTCAAATAAACCCAAGTCCTTCCCAAGGTTCTGTTTTTTATAGACAAACCTTTGCAATATTGCAGGTTGGTTCCAGACCACCACAATAAAGCAAAAATTGCAATAAAGTGAGTCACACACTTTTTTTGTTTCCCAGTGCATATAAAAGTCATGTTTACGCTATACTAGTCTAAATGTGTAATAGCATTATGTCTAAAGAATGATGTATATATCTTAATTTTAAAAACTTTGTTGCTAAAAAATGTTAATGGTCGCCCGAGCCGTCAGCAAATCGTCATCTCTTCGCCGGTGGAGGGTCTTGTCTCGATGTTGATGGCTGTTGACTGATCAGGGTGGTAGTTGCTGAGGGCTGGAGTAGCTGTGGCAATTTCTTAAAACAATACCATGAAGTTTGCCACAATGATTCACTCTTCCTTTCACAAAAAAATTTCTCTGTAGTATGCTATGCTGTTTCATAGCATTTTACCCACAGAACTTCTCTGAAAATTGGAGTCAATCCTCTCAAACTCTGTCTCTGTTTTATCAACTAAGTTTCTATAATATTCTAAATCCTGTGTTGTCATTTCAACGATGTTCACAGCACTTGCACAGAAGCGGATTCCGTCTCAAGAAACCACTTTCGGCCAGGCACAGTGGCTCTTGTCTGTAATCCCAGCACGTTGGGAAGCTGAAACAGGAGGATGGCTTGGGCCCAGGAGTTTGAGGCCATTCTGGGCAACATTGCAAGATCTCGTCTCTACAAAAAAATCAAAAGGTTTAGCTGGCGTGGTGCACACCTGTAGACCCAGCTTCTTGGGGCAAGATTGCCTGAGCCCAAGAGATTGGGGCTATGGTGAGCTGTGATCATTCCACACTCCAGCCTGGGTGACAGAATGAGAAAAAAGAAAAGAAAAGAAAAGACATTTCCTTTGCTCCTAAGAAGCAGCCCTCATTCGTTCAGTTTTCTCATGGCATTATAGCAATTCAGGCCCATCTTCAGGCTCCACTTCTAATTCTAGGTCTCTTGCTATTTCCAGCACATCCGTAGTTACTTCCTACACTGAAGTTATCCACGAGGGTTGGAATCAGTTTCTTCCAAACTCCTGTTAATGTTGCTATTATGACCTCCTCCCATGAATCACAAATGTTCTTAATGGCATCCAGAATGGCGAATCCTTTCCAGGAGGCTTTCAATTACTTTGCACAGATTCATCAGAGGACTCATTATCTATGGCATGGACAACCTCACAAAGTGTATTTCTTAAGCGATAAGGCTTTAAAGTCAAAATTACTCTTTGATCCATGGGCTGTAGAATGGACGCTATTTTAGCAGTCATGAAAACATGAATTTCTTATACATCTCCATCAGAGCTCTTGGGTGACCCAGGCACATTGTCAATAAGTAGTAGTATCTTTGGAATAAATCTCTTTTTCTGAGCAGTAGGTCTCGACAGTGGGATTAAAAAATATTCAGTAGACCATGCTGCAAACAGATGTGCTGTTTTTCAGGCCTTGCTGTTCCATTTCTAGAGCACAGGCAGAGTAGATTTATGATTCTTAAGGGCCCTAAGATTTTCAGAATCGTCAATGAGCATTGGCTTCAACTTAAAGTCACCAGCTGCATTAGTCCCTCACAAGAGAGTCAGCCGTCCTTTAAAGCTTTGAAGCCAGGCACAGTCTTCTCTATGGCTACGAGAATCCTAGATGACATTTCCTTCCATATAAGGCTATTTAGTCTATACTGAAAATCTGTGCATTAGTGTAGCCACCTTCCTCAATGATCTTAGCAAGATAGGCTTTCAACATGCTTTTCTCACTAAGCTTGATCATTTCTTGCTTTTGACTTTGGGAAGCTGAGACAGGAGGACTGTTTGAGCCCAGGAGTTTGAGGCCATTGCTTTCATTTGAGAGCAATGGAGTTTGAGAGACTCTTGCTTTCATTTGAAAATTTAGAGGCCCAGCTTGGGCAATATAGAAAGATTCCCCTCTACAAAAAAACTTTAAAAATTAGCCGGGCATGGTGTTATGCACCTGTAGTCCCAGTTACTCAGGAGTCTGAGGCTGCTGTGACCTAGGATTGTGCCAGTGCTGTCCTGCTTGGATGACCTGTTTCAAACACAAAACAAGCAGACAACAACAACAAAAAACAAAACCACTTGGAGGCCACTGTAGGTTTATTATCTGGCCTAACTGCAATACTGTGTCTCAGAGAACAGGGAGACCCAAAGAGAGAGAAATGGGGAACAGCCGGTTGGTTGAGCAATCAGAAGACATACACATACTATGTATCAGTTAAGTTCAGTATCCTGATACAGAGACCCACTAATGTCTGTCCATATTGTCCCAGCCCTAGAGAAGGACATGGCCGAGGTGCAAGTGCTCCTGTACATTCCGGAACAATATTCCTGAGAGCTAACAAAAAGTGTGCTTCTCGAGCCGAGCTGGGTGGCTCAGCCTGTAATCCCACACTTTGAGAGGCTGAGGGGAGTGGATTGCCTGAGTCCATGGGTTCAAGACCTGCCTGGGCAACTTGGCGAGACCTCATCTCTATAATAAATCAAAAAACTAGTCGGGCGTGGCAGCGCGCGTCTGTAGTTCCAGCTCCTTGGAAGGCTGAGGCGGAAGGATCGCCGGAGCCCGGCAGGTCAAGGCTGCGGCGGCCGGGAGCGGCCACTGCACTCCAGTCTGGGCGATGGGAGTGAGACTTCCGACTCAAAAAAAAAAAAAAATTGCGCTTCTCCTTATCTCCTAGGCACTCCCAGTAAGCAGCTTCAGAGGATCTTTCACTTCCTGGCAGTCTACACCCAATCAACGGAAAGTTGCAAATCTCCTTTTACTCTCTTTTTCTGAGTGGTTGTAAGTTTGAGTAATATAGAATCCATGTAATCTTAAGGCTTGTGATTTATGTAACTTTTGTATCGATATAATTGTAAGTTTGGTGATTTTGCATAACTTTTGTGCAATGCATGATGTCCTAGGCTCTTTACTCTCTGGCAAGCTTGATTACCGCTTTTGCCAGGCCCTACTGATTAAAGCTATGAGATACCTCTAATACCTGGCACCAGGAAGGCTGGACCAGAAAATGTCACTATCAATAAGTGCATCTGAAACTCAAGTTCTATACAATGCTCTGCTGGTCAGGTGGCTAATGTAGAGGTACTAACAACTCTGGATTTATAAAAGTGAACTGTAAAAGCCTGGGGGGTGAGCAGAGCCATTTTAGAAAGACCTCGAGTCTGGCTCTGCTCCCTGGAGTCGAACTCAGAAATAAACGTCTTTCTACCAGTTCTCTGCCCCTTTGACTTATTGGTATCCTGGGGCACAGCCCAGCATAACCTGGGCCATAACAATCCCATATGAGAGCCGTTAGTGGCACCCCAAAACAATTACAATGGTAATATCACTGATCACTGATCGCCATAGCAGAGATAATAGTCACGGAAAAGTTTGAAATCCTGCAATAATTATCAAAAAGCGACAGAGACACACAAGCGAGCTCATAAAGAAGGAAATCAGGAGCCGGGCTCAGTGACTCAGCCTGTAATCCCGCGCCTTTGGGAGGCTGAGGTGAGTGGATTGCCTGAGCCCGTGGGTTCGAGACCCGCCTGGGCAACTTGGCGAGACCTCATCTCTACAATAAATCAAAAAATCAGCCGGGCGTGGTAGCGCCTGCCTGTAATTCCGGCTCCTTGGAAGGCTGAGGCGGAAGGATCGCCGGAGCCCGGCAGGTGGGGGCTGCGGTGGCCGGGAGCGGCCGATGCACTCCAGTCTGGGCGACAGAGTGAGACTCCAACTAAAAAAAAAAAAAAAGAAGGAAATCAGTGCTTACTGCAGGATTGCTGTAAGCCTTCAATTTGCAAAAAACGCAACAGCGGCCAAGTGCAACAGAGCGACGCGCAGTAAGGTGAGTGACACCTGCACTCAAAGGACGGCAGGAACAAGTCCAGAACGGAAGGCCTGGCCCATCCCACGTGTAACCACGCCATCAGCACCATCTCAGAGTCCTCCCTCAACAGCCTTTTGAGAACTTTGCCTAAAGCGTATCCTCCACACACCTGGATTATGAACCCAACTCCTGCTGAAGAGGTTTTGGAGGGCGGGCCCTCTGTTCTCTCCTCTATTTCACGTCTGAATTCCTGAGGGAGCCTCACTTTCACGATTAAAATGTCCTGACATGGCCTGTCGGGAGGCGGGACGAGGACTTGAACATGAACCAGGAAGGGAACAGACCCAAAGCAGGTAGGGGTCATCAGTCTTGACAGTCCAGGCTCCAGGGGAGAAAGAACGTTCAGGCAACCTCTTTCCACCGCTGGCCATTGGACTGAGGAATCATCTGCCGCTGCCAGATTTTCTGGACAGGTCCAGTGGCAAATGTTTGGCCTTACATTTGTGAACACGTTCCTACTGGCCAGACCTCTGTCCAGGCTTAAGCCTCAGGAAATAATGTCACCGTTCAATAGGAGGCCTGGTTAGGGTCACAGGGGCTCTTCTTCCTCAGATCTTGATTCTGCCCTGGGCATCTGCCACTCCCGACCTGGAGGTAAACTGGGTCTCTATTATTTACCTCCACATGTGACTTTTAAATTTAGCTTTCTTTTTTTAGAGACAGGGTCTTGCTCTGTCACACAAGCTACAGTGCAGAGGCGTGAGCATGGCTCACTGCAGTCTTGAACTTCTAAACTCAAATGATCCTTCCTCAGCCTCCTGAGTGGCTAGGATTACAGGTGTGCACCACCACTCCTGGCTAATTTTTTTGAAGAGACAGGGTCTCACTATGCTGCTTCAAGGCTGGTCTCAAATTCCTGGCCTCAAGCAGTCCTCCTGTCTCAGCCTCCCTTGCAGATGGAGCCACTGCGCGCTATCTCCACACTTTAAAAGCCAGAATAGGGTGGATGGCAGGAACAAATCAACCTGGAAACCATACATCACAAACTAGACCCTCATTTAACAGATAGGACTCTGCTACAGGATTATAGCCTGAGGTAAATGCATTGGGCTTTTCTATAAAGTAGGGAAAAATCAACCTTAAGACCTTCATGTATACTGCAACCATTTGCTATTTAATAATGTTTTTCTGCAATCAAGGTGTTACTTTGTACCGTAAACTGTTGAAGAAGGGTCCGCCAGGTGTGAGACTACAGTTTATTTTATTATCTGTGCTGCCCCCCAGTGGTGAAGGGAAGATGGCATCCCAAAATGGAGGCACTGGTATATGCAAATACATCAGATATTTACATATCTGAGAACAATTACCTTTCTTTATAATCACTGCTACCAGAACCTTTAAGTTTGGGCCTTCTCCTCAAAAATTACAATATCATTCCTGCAGGTATGAATACATCTTTTAGGTACAAGCGCTGGAAAATTTTAATCTCCAGATACAAAGTCATGGGAAAATGTTTTAAATATGCTACGTATTATTCACCAAACATTTATTGACCCTAATCACGGGCCACACACTATTCTAGTCCATGGGACAGAAAGATCAACACTACAGGGTCTTGACCGAAACAACCCACAGTTCTTGGCCTGCAATGAACAACCAAGTCAATGCAATTCAATGTCACGTGCAGCTAATAGCATAATAATGATCTTTTCTTTTTCATATCCACCCCCCCACAGATGACAGTGCGGGTGGTTCAACGAAATGTAAATGGAGGTTACAGGGATTCTTTGTTCTCTCCTCCAACATCTAAAACAATCCTCCCATAACTGGCTCTCCAGGCTCCTCTTTAAGATACAAATAACCAGCCAGGTGCAGTGGCTTATGCCAGTAAGACACCACTTTAAGAGGCCCAGGTCAAGCCAGGCTTGGTGGCTCAGCCTGTCATCCCGCGCCTTTGGGAGGCTGAGTTGAGTGGATTGCCTGAGCCCGTGGGTTCGAGACCCACCTGGGCAACTTGGCAAGGCCTCATCTCTACAATACATAAAAAAAAAAATCAGCCGGGCGTGGTAGTGCGCGCCTGGAATCCCGGCTACTCGGAAGGCTGAGGCGGAAGGATCGCCGGAGCCCAGCAGGTCGAGGCTGCGGTGGCCGGGAGCGGCCAACTCCAGTCTGGGCGACTGAGTAAGACTCCAACTCAAAAAAAAAAAAAAAAAAGAGGCCCAGGTGGGAGGATGGCTTGAGTTCCCAGGAGTTCCAGACTAGCCTGGGCAACATAGTAAGACCTTGTCTCTACAAAAAAAAAAAAAACACACAAAAATTAGCTGGTGTGGTGGTGTACACCTGTAGTCCCAGCTACTCAGGAGGGTTGCTTGAGTCTGGGAGGTAGAGGCTGCAGTGAGCCGGGCTTATGCCACTGCACTCCAACCTGGGCAACAGAGTGAGATCCTGTCTCAAGACAAATGACCAAAATAAAAACCGAATACCTCAAGAAGAAGGACGCCTTTATCAAACCCACACTTTCTAACCTGAGGTCAGCCTGAGGTCACAGGCTGTAACTCTTCCCAGGTAGTTTTGTCTCATTTTCCACAAACCTTTCAATCTAGTCTGTAAAATGCTTTAAAGACAAAACAATACAAGCAACAAAACACTTGCCTATTATTCACATTTTTAAAAACGTATGTTAACTTTATCACTTTATTCTTTTTCAAGTATCAGTGTAGAAACAACAAATTGGCTCTTATTATTATTATCATATTATTTTTTTGAATCAGAGACTCACTCTGTCTCTGTCTCTGTCTCCCAGGCTGAAGTGCAGTGGCACACTCACAGCCACCCCAGTGTCGACCTGCTGGGCTCAGGCGATCCTTCCACCTCAGCCTTCCAAGCAGTCCGAACTACAGGCGTGCGCTTTCATGCTCAGATAATTTTTTGATATATTGTAGAGATGAGGACTCACCAAGTTGCCCAGGCGGGTCTCGAACCCCCTGGGCTCAGGCAATTCTCTCGCTTGGGCCTCCCAAAGTGCTGGAATTACAGGCTTGAGCCACCATGCCGGCCAACACATTCTTAACGTCATTACATATCAAAGTCTCTGGATGAAAAAAATAACTTTGGAACTCTAGGGTTTATACAAACAGAAGATCTGAAAGGGTAAACTTTTTAAATAGTGAAATTAAATAGAAAACGGCTAATAGTATGGTGAAGAAAACAGAAAAAACTTACCAAGCAGTATTGTAAAAAAGAAATAAATACAGTGAGCTAAGCTTTGGGCTACTTTTGTTATGCAAGATGGAAGATGAGAAAGAGCCACTGTGCATTGATCTGAATATACTAACACATTTTAGTAATAAATAAACTAAAATATACTCGTCCTTAGTAGATAACCAAAAGGAACAATGCCTTAGATTCTGGCAACTTTGGTTGAAAGGATGACAAAATTTTTGAGTTATTTAAAAAGACTAAATTTGGGAGTGATTTAACCTAACGTAATTAGGAAAAATGTCACCTAAAGAAGTGACAGTCAAAGAATGACAGATACTTCCTAAAATATCTAAAAAGCGAATAATGTCTTGGTTTAGATAGATGGACCAAAAATGACAGCTTTTTTTTTTATTTTTTTGAGTCGGAGTCTCACTCTGTTGCCCAGACTGGAGTGCAGTGGCCGCTCCCGGCCACCGCAGCCTCGACCTGCTGGGCTCCGGCGATCCTTCCGCCTCAGCCTTCCGGGTAGCTGGAACTACAGGCGCGCGCTACCATGCCCGGCTACTTTTTTGATTTATTGTAGAGATGAAGTCTTGCCAAGTTGCCCAGGCGAGTCTCAAACCCACGGGCTCAGGCAATCCACTCACCTCAGCCTCCCACAGCGCGGGATTACAGGCTGAGCCACCAAGCCCGGCTGAAAATGACAACTTTTATTTTCATTAAAAAAATTTAAGACTTTGGGGGTACAGATGATTGAATGAGGTTAAGTAACAGGGTCTACTTCCCTTACCACCTAATGACACAATTAACCCAGAATAACCAGACACAGAAAGGGGCCACAGTGTCAGGCTGCACACTTTGGAAGGAGATGATGGTCCATGAAATATTAAGAAAATGTTGGCAAGACCCACCCAGATGTCAAACCCTCTCCCACCAACAAAATGGGTCCAGAGCCACTGGGCAGTACAGTACAGGCAGCATCTAGGGCCACAGAGCCATAAGAACCTCCCAGGATATTTGAGATCTGAAAAAATGCTATTGTATCAAAAAGAAAAATATAGTAAAAATGTTAAGTCTGTATTATAAAATTTTTTTGAAAAATCTTATAAGAAAATTCTACTTAATGTGGAATGTTTGATCATTGTAGTATATTTGATATGACAAGGAGTTAGGGGTCTCCAAAACTACGAATGTCCAAGGCTTGCCATAATTTTTAAATGGCCCTTCCAATAATCCCCAAATTAAAAGGAAGACTGCAGGGACAACTTTATCTTGTCATGGAATGAAAAAAAAATTACTCTAAAGATCAGTATTGATTTCACTTTTTAAAATTTAATTATTTTTGATAATTTTTTTCTGTTAAAAGCTTAGACCAATTTAATATTTTGTTCTTTTTTTTTTTTTTTGAGTTGGAGTCTCACTCTGTCACCCAGATTGGAGTGCAGTGGCCGCTCCCGGCCACCGCAGCCTCGACCTGCTGGGCTCCGGCGATCCTTCCGCCTCAGCCTTCCGAGTAGCTGGAACTACAGGTGCGCGCTACCACGCCCGGCTAATTTTTGATTTACGGTAGAGATGAGGTCTCACCAAGTTGCCCAAGCAGGTGTCGGACCCACGGGCTCAGGCAATCCACTCACCTCAGCCTCCCAAAGGCGCTGGATTACAGGTTGAGCCACCGAGCCTGGCTATATTTTGTCCTTTTAAATTCTAATTATTATTTATTTTTTCTGTTAAATTCAAGTAAAATACAACAACCCAAGTTAAAAAAAAAATCTTACTGAGTGAACTCAGTAAAGAATGAAGAAGATAAAGATAAAAATAGTGGAATTAAGACCAGAAAATAGAAATTAGTCAATCTGAACAACAGAGGAAATAGTTGAAAAGAATGAATACAGTTTAAGGAACCTCTGGAACAATAATAGCACAAACTCTAATGTTCATTTCATGGGGTCATAGAAATTAAAAGAAAGAATGTGAGACTGAAAACAAGCATTTGAGAAATAACAGCCAAAAACTTCCCAGATTTGGTGAAAGACATAAACCTACAGATTCAAGAAAATCTGAGTGAACCCAAAGCTAAACAAATATGAAGAAATCTGGGCCAAGACAAGTCATAACTGAACTTCTGAAACTAAAAGCAAAGAAAACCAGTGAGAAATGAGACATGACCTAAAGGGGAACGTCGATTTAAATAACAACAGGTGACCCATCGGAAGCCTTTGAGACCAGGAGGGAGTGCATACTTTTCGAGTGCTGAAAGGAAAAAACAGCCAAGTGTGAATTCTATATCCAGAGACAGTATCCTTCAGAAAGGAAAGGAAAATGAAAACATCCTCAGACCCAAGAAAACTAAGAAAATTTATCCCTGGCAGAGCTACCATTAAAGAACAGCTAAAATGATTTATCCAGATAGAAAGGAAATAATAACAGAAGATGGCTTCACGCTCCAGAAAGGAAAGAACAATGGAATGGGTAAAAGTAAGGATACATGTAATAGATTATCCTTCTTCTCATGAACTTCTGAAATCCTATTACATGGTTAAGGCAAAGATTGTTAACAGCGTCTGCTGGGATGCTCAATATATTAGAGGAAATACTTGAAACAATTATACCTAAAAAGCAGGGAACATGAAAGGACTTAAATGAAAGTACATTTTCTTTTTTTTTTTTTTTTTGAGTTGGAGTCTCACTCGGTCGCCCAAACTGGAGTGCAGTGGCCGCTTCCGGCCACCGTGCCTCGACCTGCTGGGCTCCAGCGATCCTTCCGCCTCAGCCTTCCAAGTAGCCAGAATTACAGGCATGCGCTACCACGCCCGGCTGATTTTTTGATTTATTGTAGAGATGAGGTCTCGCTGCCCAGGCGGGTCTCGAACCCGCGGGCTCAGGGAATCCACTCACCTCAGCCTCCCAAAGGCGCGGGATTACAGGCTGAGCCACGGAGCCCGGCTCTTTTTTTTTTAACACAATAAAAAGCAGTTTCTGAAGGACAGTTAACAGATAGAGAGCAAAGGTCAAACCCCAAATCCCAGTTAGCAAGGAACAGCAACCATGTATAGGCTGGCTGCTGGTGAAAATGTCTATGCATCAAAAGCGCTTCATACCAGTCGGGATGCTGTTTCCTTTCTTGCTTGGCTGGTGAGGTCCAAAGTGTGGCTAAGTTCCAAGGGCCAGGTCAGAACAGGAGAAAGTTACTTAAACTAAGTGGTTCATGCCAGTCATCCCAGCAACCTGGGAGGCCGAGACAGGGTGGCTGGACCCCGGAAGTTTGTGAGCAGCCTGGGAAACCCATGAGACCCTGTGCCTCCAAAGCCTAACATTAGCTGGGTGTGCCAAGACAAGTCATAGTGGGGCATGCCTGTGGTCCCAACTATGGGAGGCAGAAACGGGAGGACCGCCTAAGTCAGGGAAGTGGAGGCAGTGGGGAGGTGATCCTGGCACTGCACTCCAGCCTCGGGTAGAGTGAGATGCTGACTCGAAAAAAAATTTATGAAGACTCAGGCCTGGGCAACACAGGGGACGCAGTCTGACACCCCTTCTGGGCTGGCCGGGAGGAGTCGGACACAGATCAGGGTTGAATGCCTGAGCTGTGTTGAGGCCAGGTGGACGCCTTCCTCACACAGGGGAAAGTAAGTTTTTAATACTTCACTGAAAGTAGTAATATGTGGATACCAATAGGCTGTTATAAACTCCGGATAGATATTGTAATATCTAGAGCAACCACTAAGAAAACTGTATACACAAAGTGATATACTCAAAAACAGCATAAACTAAACAAGGTGAAATTTAAAAAATGATCAAGTATGCCTTGGAAGACTAGAGCTAGAAACAAAGAGAAGACGATAAAATGGCAGACACACTCTAGCATATCAAGAATCACTTTGAATGTAAACAGTCTAACTACATTGATTAAAGGACAGAGATGGACAGCTTATTTGACGAAACAAAAGGAAATAAAGCATAACCCAACTACATGCTGTCTACAAGAAACTCACTTCAAACTTGACATAGTTGAAATATGACAAACTTGAAATAGTTAAAATAATGAAAAACTATATATCATGTTAACATCAGTAATATAAGAGGTTGGCCACAGTGGTTCAAGCCTGTAATCCAAAGTTCTGGGAGGCCAAGGCAGGAGGGTCTCTTGAGGCCAGGAGTTCAAGAGCAGCCTGAGCAACATAACAATATCCCATCTCTACAAAAACTTTAAAAATTAGCCAGGCTTGGTGACATGCACCTGTAGTCCCAGCTATTCAGAAGGCTGAGGCAGGAGGATCACTTGAGTCAAGGAGTTTGAGGCTACAGTGGAGCTATAATCTGCGGTCTAGCCTGTCTCTATAAAATAACAATGATAAAGCAAGAGTCGTTATACTGACAGCAGATAAAGAAGACTTCAGAGGGAAAAGTTAATAAAAGCAAAGTGGAGTGTTACAGAATGATTTTTCAAAAAATCATCATGAAGACATAGAGATACTAAAGTGTACGCATCAAACAACAGAGCTTCAAAGTTCAAATAAATGTAAATGCGATGCCTTTTGTAATAATTAGCATTATAGCAGTTTTATTTACTCAGAAACATTCTAGTCTCTCCATCTTTCCATCATCTATTTTTCCATCTTTCTATTTACCTGTATATGTACCCAGAGGAAAGAATGGCGTGGTAGTTTCCTGCATTAATATTGGGGTTGATACCGGGAATATACCCAGAGGGACTCAAATCATTCTTCAAAAAAGACACCTGCACACACATTTATCGCAGCACTATCCACAATAGCAAAAACATGGAACCAGTCATGCTGTCCATTGAAACTGGGCTGGATTTTAAAATGTGGCACATATATGGGATGGAAGGACAAACTTATGCACTTTGCAGCAACTTGGATGGATTTAGAGTCTATCATACTCAGTGATCTATCACAGAAACAAAGAGCTGAGTACCACACGTTCTTACGCATAAGCAGACCCTGAACATTTACCATAATGCTACAAGAAAGGGATTGGCAGTAGCAGGAAACTGCCAGGGGGTAGGGGGAAGGCACATGACATCAATAAGGGTCCCTGATCTCAAACCGGGTGAAGTGGGGACCAAAGGGAGGCCCAGACTTTGCCTGTATGATGACCACTTGTATACCTAATCCTGAATTGTACCCCATATCTTTAAAATAAAAATAATTAATAATAATAATAATAGGATTGGGAGTAGTTCTTGACCATCTTCTCTGTCCTTTGCTATTTTTTTTTTTTTTTGAGTCGGAGTCTCACTTTGTCACCCAGACTGGAGTGCAGTGGCTGCTCCCAGCCACCGCAGCCTCGACCTGCTGGGCTCCGGCGATCCTTCCGCCTCAGCCTTCCAAAATGAGATACTGTCAATTTCTCATTTGAACGAAACAAAGCATCTGATCTACATTCTAGACACCAAGCATTACAGCTGGAACTACAGGCTCGCTACCACACCTGGCTAATTTTTTGATTTATTGTAGAGATGAGGTCTCATCGAGTTGCCCAGGCGGGTCTCGAACCCACGGGCTTAGTCAATCCACTCACCTCAGCCTCCCAAGGCGCGGGATTACAGGCTGAGCCACCGAGCCTGGCTTATTTTGTTTTTTTAAGCAAGCATTTTTTATAATAATAAAGTCATAAAAACAATGAACAAAAATAAAGTAAAATAAGCTATAAACAATGAATTGAATGCTTAAACTTTTTATTGACATTCCAAATTAGATTTTAGAATGGGATCTCACAGAAGCAGATGTGCTCTATAATGTTAACTCTTTATTTGCTTGTGGTTTCATTTAAGCAATTTGTTTGTGAAGGGACATAAATCCAACCAGGTTTTAAGTATACATAACTGCTTTATTTTTTAATTCTTTTAAAATGAGATACTGTCAATTTCTCATTTGAATGAAACAAAGCATCTGATCTACATTCTAGACACCAAGCATTACAGGTGTGTGGACATACTGAGGACTGGGGAAGCTAGAGCCCCTGGGCTATTCACCTCGGGCCACAAGCACCATTGTTCATTTGCCCCTACCTGCTAAAAATCCTATTTTCTGTGATTGCTATGACGCAAAAGGAGCAGGGAGATTTATTAAACCTCTATGCAGAAGCCATGGTAGCAAATAAGGTGAAGTTTCTTCTGACTTAACTAAGTTATCTTACTAATATTTATGCCTTTCAGAAAACAGAGGTGCCAATTTAAATATTAAGCCGAGCAACTAATTATTAAGTAAGACAGCCAATTAGAATTGCAAAATTGTAGGGTTTATGGTGATGTTAAGAGACTCCATAGGTACGCAGAAATTAGAACAAAATTAACACTGTTGTAAAGGCTTTCAATTCACCGATTTATCAGAACTAGCTTTATGATTCAGGAGAGTAGCTGCTTTTCTGCAATTGTGAGAAAAGAGAAAGTCTTTTATTTTTGTAGTTCTTATATTTTCTTCACTAGCAGCATTCTCTAGGCTAAGCATGGTAGTTCCAACTAGCACCAAGAGAAAAAAAGCAGGCCTAAGAAGCTCAGGTCTTACCATATGGAAAAGAGAAAAGGCCAAGAACATCCATGACATGATTAAAGAAGAAAGAGGGAACACTTGTCTTGCCAAATATCAGAACTTTTATGAAGCTATAGCAATGAAGCCAGCGTGGTATTGAGAGGACAATAATAGACTTAGGTTAAGAGCATGCTATTGAGAGACCCAAGAAACCAAGAACCTTAAAAAGCCGTACTTGCTGCAAAAGCAGTGTTTAGTTCACTATATTTCGTATATCCCTACCTCATGTTTACTGTATATTTTGTGTATTCCTACCTCATGTTCATTGTACTTTATGAAATCTTAGTACTTTAAATCCTACCTCAGACCCCGTAGAATTAGGCATATGTCGTGACTGATTGTGTAGTTATATAAAATGTTTTAAGTGGTGTTTGTATTTAGAACTCTTAGGTTAAGCGTTGTCAGTCCTAATTGCCATACTAACTTCTGCTTTTACAACGGGATGTAAATATTAAAGCGATAAGCCCCTTTCAGACATTCCTTTCCTAACACAGTAGACTCTGAGGTGCTAGCTGCTCGCTAGGTGGGCTTTATATTGATTTAAACCACCTGCTTCCATGCCAGTGTTAATTTACACACAGTTGCTATGTAAACCTGAAGGGATCAAAGACTTTTACAAAAACCGCCTTGCTATAAGACGTTTGTGATATTTTATAAATTTCCAGAATTAGTACTATATGAATTTCTACCCCACATTCACTGTATGTGTTTGCAGCATTCATATTTAAAACTTTGCTAAGTTTGGCTTTTGTTGTCCCATAATGACCATGTTATGTTATGTAAATGTTAAGCAAACAAGCTTTCCTAAGCATACCTTGGGGTGGATCAGTAAACTTAAAGGGCTAATGTAACCCTTTGCCTGCCTGCTCAGGTTACTTTATGCGCAGTGACTGTATGGACCTAACTTATCTAACATTCCACTCTGCCCGTTAAGTGGGTTTCTGTCAATCACGGGCAGCCCACGAAAGGCACCAACCAATACCAAGTGTTCCTGTACCCATTAGGAGAAATTACCCAATCATGTAAAATCAAGTTTAAAGTTCTTTCCCCTCCCTCTGTAATTGTGCATAAAAACTGCTTGCCATTGTGAATCAGGGCTCTGGTCCATGAAGCCTCTACGGGCTTCATGTGTGAGCCCAGACTCAAGCCTGAATAAAGACCCTCGTGTGTTTGCATTGGAGCTGTCTCTTTGTGGTCTCTCTCTCTCTCTCTCTCTCTCTCTCTCTGATTAGAGTCTCGGGTTTAACAGTATCCCCACAAAGATAAACTAACAAATAAACCTCACCAACAAAACAGAACAGAGAGTCCCAGACAAACCCTCCAAGTGGGATCTTTGAAAACAGATGGCTTGGCAGACCAGCAAGGAAAGGAGGGACTTTTCAATAAATACAACTAGAAAAAAAAATGGTGATTTATACAGGAAAAAATGAAATTTTTTTTTTTCTTTTTCGAGAAACTCGTCCATGACAAGTCTTTCTACCATGAATACTCCTTTTTCCTTCTCTTCTTCTCACTAATAAACTCTGTTAAAAAAAAAAACTGTATCTTCAACTCATCCTATATATAAAACTTTATTCCCTCTGGGTGCAGCGGCTCACACCTGTAATCCCAGCACTTTGGGAGACTGAGAGGAAAGGATTGCCTGAGCCCATGGGTTTGAGAACAGCTTGGGCAACTTGGCGAGACCCCGTCTTTACAATTAAAAAAAAAAAATTAGCTGAACGCCTGTAGTTCCAGCTACTTGGAAGGCTGAGGCAGAAGGATCACTTGAGTCCAGCAGGTCGAGGTTGTCGTGGCCGTGAGAGTGCCACTGCACTCCAGCCTGAGTGACAGAGTGAGACTCTGACTCAAAAACAAAAAAGAATTCCAGAGAGATCAAAGACTTAAATGTAAGAAGCAAAACTTCAAAATTTTTAGTGAAAAATATAGGAGACTGAGACATGAAAAAGGCATTTAGTCATAAAAAATTTTAGAAATTTTGGCCATAACAAAATTATGAACTCCTTCCATCAAAAAGTAAGATAAACTATAAACTGGAAGAAGATATTTTCAGTACCTAACATCTACAAAAGACTAATACCATATCAACGAAGTATATGGAGCTCCTATGAACTAAAAACATGATAGATAACCCAATGGGAAATTAAGAAAATACATTAATAGGGATTTCACAAAAGAGAAAACATAGCCAAAAACCATGTAGTTTTTCTCATCCTCATTAGTAATCAGGAAAACGCACAAGACACCTCACATTGAATCTGTTGGCAAATAGTAAGTTTGACAGTATCAATATGGAGAAATTGTGGATCAACAAGATCATCTATTTATTATTAGGTGGAAAACAATTTGGATTGTCTCATGAAGTTGAGTGTTCTTGTACGTTATAGCACAGTAATTCCTCTACTATAAACCCTGGAGAAACTCTTGCCCGTGTTCACCAGAGACAGAAAAAAAAAAAAAAGGAACGCCCACATAGTGCCATCATCCATAATAGCAAAAATCTGGAAATAAGTCAAATGTTCAGTATAGGAGTGGGTAAATAAATAGGAAAATGGATAAACATTATATACCTTAAAAACAACTAAACACTCTGTTATTTAGGCAGTCATATTTATGCAATAAAAAGAATTTTCCAAAAGGAAGTGAATCATAAACATAAATACAGGATAATTGCTACCCCTGGGGCTAAAAGGTATGAATCAGGGTGAAGGGTAAGGCAGGAACAGATGTCAGTAGCTTTTAAAGTCAGATAACTTGGGCTGGGTGGTTGTTTCATAGGTGATTCTTATTTTGCTCACACACTTCACTTACATTGAGGCCCAGGCACAGGCAGAGAAAAACTAAGAGCCAAGATGTGCCATGAACCAAGGATTACAATTAATCCAACTTTGTGCACTCTAAGTCATTCAGAAAAAAAAAAAGGAAAACGACAAAGCTTTTTTAACCAATGGAATATAGGGTTCTATGGTGTGAATGTGTCCCTGTAAAATTAATGACCGGAGTGAAAGTCTTGGAAGGGATTAAGTCACAAGTGGGGTTAGGGCCCTCACGGAAAGGGTTGAGGGCATCGGCTTTCCCCCTCTTGCCCTCTGCTTCTGCCAGGTGAGGACACAGTGTTCAAGGCACCGTCTTGAGGCAGAGACCAGGCCCTCATCGGACACCAGGTCTTACCATATGGAAAAGCTGCCGGAGCCTTGATTTCGAATTTCCAGCTTCCAGAACTGTGAGAAATAAATTTATGTTCTTTATACATTATCTAGTCTAGTGTATGTTGTTACACAGCACAAATGGACCAAGACATAGGGCTTCTTGTCATTTTCTTCTTCTATAATGTTCTTTGTTGCCTCTTCAGCAGTGTTTCATATTGAACTTGGGTCTTAATAAAATCGATTGCTTTGGTTCTTTAGATTTCTTTTCCAAGTCTATTCTTAAGTATATATTGTTCACTATTTTTTTTTTTGATATCCAAGTAAGAAAATTCAGGATGCATTCTTTTAAGGGTCCCGTTTCTGCAACATAAGCATTCATGCTTCCTGTAAATTAAGTATTTCCTTTTCAGGTTCAACTGCCATCCATAAACAATGTGTTGGCATTATACTCTGCAAGTGATGGGGCTGATTTTTTTTTTTTTTTTTTTTTTTTTGAGTCCGAGTCTCATTCTGTCGCCCAGACTGGAGTGCGGTGGCCGGGAGCCTCGACCTGCTGGGCTCCGGCGATCCTTCTGCCTCAGCCTTCCAAGTAGCTGGAACTATAGGCGCGTGCTACCACACCCAGTTAATTTTTGATTTATTGTAGAGACGGAGTCTTACCAAGTTGCCCAGGTGGGTCTCGAACCTGCGGGCTCAGGCAATCCTCTTGCCTCGGTCTCCCAAAGTGCTGAAATTACAGGCTGAGCCACCGAGCCCAGCCTGGGGCTGATTTCTAACATCGCCTGGGTTATGGCCAAGTGCTGGTTCCCACTCACACAGATTCATTGATGACTCAGGACACTGAGGCATCCGTTGCTAGTTGTTTCTGTCTTTTTTCACTCTGTTGAAAAGGGAAAGTACAAACCCTGTGAAGTTAGACCAGTTGTCACACCCGTAACATTTGGGGAGCTTTGTGTTTTTTTAACCGTTAGTTGTTTAACCGTCACATGTTACATCTCAGTGGCACGTGTATTATGTGAGTATTCCCTCAATGCTCTGTGGCACTTGAAGCAGACCCTCCGTCTAGAAGCATTTAAGTATTTTGTGTACAAACATGACAATTATAGGTACACATTATTATTGTATAGTTTAGTTCCCGAAGACCAAAATCACAGTGACAGTCACTGGGTCAAGTCATCCTAGCCAGAGAGAATCAGTCTTGGTCTTGAGGGTGAATCTCCTCTCCCTCCCTGTCATGACTCATTGGCCAGACCAGAATCTTTGGGTGGAACAATGCAGCAAACAGCACGCGTCATGGTGTGTGCTCACTGTCGTGCACTGCCGATACTTGTGATGGTCAGTAGATCTGTCTTCTGGTTGACAGCAGGTAGGTTGACAAATATCTCCTTGAAGATTTTCTTGATTCTTTCCAACGTGGCAGGATGAATTTACTTAGATGAGCTCAGGAAGACTGTGGAACAACACAGAACACAGGTTGACTTTTACTCCTTGGCTAGCCTAGATTAGAGGAGCAGGTCTATATTTCATTAACCCTTGTAGCCTTGGGCGGGTCATGATGCCGCTGCTGATTTGGAATTTGGTGGAAAGTAGATTACTAGTCCTTGTGTCTAGGGACAAAAAGAGATATTTAGAGCAAAGAGTTAGAAAATGAGTGGAATTGACATCTGCTTATTGTGGGAGGTAGGTTTTTAAGACATAAGAAGTTAGTACTTAGCCGGGCTCAGTGGCTCAGCCTGTAATCCTGCGCTTTGGGAGGCTGAAGTGAGTGGATTGCCTGAGTCTGCGGGTTCGAGACCTGCCTGGGCAACTTGGTGAGACCTCATCTCTACAATAAATAAAAAAAGAAAAAAAAAATTAGCCAGGCGTGGTAGCGCATGCCTGTAGTTCCAGCTACTCGGAAGGCTGAGGCAGAAGGATCGCCGGAGCCCAGCAGGTCGAGGCTGCAGTGGCCGGGAGCAGCCACCGCACTCCAGTCTGGGTGACAGAGTGAGATGCCAACTAAAAAAAAAACAAAAAGTTAGTACTTGAAACCATTTTAGTAGTTAGCAGGGCTCGATAAAACCTTTCTAGTGAGATATAAGCAATGGTTTTCTACTGATAGACTCCAATGTGAAACCATGTTACTTCATGATTACACAGATAAATTGGTAAATTAGTAGAGTCTTTCTTACTTATGAATGCAATATCGCATGCCAGATGTGTTGTGTTACAGCCCAACACAACACCACTTAGCTCCTGCATCTCTTGCCAAAAATATCCAGAAGACTCAAAGTCCTACAAATTGATATTTCATATGGGGAGAGTGCCAGTTTTGTATAAGCTGTAGTTTTTATATTCATAAGAGCCATGGTCAGGGCTAGTGTCAATGCATATCACAACAAGTTTATTTTTCAAAATGCCCTTATGATATTTTACTATTCCTGTTGGGTCTGGATGATGTGGGTAGTGGAAGCACCGTTGATTCTACAAGGCTTTACAAACCATGTTTACACTGTCCTGTAAAGAGTATACTCACTCTTTTTTTTTTTTTTTTTTTTTTGAGTTGGAGTCTCACTCTGTCGCCCAGACTGGAGAGCAGTGGCCACTCCTGGCCACCACAGCCTTGACCTGCTGGGCTCTGGCGATCCTTCCGCCTCACCCTTCCAAGTAGCTGGAACTACAGGCGCACACTACCACATCTGGCAAATTTTTAAAAAAAAATTTATTGTAGAGATGAGATCTCGCCGAGTTGCCCAGGTGGGTCTCGAACCTGCAGGCTCAGGCAATCCATTCACCTCAGTCTCCCAAAGTGCGGGATTACAGGCTGAGCCACCTAGCCCGGCTAGAGTCCACTCACTCTTAATGGACAAGGTACTTCAAACATAAAATAAAGCCTTTGAAAGGTATATGTATGTAGGTGTTGCTTATATCCATCCTGAAAAGACACAATTACTAAAGCAAATACTTATAAAGATAACATTTTTATTTAAATAAATTAAGTTTGGATAATTCTAAATAGTCTTCAAGGAGAAGCATGAACTGCATTCTTTGTCTTTAAACTTTTTCTCACTTTGTGGGCCTGAAAAATAGGGCATTTCTTCTAGTACTGTTGAGCTACACTGGAAAGACCATGGAGCCTATTACTAACATCTAATTATTTTTAGAATCCCATCTTTGTTCCTGTGAGCTCAATTAACAGGAAGTGCAAGTAAATCCTTTGGCAGTGCTGTGTGACCATCTAAGTAGTGCCAAAGATAATTTGGATACAAAGTCATTCTTACAGTTTACTAATTATTTTTTGCCCCTGAATTTGGGGTTGTCAGAGAACAGTGGTTATTTTTTTTAAATCGAGGGTCATATCTGAGAATGAACAAAAGCAAAGACTTGTATTTAGAGAGCTAGCAATGTAATAGTGACAGAGGACTGTAATATAAGGGCCATTGGCTATACGAGCTTCTTCAGAAGGAGGCACCATCATTGTCATAATTGTCATTAGTGAAGAATTAACCCCCAAGCGTAGCCAGCATCACTGAAAATGTTAAGTTTTTCTTAGAAGAAACAGCATCCTTGGTAGGACCTTGTGGGGGGGACCGGGTACATCCAGGTTAATCTTTTCTCCCTGCGTTGGCTGAAGTAGAGTGGTTATTGTCTGAAAGTTTTCTGCCTTGCTAGGCTGCCTTTTTCCCGGTTCTTGGCTAGACATAGCAGTCTTTCTTTGGCTTTTGTTTTTAAATCATGCTCATTGGTGTTTCTGGGTTGCCAGCTTCTCCAGCATCTGGCCCGGGACATATGGGACAAAAAGAAAACCCAGAGACTCACTGCCATGCCATTCCCTGAGTTCCTAGTTCCTTACCCAGTCCTACTTCTATCCACAGTCTAACCACAAAGTATATATATGTGTCTATATATGCACACACATATATGTAGTATATACGCAATGTATATATGTAATATATATGTAATGTATATATATGCATTACATATATAATACCTAGGCTTTTTGGTTATTCTTAGCAGGAGGAATAGAGAGAAGTGCATCTGCTCCATCTTGGTCACTGTAGGAAATCAGCCTGTTGCATGCCAAAAGTGACGCCATCTTGAAGTGAAACCCTCATGATGACTGATGTTTGACTTCTGTAGCAAGGTCTTTAGACAATGCCTATAGCATAAATAACTCCTCATAAAAAAGCAAAACCTGTAGCAGAGATAACCCCTGAGACAGATGCTTCTCTAACCTTCACAGTGTCAGGAGTTTCGCAAGAAAGCCTGAGCCATGACCAGCTACACATGTTGTACCCTGAAATCTTGCTTATATGAAGGATATTTTCTGGCGGGTGAGTGCAAGGGTCCACCATCTCATGGCTTCTGTTCATGAATCCCTGTCTCTTTCTGAGAAACTGGATTTGTCAGTCTCTTTTGTTGGCCTCTCAGCTCTCTTGGCTTTTGGCGGTAGGTTGACATATACCTGCTCACCGCAGAACAGTCCCTGTAACATTTTCATATGAGTTAAATAGAAATTCCATTGGAATCGAGAAACAGCATAAATTTCAGGTATCTCTAGAGATACTCAGGGTGATCTAGGTCAGTGTTTTCTCCAGTGGAAACTCTGTACCCGAATCATTTTTAAAAATCAACTTTGGCCAGGCATGGTGATTCACGTCTGTAATTCAGCAATTTGGGAGGCTGAGGCAGGAGGACTGTTTAAGTCCAGGAGTTCAAAGCCAGACTGGGCAACACAGCGAGACCTCATCTCTACAATAAAATAAAAATTCAGTTAGCTGGGAATGGTAGCCTGTGCTTATAGTCCAGCTCCTTGGGAGGCTGAGGAGAAAAGATCACTTGATGAACTGGGATCTGGCCACTGTACCACTCTAGCCTGGGCTATAGAATGAGACTGTGTCTCAAAAAAAAAAAAATCAACTTTATGGGAATTTGATATTTAAACAATAATGAATAGTTCGCCTGCAATGAAATGCACTTGTAAAATTACAGTTTTATAAGTTTCAACAAGTGCATACACACGTGTGTAGCCATCATCACCACAAGATGTAAAACAGTCCCATTATCCCCCTGCACCAACCTCCCTTCTGACCCTTTGCGGTTGACGTATCCGTAACTCCTACCCTAAGGCAGGTACTAATATGACTTATCTCACTATAGCTTAGTTTTGGTCTTTATACACATGAAATCATGTCCTATGCACTCTTGGATGTGGCTTGTTTTATTCAGCAAGATTTCTGAGCTCCATCCATGTTGTGTGTATTAGGAGTTTAGTCTTTTTTATTGACAAGTACTGGTCCATTTGTATGCCTCAACCTGCTTGTTTACTCAACCCTTAGCAGACAATTGTGTTGTTTCGTTTGGGCTATTATGAATAGAGGTGCTATGAACATTCATGTACAAGTCTTTTGTAGATGTATATGTTCACTTCCTTGAAAGGACCTAGAGTGACTGACTCATCCAGCAAGTGTATATTTAACTTTACAAGAAACAGCCAAGCTGACTTCCCAAGTGGTTGTCCAGTTTTGCCCTCCCAACAGCATATGAGAATTCCAGTTACTTCACATTCTTGGGCTCTGGCTCTGATCCCAGCCCCGGTGAGAATTCCTCTGAAGCCAAACGGTTTCAGAGCTAGGCTCAGCCAAAGGCATTCCTACCTAAAACTCACCCACATCACACCACTTCAGCTCCTTGAGACCCCTTGCAGTGAAAGACGATACCAGGTCAGGATCTGGTTTCTGCCCTACGTACACCAAAACCACTCTTCCCCTTTGACTTCTAGAGTCTGGATTTTGAATCCCACAGGTCTTTCTCAAGCCTAACCCTACTTTTTGTCAGCAAGCAGCATCTTTCCTGAAGGGAAAACTAGCACTACCAAGTTTCATTTAAAAACTTAGCCTGCCAGGCGTGGTGGCTCATGCCTGTAATCCCAGCTACTTGGGAGGCCGAGGCAGGAGCCTCACATGAGCCCAAGAGTTTAAGGCTGCAGTGAGCTGTGACCATGCCACTGCACTCCAACCTGGACAAATCATTTGGAGAGATGAGGGAGGTGCAGAATTGTAGAGCAGTCAGATGTCAGTAATCTGAATAAAGGATAAGGAATAAGAGAATTTCATAGCTGTTTTAATCCGGATAAATCTTGAGAGACTTTGGAAGTTATTTATTTTCAATATGTGATTTGTCTCATGGAGACTATTAGTATCAATACAAAAATCTGTTCTATTATAAATGAGAAAAAGGGTCTTATAATAAAGAAATACTCAATTCAATTAATTAATTCAATTAATTTGAGAGTAATTCTTACCAATGTCTTCCTCTTTACAGCAGGAGTCATTCAAAAACTCAAATTTTATGTGGGAAGTGGGCGCAGTGGCTCATGCCTGTAGTCCCAGCACTTGGGGAGGCCGAGTCCAGAGGATTGCTTGAGCCCAAGAGGTTGAAACCAGCCTGGGCAACATAACAAGACCTTGTTGCTATTTTTTTTTTTTTTGAGTTGGAGTCTCACTCTGTCGCCCACACTGGAGTGCAGCGGCCGCTCCCGGCCACCGCAGCCTCGACCTGCTGGGCTCCGGCGATCCTTCCGCCTCAGCCTTCCGAGTAGCCGGAATTACAGGCGCGCGCTACCATGCCTGGCTGATTTTTTTAAAATTTATTTTAGAGAGGAGGTCTCGTCAAGTTGCCCAAACGGGTCTCGAACCCGCGGGCTCAGACAATTCACTCACCTCAGCTTCCCAAAGGCACGGATTATAGGCTGAGCCACCGAGCCCGCCTTGTCGCTATTTTTAAAACAAATAAATAGATACATTTTATATGAAAAATGACCCCAACTCACCCACACTGGCTGGTTTTTTTCTACTTTCTGTCGTCCACCCATGAAATTAGTTTCCAGGAATTCTAATCAATGGATCCTTCTCTCCTGTGACAGCCAGGCCCAGCCAGCCCATGGACATCTCAGTCAAGGCAGCACCGCAAGACACCCAGAGCAGGGGGCTAGAGGAGTCTGGCTCCTGTCTGGCCCTTGGTTTCCTCGTGTTTAGATTGGGAACATTTCCAACTTGGCTCTCAGGCTAATTCGCAAGGCTTCCTCCAAGTGTTACCGGCCACTTGCTAAGGCTGGGCAGGACTGACCAAGCAGGGGCAGCAGAATTCTAAGAAGGTCCCCAAGTCCCCGACCCCTGTGTGCTCCCACCCCTTTGCGTGTGGGCAGGACATGTGAACATGATGGGATCTCACTCCCACGCTTGGGGTAGGCTATGCGGCAAAAGGGAAGAGATGGTGCAGTGGTAGCCGAGGTCTCCACTCAATTAATCAGAAGGGACATGATCCTGAGCGGGCTTGACCTGATCAGGTGACCGCTGAAAAGGAGCCTAGGCTTTCCCTGAAGGGAGGAGATACTTGAAGTGAGAGACCCTGGTGGCTCAGCCTGTCATCCCGCGCCTTTGGGAGGCTGAGGTGAGTGGATTGCCTGAGCCCGCGGGTTCGAGACCCGCCTGGGCAGTGAGACCTCATCTCTACAATAAATCAAAAAAATCAGCCGGGCGTGGTAGCGACTGTCTGTAATTCCGGCTCCTCGGAAGGCTGAGGCGGAAGGATCGCCGGAGCCCAGCGGGTCGAGGCTGCGGTGGCCGGGAGCGGCCACTGCACTCCAGTCTGGGCGACAGAGTGAGACTCCAACTCAAAACAAAAAGAAACAAACAGCCGGGCTGGGTGGGGCAGGGGACGGTGAGGGAGCCAGGGTGAGGGTGGCCTGCAGATGCTGGAAGTGGGCCCCCGCTGACAGCCAGAAGAAACACAGCGACTTCCGTCCCACCACAGGGAACCCACATGAACTTGGGAAGTTTCTTTCCAAGTCAAACCTCCAGATCAGAACACAGCCCTGACAAGACCTTGATTTCTGCCTGGTGAGGCTCTGAATATGCAAAACTGCACCTGGACTCCAGACCACAGAAACTGTCACAGAATAAATGTGTGTTGTTTTAAGATGCTGTGTGGCACTTTGTTACACATCAGTAGAAAATGAAATACAGCAAGAACCGTGTAACATCAGCACTCCTCCCAGGTCTCCGCCCAGCTGTCTGCACCTTGATCTCACAGCACTGGCACATGGGAAGACAGTGAAGTCAACCTATGATGGCGAGCTCTAAGAATCTGCTGGAAACCACAGAGGCTCTCTTTGGAAATAAATGAGACTTGAAGTAGGACAGAACTGATTGCCTCTTAAATCCTAAGCTGTGTACTCTATACACATTTGAAGTCTTCCCCTCGACTCTACAAGAATATAAACAATGTTACTTATTTTTTATTTTTTTGAGTCAGAGTCTCACTCTGTCGCCCAGACTGGAGTGGAGTGGCCCGTTCCCGGCCCCCGCAGCCTCGGCCCGCTGGGCTCCGGCCATCCTTCCGCCTCCGCCTTCCAAGCGGCCGGAATTACAGGCATCCACTACCACGCCCGGATGATTTTTTGATTTATTGTAGAGATGAGGTCTTGCTGCCCAGGCGGGTCTCGAACCCACGGGCTCAGGCAGTCCACTCACCTCAGCCTCCCAAAGGCGCGGGATGACAGGCTGAGCCACCGAGCCCGGCTCACTCCACTTCTTACTCCCACCCTGTCAGTCTGGCTGTTAGACATGAAGCCTCAAGGCCCCAAGGAGAATTGTCCCAGCAAAACTAGAGAATGAGGGCATTAGGTTCTTGGGTTTGGGTGTCTAATAGCCAAGTATGACATAGGAAGATAAGGCAGACATACTTCTTCCCTCCCCAGCCCTCCCTGCCACTGGGTAAATGTCTTCCAAGCAGGTGAAGGGAGAGACCTGGTGACGCAAGTGTCGGAGTGAGTCACGGATGTGGGCCTTGGAGAACGGCTCTGCTCTCCTGCTCCCTTGATGTGTGGTTCTGCAAATCGAAAGGGCCTCGTGCTCCATTTCCTGCTGGGAGCCCTGAAAGGTAAGCTCCCACAGAGTCCTCCCTGTGTGGTAGCCCAGGAGAACAGGAAAGCTGCAGGGTGGGAGGGTCTGAGACAGCCTCACAGACACTCCCTTCGTCCCAGTTGGCCGAATCATCTTCCTTTGAAGGCCCCTGACTTTGAGGGGCCTCATGACTGGGATGAGTTGCTGATTGGACCTTGAGACAAGAAATGAGATGGGAAGGCAGATATCGCGGATGCCAAAGAGGAGAGGTGAGGAGGACAACCACCTGGAACAGTGCATGCATCAGCAGGATGATGGCGGAGCAGATGCCTCGGACACTCCAAACTTTCTTATCTCCAGGACGTGAGGACATGATTCTTCAGAAGCCCCTGGAAGAAAGAGAGCCCCAACCCGGCTGGGTTAAGCCTGAGTGGACCGAGTTTGCCCCAGCTGACAAGGTTTCCACTAATAAGGCTCAAGTAACTTGATTTCTGGGATACTGACGTCGGTGGATTGATAGGTTCACCATGTAAAGAATATGTTGCCTAATGAAGAGCAATAAATAATAACCTGTAAAGGTCTGAGATGCCTCCTTCTGGCCACTTGCTGCCAAGAGAGGGAAAGTTTGGTAACAAAGGATCCCGTGCTGCTCTCCCTTCAGAAACTTCAAAGGAGAACAGGCTGGGTGCTGCCTGGTTTTTGGCACTTCACACCCTTCAAGTGATGTGATGTGATTTGGTCTGCCTCGGTGGAGGAAGTAAATTGGGCTTGCCACGTCCATGGCAAGATGCCCCTCTCTCACTTTGAGCTGTGTGAGATGGGGAAAATATCCCATATACTTTTATAATAGTAGCCATCATAACTTTCATTCATTAAGCATGTATATGCCATACACTTTTTTTTCCTTTTTGAGTTGGAGTCTCAATCTGTCACCCAGGCTGGAGCGCAGAAGCACGCTCACAGCCACCCCACTGCCAACCTGCTGGGCTCCAGCGATCCTTCTGCCTCAGCCTTCCAAGTAGCCAGAACTACAGGTACGCGCTACCACGCCTGGCTAATTTTTTTCCTTGATTTATTGTAGAGGTGAGGTCTCGCTAAATTGCCCAGGCTGTTCTCGAACCCATGGGCTCAGGCGATCCTCTCACCTCAGCCTCCCAAAGTGCTGGGATTACAGGCTCGAGCCACCACGGCCAGTATCATACACTTCTTAATGACTAAATAAATATCCATCTTTCATCCACTAACTAAAGACTTCAGGTTAAATGGATAAAAACCAATGGTTGCCTTAACCTTTCATCACTGATTGGCTGACATCCTGGAAGTGGGTGTGCCCCTCTGAGCAAGTGTGCACACAAGAACACACGCGTGCACACAAGAACACACGCATGCACACACACGCATGGGCCACTTGCTGTCCCTCCAGCTCTGTCGACCCCTGCAAGTGCATCCTCCATCAGCCCTCTCCTTTCACAGGAGATGATTCCTTTTTTTTTTTTTTTGAGTTGGCATCTCACTCTGTCACCCAGACTGGAGGGCAGTGGCCGCTCCCGGCCCCCGCAGCCTCGACCTGCTGGGGTCCGGCGATCCTTCCGCCTCAGCCTTCCAAGTAGCCGGAACTACAGGCGCGCGCTACCACGCCCGGCTCATTTTTATTTATTGTAGAGATGAGGTCTCGCCAAGTTGCCCAGGTGGGTCTTGAACCCGCGGGCTCAGGCAATCCACTCACCTCGGCCTCCCAAAGCGCGGGATTACAGGCTGAGCCACCAAGCCCAGCTAGGAGGTGATTGTTATATGTGGTGAAAGAAGGTCTAAAGGAAAATTCACATTCAAATAGTAGCTTAGGTCGGGTGCAGTGGCTCAAGCCTGTAATCCCAGCACTTTGGGTGACCGAGGTGAGGGGACTACCTGAGCCTACGGGTTTGAGAACAGCCTCGGCAACTTAGCGAGACCTCATCTCTACAATAAAATCAAAAAATTAGACAGGCATGGTAGCACCTTGGGGTTGAGCAGAATCATCTATATTTTACTAAGCGACTGAGTCATCTAGGTTTTCTTATTTCTTATTTCTTTTTTGACAGATAAATTTGAGGGTGGGTCCTCCCCCCGCCCCAAACGAGAATTATCTTTGAATTATATTTTGGAGAGCAGGCCCCCTGTAGTATATGCTTCCCCCTCTAGGTAAGTGTTCTAGGAAGACATCAATGTCCCAACTAGCACTGTGAAGCTATGCTTGCTTTCTGTGAATTTTTTTTAAAATTCTTTCAACACATTTGCCCATCTCATGATGGGTGATTTATGAGCACACCTGCCCACACTGCGCTGAATGTTAGCCGTTTTTGACCAAGGACGGTGTGGTCCCCAAAACACCCAATCTCACCCTGAGCGCCCTTTTTCGTTTGTCTGTTTCCCCAGATGAGAAAAGCCCTTAAAGGGAAACATTTTGCTGATGTGGGAGAGGATGAAACAAAAAACAGCAGAACTAAAAGGCATCCAAACTGAAGAGTCCAAAAACTGTTTTAGGCAGTGGAAAAAGCATCGTGATTGGTGTATTGCATCAAATGAAGAGTACTTTGAAGGTGACTGAAGTTTAAACATGTGAGAACAAATACACAATTTTTATAAATAAATTCTGGGTTTCTCTGTGTATCTCTGTAGGAAGAGGTTAGGAGGCTAGCCAATGAATTACCTCAGAGTCTCAGCAGAGGTCCCGAGAAAGGTCTCTGCTCAAGGCCTCCAGATGAGGAGGCCTCTGAGGAGTATGGGGGAGCCGGAAATGCAACTCTGTGCAGCATCTCCTGGCCAACCAGGAGAGCACCACGTCTGCGTGGGGAAGTCAGCTCTTCCCACAGGCCTGCCAGGAAAAGCCTTCAGAATCACCTAGGGCTGGGCCTGAGTGATCCCATTATAAGAATCTGGACTTCTGGACTTGTGGCCAGACTCTTCACTCCCCAGCTTGACTCCCTTGTGTTCTAGAACCCGAGACCTAACTGGTTGTAGACAGAGATTTACGACACCACACAAAAAGACTTAGAGTGTCCCACTTAGGGTCTCTGTGCAACCTAGACTCACATTTGTTCGTCTGGGTTTTTTCCCCCACAGATACTTCCTGGCAATAGATACATAGTAAATGCTTCCCTGTGATCCTGATCTTTGTTACCAATACAATTTTTTTCATTAAAAAAAAAAAAAGCTGGCCTGGCTCAATGGCTCAGCCTGTAATCCCAGCACTTTGGGGGGTGGAGGCGAGGGGATTACCTGAGCTTAGGAGTTCGAGACCAGCCTGAGCAGCATGGTGAGACCTCATGTCTACAATAAATCAAAATAATCAGCTGGGCATGGTGGCACATGCCTGTGGTTCCAGCTACTTGGAAGGTTCAGGTGAAAGGATCACCTGAGCCCAGCAGGTCCAGGCTGTGGTGACCACGAGCATGCCACTGCCTTCCAGCCTGGGTGACAGAGGGAGACTCTAATTAAACAAACAACAAAAAAAAGAATCAACTGACAAAAGAGAGATTAATAGAAAAGGCAGTCAAATTTATTTATGTGTACAGGAGTCTTACAAAATGAAAGAACTCAGCTGGGCACGGGGGCTCAGTCTGTAATCCCGTACTTTGGGAGGCTGAGGTGAGTGGATTGCCTGAGCCCGCTGGTTCGAGACCCACCTCGGCAACTTGGCGAGACCTCATCTCTACAATAAATAAAAAAATCAGCTGGGCATGGTAGCGCGTGCCTGTAATTCCAGCTACTAAGAAGGCTGAGGTGGAAGGATCGCAGGAGCCCAGCAGGTTGAGGCTGTGGTGGCCAGGAGCGGCCACTGCACTCCAGTCTGGACAACAGAGTGAGACTCCAACTCAAAAAAAAAAAGAAAGAAAGAATTCAAAGAAATGGACAGATGGTTGATACTTTTATACCCTCTTGAGGTTACAGAAAGAATGGGGGCTGTGGGCATGGCCCAAAACAGGCTATGATGGTAAATCAGGTTTTAGTGGCAAGACAGGTTAGCGGAGGGGGAGAAGAAGCTAGTAAAGGTGGTCTTGTCACAGGTAGCAGCCCTCAGGAAGAACAGATGGCAAATATTTCTTTCAGATCTTTAAAGGTGTCAGCCTCTTAGTCAATCTTTTCCAGACCCAGACAGGGAGGCTCCTCAGGAAAAGGCCAGCTGTATCCACGCACAGTCTATCTACAGATGTGAACCTCCCCACAAAGGAGTTTTGCAGGGCGACTTCTGCTTGCAGAGCCTCTGAACAGCTGGCTCAAAATATGTCAAAGAGGACTTTGGTTTCTTTCGGAGCAATGAGTCAGGCACACGCTAAACAAATCGGAATTGCTTCTAATCCCGAGGTCTCAAGTTCACACCAGGGGCAGGGAGCTGCAGGGGCAGGCAGGAACTGGGGAGGGGAGGGTGAGCCTGTGTGGAACACCTCGAGGTTTCCGGCACAGACTGCCTCCCCTACTCACCCCCGTGGTCATGCAACAGATTCGTACAGATTTGTAGATCATAGAAACTCTCGACAGAAACCACTTGCAAATTTTATTTCTCAGTCCTTCCATCTGAATCTGCATCAGCAACAACAGCTCTGAAGGCAAATGTCCAGAACAGAGACACAGCAGCATGGGCTGGCAATGGAACTGTTTCTACCTGGTGCTTTTGACTCTATTATGTTCTGACTAAAAATTCGAACCCAAAACATTTAGGTTTTGAGCAGAATCATCGGTTATTTTTGAAAGCTTTAAAAATGGGCAAAGGCCTCGGAGAACTTAAAGGTTAAGATGGTAAATGCCATAAATGAATGTAGGATGAACATACCATATGGAAATATAATAAACTCATATAGAAGATTGTTAGATAATATCATTTATTTATTTGTTTCTTTTGAGACAGGGTCTTACTCTGTCACCCAGGCTGGAGTGCGGTGGCAGGATCATGGCTCACTGTAGCCTCCAACTCCTAGGCTCATGTGATCCTCCTGCCTCAGCCTCTCAGCTGGGCATGGTGGCAGACTACAGGCATCTGCCACCATGTCCGGCTAATTTTTCTACCTTTTTTTTTTTTGTAGAGATGGGGGTCTCACTTTGTTGCCCAAGCTGGTCAGGAACTCTGGGCTCAAGCAAACCTCTCGCTTCAGATTCCCAAAGTGCTGTGATTACAGATGTAAGCCAGTGCGCCCAGCTGCTAGATCATATCAGGTACAGATGTTTTACAGAATGTTAGGCTCGGTCTTCTTCCTGGCATCTCCCCTGCACCCAGCTTATAAGTCTCAAATCTTGACTGCTGCTACCATCTCTCGCATGGGGTCCTCCTTCCTCCAACTTCTACTTTCCTCAAGCCGCTTCTGCTCTGACCAGTATTTTAGCTACTAAAACTAATCACGGAATACACTGCCTGACTACAGGTACAGGGATGTGCTTAGTTACAGGACTTTGATAGACACCTGTGCTATAACAAGAAGTCTATTTGGATTTTGTCCTGTTCCTGGCACAGAGCTCCTGAAGCCCTTGGAAATGTCTGAGTGATGGGACTATCTTTGTTATTCATTAATGAGCCTCTGTAGATCACATGGGAGTTTATACTAATACGGTTATTTAGGGTGGGGCCCCGAGATAATCTCAGGATGGGCTGGTTACCAGAAACCCAAGCGATTAGAAGGTTGGAACTTTTGCCCCACCCCGATCTCTTTGCTGGGGAAGGGAGGGGATGGAGTTGAAGATTATAAAACAACACAAGCCGGGCTTGGTGGCTCAGCCTGTAATCCCACGCCTTTGGGAGGCTGAGGGGAGTGGATTGTCTGAGCCCGCGGGTTCGAAACCCGCCTGGGCAGCGAGACCTCATCTCTACAATAAATCAAAAAATCAGCCGGCCATGGTAGCGCATGCCTGTAATTCCGGCTACTCGGAAGGCTGAGGCGGAAGGATCGCCGGAGACCAGCAGGTCGAGGCTGCGGTGGCCAGGAGCGGCCACTGCACTCCAGTCTGGCGACAGAGTGAGACTCCAACTCAAAAAACAAAAACAAAAAAACAACGCAATTCACAGTGCTTCCAGGTTGGTGAGCACATCAGTGTTGGGAGGCTGGTGCACCCGGAGAGAACTGGAAAGCTCCATGTCCTTCCACTCAACACCTTGCCCTATGACTCTCTCCCACTTGCCTGGTCCTTAATTGTATTACTTTATAATAAACTGGTAAATGTAAATGGGGTGAGCATAGTAGCACACACCTGTAGCTCCAGCTACTCAGGAGGCTAAGGGGGAAGGATTGCTTGAGCCCAGGAGTTCAAGACAAGCCTGGGCAACACAGCAAGACCCTGTCTCAAAAAATAAAAATAAAGTAGATATGGTGGGCTCCTGAGTTTTGTGACCTATTCAAACAAATTACTGAACCTGAAAGGAGAGTGGCAGGAACCCCACTAGTTGGTCAGGAGTACGGTGGCCAGGACTTGTAAATGGCATCTGAAGTAGGGGTGGTCTTGTGGAAATGAGCCCTTAGCTCTGGAGTCTGTGCTAACTCCAGGAATACAGTGTTAGAATCAAATTGTGGGATACCCATTTGGTGTATAGAGAACTAGGGAATGGGTTGTTGGTCATGGAAATCGGTCCAGACACCTTGGAAGTAGGAGAGAGAGGCGGATGAAGGTTAAAGCCCAAACCTAAGGTAAGAGAAGAAATAGCAACACTACTGTTGGCCATTTGGTTCATGGGGTAAGACAGAAAGGCCCCTCAGACATCCGCAGTGCTTCTCCAAGTGTAATGCTAGGAACCATGGCACGGAGGTCCTCACTGGAGGGTTTGCTTAACACTGACAGACTCTCTCCCTGGCCAATCTCTAGGCAGGCCCCTCTGGACTCTTTTTCAGTTAGGCCCTGACTTCTGGTTCATCTTTGCATTGTCCAGTTTTAGCAAGAATCCTGCTAAGTCAGTTTAGCCAGAAGCCCCCACTCGCTCTTTCTGATCATTCTTTTTTTTTTTTTTGAGTTGGAGTCTCACTCGGTCACCCAGACTGGAGTGCAGTGGCCGCTCCCGGCCACCGCAGCCTCGACCTGCTGGTCTCCGGCGATCCTTCCACCTCAGCCTTCCAAGTAGCCGGAATGACAGGCGTGCGCTACCACGCCCAGCTGATTTTTTGATTTATTGTAGAGATGAGGTCTCGCTGCCCAGGCGGGTCTCGAACCCGGGGCTCAGGCAATCCACTCACCTCAGCCTCCCAAAGGCGCGGGATGACAGGCTGAGCCACTGAGCCTGGCTTCTCTGATCAGTCTTGATATCTGGTTGGGCTCCTTATTCTCAGTCATGCCCCAAGTGATGTCTGGTCTTAGGTTGTATTAGCCAGAATCCCTCCTCACCCCTGACATTTCCCCTAATGCCCCTTACCCAACTCCTTAGCTATAAATTCCCACTTTTGTTGTATTCGGAGTTGAGCCCAATTTCTCCCTGCCACTGCAGCCCTACTGTGTTCAGCCCTACACCCATCACGAGATCCCCCTGAATGAAGTCTGCTTACTATTCTTCAACAAGTGTCATGAGTCATTTTTTCTGTTTTTTTTTTTAATTGTTTTTTTCCATCCTTGAACCACTGAATCAGAATCTCAGAGCATGAAGCCCTGGTATTTTCTTTTTTCTTTTTTTTGAGTTGGAGTCTCACTCTGGCTCCCAAGCTGGAGTACAGTGGCATGATCCTGGGATCAGGCAATTCTTCCACCTCAGCCTCCCAAGTAGGGACTACAGGCATGCATCACCATGCCTGGCTAATTTTTTAAAATTTATTATAGAGATGAAGTCTCAATATGTTGTCCAGGTTGGTCTTGACCTCCCAGGTTCAGGCAATCCTCTCACCTCAGCCTCCCAAAGTGATGGAATTACAGGTATGAGCCACCATGCCTGGCATGTTTTTCTCATTTTTAACTTTGTGAATCTCTATCATTTGAGAACTATGGTTTGAGGAGATGAAGAGTTGTGAACTGTCTCCAAACACACTCCAAGTCCCTTTGACTTTCACGTACGATGTCAGAGCTGAAAGGGACTGACTTTACAAATGTGAACAACAGAAGCTGTAATTTGGCCGAGATCACTCTATCAGCGGCCTGACAGAGACTGGACCCCAAACATCCTGGGCCACAATATCCACATGCGTGTCACACTGGACTTGAATCTATCATCCCTTCTTACTTAGTCACCTATGTGGCCATGGCTAGGTCATTGCCACCACCACTGCCTTGCTAAGCTATGGTGTGGCCATGTGCTCTTTGAGCTACGGCCAGGCCATGTTTCCTGGCTTTGGCCCCCTCCCCTACTTTGGGGAGGTGAATCTCCTCTCTCTCTCTCATTTACTTTTAAATAAACTATATTTTCTAATCTAAAAAAAAAAACTCATCTATGCAACAGGCCCACAGGGCTTCCCACATGAGCATTCACATTTTTCTTGTTCAGGATCAACCAGAATTCAGATAAATCTGAAAATAAATGACTTAAGTTGGAATCTTTATTTTATCTCCGGAAAGTTCTGACATCTCACTAGTAACAATTGGCACAAGAAACGTTTTTTTGTATAAAGATTTCTGAGACGGTTCTGTGCCATTGGTGGTCATGGCTTCCTTTCACGGCCTCACTCTCAGCAGGGAAGAAGTTTTGAGTACAAACTTATTCCAAGCGGCAAGTGAAGTTTTATTTTATTTGTTTTTTTGAGTTGGAGTCTCGCTCTGTCGCCCAGGCTGGAGGGCAGTGGCCGCTCCCGGCCACCGCAGCCTCGCCTGCTGGGCTCCGGCGATCCTTCCGCCTCAGCCTTCCGAGTAGCTGGAATTACAGGCGCGCGCTACCACGCCCGGCTGATTTTTGATTTATTGTAGAGATGAGGTCTCGCCAAGTTGCCCAGGCGGGTCTCGAACCCGTGGGCTCAGGCAATCCACTCACTTCAGCCTCCCGAAGGCGCGGGATTACAGGCTGAGCCACCGAGCCCGGCGTGAAGTTTTATTTTAATGGATTAAGTACTTCCCAAATATTAGATCAAGGACTATTTCAATCTGCAAGAGGTATGATCCCGAGGAAAGTAAAGATAACAGAATGTGTGTGTAGTAAGATAGAACGGTGTCTGTAGTGTACACCCTGCCTTTCCTTGGGCAGCCTAATCTTTTAAGATGAGCTGATGCACCTCCTTATTTGGGGGTTTAGAGGGAAATGCGGTGGGAGTTAAAATATCTTTCCCGCTATGCAAGATGGTGACCATAGGTGGTGGTTTTACAAACTACAATTTGGCAAAACATGAAAGGCGGAATTTTAAAAAATTCATAGACTCGAAGGTTTGTACACATAACTAAACTGCATCACTTTATCACCATGTTCCCTTAGGCAGAACTCATTTCAGCCTAATCAGCGTCTCTGTGCAAGAGCCCACACCCAGCATTCTCAGACCTCAGTTCCACGACCTCATGTACATCACGGTCTCTTCCACGCCACTGCATTCCGCCATTTAGCCCATCCCATCTTCTTCATAATCAAGTTGGCCCCACCTCAATTCAGACACCAGGCCGTAGAAGTCTCCGTCATTCAGTTTCGCGTTCCCCTGCTTCCATCACCATGGGTCTTCAAGCTTGTTGGGACCGTCAGGCCCTGGGCCACTCTTCTTATTCCCTAAAATCAGCCCTTCTTTGCGTTTCCTGATCTATCCAGCTTAGAGCCCATGGTTCAGCAATTCAGGAAGTCATTTTGCAGCACCCTGAAATCTATAGTTCCTCTGTCTTTTAAAAATAAATGCAGGCAAAAGCCCAAAGCCGGATAGTCAACACATGTGCTACCCATGCCAGGCAGCTGAGAGTCACTTGATGAAATCACACAACGGGGCTGCCGGTGCCATTCCACATTCATTACGGGGCCCCTGAAAACCACCCAGCGATCTTGCTAATCTCCTCTTGTCAACTCACTCCTACTCGTGACGCTGGCTTCAAGCCTCCCTCTTCCAACCCTCATCACGACCACCTTCACTTTGAACACAGCCCTTGTCTTCCGCCTCACAGAAAAGACAAAAGCTATAGTAAGGAAACTTCCTGCCACAAAAACTGCCAGTTTAGCTTCATTCACACCCCGCCTCTCATACTTTCCCCATAAGGAAAAAACACAACAAAAAATGTTCTTCTTCCCCCCACCCCCTACTATGTTCTCACTTGCCCTCCTTGGGGTTCTTAGAACTCTGCACTATCAAGTTACATTTCCCTCCAGTGTTTGCAGTCTTCCTTCCTGACAGCAGCATTTACATACAGGAAGGTCTCTCCACTTGCCACCAAAACTCTTTTGCCCTCTCCCCTAGCTCCTTCCCTCTCTGCTGGTTGGATGCACCTGTGTATTTAACCTGGCCCTTTTTTTTTTTTTAAACAGCTAGGTTGCTGTCATTTCTTACCATTAAAATAATGTTGCAGCCGGGCTCGGTTGCTCAGCCTGTAATCCTGTGCCGTGGGAGGCTGAGGTGAGTGGATTGCCTGAGCCCACAGGTTCGAGACCCGCCTGGGCAGGAGAGACCTCATCTCTACAATAAATGAAACAAAATCAGCTGGGCACGGTAGCGCGCGCCTGTAGTTCCAGCTACTCGGAAGGCTGAGGCAGAAGGAAGGATCGCCGGAGCCCAGCAGGTCGAGGCTGCAGTGGCCGGGAGCGGCTACTGCACTCCAGTCTGGGCGACTGAATGAGACTCCAACTCGAAAAAAAAAAAAAAAAGTTGCAATGAAAAGCTGGGATATAATTTTGTACACATACAGGTGTCTGGGCAGGCTGGATTCCAAGAAATAAGACTGCTGCTTCAAAGATCACATAAATTGGTTCTGTCAGACTCCTCTCCACAGGGAAGTTTACCATGTCACACTCCCACCAAGGGAGAGCTTACATTTCCCCAGTCCTGCCAACACAATGTTATCAAACTTCAGGATTTTTGCCAATCTGATGACAAACGATACCTTAGTTTAATTTGCATTTCTCTTATTATGATAGAGATTAAAAGCTCTTTATCCAGTTTAAGGGACATTAGGGCTTTCTTTTGCTGTGAACTGTCTGTTCGTGCCCACGGTGTTTCTCTACTGGGTTGTTGGTCTTTTTCTTTTTAGTATCTGAGACCTCTTTGTACAGCAGGGAGATTAGAATTAGCCAGATTTTCCTCATCATATTATAGAACCACAGCTTTAATAGGGACATAAGGAGCTCGTTCATGCTAATCTACTACTCAGAAACAGGAGTCCCCTTTTCCTAGTTAGGACAATTTTATTCTGTTTCTGATTTTAAAAGCAATATATGTTCATGATAGAAATATTGGGAGAGATTTAACCCCCCCACAGTCCTACTTCTTATACAATAAAGCACCAAGAAAGCCAATTCCCACTGCAGTCCCACCCCCAGAGGCAGCCACCCATGAACACCTGTGGTTTGCAGCATGTCCTCCCCAGGTTGGTTTTCCCACTAGCTCTATTTAAAATTTACATGGTGGAAAATGCTTCAAACTTAAAAATATGGTTGTATGTAGGGACTGAGGTCTACGCAAACCTAGTATCCTTCCTGGTGGTTGTTTTAGGAACAGGACCTTCTGCGAGGGCCTTGGAGGTCTAAGAGGCCTGTTTTCTCTATATATATCACTTGCCTCCACTTCAAAATATGAGATTAGGGCTCATGTACCTCCTCTTTGGCGCTTCCAAATTCGGCTCTTCGTTAAGTGCAACATCAACAACAACAACAACAATGCAAACGCAAACGTGTGGGTAATTTTAAGTTTGAATGTATATTTTGAAATAAAATCGCAAAACAACAAATTTTTACAAAATTGTCACACAGAAGTACATCCTAAGATACCATCACATGCTATATTTACTTAGAAAAAGTTACAGATCTAGTCAGAACAAATGGCTGTCATTTACAAATGTGACTTCCTTTCTTTGAGCAAAAAGATAGCTCATGTGAAACGTCAAACTGAAAGTCTGTGAGACACGATGGCGCAGAACCTGCCCACACCTCCGTGCATGAGGACACTTCCAGCCGCCCCCCACCCCGGCTAAGTCCTGAGCTCCGGCCTTCGGCTTCCCATGCGCCAGAGAGGCTCCGACTGAATGGTGAGGCTACCGTCCTGTGTGCCATGGTCCTTTTATTACAGTGAACAGCAAAGAATGTTACTATTTTCCTTTGATTGTAAACTTCAACAGAAAATAACTTAACATGCTTAATTAAACATTTTACTACAAAGAGCACTATGATTTTTATTGTGACTCACCACCTTTGGAAAATTTCCATTTGGGAAGTTTCTTACTTGGTGATTCGTGCCTTGGTGATTCGCCACGCACCAGTATGCAGGAAGAAACCAGTTGGTGGCCTTTCCTGAAGGCATGGTCTGTCTACAACCGCGGAACAGGCTGTGCCACGATTCTGCTCAGGCTCAAATCATCTGCTCCCCAATTACAGAGAGCTCAGCCCATCAATTTCTTATTCTTTCCTCACATCCTACTATTCATTATGTAATCTGTATTTGAATATGCTCCTACAGAATTTTTTTCATATTATTCTGCTAATAATCAATAGCTTGAGGTTTATACATGATAGCTCTTCAAATATTTTGCTGGTATGTAAAGCTCAACCGAGTTGCACAGGAACAAGTCAGAAGATATTTATGCTGGTAGATCAGCTGCATTTCAGCACCTTAGTTATAACTCCATCCCTCTGCAAAAGTTGTGTTTTAGGTTTAAAAGAGTCAACTTCATTTGCTCAGCTCACGCTCTTTCTCAAATAAAACATTCAGTTTCTTTTTCAATATGAGACATGATTTCTTTTTAAGAAGAAAGACATGCTCAGGACAAATACCACAAAACCATAATCTCAAATAAAGGGTGTCTTAAATAAAAACGGAGTTGACTCATCTTTGTATACCTATTTTAAGTTAAAGGCTTGAAACTTTGCTCCTACCCATGGATCCCTATGTACCTCCACATAATCATTTCTATAGTTGGACAAAAACTAGAATGCACAGTCTCAAGTGGAAGGATATCATTAAAATTCATTATTGTAATTTTTAACTTTTTCATAATGACTTGAAAATTCATGGCATAGCATCACTAAAACTTGTAAATTATGAAAGCTATAAATTTACAAACATTTCTTCTCATGACTGCACCATTATTCATTTTTACTTATTCCTAATCAAATTCACTTTCGACTACCTGACTGAGTTTGAGGTAGCTTTGTATTGGTTCTACTCTATGAAAGTGGTATGTCTCAAAGTGCCATTTGAGTCATTAAGCTAGATTTAAATGAGGGGGGAAATACAGAACCAGTTACACTGTTTTCTCACTTGGCATAAACTAAAAAAACCCCAAACAACCAATCAATTCTTTAGTGATAAAAATATAGCTCTTTTGTGAGCATGGACACAATACAAGGAATCTGTTTCTTTGCATGAAAAGTAATGTCAAAAGAAAAGGACTCAAATTCTGTTGCCACCATTCGGTTAACCCGGGTAAGAATGTGCATGAACTCCAGCTTGTTAGCGTACTGTTTTAGCATGGCACACAGCGACTGGATGAACCAGGATCCATCTTTTGAATTTCGCCAGGAATAGTAACCTACAAGGCAAAATACGACCAAAATACCATAAGCATCCGATTTTAGCTGACTCTATATGTTATTACATAACCATAAAGGTGAACTCAGGATATACCCTCGCAGGTCTTATTAGCCATAAAAAGAAAAATAAATCCATCTCTAAAATAGACGTAAAGCTGGGCATGGTGGCTCACACTTATAATCCCAGCACTTTGGGAGGCTGAGGCAGGAGGATCACTTGAGCCCAGGAATTCGAGACCAAGCCTGAGAAACATAGCAAGACCCTATCTCTACAAAAATCTTTTAAAAAAATTAGCCAGGTGTGGTGGCATGTGCCTGCAGTCCCCGCTATTCAGAAGGCTGAGATAGTAAGATTTCTTGAACCCAGGGAGTTCAAGGCTGCAGTGAGTGATGATTGTACCACCATACTCCAGCCCAGGTGACTGAGCAAGACTCTGTCTCTAAAAAAATAAAATAAAATAAAATAAATAAAATAGGCATATGAAAAGACAAATGACACCTTGGATTTCAGAAGAAATGCTGCTAGAGCGAAAAAAAATGCGTGCTGTGCACACGACTCCCCACCACACCTCCTTTAGGAAGGGGCGAGAACTGTGGACTAACTTCAGCACTGAATTATTCCCAGTTTTACTCGCTGGGCTCCCTTCCGATAGGCAAGATTGGCAAACGTGTGGAAGATAAGGAAATGCAAAGGCAAAGATAAAGTGAGAAGGATCATTATCAGAAGCATGGTGTTTCAATTAGATTTTATCTTATTTTAATATTGGCTTTGTCAAGAAATAAATTGCTTTCAGTATCCTTAGTGTGTCCATAGGGCATCTGAAGAAAGCATAGTAAACACATTATAGATATTCAAGAACTCCAAAAGGGAAAACTGTGTATTTATTTTACTTTCTTCCAGACTGACTGTTAGACCCACTGCTTTTAACTTAGAAGTACTTTGCCTGAAAAGATGCCTGGAAGATAAGGAAAACACACTGAGCATCTTTAAAGCATGTAACACTGTTTAAAAATACATTTAAAGTTTCCAAATGCTTTGATGTGCTGAGTCAGTTGTACAAGGAAATAGTCACATGACCAGTAAATATCTACTTATATGATGATATGCAGCACAACCGCCAAAAAAATGGAGGCTGAGAGCATTCATATATCAAGTTTCGCCGTCTTTATTTTTTCCCACCCCACTTCTATCCTCTCTTATACCAGTCATGTTCGTCTCTCTGATTTCTTGTCTTCCAAAGAGCTCCTGAAAAACATCCTTCTTTTCTGCTTTAAGAAGTGGGCGAGGCTCTGGCTGGGCCTCTGTTGTCAGGTAATATGTTACCTGGTGTTAAGTTCACAAATGACATTGTTTTCATTTACTCTCCCGTATATGCAGATTTTCTAAAGACAACTTTTGAGGCTTCTCTGTGACTAGAGAAGTTAGTTATTCCTTAGGTACATTAAAATCTTGATAGTCTCTGGAACACACTCTTCATTATTTAATTCTATAATGAGTCACAGTGTAATTCACTTAAAATCTACATATAACATTCATTATGTGTAACTTCTTACCAGGTGCTGTGGAGTATGCATACAAGAAGTCGGCCTCCACTGGAATTTTCTGACATGCCATATCATCATCAATACCGCTGTCGGTCTCAATGCCACAGTCCAGTTCTGTACCTCGGCAGGCCTGGATGTTAGAAAGTAAACTGTTCGTGTGTGTACATATAACTTATTTCTAAGAAATAGAAAGGTTGGCCAGGCTTGGTGGCTCAGCCTGTAATCCCAGCACTTCAGGAGGCCGAGGTGAGTAGATTGCCTGACCCTGTGGGTTCGAGACCCACCAGGGCAACTTGGCGAGACCTCGTCTCTACAATAAATAAAAAAAAATTTAGCTGGGTGTGGTAGCACGCGTCTGTAGTTTCAGCTACTTGGAAGGCTGAGGCGGAAGGATCGCAGGAGCATGAGGGAGCGTGCCATTGTACTCCAGTCTGGGCGACACAGTAAAACTCCAACTCAAAAAAAAAAAAATAAATAAATAAAAGAGAAATAGAAAGGTTGTGTAAAAATAAATGTCAATTACGTTGAGTCTTTTTTATGTAAGTCTAAAATTAAAATTTACTCCATATCTTCTAAGTGGTGGTTCAAATGAATAAAAAAGAAACAACAGTTCACTAGCCTCAGGAAAAAAGTACATCCTCTGGATAATCTACAACTGAGTAAATTAATCCCTGATTAATCCTCAAAAACCAAATTGCTCACTTATTACCTGAATAATGAAAAGTTTGGGTTTTCCAGTTAGACTTCTACAGTAATCCCCTCTGAAAAAACTTGTGATTTTTTTCAAGTCAAGAGGTCCATTTGTTCCAAAAATTACTCCTTCTTCACCATGGCTCAGAAGCACGCAAACAAAACTGCTCCTTTTGCTGTGATCTTCTTTAGAAACTGGAAAGACATTGACAAATAAGAGAAAAAAATCCCACAACTTTACTCAACAATCTCAGATAAACTGTGTGGGAATAAGATGAAGAAAATGAGACTAGAGCCAAGAGATCAACGAAACCCAACCTGGGACAGGGCAACATACCTCCAACCACCTTAGGGAGCTGGCATAAATAACTTGCTTTAACTTTTTACTAAAATATGTAAGGTTAGGGTTATATATAGTCTGATTTCACAATCCTCATTCTGCATTATATATATAATCATAGCTAGACGATAACATAAAATCGAACAATGAAGATCATTCTTTTAATTCTTTTTTTTTCTCCCTCTGGAATCATTTTCTTTTTTTGCTCCTTTTAATTTTTTTATTTTAAAGACGTGGGGTACAATTCAGGGTTAGGCACGCAAACGTTCGTTATGCAGGCGCCCTTGTGGAGGAGGTGTGTCCCCGCTTCCCAGGCAGATCCCCACTACTGCCAAGCCCGCTTCCCCACCCCCCTCCCGGCAGTTTCCCGCTACTGCCGATCCTTTTCTAACAGTATTACGATAATTGTTCATCTTTTAATTATTTCTTACCATTGTACATTACTTCCATAATTTCTTCACGTGTCAAGTCATTTTTATTCCTGACTTCGTATTTCAAGTTCATGAATGTTTCCCTGAGGTTTGCTGCATCTACATCTGTACCAGAGCGAGCCGCCATTCCTTGGAACAGAAAGAATCACCTTCAGTTGCATTTTTACAAAAAGAATAACTGCTTTGAAATAAAATGAATGACACAATTCACAAAATCTACAATAAATTCCTTCTTTTAAGTGGTGAGAGAATTCTACTTATTTTGATCATGGTGACACAAAATCTCTCATTTTTTAGTTTATGAGATACTTCATAATATAAACTTATCAGTGTTAAAACCACAGGGATATCTTTCATAGCTGCTTAGATAGTGAAAAACAGAACCAACTTAAAAGTCTAACAATAGGAGTCTGGTTAAACATATTATGATTCATTTACATAATAGGATACTGTGTTGCCATTTTTGAAGAGAACAGTTTGCTATGGAAAAACGGTCGCTGCTTTACAAAAAGACTGGAAAACAACATGAGCCTATTTTTGCTAAGAAATGATACATATATGCTGTATGTATAATTCACGCAGACATCTCACATATTCAGAGGAACTGCATTTCTTTGATTCTAACTTCCCAACAATTTTAAGATAGCATTATACACTTTCATACAGTACTGCTCATGAGGCATTCTGCCTGGGTAATCTCCTTTAATCCTTCCAACCACCATGAGAGGGCCATTATTACAGTTTCATCCCTAAGGAAGTGGGACACGTGGCAGCTAAGCTACTGATCCACTGTGACGAAGCCAGTACTCGGTCCGTGCCCAGGGCTCCAGGGCTTGCCACGCTCCTTTACGGCGCCTTGCACATGAATTAGATCGACTGTGTGATGCACTCAGATTCCCAACATGTTAAAATGTGGGGCAGAAACGCGCTTGAGAACTGAGTCGACTTCATGTGCATGAAATGCATGATGACTGAACCCAAAACGTCTACATGTAGCGCCAACAGATTGCTGTTATACCTGGGTAGTGTGATTATGGGAGGCTTCTGGCTTTTGTCTTCATGCTAATCTACCACTTCTAAAATTTCTGTCATGGGCATATATGACTTTTCATAAAACTAAGCTCATCAAGGCTTTGTCATGGAAAGGTTGAGGACACACACAGCTGCGTGACCAGGCGACTGTATCTGTGCTGCTGTGTGGGCTGCTTGTCAGACACTGGCCTGCCAGAGGTCCTGTGAGAGCCTGACCTCCACACTGCAAGCTAGGAAAGGAACTCACCCGGAAAGGAACCTGCTGCTGTCAATGTGTGAGGGGACAGAGTGATGCGAAATGACGTGAATGATATGCTGGGTCTTTATTTTATTTTATTTATTGTATTTTTTTTTTTGAGTTGGAGTCTCACTCTGTCACCCAGGCTGGAGTACAGTGGCATGCTCATGGCCACCGCAGCCTCGACCTGCTGGGCTCAGGTGATCCTTCCACCTCAGTCTTCCAAGTAGCTGGAACCATAGGCGTGTGCCACCATACCAGGTTAATTTTTTGATTTATTGTAGAGACAAGGTCTCACTGAGTTGCGCAGGCTGGTCTTGAACTCCTGGACTCAGGCAATTCTCTCGCCTTGGCCTCCCAAAGTGCTGGGATTACAGGCTTGAGCCACCATGCCCGGCCTCATACTGGTTGTTTTCGAAAGAATAAGTTCAACAGTGAAAATAGTACACAGGGCATGATAACTAGCAGTGTTGTGAGTATTTAGAAGTAAATTTTTAAAATTTCACCAAGCAAAGAAACAAGGTATTTTGTTTTTTCTTTAACGGTTGAAAGCGGTATCTCAATTTACAGCCAAAAGTAATAAAAATGGTGCAATTTAGGGACTCATTTCCAACTCTTCTCTCCTCACTCCTTGGAACTAATCTAACACCAAATCCAGCTTATCTTTCCAGTGTGATCTGGCTTCCTTCCATTCCTTTTATTACCTACTCTGGTAGACAGTGTCCTAAATTAGATCCATTGCCTCTAGCTTCTCTAATTAATTCTAATATGATTAATATACCAATTCAGATAATATCACGGTATCAATTTAACGATGAAAACAGGGAAACAGTCATAATGTTCATTCATATGGTAAATTATGCAAATTAAGCAAATGGTATATTTAGGGGATGCAATATTATATAACCATTATAACAGATATGAAAATAATGCAGCAAAACAACAAAAAAATGCTATTACAATAAGGAACAAGCCGGATACAACATTGCCCACACGGCCCCTAGTATTAGATTCAAACTCTACACGGCACAGAGGCTGACAAGGGGATCTGGGGGTCAGACCAGGCGAATGTGAACAGCAGTTTCACTGGCAGAGTCAGAAAGCAGGAAAAGACAGACGCAAGAAATGGGAAGAAGTAAAGATGGCTAGCTCAACTGCATGTATTCCAAATTCAGGGAAGAAGGGAGGGAGAGAAATACAGTGGAACTAAGAGGAATCAGAGTAAAATCAGTCTTTCCTTAAGATCCGTGTCTTGTCAGCTTGGTAGGGTAAGAGGAAAATGTGACAGGGAAATGAAGACCCAGGAAGCAAAGCAGAACCCAGGCCTGAGGAAGAGCCCGGGCTCTGGAGCTGGGCAACCCAGCCCAGCCCCCACCCTGCCACTAGATGGCCTGTGTGACTGTGCGAGGCTTCTGACCTTTCAGAATCTAACAGTAGGCGTTAGATTCTCGGGGTGCTAGAAAAAGTGAGACAATACCTGTGATGCGCTTTTCTGGAAGGGAAAACGACTCCTACTCACTACTGGTTGAGAACCTTCCACTGGGATAAAGAGGGAGCCGGAGGACTGAGAAGTATGGGTTTCAGAGAAGCCAGGGCAGAAGCAGCCATGTGGACAGACAGGAGGCCAGAGGGTGGAAGATGGAGATCGGAAGCTGGGAAGGTTCAGAGCTCGTGTGTGTGGTAGGACCTGTGGAGTCCTGTCCCGTCTCACCTCATGGCTAGACTGTGTCAAAGCTTACTGGATAATCACACCTCAATGCTCCTTTTATATTATTATAAACGAAAATGGCACAGATACTTGCAAAGGATTAAAAATTATGGAAGATACTTACCAGTGCTTTTATGAAAGTTCTTATTATTAATGATTATACATAAACCCATTTCAGGATAATCCATTTTGTAGCTATTGTCCAAGGATATTCCAGTATCCATTGATTTACTTCCATGTATGATCTTTCTGTTTGGACACCAAACAATACTTGACAAAGGTAGAAACGACCAAGCCTTCCGTTTACATTAATGCAACTTCTACAGTTCATAAGAAGAGTTAACAGTTGGTGAATATTATGTACCGACTTTCTGTTACAGGCCTGTCCTCATTTAAATATCACACCAACACATTTTATAGATGAGGAAATGATTGGGCATGAGGCTAAGTAATATGCTGAAGGTTATGCAAATATTGTGTCAGCAACCAAGGAAAAAGAAAGTATGTTGGACTTTAGGCTTTTTTTTTGAGTTGGAGCCTCACCTGTCGTCCAGACTGAAGTGCAGTGGCCACTCCTGGCCACTGCAGCCTCGACCTGCTGGGCTCCGGCGATCCGTCTGCCTCAGCCTTCCAAGTAGCTGGAACTACAGGCGCGCGCTACCAGGCCCGGCTAATTTTTGATTTATTGTAGAGATGAGGTCTCGCCAAGTTGCCCAGGCGGGTCTAGAACCCGTGGGCTCAGGCAATCCACTCACCGTGGCCTCCCAAATTGCTGGGATTACAGGCTGCGCCACCGAGCCCAGCCAGACTTTAGGCTTTTAACTTCTATGTTTTCTATTTTACATTTTAGTAAAATTTATTTTTTCTAAAAAATAACCATTATTTTAGAAACAGGGAGAGTGTTGACCAGGCTGGAGTGCAAGGGCACAATCACAGCTCACTGCAGCCTTAACTCCTGGGCCAAGGGATTCAGCCTCCCGAATAGCTGCGACTAGAGGTGCACAACACCATGTCCGGCCAATTAAAAAATTTTTTTTGTTGAGATGGGGTCTTGCTGATCTTGCCCAGGCTCATCTCAAACTCTTAGCCTCAGGTGATCCTCCTGTCTTGGCTTCCTCAAGTGCTGGATTACAGGTGTGAGCCACCCTGCCTGGGCTAAAAGGATTTAAATAACAACAAAAACCCTTAAAAATAGGATTGCATTTCAGAAGTTTAATTTCCAGAAGAATTCCTTTGTTAGACATTGCAAAATCTTTATTGGTAACTTGTTAATAGTGTTGCTGTAAAATTACTGTTAAGTAAGAAAATTAGTTTGTAGTTCCCAGGGTGGTCCAGAATAATACTGGGTTTTAGAAATAAACTTTTAGAATTAAAAGTACCACAAAAGATCCCAAATGAATAATGACAAGCATGAATTAATTGAGTGTTTGAGTTCTATTTCTTTCCTTTGTCCATATGCTAGTTATTGGAAGCATTAATTAGAATACTACAAAAAGACAAGAAAAAAAACAAAGAGTAAAATATAATCCATAACTAGGCCATTCTTCCCTGGACTGAAAACTGGCATTGAATTCTAGTCTTAAAAACTCATACAGAGGTCAAAAACTCCCCCCAGATTCAACTTTCTAATCCTACAGTGATTTGGAGGACACACAGAGCACCCGGGCCCATGAGGTCTGCCTCTGTGGGGGCGTCCTTCTGGGTCCAGGCCTAGGTTGCTGACAGGCGCCAGGGGCTGTCCGAGGTCTTGTCCTTTGTCCTCCCCACAGTTCTGAGTTTTATGACCCCCCTTTATAAGATGAGGTTCACAGAAGGAAAGCCGACGTATGCAAAGCCACCCGGCTGTCTGAGGTCGGATGCCGGGTTGGTCTCTGATCTAAAAGCCTGTCTTCTTCCTTCTTTCCCCTCTAATCTTGCGGTGTTACACACACCCATCTTTCTCTGATGACACAGGATTCCACTTCCATACTCACGTTTCTGAATTTTTAATGGATTTTGAATCCACTGAGCTTTCAGTATTCTCCATGGATACTCTTATTATCTAGAATACAAAGAAAACAAAAGTTAATAAAAAATCAGTCATAAAAACACAGCATTGTGTGATCCCAGTGCTTCTTTCTCCAAATTAATGCCCCAGTTTCACCTCTACTGCCAAAGAACTGGAAAAGTGAGTCCGATCTGGAGGCAGTGATTCTTTGCAATAGTACACACAATTTCGACCTCCCTTTAATTGAGCTATAAATGACATAGAGTGAATGGCATAAAATACCCAGATAAGAAATGTGTAGCTCAATGCATTTTTATATTTGTATACCCTCACCAGATCAAGGCAGAGATTATAGTTTGTTTCCTTCGCAAGACAAAGGTCATTTACAGAAACTCCAGCTCAACACAGTTAAAACAAGAATCAAATACTTCCCACCACAACAGTATGACACCCATAATGCAATTCTGCAACGCTTAGATTCCCAAGAGATATAGTACCAGGAAGTTCCAAACTCCATTTCATCTTTATTCATAAACTGGGTTTGGAATCCCAACTGCTCATTTAGAGGAGTGGCATGGCCTAGCAAACCTAGAAGTGAAAACTGAAGTTTCTGCTTTTACTCTTCCACCAGACAATTATATCGCATCTCACACAGCGAGTCAGTCCTTAAATCAAGGCAGTTAACACTTATTGAGCACTTCGCACATACCAGGCATGTTGCTAGGCACTCACCCTTAATCTTCCCAATTCTAAAAATCGGGAAATCAACTTCTAGTGATTAACTAACTTTGTCAACAAGCTACGTGACAGGCCCTTTGCTTCCCACTTTGCTACGCTGCCTCTGAAGATACCAGCTCCTTAATATTTGTTTTCTGGAGTTCTATCAGGTATACTCTGACTTTCCAGAAGCAAACATATGTTCCTTGGTAATCCACCTCCCTAAATAAGAGAGAAAAACAAGAACAAAAACTCTTGAACGACCTTCTCCAGACTCTAGGAGTCCTGGTTATGTCAAAAATTCCAATCAAAATACAACTTTAACCTCATTCCTATGCTAAAATCAGAAATACTAAAAGAATACACAATCCCACCACAGGACTCACTCACCCACAAACCCCTTTCTAGAAAGACCTCAGCAATCTCCCTTTTTAATTTTAATTTTTAAAATTGTGGTAAAATATACATAAAATTGACCATTGTAACCATGTTTAAGTGCCCAGTTCAGTGGCACTGTTCAGCCACACTGTTCTTGTGATGCATCCCCAGTACTTTTTGTCTTCCCAAATTGAAACTCCATACAAAGGACCCCTCTTTAAGGTCTCTTGGAAAACGTAATTTCCTCCCCTCTCTAAAGCTAAGCTTCTTCCTCCCCTCACTCCAAGCTTTGTATGCACCTGTGGTGGGGAAGGGTGCAGGATACAGGAGATCAAGTGCCACCATTTCAACTAAACCACAGGAGAGGGTAACATTTCACCTTCTCCAAAAGCCAGTCCATGTCTTGCATTTCTTTCTTTTTTTTTTTTTTTTTGAGTTGGAGTCTCACTCTGTCGCCCAGGCTGGAGGGCAGTGGCACGCTCCTGGCCACCACAGCCTCAACCTGTTGGGCTCCGGTGATCCTTCCGCCTCAGCCTTCCAAGTAGCTGGAACTACAGGCGAGCGCTACCACGCCCGGCTCATTTTTTTATTTATTGTAGAGATGAGGTCTCGCCAAGTTGCCCAGGTGGGTCTCGAACCCGCGGGCTCAGGCAATCCACTCACCTCGGCCTCCCAAAGGCGCGGGATGACAGGCTGAGCCACCGAGCCCGGCTCATGTCTTGCATTTCTATGAAAGCTCTTTGCCCCCTTGAATGCCTGCAACCCTAAACAGTATCCAACCCTATACACTATTTTTTCCCTATACATACATATCTACGACAAAGCTTAATTTATAAATTAGGTACAGAAAGAGATTAACAATAACTAATAAGGGTTACTTGAATACAACATGTAGTGCATATTACGCATGAGTACATCTGTACATTGTAACATATTTATTAACAGCAGCAGTCTCTGGGTGATGGGATTGCTAGCTTATTTACTCCTTAACAATCTTCCATAACTTCTAATATTCCTGTAACATCCACATTGTTTTTTGTTTCTGAGTCAGGGTCTCACTCTGTCACCCAGACTAGAGCGCAGTGGCATGTCACAGCTCACTGCAGCCTCAATGTCTTGGGCTCAGGCGATCCTGCTGCCATAAGTAGCGGGGACTACATGTGCACCACCATGCCTGGTTAATTTTCTGTAGAGATGAGATCTTACTATGTTGCTTAGGCTGGTCTCAAACTCCTGGGCTCAAGCAATCCTCTCGCCTCAGCCTCTCAAAGTGCTGGGATTTCGGGTGTGAGTCACACACCTGGTCAGCTGCACTGTTTTTAAAGTCAGAAAATAGTAGCAAATATTTTGTAAAGTAACATCAACAAAGGCAGACTGCATCAACCAGGATTGTGCTAACCAATTTCAATGCTCAGCTTCGCTTCAGGAGGGATGATAATCGTGAAATTCTACCATCAAAGTAGCACCTTCCTTGCTTCTACCTCGCTCTGTACCATGTTCCAGTCTGCCTGCCTTTCTCTTTTTCTTCATATGAACAGTAAGCGTGTATAGTAAGTCCCCTACATATGAACACATTCTGTTCTGCGAGCACGTTTGTAAGTCCAACTTGTTCATAAGTTCAACAAAGCTAGCCTTGGTACCCAACTAGCACAATCAGCTACACAGTACCAGCTATATCACCATTACTTTTACGCTTGCTTCTGGTCATCCCACGCTTGAAATAAAGATACTGTACTACTGTACTCTATACAATACTGTGCATTAAAGTACACAAAAGCACAATACTTGTAGAAGATGCATGCACATGACGATGTACACCAGACATGTAAGCTAACTTATGTGATTGGACACTTGAATGCAAGTTGGCATCTTTGAAAGCTTGTAACTTGAAGGTTCATATGTAGAGGACTTACTGAATTAAGTTAAAAGAAACCCTCAAACTTCCTGGAACCATGACTATCATAGAGACTACCTTGCCTCTATCCTGTCAATTCAAAGTGAGCCAACCAGATCCTGAACACTTACCATAATATTATAAGACAGGGATTGGCAGTAGCCAGAAACTGCCAGGGAAGATGAGGAGAGGAGGCATATAATATCAATAAGGGCACCGGATCACAAACCAGGTGAAGTGGGGACCAAAGGGAGGCTCAAACTTTACCTGTATGAAGACCACTTATATATCTAATACTGAATTATACCCCACATTTTTAAAATAAAAGAAAAAAAAGTGGGCCAACCATGGGACAAAAGTAACTCTCCATCTGTGGTTGAGAAACAAGGCATGGCTTACTTGATTAAGTGAAAGAACAGAACAGTGTGGCTAATGAGTCTGGAAACATAGGTGAATACATCATAAATGATTTATTGATATTGCACTGCAATCCATGAGAAAATAGTATCTTTGTGGCAAGACTTTATGGCCAACCTATAGAAATTCAGGAATGAAAACAGTGGAGCATCAAAGACGCTCCTCACCACGTCATCAGGGAAATTCAAATTTAAACAACAAGATACCACTACACACTTAGTAAGATGGCCAAAATCCAGAACACTGCCAACACCAATGCTGGCAAGGTGTGGAGCCAAAGGAATTCTCATTCACTGCTGGTGAAAATATAAAATGGTACAGTCGGTCCGGAAGACAATTTGGCAGTTTTTTTGACAAAACTAAATGCATTCTTACCACATGATCCTGCCATATGGTAAATACGCACTCTTTGGTATCTACCCAAAAGAGCTGAAAATTTATGTCCACACAAAAACCTCCACACAGACACTTACAGCAGCATTATTCATAACTGTCAAAATGTAGAAGTAACCAAGATGTTATTCAGTAGGTGAACAAAATAAATAAGCTGTGGTAGCTACATCCAGACAACAGAGTATTATTCAGCGCTAAAAAGAAATGAGCTACCAAGCCAATGAAAAGACATAGAGGAAGCTGAAGTGCATGCTGCAAAGAGAAAGGAGCCAGTCTGAAAAGGCGACACACTGTCTGACTCTAACTATAGGATAACCTGGACGAGGCAAAACTATGGAGACAGCAGAAAGCTCAGTGGTTGCCAGGGGTCAGGAGAGAGCACAGAGGATTTTTAGGGCAGTGAAACTACTCTGCGGGATGTTACAATGATAGACGTATGTCATCACAGATTTGTCAGACTCACAGGACATGCAGCACCAAGAGTGACCCCTAACGTGCACTACAGAGTTTGGGTGATAATGATGCATCAGTGGAAGTTCCCCATTTGGAACAAACGCACCGTTCTGGTGTCGGATGCTGATAGCGGGAGGCTCTGCATGTGTCCGGGCAGGAGGGGCATGGGGTACCTCTGTACCTTGCCCCCGTTTTGCTTAGAACATAAAACTGCTCCAAAACACACAGTCTAATAATAAAAGAGGAAACAAGACTTGATGAAGAGATGAAGAGCACAATTTCTGAAGGTGAACTGGGGCTCCTGGCAACATCCTTTCCAGCCCCATGGTTAGCCTCCACCTGGCCCTCGAAACGAGTTTGCCAGATGCGGGGTTTGCGGCATCACCCCTGAGTGTCGATCAGTTCCCACCGACAGTGAAGGTCCTAAGATTCTTCTTGAACACTTCTGCAAACAGCTCAGTGACCCTTAGGCTGAAATCCTGACTTTTAATAACCTTTTGTCTATTAGCAGCCATAAAGCTGTGGGATAAAAACATTCTCTCTTTGTAACTGGTAACAGAAACTTTAAATCGTTACCAGCTTTCTAGAGTTTTAGAATTTTTAATTCTTGGCTCAGAACAATATAAGATTTCATCTAAACATCAAGTGACTTAAAAGTCATTTTCCTTCCATACTTTAAACCAACTTTCTCTAAAAAATTATTAAAAACTAAAAAAATTTCGGACTGGGCATGGTGGCTTATGCTTGCAACCCCAGCACTTTGGGAGGCTGAGGTAAAAGGATCACTTGAGGCCAGAAGTTTGAGACTAGACTGGGCAACAAAGCAAGACTTTGTGTCTGCAAAAAAAAATTTTTTTAAACTGAAAATTATTTTTAAAAAATTAGCCATGGCTGTGGTGTGTACCTGTTAGCCTAGCTCTTGGGAGGCTGAAGTGAGATGATCGCTTGAGCCCAGGAGGTTGTTGAGGCTGCAGTGAGCTATAATCATGCCACTGCACTCCAACCAGGGTGACAGAGTGAGGCCCTGTCTCTCTAAAAAAAAATAAAAATCTAAAAATTCAGATAGACCAATCTTAATACAAGTAATTATAAGTTAATCATTTCTGATATTAGGCACAAGACAGATAAATTTTGTTTCAGTAAGACAGTTGGCGAATGAAAGAAAAAATATGAATTCTTTATTTTTACTTCTTTTGAGCCAGGTGTCTTACTCTGTTGCCCAAGCTGGAGTACAGTGGCACGATTGTGGCTGACTGCAGCCCCGATGTCCTCGGCTCAGGTAAGCCTTCCACTTCAGCTTCCCGAGTAGGGGGACTACAGGCGTGCCAACCACGCCCAGCAAATTTTTGTAGAGACGAGGTCTTGATTTGCTGCCCAGGCTGGTCTCAAACTCCTGGGCTCAAGTGATCCTCCCACTTCATCCTCCCAAAGTGCTGCTGTGAGCCACTGTGCCAGGCCAAAACATGAATTATTTATTTAAAATCGTGTCTTACTATTTGATAAGAATTTCTCAAGAATAAATACTATAATGTATTTTGTTTCTTTCATTATGAGTATCTGAACAATATATATCACCACAGTGATCAGTGAATCTTGATATATATACTACTAACAATTTATATAATGGTAAATAAAGCCCTGACAGCATTAGACATGTGCACATTTGTTTTCTTCTTCTTATCTGCTTTTTCCACATGGAAGCACCACATGCACCCTTGGGAACAAAGCTTCAGCTCCTGCAGCCTTGCTGAAGTGTCACGCTTAGCATGACCTCACCTCCATCAGCTAATGCCCAGTGGAGGTGATTATTCCTGGGATGGTGAGCTCATCCTAGGAGGATAAAAAATGATCTCCTAAGGGAAATATTTACTGCCCTAAATGATATCAGTTTAGGTTCTTAGAACACTTTCATTCATGAAACATAAACAAGGCAAACAATGAGGACTTAAGAACTTCATTCTGGCACAGTAAGGGACTTAACACGACTTGTTTCGTACTGTGCTGATGTGTATAACCCTTTGCATTAATGATGCCAATAAAAAGAAAGCCCATTTCTGAACATCCATGAGGTATGGTAGACGGCAGCCTGGAACTCGGGCCTCAGAATCGCTCCTACAGTTCCAGGAAACTTCAACTCTTGCCACCAACTCGGCAACATCAGGTCTCCAAAGTTACAAAACGTTGCCAGCATAAATTTACTGATGGTCTAAAAAAAAATACTTAGACATTTCAAGTTGTGTTTCCCTAGAGAAAAGCAGAAATGTTTTCCCTGCTTGCATGGCAGCTAGTCAATTACTCATTACAATGATAAAGTAAAGCAAAATGAATCATCTATAGAATTAAGGCAGATAGATAAAAATTTCTAGAATTAAAATTTCTATACTAAGCTATTGAGTCTCAACAATTGAAACAAGGAAGCAACTGTCATTAGAGTAAATAGTTGGAAAGTGTGCCTGTGGTAGAGAATGAGATATTAAATTAGTTAACTCAGTTCTAGAGATTTTTGATTTTTTATTTTTTTTTTTGAGTTGGAGTCTCACTCTGTCGCCCAGGCTGGAGGGCAGTGGTATGCTCCCAGCCACCACAGTCTTGCCTTGCTGGGCTCCAGCAATCCTTCCGCCTCAGCCTTCCAAGTAGCTGGAACTACAGGTGTGCGCTACCACACCCAGCTAATTTTTTATTTTATCATAGAGATGAGGTCTCACCAAGTTGGCCAGGTGGGTCTGGAACCCGCGGGCTCAGGTAATCACTCACCTCAGTCTCCCAAAGCGCTGGGATTACAGGCTAAGCCACTGAGTCCGGTTTAGAGATTCTTAATCAGCTAATCTGTTACCCATCATGAAACTGTTCTTGGTGACTTTCCTACAGGGAAACTCTGAGGTAAGGTATAAAAACTGGGTTCTGCCCTAAGGGTTTTAAATTCTCAAAATGAGAACTAAGAATCAACACTATTCATTTCTGAATCATCTCCATGAATATGAATGCTTAAAAAAATTATAGAGATTGATCAAAACAGCAGCCAAAGAAAAGAAACTATGCCATTTGTGACTTTTTAAATTTTTTTAAACTTTTTGTAGAGATGAGGTCTTGCTATATTACCCAGGCTGGTCTTGAATTTCTGAGGCATGCCTCAGACTCCCAGAACACTGGGATTACAGGCATGAGTTCACTGCATCTGGCCCCATATGCGATGCAAGTGTTGTTTGTTATATGATGACAGTTCCTCTTACTGCCAGTTCATGTAGGCTAGACCCTGAGCTAAAAGTTACATATGTATTTCCAGTTGGTCCTCCCAACGACACTCTGAGGTACAATCCCATGGTATAGTTCAGCTGTCTGGGGCTTAGAGAAATTAAGGAACTTTTAAGTGGCAGAGCCAGGATTCAAACCAGGATCTGTCTGACTCAAGAGGGCAGACTCCCACTATTCCATAGACCGCTTAGTACCATACAGAAGCAATAATACTTAATTCTGAAAGAGGAAACAAAATAAGAATCTCTAATTAAGATGAGACAAAGAGTAGAAATAACATGATAAAAACTGACTGCAGAGATATCAAAACAACATGGTACACTTAATTCTAATGAATAAAAAAAAGCAATAATGATTATGGTATTTCTGATGACATGGATAATTTACTTCTGAAAGTAAAATAACCAGGTTGGGCATGGTGACTCACACCTATAATCTCAGCACTTTGTGGAAGGATTGCTTGAGGCCAGGAATTCAAGGCCAACCTGGGCAACATGGCAAGAGCCCATATCTATAAAAAAAAAATTAAATAAAAAATGAAATTAGGCTGGGCTCAGTGGCTCAGCCTGTAATCCCAGCACTTTGGGAGGCTGAGGCGAGTGGATTGCCTGAGTCTGCGGGTTCGAGATCAGCCTGGACAACTTGGCGAGACCTCGTCTCTCAATAAATAAAAAGTTAGCCGGGCATGGTAGTACACGCCTGTAGTTCCGGCTATTTTGAAGGCTGAGGTGGAAGAATCACTGGAGCCCAGCAGGTTGATACTGGGGTGGCCGTGAGTGTGACACTGCATTTCAGCCTGGGTAACAGAGTGAGACTCCAACTCAAAAAAATAAATTAAATTAAAAACAAAATTAGCTGGGCTCGGTGGCTCAGCCTGTAATCCCGCACCTTTGGGAGGCCGAGGTGAGTGGATTGCCTGAACCCGTGGGTTTGACACCCGCCTGGGCAACTTGGCGAGACCTCATCTCCACAATAAATCAAAAATTAGCCGGGCGTGGTAACGCACGCCTGTAGTTCCAGCTACTCAGAAGGCGGAGGTGAAGGATCGCTGGAGCCCAGCAGGTCGAGGCTGCGGGGGCCGGGAGCGGCCACTGCCCTCCAGTCTGGGCGACAGAGTGAGACGCCAACTCAAAAAACAAAACAAAACAAAACAAAAACAAAATTAAAATAACCAGTTTCATGTTTAGGATTCAGTACATGTCATTAAGACACATTTTCTATATCTCTATCTGCCTCCAAAGGAAAAGTAATGCCTTTCCAGTATGACTTCCAGGGAGATTACACTTGTCAAACAATTTGAAAAATACCTATCAGAGAGGAAAAAGTCTCAAAAGAAGTCACATTTCCAGATTTAGTAAATGAAACAGAAAGAATGTACATTTCACAACAGGTTGGGCTAATGCAGAGGTATAATGCAGAGGTTTTATCAGAATATTTTCATGGTTAGGTGTGGTGGGATTCCAGGAGTTCAAGACCAGCCTGGGCTTGAACATAGTGGGACCCTGTCTCTACAAAAAGTTTAAGTCATGGTGTTGTGTACCTATAGTCCCAGCTATAGGGGAGGCTGAGGAAAAAAAATCCCTTGAGCCCAAGAGTTTAAGACTTCAGTGAACTATGATCACACCACTGCACTCCAGCCAGGTGATAGAGCAAGACCCTGTCTCAAAAAAAACAAACAAAAAACCCCTTTCCTCTCTGGTTTTTGAACTTATTTAGGACATAAAGACATACCAAACTGGCCTGAGCCTGGTGAAGTTAATCTTTTAGTATTTATTATTGAATTAAGGTGAAAACATGCAAACAGGAAAGTAAAATTAAAATACAGAACAAACTAAAATAAGTTTGGTTGTACCATATGAACAAATAAACTATCCTTTCCTGTCTCCAGCATGGGTCACATGACCTGAAAGATAGTCTAGAGCACTCCCCACTACTAAAAGCCTGGGTTTACACCAGAAGTCAGAAAGGACACAGTACTTAATGTGCAAGGAGTTCTGTCTCACCTTCTCCCAAATGAAGTCCCAAGACTGTATTTTTGGAGGAACAAAAGGAAGTAATATAATAGGAAAGCCCTTGCAGACCTAAATATTCTGTATGAAATAAGTAGAGGGCAACTTCCTCGGGTCCCCTCCCACTGTGGGAGTTTTTCTGTCCTCTTAATAAATCCTGTTTTCTAAAAAAAAGAAAAGAAAAGAAATAAGTGTAGAATGGGGAATCTTGGATGCCTTTTATACAAATTACATATATCCTATATACGTCTCGTCACTCTCACTGAGAACCACTGCTTTCCAGAATCATATACAGGTTGAAAACTCCTTAAAGAAATCCTGCCTGCAAAAGATATGAAACTGCTAAAGTTAGAGTCAGTAGTATTTATTCATTTGATATTCATACCATAATAACTTACTGTACACCAACTGTGTGCAGAGCATTGTGTCAGACCCTGAGTGTATGAAGCAATGGAAGAGACAAAGACGCATCATGCAGAAGCTCTACAGGCATTATGTGAAGGCAAAAACAAAACATGCAGAGAAATAACTAATATGAAATAAATCTAAGCATTCCCGTATCTTTTAAGGCCCAAACTGCAATGCTTCCTACCTTTGGGGCAGAGTTTCCAAAACTACCTACCTAGGCTGCTAAGCACCGGAATCAATGTGACGTCATTCATGAAGATAAAGATTGCTTTGTAACATTCAAAGGAGACTGTGTTAAATTAGATTTGAAAGCAGTAAAGCAGCGGTTGTAAGTGCCTGTATCAGATAAGATGCCAGACTCTCCAAATAGCAGGAGGCAAGGCCTTTATGACTTAACTAGGTGCAATGTTTAATTTCTTTTACTTTGAACAGGTTTTATTGCCCCACTCTAATAAACTGTTCATCTAATCATTAAAATACATTTTCACTTTCAAATGTCTTGCAAGAGAGGAAAGCACAATCAAAGCTCAAACATCAGGTTGTGATAGGGTTGACTTAAGCTTTGCATTTCATTTTTAGAGATCATGGAACCACAGCACAAAGAGTTGAGCGCACAGTCACAGGCTGCTCTAACACCCTGTTTAGCACCTCCCAATGCTCTCTTGCATGTTCACAGGCTACAGTGACTCCAAATTCCACCTCTACCATTCTGTTCTAATCCACATTTTCATTATAATGTGCTAAATAATCCTAAAACAGATCTACTTTTTCTAGATAGGGTATATTAATAATTTCTCAAAAGCTTGATAGTGTAGTCAAAACACGTGGGTGGGCATTCCCTTGTGCCAGGCTCCGGATTTGGGAAAAGTCAACGAGGAGCAAGCACCATGATAAGACAACCAACTCAGTTCCTCATGGAGTTTTCTTAAAGTCTAGCAGGGACCACAGTAACCAAGACTCTGCAAAGGATGCAGCCCGTCCCTCTTAGGAAATGCTGGATGCAAAAGAAGCACATAATAGGAGGCTTAACCTGAACTGTTTGAGAACAGAAATATAAGCTGAAGCTCCTACTTCTGAGCAAACGTGAGAGGCAGGGGGGAGAAAGGGAATGCAAAGGCGTTCCTGGCAGGGAAAGCAGGCTGTGCCGAAAGGGAAAAGGAAAGCTCAGACAGGGAGGGTACTCAAGACCCAGCCTGGGCTGGCTTGGTGAACCCCGTTAAGGGCTGGACTTACCCTAAGGGCAAAGGACCAGCTTTCCATTTTGTAAAGATGCCTCTGCCTGTGCTGAAAGAAGGGGCTGGAGAGGAGAGGAGAGGGTGCAAGTGGGGAGCTTAGGAAGGGGGCTGCTATGGTCGTGAGGCTGAGAACAGGGGGAGAGTGGACAGGCCTGGCAGACGGTCAGCAGGTGAGCAAGGCTTGGCGACTAACGGGCAAGAGTGGGGTGGGCCAGCGGGAGCGGGGTGCTTCCTGGTTTCCCGCTGGGGTGCCACGGACTGGGAACGGGGGAAGAGGCGGCTGCTCGAGTGAGGCTGGAGGGCAGACCCACGGAGAACAGGGAGAGAAAGGCGCCAGCGCCACGCGGCCCGGGGGGCTTCAAGGCAGCTCCGCCGCGCGTGGCCGCGGAGACTCGGCCGCAGCGTCAGGTGCAAGGACTCACGGCTGGGGCTGAACGCTCGAGACGAGCCCTCTAGAGAAGCGAAGCACGCCGCCCACCCGAGAACGGCCAGGCCCAGACACGGGGGGCCGCGGGGCCCAACCCTCGTCCCAGACGGGAGGCGGCCGAGCGGCCGGCGCCCCTTCCCCCCTTGCGGATCCGCGCCCGGCCGCCGCCGCGCTCCAGCACCCGCGGCCTCCCCCGCCGGCCCGGCCTCCCGCTCTCCGGCCGCGGCCTCCCGCTCTCCGGCCGCGGCCTCCCGCCCCCGGGTCCAGCGCCCCCCGCCGGGCTCCCGCTCCCCGTCCGGGCCGCGGCGGGTCTCCCGCCGCCGGCCCCGCCCCGTCGTGCCGGCAAAACAAAGGATCCGCGCCCAGCCCCGGCCGGAGCCTTCGTCGCCCGCAGCGGCGGCAGAGCCGGCGGGCCCGGGCGGGGGAGCGGAGGGCGCGGGCGCCGGGGCGAGCGGGGCGAGCAGGGGCGAGGGCGCCGCTCACCGTTCGGCTTCCACGGGTTCCGCGCTGCCGACACCCGCCCGCTCCGCTCCGCGCCTGCTCGGCTTCCGAGGCCCGCCGCCGGAGAGGCGAGCTCCAGAGCCACGCCCGGCCCGCCAGCCCCGCCCCCGGCCGGCCCCCTCGACCCCGCGGGTTCCCTTCAGCCGCCGCCTGGAGGGGGACAAGTCCCTGCAGCCACCGCCGGCCCCGCCTCCGGCCCGCCGGGGAGCTCCGCGCCAGACCGGGAAGCCTCGCCGCCCGCGTTCCCGCCGCGGCTGGCCCCGCCCCGCCGCCCGGGCCCGCCCCTCCTGCCTCCCGGGCCCGCCCCCCCGCCGCCAGGCCCCGCCCCCTCTGCCGCCCGGCTCCACGCCACCGGCAGCCGGCCCCGCCCCGCGCCGCCCGGCCCCCCGCCCCCCGCCGCCAGGCCCCGCCTCCCGCCGCCAGGCCCCGCCTCCTCTGCCGCCCTGCCCCACGGCCCCACGCCCCCCGCCGCCCGGCCCCGCCCCTGCTCCGGCTCCGCCTCCGCGTCGGCTTGAGATCCTGCTCTCTGGCGAGTACCTGCGAGCTTCCGCTTCCTGCGCGGCTTCTGGAGGTAAATGGAGGGAGGCGTGGAGACCGCCTGGCCCGGGGGCTCCGAGGGGGATCAGGCCGGGAAGAAGGGAGGCAGGCCGGGACCCGCACTGTTCATCTCCACTTCCCCTCCTTTGGCCTGAGGCCTCTCCCTAGATTACCCCAGCTCCCTGCCTCTAAATCAAAATCCTTAACTTCCCTATTGGCTGGTCCCGGTGTATTTCGGGTTATGAACTGATTTTAGACCTTGATGCAAACTGATTGGTTTTCGCAGAATATCCCAACACACATGAGCACGAAATTCTGCATCAGATTCCAAGAGATTCATTACATTCTGAAATCAAATCACGATAGAACCAGTCTGTCCCTAACACTTGTGCCTATTCCGGTATAAGCCAGGGACTCCATTCTATTTTACATAAATATACACAGTTACATATTCGGCTGCCATTTGTTGAGGACTTATTCTGTGCTCTTACATTTTCTTTTCTGTTTATTTTGAGTCTGAGTCTCACTCTGTGGCTGAGGCTGGAGTGCAGTGGAATGCTCCCGGCCACTGCAGCCTCGACCTGCTGGGCTCTGGCGATCCTTTTGCCTTAGTCTTCCAAGCATCTGGAACTACACGCGTGCACTACCACGCCCTGCTAAGTTTTGATTTATTGCAGAGACGGTCTCACCCAGTTGCCAGGGCTGGTCTCGAACCCGCGGGTTCTGGCAATCCACTCGCCTCGGCCTCCCAGAGTGCTGGGATTACAGACTTGAGCCACCGCACCCAGCCGAATGGTTTTCATGACGGCAACACAGTAGGCTGGAGGCAATATCTTCTGACTAAGCTCAGTAATTTCTCTCTATAGGGGTGTCCCGGAGGTGACAGAACTGGATCTGGGCTTTGAAAGGGAAGAATTCCGGAAAGACAACGTGGGGCGTTCCAGGTGAGAGAAGCATGTGCAAGGAATGGTCCAAGAGCTGAGAGAGGTCATTATTCATTTGGTGACAACAGTATGAAATAAAATAGATAGATGATTTAGGGCCAGATTTTGGAGAGGAGTTCAGACTTCCTGAGCTAAACCATAGTGTGAGTTGAGCGATGCCATGAATCATTACTATCTCTGTGAAAAGTTATGACAATTGTTTTAAGGATGCTTAATGTGGTAGAGTCATGCTGTTTGGATGGGAGAACCTATGGGTAGGATAGAAAGGAGGAACTGGAAAAGAACAATGTATTGTCATATGTTTTCTTATCAAAAGCAATTTTTGGGAAATTTAGATATGAGTTACTTCTGTTCAAGCCTCGACAGGCATAGTGACTGAAAATTCCATCGCTTAGTGTACTTAATTTCTTAAGGAGTCATTCATCCAGGAAGTAAACTTACATAACTATTTTTGTGAATGAATTTTGATCACATGCTTTACGGTAAATACTTTTGCAGTGGGAGAAATAGAATAAATGTATTCCAAGAGGCCAGAAAAGAGATTTTATTACATTGTCAGATACCAGAACATTACCAGAGTATTGCCAGAAAATACACAGTACTAATGAAACTAATCTCAAGGTAGAGGGAGAAGTTGGAGTAGGGGGGTAGAAATTGACTGGTGATTAGACAGAAATAAAGAAAGGAGCTAGGAGAACTGGGCTAGGGAGAACCATAGCTTCAGGTCCCCCCAGGGGCCGGTAAGTATGAAGCAGGCACCCTCTAGTTCAGCAGCTCCTGGGAACCAGGCCACCATGTGTCGTAGCTGGACAGGTCCGGGCATAAACCCAGGGAAACTGGGGCTGCTTAGGTCTGAGTCCCTGCTCCGCTTCCATCTCCAGTCCTCTTTTTTAGTTGTAAAGGTGATATCAAGCATGGTCAAATTAACATTCAGTGCAGTGTTAAAGAAGTAAATAATAGAGTTCTTTAATCTTACTCTTTTAAAATACAATAAATATTTTCCTTTGAAACTTGGAAACTATTACTAAAAATAGTTATGGTCCCTCAGTAAAAAGGAGCTTTGATATACCATTATACAAAAAGAAAGATCACGCTTTTCCCCTACTAGGAATTAAAAGCATTTCTACTATGGTGACATATTCTCCCAAAGGGTAGAGATGAGAAACATGATAGTCCCAAACCGAATGCCAGATGCCTTCCTGTTGTCCATTTCCTTTGCTTTTGTCATTCAGCTCTCCTGCTGGAATTGCCAGGCCCAGTTGTCTTGGACTCCTCACCCCAGCTGTTAAACTTTTCAAGCTGGCAAAGATCGCAGAGGCATGATATATGTGCTAAACTTCTCTTTTTTCCTCTGTTGGCGATCATGGTTTTTCCCGGTCCAGTGAGTCTTACAACTAGTTTTTCATTGTGACTCCATGATGTTCATGTATGACACACTCCCATGGTCATACCAAGATTATTACAAAATCAAAAAAAATTTTTTCTAGACAAGATTTCAGTATCACTAAGTGTGAACATCCACGTGGTCATTCCTAGACAGTTATTAGATAGATGCTAGCTGTGGTTCAGATATGATTGCATTCTGTGCTATTTTCTTCATTAAGTAACCAATGGACTTTGTTAAAAGTTAGTAAATTTCATAGTAGAAAGTCAGTTTCTCAATTAGGCTTATCTAAAATAGCAGATTTTTATATGTATCTGAAGCAGCTTATTGTAAACTGAATACTCAGATTCTATGTAGCAATAAAGAGTTATATCACTTTGTATTGACAAGTTAAAGCAGTTTTTAAAAAAATCACTCCATCTCCACAACCCAATGAAATGATATTCTTTTCCTATGCACATCTATTATTAAATTTATACTAATTCCTTTAGAATTGTATTTCTGTTTCTTGGTTTATAATTTATAAAATTTTCATGCGGATTAGTTGTAACTCCGAGAGAGTAGTTTTCTCCTAGGTATGTTATGACTGGTGTCAAATTTAAAATCTATGGCTAATATGCCTTTTTTTCTAAAAAGGTCATGATATTCCTATCCTCTTTTAATCTTTTAGGTAGATTCTGTCTTTCCTTCCAGGGACTGTATCATTTGCCAATGAGTCTGTGTTGCTGCAAAATTTTCTGCTGAGATTCAAGACAATATTTACCAATCTCAATAAGCACAAAGCTGTTACCAAAGGTAAATAGGAATTTGCCCTCAAATGCTTTAGTGCATGTTATCATTTCACTTTTTAAAAACCTTAACATATCTGTTTTCCACATGGGCAAATTATGGCACAGTTGATATTAATGAAGAGGGAAACTGTTTTAGTTACCTATTACCATGTAAAAACCAGGCCAAAACTTACTGACTTCAAAATATATATATATATATATATATTTACAGTTCTTTGGTTTGACTGGGCAGTTCTATAGGTCTCTCCTGGATTCACTTGGATTTACTTATGTGCTGAATTCAGTTGATGGCTGGATGATTCAAAATGGCATGACTCACATATCTGACAGTTGGTACTGGCTGTTGGCTGGGATGCCTTGGTTCTTCTCCATAATTCCTTTTATCCTCTATGGGGCTAGAGTTATGGCATGACAGTCTCAGAGCAGAGCTCCAGGATAACCAAAGCTGATGCAAAAGCACTTGTTAAACCTCTGCTCGCTTCACATTTGTCCTTGTGACTTTGGCCCAAAGCATATCAAGTGGCCAAGCCCAGAGTTAGTATGGCAGTAAACTTAGGTGACATCTCTTGACAGGAAAAATGGCAAGGCATTTGTGACAGTTTTTAACCTGTAGTGGAAGTTTCCCCGCTTTTTTTCTAAAAACATATTATGTTTCCTTTCTGAATAAACCATAATCCCAAATTAGGAAAGCATTGCCTGTCCCCCTCACTTTGACATGGCTAATGTGAAAGTGTCATTTAGAAATAAAAATTAATCATTACCATAGATATCCCAAACTAGCCAATATTGTAATTCCTATTCATACACTGTGTTAGTCTCCCAACTAAAAGTTGTGTTGAGAGAGAAGAAGAGAAATGGAAAAAACAGAGGGAAAGGGAATAAAGAGGTACACATTAGTATCTAGAACTGAACTCTACATTGAGAAATAATAGCACAAGAATAGTGGAGGAGATAGCAGTACTAATACAGCCAGATAGGTAGCACTTAATGCAACAAAATAGTTATTATAACAACCATAATGAGGCTGGGTGTTGTGGCTCCTGCCTGTAATCCCAGTACTTTGGAAGACTGAGGTAGGAGAACTGCTTGAACCCAGGAGTTTGAGTCCAATGTAGGCAACAGAGCAAGACCTCTTCTTTACAAAAAAAGAAAATTAGCTGGGCATGGTGGCATGGGCCTGTAGTCCTAGCTGCTTGGGAGACTGAGGCAGAAGGATTGCTGAGCCCAGGAGGTTGAGGCTGCGGTGAGCTATGAGCATGCCACTGCATAGTAAAAAAATAAAAACCATAATGATACATTTGCAATTTAGAGAACATTTGCATATGTTTTTTCACATTTATCCTCAAGGTAAGTATATAAAGTATTCAAAATGATATTGAGTCTCATTTTACAGTTGATTAAACTAAAATTCAGGGAGCTTCATTGACCTGTCCAAGGTCATAACATATTAGATGGAAGTCCCAGGATCTAAGGATTTTTGATAACCAGCCCTGCTCTTGTTCTATGATCAAAACTTCATGCAGAGAATAAAATATAAAGTAAACGAGGAAAAAAGCATCAGGAAATGAATTTTGAAACTTTATCAAGCAAAATATATTCTAACAAAGAAACTGATGACCTTTTTGGTTGTTTGTTTTTTTTAGTAGTAATTGACAGAAATCTTACATGGGATGGGATTTTTTCTCCCCATACGTCTAAGCCAATGAACAGAATATGGGAAGCAAAACTGAAGCAAATTGAAGAACGAGCATCTCATTATAAGAGGAAACCACTGTCCTCGGTGTATAGACCAAGATTGTCCAAGCCAGAACAACCACCCTCCATTTGGAAACTATTTCATCGACAAACTCAAGCCTTTAATTTTGCTAGGAGCTGTAAAGAAGTAATTGCCTCTTCCACTTCCTCCTCCTCCTCCTCCTCTTCTCCTCCTCCTCCTCCTCCTTCCCCCTCCTCCTCCTCCTCCTCCTTCGAGCTACTATAACCTAAGATGTCTAAAAAAAAAATCTATTATTTGTCTTGATTTCAAGCTTGTATTCTACCAAGATAATTTAATGACAATCTTAATGTCACATGATTTAGGAAAAAGATACCTATGAGTTATTAATAATTTAGTTTCTATTAGTAGCCAAAGATAATAACATCTAGTGCCAATTAGTTTTAAAATTGTAATGATATCTAAATGAAGCTATGCTCAGTGGAAGGTGACCGTATTTAGTGTCAGCACATTAAACAAGTGGGAAAAGGAAGTGCTAGCTACATGCCAGCCTTGCAAAGAGCATGGTGCTCAAAAAATAAACATGGCTAAGTCAAGCAGCAGATGTGTATTGTACATTTTTTTAATTGGGCACTGTGGGGAATATAGAGAAATATGAAATAAGAGATAGGATTCATATATAAAATCTAACGTAAATGTATGGCATGTCTGTCAGGAATGCTGTGTAAAAGCCCAAAGTGCTGGAAGTTTTAGGGGAAGGACCCCTCTTTCCCTAGTAGCGATACAGTCCTTCAAATCTCATCAGGATAGTTTAGGAAATATAGGAAATCCCTGTCTTACTCATTTTGAGTAGGTCAAATTCAGGCATCAGCAATTAAAATACTGACATTCATTTGAACTTTAACTGTAAAAAGGATGCAGGGGTATGCTTGCTGGACTTGCCAATTACTAGTCTATAAAATTTATTTCAAAAAGATTTTTAATTGAGTCAAGCAACTGAGTCCTGTGATTTCTTACTCACAAAAATAAAAACAGGCTCACCAGTTACCTTTAGCTAAGTGGGAACAAAAGAACTTGTACTTTTTTTTTTTAATCAGTATAAACTCTTTATAGCAACAGTCATGAACAGTTGTATTTAATCCACTACCACAGTGATTAACCTTTAAAAAACTGGTTGACACATACATTTTTATATGTACTAGAGAATTTATTAATTAACTTTAGCCCAAATCATTTATAATAATGTTTAAGTAGTCTTGAAAAATAAGTTCAAGTTCATAAATGAAGAAATAAAACTCATAGGAAGTCAAATTAGAGTAATGGAATTGAGAGGGATTTTTTTTTCTTTTTTGTCTCTTTGATTTGCATAGTATTGTTTTTACCTTGTATGTATTATGCGAATGAGAAAAATAAATATACGTAGATTTTGAATGGCATAGATCTAGTGACTTTTTAGTAGTACAGATGTTCAAGTTCTAGTTTCTGGAAACCTGATTGATAAAATTCTTCATGACCATTTAATAGCTACAGTTGAATTTAGATTTGCATTTTGTGAATTTTTCTGAAATTTTAAAAAATTTTATATAGGACGTTCATGTATTTGCTTTGGAATACAAAGTGGGAGATGGACAACGCGTTTACCTTGTAACAACCTATGCTGAGCTTTGGTTTTACTATAAATCCAGGTAAGTAGTGTGCCACCGAACAACAAATTAAGCTAAAGCTATATTTCCTTTGTCTAGTTATTTTGGTGAAGTTAATTCTGGCTGAATTGGCTTTCACAGTTCTTGACACAGGAATAATTACCTGTTGACTGTTAGAATTGAATTCTAGATATCCCTTGTCATAGAACACTTGATTATTCACAAGGTGCTGTGAGAAAATCAAACACATGTACACACATACGTGTGTACCCAAAGGTAATTTTGAAGTCTCTGGTAAACAAATATTATACTATTAAACACAAATAAATACTTACATTATTAATTAATAATACATATATGCTTTATCTTTATTGTTTATTGCTTTAAGTTATTTATTTCTTTTATGTTTTTATTTTTTTGATTTATTGTAGAGATGAGATCTTGCCACGTTGCCCAGGCTGGTCTTGAACCCCTGGGCCCAGACAGTCCTCTTGCCTCTGCCTCCCAAAGTGCTAGGATTATAGGTGTGAGCCACCGCACCTGGCACTTTAAGTTATTTATTACTAACTTTTTTTTTTATTGTTTTAGTTAGAGTCTCACTCCATCGCCCAGGCTGGAGTGCAGTGGCATGTGCATGGCCACCCCAGCGTCAACCTGCTGGGCTCCGGTGATCTTTCTGCCTCAGCCTTCCAAGTAACCAGAACTACAGGAGCTATTTTTAAAATTTTATTTTATTGTAGAGATGAGGTCTCACCAAGTTGCCCAGGCTGTTTTTGAACCCTTGGACTCAGACTGTTCCCTCACTGCTGGGATTGCAGGCTTGAACCACCGCACCTGGCCATTAACTTTGTTTTAATTGAGTAACCTATTTAAGTATTTCTCAGACCAAAGTCACAGAAAAGGGAGTAAATTGTGATGGATGCCCTATATTGACTTTAAATACTTTTATAATAATGTTTAAGAAGGTTCAAATGTAAGATAGGATTTATTAATGTTTATATACAGGCAACACCAGTTAGAGTGTTAATTAAAATCACTAAGGTATTGTGACAGAGATGTTCTGCTGAAACTCAGTCTCATCTTACAGTGTAAATATGGTACCGAGTGCTACAGGGTGTGTGTGTGTGTGTGTGTGTGTGTGTGTGTGTGTGTGTGTGTCTTGAGTTCATGTCCTGTACTTCCTGTGCCACATGATGATACAATTCTCATGCCATTTTTCCTTCTTCAAATTACTACACACCCTTTATTTGTATAGAATGCATCTGAATGTCACTTAGCCCAAATGATCATTTACATATTAAGCCAGCATCTATTTTTTCTTTTTGAGTTGGAGTCTCACTCTATTGCCCAAGCCGGAGTGCAGTGGCATGCTCATGGCCACCGCAGCCTTGACCTGCTGGACTCAGGCAATCCTTCCACCTCAGCTTTACAAGTAGCTGGAACTACAGGCACACGCTACCCCACCCGGCTAAATTTTTGATTTATTGTAGAGGTGAAGGCTCACCAAGTTGCCCAGGCTGGTCTCAAACCTGTGAGCTCAGGCAATCCTCTCACCTTGTCCTCCCAAAGTGCCGGGATTATAGGCATGAGCCACTATACCTGGCCAGCATCTATTCTTATTAACCCATGTCAAAGTCATTTCTCTTCATGCCAGCAAGAATGTTACTACCGGCAGGTCTGGGCCCTGGTGGACTGGTACCCAATACGGGCACAGGATCCGACTCTGGGTGTGATGGAGGTGGGCGGTGTGTTCAACTCGCTCCTTTTCGAAGTATGCGTGGTCTTCACCCTCGGCATGTTCTCCCCCGGCCTGTGACAGCCTGACCGGGCTAGTCTGGGGCAGGACCAGGAAGTCAGGAGAGGCAGGAGGGAGCAGAGACATGGCCACAGCCCCAGGCTCATCAGAATCCGGGGTCAAAGCGGAATTGGGTCAAGGGGTACAAGGGTGAGGTTGGTCCCTTGACCTGAGGGAGAAGGCAGGAGATCTGGGGGGTTGTCTGGGAGGCCTGACAGGCATTGGGAATCCCCCCAGCAGCCTGGTCCTCCCTTCTTCCCACTCCTCAGCCTTCCCTTCGAGACCCTATTACTACTCGGACCTCAGGTACCTTTGGCGACCTGGAGCATGGACAATGTCCAGTTGCTGCCCTTTCTCACCACCGAAGTCTGCAACCTCAGCTGGCCGAGTTATGGGGCCTTGAAGGGAGACGGGATCCTCTTCGTGGTCAGTGTGGTGGTTGCTGCGCTTCACTCCTGTGTATCTTGGCGTACTTGCCCTCAGAAGCGTGTTGTGCTCCTACAGACTGCAGCCCCGTTAGGGGTCCTCCTGGGTCGTGGCTACTTTTGGCTCCTGTGCCCGATCCCGAGGCCCGCCTTCAGCAGCCGGGTCTCTTCTGCAGTGTCTTCGCCATCAGCCCGTGCCTCTCACCACTGGCTGACTTGGCCAAGGTCGTTCAGACAAAACCCCACCAGCGTCTCTCCTTCTCACTCCCCATGGCCACACCCTTCTGCCTCCTGGACCCTCCATGGCTTATGACTGAGAGATGCCTACATCACATTCTTGTGATTTCAGGTGCCCAACTCTCCAGCCATCGTCACAAGTTTATCTGCCTCTGGCTTTTCTGGAAGTGGCCCCAGGAGCAAGACAGGAATGGTCAGCTCCTGCAAACCAGAAGCAGCTCACCTGACCACTAGGCACCTCAATGCCAACTTGATGCCAAAGAGAACTCCTTGTTTCAGCTGGTCCCACTGGCCAGCTCCCTAGGCGCAGTGGGTTGTGGGAACAAGAGATGACTTGGGAGAACAGAGGGACCAAAGAAAGAGCTTTACTTAGATGATCGGGTGGAACCTAGGAGATGAAACCACTTTCAGTTTTTAGAGATTTTTAAAATTTGGGTGTTGGGGTGATATCTTTAGAATATACCTTAAAATAAAGAATTTCACCCCTGAAAGAAAAGAAAAGAATGTAGCTACAAACATGAGCATTGGAAGCTTATGGAAGTCAGATGATTCCTGATTTTTTTAACCAATTTAAAAAATATTTTCCTAATGAAAATACAAAATTTAAAAAGGAAAATACAAAATTTTTAAATTTAAAATTTAAAAATTCTCATGGAGAATTCATAGAATCCCAAGAATATGTAATCCTGGGATCCCAATTTGAGAGAAAAACATTCTTTTCTCAAACAAAATTTGTTTCATGGTGACATGAAATTCATCTGGAATAAATAATACTGTAAGATAGTTTGTATCTTCCAGTTTAATGTTGCAGGATATAATCATTACATTTTGTTTGATGGACACTCTTGATACTATGGACCATAAACCTATGTAAACGTGTTCACTTTATCATGTCATTATTTCATACTTATATGCAGTTAGGTTAGCACAGTACTTGAGATGTAAGATCAACTTCCATGATTTAAAAGGTGTAAACTAATCAAATAACCTTGAATTATTCCATTTAGAAAAAATCTCTTGCACTGCTATGAAGTTATTCCTGAAAATGCTGTGTGCAAACTGTATTTTGATTTGGAATTTAACAAGCCTGCCAACCCAGGAGCTGATGGGAAAAAGATGGTTGCCTTACTCATTGAGGTAAACGACAGCCTCAAGTTTTTCTCCTTATGTCTATCCATTCCCCTCTTCATTCACTTACTCATTCATTCAGTGAATTCAGCTTATGTAAACGTAGGTTCCGTGTTTCTCCTTCTTTGTCTTGCTACTCTTCACTGTGGCTTTCATTTTTTATTTTATTTTTCACTTTTTTTGAGACAGGGTCTCTCTCTTTCGCCCAGGTTGGGATGAAGTGGTGCCATCGTAGCTCACTGCAGCCTCAGCTCCGGGGCTCAAGGCATCCTCCCACTTCAGCCTCCTGAGTCGTTGGGACTACAGGCGTGTGCCAGCATGCCCAGTAACTTTCATTTTTTAGTATCACATATGAGTAATCTGTGGAAAGGAAGGAAAGTTCGATGTATGTTCATAGAGTTTGTCTTATTAATGGATTTGGTTTTTTAAGAAGTTTTGAAAAAATGGCAGTTTGGAAAATTTCTATGCTGTTTTAAAATTATGAATTAATTCTCTGATTTTATTACAAGTAGCCAACTCTGGTAAAAGCCAGGCAAAGTAATTTTTATTGTAAAAATTAAGTACTGAGATGAACCTCAAGGAAACGTTGACTAAAAATAGTATCAGAATTTTTTAGCTGGCAGGAATTTTGGGAATCATTTTATCTTATCCCTTCATAAATGAGGAAATTAAGACCTAGAAGAGACTAATTCCTACACAAGGCCTTACAGCTAGGTTATTGGTAAAATCTTCTCTACAATGCAGTTATCATTATTTTTAATTAAGAGAAAAGATGCTGTTCTACTATTTACTTATTTAGTTTCTGAGTCAGATTTTCACTGTCACCCTGGCTGGAGTGCAATGGCATGCTCACAACCACCACATCCTCGACCCGCTGGGCTCAGGACATTCTTCTGTCTTATCCTTTCAAGTAGCTGGAACTGTAGGCATGTGCCAGCATGCTTGGCTAATTTTTTTATTTACTGTAGAGATGAAGTCTTGCCAAATTGCCCAGGCTTGTCGCGAGCTCCTGGGCTCAGGCAGTCCTCTCACCTCGGCCTCCTAAAGTGTTGGGAGCCACCATACCCAGCCTACTATTTATTTTGCTGCTGCTGTGTCAACCAGGAAGTTACCATAAAAGGAATAATATGGACTTGTGCAGCTAAATTTTATTAGGAGTATTTCAAAAAAACATTTCAAGATTTTATTACTTGAAGTTGCATTAAAATTGTATTAACTATTATTTGGCCTCAGACATTTATTGCTTATATATTTTTCCTTTAGATGTTAGCTGCATAATGTTGTAGATGACCCATTTTGTAACTTTTAAAATATATTCAAATTATAATGTTTTTGATGAAAGATACCTGCTAATGTCCTCTGCTGAACCCTTGCATGCTTATTTTAAATTTATTTTAAAATGTATATAAATGCTTTATAAAAATATAGAGAGAATGTTAGCTTTATCCTGGCTTTGAAGCAGAAGAAATACACATAACATCCCTCTCCTCCCTGAAAAAAAAAATGACTTGTCTTGAGGCTACTTAGTCATTTGCTAGTCACTATGCTGACTCCTGAGTCTCATTTTCTCGTATACACTTTACGACTCCGAAAGACAGGTGCCATCACTGTTCCTGTTTAGCTGCTGAGGAATGTAGGGTTTAGATTTGACCAAAGTCACAGAGCTGGCAAGTGGCAAAGCCAAAACTCAAACTTGAATCTATCCGACTCCAGATCGTGAGCTCCTAGCCATATGCTTGCTGCCTTTCTACAGTGCATGACTGCTTCATTATCAGGTCATGCAGCTTCAGAGGCTGAGTTCTTGGGGCTAGATTGGGCTCACTGTGAATGAGAAACTTACTCATAATTAAAACTATAGAAAATTGAATTACCGCCAGGCACAGTGAAATCCTAACACTTTGGGAGGCTGAGGTGGTTGGATCGCTTGAGCCCAGGAGTTCGAGACCAGCCTGAGCAACATAGCAAGACCTCGTCTCTACAAAAAGTAAAAAATTTAGCCAGATGTGGTAGTGCTTGCTTGTAGTTTCAGCTACTCAGGAAGCTGAGGTGGGAATCGCCTGATCCCAGGATGTTGTGGCTGCTGTGAACTGTGATTGTCGTGACCATACCACTGCACTCTAGTCCTCCAGTCTGGGCAACAGAGTGAGATGCCAACTCAAAAAAAAAAAAAAAAAAAAAAAGGAACTATTGACTTTTTAACTCATAGATGATATTTAAAGAGATGTTTAAAAGAAATATTTTTATTGTAATTTTAGGGGTTAATATATAAATTGCTTGATTTCTAAGAAGTCTTTAATCCTGAGAGTCTATTAATTTATGAACATAGCCATATATTAATTTATGCATATACTTCAATTTATAAGTATATTGATAAGATTGTTATATTGTAAATTTTCTGATAATGAATCAACTTTTACATTAGATAGATTGACCTGTACCAAGACATTTGAATTTTGCTCACAGAAGATCTTAAAACAAGAAATGTAAATTATTTATATCTTACTTGTATTTTTAGCATGTGTGTAAAGTGCTTCAAGAATTACATAGTGTGAATTGCTCAGCTGAAGATGTTCTGAACTTGGATTCTAGCACTGATGAAAAATTTAGCCGCCATTTAATATTTCAGCTCCATGATGTGGCATTTAAAGATAACATTCATGCTGGTAAGTACACTGCTTTTTCAAAACTATGGGCAGGGTGTGGTAGCTTATACCTGTAATCCCAGCATTTTGGGAGTCTGAGGCAGGAGGATTGCTTGAACCAAAGAGTTTAAGACCAATCTGGGCAATATAATGAGACTTCACCTTTACAAAAAAAAAAAGTAGGCAGGGCATGGTGGCTCAAGCCTGTAATCCCAGCACTTTGGGAGGCCAAAGTGAGAGGATTGCCTGAGTCCAGGGGTTTGAGACCAACTTGGGCAACTTGGTGAAACCTCACCTCTACAATAAATCAAAACATTAGCCAGGCATGGTGGCATGTGTCTATAGTTCCAGCACTGCACTCCGGCCTGGGCAACAGAGTGAGACTCCAACTCCATGAAATAAAATAAATAAATAAATAAAATAAAATAAAGTGAAATAAAAAAATAAAGTAATACTGGGCCTAGTGGCACGTGTCTATAGTCCCAGCTACTCAGGAGGCTGAGGCTAGAGGATCACTTGAGTCCAGGAATTTGGGGTCTTGGTTTGATTGTGCCACTGCACTCCAGCCTGGGTGACAGAGTAAGACCCTGACTCAAAGACAAACAAAAAAACTGTGGAGTTGTATTAAAAACTTACATTTTCTTATTTCTCTTAAAATTTTGTAAGTACTTATCATGTATGGTCATTTACCTATCCTAGAAAATGCAATATGATTTTTAACATTTTCAAGATTTACGCTTAGCTCTAGACCAATCTTTCTGTTCCAGGCACATTAACCTACTCAGGACACCTTTGGCATTAGCACCTTTTATCATAGATACTGGGATGGCCATGTGTGTCCTGGTACTTGTCTCTGTTTCGAGGTGATTCATTTCAGTTTTCTGGATAATTCATGAGAGGCCTTGCCATGTTTGTGATACCTTGTATCTGGATTTCTGACATTTGTTTCAGCCTTGCTTTGGGGCTTGGGTCCCAGATTATATCAAGGAAGGCTTGTTTATTGTTTTAGGCAGAATATCAGGGGTAGGAGGAAGTCTAGTTTTACGAGCCTGATAGCGTAACCAGAATACTTGTCCCAGGGATGGGCACTTGGAGATATAGGCCCAGGTATGAAACAAAGGTGAAACAAGCAGGCAGAATGGGAATACCAAAAACCAAGGTCTGAACAGAAGCCCCAATCCTGAGTGTTTTTCAAAGCAGGTGATTGACTGAAGTCCAGGTAACAGATAATCTGTTCCAGAGATACAAGAGTTTCATGGCCACCTAGGGCAAAAGGCATGAACAGTCATTAAAGGACTGGAATAAAAGTTAGGAATCTATTTGGTGGATTGGGGTAATATGTGTCACATAGTGTGCTTTGTCTAGAAGGTTCCTCATCATCTCCCTGCTTTCTGTTAGCTCAGCAGGACAATCCTCTGTCTCTTTCTCTCATCCCTTAGATGTTTGTTTGTTTGTTTGTTTGTTTGGGGTTGGGATCTCACTCTCTTGTTCAGGTGGAGCACTGTAGCACAAGCACAGTTCGCTGCAGCCTCAAACTTCCGGGCTCAAGCTTCAGTCTCCTAAGTAGCTGGGATTATAGGCACATGCCACCACACTCGGCCAATGCTTTTGCGGGGGAGTGTGGCTTGTGTAGAGACGCTGTCTCACTCTGTTGTCCAGGCTGGCTTGGAACTCTTGGCTTCAAGCCCTCTTCCTGCCTCGGTCTCCCAAGGTGCTGGGATTATAGGCGCGAGACACCACGCCCAGTTCATCTCTTAGATATTTGCAATGCAGAATCTCTTGTCGACCCTCTTCTCATACTCTCCTTATCCTTGATGATCATGTCCTGTCATGGCTTCGATGACCATCTGTGTTGATGACTCTCAGATCTGTGTCTTCAGCCCGGGCTTTCTCCTCCGCGCAGACCCACGCAGCCAACTAGCTGTCTCCTCAGTGTCCCCAGTACAGCTGCTTCCAGCTCAGCGTGTCCTACACTGAGCTGCTCATGCTCTGAACCTGCTTCTTCTCCCGTGGTATGTGTATCAGCGAGCTGTGTCACCAGTTGCCCAAGTGGAAGTGTGGGTGTCTCTTTGACCCCTGTGTGTTTCTCAGCCCACTGAATTTATTCAGCTCCCTAGAGTGAGCTGATGACACCACTCGCATGCCTCAAACCAGCAACGATTACTCATGGCCTTCAGGAAAAAGCACAGCTGTCTCAGCTCACAAAATGAGCTCCCCCTCCTCCCTAACCAGCCTGTCCTTCTCCTCGGCCCCCTGTGGGCCACATATTCCCTAGTCCTTAGGCCTTTGCACTTTTGGGTGATGCTGTCTAAATAGACGTACCTCCAGATACACCCGGGCTGTTAGGACTCAGTGCAGATGTCACGTCATCTGAGCTGTGTCTGTCACACCCCAAGCCCCAAGATTTAGGTTGGTGTCTCTCTGAGTTGCAGAAGATGTCCAGGGCTTATTGTGTCAAAGTACTTGCCACTTCCTGAGGTCATTTCCTGTTTTCTTGGTCATCTTCTCTATTCCACTTAATGTTTTCTCAGGGCAGGGACCATTTCTTATTACTATTGTATTTCCAGAGCTTAGCACATCATCATCATCATAATATTGCTATCAGTAATCTTAATAATGTTATTAATCTGATAACAACCTCAGAAATAATCGATACGAGTAGGCACTTAGTAGACGTTCGCTGGGTGGACGCATGCAGGGTAGAGGGTGCTCTGGCAGGCTGTGGAGGCGGAGTCCTCGGGGCTGTTTCTTGGCTTCCTCTTTACTCATCCTGCTGCTCTGTGTTCACTTGGCCACAGGCTAGCAACTGAGAACCTGTTGGTGGGGAGAAGGAGGGAAGAGGCATTTGTCAGGTAGCCAGCAGTCTTTGCTACAGGTGGCTTCTGAAAGCACATGTTCTCTGAAGACGATTTCATCATGTAGACAAAGCAAAGAAAGGCTTTATTGGTCAGGGAGAACAGCATGAGCATAAGTATGGAGTTACCAATATGTGGCTAATTTGGGGATGGGAATAATCTAGTCTGAGAGTGAATTTAAAGTCAGTCTAACAGGCCTTGGAAACAGGGTGTCATCTGAGATGCTCTCCTCTCAAATCTTATGAACTGCCAGTATCACAGATGCAGAGAATATGAAGCAGCCCCAAATTTCTCCCTTAACGTGTCTCTTGATGACATTTCTAGTTGAGGGAATTAAATTAAATGTAAGAGATCACAGAGTTTGATCTGCTTGGAAATACTCCTCATCCAGTCTTCACGGCACCTGAACGCCTGTGGCTGACTAGTTCTTTTGCGTTATTCCATCCAGTAAGATAGTGTCTATCTTAATGAGGGGTGGGTGATAAGAGAAGGAAACAGAAAGCAGAGTGGTTGATACTGGCTGGCGGTCGTCATGTGCTGGCCATGGGATCCCCCGCCAAGGCTCAAAGGTCCACTTGCCTTCTCAGTGCCACTGTCACCCCATTTCTGCAACCATGGGCCTACTTCCCTATTGTCAAGGTCAAGGAGGTGCAATTTTAGGTGTCCAGGAAAATCAACTTATCAATTTATGCTTATATTGCTTTGTTGTCCTTTGATGTGTCATGATTGATTTTTAGTCAGTGTTGACCTTCTCTCCCTCATTCCAAAATTATCATGTCTGCACAGGCATGTCATTACAAAGATCAGTTGCTTTTGCTTTCATTTTGACATTTGGTACTTTAAAAGAAATAGGATTTATTTCTTTAAGTAGGAAAGTAACTAAGTCTAATTTAAAAGCATAATTTTTAACTTAGAGGAATTTAGAGCATGTGTACCTTATGATTTAAGAGTTCCAGGCTACAAGGGTACCTGCTTAGTGAACATTTGTATACCTAACCCTGACTTGTACCCAACATATTTAAAATTAAAAATTAAAAAAAATTATAAACATTAAAAAAAAAAAGAGTTCCAGACTTTCTGGTAAATAAGTGAGGAATAAACCCAGACAGTAACAGAGCTAGGGATTAAAATTAAGTTTTTCTTATAGTATCGCATTTCTCCAGTATTATTATACATGAAGCAACTTAATAGCCAAATTATTACTTGACTTCATGGTAGAAATAATATATGTGAGTTTAAAGAAGTTCCAGGTTGTCTTATGTACTATTCATGGGACAGATAAGAGCACTGTTACTCGGAGCTCTTTTTTTTTTTTTTTTTGAGTTGGAGTCTCACTCCTTCGCCCAGGCTAGAGTGCAGTGGCATGCATGCTCACAGCCACCCCAGTGTTGACCTTCTGGGCTCCAGCGATCCTTCTGCCTCAGCCTTCCGAGTAACTGGAACTACAGACACATGCTGCCACGCTCGGCTATTTTTTATTTTATTGTAGAGACGAGGTCTCACCAAGTTGCCCAGGCTGGTCTCGAACCTTCGGGCTCAGGCAATCTGCTCACCTCGGCTTAGGATGAATGCTGAAGTAAGTGAGTGCATTGACCTGTTTAGTGCTGGACATCAGCCAAGGCCATAGTCCAGCCCATGCTGAGTCTGAGCGGGGACAGGAGCAGCCGCAGCCTGGTGCTGACAACTGTCTTCGGAAGGCAAGTCGTGGCAAGGAAGGAGAGAAAGCACGCTCCTGAGATACATGCCGAAATCCTAACTCAGGACCGGCATGGCAGAGATTCCCTCAGTGCCTCTGTCTGTGAACCCAGCAGCAGTTTCCTCATATAAGCTTGTCATTCTTTAATCATTGATCGTGAAGGTAACTTCTCTCAATTTGTAGTAATGCACGTGGTGTTTTTCTGGTGACAGCGTGTGGATACGCTCTACTTAGTGTGTGAGGCTGAGTCCTGCTCTAGCAACAAATCATACCTTCCCAGATGAACTTTCCCTTCTAAAATGGTTTGTTTATAGCTGACACCAAGCTCTCATGTCAATAGGAATTCAAAAAGTGAAAGGTTGCACAAGAGGGAGGAAGTGGCAGGAGAGGCATGTTACAATATCTAGCAATTGGTTTTCGAAACCAGAAATCCAAAAAAGAACACTTACTGTGTAAAACTGCCGTGTATGGATTTGTGCCTGGATCCTAAGTTATGATTTGTGGAAAAGAAGCATCAAGTCTTCATAATACCTTTTTCCCTTAGGCAATTTTGTAAGAAAGATCTTGCAGCCTGCTCTTCAATTAATTGCCAGTGCAAGTGATGATGGTATTTCAGAGACAACAGGCCAGGGATCTCCTCGTGTTTCGGAAGGAATTTCCTTTAACAAAATGTCCACGGATAAGGATACAGAAGGGAGCTGCACTTTGGACTCAAAGACTCTGGAGAGGCTGGGGTCAGCCGAGCCCAGTGGTCCCAGCCTTTCATTTGCGGTTGTGAAGACTGACACGGGAGAAAAGCAGCTTTTTGTAGACCTGGGTGAGTGGCATCGACAGCTGTCTCCGTTGGACGGTCCTGATGCTTCTGAGAGAGATAAGTCAGTGCCGGGTCGGCATGACACTTGGGATTCCCTCTCCTGTCATGGCCCTGCAGTGGCAGGCATGTCCCTGGCTCGATGTGACCAGGGAGCTCAGGTGCTGGCTGGGAGTATGCTAGGTTTCTGCCCCAAGATCTTGGAGAGTTCCAGGCTGTAGCTGGCCTCTACTCCAGATGTCCAGAGGATTTCCTGTTCAGGGAATTTTGGCAGGGGACAGCTGGACCAGCTCCCTCCAACCCAGCTGAAAGGGTAAAGCAGATTTCACAAATTTCAAAATCAGACGCAATGTAAAAGCAGTCCTCATGCAGCACAGTAAGGTGTTTCGTCGCTGGAGAGCCCTGTGGTCGAGGGAGGGCCCATTTCATCTGCTCTCTTGTTAGCCTCAAGCTGGTGACTTCTCAAGCCAACTTTGGCTCTGCTTAGTCCTTGTCTCTGAGCCCAGGGATGTAGGATGCACCGGATTGGCAGGCCTTCAGCCTGACTCAACCTGCAGGCCCGTTGAGACCCCTGACGCGACAGCTCCAGTGTGGTGAGCTACACTTCATTTTTATACTGAGGGTCAAGCTTGTGATGTTGAAAGTGTCAGAGCCACATTTTTGCCATTGATTTGAGCACCTCAGAGATCGTTAGTATCTAAAGTCTGAGGGAAAGTACGTTTACATTACATGATATGGTTGGGCACAGGGGCTCACACCTGTCATCCCAACATCTTGGGAGGCCGAGGCGAGAGGATTGCTTGACCCCAGGAGTTTGAAACCAGCCTGGGCAACATAACGAGACCTTGTCTGTACAAAAATTAAACAAGAAAAATAGCTGGGTATGGAGGCTGAGGTCGAAGGATTGCCTGAGCCCAGGAGTTGGGGACTGTGGTGAGCTGTGATTGTTCCACTGCCCATCAGGCTAGGTGACAGAGTGAGATGTGGACTCAAAAAAAAAGAAAAAGAAAAAAGTTATAAGATGCCGAAGCCCACAGTGGAACCCAGATGAGGGGATATTCCTGCTGTGTTATAGTCTTTCTAGTGCCAGAATTTGGAACTATGATCAGATAAGTGCAATGTAGAAGTCGTATGAGTTATGGATAGAGGAGCATTCTTTGACGGGACAGGTTTTGTTCCTTAGCAGCACACTGTCTCCGAGTGGACTGGCCTGTAATAATCTAGGGTAAGCGTCACGACAGGTTGACACAGGGAGAGTGGCATTAGCCAGCAGATACACTCTGCCTCTCCCTCAGCTCATGACACTCCATCCTTGAGAGTTAGGCTTCTGGACTCCCTGTTAGGCTTGAAAGAAATATTTCAATAGTATACCTAGATATGTTTATGCACCAGAAGAGGGTGGGGAAATCATTCTTTAAATTATCCTTTGAAAGCTTCAGAGATTTAATAGTACGTGCCCACATTTTAAAAAAATAAGCTTTTTTAAAAATGGAAGTATAACATTGATATAGAAAAATACATAATTCACGAGTGCCTAGATCAATGCATTTTTTCTTTTTTTTGAGTTGGAGTCTCACTTTTTGTCACCCAGGCTGGAGTGCGGTGGCACACTCACAGCCACTGCAACCTCGACCTACTGGGCTTAGGCGATCCTTCCCCCCTCAGGCTTCCAAGTAGCTTGAACTACAGAGGCATACCACCATGCCCAGCTAGTTTTTGTGATTTATTGTAGAGACAAGGTCTCACAAGTTGCCCAGGGTGGTCTCGAACCCCCAGGCTCAGGCAATCCTCTCGCCTCGGCCTCCCAAAGTGCTGGGACTGCAGCCACTGTGCCTGGCTGGTCAATGCATTATTACAGAACAAACACCCCTTGTCACTACACCACCCAAGGCAAGAAAAAATTGCCAGGTCCCATAACCTCCTCCGCACCCCTTCCAGTCAGAACCCCTGCCTCCTCCCCAGGGGTAATCACTATTCTGTCCTCTAACGCTAGGGATTAGTTTTGCCTATTTTTGACATTTTTATAGTTGGACCCTTGAATTACATGGGGGTTGGGGTGCTGACACCCTTCCCACTACCCTGCAGTTAAAAATCCAGTATATAACTTTTGACTCCCAAAACTTAACTAAGAGCCATCTATACCGGGAACCTTCCTGATAACACGAACAGTCGATTAATACATATTTTGTGTGTTTTATGTACTATGTACTGTATTAAAGTAAGCTAGAGAAAAGAAAACATTATTAAGAGAATTATAAGAAAGAGAAAATACTTGACAGTACCACCCTGATTTTATTTACTTATTAAGATTGGAAAATATAGTTTATTTAGAAAGTAAATTAGAGAGAGAGATAGAAAGAGGAGATTCACCTCCCCAAGGAAGGGGAGAGGCCAAAGCTTAAGAAAACATGACCTGGCCATAGCTCAAAGAGCACATGGCCACACCATAGCTCAGCAAAGCAATGGCCACCTTTCTTGTTTCTCCAAGTTGACGTCATCTGGTTCTAAAATGAACCGTCCATCTGGAGGGCGGACCCCCTCAGCTGCAGCTCTCGACCTACCTGCATGTCAAGCAGTTTGCTCTTTCTTGTGACGTCAGGATTGTCCTCTGCATCTTGAAGCACTTCCAGCCTCGCTGGTGGCACTTTGTGTGAGTCCCATGTCGTTGTTCAGGGTCTCCGGTATCGCACTGAATACGATGAGAACTATGTGAGAAAGGGAGGTCACTCCCGATTGTGTCGTGCAGTTTAGGGGAGACAACTGAGCAGCATCACACAGTGCATCGTAAGGAGACATTCGAGCACTTGAGCTCACCACCGTAGCCGGGGTGGCTGTGAAATTATTTCAGAACAGCATTACTGCCGTGAATTATGCCGTTATGACTTAGCACTGCATCTTTGCATTTGTGTACATCTCTCAGCTGTGAGTGGCACCATGGATTGTCTGTGTTTGGGTGTACATTTTGATAAATTTTAACTTTTTATAATAGATTTGTGTATATTTTATGGTAGTCAGTGACAAAATAGACTAGTAACTATATTTTATGTATTCCTAACATACATTTTAATTAATTTTTCTGATATTTTTAAGTTGAATGATTCATCTGTGAGTTTTTTTCAAATTGTTCCAACCCTCCACAAAATTTCCAGTGTATTTATTGGAAAAAATCCATGTTTAAGTGAACCCATGCAGTTCAAACCCATGTTGTTCAAGGGTCAGCTGTCATTTGTATTTGCAATTGCCTTTTCGCTCTCTAAATGGTGTCTTTAATGGATATGGTATTAACTTTAAGTAGTGGTAGTCGCCTGGTTTATCAGTGTTTTTCTCTGTGGTTAGTGTTTCTTGTAGCTTATTAGAGAAACGCTCCTTTTCTAAAAGTCATGAATGTATTTTCCTGCTTATCTTTTAGAAACATATTGCTTTGCCTTTTACGTTTAGATTTTTAATCCACTTGGAATGGATTTGCTTATTGGGTGAGGAGGAGTCAATATTCATTTCTTCTTATGCGGATATCCAGTCATCCCAGCACCATTTGTTGAAAGACTGTCCTTTTCCTACTGTTTGGCAGTGCCACCTTTGCCATAAATTAAGTGTCCAGTATTATTTACATGGTTATGTCACCTGTTTTTTTAATGTAACTTTATGTCATGCATATTTTCCAAGTTAATAATTTGTCAACAATTAATTGTAGATTAACTGTTTTGTGTATATATACAGTATATGTCTGTTCATGGACTTTTTCCTATTCCATTGTTTTATTGATCTATTCCTGTGCTTGTACCACACTACTTATTATAGTTTTGTTGTAAGTCTTCTTATCCAGTCAAATAAGTCCTCCAACTTTATTCTTTGAAATTTCTTGGCTATTTTTGAACTTTTGCACTTCCATGTAAATTTTAGAATAAATTTGCCAATTTACGCAAACACATACAAACCCCGCTAGAATTTTTATTTGGTTTGCATTGAATCTATAATCAGCTTGGAGAGAAGTGACATTTTTATAACACTAAGACTTCTGTTCTGTACATGTGGTTTGTCTCTCCATTTACATAGGTTTCTCCAATTTCTCTCAATAATGTTATTTAATTTTCTGAATAGAAAGCTTATACATCTTTTGTTAGATTTATTCTAGATATTTGAATGTTTTTTATGCTTCCCTTTTCTCTAGGATTTGTACCACAAATCCTCACTGTCTTGGAAGCTTTCCAGGAAGCCCCAACTTTTTATTTCCAGTTCCTTTTTCTAGTGTTCTTATTTGATTTTAATCAGAGAATTTCTCCAAAATAATCTAGTTTGCTCTTCCTGGATGTGGCATTTTTCCATGGTAACTCCAATTTATTTTAATTTATATATTGCTTTAATTTTGTTTACAGCTATATATAGAAAATAATTGTTTCTTCCAGTAATGCTTTACAAAAATAACATTTTTGGTGACTGAAAATCCAGAAAACATGCATTCATATGTTGTATTAATTTTTGATGTAGGAGTTTATACAAGAAATAGAAATTTTCGGCTATATAAATCATCAAAAATAGGAAAGCATGTGACTTTGGAGATTGCTGAAGATAACAAATTTTTTCCTACACAGTCAAAAAATATTTCTGAAGAATATCAGTATTTTCTCTCTTCTTTGGTCAGCAATGTCAGGTATGTAGTACAAATGTCAAACCATTGTGTATTCATGAATATTTATTAAGCAGCGAGTAGCATTGTATACTACTAAAATGTGAATCATGTAAATTCATTCTACCTTAAGAAAAAGAAAGTCAGTTATTTAAAATTCTAAGTTAACTGTTTTTTCTCCACTAACTGAAAAATAACAGTAAAACATTTTATAAATATTTAGTTTTCTTTTTATTTTTTTACAATTATATTGCATACATTTTTCAGTTTTTCTAAAATAATTATCACTTCTATAAAAAATAAAACAATACTATTAATATTGCACTTGGAAATGTAATTACTGTTAATGTCTCATTTCCATACATCATATACACACATATGTAATTTACATAGCTCCTTTATTTAAAAATATTCTTGAGATTATTATTTACATGGTTTTTTCTATTCAATGTTCCATTATGAATGTATGTTAATAATTTGCGAACTGTTAATTGTAAATTAGCCTATCTAATTTTCTACTATAATGACATACTCTAATTTATTGTCAGTTTTATTGTTGAATTTAGTTTAGATTCTCATATTTTGATCATTTAAAAAAATATGAGTGTCACCTTCCAACAGAAATACAGTAAATCCTTATTACTTAGCATCTTTGACAGGTTATTGGAAACTATAAATAAAACGATGTTTAACACGAAGCCAGTTTTTCTGATTAATGTTATAATGCAACGACATTGAACAAACAGCGCTACTTGAGGACCTGCTGTGTATGTTGCTCTATCAACGACGTTATGAGGACTCACTGTATTGGCCTTCATCGGCTTTTTTTCTGGACTGACAATTTTGTCAACCCAGGACACGTGGTTAAGGGCCAGACGAAGTTGCCATTGACTTACTATGATTCTTTTCCCTTTGCCTTTCCTAAATATAATTTCGAGGAAAAATTCTATAGAAATTAACTTTAATAATACACCCTTACAGAACATTGCGGTCATAGGACAGTCGTGTCAGAATAGCTAACCACTGCTACCCAGGAAGGCAGGAAGAGGGATTGTTTTTGTTTACATCTCTTCATACTCTTGAGTTCCTCTAATAACTAACATTTCTCAGAAGTAAGGTCTTAGTGTCTTTACTTTTAAAATGGAAATCATAACACCTATCGGATGGAGTTATTGAAAGGCCTAAATAAGTTAAACTGTACACAGGAAACATTTCCAGCAGTGTTCAGCACATGGTATCTGCTCAGTAAACGTTAGTTGGTCGCAGTAGTAGGGTCAGATTCTCCAAGTGGTAGAGAGGTGGTGTAAGAACTGTCTGACTCTTGTTGGCACCAGAACAAGGTCAGATCCTTTCTCCCACTAGCCTGTAGCACAGCCTGGAGTGCAGGTCATGGCCCATTACCAAGTTCGATTTCTTTGCAACTTAACTGCTAATCTTACTGCAGCTCTTTTACCAAATAGGGTTACCTTAGTTGTCTTTTGTGTATCCGGTACATACCAGGTATTTTACTCCTGCAATAAAGGCTGAATTCTTGACGGTTATACTGTATCTTTTCTTTCAGTTAATTTTCACCTGTTTTTCCCTTTGCTTTCATCCCTCTTTCCTTCATTTTTTTTACTATGAGTCACACTTTAAAAATTATTGTAACAGGAAGTCCAAAGTCTCTGTGTGTTGGTAAACAGAATTATACAATCATCCTCAGGATACTCAGATCTATGGATGCTCGAGTCCCTGATGTAAAATGGTGTCGTATTTTCATGTAACCCGCATACAACCTCCCGTGTACTTTAAATCATTTCTAGATTACTCATAATACCTAATACAATGTAAGGGCTAGGTAAAGAGTTGTTATACTATTTTTTTTATTTGTAGGAGTTTTTACTTTTTAAACATAGTTTCGATCTGCGTGTGGTTGGATCTGCAGATACAGGGCTTGGGGGCCCAAGGCTGACTATACTTCTGCCACTGATTCAGCATCCTTGGAGCCCTCGGAGTCACTCTGTAATTGAGGAAGGCATTTCAAATGACCACCAAACTCCTTTTTTTTTGAGACAGCGTCTCACTCTGTCACTCAAGCTGAAGTGGAGTGGCATGATCATGGCTCACCACAGCCTCCACCTAGTGGGCTCAGGCAATCCTTTCATCTCAGCTTCCTGAAGAGTGGGCAGTACAGGCGCAAACCATCATGCCTGGCTAATTTATTTTCCTTTATTTTTATTAGAGATGAGGTCTCGCTATGTTGCTTAGGTTGCTCTTGAATTCCTGGGCTCAGGCTATCCTCCCGCCTTGCCCTCCCAAAGTGCTAGGATTACAGGCATGAGCCACTGTGCCTGGCCTTTTAAAAATGTTATGTCCTTTAATTGACAATTCACACTTTTTATTATGGGTAAGATTGGTACTTTTGTGGGCAAATATGGCAGAAATGCCCTACAATAATTATCTGTTGAACAAGGGATTTTTATATGGAACTATTTGGAATTCGGTTTCCTTTCTGTAGTGATGCTTCTTTAATTCTGCTATAATGTGACTTTGTTTCTTTTACTTATCTTCTTCAGATTCTCAGATACTTTGAGAATTCTTACGTGTGACACATCTCAGAATAAGCAAAAAGGAGTTGAATACTTGAACAGTATGAGCACTTCAGGTAATTTGAAGAAAATAACCTCCCACCAAAATCTAAGGCTACAAAATCTAGAAATCTGAAATCTTAACTGTTCATATCCACTGATCTTTTAAAACTACTTCTAAGTTTCTATACAAAATGGGAAAAGTATAAGAGATGCTTATTAAAGCATTACTCACTAATGTTCATTTTGTGATGTTTCAAAAAAGACCAAAATAATGTAGGTCATTTGTATAAAATAAGTGCATATTAAAACACAAATGAAATGTTCTCTTTCACCCTTAACTAGGTAACCAATACAGTTGTTTCCTATTTAACCTATCAGAGCTCTTCTCATCCGTCCAGTATGGGAAGTTCGTCTTCATCCTTTTAATGGTTGCATAGTTTTTCTCGGAAAGGCTCTATCATAATTTGCCCATTTTTGTTCTGAAAAACGTAGTTTTTTTTCCTAAGATTTCTTCCATAAGCCCTCTAGTAAACATTTTTATAGACGTAGTTTGGTATATTGTAATTTATAATAGTGAAAAACTGAAAGCGATCTAAATGTACAACAAAATTGGATTGGTTACATACTATGAAATACTCTGTAGCCATTACATTTAAAATTATAAAGCCTATATAATGTGGAAAACACCCATTTATGATGATGAGAGGAAGAGTAGGCTCTAAAATTATACGTATAGTATGATCACAAGTTTATTAAAATATGGATGACATTTTCTTTCTTTCTTTTTAAAGTTTTTAAACAAAGTTTATTAGAGAGAGACGGGATAAAAGAAAAGAGAACATGCCAGAGCTGGCACTGGCAAAAGAACCGCCAACATTTTCTTATATGTTTGTTTTCTTCTGGTTGTTTTATATGTATTTATAGACGTTGGGGTTATTTTTCTCATTTCTAGATGAATATATTTTTCTAATATTCCAATTATATATGTTGCTTTTGCGAGTGAAATAATAGACTGTTTTTTAAGAACACTGGATTTTTCTATTTTTAGCAGTTAAATACTATTTTAAGACTAGATGCAGTGGTTTATGCCTGTAATCTCAGCACTTTGGGAGGCCAAGGTGGAAGATGGTTTAATCCCAGGAGTACAACACCAGCCTAGCAACATAGTGAGACCTTGTCGCTACAAAAAATGAAAAAGTCAGCTGGGCATGGTGGCACACGCCTGTAGCCCCAACTACTTGGTAAACTGAGGTGGAAGGATGGCTTGAGCCCGGAAGTTTGAGGCTGCAGGGAGCCGCGATTGTGCCACTGCACTCCAGCCTGAGCAACAGAGTGAGACCCTGACTCAAAAGAAAAAAAATTTATTTTTAAAAACATATCTATTTTAAGTAGGTCATCCTAAATTATTATGGTAGAGTCTTAGATACAAACTACAATTGGATCGTCATGCTCTTCAGCTGAAGTCCTCTGGGAACGCCTGTTGGGACCAGGCTGTGTTTACGACTCACTGCCACAGAGGAGAACATCCCCCAGGGAAGACGGGAGCATTGAAATCAGAGGGTATCAGAAAGAACACAGGATTGGGGCTTGGAATAGGTGGTACTGGGGAATCGTCCAGGAAGTGTGGGGTTTGTTTGGAATTGGGTGTGGTCAAGGACAGCTCTATGATCGGTTATCTGAGTAAACCTGATCGAGAAGGAAGGCAGACTCAGTCAGTCTGCAGTTGGTACTGTGAAATCCACTGAACACGGGCAGGTCTGGGCAGGAAGGAAGCGTCTCAGTTAGTGCTGAGAGCTGGAGGTTGACTTATGTGAACTCGTTCAAGACAGAGCATGCTATTGAGGGGACTAATATTTACTGAATGCTTGCTGGAGATGCCAGGCCTGTTTTAGGCATTTTCTTTCAGGTGTCCTGGCAAAAGGAGGAGAAGAAAAGGATGAATTGGTACAGAAGCAGCAGTTACTTAGGTTAGCCAGGATGGGGGTGTCTGGTCATTTTGTGTGCTGTTTTGTCCGTGTTTGGAATGATTACAGAGTGGTCATGTGTGCGTCTTGAATCCTCATGACCACAGAGTGGCCTTATCTGATGGTGATGTTCTGTGAGACTGTTGAGTTCCCCAGAAGCTCGCCCAGGCTGAGGAGTGAGCGCCCAGCCAGCTCTGGACACCAAGGTCCGGTCAATAGAACCAGACCAGCTTCTTGCCAGAATGAAGACAGCAGTTGAAGTCATTTCAAATGCTTTTTATGAAAATTAGTCAACATTGAGAGGATTGAATTTTATGCTTTCTTGGAGGGTAACAAGCATGAAAAAAAAATCTGCGGGATTGCAAAGCCCATCATAGTATGAAAAATAATTTAATAAAAATGTAACTTCTCGATTTTTAGCTACTGTAGTTTGTAAATAATTCTTGTCTTCTCTGTTGCAGGAGAAACCATCCAAGGTTTTCAGTGTTCACCCTACCCTGAAGTTGATCATTTTGTCCTTTCCTTAGTGAATAACCATGGCATTAGAGGAGGTAAAGCTACTCTTATTCCTCATGAACTGTCGTATTATCAAGTAATAGTACCTTTAGAAACGTTGTCTGCATTTTAGGAATTCGGCGTTGGAACTACTTTTTCCCAGAAGAATTATTGGTTTATGATATTTGCAAATATCGCTGGTGTGAAAACATCGGAAGAGCCCACAAGAGTAATAACATCATGTGAGTTACAATTACATGCTTACAACTTTTAAAAGTTTAGAGTATAAAAATTATTTTGTCTTTCCAATCAATTTAGTTGTAATTATGTTTGTTGTATTTGGTTGGTGTTTTATAATACTTAATTGGAATATCTTAATTACTGTGCTGCCTCTAGCACATGACAGCTTTATTTGGATTTTATTTGATAAAACAGCCCTTGGACAGTATGTCTTGAGGGGACGAAGGTCGAGGTGGACGGGAACAAGGATGACAGAACGTGTGGCTCTCCTTCCTGTTGCCCCTGGCCCCTGCCACCCTGTGGAGTCCACGGAACATGGACGGGTCTGGGCAGGAAGGAAGCGCCTCAGTTAGTGCTGAGAGCTGGAAGTTGACGTACACCAACTTGTTCAAGACAGAGCATGCTGTGGAGGGAACTAATACTTCCTGAATGCTTGCTGGATATGCCAGGCCTGTTTTAGGCATTTCCTTTAAGGTGCCCCTGGCAAAAGGAGGAGAAGGAAGGGAAATAGAATTTTTAATAGAGGGAGATGGTTAGAACAGAAGAAAAGTAGAAACCCAGCAGTTGTTGGTCATGTGAGAAACGTTGCTGTTTTATATTTCATGTCCCAGCTGAGCCTTCCATATCAACAAGCACATGCAGCCCGGGCACGAGATGTGGGAAGTGGTCAGAAGCTTTTGCTGGAAAGCTGGACGACATGCTGGGTGGCATGATTCAGTGCTGAATATATCATACTTTATATACTTAGATTAATTCAGTCTTAGAAAGCCTTCAAAAACTATATGCTCAACACATAAGACTAACAAAAAACACAAAGGAGACCACCTATAGTCCCACGACCCAGTGTAACCATATTACCATTGACATGTCTATTTTTCCATGCATATTAATTTATCAAGAAGTCATGATCATTCGATGATCATACCAAGTTGGATTTGTCCATTTAACAATATGCTGGTTATGAGTGTATCATAGACGGTGCTTACTATTTTGAGGTATGTTACTTCTGTGCCTAGGTGTTCAAGGGTTTTTATTATGAAGGGATGCTGGATTTTATCAAGTTTTTTCTGTGTCTAATGAAATAATCATGTGGTTCTTGTTTTTACATCTGTTGATGTTATTTAATTACAGTTATGGTCTTGTGGAATTAGCCATGCATCCCAGGGATCAAACCTACCTGGTCACTACAGATGATTTTTGAGATGTGTTGTTGGATCCAATTTGCTAGAATCTTGTTGAGAATTTTTGCATCTATGTTCATTAGGGATATTGGCCTGTGGTTCTCTTTTTTTGTTGGATCTTTTCCCAGTTTGGGTATCAGTGTGATGTTAGCTTTGTAAAATGATTTGAGGAGAATTCTTTCTCAGTTGCCTGGAATACTTTCAATAGGATTGGTATCAGCTCCTTCTTGTGTGTTTTGTAGAATTTTGCTGGAAAGCCATCTGGTCCAGGGCTTTTTTTTTGTAGGAATTTTTCTTACAATGGAGTCAATTTCCTGAGTTGCAGTTGTTCTATTTAGCGTCTCAGTGTCTTTTTTTGGTTCAACCTTGGGAAGTTTTGTGATGCCAAAAAGTCCTGAATTTCATCTTGAATATCAAGTGTGTTTCCACGGTGGCGTGCATAGTAATCTCTGATAATCTTGTACTATTAAATAATTACTCATCCCTTCTACTCCTCCCCCTTTCTATCCTTGAGTCTCCGGTATCATTCCCCTCTCAATGTCTGTGTGTTCACATCATTTAACTCCCACATATAAGAGCGAACATGTGGTAGATGACCCTTTGTTTCTGAGTTATTTCATTTAAGATAATGGCCTTCAGTTCTATCCATGTTGCTGTAGAAAACAAGATCTCATAAGTTTTAAGATAGAATAGTATGCGTGTATGTATGTAGATGTCAAGAGATATTCACCATCATCAGAAGTGTCTGGATGCTGATGGGAACCACCTTGAACACCTCTTGTAATTGCAGAAGTCAAGCGTGACTTGTATTCACCTTATTATTACAATTTTAATAAAATTTTTCTCTTCTTTAAAATGTATATACCTTTTTGGCATCATATATATATATTATTTTAAATCATTTGTTGATGGGCAATTAGGTTGATTTCATATCTTTGTCATTACGAATAGTGCTGCAACAAATATTTTATGTAATAATTTCTTTTCCTTTGTGCAGATACTCAGTAGTTCAACTGCTAGATCAAATGGCAGTTCCATTTTTACATCTATGAGAAATCTTTATACTCTTCTTCAAAGAGGTTGCACTAATTTAAGTGCCCGCCAACAGTGTATAAGTATTCCCTTTTTATTTTTATTTTTGAGTCAGAGTAGGTAGAAACTGAGGCAGAACTGAGCAGACACTGCACACGGCAGGGAGCACTGAGGTTATGAGACATCTGCATTTTAGAGTCGGGCAGTTGCACGGAATAGGTGGCATTTCCAGGAAACCAGGCCTCATAGATCCATAGATTCCAGGCTTATTCACCATATGCAATTCTAAAATTAAAACCATCCTACAAAGAGCACTCTGTTGGTAAATCCGTCCTCCTAGCATTTGGTCCAGAAGTTCTGAAATTTTCTTGGTTTATGATGTCATAGTCATTTTTTCACTTTTCCTCTGAGGCCAAAAGAAATACCTGAGTTCTGTTAAGGGATTAGTTATTTTCAAAGAATTTGGTAAGTATTTGTGTCCTAACAATTTTGCTGTTTGAAAGACAATATTCATAAATTAGAAATACTTAAATTCTTTCATTCTTAAATACTATGACTTAATGGGATGCATGAAGAATTCTATTTTTACTAGTTATCAGATTGTTAGATTTTCTGTAACTTTTAATATATGCTTGGTGTGTTTTTATCTAGTACATTGTCTACTACACCCAAATTTTTAGAGTTACTGGCAAAAACTGTCATAACATTCTTATATTTTACATATATGTGGCATTTAATTTCTAATGTTTATTTTTGATCAGTCTTGTTTCATTGTCTTCAAAAATTTTTTTTTTTTTTTTTTTTTTTTTGAGTCGGAGTCTCTCTCTGTCACCCAGACTGGACCTGCTGGGCTCTGGCGATCCTTCCGCCTCAGTCTTCCAAATAGCTGGAACTACAGGCGCACGCTACCACGCCTGGCTGATTTCTGATTTATTGTAGAGATGAGGTCTCGCCAAGTTGCCCGGGCAGGTCTTGAACCTGCAGGCTCAGGCAATCCACTCACCTCAGCCTCCCAAAGCACGGGATTACAGGCTGAGCCACTGAGCTCAGCTGTCTTCAAATTTTAACCTTAATTCTTTTTAGTTTTTGCTCTTCATTACTTCCTGCCTTTTATTATATTAGAGTTTATTCTATTGTTCATTTTTCAAGTTAGTTAATTCCTTTATCTTTAGCCATTCTACTTTCATAAGTTTTTAAAACAGTGAATTTCCCTCCAAATTTCACTTTAGCTGCATTTCACATATTTTAATATGTAGATTTTCAGTTTTCAGGCCTAAGCATTTTGTACTTTCCATATTTCTTGCCTCATAAACATTGGGTATTTAGAAATGTTGATTTCCAAATTGTGAGTTTCTATTAGCTATCTTTTTATTTATTTCTAGATCTTGCTTTGTGGTCAGAGAATGTGCTCTGTGTGAACTGACACTTTTACATTTGACAAGATTCACTTTATAGCTTGGAGTCAGTTTTTATCATTATATGATTATAAAAAGTTGATTCATATCTGCCTATTAGAGCAAACTTGTTCATTGCTTTTAAATTGCCATTCATATTTTCTGTATTATTTTCCAACTTTTTTGGGTGGTTATCTGACCTAGTAATTACTGAGAGTACATTTTAAAAATCTTGGCTTATGATAGATTTATCCTTGTCCATTTTTGCTCACATATTTCTTGAAGCTGTATTATTTATTGCATATAGGTTGAGGATTGTTGTATCTTCTTGGGCAGGACTTTTATCGTTATCCATCTGTTGCCCTGAAGTCCATTTGTGTGATATTTTTGGGAACCAGTTTTCTTTTGACTGGTGTATATCTACTTTCATTCTTTTACTTAACTTTTCTCCATCTTTAAGTCTTAGGAATATCTCTTATAATCAGCATATAGCTGTATTTTGTTTACTATCCGGTCTGGGTATTAATAATTCTTTTCTTGTTTTGAAACATAAAGGATTCTCGTTGATCTGAAAAATGAAGTTTGGTATCAGAAATGTCATGATCCTGTATGTAAAGCGGAAAACTTCAAATCTGACTGTGAGTTATTAATTTTTACGCGTACCACACGGTAACAGTTAGCTACCGTATCAAATAGTTACACTCTTTCTGATCAGGTTTTCCATTACCTGCTGAAGTGTGCCTCCTGTTTCTTCTCAAAGAAGTAAGTACAGTCTTTGGTCTTCCTCATTACTAACTAGTTCTTGGCACTGTAGTATAATTGAGTCGTAAGCAGCATCTACACTGTGTCTAGATTATCTTGATAACCTTCTCTTTCCCCTTGAGTTGGCGTCTCGCAGTGTTATCCAGGCTGGAATATAGTGGCTCACCACAGCCTCGACCTCCTGGGCTCAGGTGGTCCTTTTAACTCAGCCTCCCGAGTAGCTGGGACTACAGGTGCATGCCACCAATCTTGGCTATTTTAATTTTTTTTTTTCTGATTTGGAGTCTCACTCCGTCACCCAGACTGGAGTGCAGTGGCCGCTCCCGGCCACCGCAGCCTCGACCCGCTGGGCTCTGGCGATCCTTCCGCCTCAGCCTTCCAAGTAGCTGGAACTACAGGCGCGCGCTACCACGCCCGGCTAATTTTTGATTTATTGTAGAGATGAGGTCTCACCAAGTTGCCCAGGCGGGCCTCGAACCTGCAGGCTCAGGCAATCCACTCACCTCAGCCTCCCAAGGCATGGGATTACAGGCTGAGCCCGGCTTATTTTTAATTTTTTTACAAAGTCTCACTATGTTGCCCAGGTTGATCTCCAACTCCTGGGCTCAAGCAATCCTCTAACCTCAGTCCTCCAAAGTGCTGGGATCATAGGCACTCAACTCAATAACTTTTAAATGGAATGTTTGGTACCTATTTTCACTTAGGAATATATTGTAGTGATTTTTACATCTCAGTACATACCTGATAATAAGCACCTCATTGTTTTTCACTGCTACATGAGAAGCTGTATATCAATTTATTGATCCAGTCTCAGACATTTACGAAGTTTCTCATTTTTTTTTGCCAAAATACCCATCTTTGTGTTTATTTCAACTATATTGATAGGATGTATTTCTAGAAGTTAGAACTGTTTCAAATTATATGCAGTTTTAATTTTGGTAGATATTACCAGATTGCCAGACCAACATTTTTTCTTTTAAAGATTTTTTTTTTTAGCTGGCATCTCACTCTGTCACCCAGGCTGGGTAGTAGCATGCTCACAATCACCGCAGCCTCGACCTGCTGGGCTCAGGTGATCCTTCCTCCTCAGCCGTCCAAGCAGCTGGAATTACAGGCATGTGCTGCCACACCCGGCTAAGTTTTTTATTTATTGTAGAGATGAGGTCTCACCAAGTTGCCCAGGGTGGTCTCAAACCTGTGGGCTCAGGCAATCCCCTCGCCTTGGCCTCCCAAAGTGCTGGGATTATTAGGTGTGAGCCTCCGTGCCCAGCCTAAAGATTTTTATTTACTCAAATAATTAACATTCATTGTAGAATGAATTAGAAAATACATAAAAATTAAAGATATATAAAAAGTAAAAAGGGAAAGACTCTTCCTTACTTTTAATTTGATCAGAGATAACCAAAGTAAATGTCCTAGCATGCATCTTCCAGAATTTATATCTATATGTGGTTGTATTTTTTAAGTCATAGTACATACGTTATGTGGTAGTTTTTTCTATTTAAAGTACCACAAACATTTTCATTACCAAATTGTTCTCCATAAAAATGAGAGGAAATTAGACTCCACAGGTAACTTGTGAGAGCACCTATTACCGTTCACGGCTGCCAGCATTTCTAAACTTCCACTTTCTAATCTCTACTAACCTGGGAGGCAAAAAGTGGTATTTTCAGTTTTAATTGACTTACAAGTGAAGTTGAACTTTTTCACATTTACTATTTTATGTCTATTATGAATTGCCTGCACCTCTTCTTTAAAAAAAAAAAATAATAATAATGTCTTAGCCAGGTGCAGCGGCTCACGCCTATAATCCCAGCACTTTGGGAGGCAGAGGCCAGCGGATTACCTGAAGTTCAAGACCAGCCTGGACAACTTGGCAAGACCTCATTTCTACAACAAATAAAAAAAATTGGCCAGGTGTGGCAGCGCACGCCTGTGGTTCCAGCTACTTGGAAGCCTGGGGCGGAAGGATCGCCTGAGCTAGCAGGTCAAGGCTGCGGCGGCCATGAGTGTGCCACTGCACTCCAGCCTGGGGGACAGAGACTCCGATTCAAAAATAATAATAATAATGTTTTAATATTTTATGTATTTTAGACTTTTTAAATTTTAGCTTTTTTAAGGGTCACATCTGTCAGCTTTTTCCTTTATAGTGTTATGGTTAGCATGAAAGTTACCTGTTATAAGCTGAACAAGTGCTTGAGTTTACATTCTAGAAAACTCAATCTGGTATCTATTCAATCTGATTTTTTAAATGTCTCCTGAGAAAAAACTCCACCCAAATTGAAATCTCATTCTTGGTCTGTAAGAGCTGGACATAAAATACTGATAGATTCTCTGGTAAACAACTAGGTTAAAAAGTGTTTTGAAAAAACCAAGAACAAATTACACTTAAAAAAAACTTTTGTCTCTAAGAGAAGGAAGAATGCATCATCTTTGCTGGAGTGTTATTTTGATGAGTATTCATGTTTCCAGTAGATTTTTAAGTTACTTTTTCTGCTTATGCAGTAACACCTCAAAAATGCTAAGTTAAAGTATATTTGAGGTACAGTATTACCAACATATGGACGTAACTTATTTTGGTTTATTATTTAAATTAAAAGGTAAATAACAATAATAAAATGAACATCACTTAGTTTTAAGTCAACATTTTTTCATGTTTCATCTTTTAAAAAAATTATTTTAAACTACATTACCAGTGTTGTTTATCTGCTTTTCTGTTGCATTAATAATCTCTTTTTTTGTAAGTCGGAGTCTCTCACTCTGGCGCTCAGGCTGGAGGGTAGTGACACGCTCGTGGCCACCGCAGCCTTGACCAGTTGGGCTCAGGCGATCCTTCCACCTCAGCCTTCCAGGTAGCTGGAACTATAGGCATGTGCCACCACACCCAGTTAATTTTTTTTTATTTATTGTAGGGATGACATCTCGCCATGTTGCTCAGGCTGGTCTTGAAGGCAATCCTCTCATCTCTGCCTCCCAAAGTGCTGGGGTTACAGGCATGAGCCACCACCCCTGCGATAATCTCATTGATTATAAATTTATTTTTGAAAATTTCTGACGTATAGAAATGTACAAGACAAGCTCTGTCCTTCACCTAGATTTGCCATTTGTTAACATTTGGCTCCTTTGTTTTTTCCCTCTACTGTACACATGTGCATTACTATTTCTGGTGAATATCCTAAGTTGCAGACATCAAAATTCTTCATCTCTTAATATTTAAGCATGTAGCTGAAGAATAAGGACATTCCTCCATAGCTATGGTAAAATTATCAAATTAGAGAAACTGATAGAATACTGCTATATAATGTACAATCTCTAGTCATATTTTGACAATTGTCCCAAAAGTGTTCTTTGTAACAATTGTTTTCAATCCATGTTAACTCTGTTTTTGTTTTTTTTTGAGTTGGAATCTCACTCTGTTGCCTAGGCTGGGCCTGGAGTACAGTGGCACGCTCATGGCCATTGCAGCTTCAACCAGCTGGGCTCAGGCAATCCTTCCGCCTCAGCCTTCCAAGTAGCTGGAACTATAGGTGTGTACCACCATGCCCAGCTAAGTTTTTTATTTATTGTAGAGATGAGGTCTCGCCAAATTGTCCAGTGTAGTCTCAAACCTGTGGGTTCAGGCAATCCTCTCACCTCCGCTTCCCAAAGTGCTAGGATTACAGGCGTGAGCCACCGTGCCCGGCCCCATGTTAATTTTTAAAATACTTTAAAATTAGGGGAAAAGTCCATTGTGAAGGTAGCAGATTTTTCAATTTGTCTTCAGCTGGACTGTCCACTTGTTAAAAAATTAAATCTACCCTTGCTCTATCTCTCTCTGGGGCTATTGAGAAGTATGTGCCCCAGGACTATATGTAATTTCAAATTTGGAGTTTCAAGTATGTCTAAGTAGTAAGGCAGCAGCATTTGAATTAGAGCACTCATGTCCATGGCGACATATTGGAGACAGTGTTCCTCTAGCATATTCACTTTAATATGTTACTGAATACATTAATTCAACATAGGTTGAGCATACGGTGAAGGCATCCCGGGTTCTGGCTGGATAGCCTTTATTTTCCTATTCCACTCTCACCTTCACCTTCCCCACTGCATAAAGGACGAAGAGGCTACAACAGATGAAGCAGATGGAACTAGGGACGGTGAAGCCAAGAGTCCTTTTAAATCAGCGCCTGCTGAGCTGTCAACATGCCTGTCGTCTGACGCTGACTGGGATAATGATATCGATGATGCTTGTTTTTTAGAAGCTACTGAAGATGCTGAATTAGCTGAAGCTGCAGAGAACAGCTTCAGTTACAGTAGTGTGGCCGATGAAATTCCTGATGAACTGATCATGGAAGTACTACAAGAGTAGCTCATTAACTAGGGACACATATCACCAGGCTGTCTGAAGTCTGTGAGACTTGGTAACATAAACATATTATATAAACTTATTATTAAACCTGTTAATATCAACTAAGTTTTATCGTTTTGTTTTCCAATTTTTGTTTTTTACTTAAGGAAACCAATTTTGTTGAAAATTAGCTTTGGTGTATTTAAATTAAGTAGAACTCTCCTTATTAACTAACCAAAATTAATCTTTGTTCACATCAATTTAACTTTAAAAGTTTACTTATAGGTTAAAACTCTTTTATGTCTGAGGCTTGATTAAGATAAGATGTCAACATTTTAAAGTTTATTACTCAAGACACTAACTGGAAAAGATTATTATGGCCTTTAAAACTATTAGACACTTAAACTGATGCCATTTAACATGTTCACAGTAATTTATTTAATTAGAGTGACAAAGTAATAGTAAATTCTGGTAACTAGGCTATACTTTTTAAAAATAATTTTACTTATAAAAGAACAGTTACAGAAAGTAACACAGTAGCACGAGACTAATCTTTTTATAGGCACATTTCAATTTCAGCACACTGGTCTCATTCCTGGTCAAGGAGCGTCTCTAATTGGCGGTTGATATTTTGCAGATGGTTTTCAGCTCCCAAAGGGGTTCTTGCTTTAAATAACAGAGCTGGAAGGCTGGATGAATCATACTGTCGAAAGGAAATAATTTACTTAGATTAACAAGTACAAAAAACCTTTTTTTTTAAGAGACAGTCTCACTCTGTTGCACAGGCTGGAGTGCAGTGGTGCAATCATAGCTCACTGCAGCTTCCAACTCCTGAACTCAAGCAATCCTCCTGTCTCAGCCTCCTGAGTAGCTGGGACTACAGGCACACACCACCACATCGGCTAATTTATATTATTTTTTTTTGGTAGAAATAGATCCTTACTATGCTGCCCAGGCTGGTCTCAAACTCCAGGCTCAAACTCCTCCCAAAGTGCTAAGACTACAATCGTGAGCCACCTCACCCAGCTAAATAGAAACAACTTTTATAAACCTGTCTTTACATAGCTCAATCCTATGACTACTGTCAATTCTGATGGAGCTTTCCATTAACTTTCATTTTTAAACTAAGATCATTAAAAATATTGGTTTTAGTCCATTTTCTTTAGACATGGTTGATGATATAAAGTCTACAAAACTTAAGATGATTTTCTCATTCTGGAGACCAGCTGGCTCAAAGAATGGTGGCATCTGAATTATTTAAAACAGAAAATCATGCCTAGGTTGGTCAAGACTTGGTTTGGGCAAGTCTGATAGTGCTGTATAAGGTCTGCTTGATCTCGTGTCTGTTTTAAAACACACAAAACAGTAAGGCAAGTTTTACTTTTACCGCAAGAATAATGGAATGAGAACACCAGGCCCATACAATTTCATAAGGAAAAAGAATGAAAATCTATTATCTAGAAAAATTATTTGGAGAATCAATTAAATGTCTTAAAGGTTGTCATTCCAAATGTTCTTGATGCTTAAAGACATAACTAGATTACAAACCTCACAAAAAATTGAACACAAAATCCAACTCATGATTTTGAAGTAGTTAATAAAGCCAAACTTTTTGTTGCAAATTGTATCTAACATTCCCCTTATAGAATTTTATCAGACTTTTGATAGTTTGATTAAGAACATGTTTTCAAGGTAGTTTTCTTAGTAATGAAAACTGAGCAGAAAAACTGTCACACTATACTGCCACCCACATAATAGTGGACATTTTTCTGGCATCCAACACATCCTTGCTACTAGAGAATTCAATTTAACAAATATTTGAGAGACTCATGTTAAAGACATTATGGGCACCTGGCTCCAGGGAGGAATAAAGGATACTTGGCCCTAGATGTTTAGTTTAGGAAAAGAGGTAAGACATACCCAAATATCTATTCTCTGTAAGACAAAGGGGTGGCTACTAAGGGTGTCCAGGAAGGCATCAAGGGCAGGCAACGAACAGAACAGGTCTGAGAGTGGTGTGTTTCAAACAAGGTGGAGTTGTTAAATCTGTTTTAGCCAGAGTGATTATGCTCAAATTGGATCAATGCTACTGTTAATTTCTTTATTAATGTCCCCAAATTTAGTAGCCAAAGCACCAACTCCAAACAACTTTAGACGAGTTAGATAACCCCCCCACAACTTTTGAAAACATTCTATTTCTGGATCTCTAATATATAAGCAAACCTTAGGCTCAGGAGAATTAACTTGGATCACAGAAACTTAAAATTGAATTTAGAAATGGAAAACACAAATATGATCTTAAGATATATGTATACATTATATATAACTACACATATTTTACATAAAATATATTAGGGTATACAAATTTTCTGTTAATCTGAGCTGAATGGCATAGCTAGCCTTCATTAAGCAGCTAAGAAAAGTGATGATAGAACAGATTTTCACTGATTTACAGTGGTGCTGTTTTGGTAGACTCCGATGTTGCATCTCCACTTATCTTTCCTCAACACTTCTGGGACCTTCCCATGCAGAAGCCCTCGATGATCATATACAGCACAGAAAAAGTAAAAAGTGGTGTTACCGTTTCCTTTACTTTTGGTTCTTTCTTTTGAACATCAGAATAGTCTTGATAAAGCTGTTTTAAGTTAGATAGGAAACATGCTGCATTCCTAAGGGAAGACTTTCTCTTCTTAAGTTCATCACATTGTGTCTGCAGTTGTTTCAGCTGTGGCTCTAACCTAAAGCAAAAATAAGTGACATATAATAAAGCGTAACAGACCCTATGCAGAACAGGAGACTGAGGAGGTAAGTATACTGTGCGAAGTGTGAAAAACCAGAGGAGGAAGACTAGACGACTTACCTTTGGCTCTGAAACCATGAACGTGTGAAAGATTCTAGGTTTCAATTTAACATGTGCGGAAAAATTCTGAAGTGTGATGCACGAGCAACTGGCAGTGACAGGCACAGAAGAACATTCCTGAGAAATGCTGAAGTTCTTCGTCATTCAAGTTTTGGAAAGTTTATGTGCATGCCTGGCCAGCATTTTAGAGCCTGTGCAGGAACAGGCTGCCTTTGCTGTTGATTAGGGACACCAGGGACAACAGGCGTTCCCCGTACCCCTTCCTCTTACCAAAATCTTGTCTACTTTCCAAGGTGTAATAAAACCAGTGGAAAAACTATCACAGCACCTGGATGAAAAAGGTGTGACCTTAGGCAAGCTGCATCATATCTCAGTGGCCAAGTTTCTTCACCTATGAAAAGGGATAACTTGGGCTTTACAGACCAATTAAAAGAAGGAGGTGGAAAGACTGCCAATTTTTTACTTTGCTGAATAAAGATATAAAAAAACAACTATCCTTTAATAAAACTTCACAGAAGAAAAGTCCTGTTTAACAGTTCTTTATGTTGAGCAGAAGCAGAGTTCAGGGCCATGGTCAGGCGTGTAGAGTTGGAGTCGATCAGCTGATGGCAGACGCTGGCTCCTCCCTGCCTAGGGGCCTTTGGTTTTTCACATGTAAAGTTAAAATAATGATACGCCACACTTTTCCTTACACAATGGCTTTTCCAAATGTACCCGCAACTTCTACAGCTTTATCTAAAAAGCAGAAGTCAGCCTTTAAACCCATCTGAGCGGCTTCAGTGATGACAAATGAACCCAGCAGTCTCAGTAGCCTCAAAAGCCTGCCTCACGGGGCGTGGGGATGACAAATGAACACAAAACGCCTCTGGGAAAGTGCCCTGCCATGTAGAAAGCCTGTAAGTGCCTGCTCTCATTATTATGTGACCTTCAATTTTCTTATTTTGGCCTGGGCCCATGAAAACCCTATCATGGGCCAGCACTGATCCATAGACTAGATCTGGAAACCCATGGGTGTGGTGGGTGACGGCTGTGTGGACTGCAGCTTTCCCAAGGCCTCCGGCAGCCCTGGCCTGCAGTGCCTGGGTGGTTCTCCTGGCTCCACACTTAGGAATGGATTCACATGAGTGCCACTCTGAGGCCTACTCTTCGACAATAACAACAGTAAGCCTTTATGCCGCACTCAGTGTTTGCCTGTGAAGCACTTTCTGTATATTTACTCATTTGACTTCCACAATACTCTGTGAGGTGTAGGTGTTACTATGCCTACATACACAAGAGAGAACTGAGGTCCTGGGAGGTTAAGTAATTTGCTCAAGGTTACACAGCCAGTTAATGGGCAGAGCCTAGATTCAAACCCAGGCAAATTCTAGTACCTATGCATTAAATCTCTGATTAGGCTGCCTCTCAGGCGAGAACCAAGAAGTCTGTTGGGAGACAGATCAGTGCTGAATTCTCCTTTGCAAAAGGGTTCTGCAACTAGGCAGCATGACCCACCTACACCGAGCATCCGAGCTTAAGATAATCTAGAGCTTTAATACGACACAGCCACAGGTATTACTCCCCCAAAAGACACATCATAATCACACCCTTCTAGGTAAGTCCTCAGCTGGATTTTGATATTATCTTACCGAAGCAGTTCAGCCTGGACTTCAATCAAACGCTGCGTCTTCTTTTTGATATCCGAAATCATCTAAACAATAACCAATAATTTCTGTGATCATTCTGCAAATACTTGAGCATCGCCACGTACACCGTGTCAGGTATTCGTTCAATTCCTATCCTCCTAAAATCTGGTCTAATGAGAAACAGGCATATCAACAGCATGTGACTACAATTCGTGATACGTGCTATGACAGAAACGCACAGAGAACCTGGAAAAGAAAAGCCGGGACGTTGACTTCAGGGTGACTGAAGAAGAAGGTAGAGGCCAGCTCTGAGCTGGACCCCGAGCCCGATGACGACTGAAGATTTCACCTGGGTACGCGAGGCAAATACTGAAGCAGGAGGATGCTGTGATCTACTTGTTATTTGATTTTATTTTTGAATTGAGGTCTCACTTTCGTCCAAGCTGGAGTGCACTGGCACGGCCACAGCTCACCAAAGCCTCGAACTCTCAGGCTCAAGTGATCCTCCCACTGTAGCCTCCTACGTAGCTGGGACTACAGGGGTGCATCACCATGTCTGGCTAATTTTTTGATTTTTTTTTTTTTTTTTTTTTAGAGACGAGGTCTCACTATGTTGCCCAGGTTAGTCTTGAACTCCTGGGCTCAAGTGAGCCTCCCTCCTTGGCAACCCAAATTGCTGGGATTACAGGTATGAGCCACCATGCCCAGCTCCAGTTTGTATTTTAAAAAGAACATTGCGATATAATACATTTTATATCCCAGCCATCATTTTTAGTAATTATCTAATATCCCAGTGTTGGGCATTCAGAATGTTCGCACATGCTTATAAGTAATGCAGAAATGACCAGTAAGAGATCAAAACTGAAAGAAAACAACCACAAAACTTCAAAAAGGCCTGTAATCACTGGAAAGAAAATGTACAAGTTTCAAGCCCATTTTTACTATAAATGCAGAGATGGAGCTGGCCTTCTACTCCTGGGCTCACCTCTGAGGTCAGTGTGGACTGGCCTGTTTCCTAATGCATACCAAGAGGTGTACAGTCTTCAAGATACAGGTACAGGTCTAGAAATGAGGGCTCCTGACCCTAACCCAGTATTCTTCCCAGGCTGTCCTTTTGCCTGGACAGTTCTTTATTCTGGTTTGCTTTTTGACATCCACAAAAGCAAAATATACATTAATTAGTATTATCCATATCAGCAATCATTTTGGACTTGATAGCAATTTTAAGGCTAACTTTGGGACATTAAAAACAGGCTTAAGTTTCTGTTTTTGATATAAGAACAATTACTTTGACACTTATGCAGCTTTAGGTGACTAGGATCCCCACTCCTTAGTTTACATTAATAGTGCCTGTCAGATCAACTACAAGGTCAACCAAATAGTAGGCTGATTAAAAAGATTTTAAAATCTTGCGCAAACTCTAAAGGTTATAAACTACTTAATTCTACATATATTAGTACTGTGTATGACTATATGACTCTGTGGCTAAGTGATTTACCTTAGCATTCTTCCTTTTCAGATTTTTCAACATCTGATCTTCTTTAAACTAAATAAAACAAAACAAAATTGACATGCATTTTCCAAAAGTAACTCTTAATTACTTTCACATATTTCACATGTAGTTTAAAAAGGATGTGAAATATGGGTAGCTCTAATGAGTTTATTACTAAAATGCAAGCTTTTCTAAGACAACAGTGTGCTGCCTCAGGACTCGTGAAAAAAAATTAGGCCAACAACTGATGTCAGTGAGCTTACCATTTTGATGAATTCTTCTTTAATATTAAAATAAAATTTGTTGATGGCTTTCTTATAAATTTTAGACTCTATTCTTTGCCTGTAGAGGAGTAAAAAACAAACAAACAAAAATAAATCTAACTAGGTACCATAAAGGATTTTGAAAGGTGTTTCATTTGCTTAGCACACAAACAAACATGCACACACAATTTGGCATACAATACCATCTTAAGTATCTAAGATGGCAATGTTCAGCTTGCTGCCTTTTCTCAGGCTTAAAAAGTATTGGGAACATGTCTCAGCAAAATAAAAAGAACAGAAATATTTTTCCCTGAGCCCTCTGGAATGGTGTCATCTTAACTGACACTGGTCAAGTTCACAGGTGATATTACATGATGTGGAAATGCTTCGACCACTCCCAGTCTTTTCCTGCCTCCTGATCTAAATAACCAGCAGACTTTATCTCCTCCCTCTTTGCTTGCTAGCAACAGGAGGAATAATCATGTAACACATTGGGACTAACCAATAAATCGTCATAAATCAGCTGCCCAGTTCTTCAGAAACTATAAAGCTGACCCAAAAGAAGCACGTGGTTCAAGTCCTTGTCATCAGAAGAGAACTGATGGCCAGGCTGGGATTCTCCTGGTATGGCTTGCTCATGGCTAGACGGCAGACCCACAGTGACTGTGCAGCAGCAGTGGACACCCTGCCGAGTCTTTGGCCAATTACTTAATTGGGTTTTTGTTATATTACAGCTGAGGTTTAAGAGTTCTTTGTTTATTTTGGATAATAGTCCTTTATCAGATATAGAGCAGAAATGTTTAATTTTGGTGAAATCCAGCTTATCAATTCTTTCATGGATTGTGCCTTTGGTCATTATCACTTAACCAACAAATTCAAGGTCATCTGGATTTTCTCCTACGTTATCTTCCAGAAGTTTTATATGAACAGTTCTGCATTCAGGTCTGTGGTTGACTTTGAGTTGATTTTTGCTAAGGGTGTACAGTCTGTGTCTAGATTCATTTTTTTGCATGTCTAGTTGTACCAGCACCACTTTTTGAAAAGACTCTTATCTGTATGGTATTAATTATGTTCCTTTGTCAAAGATCATATCTTTGACTATATTTATATGGATCTATTTCTAGGCTCTCTATTCTGTTTCACGGATCTATGTCACTAATACCACAATATCTTTATTACTGTAGCTTTATAAGTCTGGATGTCAGGTAGCATCAGTCCTCTGGTTCTATTATTCTCTTTCAAAACCGAGTTGGCTATTCTAGGTCTTCTGCCTCTCCATATTATCTTTAGAATTAATTTGTTTAGCCGGTCATGGTGTGGCTCAAGCCTGTAAACCCAGCACTTTGGGAAGCTGAGGTGAGAGGACTGCCTGAGCCCACGGGTTCAAGAACAGCCTGGGCAACTTGGTGAGACCTCATCTCTACAATAAATAAAAAATTAGCCGCGCGTGATAGCACGCACCTGTAGTCTGGCTATTTGGAAGGTTGAGGTGGAAGGATCGTCCAAGCCCAGAAGGTCAATGCTGGGGTGGCTGTGAGTGTGCCACTGCACTCCAGCCTGGGTGATGGAGACACCAACTCAAAAAAAAAAAGAAAAAAAAGAATTAGTTTGTTGATATGCAAAAAATAACTTTCTATGATTCTGACTGGGATTGTACTGAATCTATAGATCGAGTTGAGAGGAACCGACATTTTGACAATGTTTAGTCTTCCTATCCATGAACATGGAATATCTCCGCTTACTTAGTTATTCTTTGATTTCATTCATCAGTTTTGTAGTTTTCTTTATATAGATCTTGTACATATTTTATTAGATTTATACCTAAGTATGACATTGGGGGGGTGCTGATGTAAATATTATTTCACTTGTTTATTGCTGGTATATAAAAAAGCAACGGGCTTGTGTATATTAATCTTGTATCCTGCAACTCTGCCATAATCAATTACTAGCTCTGGGAGTTTTGTTGGTCTATTTTTTCAGATTTTTGCATACAGTCACGTCATCTGAGCAAAAACACAGTTTTATTTCTTCCTTCCCAATCTGTATACCTTTTCTTGTTTTATTGCATTAGCCAGGACTTCTAGTATGGCACTGAAAAGAAGTGGTGAGAGGGATATCCTTGCCTTGTTCCTGATTTATAATGGGAAAGTTTCTACTTTCTACTAGGTATGGTGTTAGCTGCACACTGTTTAGATATGCTTTATCAAGGTGAAGAAGTTCCCTTCCAGCCCAATTTTAGTGAGTTTTTAAAAATCATGAATGAATCCTGATTTTGTCAAATGCTTTATCTGAATCTATTAATATGATCATATAATTTTTCTTCTTTGGCTTGTTGATATGATGGATTATACTAATTGATTTTTGAAAGATGAACCAGCATTGCATGCTTGGGATAAATCCCACCTGGTTGTGATGTGTAATTCTTTCTTACACATCGTTGGATTCAATTTGCTAATTTTTTTGAGGATTTATAGATCAATTTTCTTTCTTTTTATGGATCAATTTTCATGAGAGATATTGGTCTATTGTTTTCTTTTTTTTGCAATGTCTTTATCTAATTTTAGTATTAGGGTATTGCTGGCCTCATAGAATAAATTAGGAAGTATTACCTCTGCTTCCATCTTCTGAAATTTGCAGAGAATTGGTCTAATTTCTTCTTTTGATGTGTGGCAGAATTCACCAGTGAATCCATCTGGGCCTAGTGATTTATGTTTTGGGAGGTTATTAGTTATGTATTCAATTTCTTTAATAGCTATAGACCTATTTAGATTGTCTATTTCTTCTTATGTGAATTTTGGCAAATTGTATCTTTGAAGGTATTGGTCTATTTTATCTAGGTTAACAAATTTGAGAGCATAGAGTTGTTTACAATATCCTTTTGTGTCCTTTTAATGTTCACTTGATCTGTGATGTCCCCTCTTTCAATTATGATATTAGCAATTTGTATCCTCTAATTTTTCTTTTAGCCTGACTAGAGGGTTACTGATTTTTATTGACTGTTTCAAAGAATCAGCTTTTGATTTCATTGATCTTTCTTTATTGAGTTCCTGTTTTTAATCTCAATGGTTTCTGTTCTAATTTTTATTATTTCTTTTCTTCTGCTTACTTTGGAACTAATTTGCTTATTTTTCTAGTTTCCTACGGTGGAAGGTTAGATTATTTATTTTACATCATACTACTAACAACAACAACAAAAACCGTTAGAATAAGTGAATTAGGCAAAGTTGCCAGCTTCAAAATCAACACCAAAAAATTGGTTGTGGAAATTAAGAAAACAATTCCATTTACAATAAGTAACACAAAAGAATTAAATACTTTGGAATAAACTTATCCAAGGAAGTGAAAGATGTGTACACTGAAACTGCAAAGAATGCTGAAAGAAATTAAAGAAAACACAACTATTGGAAAGATATCCCATGCTCATGGATTGGAAGACTTAATATGGTGAAAATGTCCACACTATCTAAAACAATCTACAGATTCAATGCTATCCCTATCAAGACTTCAATTTTTTTTTTTTTTGAAGAAACAGGAAAAAAAAATCCTAGAATTCATATGGAATATCTAAGGACTCCAAATAGCAAAAACAATATTGAGGAGGGAAAAAAATCTGGAAGTCTCATATTTTCTGATCTCAAAGCATATTATGAAACTACAGTAATCACCTGGTACCAGTACAAAGACAGACATACAGACCAAAACAGAATAGAGAACCCAGAAATAAACCTTTAAGTGTACTGAGGGTTTATGATCTTTGAGAAGGGTGTCAAAGCTACGCAATGGGAAAAAATAGTCTTTTTAACAGATGGTGCTGAGAAAACTGGATATCCACATGCAGAAGAATAAATTTTTTTTTTTTTTTGAGTTAGGAAGAGAGTAGTTTTTGTACCTAAGGAAGTTAGGTAATTTTTGTACCATATACAAAAATTAACTCAAAATGGAGTCAAGATTTAATGTAAGACCTGAAATTTTAAAACTCCTAGAAGAAAGCCTTCATGATATAGGATTTGGTAATGATTCCTTGCATATGACATCCAAATTATAGGCAACAAAAGCAAGAATAGACTAATATAATTACATCAAACTTAAAATTTCTGTAAAACAAAGGAAACAATCAACAGAATGGAAAGACAACCAACCAAATGGAAGAAAATATTTAGAAACCACATATTTGATAAAGGGCTAATATCTAGAATATAAAGAACTCCTACAACTCAATTAATTACACATACACACATACATGCCCCAACTAAAAAATAGGCAACTTGAAGCCAGGCTTGGTGGCTCAGCCTGTAATTCCACGCCTTTGGGAGGCTGAGGTGAGTGGATTGCCTGAGCCCACGGGTTCGAGACCCGCCTGGGCAGCGAGACCTCATCTCTACAATAAATCAAAAAATCAGCCGGGCGTGGTAGCACATGCCTGTAATTCTGGCTACTCGGAAGGCTGAGGAGGAAGGATCGCTGGAGCCCGGCAGGTCAAGGCTGCGGTGGCCAGGAGCGGCCACTGCACTCCAGTCTGGGCGACAGAGTGAGACTCCGACTCAAAAAAAAAAAACAGGCAACTTGAACAGACATTTCTCCAAAGAACTTATACAAATGTGTCAATGAGCACATGAAAAGATGCTCAATCCCACTAAGCATAAGGGCAATGCAAAACAAAACCACAATACCGTGTCACACTCATTTGGTGGCCATTATTAAAACAAATAAATGAAAACCAGAAAACAAGTGTTGGTGAGAAAGTGGAGAAACCTCATGTATTGCTGGGGGAAATATAAAATGTCACTGTAGAGAACATTATGGCAGTTCCATCCCCCCAAATTAAATAGAATTACTATATGATTCAGCAATTTCACTTTTGGGTATATACACAAAAGAAACGAAAGCACAGGCTCAAACATCAATTGCATACCAATGTTGATAGCTACATTATTCACAAGACCAAAAGGGAGAACTCAGGCATTAATTGGTGGGTGAATAAAGAAAATGTGGTATAGTCATGTGCTACATAATGATGTTTCAGTCAAAAATGAATGGCACATCCTTTGGCGGTCTCTCTCTTACAACAGAGCTAAAAATTTCCTATCACCTAGTGACAACACAGGCATCACTTGTGTCTGTGATGATGCTGGTGCTGCTCAGTAGTATAAAAGAGCATATCCAGTTACATATACTACACAATATTTGATAATAAATGACAATATTACTGGCTTATGTATTTACTGTACACTTTTCATTATTTTAGAATGTACTCCTTCTACTTATTTAAAAAAAAAAGTTAACTGTGAAACAGCCTCAGACAGGTCTTTCAGGAGGTATTCCAGAAGAAGGCATTGCTATAAAAGGAGATGACAGCTCCACACCTATTATCACCCCTGAAGACCTCACAGTGGGACAAGATGTGGAGACGGAAGACAGTGATATTGATGATCTTGATCCTGTGTAGGCCTATGCTAATGTGTGTGCTTGTGTCTTAGTTTTTAAACAACAAAAAAATTTTTTACCTAAAAAAATTTTTAAATTTAAAAACAGAAGCTTATAGATTAAGGATGTAAAGAAAAAAATTTTGTATGGCTGTACTATGTGTGTCTTAAGCTAAGTATTATTACAAAAGTCAAAAGTTTTTAAAAATTTAAGTTTGTAAGGCAAAGAAGTTACAGTAAGCTAAGGGTACTTTACTATTGAAGAAAAAAATTATTTAATAAATGCAGTGCAGCCTGAGTGTACAGTGTTTAGAAAGTCTACAGTGGTGTGCAGTAATATCCTAGACTTCACATCCACTCACTGCTCACTCACTGACCCACCCAGAGCAACTTCCAGTCACACATGCTCCACTGACGGTAAATGTTCGATATAGTTGTACCATTTAAAAAATCTTTTATATCGTATTTTTATTGTACGTTTTCTATGTGTAGATATACAAATAACTTGCCATTATGTTACAATTGCCTACAGTGTTCAGTACATTCAAAATTGCCTAAGGACGCAGTTCTCAGAACATATCCATATTGTTAAGTGACACGTGACTGTATACAGATATGATGGAATATTATTCAGCTTTAAAAAGGAAGTTCTGACATATGCGACAACATGGATGAGCCTCAAGGACATTATGCTAAGTGAACTAGGTCAGTCACAAAAGCACAAACATTGCATGAGTCTACTCATATGAGGAACTAGAGTAGCTAAATTTATAGAGACAAAGTAGAATAGTGTTTGCTGGGGAGGGAGGAATGGGGAATTGTTGCTTAATGGGTAGAGTTTCAGCACTGCAAGCCAAGAAAGTTCTAAAGATGCACTGGCTAACAAGGTACATACACATGGTTAACACGACTGTACACTTAAGGTGGTAAATTCTGTTTTTTAACACAATAAAAAGAAAATGTTTTTATACTCCATACTTGTCAGAATGGATAAAATAAAAATTAGTGATAACAGCAAATGTTGACAAGGATGCAGAGACACTGTTGAAAACAGTCTCAGTTTCTTATAAAAGTAAACATGAGAGCCGGGCTCGGTGGCTCAGCCTGTAATCCTGCGCTTTGGGAGGCTGAGGTGAGTGGATTGCCTGAGCCCCACCTGGGCAACTTAGGGAGACCTCATCTCTACAATAAATCAAAAAAGTAGCCAGGCGTGGTAGCGTGCGCCTATAGTTCCAGCTACTTGGAAGGCTGAGGTGGAAGGATCACTGGAGCCCAGCAGGTAGAGGCTGCTGTGGCCGGGAGCATGCCACTGCACTCCAGTCTGAGGGACAGAGTGAGACTCCAACTCAAAAACAACAACAACAACAACAACAAAAAAAAAACTAAACATGCAATTGCCATATAACCCTGCAATTACTCTTGGGCATTTATACCAGAGAGATGTAAACTTACATTCATACAAAAAAACGGTACACAAATGTTCATAGCTGTGTGTTTGTAATAGCCCCCTATCTGGAAACAACCCAAATTTAATGAGTGAATGTCAGACAAACCATGGTATAAGCACACCATGGAATACTACTTAGTAATGAATCTAAAGGGACTACTCATGCCTGTGGCAATTTGGATGACTCTCCAAGGTATTACGCTGAGTAGAAAAAAGCCAATCCCAAAAGCCTGCATACTAGACAACTTCATTTATGTAGCATTCTTGAAATGGCAAAATCATAGAAATGGAGAACTGGTAAGTGGTTGCAAGGGGTCTGGGCTGGGGGAGGGCTAGAGGGACGTGCATATGGTTATAAAGGGCCACGTGAGGACACAGGCAGCCTGAAGACGCAGGGATCCTCTGGGTAATAGAACTTTTCTGCATCTTGGCTGGCGGCAGATACACAAATGATAAAGTTGCACAGAACTACACATACACACACACACACAAGCGAGTACAAAGAAAACTGAGGAGATCTGAAGGAGATCGACACATGCGATCAGTATCAGTACCAATATCCTGGCTGTCATATTGTACCGCAGTTTTGTGAAAGTTCACTATTGGTGGGAACTGCTTACAGGGTACATAGAATCTTTATAAATTCTTACAATTGTGTGTAACTCTACAAGCATCTCAAAAGAAAACATTTAATTAAAAAAGAATAAGGTTGTAACTGTTTATAATTAAACAAAAAAACTTGTGAATAAAAAAAGCATTTCCACATACTCATGTTCACAGCAGCATTATTCACAACAGCCAAAAGGTAGAAGCAATCCAAGTGTCCACTGATGAATGAATGGATAAACAAAAGTGGTGTGTATACACACACACACACACACACACACACACACACACACCATATAGCTTCAAAAAGGAAAGAAATTCAGACACACGTTATAACACACACGAACCTTGAGGTCATGCTACGCAAAATAAGTCAGTTACAAAAAGACAAACACCGTCCGATTCTATTTATATGGGATATCCAGAGTAGTCAAATCCCACAGAAACAGAAAATAGAAGGGTAGTTGCCAGGAGCTGGAAAAGGGAGAAATAAATTATTATTTAATGGGTACATAATGTCAATTTTGCAAGATAAAGCAGTTCTGGAAACTGGCTGCACAACAATGAATATACTTAACACTACAGACTCGTGCATTTTAAAACTCTCAAGATGGCAATTTTATGTTGTGTGTATTTTATCACAGTTAAACATAAAAATTTACATAAGCCCCATCTTTCTAAGAAAATTATTTCTAATGTAATATAAATATTAAATAATAGTTTTCACATGTTAAAAATATCTTAAAATATAGCTAGTCACGGTGCTATGTGCCTGTAATTCCAGCTCCCTTGAGCCCAGAAGCTAGAGACAGCCTGGACAACATAGCAAGACTTCATCTCGAAAACAATTAAAAAATAGAAAAACTCTCTGCATATGGCTTGCAATGATGATAAACTGATGGATTCTATCAACCACAAAGACGATGGGCTACTTGTGTTGCCAAGACAGCTCCTTCAAACTCCAGCACCCGAAAAACCAAGCCATTTCCCTACATGTAACTAGTTGAATCTGCTACAGGATACTTGAAAAGTCTGTAATGTTGCGTTTCATGCATCTTTCCCTACTTACACACATTGGTAAACTGGTTATAACCAGTATGTCTATTAACAAGGAAGCTATTCAAGTGTGAGTGCTAGGTATAGGATATTAACAACAAACCCTCAAATAGTTGCTTGATAGACTTAGAGTCTATAATACTGAGTAATTTATCGCAGAAACAAAGCACTGAGTATGACATGTTCTCACTCATAAGTGGGCCTTGAACAATTATCATAATACTGTAAGAAAAGGATTAGCAGTAGCGGGAAACTGCTGGGGGATGGGGCAGAAGGTGGGATGACAGTAGTGGGAATCTGCTGGGGGGTGGGGGACACATCTCATCAACAAGGGTATCTGCATAATGAACATTTGAATACCTAACCATGAATTGCACCCCACATCTTTAAAATAAAAAATTAAAGAAGAAAGAACTTACTGTGCTAAAAGGGAACAATACCTCATTCTCCCTAAAACATCAGAAGTCTATAATAATTTTCCTGTGAGAGATTTAAGAATGGGAAAAGAATAACACAAGCAAGATGTTCTTAGGTATATTGAAGAGAACTGTGCCCATTGGAACAACAAACTGGCTATGGAATACATAGTATAAAAGAACAAAACGAACACTTCCCACAGTGATAATAATGAGTTAGCATGACGAGCTGGCTCCTCTCCCCTAAATTATCCAGAAGAACTACAGAGGAAACACCACCCAAAAAATGGAGAATGTTGGCTGGGCATGGTGTCTCATGCCTGTAATCCAAGCACTTTGGGAGGCCACGATGGGAGGACTGTTTGAGTCCAGGACTTCAAGACCAGCCTGGACAACAAAGTAAGATCCCTTCTTGGTGGGAGGATCACCTGAGTCCAGAAGGTTGAGGCTGCGGCAAGCCATGATCATGCCTCTGCACTCCAGCCAAGGCAACAGTGAGACCCCCAACTCAAATAAAACAAAACAACCCCCCCCAAAAAAAACAAGAAAAGGAGAAAGCCGTGGAAAGTCAAAGGAAAGGTCATTTAGAATGGCTGAACTGGTTCAAGGCACGGTGGCCAGGTGGTGTCTGTGGCCCGGGCAGGAAGAGAGCTGCTGGAAGCTGACTCCTGTTTCTTCCTACCACCAAGTCTCACAGTGATCCCGACACCTGTCACCTGCAGCAACTCAGACCTCTGTCTCTGTGTTCTCGAGAGTGAAATCAGGGCTGTGCCTGTGAGCCGTGGAGAACAACAGGGAAGACCGACTACCTGTGGGCAAGTTTCCTCACCCCTCTCGTGCCGAGTCCTAGGCTGGAGAATGATGACCCAGGAGTCTGTCTGCCCTTCATGCTGCTTCTCTCTGGGGCTGAAGGGCAAAGTCCTGATCCGAGGGGCTGTTTTGTGAGATGAGTGACAGGCTCCCCACCCCACAGCTCATCCACCCCAACCCCTGCACTCGCAGGAGCCAACAGGGCCTGGGGCCTGGCCTTGCTCTACACACACCGTCTGATGGAGAAGCTGAAGGCCCCAGGAGAAAACAAGCTCGGTGCCTGGGATAACAAGGCGCTGGGCAAGCAACTATTTCAAAAGAAAAACACACTGAAGACCAGTGATTCCATCAGATGCAGACATTTTAGAATAGGTGATCCAGCAATATAAAATTAGCCTAATAAATATTCTAAGGAAAATATCAGCAGCATAAAATGTGACTATAAGCCACCAAAAAGAACCAAGCAGAAATATTAAATATAAAAACTAAAATAGCTAAATAAAGAACTCAACAGATGCAGAGTGAAAAATATATCTTTAGCAAATCTTCCAATTTCTAGAGGGAATCTCCCAGGGAATGAAGCAAGAGGCAATACTATAAATAATTTTTAAAAATTAGGATAAAAATATTTTTAACTGTAATTTAAAAAAAGAACCTTGAAATGAAAAGGTCAGACCCAATGTAGTGAAATTCAAGGATATCAAAGAAAGAAAACCCTCTAAAAATTTAAATTAGAGATTACATATGCAGAAGTAAGAATAGACATCAATTTTTCCAAAAGCAACATTAGCTATGAAAGAATGCAAAGCAGGCAGCCCTCGCAGGTCCCCGCCCACTGTGGGAGCTTTCCTGTCCTCTCAAAAAAAAAGAAAAGAAAAAAAGAATACAAAGGAGTAGTGTTCACAAAGTATTTAAAGAAATAATCAGTACTTAAATTATCATATTCAAATATACCGTCAATCAAAACCAACATTCTCAGAGGGGTGTAGAAGTTCTAAGACACAAAGAGCCACACTGAAGGCTGAAGTATTTAAATAAGAGAAAAGACAGATTTGGAGGATGTTATAGGAAACTATATGGAGTAAAGGTGTCAAATATCTAAGTAAATGTTGTTATTGTCTTAAAATAAGAGGGGGGAAAAAGGGAAGCTTTTATCTACCTTAATCCAGAATTAAAAGTCTCCAGGTGTCATAAACATGGGCTTGAGGGGCTTGAGGGGAAGGAAATGGTGACAAGACCAAGGGACAAGAAAGCATTCCAAAGTTCTAATATTAAAACTGGGGAGCTATAAATACAATTTTTAAAAAGCTAAACAATATTTCAATTCATTGTTCCAGATATACTGATAATTATAATAAATGTTAGTAGACTAAATGCAACAGGCAAAATTCAAAGATTGGTACACTGGATTTTAAAAGAGTTCTAAGAAACATTAAAATTTAAGGTCGCACAAACGTTGGAAGTAAAAGAAATTAAAAATAATATAAAACCTGGCAAACGCTAGCAAAAGAAAGCTAACGATGCATATTAATATCAAGTAAAATAGACTTTAAGACAAAAAAGCATATTTAGTAATGAAAAGGGTCACTAAATAATGATAAAATGTCCAATCTACAAGACAGAGCAATTTTAAATATATATATCACAAATGGATAGAAGTATCAGGAAAACTTGAAAAATTACTGATTCCACATAGATCTAATAATTAGATTCTACCTAGATCCATGATTAGAAATTCCACACAGATCATGTGCTAGGTCATAAGGAAAGTCTCAAAATTAAAAAAAACAAAACAGATATCACCAGACTATCATCTTTGACCACAACATATTTAAGACAGAAAGTTATTACAAAAATAATACAAATTTTAAAAATCTACATATTTGGACATATAAAAATACTGCTAATAACTCAAAGGATTAAAGAAAAAAACAGTAAAAATGCCTAGAATACAACAATGAAAACAGTACATATAAGAAACTGTGGGATGAGCAAAAGTGGTGCTTCAAGAGAAACTTATCAGGCCTATATATCACAACCACAAGATCAAAAGACTTACTGATATTCTTGCAGGGTTTTCTCAAATGCAGGCAAAATAATATTCAATTCCATGATGTCACTGGTTTTCCTTCCTTCTAGGCACCAAATATGCACAATGTCAGAAGTATCTAGAATATGAAGATAAGTCAATTTAACATACTTGTTATTCAGAATCTGGCTGCAGGTCCACGGCTTTAGAAAAATCTGCAACAAAAATTGTACTACCAAAGGGGAAAAGACAGCTACAACGGAAGAATAAGACAGACGGAGCCACACTTACTTCCTACCCCCATGCACAGTCTCACAAACCCCCATGTGTACTGTTACTCTCTAACTGCTGTCTCGCTGGTTCTCCCATTTCTGTAAAAGCAACCAAAAGCACCGCTATGTTTTAGTTAACTCACAGTACCTTTATTTAGTAGTCTGCTATTATCTAACATTACTGGAGATAAAGTTCTTCGTTAGGTATAATTTCTGAATTTTAATCTGATAGGCCACTTGTAGAATACATCAAGATTACTCAGTATACTAATTTAAATAACCGTAATAATATAAAGTAGTATATTGAACAGGAATCTGAAAGATCTAGGTTCTAGTTTGCGTTTCTCCTTACAAGACATAAGATCTCAGGCAAGTCATTTAACCCACCAGAGGCCCAGTTTCCCAATATAAATCGAAGAAATAAACATGTTCTGCCTTTTATTTTGCTGTGAAACCCAAGCAAGAAAATATATGTGTGCACATGTATAAAAACTGTAAATTACTATATATCTGTAAGGTGCTATTATCAGTCCATTTCTAAAGCATACCCAAATTCTTTGTTTAATGTTAACCTAAGCCATTGGCAGGATAGTCCATTCTTTTTCCATAATTGATTCTGTATTAAATACTGCAAAACTGATGAACACACTGACTGAGAGTCCGCCTCTGGATTCACACTGACCTGAGTACAACTTTGGCTGTGGTGGATTAATGACAACTGCAAATTCTTTGCCACGCTCTATGCCCCTTCTCCTTGAACCTGGCATAGCCCTAGGACTGGCTTACTGACAGAACATGACAGTGACACCGTGCAGCTTCCAAGGTCAGGTCTTAAGAAAAACTCAGCTTCTGCTTTTTACCTCCTGAAATGCTCCCCTTGGGAAGTCGACAGTCACGTGGGACTCTGACTACCAAACAGGAAAGCTCAAGCTAGCCCACGCTGGCCTCACGAGAAGCAAAGGGGCCGCACGCAGGAGGACCACAGCACCAGACCCGGAGCAGGGCCTGCGCGGACCCCCGCTCGAGCTCGGCCGCCAAGTGAGCAGAGCTGCCCAAAGCAAAGCTGCGAGCAGATGAAATGGCGGTGGCTGTGAGTCAGGAGATGGCCAACTGCTGCAAAGTGCCAGACGGCAAATACTGCGGACTTCGTGGACCAACTGCTCAAGTCTGTTACTGTAGCACGAAAGCACCCACAGACAATATGCAAATGAGTAAAGCTGGCTGTGGTCCAACAAAAGTTTATTTTCAAAAACAGGCAATGGTCCACATTTGGAAAGTAGACCGTGCTTTTCTGAATGCTGCTTTAAATCACTAAGCTTTGGGATTGTTTGTTATACATTAATAACAGGCCCCACAGCCGTGCAAGCTCAGACAAGGTTTTTGTTCTAAGTGTCATCTGTAAAAATGGGGGAAATAATGGCAACTACACCTAACAGAATTATTATCAGAATTAGAGAAGTGATATTAAACACTCAGTATGATGACTGGCACACAGTAAATATGCCATTGTTTTTGTTGCTGTTCATTTATAAAACAGAAATAGGTGGGAACAGAAGTTAGTAAAAGGTATTCCGATAATGCTTCCAGGCAGAACACACAATACTGCCAAACACAACTCAACCACCATCCTCTCTATTCCCAAACCCCTACTCACCTAAACTCTGCTCATCAGGATTTTAGAAAAAGCAGTAATCTGTAAAAAGTAGTCCTGCTTATGTAAAAGACACAATATCTGAAGATCTTAGTAGTTCACATAAAATCTTCCTTAAGCCCTCAGGGTTAATTTTAGACGTTAAATTAAAAACCACTCTATACAACTTACTCTTATTTACATTTTTTTAAAATTTTGGCACCAGAACTGATTTATTATGAGTTATTTCATACACACGAGAACACTTGCAATAGAAAGATGATTAACAGAAGACATGTCATAGGACCATAGTACTGCGAAGAACAGAACGTTAACAAGACACTGAAGCACCCTGCAGTACCCACTCAGATGCTTTCCCCGTTAACCCTGCAGGACACCACCATTCTGAGGTTTGTGTTTATTACCATATTATTCTTCATTATCATTTCATTGCCTATGAACATATTCCTAAACAGTCTAGAGTTCAGTTTTGCATGTTTTTGACCTCTTTATATTTATTAATGCACCAAAGTTTTGCTTTTGGATTCCATTCCATTGCATAGCTATACCACAATTTATCAATTTTCCAACGTAAGTTGTTGTCAGTATTCTGCTAGCATGAAACATGATAAGAGCAACTCATGTATCTGTTTCACACATGTGTGAAAGAATTTCTCTAATAAATATGTCCACCAGTGATTGCTAGGTTTCAAAGTCTGCATATTTTCAAATTTACCAGAGAGCTGCCAAAATGATTTTCAAAGTGGTTATATCTCTCTTCATACCTGCAGTGGTTAAGGATTTCCACTAATGACATGTCCATTAAATATGAACTTGAGGGACTAAAATATTCGCTAATTTAGAAGGTATAGAAGGTGTCTCATTGTAGTTGTCCCTTAAATTGCTGTGATTAGGAATGGATTCCCTTCAAATCTTTATTTTAATGTTTCCTCTCCTATAAAAAAATCTGTTGACATTGTCCGCCCATTTTTCTCCACTGTTGTCTTTTTAAAAAAATACATTTTATTTTTTTTGTAAAAAATCACATAAGATCTCACTGTATTGCTCAGGCTGGTCTCGAACTCCTGGTCTCAAGTAATCTATCTCCTCCTACCCTAAGCCTTCCACAGTGCTGGGATGACAGGTGTGAGCTGCCATGACTGGCCTTTGCTGTCTTTTTATTGATGCTCTGACATTTTCCCTAAACATGGAAAACATTCAGAATGGCTTTTGTGTGTGTGCTGCAAGTCAGGAGAGCTCTAATTTCACGTTTCTACAGGGAAACGCAGTGCCAGCACCACCCTTCCACATTGACTGGCAACATCATCCTTGCTAAGCATTCACGGAGTTGCCATGTATGCATGGGTCTCTTTCCAGTCTTTCTTCTGGTGTCACTGTCCATAAGGTTGGAATGAACTGTTCCCTAAATGTCTGAAACCCATCTGTAAAACTATATGGAATTGAAATATTTTTTGTTGTTGTTAGTTTGTTTTTATAGAAATATTTTTAGCTACTGATTGAATGTGAGAGTTATAAAATTATTCTAGTTTTTTTCTCAAAAGCCAGCTTTGTTAGCCTTAAATTTTTCAAGTTATTTATGTGCTACAAGTTGAGGGGGACGGGCATGTCTCCTTTTCATCTATTTCTTGGGGAGGCATGGATTCATTTGAAATTTTAAAAAATTGATCCATAATAATTACATATATTTATGGAGTATGATGTTTTGATACAAGTACACATGGCGTAAAAATCAAATGAGGGTACTTAGCATTCCATCAGCTCCGACAGTCATCACATCTTTGTGATAAGAACATGAAAAAATCTTTTCCCCGCTCTTTTGAAACACACACGCCTCCGGTCTAACTGCAGCTCTGGACCCGCTGACCAGCCTCTCCCTGTCCCCTCCTCCTCGCTACCTGTTTTAAGTTTTCACATGAAGCTGTCCGTCATATTCCTAGCAGCATTTTAAACTGTGCCACTTCTGGGGGGAATATAAAATTATACAAGCACCTTGGGAATGCAGTTTTCAGAGATGGGCTGTATGTTGTAAAATAAACATATGCTTACCCTATGACTCAACAACCTCGCTCTTTCTTATTTACCCAAAATATAAAAACAGATGTTCACAAAAAAGTGTATGAATGTTCATAGTGACTTTATTTATAATAGCCCAAACTTGAAAACAACCTAGTTTCCATCAGTAAGAGTAAATAAACTGTGATATAATCAAACAAAGGAATATACTCACCAATAAAAATAACACAAAACAATGTGGATGAATCTCAAAAAAATTATGCTGAGTGAAAGAAGCATTAAACAAAAGAGTACATTCTATGTGGATTCCACTGATATGAAATATCAGAATAGGCAAAATTAATCCGTGGCAGAAAAAGAGTCCTCAAAGCAATTGTCTCTGGGGGCGAGAAGGTGGGAACTTATGTGAAAGAGGAACGGGAGAAATTTCCGGAGTAAAGTGTTTACATGTTGATAGTGGTTTTAGTTCCAAATATACACAAGAGCTGGGCATTTCATTGTACTGGATACATATTTTACATTAAAAGAAAAAACTACAAACAAACATTGAACTCTAGTTAATCATGTGCTCGCAGTAGTAGTTCAGAAGTACTGATGTCTAATTTGTTTTAAGATGCATAAAAAACAAATGGAATAATGAATGAACAGATGGGTAATAAAGCAAGAATTATATAATTTTTTGATTTTTATCTTTTAAAATTATTTTATTTTAAAAATGTGGTGTACAATTGAGGGTTAAGTACACACACAGTCATCATACAGGTAAAGAAAGTGTGGGCACCCTTATTGATGCTATGTGTCCCCCCGCCCCGGCAGTGTCCCCCTACTGCCAATCCTAAATAATTTTTAAATAAATTAAATATTTGCTTTACTTCCTAATAAAGCAAATAATAAAATGTTGACTGTAAGATTTTGGTGGTGGGTATGTGAATATATACTATAAAATTTTATCACCTTTGCTATATGTTGAAAATTTTCATGACAAAACGTTAGAAAAAAATGTTACTCCAAAGTCACACATTCTTAATTTTTAAAAGTGGCAATTTATGTACTTATAATTTATAATTACTTTTAAAAAATAGGGGTTTTAAGAATAGGGCTTTTTTTCCCTCATGAAACATCTGAATGACTGACAAAGTATAAAACACCATTCTAAGCCAGGCATGGTGGTTCATGTCTGTAATCCCAACACTTTGGGAGGCAGAAGCAAGAGGACTGCCTGAGACCAGGAGTTTGAGACCAGCCTCAACAACCTGGTGAGACTCTGTCTCTACAATAAATTGAAAAATTAGCCAGGTGGACATGGTGGACCTTGCCTGTAGTTCCAGCTACCTGGAAGGCTGAGACGGAAGGACTGCCTGAGCCCAGCAGGTAAGGCTGTGGTTGCTGTGATCATGCCACTGCACTCCAGCCTGGATGACAGAATGAGACTCCAATGCAAAGAAAAAGTAAATAAACAAACAAACAAATAAAGCAAGCACCGTTCTGTACCTGAGTCTATGGTTTCACTTCTTAATTTCTTTCCTTTGCTATAAGACGTCTTCTGTTTTTTCTGAGTTTTCTGCTTAAAAAAAAGTATAGAATTTTAAGAAAAGTTTTCTTTCTCTTAAAGCATAATGATTAAGAAGATAGTGTTATCATGCTGTCATATTTTAGCTACGATTCTCATCTAGTCCTAGATTAATAGATTAGTTATATAAATTATCTAAATTAATATAGGAAAACATTGCAAAAAATTAAACAAAACTGGCACAGGATAAAAATAATACTTTCAGTTGACTTATAAAATCATTACCTTGGAGGAAGTTGAACTTTTGTTATTTATGATAATAATGTGTGGTATCAGTTCAAATTTCTGCCCCAGCTATGGTGAAGTAACAGCTTCTGAACTAGCTCTCTTGCCATAAACAACTGTAACATGGGGGCTAGGGGTTGGCAACTTTATTCAGGCATTGGACAACAGGAACACAAGCCTAAGTCCCCTGAAAAAAAGGGGAAACTTAGAAGGTAAATCCCATGAATGCCAACCCCCTCCCCCACCTTTTTAGATGGGATGCAGAAGCTGAAGTCCAAGCCTGGCAAGCCTATTCAACTGGGAGGCATTTGGGACAAGCTGCTCAGAGGAGAGCACAGGCATCTGTGTGGAGGCTCCCAAAAGTCCTTGTCTGAGTACAGCACATGTGCAGGATGAGACCATATAAAGCACTGTCATGGGGGTAACAACAGGTAATGAAGGACAAGTAGCACTGGAGGAAGGGGCTGCAGTAAACACACATGGAAACAACAAAACTCACTGATTTCTCATTGGAAAGAATGGGGACCAGAAGACAACAGAATGACATCTCTTAAGAGCTTGAATGAGCGCAGTGGCTCACACCTGCAATCTAAGCACTTTGAGAGGCCAAGGCAGCTATGGAGCTATGCTACTGAGCTCAGGAGTTCAAGACCAGCCTGAGCAACATAGCAAGACCTCGTCTCTACAAAAAAAAAAAAATTATCCAGGCTTGGTGGCACTTACCTGTAGTCCCAGCTACTTGGGAGGCCGAGGTGGAAGGATTGCCTGAGCCCAGGAGGTCAAGACTGCAGTAAGCTATGATCATGCCACTGCACCCCCCCACCCAAAAAGAGATGAGCAAAAAAATTATCAACTCAGAATCCTATATCCAGTGAAAAATACTTTAAAATGGGGGTGAAGACACTTTTAGATAAACAAAACGAGAGAATGATTCACTAACAGATCTGCAATTAAAAAAATTCTATAAGATATTCTGTAGGTTGATGGGAAAGATATCAGGTCTACAGGCAGGCAATAGTGAACTGGAAAAAAAGAAAACATGGGTAAATAGTTGTTTTTTCTTCTCATAATTTCCCTAAAAGACATCTCTTTTAAGCAGAAATGACAACACTATAAAGTTAGACTTATAATGTATGAGGAGGGGACCAAAAAGAACAAAAACAAAAAAAACACACCTGGAATCATTTTTTGGAGGGCAGGTCCCCTGTGGTACAGGCTTATCCCACTAGGCATTTTTTTTTTTTTTTTTGGTAAGTTCTAAGGAATCCATCAACATCGGTGTGCCAGCTAGCGTTATTTAAGAGGCTACGTTCAACTTTAGTGAATTTTTTTTGGAGACTCTTTTAACGTGTTTGCCCATTTCATCATGGATAATTTAAGAGCACACTGGCCCAAACTGTGCAGAAGGTTGAGCAGTTTTTGCCCCAAAATGGCATCACCCCCATGCCCCACCCTCTCTATTCACTTGATCTCACCCTGTTCACCTTTATTTTATTTCCCTGGATGAAAATAGTCCTCAAAGGGAATTATTTTGCCAATGTGGAAGACGTGAAACAAAAAACAGCACGAGCACTAAAAGGCATCAACACTGATGAGTTCAAAAACTGTTCTGAGCAGTGAAAAAAGCATTTTGAGAGGTGTATTGCATCAGAGTGTACTTCGAAGGTGACTGAAGTTTAAACATGTTAAGAAAAAATACACAATTTTTAAAAAATAAATTCCAGATTTTGGAGGTTTCCCCTTTGGATGTAGAAGTAAAACATAACAAAACAGCACAGAGGATACCAGATGGATACATGGAATTATATATAATACTATTATGCAATTACATTTATTGTAGTGGGAAGCAGCTAAATTGTCAGGTATGAAGCAGGATGTATTTAAGGATGTTTATGTTTATCCCAGGAGCAACCACTGAAAAGAATTAAAAGAGGGATGGCTAAGGAGCCAATGGAGAAAACAGAACACCAAAAAAAAAAAAACAAGAAAAACAAAAAAAACAGCAATTAATCCAAAATAACAACAGAGGGAAAATAAAAACAAATACAAAAAACACCAGAGGGGCAAATGGAAAACAAAGAGTAAGATGGTAGATATAAATCTCAACCTTTTTTTTAAAAAAAGGTCAGGGTCTCACGCTGTTTCCCAGGCTGGAATGCAGTGACCTGATATCATGGTTCACCACAGCCCCAACCTTCCAGGCTCAAGAGATCCTTCTGCCTCAGCCTCCCAAGAAGCTAGGACTATAGGTGCATGCAACCAGGCCTGGCTACTTTTTTGATTTTTTTGTTGCCTACGCTGGTTTCAAACTCCTGGGCTCAAGTAATCCTCTCGCCTGGGTCTCCCAAAATGCTGGGATTACTGGCATAAACACCACACCCAGTCTCTATACTTAAAATTATATAAAAAGTAAATGGGTTTTTAGAGGAACAACAGAGAAACAAAAGACAGAAGGGACAAGAAGAAGATAAACAGCAAGATGATGGACTTAAGCCTAACCATATCAGTAATACCATCAAGAGTAAAGGAACTAAACAATCCCACTAGAAGATAGAAATTGTCAAACCGGATATATACATGCTGTCTACGAGACGTATTTTAAACACAAACACAGGCTACAAGTAAATGGATGAAACAAGACTCATCATGCAAAGTAAGCATACGAAAGGTGCTACGGCTGTACTGAAACCAGACAACAAAGACTTCAAGATAAAAAATGATAAATTAAAGGAATATTTCATAACGATAATAGAAGCCATTTATCAAGAAGCCATAGCAACCTTAAATAAGTATGCAACTAAAAACACAGCTTCATAGAGAACAGAATGGTGGTTACCAGAGTTAAGGAGAAGAAATGGATAGATGTTGATCAAAAGGTATGACATTTCATTCAGAGAGGAAGAATAAGCTTTTGAGATCTACTGCACAACCTTGACTATAATTAATAATAATGAATTTTTTTCAAAAGAGCTAAGAATAAATTTCAAATGTTTCACACGAAATAGGATAAGTGAGGCTATGGATATGCTATTTAGCTTGCTTTAGTTGTTCCACATTGTATACATATGTCAAAACATCACATTGCACACCATACATGTATACAATTATGATTTGTTAATTGAAAACAACAACAAGAAGCCAGCTTTGGGGCAAAAAAAAAAAACACCCCCAAACACCAAAAAACAAAAAAACATAGCTTCAAAATTCCTGACACAAAACATCAAATAAAGAAAGTCTACCAAGTTGGGATGTTAAAAAACACCCCTCTGTGTAATTGATAAATCAAGTAGACCATCTTCCATCACCAAAAACACCACCAACAAAAAAAACAGTAAGAAGACATAATATCTGAACTACACTATCAGTCAACTTGACCTCAATTGACATTTACAGAACACTACATCCAACAGCTGCAAATTCAAGTGCACATGGGATATTCACCAAGACAGACTAATAAGAGGCAGGACAACATAATGTGCTTCTATTTGTGTAACAAGGGATATAAAAATAAGAAAATATATTCATGTATTTATATGTGCAAAAGGAAACTCTGGAAATATAAACCAGAAACTAATTATACAGTTACCATGTGTATGTTTAGTGGATAGAAGGTGGAAAGCTGGAAGACAGGGTAGCAGGACATACTTCAGAAAGTTTTCAAACATGAGAATAAATTATTTGTTCAAAACATTAAGCCAACATCAAAACATTCGTTCAAAACACGAATTAATAAAATGAAATATTAAGAACTTGACCAGAAGATATTATACACCAAGAATCTTAGAACAAATACAACCCTGAAAATTCTTATCAGCAATGTTTTCCTAAGGAAACAAATTCAAGGGTATGCACAAATATTTGGCTACAAAGAAATTAATTAAAGCACTTGTAATTTTTAAAATTGCAACTGTTCATTAGTAGAGATGAACTAAACTACGGCACACCCATGAGTGCAAGGTTGTACATTCATTCAAATAGCACTGTGGAATACTCAGTGACAAGTATATGATCTCATTTAGGGTAAGAAAACCTCAGTAAAAGGACTAAAGAGCATAGATCAAAAAACATGGGTTATTTTGGGTTATGGAATTGTAGGTGATTTTTTCTTCTTTTCCATATCTTCTAGATATTCTAAAATAAACATTTTTATATTAAGCATATATTTTTATTACAGTAAAAAATATAAACTTTATCTTTAAAAGAGCTGATGAAAATGCTTTATTTTCCTCTGAAACATCTTCCAACAAAACTTTTTTCTCCCCAAGGGGACGGCAGACACTCTTACCTGTTGACTTTCTGTGGCCAGGGTCTCCTTTTCGACAGAGGTCTGGGCACCAAGGGGTTCTATCTTCCTAGAAGTGACTGGCTCTGCTGGTTTTTCTAGAAGTTCTGAAGATGCTGTACTTGGAACAGCTTCATGTTGTGTACTTCTCTTCTCCGCTGGTTTAACTTTTCTTCTTATATCACCTTCTTCAGCGCTATCAGACTCATCGTCAGTGGGCTTGAGTTTTCTTGGCTATATGAAGAAAACGGCATTACTGGATTAGAAAATACAAATGTTTGCAATTCTGACTGTAACAGTAGAATATTGCAAAGTCCACATTTCTCATTTCTATACTTCAGAACTGAACACAAGAGAAGGATGGCAACACAATTTGTGAGCAGGACAGGAAACCTCAAAGGCTGCAAGTAAGCACTTCCAACAATTCACTTTGCCTTTGTAAATCATAACCTAAACGTATCGCCATGAATGCTCTGAAAATTCACAAAGTACATAGAGATTTGATATCTCCTTAATGAAAAACACTCCAGATATAAAAATATTTTGCTTTTTACTCTAAAAGTATCTTTTAAACATAATACTTTCTCTATGAAAAATGTTGCCACATAATATTTTCTCTATTTGCACCCAATCTAAGCAGGAAATATTTTACAGAACATTTTCTCTAGTTGCATACAATCAAAATACAATATAAAATCTTACAAATTAAGGTAAAAGAGAGAACACGCCTACATACCTTTTTGCCACTAATTTTTACAGATTCATTTTCACTTGCTTCGTTTTCAGAAGTGTTCGCACTGTATGAAAGAATAAGCCATCAATATCTTGCACACATTCCATTTTTACTCACATGTCTTCTATAAGTTGCTCATCCAACACGAAAACAAACTCAATTTAATGAGGAGATGTCCTACATGTCAGGTGCAAACTTGCGCCTTCCCAGATTCACTGGCTGTCTCCCACACCTTCCCAAATCCAGGCCACATCAATATATCCCAGGCAAGTAGTGTTGTTCCCTTACTGCAGCACCTGCGGTCACATCTGAGAACTGCACCTTCCTCCAAGTTACCATGTATATATATGAGCCATTATTTGCATAAACTAATCCTAGGCCCTCCATCAGGTGATATAAAGGGAAACAGCCTTCTTTTATTCTTGAAAAGAAAAAAACCCCAACTTTTGATGGGAGATAGACATTCACCTTTTCATTGAATCCAATATATTTATTTAACACCAACCTCAAAATGCCAAGTATAGTGAATAAAATTACTTTAAAAATGAGATGCTTTCCTTTAAATGGTTCGCTGTCTGGTAGTAAGGTCAAAGACAGTGCAGAGTGATGACCTGGCAAGCATCTGACAAAGAAGATGTGCCACATGGCTGGAGGAATAGGAAAGGCGTCATGGTTACCACACTGGAGTTGACCTGTGAAAACGCTTTTCCAGGAAAACGAGTGTGGAGAAGGGTATTCAGACTAGAAAGAAAAGTTCACATGAAAGCACGGGGGTGTAAAAAACAGCCTTGCATGTTCAAGAAACTTGAAACAGCACAGACAGAAGGTATTTTTCAAGAGAAGACAACGCCAAGGAAGAGTCCAAGTTCCCTTTTAGGGACGCTCCTACAAGGGGGCTGCCAGGCAGCCTCAAAGGCATGCGCGGCCCTCCCGCCCGCCAGCGACAGCCCTCAGCTGCAGCGCCTGTGGGAGCCCCTGCTGCATCTGAGCAGAGGCTGCGCTCTGGGCAGTCTCAGCCAATAACTGAGCATTCAACCTGGCCGTTTCTGCCCAACACAGGCTCTCTGAACAGCAGTCTCTTCCCCAGTGCTCCCAGCGGGCTGTCGCAGCCATGAGCACTGCAGTACAGCTGGAGGCACTGCGGCTCACTCCTGCTTCGTCCAGCGTGAACCTCCGCAGACGCTCCGTTCCTAGCTCCACTTCAGAGTCGACTTACCCTTCCGTGCCATGCATGCAGGCCACGGGAAGGCCCTAAAAGGCAGGAGGCACAGGAGGGACACTTGGGCTTTAGAAATCTCTCTCTGGAAGCTGAGCTGCTGGGTGGACCAGAACAGAGAGGGCCATTCAGGAGACAGGGAGACCAGGCAGGAACTACTGCGAGGATGTTGGTCAGTGAAGTGCCAGACGATGACAGCCACAGGGAGGCAGCAGGAGCGTGGGGAGGAAAAGCGCATTCCTAAGGCAGTCACGGACCAGAAAAACAGGACTGGGTCCCAGATTGCTGGATTTGAGGCAGCTGGGTGGACAAGCAGCCCAGTAACCTAAAGCATACCAAAGGGCTCCGTTGACATTAGGTGAGAAAGGACGGAGCCCAGTTTTGCCTTTGTGGAATCCAGAAGATGAATATTTCCCTGTGAAGTTCAGGGAACTGTGACAAACATGCAGAACATCTTGGCCCTCGGGACAAAGGCGGGGCAAGAGAGAGACCTGCGAAAACGGCATCGCCAACGGCACCGCCACCGACCCCCTTAGGCCAGCCAGCAGTCTAGGAGCAACTCGGACGGCAACTCTCCCCCATCCTAAGCCCCCATCAGAACCAGGAGTGTGAACTGCTGGTGGGTGGAGAAGAGAAGACTGCGGAAGCGAGGGCAGGAGTAGAACCACCTACTCACGCAGCGGGGAGAGAAGGGGAAGACCCAGAAACAAAAAACTCACGTCCCGGGGGAGGGTCTGGGGGACTGGTTGCTTTTGCCCACTGAGTCCTGGGAACTGTGGCCTATCCGTTTAGGCTTTCCTGTCACCAAAGCAAGGTTGCCAAGAACACTCGTAGCATTAAATGCAGTAACACATCTCGGTCCTTGCCTTCCTTGCCTCTTGATTGAATGTGACCCTCCTGCCCGCACGCACACGCACACGCGCGCGCGCGTGCGCTCACACACACACACACACACACACACACACACACACCCCACGGTACTTCCGTGAACAGACACCCCTCTGGTCTTCTTTCCTCCACTCCTCTTCTCTTTCCTTTCTCCCTCCTCCTCCACCCAGACAGCAGTGCAGATTTTCCTGAGGGCCGGTCCCAGGTCCTCGCCTTCTCTCAGGACAGCTTCATACGACCTATTTGCAAATAGCCTCGGTTTCAACGCCAGCCCAGCTCTCTCCTCTGACCTCCAGACTCAAATCCACAAGGGTCCCTTCGGCATCTCTACATCAAACTCCCGACCTCCTCTGCAAAATTCAGTCTCCTACCAGCCCTGTCTCAGCCAATGGCACCACCACCAATCCACTCACACAATCGGAAATCTTGGCGCTGTCTCTGACGGCAACTCTTCCCCATCCTAAGCCCACCCATCACCGAAGCCCTGCTGATTTGGTCTCCGTTTTCTTGAATCCAGCCACATCTTTCCGCCTGGGCCACAAGTACTCAGACTTCCCTGCCCCGTACTTCCGAAACAGCTTGCAGTCTGCCCCCTGCCATCCTCGTTTCTCGAATCCATTCTTCACATGGCAGCCAGAATGATAATTTTTAAATGCAGATCTGACCATGTCACCCCTGCTTAAAATTCTTCAGCTGTTCTTAGGATGGCAAAACTTTTTACTGAGTTTATTACACAGGATGAGGTATGGCTGCAAACGATCGAAAACACATGCTCAGCATGGCTTAAACAAGATACTTTCTTCCCTGCTCAGCAACACTCCAGAGGCAATTCCATCCAGGTTAGTGTAACAGCCATGCCATCATCAAGAGACCCAGTTTCTTAGTATGTGGCCGCATGGTACAAGATGGCTGCTCAGGCGTCAGCCATTGCATCCCATTCCAACCAGAAGGAAAGAGCAAAGAAGGGCACACTCTTCCCTAGAAAGGAACTTTCAGAAGCTGTAGACCACTTTGGCTAGTATTTAGTCATATAGACACCTTACCTGCACTAGAAGCTAGAAAATACATTTGTCCTGATGGCCACGTGTCCAGTTAAACGTCACACATTCTGTTGCCAAGAAAGGGAAAACACACTCCTACTACTAAGAAAGAAGAGAAAACACATCCGGCAACCGGCAATCACTGCCAGCTGTGTCACTCCAAATCCCTGCCATGTGCGCCCCCTCCTCATTCTCCTCACTCTGGGCCACCCCAGCGTTTTCCTGTCCTGCACCCTCGCCAGGTTCCCTCCACCACAGGGCCCTTGCACGTGCTGTTCACCTTGCAGAGTGCTCTTCGCCCTGGCTCCCTCCAACCTAATTCCTTCCCCATATGTGATTCGTCAGTGGGTCCTTCATTAATATCTATTGCTCAAGCTCCATGAGGACAAAGATTATGCCCACTTTGAGTTATTACTGTAAACCTAGAGCCTAACACAGGCTGGGCTCAAAAAAACACTTGCTGAAAAAATAACTATGGAAAGCTAACACTTGAAAGCTTACTATGTGCCAATCTGTGTTAAGAGCTTATGTGGACTGATTCATTCCAAAACAATCACATAAGGTAGACTGTACTGTTATTCCACTTTCCAGATGAAGGAACCTAGACGTTAAATATCTTGCCCAAGGAGGTCAAATAATTAGCAGGAGAACAAAAATTTGAGCCCAGCGCAGTGGGTCCAAGGTCCATCAACAAAACGATGATACTACACCACACGAATGAAAAGTGAGTTCAGATACTCACTGAGTGTCCAGCATGTGCCAAGTAGTATTCTAAGAACCTGAGGTGCAGCAGGGAGCAAAGTTCTGTTTTACTTTGTTGTTTTTTTTTTTTGAGTAGGAGTCTCACTCTGTCACCCAGGCTAGAGTGTAGCACCACACTCATGGCCACCGCAGCCTCAACCTGCTAGGCTCAGGGGATCCTTCCATCTCAGCCTTCCAAGTAGCTGGAACCACAGGTGCGTGCCATCATGCCAGTTAATTTTTTAATTTATTGTAGAGACAAGGTCTTGCCAAGTTGCCCAGGCTGGTCTCAAACCCCTGGACTCAGACAATCCTCTTGTCTCTGCCTCCCAAAGTGCTGGGATTACAGGCATGAGCCACTGTGCCCAGCTAGTTCTGCTCTTTTTGAAGCTAGGCTTTTATTGAGGAAACAGAAAGTGATCAAATTTAAAAATGAATATAAAATATTGGTGGGGTAGATATAAAGGCTATGAGAAAAAGAACAGAGTAGAGAAAACATATTGATAAATGAAGGGAATACTTTCTATGAGGTATCAAAGCAGACTGTTGGGACAAGTGACATATAATAGGCAGCATGGGAACAAGACATTCAGACACAGGAGGAAGAGGAATCCAGGCACAGGGAATGGATGGCACATGGAAAGGCCCCGAGGAAACGCACATTTAGGAGTTTGAAGATCAGCAAAAAGCCAAACCAAATAGAGTGGTTTTTTGGCCTAGGAATACAAAGTTTAATACTTTAGTTCTACTAATCTATTATTATCTATGATTAATCTATTAATATGGTCAAATGAGTAAGGAATACATAATTCTAACAGATGAAATCTGATAAAACTCATACTTTATAACTCAAACTTTAAAAAAAATTACACTTCAGTACCATTAACAGGGTATTCTTAAGAACAGGTACTCTCTGTCTTTACTTTTAGATATCCAGAATAGTATCTGGCAAATAGTAAATGTGTAATAATTTATAAAACTGAATGACAAATTAATTCCTAATAGTAGACAGTTAATGTAAAGAAAATAATAGTTTTCACATACACAATCAATTACAACACAGAAGATATAAGAAAAGACTCCACTTATAATAATTACTCATCACAAACAAAAAAAGATAAATTATATTAGGAGAAATTTAAGAAACATGCAAAATCTATATGAATAAAACGCTGAAGAGCACTAAAGGATACAAAGAACTTGAACAAATGGAAAGCTATTTGTTCCTCATCATACGAATATCCATTCCTTCTTGTTTAATTTATAAACTCAACCCAGTAAAGATAGCAATAGTTATTTTTGCTTTTAACTTGACAAGCTGATCTTAAAAAATATTTTTAAAAAACAAACAAATAAGAATCACCAAAAAAATGTGTCAAAAAAAAATCAATGAGGGAGCAACTAGCACTACCAGACATTTTAAAGAGGTTGCAAAGCCTCGGCAACGACAAAGAATAACACTGAAGCACAGCTAGACAGAAAGACCACTAGACAGAACAAAAGTCGAGAAACAGATGCCAATACACGTGGAAGTTAACATGCAAGACAGGTGATGTCTAAACCACTAGAGGAAAAAGGGCCACTCGATAAACGGCCCTGACAGAACCGAGTAGCCCTCTTGGGTCTACACCTCACACAGGGATAGACGGAATCAAGGGCTCCAGTACAAAGTTAATCGTAACAGTTCTAGAAGAAAACATGAAGGGAGATGCTTTCCTAACTCTGAATCAAAATCTCTAACTCCTAAAAGAGCGATAAATATATCACTGCATCTACATAAAAACGAACACTTTAGTTGTAAAACAACAACAACAACACTCTTAGGTGTTCTGTCAAAAGACCGAAGAGGCAGGGCACAGTGGCTCAAGCCTGTAATCCCAGCACTTTGGGAGGCCGAGGTGAGAGGACTGCCTGAGCCAGAGGTTCAAGAGCAGCCTGGGCAACTTGGTGAGATCTTGTCTCTACAATATATCAAAGATTTAGCCAGGCAAGGTAGCGTATGCCTGTAATTCCAGCTACTTGAAAGGCTGAGACGGAAGATTGCCTGAGCTCAGCATGCTGATGCTGGGGTGCCTGCGAGTGTGCCACTGCACTCCAGCCTGGGTGACAAAGTGAGACTCTGACTCAAAAAAAAAAAAGAGACAGATGAACAAATTAATTTTTAAAATAATCTATAACACAGGGTTAATCTCACTAATGCTTAAATGAAGTCAAAGAAATCAAGATGAAAATGACCAAGACCAATTTTTAAAAAAGGAAAAATGGTGTAAACAGTTTACAAAAAGAGAAATTCGAGAGCTTTTAAACATACGAAGAATACAAATTAGAAGCAGACTGGGATAGTATTTTTGACCTATCACACTGGCAAAAATCCAAGTTCAATACCATGTGGCAGTAACTACAAAAATGATACACAGGATTTCACTTTTACTAATGAATCCTATAGGTATACAGGTACATGTGTGAATGGCATATGTGCCAAGTTACTGAGTATAGCACTGGAAGTGACAGCAGAAGCTAGAAACAGCCCGGACTGCCTATCCATTCAGGACTGGATAAGCAGACTATGGACTAGTCACACTGCAGGATGGACTGTCCATGCCACAACTGTGAAAAGAAGAATGAGAAAGCTGCATGCGCGTACTGATATGTAAAGATCTCTAAGGTATAAGAAGCTAGGTAGAAAGGTATGCTGCCTTCTCTATATATAAAAGAAAAATATTTATACTCTTATTTAGTTTTATATGCACCAAGACACTCGGGAAGGACGTGTAAGAAATTAATAATGAGGAAGAGGGAAGAAGTGGGTACCAAGAGCTGGGTGGAGGAAGACAAGACATTAAAACTTATTGTGAACATCTTAAAATTTTGTAAAAATTATATTTACCACTGTTTAAAGTGGAGTGTACACACTTTTCCATTATTTGGCTTTTACTGATTTTAAGTAACATAAAATTCTGAAGTCTACAAAATAACCAAGTGCTATAAAACTTCCCTAACACAGATATAAAGTGGCTTCCTAGTTCAGATTTCTATTTAACTGAAATACGTGTTTTAAAACTGCAGTTTTGCTACTTGCAAAATACATTTAGTAACTAGGATTGACTAATTACCTAACAGAGGTCTTTAAGTTAAAGAGCTGCTCTAGCTAATAATTTATCATTAGTACTATAGTTATCAAAGAGCTCCTCATTACAGAATTTGCTCTCAAGTTGTCTCTATAAAATCATTTTTATAGAGACTTACCCGATCCATTCCTTTATATAAATTTGTAGTATTCAAACAAATGCTCCTCAGGGACAACACATCGGAAAATAGTCTTCGTATTCCCCTAATTATCACCTACCATGCAAAAAAAAAACTCACTTTTGATAATTAGAGAATTTGTAAATGAAAGTGACCTCTCAAAATCACCTAAAATCCAATACTTAAAATCTTCCCCTCCTTTACTTATTTGACCTCAAAGCTAAAACTCCCATCATAGGCATGTTTTCTAGAATAATCAGGTGTGAGTTATGTCAGTTATTACAATTATTATAATTTCAATTATCTAAAAATTAAGCTTTTATATGCCAGTTCTCCTGAAGAAAAACACAAGTTGGTTCAAAAGATCTTAAAAAGCTTTAGTTTTAGTAGCCTCTATCTTAAAGTTTCTCAGAAATCACATTAGCTGTAATAAACAATTGCTTGAAATATAACTGTACCTTCTTTTTGCTTTTTTTCCTGGAGAAGAAGGGACAGATAATCCACAGTGTTTGGAGAATTCCTCTTCATCACCATATATAGCTGTGCTGTGTAAAGGAGGATCTTTTAAAAGACAAAAATAAAAAATGCAACTTCAAAAGTCTGTTTGGGGAGTATTTAAATTTATTCCCCTGCAATGGAATACAAAACAATCTTTGTTTAAATGGCCTATAAAATCAAAATCCATTACACACACCGCTTTTCAAATGTTTCTGATCCCACACTTCAACAATAAAAAATTTAAACCATGTCACCAATAAACACACAGATATTTATAAATCATGGACCTGTATTATTGTACTCATATATGCTGAAAAGTTTTTAATGAGATAATAAAAATAAATACGAAGGCTAGCTGGGTGTAGTGGCTCACAACTGTAACCCTAGCACTTTGGGAAGCTGAGGCAAGTGGATTGCTTAAGGCAAGGAGTTAGAGACCAGCCTAGGCAACATGGCAAGATTCCATCTCTACAAAAAATCAAAAAATCAAAAAATTAGCAGGGCCTGGTGGCACATGTCTGTTGTCCCAGATACTTGGGAGGTAGAAGGATCATCTGAACCCAGGAGGTCGAGGCTGTGGTGAGCCGTGATCATGCCACTGCACTCCAGTCTGAGCAACAGAGTGAGACCCTGACTTAAAAAATATTGTAAGTATAATACAATATAAATATATTTATATATATATTTATAAATATATAAAAAAAGTATATTTTTTTCCTCATGCCTGTGAAATGTCATTCATTCTACCGGGAGACCACTGCATTCACTGTAAATTCTACAGGCTTAGAGAGCAGCTGCCTACTCCTCACAAAGTGCTTCCCAGCCTGCGGCTACTCACTAGCTGTGAATGAATAGCACTCTGGGGAGAGATTAGCGGCCTCCCTCACGCCTTCTCCTCTCCACTTTACTCTGGATTGTTCGAGCCGTTGTAGTATAAAAAGTTACCCTGAATCAGGAAAACGAAAGAGAAGGAAAGAAAACTGTCTTCGTGGAAATGTCTAGAAAGAAAATGCTAACGGAGAAGAAGTAATAGGAGAGGCCTCAGGACTTAAGGTGGGGGTGAAGAACTTGGGGGGAAAAGAGGTGGCTAGTAGGGACAGACAGACTGTAGTGATAGACAGGATAGAAAGATAAGAATGGATAGATGACGGATGGATGGGAGGACGGATAGACAGAGAGTAATGACAGATAGGATGGGTAGGATAGATGCGTAGTGGTGATGGACAGGGTGGATAGAAAAGAAAGATGAATGGGTGGATGACTAGACAGTAATGATAGGATGGATCGATTAGCTAGACAGCAGTGATAGGACAGACAGATAGGAATGATAGATGAACGATGAATGAATGGGTAGACGGTGGTGGTGATGCAATGAACAGATTAGCTAGACAGTAGTGATAGACAGGACAGATAGGAAGGATGGATGGATGGGTGGATGAATAAATCGTAAAGATAGGATGGATAGATGAGCTAGATAAATAGAGGGATAGTAGCGATAGGATAGGAAAGATGGATGCATGACGGATGGATGGGTGGATGAATAGACAGACAGTAGTGATAGGATGGATAGATGAGACAGATAGATAGACAGAGAGAAATAGTAGTGATAGACAGGATAGATAGGAAAGATAGATGGATGATAGACGGACGGACAGATGGATGGATGGATGGATGGATGGATGGATGGATTACAGTCTGAAGCAAAGGCAGCTGCTTATTCTCATGTCCAGTGAGATACAAGAAGCAGAAAACTGGAGAAAAGAGGTTTATTCTCAATTCAGAATTCGGGGAGACAGGTTTAGTATACTGACCAGGACCTGCTCAAAGCAACACAAACTCATGCCAGCATTTATAGTAAAACAGGCATTGTCTTATCTATCTTTACTATTGTTTAACAGAAATTACATGTCTTGTGATATAATTTAGTATCTTTTCTAATCAGAGTTTAGACCTCAAGCAGTTGCTGACACAAGCCAGTGTTCAGCTTGCATCAATCCTGTCATTCTCTCAAGTTACAATGGCTTTGTACAATCTGGGACTGCATACTTTCCAGTTGGCTACAGTTCTTCACTTACACCAAGGGTTTTGGTTCACAAGAGTTAACACTACACATAAATTTGACTCAAAGGCTTAGAAGAAAACTATTATTATTAAGGACTAAGAGAACAGACACATTCTTGGGGTTTTAGGGAGTTTCAACAAAGCCCATTTCTTATCTAGGTCCAGCAGAGACTTCTCCAGAGACATGCAGTTTTTCTTGTGTCTCCTGTTTATCAGGGAGTTCAATGAAGATGGTTGTGTTCCCTTCGGTACCAGCAACAGTTACTAGATTTCAAGGGCAATGAAGGGGGAGAAGGAAAAATGTGCATTTTTAAATTTAAGCAGTTTCTACATTTAGCCTAACTCAATGAAAGTCTCTAATCTTAACCTTTAAAATCTAAAGTAATCAAAATAGCTCTGAAATTAGAAATTCCCATTACAGATGGATAGATAGACGGATGGACAGAACGGATGGACAGTAGTAATAAATAGGATGGATGGATAGATGTATAGACAGACAGACCAGACAGACAGACAGATGGAAGAATGGATGGATGATGGATAGAAGGATGGACGGATGAATAAGTCGTAGCAACAGAGTCAGGTTGCCAGGGGAGGCCTGCAAAAAGCCAAGAAACCATCTCTTCACGCTCAAAGTCTAGCTCAACGGTGCCAACTAATTTTTTCAAGGAACTGCTTAAATAATGAACATATCAACTATACAATTTTAAACTCAGTAATATATTTTGTATTGCCCTCAACTAAGCAAAAGGATTTATTTACTGCTATGAGTAACAAGAAAAAAAAGAGAACTGGGCAACTCCCTTGGGTTCTATCACACTGTGGGAACTTTCTTTTCTGTTCTCTCAATAAATCCTGCTTTCTAAAACAAACAAACAAACAAACAACAACAAAACCCAGAGCTTCACAAACCCTGAATCTTTACATGTAACCAGTCACACAAGCTGGTTCTTACAACTTAACAATAAAAAGACAAATAACTCAAATTAAAAACGAGTAAAAGATTTTTTTTTTAAAAGAAGGCAGGACTTACTGAGAGAACAGAAAAGCTCCCACAGCAGGAGGGGACCCAAAGGGGTTGCCCAAAAATGGGCAAAAGATTTCAAAAGACACTTCTTCAAAGAAGATAAACAAATGGCCAACAAGCACATTGAAAAATGCTTAAGATCATTAGTAATTAGAGAAATGCAAATCAAAACCACAAGATACCACTCCACACCTCAAGCTTAGGACAGGCAATTATCAAATTAAAAACAGAAAAGGAAAACCCAGAAAACAAGCACAGGCAAAAATCTGGAGAAAAGGGAACCCTTGTGCATTGCTGGTGGCAACGTAAAACGGTGCAGCCACTGTGGAAATGAGAATTCCTCAAAAAGTTAAACATGGAACTACAATAGGACTCAGCAATTTCATTTCTGGGTATATACCCAAAAGAAGGAAAAGCAGGGACTCAAACGGATATTGGGGCACCCACTTTAATAGCAGTACTACTCACAATAGTCAAAAGGTGAAAGCAACTCAAATGTCCACCTACAGATGAACGGATAAACAAAGTATGGGATACACGGTCTGACAATTAAGTTCGCGAGCCTGCCACTGTGCACTTACACTGGCAGCACTGTACAAACGACTAGGCAAGGTTTCATAACCTTGGTATATCAGCGAACCACAGCTGTGCTCATGTCGATGTGTGGTGGCTTCTTACTGAGCGGTGTTCGTTATTGTTGTTGCATGTTTCTGTGTGCCATCGCCAGAATATTGGAGCTTGAATTAGAACAACAAACATTAAATTTCTTGTTAAACTTGGCAAGAGTGGAAAGTGAGATCAGGGACATATGAGTCCAATTTATGGGGATAATGTCATGAAGAAAACGGCAGTGTACAATGGAGTCAATGTTTTCCTGAGGGGAAAGAAAATGTCACTAAGGAGGAGAGGTCAAGAGGGCCAGTGATGAATAAACTGACAAAACGTTGCAAAAATTCGCTGAGTTTCGGGTCAAAATTGTCAGCTGTGAGAAGCAGAGCAGACCGAATAAACACCGACAGAGAAACAGTCGGGAAAATCTGAACGGAAATCTCGGCCTGAGAAAGGCGTGAGCAAAAACGGTCCCGAAGGAGCTCTTGCGTCACGACAAGGCGCCACCCACACAGCGCTGTCCGGGAGGGAGTCTTCGCCAGTAAACAGGTAACTGCACTGGAAATCCCTCCCCACTCACCTGATCTGGCCCCCAGTGACGTTTTTCTTTACCCAGAGATAAAGGAAATATCAAAAGGAAGACATTTTGAGGACATCCAGGACAGCAAGAGTAATATGACAACTCTGATGAGCATTCCAGAAAAAGAGCTCCAAAACTGCTCTGACGGATAAACTAGGTGCAGGCGTCAGTGCATAGCTTCCCAAGGGGAGCACTGCAAAGGTGACCGTAGTAACATTCAGCAATGAGGCACGTAGTACTCTTTATGACAAACCTCATATACATACAAGGAAATATTCCGTTCTAAAAAGAAAATTCTGACACATGCTACAACCTTGTGAAACAATCAGTTACAAAAGGACAACTACTGTGTGCTCCCTCTTATACGAAGTTCCTAGGAAGTAGAATGATGGTCGTTAGGTGCTAGGGGAGGGGAGAATGGTGAATTGTTTAGTAAGTACAGAGTTTCAGGCAGGAAAGATATGAAAGTTCTGGAGACAGACTGTGACGATGGTTGCACAACAATGTGAATGTACTCATCTACCACAGAAGCATATACTTAAAAATGGCCAAAATGGTAAATCTTATGTTATGTATATTTTACCACACACACACACACACACACACACACACACACACACACACAGGCCTACAATGAGATACTGCTTCATACTATGATGGCTAGAAACAAAAAGTCAGACAATAAGCTTTTGCACGATGCCAAGCAATTGGCACCCTCATACACTGCTATGGAAGTGTAAAGTAGTACAGTTGCTTTGTAAAATAGTTCCTCAAGTTAAAAATAGAATTACCAAAGGACTTGGAAATTCTACTCCTAGATACACATCCAGGAGAACTGAAAGCATGTCCACACAAAAACTTGTACGTGAATGGTCATAGTAGCATTATCTATAATAGTCAAAAAGCAGAAACAGCCCAAATGTATATCAATTGATAAAGGAGTAACAAACCGTGGTATATCCAAACAAAGGAATATTATTAAAGTATAAACATTTTTAGAAATAAAGTAGATATATGCTACAAAATGGATAAATTTTGAAAACATACACTAAGTGAAATAAGCCAGTCACAAAGAACCGCATAGTCTAGGACTCCATTTATACAAAATGTCCAGAAATGGCAAATCCACAGAGACAGAAAGTAGATTTATGGTTATCAGGGGCTTGAAGAAAAGGGGAATAGGGAGTAACTGCTAATGGGTACAGCGTTTAGTTCTAAGATGATGAAAATATTCTAGAATTAGATAATGGTAATGATTGTACAACTCTGTGGATATGTTAAAAACCAATGAACAGCACACACTAAAAGGGTGGATTTTATGGGTACATAAAAGGGTAATTTAAAAATTACATCTCAATTTCTAAAATTATGGGATTTCTTATAGATTCAGATCTTTCAGATCTTTTAAATTTCTTTTAGGCAAGTAATTTAAAATGTTTCTATCAAATCATAATAATAGATACATTCTGATGGTGATTAGTTCTCATCTTATAAAATATATAATATTTTCTTTTATTTTGAAAATTTTTATTTATTTTATTACAGAGATGGGGGTACAAGTATGGGTTAACTACACAAGTACACTACAAGCAGGTGAAGTCTGGGCCTCCAACTGGCCCTCTGGACCCCTGGTTCAGGACCAGATACCCTTTGTGTAGTTACATGCCCCTCACTTCCTTCCCTGGCAGTTAAAATGTATAATTTTTTGTTAACAAAATATTAGACTGAAAAATTCTAGAAGCCAAATAAAAAATGTAAGTTTTCAAAATCCTCTTAAAATATGTTCCAGCAAAGGTGTCTTACGACTGCTGTTGTAGACGTGGAGACATATGGCACTTCTATACCATTCTGGGCCTATGGTGTGACAGTGACACGCAGCAACAGAAGCAGTCTGACTGCACAAGTTGTATCCTCCTGGTCAGCCAAGTACTGGACCCACCCTTTCACCCCACACTCCAGGGAACACAGGTGAAGCTCTCTCATGGGCTCTCCCAAAGCATCCTCTGCCTCAGTGAGTTTACGGGAAAGTTACCCACACTCTTCTCCCTAAATCAACAGCTCCACCAAATGCTGGGGTGGAGCGAGAGACACTTTCTATTCCTCTTGTTAGAGGACTACAGCAAGTGTCCTAACATGACTGGCTTGTCAGCAAATGCTACTAGAAGAGTTCTACTTTAATAATGTTCTTAGTTTTAATGCACCTGAATGTGAGAACAATTAATTCAAATATCAAGTACTCCCACCATCCAGATATAGATTCTTCTATATTTTACATCTAGCCTAAATGTTATAGCTTTAAAGTCGTGTTTAGATAAAGATTTTAAGTACTCACCAAAGGGTTCATAAGGTTCTTCATCTTTCTCATATCCACTCAGGCTGCCAATGCTTGAGGCATCAGAATTATCAGAAAAATCAAAGACATCAGTAGGCTTGTGCTTTGGACCAGCTTTCTAAAAGTGAAAAAAGTCAAATCATTGAACTGGTTTTCACAAAGAGCATTACAAAGCTGATTTATTTAGCAAGAATATTCTTGCTATGGCTGTTGCGTAAAGAAGCAATCCTTGTGCATGAGGTAACAGACACATTAACTACACCGAGTGGGTCATTAGACAACACAGATACGTATCAAAACATCATATTGCACCCTACAATGAATATATACAATTACAATGTGTCAGTTTAAAAAATTATTTTATTTATTTTATTTTACTTTATTTTATTTGAGTTGAGTTGAGTTGGAGTCTCACTCTGTCACCCAGGCTGGAGTGCAGTGGCACGCTCCTGGCCACCGCAGCCTCGACCTGCTGGGCTCCAGAGATCCTTCCGCCTCAGCCTTCCAAGGAGCTGGAACTACAGGCACGCGCTATCACGCCCGGCTAATTTTTTTAATTTACTTATTGTAGAGATGAGGTCTCATCAAGTTGCCCAGGCAGGTCACAAATCTTTCTTTATTTTAAAAAGCAGCAATCCCTAAACACCTTTATGGGGACAGAGATACTTTGATAATCGAAGGCTGGGGTTGGCAAACATTTCTATACAGGACCAGAGAGTAAATATTTTAGGTTTTGCAGGCCATAAGGTTTCTGTTGCAACTACTAACTCAGTCATTGTGGAGTCAAAACAGACAGTGACAATGCAGAAAAGAGTATGGATATATTCCAATAAAACTCGACTTCTAGACAGACATCAGAATTTCATACCATCTTCACATCAAGAGATACTCTTTATTTCAACCATGTAAAAACCACTCTGTGCTCGCAGGGTTGCACAAAAATAGGTGACAGGCTCGATGTGGCCCACAGGCCACGGTTCGCCTAGACCCCAACCTAGAGAACGCGACTGGCCCTCTCCCCAGAAATATCCCCATAAACATTTTTGAGGGCACACAGGGGTAAAAGCTCTTGACGAAAGGAGAGATACCAGGTTTACAGCTCAATATACTGATAAGCCCATGAAGTCTGCATAAAATAAGAAGAACGTCCATAGTAGTTCCGGGAAATGTGGAAAGGTGCTATTAACAGATATGAAAATAAGAAAATTCTAGGCCAGGTGTGGTGGCTCACATCAGTAATCCCAGCACTTTGGGAGGCCGAGGTGGCTGGATTGCTTGAGTCCAGGATTTTGAGACCAGCATGGGCAACATAGCTAGACTTCATCTCCAAAATTTTTTTTTTAAAATTAGCCAGACATGGTGGAGTGCACCTGTAGTCCCAGTTACTTGGGGAAGCTGAGACTGAAGGATTACCTGAGCCTAAGAGGTGGAGACTGCAGTGAGCCGTGATCATGCCACTGCACTCCAGCCTGGGTGATAGAGTGAGACCCCTGACTCCAAAAAAAAAGAAAAGAAAATTGTGGAAGAGATAAAGGAGACGAAGTAAAACTGGCATACAAAACAAAAACTCTACCAGCATGTGTAAGGTAGCTGCCCTGCAGAGGGAAGAAGACAGGAAAGTTGGAGAAATCCCTCCCAGGCATTCTGGACTTCAGCTGAGGAAGGCTGGGAATAGAGCTGCAGAGTTTAGAAAAATCCCGCTCAGGCACACCAGACTTCCAACCACCAAGGGCAGGGGCAGGAAGCTGAGAGAAATCCAGCGAGCTGAGTCTGGGATGGGGGTAGAGGTTGAGCAAACTCCGGTAGCAGCAGCCTGAAGTTTCCTGGAGGAGAAAACAGCCATCCTCTGACGGCTGGAAGGGGATGCAGGGCAGAGGGAGACCACTTAGGACAGAGAAAGCCAGGGGCAGAACAGAGAGCAGAAGGAACTTTTTGTAGGTCCTGATACCACCACACGGTTAATGTGAGATTCCAGTGCCAACCAGATAAGTCCCTGGAAAATAACTCCGAATTAGCTAGCAAGAGTGTTAAAGAAGTGTCCCTGTCTTTAACATACATTTATTCTAAGACTCTACCCGAAAAACAAGTAAAACTGTTATATAAACTAAGTTGTTGAAAGCCATAATGTGGAGAAATGGCTTTAAGTGAAAAAAGCAAAATACAGAAAGGTCTACAATTTTTACATGATATCAAATATCTAAACGAAAACAAGACCAATCTAGGCTCAGAAAAAAGAAAGAAGGTTCTAAAATGTTAACAAAGGTCATTTTTTCCATTACACTGGAAAAAGTGTGAGGAAAACGAACACGCCTTTTCACTATAATAAACACTGAGCTTACCAAGTAATGTTCTACAAAACTCTGAGGTTCCCCCAAAATGTTATTTTGTACTGTCAATTAGAATAAAATTGCATTAAAATATAAAAAGGTAACTTACATCTTTCATGGAATGCATTCTGCCTAATGTGTTCTTTGAATATCTTGTGCTATTAAACAAAAAGAAAAAAAAAAAACAGAGACTTAGGAAATAGTTAAAATAATTGAGAAAAACAGCATAACTTATGATCCTTTCAAAGCATTTTTTCCTAAATAGTTACACTAATAGTGTGTCTCCAAAGCAATTCAGATTATGGCAAAATGCTTTTAAAGAGTAGAACTCATTAGCCGGGCATGGTGGTGCGTGCCTGTAGTTCCAGTTACTTGGAAGGCTGAAGTGGAAGGATTGCCTGAGTCCAGCAATTGAGGCTGCGGTGGCTAGGAGCGTGCCACTGTCCACCAGTATGGGTGACAGTGAGACTCCAATGCAAAAAAAAAAAAAAGAAAGAACTCATATTTCACAAATTTAATGATATGTTTTATAAGTCAAATCACATCACCAGTGTGATTTACATATTTCTCTCCCTCAGAGACATGGAAAGCTTTTAATCCTGTTGCTATCCTTTTCTCCGAGGTCCTAATCAATGATTCATTTTCTCCAGAACTGAGAAGAGGAGGTACAGTACTATTAAGTACCTGACACCTATTCCAGTCTGTGTCTGGCTATTTCCTCATTTCTTTTTTTTTTTTTTTTTTTGAGTCAGAGGTCTCACTCCGACACCCAGGATGGAGCACAGTGGCATGGATCATGGCAGCCTTGACTCCCGGGGCTCAAGCGACCCTCCAGCCTCAGTCTCCCAAGTAGCTTGGATTATAGGTGCGTGCCACCACACCCGGCTAATTTTTTTTTGTAGAGGGGCGGTCTCGCTATGTTGCCCAGGTTGGTCTCAAACTTCTGGCCTCAAGCAATACTCCTGACTCGGCCTCTCAAAATCCTGGGATTACAGGCGTAAACCAGTACCACTAGGTCTCTCATTTAATTCTAACAGTCCCATAAGGTAGAAGTGAATCCCACGGTACACATACATGCTTGCCCAAAGCAACAAAACATCAGAAAGGAGAGAAGCCTGCACTATAATTCATATTAGTTCAAATCCCAGCCTACCATCTTCACATCCCTTCACACTCCAACAGGCCACAGGGTAAAATGAAAATCGCATATTTTCAACAGGCTTAAAGTAAACAGATATAACAACAGTGACTAAAATAAAAGCAGGAAATAATAATGGCAAGGAAAAAAATATACTATAGACTATATTATATTATTAATAGTATTATCAGTAGTGAGTATATACTTGTATATCCTCCATTGTACAAAGGTATGAGGGGTATCTCGGGATAAGATTGTATACAGTTCCTGACTTTTATACATACCATGCATATTACAGCAATATTTTTCATTTACTCATTTGTAGATAGCAAAATTGGTCAAGTGTATCTGAAACCAGTATTTGACTGACTTTTTGATAACATTTCAAGCTTACAGGAAAGTTGTAAAAATATTACAAGGCCCTGTATATCCTTTATCCAGGTTCACCAATTATTTACATTTTGTCTCACTTGCTTTTTCTGTGTGCGTAAGTATATGCAGACACTGTGCACCCCTGCCAAGTACTTCCATATATCTTTACCAAGAAAGAAGACATTATATTGCACCGTCATGGTACAATTTATAAAAATCAAGAAATTTGCTGGGCACAGTGGTTTACGCCTGTAATCCCAGCACTTTGGGAGGCTGAGGCAGGTGGACTGCTTAAGCTCAAGCATTCGAGACCAGCCTAGGTAACATAGAAAGCCCTTATCTCTACCAAAAAAAAAAATGTGCTGAGTATAGTGGATTAAGAAGTTTAGCAGGTTTGGAGTCATGGCTACTTGAGAGGCTGAGGCAGAAGCATGGCCTGAGCCTAGGAGTTCAAGGCTGCAGTGAGCCGCACTGTGCTACTACACTCCACTCTGGGTGACAGAGTGAGACCCTGACTCAAAAATAAATTAATTTAATTTAATAAGTGAAAACAAAAGCCAAGAAATGTAACACCAATGTAATGATCTAATCTCCAGTCCATACCCAAACTTTATCAACTTCCCTATAACATCCTTTAAGATTTAAACCCCATCAATCTTAAAAAAGTAAATGCAGGAGAATATGAAATGTAAGACTGCATTGGATATAGTATTTTCACAAACTTTTTGATGTGTGTGTACTCATGTGGGTACTAACTGTGATGCAAAATATCATTACTGTGAATCACAGTGAAAAAAAGCTGGGAAACTGGAGCAGTGGTTCTCAGAGGTCAGCAGCATCGAATCATCAGGAGGTCTTGTTAAAACACGTTGTTCTGGGTGCCACCCCCACAGTGTCTGAGACTTGGCACTTCTGACGAGTTCCCAGGCCTTATCTGATTCTCAAAACCTAAGCAAGAAGGCAGAGCAAGTATTTGCCTTATGGCAGCTTTACAGATTAAGATTCCAGGGCTCAGAAAAGTGAAGTGACTTATCAATTGTCACAGGGCCAAGTGACAGAAACAGGGCTAGAAACCAGATCGCATAAACTTCCTAATCTGAACTCTTTCAGCAATCTTGTCTGTGCTCAAGAAAAAGATTAAGGTTCCTCCCTCCTTTAGCCTGGAGTCAAGGTGGGGCTTCCAAAAGAAAGAAACCTCCGTGACAACCCATAAGTAAGTTGTATGTTATGTTGTGTGTGCATCAGTGTGTGTGGGAGGGGAGGGGGTGGAGTCTCAAACCCCAAAATATTCCACTGGGAAAAAAAAAAGACCACAAAACCACTAGCCCAGCAGATAAACTTGCTGCATTTTTGTCTCACCCTCTTCTCCGAGGGTCGCAGGGGCCCAGCCTGGGTTTTCCCCACCTCCCCACCGTCCAGCCCCAGCATCCCCCCGACTGAGTCGACAAGCGCCCCCCCTTCTCGGGGCGGCTCCCACAGCGCAGGAGGAACCCCCGTCCTCGTCTTCACGAGTCCTCGGGAGTGGTCTCGTGGGCGGTCTGGGCACCGTCTGCAGCCAGCCCGGGCCCTGCCAGCCAGGTCCGGCCGCACCCTGCGAGGGCATCCGTCGACGACCCCCTAAGGACCAGCGTCCTGGCGTGCGCTTTGCCACCCTGTCCCTAAAAGGCACACGCTCTTTTCGGCTAAAGGGAACCGCCCGCCTCGCCTGGAGCACCGGGTAAGAACGAGCCACAGCCGGTGCCGGGCCAGAGGTTCGTTTCCACGCGCGGCCTGCAGCCTGGGCCATGAAGCCAGCCGCGTCTCCCGAGGGCAACACCGACGTCCTGCCGGGGTGAAAACGTCACCGTCCCGCGACGTTCGGGCCGTCGATAAGGACCCGTCGAGTACGGTGTTTCCCAACTAGGGCCTGAGACTGGAGATGCCCTCGCTCCGCGAGGCCACGGGAATCCGAGGCGACGTCCCCGCGCCCGCCCGGCAGTGCGACCCGCAGCCCCTCCCGCCCTCCGGCCTCTGCAGTCGGGACTGCGGTTACTCCCGCCCCACAGTCGCGGACGCCGAGGCCCCGAGCGACGGGCCCCGCGGACACGCGCCACAGCGGCCGCACGACCGGCCCCAGGGACGCAGCCCGCGGCGGGAGAGCAGGAAAACAGCGCCCGAGTCCGGCCCTGCCGCTCCGAGGGTCGGCGTCACTCACCCGGTCCGCCTGGGAGGCCGCACCGGCCGCCGCGGGGCCATCGCGCCGCTCCCCGAGCCCGCGCCCTGGCCGCCGAAGCTCCCGCCAGGCCCCGCGCAGCTCCGAGCAGCCAATCGGCGCTGAGCACGCGCGCACGCCCCGCCCCCGGGCTTCCTTCCCGGGCGGGCTCCAGGCTCCGCCCCAGCCTGGAGCGTGAGGGAAAACCAGGCCTGGTCGTCTCACCGCCACGGAGCCGGAGTCCGGGACTTACGACCGGCTGCCGACGGTCCATAGGGTGTCAGAGTTTCCTGGCTTTTCCTCCCACCCGCGTCGCCTGTTTGCTAGTTTTCCGAAGCCCCGAAGCCGCGAGGGCCCGCCCCCTCGGGAACGGGGAAAAGGGGGGAGCTGGTGCCCCCAATTCTATAAAGGGTGACCGGGCCCTCTCCTCCTCATCATCTCCTAGGTTCACTGAGCACTTGCTATGACCCAGGCATCAAGCTAAGTGATGAGTATGTGTTAACTCATTTAATCCTCTTACTAAGCCTACCCGGTAGGCTCCTACTCCTGGTGGGAGCTGGGCTGGTGAACGGATCTGGCGTCTAGCCCCCTGCTGCCTTTAACCAACCTGTGTGAGCTTAGCTTGTTGTTTTACCTCTATTCCAGTATCTCCATTTGTAAACGGACAGGGTCCCGTCCGGAGCTAATAGTCTGATTCTTTTCTTTCTGTTTAAAAATGTATTATACGTAACGCAAAAGAATGAAATCGAACCCTTACCTTACGCCATATATGAAAATCAACTCAAAATGGATCAAAGACCTAAGCATAAGAGCTAAAACTATAAAATTCTTAGAAAAAAACATAGGGCACAAGCTTCACGATACTGGCCTTGATCATGGTTTTTTTGGATATGACACCACAAGCTCGGTTTGGGATGATGAAAAAGTTCTGGCGATGGATAGTAGTGACTGGTTGCACAACAAGGGGAATGTCCTTAATGCCACAGCACTGTACACTTGACATTGGTTAAACCATTAAATTTTATTCATTCTACCACACTAAAAATAGAATATTAAAGCGTTTTTGTTGTACAAAATAATATAATCTCATGCAAAGATAAAAATGAACACCCATGCAACCACCAATGGATTGAATGGACACAAATCATTATTACATATAACTCCTCTGGACGGCACCCTCCCAAGAATAACCACCCTTCTAATTTTATGTTTATCATTACTATGTTTTTCTACGTTGATAGGTGCCTAAATAATGTATTAATTATTACATGTTTCTAAACTTATATAAATGATAGTTGGTATTCTGCAAGTACCCTTTCTTACTCAAAGCATGACTGTTAGATTTATCCACACTGTCTCCACATCCACGTGTAGTACACATCCACGTGTAGTATGTGGTAGTTTGTGGGTTTTCATTGTCTGTGAAACACATTATATAAACATACAACATTTTATTTATCCATTCTCTTGTGTATGAATACATCAGTTGTTTTCCGTCCTTTGCTGTTACCAACAATGCAGTACTAAACATTCTTATATGTGCCTTAGAGGACACATGTCTAAGCATTTTTCTAGGGAGAGACTCAGTAGTGATAATACAGCTACACAGGATATAAACATTTTGAGCTTCACACAGTAATGCCCATTTTGTACACTGTTTTATAGACTACAATTTTCATCACCATAGCAGTGTTTAAGAGTCCCCTTGACTCCACATACTACTACTAATACTTAGAATATTTAAGACTTTTACATGTTGTACTCATCTACTGAGTTCAAATGGTATCCAGTTGTAGTTTTGGTTTGTATTTCCCTTAAGTTGATAATTTTTTCATTGTTTATAGAACATTCCTGTTTCCTCTTCACTGAAATGTTTGCTCACCCTACTCAGAAATCATTTGGGCAACTGCCATGAAAGGATAAATCACTTTGAGGTATTGGAAGCAGTTCCTCATTGATGAACAGAAATAGGGTTCCTAGAGCCACTGAAAGTTGTTATCCTTAGAAGGCTAAGTATCTCCATTTTCTGGGGAAAGGGGTGTGGTCAAACTTTTTGTGCTTGTGGGTCTGGAAAAATAAACTACCCAACTGTCGAGAGAAGAAGAAATTTGGCACCCTGGATGGAAATAACAAAAGCTCAGTCCAAAAGGTTTAAGTAATAAAAGGAATTCATGGGCACATGTCACTGAAAAGTCCAAAGGCAGAGTGGGCGTCACACTCATTTTGATCGAGAGGTTTGAGAAGCTGTCTGGGCTCTGAGTCCATTTTCTTGCCCTCTTCTCTGCCCCTGGTATGTCACCTTTTTCCTCAGGTCAGGGCCTCTCGTCATCATCATCTCCTGGATTTACTGAGTGTTTACTGTGACCCAGACACCATTCTAAGCAATTAGTATGTGTGAATACATTTTATTTTCTCAGTAACCCTCTCTGGTAGGCACTACAATCTCACTTTACATCTGGGGAGGCTAAGGAGCATTCCCACTGTTAGTGACGTGATAAGGCCTGCCTTAGATCCTGGGAGCCCGGCCTATGGCAGCCACCTGATGCCTGATGTCTGGATTCCACCATTCAGAGAAAGTGACTCACTGCCATCCCACGTCTAAAGCGTGAATTCTACCATTCAGAGGAAGACTGGCCGTCTCCCAGCATTCCCAGAACAAGGCCGGACACACTTACCTGTATTAGTTAGTTAGTCAGTGTTCTCCAGAGAAGCATACCATACATGTACAGTATCATATGCTTCTCTGGAGGGAGTGAGAGAGAGAGATTTTAAGGAGCTATTAGTGAATGCGGAGCCTGGGCAGTCTGAAATCGCTAGGACAGGTCTATAGGCTGGAACTTCAGGTGCAAATTGTTGCTGTCTGAGTTAAAAATCTGTAGAGCAGCCAAGCAGGCTGGAAACTCAGGCAGAGTGTCTGTGTTGCAGTTCAGAGAAGAATTTCTTCTTCAGAAAACCTGTCTTTGCTCTTAAGGTCATCAACTGATTGGATAAGGCCCGCCAGCATTATGGAAGACAATCTGCTTTACTCGACTGATTTAAGTATTAATCACATCTAAAAAACCCTTTCACAGCAACATCTAGTCTGGTGTTTGACCAAATTACCGGGTGCCATAGCTATGCCAAGATGACACATAAAATTACCCTCACACCATCCCCAAACCGATTCCTGTGGACAGGAAAATGGAATACACTCATTAGCTTCTTGGAACCACATGGATTCCCAGTGGAACCGGGGCAGGGGACAGGGGGTTGGTAAACTGGGAAAGGGGGAAATGGATGCTGCAGAGCCAGACAACTCAGATTCACTACAGAAACTTGCCCACGGTGGTAGAGCTAGAATTCCAACTCAGGTTATTCGAGCATCCAAACTCATTTTTGTCCCACCCCACCCTGCCGCTTTCTTTGCTAGTCTATCAGCTTGGAGCAGTGATTCTTAGCGTGAGTGAGGGGAAGCAGAGGGAAAGGGGTCTTGCAGGATGTCTGGGGTGGGTGCAGCCTGATAAAGCAAGTCAACACTGAAACAGGTCGGAGACCCCCAGACTGCTCCGGTTGGAGGTCGTGTGAGAGCCGTGCTTATGAATTTGATCCAGAAGAGCAACCTCAACATTTCTATTGGGAATTTGTATTATTGAACATGGAGGCCAGGCCACATTCACAAGCTTCTGGATATGTAAAGTCAGGCGAAGAGACTGGTTTGGGGTGGGAGGCGGGAACACAAAGGTTCATCATAGGACATTGATAAAATGTGGGGGCTGGAGGCTGGCCGAAATGGAGAAGGGTCGTAGAGGGGAGAGGAGGTGCCCAGCAGATAGGAGATGCTGCAGCCATGGGAGGCTCCAGCCAATGAGAAAAGAACGCCCCCCCCACCTAACGGGGAGAAGGAGGAGTTACTTTTGAGGGAAGCTTCGACCCATATTCCCATGTCAAGATGGTGCTTTTGCAGTGCTGATCTCTTTCCACCACTGCTAACCTGTTGTAAATGTTTGCTGAACTCAACAGTCTTGTGTACATGTGTCTATAGGGTGGTGAGGAATTAAGGGTGGTGTTCCGGACGGGGTGAAGCGTGAATGTTGGAAGGGACAGGGGCTGACGCAGTCGGGTTGGGAGCCCTAGAGGTAACCTGGAGCAATGAAAACATCTGCAGAGAGACCAGCAGAGCAGGTGACTGCAGGGGGCAGACCCGCAAACTATATCATAGACTTCCATGTTTGGAAAATGGGGGGAAAAAAAACTATTGCTTTTTTACTACAAACTATAGTCAATAAAGAACCACAAAACTCTGGGGTCTTGGGATACATTGAGAGCTTGGGAAGGCACGCTTTTCTATGAAAATTTCTCTTCCCTGTGCAGGGGGTTGGTGTGTGTATTAGTTCCAGACTTTGGAATGATCAGTTTCATATGAAATGAGAATATTATTGTGTATCTGACAGGATGATCATAAAGATAAGAGGTGAAGAATATGGCAGTCTCCAGATGCACCAAGGCTTATCATTCCTTACTGTACTTCTGAGCTTTTTTCTGGTGCACTTTTCTGTTGAATTTTCTTTCTTTCTTTCTTTTTGAGTTGGAGTCTCACTCTGTCGCCCACACTGGAGTGCAGCGGCTGCTCCCGGCCACCGCAGCCTCGGCCTGCTGGGCTCCCGCGATCCTTCCGCCTCAGCCTTCCAAGGAGCCGGAACTACAGGCGTGCACTACCACGCCCGGCTGATTTTTTGATTTATTGTAGAAATGAGGTCTCACCAAGTGCCCAGGAGGGTCTCGAACCCGCAGGCTCAGGCAATCCACTCATCTCAGCCTTCCAAAGCGCGGGATTACAGGCTGAGCCACCGAGCCCGGCTTGTTGAATTTACTGTTCAGCACCATGTCCACCAGGGGGCAGAGACTGGAGACTTGAAGACCTGATAGGAGAACCAAGCTGTTTATTTCAGACTCTTTTAGTCAATTTTGGTCCAAAGTCAGTAAGACGATTCATAAGACTCAATACTTTGACTGCCCTTGCTTAACCCATGTTTCTCCAACATGGTAATTATATTCTTTCAATAATTTATCAAACCCACTCTTGTAAACATCCTTTAAGGCAAAGCACCTGTTTTTTTGTGTGTGTGGAGCAGAAAATAATTTATTTCTCAAGTTTTCCTACTTTCTTATTTAACTTCCTACAGCATCTACTAATTATTGGGTATACAGGAATATCTCACTCAAATTGGCAGTTTAACAAACTGTTTTAAACAGAACAACTGCTCAACCTCTGACACTATGACATTGCAAAACTGACCTGAACCATCCCAGGACGGCAGGGCTAGGGAGCAGAGTAGGACATTTTCTCTTGGCTGTTCCCTTTAAGAAGAAGAGGAAATAAAATCCAAAAGGAAGTACTACTCGGTGTCATTTAAAGTTAGAGGGCAGAAAGTTTTTCCATTGTAGCAAACTGCAATGATGTGATGTCACACGCCTTTCCACATTGTCCGGGTGCTGTTACCTGACTGCTAAACTCATTTGCACTGCAGCTAATGTTGTTTTACTTTTTCCAGACCCAACTGGCCCTGCTGCCTAAGCTGAGATCACACGGCTAAATGGGTCTGACCAGTACACCATGATCATGCAGTGTCACATGCTTCAGATTCCTTTCTCAGCTCCCGTAAAGGCCAGGAGAGTCTGGTGCTGGAATCCTGGCAAGAACATTCTGGCAAAATACAGTATTTTCTTTAGCCAAGGAATGGCAGAATTCCAACCTGTGTGGGAAATAATTTTATAACTCAAGCTGATGTGACAGAACCAAGCGAGTGCATAAGCTGAGAAAAAGAAAAGAAAATAAAATGGCACATCTCAAAGAAAAAGATGTTATTAAAAGAGTAAGGAAAGAAAAAGAAAGAAAGATATGGAGTGAAATAAAATGTCAACAGTGAGACTTTGTCTCCATAACTTTCCTTTCTAACTGTGGTCAGAAAAGGACTTTCTGAAAAAAGGCTTCACCTTGGTAATGACCTTGTTCCTTCCGACATGACTTTCAGTTGACCTGAGAATACTTGTAGCTGGGAGGACGACCTTGCTCAAAGAAACTCTTTCTGCCAGGAGAGAATGGAATCAGCAGATGGCACCCTCCAGACAGGCTTCCCAGGTGACACAGAAACCTTCACAGAACCTTCTCTAGAGGGAAACCCTCTGGCCTCTGCTCTGTACCTCACAGGCCAGTTCTCCCACCCCTTTGGCCTTGTCACGAGCATAAAAGGTCATGACCATCCTACTCCCACTTCACACCACTGCCAGGTCACAAACATGCCCTTTGTTTCTCGGACTTGGGGTATCCCAGAAGGCCTCCTAGAGGAAGTACCATCTATAGACCTACTGCACTTCGGCAGAAGAGCAGTCAGGCCCTGGGGAGGGAGGACAGCACATGCAAAGGCTCTGTGGTGAGCAAGACACGATGTGCTTGGGGAACAGAGTTGGGGAGGTGGCAAAAATGATGCTAGGCAGACCAGCGGCATCCTCCAGTTCTTGCTGCTCCAGAGCACAGACCAGCAGTTCTGGTGTCCCTGGGAGCCTCTTCGAAGTACAGAGCTAGCTGGGCGCAGTGGCTGACGCCTGTGATCCCAGCACTTTGGGAGGTGGAAGTGAGAGGACTGCCTGAGCTCAGGGGTTCGAGACTAGCCTGGGCAACTTGTCCAGACCTCATCTCTACAATAAGTCCAAGAATTAGCCAGAGGTGGTGGTGCATGCCTGTGGTTCCAGCCACTTGGAAGGCTGAGGTGCTGAGGTGGAAGGATGGCCTGAGCCCAGCAGGTTGGGATTGCGGAGGCTGTGAGTGTGCCACGGCACTCCAGCCTGGGCCACAGAGTAAGACTCTAACTCAAAAAAAAAAAAAAAAGTGCAGAACTGCAGGCCTGATTCCAGATGAACTGAACTAGAATCTACATTTTAAGACCCACCCTACATTTAGCAGTTCAGAAGAGAGAGTAGCAGGAAGCCGCTGATGGACAAAGCAGGAGAATCCCATGATCAGACTTATGATTTAGAAAAAATCATTCTCGCTGAAAGGTGGATGAATTAGCAGAGACCAGTACAGGAGACGAGGAGGCCAACAAACAGAGAGACTGGTGCAGTCGTCCTGGCAAGAGGTGTGGGCTCCACCCTGCTGGAGTCATGGGGACGGAGAGTGGAGGGACGTGGCCAGATTTGACAGACTCTAGCAGGTAGCATCGGTAGGAGCCGGGGGCTCGGGCTGCCTGGGACAGCCCTGGAACCCTCTCAAATGCAGGGCCCCTGAGAGCTGCGCCGGGTGGGGCTGAGGAGCTGGGGCGTCTCAGCGGGGTGGGGAAGGCAGTATCAGTGGGTGTGGGAATGCCACAGACTGCAAAACGACAATCCCTCTGTGTCTGTACACATCCCTAACTCAGAATGTGAGCAAACTGGTTTTCATACATGCTTAGCGTGTGTCCGTTTGGTTCTGGGTGCTTAGCTCCTCCTGCAGCATGGCACCGGGGCTGGTGTTTCTCCTATTATTCACCCTCCGATCTGAACCACATGCAAAGCAGGAGGCCTGACCGGAGTTCTTGGGGGGAAATCCAGCAGCCTCAGTAGCGAGTGAGGATAATTTCAGTTACAGAAAAAAAATTTTTCTGAGTGGGAGTTTCACTCTGTTGCCCAGGCTGGAGTGCAGTGGCATGATCGTGGTTACTGCAGCCTCAACCTCCTGAGCTCAGGTGATCCTTCCATCTCAGCCTCCCAAGTAGCTCAGACTATAGGCATGAGCCACCATGCCTGGCTTATTTTATTTATTGTAGAGACAGAGCGTCTTGCCATGTCACCCAAGCTGGTCTCAAACATCTGGTCTCAGGCAATCATCTCACTTTGGCCTCCCAAAGTGCTGGGATTATAGGCACGAGCCACCGGGCCTGGTTGGTCAGAGAAATTTGACAATCCAAACCTCACCCGTTCCCCCCTAAAAATCTCAACAAAAAAGAGTAAAGAACTTACGTGTAAAATACATGTGTAGAAAAAAAAAATTCTGCTTTAGGCCGAGAACAGAATCCTTCTGCATCTGAAGGACACTGCTCCGAAGCAAAACTCATCTAGTCAGACTTCTGCCATTTGAGCAAGTCAATGGCGCAAAGGAGTTTTGAGCTCAAAGGAAAAATCTGGATTTCTTTTCAGGCCAAATATATACATAATAAGATGGGCTAATTTCCCTAATTACTCATGCCCAATGAACATGCTTGATATGACCTAACACATACTGAGATATCTACTCCAGGACACAGGGTTGAAGAGTTAGGCAGGGTGGGGTGTGTGTGGGGGGGGAGTGCCTTCAAGAATCTTCCACTCTTCAGGCTCCAGGACAACCGGGAGCCAAGGTTTCTCCACACTGGGCATTGACACTGCTGGCGGACAAGCGTTGGAAGAATCGCCCTTGGGCTGGGAGGCTCAGGAGAAGCCAGACTCCTGATTGCAGCCACTGTCCATAATAAAAGAGGAGACTAAATGGGAGTGATGCTGGCTAGTCCAACTGCCCCACCCCCCGCCCCTGCCCCACACCAAGATGCTGCCAGGACCTCTCGCTCTCTACCCCTTGCTCTGCACCAGGGATGAGGGACAGGCTGGCTGGCTTCTCTTCTACTTCTGCTGCCTTCGAAGGAAACAGCAGCCGGAAATATGGGTTGCAGCGTAAAAAGGAAATTCTGGGGTCCGTGGCATGGATCTTCCTTGACCTGATGGCACGGCTACCTGAAAGCTGCAAACGGCTATATCTACGACGGAAAGTGTAGCTGCACGAAGAAAACGTATTCGGCTGTGAAGGTGCTGACTATGCTGAAGGCCTTGAGTGTCACACTGTGGAGGGAAAGGAACAGCAAAAGTTGACCCAAGCACAGAGAAGTCCTGGGCTCAGAGATTCAGCTCAGCTCCTCCGTAGGCGTCTGAACTTGGACAAGCTAGCTGATGCATGCCAAGGACCCTCACGTGGAAACTTCCCCCATCCAAGCTGTCGATCCGCTCCCCCTGAACCTACGTGCCTCTGAGTCGTGCCCAAGTGAGCTCCCCATCCACCCTCTTGTGCCGTCACCCCGAGCCCTGCCTGTTGCTGACTTCAGCACTCAGCGGCTCCACCTCCAAACGGCTCTCAAAGTCTTTCCTCCTCCCACCACCGCCTGGTCTAGCTTCCCTCACACACTGCTGTCCTGACTTGTCTCTGTGCTGCTTCTCGTATCCCTCCATGGCTATTCCCAGAGTAGCCAGGAATTCCCATTCAACAGGCGAATTCTGGGACTCAGCGCTCCTTGCCTCAAGGCCCTTCAGTGACACACCTGAACTCAGAGTGAAACTGAGGTTCCCTCAGGGCTCAAGGCCTGGCCCTCTGGACCTGTGTCTCTAACTTTTTTCCAGTCCACCCTTTCCCTTGCTCCTAATGCCTTACCCACCTTGGCTGCCTTTCAGTCTCTTGGTTATATTGAGCTCTTTCTCACCCCAGACCTTTGCATATACCATTTCTTCTCTTTGAAAACTTTCCCCACGGCGTTCGAGGCAAGGCTGGGTCCTGTTCATTCTTTGGGTGATGACCCCAAATGTCACCTCTTCAAAGAGATCTTTTTCTGACCATACTACATTAAAATGGCACTGTCAACACAACTGTTTCCTTCGAAGAATGCAGCACAATCTGACATTGTTCATTTGCTTTCTGGTCTGTTGTCTCCTCGGGCTCCGTTAGGATATGAGCTTCTCAAGGGCAAAGGTCTTATCTGCTGTGTTCACTGCTGCACTCCCACAGCACAGAACAGTGCCTGGCACTGGTTGACGGTAAATACGTACTTATGGAGCGATCACCCACCTAACAGGAGTTTGAGAATTAAGTGAGAACTCAAGAAAAGAATGCAGCATAGTGTACCACCCATAGCAAAGCCCTAGTACCTATAGCTACAGTTATTTCATGGCTGGGGTCCCCAGAAATCCTAAGGAATCCTGTGACCCGGCAACACAGCAGTGGCCCAGTTTTCTGCATATTTTCTTCCTAACATAGAGCGGCTGGATCTATCAGGCTTCTGGTCCTTGATGACTTGGGGGTTACCAGCATCATATTTCACTTCTGATAAGTCATAAAACCAGAATAACACTGTTAAGTGATATTAGCCTCTACTGTGACAATGAAAAGCCACTGGATAAGAATCAAAACCATCTGATTTGAAGCTCAGAGGCAGAACCACGGACACCAGGCAGTCCACGTTGGGTCAGATGTTCAATGCCAGGAGCCGAGGAGAAAGAGCAGCAATCAAGAGGCAGCCTCTGGAGGGAGACGGCTCTTGTTCCGTCTGGGGGTGTGCCAGTCACCAAACTCTCTGTGCGCTTCTATTTCCTCATTTGTGAATTTGGATAATGGTGGCATTTGGCTCAAAAGGTTGAACGTATAAAAAGTGTCAATGGATGTAAAATGTGCCTCGCTACATTTTGATCATTGCTATTCCAAGCGATCTAAAAACAGGGGTGGAGCAAAAGCATTTAATGGTTGTAAATGGCAAATATACTTAATATCCTGAAAGGCTGGGCACAGTGGCTCACATCTGTCATTCCATCACTTTGGGAGGCCAGAGTGGGAGGATCACTTGAGCCCAGGAGTTCGAGACCAGCCTGAGCAACCTAGACCCCTCATCTCTACAAAAGACAAAAACAAACTTTTAAAACATGCCTACTTAAAAATAAACTGCTTTTCTAGTTTAGCTGTAAATTGAGTTTGTTCCTGGGGCTGTGAGCTCCCAGGGCAGCCGGCTGCTCCTGCAGGACTCAGACTTCCCCACCTGGGCCTCCCACAAGGCCTCCCGAGACTTCAGCGGTCAGGGCAGTTGCAAAGGGAGCTTCCCGTGCCTGGGGCTGGACGGAAGAAAGGGCTGCCCCACAGTTAGCCAACAACTATCGTGTAATCATACGAGGGGGGGACCCAAAACAACCCGGAATTATTTTTTGGAGGGTGGACCGCTTGTAGAACAGGCTTCCCCAGCCAAGTAAATGCTCTAGGAACACGTCAGCATCAGCGTATCCACTGGCTTTGTTGTGAGAGCAACGTTTGACTTCAGCAAATTACCTCTTGGAAAGTCTTTCCACACATGTGCCCGTTTAAGGATGCGGATCGACACCAACAGCCTGCCCACACGGTGCTGAGTATTCAGCCGTTTTTGACCCCAAATGGCAGAATCCTATGCCCTACACTCCCTATTCATCTGATTTCACCCTGAGCAACTTTTTTTTCTGTTTCTCCTGAAGAAAAACTCCTCAAAGGGAAACATTTTGCCAATGTGGAAGAGATGAAACAAAAAAATGGCAGAAGCACTAAAAGGCATCAAAATTGACGAGTTCAAAAATTGTTTGGAGCAGTTGAAAAAAAAAGTGTCTTGGCAGGCGTAATGCATCAAATGAAGAGCACTTTGAAGGTGACTGAAGTTTACGCATGTAAAAATATACAATTTTTAAATAAATCTGTTTTGGGGGGATTCCCCCTTCATATTTCCTCTTTTCTGTTTTGGCTGGAAAGAGCAAGACCAACCGGCTGCTGCTTCTTCTTTTTTTTTTTTTTTAAATAAGTCTTAGTGAATTTATTTATTTATTTATTTTGAGCTGGAGTCTCACTCCGTCACCCAGACTGGAGTGCAGTGGCCGCTCCCGGCCACCGCAGCCTCGACCTGCCGGACTCCAGCAAACCTTCTGCCTCAGCCTTCCAAGTAGCTGGAACCACAGGCGCGCGCTACCATGCCCGGCTAATTTTTGATTTATTGTAGAGATGAGGTCTCACCAAGTTGCCCAGGCGGGTCTCGAACCCGCGGGCTCAGGCAATCTACCCACCTCAGCCTCCCAAAGCTGGGATTACAGGCTGAGCCGCCGAGCCCGGCCCAATGGGCTTCTGAGGTGCAGTTTTGATCTGTGAGAAGCAGCAGAATCATATCTCTAGTGCTATTGAGCAGGTGCTAACCCCAAACAGGGCGCCATGAAAGTTAAGAATTAGAAACATTGTTTAGGGATTAATATCCAGGATGGATAAAGAATTTTTACTGCCAATACTAAAAAGCCCCAAGCAGACCAATATTTTAAAATGGACAAGTGAGCTGGGCTCGGTGGCTCAGCCTGTAATCCCGCGCTTTTGGGATGCTGAGGTGAGTGGATTGCCTGAGCCCGCGGGTTCGAGACCTGCCTGGGCAATTTGGCGAGACCTCATCTCTACAATAAATCGAAAATCAACCGGGCGTGGTAGCGCGCGCCTGTAGTTCCAGCTCCTTGGAAGGCTGAGGCGGACGGATCGCCGGAGCCCAGCAGGTCGAGGCTGCGGTGGTCGGGAGCAGCCACTGCACTCCAGTCTGGGCAATAGAGTGAGACTCCAACTCAAATAAATAAATAAATAAAATAGACAAATGACTTGAATAAACATTTCTCCAAAGAAGACACAAGCATGGCCACCAATCACGTGGAAAGATGCTCAACATCACTGGTCACCAGAGAAATGCCAGTTCAGAACCACGAGACATCACTTCACACCCAATTGGATGACTGCTGTCAGAGAATCAGAAAACAATAGTGTTAGTGAGAATGTGGAGAAACTAACAGTCTCGGGCACTGTTGGTGGAAAGGTGCAATGGTCCAGTCACTGTGGGAAACTGTATGGCGGTGCCTAAAAAAATATTAAACATAGAATTGCCATGTGATCCAGCAATTCTACTTCCGGGTAAATACACAAAAGAACTGAAAGCAGGGACTCAAACAGAATTTTACACTAATGCTCAGAGCAGCATTTTCCACGATACTCAACAAACGTGGTGTATAAATACCAAGGAATATTATTCAGCCTTGCAAATGAAGGACATTCTGACACATGCGACAGCATGGATGAACCTTGGGGACATCATGCTAAGTGAAGTCAGTCAGTTAGAAAAGAACATAGGCTGTATGATTCCGCTTACTTGAGGGACGTAGAGGAGTCACATTCATAGAGGCAGAAAGCAGAGTGGGCACCAGAGGCTGAGGGGACGGGAGTGTGGGGAGTTATTGGCTTTTTTGTTTTTTTTGTTTTGAGTCAGAGTCTCTCTCTGTCGCCCAGGCTGGAGTGCAGTGGCATGCTCACGGCCCCTGCAACCTCGACCTGCTGGGCACAGGAGATACTTCTAGCCTTCCAAGTAGCTGGAACTACAAGCAAGTATGCACCATCACGCCTGGCTAATTTTTCTTGATTTATTGTTGAGATGAGGTCTTGCCAAGTTGTCCAGGCTGGTCTTGAATCCCTGGGCTCAGGCAATCCTCTCGCCTCTGCCTCTCAAAGTGCTGGGATTACAGGCATGATCCACTGCGCCCAGCGGAGGAGTTATTGTTTCTTGGTATGGAGTTTCTCTTTTGAAGTTGAAAAGAGTTCTCTGGATGGGTAGTGGTGATGTCAGCACACAACATGAATATATTTAATGCCACTGAACCATACACTAAAAAATGGCGAAGGTTATTAACTTTATGCGTTATTTCACCACAACTTAACAAAAACTCAGTGTTATTTAACCCAGTACAAAAGAAGTTCTGTTCAAAATTTCAACTATTTGGGCCAGTGCAGAGGCTCACACTTGTAATCCCAGCATTTTGGGAAGCCAAGGTAAGAGGATTGCTTGAGCCCAGGAGTTCAAGACCAGCCTGGGCAACACAGTGAGACTGTCTCTATAAAACATCAAAACATTAGCCAGGTGTGGTGGTGTATGCCTGTAGTCCTAGCTACTTGGGAGGCTGAGGAAGAAGGATCATCTGAACCCAGAAAGCTGAGGCTGCAGTGAGCCGTGATCATGCCACTGCTCCAGACTGGGAGACAGTGAGACTCTGACTCAAAATAAACAAATAAATAACAATAAATTTCAAATATTTGTTCAAAAGGCTTATTTAACAAACCCCTGCTAATTTCTAGGCCCTGTGTTCAGTGCTAAGGGAGGGAAGAGAAAGGTAATACCTATCCTCAAGAACCTCACACTTCAGTCAGGGAAAGAGAAGAGAAAAACAAGAGAAAGACAGACAGAGGTCTTCAGAACTTTTCTTTTTTGTAAATATGAGCCAGACTTGAACTCCTGGGCTCGAGCAATCATCCCACCTCAGCCTCCCAAGTAGCTGGGACTACAGGTGTGTGCTACTATCCTTGGCTAAGATAAGAATCTTACTAAATAAACAGAAAGGCAGAATGGACAGAAGCCTCAGGAGAGATACTGCATGTGCACAGAGCTAAGGCTCTGGAGGTGGAAAACAGGTATCACCACACCAAACATAAAATTTAAGAGTGGAAGACAGATTTACACATCACAGGCTTGGGAGAATTTGAAGGGTTGATTAATACCTGTGACAAGGAAAATATTCAAAATGACAACACAAGGAGTGGGGTGGGGATAGAGGACAAGAAAAGAGAAAATCTGGCTGCTGCATATGAGGGTCTAAAACAGTTCCACGGTTAGAAAGAAAGGACTAGAATACAACAGTAGGACTAAATCCACCACAAAATGACAGCCAATGTCTCCTGAAATGTAGCTTCCCAGGAAGGAAGCTACATTTCCAGGACCATCCCTACTGTTCACACAGCCATTTTCTTCGCCACAGCCCATCAGGACTGTTGCCAGAGGCAACCTGGTGGGAGGCTTTGGTCAGTATCGGTCAGAGTCAGAGACCACCAAGCTGGAGAGTGACATGAGAAGGGCGGGAAACAACGCGAAGGAGTTGAGGTGGAAGACCATTCCCATCCTTTTCATTTTATTTTATGTAAGCCGGGTCTTGTTCAGTCGCCCAGGCTAGAGTGTCGTGGTGCGATCACAGCTCACTGGAGCCTCCAACTCCTGGGCTCAAGCGATCCTCCTTCTACAGCCTTCCGAGGAGTGTGCACTCTGTCCAGATAATTTAAAAAAGAAAATTTTTTTGTAGAGAGGGGGTCTTGCTGTGCTGTCCAGGCTGGTTTCAAACTCCTGGCTGCAAGTAATCCTCCTGCCTCGGCCTCCCAAAGTGCTGAAATTGCAGGCGTGAGCCACGGCACCCGGCTCACCCTTGCTCTTTGTTTGTACATCACATACTTTACCAGATATAAAACCTGATTTTAAAAGAAATGCTTCACTCACTTGAAATGCAGAAATATTTATTTTGGTTTCCTTCATTGTTTTTGGAAGTTCTGTTTTGGTTTATAAAACATAGAAATAGCCAACACTTAAAGCAAACATTCAAAACTCCAATGTGACAAATTATTGACTTTTTGTGCAATTAAGAATACATATATGAAGTTAAGCTACCAAATAGTGTTATTACAATGACAATTCTTTAGTGCAAACCCTGTTGTGCTTGTATAATACATTTACTCTCACATACCCAAAAACAGTTGCTTCAAATGTATAAATGACAGCCTAATTCAGTCAAATGTGGCAAAGACTTGCAATAAAGTGAAATGTTGTTAATTTCCCAAATCAACTTAAAAAACATCCCTTGAGAAGTTAATCCCGGGAAATGATCTTTTCAGATTTCTACATCTTAGAATTTTGGCTTGTCAAATACATTTCATAGAAATCAGGTAGCAGTATAAGAACATCTGTTTATTACTGTCCATTTCAATAAGTACATCTACTCCCTTAATATTTTTAAAGACATGCTTTGCCTGAGAGTTTATTTGGGGGGAAGAAAGCCAGTTAACCACAACATGATCTTTTGATGTGAAAACCACGTTACAGACCGGTTGGCCATTACACACAAAGTGAGTGGGTCAGTAGATAAAGTGGACAGTCGTTCAGGCATCACAGTTGAGTGTGGCTGACCCAGATCGTTCCTTCTTTCTTGAAATGCTTGTCTCCACTGCAGACTCGAAGGCAGGTTTTTTTCATAACCCCCAGGAAGGGCTGGAGGGAGGGAATCAGGCCTGGAGAGCAGAGTCCCGGAGCCTTGTGCCAGGGTGAGAACCCATCGCTCTGATGAGCCACCGATCGCCAATGACTCCGCACCTGCACTGTTCTGAGTTGGATCTGCCCCTCAGGTGACTGGAAACGTCACGCTCCAGCAGGACCCGCCCGGGACTGTGAAGACGAGCATGACTCTCATGACCCTTACGAATCGGAAGGGTCGTGTGAGTGCCTGTACGAGAGGGAAGGGACGGTGACGGGGATTAAAAAATCTCTGGTCCGTGTGTGACATTCTCCAGCCAGGACAACTCTTGCTTTTCAAGGGACAGCTTCCCTCCAGTGCACTGTACTCTTTAGAGCAGCAGATGGCTGCAGAATTCACAGCAACTAGCAGACATCTCAGAAATAGCAAAGTCCTAACCCCTTGGTTAGAAAAACAGGGAGACAAAAGCTTTAAAACCCACCTTTTTAACTGAGGAAGTCTCAAATAACTTAGGACGTTTATAAGTTTCCCCTTTACAATTTTTAAGGCTCATTTGGAAATTGTTGATCACCATAAACATGGTCTGCAACACAAGGTGACTGTAAGGCAGTGTTCCGTTTCCTCTAATATTCCTATGACAAGACCCCAATGAACAAGTCCAATGCGAACGCTTCCTCCCCTGCACTTGCTGTACTCAATGTGAAGGCCATCAGTGGAAGAGACTGTGGAGGGGTGCCATTTCTTCTGAGCTTTCTTCCTCCCGTTAAACCTTGATGGTGGAATAGAGTTCATCTATCTGCGACCTGAAATAGTTCCGTAGTTCTGGCCTTTTTGCCTTCATTGTTGGAGTCAAAAGGCCATTGTCGACGGAAAATAATTCAGGGTGTAGTGTGATGCCCTTGACCTGCAAGTAAACACGGATGCTGAGTGAGGAAAGAGGATGCTGGCCAATGGTCTAAAAAAGCACTACAGCTCTGGAGGGGGATAGGCCATCCGATGCATTCTCTCACTTCAGGCAGTCTGCACTCTCTCAACCAAGCACAAGGATCCTACTCTAGGATGGATTCAGGATTGTATCCTGACCGCAATGAAAAGAGAATTCATTCCCTTGGTTAAAAAAACCTGTCCTCTGTCCAACCACTGCATTGTTTATTCCTCATGTATTTCTTCAGGTCATCTCATCTGCATGTTTAATCTACTTATAAAAGTTCTTCAAGCAAAAAATTTGCTTTACCAGAGTTCCTGCTCTTAGATGAAAGTCATACCTGCTCAAATGGTTTTAGACCAGAATCCTTCCCAAGCCTCACCATGTCTTCTAGGATAGCTTTCTTGACATCCTATTAAGAAGAGAAGATACTTCTTCTGTTGGAGGCCTCTGCATATCCATATGTACATTTAGCTCAAAGTTAAGATGCAGAAGATAGACCGAACACTGAAGAACCTTACCTTATTTCTGCACAATTCCTCAAAGGATCCATCAAATCCTCTCTTTCGGGCCCAGGAGCCTAATGTCTCAATGTCTGGTACCACAATTGCTATGAGAAATGCCTTTAACACAGATGAGTTAATTATTACATGGTTTAATCCCAAAGCTCTAAAGTAGTGCTTCTTTTTTTCCTGAATCATGGACCCCCAGGAAACTTGTGAAAGTTATGGCCTCTCTCTTCAGAACATACTACTCCCCTCCCCCAGGAGTTCACTGAGCCCAGGTTAAGAATTCCTTGCTCTAAAACACAGATGGCCTCAGGGATTTGCAATTAATGTTTAAAAGAAACACTGGAAGTCAAAATCTAGCAAACCATAATTTTAGTTTACTTTATGTATACTTACTTTTATAAAACAGAGTCAAATAAATAAACAAGGTGATAGATATCAGACATCTGCTTTAAAACAAGGAAAGAAAATGTATAAAGACTTTTTTTTTGGTCATTTTGAGACAGGGTCTTGCTCTGTTGCCCAGGCTGAAGTGCAGCAGCACTCACTGCAGCCTTTAACGCTTGGGTTCAAGTGATCCTCCTGCTTCAGCCTCCCAGGTAGTTAGGAGCACAGGTGTGTGCCACCACACCTAGCTAATCTTAAAGTTGTTTTTTTTTTCTTTTTTCTTTTTTTTTTTGAGATGGAGCCCTTCTATGTTGTGCAGGCTAGTCTCAAATGACCTTCCCTCTTGGCCTCCCAAAACACTGGGATTATAGGTGTGAGCCACTGCATCCAGCCACAGATTCATTTTTAAAAACATCACTAATACCTCATTCTTTATAATCTAGAGACAATAAAATTAAATAAAAATCAAAAGCACAGTAAGATTCTATATCAAAGAAAACGAGGTGCAAATCTCAAAGAGAAGTACATTCTATTATAAGAAAATATTCTTCCAAAATAATTTTAAAATTGTAGGAGTTGTCAAAAAACTAACTTTCAGGAAACTAGATCTCCTTGCTATCATCTGTCTAACACTTTGGCAAATACTGTACACATTTCACTGCAATAGTTGTTTTGATTTTCAACTTTGAGTATCCTTGGTTCACAACCACAATTTTCTCAAAAATAATTAGAGGCATATCATAAAAAGCGGGACTTAATATGTTTCAAAAATTTAAACTTTCTTATAATCCATATGTCAATATTTTCCTTCATAATTAAGTTAAAAACATATTATCCCCCATCTTTATCCAGTTTCCCTTGGTACATCAGACTATTCTAAGTAAAATAAAAATATGGAAATTAAAGAGAACATATTTTTCTGGGTAGGAAATGACAAGCATATAATGGTTAATAATGGTCAATGGATTCTCGCACTTCAGATGGGAAAGTCAATTTACACGCAGCTCCAACTGTCAACCACACTGAAAGCCCCTGGATGACCAGGCACGAGCAATGCCTTCACAATGGAATTCACAGCCAGGAAGCTCATACCTGCAAGCTTTCTCCGTGCACAAACACCTGAGCAACAGGTTCACTTCGCAGGTATATGTTTTCAATCTTTTCGGGTGCTATGTATTCTCCTTGTGCCAGTTTAAATATGTGCTTTTTCCTGTCGATGATCTTCAAGGTGCCATTCTGATGAACAGAGGGGAGGGGACTGTTGAATGGTTCCAAGGTTGATTTCCACCCAGGATCGATCACAAAGCAGTATAAAGTATTTGATTTATCATTTTATTCTAATAACATCTCAAAGAAGTTGGTTATTACTTCATTTTACAGAGAGGGAAACTAAAGCTCAGAGAGACTAATCACTTGTCCAAGGCGCCACAGCCAAGAACAGGACAGAAAAAGGGTAAAATGGCCCGTGCTTATTCAGTTTCACCACCTGGCATCAGTGACTCGCCAGTCAACTGGCAGGGCTCTGTGTGAATCCTTCATCTGGGCACCTTCACTTAGTCTCCTGTCTGAATCCAGTGCACACACATTTGCTCACCCAGGGAGTTAATTCCTTGAGAGCAGGGACACAGACTCTTCCTTCCACGGTGCTCTGCACAGAATAGGGATCAAGAAATGCTCACTACACTAAGGCAGAATTTCCTTCTTATCTTTTGGAGGGGAGCTCCAGGTCCTTTGGGAAGAGTCAGCCAACGGCCTCACATAACAATGGGAATGCCCTGCCATATCTGGACCAGACCAGCCAAATGCCAGCAGTGCCTATCTCGGTAAACAAAGCCCCAGTCCCACCTTGAACCACTCCCACTGCCGGGGGCCATTCTCATGTCTCCAAAAGTCATCTGCTAGAAAGTTTGTAGGGTTCTCTCATTCCACACCAGTTCTCCATTTTATGAGGTCCAGAGAGGTTATGGGATGTGTTCATGAGACAGAGCTTGAATTCAAACTGATATGTAACCCCACTTGAACCCGAGGACAGGGATTTAATATATTTCTGAAAAGCTTGGGTATTATGAATCCTGGATTAATTTTGGGAGGCATTTTTGTAATCAATAAAAACTCCAGAAAACTAAATACTTTAAGACTATAAGAATCTGATAATATATAATAAAAATTACATTAGCCATTTTAATGTTTATAGTTCATACAGTAATAACTTAGGACAAACAGTAGTTGTTACCACAGCAAACAAAATTGACCAAATAAAGATAGGACTGATAAGGTTTTGTGCACAGGTCTCTCACTCCTAAGATGGACTCTCTGGAGCTTCTCTACATAAATGGTTCTGGGATTAAATGCAAGGAATTAATCTAATCTGTGAAACCCCCTATTCTTAATAAAATGACAAATCTAAAACAACATCTGTTCTTGGTAGTCTATACAACTTTCTCAGACCCTCATTAACTGAGGGCCACCATCCAGGCACAGCACTGGCACTGCAGAAAGCCATTGTCTCTCTGGATTCCAAATGAGAAACAGCTGCCAGAATTGACGCTAAGCATCAAAACAAAACATACTGGCTAAAGTTAAAGTAAAAATCCTAAACAAGGATGCTGAGAGTACAAGCCTGTCATCTGCAGTAAATAAAACAGTCTACATCACATCACCACTCAACATGGAGAATGGGAAAGGGAAAATTCAGGGTGCCACTGCCACATGGCTGCTGGACAGCAGATGCAATATCTTCCTCCCTAAGTGGAACAAAATTGTGTGAACAGGGGAGGCAACAACTTACTGGTAACCATTTCCCAATGTCCCCTGTGTGTAACCAGCCATCTTTATCCAAAGCTTCTGCTGTTTTTGCTGGGTCTTTCAAGTAGCCCTGGAATACATTTGGCCCTTTCACACACACCTAAAGGAAAAAAAGACCATCTGTTAACAGCACTTCCTGGGGCTTCTCCAAAGAAAACTGGGTGTGTGTGTGTGTGTGTGTGTGTGTGTGTGTGTGTGTGTGTGTGTGTGTGTGTGTGTGTCCTAACCTTTAGGCAGAAGCCCTGCCCAAAGAAAACTGGTGTGTGTGTGTGTGTGTGTGTGTGTGTGTGTGTGTGTGTGTGTATGTATCTCCTAACCTTTAGGAAGAAGCCCTGTGTGTGTGTGTGTGTGTGTGTGTGTATCTCCTAACCTTTAGGAAGAAGCCCTGAATTCAATGGTCCAGAGGGAGTTACAAGAGCCCCATCAGATCCTGGAGGCACTTCCAGTGCCCCCACTTCCCCTCTTTATTACCTCAGCTGCAGTTGGATTGCAGGGCTAATGCTTGCCCTAGGTTCCAGCTCCACGCTGCTGGAAAGTCCCACAGGGGAAGAAATGGCTTTTAAGTAATTAGGCCCTCTTCCAGCAGTCAGTAGCTCACTAACAGGTGTCCAGGGCCATGAGCAGACAGGAGATGTGCCCTGGGGACTCAGGCTGCTGGAGCCTTAAGGGTCTTGGGCCCAAATCCCTGTTAGCTCTGACAAGAGAAGGCAGGCCCTGGGGTCCCTCCTCCCCACCCCTCAAGAGCTGAACATGAATATACCCACAGAAAGAAGCCTGTTTGGCTCCAGGATCACCAACAAAGTCAAGCGCAATGGCTTTACTGAGCCGGTGAGTAATTCCACTGCACTGGAAATGGCCCACGACGACAGGCAATGGCAACCAGGAAGCTGGCTAGTGGCGTTCCACTCACCTCACCTTCGCCCTTGGCAGCCATGTAATTCATTTCTTCCACATCAACAAGTTTTATAAAATTGCAAGGCATTGGGGCACCAACATGGCCTGCATATTAAACAAGCAGAGTATCATTCCTAGGGCGACTACAAATAATCTCAAGTCAAATTCTTTTGATAACAAACAAGACTCCTTATAACAAGAACAGCTGGCACAAAGTTCTGATTTCTGTAATTACAGTCGTTCTCTCTCTGTAAAGTAATTTAAGAAAGTCTATTCCTAGAATAGAGACAAAAATACTCAAAAGTCTCTGCAGGACCTTTCCCAAGTTTGATGCTCTGAATTTTCCGTTAATACTTTGGCCTCCGATGTTAAGGGCTACGACAAACATCTGGAAGCAAGCTTTCTGAGACTTTTGCCTGGCTTCTGCAATCTGACAGCCCTACCCGTGACTGCCACTTCTACACACAGACTTCTTATTGTCCTGACGCTCTAAGAAGCAGAGAGAACATATGCAGCGTTGGCAACCCTCACGCACCACCTGGTTCTGATCAATATGGCCTTTATTTCCTTAAGTATGAATGAGTATGCTTTACATTTAAGTTTAGTAAGATAGTACAGTGCTTATTTCCACAGCTAACGTACCTCTCCTGCCAAAGGGTGTTAAGATGAGTTGTCTTTTCCAAAAACAAAAAATAACAGATACTAGATATGTTTTAAGAACATTGCAAATAATTCTTCCTATGTTTTAATAATTTGCGCTTATAGAGATCACAATTCCAAATTATCTGGCTGTTCAGGAACCTGGGGTTAAAAATTAAACACCATGAAGAAGATTCATAGACTGTGTTGATCCCAGTAGAATTATATTACTAGATAGTGCTAGATACTAGAATAGATGTTGGTGCTGGACGGTATTACTGGATATTTATCATGCTCCAAATAAGTCAGGGAAGTTCAATTATCATGGTATGGCATATACTAGCCATGTGGCACAGACTCAGGTTAGAATCCTGGCTTCAAAGCACAGTGCTGTGTATATTCTTATGTATTATTTACATGCGATTCGAGCAAACAATCTATAAATTCCTCTCTGAGGCACCAGTACTGATCTTGCAGGTATGTTGTTGGGATTACAATGACATAAAGAGCATCCTACACACCCATCAGAGAACCTTATCCATGACTGGTGCTCAACTAATTCTTTTTGTCTGTTTTTCCCCCTTTTCCTTTTGATCAATAGGACTTGTGTTTATTCTTACCTGTGACAATCTTAATCTAGTACAAAGGGCACCCTCCCTCAGATGTCACCCATAGGGTCTAGGCAAATCTCTACTGCCACCAGCTTCACACTCAGCTATCACACTCAGCTCCAGGGGTCATTTTCCCTACAGCATCCTTACTTACAAGATTGTTTGCCCTGAGGCCTAACTTCTAAGACAAAGCACTTGTTTTTTGTTTTTGTTTTTCTGAGTCAGGGTCTCACTCTGTTACCCAGGCCGGAGTGCAGTGGCATAATCACAGCTTACCACAGCCTCAAACTCTTGGGCTCAAGCAATCCTCCCATCTCAGCCTCTGAAGTAACTGAGACTGCATACCACTATGCCCCACTAATTTTTTGATTTTTTTTGTAGAGACAAGTCTTACTAAGTTGCCTAGGTTGGTCTTGAACTCCTGGACTCAAGTAATCCTCCTGCTTGGCTTCCCAAAGTGCTGGGATTATAGAATGTGAGCCTATAATTATTACAGATTAGTGAACAAATCAATGATTATCCCAATCTCAATAATTCCAATAAACCAATTTTAATAGTAAGATGCCAAAAAGGACCCTCTGGTCAGTCATACCTGCTGTCCAGTCTCCAGGCACAGTCAGGCAGCACCCAGCAGTGCACTCAGTCTGTCCATAACCTTCATAAAACTGGGCATCAAGAGATGGGACATTATTAAGGAGAGCACAGTCTCATCTTTTCTGGAAATACACAAGTAATGAAGCCTGCTAACTCTCTTCAGGAATGGCTGATTGTGCTGAGATCTCATTTCAAATGGTCTGTCTAGTAAGTTCACTCAACGCTACAACATGCTCTACAAGAGCACTCACACATACATCTTCACCCCATGCCAAACTAACTCTAGTCCATATTCTTTCTACTTCCTTCCTGTAGACAAGCAAGGAAGACACTACGCAGGATGGGTCGCTACCCACTCAGGAGCACACTTGCTCTGCCAGTTCACAGGTGTTCCCCACACATCCTGCCTGCTACCAAGTCTCCCTGGCCCCCTTTACAACAGGTTATTAGCATGGTTGGCAGGTAGGTTTCTTGCCTCTGACCATTTCCCATACCTGCATGCCTGCCTCTAAGGGCATGTTTTCTGCCTTACCCTAGAGAATATTATACTCATGGTGGCCACAAACACACATTCCTCTCCTAGTCTAGAAACATGTATGTGCTTATTTCTCCAAGCAACCTATAATAACATATTTTCCAAACAAAAATAAGACACACACACCAAGTAGAGGGTGGGGAAGACCGTGGTGATGTTGGTCAAAGGTCACAACACTTCTGTTAGGAAAAATAAGTTCACGTGATCTATTGTGCAACATGATAACTATAGTTATTAACAATGTATTATATATGAACATTGCTGACAGAGTAGATTCCAAGTGCTCTCACCACACACATACATCCCACACACAAAACGGCAAGTATGTGAGGTAAAGCATATGTTAATTCACTCAATTTAGTCATTACACAATGTATACATATATCAAAGCACCATGTAGCACACCATAAATATATATACTTTAAATCTGTCAGAAAAAAAAAGTACGCACAAAGAGAATAAAAGTGACTTTTGGTACAGAAGGAGACTCAGCATTACAGAATCTGGGAGGATCAAATAACATGAAGTCTGCCTCACCTGACAGCCAAGGGCCGCTCTCAGGAATGTCAGCACAGTGGCAGACACGGGTGCAGCTCCCGTGACCATCAACCGGACCCTTCCGCCTAGGCTCGACTTGCAAGGCAGAGAGTAGGAGAAGGCAAGGGTTATGCGTCTGGAGGTCAGTGGGCCCCCTAGCCAACGACACCTGCCTGGGACCCCATGCCCTACCACTAGCTCCTCTGCAATCCACGCCCCAACCACACTCAGGGTGGCACACAGAGCATTCACAGTTGTTCCTGATAGGAACACAGGGCTGGAGTTTGCTTCCCTTGCAACTACTCCACTTCCAACTACTCCACTTCCAAGCAAGCCATCACTTCTGCCAAACTAGAGTAAGACTGTGGTGGATTTGTGGGAACTGCCACAATTTTGGCATTTTGGAGGACACAATACAATTATACATTCTTTATCACTCAAGCTTAAAAGATTATCTCAAGTCACATACTAGTTCCAGAAAAGCTAAACAAGATGGAGCATTAGAAAGGTTATAATACCCTGAATAATTTTCCCCCCAGATAGCTATAATATTTTTAGGACTTATCTTAGACACTGAGATTTTACTTAATGGCTTTATCCTTAGTTTTTGACCAGAATTAATACAAATATGTCATTCTCTCCCTACAAATATGTCTTCATATCTCTCCTTAAAAAAAAAAAATCCCTCATAGAAATTTTGAAACCTACGCTAGTTTACACAAGAAACAGTGGCTGTGAGTCTATTTATTTTTAAATTTTTTGTAGAGACACGGTCTCACTGTGTTGCTCAGGCTGGTCTCAAACTCCTAGGTTCAAGCAATCCTTCTGTCTTGACCTCTCAAAGTGCTGGGATTACAGGCGTGAGCCACGATGCCCAGCCTGGGAGTCTGTTGTTACCTGTATCTTGTGGAAGATCAGCTTGTCCCACAGGCTGTTGTTTCGAATGATGCCACTGCGAAGTTCTGCTTCTTTCCTCTTGGAGGCAAAGTCCAAGAGCCATCGTTTCAGCGTGGTGTTTGCTTGACCAAAAATCTAATGAGGTAAAAAATAAGATGGCTTTCACACTTACTCAGATGGCTAGAATAAGAAGGTCAGATAATTCCAAGTGCTGGTGAGGATGTGGAGAAATCGGAATCTGCACACATTGCTGGTGGGAATCAGGTTGACCCTTCCTCTCACATTGTATATCTCTGTGCACATGTAAAATATCAGTTGCTTGGCCACAGTGAGAGAAGTGACTATGCCTGTGCTGGACCCTGCAGCCAGGCGGAATCAGGTTGACTCTTCCTCTCACAGTTATCACAGGACTCGCAATTCTACTCGTAGGTATATGCCCGGGAAAGATGAAAACATTCATCCCCAAATGCCCATCAGTGAAGGAATGGATAAATAAAATGTTTTATACCCATACAGTAGAATATCATTTGCCCATTAAAAGGAATAAGTACTGATACCTACTGCATGGATGAACCTTGAAAACATGCTCACGAAAGAAGCCAGTCACAAAAGAACATGCAAGCATGATTCCATTAATATAAATTCCAGAACAGAGAAAGCTATAAATTTAGAATGTGGTTGCTTAGGGGTGGAGAGGCTTGGGGCAAGGGGTGATGGCTAAAGTGTAGGTAAAAAGGTTTCTTTTTGAGATGATAAAAATGTGCCAAAATTGACTGTGGTGATGGTGGCGGAACTCTGGAAAAGTACTAAAAACCTTCGAATTGTACACTTGAAGTGGGTGAATTATGTGTGAATTATATCTCAATAAAGCTGTCTAAAACTTTTTTTAAAGAACCATAAAAAGAAAGAATGTTCTCAGAGATGACAGAAACTCTGCCTCAAGACTAGACTATTAACGCTCCCTAGTGGAAATTCATTCTGGACACTGCTCATGCCATGCACGGTCCGCCTGGCTGCAGGGTCCAGCACAGGTGTAGTCACTTCTCTCACTGTGGCCAAGCAACTGATATTTTACATGTGCACAGAGATATACTGTTGGGAGCCAACATCTATAGCTACATGGCTGAGGCCTGTAAAGGCCCATGTGGAAGATCGCCTCTGACATAGGATATCAGTTATACCTATAATATTGGCGTGTGATTAGTGACCAGTGTGCATACATGGCAGTAAAGCCTGATGGAAAGCTGCTCAGCAGAATTATCTTATATGATTCTAAGTTGTATTTCTTTCTAGATATTTTTCAAACTTCTATTCTCTGGTGAGTCAGTCCTAAAGCAGTTTCCCCTAGAGCTAAGGTTAGAGACTAAATTACCATCATAGTCTTATTGCCCTGTTCCTGGCCAGGCAGAAACGATTGCTTTTGTCCCGTTACAGGCTATGCATTTCCTTGTCTTTGTTTTGTTAAATACCGAAAACTGTCTGCAGCCCAAAGCCATTAACTTGGCGACTATGCCTTTGTTTCACACCGAAACTCTGTCTGCCTCTGTTTACCTCAGCCCGAGGCCATGTGGCCATGCATTTCCTTACTCAGGAGTGTGAAAGCTACTATATGATTTCTAGAGTAGACTTGTTAGGATAAAATATATATTTATACACTTATAGTTACGTTTTAGAGTATATTTGAGTAAATTTATGCTTGCTGGTTTGTTTCTTTTGGCTACATTATTTAAATATAATAATTACTATACGATTTATAAAAGAATTAATGATAAAGCATAGTATTAAAGGTCAATCATTAGAAAAATTAAAGTTTAGACATAGGAAATTCATTTAAGTCATGGTAAGGTTTTATAATTTAAGAATAAGTTTTAATTGTTATAGAATTACAGGACACTACATTAAACCATAATAGATTAATAGAATAACTGAGTCATTTAAGTAAACTTATAGATTATAGTATAGTGTTAAATTGATAATATTAATCATTGAAAATATTAGGAGTCAGTAAACTTGGATTTAACTTAGAAAAGTTTTTGTATTAATCAGGGTCTGGAACAAAGAGTATAATGTGAATGATTTATTGAACAATGTGGAGAACACTTTGAACAATCTGTATTAAAATTGTATGCCTGTAAATTTAATGTGGGTTTTGTGAAACACGTCATGCATCATGGAATTGTAATTGTTTGCTTGGAACTTGCAAGTCTCGTGATGCGTAATTTGCATAAAGTTTGTATGCCCCCAAAGTGATAGACACACTAATGGAGGGTATGGAAAAAGGTATATAAGTTGGAAGGAGTTCAAATAAAATTTGGCTTCAGTCCTGATCAGATTGTTCCCAGAAGAATGGCCTCAGAGTCGTTTCTTCTCTCCGTCCGGATTCTCTGGAGCGGGTCCTAACCCTACCCTTGGTGGGGGCTGGCCCCCGGCAATATACAATTAAGAAAAAAAATTTCCTAGCTATTGTTCTCATGTGATCCAATTAGAATTTCATGAGATAGACAGCAGGAGAGGAGAGGCAACAGTCCCTTTTAAAGATGAGAAAGCAGAGACTCAAAGAGTTTATTGTAAAAATAAAATGACCTCCCACCTTCTGTGCCTACGGTTTATAAAGAGAATTTGTGTGTTTTCTCTTAATCCTTACCAGCAACTCTGTTGCTACAGATTGCAAATGCAATCTAACTTTACAGATGGGCAAACTGAAGTTCTGCAAGATGAAGAGGACTGTCTAGGTCACGCCGACGGCACATGGCTGAGCCCAACTCAAAGCCCAGGCCCTGCTTCAAAGTCAGCACTCCCACCCTCAGACTTTGCCACTTGGAACTTACTCGGTCAAACATCCGGTTCAGCAGTCTCGGAACCACAGGAAAGATAGTGGGCTGCAACACCTTGAGATCATCCATAAGCAGCCTGATGTCTCCTTGGAAAAATCCTATTTTAGCTCCATGACACAGCATTACACACTACAGAGGCACACAGAAACAACACACATTTTATCATAATAGCAGGAGTTACACAACATACAGAAAACACACAAGACTTCAATTTTAACATTCCAGGACAGTTCCTAGAAATCTTAAAGTTCCTAAATACAGGTAGCTTTTTTAAAACAGTGTTTGTGCATTTACCAGTCATTGTAAAACATGGAAATGTGGCATTTTTCGTGATCATTCTGAAAATCTAGGAGTATGCATGAAACTAGACTATATTGTTTTTAGTGATGCTCTTAGAGGTTCTACTCTTTTCAGTTTGGTAAAAAAGATCTTGTTGAATGAATGACATCATATTACATATTCTAAATATTTTCAGTCTTCCATTTCCAGAAACTTTAGGTCTAATTTACTTTCAAAATAAAAATAACTACTCGCTTACAGTCTAAGCTCATTAAAGTCTCACTTTCTTTCATTTGAACCTAACTACAAATTTCTGAAAGGCCATTGAATATGACAAGGTCAGGTTATCTAATACCAGAGGAGCTTGCCATTCAGCTACAACACACTGCATGACTTTCTTCCTATGTACAAACCACAAGCCATATGGACTTGACAAACAGTCTTCCTATTTCAAATTTAAAAGAGAAAGGAAGATTCAAAAGATGATGCAACAAAAGAATAAACAACCTCTGGTTTGAAAGTAAAAAGAACCAAAAAGATACACCATGGTTCACTGTTTAAAAACTAAAGCTCAGGAGGCTTTTGTTCCGTGTGGCCTGACTCCCAGGCATACCTCTAACATGAGTTAGGCACACATGGTCCATTAGCAACTCACTTGAAAGCACTCTGCCAACTCAAGCAATCCTGTACTGGGCAGGACGCATATGCAACAGATGGGAGATGCCATCTAATCATCCTCGATCCTTTGGGGTAAGTAAATCCTACAGGGCAACAGTCATCCAAAGTATTGGCTCCCTATTACTAGTCACCTCTGTCTCCAACACCTAGCATAGTGCCTAGCACACAGCTGGCGCTCAGTAACCACTCACTAAATGAATGAATGGTTTTTCCTATGATATACAATCCAAAGCTGTCCAAGAAGAAAATAGGTTGTTCTTGGTCCATTTTTAAATTAGTCCCACAGTTGAGTACAGGGAGCCTAGCCAAATGTCAACTAAAAGGTCATCCCCCTTTACCAAGGTCACTTCGAATATTCGTGAAAACAACTAGTGGTAAGCCAAGCTGTGTCTGAAAATTAGAGACATCTTATAGAACAGAAGTCTCAAGAGGCTTTGTAGAAATGAGTTAATAAACATTTTACTTTTTGAGTTAATCTTTCTGGACTCATGTCCATAGTAGTATACCTCATAAGTTTGAGCTTCTAATTTTAAAATAAATAATTAAAATTCAAGTAGCTTGTTCAGACCCCCCAAAAGAACATACACTCTTTCAAATAACTTGTACCATTTCTAAAATGAGGCTGAGCAATCATTAATAAAACAAAAAACAACGGATGCTGGCAAGGATGAGGAGAAAATGTAACACTTCTATACTGTTGGTGGGAATACAAACTAGTTGAACTTCTATGGAAAACAGTGTGGCGATTTCTAAAAGAACTAGAAATTGACCATCCATATGACCCAGCAATCCCCCTTCTGGGAATATAGTTGGAAACTTAAATCACTCTACAAAAAAGATACCTGCACATGCATATTTATTGCAGCACTACTCCCAACAGCAAAAACATGGAATCAGCCATGCTGCCCATCAAAACTTGACTGGATAGAAAAAATATGGCACATATGCACAATGGAATATTATGTAGCCCTAAAGAAGGACAAAATTATGGACTTCCCAGCAGCTTGTATGGCTTTAGAGTCCATCATACTCAGAGATCTATCACAGAAATAAAGAACTGAGTACGTGTTCTCACTCATAAGCAGACCCTGAACATTGACCATAATACAATAAGAAAGGGATTGGCAGTAGCAGGAAACTGCCGGGGGAGGGAGGAGGGGCAAATGACATCAATAAGGGTCCCTGATCTCAAACCGGGTGAAGTGGGGACCAAAGGGAGGCCCAAACTTTGCCTGAATGATGACCACTTGCAGGCCTACATCTGAATTGTACCCCACACATCTTTAAAATAAAGTAATTTCTAAAAAAGGAAGAAAACAAAAGATAAAATAAAATGAGGCTGAGCGAATAACAATCTGTGGAGATGACAGTCTACATGCAACACTTACCTGCAGGAGTTGCTCATACATGTGTGCAAGTGGCAAAAACGAAATGTGTATGTCACTGGCATTCAAGACAAGCACTTTCTGTAAAACACAACAACTTAGCAGAACACACAAATGAGCAAGCAAGCAAGGAAAACAAAACTAAATGCCTACCTCTACAACTCTCTCAAACATATGGGCGAGAGGCAAGAAAGATATCAAAGTATCGTCTGGGGAAGGACTGACTGTGTTCTGTAAGCGAAGACACCAGCAAGGCAGAAAAGCATTAAAATTTCCAGTAGTTTTCCATTTTATTTCAGAGCACATAATGCCTCAATTCTAAGGAGAAACAGCTTTTGCTTAATTAAGGTCAACAATTTTGTTCTCCCCACAGAATAAAATGAAAAGCAGTACTTTATTCAAATACCGTGAAAGTCATTCTCAATGACAAAGTAAATCCACTTCATTACTTTAATCAAAACAAGAAAAAATTTACCCAAATTGGAAGGTTAAGGGATTATGTGCTCTAATCAGTTAGCATTTCATAATTACAGTACCCCAGTACCCAGCCAGCTCAATTCCACCTTAAGATAAATATAAGATCCATTCCACCATAAATAGCACATCATGTTGCAAAGAGAGGAGAGAAGAGAAATAGAATTTCCAAAGTCCTCCTCTTTATAGCATAAATATATCTAGAGTACTTGAATTTAATCAACATTTTAACCGTAACCCCATTTCTACCCAATGAAAAATATCACAATTTGTTTTGCATAAATTAAATGCAAATTAAATTTGTTTAACCTCAGACCAAGCACCATGAGATTTGCTCTTCTATAAAAATGCTGATCATGATGGGTCCACAGGCAGGTTAAGTTTGGACATCTGGCTTCCCTCAGAATGGACTTCACTGAGGGCAGGTACAGTGAGGGATCTGCATGTTCATGTTATTAAACATGAAGAATTCTGACCAGAACAAGGGTGTCCACAGCGGCTGCTAACTCACCAACTGAGAAACGTAGGAAATTGTCAAGCTACCCATGGGCTGTTATGCCCACTTCTGGGCCATGCCCCTCCTTCCCCAAAGCTAGGCCACCCTAGAGAAGGTGACATTAGAAGAAAGATCCATTCTTGGAAAAGCACAGCAGCCCAGAACCATTGGATAGAGGCTGAACATTCTATAACCTTAGTTTGAGTTTATTCAAGTGTGACCAGCATCCCAACCAGTACTTCTCAGTATGAAATTGCTACATAATGAGAAATCAGACTTAATAATGTCTATAGTTGCAATTTTCTGATTTAGCTCAAAAAATAATGTCCATCATGATAAGATGTTCTATAAGTTGAGAATGTCCTTTGATATCACTGACTTTAAACAAAGTTCTGGCCAGGCGTGGTGGCTCATGCCTGTAATCCCAGCACTTTGGGAGACAGAGGTGAGAGGATTGCCTAAGCCCAGGGGTTCAAGACCAGCTTGGGCAACTTGCCAAAATCTCAACTCTACAGTAAAATTAAAAAATTAGCCAGGCATGGTGGCGCACTCTTGTGGTTCCAGCTACTTGGAAGGCTGAGGTGGAAGGATTGCCTGATCCCAGCAGGCTGAGGCTGCAGTGGTCATGAGCATGTCACTGCATTCCAGCCTTGGCAACAGAGTGAGCTTCCAACGCAACAAACAAACAAACAAACAAAAGTTCTGTAGTCAACATTTCAATGAGCCGTCAATGTGTTGTAAGTTTTCCTTGAAGGCCAATTAAAAAATGAAAATTTCACTTGGGTAAGGTATTAAATGTTGAACTCTGTTTAGAAAGTATACAACAAAGGCATTCGGAACTAAGAAAGTGTGAGTGGAGCAAGAGAATTGGTAAGATCCCTCAAAGATCAACCTCCTGCAGCCACCAGAGATGTCCGTTCCCCAGAAGCATTAAATACAAGCTCCTGCCACAGAAACGGGGGCTGCAGGACGCTCCTACGAGCTAAGACATGATGTGAAGTGTGAGGGAGTATGGGGGAAAGGCATTCCACTTTTCAATAAGCACCTTCCTAAAAGTCAAGTCTGAAACATACACGTGAGAAATCAGGGACTGGTTTGCGTGCACCCTCAACCCCATATTCGAACGTTGAAGTCCCACCTCCCATGTACTGGAGACAGGGCCCTGACGTGACTGTACTTGGAGGGGGTCCCTGATCTGCGAGGGCTGGTGTCTTCGTAAGAAGAGGAAGAGACATCAGAGCGCTCTCTCATTGTGCATGCACAGAGAAAGCCAGGTGAGGTTACATTGATAAGAGAAGGTGGCCGGAAGGCAAGCCAGGAAGAGAGCCCTCACCAGAAACCGAATTGTCTGGCAGTTGATCCTGGACTTCCAGCCTCCAGAACTGCGAGAACATAAAGGTCTGTGTTTTTTGTTATGGCAGTCCAAACAGACCACGGTACTTGGATCGTAGGCTTTAAAATGACAGGACTCAGTGGAAGCTTGAGGCTTTAATCTTCCTCATACAATGGAAGTCAAATTGACCACAAAAAATAATAAATTTTCAAAAACCTTCAGCAGCTTTTAGTATTTCATTGTCAACTTAAAGAAATTATTTTCCAACACTGGACAGTCAATAAACGCACAAGAGTCGTCTCCTCTTTGTCCTTTCCTGGATATATTAATAGGGCGGTATCCAAATAAAGTTTCACTACATAAAAATTGCAGTAAATTCCATCTGTCAATCCACCTTAATGGTGGACTGGAGATCAGATCCACAATGAAAGCCATCTGAGAGAAGGTGGCCTTAGGCTGTATTAGAGTTCCAACTTTACCCATGTTTCAAAGAGTGAAATACAACAAAACACAGCATGGACCTAACATGGTGGTACAGCCTTTATCACTTTCATTCTCGAGGCCTAATGTAACCAATGAACATGGAGAAAGATGACAATATCCCAAAAGTTACCTCTGTCATTTTCACAAAAGCTGAACAATCGCTCACTACATTTCGATGAGTGATCAGTGCTCCTTTGGGGTTGCCTGTGGAGCACACATGAAGTAGATGAAGTTAGAGTAATGAAACTCCATTAAAGAATGATAGAAAAAAAGGAAGTCTGGAAACCCTGTATAATCAGGGCCTCAAATACTGCTATTGCTAGATATACCTGTGAAAGCCAAAAGCTGAGTAACACTAAATTCCTGAGCAACTTGCAATCCTTTCATTGACTTATCTTACAACTATCTTAAACAATCTTTATTAATATGGGTAAATTATAGAGGGTGTATGTAGCAATAAGAGGAGAAAAACTAGAAATTTTCAGCCTGGGAGACAATGATACAGTTCCCTAGAAAGATGGGTAAATCTAACGTCACCTTCAATAAATATTTGAGGAAATCTATGGCACTCTCAGATTCTGAGAATATCTTGCAGAGCAGCAAGAAGATAGCACTTGAATCACTTCCATCTCTTCTGCTTTCAGGCCATCTACAGTTAGTTAGCGTCATCCAAAAAAGGGGCAGGAGACTACAGGATTCCAGACACCATGCACAGAAGCAAGTCTATTTCAAAACTCACCTGTAGTTCCACTTGTGAAACAAACTACTGCAAGATCTTCAGGTGCTGGAGGCTAAAGATTAAAAAGAGAAGAAGAAAAGAAAAGCTAATATAAACGAAAATAGAAAAGAGAACCATAAGCCATAGGTACCACCCAAGATTTCCACTGGCCTCCAATCCAACAGGGCTAGATGCTGAAAACTGCAGAGGGCTAGCTGGTTCTGACACAGTGTGCTTACCTTGGGCTTCCGCCTGTTGGCTCTTCCCAGATCCTTAATTAGAAGAGAGAGTAAAAAAAAAAGTTAAATGGAAACATTTTCTAACTGTAAAGAATAGGATGACATCAGGTCACTTAAAGCTGACTTTACTGAGTGGTTCACTCACAGCTGGCTCAAACATGGCATAATTTTCAAATTAAGTGAACTTACAGCTTCAACGAATGAGAATCAATATATTTATTCATTGTTCTAAGAAGCCGGTGTCCTGTTATCTCCTTTTGTATATACAACTGTATACATGGTATTAAGACTTTGAAACAGCATTTATTCAAAAGACAACAAAGTCTTCTACAATGTATTTCTGTGCCCCACTCCACTTCCTATTAGGGCCTTTAACAACCATAACTAGATACTGCGAATATGCGGCTCGGTCTCTCTACATCAGAGCACGGTACCGCCTAATCACCCAGAGCTCTGTGTCACTGGCATCTGCAACCTGGGGAGAAAAATCAATCTCTGCCAGATTCAAATGCCAGCCATTTTGGAGAGACGTAGAGCAGAGAAAGGACTTGAGCGCCTTTATTTATAAAACAAACCACAACAGAGGACTCAAGACTACTTCCTAAAGCCCATGACGGTTAAGAATGTTAGATTCACTTCCGAGGAGCAGCAGTTCCCAGTCACAGGCTTCCAGCCACCACCACTGGTGTGGTTCTCTTTACTGCATTAGGGCAGTCTTGGTGGTCGCTTTAATAATTATTAATTTTTAAAAGTTAACTATTTATATTCTCTTCCTAATAAACTTGAACAGCTTGAATGAGCATATGGAATGAACATACCTATAATTAAATGGAAATTAGATGGGTGTGCTCAGGGCTCAGTGAGTTTCTGCCTAGCACACAGTTTTAAACCATTTTTAATCTTAATCACATTTTAAATTACATATATGACAGACCACTGATTAAAAACAGGAACACTAAACTCCAATTAGAAGTCAGTTAAGAGCTAAAGCATTGATACTTCTGCACTTTTTTTTTTTCTTCAAAATAACCTTTTTTATTAGCTCCAAATTTCTACTCATATATAACTTTGGAAGACTTCTAGTTTTTCAAAAATTTATGTTAAATAAACTAAAGCAGTAGTTACACACAATTTGGCTTTTAATTAATGGGGAACAAACATCATCGAAATTAGAGTACTATTTGCCATGAAAGTTTCACAACCTTGTCTGTCTTATGTCATCATTTAGAAAAAATACAATTTTTTTTTAAATTGCCATCTTTATGTTCCACATAAACTCATACACAAAAACTGATTTCTAGTTAATAATAAACACATGGAAGCATTTGGGGTAATCAAATCTGCAACTCACTGAAAATGGATTAAAAAATAAGATGAATTGGTGAATGGAGGGACAGAGTAAGAGGTTAATATGTGATAAAGGAAATATATTAAAAGGTTCGTTGCAGATTCTTGGTGGTGGGTATATAGCTATCTGCTGCATAATTCTTTTTTTTTTTTGAGTTGGAGTCTCACTGTCGCCCAGACTGGAGTGCAGTGGCTGCTCCCGGCCACCGCAGCCTCGACCTGCTGGGCTCCGGCGATCCTTCCGCCTCAGCCTTCTGAATAGCTGAACTATAGGCGCGCGCTACCATGCCCGGCTGATTTTTTGATTTATTGTAGTGATGAGGTCTTGTCAAGTTGCCCAGGCAGGTCTTGAACCCGCAGGCTCAGGCAATCCACTCACCTTGGCCTCCCCAAGTGCTGGGATTACAGGATGAGCCACCAAGCCCGGCCTGCTGTATAATTCTTTAAAATGTTTGTGTGTTTGAAAATTTTTATAATTAAAATATTGAAACAATGCAAACATTACAAATACCAATGTTTCTATTTTTGATCCTGTAAGGATATATTTATAAAAACTTGATCACAACCATAATACTAATTTTAAACGCATCCCTTCAGACTGTCATCTTTTGCTCACAAACTGTAAAAACTAAGTATGAATCATCTTAAGCAAGTAAGTTGTAAAACAATGTCTTTTATAAATTAAGATTTTAATATACACTTTGTATTACAATCTTCAATCATTTACTCACATAAGTGATTTTTTAATTTTAAAATTATTTCTTTATCCTACGGCAGTCAAAAAAGACAAAAAAATCCTCTGGGTGTGTGTGTGTGTGTGTGTGTGTGTGTGTGTGTGTGTGTACATGTGTGTGTCTATCTGTTGGGGGGAGGGAAGAAGAAGGAAAGATGGGGTAAAAGATGACATTATTGTGAAAGGAGATTACAAGTAACAAAATAAAAGTGGGGAAATGCTAGGCACAAAGCTAGCTAAAACCCAATTTAACAATGAAGCACACCCATTAATGTTCATGGGACCATGTATACTTGTGCATGTGTGTACATGAGACAGAAGGTTCTGTTAGAACAAATGGCAGTTTCTCTATGACAGCTAGGTTCCTTGGGAAAGGGTCCACAGAGCCTTACTTGTAGCCTCAAATTCTTTGCAGGAGGAGCTATCTATAATAGTTGCAGAAAAATATTTACAACACCTTCAGAATCAGAATGACTCACTCTACTTAACCTATCTCTTCCTACGATGTGCACATCCAAAGATCCTCCTCTTGCTGGCTGCTTTCTTGGATTGAACCCTAATCCAAGTCCACCTGGGGGATCAGCTTCTTATATTATTTGATATCAAACAGCCAATGCAAATATGGCCCACACTTATTTTCCTAGAATGGTTACCTCTAAAGCTGTGATTAATGTGAATCAAATTTAATATGAAAACAAACCAAATCAAACATGTACACTAGGAATTCACTAGGGCTCTACAAAGGCAGCCTGGGAAAATGAATAAGGAGACAGATTTCTATATATGGTTTGGTTTTACAGACAAATCAGTAAGTAAAAGACATTAAAGCCTAAAGAGGACATATAAACTTAAAATTTCTATCTGCCAGAAGCTGAAATTTACATTTCTGGCACTTACTGGCAAGGTTTGTCAGAGCTCTGGAATAAACATGTGTGCACCACAATTCACTTTATGAGAAGCACTTCTGCAAGAGGTGATGGGTTAACATCCAGCACACAGGGAAATCTTCTTTCCAGTTATAGGACAGGATTTCTGCTTTCTATCGTTTATGGGTTGCCTAGCTAACCAGCCAGTGTTGGAACTGCAGGATGGCACTGGATGCCACATTTGAGTCCAAATGGCCCCAGGGCAACCCTTCGGAATGGCTCACCTCCAACGCCTTCATGCTGATGATCTCCACCCCAGTCTTCTTGCCTCGTTCCACCAGCTCACTGCCGTAGGCATCCATGAGAACTACGACTTTAAGGCCTGGTGTTAACTTATTTTCTACACCCTCTAATAAGAGTTTGGCCTTCTCTGGCTTGTCAACAAAAATCAGAGAGAGCTCAGCTGTGAACAAAGAGATACAATGAAGAATAAGCTCTGGGATGTTAAAAGCTCGACTATCATATTGACACCAGGATATTCCAAGTATTACATTCTTTAGATAGAAAGGTAGATATATACAGTTAAATCCCCATCAAATCAAATATAAGCAAATGTAAAGTCACTGAAACTAGCCAATAACTAGGCCAATGTCCAGGCAAAGATCACAGACGTACCTTTGTTGACTATGTACGTGATAGCTTCGGTCCCTAGAGTATCATACAGTGGAACGACCACCATTGAATAAGCAAAGCATCCCTGTTCAATAATCACCCACTAAGAAAACAGAAGGGGTTGGGGAGAGAAAACTATATGTTATAATGGAATCAATCCAAGAAGAACAATAAGAGAGATTCAAGTGAAAACATTTGATGTACCAAAATTCATATTTGTATATCTACTATTCTGTGCCAGGTGCCATGAGAGATTCCAAATGGGAACAAAACGCTTACCTACTTATCAAAAAGAAATTAAGATGCCTAAGAATTGAGACAAAGATGTGAAAAGATACTTAGCAATATAAGATAGCAACCAAGGAACTCAGAGATGGGAGAGCCCACCAGAGGCCACAGTGGCTGCAGATGCCTTGGGGGGGGAGGTGAGACTGCTCTTTGCAAGAGAAGCACAACTGGGGTGGGGAGGAGATAGAGAAAGAGAGAGAGGAGGGAGGAAGGGAAAGAGGAAAGAGAGTGGGTAGAGAGAGAAGGAGAAGGGAGAGGAAGGAGAAAGGAAGGGGGGAGTCAGAGGAAAGAGACAGACAGACACACACACACACACATACACACACACACAGGGGGGGGTAGGTGGGAGGCACAAGGACATTCCAACAGAGGGAACTGCAGGATCAAAAGCAGGGAGGAAGCCAGCGAGCAACTGGCCGGCATGCGTGGCTCCAGCTGGAAAGTGGGGAACAGCCACTGAAGGTCTCCAGGCAAATCAGCGGTTGAGGGCTTTGAGGAAGGTCAGTCTGGTGCAGGGCACCATAGGGCCTGGGGGTAGGGAAGGAGGTAACTTACGCGACTCACAGGAAAACTGTCTGGGTAATCTCTCCCCAGCAGGGTGACAGAGCCAAGAAGTGGTATGGTACTTGGACACCTTGCCACGCAGCCACTGGCCCATGACAAGGAACTGTGGCAAGCTCTCTCTTTCCCTCCTGATCCCTCAGGGGCGCCCCACGGCCTCTAGCTGTGCCACTTTTCTAGTGAAGTCATCTGGAGGCCAGACTCTGGAACAGGGAGCACAACCCACTCACACTCACTTGGCCTGGAACTGGGTTCCCTGTTTTGGCTTCATGGAAGGGATTTCGAGCAACCTACACAGAGCTCAGGTCCGAGCTCAGCGGCAGGCGTGTGAGATGGAGAAGGCCCTCCCCCTCCTTCCGCTTCACACTCCGCCACATTAAGATGCTTCGTATTCAGACACAGACATGCTGTTTGGTATGAACACATGGTTGCTCTTGGCATTCCCTTGGCCTTCCCACTCCTATTTCCTTCAAGACTATACTCAGGGGCCACCTCCAGGAAGCCCTCCTTAATCCTTGTCTGAGCTCCCATAATCCTTCTGCCCTGTATCTACATTTAACACACCACAGAGAAAGCATCAACTTTTGGGTCTGTCTTTCCTTATGTGTACCTCAGGCAGAAGGTCTGAGTCACTGTGTGCTTTGGTAACTTGTACAGCATCTGGCATACAGTATATACTCAAGAAACAACTACTGAATTAACACACATAAGAAAGAATCTGCTTCTCAAAGTAAGAAAGACATTTTGCAGTTCTAGATTCATAACATTCCACTAAAACAAAGATTAGGGATGGGTTCATTTGGAATGAAAGAAACTAAACTCCACGACCCAGTCATCATCACGGGAAACATTGTTTTCCCCTTAGCAAAACATAAAATCCGAAGAGGCCATCCTAATTTCTAAAATAGTCGGTAGCACAGGTATTTAGCCAGCATGTCTTCTAGACACAAGTAGATGGGAGAATGAATTCCCTTTCTCCAAGCTACATGCTTGCATTTTTCCATGCCAGCGATCTGCTGACTGATACCACAAGCAATACCCCCCAAAGGTGTACTGCTGCTCCTTTAAATTCACTCCTATGCACTGGTTTATGGAAGCACATGCTGAGCTCACACTCAGCCAAACTCAGACTGTCTAAAAACTTTGTAACCCAGCCAGAGGGGAAGCCTCATACTTTTCAAGAAGAAAAGAAGAGAGTCTGCTATTAACAAAAATGTGTCTAAGTTTCTATTAGTGTTATTTTTCTAATCATAAAGGTGGCCCTTAAAGTGAAAAGACTTCTTTGTTTTTATTTGTTCCAAGGATTTTGTTTGAGAATCTGGTTTACAAAACTAAAACTAAAACCAAAAAAAAAAAAAAAAAAGAAATTTTTTTTCTCTTAAAGGTTAAGACAGTCCAGGTTTTCAAGCATGTAACTCTCTAAGGTATAACACAAAATCATAATCTCAGTAGAAAGCAACCCTAAGATCTAGTCTCAAGCAGAAGTTAGGTATAAACGCTGGCCCTTATATCTGAGACCTCTCAAAACCACGTTCAGCAAGTCCTACTGGTTCTTACCTCAGGTCTATTTTGAGCAAAGATGCCAATGAACTGATCCGGGGCAGCCTTGAAGCCCTTCTGGATCAGCGCTGAGCCTATGCACTCAGACAGCTCTGCAACCTAAAATGGAGAGGAAAATCAGAAACAGCATCCGGCCCTACTTCTGGAAACAAAGCTCACCAGACGACAGACTAGTATCTTAGCCAGCAATCAGTGCTGCACGGAGAAGGGCAGAAGGAACACGCAGATATTCCTTTACTTATACATTTTTGTAAAATGCAAGGTTGTATTCGCAGGAACTCAGCACTAAAGGAACTGATCATGGGGTTCCTTGTGCAAAGCAAGTCCACCTCCTCCCAACAGCTGCAGGCCACAGAGGAGTATATGTCAGGACTTCTTACATGTTTCTATTTTCCATTTTAGTTGTCTAAAATTATAAAAGTAACATGGAGTCATCCCTTTTTTTTGTGTGTTTATAAAGACCAGCAAAGAAGTCAAAATTGTCATTTGGTATAAACACAGAAACAGCAAGTTTTTGAGAGACCTTTAAAAAAAATGAACAAGCTCTACAATTCTATTATTGAGGATTTACTGAGGAAACAATTCAACCTCAGAAGGAGTTTCAAAAGACCTATATACAAATATATACATATGTTTCAAAATTATCTAAAGTCAAAAATCAATTATCCAAAGTCAAAAACTAAAAAAAAAAATTTTTTTTGAGTTGAGGTCTCACTCTGTCACCCAGGTTGGAGTGCAGTGACACAGTCCACCACAGTCTCAAACTTCTGGGTTAAAGCAATTCCTCTACCCCAGCCTCCTGAGTAGGTGGGACTACAGGTGTGGGCCACCATGCCCAGCTAATTTTTTGATTTTTTGTAGAGATGAGGTCTCTGTAGAGATGAGGCTGGCCTCAACTCCTGGGGTCAAGCAATCTTCCTGCCTTGGCCTCCCAAAGTGCTGGGATTACAGATATAAGCCACTGTGCCTGACCTAAAAATTTTTAATCTTAAACTTTGGAGTTCTTTTCTTTATTTTTAGTTGCTGAAATCACAAGAGTACTCTTAAAGCACACCCTAGGCAATAAAGCCATGTCCATCTCTAACCTGGAACACCACTGGTTCTGATGCTTGGCATTATCCTGGCCTGATCTATGGAGATCAGAATGACCCTGGCAAGGGGACAGCGGGATGACACAGACAGGCTTATTACCCTCTACTCCATGAACTAGTTCACAGCTCTTGGTTTCATTTACGAGATCAGAACCTGAAAAATGTCTGCAATTGTTTCCAGAGTTTATTGGCTAATTACGCCTACATTCATCTTCCTTCCTTCCTTCCTTCCTTCCTTCCTTCCTTCCTTCCTTCCTTCCTTCCTTCCTTCCTCCCTCCCTCCCTTCCTCCCTCCCTCCCTCCCTCCCTTCCTTCCTTTCTTTTTTTGAGTCAGAGTCTCACTCTGTCGCCCAGGCTAGAGTGCAGTGGCATGCTCATGTCCACTCTAGCATCAGCCTGCTGAGCTCAGGCGCTCCTTCCACCTCAGCCTTCCAAGTAGCAGGAACTATAGGCATGCGCTACCACATCTGGATAGTTTTTTGATATATGGTAGAGACAAAATCTCACCAAGTTGCCCAGGCTAGTCTCAAACCCCTGGGCTCAGGCAATCCTCTCACCTCGGCCTCCCAAAGTACTGGGATTACAGGTTGAGCCACCATACCTGACCTCTTTTTTTTGAGTTGGCGTCTCACTCTGTCACCCAGGATGTAGTGCAGTGGCATGCTCACTGTCACTGCAGCCTCAACTTGCTGGGCTCAGGTGATCCTTCCACCTCAGCCTTCTAAGCAGCTGGAACTACAGACATGTGCCACCATGCCCAGCTCATTTTTTTCCTTTATTGTAGAGGCAAGTTCTCACCATGTTGCCCAGGCTGGTCTCGAACCCATGGGCTCAGGCAATCCTCTCACCTCTGCCTCCCAAAGTGCTGGAATTATAGGTGTGAGCCACCGCACCTGGCTACATCCTTCATAATTCTATTAAGATAGTTCACACCTTTCTTGAAAAAAAACTCAAAGGGATTCCTAGCCCCCTAAAAGGTCAGATTCATTGGGCAAGTAATGAAGGAGGATGGCGCCAGTGAGACTCAACACCCTTTGAGGCCAAGAGATTTATTAGAGCAGCAGCTACAGAGAGAGGGAAGAAGGTCTGAAATCGCCTGGTAGGGAAGGGGGATTGAGAGCGTGAGGGCGAGAGAGGTCTGTATTTATCGGTTTGGGAGGGGGGCGGCAGTGCTCTGTCGGAGCCTGGCAGTGCCAGCTTAGGGTCTTTATTGGAGGGAGCTAGGAGGTAGTATTCCTATAGGGAGAGAATATTTGTGTAGAGGTGTAAGTTTCGAGCGCATGGGAAGAGCAGGAGCTTAGGGCCTTGGTTGTCTTTGTCTGGTTCCGTACGGAGTTTTAGCGCCATCTCGGGAGACGCCCTTCTGACTGTTCCCTGTGCCTTTCAAGTAAAGATAAGAAATGACTTAAATGTAAAATCCAAAGTTGAATTAAGTAAGTCTAGTTTTATATATTCACCCACGCCCGATTGAAACATACAAATCATAGATTCACACCTTCAGAAATCCCAGTGATTTTTAACCTGCCTTGGAACTCCAATCTGCAATGGATGTGACTTCACTTTTCCAATCAGTAAACACCAGAAGCAAGTCAGAAAGCACCTGAGGATCCGTGAGGTCTTGAGACCGTCATGCAATGCTACGTGCCTAATACGTATCAACTGTGTTTACACCACATGTGAAAACGGGGAATCTGGGGGACTGCTATTGGGCTTTGGTAGGGCAAAATAAAACAGGGAGCCCCCTGTGGCCACCTGAGCTACAGCTCATTGCCCATTTTACAGGTGAGATACGGTAAGTCACTTCACTTTTTCACTCTTGAGAGAGAGTCAAATGCCCTTCAGCAGAGCCTTCTGGGTTCTGTGGACCCAGGAGGATGGAAAGGAAGAAAACGTGTGTTGACCCAAGAAGAAGCAACAAGCACTACTGTGGCTCTGTCACTCCAGACACCAACTCTCTCCACGGACACGTCCCCATGCCCAGGCTACCAAACACATCTTTTCCACAAAACACAGAGGGAGGAAGCTCCTCCGTGCTCATGAATGCTATAGGATCACCAGCCCCTAGAGCAGGGAAAAGGACAGCTGGGGGCTGGGAGCCTTTCCGGGGCCGTGACGCTGGAAACAGGGAGCAGTGAAGCAAAGCTAGCGTGTCCGGTTGCACCTGCCTGTCCTTGGGGTGCTGCTTGGACTGGGGAAAGGGGTGGCATCTAGACTTGCAATCATGATAAAAGTCAAGTGAAAATCAGTGTCGTCTTGCACTGCTGTGTGCCATTCAAAAACTGCTAGTTAAATAGTTGCAGCCACTGCTGGGTGGGGACTAGAGGGTAACACGGTCACCATATCTAGTTAGCACCTTCCCCTGTGTTGATACAGTAAGACGGTGTCCTCCCTGTGCTCTTCCCTACGGCTGCCCTGGGATTAAGCAATCCTCCCACCTCGGCCTCCCAAAGTGCTGGGATTATAGGTGGAAGCCACTGTGCCCAGCCTAAAAGTTTCTCATGGGTAGTAAAAGTTGGCCAAGGACAGCTCTGAGGATTAGTAGAACGTGCTAGAAGAGTCTCACACAAGATGGCTGCAGATCTCACTTCTGGTTCTGGCTCTGCGCAAACCAGCTGTGAACTCTTCCTGGGGCATGTTTTCCTCAGCTATAAAATGAGAGAGAGACCCTACTGTGGCTTCCAAGCCTTCCCACTACCCCTCAGGCGGAGAGGAGCAATTCTATCAAGCCAAGAGCACTGACAGAGGAACCACTTGCTTCAGTTTCTAGAATTTTATCTTAAAAATTACACTCGACTTCACAATGCTTTAAATCAGTTTTAAAATAAAGTGCTGTGAATGGCCAGTTACATCACTCCATTCCTTCTCTCGGAATCTTTGTGTCAAGTTTTTCCAGGTCGATGGCAACACTCCAAGTCGGTCCAGCACACACACTTTGTAGACGCCTTCTTACCCCAAATCCAAGTGCTCCAAAAACGAACATGCAGATACACTGCTGCTTGCATAAGCAGGCCACAGAGCCTGACAACTCACCTGTTTGTATGAAAGCCACTCATAGGGTTGGTCTGGTTTCCGAGAGCCTAAACAAGGGCCGTTATCTAAAAAAAGAAAAAACAGTGCACGGGTTTGGCATGTATAAATATTCCTAGATTTTCATTTGTCTCCTGCCTCATTCTACGAAGTCTCATTCAGGTAGACTTCACTTTAGTCCTCAGATTAGAAATGATGAGTTCAGACTGGACATGTTTTCTCCTTGGGCTTCTGTCTTTTTGTTTGCGTGTTTATTTCTGTTTTGTTTCTTAAATGGGGCAGGAGAGGGGTATAGAGAGAGGGGGGAAAAGGCAAATACAATTTTTAAGGACACTTCATTTGTGAATTCCTCTCTAATGCTCCTTCGGCTTAGAGCAGGAGTCAGGAGATGAATGGTAAAAGAGATCCTGCTGCAGGTTTTCAGGAGCGGTGTCCCTCAAAATTTCTAAAGAAGCTTAGCATTCTTACTCAGAGCGTGAAAAGGAAGATGTAATTCTGTGCCCAAATTCCGATGGCAAAGATCACAAGAATTGCCTGAAATCCCAGTGACATGGGCGAAACTGTGATGGCAGAGAAGTAAACATGAAGAGAACATGCAAAATGAAGGGCAGTAAGGGGCATTTGTGAAAACGAAAGCTAAGAAACATCGAGATGTGTCCTGATTCCAACTTAGGCTCCAGAGAAGCAGAAAGAGACCAAACACATCTGGCTTCAAAGTATCTGGTTTTAGTGTTGGTGAAAGGATTCTGATATTGTGTGAGGACCTGTGGAGTAGGAAGGAAGGCAGGGCATGGCCCCACCTGGTGCCACACAGGTATGGGTCTACCACAGATTTCTGCCCCAGAGAACAGAAGCGTGATGCCCGTGCAGGTTCCAGAATCAGTCATGCAGGTGGGAAGGACACAGGCAGGACACACTGACTGCTTTGCTATCCCTAAAAACAGTTGTGATGAAGAAAGAACCTTCATCTCAGACCCTCTCCGATTACAAGGACAAGAGAGTACAAGATAAGTCCAAATGGCCGGGCACAGTGGCTGATGCCTGTAATCCTAACACTTTGGGAGGCTGAGGTGAGAGGAGTACTTGAGCTCAGGAGTTCAAGACCAGCCTGGGCAACATAGCAAGACCACCTCTCTCTAAAAAAAAAAGTCCAATCAGATGTTTTCAGATAGAAAAGAATAAAATGACATTAGCTATATGAAATATTGCTGTTTTATTCCTCAAAAACAAACGTGGGCAAACTACACCGAAATCAGACCCTCTGCCTGTTTTTGTAAGTACAGTGTTACTGGAACACAGTTACACTCATTCATTTATGTGTTGTCTTAGGCTGCAGCTGAGTAGCTGCAATCGAAGCCTAAAAGACGTACTATCTGCCCTTTGACAGAAAAAGTATGCTGACGCCAGCTCTAGAACAGTGGTAATTAAGCCTCAGCCTCACCTGGGGAACCTTAATAATGTCCTGTACCCAAGCGCTACTAATACAATTCTTGGTACAATTGGATGGGGATGGAACCTGGGCCCCGGTATGTTTTAGATCTCCCATGGTGGTACTATAGCACAGCTAGGCATGAAAGCCACTGAGAAACAGGGAACTCAAACTCTATCAGTGGTTTCCTCGTGCAGTTTTAAGATGCAGGAAGTCCCCAGTATATGAAGGAGTTCCATTCTGAGAGCACACTTGGAAGCTCAGGTGATCCTTCCACCTCAGCTCAGGTGATCCTTTTGTTTTAAGTCTAACAAAGTTAGCCTAGGTACCCAACTAACACAACCAGCTTTATAGTACTGTATGCATTTAACAGGCTATACTAACACCTGGTGGAAAGAAATAATATGTAAAAAAAGCAGATGTGCATCATTAAAGTTCATAACTTGAAGGTTTGTATGCAGGGGACTTAGTGTACTAGGTTTAAAATTTTAGGCTGGTTTCCATCACGAACTTCTAACTATCTTATCCAGATGCTGGGTTTTGCTCTTCTATTAAAGTTTAATTCTGTGGTAGCCTAAGAAAATCAAAGCTTGGGGGAAAAAGCTCCTCTGGAAAAAAAAGAAGCAAATGGTGACCTGCAAAACAGCTCCCTTTGTCTAGACAAAGAAGACTGAATTTTCCTTCACCTTCTCTGAAACACACATACCAGAACCTTCATTTCCCAAATAGAGCAACTGACTGGAAAAAAAGTTACATGATTTTTCTGAAGATCAGGAGAGAGTCAAAAGTATAATGCGTGCCACTATACTCCTAGAAAAATCCCACCCATTGCTAGCAATGAAAAAATGTGTATACATTGATCTATGTACAGAAGGCTCTCGAAGACCGTCCTTCCATTTGCATGCTCTCCCCATGTCTGTGTGGGTAAGCTCCAGGCACTCCAGGTTCCTCCTACATCCCAAAGCTGTGCCTGTGAGGTTCACTGGTGTGTCCTCCTGATCCCAGTGTGGAGAGGTATGGGTAAGGTGCTCTGTGATGGGGGTGTCCTGGCCAGGGTAGTCCCTGCCCGGCACCCTGAGCTGCAGGGATGGGCTTCAGTCACTGTGACCCTGAACTGCAATAAGTGAGTAAGTAATGATCTTACTTGCTTGGATTAATCTTTCTTGAATGTGCAAATAGTTCACATTTATGTCAATGTTTAATATTAGAAGTGTCCTGGTCTTTAGAAGTTTGGCAATGTTTTTGCATTGTAAATATGCTGTAGGAAGTTAAATTAGCCTGTGGGAATGTTGTTCTTGTTATGCATTGTTTTGCTTCAGGTTGCAGTTTCTAAGAACCTACCAACGACATTAAATGAGGACTTCCCATACACATGTTTTGTGGTAGTAGTAAAGAACACACACATACATACATACTCCTTTGTGAGCCTTATGTTAGGCTGTTCCACTTTATAGATATCACTATTACAGACAAACCCTGACTTTGACACTAACTTTGAAATAAATACTAGACAATTAAGTCTGCTTTCCCTTTACAGTGGAGCTTAATGACCCTGCTATGGGAATACTGGTGCAAACACACTGAGCTGAGATATCCGATTTTACCAGTGACAAGTAAAAAACAGCAGGCACTTGTTAAACTCAGATTACATGCAACATATCATGGGGGATAGAGGAAGCAATACCACAGGGTCCCTGACCATAAGGAGACAAAATCTAGCTAGTGCTAACCACCAAAGGATTTAAACAACAAAACATGGATTCCAAAAGCCACCTCTAGAGAAGAAGCTGGTATAAGCAAAAATGAAGCGGTTAAAACAAAAAGAGGGGTGGTGGAAACAGAGGGCATTCCCTCCTTTATTGAAGACGCATTAATGGGGTGCCGACTGTGTGCCACGGACTGTGTCGGTGCCATGAGAAGAGATGACCGATGGCCACCCTGTTCTCAAGGAGCTCGGCCGGAGGGGCAGAATGCCAGGTGATCACCTCTGTGCCATCAGCATCATGCAGAAAGTTATGGGAAGGAGAGAAATGCTTAACTGGGAGGTAGAGGATGAAAGCGACAGGCTGGAAAGGCTTCAGAGAAAAGGTGAAACGCAACGAGTTTTAAAAAATTAGTAAGAATACACCAAGCACACAGGCTGGAAGTGGAAAGAAGTTTTATAATCAAGAAAAAAATGTACACAGAGGCTTTGGGTTGGGGGATAGTCAGGGTGGTCACGGCTTCGCAGGAAGTTCAGTGTGACCCGAGGGGCATACACGAGGTCTGGGAAGGACAGAGGCTGGAAAGGAGGCGGCACCGCCTATCACGGGGTCTCTTCCAGCACAGATAATAATTCAGGGTGGTCTTGTGAGTCAACATTTCCAAAGTGTCCCTGACAGAATGCTGTCCCCTTGGCGTATCAGGATTTCTTTGTTATAGCATGCGTCTCGTGGGCAAGTAAGCTTGAAAAATGCTGCACTGGGCCCAGCTGAACAGGTCTCTTTACTGCAGAAAACATCCGAGCCCTCATGAGCTCATGTACACATGATTCACCATAAAGCCAGGACATGCTGGAAACACCTTTGACATTGGAGCCCCCTGGGCCACAGGGAACATCCTGAGGGTCCAGTGAGCTTTGGGATTGACTCTGGGAAAGGTACAGGTGGGGACGGAGAGGCTTGAGCCACACTAAGGAGACTACTAAGTCCACTCTTTCCTAATAAAAAACAGTAAGCATTAGTCAGGCAAATGTGATCAGATGCTTACTTGACACCTGTATACCCCTCTGGAAACCTTCGTATAATGTTCTGACATCATCATAGAAATACACCAAGGGCTCATCACCATCAAGTAGTGTGGATCTTCGAGCACCATCACTACCCTACGGAAAAAGACAGAGGAGCACGTTAGAAGGAAATGCCAAAAAAGCCTACAACATGATGTTTTCATATATGTATATGTCATGGAATGACTGAACCTCACGTGCCTGTGTGGTCTCCCGCCACCCCCTCCAGGGCCCCGTGGAAGAGCAGCTCAAGTGTTGAACGAATAAGCACAGGACTTGCTGATGTGCTAACAGAAGTCAATCATTCACCTGGAGGTAAGCACAGACTTCAGAGAAACAAGGCTAAGACAGCATGTCTGTCAAGAGGATCCTTGGGAAAAGGAAGCAACCAAAGAAGAGAAGAGGGTCACAGACCTACAAGCCCTGGTCTAGCAAACAAGGCTGAAGAGGGTAAGAGGAGAAACTGCCACAACCACACACACTGCCATCCACAGCACAGAGGACGGACTGACCCTGTTCAGCTCTGGCAGAAACAACACATTACCTGATTTTACTTCTAAAATTTTATCTACATTCTATTTGGGATTATTTCCCCACCAAGTGCCACATAATCTGTGGTGTCTGTCAGTGTCTTGTATAGCCTCTTGTATAGCTGATGAGCTAAAAGACATACAAATGTACAGACACAGGTCTTTACTAGTTTTATTTGCAACATTTATAGGTGTGCAAATTTGATGTTGCTATGTGCCTTCCTCCAAGTTGTCTTTGCCTGTGGGCTTTGCAAGTACACCCACTACGCATGAGAACTCCCATAACCATGGATAAGATGGCAGGTCCTCGCCTTCCACAGTAGCAGTAGTAACTCTCCACTGTGAGCTGCCAGGTCCTCGCCTTCCACAGTAGCAGTAGTAACTCTCCACTGTGAGCTGCTGAGCCCTCTGAGGCCACAGAAACATTGTAACAGGTCCAGATAGTTACAGGAATCCCAAAAGCATTCTTGAGAGACTGATATAATAAATAGCTCTGCCACTATGAGGTTATAGCCTACAATGCTTAAAAAAGAAAAATTCAGAGAAGGGCCTTCACTTTTGCAATGGTCAGGAAGCTCTTGAGACATCAGGGTATGACTGGTACCATAAAGGCTGTCCAAAAGTGGAAGAGATCTGGCTTCAGATGTGAAGAAAGAACACAGGAAAGATTCTCAGGGAAAGAGCTAGGTTTCAATGGGTAAACGGTCTATGCAGACAGAGCTGATGGGATTCCAGGGGAAGAACTGATGTGGAAACTCTTAGTAAGGTACTGACTGCCAGATCAGTTTTATTGGATTCTTCTAATTATCTACTCCTCTTCCTACAAGTTCTTTTGCTTTTTGTTCCCATTTAAGTTACAAGTTAGATACTGTTTTTAAAAACATTTAGTGGCACAGAGGTTTATCAAGGAAAAAGTTATAGCTATGACTCCAAACATAAATATTAACTACAATGTGCTACGCTGTAAAGCAGTTATTCTTTGTGTACATAAATATGAAGAAATCTCTTCACTTTAGTATCATCCATTATTATTACTTAATCTCTGAGTCTGTTTTATTTTCTATAAAATGGAGACACTATGAGCCCACTTCCAGGGTTATTTTCAATTAATCAAGAAACTTCCTGTAAAATATGAATGTGTAGAATATTACTCATGTACCCAATACCGTGCCCTAACTATAACACAAGTCCTCCACAACTGCTACCTTTACCCCAACAAATAAGCCTAAAATTCAGAAGCAATTTTTGGCTTAATCGTAAGTAAGTAGCAGAAGCCTCTTTAAGCCATAAAGCCACCAAAAGGACCCAGGGCATCAAAACCAAGGTAGGAACAGAAAAGAGCGGTCAAAATGGCAGAGGATGGGGCAAGGAGAAGGGAGAAAAAGAGGCAAGAAAAGTAAGAGATGTGCATCGTGTGAGTGCAGAGGGCCACGGATACCTGCCTCCTGGCCACTGGCCTGACCCACTCTGCCAGAGAAGCACAGCCTAGAGGACAGGCTGCCATGGGGAAGTCCTCAGGACACTCCGCCTAGGACAGTGCTTTCCACACCTCTCGTCATGACATTAATTCACGTGCAGCACTTCCCACTGCAATCTTTACAAAGGCAACACCACTTTCTGCACTCTGCTAAGGAGCTCCAGACCTATAAGTGGGAAAGATGGGAACCAGGTGAATAAGGCACAGCTTGTGCTGAAGAAGTCCAAGTCTTGACCTGAAGTGACCAGATGGACTCCAAGAAGCGCTGGCCGAGCAGTGAAGTGTGAGAAAGTCAGAATGAACGCCCAGGAGCAGGCCTGGAACTGAAGGGGCATGGGTTCATCCTATAGCCATGGTTCTCAATGTGTGCCAGGTCTGGGGAACACCTGGCACTTGTTAGGACAGCAAATTATCAGGCTAGCGCTAGATCTACTATACCAGAAACTCCAGGGGTGCAATCCAGCAATCTGCTTGAAAAAGCCTTTTAGGGGAGGCTGAAATTTGAGAAGCACCATTCTGGAGGTGATGAGGAGGGGTAATGCTCAAGAGAAAACCTACAAGAAGTGTAAGCAGTGTATACAAAGCAGAAGGGAGTGGAAGGGCTAGAGAGAAACTAATTCCTGTGGCTTGGACTAGGCAGAGGCAGTAGGAGGGAACAGCAGCGCTAATGAATGGGATCTAGTGGAGAAAAGGTGAAGGGCTGAGGAGATCACAGTCCCATGTGATAAACAGCAGACGGGATATGGGGTGGATCTGAGAAAGAGACGGAGTTTAGCTTTGGATATGTACAGACTACATCCCTTCAAGACCAGTCAGCTCTCTTGACTTAAACTTTCCCAATTCTTCTTTTGAGAATCACTGTTCTATAGGATCATTTTATAACACACTTTTAGCTACACAATTCTTTAGCTAGGTTTAAGTTTGGGGTGGCATATAACCTTCAAGACTTTGAGAAACATGGAGGCAGAACAGCCAAATCAAAGTTAAAGAAGTTAATTATATCCCCAACAAAGCCATCATCCTGACAATGTGACCAGAGGACAAGATATTTTTTATTGCTTTGATTAGCAATTAGAATAATTATAATAGCTTGAAAATGAAGCAGTAAATGAGACATATGCCACAAAAAGAAACTAACCACAGACTCAATGAAATTGGGGAGGTCATGGTCTCACTTAAAACTGAAATTTCAAGAGAGGAGGTTGAACCAGATAGGGCCGGGCACAGCACAAGGACCTGTGCTTCGAGATCTGTCACCATGAACTGATGGCATATTCCCCTGAAGAATCATTTTTACGTGCTTAAGGGTTACTATTCTTCTTGTGTAAGAATGCTAGACTTAAATGCCGGGTGTCAGCAGCCTCAGTGATATCACTCCAAGGGCATGGAAGTACAGCTGTCACAACTGGAGCCCAGAATGTTAGTGTGTGTTACAAAACAGAACCACTTCAAAAGTAGGGGATTTAATTACAGGATTGGGTTATTCAAGTTCACGTGGCTATTTCTAGGGACATCTACTTAAATGAAAAATACCTTTAAATTTGGCCTCTCTGGCCTTCTGACACACCTACTGATTGGGATGAAGGTTGGGGTCTCAGTTGTGCTCAAGAAACAGAGCCAGCTAAGCAGACAATCTGGACAGAACGCGCAGGAAGTCGGTCATTAAGACTGTAAGTCAGAAGGGCTTACGGGTCTTTTGTTTCCTCTGCTATAGATCACTTTAATGTGGTTACACAGTTTTCCCAGTTAAAAAAAAGATGGTGAGTCAAACATACTCCAGTCAAATGAGCAGTCACAAGTATATTCTGCAACATCTATACAAGCTTAGGTTCCTCAGGAGGTCAGCTCCCCACATGGGCTGGATTAGGAAATAAAAGTTCAAGCTCCCCTTGGGGGCAGGAAGAGGAAAAGGGGGGGGACAGGAAGGGCAGAAAAACCATGAACAGCTGTGTATGGTTCCCGAGAGACTAGAACTCTTGCCAATAGCGGACAAATAGGAACAGCTGACTATGAGTTATTTTGTGACACTTCTGCATTTAAATGCAAAAGCAAATTACACTCTTGAGGATGTCTTAGAGATAGAAAACCCTAGGCTTTATAAAAAACTGCGGTCTCATTCATCTCCATCCACAAGTGGAGATCTACAGGCCATCACAGCTAAATGCCCACTGTTCTACCATTGTTTTATTCCCAGAGGAGAGAGATGGGGGGAGGTGGGTCAGGAGGAAGAAAGAAGACAGGGTGGGGGTGGGGTGGGGTGGGGTGGAATAAAGGAAAGGGAGGCTAAGAGAGAGAAGGGGACGGAAGAGAGAGAGAAAAGTGGGGAGAGGTAGAGCTGAGCAACTTCTTTTTTTTTTTTTGAGTCGGAGTCTCACTCCGTCGCCCAGACTGGAGTACAGTGGCCACTCCCGGCCACCGCAGCCTCGACCTGCTGGGCTCCGGCGATCCTTCCACCTCGGCCTTCCAAGTAGCTGGAACTACAGGCACGCGCTACCACGCCCGGCTGATTTTTTGATTGATCGTAGAGATGAGGTCTCGCCAAGTTGCCCAGGCGGGTCTCGAACCCGCGGGCTCAGGCCATCCACTCACCTCGGCCTCCCAAGATGCGGGATTACAGGCTGAGCCACGGAGCCCGGCAACCTGAGCAACTTTTGAAGAGATTGCTGAAGACATGGTTGGATTCTAATGCTAAATTCATCTCTAGGGAGAAAAGCAGCATGTGGCACCAAGGTCCTAGGGCTAAAATGACTCTTTCTGCTCCTTCCAGTACCTTCCATATGGAGTATCTAGTCGTCCCCCCGGGACACTAAAACCATGAATGCTCAAGTCCCTGATATAAAGTATGTGCATGTAACCTATGCACATTATCTCATATTTCAAATAATCTCTAGAGTACCCACAACACCAAATACGATGTAAATGCTGTGTAAATGGCTGTTATACTGTGTGATTTAGGGAATATTGGAAAGAAAAAAAGTCTGTATATGGTTAGTATAGATGCACCCTCCCTAATATTTTTGGTTCTTGAATGCAGAACCTATGAGATGCAGAGTATCAACTGTATTCTTCCTAGCACTTACATTTTACATGCATTTCAGCCCGCCTAGACACCATCATCTAGTTTTTATAAACAGACACAAAACTATTTTCCATAGAGTGACCTTTCAGAGAGGATCTCTGGCCATCAATTCCCATATCCAGCAACACTGCATCTTTGATATATTAAACTAGGACTTTAAAAGGCCAGCCTATAATAGCCTATAAAAGGCCTCCCCACCCACAATAATTTCTGTATGATGGACAAGATATTTTTTAAAAATACCCAGGCTCTCTCAATGTGCTGAATTGTAAATGTCACAGGGTAACATTGAGCCTTGGGCTCAATATTTAATAACATAACTTCCCAAGATCCTCCACCCTCAGGTGAACACAGAGCCGTCCTGAGGCAGTGCTGGGGCTTGACATCTGCACGCAGAAAAGGTGGAAGGAAAGCGAATATTTTTCGAGCACCTGCTAGTCATCCCCCCAGGACACTAAAACCATGAATGCTCAAGTCCCAGATAAAGGTCAGCCACTCTCCAGATGAGGAAATTCAGACTCTGGGGGACTCTTGCCTTCGCTAGGACATCTGGGTGTGTCAAGAGTTTTGCTTTGCAGTTCCCAACCTGCCCTACGTTGTTCATCCTCATCCTTGAGACAGGAGCCAGATCACCTGTGCCCAGCTGGGTTTTCGGATTCTTCAATACTTTCTCCTAATCCGCAGAATCTTTTTTCTTTTCATCCCTAGTTCATCTCCAGTTTCCAACTTCCCAAGCTCCCCACTATTTCAATCAAAGGATTTACTCAAGAGGGGTGGGGAGTGGGGGGTAGGAGACTGACACAGTACTTGGCAAAATATCTCATCACCAGAAAAAAATCAGCCAGTCACAGGAGGGAAAATGTCACCATCCCACCTCAATAAAAAGGAAGAAAATTTGAAATAATTCAAATTCCCACCAGCACACATTATTCCAGCAAAATAAGACTGCCTATAGAATTCTGACATGCCAGCCATTTAGAATCTACGAGGCCTTCTGCTTCCATTCTGCCTAGTCCAAAAGGAGCTACTTTTCTATTTATTACCTTTTGGACACTGGTGTGCAGAAGGACCTTTGTCAAGAAACACAGAAAGTCTACATTTGCCATTTTTCATTTGGCACCAGTTGGCTCTGTTTGGGGGAGGCTATTTTTAAACTTAAATAAATATCACAGCAAGCGTTTCTGTCACTTATATCTACACACGTTCTTTGTTTAATGAAGCCTGTGAGACGCAGCATCATTTGTACAAAACAAAATTGTGTTTTCGTATCTGCTGTATTGTGTTCCTATATTCCTGTAGTGACCTTTAGTTTTTCTTCCTGGGTAAAGGGAGCCCAGAAATAAATCGTTTTTTTAAAATAACAAGCAACCTATTTCTTGCCTTGAATTCCTAAGGCAGCTACTTAATACTTTTGTGGCCTGGTCTTGGCACAAAGACCAGAAACTCAGACTTCAGGCCTCTGTAACACTTGGCCTCACCTCGGGGAGCCCACCACCCATCTACCGCTGTTCATTATAGCACAGAGCCATATTCCACCTAACTCAGCCACCTAGGAAGTGTTTCTATATCAGCAAACAGGTCTTATGGCATCTTAAGGAGCAACTCGGTTATTTTCTATAATGTGAGTTTAGAAAGGAAAAGTAATCTAGCAAGCTTCGTCATATCCTGTCATTAAGAAGTCCATTATTAAGTTTTAGAGAAGGTGCTAAAGTTACCTAACGGCATGAAAATGTTGCTTGCACACTGCCAGAAGAGCATTTCGATCCAAAAACACTCCCTCTAATTACCCTCTCTCCATTCCACCCCCACTGCCCCAGCTGCTAAGATTGCTTGCTGAAAATGTCCTCAAATGTTGGAACACTTGCTAGAAAAATACATCCAAGAATTCTCTGAGGTACACGGCAGCAACTTGCTAGGGTAGAACTAAAAGGGTATATCTCATTGCTTGTATCTCCATTTGACTACTTGCACAATTATTTTATAATTGAGACCAGAGAAGAGCAGGCCAAGAAGGACAGTGACAGGGAACCTGCAGTTACAAATAGGAAGTGCATGAAAGTTAACGCCTAAAAGTCAAGATTTACATGAGGATTATGGAGGGATATGAAGCCAGAGCACCAAGCCAGAGCACCAGGAGATACTTCCGAAGTGCCACATGTACTGCTAGCTACTTATCTAGTAACTATTCTGTTCCAAAGCTTCCCAGAGGACTATGAAAACAATATTTATGGTGCCATATTCACAAATGATCGCACAGACAACCAGATGCTACTCCTGTTCCTACCATTTCTCCCCTTCTCTCAGTCTTCACCTACTACCTCCCGAAGCCATCAGTTGAATGTCCCATCTTACAGCTGTCTGTGACACTCCCATGGACCACCAGGCTGGTGTTGGTGAGAGGGAGTGACACGGACATCCAACCCCATGTAGCCTCCCTGGCCAACGCTCTTCCTGCCCTTCCCCGGCAGCTTCCACTCAGACTTGGTCCTGAATGTCTGCTTCACAGCAGCACTTGATCCTTCCTAACCAGCAACAGCTCCGCCCACTCAGAGCCAGTCCAGCCACTTGTGTCCAGAAGGACAGCTCACCATTCTTGGTGTTTCCACTGGCATGACCCCCACAGGCTTGCCTCACTTTACAGGTCTGGCATGAGTCTTCACCACAACTTAGGAATCCGCTCTCTTCTTCAGAAGCTGTTTATCCCCGTTTGACGGTGGGCCTTGACACACATATATGTGTGAAGTATGGTTATGTGGAAATGAGGGTCACCACTAGTCACATGGGAAAATCCCACTCAGTGACATGCTCCAATCCCACCTTCTACACGGAACAAAGAATGCCAGTCCTTGTCACAGTGTGCACACGGGCTGGGAGGTCTGGGTGGTTGACAGTAGTCATGACATTGGCAAAGCCTCTTGTGGACCATGACTTGTGAATTTTAAAACCACACTATTGATTGAGCCTTGCTTCCAAAGGCGGGAATGCCACATTTAGTTTGCTTCTTTCCTGAGACGGAATCCACAGTTCTAGTGTGATAGCATGAAAACAAGTCACTTGCATTGCTCTTAGTTCGGGATGCCAAGGACAGAGGGAGCCCTGAGCTGAACACCCACTGGCCTGGGCTGCAGGAGGGCAGCAGCCAGCTCTCCCCTGGTATGTGTACACCATGCGGGAGGAGCCACGTCTTGCTGAATGAACACGTATCTGATTACTATTCTCTGTGACTTGCAGATGGTTAAATCAAAGTGTCACATCCTCCACAGTAGACCTTCTGGAGCACAGGATTAAAATGCAAAGGTAGGTCACTAACCACATAGATCCCAACATGCGGACCCTTTCATGCAAAAGGGTCACCAGCCAGCATGTGACCTGAATGCCATGAGATCGTCTGGTGTGGAATGGAGTCATCCAACTTGGAAATGAGATGAGTTATACCAAAGGAACTGGTTCTGCATATCAAAGGACATGAACCCCTGCTAGAACTGACATCTGGTAACAAGTCCACATAGTGAATCTGTGATAGACTAGCTAGTTTAGCCACTAGAGGGAAATTTTAATCTGAGTTCTGAAATTCTTAAAATTAAGTCTTAGAAAGGCTAAGGGCTTGCAGGTATGAAAAAGCTTTTAACTTGCTACAATTTATTCCCTTCTTTAATACTTAAAAACAAGTAACAAATAACATGGATTTTTTTGTGTGTAAGTGCAGTATAATCTAGCAGCAGCTGTCAAAAATCTTTCCGCACTAATTAGACACTCCATGTCAATGCCCATGCCACATCTCTCAGCAAGGAAAGGACCTCACATTTGCTGTCTCTGACCTCCTTCAGTAACTACAACGATCCTCATCTGTAATTCATAATGGTCTGTGGCCTAAACCTCTCAAGCCTGGCAGGTAGGCCTACAACCCTATCAGTACTGATTCTGCTGTGACCTGGTCCTGAAGCTGCTTAGGTTTCACAGTTCCGTGCCCCAATCTCCCGGCCAGTCCTCACGCTACCCAATGCTTGACAGTTTCTGATCCTATATCCAACCTGGGTATAGAATCTAGACTGTTTCTTACTTTACCTGTTCCTTTTGCTCCTTTCGTCTTCATCTCTACCTGCAGGCTCTTGGGCCTGCATGTCCATTTTCAGAAGAGCCTGTTCCGGAATTCAGAAGCTCTGACCCGCCACTGACTCCAATGTGACCTGGACAGATCCAAACTTTCCCTATAATATACAACTTTCAACTCATATAATGAAAGTAGCGTAGCAGAGTTCTAAATCTTCCACTAACTGGATGATATAATTTCACTTGTTTGGACCAAGTTTTCTTATGCATAAAACGTGAGGGTTTAAAAGAGAAGATCTTGGAGGAAGAAAACTAACATCTACTAAAGACTTACTGGGGCCAGGCAGACACTGAAAAACTATGCAGTTCTCTTAGCAACACTGAAGGAGAGAAGGTACCATCACTTCTGTTTTCCAGATGTGGAATCTGAAGGTCAGAAGAGCCTGGTAAACTCGTCCAGTTTCTGCCTCTGCCTGTCTCTCTCCTCCTGGTACTTCCCTTCACTGCAACCACCAAGGTCTGCCCAAGCATGCCAAGAGATTTCTCGTCACCTCAGTGAAGATTATCTTCACTAGGGGACCATGGGGCTCTCGAACTCAGTGAACAGGCTAAGACAAGTTAAAACTGGAAAACTTGTGAAAGTGATACAAAAACAAACAAACCCCACAAAACCTGCTTCCATCAAAATCAAGGAGCAGCAGCAGCAGAGACACTTTTGGAAGATGGAAATTCTTCTCCAGCAGCAGGAAAAAGCCAGCCTTTGAGTGATGGTGGACACAGGGACACGATTCTCCAGACAGCCCTGATCAGACCAGCGCTACATTTAAGAAGTACTTTTTGGATTCTGTTCCTAACCTAGCTTTTTTGTCCCATTCTCTAGTTTGGGTCTTCATTACAGGTCGACATCATGAGTGCTAACTTCCTCTTTACAACCTCTTTTTTAAAAAATTAAATAAAATTGTTCTTTTTTTTGGTAGAGATGGGGTCTTGCTGTGTTGCCCAGGCTACCGTCGACCTCCTAGCCTCAAGCTATCCTCCTGCCCTGGTCTCCCAAAGTGCTGGGATTACAGGTATGAGCCACCACACCCAGTCACAACCCTGATTTTTAAAAGGAAACTTCAAAAGATGCAACTTACAGAGCACCTTTGTGCTGCTACTTTTAAAAGTATCTCTAGGAAACAGCCAGTATGGGTTGTGAAGAGAAGTGGCCAGACCAAAGAGTATAGATTCCTCTCATTTTAATATCCATGTAGAGTTTATGGGAAGAAGAGGGTGACAAAGATTGCATATGTAAGATAGGGGCTGAGGGTGGAAACTGGCAAACGGTGCTTGCTTGTTTTTAAAGCAGGAACACAGCAACGATATTTCACTCTGGCAGTCTGCCCCTGCAATAGTGCCAGACACAGGCTCTTCACTAATGCTTTATGAAATGAATTAAGTTCCTCCTTCCCTGCCACAGATATCCGTACAATGATGCTCGCTATGTCAAAGCAGCTGTCATTACTACGCACCATAATTCCAGGGCTACTTTTAAATTCAAATTTTTAAGTTCTTTTTTAAAAGGCACAGCAAGTTTGGTAGCTATTCCTAAGACCTACACATTTTGAAAATCAATGCTAAATCTATTTCTATAAGCAAAGAGAAAAATCAGGAAGCCTATATACTCAGCAGTTGAATTACAGATTTTCATTTTCTTTCTGCTTATCTATAGTTTTAAATTGTTCTGTAGGGAAAATGTATAATTTCAACAAGGTGCAGTGACTTTATACTAAGTTGGAACTTAAAAGTCACATGTGAAGTGCCCCCACCATTTCTCATATAAGAACTAGACATTTCTTACAGTTGCTGCTAAATTATAAAAGTCTTCACTGTACTTGCCAAGGACTCTTCACAGCAAGGGCAACACACCATGATACAGCAGGTCCTCTGCCAGAGGAGAAGGAATGCCAAAACCTTACACAGACCCAGTAGGGAGAGTTAAACCCTTCTCATGGTTGATATGGGATTAGCTGCAGTGAAATATGGAGGTACCTTGACCCGCTACATAGAAATAAAGCAGAACGCTAACTTTTCTCAGCAGTTCAGTCGTTCTATATTTATATTTTGTCATGAATTAGACTGACGGATCCTTTATGTATTTTAAGAGTTTCACATTAATGAATCCGAGAACTTATTTAGAATAAAACAAAGAACTAAAGCCCCATAAAGAACAAAATGCTCTGACTCCAGCCAGGGCTGTATGTAAAAAGGCACCCTCTCCTCCTCGTGGCCTAGGAAGGTGGGAAGGCCTTTCATCGCCACACCCAGAGGCAGTCAGCGAGGGGATTCTGCCTTTCACATTCTTCTGCGTATCTGCTGAAAGTAGGAAATACTAAAAAGTAATTCTGACTTAGCTGGGGGAACATGAGTGACCACAAAGCACAAGCAGAGAGCAAGTGAAGACTCAAAGTACCCATGAGGACTTGGCCCCTTCATCTTTTCAGCACCTCCCCTCTTTCACCAACCTTGAAAAGAGACTAAGAAGGGAAGGGAAGGTGAGCAGGGGCACAAAGAAAGCAACTTCCAGCCGGGCTCGGTGGCTCAGCCTGTAATCCCAGCACTTTGGGAGGCTGAGGTGAGTGGATTGCCCGAGCCTGCGGGTTCGAGACCCATCCGGGCAACTTGGCGAGACCTCATCTCTACAATGATCCAAAAAATTAGCCAGGCGTGGTAGCGCGCGCCTGTAGTTCCAGCTACTTAGAAGGCTGAGGTGGAAGGATCGCCGGAACCCAGCAGGTCAAGGAGTGGCCACTGCACTCCAGTCTGGGCAATGGAGTGAGACTCCCACACACACAAAAAAGAAAGCAACTTCCTGGAAGGATCCTAAGGTTCCTCTCTGCCATCCCACCCATGAAGTCCTAACTACCTTCATTCTGGTTTAATTTTCATAGGTATGAACGCATGAACTCTGGTTTGCCCAAGTCATACACAGCCACGGCACTTGGCAATTCAACCAGAGGTGCCTCTTGAATGTTACTTCTTCATATCCTATCCTAAATTCTGCAACCATGTTACTCTGGCAACCCTATTTGACTTAGACAGCTTGAAGATATGCTCTGAGTATCAGACACACCACCAGTAAAATCTTTCTTTCTGTAACATGTTTGACAACTCTCAGCCCCACTAGACTAGAACAGGGACCGAGTGCTGCCTGTTTTCCTCCATGGAATCCTCTGAGTCCACCGCAGTGCCTAGGACAAGGTAGAGGCTCAATGGGACTTCTGGAATGATTGTCTGGGTAACTTGGGATAGACACACAACCAACACCCCTCATCTGTCCCTGTGCCCTATATTTTGGCCTCAACCTCTATTTACTACCATCAACTTCTGTCTGTCTAGCACATTTCTGTTTACAAAGTGTCCTCACAAATATGTGATTTTGATCTTGATCAATATCACAGTCAGTGCTGCTTAACTGATCTGGGGTAATGCGGCGAAAACTCAAGAGGCAGGCAGAGCCCTCCACTTACCGCCACTTCCACTGACTGCATGGAGAGGTCACATGGTGGCTTCAGGGCTTTGGGTCTCGTGGCGTACCAGAAAGTGGTGAGGGCGGCAAAAGCTCCGAAGCCCATGAGTGTGTTGGTTGGGAGGGTGCGCACGTATTGTCGGAAGTCAACCAGCTCTGGCATTCGAAAATACCGGAACAACTCGTGGGCTTGCATTGTCCTGTGTTGATAGTTCTCTAAGCTGAATTCTGTCGGAAGAGAAAATTGTCATGTTCATTCCAGGGAAGCAGGACTCCTCTCCAGAATTCCCAGAGGCCAACCATCCAATTCAGTGACTGGCTGGCCACACCAGGCATTAAAACCTACAATCAAATGGTCCAGCCCTTTTCCAGGCTGTCAAATGTCATTTTTCTGAAAATACGTTAAGAATTCATTTTCCTTCTATTTCTCCATTATCTTGTATTAAAAAATAAATTATCTTCCTTTCATTAACCATATTAAAAAGATTTTTCTCATGAATTCTTCCCATAAAATGCTTAAATAAGTAGTTATAAATTTCTATTTTCTTTTCTGATCTTATATTTCTGTTCTCCTCCTTCTAATCAAATATACTCAACTCTCTCTATCGAGGCTAATGGGAATACGGGGGAAGAGGACCAACAAGTCCAAACCACCTGAGGGCCATCCTTTTCTATTTCTTCCAACAGATCTCAGAACAAGTTCCCAAACTGGTTAAACAGACCAACCCAAACGTCACCTTTCTGGACTCTTCCCACCACAAAAGTGGCAATATAAATGCTGGGAAACCTGTAGTTGGCTCTCCTAAGAGACCAGTTTCTTTTCTATTTCCTGAGACTGTAACTAAAAATAATAAATAAATTTCTGTGCATAAACTTTAAACCAACCATCAGACAGCAGATGATAGCACAGTATTTGAGAAAAAGTATATAACAGTATTTGAGATCCTAGATTCTGGAGCCAAATTCTGCCTCCTCAGTTTCTGAGTGGTATGACTGAGGCCAAATTACATCACTGTTCGGTGCCTCAGTTTCCTCACCTATAAACGGAGATGAAAAACAGCGCCTATCTCATAGGGCTTTTATGACTGCTGAATGATTCACATAAAAAAGGCTAACATGGTGCCACACACACCAGAAGGTACTCATAAAATGTTAGACTTTATTTCTTCCGCCAAAGTTCTGTGACAAGTCCTGAATGCAGAACAGTAAGGTACTCTGGTAATAAGAAAGGATGTTTGCCTCCAAGGAGTTTACACAAAAAATTAAGAAGCCAAAACACATAGAAGAAATTTAGATAACTCTCTCTCTAACTCTCTCTCTCTCTCTCTCTCTCTCTCTCTCTCTATATATATATATATATATATATATATATATATATATCTCAAAGCCTCAAATAGAATACTATGACAATTAACATAAAGATCAGTATTTTAAAAAGTAAGGAGAATAAATAAAGATAATTATAATTAGAAAATTATTGATGAATAACTGCTCTAAAGTTTGGCAGCAAAGGAAAGGAAATAATTATAAAATGATCCGAAAGACTTTTCTCCAAAACTCCCTGGCAATGCAACAAGTAACATTTAAATGTAAGTCTGAGCCGGGCTCGGTGGCTCAGCCTGTAATCCCGTGCCTTTGGGAGGCTGAGGTAAGTGGATTGCCTGAGCCCGCGGGTTCGAGACCCACCTGGGTAGCGAGACCTCATCTCTACAATAAATCAAAAAATCAGCCGGGCATGGTAGTGCATGCCTGTAATTCCGGCTACTTGGAAGGCTGAGGCGGAAGGATCGCCGGAGCCCAGCAGGTCAAGGCTGCGGTGGCCAGAAGCGGCCACTGCACTCCAGTCTGGGCGACCGAGTGAGACTCCAACTCAAAAAAAAAAAAAAAAATAATGTAAGTTTGGATGGTATTCGTAAGTTACTTGCTATATATTCTGTTAATTAGCTAGGTCACAAAACTGAAAATAGTTCTCTTTGCTCAAATATGCCCTGTTTAAACTTAAAGCTATCCTATTACATAGTTTTGCCCAGAGCAGTACAACATCAGACTGTCTTACTGGCCATCGATACTATTGGAACCAACATAATGTATCTGTTCTGCTCATTCAATCTCTACTACAACAGCTCTGTGTAAGTGTACGCACATGCATGTGCGCACACACACACAAAATTTCAAGATGGTAACGTGACAGCAAAGAAACTAGAGATAAGCACATTTCTTCAGCCCATGATTCTGTAGAGAAAGCACCAGTGCTTTCCAAGTCACTCACCATCTGTGCCACCAACAGCAGACTGCTAGGTGACACCTCACTGCAGACACAGAAGAGGGTGGTGAGGGTAGGGGTGGGGCGGGGTTAGAAGGGCTCAGCAGTGCTTACCCTGCCTGCCAAGGTCTCTCAGGGCATTAGTCACATGCCGAGTCCTACGCTGCTGCCCACTGGGCTAAAGGTAACTAGCAGACAAAATCCATACTTGACTTCTCAGGAGAGCAGAGGGTGAAGGATGGGCCAATGGGGAGCCGGGAGCAGAGTCACCCCACTGCTCCACCCATGGGCAGGAACAGCCATCAGTGAGTGTCGCTGCCAGGGCCGGTTCTGAAAACAGACACTGTTTTCTTTCTGCTCAGCTTCCCCATATGAAGAGACAATGTGCTTTTTTTTTTTAAACCACTGAAAAGAAGGATCGGATACCGGGTGGTAATGTCTAACCAACATAAGATATACCAAGGAAGAAACATATTGGCTAGAGTACGCCCACAGCAGATTTATTCTACATGAAACCAAAGGAATCAAGCTGCTCTTGTCACCGTGCATATTTGAGCACCTAGTGTGTGCCATGCACTGGCTAAGGGCTGGGAGGACGGGGCCAATGACCTCGACAAGGCTTTCAGTGGCTAGCTATCTCATGGGGGAGGGCACAAAGTTGAACAAGCGATATCTGCAAGGCATTGGGGAAGAGCTTTCTGAGGAGAGGATGCTTACACCCTGCAGGATAAGAGACATGTCAAGCCCACGTCCTCCCAGCACTAAGCGGTCAGGTTTCACAGATAGTATGGCAACTGCAAAGCAGCCCTGTAAAAGTGCCTTGCCCTAAATCCTTCCACCATCTAGCTGACTTCACTACCCTGCAGCACTCTGAATTGGAAGAGGAATTATTCTCCCTTTACCCACTCTCTCATGCCCTTCTTCTTCTCTCCCTAAAGTCTCTGAAGCAATTTCCATAAAACCTAGACTGGATGAATTTACAGGGCCTGTTCAACAGAATCATGTCCCTGAGTGAAAATATTAAATAATTCCTCTGTAAACAAACACAGTTAACCATAGGTGATTTGTATCAGCAGTAGCCTAGCTATAGACTACATTGCACTAAGAAAATTTAGTAAGTCTAGGAAAGAAAACTTTTTTTAAATATCAGAAAATTATAGATTTAGTAGTACGCATACAAGAACATTTTACGAGACACTAATCTGTAATGCTAAGGGTTTAAATACAGCCAAATTCCTATATTTAGTCGGTGATAATGACAAGCTATAGCAGTTTAATTCATACCTTTTAGCTGGTAGCCTGGTAATAAGCTGTAAACCAACTTCACTGAGCAAATTGATCAGTGCTGTACATAGGAAAACTATAGTCTATGCATAAAGAACTAAGACAATACCTCACTTAGATCCATGTAAAGAACAGCTCTTAAATATGAAACTGATAGCATCATAAGTCTTTTCCCTTCTATTTAACTGCTATAAGAAAAAGGTAATCGGAGTATTTCAAAATAGAGGCAGACCTACATCCAAAGAAAATTAGACACAATAAATGGAATTTCAATGCTGTATATGAACACAGACATCACGTTTTCTAAATTTTATTTTAACAACGTGGGGTAAAATTGAACATCATGCTTTAAGATTCAATCCTAATGGATCTCTAAGGAGGATTAAGACTCATGCACTTGCTAACAAATAGCTGAAACACAGAAATATTTTATTCTTATTACAGTTGGAATTTTAAAAATGCTTTCAAAATCAAATTTTCACATCATCATATATGCAAGTATATAGCCTGGGCACAGAAATCATACTGCTGTTTGCTCAGAATATGATTCAATGGGCTTAAAGGCTTAAGAAGCCAGTATTTCTCAGTAGGGAACACACGAACTCCTGAAAACTAGTTTCTCCTTCCTCTGCAGCTACTCCTGTGTACCCTGCCCACACTTAGAAAAAGTGGGTTTGCTCAGCTGGGTTTTTTGAATTCCCTATAAAGCTGGAGCCTAAAGCCACAAAGTGACAGGGACCATAATAATGACCAAGGAAATCTGGCACAATCCCAGTATAAAGAACCAGCGCAGAGGATGCCTTTAAATAGACCTGGTTAGAAACAGACGAAGCACGGCAGGGTAGTAGAAACTAGAGCGCATGGCTATCAGAAAACAGAGATCGATCCTAGTACTTGTCTACCCAAACTTGGTACAGAGAATAGCTACAGGCACAATTAGCATTTCTTTGGTGTTTTAGAAAGGCGTTCTATCCTGTGTCTTGCCTGAACATCACAAAGCAAAATGATGAGGAGGAAGCCCAGGCAAGAGACTGATACGGCTTTCCCCAAGATGTTTGTCAAGAACAGGACACCTGACACTCAATCCAATCTACATGAATCATTCTTAACTATTCTAAGCCATTAATCTGTCATTGAGAATACACATAATTATCCACACATGGGGTTCCTAAGTCCCCTTCAGCCAGACCCATTTTTGGAAGTCTGAGACTAGATTTCTAAAGATCCTTCCAGTGTTGTGGGATCTCTGCATGCAAAAGTCACCTAAACTCTCACCTCGGTCTCTGAACATGTGGGTTCAAGGCCCACTGTACACAAAGGTTTACCTCTTAGCACTTTGTTTGCACCATGAAAGAAGTGGCTCATGGCCAGAGGTGACTCCAAGGGCATCATTTTCTAAGGGCATGCCAACCCATACATACACACACACACACCGAGATCTTGCAAATCTGCAAACTTTTACTTACATTAGCATTTTATTCTCTTCATGTCATCTATAAATCAAAAGCGGGTGATCTGTTTGTTTCTCTCCTTCTGAAGTTCCTCAAGCCCTCATCAAGATGAATAATAGCAATCTGATGGAATACTTCACTAGGAATGCAGCCCTCAAACAAACCCACACAGAAATCACTCCTGCCTTGGCAGCAGCAAATTAAGAAATCCTGACATCTTTCCTTAATGCAGAGAGCCAAGCTGGCGAGATGCTGCCATTCTTGCTCCACCTCCTCCCTTGTACAATAGGCTATTGACAGAAGGCTGAAAGCTCCCCCTTTGTCCTGTACTAGCTGGGCAGAGCCAGGCCTTGGGAAGGAACAAGAGAGCAGCAGCCGGACCTTGTGCTGTTCTTTCATTGCACCACTCCAAAACCGTTGGATTCGTGCTCCTTAACCCTGGCTTGGCAAGTTACCTAAAGCTAGATTTGCTTAGCCATCGCCTCTTGAACCAAAAGAGCAGTCAGGCTGTCCCTAGGGAGAAGGAAGTATAGACTCTCCAAAGAGATGCCAGAATCTCCCAGTTAGAGAGGAAAGCAGAGGTGTCTGTCCATCCTATAGGATCCCTGACCATGATGGCTGCCAGGGGCCATCTCCTCGATCTGAGGTTGAGAAGGAGAAAGACCATTTGGGTAATTTTGGGATCCCAGGAACGAATAAGCAAGTGGTTCTACAGGGAATTAATTATTCCATCCACTGCTTTGGGGCTTTTCTTACCAACTAAGTATAATAAACTTTAAACCCACTTTTCATTAAAGCAATTTTATGGGTTACCAATGCAATTTCCAAAAAGACTGAAAAGGAGAAAGAAGAGGTGTCCTGCTTTTATGTACATGATTTGCTGAAATACTCAAGTTAAGCTGAATACTTCTAAACTTAAACCACTCCCTGCCTACTCCCTCAAAGATTACTAGAGGGGCCAGCCTCGGTGGCTCAGCCTGTAATCCCAGCACCTTGGGAGGTGAGGTGAGTGGATTGCCTGAGCCTGTGGGTTCGAGATCAGCCCAGGTAACTTGGCGAGATCTCATCTCTGCAATAAATCAAAAATTAGCCAGGCATGGTAGCACACGCCTGTAGTTCCAGCTACTTGGAAGGCTGAGGCAGAAGGATCGCCGGTACCCAGCAGGTCAACGCTTGGGGTAGCTATGAGTGCGCCACTACATACCAGCCTGGGCGATGGAGTGAGACTCCATCTAAAAAAAAAAAAAAAAATTACCAGAGGAAGAGTGAGACACAAAGCTTTTAAAAGCAAGTAAAAGGCAATAATAATTTTTAACTAGTAATATTAGGCCTACACCTCACTCATTCATATTGGGCACAGGTCACAACTATCATATATCCCCCCCTCCCCCAAAATAAAGTGATCCCAAACTTAATATGTTCAATATGAAAAAAATAAATGTTTAGGGCTATAGATGAAACGGTCAAGTATCTTATTGCAGTTTCTGTATCCATTAAAATACACATAAATTTAAGTCACATGACAAAATAAGTTACTTTAAAAATACTGTTTTAAATTCACATTTCATTAATATTTATACAAATTCTTTAAACATTCTTCTTCAAACAGGGTCTTAGGCACCACCAAAGCCATTTTTTGAAGCATCCAACAGTTTTCTATGGCATATCTTCACATTTTTCTCTCCTATTTAAGTTGTTTAATCTGAAGCATTTAAAAAAAATTACATGTGCTACTAGTGAAGAAATTCTCCTAAGTCACAGAACACATTTGAAAAATATTAGGACAGTAAAAAAAAAAAAAAAAAAATCTGTCCTGTGGGTCTACTACATTCATATAAACCTCATACTTTATTGCTTTTTAAACTGACTTTTTAAAGTTTGGGGTTTTTTAATGATTTTTTTGTTTTTACAATAACAACCAATACTTGCCATTGTAAGGTCAAACCCCAAGAAATAACTACTTTGCCAGTGTTACATTTATTTGCCTTAAAAAAGTCAAGTTCAGCTAGCTGACCTTTATGAGGACCCAATACTGGGACTGGCAGAGATGGTTTCTGTACAAGGTGCCTTCTCTGCCTGATACTGCTCACAGTGCAGGGGCTGAGAGAATGCCCCATCATATGACAGCCCTGGTGAGACTTTAATAGGAAGACTGAAGGAGGGTCACCTGACATTGGGTCATATGAATTCACATCCAGATAAAGGTACACACTGAGAAAAGCTTGCAGACCCCATTCATGAGGCTTGGAAGTAAAACACAGAATACAAATACGTACACAAAGTAGTGTACAAGAAGGAGGTGATAAACACACAAGAAACCATGAAAAGGTGCACAGGCTCTCAGGGGAGTTACACAGAGAAGGCACAGCTGAGTTGGCCTCAAAGGACAGGTGCTGTCTAGGAAAATGAGCCCTTCGTCGTGCTGCAGGGGAAACAAACAGGACCACTAGAAGTGCCTCACCACCCTGTGCTCACATTTTTGGTAAATTAATCTGGAACAAATGGCAGGGTTAAATCGTATAGGCAAGGGAAAGGAAGATGGTCAGGGAAATCAGTTCAGCTCTGATTTCTGTGGGAGCCACTGCTGGTTAAGCTCTTTTCGTGCCAGGCACAGTGCAGAGCTGTCACACACATGAAGAAACGTGTCCTCAGAACAGTGCTCACTGCATGCAGTTGCGAGCACCTTCAGTTCAAAGATCAGAAAATTGTGCATAGGCGTTAAGTGTCCTGTCCTTGCTCCACACGAGAAAAGGACTAGAACCCAGTTCCTTTGGATTTCAAGAGGTAAGTGTTTTAACCCAGGCATGCGGCAGGTGGCTCAGATCTAGACAGAGGCTAGACAGAGGCTAGACAGAGAAATCTAGACAGGGGATGCCTATGATGGCAAAAAGTCGTGATGTACAATGCTGTAAACAGCCAAGATCTGAACCTAAACATCTATCAACAGATGAAGGGATACATAGATATGGCCTATACAAACAACGGAATATTACTCAACCTTTAAAAAGAAGGAAGTTCAAATACACACCATGACATGGATGAACCCTGAGAACATTATCCCAAGTGAAATAAGTCAGACACAAAAGGACAAATATTGTATGAGGTACCTAGAATTGGCAAATTCATCGAGACAGAAAGTAGAATAGAGGTTATGGGGTGGGGGTGAATGAGAGTTATTGCTCAATAGGTACAGTTTCAGTCTGGGATGATGAAAACTCTGTAACTAGATGGTGATAATGATTATACAACAATGTAAGTGTATTTAAGCTGGTGTGTGACTGTATACTTCAGAATGCTTGAAATGGTAACTTTCATGCCATATATATTTCACCACAATAAAAAAGTTTGAAAGCTTTTTTTCCTTGTTTTCAATACAACATGACATTCAAGAAATCTTTTTTTTAAGCCAGAAATCGGAGACACTAAATAAAACAAGAAGTCACAAGTCTGAGAGAACGAACTCCGGGGGGAGACACGGGAAGAGACACGGGGAGAGTGAGATGGGAAGGTGGCGTGTGAGGGGCCAGTTCAACTGTCCAGGGTCCTCCAGGCCCTTCCTCCCGTGTGGGGCGGAGGCTCCGCGCCTCCCGGCCCATCTCTAGGCAGCTTCCCAGGGCACGCTGCGCCCCTTGCCTCCGCACTCCTGCCCTCCCCACGCCACGCGCAGGCCTGCCTCACGAAGCTGCCCCTGGAACCCAGCCTCTCTGCCTGCCCTGCCCTGCTGCCCGCTTCACCCACCACGCTCTTTCCATGGCCCTGGTTTAAGATGTCCAGATCCTACCCAGGTAGGCCAGGGGCCACACTCTCTCATAAATCCTCTCCGTGAGAAGTAATCAGTCCTCCCTCTGGACTCCAGGAATGCTTTCTTTGCACCCCGTGTGTGGTACTTAGCACCTCCTGTTTTACACCTATGGTGCGTGGTGCTCATACCTATGTCGAGGCTTCTCTCTCCTCCTGAGTCACAGCCTCCTCCCAGCTGTCTTGATATGCCCTTGTGCTTAGCATAGGGCCGAGCCCCGAACGGGTGCTTAAGCAACCTTTCCTGAGTCATAAATGACCCTCTGTGATTCTGACCATTTCTCTGCAGTAAACCCCCTGACATCGTATTTATAGAACAGTGATTCTGCAAAAAGGAGGAGGGCATTCAAAGCCCTTCAGGCTGCAGCAGTTTCCTTCTTCTACCTCACACAGGGCTGCTGTGAGTCAGTGCTCGGGAAGAGAGTAAGAAACATCTATCGTCTCCTAGGTGATTTGGGGGAAAAAAGAAAAGGTTGCAAGTCACTCATTTAAAGGTTACATAAAAATATTCTCTGGCCCCTACTTCCATGATGTGTTACATTTCTCCAATGATTTCACTTATGTCATCCTAAGAACCTTGTAACTCTAAGGGCAGTGTCCTTCTTCTCTTTCCCTTAGAAGCCATTTAGAGGTACATTTAGACACATGGCTGCAGGTTAGTTTGAAACAAATCAGGGCTGCCTACAGGGAAGGGAAGAGATCAAATGAGTACCTTTTGCAGGCAGGAAGCAAACGTCGGAAGGGCTCAAGCCCAGAACCCCATGCCAGGGCTGCCCACCAACCTCTGTGAGTTTTCTATGACAGAAAAGAGAATCCTACAAACCAGGGGCAATACGCCTCCTCCCCTCCCCCTTCTCACACAGCTACAAAGACCTGTCATGTACATCCACCTGGGAAAGTGATGATTATAGTTAGGACATGCCCCATGATGACATCCAGGTCGTGCCAAAGCTTTTGTGTGGGACAGCAAGGTTAAATTTCAGTAGTATATATTTAAGAGGGAAGGTTTTCATTCAAAAAACATTCCTTGGGAAGCAAGATTATTCCATGTGTCTTCAAATACTGACTGAATACTGCGAAGTGACTTCTGTAGATACGTCATGACGAGGCAGAGACAGCTAGAGAAGGCAGTGGCTTAGCCTGACGGCCTCAACCAACAGCTTTGCTTCAGTCAGCGAGGCAAGAAGATCTACTTGTTAAGCTGCCCCAACCCCTCTCCAAGGAGCAAGACAGAAGAGGCCTTATCCACTCATAAACTGGATCTAATAAGACATGCTATTTCAATTGACATTCAGCACAAGAAAAGTCCTAATTATGTCTACAAGACTGCATGAAGAACCTCATGCCATATTCTGAGGCTATTAGGCAAGACAAGTAGAGCCTGTTATTATAATGGCTAGAGAAGAAAATAAAATGCCCTTTGCCACTAAAATCACCCCCAAAACAGGCTCTCCACCTTACTGAACTGGGCTGAACCACAAAGCAAGCCCTGAGGCAAGAGGCCCCACCAGGAGCAGGAGAGCCACTTAACAGGACAGAGTATCAGAGTCCTTTCACAACAGCCAGAGCTGCCCCCGATCTCGGCAGGAACTCTCCTCCACTGAGGCTACAGATAGGAGGAATGACCATTTGTTTGAGAAACTGCCCACAGAGAAGGTAGCTGAGTTATGGGGTCCTCTCAGGTGCCTCCACCTGAGGAGCAGACAGCGAGGAAAATACTTTGCCAGTATCTTCCGCTGGTGACTATGGAAACAAACAGAACAGAAACATGGAACGAATCCTAGACTCAGATGCAAAAAGATCAGATTTCAGGTACTGGCTGTCCCCCTGATGAACTACAAAACTCTTGAGCCAGCTCCTCTGCGGGTGTGGGCTTCAGAGGGGATAGAGAATGGAGTGGAAACACAGGAAAGCTGTACCCGTCCCATCATGAACACCATGGTACCATCTCCAAGACTATGTAAGAACAGGAAAAAGAGGGCCAGGACGTCCTGGCATCCAGGACTAAGTAATTGGGACTCCACCTACACCCAGAAACCCCAGGTAACAACAACATACAAAGAAAATAATCGCTGTTAAAAACCATCACCTTAGCTGGGCTCGGCGGCTCAGCCTGTAATCCCGCGCCTTGGGAGGCTGAGGTGAGTGGATTGCCTGAGCCCACGGGTTCGAGACCTGCCTGGGCAACTTGGCGAGACCTCATCTCTACAACAAATCAAAAATTAGCCAGGTGTGGTAGCGTGCGCCTGTAGTTCCAGCTACTTGGAAGGCTGAGGTGGAAGGATTGCCGGAGCCCAGCAGGTGGAGGCTGCGGTGGCCGGGAGCGGCCACTGCACTCCAGTCTGGGCGACAGAGTGAGACTCCAACTCAAAAAAAAAAAAAACCAAACAAACAAAAACCATCAGCTTTATGTGGTAAGCCTATGGGTGTTTATCTACTATTGTTTTATTATTCTTTGTACTTTGTCGTATTATTTTCTATTTTTTTGTTGTGGTAAAATTTATATAGCATATGATTTGTCATATTAACCATTAGCTATATTTTTAAAAATCCCTCAAGAAAATGAAGATATATTGGGTTGGGTCAGTTAATTTCCTCTTGTATATACGACAGGGGACCCCCTCAAAAAAACAAGAATTTATTTTTTGGAGGGCAAGCCCATTGTAGTACAGGCTTTCTCTGTTCGGAAAGTGTTCTAGGAACCCATTGGCATTGGTATATCAGCTAGTGTTATTGTGAGAGACTGTGTTTAGCTTCAGTTAATTTTTTCTGAGATTCTTCCAACAAACTGGCCATTTCCTGATGGGTGATCTACGAGCACCTGTCCACACCATACTGTTCAGCAGCTTTTGACCCAAATGACATGACCCCCCATGCCCCACCCTCCCCAGTCGTCTGATCTAGCCCCAACCTATGTTTTTTTGTTTCCCCAGTTGAAAAAAGGCCTCAAAGGGAAACGTTTTGCCGATGTGAAAGAAGTGAAACCAAAAACAGCAGAAGCACTAAAAGGCATCAAAATCGATGAGTTCAAAAACTGTTTTGAGCAGTGGAAAAAGCAACTCGATGGGTGTACTGCATCAAACGGAGTGTACCTTGAAGGTGAATGAAGTGTAAACATATAAGAATAAGTACACAATTTTTTATAAATAAATATTGGTTTTTTTAGGGTCCTCCCTTCCATGTATTTCCCACCTGCTCTACAAAGGATTTCGGGTGGCAACTTGTCCTTATGACAGAATGACAGGAGGACATAAACCCCACCTACAAAATACATATGTAAGCCTCAGACCCTGGGCCAGCCACTGCCCAGCTATGCGAGCACTTCCACATGAGTGTCTCTTTGAAAAAGGGTCCTGCTGCAAAGAAACAAGCAATACTCTGAAAATTGCAGGGCAATTAAAAAAAAGTCTCCTTCGTCCCTTACAAACAGAAGGTCATCACCACGAGGACAAAGGGCTATAATGTTGTCTCTGCCTTGCAAAAGTTTAGGACCTCCATGAAGACAAACACGGGCAAGAGTTAACCAACTGAGGAAGACAGACCATGACAACAACAGGAGGAGCAAGTGGCAGCCCTGTGCTCCCGGCACCTAAAGGAGGGAGAAGCACCGGGTATGGGCTGGAGACCAGAGGGAAGGCTGTCCAGACAGCTGAGGGTGGAACCAGGCCAAGTCTCAACAGGCAGAGCGGGTGGGGGCGGGGAAACACCCGTGAAAGCTAGAGGGTGGCGTGAGCAGGACGCAGGGTGGAGGCCAGGCGGCAGCAGCAGGTGGGTGAGGGCCGCCGGCGTTCTCAAGCAGCTGCCAGGAGACTCTGCTGCTCTCCCACGACAGCATCCCCATCCACAGGTGCGGTCAGACACAGCTGGCTGCCGGAGGCTCGCCCTCACCCGGCAGGCGTTTCATTCCGGAACCCTCCAGCCCTCACCAGGCCCAGGCCCAGCGTGGGAGACAGGGAAGAGCAAAACCCAGTCTTGTCCTCAGGGCATCCACACAGCTCTGCAGCTTGCAGAGGTCATAGCTATCAAATATCAGTGACCTGGATAAGAAGGCTAAAGAGGACACAGCTTGGGTAGAGTTACTTGCACCTCTTAAAATAGACCAAGGTTTCAGAGTGACTGATAACCAGAGCAAAGGCCTAGCAGAACAGGGGTGAGTACAAGATGGAGCACAAAAGACCCCCACCCAGGAGAGGAAAACCTGCCTCGCATAAGGCGGGAAAAGTCCACTTTTGAGTTGAGTTTTCACAGATTTCAACAGGTACCTTTTGTGACTTTAAGAAGCAGAGATGAATGGAATCTACAAAGTACTTGTGGGCTGTAACATTCCCCAGAACTGCACAGAGCCCACAGAGGACATGGGACCTGTCCTGACCTCTGAAGTGTGTCAGTTACATGGAAGACCTCCGTGGTGCTGGAGGAAGCAACACGTGAAATAGAGAAAAGGTTAACCAGGATTTAGCCCATCAAAGGGGAGAGAGAAGAGAGGTGTTGGTGACAACCACGGGACATGAGCTAAAATTACACAAAGAGCTCAGGTAACCATAAGAAGAGGTAACTGGCCCAGGGGAAGCTAAAATCAAGACACACCTAACAAACTGCAGGAGATTATAGAATAATAACTTTGTATTTAAAAGAGAGAAAGTAAAGGAAACTGTCCAGTTTGGCGATTGCCTGCTTGGAACAGGTGACCCTAGTTTTGGATTTCTATAGTTCCTTGATGTTTTGTTTAAATGTTTATTATGAAGATTTCCAAATCTATTCAAAAGTAGACAGAGTAGTAAAATAAAACTGCATGTGCCCATAACCCCAGTTTCAATCATGTTCTACATTCTGCTAAAATTGTTACATTATACCCTTTTGGGTGACACTGCTAAGGCCCCAGTAGCTCTCTCATTCTATTAGGAAGTCATCTGGGGGACAGTAAAACTGACTGGCACACACATAACATCCTGCCAAGTGCCCAAAGGTGCAAATAAAAGAAGCCAACTTAAATATTGACGTACATATGCAGTCAGCATAATATTTAACTGTCATGCAAGAAAAAAGTCCATCTATTCACCAGCAAATATTCATTGAGCATCAACTACATGCCAAGCACAGCTCTAGTCCCAGGGGTAGGGTAGTGAACACAAGAGAAAAAAGTAAAAGTCTTATCCTGAGAACGCTTCCACATTGTCAAGTTTGGGGACTAAAGACAAAACGTACTCTAGATTTCACCTGACTCCTATTTGACACAAAACACAACGTAGGTTCAGAGAGAAGTCAGTTTCTATTCACCTTTACTTGACAATCAAGTTCTTTCCTTTTTTAAAAATGGCATTCAGAGATCTGTCACCATACTGGTGGGAGAGAAGAAGTTAACTTTTTGGTTCTCTAAATTTCTGATAACACATTCCAATTAGTATTAAGTAAATGCATCCCTAACACGCAAATGCTTTTGTATACATACACAAAAATTTTCTGAACCTTATAAAACACACAAATATGAATTTAAAAGAAGGCAAAAAAGAAAACAGACACAGAAGTTCCATTCTTTCCATTCTGCGCCCTAGTGGAAGGTGTAGCCGTCCTGCCAGGGTGCAGGTTTCCAGTTCTGAGGACCACCTCTCCCCCTCCTGAGCATCACCGCTGCCTCTCTAGCCGCTTGCCTGGCCAGTCTCCATCCATTCCCTACCACGGGCAGCAATAAATGAAGCGACCAACCGAAGCACCCTGAAAAGCATGCCACAGCTAGGAGGCAGAGTGGCAGTTCTTTTCAGGGCCTGCAAAAGGGACTGTAGCATCAAGGAGGCAGACAACATTCAGCACCTCCTGGTGACAGAAAGAAGAATGCCAGAGAGGGCAGGGCACTGCTGGCCATGACATCTGGCCCTGTGGGAGAAGCTGAGAGGACAAGCGGATTGGACCAGCTGCTCTGGAAAAAGGAGTATCAAAGCTGAGGGTCATGCCAGGCGCAGGAGCTGGCCTTCTCTGAGGAGGGCTGTCTTGGGAACCCCACAGCTTCAGCTTGCCTGAACTCTAGAGAGGTCTCGGCATCAGTGGAGCTTGTCTCTGACTCACGTCAGGAGAAAACACAGGCTGGCACCATCCTCAGAGTCTAACCTGGGACCTGGGCTGATCAACAATATTCCCTGGAACTCGGTCCATCCTCTGTACATGCCTGGTGGGCTAAGGTCCCTGCTAGCTCCCCATGCTAGGACAACTCAGAAGCTTGCCTGAGGCACAAAGTGGGAAATTGTCCTACAGAGGGAACAAAGGCTGTTTGACTATTTCACTCGTGGCACAGAAACAAGGGACAATTTTAAAGCAGAAATACCTGGTAAAGGAAGACTATAGTACAGTTATGTAAGATTATCTGGGACTCGACACTAATCTCCTTCCCTCCCACAGCCTGCAAAGCTCACAGCCACCTGCTTCTCAAACATAACTGAAATGACACGGAAAGAAATGCCCCAGGTGTACTACTCCTGGACACAAAGCTCACCCCAACGAAAGCACAGGTTTTGGTACAGAGATTTTCAACGCCTCTATTTTAGCTATAAGATCAAAGCCTTGTCCAGTATCAGAACAGACAAACCTGGAACATCACGATGTATATTCTTGTAAGAAATGCCTATAAAACATCCAACTATCTGAAGGTCTCCCACTCACAATCCATCATCAGGTAGTCCTGTGTGCTTATAGCAGTAAAGCTCTGTGTTAAATGCTGCACTGTCACAGAAATGACAATGACCAGGTCTCCCACATGCCCAGAGTTCAGAGTGGGGCTGGAGTCTCCATGCAGAAGCAAGAGACACACACACACACATGAAAAGATGCGCACAGGACGCAGGCAAGGATGCCAGGCAAAATACTTAACGACCAACATGGCCAGACCCTAACCAGTCAGAACACACACAGGCCAAGGCACCAAAACAGGTTCAGAAGAGCCTCTGCTGGGCCAGGCATTAGCCCTTCGGTTTCTGAATCAGGAGTGGTGCACTGGGGGCGGCAGCTATTTTCTGACCAGTATGGGAGTAGCTCAACATTTTAACCCCTGGGACAGTTGCAGGTTCATCCCCGCTGAATGACAGTGAGCCAGGGGTCTAGTAATGATGCAGAATCCGAGGAAGGGGGGTCACTCCATCCAAAGTGCCTCTGAGGAGCAGGGCTATGTGGGATGAAGAATGGCATTCCAGATAGGCCAAGGTGGGCTCAGGAGGCCCTTCCAGGACACGGGAAGGTCAGTCAGGCAGATGAGAGAGCGCACGTACAGAGTCTCAAGGTGCAGTGACCCACTGAACTTGTGCCACTGGAGCTTGCCTTCCAGAATCCCCAGGATGTGGTGGTTTGGAGAGGAAGGGCTACAGCAGGTTGGAACCAGGCTACAGAAGCCCCCCAAAGGCAAGCCAAATAGAGACCAAGGGCCACGCCAGGGAAGGGTGGCAGATGTGGGGCTTCTACGCAGGAGGGATTCGATCTGAGCTGTGTTTTGTAAAAAGCAATCAAGCCCTTCTATGCCAGCCCCCACCACGTGTGTGTGTGTGTGTTTAGACACAGGATCTCCCTCGGTCGCCCAGGCTATAGTGCAGTGTCACAATCATTGCTTACTGCAGTCTCAAACTCCTGGGCTCAAGTGATCCTCCTGCCTCAGCCTTCCAAATAGCTGGGTCTACAGGCAGGCGCCACCACACCTGGCTAATTATTATTATTATTATTTTATTTTTGTAGAGATGGGGTCTTTCTTTGTTGCCCAGGCTAGTCTTGTACTCCTGTGCTCAAATGATCCTCTAACCTCAGCCTCCCAAAGTGCTGGGATTACAGATGTGAGCTACCATGACAATGCCCCCACCTTTTTAAATTAAGGGTCTTTACAGTCTAAACTGGGTGTGGTCAGGTAGTAATACTAGAATGCAAGGAAGAAATAGTTGTGTGTTAGGCAATATTACACAGAGAACAGGTTGGAATAAGCAGAACTTGCTGACTGACTGGATTTCAGGGCAGAAATCAAGGACAAGGCTGAGGTCCAGCTGTTCCTCGAACAGGCACAGGTCCTGGGAACAAACTCCACATGTGTATATGGCCAGGGGTGGCAGGCAGGTTGTGTAACCTTGGCTCAGTCACCTCCTCTCCCTGCACTGCAGTCTCTGCATTGATACAACGTGTGAGCTGGGCTTAGCTCCCGTTCTGGGGAGTGCAGCATTATTCTCAAGTGCCTCGGTGACAGCCAGAGAAACAGAGGAAGCACTTCAACCACTGCAGTCCTGCTTTTATGTACTTCATATCTTGGGGTTCTGCCTAAAAGTTCGCTGGGATAAAAAGGCCCATAACCACTGGGCAAAGCCACTGGGCCTTCAAACCCTGAAAATTTACAATCTTCTTCTCTTGTCTATTAAAAGTTTCAATATGATCTAGAATAGGCGAAAAGAGTGTTACTGGCAAGAGTACCCCAAGATACACAGCAGAAAGCAAGCTTATGTGCCTGGTGAGGTTGAGCACCTATGCACGTGAGCGCTGCTCCAACCACCTCTGCTGGGTCTCTGACCCCACTCAGAACCTGCCCTCTTCCTCCTGCACATCAATGCACTAAGCATGTGTTTTGGTTGTTCCCCAGTCTTACAAAGCTAATTTCCAGGCAGGCAATTTATTTCTTAATTCTCTAGAAAGTCACAGCTATGTGGCAAGTGACCTTATCACTCCCTGAAGCAAGTCAAATGAAAATCTGTTGTCTCTTTCAGCACTGTAGTGGTACAGACAATTCAAAACAAGACAGAGTATAAATTAGGAGAAAAATCAAGGAGCAATGACACAGAAGGAGACCGAGCTCTGTCCTTCCTGTCTTGCTGCCAGCCACATAACCTGGAACTTTCCAGGCCCTCCTAGACTGAGAACCCTCCCACCTCTGGACGGGCAGTACTAGAGCCAAGCAATTAGGAGGCCCTGAAGACTGCCTACATTCAAATCCTGGTTTGAACACCTTAATCTCTGCACCTGTTTCTTTATCTTGTGTACAATACGGGTAGTATCAGGGCCTACCTTACAGGGTTGTTGGGAGATTAATGAGTGAAGCAGAAGCATAGAGAACAGTGCTTGGGTCTGCTGGCTGCTTTCATCACTGTCCCATTTCTAAGCCTGGCTGTGTCTAGGCTGTGACCACCACTCCAGTCGCCTACCCCAGTCCTGCTTCATGGTTGACACCTCAGCTTTGAGGGAGAAACCAGTTCCTGCAGCTACTTTCTCTTGACTCTGTTTAACAAAGGAATAAATAGTGTTCAGGATATTCAGTCTCATTTATGCAGACATTTTCCCCACAACAAGCCTGAGGGGAAAGTACCAATTTGACAGCAGCCAAAACTGTGCCTCCCAGAATGAGGAAATGGTCTAAAAGATAATTCACATGTCCTCTTCTAATGCTCTAACTTCTTTTAATTTATCTTTCCAAACCATGAAATCCTTATTTCAACAGTCTTTAACAAGAATACATGAACCCTAAAGTCCACTAAAACCCATTCACTAGTAAGAATAATTATCAAATCATTGTCAATCTCAGGAGTTTTAAAACAGAACATACCCTAGTTTTTTTAAAAGACATTCAAATATATGAACTGTGCAGAAACAGTTGTTCCTAAATAGTCAACAATAGGAAAGAAGTAACTAAATGACAGCATAGTCCATACAGCATACATTGCCATCATCTCATTGTATTTTTTGTGAAGAATCTGTAACGCATGGGGGGAGGTTCATAATATAACGATTACAGTTAAATTATCAAAATGTTTATCTGCAGCTAACAATGCACGCATAAAACTTTTAAAAATTTGTTTAGAAAAAAAGACTAGAAGGAAATATACCAAAATGTTAACAGTATTTCGTCTCTAGAAGACGTTCACTTTTTATATCCCAAGTTCTCTACAATTCGCATATATTACTTTTATAATATGAAAAGATATAGTTCTTCTGGGGCAAATCCTTTTGATTTAGACATTAGACAGCTTTCAGATTTTTACTTAAAACTTGAAGACCAGCAAATAATTCATGACGCAAATCAGCCCGGGCATCTGCACAGAGACACCGGTTTTGAAATTTTAGATTCAGGAGACAAGACCTTTGCCTCCAGACAAATGTGTCGCTCTGAGGTGGGCAGAGGAGCAGCAACCTCTCACTTCCACTTACGTTCCTATTCAAACGTGACACCCTTCACGCCAGCCAAATTCCAAGGAGGGCTCCACCTTACTGCATCCTTCCCTGTCGGTTCCTCAAAGATTACAAGGGAATCCATACCGTGTTTACAATACAGCCAAGAGCTTGTAAACGTCAGGACGTAAAAAAGAGAAAAACGAACATAATTCAGAGAACATAATTCAGAGTACGTAATAGTTTTCTCCTGCTGCTATTAGTATGCACCACCCCAGGCTTATACAAAGTAAAACTCCTATGCATCGACATTCAGCATTTTGTGTAAAAGGACAGTTTCAGAGTTGCTGTCACAAGCACTGGCAAAACTGCCTCTGCTTTCTTGCTCAGAAAATTCAGCTGCTACTTCAGGGTCTGTGTTTCCTTTCAAAGCTCTTGGAAGCCTCCTGAAGCCCCAGCACACAGAATCTCAAACTCAGCCACGGGGAGCTTCAGATAACCCTGCTCACTGAGAGTTATTCTCCAGATATGAGTGTGAAAGGCACTTTATGACCTCATGTGTTTGTCTGACTACCAAGCTGCATGGACAGCATTCAATAAAAACGCCGGCACCTTAATCTGCCTCCTGACAGACTATGGCCTGTTGAAGACTGAGGTTTAAAAAGGCTTTAGGATACCAACAGCTTTGAGCTGCCTTAAAGGAAATTCTTTTCTATTTTATAGCACAGGAGCCTCACACATTGTGTCATCCAAACAAGACTATTCACAAAACATTATCAATGGATTCCAACTTAACAATTTGGTTATAAGAGACAGTAAGCACAAAGGAATAATGAGCATCTGTTTTAAATGGCAAATTTGCACAATAAATTCAATTGATCTTAAAAACTAAATGTTCCTCTAAGGTTACTGCCTTTAAACACCTAGAAATTACAAGTATTTCTACAGTCGTGCTCTTTCCAGAAAAGTGAAACCGGAAGGGAAAGGAGAGGAGAAATACCCACCTGTAATGACAAGACAATCCGATCTTTTCTCAAGCCTCTCCTCAAACACACAACCATTGTCTATAAGACAGCTGCACCAAAACTAAAGATGTAGCGAGACCTAGACATTAGGCATGACACTGCGATATGCTGGTACACCTTCAGTTATCCTCCACTTCACCCAAAGAGGTAGAGGAAGAAGTAGCTACAAAAACTACCTGGATGGCATAAACAGATACCTATCCCTACTTGCACGTGTCACATGTATCTAGCTCTTAAGTGTCAAAAATTTAAAAGCCCATATTTCTTTTTAGTTGGGCTGGATAACAATAAAAATACTGTCAAAATAGGAACAACAGAGACAGGAAGGAAATATGTCAAAATGCTTATAATTGTGGGGGAGGGGTAACTGCTTTTATTTAAAAAATGATTCTATTTACAGTAAACTAAAAAAATACTATATAGCTATAGTATTCTGGAGGGGGAGGAGGAAAGTATACAGGGTGCTGGGCTAACCATTTGATTTTTCTAGTCACAGGATGCTAGTTCATGAAAGATTGTAGTCTAATGCAGTCTCCTCAAACAAATAAAAAAGGAGTCGATCTCAGACTAGGAAGCTATTTTCCGAGCTTGGCCAGACCAGGAATGTCTCCCAGGACCTGGTCCTATGTGTTTTCCTCTACACCACACTGCACGGCCAGCACCGGTTGTTTAAAAAGCTCCTCTTTCGTAAGACCACCCAGCACAGACCTTCAACTCACACTTCAAGTTTTAGCCAATCAACCTGCCACGTTCACTTGGGGGAAAAAAAGAAAAGAAACCCAGAAGATTTCAGTTGATTTTTGCTGGCGTCGCGCCTGTACTTTTTTCCTTCGGGATAGTCACAGGTTAAGTCGTGAAATATGCAGCAGACTGCGAGATTTCACTAGTTCCTTTCATGATCATCAGAGGTCAATCAATAAAAGGAAGGGTCGTATGCGTCAGGGTGCTTCGGATACCCCTGCACCAAGAAGCTCAGAAGTCTTAACCAGGGCACTAGAGGGCACTTTAATCAGGGCCATTCTTCATGAAGCTCCATACCCCAGAAATGGGGGGAAATGCCGAGTCTGACACACAGATCAGTGGAGCGTCTGTCTCTGGATTCTAACCCACGTGGCCATCCGAGTCATCCACCACCGCTCTCCGTCCACGCTGCAAGGCGACCGATGTTCTCTCTGATTCCAGCTCTGAGGCCGCCAGAGCTCCTCCACCAAGACCCCGTCGCGGCGACGCGCGGGGCTCCGGGCATCCTCCGGGGACGCCGCGCGCTCGTCTCCCCGCGGCCGCGGCCCTGGACGCCGCCGCGCCCCTACGCCGCGCCCCGCGGGGGCCACCGCCGCGCGAGGCCCGGGGACCGCCGCGCGGCGCGCACTCCCCGCCCGGGGCCGAGACCCGCCGGGGCCGGCCCGCAGGACGGCTCCTCGCGACCTCGGCCCGGCGCCCGGTCCCGCGGCTCGCCGCCGGGCGCCGCGCCGCCGCCGGCCGGCCGCCCGCGCGGGCCCCGGAGAGACCGAGACCCTGGCGGCCCCCGGGCGCCGGGGGACGCCGGCCGCGGACCCGAGGCGCAACCGCGGCGCGTGCCCCGAAGCCGGGGCGGCGCACGCGCCTCCGCCGCCTCCCGGGCTCGGCGCGGCGGGGCCGGCTCGGCCCGGCCGAGACGCGGCTCCGCGCCGCGGGCGCACTCACCTCCCGGCCGGCCGCGCCGCTCCGCCGCCGGCTGTCACCGCGGCCCGCTCCCTCCCCGCGCCGGCTCCGGGTGCTATTTAAGGCGCCGCCGCCGCCGCGGGTGGCTGCGCCCCCGCCGCCGCCGCGGCCGCGCCAGGCAACCGCTGGAGCGTTCGCCGCGCCCGCCCGCCCCGCCCCGCCCGCGGCCCGCCCCCGCGCCGCCGGCCCCGCCCCCGCGCCGGGGCGCGCGCGCGCGGCGGGCGCGGGCGGCGGAGGACGCGGCCGGAGCCGCCCGGCCGGGCCTCGGGCTTCGCCGGGACTCCGAGGGGGACGCGGGGTGAACTGTGGGGCCGCGGCTCGAAGGCCCCGCGAGCCCCGCGGCCGGAGGGGCCGTGGGGCGGGGGCGCCCTCTCGCCTCCGCGCCCCCCGGCCGCGCGCCGCCGGCTCCTCGGCGCGCCGGGCTCGGCGGGGGCGCCCTGGCGGCCGCACGCGCCCTCGGCGCTCCTCGCGCTCCGCGACCTGCGCGGCCCCTTTCGCCCGGTTTCGCCACGTTCCCCGCGCGGGGTTTCGCCACGGCCCCGGACGGAAGCGCTCCTTCTGGTCTGACCTCTGCAACCACGGACGTGGCGCAACCCGGCCGATGGGCCCGGGGCAGCCGGAGCCGAAAGCCGGCCGGACCCGCTCGGCCTCGGCGGGCGGTTTCGTGGCGCGCCCGGGGGCCTTCAGAGGCCGACGATGGTTTTCGGGGACACCGCCCAAACGCTGCTCTGGCTTGGGCCCCCGCGGCCTGCCCCTGGGGTCCTCAGCCCCTGACCGCGGCGGCTCCCGGCGCTCCAGCCTTGGCGGGAGAGCCGTCCTCTGGCGCCGTCTGGAATTTGAGGGGCGAGAGGCACGAACGACACTGGCCGGAGTGAGTGCTTGGCACTGAGCGTGGCGGTGGGCACTTCGCACACGTGATTCTGTGTCGTCTTCAGCGTAACCCTGGGAAGTAGGTGCTGTCGTTATTCCCCTGTTCAAAAAGGGGAGACTGAAGCCCAGAGCGTAAATGCTGGGCGACGCTACCCTCGGAGCCCAGACGGTCCACCCCAGATCGCGCCCAGACCGACCTTGGGACGACGCTGGGCTCACCTCCCAGTGGAACTCACCCTCCAGTGGAACTGAACACGTGTCTATCCAGGCCTCCAGCGTCGCTCAAGTTGACTTTCCCCGGCTGTCCCCCACGGTGTGCCGAGCGCCCTGTGGTCCAGCAGGAGTGAAGACACCCCACACAACAGCCTCTAGCTGCTCGTTCTTCTAGACCTGCTTCTAGAATGGAATCTTCGAGATCTCGTCTCTCCCATTTCAAAGAAAAAATGGACTTCACTTTGTTTTGCTTTTTTTAGAACTGGATTCCACTTGGCTAATCCCTGGTTTCTCTGTCCAGGACTCTCCTGCCATCCATGATTTTGTCATCTTAGCCTCTCGTTTTTCCGCCTACTTCTCCGCAGGCACTTATCAAGTGCTGGGGCATATTCATTTTCAGGGGCTGCTGCAACGAATTACCACAGATTAAGTGGCTTCAGCAACAGAAATTTATCGTCTCAGTCCTGGAGACTAAAAGTAAAAAATCGAGTTGTTGGCAGGGCAGCTTCCTTCTGAGGGCTGTGAGGGCAGCTCTGCTCCAGGCATCTTTTTGGCTTGCAGAGGCTGTCTTCTCCCTAAGTTCCTTCCTTCGCATCGTCTTCCTTCTGTGGTGCGTGTATCCAGATTTCCCTCTTGGGGGGACACCAGTCATGCTGGATTAGGATCCACCCTAATTACCTCACTTATGTTAACTTGACTACCTCTGTAAAGACCCTATTTCTAACTAAACAAGGTCATGTTCTAAGACACTTGAACATAGGAATTGGGGGTTGGGGACACAGTTCAACCCATAGCAAGTAGACGGCTGTCACTGACTGTCTCACCTTATCCCTTCTCCCTCCAAGTCATTTTTGTCTCAAACTAGGTGCCTCTCCCTGGGTGCTAGCCCTTAGTTTGCAACTTCAGAGGGGAAAATGCATGCAGCCACAACCCAGAATCAGATCTGAATTCCTACTCCCTCTGGCAGAAGCTTCCGTGTGACATTGGGAGGCAGATTCACTCCTTGGAACCTCACATTTCTTCTCTGGAAATAAAGGGGCTAAATAATCTCTCAGGTCTCTTTAAACACTGACACTTAAAAACAAAAACAAAGCCGGACTCGGTGGCGGTGGCTCAGCCTGTCATCCCGCGCCTTTGGGAGGCTGAGGTGAGTGGATTGCCTGAGCCCGCGGGTTCGAGACCCGCCTGGGCAGTGAGACCTCATCTGTACAATAAATCAAAAAATCTGCCAGGCGTGGTAGCACGCGCCTGTGTAGTTCCAGCTACTTGGAAGGCTGAGGCGGAAGGATCGCTGGAGCCCAGCAGGTCGAGGCTGCGGTGGCCGGGAGCAGCCACTGCACTCCAGTCTGGGCGACAGAGTGAGACTCCAAATCAAAAAACAAAAACAAATAAAAGCCACTTTCTCCCTAATCATTTTTAAAAAACTTATAATTGATGGAGTTGATCTGTGATAATGAGATAGAGCCGTTGATGGGAAGCAGTGTTGCGTAATGGTTAAGAACACAGGCTCTAGGGATGGGCAAATCTACATTAAGCTTCATTTCATCCTCTGTAAAACAGGAATAATACGTACACAGAAGGGTGTCATAAGAACTGACAACTATGCCCTCTGTGTTCTTATGAAATAAAGATTCCAGACTTCATAGTTGAGAGCTCCATTTTGTGATTTGGGGAACAGCTGGAAACCAATCTTAACCCTCTTTTCTAATTTTTTTGTCCTGAACATCTCTCTAGTCAAGTGAATGAGAGCCAATTGGGTGTTGTAGTGGAGCAAATTTCCTAGTGGAGGTTTGAGTCTCTTTACAGTTGCTCCAGCCCTGGTTACATTTTGGCCTGAATAACATTTATGGCTGCTTCTGGCAAGACCCAAATCAACATCTGCCTAACATTGACTGATCAATCTTCTAGAGAAGCTAAAGAATGTTAACAAACTGGGACAAACTGATTGGCAGGTTGACCATAGCCTTATCTCAAAAGTTCCCTCTTGTGATTACCAACTGCAAAGTTATAATTATTATCCATCTGCTATCTTCTATATCTATTGCTTTTGAGCAGAGTCATCTGAAGTATAGCCATATCAGTTAATAATAGTTTTTTTGTTTGTTTGTTTTTTGTTTTGAGTAAGATCTCTCTCTGTTGCCCAGGCTGGAGTGCAGTGGCATGGTCACAGCTACTGCAACCTCAACCTGCTGGGCTCAGGTGATCCTTCCACCTCAGCCTTCCAAGTAACTGGAACTACACGCACACACCACCAGGCCTGGGTAATTTTTTTATTTATTGTAGAGTTGATGTCTTGCCAAGTTGCCCAGGCTGGTCTTGAACCCCTGGACTCAAACAGTTCTCTCACCTTTGCCTCCCAAAGTGCTGGGATTATAGGCATGAGCCACTGCACCCAGCCCAATGGGCTTTAATTCCAGACCTTAGTAACTGGCTAATTATAGGAAGGGTTGACATCAGAGACTGCTTGTTGCTCAGTCTGTTTTGAGTTTGCATCTGTATTGGGCATATAAATTCATGTCCCCGTGAAACCATTAGGGCCTGGAGGGAGACATTATATCCCACGAATCCTCATAAACCATTTCAGCCCTTCTCACTCCCCTATGCATCCTAGCATTATATTTACACACAGTAGATATTCAATTGTTGGATTGGACACATTTTTCTAATTATTCACATGTGACCTATGGCAAAAAAAAAAAAAAAAAAAGTGGATCTAGGTTTTGTGGAGTTTGAAGCTTATACAATTTAGGGGAACTCTAAGAAAATTATAAATAAAAAATTGGATACAAAAGTGAATGTTTTTTAGAGTGAGAAATCATGATAAAATACAAATTTTAAAAGTTTGGACTCTCTTGGGTCTCCAGTAGTAGGGAAGTAAAACTGTGTTGTTTGTTATGACATTTTTAATAAACTTTACTTTTTAGAATAGTTTTGGTTTATAGGAAAATTGCAGTTACTATAAACCCCTCACCCAATTTCCACTAAGATTAACATCTTGCATTCTAAGGTGCATCTGTTACAATTAGTGAGCAAGTATTGACACATTATTATAACAAAAGTCCATCTGTTGTTTGATTTCTTTAATTTTTACCTAATATCCTTTTTCTCGTCCAGGATCCACCCCAGGACACAACCATTACATTTAGTTGTCATGTCATCTTAGGCTCCTCTAGGCTATGACAGTTTCTCAGACTTTCCTTGCTTTTTAAGCACCTTGACAGTTTTGAGGAGCCCTGATCGGGTATTTTGTAGATGCCCCTCCATTGGAAGTTGTTTGATTTTTTTCCCTCATGATGAGACTAGGGTTATGGATTTGGGGGAGGAAGGCCATACATGAGTTTTTTTATAATATAATTTTTCTATAGAAAGAAAAGTCAGACCTTCCTCTAACATGATTGGTGGAATTTTCTTACATTGGTTGTTTTGTTTAAATGCTAATAGGGACCAAATTCATCATTATTCATTTTAAATGCATGCCGATGGAAAGAATGTTCAGTGGTATACCTACTGGCTATGTCCATTTCACTCTGTTTCTCTTTCCCTGTCCGTGTACTTCTAGATACCTTAGGGCAGGTTGACAGGGAGATCTGACCTCTGACCTTGAGTCTCCTGCCAGAATGCCTGAGGAGTTGACAGAGAGGGTGGAGAAGTAGCCCTGAAGACACTCCTTTGCGAGGGAGCCTGGAGATACACGTGCAAGTCACTGCAAATTCCATAAATGCCTCCCTAGCCTAAAGAAATGTATGTCCACTCTGGTTCCTCTTAACTGGGTTCCACAATTGACCTTGGCCACTGTACCGCCACCTCAGGAAGGAGGTGACAGAAAAGACTTGGAATAGAGAGTGATGACTGGATCAACGGATTGCAGCTATGTTGTCTTTTGCAAATTTTGCCGAAACACAACTATGTGGAGGCATTGCCAGAGCTCCTCCCAAGGTCTCACAAGGGTCTATATAAGTCGTGGCCCTGACAGTTAATCTATGTTAGTCTCATAGTAATTCTTCTCCAGTGGGCGATACTTTTGGGACCATTGTTGGACTTCTGTTTGGATCTGCTGGCATAACTCTCCTGGACTTCCAGAAGTAGGGGAAAAGAGACATCTTCAGCAAACCAACACTGTTCTATAACTGCTGACAGCTATCACATGGGCTTCAGTGACCCTAATGAAGACATAGTCCTCTCTTTCCCCACTCCTCTTTTATTTTTTACGTGACCAATCCACTGACTTCCTCAGCTTTATGGGGTGAGCAATCCACATGTGCTTTGGTAGTGACTTCCCTGGCTTTCCCCCTTCTTTCTGGGTCTGAGGTCACCAGCTCTCCAGACTCACAGTCTGGGCCCTCTCCTGGCCCTGCGGTTCTGCCACAACACATAGTTGGCAAGGTCTTGGCCTCCAGACCCTACTCAACACCCCCAGGGCACTCTGCTTTCCATTGCTCGAAGTGATGCGAAGACCTCATTTAGTCAGTATCATGAAGAAATTGTAAGTACTTCATCTTTCCCTTTGTCTTCTTATTCTCAATGAGTAAAATTCTCAACGAGTGAAGAAAACTTTTTTCAAGGGCTTCCAAGGCATCCTTCATAACCCATTACTGCCTTCTTCACCAACCAGTTCCTCCGTCGTTTTCCTCTCTAGCATGGAGCTGTTTGCAGGTTAAGAGCCAAGGATCTGGAGTCAGACTAGTTGGATCCGAACTTCACTACTTACTAGTTGTGGATCAAGGCAAGTAACAGTTAAATCCCTACCTTTCTTATCTACCAAGTGAGTCGAATACTGTATTGCATCAAATCTAAATCACAATCAATTGTAAAATATACTGTTACTTTATGTAGCCCTGAAAAAGAAAAAAAATGTTCATTTTAATTGCCTGACATCAATTGGAAGGTGCACCCTATGTCGGTTAGCTTTTACTGTATAATAAATCACACCCAGACTCAGTGGTTTAACACAACAGCCATTCATTAGCTCATCATTCTGGGGGTTGATTGATGCTTGGGCTGGGTTTAGCTGGGTGGCTTCTCCCTGGTCCCTTCCAGGCTCTCTCCTGCAGCTCCTGTTAGCTGGTGGATCAGATGCTCTGGGATGGCCTCGCTCACAAGGTTGATGGCTGGCAGACTTTTTGCCAAGGTCCTTCGGTTCTCCTACATGGCCACTTCAGCAGGCTAGCTTGACCGTGTCCAAACGGTGGTCTCAAGGCTCCAATCACAGCAAAGGTGACAAGCCTCAGTGTACCATTACTCTTCAAATGTTTGTTTGCATTGTGTTTGCTACTGTTTCATTGGCCAAAGCAGGCCACATGGCCAAATCAAGCATCAATATGGCAAAGGACTACTTACACACGTGGACACAGGAGGGGAATTGTGACTGTTTTGCAAACAATATGCCACACATCCTGATCCCATAGATGTTAAAGAATGAAGCAATAGTACTTGCCACCAAGGCTGTTTTCTGAGATGATGTCTGGAAAGCACTTAGCACAGTGCGTAGCCCCTAGTGAATGTTCTGTAAACACAACTGTGCTTGTAATTATACTTCTTTACAACTGAAAGCTGGTAAATTCTTTTTTTTTTTTTAGTTGGTCTATCTATGCCCAACTAATTAAAAAATTTTTTTTGTAGAGATGAGGTCTCACTATGTTTGCCAAGGTTGTTCTTGAACTCCTGGGCTCAAACAGTACACTCGCCTCAGCCTCCCAAAGTGCTGAGATTACAGGCATGAGCTACCATACCTGGCCCAGTAAGTTCTTAATTATCCTCCCAAACCTAACTCAAACATTACTCTTTCCAGAACACATGTACACACACACACACACACACACACACACACACACACACATCACTCTTACTCATAGTTTGTCGCTCTCTGTACTTGAGACACATGACTTTTGTTGTAGCAGGTTGTCATTTCTATGCCTTTAGGCCTGTGACCTGGCTTTGGGCTCTTTGACAGCAGATGTTCTGTGTCTAGATACCTTCTACCCCCAAGCCAATCCGGTGCCTGGCACTTGATACATGTTTGTTTAATTGAAGTGACATCTCACCTCCAGTAGACCTACTTCTTTTTCTTCTAGGTATAATTGTCTTTCCTCTGGGGGTGTTCCCAAAGCACTTTATCATCTTTCTAGTATAAGACTTGTCACACTGAGTTGTGATGACCTGTTGTATAACATGCACACATATAGAATGTACCTTATTCAGCTTTATATTACAGAGAGCTCCCTAGTACCATCCCTAGTGATAGTAGCAGAAACTTTGTAAATACCTGTTAAATTAAGTACACCCAAGAAGGCCTATGTCCTACAAGTTCAGAGTAAAATTAGATTGTGTTCAATTCATCAATAATTGTTTCTTACTCCATTCCTAAAGTCTAAGCTCTGCTGGTTTTTTCTTCTCCTTTTTGGATCACAACACAGCTAAGGACTCAAGAAGACGGAATAAAAACAGGCCCAGGCCTTGACCCCGTGGCCTCTCTGACACCCCCGCCCCACATGGACACACACACAGACACACAAATACACACACACACGCCTATCAGTCTTTTAAGTTTCTCTAAGTGAGTAGAATGTGTCTGTAAATACCATGAGGAGCGGATGGGACTTTGGACGGGGTCAACTGTCACCCTGTACCCCAGGGACAGAACTCTAGTACCCCCTAGAGTTGGCATATCAGCTCGGGGGTGGAAGATGTTGAGACTGGGTGAGTGGAGCAATGTACCACCTTCTCCACTTTGCTCTCACCTTCTTTTCCATAGCACCAGGCAAATACTAGCCCTGGACCTGCACGAGGTCATGAGCCCACATCTCAGCCATTTGGAGGCCCTGTGCCAGCTTGAGAAGCTGATGAAAGATACAGACCCTTTCTCTGGAACACTTCCCATCTGCTTTCTGTGGGCTCTCTGAGGGGCCCAGTTAAGAGTCCCTGGCAGAGCAGAAAGAGTTCTGGATTTGTAGTTGCAAAGATCCAAGTTTAAGGCCTGACCCTGCCTCTTACTAATTAAGCCTCAGTCTCAACGTCTGGAAATGAGACATCATCATCGCCAGGCCGGAAAGTCCTAAGGGCCTGCCACGTAGTAGGGCCTTGGTTCTGGCTTCCCCATCCAAGCCTCCCAGATGTGTTGCAGCCATTTGCCGGGCTTGGCGCTCTCACTGGTTGGGAGTCTTAAGTTCAGGTCTTTGTGCATTCACTTAAAGCCATTTAATAAGCATTTACTATGTGCTGGCCATAGGGTAGGTGTTGGAATATACAGGTGTGTGTGGTGTGTGTGTGTATGTGTGTGTGTGTGTGTGTGTGTGTGTGTGTGTACACATCTGGTCATGAAAAGTGTGTAGAGTTGAATACAACATAAGACCTCAGAGAACGCCCAGTATGATGACCTAGTACCTATCTATCCTTAGAACCTCTCCTAAAGTTTTTAGCATAAAATGTCTTACCTAGTTAACTCACTAAAAAGCCATGTTATTGATTCCTCCAGCGTCTTGAGTATGGCATCCACATATCCTTGTGAAAATACATTATCTTCCTTGACTATGTTCAATTAAATGCCAAGAGCCTCTGTCAGAGATATTCTCATGTAACACAAGTGAGTGAGATGTCTTTGGCCTGAATATATTGAATTCACGGCTTTTGAAATTAATTCAATATGGTAAATATCAGTGTTCTCACTGAAAAAACTTGATTATAATATTGTAGTCTACACAGGTAAAGGTTATTAAACTGCTTTTTGGAGGACAGATTTTGTATCATGGCTCAAAATCCATATCTTTGTATGCATATCAGGCTATCCTTCAGCATAGTTCTCAATTGAATACATAGACAGCTCATGACTTTCTGGTCATTTGGACTCATTACTGAACACATTTTGATGCCTCTGTTCTCATGGTCTCTTCTTCAAGTTGATCGGTCTGCCAGCATGTTCTAAGCCCTCACTTTGCCAAGACTGACTTTTGGTACTATCTGGAGAGATTCCCGAAGGCTTGGATAATTATACTTTTCTGAAATCTCTGTCTTCTTGGTGTAATTCCTACTGAGAGTTTGTATGCCATTAAGTTTCCACAATGTGCATGTTTAAAGGGGGAAAACACAATTGGTCTAGTCTATACTTATAGGTTAATTGGTCTGCTTCAGTTTGTGTGGTTTCAAGTATATTTGTCTTTACTGTCAACTTAACACTTACTGAGCACATACTATTTTGCACAGCACTGTACTAGGAACTATTGGAGTGTGAGACAGCTGGCTTCTTAGTTAGCAACAGAAATCAACCATGACTATTTGGGGGTAGCTACAGAATCAATTGGAGGGTAATTGGAGACTTTCAGAGACTGAAAGACCTGACCTAGTCCATGGACCAAGGAACAGGAAGAACCACAGCCGTCTTTTGACAAGAACAGTCTGATCAGAAGACTGCCACAGCAATGACTGTCATTGCTGGATACCACTGCATGCCACAGCCACCACCATTAGAAGGTCCCAGCCCTCCCTTTATCTTTGGTACACTCACTCAAGGGTCAAATTCCAGGCAAGGGTTTCTGGTTGCATCTTCCGTGCCTGTGCCCTGGCTGCCAGGAGAAGAGAGAAGAAGAGGATTTGCTTTGTCATCTGTAGGCAGACAGGGTGATGCGAACCCCCCCCCCGTAGGAAGGGGTTAAATACTGGATAGTAAAAAATGACAAATGCCACCACAATCTGTATCTGATGAAAAGGCAAGTACTGGAATTAGAATTCATTTAGAGGAGGGGAGTTATTTTGTGGGGGAATAAGGGTAGGCCTCACAGTAGAATAGATGTCCAAAGACAGTTTTAAAAGAGAAATGGATAGGAGTCACCAGGCAGATATTAAACGTCCAGGCATAAGTGATAGTGTGGATAGTGTGTACAGAGGCCCAGATCTGTGAAGGAGCCTCGAGTGCCAGGTCAGAGAAGTTGGGGCAGAACTGGCAGCTCCTCTCAACCAGCTTAGGTGATTGGGCTGTGTGATGAAGAGGCACAACACAGTTTTAGACAGAGGCAGGTCACATTTACATTTTGGAAGCTCACTTTTGTCCCTCTGTGGAGAGCAGATGGCTAGAACTGGTGTGGGTGGGGTAAGCCTGGGGTGGGTCTGGAAGACCGCACTTCTAATTCTGGCTCTGGCTCTTCTCCCAAGTAGCTGCGTGATCTGGCCTCCAACTTTTTCTTTATCTGTCTAGGCCTCATTAACCTCATTTTTTTAATACATATTTTTTATTTTAAAATTGTGGGGTACAGTTAAGGGTTAGGTATACAAAGATGCATCGTTCAGGCACCCTTGTTGATAAGGGGTGTCCCCCGTCCCCAGTCAGATATTGACTATCGGTAATCCCACCTCCCTTCCCCTCCCTGCCCCCCCCCAGTTTCCTGCCCCTGTCAATCCTTTTCTTATAGTATTATGACAGATGTTCAAAGTCCACTTATGAGTGAGAATATGTGATACTCAGATCTTTGTTTCTGTGAGAGATCACTCAGTATTATAAACTCTAGTTCCATCCAGGTTGCTGTGAAATTCATGATTTTGTTCTTTTTTATGGCTGTGTAGTATTCCATTGTGTATATGTATCACATTTTTAAAATCCAGTCCTCTTTTGATGAACAGCATGGTTGGTTCCAGGTTGCTTTGGTTGGATGAGACAATTCTTTTTTTTTTTTTTTGAGTTGGAGTCTCACTCTGTCGCCCAGACTGGAGTGCAGTGGATGCTCCCGGCCACTGCAGCCTCGATCTGTTGGGCTCCGGTGATCCTTCTGCCTCAGCCTTCCAAGTAGTCAGAATTACAGCCACGTGCTACCACGCCTGGCTGATTTTTTAATTTATTGTAGAGATGAGGTCTCGCCAAGTTGCCCAGGCGGGTCTTGAACCCGTGGACTCAGGCAATCCACTCACCTCAGCCTCCCAAAGCACGAACAGCCTCAGCCACCGAACCTGGCTGGATAAGACAATTCTAATGAGGTCATGCTACCTTTAAGGTCCTAGAACTCGTCGCTCCAAAGGCAAATTGGAGTATGACTAGAAAAAAATCCTTAAATTCCAGGGTAAAATATTTGAGCTATTTAGTTATTTATTCAGTAAATACTTATTGAGTGCTATTTATGTGTCAGGCACTATAGGCTTCAGGGAAATAGCAATAAACCAAAAAGTTTTTGCCACTATGAGAGGTCTATAGAGAGTTACATTCTAGCAGGGGCAGGGGGTGGGCAGCCAGCAATAAAGTAACAACTTTGTAAGGCAGTGATAGGTGTTACAAAGAAAAACAAAGCAGTTAGGGAGACTAGAAGCTACAAAAGGATAGAGGCACTCTTTTTTTGAGTTGGAGTCTCCCTCTGTCACCCAGGCTGGAGTGCAGTGACACGCTCACGGCCATTGCAGCCTCGACTTGCTGGGCTCAGGTGATCCTTCCACCTCAGCCTTCTAAATAGCTGGAATTACAGGCATGTGCTACCACACCTGGCTAATTTTCTGATTTATTGTAGAGGTGAGATCTCGCCAAGTTACCTGGACTGGTCTCCAACCCGTGGGCTCAGGCAATCCTCTCACCTCAGCTTCCCAAAGTGCTGGGATTATAGGCGTGAGCCACAGCGGCCAGCCAAGGAAGGCACTCTTTACGCAGGCTAGCAGGAACAGCCTCTCAAGGAAGTAAAAGAGATTTCAAGCAGAGATTTAAATGAAGGGAGGAACCACGTTAAGATAGGCAGGAAGAATTTTCTAAGCAGAAAGATCAAATAATGACAAATGGAAAGACCAGAAAAAAAAAATAAGACAGTGGAAGGAAGAACAGGCAGGTCAGTGAGGGTGGAGCATGACAAGAGACATTTCAGGTAAAGGGAAGAGCCAACACAAAGGCTCTGGGTCATGTTTAAGAAAGGACAAAGATATCAATATGACGATGGAGTGAGGCAGAAAAGGGTGATCGGAGATGACTTCAGTGATGTGGCCAAGGGCCAGCCTTGCTCCAAGGCCATCCAGGCTGTTGATGATTTCATTTCTTCAGTGTGACAGGCACTGTGCTAAAGCTCTGGAAACACAACCCTGAGCTGGCCATGCCTTCAAGAAGCTTAAACCTCTTCTAATGGACTCAGAAGTACATCAAACATATCTCTAGCCATCAGTCATGCCAGCTACTCTAGTCAGACTCTTCTGGGCCATTTCGCTTTTGCTCAAGACATTTGCTTTGCCTGGATTTACCCTTCATATCATCTCACACATTGAAATCTTCCTTAGCCTTACGGCTCAGCTCGAATACCAGTTCCTTGAGGAAATTTCTGATGCCCCAGGCTGGAAGAAGTCTCTGTTGCTCTGTGTGGTTCATCCGTCCATTTGGCTATCCATCGTTCCATCCATCGATCACACTCATTGATCTTTTCCACCCTAATAGGTGGCAGATCTGTCCTGAGCACTGTGGATGCAGCAGCGGACAAAACACAACCCTGCTTTCCAGTAATTCAGAAGACAGTGACAAAGTTAGACAAGAAAATCAACCATTGAAATACAGGAACAGCCGGGCTTGGTGGCTCAGCCTGTAATCCCGCGCCTTTGGGAGGCTGAGGTGAGTGGATTGCCTGAGCCCGCGGGTTCGAGACCCGCCTGGGCAGGCGAGACCTCATCTCTACAATAATAAAAAAAAATCAGCCGGGCGTGGTAGCGCGCGCCTGTAGTTCCGGCTACTCAGAAAGCTGAGGCGGAAGGATCGCCGGAGCCCGCAGGTCGAGGCTGGGGGGCCGGGAGCGGCCACTGCACTCCAGTCTGGGTGACAGAGTGAGACTCCAACTCAAAAAAAAAAAAAAAAAAAAGAAATACAGGAACACCCTCCCCTACCTTGGGGAGGTGAATCTCCAATCTCTCTCTCTCTCTCTCTCTCTCTCTCTCTCTCTCTCTCAATTTACTTTCTAAATAAACTATATTTTCCAATAAAAAAAGAAATACAGGGAAATGTTATAATCAATCATTTTTTAATCGGGCTGTTTGCTCAATGCCATATTAAGCACAATGAGTAATAACAAAAAGTGAAATATAAAATCCTGACTTTCAATATGACTCCTGTTTACAAATAGAGCTGGTAAATAACTTTTCAGTGTGGAGAACAGATATTAAATATCTACTTATTGCAGATTTAATATGAAGCATAAATAATAGAAATTCAGCCGGGCTTGATGGCTCAGCCTGTAATCCCGTGCCTTTGGGAGGCTGAGGTGAGTGAATTGCCTGAGCCCGTGGGTTCGAGACCCGCCTGGGCAGCAAGTCCTCATCTCTACAATAAATAAAAAAATCAGCCGGGCATGGTGGCGCATGCCTGTAATTCCGGCTACTCGGAAGGCTGAGGCGGAAGGATTGCCAGAGCCCAGCAGGCCGAGGTTGCCGGCCACTGCACTCCAGTCTGGGCGACAGAGTGAGACTCCAACTCAAAAAAAAAAAAAGAAAGAAATTCAATCGAACAATTTGGTAGGATGCCAACAATAAAGTAATCGTCTGATATCCTCTTATCTGACTTTCACGGATATAATAGAGTAGATTCTTCAAATAGTAAATTTCTATATAGAGCAATCAATCATAAAATATTGCAAAGCAATTAAACACTGTGAGAGAATCCCCCTCAAGGTGTTTATATCTAATTGAGGGGATAAGATGCATAAGCGTAACAATAACTGCATTTAAAAAATAAGACTGTGGAGGATAGGAACCAAATGAATGGTGTATAGAGGGTAAATGACATGAATTCAGAGAAGTATTGAGGAGGCAGGCTTTGAATTGGTTCTTTTGAGATAAACAAAATCCAGAGGGTGAAAATGCATGGAGGAGGAACTTCACACTGGGGAAGTGAGAGCTGGTGAGGTGTTAAGGATCACAGAGGAGAGCACGGAGTTTGTGCACACCCGTGGAGTTGGTGCTAGACTGTTTTATCATTATCCCCAGCACCTAGCATATGGCCTAATGTAACTATGTTTTGGATGCATGGATTTTAAAAAATGAATACACCGTGGAGAATGACAGCAGATACTTATTTAGGAAAATGACTTACATAAATGGTGCTTCTGGCTGCAAAGAGCATGGTCAACGGGACTGGAGAGGGAAGAGAGTGAAGAAAGGACCTCCTCCTGGGAAGCTTGTGGTCACGTGGGGTCTAGCGATGTGGATCTGCTCCAGACAGTGCTCAGAGGCCTAAGAAACATGTGAAGGAATACACAAGAGTTGGCGATGGATGTGGTGACCAGGTGGAAGGAGGAGTTGAGGGTGGCACCAAGGATTGAAAGGATGGTGGTCGGTTTGTGGGGGCCTTCTGAGTTGTCAGGGAGGCAGAGATTTAAGGGGGAGAATCTTGGGAGAAGGTGACTCTATCAGTCTGTTTTGCATTGCCGTACAGGAATACCTGAGGCTAGGTAATTTATAAAGAAAAGAGGTCTATTTGGCTCACAGTTCTGCAGGCTGCCCAAGAAGCATGATGCTGGCATCTGCTTCTGGTGAGGCCTCAGGAAGCTTCCACTCATGGCTGAAGGCAAATGGGAGCAGGCGAGTCACATGGCGAGAGCAGAAGCAAGAGAGGGAAGAGGTGCCAGTTTCTTTTAAACAATCAGTTCTCTTGTGAACTAGTAGAGCAAGAACTCATTCAATACCTTGAGAACAGCCCCACCAAGCCATTCAGGAGGGTTCCACCCCCATGACCCAAACACCTCCCGCTAGGCTCGGCTCCCAACTTAAGATCACATTTGAATATTTAGGGACTGAGGAGGAAGAGCATGAAGATGTCGAACCCCAAGTCGAGATGCGCATCCAAGGTGTCTACTCTTCTGTCCGGGAAGGGAGCAGGCATAAGTCCCACATGAAAGGTTTAGCCTCCAAGCACCACCCTCCTTGTACGCTAAGTTAATATTCCCTGCCATTCTGTAGCAATACAAGCTCATTAAATAGCCAATCAGCAAAGAGCTCTGTGATTTAGTTTTATAAGTATTTGATTTCTCCTTCATTTTTCTGTGATGCTGTATATGAAGGCAGTTGTTACTTTTTATGTGTTCTAAGTAGGGGTGGGGATTCTACTTCACTTACTTCTGAGCTGGAGGACACCCTTGAGGAGGTCCCCAAAGGCAGCAGGAGCAGCCCTGGAGTGGAAATCAATGCTTGTTGTCACTGTGCACCCACCCCGTGGGGAAGATTGTACAGTTAATAAGTTGTATGGTCAAAGCCTAGACCTGCCTGCCTCTGGACCCCACGTAGGTGGCGAGCTTCACAAATAGGGTAGATTTCTGTCTGGGCCAGCCGAAGTGAGGACTCGCCTGAAGGCAGGTGTATATTTAGAAGGCTGCCTCCTCCAGCTGTTCCATCCCAGTTGTATGCTCTATGGAAGTACATTTGTTAAATGCAGATCAAAGTCATTTCACAGTACAGTTCATCAGCATCCATTTTTTGTCTTTGTCAGAAGACTCACAGAATTTCTGATGGTGGTGGCAGCAACACCTGGACAGTTAGGGACAAGAGTGCAGGTGAGAGACAAAGGTGGCTTGTGCTGAGGACTTAACAATGATAGTGGAGAAAGTGAATATATCTGCAGGGTATTTTGCAGGAGAACCAGTAGGACGATATTTTGATTGGATGGGATTGGGTGGGGATGGTGATAGGGTAGAGGGAGAGAGAGTAGAAAAATAGAGGTCTCAATGACATCTAGGTTTTTGCCCTGAAAAACTGGGTGGGTCATGGTGACATCTACTAAGACGAGAAAGACTTGGTCAGGAACCAGCTTGTGGGGAAAATAGAGAATTCTGCTTTGGAGATGTTAAACTTGAGATGCCTATTAAGTGGAGTTTGCCACTTAATACTAATGGGATTTCAGGGCTGGAGATTCAAATTTGGGAGATAGATTTTTGCAAATCTCCTACCTCCTTCTTAGATGTTATGTTAAGATAAGGAGAGGATAGACCAGCTTCTTGATTTAAATGAAATGAATAGCGCCCGCGGGTTCAAGACCAGCCCTGGAAACTTGGCGAGACCTTGTCTCTACATTAAATTAAAAATCAGTGGGGCATGGTAGCATGCCCCTGTAGTTCTGGTTACTTGGAAGGCTGAGGAGGAAGGATCACCAGAGCCCAGCAGGTCGACGCTGGGGTGGCCGTGAGGGTGCCACCACACTCTAGCCTGGGCGACGGAGTGAGACTACAACTCAAAAAAAAAAAAAAGTTGGTTCGTTAGATTTTGGCCGGGCTCGGTGGCTCAGCCTGTAATCCCAGCAGTTTGGGAGGCTGAGGCGAGTGGATTGCCTGAGCCCGCAGTTTGGAGACCAGCCTGGATGACTTGGCGAGACCTCATCTCTACAATAAATAAAAAATTAGCTGGGCATGGTAGTGCATGCCTGTAGTTTTAGCTACTTTGAAGGCTGAGGCGGAAGAATCGCTGGAGCCCAGCAGGTCGACGCTGGGGTGGTGGTGAGCATGCCACTGCACTCCAGCCTGGGCAGCGGAGTGAGACTCCAACTCAGAAATAAATACATAAAAAAGAGAAACGAATAACTGATGTCCATTTGTTCATTCAAATTTTCCTTAAATACTTGTTGAGTGCTTTTCAGTGCTAGGTACTGTGCTGACTTTCAAGGACTGGATGAGTACCAGCACCACCTGTCACTGCCCTCATCGAGTTTGACAACCAGAGCAGCACTGTGCAACAGGATGTGAGCCTCCAACATAAGGTGAGAGTTTCTAGTGCCCACACTAGAATGGTGAAAAGAAAAAGGTGAAGTTAATTTTAACAGCACATGTTATTGAACCCAACACAGCCAAAATTAGTATCATTTCAACGTGTAATCGATATAAAAATTATTAATTAGATATTTAATGTTCTTTTTTGTAATACTGTCATCAAAGTCTGTTGCTTCTTGCACAAACAGCATCCTTCCATTCAGATGAGCTACATTTCCAGTGCTCAGTAGCCACTTGTGGCTATTGAAGAGCATGGATCTAGATGCTGCACAACTTTTCTCCTTGATGTCTAAACTCCTCTCTTCTACCCACCAGTAATCTCCGGGCAAGGGGGACTGTTGGAGTGCCAGGATACTGTAAAATCATGAGGTGTCAACCCTGAGGATCACAGCCCCAGAGCAAAACCAGCAGTCCACACTGCCTGAAGCACCAGCAATGGCGGCTGGTAACACAGGGCTGTCATTCACAGATCAGTATCCAGCTGGCCCTTGCCAAGGCACACCTGTATTAATTAGTGGCTCACTGGAGGATAATTGCTGTGTGTCTTAAAACTGGGAGCATTGCCATCATGGCAAAGATGTTTCCTAGTCAGGTTAAAAAAAATTTGTTGATTCTTAGTCAAATGTGTTTCAGTCCAGAGTCTCCCCAAGTCACCTCCCCTCAGGCTGTCTCCTTGGCTCTGGTGCTGACTACTAGGCAGTATTCCTTCTCTGAATTCCACCGCCTGGGCGCAGAAGGGCTCAGAAGGTGTCTGGTTGGGTGAATAAGCTTGACAGTGGTAGGCTCGCTCCATGACTCACAAGATGAGCGTGTGTATTTGACACTGGTTCCTTCTTCAAATGACAGATACAGGCAATGGTGGGTGCTTCCTCTGACGTCTTCCTATCAGGAGGACTAAACAGGATGTTTCTGTCTTTAACAAGTATGTGTCATAACCGGCTGTCTCCTCCCCATCACAGGCAGTGTAAAGGCGAATAAAGACAGGTCTGCGACTTTTGCAAACCTAACTGGGGTGCAGAAGGTCACACAGGACTGGCTTGTCCTCCACAGTGAGATGGGCTTCACCTTCTCCTGATCATCTCACATAGGCTACCCAGACAGACATGCCCACTGCAGTGTCAGTTTCCCTGCCTAACTTTCCCCTGAAGTTTCCTTCATATTTTTGCAGATTTGGGCCAGCATGGGCATGCACCGTGATGTTTGCCTGACCTTTTTAGCTTTTGCCCTGTTGGGTCATCTGCCCCTGCAGTCTGAGCACTCGATTGTTGGTTAGATTCCTGAACCTGGAGAGATGCCTTGGACGGGCACCAGTAGCAAAGGAACAAGACAGACTATGATCATCTGAGTCGCCTGGGAAGCAGCAGCCATGGATTTTTTGAGGGAGCTGGAGAAAGGTGGGATCGCCATCAGACTGCAAGGCAGATCTGACTCCAAGTGAAGGAGAGGAAGGAAAGTTGTGTAGAAGCCTCCTGGGCTCTGGCGCAGTCTAAGAAAGCTCAGTAAGGCAGAAGAGAAATGCCAAGTCCCAGCCAGAGGAGTTCCCTGTCTTCAGGAAGGGACCTCCCTAGTGCCCCTGCCAGGTCCAGTCGTTGGTGGGGAGCAGCCTGGGGAAGGGCAGCCTTGGCAAAGGCAGAGCTGGGCTTCAGAGAACAATGTGGCGGCTGGCGCCCCAGGCCAGGGACGCTCCTTGATGTGCTTTCTCACGACCTCTGCATAGGCCCGGGTCAAGGTCATCTCACAAACAAGCTGTGTGGGCCCTTCCCGGCACATCTGTAGAGCGAGAGCCACGTGGCACAGAGGAATGTGCCTGGATTGGCACCAAGGTTCGGAGGCAAGTCCCTAATCTGTCACTTGTTAGTTCTGTGACCTTCAGTGAGTCTGAGCCTAGGTGTGTCACTAAACCTCTCAGAGCTTTGGTTTCTTGATCTTAAAAATAATACCGCTCTTGGTGTTGTACAGTGAAATGAGCTCATGTGATAAAGAGGGTTTTGTATAGTGTTGATACAGATGCTCATGTGGAAACAGAACTAGCAAAGCACAATTATTAAAAGTCAATGGCAAGAATTCTAGATTTTTGTTGTAAGGAATTTGTGGCAATGCTAGAGATTTGGATGTGTCTGTCTTTGTGGTTACACTTGTACCACACTGCACACTGCTCCAATACTCGAATCCTCCAGGGTCTCAGTCACTTTGTAGATGTCGTTTGTCTTCACTGTGTTCTGGCAGATATTTATAACAATAAAAAATGCAATAAAGATTGGGGAAAGATGAAGATTATTTCAGAAAGTTCTCTCTTTTTTTGACAAGAGATGACTATTCTGCAGCTGCTGAATAATTCACATTGACGGTAATTCTTGGTGAGTCAGTGGAAACTTCCTACTGCTTCCCACTGCTTTTTTCCTTTTCTTCTTGTAGGATGAGGAAGACACTGGTGATGAAAAAGCCCAAAATTTCATCATTCACAGATATCCCTCAGTTTTCATTTTAGGAAAATATTGAGATCCGAAAGGCTATGGAGCAAGAGACTTCATCCAGAAACCCTGATCCCAGGGCAGATTCATTCATTCTGTGAAGGATTCGGGGTGGGGGGGGGTGGAGAGTGAAGCCAGAAGAAAACTGGAAATACTAAGATTTCATGGCTTTATTTCTTGATAGTTGAGGGATTTAGAATGAGAGAGATTTTATGCTGGAAAAATGGGTGGCAGGAGATGATTTAGTGTTGGAATCTCAGCACAGCCCTGAGGTTGTGAGTAAATGAAGGTAGATGTTGGACTGGTTGAAACTGGGTAGCCAAGGGTAGAGGGTGAACTGGAGCTGAGTGATTCACACCATTAACAATTTACTGGACTGTGAGGTAACAGATTACTCCACCTGAGGACACACCCAGGCAGAAGATGCCCCATTCAGGTTTGCTTGTTTGTTTTGTTTGCTTTTGCTCCCACCCAAGGACTAAGAAGCCAGTGACTTCTCCTTCAAAGCCCCACAGTGGGGCTTTCCCCACCTTTTCTTTCCTTCTGGCCATGCTACCTCCTCTACTCCCTGGCCATCTAGTAGCCTCAACAGTTTAAAGGACACATGACTACAGCATGAGGGGACCAACTAGACACCTACAGAGGGGGCCTGGCTAAGCCAGGATTTCTGACAGTGTGGTCTATCGACTACCCACATCAGTCACCTAGGCAGCTCTTTAAGAAGGAGCTTTCTTCGACCCCACCTAGACCTACTTATTCAGAATGTCTGGAGGAGATTCCAGAATCTGCACCCCCACTTCCTCAACTGATGCTTCTGCACACAAGAGTGTGAGAACCAGTCAAATGATCTCTAAGCTCTCGTAGCGAAAATCCTACAGTTTCAGGATCCTGGCTGCACCTCCCTGAGCATTTTCTCTGGGCCCTCTCTTTCATTAGTCAGAGATCTGTTTTTTTAAGTCTTCACAGACTATTCATCAAACAATGTATGGAGTTTATAATACGCAAGACCCTATGTTTACATGGGGGACAATAGATGAGATGCCCCGTCCCCTGAAGGTGCTTATAAGCTACAAGAGGAGCGGACGATGTGTGAAGCCAGCCTTGCTGCAAGCGGAGGGCACTCACAGGATGATCTTTCAGGTGACTTCCCTTCTGGGTCAGCTGGTAAGTACCCCGAATATCGCTTCTGGCAGTGAGTACCGTATACATGATAGACACACTGTTCCCCAGGATTTCCAAAGAGGAAGATATCAAAACCAGCTGAGACAAAAGGGGAGTCACAGAGGAGGAGGCACTTGAGTGAGACCTTGAAGGATAGGTAAAATTTCAAGGGGCAGAGGACATCCAGGTGATAGAGATAGCATGGGGAAAGACATTGGGACAGGAAATTGCAAGGTGTGATCCTAGGATGGGGAGAAGTTCAGTTTGCAGCTAGTGAAGAGGGTTTAGTTGGAAAGATGGAGGGTGTACCAGTTATCTGTTGCTGCATATCAAACCACTCCAAAATCTAAAGGCTTTTAAACCAGCAATGCATGTTTATTTTGCTCATGAATCTATGGCTTGTCTTCATTCTACTCAGTGTCAGCTTAATTGGGGCTACAGGATCCACTTGTTTTTTTTTGTTTTTTTCAGTTGGAGTCTCACTCCATCGCCTAGACTAGAGTGCAGTGGCCGCTCCCGGCCACCGCAGCCTCGACCTGCTGGGCTCCGGCGATCCTTCCACCTCAGCCTTCCAAGTAGCTGGAACTACAGGTGTGCGCTACCACGCCCGGCTAGTTTTTGATTTATTGTAGAGATGAGGTCTCGCCAAGTTGCCCAGGCAGGTCTCGAACCCGCGGGTTCAGGCAATCCACTCACCTCAGCCTCCCAAGGCGCGGGGTTACAGACTGAGCCATCGAGCCTGGCTGAGGATCCACTTTTGAAATGGCTACCTCATCTGGCTGGAAAGGTGGAGGAAGCTCTGTCTTCTTCTCTGTGTGGGCTTCTCTATGACTTGGACTTCCTCACAGCAGTTGGACTTCAAGTATAAGTATCTCAAGAGAGCCAGGTGAAAGATGTATCACTGTTTATGACCCAGATTTGGGAGTTATAGAATCACTTCGGCTGTGGTCACAAGACTACAGCCAAATTCAAGGAGAGGGAACAGAGACCCTACATTCAGTGGGAGGAATGTCAAAGTCATAACTGTGAGAAGAGAATGTGGGAAGGGAGAGATTGTTATAGTCAATTTAGGCAAACACATGTGAGAACAAATTCTAATGATTCATTAAATAATAAAGTATGCCGGCTTGGTGGCTCAGCCTGTAATCCCACGCCTTTGGGAGGCTGAGGTGAGTGGAATGCCTGAGCCCATGGGTTCAAGACCTGCCTGGGCAGCTTGGCGAGACCTCATCTCTACAATAAATCAAAAAAATTAGCCGGGCGTGGTTGCGCGCCTGTAGTTCCAGCTACCTGGAAGGCTGAGGCGAAGGATCGCCGGAGCCCAGCAGGTCGAGGCTGCGGTGGCTGGGAGCGGCCACTGCACTCCGGTCTGGACAACAGAGTGAGACTCCGACTCAAAAGAAAAAAGAAAAGAAAAAAAAAAATAAAGTATTTTTTAAACATACATGATTTTACTATGTTTTATAACAACTTTTTAAATAGGCAAAACAAATCTTCTTCTTCTTCTTCTTCCTCCTCCTCCTCCTCTTCCTCCTCCTCCTTCTTCTTCTTCTTCTTCGTCTCACTCTGTTACCCAGGCTGGCACTACAGCCTCGACCTGCTGGACTCAGGTGCTTCTTCCACCTCAACCTTCCAAGTAGCTGGACCCACAGGCATGTGCCACCACACTCGACTGGTTTTTTAAAATTTATTACAGAGACGAGGTCTCACCATGTTGCTCAGGTGGGTCTCGAACCTCTGAGCTCAGGCAATCCTCTCACCTCTGCCTCCCAAAGTGCTGGGATTGCAGGCTTGAGCCACAGTGCCCAGCCACAAATATTATTCTTATTTTGCAGATAAAGAAACAAAACACAGGTGCAGTAGAAAGGTGGATTTGCAGAGGTTTTAATAAAGTTTTAGCTTCAGAGCTCCTCTCTAGTATTGACACCTATTCCAAGGCCCTAGAAGGGAGCCAGAACTGTGTTTGTGTGGTCACATGTTTTGGAAATTATCAGAGGTAGGATATCTTAACTACAGTCAGTTCAGTCTGCTGTCCCTTTTCACTTCAACCTCCTCTCCATCATATTTCTCCTTGCGTCAGTTTCACTGGAGTGGTTCTGAGCATTTTGGAGACCCAGTTAAGGGGACATTATGGATACATGCAGTTTGGGTGAATTAGGCTACATTGTTGTGGTTTTCGGTAACTTCAATAAAGGGTTAAGTTTTTACTGGGCATTCCAGTGTAGAAGTGACTTCCAGGAATACTCCTGTGGCTTACTGACTAACTTGCCCAGCACTGTGATACTGAAGTCCAGGACCAGAAGTCACACTGTGATATGACTATCTTATAGTATCCAGAATTAGAATGAAAATGTATGGGTAGGGGAGAAAAAAACAAAATTTGTAAGCAAAAGCTAGTCTATGGAGAATTCTTCCAATCAGTAGACATATACAATTATAAGGACAATACCTTTTTGTGTGGTTTTTGTTTCTAAAATCTTTTTAATGTGTTATATATTCAAAGAACAAACTTAAAATGAATGCGGTTTGGCAATATTGTAGGATACAAGTCAATGCACAAAAATCAATTGTATTTTTCTATAGTAGCAATGAGCAAACCAAAAATGAAATTTAAAAAGGAATTTTGTTTATAATAAAGAGAATAAAATACTTAGAAATAAATTTAACAAATGAAATATGAAGCTTATACTCTGAAAACTAAAGCATTGTCAAAAGAAATTAAAGAAGAAATGAAATAAATGGAAAGACAGTCCATGTTCATGGATTAAAATATGTAATACTCTTATTTAATACTCTTAAGATGGCAAGATTGATCTACAGATTCAGCTCAATCTTGCTCAAAATCCCAGCTGACTTTCTTTGCAGAATTGACAAACTGATTCTAAAATTCATATAGAAATTCAAGGGGTCCCAGGTTGGCTAAAACAGTCTTGAAAAATCAGAACAAAGTTGAAGGGCTCACACTTTCCATTTTCAAAACCTAGCTACAAAGCTATAGTAATTAAGACAGGGAGGTACTGGACTAAGTAAGAATTGACATAAAGGTCAATGGAATAGATTGAACTTCCAGAAATAAACTCTCACGTTTACAGTCAGTTGTTATTTATTTATTTATTCATCCATTCATCCATTCATTCATTCATCCATTTTTTAGAGATGAGGTCTCACTGTGTTGCCTGGGCTGGTCTCAAACTCCTGGGCTCAAACAATCCCCTCACCTTGGCCTCCCAAAGTGGGAATTACAGGCATGAGCCATTGAACCTGACTATAGTCAATTGTCTTTTGACAAAGATGCCAAGACAGTTTAATGGGTAAACAATGAATTGAAATGTTTCAAATTAACAATTTAAAAACTTGTGAGGGAAGGGTAATGCCTAGTAAAAAAGGCATATTCTCTTCTACCAGGAACATAATAATGTGGCATGTACAATTATTAATGAGCCACATCATATATATCTTCACGTATTTCCATATGCAATCAAGAGGTTGATTTCATATCTTAAGAATTGAATTCATTATATGTTACAAGAAATGAATAATAGCAAAAATATTTTTCAAATCATAACAAAAATCATTAGCTGAGGGCAGCGGCATGCACCTGCAGTCCCAGTAACCCCAAAAGCTAAGGTGAGAGATCGCTTGAGCCCAAGAGTTCCAGGCTGCAGTGAGCTACGATCACGCCCTTGTACTTCAGCCTCGGCAGCACAGCAAGACTCTGTCTCTTCAAAGAAAAAATCAGAAATTTATTAAGAGAAAGAGATACCTTTTGAATAGAAATAACTCGTAGACTTTGCATTCTTTAATGATGCAATTAATGAAAAGTGTATCATATGAATATAAAGTGTTGAATAAAAGATTTCAGGTTCTTGATGATTGTCATGAAACATTGACCATATAAAATGTAGCATAAAACTCATGGCACTATGAGGACATGGATCACAAGCTGATTAATGAGTGAAATCAGTTCAAAGAGTATTTCAAGTTAACCACTATGAAAGCAAACTTAATGTACCCTAAAATCTTAGGAAGACTTGATAGAGGTTTCCTCAAATTTGATAAAAATCCCCAAGTGTACCAATAACAAGTTCTAAGAAATTTTTCTATGCTATCAATAATTTTAAAATTTCAATCAACCATGCTAGAGGTAAGACTGAATCATCTTTTTGCTCGCTCTCTCTGACAATTATATTACAAAGTCATTGTCATATGAAGAGCTTAAGTGTTATAGTCATAGAAGGCAGGTTACTTTAAAATATCATGTTACTTTTTCTGGATTTTGTGACACTTGTCGGCTTTTAATCAGTTTTTAAATAAATTGTCATTTGAATTTAATTTTGTATTTGTGATTTTATATTCTTTTTTTTTTAAGGTGGTCCTCCCACAACATCCCCACAAAACCTGGGTTTGCCTTTGGAAGAGGGTAAGTTGTCTGCAGTCATATGGTTTCTATTTCCTCTCTTGATTCCTGCCACAGGCCTTTCGAGGAAGGAGTTTAGATGGGACTCCCTGAAAGTTCTTGCATGGGAAATGGAATGATCTAAGAGCAGCTTCTAGATGACACTGACAGTGGTGTTCTGCCCCGGGTGTGATGAGGAGGCGTCAGTTAGAGATGGGGAAAGCATGATGTCAGTGAGATTTGAAAGACAGGAAGAGATGTGAGAGATATCTCAGTGGAAGAACTGAGAGAAAATGCCAACTGTGTGGTTTGGGATCACAAGACTGGAAAGGTTGGAAACTTCCGAGGGAAGGGAAGAGTTTTGGGGTTCTATGTTTGTTCCGTTTTAGTCATTGAAGAGGAATTTTGGAGATTCCAGTTGAAGAGAGCATTGAATGCCAACTTAGGGAGTTGGTGTGTTATGATACGGGTAACAGGGAGCCATTGCATCTGAGCAGGGAAATGATGTTATCTAGGTGCTTCGGGAAAACCAATCTGGTTGTACTTGTAGCATGGATTGGGGAGGATAGGGAAACTGTAGGTGGGGTAACGAGGTCAGATTCTATGTCATAGAATGCTTCTGGAAGGACACACAAGAAAAAGGTAACTGTGGTTGTCTGCGAAAGGAAGGACTATGGATCTGGCTGTGTCACTGGGAGACTGGAAATCTAACATGGAAATAGAATTTACTGTTCACTGGTTACCTTTTTATATCGATGCTTTTGTGTTTTAAAAAAATTTTTTTAAGAAGAAAAAGAAACTATTGGCAGAGTTGTAACGCAAGGAGGATTTCACAGGCTTCATATACCTCTCTCTGTGGTTGAGACCATGTGACCTGCACTTGCGGGCTTAGTCCTTCTTGAGTCTGTAGGACTAATATTCATACCACCTGTCCATGAATCCCCAGGGAAATCATAGATGAACTTTAAAGAGCTTGTGAGCCCTCCGAAATTATAAGCACAAGATTGTTGTTGTGCGCCTATGTGCTTTTTATGGGGAGAAGATCCATATAGCTCTCAACACATTCTTAAATGGGTAAGAGACTCCCAAAAGACCATGGACCCTTGCTCTGGGTCCAAAATTATCTTAGCCAGTAAGAAGGGACTTGAAATATTAGCTTAATATTCCAGGACTCAAATCACCCTTGATGCTATTCCAATCTGGCTTTGGCCTTATAACTCAGTTCTTAAAACTGAACTTCTGCCCTGTTCTTGAGACATACAACCCATCTAGATCCCAGGAAAGTTACAGCCAATGGACTACATATTGGATGACTCCTATAATTCCATTTATATGAAGTACATAAGTAGACAAAACGAATTTATGCTATAAGAAGCCGTGGGCTGAGTTAGAGATTAAAGAAAGCATGAGAGGTCTTCTGGGTACAGTGATATTTTGTCCTTCCAAGCAAGGGTGCTTTGAAGTTGATGTCGAAATCCCAGAGGAGCGAAAATAATTGTTGTATCTGCCCAAAGGCAGAATAAAATGCAAGGAAAGCAGAAAAACATTATGATACAAGATAAAGGGTCTTTAGTAAAACTCTGAAAGCAAGACTGCCAGAGCCACTGACAACTAAGAAAGCTATAGTGGGTTTGAGAAAGTAGAGGGCAAATGAGGCTGTCTGTTTGCCACCACAATCAAAGAACTTGTAGAAAACGGCAATGGGATTACAATCATTATTAACTGGTCAACAGAAGAGCATTTAAGAGCATTTTAGTGTGACACAGTGCAGGATATACTGTAGCCTAGAGCATGACCTTTTCTGACCTGTATGACGCATAAGGGGTTAGAAAATGGAGCTAACCAGACTAGCTTCTGGGGTTAAACTAACAGCAAAAGGAAAATTAAAAGGTACTGATACAATGCAGTAACTGTGCCTACGTTGTTCATTGGCACATAGTGTTTGTAGCTTGAGATGAAGTGCAGTAAGCATGTTGGAGAAAGGGATAGGTGGATGTCACTGCGGAACTTCTTTGTTTACCTAGGGCAGGTATTAGACAAATTCAACTGGATAGGCTTGTGGAGGAAGTGTACTTCTAAGAATCACTTGCAAAGTGGGCCGAGGCAGGGAGATGATTCCTGGTGCAGGCTTCAAAAAACAGTTAGATAACAGTTGGGTATGACTCCTGATGGAATTATGAGGACGAGATGAAAGAACTTTGAATGTGTTAAGAGGTGTGATATGAAATACCCAGTTCGGGATAATTATTGCTATTATGTTTTAGACACTTGCGTCAAGACACATTTGGTGAAATAATCTTCACTCCTGATGACACCTTTGAAGGAGAAACAGATAATCTTCGATGGATTTGTGAAAGGTCATAGGATCTATGACATCATCAGAAATGGTGGGACTGGGGCCAGATGGATCCGGCTGACGAGTGTGGGAGCAGCAGCGAGACCTAAAGATGGAAACAAAAGTTACCAGAAGTCAGACTAAGACTGTGGTGGCAGCAGCAGGAAAAGGGCGCAGGTTTGGGAACAAGTTCCCAAAGAGAGGTGCTGTGGTGAGGCTCACCTGGAGGATTCCTGCTGGTATTCGCCTTTCCAAGGTCTCGAGATAAGCTCCTTGATTGTCTCTCTACTACTTCTAGCCACAACCTTGTTCTGTCTGCATACCTACATCTCCAGCGAATGCCTGCGCCTTTTATTCCATGTGGCACCCCCTGGCCTGGGTTCCCTGCGGTCACTACACTAACTGCAGAAGCCTTTTCCTAGTCCCCATCTTTTCTCCCCTCCACAGCCCTGGGCTCAGTAGACCTTCCTCTCCTTTTGGAGAAGCCCTTTCCTCTTCATGCCTGCTGTAATCTACCTTGTCCTCTGACCTCTTCCTCTGCTCCTTCCTGTGTCTCTCACTGACTCCTCTCCCATCTCACGCTCCCCAACCGTGGGCACCCCCAGGTGCTGATACCAGTCCTCTGGTCTCTCTTGGCACGTGTTTTGCTAAGGCTTCTAGAATAAACTCCTTGTATAGTACCATCATTTCAAACTTGAAATATCCTAACTCATCACCCATCCCCCAAAGCTAACTCCCTTCCTCACTTCCTAATTTCTGGCCATGTCATTATACTTCTCAAATTCTTTAAATCTTTGGGCTTTCCTTTTCCTTTGCCCCTTACGTCAGTCACGAAGTCCGTGGACCTATCATCTTTCCTATGCCTGCAAATTCACTCCTACGTGTCTCTTCTTATCCCAAGAACCCCAATTCATGTCATAACATCTCTGCAGGAAATATCTATTAGCTGTTTTTCTTCAGATTATCTTCCTTAAAGACTGTTGCAATAACGACATTTACCATATATTAAATGCTTGCTATATCTCAGATATTTTGGTAGAAACTTTAAACATGCTAACTCATTTAAGCCTTTCAACTCTATAAATTGATACTACTGTTGAGCACATTTTACAAAGGAGAAAACAGACTCTCAGCCAATTTAACTGCAGTCTCCAGAGTCACACAGTTAACTTGGAAATGGCCATAAACTCATATCTTATCTAACTCCAAAGCTAGTCATCCTACTTATGTGCCAAATAATCTACAATAGTCCCCTGTCACTTACCAGGTCAAGCCCAGCATCTTCACTTAACACCCAGGGTCTCTATGCTCTAGCTTTACCAATCTGCCTAGTTTACTGCCTACTGTTCAGAGCGGAACCTTCTTAACTGCCCCCACCTTCCTATGTGGTGAGTGAAGCACAAACACTGAATCCTGGTCCTACCATTTAGTACTTCTCTAAAACAGCTATCTGATTTGTAAAGTACCCTCCTCTAATCCCAGGATTGCTGTGAAGCCAGATCTGCATCTGAATGTCAAGGGCCTGGCATGGTACCAGGTACATCATAGTTATATAATAAGTAAGACCCACTGTGATTGTTCCTGATATTCCTGATTCTGTGCCTCCTGTCATGATCTTCTCCACATAACGGTCCTTCAGTGCCATATTTATTAAGCTTTCCCTTTACTCCAGCACACACTAATCTCTCTCTCTCTACAACACTGAATGCACTTTCTGTATAAACCAGATGATTAGTAGTATCTACTGTCTTATTCTTGAATGGCTTCATGTAAGTGAGTCTCCAAAGCTATTAATACTTGTGAGTGTGCTTGTATGTCTTCTGTTCTCATCTCAAAGCCTTAGCAAAGTGTACCAAAGTGATTTGTTTATTGATTGATGGAGATATTTAAACATTAGCTCAAGTACGAGGGGGAAAAAAGTGAGCACACTGGGCAGTATCTTGTTTGATTTGAGTTAACAGTCCATGGTTTGTGTTCAAGTCATCCTCTCAGTGCCTGAACCAAGAGAGAAGTTTCAGGAAACAGTTGGTGGCAACTGTGACATAGGAGAAAAGAAACAGATTTCTATATTACTGAGCTTTCCCTTTAAAATTCTTTCTCTTAAAGAAGAGCTAGATCCCAAGAGGAGACGACTTGAGATACATCTTTGGAGAAGAGTTGTGAAAGAGGCTACGCAGGATACAAACACAAGCGGGAATGAAGATGCAGTGACTGAAATGTCAGAGAGGGATCCTGGAGTTCACGTCTGCAAACGACGCAGACGGAAACAGGAAGCGCATTTAAACCGAAAACCCAAAGGTTACATTAAAGAAATGAGGTTGTGGCTGTCACAAGAGTGAAGGGAAAAGCCCAAAATGAATTTAGGGGCCCCATGAATTAGGTCACGGAAAGCCCGAGGCGTTGCTTCACTAGCCGCTAATGAAGGAAATTAGATAACCTTGCTATTTAGAAAGAAAACAGATTGTGTTTATTGAATGATCTGAAACAGTGCAAAGGGCCAGGTATGGATGTTTTGTTTGGGCTCCTGGGACTGAGGCACACCAGGGAACCCATTTTTTCTGTATTCATGAAATGCCAAAAGAGGGCGAGATCTTGAGAGGCTAGTGGATGCAGAGTGCAGGGCTGGCTGCCGTGAGTGGGCAGCTAGGATAAATACAAAGGAGAGTGTGTGTTTATGACCTTGAAGCCCTTTTCTCATTCTACTGAAGAGATGTAAATTATATTACTTAAAGTGAAGGCAGGGGTGTTGGAAATCACTTGTGAGGCGTCATCTCCGACCACGCCATGTAGCAAGGCTACTCCAAAGGTTCTAGTCTCTCACTTATTCAATTTAAAGGATAAGAGGAAGTAGTGGTTGGGGCTTGCTAACTGCTCTATCAAACAATCCCAGATCCCTAATGCCTCAGCTTATAATCCAACCAAGTGACCTTCCACGTAATAATCAGGGACACAGCTCCTGTTACACAGTTCTGCAGTCTTCAACACGTGGCTTCAGGATCATCCTGGTACCATCCAAGCAGCAAATGGAGGAGAGGAAGAGATAGCTTCCTTAGCCCCTAAGAGGCAGTATCGTTTTCACTACATTCCGTTGGCAAGAACTACTCATACAGCCCCATTTAGATGCAACGGTAACCGGAAAATTAATTTAGTTGTGTTTCCAGAAAAAGGAAGTAGCCTTGGTGAGTCGATCTCTCTAGAGGAAAATACAAAGTTGGGTTGGATTTTTAAAAATCCAGGTGATGATTCATATCTTTCTACCAACCAATATGCCTTACAAACATGGAATAATGTGATTTTCAATTTTAAATAGATGTTTTAGGCAGTGAAGACCCCAAAAGCCTATGGGTTCCTTTTTTGTTTTGTAAAAGCGTATAAGTAAGTGAGGGTTGCAGAACTTTATTTGTTACAATTAATGAGGTTTTCTCTTTCACCAAAGTTCATGACTCATGGTCATATGGTGGGAAATAATTTTGTTCACCGAGAAACAAATTTTAAAAAAATCCAAGAAGCAGAAATGAGCAAGTAACTATGGAAATTAATCATTTAGCCAACAATTACAGCACATATGGAGAGACAACATGTACAGCACATTGAATAGTTTAAAACCAGTGGCATCAGTGCCTCAGGGTGACATTTCATTTTAAAGGTTATTTTCATTGTTTTAAGTCTCTGAACAATTTTCAGATTGAAGAAAACGAGCATGGTTTTCAAGCCAGTAGCTTAATTTACAAAGTTGATGGTATTTTACAAAAGTGTCAAAGGCAGGTTTTAAAGTAAAAAAAAAAAAATCAGTATCATATAGCTTACATAGAAAAGGCGGTTCTCAAATAAACAATAGCATGAGAAATATGGGTTAAAGAAATATGGGTTAAAGATGGGATTAGACATCTTTACCTACGAATGAGAAAACTTTCAGAATCTCCCCCCGGAAGACAAACAGACCTACCTAAAGACTGTAACGACATTAGCCCCACCACCATGTTTTCTTCCTCAGAGTTCTCAGGTAAGAGAGATGTCTCAGCTCTAAATTCACAGTTGTATATCATAAAGTGGTCGTATAACTTAAAGCTCATTTTAACTAGAAGGAAGTAAAGTCTCAGAATGCCAAAAAGATTTGCCCAGTGTCACAGTTGGAGGAGACAGTCCAATTCCACTCCGTAAAGGGACACTAGCAATCCTAGCATCTGTTGAAACCAAGGCTACTTGGATACAAAACATTATAGGTTCTTGGACAAAATGGGTGATGAGAATTTAGAAAGAAGGTGGGCCCTGGTTTCTGAAGCTGCAGGTGATGGAGGGGGCCTGTAATCAGGCTGGAAAGGCCTTGAAGTGGGAGGTGCAGTCAGCCTTCACATGCTCAGGAGCCAAGAGGAAGAGGAACTGTTCCCTGAAATCTGCCTTTTTATGGCAGGGACTGACACTGTGTGGGTCAGGTCAAGTCCCAGAAGGTGGGCCAGGCTGGGGGCCAAGACCAAAGACCCAAGGCTCCTTGGGGTGTCACCTGAGCCAAGCAGTTGTGGCCATGTCATGGGGTCCAGGTTTGGGCTGCTAGCTTTTTCTCAAGCCCTATAAGGTATTGGGGGTAGGGCGGGGAGAGAGCTCTGTGGAGTGCAGGACTGGCTCAGGGTGGGAGTATCAGAAGCCAGGTCTATTTAGTAGAAATATGGTAGATTAAGTGACAGTGAAGAACAGCCCCCACACCTCTGTGTCTCCCAAAAGTCTCAAATTGCTAATACCTGGAATCACAACTCCACTTTGTCACTTACTGGTAGTTTGACCCTAGGCAAATAGATTATACTCCCAATGGTGCAGCCTCTTTCTTTTAAGGAGGGGGGATCAAACAGCTAAGAAATAGGAACACTGAATTTCAGTGGGCTTGTGATTTGCTAAGTTCATTCTTTGAGCAGTTGGTTAAGTTGCCAGAGGTCCAAAGAATCTGAAGCATAAGGAAACGCATTCAGGGCTGGAAGATGCAAGGCAGGAGGAGCTGTTATGCATTCCAGCCACTTCTTTTTTTTTTTACTTGTAATTTTTTTATTTTAAAGATGTGGGGTACAATTCAGGGTTAGGTATACAAGTGTTCATTATGCAGGCACCCTTGTTGATGAGGTGTGCCCCCCCTTCCCCAGGCAGACTCCCACGACTGCCAATTCCACTTCCCTTCCCCCTTCCTGGCTGTATCCCGCTACTGCCAATCCTTTTCTTATAGTATTATGATAATTGTTCAAGGTCTGCTTATGAGTAAGAACCCGTGATACTCAGTTCTTGGTTTTTGTGGAAGATCACTCAGTATTCTAGACTCCAAGTCCATCCAGGTTGCTGTGAAATTCATGATTTTGTTCTTCTTTATGGTTGCATAATAATCCATCATGTATATGTACCACATTTTTTATCCAGTCCTCTTTCGATGAGCAGCATAGTTGGTTCCATTTTCTTGCTATTGTGAACAATGCTGCGATAAACATATGTGTGCAGTGATCTTTTTTATAGAGTGATTTGAGTTCTTCCAGGTATATTCTCAGTAGGGGAATTGCGGGGTTGTATAGAAGGTCGATTTTTTAGATCTTTTAGGAATCGCCACACTGTTTTCCACAGAAGCCGTACTAGTTTACACTCCCACAAGCAGTGTAGAATTGTTCCCTTTTGTCAGCATCCTTCTCCAGCATCTGTTGTTTTTTGAGTTGTTGGTGATAGCCATCCTGGACTGGAGTTAGGTGGTATCTCAGTGTGGTTTTAATTTGCATTTCTTTGATGACTAATGAGACTGAGCATTTTTTCATGTATCTGTTGCCAGTCACTTCTTCTCTGGTACCAGCAGCCCATTTGTCCAGATAATAATAATTTCCTTACAGGTCAATTATTTATTCTCTCCTCATATAATGAAGTCTAGGGTTGGGCAAAGACCATTAAGAAAGGATTGACTACCTAAATAATGTTACCACCTGTCTCTATTTAAGTAACATAACCAGCAATGAACGTTTATTGAATCCTTTATTTGCCAAGTTCTGTGATAGATGTGTCACTTTCATTACCCCTCTCCCAATGACCCTACAACATGGTTTCTATGATTAGCTCTGAACGAGGACACTGAGGCGCACAGTGGTTTACAACCACTAAGTGGTGGAGTCAGGACTTGAACTCAGGTAGCCTGTACTTCACAATCACCAAACCATACACTCTTCCTTAGGGAAAGCTACAAGATCATAAACAAGTAGGAACAGAAAGAGTAGAGAAGGAATTTTCAATGGGAAAAGCTGATAATTGGAGATCTTGGGGAGAAGGAGATGGAAAGAATTCTTTTTGAAATGGAGAGGAAAACTCAGTTTCTGTGGAGGAAAAATAAAGACCATATTTTTTTCCTTGGGAGTAAGATTAAAATGAAGCCATCAAAGCTGGTTTTATTCATTCATCATATACTCATAAATTAAACATTCATTGAATAGCGAGAATTAAACATGCTATAAGCCTTTAGGGCACTCACAGCCTAAAAACCAGATGTTCATATACCTCCAAAGTCTAGTTCAGTAATGAGAGAAGTTTCTGACAGAGGGAGTGGAAGTTACTGCCTAAAATTGATCCCTGGTCCAACGGATGCAGAAGCATACCGGGAGGTTTTTAGCCAAGGATGCAGGGTTCTCATCGTGTAGTTTCCTTTCATCTCTTCCAGCGTGAGGCCGGAGGCTGTGAGATGAGCAAGTGCTCTGGGAGCTGAATAACTCCTCCCAGCTCTGCCCAGAACTGGGCAGGGCTCCCTCCCCCCATTCCAGCCAAGATCGGACGGAACCTTAGGGCCAAGTATTAGCGGGGTGGAGAAGAGATGTAGTAATGATGCCACTGGGGATGTTTTACATTGCAAAGGCTTGAAATTAGTCTCAGTTTCACATGTTGCAAAAGGAACCCCAAATTAGCAATGATTTCTTGGAAGAAAGGTGCTTAACTTCTGCCTGACACTTTCAGATCAGTTTTGTGAAATTTGATGGCCTGTTGCAAGTAGAGGGAGGGTCAAGACCAATACTTAAGTTATTGCAGGACTCTATTGTGAAAAGAACAAAAATCCTGGTACCACAAAAGAGAAGCTCTTAATCTTCCGAGCACTGATGTAAACTACCATCGGACAGAGTAAGCGGGGCTGGTAGACTCACCGCCATGCAGAAAGCCCAGCACATACCCCAGACGAGCAGTGTGGTGGGCTGAGTAGCTGTCACAGGTCTCTCTTGCCTCGTGGGTTCTGATACCTCATCCTCTTCGCCACCACCATTACCTGCTCCTCTCTGTGTGGATGGGGTGTGTGTGTGTTCACACCAGAGCCAGAGAGGAGAAAGAAAACTGACGACCATCGTAAGCCAACGTCACTCTTCATAGTTGCCTTCCTTCTTCCTCCTGACGTTTTTTTCTCAAACACAAGAACAGAAGACCCATTGAAAAGAGTTTGGAAAATATAGAAAGGGATAGGAATGAAAGCATTTTCTTATCTCCTCAGTATCTGTTCCCCTCCACTAGAGTTAGGAGCCCTTTGTGTCGTTTACCAAGCTCTGTCTCCCATACCAGAAGAGTATCTGGTACAACTGGGTGCCCAATATGTTTCTCTTTTGTTTTATTTTTAATTTTTTTTTTTAACTTTAAGTATGTGGGGTACAATTCAGGGTGAGGTATGCAAACGTTCATTATGCAGGTCCCCTTGATGAGGTGTGCCTCCCTCCCCTGGCAGTTTCCCACTACTGCCAATCCCTTCCTTATGGTATGACGATGGTTGCTCAAGGCCCTCTTATGAGTACGTTTCTGTTTTTTTAATGAACTGATCAATGCCCAGAGATTACATCTTAATATTTAATTGTACATTGTCCTATACTTCGAAGCATGCATTTTAAGTAATCTCATGTATGCAGTTTTTCTCTACATTTTTTATGGTAAGATATATATAAGTTATATTTGTAACCATTTTCAAGTGTATAATGCAGTGGCAGTAAGTATTTTCACAATAATGTACAAACATTACCACTATTCCAGAACTTTTTCATCATCCTTAACTGAAACTCTGCACTCATTAAAGAATAGGGTTTCCTGCCCACCCTAGTTTCTGGTAACCTCTATTCTACTTCCTGTCTCTATGAATTTGCCTGTCCTATATATCTCATGTAAGTAGAATCATACAGTATTTATCCATTTGTGTTCTGGCTTACTTAGCATAATGTTTTCGAGACTCATTCATGTTGTAGCATATAGCACAATTTAATTTCTTTTTTAAGGCTGAAAAATACTCCATTGTGTATATGTATATGCTACATTTTGTTTGCCTATCCATCGGTTGATAGACACTTGGGTTGTTTCCAGTGCATATAGTTTTGCATCTCCTTATTTGGCTTTATAATATATCATGAGTGTTTCTCCATTTTATCAAATTATCTTCAGAAAACATTTCATCTGATTGACAGTCTTACTATAGGTGTGTGATTGGTAGTCTAATCATTTTTCTGTGTGTGAACACTTAGGTTATTCCAAACTTTTGCCATTGCAAATGAGGATGCAGCATCCTCAGACATAAAACTCAGGCCAAGTATGCGATCAATATTATTTTCTAAAGATCGATTCCTACAAAGTGAGTCACTGTGACAGAGTATATGAAATTTTAAACATCTTGATTTTTCCCCCCGATTTCCTTGTCCAAATGACTTCCAGAAAGGTTGTACTTATTTGCACGATTCCAGGTGTGCAAAAGAAAGTTAGTTTATTACATTCTTGCCAACACTGAGTGTTATCTTTTAAAATGTCTTTGCTGACTGGGTGCCATAGCTCAAATCTGTAATCCCAGCACTTTAAAGACTGAGATAGGAGCATTGCTTGAGCCCAGGAGTTCAAGATCAGCCTGGGCAACATAGCAAGATCCATCTCAACACAAAATAAAATGTCTTTGCTAATTTGATTGAAGGAAAATGGTGTCCTGTTGGTTTAGTTTGCATTAGACTGATCACTTAATCTCCCTCATGCATACTTTTCTAGTTTCTACAAGCTTCTTCACAGCAGTAATCATGACTCCAGCAGGCCAGGAGCCAGCAATGGGGAGGGTAGGACAAAAGTTGATAGGGCTGGTGGAGAGTGACAAGTGGGGATAGCTGGCTATATGAATGCACTGGGGTCTGCCTGCATTTATAATGCATGAGTTCTTTTCTAATTTCAGTCCTCTGCAGATGTCCTTCTCATTACAAGCTGAGGCCTTTTTCAGTCACTGGGGCTTCCAGGCTGCAGCTCACTCACTTCTCAAATGATTTCTACATGATTCCTTTGACTTGCCACCAGTAGGTGTTACTGTTTACTTTTTGCAGATGAAGAAATCAAAGCTCAGATCGATTAAGGAACTTTTCAAAGAGACTCAAATGGCAAGTGACCACGCTGTGACCTGAAGCTCTAAATCTATGCCTTTTCCATTCCATCCCCTTTGTAACAAAACTTTACATTCTTGAAAAGTACTGTTAATTTGTGTTGGGTATGTAGAAAAGAATATTGATTTCTTCCATTTTACTTGGGTGAATCTTTTTAAAAAATAGATCATGAAGTGCCCAAGTGAAAAGTGTTAGAATTTTCTACTTATCATTTTTTTTTTTTTTTTTTGAAAGCACAGTGAAGTGCAGCAATCACGAGGATCTAATTCCGGCTCTGCTGCTTGCTGTGTACTAAACAAAGCTTTTTGTCTTTAGGGAGTTCACTTAACCTCTCTGAGTTTGGTTATAATAATGTTCCTAATACCGTTCCTATTCACAGAGTTGTTGTGAAGATTAAATGTAATAATACATGGAACTGAATGTAGCAAAGTACCTGACATGCATTAGGTGACCAACGTATAAAAGTTCATGGTGAGATGGCTGCTGGTAAAAGGAAACAAATGGAAGACAATTGAGGAAAAAGGGAACCAATGAATTTATTACTCTTCTGTATCTGTAAGATACAGAAAGGTTTCTTTTATTTAAGTTTTTATTGAATTGGAACACACATACCAAGAAATGGCAAACCATATTTGAACAGTTCGATGAATCATCCCCAAGTGATAACACACATAGCCACTTCCTAGGAAAAGAAATAGAGCAACACCAGCAACACAGAAGTCCGGCATTTCCCCTCCCAATCATTATCCTATCAGTCCTTCCTAACACTAACCAGTGTGTTGACACTTAACACCAGTGGAACGAGTTTTGTGTATTTCATACAAATAAACGTGATCCCTACCTTACACCATATATAAAACACAAAGTATCTAAAAGAAATGGATGATTCTCATATGCATAATTTTCAGCAAAAAAGCCCTTCAGAGAAGAATATCATTATATAAAGTCATCTTCTGATTCACAGAAATTCTTAATACTAATGTAGCCATATTTGTCAATCTTCTCCTTTATAATAATGCTTTGTGTTTTGTTCAAGAAACACTTTTTTACCTCAAGATCATTATAGTGCTATCCAATTCTTTTAGATGTTTTAGATTTTGTATATGATGTGAAGTAGGGGTCAAGTTTTATTTTTTCCCCATATTGATATTCAGTTGACCCAGTATATTTATTTGAGAAGTTTTCTTTCCCCTCTGCTCTGCAATGGCATCTTTGACAAAAATTAAATGTCCATATATGTGTAAGAATATTTCTAGATTTTTCATCTTGTTTCATTGGTCATTTGACTATTCTTGCACTAATACCACATTGTTTTAATTATGATGGCTTTGTAAGATTTCATATCCAGTTGGGCAACTTTTACTTGTAGTTCTTTTAATTTTCCTATAAGCTGTTGATTCACCCTATCGACTACCACAAAAATGAACTTGAGAGTATTTTGGATCTATAGGTGAACTCATGGAGATTAATATATTCTGTATTACAAAGCAGAATCTTTATTGCAGCATTATTCACAATAGCAAGAACATGGAACCAACCATGCTGTCCATCAAAAGAGGACTGGATAAAAAAATGTGGTACATATACATGATGGAATATTATGCAGCCATAACAAAGAACAAAATCATGAGCTTCACAGCAACCTGGATGGAGTTAGAATCTATAATACTGAGTAATCTTTCATAGAATCAAAGCACTGAGTATCACATGTTCTTGCTCATAAGCAGAGCTTGAGCAATTATCGTAATACTATAAGAAGAAAGGATTGGCGGTAGTGGGAAACTGCCAGGATGGAGCGGGGAAGTGGGATTGGCAGTAGTGAGAGTCTGCCTGGGAAGGGGGGACACACCTTATCAACAAGTGCATAGTGAACATTTGTATACCGAATCCTGAATTGTACTACATCTTTAAAATAAAAAAAAAGTTAAAAAAAAACCCAGAATCTACAAATCCATGAAAATGATATAACCTTTAATGCATTATGTCTTAAAATTCTCTTACTATTATTTTGCAGTTTTACTAAAGAGATCTTGCACATCTTTTTTTTAGGTTTATTTTTACTAGTTGAGAAGTTCTTATGCTATCATAAATGGTGTTTTTTTTTTTTTTGAGTTGGAGTCTCACTCTTGTCGCCCAGGATGGAGTACAGTGGCACACTCACAGCCACTGCAGCCTCGGACTGCTGGGTTTAGGCGATCCTTCCACCTCAGCCTTCCAAGTAGCTGGAACTATAGACGCACACCACCATGCCCGGCTAGTTTTTGTGATTTATTGTAGAGACGAGGTCTCACCAAGTTGCCGAGGCTGGTCTCGAACCCCTAGGTTCAGGCAATCCTCTCGCCTCTACCTAGCAAAGTGCTGGGATCACAGGCTGAAGCGCCCCGCCCAGCCTAATTTTTAACATTTAATTACAATGTTTATGTAAGATTTTTGTAGGTGCTGTGATACAGTGTCCAGCCATAGTTCCTAGCTCACAACTCTCCTGGCCCTTCTTACAGCTTTTTGTTACAATGTTGGGGCAGCTAGGCTTCAGGAGCAGGACAGAGTCAAATCTCTTTGATCTCCTGCCTTCCTTTCACTTGCCCAAGGCAGGGCTCTAATCTTCCTCCTTCCTTCCTCCCTTCCTTCCTCCCTCCCTTCCTTCCTTCCTTCCTTTTTTCCTCTCTTTGGAGTCAGAGTCTCACTCTGTCGCCCAGGCTGGAATGCAGTGGCATGCTCAGGCCACCCCAGTGACCACCCTGCTGGGCTCCAGCGATCCTTTGCCTCAGCCTTCCAAGTAGCCGGAACTACAGGCGTGCACTACCATGCCCAGCTACCTCCACCTTTCTGATTGTGAGTCAAAAGACCTTCCTTCCAGAAGGGTCATGCCCCACACCCTGGAGAGAAGAATGCTGCCTAGAGAGGCCAAGACCAAGAAGAATCTGAACAGACAGGACTTGCTGGGTTTAGGTTATGTGCTTTTTGTTCAATCCCATTTCTATATGGTTGTCTTAAACCAGGCCTGGCCAATGAAGGCTCCACAGAAGGCCCAGAGGTTGGGATGTGGAGAGCTTCCAGGGTAGCTGAATATGTGGAGGTTCCTGGAGCGTAGCACACCCAGAGAGGGCATGAGAGCTCCACACCCCGCCCCCCATACCACACCCTTCATCTCTTCCTCTGTATCCTTTGTAATGGCCTTTATAATAAACAGGTAAAGGTAAGTAAGTATTTCCCTGAGTTCTGTGAGCCTCTCTAGCAAATTACCGGAACCCACTGAGGTGGTTATGGGAACCTCAACCTGAAGCCGGTTGGTCAGAAGTTCCAGAGGCCTGGGATTATGACAGGTGCCTGAAGAGAGGTCAGTATTGGAAATGAACCCTCAACCTGTGGGATCTGATACTGTCTCCAGGTAGATAATGCAGAATTGAATCGGGGGACACCTGCCACAGAATGGATTGCTTGTTTGGTATGTGGGGAGAAACCCCCACATTCGATCACAGAAGTCTTCTGCCTTGATGGTTGTTGTAGAGCGAGAGAATAGAAAAAAACATTTTGCACGTATTTTATCCATCCTCAGAGATGCCTAGGTGATTGTTTTTTTCAATTATGTGCCTTGTGAGTGTGTATATTTTCCTCTGTGGCTTTAAGTATGACCAACATGCTTTGTAATATTTTCATTCTATTAAAGAAATTTTCTAGCCAGGCTCGGTGGTTCAGCCTGTCATCCCGCGCCTTTGGGAGGCTGAGGTGAGTAGACTGCCTGAGCCCGCGGGTTCGAGACCCGCCTGGGCCACTTGGCGAGACCTCGTCTCTACAATCAATCAAAAAATTAGCTGGGCCTGGTAGCGCGCGCCTGTAGTTCCAGCTACTCGGAAGGCTGAGGCGGAAGGATCGCCGGAGCCCGGCAGGTCGAGGCTGCGGTGGCCGGAAGCGGCCACTGCACTCCAGTCTGGGGGACAGAGTGAGACTCCAACTCAAAAAAAAAAAAGAAAAAGAAAAAGAAATTTTCTAATTTGGGTTGTTTTTCTTCTTTGATTCATGGATTATTTAAAGGATAATTCTTAATTTCCACACATGGAGGCATCTTGACATTTTCTTTTTATAATTTATTTCCAATGTAATTTTACTGCTGCCAGACAACAAACTTTATACAATTTCAAACCTTTGATATTTGTTGAGATTTGATTTAGACTCATGATTTAGTAATATCATAACTATTCCAGGTATACTTTGAAAAGAATTCTGCAGTGTTAGGTGAAATATTCTTTGTATGTCAATTAGGCCAAGTTTATGAACTGTGAAGTTCAAATCTATCCTTTTTTTTTATGAAAGAGATTAAAAGTGAGATGTTAAAATCTCACAATATAATTGCAGACTTATTGATTTTTTCCTGAAGTTAGGTTAATTTTTGCCTCACACATTTTGAGGCTATCTTATTAAGTGCAAAACAGTTTTAGAATTACTACACCTTTCTGGTAAATTAAATGGCTTATTACTATGAAATATTTCTCTATATCTGTAGTAATTATTTATTCCTTAAAGTCTACTTTCTCTGATATTAATACAATAACCCTGGATTTTTTGTGTTAGTGTTTGCATGATTTATTTCTTCTGCTTCCTTACTTCTAATATTTCTGTATCCTTATCTTTGCTGTGTGTCTTCCATAAGCAGCATATAATTGTTTTCTTAATCCAGATAAGCTATTTTACCATTTGCTTTCTTATTTGTCCCATCTGTTCTATATTTCTTGTTTTATTCAAACTGATTATTTTTATTATTCCATTTTCCATTTATTAGTTTGGTCTTTGTAAATTGTTACAAGTGGTTACCCTAGATATTACCACATGCACCCTTCATATATCACCATCAAATACAAATATTTCTACTTCCTAGACAATGCCGGGATCTTGAAACACTTCAACCAAATTTACTCCTTTATCAACTTCAATGCTATTTTTCACATATTTTGTAAACTTAATTAATTTTATTGAGGTATATTTGGCACTCTATAAAATGCACCCACTTTAAGAGTACAGTTTGATAAAATGACAAATGTGTACACTCATGTAACCATCAAGATACGCAACATCAGTGACCAGGAGATCAACTTCAAGGAGCACTCGGTGTTCCTGACCACGCTGAGCATGGCCTACAATGACTTCTTCCTGGAGGCGACAAATGACGGGGACGCCCCTTTGCCCTCATCCTAAGCCTCGTGTCCCGGGGCTTCTGACAGGGGCTCTTTGGTCCCATCCCCATGCCCCCTCTCCTGCCCATATGGGGCGTCTAGCAGAGAAAATAAAGATTTTCCTCTCCCCCAAAGATATGTAACATCTAGCTCACCCTAAAATGTTTTTTCATGACAGTTTCTCCACCTCTAAGCAATCGCTGATTGGCTCTTTGCTACTTGTAGGTTTGTTTTTGAACTCCTCTGTGTTTGACTTCTTTAGACCAGCATAATGTTTTCAGATTCACTCATGCTGTTACACATCTCAGTAGGTCACTGTTATACATAGCTGTGTGATGTTCTGTGGTGCTGATATCCACAATTTGTTTATATATTCACTGTTTCATGGACATTGAAATGCTGGGTCACATGGTAATATACGTTAAGCTTTTTAATAAACTACCAAATTATTTTCCAAAGTAATTTTGCCATGTATTTTGATTTTTGTATCTTTAAAATCTCCTAAGACTTTATGATTTAAATTATCAGTAGTCATTTATATTTCCTTGTAATTGCTTTGTCTTTTTTTTTTTTTTTTGAGTCAGGGTCTCACTCTATTGTCCCAGACTGGAGTACAGTGACGTACCCTTGAATTCACCAGAGCCTTGAACTTCTGGACTCAAGCAATCCTCCTTCCTTAGCCTCCTGAGTAGCTAGCACTACAGGTGCACAACACCATGCCTGGCTAATTTTTTAATTTTTTTTGTTGAGACAGAGTCTCACTATGTTGCCCAGGTTGGTCTTGAAGTCCTAGGCTGAAGCAGTTTTGCTGCCTTGGCCTCTAAAGTGTTGGGAGTACAGGTGTGAGCCACCATGCCTGGCGGTGTTTACCTTTTGTTTGTTATTTCTTCTTTTCTGCGTCTCTGAACCGCTGTCTGGAATCATTTGATTTCTGCCTGTAGACCTTCTATCCATCATCTATCTGTTTTGGGAAATTTTCGACTGTTAATTTGCCAGATATCGCCTCTGTCTCTTTCTTCTCCTCTGGCCACCAAGTTACTCATCTTTTAAAACTTTTCACTAGCCGGGCTCGGTGGCTCAGCCTGTCATCCCAACACTTTGGGAGGCTGAGGTGAGTGGATGGCCCGAGCCCACGGGGTCGTGACCCGCCTGGGCAACTTGGCGAGACCTCATCTCTACATAAAATCAAAAATCAGCCGGGTGTGGTAGCGCGCACCTGTAGTTCCGGCTACTCGGAAGGCTGAGGCGGAAGGATCGCCGGAGCCCAGCAGGTCGAGGCTGCGGTGGCCGGGAGCGGCCACTGCACTCCAGTCTGGGTGACGGAGTGAGACTCCAACTCAAAAAGCCCCCCCAAGAACCCCAAACAAAAACAAAAAAACAAAAAAAATCTTTTCACTGTGTCCTCTGTTTCATCGCCTCTTCCCGGCATTGATTATTATATTTTTATTTCTCCATGTGTTTATTTTGAATATTTATTATTGACCCTTCAATTCACTAATTCTCTTTTCAGCTGTTGAATCCATTATAGAATTTTTTTTTTTTTTTTGAGTTGGAGTCTCACTCTGTCACCCAGGCTGGAGTGCCATGGCGTGCTCGGCTGGTTTTTTTATTTATTGTAGAGACAAGGTCTCACTATGATGCTCAGGCTGGTCTCGAACCTCTGAGTCAGGCAATTCTCTCACCTATGCCTCCCAAAGTGTTGGGATTATAGGTGTGAGCCACCATGCCTGGCAGAATTTTTAATTCTAGAGATTTCATTTAAAAATTATTCCTAGTTTTCTGTATAATTTCTAAATCCTGTCTTTTATTTCAGTAAACATATTAAGTATAGTTATTTTAGGGTCTGTGTCTGATTATTTAGATACTTGTAAGTCATTTTTTATTGTCTGTTTTTCCCCTTGGTTATCTACCACAGTGGGTCACCAACCTTTCTCAACAACAGGGACTGGTTTTGTGGAAGACAAGTTTTGGGTGACTCAAGTGCATTACATTTATTGTGTACTTTATTTCTATTATGATTACATTGTCATATATAATGAAATAGTTATACAACTCACCATCATGTCGAATCAGTGGGAGTCCTGAGCTTGTTTTCCTGCAAATAGATGGTCCCATCCAGGGCTGATGAGAAATGGTGACACTGAAAGTGTGTTGCTTATTCCAGTCTACTCCATAATCTCATCTTGGTTGCTGTCACTGCAGAAAACCCTGCTTCACAAAGATCGGATGTTGACAAGGGAAGCAGGCTTTTAAGCGCAAGTCTGACGGGAGGCAGAGCTCAGGAAGTAACGTGAGGGATAGGGAGCGACTGTAAAAGACTGGCTCACCTTCCACTCACCCGCTGCTGTGCAGCCCGGTTGCTAACAGGCCTCAGACCCGTAATAGGACCCCGGTCTACTACCTTAACTTGTCTTTTCATATGTCTGATTATTTATACATAAGCACCAGATATTGTATATGAAAATTGTAGAGATAAATTGAAGTCTGCAGTGATGTTATCTTTCTGTAAAGAGGAAAATGCTCTGTCCTTCTTAGTAGCTAAGGGTTCTAGCAATCCCAGCTGACCTTAATTTAATCAGAGCTTGAGATTATCTGAACCTTGCTTGGCAGTCTTTGTGATGGTCACCCCGTTGATGGTTTACTCTTCATCTCAGAATGCGGCCTTACATGTAGCTCGTCCAAAGCTTAGGGGCTACTGAAAATTCCCTCCTGGTAGCGTGTGAACTGCAGTTGCTTCTCCCTGGCTTCATGAAGGTTCCAGGGTCTCTGTTGAACACCTCAGCTTCTCATCTGCCTCTTTAAAAAGCTCCAGAGACATCAATGCCATGCTGCTCTCTGTGTTTTCTTCTTTTCAAAGATCTTGGCTACCGGATTCTTCACTAATTTCTTTGCTCCTGATGCCTACATTGTTTTTGAAAGTAATCACTAGCTCTTCTGGTTCTCAGCAAAAGGATTAATATGAATTACTTAGGCTATTACAATCAGAAGAAGAACTCCTCAGAAGGAAAATGATGCTTAGATATCATCAAAGAATCAACAAAGTAAACAAAAAGACAAACCAGAAAATAAAATCCTAGAAATTACATATATATGAACATAAAATGTTTGTATTTTATATGAACAACATGAAATAAACAGAAGCGAAATATGGCTATAGTCTCTTCATATTCCATAATTTCTCTTTAATCTTTGATTACACACACACATACTACCCTATAACTATTCTCCTTGCTTTTATATATTTGCTTGTGAACTATAAGGACATTTGTCATATAACACCAAACTGTTAAGGTTTAAGTGAGAGCATATAGGACATTTAGAGGGAGAAAAAGAAATTATATAGCACTGCAGGTGCTGTATATGCATTCTAGAAGTCAACATGGAGCATAAAATGCTAGACAAAATAAACCTAGTGTATGAAAAAGGAAAATTAGGTCTAGAAAGGTCGTACTTACATAAGCCATTAAAAGGAGGCCAAATTATGGGTGAAAATGCACAGACTATACTCTCAAAATGGTATAGGTTTTTCTTTTTTGTTTTGTTTTGTTTGTTTATTTGTTTTGAGTTGGAGTCTCACTCCGTGACCCAGACTGGAGTGCGGTGGCTGCTCCCGGCCACCACAGCCTCTACCTGCTGGGCTCCAGCGATCCTTCCGCCTCAGCCTTCCGAGTAGCCGGAACTACAGGCACATGCCACCATGCCCAGTTAATTTTTGATTTATTGTAGAGATGAGGGCTCGCCAAGTTGCCCAGGCGGGTCTCGAACCTGCGGACTCAGGCAATTCACTCACCTCAGCCTCCCAAGGCGCGGGATTACAGGCTGAGCCACCGAGCCTGGCCTAAGTTCAAGGTTTTGAGATGGGAAGACTATCCTCGATTCTCTGCATGGGCAGAATGTAATCACAAGCGTCCTGTGAGAGAGAGGCAGGGCAGAGTCAGAAAAGGAGCCATGACAGTGGGAGCCCCAAGATGGGAGGGGCAGGTGGCCTCTTGAGGCTGGAGAGGGCAAAGAAACCAACTGTCTCCTGAAGCCTCCAGAAGAAACACAGTTCCGCCAACATTGCGATTAGTCCAGTGAAACTGATTTCAGAAGTATACCCTCCGGAATTGTAAGATAATACATTTGTGTTGCTTTAAGTCGGTAATTAGTGCTTATCTTTTGTAGTAGCAAGAGGAAACTCTGCAGTTACCCAGTTAACAATACTTTATCTCAAATCCTGGCTGAGTACAGTGGGTCGTACCTGTAATCCCAGCACTTTCGGAGGCTGAGACAGGTGGATTGCTTGAGCCCAGGAGTTCCAGACCAGCTTAGGCAACATAGCAAGACCTTGTCACTACAAAAAATAAAAAAAATTAGCCAGGCGTGGTCGTGTGCACCTGTAGTCCTAGCTACTCGGGAGGCTGAAGCAGAAGGATTGCTTGAGTCCAGCAGGTCAAGGCTGCAGTGAGCTGCCACTTTTGTACCACTGCACCCCAGCCTGGGCAACAGAGTGAGACTCTGATTCAAAAGAAACAACAAAAACAATACTTTACATTAAATTCTCTCTGTTAAAATGACTCTATCTCCTCACTTGACCCCAATTAGCTTAAGCAGAATATGCATGTCTAATTTTGTATTTCTAAAAGGTTAAGTACTGCTCGGTTATTGATTTAATTCGAATTTTCAGGTCTCAATTATATTTATAAGGCTAAAATTAGTTTGGAAGGACAAACTTAGCATCGAATTTTTTAAAAGCAGTTTTTCTATTTGTGAAGTCGTGTCCGTCTTACTAAGGCCATTTACATGATAGAATGTAATATTAAAATATATGAACAAAATTCAAAATTAAACCAAGGACACTTACATATCAGTCTGTGAGGTTGTCATGGTGATCAGGAAGAGCCGAGGTGAAAACTGGAGCACTGATTATGGTGTCTGTGCAGGAAGCAGGGCAGAGTGGCCTGAACATGCCGAGGCGGGGAGTCTGGAAGATGGGAACATGGGTGAATATAACTTACCTGGGCACAAAGGCGAATCTGGGGCCTGGAAGCTCCAGGAAAGCTGGGACTTGGAGGTAAGGGGAAGCCCTGGGAATTTAGAGAAGGGATTAAGTCATAGCTGTGCATGGTGATTCAGGTAGTTGAACTGAATCCAACATTTAGGAAATCTCCCAAGACTAGAAACAAGTCAGCCATCATGGATTTTAGTAGACAAACAGAGTTGATAGTCCAGGGGAGTCTTCAAAGGCGTAATGAATGAATGCATTCACAAAGGGGTCGCTAGAGAAGGGATTTTGACTTCTGTCCCCAAGGAAGATGCATGAATGTATATGCAGCAGTCTCCCTCATCCTGGGGGGTGCCCTCCAATACCTCAGAGGATGCTCGAAACCACAGACATTACAGAGCCCTATATAAACTTTTTTTCCTATGCATACATACTGGTGATAGAGTTTAATAAATTAGGCACAGTAAAAAACTAACAGCAATGACTAACAGTAAGATAGAACAATAGAACAATTATGACAGCATGCTGTCACTTAAGTTATATGAATATGGCATCTCTCACTCTCAAAATGCTGTAATATTTTCAGACTTTGGGTAACTGAAACCATGGAAAGTAAAACTGTGAATAAGGGGCCAACTGGATTATTGACTCTGAGATCTGTAACCTTCTTACTGTATACATTTGCGAGATCTGCAATTCAACTTAGTTTTTTTGGATTTTTTGGGCAACAGAGCACTGGTATCAGAACCCACTAATACTAAGGGTGGGAGGCTGTGCCTTTCAAAGTTCTGATGACATTGTGTGTGGGCATAGACCTAAAGAAGTCCTTTTATCACCACTGAAAGAAGATGGCTCAGAATTACTCTAGTGAAACCTACCAGCTCATGGTAGAGATAACTTTATGACAAATATTCTGAGTTTGTGCTCTTAGAGATAAGTTCCACAGTAGTGTATCCAGCTTAATTTTCAATATGGATGAATATTTCTTAAACTGAAACATATCCTGCATCCCAGTGAGTATTGTGGTTTGGGGGTAGATTTGGGCCATGTCAAGGACCTCAGTGGTTGGGCCTGTGTCTTTGGCTAAGTTCAGCGAGCTAATGTCAGGAACTATGAAGACTCAGGTTTTACCCTACCTGCCAGTTGACAGGTCTGCTTGCCACAGTTTAAAAGATGCTAGCAAAGCCATGGCATACATGAAGATGGCAGAGACCCAGGGTTTTATTACTCTCAGCAAAAGCAGTAGGCGGAGTATCATTTTCTTGTGCCAATTTCCCGAGCCCCAATTCTCACAGAGTAGCAAAAAGAGAGGCAGGTGACACCTGGCCATGCAGTAGGGTGCTGTACAGGAGGGGAACTCTAGTTTAGGGAACCAGAATTACCACAGGCAGTATGCCAGCCTGGTCTTTGTCCCAGGGCACCCTGACATTTGGCAGCCAGGTTATATCTGTGTGACACTAAAGCAACCAATTCGTTAAATTAGCTTAATCAATTAAGTGAAAAAATTAATTGAATGAGTCATCAACAGTTATGGGGGGAGCAGGATTGGCAGTAGTGGGAATCTGTCAGGGGAGGGGGGCACACCTCATCAACAAGGGTACTTGCATAATGAACATTTGTATACCTGACCCTGAATTGTACCCCACATCTTTAAAATAAAAAAATTTTTTAAAAAGCTATGTAGCCGGGCTCGGTGACTCAGCCTGTAATCCCGCACTTTGGGAGGCTGAGGTGAGTGGAATGCCTGAGCCCGCGGGTTCGAGACCCGCCTGGGCAACTTGGCGAGACCTCATCTCTACAATTAATCAAAAAATTAGCCAGGCGTGGTAGCGCGCGCCTGTAGTTCCAGCTACTCGGAAGGCTGAGCAGAAGGATCGCCGGAGCCCAGCAGGTCGAGGCTGTGGTGGCTGGGAGCCACTGCACTCCAGTCTGGGCGACAGAGTGAGACTCCCACTCAAAAAAAAAAAAGTTATGTAGAATGGGACTTACCCACCTAGAACATAACTAACACACATCCTAGCAAATCCAGAGAGTCTGGCATAACTGTATCAAGCACACAGGTGCTTCATGGCAGCTTATCAGCACCTGGTTCCTTCTTCCCAGGAATCCTGCTTTCCTACACACCACTACCCCTTCCTTTTCTCCTCCTGCAATGGTTAGTTTTATGTGTCAGTTTGACGAGGCTAAGGGATGCCCAGATAGCTGGGAAAGCATCTTTTTTCTGGGTGTCTCTGTGAGAGTGTTTCTGAAAGAGATTAGCATTTGAATGGGTGGACTGAGTAAAGCAGGTCTCCCTTCAACAATGTGTGTGTGTGGGGGGGGGTATTATCCCATCCATTGTGAACCTGAATAGAACAAAATGATGGAGAAAAGGCAAGTTCACTCCCTACTCAGACTGGAACATCCATCTTCTCCTGTCCTTGAATATCAGTACTCCCGGTTCCCAGGCCTTTGGGTTTGGACCAAGACTTATGCCATTGGCTCCCCCAGGGCCTTCGAGTTTGAACTGGAGTCATACCACTGGCTTTTCTGGGCCTCCAGCTTACAGACTGCAGACCAGCCTCTACAGTCACATGGGCGAATCCCTCATAATAAATCTCTTTTAGTGCTTGCCCCCCCTTCTATCTCTCTCTCTCTTCCCCCCATATGAATGTATAATCTGAATAATACACCTCCCTACTCACTAAGACTTTATTCTTCACATCTGTAATTCACAGCATTTAAATGAATAAAGGCTGCTGCTTAATATGAAATCAATCTTGAGGCTATCCCCTACATGTGAGTAATTGTACTTTTGGTACCTAATGATTGGGGGGAAATGTAAAATAATCAAAAGTTGCAACAAACTCAGTAACATTTTCAAATGAACATGTATTTCATTAATCATCATGGTTTTATCTATATTGAAAAACAGGACTAGTTATTATTACCTATTCAACCATAAAACTATAACCTACCAAAGGTTCTGCTTCTATTTGGTGCCTATCAGTCACAACAGTCAGGGAACTTTTGAAGACCAAACACACCTTTTGGAGCTCAATGCCTTGAATAATCTGAAGAGCTTATTGAAAGGACAGATACCTAAACTGCACTTTATAGCTACTCAGTTTCTCTCTGCCAGTTTCTTCACATGCCATCATTCTAGTCATTGCTGCCATTAACCATAGTTATGGACCAAAGGTCATGTGCAGGACATGAGAACAATGCTGGTAGGACCCTCCAAAGTCCCCTGACCCTCAGTTTTATAGAGCACTTTCTTCTTTATTTCTTTTCTTCCTTCTTTCTTTCCTTTTTTTTTTTTTTTTTTTTACTGTCTCCTACTTTTTAAATGAATTGTTAGTTTGTTTGTTTAGTTGAAGTCTCACGCTGTCTCCCAGGCTGGAGTGCAGTGCATGATCACAACTCACCACAGCCTCGACCTTCTGGGCTCAGGTGATCCTTCCTCCTCAGCCTCCTGAGTAATTGGGACTACAGGCGCACACCACCATGCCCAGCTAATTTTTAATTATTTTTCTAGAGACAAGGTCTCACTATATTGCCTAGGCTGGTCTCGAACGCTTGCGCTCAAGCCATCCTCCTGCCTCAGCCTCCCAAAGTGCTGGGACTATAGGCATGAGCCACCCCTCCCGACCTTAAAAAAAAGTTGTAGTGTTAAAACTATCAAACATGGGTGAAAGTAGAAAGAAATGGCACAGTCACCTCCATGAACCCATTTAACAGTTATCAACTCACAGCTAGTTTTGTTTTGTCTCTAATCCCACCAGCGTCTGCCCACACCCTGGAAACCCCAGCCCTCCTATTTTCCATCTGGAAATATACTGTAGTATGTATCTAGAATGCCTCCTGCTCTCACAGATGAGCCGCTGAGGAAAGAGGGAGCAGAAGGCCCTGGGCGGGTAGAGGGAGGCTGTCTTGGAGGAAGGATGGCGTGGTCGGGTGTCTGGCACATTTGGATTTTGCCAGGCACATTTAAAGGTCCCTCTTGGCTCTAAAACATAGGTTCTGTCCTGTCTCCTGAAGGAACTGGCCCTGCTCCGTTGTTACAGCTTGGATATTTTGCCAGGTGTTTTCTACACTTTACATATTTGGCTTCTGAGTTTCACCAGCCTTTTGCCCTCATTTACCATACGAGCACTTAAATTCCAAAATGCACACACATGTCTACAGTCTTCAATATCCTGCCTACATTGGAAGTAGATCTTTTCCTACCTTTGAAGAGAAAACAACACACACACACACACACACACACGCACACGCACACGCACACACACACACACACACACACACACACACACACACACACACATGACCATATGCAACATAATACTTTCTATTTTTATAGAGAAAACCCAAGCACTTTATTAACTGTGTTACAAAATGCTACTTTATGATTGTATAGCCATGATAAGCTATCATTTATAATCCTCTAAAACCTTAAGAGCCTTCTGACCTAGCCAGGACTTGGAGTAGAATAGACTGTGGTGAAATCGAAGAACTTTGAACAGATGCTCACATCAATAGCAGAGATAACAAGGAGATAGCAAGAATAAACTGCAAACCCAAACTGCAGACGTCACAAAAGAAACCTTTTCATCATTTCAGAGTTACAATGTTTCCCACTCCATTGTCAGAGGAGGTGGTGGAAGAGTAGGCTCTTGAGTGATCTTCCACCCATACAGCAAAGGCTTCTCTCGGCATTGTCTGTCATGAAATTGGCAAGTTCACATTCTGATTTCTACAGATTCTCCTTACTCCAGTAAATTTCTATGAGCCAAGATCTTTCACCACTGGGTGAGCTCTGCCTAAAGGAGATCTGTTTCTTCAGCCTGAAGATGAAAAACTGATGTCTTGTGAAAGACCACGATTTCAGTGCAATAAGCAGAATTGGGACATAGAGCTTGCATTCCTTGGCCAGGCCAACACCTTGTTTGGGTTTTAAAACCGTCTGGTATGGATGCCTGACGGACAAAATTAAGCACTGCTCTCAGGAACCCTGGAAGAAAGAAGAACCTCTGGATCCCATTTTTCTTGTTGAGACTTTAACAGCTTGACTAGAGTTCAAAACTATCTTCAAGAGATGCTTATAAAAGGAGAAAATTAAACGTCCACAAATGTAGATTGGATTGAGACGTTTAAGGCCACAAAATAAAAATCTCTGAAGTCATACAAAATTATGAGGTAGAGATATATTATTGGCATTAAAATATTCCACAGTACATTTTATTTACTTTTTGCATGGAATTTTTGTCTGTCTTTTTCCCCTCCTTGCAATGACAGATGCTGCCCTTAACTATAGCTAACATCAATAAGCAGTCAGGGCCAGGTGTGGTGGTTCATGCCTGTAACCTCAGCACCTTGGGAGGCTGAAGCAGGAAAATTGCTTGAGGCCAGGATTTCAAGACCAGACTGGGCAACATTGCAAGACCTTGTCTCCAGAAGAAATCTAAAAATTAGTTGGGCATGATGGTTCACCTCTAGTACCAGCTACTCAAGAGGCTGAGGCGGGAGGGTCACTTGAGCCCAGGAGTTTGAGGCTGCAGTGAGCTATGATTGTGCCACTGCACTCCCACCTGGGAAACACAGCGAGACTCTGCCTTCCGAAAATAAAAATTAAAGAAAAAATTTATTGGTCAGGTATTTGATTCCACTGTGATCCAAACAGACACAAGAATTCTGAGAGAATGTTAGTGGTAGTGTTTCAATTTCAGTAAAATAATATGAGAAAAACTGCTGGTTCCTATAATGACATCAAACTCAGAGGTCATGATGGAGAAAAAATCTCCTTTAGAAAAAAGTAGTGGGTCATGTAGTTGCAACTCTCATCTCAGATTGTCGCCGTCATTTTTGGAAGAGTCTATGGCGGAAATATTTCCTCATTTAATTCAATATGTTTCACAAAAAAGTATTTTTTTTCCACAAAAAGATCTTGATAGAAAAGTGAATTAGTGCAGCTAGAGAATCAGAAACAAGATTCTCAGATGCCGATTAAATACTAAGGTAGGTGAAAAGGAAGGCTGTTCAAAGACTTCTGGAACTAAAGGCATGTGTCCCGACATTTCTTGCAAAGGTAGCAACATGGAGAGCAAACATCTGGGATGGGTGGAGAAAAGGCTTCACCCTAACTAGGAGTTTTGTCTAAATGCTCCCCAAACAGGGGAAAGTGTATTTATATGTTCATAAATGTGTTCATTAAATAAGCAATTATGAAGCACCTATTTGTGACAGATTGGAGATATAAAAATGAACAAACAGCTGGGCTCGGTGGCTCAGCCTGTCATCCCGCGCCTTTGGGAGGCTGAGGTGAGTGAATTGCCTGAGCCCGCGGGTTCGAGACCCGCCTGGGCAGTGAGACCTCATCTCTACAATAAATCAAAAAATCAGCCAGGTGTGGTAGCACATGCCTGTAATTCCGGCTACTTGGAAGGCTGAGACGGAAGGATCACTGGAGCCCAGTGGGTCGAGGCTGCGGTGGCCGGGAGTGGCCACTGCGCTCCAGTCTGGGTGACAGAGTGAGACTCCAACTCAAAAAACAACAAAAAAAATGAACAAACACAAGCTCTTTTCTTTCACAAGCTCCCGAGTCAGCAGCAGCTATTGTGGAGATACGGACAAGTGTGCAGGGCCAGAGAAGAGGAGGCCCAGACAGAGGAGGCGGGTTCTGAAGGGCGTGATATTTGGGTGCAGCCGACAAGAGGGGTGAAGGAGAGAAGCCCGCCTGAAAACAGCAAGCTCTTGGCTTTAGCTGGAGGCCAGCAGAAGGCCATGAGGGAGAGCGTTGTGGCCAAGGAGACAGAGGGGAAGGGGGGATGGTTTGGAAGGCCTCTGTCTAGTGGGCCAAGGAGTCTAGACTGTGTTTTACAGGAACTAGAAAGCCGACAGTTATTTCACCAGCCTTTATTATTATTCTATATAACAACATAATTTCTGTCAGAAGTGTCAACATTTGGACCAAGAAGTAGGTGGCCCAAGAACCACTGCTGAAGAAACTCTTCTTGAACACATTAAGTGATATATCCTCATTTCTAGTTTCCACTTGGGTCCACTTTATTTTAGCAAGGCCACTGGAACAGCAGGATGTGGGAAATTAACCCCACTGAACTCATGAGCCCAAAGGGCTTGAAAAGCATGGCAGGTAAGTATTTAACAAACACTGCATACCAAATGACAACAATCTCAACATAGTCATTGACAGGACAATCTTCTATGGCTCTTAATAATCTTCTGTATGAGCCGGGCTCGGTGGCTCAGCCTGTAATCCTGCACCTTTGGGAGGCTGAGGTGAGTGGATTGCCTGAGCCCGCGGGTTCGAGACCCGCCTGGGCAGCGAGACCTCATCTCTACAATAAATTAAAAAATCAGCCAGGCGTGGTAGCGCGTGCCTGTAATTCTGGCTCCTCAGAAGGCTGAGGCAGAAGGATCGCCGGAGCCCAGCAGGTCGAGGCTGCGGTGGCTGGGAGCGGCTACTGCACTCCAGTCTGGGCGCCCAAGTGAGACTCCAACTCAAAAAAAAAAAAAAATCTTCTGTATGCATCAGACTATGGGAGTACCACGGTTAGCGACCAGATTCTTAGGAGAGTTAACAGAAAAACTATTAGCCATTGGGGGATAAAAGGATAGGAAAACACTGAAAGTGCCTAGTGTTAATGAATGTGTTTGCTGTAAAGAATCTTTTTTTTTTTAAATGACCAGATTATATCACTATTGAAACAAACTATGAATATGCTGGCATTTCTTTGGCAGTCCAGTTCTGGGGAGGGGTAAGCCAAGAGTGCCCCCCTTTGGGTCTTATTCTAACTTTGGATGAGTCATGCCATCTGTAAGACATCTAAAACAAGGTTCTATGAAAACGTGATCTCTCCTACCTTGTTTTAGGGTTTCAGAATGCCATAACCTCAGTGGAGGGAAATTTGGCAATACCAACTTTCTGATGCATTTGCATTTGACCCTACCTCTGAGTATTTTCCTATAGACACAACAGGGCAAGTGTAAGTAAACAGCCCTGACCCTCTGTGCTGATTATCATAACCGGTAGCTGGAAATAAATCAAGTGCTCATCTGTAGTAGACTGGCAAATAAGCCTTGGTCATCTAACACAACAGGTGCCATGCGGCTGCAAGGAAAGCAGGCAAAGAAAGAAAAAGTGAACACCCTTTCTATAGAAAGGGCTGAAAAGCATACCTACAAAAGAGGGGGAAATGGAAATAGATGTTCCCATCTGATGATTCTGCTTGAAGAAAAGCTTGAAGGAAGTAGTGAAAGCGACTCACCGTCGATAGGGTAACCGTTTTATTTTTTGCCCGAATGGGATAGTTTTGAGAGTGAAAGGGTCACTGCTAATTACACCCAGGCAGCAGCCACAGCTTGGAACTGTTTGAGAAACCAGTCCCCATGCTCACTCTATCATGAGAGCATGGAGGTGTGGTTTGGGGAATAGAGTAGCCAGGGGTGGGAGGATGTGAGCCTGCCCAAAGCATGCCTTGTGATGCTGACTTTGGAATTATGCACATGTATTACTTCTGAAAACAATAAAAAATAAAACTGATAAACTGTTGAGAGCACCAGATTCGATGTGCAGTGTATTGCTGGGCTTGAATGGTCCTTGAATGTTGCTCTTGGTCTAGTGGAGGGTACAGTCAAGTCACAAGATGTCAGAACTGTGGAGGCGAAGAGCCCTTGCCAGAGGAGTAGCCATGCTGTGAGCACACGCACTTCCCTGAGGAGACCACTAGCCAGCCGAATAAGTGAATGAATGAATGCCATATGAAATGACCTCCTATATCCCTTCCAAATCTGCAATGCACTTGTGTAACATGGTTTCTAACGTTTTGGAAGAACAGGAACGGCGTCAACTCAAATCGCTCTGCTTGGTGAAAGAGAGGATTTGGTTTGCCACTTTGCATGTGTAGAGCACATTTATTCCAAGAGAAAGTGTCTGTGGGTGGCATGCATGGCATAAGGAAGACTGTTGGTGCCTAACGGAAAAAGAAAATTAGCTCTTGTCTTTTGAAGAAAGTCTTCATAGCTTATAAGGAAGACAAATAAAACTAAGAATGCCTATTAAGGACAGAAATAACATTCGAGAAAATATCTTGATGATACACAATTTCAGGAGAAATAAGGTCAAGCGGTCTGTAGCATAGTATATAAAATAGAAAGTTTAAAAATGTAAAATAGTCCAGTGTTCTGGGTTCGAGTCCCCCTCTTCCATTGGCTTGCTGTGAACCTTTAGGGAAGTCAATGAGACTTTCTAAACTTTAGAAAATATAAACTAATGGTGTTTGACAACCTGCTGTCTGTGGATCCTTCTAGAGCCCTAATCCTTTGCCCTACTTACGGATTTTTTTCCTCCGTATTTCCCTTTACTTTGGTAGCAGACATTTCAGTTCCCATCTCAGGGAACTTGGCACATGCCGTGCCCTCAAGTAGACTGGGCTGCTCTCTGTCTTCACATGGCGAGCGCCTCCTCACCTCAGAGATCTCTATTCCGCCTTTTCAGAGGGGACTTCTATCAAAGCCTGATCCCACTGTCAAAGTTAAGTGTCCTTGTTGTCGTCTTTCCAGTTCTTATTGTATTTTGTCTGAAAGTATATACTTGGTTTGTCTCGTACTTCCAGTGTCTAACACCCGGGAGGCAGTAAGTTCCCATAAGGACTTTGTTGAATGAGTAGATAAAAAATTCTTCCATTTGGTCATATTCTGATTTCTTGAATGAAGTGGAAGTTTGCATGGATAACCTCGAAGACCCCTGTTTCTCTCTTCAACAACAGCGGCATCTTGCCCAGACTAAGCTGGGACGGTCTCCCCTACCCCCACCTCACCCATTTGGAGGGAGGAGAACGCTCACACTTGGCTTGCTACCACACTTTGGTGATTGCAGACTGTGGGGGCAGATTTGGGAGGCAGATAATTGTTTCCAAATTTAGATATTTCAGACATGTATTTCCCACAGGACTGTAGTGTTTCTGTCAGGACACAAATTTTGCAAAAACCAATAATTATTTACAGAAGTTTATACAGCTGACATACAAGGCCCCTGGGGCTGAAGTGACAGAATTGACAAGAAGCTTACCAACTGTAGATTATTTTGGGCCCCTCTGGACAAGTCTATTCTCCAACAGACCAAAAGTGCCTTCCTTTGGGTCTCTTCCTTTCTGCGGTTCTTTTTCCACTTCTGCTTTTAAATAGAATGCAAGAGACTGTAACTAACTTAATATAGTAGGGCTCCTTAAGACCTATCAACACACTGCAACGCTGACTGGTCTTGCCATTCATTCTATCAATGCCACCAACCCAGGCTAAGAACAAATGCTAGAGGAAATATACTGTGACGTCACTGTGCAGACATTGACTCTCCCAGGTTACCTGGCTTCTTTCTGCCCCTTCCCTCGGAGCAGTCCCTGGTCAAGGCAGGTCTTTCCAGTAACCAGCCACGAGGTGCAGGTAATTGAGCACAGCTGAGAACAATGTGGACGGAACGCTTACTCACTATGATGCAACCACTGGGTAGCAAATTGAATGATTAACTGGCTTGACTATAAAATTGCTTGCTGTGCCATCCCAAGGTGTCGATTATTTCTTCACTGACCAGCTGCCATTGGTACCTTCTGTGAGTTCTAAAAAACCAATGTCTCTCCCTGCTGGACCGCTAGTGACCTCTTTGGAACATATAAAGAACCTTATGCACAAGCCCTCTGAGATTTGGGGCTGCCACATTACATATACAAAGCTTTAACATTGTGGAGTTGGGTTCGGCAAACTACTAGTTGTTTTGAAAGTGTGTTTATGGTCACTGTTTTATCAAGTGTGTCCTCTTGCCTTCTGCTGATATTCAAGCCTCTGAGAACACTGAAAGGTTGTGGAGCATGGAGTCGCTGGAACTGTGGACAAGACCACTCCAAAAACACATGTTGGAGACAGAGACAGAGAGACCTAAGTGGTGGAATGATGTGCCCACAGCACAGGGCATGGCCACGGCTGCGGTGAGAGTGCTGAAACCTTGTCTGCCCTGCCCTATCCTCAGCTGCTCTCTGCCCACACTGCCAGGCCTGGGTCCTGCCGTATGTATCCCAGGTCATCTGTACATTCCACCTCTGTGTAGTTATGGAATATTTTCCTCTATATTTCCCTCCACTTGGTAGCAGACATTTAAATTCCCATCTCAGGACCTTTGCACCTGCTGTGCCCTCCCAGTGGACTGGCCTTGCTCTGGCATCAGGGCAAGATGACTTCCACCTAAGTCAGGCTGGTGAAGAGGGAGCTTCCCAACTGTGTTTGTTTCCTAGGACTGCTGTAGCAGGTTACCATGAACTGGGGGGCTTAAATAGCAGAATTTTTTCCTCACAGTTCTGGAGATGTCCAGGATAGATCAGGTGTCAGCAGGTTGGTTCCTCCTGAGAGCTGTGGGGAGAATCTTCTCCATGCCTCCTCCAGTTTCCAGTGGCTCCAGGAATGCCTTGGCTGTAACTGCAGAACTCCAATCCCTGCCTCTATCTACACCTGGCCATTCCCTCCCAGTGTGTCTTCACCTTGTCTTTCCTCTGTACACGTCTGTCTGTGTCCAAATTGGCCCTTTTCAGAAGGACACCAGGCTCACCCTAATGCCTTATTTTAACTTGATGACCTCTGTAAAGAACCTATTCCCAAATAAGGTCACATTCTGAGATATGAGGGGCTAAGATTTCATATCTTTTGGAAAGGGGGGGACACAGTTCCATCTATAACATCATCTAAAACTTCTCTGTCAACTGAATTTAAGACCACCATCTGACAGTGGTGAACAGAGAGAGGACAGATAATGAAACATAGCTAAGGGAGTCTATTTTTTTAAATTTTATTCTAAAGACGTGGAGTACAATTCAGGGGTGGTCTATGCAGGGACCCTTGTTGATGAGATGTGCCCCATCCCCCTCAGCGTCCCACTACTGCCAATCCTTTTCCTATAGTATTATGATAATTGTTCAAGGTTTGCTTATGAGTGAGAACATGTGATCCTCAGTCCTTTATTTCTGTGATAGATTACTCAGTGTTGTAGACTCTAAGTCCATCCATGTTGCTGTGAAGTTCATAATTTTGTCCTTTATGGCTGTGTAATATTCCATTGTGTATAGGATATTCCACGTGTACATATATGTACCACATTTTTAAAAATCCAGTCATTTTTCAATGGGCAGCACAGTTGGTTCCATGTTTTTGCTACTGCGAACAATGCTGCAATAAATATGCAAGTGCAGGTATCTTTTTCATAGAGTGATTTGAGTTCCTCCGGGTATATTGCCAGTAGAGGGATTGTGGGGTCGTATGGAAGGTTGGTTTTTAGATTTTTTAGGAATCACCAAACTGTTTTCCACAGAGGTTGTATTAGTTTACACTCCCACCAACAGTATAGAAGTGTTCCACTAAGGGAGTCTTTCTAAACCAAGGTGGGTTTCTGCAAATGAGAAGATGATAGCTTAAATTTAAAAGCATTACTGTCAGATGTGGTGGCTCACACCTGTAATCCCAGCACTTTGGAATGCTGAAGTGAGAGGATTTCTTGAGGCTAGGAGTTCAAGACCAGCCTGGGAAACATAGGAAAAAAAAAAAAAAGAAGCCAGGTATAGTGTTGTGTTCCTGTAGTTCCAGTTACATGGGAGGTTGGGGTGGGAGGATTCCTTGAGCCCATGAGTTCAAGACTGCAGTGATTGCACTTTTATACTTCAGCTTGGGGCAGAGTAAGACCCTGTCTCAAAAAAAAAAAAAAAAAAAGGAAGAAAGGAAAAGAAAAGAAAAAACTCAGCACTGGTGCTATGATAGACACAGAGGCTGAGGTGGGAGAATCCCGTGAACCCAGGAGTTTAAGGCTGATATGATAGCACCTCTGCATTCCAGCCTGGGCAACAGAGTGAGAACTTGCCTCAAAATAAAGAGAGTATTATTATTGTTGTTGTTATTTACTTTCAATGTTCTCCCTGACCAAGTTGTCTGTTATTCATTCATTAATTCATCATAGAGCAATTGAATTCCTGCTATATGCTATGCATATTCCTAGGAGCCAGATACACATCAATGAGCAGAACAGAAACAAATCTCATCCTCAAAAAGCTTATATCCTGGTTGCAGGAGATCAACATACATTAAATATGTAATTATGTCAGATTATAATACATAAATACCATGAAGACAAATAAACCAAGGAGGCCTTCATATGTCAAGGGTTTTAAGTCAGGGGGTGAGAGGAGCCCACCGAGAAGACATCAATGGAGCAAAAACATAAAGGCGGGATGAGGATGGCTTGTTGGCACCCGGGAAGCACATTCCAAGCAGAGGAACAGCAGTTATGAAGGTCCTGATGTTGGAGCATGTCTGGAACAGCTGAGGACCAGTAAGCAGGCCAATGTGGCTGGGGCAGAGGGAGCGAGTGGGGAGAGAGCAGGAGGGGGTGAGTCTGGGAGGTGCAAGATGAAAGCAGGTACACAGGCCACTGGCCTTGCAGGACACTGGAAGGGCATTGGCCTTCCTGAGAGCGATGAGAGGCAGTGGTGGCTTCTGGGTTGGGAAATACGCTCTGGGTTGGAGATGTGCCCCTCCCAAACCTCATGCTGAAATGTGGTCCCCCATGTTGGAGGTGGGGCCTGGTGGGAGGGGTCCTAGGGACAGTTCCCTCATGAATGTCTCGGTGATGTCCTTGGGGTAATGAGCAAGTTCCTGTGCTATTATTTCCCTCAAGAGCTGGTTATTTAAAAAAATCCTGGCCCCTGCCATCTCTCTCTCACCTTGTGATCTCTGCGCAGTAGCTTCTCTTCAGCCTCCACCATGAGTAGGAACAGCTGAGTCCTCACCAGAATCTGAGCAGACGCCAACACCATGCTTCTTGAACAGCCAAATCAACCTCTTTCTTTATAAATTAACCCACCTTGGTATTCCTCTATAGCAGCACAAAAAAGACTAGGACAGAGTGATATGATCTGACTTGCATTTTAAAAATAATGCCTTTGCTGCACAGAGAACAGATTCCAGACACAAGGGTGGACACAGGGCAGCCAGCCAGGGGCCACGATGGTGACATGGGCAGGAGGGCATGGGGACCTGGACTGCAGTGGTGAGTAGAGGTGGTGAAAGGGGATTGCCTTCTGCAATCTGGGCATCCTGGGAAGGCATAGCTAATCCTAATCCTCTTTGCTAGTAGATTCGATCCAGCTCATGAGGGAAAGGGAAAGGTCAAAACTGACTCCAAGATTTTTGGCTGGCGAGTGGAAGCATGAAGTCGTCATCAATTATACCTGAAAAGCTGGGATTCGGGGCTCAGTGGAGGTCAAGGTGAGTCTGAGGTGCTTATTAGACATCTGAGCAGAGAGGCCAGAGGATTTGTAAGGGCAATGGGCCTACAGGACAATGGCTACTTCTTAGGCCTTCACCTCTACCTCCACTTTATCTGTCCCACCCCACTGCCCAGGGTCATCTCCTGCCCCTTCCCAGGAAGAGCTGTGGTGTTTTTCTCCCTCACCCACCTGTTCCTGTCCCTAAGAATTCTCTGGTGTTCCTCCCTTCTTGGGATGTCATCTCAACTCATTTCTTCCTCTCTGAAATCAAGCCACCTTTTATTTGCCATTTTTTATTCAGTGTATACTTGTCCTGAACCACACACTGCAGAGGCTGAAGTCCAGTGGGTGTCCACGGATCCCTGTGGTCTTTCCTAGTGAGCTTCATTCATACTGCTGTCCTCTGAGCTCAGCCTCAGACTGAGTGAGCCCTGGCTGCCTGAAGCCTCCTCCAGGCTTCTAGTCACATTCAGCCATGAGTGTATTTGGCGATTTGGGGTGTACTTGTCGCCAATGAAGATGTCAGATGTCTGCACTGAGCACTTGGGTATGCTCATGGCTCCTCAGGCTGGAGTCATGGCTCTGGGTCACTGGTTTAGTCTACAGAAACACACTCTCTGGGTTCACCTCCAGGTCCGGCCCAGGGTTCCTTCGTCTTCCTGGTGTTCTTACCTCTCCCAGGCTAATGGAGGAACAGGAGGGAAGAGGGGAAAGAAAGGAGGGAAGGAAGGGTCTAAGATGTCAGTGTTGGACTCTCAACCTTGATCCAACATGCTGTGGGCCTTTGGCTCTGCTCTGGCTCACAGCCCCACCCTCCTGAGCCAAGAGAATTATTAGCATTTCTCTGAGACAGAGGTTGCACAGGCTCTGCCCTCAAGCCAACTTGTACTTGAATTCCACCTTGATTACCTGCTATCTGGCAATACTGAATAAGCTTCTATCACCCTCATCTTGCTGATCTCTAGAATGACAAACTCTTTAAGGTGTTTGTGAGAATATCTACCTACCATCCATCAGTCTATCTGTCATCTGTCTATCATCATCTATCATTTATCTATATCTGTATCAGATAGTACAAGGCCAAACATAGAAAATATGCCCAGGGAATACCGTCTTCCTCGAAAAGGATCCTCTCAGCCGGGCTCAGTGGCTCAGCCTGTAATCCCAGTGCTTTGGGAGGCTGAGGTGAGTGGATCGCGTGAGCCCGCGGGTTCAAGACCCGCCTGGGCAAATTGGCGAGACCTCATCTCTACAATAAATCAAAAATTAGCCGGGTGTGGTAGCGCGCGCCTGTAGTTCCGGCTACTTGGAAGGCTGAGGCGGAAGGATCGCCGGAGCCCAGCAGGTTGAGGCCACTCCCGGCCACCGCACTCCAGTCTGGGCGATGGAGTGAGACTCCAACTCAAAAAAAAAAAGAAAAGAAAAGAAAAGAAAAGGCTCCTCTCTGATTCCTGTGCTGGGCCATACTGTTTTTAGCATGGCCAGTCCTCAAAAGTGAGTCCAGCACAACTGCCCCCACAGGGGTGGATACATACCAGGGTTAACTAGGGATGAGAGAGTTTACACGCGGGCATTGCGATTCATGACTCCTGGCCCTGACCTGACTGATCAACTGTGACTGCCTCTTTTGTTGCATCTTGACATTTCACATACTGCGTTTCCCATCCAAAGCAACCTGTGTTCTGAGCTTCAGAAAAACTGTGTGTGTATGTGCGTGTGTGTGCACGCTTCTTTGTATTAAAGCACTAAAGAAGAGTTTGAAAAAGTGCTAGTAGAAAGATAAAGGAGCCCTTTCTATATTGACTGTCTAAACGTACTAGGCACACCTGGTAGTTCACGGCCAATCAGGTGTTGAGAATGACCAAGTGGAGGTGAGGGGGTCAGGGCTGCAGTGCCAGTCAGATGTGGGCAAGGTGGGCGGTCAGGATGGTGTGAGAAAGTCTGGCCAGTTTCTCAGCCTGTCCATCATCTGTTTCCATCGTTCTCATGTAGACTCCAGCTCCTTCTCAGTCTTTTCATTTTGTCTTCTCAGTGCCCTTCCTCCCACCTCCTGGCCTTAACTCCTTTCATGGTACTCTGGAGGCTTCCGACAACCTCTGGGTGCATTTCGCCCCCTGGACTGACCAATCAAGCAGAATGCCTTCCTCTGGAGCTGGGCCTGGATGCCGAGGATTGCTCCTAGTTGCTGAAACTGCTACTGACTGCTCTTGCCTTGCAGGCTTGGAATCCATGCGTTATACTCCAAGACAATCTTGTAATCTTATATCTGAATGGTCCATGCTAAAAAATACTCCTCGGATAACTAGCAACCAATAAACACGCTCTTGAACAGATATCAGAGTTGTGAGACAAAGTAGCACAGGCAAGAAGCTATGTCTGTTCCTTTCTCCATGCCAGGGTGATTATTCAAAGACCTGCCTCTGTGACAACGTGCAGTCCTCTGGAAGGACACTTTGGAGACAAAATGAGACAGAGCACATGGCCCCCACGACACTTGCCTGAGTCACTGGATTTCTCAGAAGAGAACTGACGCTGGTCCTTGCCCTTCACATAAGATAATGTCTGACATGATTATGTCTCTGTAATCTAAAACCAGATGTATTCTTACACCCAAGCCTTGATTTAATTCCACTTCGGCATAGCTTCCAAACAAGTCTGGTATAATTTTGCACGTACTGAACCTCCACAGATTGCATATAAACTGTGAACTAAAACACTGTTTTGGAGGCATCTGATAATCTCTTTGAAAGACTCCTCCTGGGCTATAGTCCTGATATAGTCCTTGGGAAGATGTCCGAATAAAACTAACTTCAATTCCTTAAAGGTTTGATTGTGTGAGAGCGCCAACACTTCTCTCAAGGTAAGTGTAAGCATGGTTTGATCAGAAAAAACTTTTGAAAGGCCACTTAACCTAGTTTTCTTGGAACACATGGTCTTCTCAGTAAATATCTGTTTAATACATGAACGCCTAAATGAATTCGTGACTACACCACAGGGCACAATAGTCTTTCGTGCCAAATCCCGTGACATCTCAGAATGCGCATAGACACTTCGCATGCTGGGGTTCCTGACACATTTGGAAGCAGCCCTGGCCATTGGACCATGTTACTGTTTCAGGCTTTTTCTTGCATTGGGCCAGCATGTTCTTCTTGATGATTGACTTTTGAGGACGGCTCTTCTACCGTAAAGCACTCCAGAAGACAATTGTCATGTCCCCTTAGGCTTTCTCTTCTTCAAACCAGTTCTTCTGGGATCTCTGTCCAGTGTACCAACTCTATAATATGGTATTTGCTACAGAAAAAAAGGAGTTAGTTTGATATAACTTGATTCCAATAATTTTCTGTGCACGGAGAGTGGTAGCATCTCTCTTCTGCTCTAAGAGAGGGAAGGTGGGATTAGATCCAAGGCAAGCTACTGCTAGAAGGAACAGCTACCAAGCTCTTGAGGGATAGTGGAGTTAGTCATGAGGCTGAGTTCACACCTGCCAAATAAAGTGGGGTATTCATTCCTTAACTCAGCCAAGATTATCCGAATCACTGAGAAAGATAGAAGGGGTGGTAGACTTCAATTACAGGAGAATGAAGTTCTCCTTCCGGGCAGTTCCTTCCATGCACTTGCAAAGATACAATTCCATGTCATCCTTATCCCTCCATGGGAAGTGTATTCCCTAGGTCCTAGACGAGGATACTGTCCAGGGCAAGGCAGAATCGAGCCGGGTTTTCTGACTTCGAGACCTGTGTTCTTCCTCTTCCTCTATGCAGTAGCTGAGTTGCACATTTTACTCTCTACTTGATTTTTTTTAATAGGATGACATGCCACACATTTGTGATGCCCATTTCCCTATTATGGGGCTTGTATTTATGGGGACCTGGTAGCTTAGCTGGGGAAGAATCTGAGGGCTGCGACTTCCCTTTGCCTGAGTCACCCAACATGAGATTGCCACATCTGGGTAAACACAATCGCTTTCCCCAAACTGGCAGGAGCGAATAGGAACATTTTCCCTTCCTTTCCTACAAGTACAAGGGTGAAAATTCTCTGCTTTGCAGAACTTCTAACAGATAAATATTTAATAGGAAAGAGCATTGGGCTAAAAGTCAGTGCAAAGTTCTGCCTAGTCAGCAGCCATCACCTTTGTCCCTGCACTGTCTCCCTTAAACAATCCAAATCTGTGGCCTCAACCCCAGTCCGGCCTTGGGTACCAACCCTGTCTACAGGCCTAGTGGGTTTAACCCAACATTCTGGTACCCTTTTCTGGCCACTCTTTTGTTGCTCTGCTCCCCAAAATGAAATTCATCTTTGACCTACTCTTTGGGTTCCAGTCCTATTTCTTAAACTTGAATGTCCATTTTTGTCTCTTGCTGGATACCCCCCAGGGACAGGAGGCCTGTCTCCTAAAAAGAGGCCCAGTGAGTCGGGCCTGGTACCAAACACCACCTGCCTGCACTATCTCCAACATTACAGGTGCTCCCAGCTTCTCCTCTTGGGTTCCAACAGCTGCTAATGACATAATCTCTTTCTGCAGCTACAACCTTCAAAAGCTTCACTTTGCTTCCCAGACTGTGCTTCCCTTACGAAGGCCTCTCCGTGTGTCCTCCAAGTGCCTGTCCTTCATGGAGGCACACCTAATTCCTGTCCTTACCCTCTCGTTCTGACCCACCTGCTGGGGGACCAAGCCATGCTAGCCATGTTCCAGGAGAGGGGATGCTGGCTCTTCTGCAAATTGGCTGAGTGGCCTGGTGCGAGTCATGTGACCTTCCTGAGTCTCCCTCCTCAGCCTCAGCATGGGTGTGTGTACTACGGGGATAAGGGGTGGGCGTGGATCTAGAAGGACACTCGAGTAGCTGCAGTTTGAGGATTCTGTAAATCCCACCCTCACATAATGTGCAACATGGCCCTTGTACAGCCTTGCCCTGTGTGCAGTTCTGTGGTGTGTTTAGCACAAAGCAAAGATGCTTGGCTACTGGAGGCTGCCAGCCCAGACTCCCCCATGGGAACTGCAGGCTGAAGAGAAGGGAACGCAGCTCCGTGGATGGGTGCTCTGCGGATGGGGCACTCATGACCCTTCCCTGAACCAGGCTTTGCCCGAGACTCATTTTCAACATGGTGCTCTAGGCAACCGGAATCACCTGCTCACAACCTCAGACATATGGCTGTCTTTCCCCACCGCAAATCCCGCTGCACTGAGCCATTGTCAGTACAGATATCAACTCAGGTGCAACCAGACCTGCACCAGAGTCAGCGTGGGAGGGAGTGGCTGCCTGGTGGGGGATTGGGGAGAGGAGAGGTGGGTGTTGTTGCCTTTGCCACACCCCTTTCCAGGCAGTACGTGTGCAGCTAGGAGCAGACTTCCTTCTCTCCTGTGTTGCTTGCAAAACCTACACTGTTTTCTGCAGGACAATTACACGTTCCCTGCCAAATCTCCCTTGATTTGGTAAAGCTACGCCCTGGGCACATTTCAGGGCAAGGAGGAGAGCGTCTTTATGAGTACAACTAAATCGTCTATTCTGGGCTTCTCCAAAATAAATTTTTTTAAGTGAAAGAAAAGCATTTTATTAGCAAACAAAAATCAAACATTGTAAGATACACTAACTAAATATCAAGAGCAGTGATCATGATTACTGTGGTTTTAAAGCTAAGAAAAATGAAATCACCAAAATCAATTTTTAAAACTGATTTCACTCCATGCACCTGGATAACTTTCAAGATTTTAGTTTATGGACCAAAAGGGGATGTAATTTTCTATTTATAAAAGTAACAATGTTTGCTTATAAGTATGTATTTCAGTTTCTCTGACTAGCTCGCATATCTGTTACTTGTTCTTCAAATCCAAAAAGCTGGATTCATTTTTAAAAATCAACAACAATAACAAAGTCCTGAGAACATCCGCCAGGGTGTGGAGCTGGGACTGGAAGAGCTGGCACAGGCTCACAGTGGGTCCTGGTCTGTCCTGCTCGACTGTGACCTGCATTAGAAAGCATTTCCATCATTCACTACAGTCTTGTGAAGCAATTTGGACAAGTGTTGTTCTTATTTTGCAAATGAGGAAATTAAGGCCCAGAGAGGTCAAAGGACTTTTCTAAGATCTCAGCATGTATTAGGGTTGGAAACAGAATGTGGTCCCCTGACTTTTTCTGCTGCTCCCACGGGGACCTGCAGCGATGGCATTTCTGCTGTGACATGGCATGGGACTCTCCATTCCTAGGGGACACATTTCTATGCATTGAACATCAGTGCACACCAGGGACCCTTCTTGGTCACCAGCCAACCACAAATGAAAGTGTTGCCTTAGCAAAGTGATTCCCCAGGGAACTAACCAGGTGTGGGACCATGGTCACAGATAGCGTAGGAGGGAGGGAGCCAGAGCATGCCTTTGTACAGAGGAGGGAATCAGACTTAGGGCTTCAAAGTTAGGCAAGCATGAGGAGTCCGTTAGGACATTTTGCTTTCTTTTTTTTTTTTTGAGTCGGAGTCTCACTCTGTCACCCAGACTGGAGTGCAGTGGCCGCTCCCGGCCACCGCAGCCTCGACCTGCTGGGCTCGACCTGCTGAGCCTTCCGCCTCAGCCTTCCGAGTAGCCGGAATTACAGGCATGCGCTACCATGCCTGGCTGATTTAGAACATTTCTCTTACTTCCCTCTCATCGCTGAGTGACATCAGCACATCAGTGTATCTCTCTACACCTCTGGGTCCTGGTCTGTCAAGTGGAGAAAACCAGAAAACTGGCCTCAAATGTCCTCATGAGCATAGAGTGAGACAAAAGCCTTGGTAAATAGTAAACTGCTACCCAACGTCATTATTGTTGTCATTAGGTCACTGGGGTGCGGAATAGTAAAATAACAGATGGTTTCTGCCTCCTCTTAGAGAGCTTACAGCCTGGGAGGGTGACACACCACGTACCCAGGGAAACGTTTTAAAGGCAGCCTCGTTCCTGAAGGACTCCATCATTTAAGACGTGCCTGATCCAAGTCAAATTCTCCTATAGCTATCATCACAAAATGGGGAGAGAATACATTCTAGAGAGCACACATCTGTGCCCATGATAACATATTTTTGTTTTAATGATTGCTTTTTTTTTTAAGTTCTAGCACTAAGCTTTTTATTTTGCAGTCTTCTTCCTAAACTCACTGCCCTGTAGACCAGGACTCCTTTGTCGACCACATCTTCTGCCATTTCATCGTGTGGGTAGCCCTTCACATCCAGGAGTCCCACCTTCTTGGATTCATCTGTACTAAACATGTCCAAACAACTTTTCTCATCACTATTGCCCAAAGCATAACAACTATTTAAGTAGCATTTACATTGAATGAAACATGGGAAGTTGAAGATGATTCAAAATACTTGGAAGGATGTGCATAGGTTATGTGTAAATATGACCTCATTTTATAACGCCCGTATTTGAGCGTCCTCGGATTTTGGAATCTGTGGAATCAGTCCCCTGTTGATGCTGAAGGACTGTCATAATTTTCAGCATAGTTTCAGTGCAGTCACTTTACAAAGCTTAAATGATATTTTTCATAGGGTAGAAAGGATGTTAAATTATTAAAACAATAACGTTTAAAAGAAAACAGCACTGTCATCACTAAAATCACTCAGGAAAACTCCTGATTCACAGCATGGCCTAGTCCTACTGACCAAGGCCCATGGGGGCCTCTGTTGACCACTAATGTCAGGCAGCCTCCAGACAAGGGACAAAACGTAATATAAATTTCACTGGTCAGTCAGTGCTCTGGCTTTGTTATGCCATTCTGGACAAATCACACAAATTTGGAGCAATTCACACTGTTTGAAATGTTGTCCGTTCTAAAACTGGGCAATTTCCTGTAGTATTTTATTACTATTTTACAGAACAGTATTTAAAATTTGCATGATTTAAATGGGCGTGAAACGTGAGTGTATTGTTCAAATGACAGCACCTTAATAGTGCAAACAGCATTCAAATAACTTCCACCTCCAGGAAACAAAGGTGGGAACAACTGACTTGGGGAGAGGTTGAGTATCGGAGAAGTACTTCTTGAAGGATGTACATTTTGAACATGTTGAATAGTGTTCCAAGAAAGTAACTTGGAATATTGTGAATAGATGACATATTCTAATGACTATACTAGGCCAATTATTTGATACCACTGGAAATCGCTCAATTTCTGAATCAATAGTCCTTCTGATTGCTGCACTTTTGAAAAGACCTTGGATCCTTTCTGTTTTGAAAAGCCCTGCCGCTGTTACCCTTTAAATTTCACTCAGAGGCATGGTAAACACCCAGGGGTGGGAAATGAAGCCACCCTCAAAGAGTGAGGAATTCTGCCTGAAATTCTTGGAGAGGCCTAGAATTTACACCTTCTTTATGAAGCACAGCACTTGAATTATGTAATATTTCTCAATAACTGAAAGTAACCATTAATAACTGCCTGAAAGAAGCTTGATGTGGGGGTTTTATCTCTCGTTGCCAAAGGATACATTAAATCCTTTTCGGTGTTTGTTTGAATAATGGAATAGATAGTTTAGGTCGCTTAGCTGAACACAGAGCATATTTTTATCCTGAATGGGCAATTAGAAACCCTGACTTTAAAACAAAGACAAAATTCCTTCTCTGTTTGAATTAGCACATAATCAATTAATGAACAAATATTTATTAAGTTCTTGCCAAGGAAACTTAGACTTTCCTGTTTAATAACTCTTGATAAATTCTCTAGTATCCCATCAAAGAAAATATTTCCTCTACCAAATCATCTTAAAACATGTTTATTTTTCCATTTCATCTTTGGACTAACTAAAGTGTTTCATTTCTTTCCCCCCATAGAGATGAGTTATTCAGTTCTATGCTTCTTTCCAGTTCTCAGTTATACAGCCCTTGGTCAGCAAAACAAATTTATGTTTCCATGTTAAAAAAAGATGACCCACAGGATAAGATCACCTAGCCCAGTGTTTCCCAAATCTGATTTGTGTATCAAAACCACATGAGGAACACATAGTTATATAATCCAATGCCCGCTAATTTGCCATTAGTCTTAATTTCATTTTGGAAACCACTGACTTCATTTTACAGGCAAGGAAATTGAAGGTCACCCAATTTGTGGCAGAGTTGACTGAGGGACTCCAAGCCTCCTCCCACCTCGCCATCCTGTTTCCGCTCGACTGAAGCTTCCATTGCGTGCAGTAACCTCTAGGATTAGAGAGGTTAAGTATCTTTCAGTGAAATTCTAAACAGATTTTTGGACAGGTCTCTTTTATTTACTTCCCCTAGACCTCCATTCTCTATGAATATACTGAGTCTCAAGTTCCTTAATAACAAGAACGTTGTAAAAAGTGACCAATTGCATACAATCCTGTACTAAGTACCATTCAGAACAAACCTTAACGATCCAGTTTCATCCATTAGGAACATGTCAAATCACTCAGCACTTACAGAAGGGTCGCTATGTGCATGGCTCTGTGTTAGGCTCTCCGGGGAAATAGGAATTTCAAATAGATGTGCTTCAAAGGAACTTGCTAACTTCACCAATTTGTGCGATCACAAGCTCTCCTCTTAGGCTGTACTAGTTAAGGTAACTGCTGCACCGCACAAAATCCCAAATGTGCAGTGGGTATTCCTGAATGACTGGCAGCTTTTCTCCAGGTGGTGATTCAGGGCCCCATTCTCTTTCCATTTTTAGCTCTCTCATCTTCAACATGTGTTTTCCACGGCCACCATGTTGTTGTTGTTTTTGTATAAAGCTGGTAGAGGGGACGCAGCAGTAGAGGGTCTTGCATGGGAGATGAGTCATCTGTTTTCTTTTCTCTCACATCCTGACAGCTAGAATTCAGTCACATGGTCACAGTTAACTGCAAAGGACTTGGGCATGAGTGTGGCTGTGTGCCCTAGAAGAAGAAATGGAAATAGAAGGGAAACGAATCAGTTGCCCCACAAAAGACTTATTGGTTAAAAAAAAAAAAGTCATGGTGAATATGCTAAGACTCTCTTCTAGGTAAGGCCTCACCCAGGCCCTGAAGAACACCCCCTGGAGATTGCTCTAGGTGAAAGGACAGAAGAGGAGAGAAGGACAAACAGCATGCCTGGGGAGCCCGGGGCCACTCTTTCGACTGGCATGAGGGGTGATGTGGAGAACAGGCAGACCAAGGCTGGCGCTGTTGGTTGGAGTTGGCTTGGGATGGGCTGGGATGCCAAGCTAAGGAATTTTACCAACGTTTTAGGATAAAACCAAGACTATCTAGATTTGATAAAGTTGGACAAGAGCTTTATACAACCCTGCCCTAGTCTGTTGCTCTCTGTACAGCATTCAGTTCTTAGCAATGGCTCCAAGCTTTCTTAGAAGACAGCAATAGTGAACCTGGCAGCCCTAATGTGTCTCTGTCCCCCGCGGTCGCCCAGGAAATTGTGTCTGGACATGATAGTTGTTGAATTCTGGTAATGATTTTGATTATTTGTTGACAAATGTTTAGAACCCATCGTGTCCTGGTCCTTCCCTCACCAAGTCAGTGGGAAGGTGACTCTGCTTGGGAGCCTCAGCCACCAGGAAGCTCCAGTGGAGTTTCTACCCACCTCTGCAACTCTGCAGGGCCTCGTAGTAGGTGTTCTGTGCACTCAGTTTCCCCCTGGTCTCCTCTTCTTCAATTTTCTTTTCTTTCTTTCTTTTCTTTTCTTTCTTTTTTTTTTTGATTTGTTTGTTTTTTAAAAGTCTTATTATCTGGTAATAATATTTGATAACATCTGATACATCAAAATTTATAAATTCAATAAATGGAAGTAAACAAAAAAGCATAGAGGCTGGCATACCACCTTGCAGCCTTTTCTAAGGAAATGCAATATGCATAAGTAAATGCCTATTAAAAGTAGAATATATTGCTACTAAATCCAAAGAGAACACAGTAACTCCATAGCCCTTCTGCCCCATGTTTTTTTAATCCAAACAAGCCAGAAGTTGAGAAGGGAACATCAGGTTCTCTTCCTGGACCATGTGGTGACTGCCCTTCTGGGCATCCCCAAGCCCTGGAGCCACAGGGGACAAAGGCCTTGAATGTGTTCCTCTGTGTGGCCAGAAGTGGGATCCAGAGTCACCAACAGAATTACCATTAACACAACAAACAAAAGCAGTAATGTCTTCTTTTATATGGGGTAGGGAGAGGCAGAGAAAATAGGTTATGCACATTATTAAAAAATAATGCAATAACAGAAGCATTGTCCACTGCAAGTGTGTGCACAGCCACTCCTGCTAAGAGGTTAACAAGATTCCATCCCCTCTCCTCGGCACTTAGCTGGGCAGAAAATTTAGGAAGCAGGGATTCGTTGAGGATTCTTGTTGGCTCTTCCACAGGCCCCTCATAATCCTGATGTGGGCGACTACCCAAGGGCCAGTGTGAGAAGATGACATGGGATTCCCCGGCCAGATGGAGTGGTGCTGAGTGTGTACATACACACACATGTGCACGCACAGCTTTCATATGCTTAAAGAGCACTTTTAAAATTATGCAAATAACATAGGCTTATTGTAAAAAAAACTATGGAAAATTTAGATCCAACGAAAATCTAATATCCAGAATCTCTAAGGAACTTATATGAATTGACAGGAAAAATATAAATAAATAACCTCATTAAAAAGTAGGCAAAAGACATGAATAGACAGTTCTCAAAGGGAGACACAGAAGTGGCCAATAGACATGAAAAAATGCTCAACTTCATCCATCATTAGAGAAGCTCAAATCAAAACCATAGTGGAATATCATCTCGCTCCAGTCAGAACGGCTGTTATCAAAAAGTTAAAAAAGAAAAAACAGATGTTGACGAGGCTGCGGAGAAAAGGGAACATTCGTGTGTTGTTGGTGAGCATGTAAGTCAGTGCAGTTTGTGGAAAGCAGTCTGGAGATTTCTCCAAGAACTAAAAATAGATTTCCTTTTGATCCAAAGGAGCATAAATTGGTCTACCAAAAACATACCTGCACTTACATATTATTTATTCATTTATCTATCTATTTATTTATTTAGAATTGGAGTCCCACTCTATTGCCCAGGTTGGAGTGCAGTGGCATGCTCATGGCCACCACAGCCTCGACCTGCTGGACTCAGGCAATCCTTCCGCCTCAGCCTTCCAAGTAGCTGGGACTATAAGCACACACCACCATGCTTGGCTAATTTTTGATTTATCATAGATTTGAGGTCTCACCAAGTTGCCCAGGTTGGTCTTGAAACCGTGGACTCAGGCAATCCTCTCGCCTTGGCCTCCCAAAGTGCTGGGATGATGGGGTTGAGCCACTGCACCCGGCTTCCTGCACTCACATGTTTATCGCAGCACTATTGTCAATAGCAAAAACCTAGAACTAACCTAGGTGCTCATCAGTGGTGGACCAGATAAGAAATTGTGTATATATACACCATGGAATACTACGCAGCCATAAAGAAGAATGAAATCATGTCTTTTACAGCAACATGAAAGCAGCTGGAGGACATTATTCTAAGTGAATTAACACAGAAACATAAAACTGAATACTGCATATTCTCACGTATAAGTGGGATCTAAGCACTAGGTACATAAGGGAATACGAATGGGAACAACAGGGGACTTCCCAAGGGGGAGGAACGAGGGGAAGTAAGAGCTGAAAAAAACGACCCATTTTGAGTATCATGCTCACCACCAGGGTGACAGGCTCAATAGAAGCCCAGATCCCACCATCATGCAACAAACCTATACAACAAACCATACGTGTATGTGTACCCCTTGAATCTAAAATATTTTTTAAAGGAGAAAATTTAGAAAAGTCAAAAACCATTCCTCACCCCATCTTCCCAAAGCAAACTCTATGCAATACATCTCTTTCTCGCTTTCGTTTATGTATAAATATATAATAGTGCATCATATATGTCTTTTGTCATCTGCTTTTTTGTATTTGCCGTTACATCATGAGATTCTTGGTCATCTCATCGAAAGATCCTTAAGGACATTATTGGTGAAGCTAGTGTAAATGGACCATGATTTCCCAGCCATCTCATACTGCTGTCTTTAGCTATAACACAACAGGAGAGTCAGTGGTTAAGCTTCGTGGCACACCTAAAGAAAGCAGGTGCCTGGATGCCTCTGGGGAACTCTGATTATTGTAGATCAGTGGCTGGAGGGACTGTGTGTCTAGTATGACTCCAATTTTAAAGAATTTTGTGTCTTGCTGTCTCTAGGTAAAGATATACTCTAGTTAAAGCCAGAGGGCCCATCACCCTATATGCCTTTTTTTTTTTGAGTTGTAGTCTCATTCTGTCACCCAGGCTGGTGTGTAGTGGCATGCTCATGGCTACCACAGCCTCTACCTGCTGGGCTCACAGGATCCTTCTGTCTCAGCCTTCCAAGTAGCTGGAGCTTCAGGTGCGTGCCACCATGCCCAGCTAATTTTTTTGATTTATTGTAGAGTTGAGGTCTCAACAAGTTGCCCAGGCTGGGCTCAGGCAGTCTTCTTGCCTCAGCCTCCCAAAGTGCTAGGATTACAGGCGTGAGCCACTGCACCTGGCCCCCATATGCCTTTTATTAAGGGAAGCACATGTCTTGATTTACCTCGATGGTCCCAGTTTACGCCAGTTGTCCCCATGCAGTAGCGCCACTTTCCACTCATAAAAGTGTTTGCAGCTGGGCTCGGTGGCTCAGCCTGTCATCCTGCGCCTTGGGGAGGCTGAGGTGAGTGACTTGCCTGAGCCCGCGGGTTCGAGACCTGCCTGGGCAACTTGGCAAGACCTCATCTCTACAATAAATCAAAAAATCAGCTGGGCGTGGTAGCGCAAGCCTGTAATTCCGGCTACTCGGAAGGCCGAGGCGGAAGGATCGCCGGAGCCCAGCAGGGCGAGGAGCGGCCACTGCCCTCCAGTCTGGGCGACCGAGTGAGACTCCAACTCAAAAAAAAAAAAAGTGTTTGCATTTGGAAGGTAAATGATATGGTCACCATCTCATACTTCACCTGCTTTACTCACCTAAGTTACCTGTCATGGAACATTTGCGGTGACAATGCCTGCTCCCACTCATTCTGAGGCCACAGTCTCCAGGGCCTGCAGAGAGCAGGAAGAGCCAGGCTTCCTGGAGTTTCTTATCACAAGGACACTCTGCCCGTGGGGACATGCCCAAGTGTACAGAGCATATGGCAGAAGCATTTCTATTCAAGTTGATGGAAACTTCTTTTAAATCTTATAGTTTTATGTATAGTATATATATTTGGCCTTTTTAAAAATTATAATAACTCAAGAGTATACTATATATTTGTCTAACTTGCAGTTTCCTAACCCAGAATTATGCACACAATGGATACCCAATGAATGCCATAGATTCACTGTCTTTAAGATTGACATCCAAAAAATCTTAATAACATTTGACAATTCTGATGCAGAAAAACTTCCTGCTGGACAGAGCTAAAAGAAGAAACCACTGAACTGGAGTGTTGACAACAGTTGTACTTTGAGTGCAAGCACCAGAACAGAATATTTTGTTGTTTTTTAATCTGAGTAATCAACCCGGTATTTATTTTTTAGAAGTAGACACACAGTAGCTCTGCATTTCTCTGATATGGAAGCAAATATCCCTAATGACTCCATCCTCCAAAACAAGAACTATAAATTTTTGTGTGTGTGTGCACCAGAGTCTCACTGCTACCCAGGCTGGAGTGCAGTGGCACAGTTGTGTCTCACCACAGCCACTATCTCCTGGGCGCGGGGGATCCTTCTGCCACAGCTTCTCGAGTAGCTGGGATGCCAGGCACACCGCCATATTGATTAATTTTTAAACTTTTTGGAGAGCTGAGGTCTCGCTCTGTTGCCCAGTCTGTGTACACAGTTTTTATTTCTATCTTCCCAGAGCCTTTTCTGTGGATTACACAGGCCGGTAGAGGTGGGATGGCCATCCCCTTTCCTGCAGCATCTCTTTCATGGAGGGGTCGCTGGAAGGTCGGCAACACTCTCTCCCACAGGATCCTCCTAGGTAGTCCTCTGCCGCCACGCACTTCCACCTTTGTGCATGCTGCTCTGGGCCCCTGAGCTGAGTTTCTCTGCAGCTGGAGCTGGAAGGAGTGCTGGGTGGTGGCACGGGGCCGGGACAGGCCTCCCTTCCCCGTTTCTCCTGCCCTTTGGATCTCCACATGGGCTACACATCGGACGAGGGTGAGAGCAGTTACTGGAAGAAATCACAAATGACGCCCATCCCTGTTCACAGCAGTCATATTCGGAACAGCCAAAAGATGGAAACAACCCTTAAATCCATCCATAGGTGAATGGGGCCAACACAGTGTGGAAGTATCGTCAGGCTTTAAAGGGGAGAAAAATTCTGTTATAAGCCACACCATGGATGAGCCTCGAAAACACACTAAGTGAGATAAGCCCAGTACAAAAGGACAAATAAATGTATGATTCCATTGATCTGAGATCCTGAGAGTCGTCAAATCCATAGAAACAGAAAGTAGAGAAGAGGTTTCCAGGGGCTGGGCCACTGAGGGCAAATGCAGAGTTGTTGCTTAATGGGTACAGAGTTTCTGTTTGGGATGACGAAAAAGTTCTGGGAATGAATGGTGAGGGTTGCACAATGCGGTGAATGTGCTGACGGCCACTGAATTGCGAACTTGAAAATGGTTAAAACGGTAAAACTTATGTACATTTTATCACAATTTTTTAAAAGCAAACAAACAAACAAACAGAAAAACCCAAACAGGTAGAATTACAACATTGTGTAAGAAGGCAAACCCCAAGGGTCTATCTGAAGACTTAGTTCTGGCCAGGCTCGGTGGCTCAGCCTATACTCCCAGAACTTTGGGAGGCTGAGGTGAGTGGATTGCCTGAACCTGCAGGTTCAAGACCAGCCCAGGCAACTTGGCAAGACCTCGTCTTTAAAAAAAAAAAAAAAAAAAAATCAACCCGGCACGGTAGCGCATACCCGAGCTCCAGCTACTTGGAAAGCTGAGGCAGAAGGATCACCAGAGCCTAGCAGGTCGATGCTGGGGGGCCGTGAGCGTGCCCGCCGCCGCACTCCAGCCTGGGTGACCGAGAGAGACTCCAACTCAAAAAAATAAAAATAAATAAAACATAAAGACTTAGTCCTCCTTCTCGCTTCTGAGGACTCCGTCTTCCTTGTGGGGCGACACCCAGGGACACTTCCCACCCTTCTGAGCCTGGCTTCTTGTCCCCCAATTGGGATCCAGGCTCCCCCAATTCCAGCACAGCCTCCCCTTCTTCAGGTGTCTCTGTTCATCAGTTCACCCCACTTTCTGAAAACCTGCACCCAGCCGGGCTCGGTGGCTCAGCCTGTGATCCCAGTGCTTTGGGAGGCCGAGGTGAGTGGATGGTCTGAGCCGCGGGTTCGAGACCCGCCTGGGCAACGTGCGAGACCTCATCTCAACAATAAATCAAAAATTAGCCGGGCGTGGTAGCGCATGCCTGTCGTTCCAGCTACTTGGAAGGCTGAGGCAGAAGGATCGCCGGAGCCCAGCAGGTCGAGGCTGCGGTGGCCGGGAGCGGCCGCTGCACTCCAGTCTGGGTGACAGAGACTCCAACTCAAAAAAAACCCCAAAAACCCACACCCCTTCCCACAGAAAAGTCTCCCTCCTGGACTCTTCTTCCCTGGCAGGGCCTCAGTTACTTGCTCTGACGTCTCTGACTTCAGCCATGTGCCTAGGGATGCTCGCTGCTACCCAGACCCAAAGACCCGGTGGGGGTGGGGAGGGGGAAACACAGCTCCTCAGGGACCAGAGAGGAAGGCATCATCCAGCCAGGCTTCCTTTGCACCATCCTGTGGGGAAGGTTTCAGGCCCAATGGGATTTTTACAAGTTGATTTACTAAACAAACACATCTTCTAAAGCCAATTGTTGATTCCTTACAGAGTTTAAATCCACATGGAGGAATTCCTCAATTAGCCTGACATCAGTTCTGCTCTGTAGTCAATGGGTCCCCACCACTGGGCAGAAGGTCTTTTGATTTCTCTGGAACCACAAAAGGGCCTCGTTCCCCCTTTGATGTCTGCCTCTCACCTTCTGAGAACTCTGGAGTCCTTTCTTTTAAGGAGTGTGGGGGATGACAGTCTCTTCTGTCTCATCAACAGAAACTTCAGCCACCGAGTTTGATTGGGTCAAAGATAGGACGTGAACATACTGAAATGTGGAGAGACAGAGGCAGTCCAGGTGTGTGGCAGGTTAAGGGACACCCTAGCAGTGGTCTGGCCACACCCCTCTCTTGCCAAGAGAAACTGGAATCCTGTCCAAGGTTGAGATTCTGACACATGAAGATCCGTCTGGTGGGCTTAGATTTAGCAGGCCGTGACAGACCCTGGGATTGAGAACGAGGTTCCCGAAAGGCTAACACCCCTCCTGAGAGAGAAAGGTTGACGGAGCCACACTCACAGAAGAATGGGCCCCTGGGCTCTGGGTCTTCCGAAGTTGTGGGTGATGTGCCCTGGCTCACCTCCATGCTGGGCCCAAGCAACCCAGGAAGGAGAATCCTTCCTGGACTATAAGGATTAAATATGAACGATGTGCCTGGATGTTTGAGTCACCCAGGTAGCACAAATCTGCCAAAGGGGTTTGACTACAGTAGTGAAAAAAGTTTTGGTACAGGCTGGAGATATCAGGAAGCCAGTGGTGAGAGCCCAGGAGAGTGGAGGACAGATACCTCAGAGGGCACTGGAGGTTGTCGGTGACTGGGCCAAGTGAGCAGCTCAGTATTCAGGGAACTGGTGGCATCGATGGGGCAGCTGAGAGCTGCGGGCTGATCAGAGCAGCAGGGAACCAGCCGATGATTTGTGAACAACCACATCTAGGCTGCAGCCCTCACCCAAGTCCATCACCCACATGCTTTCTTATCCTCAGAGAGGCAGCCCAAAACACATCGCTTCTTTTGGCGGCTACACTGTGAACCAGGTGATGTGCACTAATCCATTTTGTGTTACTATAAAGAAATACCCAAGTCTAGGTAATTTATAAAGAGAAAAGGTTTCCTTTTCTAGCTTCTGTGTGGCCCTGGCATCTGCTTGGCTTCTGCACGGCGGAAGGCAAGCGGGGCTGGCAGAGGCAGGCGGGTCACCCGGCGAGAGAGGGAGCAAGAGCGAGAAGGGGGTGCCCAGCTCTTTTGAACAAGCCTCTTCAGTGAACTGGCAGAGCAAGAACTCACTCGTGACTGTGGGGAGGCCACCAAACCATGCACGAGGGAACCGCCCACGGCCCAACCGCCTCCCACCCGGCCCCAACACAGGGGATCATGCTTCAGCACGAGACTTGGAGGGGACAGATGTCTGGACCCTATCACGACACTTGGTGAAGACTGGACAGCCTGCTCTTCACCCAGTCTGCCTCTTCACCTACCCAAGAGAACAAAAGCAAAAATAAAACAAGACAATAACAGCAATAAGGCAGAGGAAAGATCGAGTCCAGTCCTGCGAGAAAAAGATCTGCGTCTCCCCCAACCATTTCTAGCCTCCTAAATCACGGCTGTCTGACCACGGCCTTCTCCTTCTCAGCCCACTGGTTGTCCTGCGCATTTGGTTCATCCATTTGGGAATATAAAGTGATTTCCTGTTCCTGTGGTAAGTTGGAACGACAGCCCAAGGGAGAAAGAATGAATTCTTAAGGGAGAGAATTCTCACCTCAGGCCCCGGGGTGACAGGCCTCTGAGAGCACCTGTGGAATTCCTCACCGGGAGTAAGACCCACGGCGCAGTCACGGGACGGGGCCCTAGCACCTGCCACAGTGCCACAGGCACAGCCTGAGCAGCTCTTCCCTGGACAGAAAAAGCAGGTTTTGTTACCCACACCTTGAGTGCCTCTTGGAGGGTGACAGTCCTATGACCACAGCCGAGGAAGATTTAGCAAGGGAATGTTTTGCTTGTAACAAGTAAGGAAGACACCTGGGATAATTCCCCAAAGCAGCGCCTCCCTAACAAAGGTGAAATCAGGGTCCTTATGCAACCGCTTAGTTGAGTGTCTGTGTCTGTGTGTGTGTATGTGTGTGTGGGGGGAGTGAGCAGTTGTCATCATGCTGCTTCATACATCGCGGTGTACAAAACCTCAAAACGGCTTCTCTCTGGGTGGTGGTGTTAGTATGGGAACACAGAGTTCGACAAAGCTCATCTCAGGCATCTCTGGAGGATTTCTGTTCTGCCAAGTCTGGGATTCTCTCTGGAAGTTTTGAAACAACAAAAACTCAAAGTGGGGCAGTTACAAGTGGGTATTTGTTTCAGAGTGCACAGACAAACTGCCCCTCCCCCATGCTGGGTTACAGCTTAACATGGTGAAGGAGGGACCCAATGGTGCCCAAAGTTTGCAGGAGAGGAAGGAACACAGAGAGGCCTGCCTCTTCTCAGAATTTCATTGCCCACTAGCCAAGCTGTGATTTCCTTAGAGTGTGTTGCTGGCAGGAGATCTGGGCCCCAGGCAGGCCTGGCTGAGCAATAGACAGCTTCTAGGAACTCCAGAGTCCTGACATTGTGTTGGTCTGTCAGGTCCCCAAGCCAACACCGTCGCATGGCTTGCAGCTGCCTGTCCGCACCCCTCTGACCTCTCCACCTGGACCGACAGCCAGGGAAGCTGGCCAAATGGGTCACAGGACAAGCAACAATCGCACTTGACATGGCCTGGGTACATCGAGCTCATTTGGCAAGCACATCAGGGTCCCTTCTGTTCCACCATGAAAGACCCCTGCCCCTTTTCCGGGCTTAAGAGAGGGCACAGCACATCCCAGCTTCAGGGTGACAGCTCCCATGATGACTGGGTTGCTCGATGCTGGTGTCTCTGTGAAGATGCCCAGGTGTTTTAATAATGTTTTATTCCTCTTTCTGGAGGAAGTAAGGACTGTGGTAACGGGAAAGGTACGAAACGGGAAAGTATCAGAGACGTCCCCAAGAACTAAAACAGTGGCTTCTCATGCTCGGTGTCACTACTGGCTATAGAACTTTTATTGATTTTATTGATTTATTCATTGTTTCATTTTTAAAAATGGTGTGTGTGCGCATGGAAGACACTAGATCTTTCGGTCCTGAATACCTTGTAGCTCCCTTAGCCCATAGACTTGGAGTAGATGGCTCAGTGAATTAAGGGTACAACAGTCTGTCTTTTGGGCTGAGGACAGATTCGGCTTTCACTGAACTCTCTTCCAGTGCAGTTTTAGGTAAGGAGGATGTAGAAATATGCCCAGAAAGGCTGAAGTTTTTAAGAGAGAGATGGAGGGGAAAGTAGCTGCCATGGGGAATGGAAATTCGGGAGAAGAGATGTCTGAAAGGACTGTAAAGGGATTTTAGTGATCCCCTCTTGCATGTGCCCAAGAAACCTCCATCGAAAATCCACATATAAGCCAGGCTTGGTGGCTCAGCCTGTCATCCCGCACCTTGGGAGGCTGAGGTGAGTGGATTGCCTGAGCCCGCGGGTTCGAGACCCGCCTGGGCCACTTGGCAAGACCTCATCTCTACAATAAATCAAAAAATCAGCCAGGTGTGGTAGCGCGCGCCTGTAGTTCCAGCTCCTTGGAAGGCTGAGCGGAAGGATCGCCTGAGCCCAGCAGATCGAGGCTGCAGTGGCCAGGAGCAGTCGCTGCACTCCAGTCTGGTGACAGAGTGAGACTCCAACTCAAAAAAAAAAAAAAAAAAAAAAAGAAACAGCACTACAATGAGATCTTGAAGAATGGGTGAGAATTTTCTAGAAAGAAAAAGATGGGTAGGCAAGAGGGTTTCAAAAGCAAACTGAGGACAGATGATGATGGATAAACTTTCACTGATCTGAGGGGACATGAGAAAAATAAGGTTAAGGTAGTAAATCTTTTGAAAAGCTAAATTTTTCCAGTTCAAAGGCATTGTGGTTTGAGACAATATAGTTTCTACTTTCGGAATGTTGCCATTTTTTTCTTATGAAATCAAGGTGAAAAATACCAAATGCCCATGCCGTAAGAGATAAGATAGAGAAGGGGGACCTCATCAAACTGAAAAGGCTTCGAGAAACCATCGAGAGAGCAGACAGCCAAAGAAATCATCGAGAGAGCAGACAGCCCACAGAATGGGAAAAAAATATTTGTCAACTGTATATCTGACAAAGGCCTAATATCCAGGATCTACAAGGAACTCAAGTGTGCCAAAAAGAAAAAGACAAACAGCCCTATTACAAAATGGGCAAAAGATATGAATAGTCACTTCTCAAAAGAAGACATATGAGCAGCCAGCAGATACATGAAAAAATGCTCAGCCCCACCAATCATCAAAGAAGTACAAATTAAAACCACATTGAGATACCTAACTTCATTCAGGATTCAAAAGACTTTGTGCCATCATCCATAACTCAAAAAACAACAGATTCTAGAGAAGATGCGGGGAAAAGGGAACACTTCTCCACTGTTGGTGGGAGTGTAAACTAGTACAACCTCTGTGGAAAACAGTTTGGCAGTTCCTAAAAGATCTAAAAACCAACCTTCCGTATGACCCCACAATCCTCCTTCTGGGAATATACCTGGAGAAACTCAAATCACTCTATGAAAAAGATACCTGCACACGCATGGTTATTGCAGCATTATTTACAATAGCAAAAAACATGGGACCGACCGTGCTGCCCATCAAAAGAGGACTGGATAAAAAAATGCAATACATATAAACGATGGAATATTATGCAGTCATAAAGAAGGACAAAATTATGAACTTCATAGCAGCTTGGATAAACAGAGTCTATAATACTGAGTGATCTATCACAGAAACAAAGAACTGAGTACCACATGTTCTCACTCATAGGCAGACCCTGAACAATTAGCACAATACTATAAAAAAGGGATTGGCAGTAGTGGGAAACTGCCAGGGGCAGGGGGTGCACACACTTCATCCTGAGGGTACCTGATCTCAAACCAGGTGAAGTGGGACCAAAGTGAGACCCAGACTTTACCTACCACAATCACCATTTGTATACCTAACCCTGAATTGTACCCCACAACTTTAAAATAAAAAAATAAATGTTTAAAAAAAGAAATCAAGGTGAAAAATAGATGATATTATTGTCACTTACATTCTCTCTTTCTTGGTCTAATAAAAACGTACATTTCCCATTAAAAAAAAAAAGTGTACTGGTCTTTGAAATCCAAAGGTCTGGCTCCATGGTAGCCACTCCAGGCCGAGGTGATGGGTGGGGTAGAGGCAGCCCCAATGGCCAGGTCCCAGAGCACGTGGGGGGCTGAGGAACCCAGGGTGTGCAAAGACGGGACCAAGCCATGGTCTGGCTTAGATGGAGGAAGATCTTTCATAAGGAGTGTGGACTTCACCCTGGAGGAAGCAGGAGCTGATAGGGGTTTACAAGTGAAAGAGAGAGCAAATTATATTTTATACGTGTTTTGTTGAAAGATTAACTTGGGTTCCAGTGAACTGGATCGGTGAGAGAGAAAGAGATGAGAAAAAAAGGTGACAGATTCAATTTTCCAGCAATGAGGTGAAAGCATTAATTATGGCTAGTGGCAATGGAAACGAGGAAAAAGAGCAAGACCCTGAGACTATCCCAAGGTAGTGTTGGCCTCAAAGACATTCCTGCAATGAATGCTTTAGGGCATCTCCAATCAATATATCCAAGGATATCTGAGGAAATCTCAAAGCTGAGCCTTAAAGACTTTAAACAGCCTATTTGCAAGCCCACAAATCCTAGTTTCTGAATCAACTTGAACAGTTAAGAGCACTGAGGTTACTACAAGCCCTTGTCAGCTAAGAAGATATGCCTTTGGGTCTATTGATCAGGACATTATTTGGTCGCTTTTGAAAACAAGAGATGACAGATTCAAAAGACTTTGGTTTTGTTGAGCATTTCTTCATGTGTTTGTTGGCTGCTCGAATGTCTTCTTTTGTGAAGTGTCTGTTCATATCTTTTGCCCATTTTATAATGGGGTTGTTTGTTTTCTTCTTTTCAGTACGTTTCAGTTCCTTGTAGATCCAGGATGTTAAGCCTTTGTCAGACCTAGAGTTGGCAAATACAGTCTGTAGGCTGTCTCTCTGCTCTCCTGATGGTTTCTTTGGCTTTGCAGAAGCTTGTCAGTTTAATAAGACCACACTGAGATAACACCTAACTCCAGTCAGAATGGCAATTATCAACAACTCAAAAAATAACAGCTGCTGGAGAGGGTGTGGTGAAAAGGGAACACTTCTACACTGTTGGTGGTAGTGTAAACTAGTGCAACCTCTGTGGAAAGCAGTGTGGCGATTCCTAAAAGCTCTAAAAATTGACCTTCCATATGACCCTGCAATCCCCTGAAGAACACAAATCACTCTATAAAAAAGATACCTGCACACGTATGTTTATCGCAGCATTGTTCACAATAGCAAGAACCTGGAAACAACCATGCTGCCCATCAAAAGAGAACTGGATTAAAAAAATGTGGTACATATACACGATGGAATACTACGCAGCCATAAAAAAGAACAAAATCATGAATTTCGCAGCAACCTGGATGGAACTAGAGTCTATAATACTGAGTGACCTCTCACAGAAACAAAGATCAGAATATCACATGTTCTCACTCATATAATGGACCTTGAACATCCAATGTAATACTATAAGAAAATGACTGACGGTACTGGGAAACTATGGGGGGGGAGAGGGATGGGATTAACAGTAGCAAATATCTGTCTGGGACTGGGAAAACACCTCTTATCAACAGGGTGCCTGAATGAAACGTAATTGTACACCTAACCCTTAACTGTACCCTACAAAACCATAATAAAAATACTGATTAATTATTAAAAAAAAAAAGACTTGGGGGTGGGAGTGTCAGGCAATTTTTAAAATGCAGAATGGATTTTCAAGTGTAAATGATAAACTGCACTAGACATTTGCAGAGAGAGGAGTGCATTAGGGAATGGTGGAGACTGCCGCAAACTCAGGTTCATGGACCCTGTCTAAGGGGGCAGCTGCTTGTCTATATCAGTCAATTATTGCCATGTGGAAATGAGGCCAGATCTTCCAATGTCTTGAACAAAGCTGGAAATCTAAATTTTTATTGTCAGTGAATTCATGTTTAAAACACAATGACTATACTACTTGAGTTGAAATAAATTTTGTTTGCAAGCTGAATTTGTTCTGCTGACCTCCAAGATCAGATGTTTGGTCCAGGGATTAGATAACTATTAAGATAATATATCTGTAAGACCTCACATACGAGCCGGGCTCGGTGGCTCAGCCTGTAATCCCGCGCCTTTGGGAGGCTGAGGTGAGTGGATTGCCTGAGCCTGAGGGTTCGAGACCCGCCTGGGCAGCAAGACCTCATCTCTACAATAAATCAAAAAATCAGCCAGTTGTGGTAGCGCATGCCTGTAATTCCAGCTACTTGGAAGGCTGAGGCGGAAGGATCGCCAGAGCCCAGCAGGTCGAGGCTGCGGTGGCCGGGAGCGGCCATTGCACTCCAGTCTGGGCGACAGAGTGAGACTCCAACTCAAAAAAAAAAGACCTCACATACGGAAGAGAAGCATGAACCCAATTAGTGATATAGATGAGATTAAAATTGTCTGTTGTAAGAAAGACCATGAAATTTTTTAAACTCACAATGAACAAATCAGTAATCTTGACTCTCCACTTCTATTTCCAGAAGACATAACAATGTGTTTTGGAAAATACACAGCACTTGGAACCACCAAGCAATGCCATTGCCAATGTCACATTTGTTTCTCACAGTCACTTTATATAAAGAAAGAACAAAGGTTATCCTTACCTGATCCATGAGAAAACTGAGAAAGGGTGAGGTCTGCAGTTTCCTAAAATCACTGAGTGGCAACAGCAGGATGGGGTCTGTAACCTCATCTGCTGTCACTGCACTGGGCATTAGTCTACAGAGCTCTCTCTGATGAGCCCTCCTTAGAACAGGAAATGTTCGGCAGTTGGCGTTCTCCGAATGTGCCAGAGAACTTCGGCGCAGGTAGAGGACGTGGGAGACAGGTTGCAGGATGTACCAAGGGCATACCTGGGAAAGCGTCCCAACCCATGTGGTCAGAGTCCAGCAGAGGGAGGAAATGCAGATGTTCATCTAGGCGTGTGAAGAGTGACCTCTCTGCTGGCAAAATCCCACTGGCACTGTGGTGGAGACTTGACTGTCCATTTTTTGTTTTTTTACCCGTACCACATCAAACAGCATTCTCTCTCTCTCTCTCTCTCTCTTTTTTTTTCAAAATTTTAAAACAAAGTTTTTAAAGAAGAGAGGAAAGAAGGAGAGACATGCAAGAGCTGGCATGGGCAAGAGAAACTGCAAGCATTTGGGGTGATTTATTTTGAAAGCTATTTTATTGGGTCTATTCCCGATACTTGCATTAATCTTTATAGACTGACATAAAACCATACATCATATTTGGAGAATATCCATACACTCAAGCAATGATTTGTTAAATGTACACTTGAGGCCAGATGCAGTGGCTCATGCCTTTAATCCCAGCACTTTAAGAGGTTGAGGTGGGAGGATCACCTGAGTCCAGGGGTTCAAGATCAGCCTGGACAACATAGCAAGATCTTTTCTCTACAAAAAAGTCAAAAAATTAGCCAGGCAGTAGCCTACCTGTAGTCCTAGTTACTTGGGAGACTGCGGTGGGAGGATTACTTGAGCCCAGGAGTTTCAGGCTGTGGGGAGCCATGATCATACCACTGCACTTCAGCTTGGGCAGCAGAGTGAGACCCAAAAGTATACTTGAGTAAACTTGCATAAAATATAAGAAATGAATGATAGGAGGCAAAATATGATAGTAGTTTGGAGTAAGGATGCCCAAGCCAAGATGCTAGGGTTTCAGTCCTGGCTCTATGGTCTTCTAGTCAATGACCACGGAAATGAAACTTTGGCCAGCATCTGAATACATTGATCTACTTCATGATGGCATTAGAAGTGTGAAATGAGGGATGCAAGTGGATTACCTGGGAAACAGACTCTGAATGGAGCTCAGCATGCAGGTTTCTCTCAGAGGCTGCTCTCAGGATGCACTCCTGTAGGGAAATGCAAAGAAGCAGGCTTGGACAGAGGGAGAAGCAGGGTTGCAATCTTGTCTCATCGAAGCCCTCAATCAACCCCAGGAAGAGCTCTGAAGCTGGCAGGACCTCACAGAGCTATCCTGAGCAGGGGTGAGGAGACAAGGTCTTTATGCCCCCACATCGACAAGTCACTGGGCAAGGACTCCCATGGGAAGGTGATAGGCCTCAGGCAAAGTGGCTTTCTTCAGCCCAGAGCAGTTCCCCAGGTGAGACTGACTGGAGGGCTGTCTGCAGGCAACATGCCCAGAAACTGCAGGAATGAGTTCTTCATTCGGGAGTAGAGATCTGGGCAATGCAATGTGGTTTCCTCTGCAATGAGACAATCCTAGCACCAGGGCCCATTTTATACAAGTGCAGAAAAAATAAGAGCAGTGATTGATGCTTGACAGCTTTTCAATGTTAAGGTCACTTTCTTATTTTTAAAGCACAAGCACAAATGATACATAATCAGAGGACAATAGAATCCTAGAAGCTGGGAGACATTTTAGGGTATATCTCTTCCAGCTGATTTATTGAAAGATGATGCAAACTGAACTGAAGAACACAGAGAAATGTAATGACATACCCTAGGTCATGGCAGGGTCTAGATTTAAATCCAGATCATTGGGTTCAAGTTCTGTGCCCCTTCCATCAAATCGCAATAGACCATATTGTAATAAGAATGGCGCATAGCCTTCATCTTGTATGTCAACTCAAATGAACTGGTAGTGACTGCCTAAATTAATACATTGAGAAGGCAACTAAAATTAGAGGTTTGATAGAACCATCTTAGTAGCCAGAGTTCTATAAATTCCTTGGCTCAGAGATGAATACAAAAATGCCAAATGAGTTGAAAATGAGATTTATAGAGAAAAGTGAACAATTATCCCAGAGAAGAAGATGCCAGACTTGGTTTAATAAAGGTTTTGCTAGCTGGATGGCTTTGTTTCCCACGGAAAGTGGTTCTCTGAGCTATGTTTCCTCTTTCCTCATTTGCAGAGCGGGGAGGACATAACGCCACATATTCGTGGAAGCCCCTTCCAACTCTCCTTTGAGCGCATCCAGAAGTTTCTACTGATGAGATGACTATTTGGGGTTTTGTCTTAGAACCACTGAGAAGGCAGAGGACATTTTCAGAGTGCCCAGGTGATCACACAAGGGTGAACCAGGGCACCTATCCTCATTCCGCACCATGATGGGGGGCAGGGATTCTGGCATTATTAGAGCTTATTGGATGAGACTTTAAGATTTTTTTTGTAGTAAAATGCACACGGCAAAATTTACGATTTTAACCAGTTTTCAGTGTACATTTCCTTGGCATTACGGACATTCACAAGGTTGCATCACCATCGCCATCTATCGCCAGAACTTTTTCGTCATCTCAAACAGAAGCTGTACCCGTTAAGTAATGACTCCCAGGTAACTCCCAGCCCCTGGTAATCTCTATCTTTCTGTCTCTAGGAATTTGCCTACTCTAGGTACTTCATATGAGTGGAATCATACAATATTTGTCCTTTGGTGTCTGGCTTCTTTCCCTCGGGATAGTGTTTTCAAGGTTCATCCAAGCCTCGTTTTGAAGGCTGAATAATATCCCATTGTGTGGATATACCACATTTTGCTTATCCATTCATCTGTGGATGGACAGTTGGGTTGTTTCTGTCTATTGTGAATAATGTTGCCTTGAACATTGGTGTAGGAATGGTACTCTTTGCACCCAGTTCATGCTCGAAACTTTAGACTCACGAACTCCTTGGAGGTTACACAGTGCAGGCTCTCATGTTATAGATGAGAGAAAAGGTCCAGAAACACCAAGCCTCTCACCAGTGGCAACTCTAAAAGAAGGCACTAAGATCATGTGATCTAAAATTTGGGCTCACCACTGGCCTGAATCATGGTACAATGAGCGTGCCCCATCTTTGACCATCTGTATTCAGTTTATTTTGTAGCAGATAAGTGACATTTGACTTTAAGATAACATGGTTTATATTTACTTTTATCTAGTGCTTGCCAAACCAAGGGGTCCAGTTATCTATTTTTTAATATCAAAGTACCCCAAAAGTAGCAGCATAAAATAGCAACTATTTTGTTATACTCACACACTCTTTAGATCAAGGAACAGTGAGGGTTGGTTATCTCTGTTCCACAGTCACTTGGGACTCCACTGGGGAGACTCAGACATCTGGAAGCAACTTGAATGACTGAGCACTGGAAACATCTGGAGGCGTCTTTACTCATATGTCCGACGCCTGTGATAAGATGACTCCAGGGTCAGCTCAGCTTAGACTTGTTGATCAACGTATCTATACTTGACCTCTCTATGTGTACCAAGCTTACTCACAGCATGGTGGAATCAGGGTAGTCATACTTCCTATGTGAAAGCTCAAGGCTCTAGAGATGGATAATCTAGTCAACAAGGCAGAAATAGCATGATCTTTCATGGCCTAACCTTAGTAGTCATATGGCATCATTTTCATTATACACAACTGGTCAAAGAGACACAAGTCTCCTCATTTTCAAGGGGAAGGAACATAAGCCCCACCTCACATGAGAAAAGTATTACAGAACTGTTGGTCCTAACTTAAAAGTCATAATACCTAGTGAAATTTTCCCCTTCAAGTGGTCCATAACATCTAGTGAATATTGTCCCCTTAAAGTAGTCCCATTGGAAAGCCATGTACCTATCCCAATGCTGCCACCATCCATACACCATTCTAGGATGCCTTTTTGGAAAGCTATCTGGACTCTGAGGAATATCCTTTTGACCTACTGGTGTTGGTGAGCCTTGACCTTAAAAGGCAGACTTGACTTGAGGGAAATCCAGTGATGGAGGTGCGTGGATCCCTGGACATTTATCAGATATTTAGTCAACTACTGGAATGTGCTGGGTACTAGGAAGAGATACATCGACAGAGGGTTCAAGTTTTTGTTAAAAACAAACTTGAAGGATGACCCAAAACTAATTCAATTGATTGCCTTGTGTGTCTAGTGATCAAATACTAGACTTTGCAAAATACTACTTTAAGTACTATTTATATTGTGAACAATAGCTGTGCCTTCACCTCAACCCAGCTCAATTCTATGGAGGACAGTCGTGTAGACAGGTAAGTTCCCACGTGTTTGATAAAAACATCATCTTCCATAATTTTAAAAATCATACTTTTCAGAGAGGCAGCGAGTCCACTGAACGGGAAAGCTATGAGTTGGTGTGCTTCCTTGTGAATTCTTCCAAATGGGGCTATGTCATAGGAAACAAAGATTGTGTGTTTCACTCAGGCATGTGACACCAGATCCATGACTTTTCCCCAGGTTAAGCGTTACATAGGCCTCCTGAGCATGCCTCAGGATTTTTGCACTTTAGACATGAGGAGGGCCTAAACACAGAAAGTAGACTTACAGATCGTGGCCCTGGTGTCCCTGCCCCATGTCTACCTGGAGCCTTATCCTAGAGGGCTGTGGGGTTAGCAAGGCCACCAGCAGTCTTTTGTTAAGTGTTCCCAGCCTTTACCATAAAAACACAAGCATGGCTGGCTCGGTGGCTCAGCCTGTAATCCCGCGCCTTTGGGAGACTGAGGTGAGTGGATTGCCTGAGGCCGCGGGTTTGAGACCCGCCTGGGCAGGCGAGACCTCATCTCTACAATAAAATCAAAAAATTAGCCGGGCGTGGTAGCGCACGCCTGTAATTCCAGCTACTCGGAAGGCTGAGGCGGAAGGATCGCCGGAGCCCAGCAGGTCGAGACCGCGGTGGCCGGGAGCGGCCACTGCACTCCAGTCTGGGTGACAGAGTGAGACTCCAACTCAAAAAAAACACAGACAACTTGCCTCTGTGCTGTATGGGCCAACTCTTTACATTAGCCCACAAAAGACTTTGAGCAGTGCTTGGGTTGAATAAGACATTTTCTGCCGCCCAAGTTAAGCAATACCCCAGAACTTGGGCCAATGGGTAGAGCATGTAGGATCGTGAACCACACATCCTGGGCCCACGCTAAAAGTACATGCCATCCCTGTGCTTTTCAAGAGAGCACAAACTACCTCACAACTTGTACCTGTTTTGCCCAAAGACCCACCTCTACAAGAGGACTATTTAGTTTGGTTATCTCTTCACCTACACCAACTAGGACCCATGTCTCCCTCCCTCTCTTAAAGACTGTAGTAGTTCTACTAATGTTCTACATCTTAACCCTAAATGAAATAGGTGTCACCCCAAAATAAATAACTGGAAGTGTCGAGGAGTGCCCTTTTCTAAGATGGAGGTCTAGCCAGCATGTTAGCCTGAGCCCTTGACCTGCCATGGTACCTCTAGAAAAAGGTATATCATTGTGATAAGTACATTGAGCTAGTAATTAGAGTCCTAGCCTGCCTTTACTGCATGACAGTCTCATCTGAAACTCAGACACATCAATAGAGTGGCAGTCATCACACTGTCGCTTATAAGCCTTAGTAATCTTTGATGCGTTCTACAAGTATTTTTTAAATCTTTGAGATTATTCATTTGAAAGAAAGTATTTGTCAGATTTTCTAAGTAAAAAACGAAATTTAAAAAACTGTAAAAGTTGTTTTTAATAACTTAAAACTTCCCAAGAGCAACACAGTTGTGATTTTGGTAGGTCTCCAAAAACCTACGAATGTCTGAGTATCAGAATCAGTACATTTATCACTAAAGACAGAGACTGATTTATGGAAGCCAGCAGTATTTGAGGTTTACTTACAACGTGGGGTAGCCCAGGTATTGACTCAGACTTTGTTCTGCAATAAGTACACAGGGTTTCATGAGCCTTCAGATATTAGACAGAAGGCACCAAAAAAGGCAAGGCACAGAAAGTAGACCTACAGATCATGGCCCTGGTGTCCCCACCTCATGTCTGATAAATCCATTAATTTGGAATCAGATGAATCTATACATGGTCTGGAAGATCTCAGCAAATTATTTTTTACTTAAAAAAAACAAACAAAAAAACAAACCAACTCCATAGAATATGAATAAAACCCAGCCTGCTTGAATCCTCTTTAAAAATGTAAACACTTTCTTAAACCGAAGAATCCTATCTTTGTCCCTTGGATATAGAACACAAAAATAAATGTAAAAACTTTTTAAAAATTAAATTTATTTATTATGCAATGTTCTCATGTATATATTTTCTGGCAAGTGAGATGAGGTGAAAAGATCATTTGAACACGGGGTACTTGAAGTCAGGTTTTAGTTCCCGCAATGATTAGTCATGTGTACATTGACAAATGATTTAACTTTTTAGAGTTTTAGATCTTCTTATATGTGAAAAATAGCATTAGTTGTGAAGTGGTTAAATGAGACAGCATTTGTAAGGTCAGAGGTAACTACATATTTTGCAGGATCGAGCACAATATAAAAATGCAGGGTCCCTTAGACAAAAGGCAGGAAAAGAGCATTGTCGTCTCCTGTGGTTGCTGTTCCAACCTCTCTGAATGCTTTCACCTGCTAATTGGTGACAACCCCTCTGCATGTCTGTACTTGTCGAGTGAGTGGAGACCCTGGAAAGCTCCACAGGCCCAGGCCAGGAGAACTCTGCAAGGACCCTACTCCAGGAGGGGCAGGTGCTGGGACCACAGGAGGCCGAGGCTCCATGCTCCTCTCCCCAGTGTGCCCACTGATCCCTGTCCCTGAAGCTAGCCTGACACAAGGAATGTCCCTGTAACATGGCTCCTAGCTTTTAGGACACAAAAAAGGGCTGATTCATTCTCTCCCACGGCCAAAGGATTTTGTTAGGATTACAGGAGAGATATGCATGAACTGTCCCTTGCAAGTTGTAAAGGACTTAACAAGGTAGACTATTGCCTAGATTGAAAAAAAAAATCAAAATTTTCTTGAAATGGACAGTATCTCACTTTCTACTTTGCAGGGCAGTAACAGAGAAAGTTGGCAGTAATAGAAAGCTGCATTTTTATTTTATAGATATCTGTTGTTACAAAGTCTTTTGTGATAAAGAGTGAGAAACACTCATTTTCTTTTTTTTAAAATTGTATCTTAGATTCAAGGTGTACATGTGCAGGTTTGTTATGTGGTTTGATTGGGTAATGGTGATGTTTAGGCTTCCACTGAGCCCGTCACCCAGGTGATGGGCATGGTACCCAGTGGGCAGTTTTTCAGCCCTCACCCCCTCCCTCCCTGCCCACTTTAGGAGTCCCCAGTGTCTACTGTGCCCATCCTTATGCCCGTGTATACCAGAGAAACACTAATTTTCATCTTTCCTCTTTACCATCAGGGTTCCCAAAGAAGGCAAATAAGGATGTTTGATCAGTAAAGCAATCATTGTAATATATCTGGCATCCCAAAGTTTAATGTATTACCTTACTATTAGGAATTTTATTGATAAAAATAATTTTATTAGTAATAAGATTACTGAAAATAAGGTAACACGTTAATCTTATTATCAATAAGGATTTTGACATCGATATATATTCCTCCTAAGGTTAAAAGCAATTTAAAAACAAAACACAATTCAATGAGGGGAAACATCAAAAATGATTTGCCTCAGCAGTACCACTGCATACACAAGGCCCATCCTTTCATCACCAAGTTGTCAGAGGATGTGACTGATTCTCCTTGATCACAAGGAGCTTGTGTCTTACTCATGTTTGCTCCATCACAGCAGGGATCTCCAGCCTTGTGGGGTGTATATATTGCCCAGAATCCTAGTAGAATGTTTCTGGGCCCCCATCCCTAGAGCTGTTCATTGAGGTGGTTTGGTGTGGGCCAAGAAATCTGATCCATAGCAAATCCCCGGGTAGCACTGAAGCTGTGACCCACAGTCCCACTCTGGGAGCATTGCCGATAGCCAACCACAGAACCTAGTACATTGAAATGACACAATTTGCTGCATGGATCAATGAATGGGTAGAGCATATGATCTACAGTTGTGAAACTATATTTATGGAATCTCCCTAAACGGTGATGGGAGGACTATATATACAACAGGAACCAATTGATAAAGGCATTTTCCTAAAACCTCCTAGGCACTAAAACATGATCGAGCCAGATGAGTAGGTTCATGCCTGTAATCTCAGTGCTTTGGGAGGCCAAGGAAGGAGGATTGCTTGAAGCCAGGAGTTCGAGACCAGCCTGGTCAACAAAAAGAGACCCTGCCTTCACAAAAAAATAAAAACACCAGCCAGTGTGGTGGTGCACGCCTATAGTCCTAACAACTTAGGAAGCTGAGGTGGGAGGATCACTTGAGCCCAGCAGTTTGAGGCTGCAAGATATGCTCATACCACTGTACTCCAGACTGGGTGACAGAGTGAGATTCTGTTTCTAAAAAATAACTAAAATCTAAATAAAATTAAAAGTAAAATAAAACATTATAGAATGTAACAAGATGGGGGAGAACTGTGTTTCTCAGACTTCTCTGATGGTTCATGATTGTCAAGATTTCGTTGAAAATGTGCCTGGGTGGAGAAGGAATGCCCAAGAGTCCCGCCAAAATGTCTTTTATTGAGGGTGGGTTCTGTGAGCTAAGTCTTCCATTGTGCAAGTTTGGGGGCGAGCAGAACTGCTCAGGACAAAGAGGGAGAATCTGAACGCTGGCCCAGCTTCGCTCTTACTGCCCCTTCTCCCAGTCAATGTCCAGAGCTCACTGGCAGTGTTGAACAACCACTTAGAGAATATGAATTTTAGAAGGTGATTAGGCAGAGCCCTCATGAATGACATTAGTACCCTTTTTTTTTTTTTTTTTTTTTTTGAGTTGGAGTCTCACTCTGTCGCCCAGACGGGAGTGCAGTGGCCGCTCCCGGCCACCATAGCCTCGAGCCGCTGGGCTCCGGTGATCCTTCCGCCTCAGCCTTCCGAGTAGCCGGAATTACAGGCACGCGCTACCACGCCCAGATGATTTTTTGATTTATTGTAGAGATGAGGTCTCGCTGCCCAGGTGAGTCTCGAACCCGTGGGCTCAGGCAATCCATTCACCTCAGCCTCCCAAAGGCGCAGGATTACAGGCTGAGCCACTGAGCCCAGCTCATTAGTACCCTTAAAAAAGAGGCCCTAGGAGACCTCTTTCCCCTGTCACCATGTGAGGACACAACAAGAAAGTAGTATTTTACAAACCAGGAGGTGGGCCCTCACCTGACATTGAATCTGCCAGCCTCCAAAACTGTGAGAAATAAAATTCTTAATCTTGAACTTCTCAGCCTCCAGAAATATGAGAAATAAATTTCTTTTGTTTATAATCCACCCCATTTATGGTATTTTGTTAGAACAGCCCAAATAAAGTAAGACAAATAGCAAAGTATGAGTTATCATTCAATAAAGAGTGGTGGTAGTGGTAATTGATATGATGGTTAGAGACGTAATTTTACTCTCTAACTATGAGATCAGTATAATTTTGTCTCCATCTTACCTGCATTAAAAATAGTGATTTTTCTCCCACTTAATCTTCTTTTGAACTCTGTGTGTATTAACCATGATTGCTTATATTTTAAAAATCCTGAAAGACACCAATCAGAAGCTAAACAGAAAAGAAATGGAGATAAGAAACTTGAATAACAAATAGTGTAATCCCGTGTTTTGGGAGGCTGAGGTGAGTGGATTGCCTGAGCCCATGGGTTCGAGACCCACCTGGGCAACTTGGTGAGACCTTATCTCTACAGTAAATCAAAAATTAGCCGGGTGTGGTAGTGCGCACCTGTAGTTCCAACTACTTGGAAGGCTGAGGCGGAAGCATCGCCGGAACCCAGCAGGTCCAGGCTGCAGACTCTAGTCTGGGTGACAGAGTGAGATGAGACTCCAACTCGAAAAAAAAAGAAAGTTGGACAGTAAAGTATTTAACAAGAACAGCTGTCTAATGATGAAAACCACCCTGGTCTTTTTGCTTCTTTATGTCTGTTTTACTTTTTGAATTTTTTTACATTGTTTTAATTGACAAATAATTGTATATATGTATGGGGTACAATGTGATGATATGATAGATGTACACATTGTGGAATAATAAAATCAAGTTAATTAACATATCCATCACCTCTTATACTTATCCTCTGTGTGGTGACAATTAAAATCTACTCTGTTAACAACTTTGAAATGTACAATTTCAGGTCAGTTTTTTTTTTTTTTTTTTTTTTTTTGAGTAGGAGTCTCACTCTGTAGCCCAGGCTGAAATGCAGTGGCACACTCATGGCCACTGCAACCTCGGCATGCTGGACTCAGGTGATCCTTCTGCCTCAGCCTTCCAAATAGCTGGAACTACAGGAGGGCACCACCACACCTGGCTAATTTTTGTATTTATTGTAGAGATGAGGGCTCACCAAGCTCCCCAGGCGGGTCTCGAACCCCTGGACTCAGGCAATCCTCTCGCTTTCGCCTCCCAAAGTGCTGGGATTATAGGCAAGAGCCACCGCACCCGGCTCAGGTCAGTTTTTACAGGCTCTCCTCTTAGGTGGATTTTTCCATAGTACCTGTTGGAGGAAGGATTGTGCCCACAGTGAGGAGCCTAGGCTTGTCCTACTCAGATGATGGGTCACTCATCTGTGGTCAGTCAGGCAGCATCAGCAAGTGCATTAGTGCATTCTTCACGTTTGTCATAAAAAACGCTAAGTGTACTTTGTATGACCTTAACCCCTATGCTGTGGTAGTTTAAAAAACAAGTTTTCTGATGATCTCCCTTTAAGATTTGGAGCTTGACTCCCCTCTGCGTGGGTGTGGGCTGGGCTTAGTGACTCCCTTCTCACTATGGAAATACACCTGATCTCCTGTTCTGCTAAATCCCTCCTTGCTATTCCCATTTCTTTATTCGCAACTTATCTGCTTTCCTTTTCCTTGTATACAAGGCATTCAATAAGCCTTAAAATCCTACCAGTTCTACCTTTAAAGAATAACCAGAACCATTTCTCACCATCAGTGGTGCTACCACCCTCGTCCCGCCCAGCTTCCACTCTCACCTGGATTTAGCAATAGCACCGGGCTGGTCTCACTTATCCTCTCACTCCCTACAGTCTATACCCCACAGAGCAGTCAGCAATCCTGTAACTTTTGAGTCAGATTATACCACTTCTGGGTCTGTGCCTCAGCCTAGTAAAGCCAGAGTTTCCACAAAGGCTTGGCAGGCATTATGGTGACACCGTTTGGTTCCCATCACTACCACTTCCTCAAGCTAATCTCCTGCTCTCTCCCTGCCCAGTGGACCCTTAATAGTCCTGCTTGTTGCTCCTGGAACATGCCAGTTACACTCCAGTTTCAGTCTTTCACCAGTTCTCACCTTCCCCACAGATGGGCAGAGGGTTTGCTGCCTCTTCAGATCTTTGTCCACATATTTTCTCCTCAGGAAGGTCTTCCTTTACCATCCTATTCAAAATGTTACTCTTACCCTTCACCATTGTCTTTTCTTTTTTGAGTTGGAGTCTCCCTCTGTCGCCCAGACTGGAGTGCAGTGGCCGCTCCCGGCCACCGCAGCCTCGACCTGCTGGGCTCCGGCGATCCTTCCGCCTCAGCCTTCCGAGTAGCCGGAATGACAGGCATGCGCTACCACACCCGGCTGATTTTTTGATTTATTGTAGAGATGAGGTCTCGCTGCCCAGGCGGGTCTCGAACCCACGGGCTCAGGCAATTCACTCACCTCAGCCTCCCAAAGGCGCGGGATGACAGGCTGAGCCACCGAGCCCGGCTATCATTGTCTTTTTAATGCTATTTTTTTTATCATGGCAAAATATATATGACATAACATTTATCATTTTAGTCATTTGTAAGAAGACAGATTGTTGGCATGAAATACAACCATCATCTTTAGCCATTTTCAGAACTCTTTCATCATTCCAAACAGAAACTCTGTATATCGTCACCATGTTGCTGGCCTCCTAGTCACCCTGTGGTGAGGTTGAGATCTTTGCCCTGAGGTTGTGGAGATGGCCACACACATGTCACATGATGCTGGAGAGATGAGATCGACAGCAGTCTATTAGTCACATATAGTCACAGCCCTGGGGAGAAAGACACCACACACTACATGGGGGCTGCACTTCCAACAGAGTAAAGTCCCAGTATCAAAAGAATGAGGTGACCCTGGTTCCCAAAGGAAAATGTGGTTGACTTGTTTGAATAATTCCGTGGGATGATGGGAATAGAAGCCCCCTACTCAGGAATAAGCAGGAACTGCACCTGATTCCCTTGATAAGGATGCTTGTTGGGCTGGGATACTTGTGTCCATGGGAGCAGAGTAGGAAGGGAAACTAGTAGTTAGATCATTCAAAGCCCTCCCAATTTCACAAGATGTCAAGGAATCATATAATACTTGGCCTTGATTTTAGATCTTACATTAAACTCATTCCTTGATTTCTTTCCAAGTCTTATTTTTCCCTCTGGCACTTATCATTACATTTTACTTATTCATTTATCATCTACCTTCTCCTACTAAAAGGCCATCCGGGAAATAATTTTTATTTATTTTGTTTGTTGCTTTATCTTTAGTGACCTGAATATACCTAGTAGCACACAGGAGGCACTCAATAAGTAGTTGTTGAATTAATAAACATAATATTCATTTCACAATTTGTCATTTCCTTTCTAAGGATATAAAAATTTTCCTTTTCTTATTTTTCAAATCTCTATTAGTTCTTATGAACATCATGAATTAGATTTCAGGAAATGATAAAATATTGCTTCTAAAAATAAACATGGGTAGAATTTTGGTTTTGTATTTTTAGCTGCTGTTAATAATAATGGGATATGAGAGATGAATGACGCCTCAGAGCTCTTCTTTTTTAGATAAGAAACCCAAACACAGGGAACAAAAGTCTTACCAAGATCTTGCATTCAGCAGTGGAAGGTCTGAGATTAGAAACTCTCAAATCTATAACAGTCAGACCAGTGGAGTTCCAACCTCCATACTAATTAAACTCTAAGGAAAGATAATAAAAAGAATTTTAAACTGCTTACTAAAATGGTTTAAAATAATTGTGTCTTAAGCTAAGACAGAAGTTAAAGATGGTGGGGTTTTTGTTGTTGTTGTTTGAGTTGGAGTCTCACTCTGTAGCCCAGGCTAGAGTGCAGTGGCACGCCCACGGTCACCCCAGCGTTGACCTGCTGGACTCCGGTGATCCTTCTGCCTCAGCCTTCCAAGTAGCCGGAACTACAGGCATGCTACTATGCCCAGCTAATTTTTTATTTATCGTAGGGACGAGGTCTTGCCAAGCTGTCCGGGCTGGTCTCAAATCCGCGGGCTCAGGCAATCCACTCGCCTCGGCCTCCCAAAGTGCTGGGATAACAGCAGGCTGAGCCACTGAGCCCGGCCAAAGATGGTGTTTTCATGGCTTCTTTTATTTACTCAAAGACGTTAAATTAAGCCGGGCTCGGTGGCTCAGCCTGTCATCCCGCGCCTTTGGGAGGCTGAGGTGAGTGGATTGCCTGAACCCGCGGGTTCGAGACCCGCCTGGGCAGCCGAGACCTCATCTCTACAATAAATCAAAAAAAAAAATCAGCCAGGCGTGGCAGCGCGCGCCTGTAATTCCGGCTACTCGGAAGGCTGAGGCGGGAGGATCGCCGGAGCCCAGCAGGTCGAGGCTGCAGTGGCCGCGGCCACTGCACTCCAGTCTGGGCAACAGCGAGACTCCAACTCAAAAAAAAAAGACAACGAAAAAACATCCTCCAGGAGACTGGCGAGATGTGCTGTTTGAAGTTTATCAACAGAGAGGGCAGCTACAGAGTCAGAGCAAGCTGCACAATAACACAATCGAGCTTTGTAATGCCAGTCTGCGTGTCACACATCTAGCCATCTGACCTCACTGCCTCGCAAATCAGCAGAACTAAAACTGTTTGCTCCAGGAGGAAGTCTTACACACTGGAAGTGGAGACTGGGATTTTATTTTAAAAGCCTATTTAAAAACAAACTTTAAAAAAGTAATAATCAAATATAGAAGGATAAATTACCAACTGCCTAAGTGCAAATGAGGATTTTTCCAAATTCTCTGACTTCTCAGCCTACAGAGACGCCCGTTAAGGAGCCTGCCGCGGACTGAGCCTGGAGCCTGGATGCTAGACCTTCGTTGTCCCCTGACAAATTTCATGACCTTGGGCCAGCTATGCAGCCTTTCAGTATCTCAGTTTCTTAATCTGTAAAATGGGGTGATAACACCTACTTTCCCTGTATTTTATGAAAATGTTATTATATGTCATTAAACAGTAGATGTGAAGGTGCTCTGGATGTTAAGGGAGCCTTAATGCCACCAGGCTGTCATAAGACAAGAGACCTTTTACTCTGCCATAATCCCAGAGCCTATTTCACAACTTCCCCTTTCCCCTCAAAGCTCCAACGTCTCCTCTCCTCACACTTCACTGAGAGAATTGAGGAAGTCAGGTAAGAACTTCCTCAGAGTCACACCACTGCAACCGCCAGGTCTAGCGTCCCGAACCCGCATACTCTGTTCCTCTGGATGTTCTTATCTAGAACCAGTGTCTGGTTTCATCAATTTTTTTTCTGTTGTTTTTCCACTTTCTATTTTGATTCCTGCTCTGATCTGTAACCTGGATTTATTTGCTCTTCATTGTCTTGCTTCTTAAGGGAAACTTAAATAATTTTTAGACCTTTCTTCTTTGTTATTGTAGCAAATGTGTCTTCTATGTACTACTTTTCCTGCCTCTCACACATTTTAATATGTCATGCTTTTATTACCATTCAATTCAAAGTATTTAAAAATTTTCCTTGTGATTCCTTGTTTGGTTCTTGGGTTATTTAGGAGTGATTCGTTTGACTTCCAAATATTTAGGAACTTTATATATTTCCTTTTTATTACTAATTTCTAATTTAAATACAGATATTTGGTCAGAGAAGATACTCTGTATAATTTTGATCATCTTAAATTTATTGAGGCTTGTTTTGTGGCCTGGTATATGCTCTAGTTAGTGAACGGTCAATATACCTTCAAAAAAATATATTTTCTCTGATGTTGGATGGATTCTTCTAAAAATGTCAATTAAGACAAGGGGTTAATGGTGTTGTTCAAGTTTCTTATGTCCTCGTAGATTTTCTGTCTACTTGTCCTAAGGTAATCAAGGATAGTGTTGAAATCTCTTGCTATAGTTGAGGATTTGTTTATCCTTTTTAGTTCCATCGATTTTTGCATTGTCAATTTTGAAACTCTGTTATTATATATTTACGGATTTAGAGTTGTTTATTGTCTTTGTGAAGAACTGACTTCTTTATCATTACGGGGCATTCCTCTTTGCCCCTGGAAAAATTTCTTATCCTGAAGTCTACTTCACATAACATTAATATAGTGACTTCAGCTTTCTGTTTTATGATTTGCATTTGCTTGGCATGTACCCCTTTACTTTTAATATGTATATTACAAGTATTTACTATAATTATTGTAGTTTTATTTTCTTTTTAATTGACAAATAATAGCTGTATATGTTTATGGGAGACAATGTGATGTTTTAAAACATGCATACGTTATAGCATGATCAAACCAGGCTAATCAGCATATACATAACCTTAAATATCTTTATATTTAAAATTTATTTCTATTAGAATACTAAGGCCATTGACATTTAATGTCATTATCAACATGGTTGAGTTTAGGCCTACTATGTTAATATTTGCTGTCTGTCTCATTTATTTTTTGCTTTTCATTTTTTCCTTCTTCTGAATTAATTTAGCATTCTTTAGTATTTTATCTCCTCTGTTGGTTATTGCTTATCCTTTTTTGGGTTTTTTTAAGTGGTTCTTTTAGAGATTACAATAATATTATATCACTTTTTTTATAATGTAAAAGAAAACTTTTCTTTTTTTCCTTCTGTTCTTTGGATCATTACTGTTATATATTTTATTTTTATGTATTTTATAAACCTAATAATACATTGCTATTATTTTTGTTTTAAACAATTATATTTTAATAAAATCTTGAAACCTAGCAAAAAATTTTATGATTACCTGTATGAAAAGTTTAAAAGTTCCTGGCACTCTTTTTCCTTTCGATAGATCCAAGTTTTCATCTGACATCATTTTTCTTTAGCCTAACAACACGTTTTAATTTTTTTTGCAGTGCAAGTCTTGTGTCAGCAAATTCTCTCAACTTTTATTTGTCTGAAAGTATTTTACTTTTGTTTCATTTTTTCAATGATTTTTTTTTTTCTGGATACAGAATTCATGGCTGATAGATTTTTTTCTTTTCTTTGACCACCTTAAATATATCATTCCATTGTCTACTGACTTGCATTGTTTCTGATGAGAAATCTGTTAGTTCTTACGTCTGTTCTGCATGCAACATGTCTTTTTCTCTGGCTATTTTTATACTTTTCTCTTTATCATATGTTTTCAGCATTTTATTAAGATGTGCCTTAGCCTGTTTTTTGTTTTTGTTTTTACTTTTTGTACTTATGCTGCTTGGGGTTAGTTGACCTCCTTAAATCTGTGGGTTTAAAGTTTACATTAAATTTGGAAACATTTCTGCCCTATTCCTTCTAATATTTTTTACCTCCCTTCCACTCTGAGACTTCAATTACAAATACATTAGATTGCTTGATATTGTCACACAGATCACTCAAGCTCTGTTAGTTTTTTTGCACAGCATTTTTTTCCTCTGTGCTCCTGTTTGAATAGTTTCTATTATTATGCCTTCATGCTAACTGATCTTTTAAAATATACAGTTTAATCTGATATTAAGCTCATCTAATGAATTTTTATTTCAAAAATTTTTTTACTCTAGAAGTCATATTTGGTTCTTTAAAAAATATTTTGATTTCTCTTCTCATCATATTCATGTTTAACACTGAATCTGTTATAAAAGTTCTTTTAATGTCTTTATTTTCTGATACCATCATTTCTATAATTTCTGGGATGATTATATTGACCACTTTTTCTCCTGGTATTGGTCACATTTTCCTTCATCACATGTCTAGTAATTTTTGATTACATGTTGGTTTTGTTAAAAGTCTAGATCTTTTAAGAGTGTTGAAGTTTATTTTGACAGGTAATTAAGTTACTTTCTTGATCTTTTAGCATCATGCATTTGAGATTTGCTGAGGAACTAGAAATTGACCTTCCATATGACCCAGCAATTCCCCTACTGGGATATACCCAGAGGAACTCAAATCATCTATAAAAAAGATACCTGTACATGCATGTTTATTGCAGCACTGTTCACAATAGCAAAAACATGAAACCAATCATGCTGTCCATCAAAACTGGACTGAATAAAAAAAAATGTGGTACATATACACAATGGACTGTTACACAGCCATAAAAAAGGACAAGCATGTGGACTTTGCAGCAACTTGGATGGATTTACAGTCTATAATACTCAGTGACCTATCACAGAAACAAATAACTAAGTACCACATGTTCTCACTCATAAGTGGACCCTGAACATTTGCCATAATACTATAAGAAAGGAATTGGCAGTAGCGGGATACTGCTGGAGTGAAGGGATATAACATTAATAAGAGTACCTGATCTCAAACCAGGCAAGGTGGGGGCCAGAGGGGGGCCCAAACTTTACCTGTACAATATCTACTTGTATACCTAATCCTGGATTGTAACCCACATCTTTAAAATAAAATATATACAAAAAAAAAAAGATTTGCTAGGGAAAGTCTAGACTTAACTTTAGGTAATAACTGAGAATTAATAATTTACACTTACTACTAAGTTGTGACCCTTCTGAGGTCTCTATTGAATACTCTGAGAGTTCAGTGAGGTCTTTTCACTCTTAACTGGTCAGAACTCAAACATCTCCTAACCCTGTGTGAGCTCTGAGAATTGTTCAGCTCATAGCTCTGTCATAGTTATTCTTTATCCAGTGCTGTGGAGGTTTACTCTGGGCATCCACAGTTTAGAATTCAGCCAAAGATTCAAAGGGATCTCATGCAGATTTAGGAAACCCTTTATCTTCAGAGTGTTCCTCTTTCTGGTACTTCATCCTACATATTCCAGATGCCTTAGCTTCATCAAACTCTGATTTCCATCCCCTCAACTTGGCAAGACTGCCTTACTCTGCTTGAGTTCTTCTTATCTTGTACAACAGAACGCGCCTTCAGACAGAAAATCTGAATGATTATAGGGTTCACTCATTTATTTCCCTTCTCTAGGCATGACATTCTTTCCCAGTTTTCTAGTTGCTTATGGCAAGAGGGAAAGTCCAGTACCAATTACTGCTTCATGGGCAGAAATGACCCTCCTCTAAGCAACTGTCTGCAGCTATCTAAAGTCCAAACCTCTTCTTGTATGCCAAACTCTATCTTTCTCACTTGTCAAAAGACGTCTTTTTACAATTCTACCATGTCCCTCCTCATGCCCTTCCCTCTAGTCATACTGTTCTCCTTGTGTTCCTTGGACATGTCTTTCATTGCTACGATGTAAGTTCTATAAGAAGACATTTGTTTATTTCGTTCACTGTTGTATCCCAAACTCACATAATGGAGCCTGGCCTAATAGTAGACTACTCAATAAGTATTTGTTGAATGAATGCATGAATGAATGAACAAACACAAAGCTGCCAGGTATTATCCAAATATACTGAAAAGGGGTACATTTTTTCAACTCTTTGAGTCCATAGAAGGAGTGGGCAAACTGTAGCCTACAGGCCAAAATCCATACCACTATGCCTTTTTAAAAATAAAGTTTTGTTGTAATCACAGCCAAGTCCATTTATTTGAGTACTGTTTGAGGCTGTTTTCACACTCCCTATCACAGCAGAGTTGAGTAGTGGTTACAAAGAATATAGGTTCACACATCCTAAAGCATTTGCTATCTGGTTCTTTACAGAAAGTGTCTATTGACTCCTGTTCTAGAGGGCTATGTGGAAGGGAGAATTCAGCTACCCCTTGATGCTCACACAAAAATCCTTCCTTCAAACCCAAAGACTGAAACACACCTAGATCTGGGTGGGTGACTCAGTCCCTCGGTATCACACAAAGGTACAACCACCTCACTCTGGGGGAGACAGTTAATCTAGAAATGCTCCTGCACCATGCTTCATCAGTACTCTGTCTGTGAAGGTGAAAAGAAGTAACCACATCTGCCCACCTACATCACCAGTGGGAAGATGGTAGAAGTTAGGTCTATTTTTTTACTTCTGCATTCATTAATCTCTCAAGAGTTGAAAATTTCTCCCTAACTGCTTAGTCTTAATCATGTGGCCACAGAAGGGTCATTTGTATTACATTCTTTTGACTAAATGATACATCTTAGTTCCTCAAAATAGCGTCAGCTCTCATCTCTCATGAAGAAAGGTCTGCTTGGCATACTGGCTCACACAGTGGATGAGCTGCGATCTCAGCAGTCACTTTTCCAGGATGCTGGAACTTATGATGGAAAGGGCGAGGGTTGTCTGCGGGGCATCCTCCTGAGTGGCCAAGGGGACCCTGGCTCGGGGGCTCCCTAGGAAACTGTGTGACTCTGAGGATGGCCCAGAGCTGGGGCTGCCCTGGGCCTGTTCCGGCCTCCCTGGGGCCTCCTTGGACCTGGAAGGACTCTGACCGAAGGAGTTGTCAGTCAGCCAAATAAAAAGTCTAGACTTGGACCCCTGGCGATGGCTAGAAGGAGACTGACCGGAGCACCTGATGACCCTGGGCCCACGGAATGTGGAATTTTGCTGCCTTGGCTTTAGTTGCTGGGGGAAAATATTTATGCTTCTCTACTTCTCAGGCAAAAGCCTCCTGCTGGTCATGTCTCAAATGGGTTTGGAGTTCTCCTTTAAGGTGAAGGAAATAAAATGTTGTAATGTCAGAAAGAGAAGGCTGAGTAGGATCAGTCATTCAAGTGATCGTACAAAGATGGCCCCAACCATGACTTTGTAGAACAAAAGCACAACTATGTAGGCTTAAATGTAACATGAGGACCTTAATTTAGGTGCAAATTCTGCCTGATTGTTAAGGTAGCCATTCACAAAAATGCCCAATTAAAAACTGATGGAGGAACATATGAAAGTGTTTTCACATCAGAGAAGAAAGAAAAACCTGGAATGTAGTAAACAGATTTGTGATGTGGGGTGAAACTGGCACCTCTGAGTGTTTATGGAACCCTTATTCTTTGGATAATGTGAGGACCAGGATGGTTCTGCTTAGGGCTTCAGCCTCACTTTACCTGAACCCAAAGAGCTAGATTGGATAAAACTTCTGACTCCACATTTGCAGGACGGATTAAAGTAACAGAAGTCTAAGGAGAAAGGCGAGGCCGGGGTTGTGGTGGGAACCCTAGTCCCCCGCCACGCCACATACCACCCTGGAGTCACGGCAAGGGCTTCCGTCATTATTAATACTGTGAGACTGCCTTCTAACAGCAACGCTGGAACTGGAGAAGCCTCTGCAAAAGCGGTCCCTTGGAGGAGAACTCTGTTGGGTGAGTGACTCTTTTTCTGAGCTTGGATTGAAGATGGCCTGAGAGACAACCCTGAGGATGACCCTTTCCTTGATGCATTTACCTGAAAGTCAAGAAGGAATCAACCTGAAGGCTCTAGTCTGCCTGCTTTTCAGACTCCCCTCAGTGAGGAAATAAGAATTCACAATCACTTGCAGGAAAGTTATTTTGTTACCAGCTTGGACTTAATGTATGTTCAAAGAGTTAACAATCTTTACAGAGTAAGACAACCAAGCACTGTGGAGCAAGAAAGAAGGGACCCATGAGGTGTTGTGCCAGCCTCCCAAAGACCCCAAAAGGGAAGGCACTGTGTCCAAGAGGCTGAAGAAGTGACCCGGAGACGATGGATGAGACATGGACTTTATTTGGGAACTTGCTTCCAGGGAAGTTGGTCCTGGAGTGGCTGGCTAGACAGAAAAAACCACTCCTGATTGTAACTGGTACATAGGTTATCTGGCATCTTACTAACGTGGAGTGTGGGGTTAGGTGTGAAAAGGGTGGGGTTTCTAGTGCACGGGTGCCATGTGAAAAAAAGCTTATCCCTATGTCAGGTACACAAAATAGCTGCGATTTCTCTCTAGGGGTGGAATGTTTAGTATTATAATGAGCTAAAGGTGAACTCAAGGTAACCAAAGGTTATGGGCATTGACCCAGGCCTGTCAATCAGGTCTGAACTAGCTCCGGTGCGACAGTTATAGGAAGGGTGCAGAGAACATTCACAATGTGCAAATGCATGATGGGGTCAGCGGGGTGAGGACATTTCACTCACCGCCTGGGCACGACATGCATGCTCAGGGCAGAGCCTGAGGGGTGGGGACATCCTGGGCTAGCCACCCTTAGGACTTCTTCCCACGTCCAACCCCCTGCTTTGGGGGGATATCCAGCATGCCTTAGCCAGGGCATGCTCATGCGGTCACTGAATGTGTGTCACCCCACACAAGGATGTACTCGCAGGGATACACAGATAACCATGCTAAATACAAGCTTGAAGTGCGAGCTGCTTTCGACCTCAGGGAAAATAACTGCACGCAGGATCACCTGGAATTAGGGCAGAAAACTAAGGTCCCCACATGATTACTCTAGTGAACCCCTTCACCATGACAAGGGTGGGACTGTTTCACACTCTGGTGCCTGGGGACAGGGGTGCTCCCCCCCTGGGATGGTTTCTTGCCTCCAGAGGAAACCGCCCTCGTGTTCAATATCAGCATTTTGAAGGAACTCTGGTCTCTGCTGAAGAAATCTCCATCCACAGTGTTAGAGGCTCTGGCCTACAGGCATATCTCATTCAGCCTGCCTGCCACGGCCTTCTTTGGGGGGATATCCAGCTTTTTGGGGGGATATATTTGGGGGGATATCCAGCCCTTTCCCTGATGTCCCTGTCTTCCACGACTTCGAGTCACAGTCTGGGACGTGGAACACCCATTGCTGGGCTTCCCTCTGGCTCCTGCTGGCCTGGAGAGGTTGGGAAAAACTGGGGTTCTGGAAGGTGGTGGAGCGGGTGGGTTTGTGGAGTGCACTTCTCCACCCGTCCTTCCCGCTACAACCAGCCTCTGGAATTTTTACCTGCAGATAAACTCGCCTCATTGACACAGGAACTACCTTCCGAAACCACATGAGAAAGGTGACTTGTGCCCACTCTGTCCGTAGTTTAATTTCAAAATGTTCCTCTCCTTCCAGTTATTGGAGAACACCTCTGAGCCATCTAGAGGGATGGACCCCACCCCAGTTCACTAGTCCCCCATACCGAGGTGAGAAGGGAGGGCAAATTGTGTCTGTGTATCCTGCCTCACAGAATCTTCAGATTGTGTCTGTGTCTCGCCTGGCCCCCAAGGCCTTATTCCCGAGACCCTGGTGGCGGCCCTGGGGTGTCCTGCCTGCAGGATGTTGGCTGCCTGACTTCGGATTACACGGCCCATTATTCTGGCTCCTCTCAGCTCTGCCCTGACTGAAGCTCTTCCTTGTGATGCCCTGAGCTCTGACAGTCTCCTGGGGACCAGCCTGCAGACACACTGTGTGGGCATAGTTTCAGACAGTGTCTGGGCCTTGGAAAGAGAGGGGGCTTCCTCCCGTCTCCTCACCCAGCATCCACACTCCTTCCACTGCACCAAGAGGCCCTAAGCATTTCATTTCTTGTCAGCAAATCACTTCATTCTAAACCCTCTAGGCTCCAAGAGTACCCCAAAGCTACAGCAGGGAGGAAAACCTTCCAATCAGTGCTCTGGAAGGGGAGGGGCGAGGGGAGAGGCGAGCTGGGGTCTCTTCCCACCCTGTGCCTACTGTGAGGATCTCTTCTCCAGGTGCCATCTCCGTCTCCAGGCCAGGCCTCACTCCATAGCCTGTCACACCTCCCGTCCCCTGCTGCAGGCCCGGGAGCTTCTCCCAGGAGGCACTGGCTGCTGTCCTAGCAGGAAGTGGAGGCCTCTCACCTGGGTGAGATCGCTTCAGTTACACGGGCTCCTTCGCAGTGTCTCACCTCTGTTTCCTGGGGAATGACCTGCATGCCTTTGGGTTTTTAAGAAGTTTGTAGTTCCTTGTCTGACTTGTGACCTGACGTTAACCTGGCCGTGTGTTTCTTGGACTCTGGGCTGCCCCGCAGAATGCTGTCTGTGACCTCTGACCTTCTGTGTGCTCTGCCCTCCCTCTGGACTCCCATGCTGACCGCCTGCTCCCGGGCCCTTGCCCGGGCCCACTCCTCGCAGAGTCCCCGTCCCTCACAGCCTGCCAAATCTCCTGAGCCCAGGCTGATCCCTACACAGGTTTAAGCCAGCCTGACCTCAAGTACGTAGGCCTGAGAAACAGGCTTGTTAACTTGTTTGGCGATAGAATGCCACCGTATCATGGAGTCAGTGTGCACAACACTTGTCCTGCAAAATGCAGACTTTCCAAACAAATGCTTTATTACAGAAGGACTGGAAACACTAAAAGATTGGACTTGGAAGGGACATTGAAAACATCTCAGCCCCTCCATTCCCAAAGCGAGATCTGGGGAAAACATGTCAGGGGAAACACATGTCCTATGCATCACTCAGTGAAAAAGAGTTCTGTGGCCAAATAAATTTGGAAAACACTACATTTGATAGTCCTCTTATGGGAATTCACAGTATATGTTAGTAAATTACAGGTTCCAAAGAGTACTCCTTCAGAGAAACCTCTCGAACTTTAACTCAGCATTTCCCAAGCTAATTTAAACACAGATCCCTTCTCTCCTTCAATACATACTCATCCCATATATCTAGTATTCTGTGGAATATGCTCCAGGAAATTTGGCTGCAGTAAGTTCAGACTTTAATTTTGCAGAGGAGGGGACACATGCTTAATAAGGTTTAAGAGGCTTGCTCAAGGTCACACAGCTAGTGCCGGGCAGAACTGTGTCTGAAATAGGACTTCCAAACCTCTGTTCCGAGCTCTTTCCACTAAACCTTGCTGATTTTTTTTTTAGATGGGGTCTTGCCAAGTTGCCCAGGATGGGCTCATACCTCCTGAGTAGGTGGGATGGGCTCATACCTCCTGAGTAGGTGGGACTATAGGTATACACCACTACGTCCAGCAGATTCCATTTTTAATAGGTGGATTTCTCTGTAAATTCCTCAAAACATCAAGCATTCCCAGTGCTCTTGAAATTACACTCAGGGGATACAAATTGTATTCATGCAATGATTCTGGAATATATACTTTGAGTGAAGTGAGAAGAAAACTTGGCTTTTAATTTAAAGTAATTATTATTATTATTTTACTTTTTTGAGGTGGGAAAAGCCACACCTTTCTTTTAAAGATATGGGGTACAATTTAGGAGTTAAGTATACAAATGTTCATTATGCAGGTACCCTTGTTGATGAGATGTACCCCTCTCCCCTGGCAGAATCCCACTACTGCCAATCCCACCTCCCCCTGGCAATTTCCCACTACTGACAATCCTTTTCTTATCGTATTATCTTAATTGTTCAAGGTCCACTTATGAGTGAGAACATGTGATACTCAGTTCTTTGTTTCTGTGAGAGATCACTCAGTATTATAGACTCTAAGTTCATCCAAGTTGTTAATTTTGTCCTTCTTTATGGCTGTGTAATATTCCATCATGTATAGGTACTACATTTTAAAAATCCAGTCCTCTTTCAATGGGCAGCATGGCTGGTTCCATGTTTTTGCTACTGTGAACAATGCTGCAGTAAACATGCGTGTGCAGGTATCTGTTTTCTAGAGTGATCTGAGTTCAAAAAGAAATCAAAAGAAAGACAACAAACAAACAAACAACAGCAACAACAACAAACTCTATAGGAACCTCATGATAAATGCTCACATCTCAATTAGCCTGAATGTGAATGGACTAAATGCACCACTGTAAAGACATAGAATGGCAAATTGGATAGACTATCATGGGGCTACTATACATTGTCTCCAAGAGACTTATCTCACCAGAAAGGACACTTACAGACTCAAAGTAAAAGGATGGGAAACAAAATTTCAGGCGAACGGAACGCAAAAGAAAGCAGGAATCACCATCTTAATATCAGACAAAATACCCTTTAAGCTATCAAAAATTTTAAAAAATATGGAAGGTCACTAATTTAAAGCAATTATTATGGACTAGATTGGCTTTTTTCCCCCCACTTGGCCTATGAACTAGTTGACAGGAGTGATGATCAGTCATTTACAACAGCCCACAACCATCTTGCGTTCCATTTTCAGGTTCCTGAGGCAGGGAATTGGGAATGACATCTCTTCGTGATATGTTGGGTTTTTTTGAGTCGGAGTCTCACTCTGTCACCCAGACTGGAGTGCAGTGGCCGGGCCTCGACCTGCTGGGCTCCGGCGATGCTTCCGCCTCAGCCTTCCGAGTAGCCGGAACTACCACGCCCGGCTAATTAGCCGCTACCACGCCCAGCTAATTTTTGTTTTATTGTAGAGATGGGCTCTCGCCAAGTTGCCCAGGCGGGTCTCGAACCCTCAGGCTCAGGCAATCCACTCACCTCAGCCTCCCAAAAGCACGGGATTGCAGGCTGAGCCACCGAGCCCGGCTCTCTTAATGATCTATTTTTAGAGTCATGGGGAAGTCATAATACAAATATGAAGTAGGGAAATCAAAATAATATTTCTTCAAACTGGGTTTTCTTCTTTCTTACTTCAAGTTAGAATGCCTAAAAATAAAAACAAAAACAAAACAAAACAAAAAACACCTGACAATATCAAGCACTGAAAAAGCTGAGAAGCAACTGGACAAAACCCTCACACACAACTGGGAAGGCAAACAGAGCAGCCACTTTGGAAAACAGTGTCTTTTGAAGGTGAACATTTACTTGACATATGACTCAGTCATTCCTTGTTGCCCAACATTAGAAATAATCCTAGCGTCCATCAACAGGGGAATGTGTAAACAAACTGTGGAAAATACACACAATGAAATACACATCAGCAGTCAGGAGGAATGGGATAGGGAGGCCCACAGCAACCTCTCAGGGGCATTGTGCTAAGTGAAGAAAAAATGAATCTCAAAGGTCACACACTGTGTGATTCCACTTACATAACATTTTTGAAATAATAAAGTGGTAGAGCCGGAGAAGAGATCGATGGTTGCCCTGGACGAGAACTGGTAGTGAGGGGGAAGGAACTGGCCTTCCTCACACTGGATGGATCTCTGTGATGATGGGGTGGTTCTGCAAACTGATTGACATGGGGGTTATGCAAATCTGCACGTGTGAGAAAACAATGCCGCCCCCAGTGAAGGTCTCTCTCTGACTTTCTCCGCCCACTAGTCTCTGGCCCCTCATTCTCCCTGAGGCTGTAGAAACTGGAACCCTCTTTCCCGAGATAGTTCTCTGTGTAGAGAATGGCCACAAAGAAAATTCTCTGAAAATTTAGTCTTCTGATCATAGGTCATAAGACTCTCATTCCAAAGAGAGTCCTGCCCCACGCCCTGGAGGAAGAAACACTGGACAGAGAGGCCAAGAAGAGTCTAGACAGGCAGGCCTGGATGGGTTTCTCCACTGTCTCTCTGTATTGAATCTTACCCTTGTTATTCAATCATGTTTCTACACAGCTGTCCATACTTTGCTAAAGTTAAGCATAAAGATGAACAGTTTCTCTATATCTTTGGGTCTTCATTCTGAAGGCGCATGTGTCTTATGAAACTATGATCAAATAAATTTGTATGCCTTTTCTCCTATTAATCTGACTTTTGAGGCTGGGTGCAGTGGCTCACACTGTAATCCCAGCATTTTGGGAGGCTGAGGTGGGAGGATCACTTGAGCCCAGGAAATCGAGACAGCCTAGGTAACATAGTGAGACCTCATCTCTACAAGAAAAGAAATAAAGAAATTAGTTGGGCATGGTGGTGCACACTACAGTCCCAGCTACTCAGGAGGCTGAGGCGAGAGAATCGCTTTAGCCCAGGAGTTGGAGGCTGTAGTGAGCCGTGATTGTGCCATTGCACTCCAGTCTGGGGAACAGAGTGAGATCTCAGCTAAAAAAAAAAAAAAACTCTGCCTTTTGTCAACTGATTTTCAGGGAACCTTCAGAGCACGAAGGAGATGCTTTCCCTTTGTCCCTACAATGTCAATGTCAATTTGCTGTTTTGGTATCATACTATAATTATGTAAGATGTAACCATTGGAGGAAACTACCTGAAGGGTACAAAGGAACACTTGATTCTATCTTTGCAACTTTTTGTGACTCTATAATTATATCAAAATTAAAGCTTATGTATATAATTGTAATATTATATATAACATATATAATATATATACCTACACATACATGTGTGTATATACACACATGCATGTACACATATAAGACACCTCATCAATTAGTCATTCTTTATTGATTTACTACTTTGAAAGTTAAGAATTTGTCTGTCTCTCCTCTCACCCTCAGGAAAAACACACACACCCTGGCTGTCCGTTTGTCTTTCCAATATGGTTATATCACAGGATAGGTGAATCTCAAATATATCATGCTAAGTGAAAGAAAGCAGGTGCGAGAAGCTACATTCTGAATTATTTCATTTATATGACAGCCTGGACAAGGCAATAGGGAACAGATCAGCGGTTTTCAGGGATTCCAGGTAAGGCACTCTGAGAAAGTCCGGGATGATGGAACTGCCCTGTATCCTCACCGTGGTAGCAGTCACACGAATCTACGCATGCGTTAAAACTCATGGAACTGTGCACCAAAAAGAGTGAATTTTACTACACATGCACTTAAAAATAAACTTTTAAAAATGACTTGTCAGTAATGCACAGAACAGCTCACTTCTGCCGCAGTAAAGTATTATGATTACTTCTGCATAAGTTACACATTTAGTCTTCACAATTTGAACAGCAATCACAACGCTATCCAAAGCGGGCAAAATTCCCTAAGGTTGTGTGATCAAGTAAAAGATGATATTTACATTTAAATCTCTTCAGTGTTTTAGATTTTAGAATAAAAATGAGAAGCTTTGCTGGTGTTTGGTTGCTTGACCAACCAGCTCAGATTACAGCTGGTGGTTACCAAAGCTAGACCGATTATACCACAGAATTAAAATCTAAATAGAGTAGGGGAAAGTCAGCTTGAGACCAAAATAGGGTTTTTTGGGGGGAGGGGGAGGGGGAGGGGCTGGGAATTCATTGCATTCCTTGTTTCCTTGGAAATGTTTTGATTTGGCTCTAACAGGGTCTCAGGTGTCCATACCTTGTTTGGCAGTTGAGTCACCAGCCTCCTGCAGTTTGGCACATAACGTGTTTGTTCTCCTCCCCACCCCACCCCCATGAGTCTCTCAGCAGGATTACTTACTCACCGTTTCCTTCTACAGAGTGCATCTCACCTGAACATACCGACATCAGGATAAGACTCGAATCTGTGCTGATATACGCTGAAATTGACGGGGACGGGTGACTAACAGGTAGACAGCTTCAAGTTCACCAGGTCATCACTCTCATGCTGCATATTTTCTTTCAGTTATTTTTGGCTTGGTTCTATCTCAAAAAGTTTAAATTCTGAAGTTGTAAATATACTGTTTTAAAGAAAAATCAGCTCATCTTTGGACATCTGTTTAATCATCTAATCATCTTTTTATAGAACTCTTTGTTCTCGAGATAAGCAACTTTAGAGGGAAAATGCCTTCCTTAGCATCCTTACATATAAACATGTAAAACTGAAGGTTACATCTGGGTGATGTCTGGCATCTAATCATGAATAAGGCAAACACATCCAGCTGTGCCTTCTCCCACTCTGAGATGGTGCTGCTTTCTACTACCTCTGTGTCTACTGCAGCACTAGTGCTGAGTTTTTTGTAGAGGCAAGGATCTTGCTATGTTGCCCAGGCTGGTCTTGAACTCCCGATCACAGTGACCCTCCCACCTCGGCCTCCCAAAGACCTGGTATTACAGGCATGAGCCACTATGCCTGGTTATGAATTTTGCTTCCAATGTAAACACCAAGCTTTCTGGCTGTAACTCAAAGCACTTCAAACAATGCCGATTGGAATTGCATGCTATAAAATATCACTTAGTTTCATTTACTAGTTCAGAGAGGCATACCATGTGGGCTTTTTGCTGTTAATTTATTTTTTACTTTAATTTTTATTAAAGTAATACAAGCATGTATCTTATAGCATCAAAACGTTTCACAATGCTTGTTAAGACAAATAGTAACTTTACAGTTTCTTTACAGTTACTATTTGTCTTAACAGAAAAAAACACTTTCAATTAACCTCTACATCTCTGATATTGCTTTACTACTTTGAAAGTTAAAAATTGTCTGTCCTCTCATCCTCAGGAAAAACACACACATCCTTGCCATCCACTTGTCTTTCCAATATGGTTATATTATAATTTTTGTTAGATCTTTATTCAGTGCTTATATTATTATGACTATAAAATGCTACCTGAACTAAACCATGTAACAAACTATAATGACTTTTCTTAATCCTGAACAATTTTGTTGTTTCCATGAATAATAATTTTATTATTTTTTAATGCTTATTACTAATTCAAGCACAAACTCATTTAATTATTTAAACACTCCCTCCAGACAGTCAGAGCATCACATGTTTTATCAATTTGATCTTGAAGAAATCTCTCCCAGATTCTCTGACATGCCTGGACTGTTTGTCTCAACAACTGGTACAGACCTGTCACCCTGGGACTTCTCTGTGCCATCTTTCTGGGGCCTCCTTTCACCTCTCCCATGTGGAGCCCACGTTTTCTGCAGCTGGTGTCTTCTTTGTTGATTACTGTCTTATCTTGGTGAAACATATCTTAGTAGCTTCCTGATTAAAGGCATCTAGGAAATGCAATTTTTAAAATGTTGTCTTTCTAAAATGTCTTTACTCAATCCTCATACTCAACTGATATTTTGACTATGAACAGAACTCTAAGATAGGAATTATTTTTCTTTTCTTTTTTTTTTTTTTGAGTTGGAGTCTCACTCTGTCGCCCAGACTGGAGTGCAGTGGCCGCTCCCGGCCACCGCAGCCTCGACCTGCAGGGCTCTGGCGATTCTTCCGCCTCAGCTTTCCAAGTAGCTGGAACTACAGGCCTGCGCTACCATGCCCGGCTAAGGAATTATTTTTCTTCAAAGTCTTGGAGGCACTGTTGTGTTGTCTGCCAGCCTCTGAGAAGCCTGATGTCATTCTAACTTGATCCTCTGTATCCTTTAATCTTCTAAGAGCCTTTCTTTATCCAAGCAGTTCTGAAGTTTCACAGGACATGCCTTGATTTGTGTCTGTTCGTATCCGCCATGTGTGTCTGAAAGCTTACATCATTCTTGTCTGGGAAATTGTTCTAAATATTTAACAAAATATTAACAAATTATTTCCTCTCTCCCATTTTCTCTATTCTCTTTCTGAATCTCCTGTTACTTAGATATTGGACCTTCTGGACTTGTCTTCTAATTTTATTTTCTTTTTTCAAAATCACTTTTAGTTTTTCGCTTTCCTTTTTGTGAGAGCTCTTCAATTTTATGTTGCAATCTGCTAAGCTTTAAAAATTTTCTGTCATACTGTTCAGGTGCTGTGGCTCATGCCTGTGATCCTAATATTTTTGCTCCCTTTTCTTAAAAAGTTTCATTTTTATATCATCCTATGGCTGTTTCAAGGTTAAAATATATTTTCTTGTATCTCTTAGGAGACTACTGATAGATTTTTTTTTTTTTGAGTTGGAGTCTCACTCTGTCGCCCAGACTGGAGTGCAGTGGCCGCTCCCGGCCACTGCGGCCTCGACCTGCTGGGCTCCGGCGATCCTTCCGCCTCAGCCTTCCAAGTAGCCGGAATCACAGGTATGCGCTACCACGCCCAGCTGATTTTTTGATTTATTGTAGAGATGAGGTCTTGCTGCCCAGGCGGGTCTCGAACCCGCGGGCTCAGGCAATCCACTCACCTCAGCCTCCCAAAGGCGCGGGATTACAGGCTGAGCCACCGAGCCCGGCTACTGATAGATTTTTAAAAGAGTTTCTTTGAGTATCTGTTTCGCCCATGTTACTTTTATGTATTGATTTGTCTTGGTCTGGAAAACCCTAGGGTTTTCCTCGTGTGTCTCATAGTCCTTGATCATATATGTTCATGAGAGTGAAAGGAAGCTCAACTATGCATCTGGGCCCTGTCAATAGTAAACTTCACCGTCTGGTGACCTGAATGAGTTGTTGCACCAGACAGTTCATTATCAGTATGTTGAAGACTTTCTTCTTGGGCTGGCCACATTCCCAGAGGACTTTGCTAGTCTCTTACCTGGAGGATGACTGGCTTGGCTGGGCTGTCAGTGTTCTGGGAGCTAAGGAGGGTGCAGAGGACTGAAGAAGTCTCAGAATCCGATAAGAATATAATTATCTAATTTCCTTATTTCCAGGATAGCACCCACCTCCTTCTATGTCTACTGTTCCCCAATCAGGAAAGCGTCTGTTTTCCTTCTACAAAGAATAATCTTCTAATAGTCTGTGAGTGTGGGGGAGGGGCGATGGCCTGTCTGCACAAATTATGTGAGAGATCTGGGAGGATCAACCTGCTTCTTAAAAAACTTTTGGCCAGGCACGGTGACTCAAGCTTGTAATCCCGACGTTTTGGGAGGCCGAGGTGAGAGGATTGCCTGAGCCCACGAGCTCAAGACCAGCCTGGGCAAGTTCATGAGCCCTCATCTCTACAGTAAATCAAAAAATCGGTCAGATGTGGTAGCACACACCTGTAGTTCCAGCTACTTGGAAAGCTGAGGTAGAAGGATTTCCTGAGCCCAGCAGGTTGACACTGGGGTGGCCATGAGCATGCCACTGCACTCCAGCCTAGGGGACAGAGTGAGACTTCAAGACAAAAAAAAATACTTTCAACAACTATTCCTCATTTAGACTTTTCCCTGGGTCCCCATCTTTAGAGGTACTCAATGCTACCAATTCATGGCCTTTTAGAAAATTTGTGGTACTCATCAGCTTACCCCACTGTTGGTTTAAGATTCAGCATCCTTAGGTTTGTTGTGTCAGCACTAATTTATTCGCTTTCTAGATTCCACAAGTTTTTTGCAGTTTTCTCCTCTCCCATTTCCCCATGCCATCAAAAATCTCCTGCCCTGTGGTTTTAGAGGGATTTCAGGAGAGAGTAATATTAGAAACATGTTCAACTAGCTCCCCTTATCCGGAAGTCACCATATACTTTTCAGGACACTATGAGACCCAGCAACCACGTGAAACACCCCCAGGCTTTCACAGAAGGTGCTGCCAGTGAAGGGTAGATTTCTTTCTCTAAGGCATCACCTAACACCATCAGGACATAGGCAGGTGGGACCTGTGGGCTCACCATATGGGACGGGTGCTCACCTTGCTTCCCTAGGTGCTGCTTGTTTTCCCTTCTCGGTGGGCAGTGAGGGTGTGAGTGCATGCCTGTGCTCACCTGTGCGTGTGTTTATGGGAGCCATGCTTGCCTAGACCAAACGTAAAGGAACGTTGTACATAAGGTGATGAAACAGTTGAGGAAACCTTCAAAACTGTCTATTTCAGCCTCCAACATACAAGGAAGAAATAAAGACCCAGAGTAGGGTCATGACATGCTGGAAGTCTGTTTCCAGGAGGGACCCAAAGACAAGCTACCTTACCCTAGAAGTATTCCTAACTCAAAATCACACAGTTACATTAATGACAGAGTTGAGATGAGAACTTCACATCTTTGGCCTTCCCTTTGTGCCTTCTCCTGCTGCCTCCCTTGTACAGATGAGACAGTCAAGATCCAGAGAGATTGCAGACTTTGCCTGCAGCCATGCAACTAATGTGAGTTGCTTGAGGAAATAGATAACACAGAAATGACAAAATAATACAGAGCCCTGATGCAAAAACAAAAAACAGACAAAGAAAACTGCTTATGTTGGAATGTAAACTGAAATCCACGAAAGACTTTAAAAACTGGAAAGAAAATCCTTCTGACCTCGAACCACTGAAACTTTCTTTGTGCCTGGGGAGCCAATCCAAGACAGCAACTGAAATAAAGTATGAAGCATCTTGGTATGTAACTTATCACCCTTATCTTATTTGTCAGCAAGCTCCCCGATGTTGAGAGTCTTCCTTCTCGTTCTCCCCATGCTAAGTGATCCCTCCTCTGGCTCACTGTAGACCACACATGTTTTTTCCATCTCAGTAATTTGAGCTGGGCAAAAATATTCATGGATGCCCCCCTTCAAACTTAAACCAAAGCCCTCTTGACTTTCCTTTGCTCTGGATCCAGTGATATTCGACAACCAAGGCTCTCCCAAACATAGGAGACATCTAGTCTCACAGGATGCTGGAAAGGGCTGTGGCCTCCCTCAGTACCCACCCAAAATGGGTGGCTCAGGCAGAACCATTGTCAGCCAACGCGGGAACCATTTGCAGTGAAATTAATCCCAGGAAGGAGGTGACTGCTTCCGTGGCACCATAATGCCAGGAGTTTTATTTTGCAAGTAGAGTCAAAGTTACATTAATAGAAAGCATACAAATTCTTCACCTAAGTCTAGAATGTTGATATGCAGAGGAGAATTCTTGCATCTGATGGTAAAACATGGTTTTCCTTAGATGGATTCTGAGGAAAGCAGCCTCAACCACCGATGGTGGAGAGAAGATAAACTGTAGCTAAAGTTTCTGCTGTTTCCCCACATACAGGACCAAGGCAGCCAGATGCTCTTAAAGCCAGCAGAGCCGGGCTCGGTGGCTCAGCCTGTAATCCCGCGCCTTTGGGAGGCTGAGGTGAGTGGATTGCCTGAGCCCGCGGGTTCGAGACCCGCCTGGGCAGCGAGACCACATCTCTACAATAAATCAAAAAAATCAGCCAGGCGTGGTAGCGCGCGCCTGTAGTTCCAGCTACTCGGAAGACTGAGGCGGAAGGATCACCGGAGCCCAGCGGGTCGAGGCTGCGGTGGCCGGGAGCGGCCACTGCACTCCAGTCTGGGCGACAGAATGAGACTCCAACTCAAAAAAAAAAAAAAAAAGCCAGCAGAAGCCTGCACAGTGGGAAATTCTCACCAACATCTGGCCAAAGCCCGAGGTGGCAGTGTTCGCTGGTGCAGAGGAGCAAAGCCTCCCACTTGCCACCAGGCAATGAATCAGAAACATGCCTCCCCAGCAGCTGCAGACTAGAGATTCTTAAAGGGATCACAGAGGAATACTTCCAGGAACTCCTGTTCTTCCTGGTAGAAGGAAAGTGAATCAACACCCTCTTACAGCAACTCAGCAGAGAGCAAAGAACATAAGTGCTGGAGATAACTTTTACACAAGAAAAAGAAGACATTCATTGGGCATGTTGCACACTACTGTATTGCAAAAGGAAAATACAGTCTCAGGACCCCAAGCTCATTATGCCACTGGAAAAAGTTAAGCTTGGGAACAGAGTCGCACAAAAAATTGCCTTTCTTTTGTCCCCAGACAGATAGCGGTCATTTCACAGCTTACTTTGCATGTAGATTTACTGCGCACAAGACAAGACTAATGCGTAATTGACTCCGCCCCCACCGTTCACCTGTAAAATGTGGATTCAATGAGCGCTAATCAAAGTCTCACAAAAAAGTAACCCTCCGCCTCATTGTCTACCCTTCCACACTCTCTGACACCTTTCCTCCTGTCTGTTCTTTCCTCTTTAAATGGTGAAGTCCTCAAAATCCTCTTTGGAAAAAGACACAGGTCACAGATCACAGGCCACGGTGACTTGTGTTTATTTTTCCTGGGGCATGTCCTCAACCTTGGCAAAATAAACCTTTAAGTCGATTGAGACCTGTCTCAGTCACTTACCGGTTTACAGTTTCTATTCCGTAGAAATGCCACACGTAGTGGCGGCAAACTTTCCTTGAAACACATCCTGAAAATTGTCAGGATTCCCCAAGTTGCAAACACTAACACAGAACCCAATTTCTCCTGTGAAATGAAGGGAGGAATTCAGACAAAGTCATGTTTAGAGCTGGAGAGGTGGTTTAACTTTGCCTGTGACTATGTGACTCACTCCCCTACCCTGATCTCTTGATGCCCCCATTCAAATGTGTCAGCTAAGTCACTACACTCATAAAACGTTGGCATTGTTCTTAAACAGTGAGAGACACAAGTTTTAAATACTCGAATGTCAAGGGACTGCCTTAACAAAGATTTATACTTACAACAATAATGAACCTCCCATTTCACAGAAGAGGAGGGTAATCTGTCGATATTCTTGTATACTGACTCAAGACCCAGAATGCACAGAGACCAGAATGGCTTTGTGCCCATGCAGATCCATAAGTCTTTGGGAAAAACCTGAAGACAGGAATTATTCCAGCAATTTCCTATGTCTCAGGAAAGCGGAGGAAGATTTGCATCGAGGGAAAAGCTTTGGGTTTGACAGCGAGGAAGTCACTAGTAATCTGTAAACCGATTTAGTCAGGGGTTAGAGAGCCAAATGCATTAGCAAGAGATAGAGAATATTCTTTCAAGAAGCTAGAGGTAAAGGGGAGAATAATATGAACATACTGGTATGATGGGGTTAGCAGGATTGAGAGGAAGCTTTGGGCGAGACAGGGAGCGGAGAAGTTCCAATCAAGGAAAGTTAAGCAGCAGAGCCTCCTTCTACTAACAGGTGTGTCTTTACTGAGGCAGGTTATTTTAATATAGGCTAGACATAGATAAATGTCTTGCAGGTAGTTTTTAAATAGGGGAAGTATTCCGACATTTTTTCTTATCAGCAAATCAGACCTGACCACCTTGCAGGCTGGAGTGTAGACTCCAGCTACGGTCTACCCCTTCAATTCATGATTAGCATAATAATTGCTATAAAACTCTATCAGGTTCCCTGTTGAAGGCAAGTTGTTCAGGAAAAGCCCACCCCTAAGCTCATCAGAGGTGCAGAAGTGGTAGTCAGCCCACCTTTCAGTTCATGGTTAGCACAATCATTGGTATAAAAGTCTATCAAGCTTCCTGTCAAGGGCAAAATGCATGTTCAGGAAAAATCTGCCCCCTGAGCCCATCAAAAGGAGGAGAGATGGTAGTAGAAACTCGGGACCAGAAACCTACAGCCCATTCTTCAGCATAATAATCATTGTGTAGGTATATCAAGCTTCTTGTCAAAAGCTAACTCATGGTTTGGTCTTGGCATTTCTCTCAAGATATGCATTCCTGTCCAGCATGTCTCTGTCTCTGTTGCTCTCTCTCTCTCTCTCTCTCTCTCTCTCTCTCTCTCTCTCTCTCTCCAATAAATTCTATTTTAAGACCATACTGACCCCTCTGAAATGCTTTTCTGCGGTGAACCAAAAGAACCCACAGAATGTCACATCACTCCCCACCCAGCAACATTGATGACACAGTATAGCATATAAAAAGACAAAATATACATACTATTGTGCCCGTACAAACTATTGTTGAATAGAGGTACCTATGGAAACCTAGAATAAACCTAGTTTATTCTTAGTTTAGTCTTTTTGCCATTTTTGCTTAGACTTTACCCCTTTTAGTCTAGCACAGGCTAGACAAATAGATAAATTCCCAATAGGCAGGTTTTAGGCATCAGATGCAAGAGAAGGACAGAGCCATAGAAATGGTAGTAAGACCACCTTTTGGTCAAGGAGTTTGTGGACTGCAAATGTCTAACAAGTGTCTTGCAGGAAAACCCCTCCCCTTGTCTCCTCCCATCTAGCCCACCACCATGGCAGCAGTCATGTGATTGATTCACCCAGCTGCCTGCTGTCCATCACCTGACGTCTGTACCTGAACTTACCTGCTCCTTCATGATGTCGTGCAGCAGACCACCACCCAATCAATCATCTTAATGACATTCCCCCATCAAAGGGAGGGGTTAAAAGTATGCGACCTTGAGTGGCCAGCCGCCACTGCCAGGCCATTGTGGCCACTGCCAGACCATCATGCTGCCATTGCTAGGCCACTGCAGCCATTGCCTTGCTAAGTGATGGTGTGGCCATGTGCTCTTTGAGCTACGACCAGACCATGTTTTCTTGAGCTTTGGCCCCCTCCCCTCCCTTGGGGAGGTGAATCCCCTCTTTCTCTCTCTCTCTCCAATTTACTTTTTTTTTTTTTTGAGTTGGAGTCTCACTCTGTCGCCCAGACTGGAGTGCAGTAGCTGCTCCCGGCCACCGCAGCCTCGACCTGCTGGGCTCTGGCGATCCTTCCGCCTCAGCGTTCCGAGTAGCCGGAACTACAGGCACACGCTACCACGCCCAGCTAATTTTTTTATTTATTGTAGAGATGAGGTCTCGCCAAGTTGCCCAGGCGGGTCTCGAACCCGTGGGCTCAGGCAATCCACTCACCTCAGCCTCCCAAAGGCGTGGGATTACAGGCTGAGCCACCGAGTCCGGCTCCAATTTACTTTTAAATAAACAATATTTTCTAATCTAACTTCTGTGCAATTCTTTGCATGTTTCACGTAGCATCAGATCGCACAGTGGTCACCCTACACCCCCAGCGGCCCTGACCTTACATTCTGGAGTTTCTGCTGGTTGTGTGACCTAACAATTGTCATGTTAGGATTATACATATATTTTTAAAACTAGTGTTAGTGAAATATAATTGACATATCATAAACTGTATATATTTAAGGTGTGCACTTTATACATTTTGAGTATATGTATATGCTAGTGCAATCATAACCAAAATCGAACTAATAAACATATCCATTCCAAAAGTTTTCTCCTACAACTTTACGACCCTTTCTCCGACCAATCTCACTCCTCCCCAGGCAACCACTGACCTTCTTTCTATCATTATATGTTCATTTCATTGCCTAGAATTTTATATAAATGGAATCATATAGTATATATACTTTTTGTCTGGCTTCTTTCACTCAACATAATTATTTTGAGATACACTCATATTGATGGAAGTAGTTCATGCCTTATTGCTGAGAAGTAGCCAATTGTATGGGTGTATCATAACTGGTTTATTCATTCACCTGTCGATGGATGTCTGGGCTTCTGGTTTGGGGTTATTATAAATAAAGCTACTAGGAACATTAGTGTACAAGTTTATGTAAAATGCTGTATGCACAAATACTTTCATGTATTTTGGATAAATAGCTAGGAGTAAAATTACTAGATCATTTGATAGGTGCATATTTAACTTTTTAAGAAACTGTCAAACTATTTCATAAAAGGATTGTAACATCTTCCATCCTCACTGGTAGGTTATAAAAGTTCCAGTTGTTCCACATCCTCGCCAACACCTAGTATAAACTGAGTTAATAGTCCAGCGATTCTAACAGATGTCTACTGTTATCTCCTGATTTTAACTTGCATTTCTATTGATGGTGAGCATCTTTTCATTGTGTGCTCATTTGTCATCCATATACCTTCTTTCTAGCCGGGTGTGGTGGCTCACACTTGTAACCCCAGAACTTTGGGAGGCAAAGGCGAGAGGATTTGCCCACAGGCAGCCTAGGCAACATGGTGAGACTTCATCTCTACAAAAAATTTTTTTAAAAAATTAGCCATGCGTGATGGCGCATGGCTGTGGTTCCAGGTACTTGGAAGGTTGAGGCAGAAGGATTGCCTGAGCTCAGCAGGTTGAGGCTGTGGTGGCTGTGAGTGTGCCACTGTACTCCAGCCTGGGTGACAGAGTGAGACTCCAACTCAAAAAACAAGACAACACAAAAGGCATATATCTTTTTTCTTTGTCTTTCAGATCTTTTCCTCACTTTTCAGTGGATTGTTTTCTTCCTTATTATTGAGTTTTGAGGAACTCTATAAATAAAAATATATACTCTAAATACAATTAGTTATCGGATAAATAATTTGCAAATATTTTCTGCCATCTGTGGTTTATCTTCTCATTTTTTTAACAGTTTCTTAACATAGCAGAATTTTTAAATTTTGACGAAGTCCAAATTTGTCAATTTGTTCTTTTATGGTTGTGCTTTTGACATACCATCTGAGAAATCTTAGCCCAAAGTCACAAAGATTTTATCCATATTTCATCTAGAAGTTTTATTGTTTAAGGTTTTACACTTACAGCTACCATTCACTTTAAATTAATTTTTATATATGATATGAGGGATGGGTCCAAATTCATTCCTTTGCATGTAGATATCCAGTTCCCAACACCGCTTGTTGGAAAGATTATCCCTTCTTCATTGAATTGCTTTTACATTTTTGTCAAAAATTCAGTTGTCCTTATATATGTGGGTCAATTTCTGGTCTCTCTATTCCGTTTCATTGACCTATTTGTTTATGCCAATACCATACTGTCTTGAATAATATAGCTTTACAATATCTTGAAGTCAAGTAGTGATAATTCTCCAACTTTGTCCTTTTTCAAAATTCTTCTGGCTATACTAGGTCCTTTGTACTGAAAGCCCAAAAAAGCCCATTTTTCAATTTCTATAAGAAAATCGACTATGATTTTTTATTACAATTGTGTAGAATGTATGATTTATTTGGAGAATTAATACCTTAACATGGACTTTTAAGGCCATGAACATGATACACCATTTTATTTATTTAGATTTTCTCTAATTTCTCTCAGTGATATTTTGTAGCTTTCAGTGTACAGATCTTTCACATCTTTTGTCAGATCTACTCCTAAGTAATCGTATTTTTAATGCTATTCCAAATGTACTTTTGATGCTGGGTGGGGTACGGCACACAGTTCATGGGCTTTTTTATTTGAAATGAATTTCAGAGTGACCAGCATAGTTTTAGAACACAATTTATTAGAAAAAAGAAAGGAAAAGATAAAGAGACATGCCAAAAAGAACTGGCAAGGGTGAGAGAAAAACCACACTTTTTGCTTTTGGCAAAAGGCCTGATATACCCATTTAGTGATTAATAAGCTAATGAGTAGGTGGGCATATCAGTTCTGTAGAGATTGCCATCTCTCTGCCTCTGATGGGTGAGAGTGGGGTGGTTTGGGAGTCCATATTAAATCCACATTCCATCCTGCAGGGCTGTTCAGCCTGCCTATAAGATGTCTGGTTGCTTTCCTATTAAAACTAAAAACTGTCAATGAGAAATTGATCTAGCTCTGCCTAACCTGTACTAGCCTCATTTTTATTTACATTTTCAATTATTTATTGTTAATATATAGAAATAAAACTAACTTTTTTATATTGTTAATAGATAGAAATACAACTAACTTTTTTTTACATTGATCACATAAGATGTAAAATTCATATTAGTTTTAGCAGCTCTTTTGTAGATTCCATCAGATTTTTCTACATGGATGATCATGTTGTCTGTAAATAAAGACACCTTTCCTTTTCAAGCTGGATGCCTTTTATTTCATTTTCTTGCCTTATTGCACCAACTAGGAACCTCTAGTACAACAATGAAGTGGTGAGAGCAGATATTTTTGACATGTTCATGATCTTAGGAGGAAAGTGTTCAGTCTTTATTATTAAGTATGAAGTTAGCTATAGGTTTTTCACAGATACCTCTTACCAGTTTAGGGAAGTTTCCTTTTATTTTTGGTGTTCTGAGAGTTTTTTTCAGCAAAGGATGATAAATTTTGTCAAATCCTTTCCTCATATCTATTCAGATGATCATATGATTTTCCTTTTCAGTTTAACACAATAAATGATGTTTATAAAATTTTCAAATATTAAAGTCATCATGAATTCCTGGAACAAACTCCTTCTTTCCATATTATATATAAATAGAGTTGGATTTCATTGAGCTATAGTTTTCTTTTTCTTTTTTCTTTGAGTTGGAGTCTCACTCTTGTCCCCCAGGCTGGAGTGCAGTTGCGTGCTCACAGCTACCGCAGTCTCAACCTGCTGGACTTAGGCGATCCTTCACCTCAGCCTTCCCAGTAGCTGGAACTACAGATGCATGCCACCATGTCTGACGCGCGCATGCGTGTGTGTGTGTGTGTGATTTATTGTAGAGACGAGGCCTCACCACGTTGCCCAGGCTGGTCTAGAACCCCTGGGCTCAGTCAATCCTCTCGCCTCAGCTTCCCAAAGTGCTGGGATTACAGCCTGATACACCGTGCCCAGTCTCATTTTCTTTTTCTTGTATTGCCTTTCTTTTAGTTTGGTATCAGAGTAATGCCAGCCTCAATTTTCTGGAAGAGTTTACATAAAGTTGGTAATATTTCTTCCTTAAATGTTTCTTAGAATTCATCAGTAAAGGCATCTGGACTTTGAGTTTTATTTGTGGGAAGCTTTTATACTACAAGTTCGAGTTCTTTTTTTTTTTTTTTTGAATTGGAGTCTCACCCAGTCGCCCAGAATGGAGTGCAGTGGCGGCTCCCGGACCCGCAGCCTCGACCTGTTGAGCTCCGGCGATCCTTCCGCTCAGCCTTCCAAGTAGCTGGAACTACAGGCGCACGCTAAAAGTTCAAGTTCTTTAATAAATGTGAGAAACAAACTCACCAGCCCAAAATCAAAGAATAGACACAGAGACAGGGAGTACAGCAGAAGCAAGATTTCAATGGTGGTCTCACAAGATCAGTGTCTGGTAGGCAGGCTCATGCGGGGAGGTTACAGCAAGAAATTTATCCCATAGCATGCCACTTCCTCTCCCGGTTCCTCACTGGCTGAGTACTACGGGTGTACAATTTTCCCAGATGTAACCCAAATTTCTCCCTCCCGCATAAGGTTATCCTTGGTTCCCTTTCCTGATTGAGTTCCTTCCTTCCTTCCTTCCTTCCTTCCTTCCTTCCTTCCTTCCTTCCTTCCTTCCTTCCTTCCTTCTTTCCTTCCTTTGTTGGAATCTCAGTCTGTCATCCAGACTGGAGTGCAGTGGCATGCTCACTGCCACCCCAGTGTTGACCTGCTGGGCTCCGGCGATCCTTCCACTCAACCTTCCAAGTAGCCGGCACTACAGGTGTGAGCTGCCACACCTGGCTAATTTTTTATTTATTGTAGAGATGAGGTCTCACCAAGTTGCCCAGGCTGGTCTCGAATCCCTGGGCTCAGGCAATCCACTCGCCCCCACCTCCCAAAGTGCTGAGATTATAGGCTGAGCCACTGAGCCCAACCAGTTTCTATTTTCTTAAGAATAGCGTGTTTTCTCATTGGCCCATTTTCATCTCCTGATTGTTTAGGACTGGAAGAACTGGTGGCCGAAGATTGCTATATTCGCCAGCCGGCTTAGATAGGCCTTGAAAATGAACCATCAGAATGTTTCTTACAATAACTATTAGGCTGTCTACCTATGTCTTTTCATATGAACTTTAGTAGTTTAGGTCTTGCCGGGCTCGGTAGCTCAGCCTGTAATCCCGTGCCTTTGGGAGTCTGAGGTGAGTGGATTGCCTGAGCCCATGGGTTCGAGACCTGCCTGGGCAGCGAGACCTCACCTCTACAATAAAAAAAAAAAAATCAGCCGGGCGTGGTAGCACATGACTGTAATTCCAGCTACTTGGAAGGCTGAGGCGGAAGGATCGCTGGAGCCCAGCAGGTCGAGGCTGCGGTGGCCGGGAGCGGCCACTGCACTCCAGTCTGGGCGACAGAGTGAGATTCCAACTCAAAAAAAAAAAGGAGTTTGGGTCTTTCAAGGCCATTTCAATGAAGTTGTTGAATTTAGTGGCATGAAATTGTGTATAATATTCTCTTATTATCCATTTAGTGCAGGGTTTCTCAAGAAAGTATTGACATTTTGGGCTGAAGAATTCTTTGTTGAGGCAGCGTGTCCTACACACTGTAGGATGTTTAGCAACATTACTGATCTCTACCCCCTAGATGGATGTCGTAGGGATGCCCTCAACTTCTCGGTATCAAGACATTGCCAAAAATTCTCCGTGGAGGAATATCCCCCAGTTGAAAGCCACTGTTTTCATATCTTCAGACTCTATAGTGACGTCCCCTCTCTCAATCCTGATATTACTGATGTTGCTTGCAGTGGCTGGGGCCGCACTACCATCCTGAGGCCCATGTGGTGACCAAGGATGGGTCCAAGGGCACAACGGTGCCCTGAGGCCCACGTGGTGACCTAGGACATTATGGCACCCTGGAACTCAGAAGCGCCTGGCAGTTGGGAGCCCAGAGGAGTTTGCAGCTCTTAGCTCCCCTGTTTAGGGCTCTTGGTTGGAGGATCCTCAGTGGAAGATGTGGTGGTGCCAGGAAACTGGGGAAGGCAAACAGCTGCAGAGGAGGATTAAAACTCTCAGCTTTTGCTTGGAGAATTCCTTTCCCGGCCAGGAAAGGTTAGGTTCTTGTCTCATGACGGAGATGATTAAGGATGGTGGACACCAAACAGCAAGCCAGTCAAAGTTGATGAACGAAAGCAAAATGCTGCAGCTCTCAAAGAAGAAAGGGGCCCAAGACCAGCCCTAAGTGGGTTGCCAGGCCCGAAAGGCCATTGAGAGGTGGTGAGTTACCTAGCACTGGAAGCGTGCTGATTGATTTGCAGTAGGGACCGAAAATACACTGTGGACTGAAAAGTGGCATGAGTGTGTAAAGGGCTGATGGGAAGAGGATTGAAAAGGGGCTAATTAGGAACAGCTGCACGGCAGAGAGAAAGCAAATGAAAAGGGAATGGGTGTGGCTTTTGTCTGGAGCCTGCAGCTTGCAGCTGTTTCTCCAGGTAAAATGGAGCCCTACCGGAGACTCGCCATGTCTGCCTAACTGACTTGTTGCTTATTCCTCTCTCACTAATTCGTATATATTTTTCAATCACTCTGTCTAGAGATTTGCAAATTTTATTCCTCTTCTCAAAGAACCAACTTTGGTTTTATTGATTTTCTCTATCATTTTTCTTTTTTCAATTTTATTGGTTTCTACTCTGATCTTTAATGGTACTAACTTCAATGAACTTTCTTTCACATACTTGGAGTTTAATTCACTCCACTTTTTCGAATTTTCCAATTAGATGCTGAGGTCATTGATTTAAATATGCATTTCTAATGCTCTAAGTTTCCTTCTTTGCTTTAATGACACATCTCATATATTTTGATACATTATCTTTTCATTTTCATCCAGTTCAAATTATTTCTGATATATCCTTTTATTTCTTCTTTGATCCAAGTGTTATTTAGTAGTGTGTTATTTAGTTTCTAGATATTTGAGGATTTTAAGAGAGCTTTCTGTAATTAATCTGTTATTTAATTTCACATGGCCAGAGAACATACTTTGTCTGACTTTAATCCTTTTAAGTTTATTGAGACGTGAGAAATGTTTTATAGCCCAGAATATTGTCTGTTTTGGCAAATAGTCTGTGTTCTCTTAAGAAAGTAAATACTGGCCGGGCTCGGTGGCTCAGCCTGTAATCCCAGCACTTTGGGAGGCCGAGGTGAGTGGATTGCCTGAGCCCGCGGGTTCGAGACCCGCCTGGGCAACTTGGTGAGCCCTCATCTCTACAATAAATCAAAAATTAGCTGGGCGTGGTAGTGCGTGCCTGTAGTTCCGGCTACTCGGAAGGCTGAGGCAGAAGGATCGCCGGAGCCCAGCAGGTCAAGGCTGTGGTGGCCGGGAGTGGCCACTGCACTCTAGTCTGGGTGACAGAGTGAGACTCCAACTCAAAAAAAAAAAAAAAAAATGTATATACTGCAAATTGTGTTGAGGATTCTATAAATGTCACCTAAGTCAAATTGGTTGATAGTATTGTTCAATTTTTCTATATCTTTACTGATTGTTTGCTTGTTCTATCAATTCTCATGAAAGGAATACTGAAATCTCCATCTATAATTATGAATTATAGTGGGGATAATCCAAATTTTTCAGAGATAATAGTTAAACAAAATATTCTCATATGGGCAGAGAGCCCAGAAAGAAGAGATTATTTTGAAAAGAAAAGTGGGGGGGAGGGAGATGGGATTAACAGTAGCAAATATCTGTCTGGGGATGGGGAAACACCGCTTATCAACAGGGTGCCTGAATGAAACGTAATTGTATACCTAACCCTTAACTGTACCCCACAACATCATAATAAAAAATATTGATTATAAAAAGAAAAAAAGAAAAGTGACATTTTTGAAATGGGAAAAAGATTTTTATTTTCTTCTATTATGCACTATACATATATTTCAAGGCAATGAATTAAGGATAAAAGAAAAGAAGATATAGAAACAATGGGTGACATATGAACGTCAACTTCTGAGGTGATACTCTACCTTTCCTTAATATTATTATTATTATTTTTTTTTTTTTTGAGTTGGAGTCTCACTCGGTGGCCCAGAATGGAGTGCAGTGGCCGCTCCCGGCCACCGCAGCCTCACCTGCTGGGCTCCTGCGATCCTTCCGCCTCAGTCTTCCGAGTAGCTGGAACTACAGGCGCGCGCTACCATGCCCGGCTGATTTTTTGATTTATTGTAGAGATGAGGTCTCGCTGCCCAGGCGGGTCTCGAACCCGCGGGCTCAGGCAATCCACTCACCTCAGCCTCCCAAAGGCACGGGATTACAGGCTGAGCCACCGAGCCCGGCTTATTATTATTTTTTACAGACAGGGTTTCACTTTGTCCCCCAAGCTGGAGTACAGTGGCGCCATCATAGCTCACTGCAGCCTCAAACTCCTAGGCTCAAATGATTCTCCTTCTTCAACCTCCTGAGTAGCTAGGACTACAGGCGTACGCCACCATGCCCAGCTGGATGTAATGCTTGTAGTATTCAGGCCAAGAATTAAAAACCTGAATTTAATCATGGGGAAACTCAGACAAACCTAAACTGAAGACCATTCTATGAAATAGTTGGCCTTTATCCTTCAAATATGTTAATATCATGAACATTACATTGTCAGGGTATAATTAAGACTGAGGAAGTGTTTCAAATTGAAGGAAACTAGAGAGGAAACAACTAAATGCAATACGTGATCCTGGCTTGGATATTGTTCTAGGGAAAAAAAATTGTATAAAGTACACTATTGGGGTAACTGATAAATGGAGAACATGGACTCTAGATCAAAGTATAGTGTCAATGCCAATTTTAGGATGACATTGTGACATGATATAGTTATGAATGTAGTAACTGTACTGTGGTTAAGGTGTTTTGAAAGTCCCTTTTTTCCCTCAGAAAATACGCAGAGGAATTGAGGGGCAATGTATTGTACTACTCTCAAATACCTGAGGAGAAAATAGCTATAAAGAGAGAAAGTGATTTAAGGCAAATGTAGCAAAACGTCAAAAATTGGTGGAAAAAGGGCATACAGGAGTTCTTTGTATAAGTGACCTGAGTTTAAAATTATTTGAAAACTGTTGGTGGGAGTGTACACTAATACAACCTCTGTGGAAAACAGTTGCGATTCCTAAAAGATCTAAAAACCAACCTCCCATATGACCCCGCAACCCCCTACTGGGAATATATCCGGAGGAACTCAAATCACTCTATGATACCTGCACATGTATGTTTATTGCAGCATTATTTACAATAGCAAAAACATGGAACCAACCATGCTGCCCATTGAAAAAGAACTGGAAAAAAAAAAAAAAAAAAATGTGGTACATATACACAATGGACTATTACGCAGCCATAAACAAGGATAAACTTATGAACTTCACAGCAACTTGGATGGACTTAGAGTCTATAATACTGAGTAATCTATCACAGAAACAAAGAATTGAGGAGCACATGTTTTCACTCATAAGTGGACCTTGAACAATATCGTAATACTATAAGAAAAGGATTGGCAGTAGTGGGAAACTGCCAGGGGAGGAAGGGGGGCACACCACATCAACCAGGGTACTTGCATAATGAACATTTGTGTACACCTAACCCTGAATTGTACTCCACATCTTTTTTTTTTTTTTTTTTTTTGAGTTGGAGCCTCAGTCTGTCGCCCAGACTGGAGTGCAGTAGCCGCTCCCGGCCACCGCAGCCTCGACCTGCCGGGCTCCGGCCATCCTTCCGCCTCAGCCTTCCAAGGAGCTGGAACTACAGGCGCGCGCTACCACGCCCAGCTCATTTTTTGATTTATTGTAGAGATGAGGTCTCACCAAGTTGCCCAGGAGGGTCTCGAACCCGCAGACTCAGGCAATCTACTCACCTCCCGCCTCCCAAGGCGCGGGATGACAGGCTGAGCCACCGAGCCCAGCTCCCATCTTTGTTTTTTTTATTTTTTATTTTTTATTTTTTTTACATCTTTTTTTTAAAACATATTTTTTTATTTTGAAATTGTGGGGTATAGTTAAGGGCTAGGTGTACAAACATGCATCGTTCAGGCACCTTTGCTGATAAGGGGTGTCCTCCTGTCTCCGGACAGATATTGACTACCGTTAAAATAAAAAATGTTCTAAATTATTTGAAAAAAGTGAAAAAAAAGAAGGGTAAAGTCCGAAAAGAAGAGAAAGGAAGGAGGGAAGAGAGGGAGGGAGGGAAGAGGGAGGCAGGGAAGAAGCAGGCAGGCTGTCTGTCGCTTCGCTGGCAGAGCCCTCCTTCAATTCCATCCCAACTGGCATCAACTTTTAACTTCAGGCACAAGCGTCGCTAGGATCTCCCCAAATACTGCTCCAAGTGTACACAGCAGAGAGGTGTGAACACTCAGCGTTCCAGTGTTTTTGAACATTGCAGTGTTGTCTGTCAACAGCTCTGTCATGGATCACAACTTTCTGGAAATACTCCTCGGGCCACGCCTTTGTAGAAAATTTGTAAGTTAAAGCTCGCCTTGCTACTGTGGGTGCTGCCGGCTTGATTCCTTCTGTGATCACAGGCACCAGAGAACGTGTGAGGCCGGCTCTTGAGCGTCCTAGGGAAGTCCACAGAGGACAGAGCTGAGTGGGCCTGAAGCCAGCCTGTCCCCTAGAGTGAGCGCTGCCCTTGTTTTGCCTGGGCTAGAGTTGGGTTTCTGTCACTCGCCACTGGAAAAAAGGCCTGACACACAGAGACACAGCGATTGTTGTCATTTTACAGATGCAGAAACTGGGGCTTTGAGGCCTTGGGCAAGTCACCTCAATGTTTTGTGTCTCCCTCTCCTCTTATGCAGATGGACGATAATAGCAAGGCCTTGGATTTCCTAGAGGACCTGGCTGGGAGGAGAATTAAGTAAAACAGACCGTAAGGTTTCTCGTTGTGAGGCCTGATACAGGCTGAGTGCTGGGTCAGGGTCAGCCATTGACGCTATTCCCTGATGCATGACTTTCCAAAGTCATACAGTAAGTAGATGGCAACGCCAGCACTCGAACCCAGGTTGTTTGGCTCCAAGACCAGCTGCTTCTGTTTATTGAGAGGACATAGTGTGAGAAGAGGAAGAGTGGCAAACGGCATTGGGAAGGACTCTTAGGATAAGAGCCGGGACTTTGAATGCCATGCCAAGGGATTAGGTTTAATCATGTACATACTCAAAAGTCTTCAAAGGGAATCCAGGAGATTCTTTTGGCAGAGGTGTGAAGAATTTAGAGGTGAGACTAGGGACACCCAACCTCTTAGAAGGCCTTCAACAGTCTGGTGACATGGGAAAAAAGGACTGAAATAGAGGAGAGGTGTCAGGTATCAAGACAGAGACTGTAAAAATATGTACATCTATTACATCTCAATAAAAAAATTAAATGAAAAAACAAGATAGATTCAAGACATGATGCCCTTGTGATTGTAGGACTTGGGGATCATGTTTTAGATATAATTTCCTGAACTGAAGGCGAAGACTAAATTTCGATATCAGAGTAGAAATTGCTGTGCCACAAACAAAACTTCAACTCACAATCTGGAAAGGCAATGGCTCTGGGACAGAGACACTGTTTCTGATGAGCCATCTTTCTATCACTTGTGTAAGAATGTAGAGCTAACCTGTAGGGCTCTTCCTAACACCAGGCCTTAACCTACAGGGCTCCTCTGACATTAGGCCTTAACCTGCAGGGCTCCTTCTGATACCAGGCCTTAACCTACAGGTCTCCTTCTGACATTAGGCCTTAAAATACCTACAGGGCTCCTTCTGATACCAGGCCTTAACCTACCAGGAACCCTCTGATACCAGATCTTCAGCTTCTGACGCCCCTGAGCTTGTAGACTCTCTGGAACTAAAGCGAGATTCTAAATCTCAGACCTTGTATGGAGCTATGGCCATCAACATCCTTAGCAACAACAAGAGAGCTATGGCTAAGGAAAAAAAAAAAATAACCTAGCTGGCAGATTTAATTTGTGGTGTACTAGAATACAAGCTCCTTGGCCTTGTATTCAGCAGGCCTGAGCAGATGCAGTAAACAAGTGGATTGCCTTCGGTTTCTAAGGGACCAAAAATCACTTTTGGGGAACTGAAGCTGAACAAGGCGCAGGTGTGTAATGGGAGAGGAGGAGGGGGAGGGGAAGAGGAGCAGGAGGGACCCAAGGTGCCTGCGTTTCCAAGCCTGAGAGAGAGGACCGGGATGGCATCCGTAGGGGCCAGGGTGGATTTAGGAGTTCGGTGATGAGTTCCTCCCGGGATGTGCTGAATGACAAGGGGCCGTCTGAGGAGGAGGTTGAAGGACAGGCCTGAACAGGTCGGCACCGAGAGGCTGGGCACTGTGGGCACGGAGGGATGGCTGAAGGTGTGGCACGCAGGAGGGAAGGGCCAGGAAAGACCCTTGGAGGGTACTGCCCCACGGACAAGGAAACTCAGGTCAGGTGAAGACCTGAGACGCCCCCTAGAGGAAAAGACGAAGCAGGAAGACTCACAACGTCCGGGCGCCCTCGTGGAGATGTTTCTTCGTCTGCTCCGGCTGCCAAAGTCCCACAGACTGGGTGGCTTGAACGACAGAGTTATTTCTCACAGCGCTGGAGGCGCAAAGTCCAAGATCAGGGTGATGGCAGGGTTGTTTCTCCTGAGGCCTCTCACCTGGGCTTGTAGATGACCGTCTTCTCTCTGTGTCCTCATGTGGTCTTTTCTCTGTGTATGCACGTTTTTGGTGTCTCCGTGTCCTCTTTTTAGAAGGGCGCCAGTCCTCATGTGGTCTTTTCTCTGTGTATGCACGTTTTTGGTGTCTCCGTGTCCTCTTTTTAGAAGGGCGCCAGTCATATTGCATCAGGGCCCACTCTAATGGCCTCATCTTAACTTACTCATCTCTTTGGAGACCCTATCTCCAAGTACTGTCACAATCTGAGGGGCAGGGGGCAAGAGTTTCAACATATGAGTTTGGGGAGGACACAGTTCAGCCCACAACAATAGCCAAGGTTGGTGGGAGCCTTCTGTCTTCTGGAGAAGAAGCTACTTTCTAGAAGCACAGATAGGCACTCAGGGAAGTCATCTGTCCTGTAATCTAAATACTTTTAATTACATATTTTCTCTTATATAGTTGCATACCCTTAAGATGCACCCAGTGGAAAACATCTATTCTTCTGTGTGTACAGAATTTGAACATTATATGCAGCATCCTACTTAAGTTATTTTTAAGTTGTCTTTAATCTTTAAACAACAACAACAACAATGCCATTGTTGAAAGGAGGGCCAGTGCTGAGGCCAGAGGGAGGGACTTGCATTTGCAGGCTCTGGTGCAGACACTCTGCCCATTACAACCTGGTGGTCACACCAGAGTGCCATCTACTATTCTGAGTTCCAGTCTCCAAACTGTAGATTATAATGATGTCTACTACCCTGGGCTATTCTAACCATCAAACAACCTCATGTAAACTACTGCAGGCTTAATTCTTCTGAGGGTATTATAAATCATGTAGAGTAAGCATCCTGATGTGACAGAACTCTGGAGTGAGAATTTGAAATCTGAATTGTGGTACCAACTTGGGCCTGGAGGGACGGCTGGAGGTGAGACGCTCAGGAGGGAGGGGCCAGGCAAGTCCCTTTATGTCTCTGAGACTCATTTTTCTCATCTATAAAATGAGAACCAGGCAACTTTTTAGGGGTCCCCTCCGGCTGCGGAAGCTTTTCTGTCTTCTCAATAAATCCTAATTTCTCACAAAAAAGAAAAGAAAGGAAAAGGCAACCACTTCCCGATCCTGCTCAGCTTCTCAGATCAGAGGAGATCTGAGCAGTCAAGGTGGTACGGCCACAGATAACCACTTTTCTTTTCTTTTCTTTTCTTTTTTTTTTAGTTGGAGTCTCACTCTATCGCCCAGACTGGAGTGCAGTGGCCGCTCCCGGCCACCGCAGCCTCGCCTGCCGGGCTCGGGCGATCCTTCCGCCTCAGCCTTCCCAGTAGCCGGAATTACAGGCACGCGCTACCACGCCCAGCTGGTTTTTTGATTTATTGTAGAGATGAGGTCTCGCCAAGTTGTCCAGGCGGGTCTCGAAACTGCGGGCTCAGGCAGTCCACTCACCTCGGCCTCCCAAAGAGCGGGATTACAGCCTGAGCCACCGAGCCTGGCTGATAACCACTTTTCAACTGTAACATACATCAAAAACACCATGGCTGTGTCCTGGGTACCACCTCCAGAGATTCTAATTTGGTGGTTCTGAGTTGAGGCCCCCAAATCTGCATTTTTAAAAATTATTTATTTTAAAGATGTGGGGTACAATTCAGGGTTATATACAAATATACAATGTACCTGCATAATGAACATTTGTATATTTGTATACAAATATACAAATGTTCATTATGCAGGTGACCCTTGTTGATGAAGTGTGCCCCTCCCCAGCAGTTTCCTACTGCTGCCAATCCTGCCTCCGCCCTCCCCTGGCAGTTTCCCACTACTGCCAATCCCTTTCTTATAGTATTATAATAGGTGCTCAAGGTCCACTTATGAGTGAGAACATGTGATACTCGGTTCTTTGTTTTTGTGATAGATCACTTAATACTATAGCCTCTAAGTCCATCCAAATTGCCGCAAGGTTCATAATTTTGTCTTTCTTTATGGCTGCATAAAAAACCTGCGTTTTAAACAAGTATCTTACATGGGCAGGCAACCACACCCAGTGGAGCACTGATCTAGACTTTCCTTCATTCAACATATACTCACAATGAGCACCTAATCCATGTCCTAGGAATCTGAGAAGCAAGAAAGGCCTTCTTCTCCTGGAGTTGACCGTCTAGTGGGAGAGACAGTCATAAATATGTAAACAAACAAATAAATAGCACAGTAGTGGTGATAACTACCATCTAGAAAGTGAGATGGAGTTGAGGACAGACAGGGACTGGAGCAAACTGTGGTGTCTTCCGAGATAAGGGATGTTGCCCGGCACGCACGTGCCAAGATGACCACACACCACTCAGCAGGTTGTATTAGGCCCCTGTCCTTGTATTAGGCCCCTGTCTTTCTTCGAGGGACAGTGAAGGACACCAAGAAGTATGGAGTTTAGCTGGATGCTTGTTCCTCCAAAGGCTCACCCTACAACTGGCAAGCAGTGAGCACATAATTTCAGAAAGTGTACAATTACGTGCCCCGTGGCAAGGCGCTGATTCCAGGTGTGGTGGAAGTTTACCAAATGTGGAATGAGCTTGGGCTGGCATGGGCAAGGATGCTTCCAAGAAGCTGTGGTCCTGAGACTGTGCCCTAAAAATGTGTTAAAGTGAGGTGGAAACGGGCCCTGGTACGGACTGACAGGCTTCACCAGGGCTTCAGAGTTGATCATGAGGTTGGTGAAGATGTTCACACCTAGACAGGTTGGAAACCCGGAGCTCTGAACAGAAGAGGCACAGCCATGGGGAAAAACAGGAGACCCAGGTACTCACCCTGCCTCTGCCACACACTTATTTTAGAACCTTGGGCATGTCGTGTAATCTCTTTGTGCTTTAATGCCTTCATTTATAAAGAAAGGATAAATAATTCATGTCAACCTCTCCCACAGGGATAGTGTAAGGGGAAAAAGGAGATAATAGCTGGGAGCATGGCTGGGATAATAAAGGGTAGGAAGATGGCTATTCGTAATCATTAACTTTGTGATTTTGCAGCTGGCAGTTGACAGTCTCTCTGTGTGACCACACTGTGAAGAACCTTCAAGCTATGAATTCTCTGGGAGTCCTTCACCTTCAAACCCATCAGCTGCCATAGATACTCAAACCCAGTTTTCAAGGTTCTATTTTCTACTACATGCTTTATTTTCACTACTTGCATAAGCCTCTGTATCTCCTTCCAAGTAGCTCTTGACTTACTGCTCTGGATTGCTCAGACACGACATTCTAGCAGATGTCTGCTCCGATGAACTACATAGAAGTGGAAAATATGCCCACTTGAAAATATGCCTTTCTCATATTTTGAGCACAAGAACAAATTGTATTTGCATTTTGTAGTTAACCCAGGGCTCCATGTCTCCACAAGAAGACCAGGGGTGGATGGGCGAGTAGAGGTGAGCTGCAGGCATGTCTTCCTTGAACATCCCTTAGGTCATGGAAGGAGCTTTAGAGGTTATCACATAAAGTTAAACATGCTTAACTCAGTGTCCTTGACCTCTCTAGACACAACTGTGTGTCTAAAAAGTAAATCATAACTCTTTTAGCATCAAAACGATGATGTCATGACCTCCCACCAAACCGCTTGCTGGAATGTCTAAAAACACTTGAGAGTGTCGCCTGCAATAATCCAAGACATCTTGCTGTGCTTCTGCCTCCTCTCTGTGTTGCTACCATGCGGAAGCCTCCAACCTCCACACCTTCATGACAGGTCTGCCCCCTGGGGCCTAACTGTCTTTGGCTGTTGGCTGCCACTGCACACCTCCCCTACCCCCAGCCTCATGGTGAGAACATTCTCTGCTGTCACCCCCCCAGCTCCGCCGAGATGGTGTGCTGACTGTGAACCAGGTACCACCGAGCCCAGGGGACGGCTGGAGATCATCCAAAGGGAACAGCGCCTTCATTAGAAGGGTGTGGGTGCCCTCACAGGACCCATCCTATCAGCCGTGGGCTTCCTTCCGCATCCACCAGCGAGAATCCTAGGCAGTGCCGTACCTTGGAATGAAGGCCAGATGAGGCCCAGAGAGAAAGTCCTATTTCCCCCAGCTCAGCCCATTCTTTTCCTACTCTGGGATGACACTCGTTCCAGGCTGTCTATCAGTGGAAACATCCATTTGTTTAGAAGAACATGGGCACACTAGCCCATAGGGTCTGTCGCTGCAGCCATATTGGACACCAGAATCATCTCACAGCCTCCAGTCAACCCCTGTCAGGTCCCATCAAGGATCAGTCCAGGAGGATATATACAGACTTCCTTGAGGTCCGAAGGTTCCTCAAATCGGATTCACAGAAGGAACAGTAGGTGCCAGGGGAGAGGGGAGGGAGAATGGGGAGTTCCTGTTTAGCAGATTGGAGAAAGATTCCATTGGGAGGATGAGAAAGTTCTGGAGCTGGATGGCGGTAATGGTTGCACAACAATGGGAATGTGTGTTATGCCACAGAGCTGGACACTTAGAAATAGATGACAATGGTGACTTTTGGCCAGGCACAGTGGCTCATGTCTGTATTCACAGCATTTTGGGAGGCTGAGGCTTGAGGAGTTTGAGACCAGCCTGGGCAATGTATCAAAACCTTGTCTCTATAAAAAATTTTTAAAAATTAGTCAGGCATGGTGGTATATGCCTGTAGTCACAGCTACTTGGGAGGCTGAGGCAGGAGGATCTCATGAGCCCAGGAATTCGAGGCTGTGGTGAGCCATGATCATGTCACTACACTCTAGCCTGAGTGACAAAGTGAAACCCTGACTCAGGAAAAAAAAAGGTGACTTTTGTGTTATGTATGTTTTATCACAATTTAAAAAAATATCCAGATTGCCCCCATGCTGGGTCTGGGCTGGCTCCTCTCACCATCTGCCTCCAGCGTGGGGTGATGAAGAGGCCAGGGCCTTGGGCGGAGTCTAGCATTGGCTGCAGTCTCCTGTGAGCCAGCTTGGACTAAAAGACACACAGACATATCCCAAGGAAAACAGAATTGTCCTGCTCAGGCAAAGTCTGCATTTGGGGAGAAAAACAAAATGCTTCTCCTCACTCTGCAGGGGTGCAGTTCAGCTGGTGCTGACACCTGCACGCGGGAGGCAGTTCTTTCTGAGAACAGGAGCATAAGCTAGCCTCACACTGAAGACAACAAAAGACCCCTCCCGGTTGATTTTCTCAGAACTAAAGAAGGCTTTCCAGGGCATTTAGAGCCTCTGCCTCTGGTGCAGAAACTTCTGGCAACTGCTGAACAGCCATCCTCCAGCCTCCAAGAGGCCAACACCTAGCCCTTGCAGGCAGTTTGGTGCACATAGATGGGGGCACTGCTAAAATCTACATGGGTTTGAAAGGTGAAACTTGGCTGGATGCAGTGGCTCATGACAATAATCTCAGCACTTTCAGAGGCCTAGGCAAGAGAATTGCCAGAGCCAAGGGGTTCGAGACCAGCCTGGGCAACTTGGTGAGACCTCGTCTCCACAATAAATCAAAAACTTAGCCGGGCATGGTGGCGCATGCCTGTAGTTCCAACTACTTAGAAGGTTGAGGTGGAAGGATTACCTGAGCCCAGCAGGTTGAGGCTGCTGTGGCTGTGCGTGTGCCACCGCACTCCAGCTGGGCGAAAGAGTGAGACTCCAACATAAAAAAAAAAAAAAAAAGGTGAGCCGGGTTTGGTGACTCAGCCTGTCATCCCGCGCCTTTGGGAGGCTGAGGTGAGTGGATTGCCTGAGCCCAGGCGGGTTCGAGACCCGCCTGGGCAGCGAGACCTCATCTCTACAATAAATCAAAGATGAGCCGGGCGTGGTAGCACGCACCTGTAGTTCCAGCTACTCGGAAGGCGGAGGCGGAAGGATTGCCGGAGCCCGGCAGGTCGAGGCTGCGGTGGCCCGGAGCGGCCACTGCACTCCAGTCTGGGCAACCGAGTGATACTCCTACTCAAAAAAGAAAAGGTGAAACTTGAGTTCAAAGAATTGTTGGTCCTCCCGGTGGCTGGGGCCGCTCTTTTGGGTTATTTGTTCTCTCGCTTGCAGCCTGCAGGAGCATTTTGGTGGCAGGTTTGGGAAGTCTGACACAGGGTCAACCTTCCCTGGAGTCGCCTGTGTTGAGAAAGGCTCAGGTTGAACTCCTAGCTGAAGGCCCCGCCCAGGAACCTGAAAAGTCCACACTGCTGAATGGCTTTGTAGTCTTCACTCGCAAGGACTCTGACTACAATGAATCTGAAGGAGGTTTAAGAGAAAGGGCAGAGAACAACTGTACATGTTGCAATGAAATCCCACAAGCAGAGCTCTCCAGTATGGCCCACCGTCCCTGAGCAGACCCTGTTCTGGAAGACGCTTATTGGCACCCCTGTGTGGGCTGGGAGGGCCAGGTCCCCTGGTGAATGGCAGCAGGCCCTGGGAGGGGGGGGGAGACTCTGGGGTTGAGTCCCCTCACCCAGGAAAAGGAGCTTGCCAACAACATGCAGTGCTACAACATGGTCACCAGCCAGCACTGAACATGTGAGAAGAGAGGTCTCCAAAGCAGGGAAAAAACATGTGAACGGCTATCCATTCTGGGCCCAAGTCCACAGAGTTTACTACTGTTTTTTTGTCTGTTTGTTTGTTTTTGAGTTGGAGTCCCACTCTGTCGCCCAGACTGGAGTGCAGTGGCCGCTCCCGGCCACCGCAGCCTTGACCTGCTGGGCTCCGGTGACCCTTCCACCTCAACTTCCCAGTAGCCGGAACTACACGCGCGCTACCACGCCCAGCTAATTTTTTGATTTATTGTAGAGATGAGGTCTCGCCAAGTTGCCCAGGCGGGTCTCGAACCCGTGGGCTCAGGCAATCCACTCACCTTGCTCTCCCAAGGCGCGGGATGACAGGCTGAGCCACTGAGCCCGGCTGAGTTTACTCCTGTTAAAGAGATTTTCTGCCTCCCCACTTCTCCGAGAAGTTGCTTTGAAAGGAAACCACGTATCTGCTATTCCTGCCTCCCAGATCCCAACTTTCACATTTTGGGAACCCCCACCTTGTGAAGGCGAAGCTAGCCTTGCACAGGAGAGATGAAAATGCCACAGAGGCACCTTCTGGCAGTCTGGGCCTTGGCACAGGTTCTGCCACTCCGACAGTCCCAGTCAAGACTCTGGACTGGAAGCCGCTGATAAGGGTGCAGGGATGGGGCAGCCTCCATGCTGGGGATGAGTGGTGGCTGCTGCAAGGTTCTGGAAGCTTCAGCCAGCACTGGAGGCAGCAGGGATTCTGAGCTGTGACCTGGCAGCTGTTCCCGGTGGCCTCACTCCCCAGCTCTCCTGGCAATTCTGCCAACTACCCACTTAAATAAACGAGAGCTTGTTTCTGTTGCTCAAAACGAACATTCCCAAATGAGGTTATTCTACGAGCACTGTATACCAGAGAATTGTTCTTTTATTTTGGATTAAACTCTGACTTTGTAACAAAACATTGAACATAGTAGGGTACTTTTGAAGTGATATTCAGTTATCTAAAAACATACACACTTAGGTTCACAACTCCTGGAGTCCAGTCTTTAGGGAGAAGAGGGAGGCAGAGGAATGGAACTTAAAAGAATGAGAAGTACACAAAATATTTCCCAATGTCCGAAACAATCAGTGGCCCAACACAAGGACACCTGAAAATCAGGACGTACCCAGTGTAAGGCCGAGCCCGTCCCAGCATCCAGCCGAAGGCAGGTGGGCTCTGGAAGGCTGCAGAGAGGAGAACCGTCCCCTGTTTTTCTTTCTGTCTCTGTTATCTAGCCTCCCTCAGTGTTTTCAAGACAGCAAGGGACCCAGCACATAAACAGAGAGCTGGAGCCTTCTGGGCCCTGCAGAGACTCACAGAAACAAGGCAAATGCAGTTGCAGGTGCTGCACTAACCAGGGCTGTTCCCAGCTGCCAGCTGGGACCTTTGGCAGGCAACGTGGGCAGTCGCTTGGAGCCTTCGTTTCCTCCTTGTCAAAGAAGGAGGGGGTGGGATTTAAATCAGTGGTTCTCAAATCCTTGTGAAAGAACTTGTTCCAGACCATGAAAGAGTTTTCATTTTTCACAGGTTGATGTAAAATGGGGGGAAAGTAATGATTTTTCATAAAACTAATTTATGTCTTTAATAGAATAAATTTGTTAGAAATAAATTTTAACACTACCGTTAATTTCTATTTTGCTACAATTCACTTTAGACGTGAATTATGTCATGGCAGTGATCAATGCTAATAAGTGTCTAATTGCTTTATTTGGCAATTGGATATAGGGCTTTCAAATTCGTTTTTGAAATTTTATCAGACTGTGAAATCCAAAACACTGTTAACTAAACTCAGGTTAACTAAAACTATTAGGTTAACTAAACTCTAAGTTCTCCTCTAACTGTAAACTTTTTTGTTTATGGATTTAACTCAATAACCGTACCTGGAGATTATCTAAATAGTTGAGAGTCAGATTTTAATGTAATGTTAAAAAACAAGTGTAATATTTAGTCAACAGTGTCTTTTTAAACTCTGGTTGAGCTGGGCTCAGTGCCTCAGCCTGTAATCCCGCACCTTGGGAGGCTGAGGTGAGTGGATTGCCTGAGCCCGCGGGTTCGAGACCCACCTGGGCAACTTGACGAGACCTCATCTCTACAATAAATCAAAAAATCAGCCGGGTGTGGTAGCGCCTGCCTGTAATTCTGGCTCCTTGGAAGGCTGAGGCGGAAGGATCGCCCGAGCCCAGCTGGTCGAGGCTGCGGTGGCCGGGAGCGGCCACTGCCCTCCAGTCTGGGCAACAGAGTGAGACTCCAACTGAAAAAATATAAAATAAAATAAACTCTGGTTGAATATAGCGGACATCCTAGTCTTACTCCCTGCTGTCTACTATGAATGGATTACAACAAAGATGGCCTGTCTCCCTTTGGCCACTGGTAGCCACCTCTGTTCTTCCAGAAGACCTCGAGGGAAGACCTTGTTAACACTTGCAGCAGGACATTGATATAGGACAATGGTAAATGTTTGAAAAATTTCTGGATTATCCCAGAAATGGTATGATAGAATTTAGAAACTAGTTGCCTTTGGGAGAAAATGAAAAGGAATATAGAAGCACAGAGGGGTATTTGTAATATTTTCTCTCTTAGACATCTGAATCAAATACGTTAAAATGAGAAGTTTTAATTAAGCTGCTTATTGTGGAGAGTTGCTCTATAATTTTTAACACTTCTGAGATATTTGATAATAAAAGGAAAGAGCATCAAAGGGAGGGAAAAGGTGCTGATACCCACAGTTTGGAACCGGAATGCTAGGGGACATCAACCAACAACCTATTCTAGGTTTTTCTGGAATCTGTCTTTACCAGGTTGTCAGACTCAATAGTTCTTGCATTTCCCTGGATGGCAGTCGGTATGCTGACTGTCGCTGACTCTTCCTTCACATAGCTGGCCATAGTGGCCACACATGCCACTTGCTTCCATTTCAAGAATAGTTGGGGGCAACTCTAACTGGGGGCCCTCTGTGGATGAGTTTGTTCTTGGAGAACAGTGGGTTATGTCAAAGTCTCCATTTTTAAATAGTGTTTGTTTCTGTCAAAGTCTCAATTTTTAAATAGTGTTTGTTTCACTCACTGTGTGAGGACATCTACCACCTGCTGGGGATAGAGAAATGACAGGAATCTAAACTGATACTGATATTTAAAAGGTAACCACCCTTTCAGTATGGAGCTTTACAAATTTAAAAAATACTCTCCTGTTTAGTTTTCTGGGTTTTTTTCCCCCAGGTGTCCTGGATTCCACCCAAAGTGTCAGAACATCCAAACTTCCTGACTGCTAGTCTAAGCTGGGGCATTTGTTTTCATAAAACTTGTTCCTTTCATTTGGAGTACTTATCTCAATCTGCAATGGATGTAATTATATACATGTATTTATGTGGTTATTTTCATAACAACCATCATTCCCTCCGGGTGCAAAACATTATTGCCTTTGTATGTCCAGCATACAGCAGGCACACACAAATATTAATATTTACTGGTTGAATACACAGGATGACACACCAAGGCTCTTGTCTGTTGCCTTGGGGTAAATTCTCAAAAAATGCGGGTTTGTTCTCAAGAACCAATTTTCTGCTACTCTGCCTTCAAATCTAATGGTTTCAAATTTATATTAAAACCAAAGCACAGTGTTAATACTAGTTATAAGAGGAATACGTTCTAGGAATGTAATGTACAGCATAGTGACTATAGTTAATCATACAACATTGTATACTTGAAATCTGCTAAGAATAGGTATTAAATGTTTTCACTATAAAAAGGAAGGAAGAAGGGAAGGACGGAGAGAAGGAAGTAAGAAAAGAAAACAAGAGAAGATTAGTTTGCTATACTGGCCTTGTCAACACTTGTGGCAGGACATTATATGGGATAGTGGTAATTGTTTTAAAAGTTTATGGATTATTCCAGAAATGGTGTAATAGAATTTGGAAACCAGTCGGCTTTGGGGGAAAATGAAAAGGAACGCAGAAGTGCAGACGGATACTTGTAATATTTTCTTTCTTAAATATCTGACTCAATAATGTAAAGTTGCTATTTTCTCAGTTCAAAACACTAAAAATGTACTCTATGTGTACGTGGCCAAAGATGAGTTGGGATCATATTAAATATGTTTATAACAACCAGATCCAGGGCAGGGATGAAGGCATGTAAGAAACATTATCTTGAGCCATGAGATCTGTATTCATTAACACCTTTGGCTCAACTATGCTGTGTTCCACTCAGAAGCATGGTTGGTAGTTTTTGGTGGGCAATAAAATTCAGTGATAGAAATTCCAATTTTGTTGTTGTGTGGCTACCCCACCTTTAACATTGTAACTATATGATACAAAATAACTTACCTATTTCTGTTTTTTTTAAAAAATCTGAATCAAATATGTTAAAATGAGAAGTTTTAATTAAGTTGCTTATTGTGGAGAGCTGCTGTATAATTTTCAACATTTCTGAGATATTTGTTAATAAAAGGAAATAGCAACCTAGAAAAAAAAAAGGTGCTGATGCCAACAATATGGAACCTGAATGCGAGGGGAAATCAACCAACAACCTATTCTAGGTTTTCCTGAAATCCCTTTAGCTGGTTGTCAGACTCTTAGTAGTTCTACTACTGACCTAGATTTGTTATAGCAATAGGAGGTTAAATTTATGGGCTGGGTTTTCTTTCTCTTCTTTGATGACAGCACTTGCCAGAAGCAAAGACTGCCTGGACTCACCTAAGTTGATTCCTTTCAGAACCAGAGACTGGAGGAGGTGCCTCCCTGGTAAACAAGGAGCAGCCAAACCCCGGGGCAGGGCAGGTCCTGGGAACTGGGAAAGGTTACTCCCGGTCAGTGAGGAGGCATATGCCCAAACCAGTCCTGGTAGGCTGGGCCCTGGCAGGTGTGAGGCATGTGCAGACCGTAGGAGTTGATCTCCCGAGCAGAGCCACTCCAGGTCATAAAGATCCCAGTCCACAGCCCAAGGTGGAGGAGTGGCTTCAGACGCCCCTTGTCAACACCATCTCTACTCAGTGACCCATGTTGCTTCTCTATGTCTGACTCGAGACAGGTGGAGCCAGACCCAACCTTCTAGGTTCGAGACCCTTGAAGGCACTGGGGTCACCCCGGGGACGGAACATCCTTCGTGGGATCCTAGGGACATCCTCCTTGTCCCTGTGAACACTGCCCAAGTCTGATGCACCCATATCTTGTCTTTCCCCTACACAATGGAGTTCCACCTATAAGGTCGGTGGTGGTTTGTTGTTTTGGGGGAGAGGTGAATTTAGACCGGGGTTCCTGCACCACCCCTTTTTCCTCCTCACTTGTCCCAACGAGGGCATTTGCCAACGCTTTGCCCTTTACCATGTTGTCGTCACACAGAAGACACATATACTTGGGACATCTCGGGACCTCCCAAATGCCTGAGACCCCAGCAGAGCCCCCTCCACAGCCCCGCTGATGTTTCCTCCCAAGACTCCGACTGTTGCCTCAGCGATAGGTTCAAAGCTTCCTTCATCCTCTCTTCCCTAATGACCTTCCCCGTCAAAATCCCAAATTTCGCCGGGCTCGGTGGCTCAGCCTGTCATCCCGCGCCTTTGGGAGGCTGAGGTGAGTGGACGGCCTGAGCCCGCGGGTTCGAGACCCGCCTGGGCAACTTGGCGAGACTTCATCTCTACAATAAATCAAAAAAATTAGCCGGGCGTGGTAGCGAGCGCCTGTCGTTCCGGCTACTCGGAAGGCTGAGGCGGAAGGATCGCCGGAGCCCGGCAGGTCGAGGCTGCGGTGGCCGGGAGCGGCCACTGCACTCCAGTCTGGGTGACAGAGTGAGACTCCAACTCAAAAAACAAAAAAATCCCATATTTCTGCCTTGGGTCCTAGTGTCCCTCAGTGGCGCAGGCTGCGTGCCACCTGCCTCTCTTGTTCTCACAGGCAGTCACCAGGCCCGTGGCAGTCTCCCTCTGCAGCCTCTTCAGGCATCCGCTCCTGTCACAGCAGGCCCTTGGGGCTAGGCCTCAGTGACCTGATAACCGCATGGTCACTAGTGCTTCCCAAATAGCCTCTCAGACTCCAGCCTCTCAGCTCTGGAATCTAGTGGGTACAGACCAAGCACTGTGGTTCCCCCAGAGAACGTGCTAGGGTGCTGCAGACCTACTGACACGGATCTCTGGAAATGGGGCTGGAGAATCGGATCTCAAACTTCAATCCTGATGCCCAGCCATGGTCTGAATTCCTTGTGCCAGTTCATCACCATGTCCTCATGGTGATGACATATAAGGGGACAAAAGACCAAAATTATTTTTTGGAGGACAGTGTAAGTGTTCTAGGAACCCACTGGCATCAGTGTACTAGCTGGCATTTTTGTGAGAGGCTGCATTCGGCTTTAGTGAACTCTTTTGGAGATTCTTTCAGTGCATTTGCCCATTTCATGATGGATGATTTACAAATGCGCCTGCTCACATCACACTGAGTGTTCAGCAGTTTTTGACCGAAAAGCATCCCCCATGCCCCTATTCACCCGATCTCACCCAAAGCAATTTTTATTTGTTCCTCAGATTTAAAAGGTCCTCTAAAGGAAACGTTTTGGAGATGTGGAAGAGGTGAAACAAAAACCGGCAAACGTACTAAAAGGCATCAAAGCTGACAAATTCAAAAACTGTTTTTTGAGCAATAGCAAAGCATCTCAGTGGTGCATTGCATCAAACGGAGAGTACTTTGAAGGTGACTAAAGTTTAAACATGTAAGAATGAATGCACAATTTTTAATAAGTGCCAATTTTTGGGGGGTCCCCCCTTGGAGGTTTGGAGCACACTCTGGTTGTGTGGCCTCTAGCAAGTCATTTAACCTCTCAGTGCGGCCATGTCCTTGTCTGTCAAATGGGAGTCAACACAAGGATCCAATGTAGCCACACGTGTCAAGAATCCAGACCAGGGTGAGCATTGTTTCGGTGCTTACTGAGATGTTCCAACCGTGGATAGAATTATTCCAAAATGCCACCTTCATAAGGTTCCTTTCCTTACTCAAAACTGTCCAAAGTTTACTTCCAAAGAGTAGAGTGTGGGAAGCAGAGGGAAAAATAACTTGACAGTGGAGGAACCTGTCAAACTGTCCCTGGACGTGTGACAGAATGACATTGACAGTGACAGGCAAATCAATAGCGTGTTTCCCCCTTTGTGGGAGGGGGAGCAGGACACTTTATCTCTTTACCAAAAACCCAGTCTGAGAGTGAGAAAAATATCAGACGGATCCAAATTAAGAATCACTCTGCAAATCACCTGACCAGGACTCCTCTAATTGTCTGGGTCCTCAAAATCAAGGAGAGTCTGAGAGACAAAGAAGAGCCTAAGGAGATGCAATGATTAAACGTAATGCAGTGTCCTGGTTGGATCCTGTTATAGAAAAAGGACATTAGGCACCAACGAAGGAAATCTGGATACAGCACAGACTTCAGTTGATGATCATGTACCAGTATTGGCTCACTAATAGTAACAAAAGCCCCACACTAATATGAGCTATTCAACATAATAAGGCAAGCAGGGTGGAGCAGGCAGGAGATCTCTGTACGATCTTTGCAGCTTTGGATGGGTGCAAATTTGAATGGGGATTCTGGATGGAGTCCTACAAGAGAAAAAGGACTTCAGAGAAAACTAATGAAATCTTAACTTTGGACTTGAGCTAAGAATGTATCAGTATTGGACCATTCATTGTGACAAATGCTCCATAGTAAGCTAAGATTTTAGCCTTAGGGAAAACTGGGTGAGGGGTACGTGGAAGCTGGATTATTTCTGCAACTTTCTGATAAATCTAAAACTATTCTAAAAGTTTATTGAGATAGAAGAAGAAAGGTCTGAGGACCGCTGCTGTGGGCAGGATCATCTCATCAGTCTGGCCTCTATCCCGCCTCCCTGTCCTCCCGCTAGGAGCTGCCCCCTGTGCCTCAGTTGGTCCTCCAAGGTCTCCCCACCAGCCCCAGCAAGCATTCCGCTTGGAGCCCCTGCCACGCTGAGCTCTGCCTCTCTCCCCAGCACCTTCTTTCAAACTTCAAGGTCCCACCAGTCTATGGGGGCCCAGGGCGCACGGCTCTTCTTCGGTGATTCCTGCCCTGGACACCCTCCTCTGAGATTTTACACTGCTGCCCTGTCTCTCCTTTTGCATCTGCGCTTCACCGGTTAGTGCTGAATTCGTCGCCTCTCACCCACCGTCCTGCAAGCCCCTGGGGCAGTGTCATCACTTTTCTACATGTTCAGCACTTATCATGTTCCTCTAACCCTGCAGGTCACCTACCCCCACGTAAGAGAGGCTGGGCAAACATTTTGGGTTTAAGAAAAAGAAAAATGTTAAAAATATACTTAGCATAACATTTACCATTTTAACCATTATGAAGTGTACAGTTCTGTGGCGTTAAGTGCATTCACATGGTTGTGCAACCAGCACCACCATCATCTCCAGAGTTTTTTCATCTTCTTCAGTCGAAACTCTGTACTCATCAAACACTAACCCCATTTCCCCTCCCCCAGCCCCTGGCAACCATCATTCTGGTTTTTGTCTTTATGAATTTGACTATTCTAGGAACATAATATTAGTAGGATCACAGAGTATTTGTCTTTTTGTGCCTGACTTATTTCACTTAGCATAAGGCCTTCAAGGTTCACCCATGTTGTAGCAAGAGTCAGAATATTCCTTTTTTTAAGACTGAATAATATTTTATTGTATGTGCATACCATCAAATGTTTGGTCTCCTATTTCTGAGGAGAATCATAATTATCATGGGAAGACTCCAAGGAGGTCACGAGTGGAAAGATGGCAGAGTTTCTGGGTTCGTCAACCTCTCCCTGCCCCATGACCACTTGGTTCAGAGGGCACAAGGGCTGTCTACAGCCCTGTCTCCTACCTCAGCACAGTACTGAGAACAAGGCACTGTTATATTTTGTGCCCAGTCTCCTGTTTCCAAACCCAAGTAACACCAACATCAGTGAGCAGATCCAGTCTCACCAGGCTGACAAATAAGCATGACTACGAAATCCATTCCCTGCCCATCCTCTGACCCAAAAAAGAGAGAGGACCAAGGAAGCCACGCATTTGACACATGGCATGAGAAACAACTGATGACCTGTTTTCCCATTTACCCCAAGCACTATCAATGTCCAGATAACTGACTGAAATCTAGCCTTCAGTTTGCACCCTCGCCTCATTCTGAACACCTCATTGTTGATAATAGTGCTGTTATTGTTATCAGAGGAGAGCATTTGATTGTATTAGTCAGAGTAAGCAAAGGTAACTGCCCTGAGGGCAAATCCTGAAATCTCAGTCACTTAAATTAATGAAGGATTGTGTCTTGCCCTCAGAGGTCAGGCAGCGGTCCTGTGTCACACTCCTCCAGAAGGTAACCAGGGTCTCCCTCCTCCGTGGGATTCCACCACCTTGGAGTTTTTTTCCTTCTAGTCATGTGGGTGGGAAAGAGAAAGCAGAGAAGACACTTGCTCCAAACACCTGTAGACTGGAAATGATGTTCCCTTTCCACTCACATTCCACTGATGAGAGCTACTTAGGTGGGAACTCTGAGTTGTGAGGGGGATGGGCCAGGAAGTGTGTCCTTCCTGTGTGTCTAGGAAGAGAAAGATGGTAGGATGGTCACATAGCACCGTCTCTGCTAAAATGACATCAGGTACCTTGAGCTCAGGGGTCTTCTTTGAGACCAGCAAGGACTTCAGTTAATTCCCTACAGAGCTGACAGGAGAGATCTGTTCAGAAAATTCTGCAGTCAGACTTTCTGATGATAATAGCCACCATTTACTAATTGTTTACTGTACATCGGACATCAATCTGGATGCTTTATATGCATCATATCATTTAATCCACCTATTTCATAATGTGATTATTCTTATTTCACAGATAAGAATAATACTGTATTAGTTTGCTAGGGCTGTCATTTAAAAAGTACCACAGGTTAGTAGTTTAAATAACAGACGTTTATTTTCTCACAGTTCTAGAGGCAAGAAGTCTGAGATCAAGGTACTGGTAGAGTTGGTTCCTTCTAAGGCCTTTTTCCTTGACTTGTAGCTGGTCACCTTCTCACTGTGTCTTCACATGGTCTTTCCTCTGTATGTGTGCGTATTTGTGTCTAAGTTTCTTTTCCTTAAGAGGACACCAATCATATTGGATCATAGCTAACCTAGAGATTTCATTTTAACTTAGTTACCTCTTTAAAGAATTTATTTCCAAATACAGTTACATTCTGAAGTCCTGCAGGTTAGGATTTTAACATATAAACTTGGTGGAGACAAAACGTAGTCCATAACATCCTACAATTTTTCTTATGAGTATTTACCCTATAAAAATAAGAATGTATATAAAGATTTCATTGTAAGTTGTTTACTGCAACTTTGCTCCAAATAATAAAAATACCAATTAGAAATGAGATCAGCTGCAACGAACAGAAAACCCAACTCAGAGTGGCTTAAACATAACAAGGAGTTTGGATGTAGGTGGTTATTGATATTGGTCCAGTGGCTCTCTGCAAAGCCTCTCGCTGTTGTCCCCTGCGTGTCACTACATGATCACATAATGACTACCGCAGCTCTAGACGTCATGTCCATCTTTAAGGTAGAAAGAAGAGTAAAGAAAGAAGATTGCACTGTCTGTCTCTTTATTAAGAAAGAAAAACTTCCCCAGAAATATCCACAGAAAACTTTCTCTGATGGGTTAGAATTGGGTCCCTTTTCCAGCTCTAGCGGAATAAAGAGGGAAGTAGTAAGCTTTAGGGTGATTTTTAGGGCGTATAAGGCTCTGGGGCATGGAGTGAGAGAGAAGGCAAATCTACACAGGGATCACTGAGGCTCCCTTTTAAGGATTAACATCACTAGAACATTCTGGTTGAGCTGGGATTCCAGAATGTTCCAGTTCACTGGGGAAGAGACAGGACTAGTGATGTGGGATCAGCAAGTGAAACCAGGGGTTCCCTGGGGTATGACTGACACCCAGGGTGTGGTTTGGGCGGGCTCCCTTCCAGACCTTGCACCCTCTTTTGGAAACAACGGCTAAGTTTATGAGCGCAAGCATGAAACAAACAAAAACCTAAGCCAGCCACTTTGAAAGCCTGACTGTAGGTGTCACCAAGGGGCACTAAGATTCAAACCAATTTTATACAATGACACTGTAGCTAGTAAGAGGACAAGGACAACAGATGAGCCAGACTGGGATGGGCTTCGGCTTTCCAGCATCCTCTGCATCTTGCATTTGGAATAAGAGCCCACCCTGTGGACCTCCAGGGTTATTAGACAACTGAGAGGAAAGGAGACCCCAACTGCCACAAACAAGGTCTCAAACTATTACTCAAAAGTAAAAGATGAATCTGTAATTGTGCCCCAGGTGGATCTCACCAAGTAGCTTATATTTTCTATAACTTCTACAATAAACATGTTCTAGTCTCGTAGTAGGAAACAAAGCATATTAAAATAGCTTTTTAAAAAAAAGTATAGTTACTACTGACCAAAACAGGGAACAAGCTCAATTTTTAAATTATTTTATGTTTTTCGTAATAGCAAAACATATATAAGCAATCCAAGTGTCTAACCTTTGGGATATTGTTGTGCATTCATTTGAAATAATATAAGCCCATTAAAATAATAAATACATGGACTATGTCAACACATGGAAAAAGCGTGTATAAATAAAAAGAACAAAGACATGCCTATTCATTGATTGCAAAAGTGGACAATCATGTTTAGACAATGATAAGAATGAAACATAACAGAGTTAGGTAAATAGCTTAAACTGTCAAATAGAAGGATTCTTTGTGTTTAGGGAAGATATGAGGTGTACATAAATCTTTGTAGAATCTTTTTTTAAATTGCAAATTGAATTGGTGTGGGCTTTGTTGGGGCCGTATGGTCCTGGGTTTCAATTCTCCTTCAGGGCTGCCCTGGGCAAAAGAAGAACATAAAACACTTTCAATGAACTCTCCTAGCAAATGTCAAGTACAGTTTTCCCCCAGTCACCATGCTGAAGTGTTCTTACCATGTATGCTCACACACGCGCACGCGCACACACACGGTGACAATGAGAGACGATGGATATGTTAATTAGATTGATTGTAGTAATCATTTCATGTATATATATATATATATATATCTCAAAACATCACACTGTATACCCTAAATACATACAATTTTTTATTTGTTAAACATACTTCAATAAAGCTGAAAATTTTTTAATTAAAATTGCCTCAAAAATAAAAATAATCATAAATATTCAGTAAATGTCAAAGTGCTATATCCATGAACAGCAAAGCAATAAAATGACATTTTTATAATACAAAAAGAGCATAAGAAGTAAATTCATGATCCAACTCCTTCCACTGGTTCAATGGCTCTCTGCAAAGCCTCTCGCTGTTGTCTCCTGCCTGTCACCTCATGGTCACATAATGGCTACTGCAGGTCCAGACATCATGTCCCTCTTTAAGGTAGGAAGAAGAGGAAAGAAAGAAGACTGCATTGTCTGTCTTCCCGGCTACTCAAGGTGCCCAGTGCTCCTGGCCTCCTCTTTCCGTGGCTGGGGTTCATCGGGTCCGTCCCTCAGCCTTGCCCTCCTCTGGTGGGTGGCCAATGTGGGTGACATAACTTTTCTCATGTCATCGTTGGGACACACCAGGATGCTTGTTATCCTTCTCAGGAAATAGACATCTTTCTTATATCAAATTACTTTCTACTCCCCAAACCTCTGATTTGAAAAGTAGCAGGTGGCCACTATGAAGAGTTTATACATTTTAAATCTTTTTTATTTTATTTTAATAAATTTATTTATTTTTTGATATTAAAATGACTTTATTTTGTTTAGTTTAGCATTTTTCTTTTTTAATTTTTAATTTTAAAGATAGGGGGCACAAGTCAGGGATAGGTATACAAGTGTTCATTATGCAGGTACCCTTGTTGATGAGGTGTGTCCCTCCCTCCCCTGGCAGTTTCCCACTACTGCCAATCCCTTTCTTAAGTATTACAATAATTGTTCGAGGTCTACTTATGAGTGAGAATGCAGAGTACTCTGTTCTTTGTTTCTGTGATAGATCACTGAGCATGACAGACTCTAAATCCATCTCTGGAAAACAGTGTGGCGATTTCTAAAAGAACTAGAATTGACCTCCCATATGACCCAGCAATCCCTCTATTGGTAATATACCTAGAGGAACTCAAATTATTCTACAAAAAAGATACCTGCACACACATGTTTATTTCAGCACTATTCACAATAGCAAAAACATGGAACCAACCATGCTGCTGCCCGTTGAAACTGGACTGGATTAAAAAAAAAATGTGGTACATATACACAATGGGATATTATGCAAACATAAAGAAGGACAAACATTTTAATTTATTTTTAAGTGATACATATTTTGGGGGTATATGTGATATTTTGATACATTGATATAAGGTGTAAAGATTAAATCAGGGTAATTGAGATATGCCCACCTTAAACATTTATCTTCTCTTTATTCTAGGAACATTTGAATTATTCTCTTTTAGCTATTTTGAAATATACAATATTTCAAATATAGATAATTGTCAATTATAGTCACCCTACTGATCTATCAAACACCGGGTCTTATCTCTTCTATTTGTGTATTTGTACCCATTAATCAACAAGAGTTTATACATTTTATAAATTGTATTGGGAAACAACTTGTTGAGTCCTAGGGCCTGCCCTGTTCACAGCCTTCCCTGGGGCATCCTCACCCACAGTCTTCCATGCCATGTGTCCTGCCTGCCCCGGCTCCACTGGCTGAGCTGACCAGGGTGGTCCTAGTCACCCAAGCCACGTGGGAGGATACCACAGGCAAGGGCAGTCCTGCCTCCGTCTCCTGCAGGACACTCATGTATGCTATCTTCTGTGTGCCAGGACTCCTGAAAGGCTTGCAGTCACTCCTTGAAACATTGCCTCCAGAGAAAGGTCTTATAAAGACTACGTGTGTCTTTAAAATACTCATACACTTTGATCCAGTGATTTTACTTCTGGAGATTTATCCAAAGAATATACTCATATAAGCCGGGCTCGGTGGCTCAGCCTGTAATCCCACGCCTTTGGGAGGCTGAGGTGAGTGGATTGCCTGAGCCCGCGGGTTCGAGACCCGCCTGGGCAACTTGGCAAGACCTCATCTCTACAATAAATCAAAAAATCAGCCGGGCGTGGTAGCGCATGCCTGTAATTCCGGCTACTCGGAAGGCTGAGGCGGAAGGATCGCCGGAGTCCAGCAGGTCGAGGCTGCGGTGGCCGGGAGTGGCCATTGCACTCCAGTCTGGGCGACAGAGTGAGACTCTGACTCAAAAAAAAAAAAAAAAAAAAAGAATATACTCATATATATTCAAAGATCTGTAAAACAGACGTTCAGTGCGACTTTTTTTTTTTTAGGTCAGATTTCTTCTATCTCTATGTCCTCTTCTATGGCAAACTGTGGGTGAGAAACCCCTAGGGCAGCTGTGAATAGGGCAGGTCCCAGAATACAACACATCGTTACACATCATAATTTATAAAATGTATAAACGCTTGTTGATTAGTGGGTACAACCATGCAGCTAAACAGAAGGATCAATAAATAGCTTGGCAGCCAGCATCCAGGCAGCCCAACTGCAGAATATCTGTCTCCAAGACAGCCAAGCCACGGGCTAGCCATGGCCCATGGGTGGGCTCCTGGGAAGCCCTGCCCCGATTGTCCTGTGCCTCGCTGAGCCAGTCAGGCCCTCTCTCCAGGAGCTGAGATGTGAGACACACAGGAGTGTCTTGAAGGAGTGAGCAGTGGGCAGGGGGATCCTTTGCCGGCTCTGCACGGAGAGAAGGAAGGAAGAAAAGGCTGGAGGAAGCAGAACCCACAGGTAAGCAGAAGCTACGGAAGAGAAGTCAGGAGAGCAGAGAGTTTAGCTGATGAGAGAGCCGAAGGAAGGGAGGGGAGGGAGGGAGGGGAGGGGAGGGGAGGGAGGGAGGGGAGGGGAGGGGAGGGAGGGGAGGGAGGGGAGGGGAGGGGAGGGGGGAAGGGAGGGAGGAGAGGGAGGAGGGGAAGGGAAGGAGGGAGAGGAGGGGAGACGGAGGCAGCCTTGGACTCCTCGCTTCAGGAGGGAAGGGCCAAGTGTGTACTGTTTGCATCCACATGGTGGGAGATAAACAGCGCCGGGCAGATGGAAGTCACCTAAGAAGAGTTTGTGGATTGACTGATGGACGTAAGAGAGAGCACAGATCAGGTGGGGTAGTGGCTGGAAGCTCCCCGGACCAGCACCTGCTGCATCTGCAGAGCTCTGAAGGGTGGTTATCTGCATCATCCACATGGCCTCCTCCCAGACTCCTCTGCAGACAAGACTCCTGTCTTCCTTACTGCCCCAGCTCCTCAGAGTGACCCTCATTCTGTACGGTACCTGAATGTTTTCTGGTCCCTGAAAGCTCAAAGATCCGGAGAAATGGGCAACAAAGAACAACATATAAATCTTCTGTGAGCCAGAGATGACCATTGTTAACTTTCATCCGAAATACAAGTTCCACTTTTCAACACTAAACAAGGGACGTAATTCCATGCATGAGCAGCCTTCCAAAACATGACTTCAGAGGCTACACTTAGGCACTCCATTAAGTGGGGTATCATATGTTAGGTGCTAGCCATGCGGGTTCTGTCTGGAAGCTTGCTTCATAAAGAATGCCCTGCTGTGGGCTGGGTTCCAGGGCTCACACAAGTAATCTCAACCCTTTGGGAGGCTGATGCAGGAGGATTGCTTGAGTCCAAGAGTTCAAGACCAGCCTAGGCAACATACAGAGACTTCATCTCTACAAAACAAAACAAAAAATTAGGCATGGTGGCATACACCTGTAGTCCCAGCTATTCAAGAGGCTGAGGCGGAAGGATCAGTTCAGCCCAGGAAGTCAAGACTGTGGCGAGCCATGATCGTGCAGCTGCCCTCTAGCCTGGGCAACAGAGAGACCTCAACCACTCCCCGCCCCAAAAAGAATGTCCTGCTGCCACACAAAAACATGCTAGTGAGCACCTGACTATCTGTAGTAGCTTTAGCCCTAATTGCTAAATACCAGAAACAGCACAAATGCCCACCAACAGAAAAATAGGACCACAGCGTTACAATACCATGGAATCTACTCAACAATAGAAAGTGAACAACCACGGATGATATGACACCATGGATGCATCTCAGAGACATGATACTGAGTGAAGGACCCCAGAGGCAAAAGGCTACACACTGGATGACATTCACAAAGAGGCAAAACTGCGGGCTAGAAAGCAGGTCAGTGGCTGCTGGGCTGGGAGTTGCAGGAGGGAATCCCAAAGGGTAGCAGAAGGTGATTTGGGGGAATGATGGAAAAGGTTTTTTATTGTGGTGGTGGTTACATGGTTATCCATGGTTATATTTGGTAGAACTCACCCAGTTCTGCGCTTCATAAAGGTCAGTTTCGCTGTATGTAAATTATACCCCTTTAAATCTGACTCCAGAAAAGTAAGGATGTTATGCACAAGGTCCCTTTTACAGATCTCTTTTTTAAGATCTTTGAGCATATTCTTTGGATACATTTCCAGAAGTAGAATCATTGGATCAAATTGTATGAATGTTTTAAAGACCTGCATATATATATATTTTCAAGACATTTTGGGGGGCAATGTTTTAAAGAAGTGACTCTAAGACTTTCAGGAGTCCTGGCACTCAGAAGGTAGTGTACATCAGTGTTTTGTAGAAGGGAGGGGGCGGTACTGACTGACTGCTGTCTCCGACATCCCCCCACAAAGCCTGGGAGATGGGAGGACCCACTCAGCTCCCTGTCCCCTGAAGCATCAGCAATGTACCCCTAACTCCCATCACCCCATCTCTAAAGCTAGAGCTCAGCCCTGCCCAGCACTGTCTGGTCGAACTTCCTGGGACCGTAGGAGAGAACATCCTTTGTTGCTAACATGGTTGATGTGGTAAAAAGACATTAGAAGAAGCAACATGGAGTTTGTCTCTACCTGGAGGGCAGGAGACACAGGAGGTGAAGGGAATGGAAGAGGGCGCGGGTGCCACGTGTTCATTGCCCTGCCCACCGACTGGCATACACTGAATTAATCATAAGGGTGAGAAAGGAAGTCATGGTCTAGACAATCTAGTGATCTGTTGGGGGGGTGGTTTCTACATCACAGTTACAAAAGTATTTTGTGAGTCTGTCCCCTGCCACAACCTTGTCCCTAACAATCGGCATATAGTATCAGAATTTTGAAGGTGAAAACAATGAGCCAAATTGTCACTAAAAGGAAATTTTTTTTTTTTTTGAGTTGGAGTCTCACTCAGTCGCCCAGACTGGAGTGCAGCGGCCACTCCCAGCCACCGCAGCCTCGCCTGCTGGGCTCCGGCGATCCTTCCGCCTCAGCCTTCCGAGTAGCCGGAATTACAGGCGCGCACTACCATGCCCGGCTGATTTTTTTGATTTATTGTAGAGATGAGGTCTCACTAAGTTGCCCAGGTGGGTCTCGAACCCGCGGGCTCAGGCCATCCACTCACCTCAGCCTCCCAAAGGCGCGGGATGACAGGCTGAGCCACCGAGCCCGGCTTAAAAGGAAATTTTAAGCGCACACATTCTCCTGACTTCTATTGCCATCTAAAGATTTTTTAGTATTCATTTCCTTTTAACTGATAAAACGCGGCATCTCAAGTGTAGCCACACAGCATGGAATATGGTATGACTGGAGAGCAGAGGGCTTTGACTGAGTCTATCTTCCGGTTCCAGGAGACCCATCGTTTCATCAGCCACAGACCGCAGGTCAGGGAAACTGAGAGCTGGGGATTCTTGGACGGTGTTCAGTCTTCCTCTGATGACTCAGAGGGTCTGCGAGCTCCTTGCAGTGCCTCAGAGACACCCCCAGAGCACGGCCCCCGGGCTCTTAAGACACCAGCAGTCAAGCCAGCTCCATCCTGAAGGACTCTGGAAGCTGTTTATACTTGTCTCGGTTCCACAGAAGTGGGGCATTTGTTGCACAAAATGTGGTTCCGCAAGTTAAAAAGCTTGCATTTTATTTAAGAAGAAATCTTAGAAATTACTAAAAGCACGTGCCGTCAGACACAAGCAGCAGCTGGTTGATACCGTGCTTAGGATCGCTCGTTGCAGTTTGTTACAACTTGCCAAGAGGTGATGATCCGGTGAGCAGTTGAGACTTTAAATGACTCACACAGCCTGTAAGAAGGGCTGAGGGATCTGACTGCTTCAAGCCACCACCAGAGCTCGGCTCCTGCCCAGCCTCTAATCATCTCCAAATCTCTTGCAAGCAACTCAGCGCCTCTCCATCCCCCAGCAACCCTGGCGCCCAGCTGGGATTTCCACCCTGCTCACAAGCCTCACACGGCGGAGTGGAGTGCCGAGTGCCGACTCCTCAGAAGCACCTGTGCCCTCGCCAGAGCTGGGAACGCGAAGTCACCCTGCTCCCCGCTCTTCCTCATTCCCAGCCAGCTGGGCCCCAAGACCCACAGAGGCTGGGTCAGCAAGCCCACTCTGAGGCCCCATTCCATCTGTGGTTTCTGCCCGCTCCCTGGGCGCACTGCGGCACTCAAATGACAGGCCTCTCTGCCCCCAGCTGCCAGCCCCCCGGCGCTCCACTCTGCCCCACGACCACCTGTCGAGACCAAGGTGTGTCCAGAGGTTCTCAGAGGATCAAGTGGGGTGCCACAGCCCTCAGGTCTGACCCGCAGGCTCGCTTTGTGTCACTCCTCCTCCAGCCTCCCCTGTGTACTCACCACACCTTCACACCTGGGCACACCCCACACCGCTGCCCAGCGTGCCTATCCCATCCATCACATGGACGCCCTCATCCTTGGGAGCCTTCCTGGGAAGCTTCCCCGGCTGCCCCCGCGGCACATCTCCTAGAGCCCTTGCGCGTTATTTCTGCACGAGCATGTGTGCACCTCCCACTAGACTCTGAGCTCTAGGGGACAGGGATATAGCTGATGGTTGGTAGTGGCAGTGCCCTAGGCTGTGGTACCGTGGGACCCTAGAAACCAGGCATTAAGTGTTAAAAATGGCTTTGGGTGGTTAGGGTAGGAACCCACCCCTAAAGACGTGGGCCACGCTGTTTCTCTGCGCCATCCGCCAAGGCCTCCTTCTGTGGATCTGGCTCAGGAATGGCCCCAAGCACAGGTCTGGGGGACTCCAAGGGCTGTGTGACGGCTCACCCTCCCTCCTGGGTGCAGCCTGCGGTTTAATCATGCTCTGCATCTATTTCGGACCACACTCATTTCCCGTGGTGGTGTAGCAGGAAAAATAGAGAGATCGTGACGCCGAGACTGTTATAGGAAGTGGCACTTTATTACGCTGGCGAGCACAGCGGGCCGAGAATTTCATGCATCCTAATCAAGCTCAAGCACCCCAGAACAGGAGCTGTGGGGTCTTATACCCTCGTTTAGTTAAGGGAGGGGGGTCGTGTTGAGTGATTATATACTTCCTTTGGAATCTTACAAGGTTGTACTCAGCAAAATCAGATTTTTTCTAAAGAACAAATGGTTTCCAGGAACTGCAGGATCCAACTTCAGAAGGGGGGTTTTAGATAAGACTCTTTTCCATTTCCATGAAATAGCCAGTCTCTGGGCCATTTGGCCTTTCTTAAACAAAACCTGCCCAGGGACCTGGCAGGTCTTTAAAGTTGCAACTTGCCTTTCAAAAGGAAATACCTTTAACTGCTATTAACTCCTTTTCTGCCGCTGGGCCAGTGGCAGCCCAGGTGAGGCCAACTGCTGATCCTGAACCAGCTACATGTTTGTGTTTATTCACTCAATCATACAAGAAATATATTTGACCATTTGCCGCATCCTGCCACAGTGGAAATTGGGTTTTGTTTTTTTTGAGTCGGAGTCTCACTCTGTCACCCAGACTGGACTGCAGTGGCCGCTCCCGGTCACCGCAGCCTCGACCTGCTGGGCTCCGGCGATCCTTCCGCCTCAGCCTTCCGAGTAGACGGAATTACAGGCATGCGCTACCACGCCCAGTTGATTTTTTGATTTATTGTAGAGATGAGGTCTCGCTGCCCAGGCGGGTCTTGAACCTGCGGGCTCAGGCCATCCACTCACCTCAGCCTCCCAAAGGCGCGGGATTACAGGCTGAGCCACCGAGCCCGGCGAAATTGGGTTTTGACAGTGTTCCTTTCACGTTGACTCTCTCCATTCTAATTACAGCCGGTCCCTCCAGCTCCGCAATGACTCCTGCTCTGCTAGACTGATGGCTTCGCCAGCACACAGCCCCCGCAGAAAGCGTCCTCACCCGCCTCCCCAGCCCACGCCGGGAGGGGCAGGGATTTGCTTCTCGCTGGGATTTGCTAACAAAGGGGACACCTAGTGATGAAAAGGACGAACAGCAACGACAAGAGGATGAGGCTGCTCTTTCGAGTCTTTCTTTTTTTCTTCTCATTTGTTTTTTAAAGCTTGTAAAAGGTATCGTTTAGATGGAGCGCTACAGATCTGAACCTCAGCTGTGCTTTTGATCTGGCATTTCTAGGGACATTGGCTTTGGTTGCCCTCTCGATGGCAAAATGCTTGGTCATCATCCTCAGAAGGCATTTTTCAGGCATCTTCCAATTTGCAGAGCACAGGGGGCATTTGGCAAAACAGAGGACACAGGAGTGGGGAAGGTGCCTCAGCCAGCATCGAGGGAGCTGGAGTCTTGTCCTGGCTTCGCCCCGGGAAGCATGCTCTGTGGCTTTAGGAAGGTCGTGGACCTCTCTGAGTTTCAGGTTCCCTAGCTCAAGGGAGGCTGTCAAACTTCGGGATCTAAAATAGTACATGTGTGTGATACACAATCACGCCACTGATTATTATCTGGACTTCTTGGGGCCTGGTAGAAAGGAAAGGGCCTAAAGGTAAAAGAAAAACAGAGTCTGTCCTTGGTAACGTTTCAGGGACATGAGCACTAGGCACGCGGGGGCCGGGCCGATGGGTTTTCCGGTTCCCATGCCGTAAGCCCACCTGTGAATCATTTACGTCGCACACACAGGCCCAAGGGTGCGTGCTTGCTAGTTGGACCTCTGAGAGGAGATCCGCTGGGTCAAGGGGATGTTACTTGCTAGAGAGGTTGAACGAGGGGCTTTTCGGCTGGAAAGGGACGCGAAAATCGTCTGGTCTACAGCCACCCACCTAACAGACAAAGAAACCAGCATTCAGAGCGAAGTAAGTGATTGGGGAAAAAAAGCGCGTGGCTAGTTGTGGGGTCGGAGCCATCTTTGCGAGCAAAAGGCATTCTGAAGAGTAAGAAACTCATGGTATTTATAACTCAACTCATGCAATGGTGGAGAGTCTGATTTCCACATTATAGTCCACAAAAGCCATAGGACACAACAGAAAAAGGTGGCAATGGTTAAAAACCATTGCTCTGTGCATGCTTTTGTCACACGCAGACAGTCAGGTACCCTTGAGTGAACAGAAGAGAGGGGGTTCCTCCATCCCCAGGCAGGGGAGAGACTATTCTTGTGGTACCGTTTCTTAGAGACAGGGTCTAATCAAGGACCAAGGCCCTTGTCCTCCAGAATGCGGAGCCCAATCACACAACCTCGTATTTGAAATTTTTTCATATTTTTATCCAACACACAGAATGAGCGTGCCACTGAAATTTCTCCTCCAGTTTTTGCATACCAAAACCAGGCCAACTTGACCAGCCGCACCTCTTCTCGCTCTTTCCCCTCCTCCACCTTCCTTCCACACTGGTGGCCTCCTTGTCCCTCCCTGAACATGACAGCCGGCTCCGGCCTCAGCACCCACACACAAGCCGCGCCACTGCTTGGAATGCTCTTCTCCACATTGATTCCTGATCCACTCCTTGGCCACCTTCCAGTCTCTGCTCAAATATCCTCTTTACAGAGGCCTTCTCTCCTGTCCTATCTGGGTACAGCCCCACTCCTGGTCCCTTGTCCCTTGCACGAGCTTCCTCTTCACTCTCATCACCTTCTAATGGTCTGTGTTTTGTACCTGTCTCTCTTCTAGTGTGGAACCTGCATGAAGATAAGGACTTGGGTCTGTTTGCTTCCCTGTAAGGTCCCAAGTCATCTAACGGTGTCTGGCAGGTAGTAGGCGGTTAATGCACATTTTTTGGAATGTGTGCAAGCTTTTACTTGCTTCTTGTTTTTTGTCCCTGCTTTCCTCTGCCTTCCTGTAGCAGGAAAAATAGGGACACCGAGACTATTATAGGAAGTGGCACTTTATTACGCTGGCTAGCACAGCAGGCTCGAGAATTTCATGCATTCAAAGCAAGTTCGAGCACCCCACAACAGGAGACGTGGGGTTTTATACCCTCGTTTAGGTAAGGGAGGGGGTCGTGTTGAGTGATAACATATTTCCTTTGGAATCTTACAAGGTTGTACTCAGCAAAATCAGATTTTTCACAGAACACATGGTTCCCAGGAACAGCAGGCTTGTAAACTGTCAACTTCAGAAGGGAGGGTTTTGGATAAGTTGTGAATTAGCCACTCTTTTTGCATATTCATTAAATGGCTAGTCTTTGGGCTTTTTGGCCTTTCCCAAACAAAACCTGCCTGATGCAGGGCGGGCCTTTAAAGTTGCAACTTGCCTTTCAAAGGGAAATACCTTTAACTGCTATCAACCTTTCCTTCTTGCTGCTGGGCTAGTGGCAGCCCAGGTGAGGCCAACTGCTGATCCCGAATCAGCCACATGTGTTTCTGTGTTTATTCACTCAATCACACAAGAAATATACTTGAGCATATGCCGCCTCCTGCCACATTCCAATGTAACCTTTCTCCTAGATGTGCTGAAGTCCTGTTCCCAACTGGTTTATCTTCACAACTGAAAGAGGATAGCTCTAGCTTCCTTATTTGAGAAAGCCAGAAAGGTTGAATGACTTGACCAGCGTCACAGATCCAGGACTTGAATTTGGATCCCATGCCGGCTGTCCCCACAGTCCCCAGAGTTCCTCCAGCCTGGCACACGCCTCCCCTCTTCCCTGGGTCTACTGGTACATACCACACCTTCTTATGCCTCGTGGGAGCAATGCTGAATCCTGACTCTGCCATGAGTTAGGCATGTGGCCCTGGACAATTGACCCAACTTCTCTCTAGAGCTTCTCACTTCTCAAGGGGCGTTATAATATGTACCTTAGAATATGTTCATAAGGATCAACTACAATGAAGCCAGCACAGACCTCTCCCAGCCTGAGCTCGGGCCTGGTTGTTCCTTTCCCTTTTCCTGGCTTATAAGGAGAGGGTCATTGCTCAACAGATCATCCCAGCCTAAGCTCCTGGAAGACAAGGAAGAAATACTTGGGGAACTAAACTGAGTTTTGAAGGGGCAGATGGCAGGGAGGAAGTCCTCCATATTGTGGGCATCTCACTGTCAGGGTTCATGGGCTCCAGCTCTTAGGTCAGGCCTTCCTTAAAATTAATGATTAAGATAAACAAAGCCTCCAGGAGGCCATGGGGCGTTTTCTCTTCTCAGGGGCCAGCTTGTTGGCAAAACATCTCAGTTTTCAAAGTCACCCCACAGATGATGGGGCAGGAATCCTGATTTCCTTGGAGACCACTAAGATGAGCATTTTCCAAAGTCTGCTCCTCAGTTTTTAAAAAAAATATTATTAATTAAAGCAGGGGTGTTCTATGATTTAAAAACAGTTTTAAAAAATACTGCGTTAAAGTTACCCAACTGCATTTATGCAGGACTTCTCAGAGCCTTCATTAGGCTAACGTACATTATGGCTCTCCCAGGCGGTTGGGGCGGGGGGGGATGTACAAATACTGAAACATTTTTCTGATGTATTTGGTCAAGTCGCCCTTTCTTTCCAAGGAGCAGCTCTTGTGACTAGTATGCTGTATGGAGGCGGGGCAAAGAAAACCCCCAGAATCATCTTTTGGAGGGTGGGCCCCTTGTAGCACAGGTTCCCCCAACAGGTAAGTGTTCTAGGAACCATTAGCACTAGTGTGCCAGCTAGCATTGTTGTGAGAGGCTGGGTTTGGCTTCAGTGAATTTTCCGTGGCCAGCAGGTGCCTGGTTCTTCCGCCACGACAACGCACCTGCTCACACTGTGCCGAGCGTTCCACAGTGTTGCCAAAAACAGCTTGACCCTCGTGCCCTGTCCTCCCTATTCACCCAGTCTGCCCTGAGAAACTTTTTTCCCCCCGTTTCCCCACATATAAAAAGTCCTCAAAGGGAAGCCTTTTGATGATGCGGAAGAGGTGAAACCCAACACGGCAGAAGCACTGAAAGACATCCAAATCGATGAGCTCAGAAACTGTTTTGAGCCCTGGGAAAAGCATCTTGATAGGTGTATTGCATCAAGGGGAGAGTACTTTGAAGATGACTGAAGTTTAAACAGGTGAGAATAGATATACAATTTTTAGAAATAAATTCTGGTGTCCCCTCTCCCAGATGTCACATTCTGGGGAAAGGGAGTTCTAGACATACATCCTTATATTGGGTCTAAAAAGCTGAGCCTGGAGAAATTAGGTGGCTTAGATGACTAAGGGGCAGAACAGGGCTAGTCTCCAGAACGCTGGCGTGCTTTCCAGTGCTGTTCCTGCTACGTGGCATTGAGGTTCCCAGAGGCCCTTGAATCAGACAAGCTTTAGAGATTCTGCTGTTTTCACTGGAGAAAATAAATTGGCATGAACTGTAACCCATGAGACAGCCTTCCTAGAAATAAAGAACGAAAGGGAGCCCGTGTGAGTGTGTGATATCACATGTGTTGCAGGAGCAGCTGCACCAAGATTGGAAGAGGTACTCCCGCCCAAGACCCCTGCAAGCCACGGGGAAAGGGTGTCTCACCCCAGCACTTCCTGGCTGTGCGTGTTCCTGGGAGGAGCGAGGGATCAACGGAGATTTCACCCATGGTGACCGCACACCCTGGCCCAGCATGGAAGGCTGACTATGGCTCCCAAAGATGTCCATATCCTCAGCCCTAGAACCTGTGTGTGTTACTTTATTTGGCAAAAGGGACTCTGTAGGTGTGATTAAATTCTGGATTTTGAGAAGGGGCTGTGGTGACAGAAGCAGAAACTGCAGGAACATGGTTTGAAGGCAGAGGAAGGTTCACCAGTCAAGTCCACTGACTGCTAGAAGCTGAAAAGGGCAAAACAGGTCTCCTTGGGGCCTCCAGAAGAAACTGGCCCTGTCAACACTTCAACTTTAGCCCGGTGAAATGCATATTGGACTTCTGAATAAATATGTGTTGTCTGAAGCCACATTGGAAGTTTGGAATGACTTCTTATAGAAGCAATAGAAAATGAGCACACCTAGAGTGAGAACAGCCCCATGCCTTCCGAGAAGGAAGGCTGTGCCGCCCAGATGAGGTGAGCGCTGGTGACAGGGAGCCAGGGGTGGCGTGACCCGGGGTGGTGTGACAGGCTCATGGGCGCAGCTCGGTCACCCCACACTGCTGGACACCACCCAGAGGTCTCCTCCGGGCATTGTCCTCTGACACAGCTTCGTAGAGAAAGGGTGGAGACGCGCCAGGATCCCTGCTCAAAGATAAGGACATCTGTGTCTCCTGCAGCCTGTCAATCTGTCCCTGTTGCAAGAGGCAGGCAGTGACTGAGTTGTGACACCACGCCTTACCTGTGTGGCTTTCAATGATTGTTTTCCTTGGCAATCTCACAGCTGAGCCGGTGGGTGAAACTCGAGCCACGCCAGTGAGGACTGCCTGAGAACCGGCCACGCTTGCTCATAAAACGTTGCCACATTTCCAAGGGTGTATTTCTCCCACACGTTCTGGAACACTTCGAACCCATTTAATGAGCGCTGTGGACCCTTCTGGTGCGTGGGTGACTCAGTCTGGGCCCCTCAGTTCTTCGGTGTGCTGGGGAACGAGCTGAGGAGTACCGTGGAGGCCACCTCGCCTCCCCTGCACCTGTGCTGGGGAGTCACATGACAGCAACGGCCTCCCAGAGCTGGGGTTTCATCCAGTTACCCTAATTAAATGTCACCCAATGTCCTATCTCCAGCAAACAAAAGAGCAACTAAGCCAGAGACACTATCTCAGATGCCTTGGCCTGTAAGAAATTCATTCTGACTCAGGATGTGTTTGAATAATTTCAAGTGAAATAACCACCTGGGTCTCAGGTTTGATAGTGAAGTATTAGGATCAGACTAGGCAGTGTCAGAGCAGGCCATGTGGGAGCAATAGTGATGTTATGAATGACAAGTTGTATTTCTTTCTTCTGATTATGTATTTTCTTATTTTTCTTATTTATTTATTTATTTATTTATTTATTTATTTATTTATTTATTTATTTTTTGAGTCAGGGTCTCACTCTGTTGCCCAGCATGGAGTGCAGTGGCATCACAGTCTGGATCTCCTGGGCTCAAGCATCCTTCCACCTCAGCCTTCCGAGTCGCTGGTATTACAGGCAAATGCCACTATGCCTGGGTGACTTGGTTGTTTTTGTAGAGACAAGGCCTCCCTATGTTGCCCAGGCTGGCCTTGAACTCTTGGGCTCAAGCAGTCCTCTCACCTTAGCTTCCCAAAGTGCTAGGATTACAGGTGTAAGCCACCATACCCAGCCTCCGACAACGTATTTTCAACATAATCTATTCCTCTTTATTTCTCCTGACTCGTAGATTTGTTCATACATTCCATCAAATGAATATTTTTGCTTTTGTTTCACGCAAAAGAGAAGGACTTCCTGAATCTGAAATGCGAAACACACAAGAAATTGACATTCAGTGAGCAGGCTACAAAGTGGCTGGTATAAAACCACCACTTCTAAGTTGCAACTAAATGACTAAATTGTAACCGAAACTACAAAACAGACTCAAGGGCTATTGCAACTACCAAGTGCAGCTCAGCCCAGGTGCGGTGGCGCAGGCCTGCAATCCCAGGGCTTTAGAGAGATGGGGAGATTGCTTGCGCTGAGGAGTTTGAGACCAGCCTGGGCGGCACCGTGAAAGCACATCTCTACAAAAAATGTAAAAATTTAACCAGGCAGGTGGCCCATGCCTGGAGTCCCAGCTACTTGGGAGGCTGAGGTGACAGGATCACCTGAGCCCAGGAGGTCGGGCTGCTGTGAGCTGTGATTGTGGGTGACAGAGTGAGACCCTTACTCGAATGAATGAATGAATGAATAAATAAATAAATAAATAAGTAAATACATAAATAAAAGCAGCACCATGTATTGTTAACTTTACAAACTGCTTTATAGGTGCTTACATTTTGGCCAGGCATGGTGACTCAGCCTGTAATCCTAGCACTTTGGGAGGCTGAGGTGAGAGGATTGCCTCAGTCTGGGGATTCAAGACCAGCCCGGGCAAATTGGTGAGACATCGTCTCTACAATAAATCACAAAAAACTAGCCGGGCATGGTGGCATGCATCTGTAGTTCCAGCTACTTGGAAGGCTGAGGCGGAAGTATCCCCTGAGCCCAGCAGGTCGAGGCTGCAGTGACCATGAGCATGCCACTGCACTCCAGCCTGGGTGACAAGAGTGAGACTTCAACTCAAAAGAAAAAAGAAAAAAAAAAGCTTAAATTTTAAGAAGTGCTAACATTTTGGACTCTAACAGAACAATAGGGGCAAAAGACTATGTGATTAGTGACTCACATTTAATATGCCTATATCGTAATGATAAAAATGTGAAGAATAAGAATACTGTAAAATAATTTTCAAAAAGTTAAAATGCGAATGCAGTGAGAAATAAACTAGGAAGCAACAGGAAAAACTGCATCATGGACTAAAATTTGGGCTAATATGGCTAGAAATGGTGATGAAATACTTGGGAAGTTGGAAAAAGAACTCTACAACTGCCATCCAAAAACTAGTCAAGCTAAAGTTGAAATTGTAACAGAAAAGTTTCCATATAAAACCTTAAACTGTGTTTCCTGATGATAAAATATGCTTTGTTGGATTTAGAAATACATTTATAAGAGGACTATATTACCCCAAGACTGCTAGTTTTCAGGAAATTGAACTTTACCTAACCACTGCTGGACAAAACTGAAAACCAGTTAACTAAACCTTTCCAGAAAACTTTGCTATTACCATGGTAAATTTGGTAAAGCAGGAAATGTAATGAATTCAACGACTCTACCATTAGGCAGATTTTATTTCTGCAAAATCAAATCTTGGCAAAGCAGTTTTTATTAAATTGACCTAAAAATCTGCCAACACCTGCTGCATCCTTTCACAAACAAGAAATACCTAGTTATAATGCAGCATTGTTCACCAAAAATCCAATAATTTTATATGTGAATTGACCACAATTTGCAAACAATTAACGTGTCCCATTTCAGCCCTGGGCTGTCTCTCCTGCACTGTTTACACTAATGCCTCCTTCAATAGGGGAGGGCAAATCACCAAAATGTTAACAGGGATGGTTGACTCCCATGCCTCATCCTTATTAGAAGGAACACATAGCCTTGGACATGAACTTTCGGCCTCTGCTGGTTTCTTTGCTTTTCTTTCTTTCTTTCTTTCTTTCTTTCTTTCTTTCTTTCTTTCTTTCTTTCTTTCTTTCTTTCTTTTTTGTCAATCTTATTCTGCCACTCAGGCTGGAGTAGAGTGGCATAATCACGGCCACCACAGCCTCAATTTGCTTTCACCCCAGCCTTCCTTTCACTTCAGCCTTCCAAGTAGCAGGGGCTACAGGCACACAACACCATGGCTAGCTAATTTTTTGATGTATTGTAGAGTTAAGATCTCACCATGTTGCCCAGACTGGTCTCCAGTTTCTGAGCTCAGACAATCCTCTTGCCTCAGTTTCTTAGGTGCTGGGATTACAGGCCTGAGCCACTGTGCCCAGGTCAGGTTTCTTAGGACTGCTGTAGCACACTGTCACAAGTTGGATAAAACAAACAGAAATCTTTCCTCGTGGTTCTGGAGGCTAGAAGTCCCAAATCAAAAGGTGGGTGAGGCCACACTCTAATCTGTGCCCGGCCTTTCTCTTAGCTTCTGTGTCACTGACCATCTTCAGTGTTCCTTGGCTTATCATTGCTTCAACCTCAGTCTCTGCTTTTGCTCTCACATGCTGTCCTGGCTTGTCATCACATTGTCTTCTTGTAAGGACAGCTTCTTGGATTAGAGGTCCAGCATGACCTCATCTTAACTAATTATATCTGCAGTGGCCCTATTTCCAAGCTTAGGCCTGGGGACAGGACTGTGACCTCTCTTTCTGAAGGACACAATTCACCTATAAGACTGCCCTTGCCTGGACCTCCCAGACAAGTATGATTAGTGACAGTTGTTTTAGGCAATCCTCTTGCATGTACCTTGCCCTGCCTCGTTTTCTAATGTATCTGAAAACTTTTTTTTTTTTTTTTGAGTTGGAGTCTCACCCTGTCACCCAGACTGGAGTGCAGTGGCCACTCTTGACCACTGCAGCCTCGACCTGCTGGGCTCCGGTGATCCTTCCACCTCAGCCTTCTAAGTAGCTGGAACTACAGGCATGCGCTACCATGCCCAGCTAATTTTTTGGTTTATTGTAGAGATGAGGTCTCGCCAAGTTGCCCAGGTGTGTCTCGAACCCGCGGGCTCAGGCAATCCACTCACCTCGGCCTCCCAAAGCTTGGGATTACAGGCAGAGCCACTGAGCCCAGCCCTGAAAACTATTTTTAAATCACAGATCACACATACCAACACACTAGACTCATACAAAAACAGCTTTAATTAAAGTTTGAAAAGTCTCTTCCTGAAAAATCTGATTAAAATGGAGTATATTATTTCTTCCTCTTTTTCAATCCTTTTATTTTTCTGCAATAACTTCACTTGACTCAGCGACCAGATATTCCATATTTTCTTGAACATTTCCAATTTAGCGTAATTTTATTTTTTAAATAAAATTGTGATAGAGATTACTTAAATGCAGCGTAATTGAAATGTTTTTAAGGCTTAATATGCAAATAAATTCACATATAGGAAAACTTCCTTTGTCAAGTGCTCTAATCTGGAGATAAGAAAATTTTTCAGTAACTGATGGAGGCAAAAAGTAACAGCCAGGTTGGGCACAATGGCTCATGCCTGTAATTCCAGCACTTTGGGAGGCCAAGGCAAGAGGATTGCTTGAGCCAGGAGTTCAAGACCAGCCTAGGCAACATAGGGAGACCCCATCTCTAAAAAAAATTAGCTGGGTGTGGTAGCACATGCCTGTAGTCCCAGCTACTTGGGAGGCTGGGGCAGAAAGATTGCCTGAACCCAGGAGATCAAGGCTGCGGCGAGGTGTGATTGTGCCACTGAACTACAGCCTGGGTGACAGAGTGAGAGCCCTGACTCAAAAAAAAAAAAAAAAAAAAAAGTAAGAGACAGGTGAACACTTGGACAGGGAATGCGCAGAAGGAACCAATCTCTGCAGAGAAGACTGGACCATGAAGGGCCAGCAAGGATGGACCAGGTCAACACCCTACTCGGCTCCCTGGGGGCACCACACCACTGACACCAGGGCCAATGACTTCCTCATGAGTGAGCTCTCAGAGAAAATGCGCCCCTCCTTTTCTCCTGGTAATTAAATGTCAGAAGAAGCAACTTGAAACCAAGACTAGAAAAAGAAACAGCCCAAGAGTTGGCCCTGGCACACAGACTTGCTGAGCTGACACCAGCGAGGACCAGTCAAGGCCAAAGGACTTGCTCGGCCCTGGTGCCAGGCTTGTCTACCCCACCACAGCACTGGGTCTGTGCTGAAGCCCTCAGCATCCATTTTCACAGGACAAGCCAGTTACAAGGGGACGGAGAAGAAAGAAAAATTCAAGCTATGACTTTAGAGAGTAGAATTTTCTCTTAACCGGGAGATGGGAGGAAAGACACCTGCATGATGAAGAAAAGAGAAGAAAGGAAAAGAGACCAATCTGTGATGAGGAAATGACCCTTTGAAGACCCAACATGGAAGCAGGGAAAGAGGGAGCAGCTACCCAGGAGTCTGGGGCATCGAGAGAATCCTAGCAAGCATCTACTGAGCATTAGCGATGTACTAGGCACCGCGTGAGAAGCTTGGGATACGGCTGTGGAAAGACGCGGTGTCTCCTCCCAGGAGTTGCTGTCAGGCTTGCAAATAAGAGATGACACTGCGAGCGGATTGCTGTGGTGGAGCCATGGTGGAAGGTCAGCAGGAGAGGTATGCTGAGCACCTCTGCGGGGCCTCTTGGGAGGCACATCGGACATGAGTCTCTTCGGAAGAGGACACGTTTGCTGGAAGGACAATGGAGGAAGGGTGTTCTCGGCAGAGAGCCCAGCAAGTAGGTCCGTGCTGCTGGAAGTGTAGACCGTGGGACTGAGGACCTGGAAGCAGGCCCTCAAGGAAGGGCCTTGGCACCAGGGGAAACAACTGTAGGCTTTGTCCTAGAGCTGGCTGGGAGATGTGGGCGAGTTCTGGGGAGGAAAGTGAGGAGAGCACTGCCATCTGATCTGCGGGACCCAAGGATCTGTCTGGACCCTTTGTGGAGGCTTGCAGAGACGGGAGAGAATGGCAGCAGGAGGCTTGACATCAGCGCACTGCCTCACTCTGTCTGAACTAAGGTTTTGCCCGTGGAACCGCAGTGGGGAAAGGCTGATTAGAGGGCAAGGCTGAATATACTGAAAAGAAAGAATCCATCATGCTGGGAAAGTGGGGGAAAGGAAGTCCCCACCATAGGCCTTTGCTTCTGCTGGGCAGCTGTACACAGTGCTGCAACCCACCAAGAGGTGAAATAGAGGGTGGAAATGGTGGGGTGTGTTGGTGCAGGCAGAGGAGGATGATGGGTACAGGCCTGAAGTGCTGAGTGCGACGGATCTACCTAGGTACGTCCAAGGGGCATCCGTGTCTGGAGGCCAGGGGGAAGGTCTCTAGAGAAAGAAAGAGAGAACGTGGAGAACACGGACAGAGGGAGACTCCAACTCAAAAAAAAAAAAGAAAGAAAGAAAGACTGGCTGTCAACACAACCCCTCAAGCTGGGTAGGAAGAGGCAAGGAGAGGACCTGGACAGCAGGGGAACAGAACCCTGCGAACAGGCACAGTTCGAGGACAGACGGAGGCAAAAGAGATGACAGAGAGGACAGAGCTTTCACAAAGACCAGGAAAGTGGTGTCGTGGAAACCAAGCGATGAGGGAGTTTCAGGAAGGAGGAGATTGGCTATACCAAATGCCAAAGAAGCCAAGTGTCCATCAGATTAGACCAGTAGACATCGAGGGCAGGTTTGCTATTTGGGGGAAATGGAGGCCAGATTCAGCGGAGGTTAGAAGTGGAAGGGAAGGGAGAGCGGTGAGTGGAGGCAGAGAATGGAGTCCGTTCTTGTTTGAATTTTGGTGACACATGGTAAGTATACATATTCAGGGGGTACAGTGTGAGATTTGGGTATACGTCCATACTGTGCAACGACCAAATCAGGTAATTAGAATATCCATCACCTCAGACATTGGTCATTGTGTTGGGAACATTGAAAATCCATGGCGCTCATTCTTGGCTAAGAATCAGAGATATAGAGCTAGAAAGGAAAACAAAGGCACGGGAGGAATTTTTATTATTGTTGATTGTTTCAGGGCATGAAAATTTGAGTATATTTATATGCTAAGAGGAAGAAGCCAGTGATTGGAGGAAGGCGGATGGTATGGAAGAAGAAGAGGCAACTGATGGAAACAAATTCTTTTGGGGGGTTTTTTTGAGTTGGGGGTCTCACTCCGTTGTCCTGGCTGTGGCATAATCATGGCTCACCACAGTCTGGAACTCCTGGGCTCAGACAATCCTTCCAATCCTTCCACCTCAGCATCCCGATTAGCTGGGACTACAGGTGTAGCCATGCCTGGCTAATTGAAAAAAAATTTTTTTGTAGAAACAGAGTTTCGCTATATTGCCCAGGCTGGTCTCAGTCTCCTGAGTTCAAGCAATCCTCCTGCCTCAGTCTCACAAAGTACTGGGATTCCACTGTGCCCAGCCAGAATGAACTCCTAGAAGTTCATGGGATCCAGGCAGAGGGGGAGGCAGCGGGAAGAGAATTTGCCTGGGAAAGAGGGGGATCCTTACAGAGAGATGGGGAGAGGGAAGCGAGAACAAACCGGTGGACACGTAAGTGGGTGTGCAGCAGGAGAGTTTCTGTCAGTGGTGACTACTTTCACTGTGAAATGAGACACCAAGACGTCTTCCAAGAAGAGGGCGTGGGATCATTTGCAGGCAGAGCTGGGCAATGTGAAGAAAGTCTGGCGTAACTGGGGAAGGCAGGAGTATGTGGCTGAGCTTTACTGAGTCTTGAGAGGGTAGCTGGGGGTTGGGGGTCATACAAGCGGAGGGGTTGATTCAAGCTGATGTGCGACTGTTGGAATTAGGAGGGTCCCTGGTTTAAGCACGAGAAGACAGAAGGCTGAACTGACTCTGCTGGATGGTCGCCCAAAGACCAGGGACCAGGCAGGGTATCGGGGGAGCTGGCAAGAAGGGAGCTGAAATGATGGGCTTGGTGTGCTGGAAAGAAAAAAAGGGAAGGTAAGCCATGGCTCATCTCACCAGGAGAATGTGGAGCGGGTGAGACACGCAGGCTAGGAAGCGGCACTATTTTTCATAGCATTTGCCGCCATTGTAATTAACCCTTCAGTTAGTTAGGCCAGGATTTGATCGTTGTTCTCCTGCACTGGTACAGGCTTGGGGTGAGAAGGGACGACGTCTGTGTGGTTCATCGCTGTGTTCCAGTGCCTGGCACAGGCCCTATCACGTCCTGGGTGCTAATGAATTCTTGGTTGAATATTTAATGAGAGAACTGGCAGGGCTAGGAGGAATGGATTATGGCCAGAGAGGCATATGGGCTCTCTCACAGGTGGAATACTTCCAAGATGGCTGAAGCAGAGTGGAGAAAGAGAACCAAGGAGGAAGAGAGGTGAGGTACAAGTGCACTAGGCCCTGGGATGCTGGCCTGGAGGCCAAACTGCTGAGCTAAGAGCAGGTGGACACTTTCTTCTGGGTCTGTGGCACATGAGTCAAGACAAGAGAGGATGGGCAATCATAACTTGACAGGAAGTGATCCCCACGGATACGGGCAAGGAAGTTGCTCAGAAGTGCAGTCACTGTGCTTCTGATGACACAGGGAAGTGTGGAGAGCCACAGTGAGCTGAGGAGAGGAGGCACAGGACGAAAAGGAGAGAGGACAGAGGAGGCGAGGGGCTAGAGTTGAAGGGGGCGAGGGGCTAGAGTTGAAGGGGCGAGGGGCTGGCATGAACTGGTCTCACGTTTCTGACTTGAAATTAATTGAAAAAGTATTTAGTGCTGACCTTGACATAGGCCTTTGCTGTGGAGGAGGCTGTAGTTGCTACCTGCATCTGGTTCTGTTAATAGCCAGAGAGGATGCTTGCTCCAACGAGTAGCAAGAACTGAGAAAGGACATCCAGGCCAGTACAGTAAGCACAAAGAAGAGTATTCTGCCAGGAGCAGTGGCTCACACCTGTAATCCCAGCACTTTGGGAGGCAGAGACAATACGATCGCCTGAGCCCAGGGGTCTGAGCCCAACCTGGGCAACTTGATGAGACCTCATCTCTCCCATAAATAAAAAAATTAGCTGGACATTGTGGCACGTGCCTATGGTTCCAGCTACTTGGAAGGCTGAGGTGGGAGGATCACCTGAGCCCAGCAGGTGAAGTCTGTGGTGGCCTTGAGCATGCCTCTGCACTCCAACCTGGGCGACAGAGTAAGACTTTAATTAAAAAAAAAAAAAAGAAGAAGAAGAATATTCTGTCCATGGGCACATCTTGATTTTAGGCAGAAATTAACTGTGAACATCAGTTATGGTGCAACTGCTTCATTTCTTTTCCACATTTCTCTTTCAATACACTTTCCCTAGGGCATGAGTATTCTGAGTAAGATCTGCCTTTGCTATTAATATCTACATAATTAAATTTATGGTCTAACTAGTCAGTAGCTACAAACATTTCTGGATAAAAGGGCCATGCATTATAACATTATTTTTAATAAGCCTGCAACTCAATTAGTTCTAGTCATTTTATCTAGTCATTTAATGATTTATTTTTTACTAAAGACTTGGCACACCCTTTTCTTTTTTCTAATTCAATAATTTCTGCTTTATCTGTATTTAATTTCTTGATTCATTTTTGGCTTATTTTGTTGTTCCTTTATTAGTTTTTAAAATTTTTTGTGTCGCATATGAATTCACTCCTCTCCATTCCTTCTTTTTATATTAAGTACTTAAAACTATCAGTTTTACTATGAGTTCTACTTTACCTGCATTCTGTAGGTTTAATTATTGCTGTTTTCTAGAAATTTGATAATTTGATTTTTATATCTGCTTTATATCAAGAGTATTTGATAAAGTATTTTTAGAATATTTAATGGGATATTTCAAACATACACAAAAGTAAGAAAATAGTATAAAGAATTCCTGTGTACTTATAGCATAGCTCAAAAATTATCAATATGTGATCAATCTTGGTTCATCTTACTCCAAATCCCAGGTATCTTCTCATTTTATATAAAAATATTTCCGTATGAAAATAAATATTTTTTAAACTTCCTAGTGGAAGAGACATTTTGTTTCTAGCTATATTATTAATGTCTGATTTTAATGCATGATGATAGAATATTTTCTGTACTATTTATACTCATGGAATAGTTATAATTCATAAATATTACCTGGGCACTTAAAAAGAAGTCCTGTATCCTATTTCCAGGATATAGAGTTTAATATACAAAAAATGTATACACATTTTAAGGGTGCCAAAAAATGTATACACATTCCAAGCAATGTTATCCATGTATTACTTTTCGAAGCTGAATTGAGTTATGGTAGCAATGTATAGTATGATGTTTGCTCAAAAGATGGCATTAATCAAATGAATACTAGCATCACCACGCGACAGGCAGGACAAAGAAAATGGCGGAAGCAAGGTTGTTCGAGGAGCACAAGACCATTCTGAAGTGGTTTTTGAGATTCCACAACGTTGTGGAAGTACAACACCAGTGGAGGCACGAGTATGCAACAGAACTTCCAATATACCCAACAATTTCATGCATTCATGATAAGTCTGAGACGTATGGTACTTTTGTGTGTGATGTGTACACAGGGAGGCCTCGCACAGTGTCAAGTCCTGCAGTAGTTCATGGTAATCAGAAGTGTCTGGACATTGATGGTAACCACTTTGCACACATCTTGTAATTGCAGAAGTCAAATGTGACTTGTATTCATCTTTTGTCTTCAGTATATATTAAGTATCACAGTTTTAATACAGTTTTTTCCTTTCTTAACATTTGTATACGTTTTTGCACACCCTCTGTACATCAGTCGGATTTAGTTTCTATCTACTTCTCCTTATATCACTTGTAATTCCTATTTTATTAATCAAGCTGCTATGTTATTTGGTGAACAAACACCCATTACTATGATATATTCTTAATAATGATACATATTAGCATTATAAAGTGCACTTATTTAATGTTTCACTTAGCTAGAATTCCATCTTGGTTGATATTCAGACTTCTACTTTGTATTTGTGTTTGCTTTTTATACTATAGTCTATTCTTTTGTTTTCAGTTTTGATCATAGCATTCTTCTGAACACTTTTATATGTAAGCAACCTTATCGGTTAGGGTTTTTAGTTGCAAGCAACAGAATCCACTTTATTGAGTTTAAGCAAAAAATAAACTTATTAAAGGATATTAGATAGCTCACAGTATTTCCAGGAGAGCCAAAGAATTACTCCAGTGGAGCTGTGAAGCCAGGAACAATATCCACTCACCCCACAGGACTTCTGTCAGGCATGGCCCCATCATGACTGGGCATAGCCCTGCAGCTCAAAACCTTGTAACTGAGCAATTGTGGGCTCTCTGCAACTGCTGTTCCGAAAGCTGATGTCTCTGTACCACACCACACCATCCCTTCCAGGAAGAGAGTCCACACAGGTTGGATTTATCAGCTGGATTTGCTTAGTGTCTAGCTACTTCTCCTTATACCACTTGTAATTTCTACTTTATTAATCAAGCTGCTATGTTATTTGGTGTACAAACACCCATTATAAGACAATATGTTATTTTGTCTTCTTCCAGATAAAAGCCTGACTAACAGACTACCTGGGTCAATTCCTTTGCTCTAGCTCCAAGGGAGACTGAACACGGAATTCTGTCTTCTTCCTTCAAGAGGAAAATTCACAATATGGGGACTTCCCCCAAATATAGGAGGCCATATTCATCACAAATATGATAAATACCTTTTACAGTAGTGCTACTGCAGTTTTAGATAAAGAAACTTAGCTCCTAACTAAAAATAGTTCAAAAGTCTATAACCAGATAGTCCCCTGATATAATTTTGTATGTAGTTATTTTGGGACATTTAAAATACATGCAGGGTGTTCTCTAAAAATGTCCCTACCTTTACCAGAAAATAATATAGAGGGTGCCCCAAAGATATACACACATTTTAAGAAAGGAAAAGACTGTATGTTAAAATTGTAATACTCAATATATACTGACAACAAAAGAGGAATACAAGTCACGTTTGACTTCTGCAATTGCAAGGGGTGCTCAGAGGGTTACCATCAGTGTCCAGACACTTCTGATTATGGCGCATTAAAAGTCCTACAGAGATAACATCTCTTAAAATGTGTATATATATTTTGTATGTAGTCACAAGTTCTGCCTTTCCTTTCTTGCTTCTCTTAGAATCAATGGCTTCCTCCCTTTTTTTAATCTCCTAAGCTCTTATTCTTGCCCAGCATACTAGAATCTCCTCCTACTTCTCCCATCTTTCTCCAAGTCATCCTACGTACCACCCAAACCAAACCCTCCAGCATTATGTTTTGGCAGCCTGGGATCAGAGTCCATGCTTTCTATCATCTCTTGGCTCTTCCTGATCTGGCAAACATCATGTTCTGTGACCACGTCATGCTGGGCAAGGAGCTTGGGTCAGAGGATACAAATATGCATAAGATAAAGCTTAATGTCAAGGGACTCTCTCTCTAGTGGGCAAAACAGACTACCAAACAGGAAAATACATATTTAAAGCAGCACACAGAGAGGGTAGACAGGGCACCTAGGCTGGTGGACAGAGGTGATTAAGGAGGCTTCTGGAAAAGGGCAACTCTGGACAGGGTGTTGGAGGATAAGTCAGATTTAGCCAGGAAATGAGGATCAGCACGACAAGCTGCCTGTGCTGAGGCAGGTGGGCATGAGGGTGCTGAGTGCTCAGAAGGGAAACGGCAAGTACTCCAAACCCAGGCTGTAGGCAGCCCGGAATCCTGCAGCAGAGAAAACTGGCATTTTAGGGCACAGTGTGGTACAAGAGGAGGCAGGATACGTTTCTTCCAGCCAATGGGAAGTAACTGAAAGCTTTTAAGCATTTTTGAAAGATCACCCTAGCAACAGTGTGTAGAACCGATTGAAGGAGCTTCCCGTGACAGGCAAAACGTCGGGAGGCTCTTGCTGAAACCCAGGAGGAAAATGGGGAGGGGGCAGGGGGGTGGACGTGGGGAAGTTAGGGGGCTCAGACTGAAAAGGTGTCAAGTAGGAACCAAGAGATTATGGGATGGAGTCAGAGCAAAGCGGAAGTCAAGGACACCTCAAGGATACCTGTCTTCTAAGTTCCAAACGGAGGCTGGGGGAGAGAGAGTGCTGTCTTGTATGTCTCAGGTCCGGGACATCCAGGTCAAATGATCTGGCAGGAATCTGGGCGTTTTAACGCACAGGTGGAGGAGTGGGAGGTGTCCCGGTGAGGCTGTGGAGTCGCACTTCCCCACCTGGAACTCTGGAAACCTCTCACACTGGGCCCCATCCCAGAGGGTCAGACAGGCGTCACAGGCTTGGCCTTGAGAAAGGCGCCCCAGGGAAATTTAACGGGCAGCCTGGGCTGAGACCCACTGACATGGAGAGAAGGGTGTCAGGCCTGGGGGATGCCCCTCTGGAGACTGTGATTTACCAGCCAGGTGAACATGGGATAATCATCAGCCTTTCGGGTCTTAGGTTTCCTGCTCTAGAAAATGAAGATCATATCACTTCAAAGAATGATGGATATCAAATAAGACAACGTGTGGAAAGTGCCTGATGCCATTCATGGGTGCACAATATATAGCAGCTCAGTGTCAGAAGTCACCACAGGACCCAGTCTGGGGAAGGGCAAACTCTCAGGCTGTGTCTCCAGAGAGAAGTCAGGCTTTTTGTTTAACAGAGGGAAAAATAAGGACTCTCCCAAACCTGTCATGAGCAGGCTACCTCTTTGAGTGTATACTTGTAGATGGCGTGATTCTGGCACCGTAGTCTTTAGAACTTGGAGAGAGAGAGGAAGGTAACACAATGTCTCAGCACTCACAGCAATGTCCCAGCAGCCACGGCTCCTGGCTGAGACACAAAGCTGAGACACAGTAGATTCACCCACTTGTGACATCACTGGACAGCTATTCACAAAGCACCACATGTACCCAGAAGGGTGTCTGTTAGGCGTCCCTTCATCCTCCCAACAAACAAGATTAAGCACCTGCTCTGTGCAGACTCCATACTAGGTTCTGTGGAGGTGACAGACAAGAGATGGTCTTCATCTCTGATGGGGACAGCCCCATCTCTTTGACACCTGTCTAGTCCAGTCCCTCCCCAGCTTCCAAACAGCCACCACCATTGCCACCCCCATCATTTTTCTCAGAGTTTTGATGACAGTCTCCTGATTCTTTTGCCTGTGTCAGTAGCAATTTCCTCCAATCCGGTCTACCGTCGGCGTGCAGAGCGTCCATCAAATCGTCACTCCAGTGAATGTTAAGGCAACTGTAACTGCGTGTGACAACAGAGCGACGTGATGCTCTGGGACCACCGGGGCTTCAATCGAGTAGAGAGGCCAGAAAGGCTTCTGGAGGAAGTGGCAAGCAAACTGAGAAAATTAGGCACTGACAACAGAGGAGGGGGTAAGAGCTGTCTCGGCCCCAACAGTGGAGGGGTCCCGGGAGCTGTCTTAGCTGCTTGATGCCTCCAGGCTCTTCTTCAGGCTCAGCCTGGCCCAAGCCTGCAGCCTGGCCCAAGCCAGCAGCCTGGCCCTGCAATTGAAGCTCAGCTGGGAGCCATCTCCTCCTCAAGGTCTGTTCTGCCAACACCCTGCTCCCCCGCCACCCATCTTCGTGTCTCCACGATCCACTGGTTTATCATCAAACCTCTGATCCTTCAGCGCAGACGACGGAGGCGGCTGAGTCTCTTTCCATGGATGTATGTCTTCTTCCCACTCTATCCAGCTGCTAATACAAAATAGGGGGTGGGGGGCGGAAGGCGAGGGAAGGGGGAGAGGGAGGGAGCGGGAGGTGAGGTGCTTGGAAACACCTATGGAATGCTCTAATAAAATCCGGTCATTGTATCCTTTCTCTTCCTCTCCCTCCCTCCTCTGTCCTTCTCTTTGAAGACTTTTTCTGTTTCCTCCGGCTCTTTCTACTTTCTTTTCTTCCGTCGTGTGTCTCTGTCCCAGGCACGCCGGGCGGCCAATCAACCTAGGAGACACACCAGGAGTGGGTGAGGCGGGAAGGCCCCTGCTGGGACCACACTGACCCCCGAGGAGCTCCTCTCGGTGGGAAACAAAACAACCCGCAAGAAAAGGGACTGGTCAAGGCCACATGACATCCAAGGAAAGTCGGCACCAGCTCCCAAGCCTCCCATCACCCTGTGTGTTTCTACTGACAGTGCCAAACTCTCTGTGAGGAAGGCGGAGGACTGACAGGAGGCCCCTGGCAGGAGACCCTCCCTCCTAAATCCTGCACTTCCCAGAGGCCCTGCTGCACAGACCGGCTACTCCCCCAGGCGGAATGCACCAGGGAGGCACCAGGTGTCAGGACACAGGGAGGCACCAGGCATAGGGTATCTGTCAGGATCCAGGGAGGCACAAAGCACCCGGTGTCATGATCCAGGGAGGCAGTGGGTGTCAGGACCCAGGGAGGCCCCGGGCGTCGGATCTCAGGATCCAGGAAGGCATCAAGCACCGAGTGTCGGGTGATGGGAGTCACCCACCTCCGGGACAGCTGAAACCCACCCTTGGGTGCGTTTCTGATCAAAGAGCTGCCCCGAGAGCACCTTCACAGACATCCTACTTCCCAGCCAACTTCTGAGCAGGAAGAATCAAGCACAAGGCCTTTCTCCTGTTGCCCTCCCTCCTTTCTTTTTTTTTTTTTTTTTTTTGAGTTGGAGTCTCACTGTCGCCCAGACTGGAGTGCAGTGGCCACTCCTGGCCACCGCAGCCTCCACCTGCTGGGCTCCGACGATCCTTCCGCCTCAGCCTTCCAAGGAGCTGGAACTACAGGTGCGTGCTACCACGCCCAGCTAATTTTTAAAATTTATTTATTGTAGAGATGAGGTCTCGCCTGCCCAGGCGGTTCTTGAACCCGGGGACTCAGCAATCCACTCACCTCAGACTCCCAAGGGAGCGGGATGACGGGCTGAGCCACCGAGCCCGGCTCCCTCCCTCCTTTCTTTCCACAAACCTTTACTGAGCGCTCTCTCCATGCCAGGCACTGTGCCAGGTGTTAGGGATCCAAAGATAAATAAGCCAAGCTCACGCACCCATGACTGGGACAGCGTGGTGTGCCCCAGGCCAGTGGTCCGGTTCCCCAACACCCGCCCCAACCTGGGCTTCACTGAGACTGTCTCCAGGACAGCCCGGAGGAAGCGCCGGCCCCCTCCTCACGGATGCCTTCATTCCATCTTCCAATTGGTACATTAAAAATACTGAAGCCGGACGGGTGGGGCGTCCTGCCAAGATGCAGTGCATCCCAGGCTGAACCCAGGTTCCCCTCAGGCCTGCCGCGCCCTTTTCTCAGAAATTGTTGAACAGTTTCGGCACTAGAGGGCACCAACCAACCCCAAATCAGCCCCAACCTGCCCACATCCAAAGCGGCCTCAGCCTAAGGCCACTCTGCTCCCAGCTCCACGATCATGGACGCCTTTATCTTTCCTTAAAATGAGGGGCCATGGAAGCAGTCTTTTAAAACATTATTATTTTCATTTTATTATAAAGATGTGGGGTGCAACTCAGGGGTAGGTGTGCAAACGTTGATTATGCAGGTACCCTTGTAGATGAGGTGTGCCCCTCCCTCCCTTAGCGGTTTCCTCAACTGCCAATCCCGCCCCCCCCCGAAGCAGGCTTGAGCATTGGCTGCACAGACTTTGCTCTTGAGCCAATGAGAACTTAAGGGAGGAGGGGGCCAGGCTGTCCTAAAACAAAGAAAAGAGGCCAAATATTGCCTTGCTTGCTAATAAATATGTCAGAACCGGTGACAAGAAAGATGTTTTAAGCCGGGCTCAGTGGCTCAGCCTGTCATCCCGTGCCTTGGGAGACTGAGGTGAGTGAATTGCCTGAGCCTGCGGGTTCGAGACCTGCCTGGGCAACTTGGCGAGACCCCATCTCTAACAATAAATCAAAAAATTAGCCGGGCGTGGTGGCGCATGCCTGTAGTTCCAGCTCCTTGGGAGGCTGAGGCGGAAGGATCGCCGGAGCCCAGCGGGTCGAGGCTGCAGTGGCCGGGAGCAGCCACTGCACTCTAGTCTGGGCGACAGAGGGAGACTCCAACTCAAAAAAAAAAAGAGAGGGAGAGAGAGAGAGAGATGTTTTAAAACCTTTGCTCACGATCCTAACCATCTGCCAGTATCTAATGGCATAGAGCACCTCTCATTAGTGACAAGCCGGTGTATCGCGATGGGATCAAATAAATGCAGGACCATGGGCTACTGCGTCAGAACCAGCTGAGGGCTTTTTCTTCCTAGATTCTTGTTGTGTTAGAGACAGATTCTGGAGTCACACTCACGGAGATTCCCGTCAATGAGCCCGGGTCTGTGATGGGATCCCAGAATGTGTGTTGTTGAAGCCATTGCTCTAGAACTGTGGGGCCGTAAAAGAGGAGAACAGCAGCGAGGAACGGGTCTCAAACACCTGGTGACTTCTGGGTGCTATCAGAGGGAGAACAAGGCCACCAGGTAGGCTGAGTATGGGCACCTCTTACCTGCCAGGCAGCAGATACATTTGGTCTTTGGAAGGTGGGTACAGGTCTCTGGGCTGAGAAGTCTCTCCCGTGCCTCCTCATCTCGACGGGATGGAGGCTCCGCGAGTCCGGGGATCCTGCCAGGAAGGACACTGGTTTGGGAGCAAGATCAGCCTTCACACGCTTCAGACTCCAGCACCTGAGGATGGCTGCCCTTGAGTCAAGTGTCCTTGAATTCCCCAAGCCTCCGTTTTCTTCTCTGTAAAATGAACACAACACTCGTCTCATGGCTGTGGGGTTTGGGTAAACCACCATCAGCAAAGCACGCGGTGCCCAGATGAGGACAAACCTGGCCGGTAAGAGGTGCTGTCGACACACTGATCACTGTCATTATGAACCCATGAGACAGAAGGACAGGACAGCACCACCGCGGCAACCTCCCACCCACCCCCAATTCCCCCCACCTCTGCCTCCGCTGCAAGGCCCCAGCGCCTAGCACCGTCTCAGACCTGTACTTCCAATTCAGCTCCAGCTGGGAGGTGACCAGGAGGACTCTTTTCCAGCAGGCTGTCTGCATTCACCATCTGAGAGGCACTAATATCCTCAAAATCCAGGTCGAGGAAAGAGAGTCTGAGCTTCCCTTTCTGTTTCTATCACTCTTCAAAGACATTCAGGGTTTGGTGATGACCTCTATGCTCAAGCCAATGGGCCTAGAAACATTTCTGGATCTCTCCTGTGTCAGATTCTGTTGCCCATCTCCTCTTTCTTGAAGCCATCTGCACCTCGACCCCTAGGAATCCTCGGAGCCCTCTGAGCGTTCCTTCCCTTCCCTTTCCATCAACCTTCCTGGTGGATGCCCTTCGCCTATCCTTGCCCATCAGGGCCCCCAAGATTCGATCCTGGGCTCCCTGACCCTCTCCTCTGAGCTCTTCTTAAGTGACTTCATCCAGTCTCCTGGTCTGTCAGGTCCCGATGCTGCCCTGTTTATCCCTGACCCTCAGTTTGCATCTCAATTGTCTTCGAGGCATCCCTTTACGGGGTGTCCATCTGAACTCGAAGATCAATACGTCCAAAATTAAATGAATCACCTTCTTCTATACTCTCCGCCTCCATATTCATACCCCCCTTCGTCCTTCTTGCCCGTCTCAATCAACAGTCACTACCCGGTCCCTCAGGCCAGAACTCCAGCCGTTAACTTTCCTGTTCTTCTCTTGCCATGTGTGACCCTTCCCCAAGCCCTGCGAAGTTTCTCTCTCCGGCATGGCCAGCCCATCCCTCACCCTCATTCAGAACCTCATCGTCTTTCCCCTCACTCCTCCTTAGTGCCAAGTCCACCCTCCATGACCTGACCTTCATTCGCTTTCTGCCACACTCTTCCTCACAATTCATGGCCTGGTGAGACTACATGGTGGTTCCTCAAGACCAGGAAGCTATTTCATGCCCACATGCCTTTCTTCACGGCAAAGCCCTTCCTGAAGGCACCCTGCCTGCCTGTCTTTGCTTGGCCACCTCTTACTGAAGTGGGTTGAATGGTGCCACCCCACCCCCTCCCCACAGATACGTCCACCTGGAACCTAAGAATGTGACATTATTTGGGAAAAGGTATCTTTGCAGGTGTAATTAAATTAGAGATCTCGAGATGAGATCATCCTAGCTTACCCAGGCAGACCCTAAATCCAACCACAAGAGTCCTCGTAAAAAGAGGAAGAAGACATAAAGGAGGGAGACACATGGCGAAGACACCAGGCCCATATGGAGGTGGAGATGAGCGATGCTGCTGGAAACCAAGGATCACCTGGAGCCACCAGAAGCTGGAAGGGACAAGGGTGGAATCTCCCCCAGAGCCCTCAGAGGGCGTGTGAACCTGCCAACACCTTGATTTTTTTACTTGTGGCCTCCAAAACTCTGAGAGAAGACATTTCCATTGTTTTAAGTCTCTAAGTCCATGGTAATTTGTGACAGCAGCTCTACCAAAGCTCATGCTTCAGGACTCAGTTCATGCAACAGCTCCTCCAGGAAGTCTTCCCACCTTTCCTACTATCATGACCTGCCCTCTGCCAGTTTACACTAGATTCCCTTCCTGTGTGTGCCTCTATAAACTCCTGCGAGATGGCAACTGGGTGCTGCTCCCTGCAGCATAAGGGTCAGCATGATTCCAGGACAATCAGATCAGCACATGGACATCTCAGTCCCTGCCCCTCCCGGGGTCTAGATGTCGTGCCAGGAGCTCAACAGACACGACTGTGTTGAACCATCTCAGCAAGCCTAGGAGGGGAGTTCTGTCATCACTGCTTTAAGGAGGCAGAAACTGGGGCTCAGCAACTTGCCCCAGACCACGTGGCGAGCAGCGTCAGAACCTACATCCAGATCTCTGAATCCCAAGCCCAGTGAGCCCAAGCATGACCTGTTCAAAAGCCCAAAGACGGGATGTGGGAGGCGGGCGGGGCTGAGCCCGGGTCTGCATTGGCCAGCCGGGAGACAGCCAGCGTGCGTGTGTGGTGATCAGTGTCATAGGTTAGGAAACTCAAGACAGTCTCACAGTGCAGCACAAACATGTCACAGCAGCATGAATCCGGAGGCCATGGAGCAAAGCGACAAGAAAGGATGAGGAGAGAGACCGGGAAGGGGAAGGAGACGAGGAGAAGGAGGAGAGCTCTGCTCAAGTCTTGACACAGGACGTATTTTTCTTCCATCTCCCTTCTCCTTCTCTTCCTCTCGTTTGTCCTCTGTTCTTTCTCCTGACCATGGTCTTGGGGTCTTGGGGGCACAAGTACTGCCTCGGCTTCCACTATGACCCTTCCCCAGTGCAGGAGGATACATAACGACCCCCAAAGACATCCAGGTCCTAATCCAGGACCGGTGAATGCTACCTTACATGGCAAACAGGACTTTGCAGGCATGGTTAAGTTCAGGATCCTGAGAGGAAGAGACTGCCCAGGTGGGCCCTCAATGCAGCCTCGTGTGTCCTTACAAGAGGGCAGGAGGAGAAGGCTTGACACATAGAGACAGGAGAAGGCAATGTGGAGCGACCAGCCACAAGCCACCAGCCACAAGCCAAGGTGTGCCAAATGCCAGGAGCTGAAGAGATAAGAAACACATTCTCTGATTCCTAGAGGAAGTATGGCCCCTGGACACCATGACTCCAACCTGGCACTACTGACACCAGACTTCTGACCTCCAGACTGAAAGAGAACACATTTTTGTTGTTTGAAGCCACCAAGTTTGTGGTCACTTGTCCTAGCAGCCACAGGAAACTGAGACACCAGGCCTTCCACGATGACCTTTTTCCCTTTAAAACTTGCTTTCAGGAGAGCATCCTTTAGTTTGGTGTTGGGGGAAACACAATCCGTCATGTCACTTCACCCTGCTGACAGCCACTTCATGCTCACTCCCAGAGCTACATGGTTTTTTTTTTTTTTGAGTTGGAGTCTCACTCTGTCGCCCAGACTGGAGTGCAGTGGCCGCTCCCCGGCCACCGCACTCTCCCCTGCTGGGCTCCCGTGATCCTTCCGCCTCGGCCGTCTGAGTAGCTGGAACTACAGGCACGTGCTACCACGCCCGGCTGATTTTTTGATTTATGGTAGAGATGAGGTCTCGCTGCCCAGGCGGGTCTCGAACCCGCGGGCTCAGGCAATCCACTCACCTCAGCCTCCCAAAGGCACGGGATGACAGGCTGAGCCACCGAGCCCGGCTGGAGTTACGTGTTTAAAGGAGGGGGTCTTTAACTCATCACATTCATCTCCAAGTGGTTAGGTTAGTGTAAAAAACTGATGTGAGCGGAAACTGCAAGCGTGAGGGTGCCCTGGAGGTGAGCCACAAGCAGGCACATTGACCTGCGTAGGGCTGGGACCTGCCCTCAGGCTACCTCCTCAGGCTGGTTCCCTCACACGTGGGGACTGACCGTTTCTCCAGGAACTCTGGTCTCAGTGGCTCCAGTAACACCCAGCCCAGTGCCTGACACAGTAAAGGATGAATTCCGGTGAGAAATGAATGTCAGCAGTGACCTGAGATTACCAAGGAGGAGGGGTGGCACCCTCAACACAAGCCCTGGGGCAGTTCCTTGCTAGCACAGAATGGTCATGTGTCCAGTGCCTGCAGCCCAGAAAATGGAACCCTTATTCACATCACTGTAACTGACATTTCTCCCAGACTGAATCTTTTCCCCAAGTTCTTAAGTTCTATGCAATTTACCATCATTTCTTATTTTCAGCAACATAGGCCTCTAGCTTTCTGTGAAAAGTAGCCCTGTAAAGCAGGTAAAAATCTTCCTGAGAGTTGCTGACATCATTGTCCTGAGAGTGGTAGAAAGAATTCCCTTCAACTCTCCAAGTCAGACCTCCACGACGGTAACTTCTGGGTGGTTGCTCAGATAACATGGTGCAAGACATTGTCAGTGTCAGCCCAAGGAGAAGAGCCAGTTGCTTGGAATAACCCAAGTCCATAGTGGACACAATTCCCAACCCTCTGCCATGTACTTCCTAAGTGAGGTTAGCAACAAAACATGGAAGGCAAAACCTTCACTGTCCTCCACTTCCCTCAAAGCACACCTTTTTGATGGTGATATTTATACCTCCTCCACTTCATGCTATTAACAGTCCAAAAATAAAACATAAACTAGGACCAAGAGAGAATGCCTTAGAATAAGCTCCACTCTTGATGCCAAAATAATCCTTGAAGTCCCTATCTCAGTTTCCCTTCATTCAACGAAACTATATTGAGCAGCTACTACTTTCATACCATGAAGAGACATGCAGGAAACACATCACTGCATACAGAAATAGATGGAAGTTTTGCAAATACCCTGTGGAATGTTTGAACAGAGTGAAGGCTTTCGGTGGATACAGTTAGTTAGCTCCAGTTAGCACAACCTGAAGGTTCCTTCCGCCTCAGCTCCACACTGTCCTTCTGTGGTGGCCGTCCCTACCCTCCTCAGGCAGCTATCAACAGTTGGACACCAAGTGTGGCTTCCAGTTCTGCTGGAGCAGTGCTTCCCAAACTCTGCAGTCATGCAAATCAACCAGGACACAGATCCTGACGGGCCAGGAGGAGGCAGAGAGCTCCCAGGTGTGTGGATTCTACTGTCCTGAGGATTGCATTTTGAGTAGCAAGGACTCGGGGCACTTGGTTTTCCATGAAAACAAAACAAAATTACTTCTGAAGGCCTGGGCTTCTAGTGGTGTGTGTGTAGTATGTCCAAGACTCCCCTGTAAGGGTAGTGAAGTCAAAAGCATTGCACCATTAGACAGCTGCAATTTCAGCTGATGGCGCAGCTGTGGTTTCAGTGCCGCCATCTGGCTGAGCAGAAGTCATCAGGCACTAAACCTAAAAAAAAGAACTGGAAAACAAATAACAAAGTTGCTCAGACACAAGAACAGAGGGGATAAAAATGAGAACCCCAAGAAATCTCCTTGTCAAGGGGATACAGGTTTCCCATATCTCTGGGCACCCCTCAGATGTGGAATTCAGAAAACAGCAGCCATTTTCAGGGCGTGTCCTCATGGTTGGAGAGATTGCCATTGTCCCCAGAGTCCCCACATCCCATTCCACCTGATGCCACTGACAAGCATCTCCGGGCAGATGTTTCCTGTTGATGTCATTGCAGGTTTGAGAACACTACTGGAGACCAGAGAAGGAAGCTGGGGTGAGTAAGGAAAGTCCAGAGAAGTCATCAACCCAGTAGGATAAGTCCAGAGAAGATGCCAACCCAGTAGGATAGTGGATGCCACCCATGGCTGCCAGTGGGGGCTCCAGGACAGAGGCTACTGTCCTGGGACCATCAGTGTGAATATTTCCTCTTCTTAGAGTTCAAGTCTGCACAAGGCCAGCCCAGGAAGATGCCGGGAAGCTAAGTAATATTTAATTAGCGTTGTTTAATTTCTAAATAGTCTTAGTTCCTCATTTTCTGTTGATTTTGATACTAATATTTGAGTCCTTGAGAATAGCTATGATGTCGAAGGGCTTCGGCACTTAGAGACCCTTTCAACCTCCCAAATGCTGGGAGAACACAGTTAGCCAGCCAGCACTAGGTGATGTCACCTGGGAGACAGGGTGCCCAAAGACACTTGTCATTGGCCTAATTTTGGTCACTTAGCAATTTCAGGAAAAATCACTGTAGCTTTTTCAGGGAGGGCAAATCTTTCTCTAGAATGGGGGGGATGAAATGAGTCGGGGGGGAATCGCATAACAGTGCGAACTCCGCAATACCCTGCTAAAACACACGGGTCACTGCAGAAGAGATTTGCAGGCAAAATAAAGCCAGCAACTGGGTGGCTAAGACTTCTCTGAGTTGCCTCGCTTACTTACTTGACTTAATATTTCCATCGCACAGATGAGGAAACTGAAGCACAGCAGACTGGGTAACTCGCCCCAAGTCTTGCCCAGTTGGTGGGTGTGGAGCTGGGTCTGGAAAGGGCTGGCCGGCTTCAGCGACCACGCTGCTCACGACTCCGCGCTCAGCTTGCTGGAAACCAGGTCAAGGTGAGACCATTCAATCTTCATCATCCCGAAGCGATCACCTTCCTGGGTGAAAAGAAGACGACTGGTAGGCGCCCGCCCTCGGGGAGGGTGACTCGGGCCTCGAACCCGGACCTCTCCCCCACCTGGGCGGCTAGAGGGGCTCCCGGGCTGCCCGGCGGGGTCGCAGTCGCGAAGGCGCAGCCGAGGACGCGCCCGCGCACCCTCCCCGCGCGCCAGCCTCCCTGCCCCACCGCACCCGCGCGGCGCGCCCACCCCAACTGCCCCACCCCCCCGCGCGTGGCTGCCCTCAGTCCGGGCGGGCCTCGAGCCCGGAGCCGCGGCCGAGCCGGGAAATTAAACAGTTCGCACGGCCTGAGCTTTGGCCCCTGGAAGATGCCCGCAGCTGGCGGTTAACACCGGCGGTAAGAGGATCAGCCCCCAGTCCGCGGGCTTAAAATGGGGGCGGGGTGCGAAGTGTGCGCGCTCCCTCTTTGCCCATTCGCGTTGGTTAATTTGGATGATAAGGGTTCGTGTTTAATCCCTTTATGTGCGAGTGCATATGCCGAAACCGACAGCCCCCGGGAGGGCACCCGCGGCTGGCCGGCAACCTGGGGAGGCGAGGGTCGGGTCGCTCTGGCGGGATGTCGAAGGAAACGGCGCGAGGGCCTGGACACGAGACCGAGAGGGACGCCCAAGGGTGCGTGGAGCAGACCGAGCCCTCACGCCTCGCGGGAGCGGCGGGTGGGCGGGGGCTCCCCAGGCCGGCACTCCAGGCCTGCTCTGCGCCCTGGGGCCCTGGTCCGGCCCGCGAGCGGGGCTCCGCCCTAGCCACCTCCGCCGAGGACTGGCAACACCCCAAGCAGAGCCCCGGCCCTGCCGTCGCCCCGCAGAGCAGAGAGGATTCAGGCGGGGGTGGGAGCCGAGAAGAAGGGGCCGATGTCTAGGAAGGTCTCGGCCGTTCCCGGACGGAAAAGATCAGAAGACCAGAGCTCGGTGGCGCTCGAGCGGGTCACAGGACAAAACCATTTTCATCACGCCCATCTGCAAGAAAGCCCACCCGACCCACCCTCCGCCAGCCCGGAGCCCCCACGGCGTGGGATCCGCGGCTGCGAATGCGAGCCAGGCTCGTGGCGGGGAGGAGGCCTCGGGCCGGGCCCGCTGCCCGCAGAGGCGCAGGCGGCCCGGAGAGCTCCAGCCGCCGCCGCCCCTCCTTCCTCGTGGGCCCGCCCGGCCACTTTCCGCCCTCGTTTCTGTCCGTGCCTCCCCTCCCTCCTCCTCCCCCCGATATTTTCGCTTTCTAAAACCATAAAAAAGAGATCAACTTCCCTAACTTCACGGGGCCCTTTTCAGTGACAAATATTGATGCCCAAAGTGTCTGCGCTCTCCCGCCCCCAAACGTTGAGAAAAGGCGCCCGCGAAAGGGGGACATAAAAAGTTAACAATGCTGTGAAAATATGTTTGCAGAAAATAGACAATCGTTGGATTAAACGTATTCAAGTATGAAATAATGCCTTTTTGTGTCAAAACTTGGGCGAAGGGCGGGTACAAAAGTTCCCTGTGGCAGCTACTTGCTCCCTTTGTGAGCCGTGCGCTTTGGCGTCTCCACTTGGGCGCATTACTCAGAGCCCTCTAAGCGCGATTGTTTCTCCCTTTCTAATGACATTTACCGGATCAAAACATGCTGTTAATTCGATCAGAAGGCTTCACCCTCCCTGACAAAGCCACAACAATTTCTCCTGAAGTTTGTTAAATTGACCAAAATTAGGCAAATGAATAGGGGTCTGCAGGCGCCCCCTCTCGCAGGTGACGTCGCATAATGCTCGCCTGGCCAGCTGCATTCCCCCTTTTCTTCTCGGCCCACTCTGCTCCGTGTTGCCCCTCGTCCCCCCCCATACACACACACACACACACACACACACACACACACACAACACGCACAGGCCCGCTGGTCTCTCCTCCCCCGCCCTCTGGCATTATGAAAATTTCGCCCAGTGCAACCATTCACACTCCTCAATGGACATTTTCGTCTAGGATAATAGGCTACAAATTGAGCCTCTTCCCCCCGCGAAGAGAGAGCCGGAGGGGGGAGAAAAGGAGGCGGGCGGCTGGTCAGGGGGCAGGGGGGAGCGTCGCGTGCCAAAGGCCGGCGGGAGGGGCGAGGCGAGGCGGGAGCCTCGTGTGCCAGCCGCAGCCCCACACCTGCCGGGACGTCCGGACAAATAAAGCGGTGTCAACAAAAAGGGGGGAGAAGGACGCGTCACCACGTCGTGTGAGAAAAGCCTGGGAACAAACGGGGCGCCTCCGACTCCAAGAGCTCTCCCTTGAACCCGGCGGAACAGCCTATTAAAGGCTTACTTAATTACTTTAATGACTCTGGACAGGCTTTAAAACGCACTCGGCGCTGGAGCGGCGGGCTTGCTGGGATTTGTAAACAGGCCATCGTGTGAGACGCAGCGGTGGGACTAAAGGAGGCGACGCTGTTTTGTGAGGGTCCTCGCCCCCGGTGCCCGCGGCCGCTGCGCCCCGGCGCTCCGCGCCCGCGGCTGCTGCAGGCGCTCGCTCGCCGCCGCCTCTTCCCGCCCGGGCTGTTGCCATGCAAATGTTATTCCTGGCCCGGTCACGTGTCCTTTGAAGGGCCACGTGGATTAACAAAGCTGATCTGCCCCCAGCTCGCCCCCTCGGCTGCTACCTTTTCCCCCCCAACTTCTTGAAAACTCATCTTGAATGCATACGTCCTCAAACGCAGCTCCCTAATCCTGTGGAATAATTCAGCTCGTGAATGCACTTGGACCCTAGATGACCGCTTTATAAGGCAGCCCTCGGCGTCGGGAGGCCGCAGTCTACCTGGGACCCTCGAGAAGGCACACGAGGCGGAACGCGGACGGGTGCCCGCGCCGCCGCCTCCCCCGAGGGCGCGTACCGGCCAGGATGTCAGACAGGCTCAAGGAACGCAAAGTGAGTCGGCTGAGCCCGAGCAGCCCTTGCGCCCTGGGGGGGGAGGCCTCTGCCTCCGCGACCCGCACTCGACTGACCAGGGGCAGGGACGTGGCGACGCGGGATTCTGCGTGTGGAGGAATCCCGAGAGGCTTGGGAAGGGGGCGGGGACGGTGCGAGGAGGGAGCCAAGCCAGCGGAAAGCCACGCCCGGCGGCCGGCGGCCATCTCCCCAGAGCCCTGGCGCTCGGCTGGACGGAGTGGCCCCGGAGGGTCGGGTGGCCGCAGGGTGAGCACGCCGGCGCGGTCGCAAGAGGGCGGCGCCCGGGGCCCGGGCGGGGCGGGCGGGGACGTCCTGGGGCGACCCTGGGCCCGCGTGCGTGGCCGGGGGACGCCGTCACGCCGCTGCTAGGCGGCCGCGCCCTGGCTCCGCGGCGAAGCCATCCTAAGCGTGCGGCCCTCTGCTCCCAGAGAGCCCCCGTTTCTCACAAAGTCATAGAAAAGCGGAGGCGGGACCGCATCAACCGCTGCTTGAACGAGCTGGGCAGGACGGTGCCCATGGCCCTGGCAAAGCAGGTAACGGCGGCGGGCAGCCGGGCCCCCCGCGCTCCCCGGGACGCCGGGGTCCGCGGGCGCCGAGGGCCGCCCCGGCGGCTGCCTCCCGGGGTCTGCGCGCCCCGGGCCCCTCCAGCCCTCGGGGCGGCCGGGCTGCGGGCCGTCGCCAGGAGCCCGCGTCCTTTTGCAGAGTTCCGGGAAACTGGAGAAGGCGGAGATCCTGGAGATGACCGTCCAGTACCTGAGAGCTCTGCACTCCACGGACTTTCCCCGGGACGGGAGAAAGGTGGGCGCGGGCCAGGGCCAGGGAGCCCCGGAGGGAGGCCTGCGCCGCCCAGGGACCCCGGGCTGGAGGGGGCGGGGCGTTCCGAGGGGCCTGGTGGCGGCCCACCCGCAGGGGCTGCCCGGGCTCCGGGCGCGGGGGGCGGGGCTGGCGCGACAGAGCCTCTCGCCCGGCCACGGCGACTTTTGGGGTGCTGGCTCTGGCGCCTCCTCTCGGGGGGGTCTGGCTCGTAGGGAAAGGAAGCGGGCGTCTGCACGTGCTCGTCCAGCTTCGAGACTGCGGAGAGGAGCGGGCAGGTCTCAGATGGCAACTCGGGCCGGGACACGCGGCGGAGAGCGCCCGGCACGCCCCGGGCTCTCCTGGGGAGGGGCGCGGGGCTGCGTCCTTCCGACGGCCTCTCTCGCCCCCCCAGCAGAGCTTCTGGCGGAGTTCGCCAACTACTTCCACTACGGCTACCACGAGTGCATGAAGAACCTGGTGCACTACCTCACGACGGTGGAGCGCATGGAGACCAGGGACACCAAGTACGCGCGCATCCTCGCCTTCCTGCAGTCCAAGGCGCGCCTGGGCGCGGAGCCCGCCTTCCCGCCGCTCAGCTCGCTGCCGGAGCCGGACTTCTCCTACCAGCGGCACCCGGCGGGGCCGGAGCTCGCCGGCCACAGCCCCGGCGAGGCCGCCGTGTTCCCGCAGGGCGCCGGCCCGGGGCCCTTCCCCTGGCCGCCCGGCGCGGCCCGCAGCCCGGCGCTGCCCTCCCTGCCAGGCGCGCCCGTGCCGCTCGCCGGCCCCGCGCAGCCGCACGGCCCCTTCCTGGCGCCCGTGCAGGGCCTGGACCGCCACTACCTCAACCTCCTCGGCCACGCGCACCCCAACGCCCTCAACCTGCACGCGCCGCCGCACCCCCCGGTGCTCTGACGCGCACTCCCCGCCCGGCTTCCCTGCGCTGGGGTGCTGTCTAGGAGAGATACTGGGTATATTGCACAGGTGTAAATATCGTGCCCACAGAACTGGGGGGGATAGGGATAGGGCAAGAGCGCATTAATCTCCCGAAGGCTGCCCCCCCAGGCAATAAACGTTTTCTGATAAAGACCCAAAGAGATGGATTTCTTTGTTACCTTCTACTCCTCGGCAACCCATGCCCGCCGAGGTGCCAACGGCGCGAGGCTGGGAGGGACCGAGGGTACCGCCCTCAGCCATCTGGCGGAGGCCCGCTGCGGAGTCTGAGGGAGGGGCGAAAGGGACGCCTAAGCAGATATTTGAGGCGTGGCCTGGGGGTGGCTTCGCGGCTCCCGGGGGCTCCAGGTCGTCCCCGCCCCGTGCGCATCTTGGGCGTTTGCCTGGGAGAAAGGAGAGGCCCCTTGGTGCTCAGAAAAAGGCAAATCGAAGGACTTGCCTCACACGGGCTTCCAGGACCTTCGACGGCAGGGATCTGAGTGCGCTCCCACTCCATGCTGGGTCCCCACGCGCGCGCGCAAACCCGCCGGTCTGGCGTCTGGATCGCGGCGATGCTCAGGCCTGCAGGACGGGCCGCGGGGTTTACGGTCCTAATACGCCACTGTAACCAATCTGGGAAGCAAGAAACGTCCGAGTCAGGGCTGCGAACAACATCCGCCGACGTCTTCGGACTACCTCCGGATGGCAACGGCTCGCTCCCGCCCGGGGGTCAGAGCAGTCGGCGTCGCCTTTGCGCACAGACCCGCCGAGCCTCCAGGCGCCGGGCGCTGGCGAGAGGCCGGCACCGGACGGGCTGGGGACGCGCTCCCCCGGGAACGGTGCCCCCGCGCCCCCGCGGGACCGAGACGCCGGGCTCCCTGTGTTCGGGCCGGAGGGAGAAAAGTCTTCCTTCTCCCCTTACCCCCGGCGGCGTTTTTTGGTGGGTTTTTTTTTTCCCCCCTTTCTTCTTTCCTCTTTCTTTTTTCTTAACTCTTCTCGATGCTTCCAGAACGTGGTGAGGAATGTTTGGAACCCGGGAAGACTTGACCAGTGATCCTTCAGGGGCCTGTGGTTCTCAGTTTCAGTGCGTCTGTGCCTTCGCCATAAGATCGCGATACATTGACAACAGGAAGCTAAGAACATGTTTTTCCAAGACGCAGACGGCAAAATAGGTCTTCCTGTAGTTTTAGGTGCGTAGGTAAGATAAATAAGGTATCCAACCCGCTAAAGTTGTCTTTGTGGGAACTTACTTATTTTCCGCCGTGGATTTTTTCTTTGAACTTTTGTTCCTCGTTAACTTGAAATCCCTTTAGTTAAATAATTGGAAATGATGTAGCACGTTTTCCTTTGTTTCCAGAGGCCCTTTCGCTAAACTGGGGTGATTTGTCTTTTCCCAGATTAACCGGAGGGCAGTAAATTAACTTATTTCATTTTTCTGGACAGGGTTTAAGAGAGCTCTAACCTAGACTGTTTACCGAGGTCATGGAACGAGGGCCTGCGATTTGTAAACCATCACACTTCATTATACAGAGACTGGGGGAGGGGGGCGACGACCCTCATTACATAAAGTGAAACTTCTATGTGTATGTTTGAGGCGGGGGAATCTATAAACTTTAGAAAAGGTCTTGCATGTAAGAGGTTCTTGAAATAATTTATCTGCAAAATGCGAAGTCTCCTCCCCTTTGAACTGACAGAGCTGGAGCATGGAAGTTTGTGTAAGGCCAGGCTGACTTCCCGGACAGCAAACATACATGGAGCAACATGGAATAGAAACAAATTATGCAGAAATGGGGAGAATGAAGGGGCCTATTATTGGAACACATGTCTTACACTCATTTCATCCGTGCTGGATACAGAATATGAAAAAGGCCTTTCAGGGTTTTTTCTCTGAGCATTAAGCCAATCTGAATTCCTTTTGGCAGTGAAGCATTAAAGATATAGTGTTACCCTGGAAATATAAATTATTAATATATTCAGCATTTTTGTCACTTCTCAACTGTTAACCAAATTAGACAAAACTTTCTTTTGCTAAGTAGATTTTCTCTTTGGGATTAGCTTTAGGAATGCACAGGCCACCACAGTAAAAACTTTGGTCATTTACATATAATTTTGCAAACTTCCACTGGTCCATGACAGTCTTTGTACCTCAAATGTTGGTATTCTTGATTTTTTTTTTTCTTTCTCATTTAACTGTGGAGGATAAAACCCTGCTTTGGATTTACAATGACTTTAGGATAAAAGTCTCTCTCTCTCTCTCTCTCTCTCTCTCTCTCTCTCTCTCTCTCTCTGTGTGTGTGTGTGTGTGTTGTGTTGTGTTTTTTTCTATAACTTTCATCCAAAGTCATAATTCTTCAGGCTTGGCCAAAAGTCAAACCTGGCGTAGTTTGACTTTGCAAAAGATTAAAAATGTCACTACAGAATGGAATGGATGCAAATCAGATTGTCTTCTTCCTGCTCTCTCTGACAGCACACTACCTCCAGCCTCCCAACTCAACCACCCCCCTGCCCCATCCCCCTCTGTCTGAGTCTCTTATGCCCAAACCCTCTTTCTTTAAGTAAGTTGTATAGTAATGGTTTCCAAGAGAGGCTCAACCAAACCCAGAAATAACAAAAAACAAAAACCAGTGAGTTTGGCTGGAGGTGACCCATTGTGATGCCTCTGAAAGGGGCAACCTCTTGTTTCTTGGGCTTCATCCTTGAGTGGGCAAGAATAAAAATAATCATCCCCATGAAATCAAAGGTTTTCTCCAGAGGCTTGAGGAACAAAGCTGATGGCTGGTGCTCTGGGTTGGTCCCCGTGGCTCTGCAGGCTGGAACTAGTAGCTTCCAGGCACTCAAGCCGCCCCTGCCGACAGGGCGGTAATACAGAGCTCACTTGTGCTTCCAAGCGTTCTTAAACAAAGACAGTCCCGTGTGTCAGTGGGGGCCCCTCCAGTCTGGGCCACTAGATACCAGGAAAGGGAGGTGGACGTGCTGCCATGGAAGTGTCTGAGCCCACAAAGGTATGGTACTCCTAGGAACCTGGTCCTGGGGATCTGCACAGAGTAGCACATCAAGAAAAGAGCAACACACCAAGAAGGTCAACTGGAGCTTGGAGTAGGAACCCAATAAATACTTGTGGGATAACTAGATGAAGTGCTTAACAGTGCTGAGTCTCTTGGAATTCTGCATCAGGAACTCCCCGGTCCTCAGTCCCTGCCCTGTGTCACCAGAGACCAATAAGTAATTGTACGCGCACCCACGAAAACTGTGGAGTGGTCCACACACATCCGAGGAACATCGGAAGCGATAGTGGCCCTGCTGTGTGCCTGGCAGCAGGGGGCAACACCTGGCCTGCTTGGTTAAGGCCATTAACTCGTGCTGCAGACTCAGCCAAGTGCAGCTCCCAAGTCCAGGATCTGGATTCAGAAGTAGCCCGATGCGGTTCTGCTCCTTTCAGTGTGGAAAAGATCCAAGGCAGGCCTAGTCAGATTTCACCCTCCTTTCTGCTCCTTTAGTCAACAGCATGCAGCTTTTAAGACAGGCAGCCTGGGTTTGGCTTCCAGCTCTGCTGCCTACTAGCTGTGCAACTTTGGGCGAGTTGCTAAGCCTCTCACAGCCTGTTTCATCATTATAACGGATATCGAAAGTGCATACCTCCTAGGGTTGCTATGAGGATTGAGTTGGCACACTCAACACACTGTGCACCGAGCCTGGCCCACAGCGGATGCTCAGGAAATGTTAGTCGTTATGACAATCTATCTTCTCCCTCTACTTCCCAAAGAGTCATATCTTGAGGCCACCTCAAACTAAAAAACAAAATGCTCAGGCAAATCATGGGGAAAATGTCTTTAACCCCAGGGCTTTTTTTTTTCTTTCTATATATATATAAATCTACGGGGACAAGTGCAATGTTGTGACACGCGTAGTGGAGAAGTCTGGGCATTTAGAATATTCATCAACTGATAATGTACATTGTACCCAGTAAGTAATTTCTCATCACCCGCCCCCTCCCATTTCCTCACCCTTCCATGTCTCCACCGTCGATTATTCCACTCTACATTCATGTATACACCCTTTTTAGCACCCACCTATGGGTGTAAGCATGCAACATTTGTCTTTCTGTGTCTGACTTTTTTCAATTATGATAATGCATGTTCCATGTATGTTGCAGTAAACCACAAAGAAAAGGGCTTTTTCTTAAACCATAAAGCTGGATAAAGAACAGGGCAATTTTCTTCATGCAGGACAAGTGAGAGTAGGAATCTCTGATTCCAGACCCTGATCAGTCTTGGGGCTATGAGCCCTACTTCAAGCGATGGCTATGATAGGTAGGTATCGTTCCTCTGGCTAATCTAGAGTGCGAGCCCTCCACTCTTTCATTTCTAGAAACTTGGCTTTATGTTATTGTACAGCAGCTCTTGGACCTGCATTCCTCTACTCCCTCTCCAATTACACAGTCTAACACCTGTTCACATACAAATTGTGGCCATTGTAAATTCTTTTTTAGAACACGAGGGAGATGCTAATTAAACATTTCGTAAATGCTCTTTCTATGGCTGCTTGATGCTCTCTCAGCATTTTCCTCCTTTTTAATTCAAGTTTTCCATTTTATTTTTTCCTTTTGTCTATCCTGTTCACCTGATGCTCCACTCTGGGCTTGGGTAGGGGCTAAGGAATCAACCCCTGATGCGGGTCCCAGCCCTGCCACAGACCCCAGTTCCCTGTACTCTGTCCCACTTCCTTTCCCCGTTGGCCTTTGGTTTTTATTCTTCCTAGTTTTCTGGTTGCTTGTCTCCAGATTTCTGACTTTCCAGCATCCACAGCCTTGTGAGAGAATTAGCCACATGTGTTTTTGCATGTATATTTGTATATGTGCATCTGCAGTTGGGAGAAACTTTTATTTTCCACTCCTCACAGCCCTGCAAGGAGCCATGTTACCGAAGCAACACTCAACATCTCCCAGTATGCCTGAGCTCCTCAGCTACCTGAGTGAAGTGTTTGGAAGAAGGATCAGGCAGGCTTTGCTTAGGCACCAGCCTGCCCACAAGCAAGCAAGTGTTCCTAATTTGGCTGGTTGTAAGATGTCTAGCTCCTCCTGTGCTTTTTAGGGACAAGTTTGGTTGTGAGATAAAGGGCTGCAGGTCCACTGCCCCCGCATTTCAAGGTCACCTCCTCCAATCAGTCGCAAAATAGACATTTTCATCTCCATCTGACACCTATATCTATATCTCAAATGGGTCAGAGCACAGATAGGAGGAAAAAAATGAGTTTTCATATTGGATGTGCTAAAACCCCAGAACCTGGGTGCTACATATGTGCAGCCAGGAACGTACATACACATGCATGCCTGTGTGTGCAACAAGTGGTGTGGGTGTGGGTGTGCACATGGATGGAAAACCAGGGCCAGAGGACAGAGCTCCCCACTGAAGAGAACTGCTAGGTCAGAGCTTGAGGGACCCAATTTCTGACTCACTTGGAAGTTAAGAAACAATCATTATGAAGGTCTACAAATCTGTGCCATTATGTTTTTTGACCACCCCTCTCTGTGGTGGGAAGAGCTGAAGCAAAACAAGAAGAAGGCAGTGGGAGTGTTATACCAGGTGCATGGGCCATCATGGGAAAGTGGTGGGAAACCATAAAAGATGGGGTGGGGGAAAATGGGGCAGGCACTCTGGGCTAAGCCATAAGGAAAAAGGACCTCAAGAGAACTGGAAGCCTGAGCGCCTTTTGCTTCATTTATTATGTTTAGCTTAAAAGCAAGAGTCAATAAAAGTATGTAGGTAAAAACTTTATTAATATGATGAAACTTCCTTATGCCAATATTTCCAGGAGACCTTCTGCAACATTTGCAATGACGCAAGCAAGTCTCCTCCATTGTTGCTGTATTATAGTTCTACTAGCTGAGGTTTTTCATCCTAAAACATTTTTACATAAACATGATTTCTATTTTGCATTCATGTCAGAATATAAATTTGTGATCTAACTCTGTTGCTCTTCCCAACTGTAACATAAAGTGCCATTAGCAAAGAAAAAAATGCCGCAGAGGGTAGCCAGAAAGAAAATGCACGACAGTTTTTGGGACTGGAAGTTACAACCTATCGCTGTACTTGTTGAGTTTATTTTGTGCTACATGCCACAACTGCAACCCATCTAGCCCTAGCAAGATTCAGGGGGAACTGGGGGGACCAATTCTGGGCACTTGGAGGAGCTATTCCAGAAAAAATCCAATGGAAGGGAGAGTCGCTTGCAACTTTATATTCTGGCCACCTTTATATTCTGGCCACATATTCATAAATCTGTGAAAGCTTGAAGAATCCCATAGTCACAAACCCTTCCTACTCTGACTTACAGTACCAAGGTAGACATGAATACAAGTGAATCCCATCTAAACTACATGACAGCTCAGTCAAAGAGACAAGGACAACATGGATGTTGTCAGATTAGAACCGAATAACAATTCTGGTCTTGAACCCAGACTGACCATGGCCCAAACATATGGGGTGAAGGAAGGCTACAGGAGAAGGCATTTCATTGCTATATCATTAATTTTAGAAGGGAGAAGATGAGTAAACAATTTCTTAGAATACAATTTAAAGTGGAAAGATAATTTCTAAAACAACAGGAACTAGGATTGTGTTATCTGTTTCCTTGGTATGAAAACAGCATTTATCAATGAGACCACCTGATCAACCATTTCAATTAAATTATATATTAGAGAAAGAGACCCAGGAAAGGTGAATACGCTCATCAGATTATTGGGGTTTAGGAAACAGTAATTTCCAAGAAACATCAAATGACATTCTGTGAGAAGGCAGTGCTATAGGCAATAAGCTATGATGTGAATAAAGAAGATACACAAAGATGTATGGTGCATCTGAGGGCGACTCTTCGATAGTAGGTGTCTGCTGTGATTTGCAAGTTTCTTCCAGAAAGGTTTATAGTTCCATCTAATTTCTGGTTGTACTTTGACATGATATGATAAACTTCATCTTCATTAAGGAGGAAGTTGCAGAACTTAAGACTAATCTGAGTTCTAGAAAGAAAAAGCAGCTACGACTCTCAGTGCCCAGTGCCTTGAAAGCCCTCTATAGAACCTTCCAGTCACCTTGGAGGTACAGAAGAGAAAATTATTGGAAAATAAGCTGCTTCTTCCCAGATAAATAAAAAAAAACTCAAAATATCAATGTTTCCCTTTCCCTTTCTTTCTCTTTTTCTCCTATCCTGATTCCTAGATTTTTTTTTATCTTATAGGGTGGGATTCAATTATCCTGAAGGCTTCTTTTGAGGTTCTTATTCTAAGCAAAACCAACCTATGCGATATAAGAAAAACCACACGTTGGTCCCATTTGCAGGTCTGTCCCTACCTGCAGGAGACTCAGTTAATCTCTCCACCTTCCTCTAAATTCCTTGTGTTGCTGGTTTTACCTCCTATCTCTGGAGTCCATTCATTTCCATCGCCTCTGCATAGCTAAGATCGGGCTGCCAATGTCCCTTTTCAGGATCCTGTCCCAGTTTTTGACACTTCTCTCAGCCTCCATGTTTGCAGCCTCTAGTTCATTTCTAGCATATCAGCCAGAATAATTTTCTTCTAAAACACAAATCTGAAATTCCTCTGTTTAAAATTACCTGTTACTCTTTGGACGAAGTCGAAGTTGCTTGCAGGCTTTCCCACTTGTGGCCCCTGCACACTTCTCAGGCCTCATTGCTGGACGTTGTCCCAAATTCAACACCCAGGCACGCCGACTTATTTTATTCCTCATCTGTGCAGAACTCTCTTCCATGCAGGCTATTGCAAATGCTGTATTTGAGAGGCACATCCTGCCGGGTGCTGTGGCTCACACCTGTAATCCCAGCACTTTGGGAGGCCAGAGGCTTGTCTGAGCCAGGAGTTTGAGACCAGCCTGCGCAACATGGTAAGACCTCGTCTCTATAATAAATCAAACAAACAAATTAGCCAGGTGTGGTAGTGTGCGCCTGTGGTCCCAGCTGCTTGGAAGGCTGAGGTGGAAGGATGGTCCGAACCCAGCAGGTTGAGACTGTGATAGCCATGAGCATGCCACTGTACTCCAGCCTGGGCAACAGGGTGAGACTCCAACTCAAAATTAAAAAGAGAGAGAGCAAGAGAGTGAGAGAGAGAGAGAGAGAGAGAGAGAGAGAGAGAGTACAAGAGGCATACCCAGACCTGCTAACTCTTCTCCAGTGAAAGCTTGATCTTTATTCTCCTCAGGTGAAAAGAAATGCATAATTGCAGCAACATCGTACCCATTCATACAAAGCTGCCTCTGAAACGGCTTCAGAAACAACCTTAGGTAGGAAACGCTGACAAAATTATATTAACTGTATGCTCCATGTTTTTCTGGACTTTCATACATTCTCATAATCAAATAATAGAAGGATTAAAGGCATTAATTATCACGCAGAGGCAAGGTAACTAGGACCATATGCCCTGGCTGGCCTGCTTGGGTTGGAGTCCACACTCAGCCATTTTCTAGTTGTATGATCTTGAACATGTGGTTTCACAGCTCTGCTTCGTTTCTACCAGGTAAATAGAATCATCGTGCCCAGCCCATCGGGGGGTGGAAGGATTAAAGGAGTGAATAAAGCCATGGCCAGCCAACAGTCTCTACCCTATAACTGTTAGCTATTGTAAATGGTATCTGCATGGAATTGCAAAATGAACTAAAACGATTTCCTTTGAATTGGTGACCTATTTACAATATTGAATTTTTTTTTAAAAAGAGTTTATCTTAGCAATTAATTGCTCTTTTTTTCTTGAAGTAACCTTAATTTTAGCATTTCCCTCCTTGCCTCAAGGAAAATAACAAGAATAGAAGAGAAAAACTGGGTGCAGTGGCTCATGCTTGCAATACCAGCCACTAGGGAGGTTGAGGCAGGAGGATTGCTTGAAGCCAGGAGTTCAATATCAACCTGGGCAACATAGCATGATCAAATAAATAAATAAATAGGTAAAGATCTCCTTTCTAGGACTTGCTAAGGGTCAGGTCCAGAGGCAGATCCAGAAGGCCCAGGCGGTAATAGTTCAGAGCAGCTGCCTGGTTGGAGTAAGATTGCAGGATTGGTCTTACGGCTCCATTTATACAGCAAGCACATGGTTTGGGGCAGCCTTGGCTGGTGGGAATCAGAGGCGCTAACTCGCTCAAAGGAATCCTCTTGATGCCTCCCCTGGCCCCGCACGGTGGTAGGTGCTTTTACACGCGGTCTTTCCATTTCCTCCCCAAGATGACCACCACAGTAGGTGTCCTTCCCCACAGCCTGCAGCTGAGGGCCAAGGCAACGTTTGTCCAAAGCCACAAAACAATGTTATGGCAGGGCCGGGATTCCAACGACACCGCACTTCTTCCCAGTTCAGTGCCCTTTCTTCTATAAGCTGTGGCCACGGTCAGGAACATTTTCACATTTCACTTGGAATAGTAAGATCTAGGTCTAAGTTTGTCAATACTCTTCTTTCTTTGTGTGAAGCTGTGGCCCTCCATGGTTTCAAAATTGGGCGGTTGAATGTCCCAATGCACAGTCTCTAAAATTCAGGTGTTAAAAAAAAATCGCTTTTTAAAACTAGTTACAAAAGCAATATATACTCATGATAGAAACTTGGAAACACATAGGAGAGTATAAAGAGGATTTTTTTAAAAACCTAGCCGGGCTGGGTGGCTCAGCCTGTAATCCCGCACTTTGGGAGGCTGAAGTGAGTGGATTGCCTAAGCCCGCGGATTCAAGACCTGCCTGGGCAACTTGGCAAGACCTCATCTCTACAATAAATAAATCAAAGATTAGCCGGGCGTGGTAGCGTATGCCTGTAGTTCTGGCTACTCGGAAGGCGGAGGCGGAAGGATCGCCGGAGCCCAGCGGGTTTAGGCTGCGGTGGCCGGGAGCGGCCGCTGCACTCCAGTCTGGGCGACAGAACGAGACTCCGATTCAAAAATAAATAAATAAATAAAAACCTATAATCTCACCATTCATTATATATGCACTGTTCACATTTTTTATGTGCTCCCTTAAAATCTTTCTAGGCACACACTGATTTTTAAATACACTTGAACAGCGAATGCATTTATATGGTACAGAATGATAAAAGCACAGAGATACAGGGAAAAAAGTAAGCCTCACGTGTCTGTCGCCCCCCCCATCCAGCGACTACCCTAGGAAGCCATCACGAGCACCAGTGGTTGGGGTATCCTTTAAACGATAGTCCCTATAGGTACATAAACTGAGTAATTTTTAAATCCTTGTTTCTCAAAAACGGTACATTATGTTGTGAGTAAACACAAGCGTATCTCTGGTTGTCCTTGTCCTCTAGATTTGCTCGTCAACCGTCTCCTTAGCATCACATCTCTTTCCTCGCCCCTCACATGCATGTTCACTTACGTTGCTACACAGGCCAGACAAGAACCCCTTGAAATCTGCCTTGTGGATAAATCCAGCGTGAGAGAGGAATCCACTTCTTGAAACTCTTTTCTGAGATCATCCCATAGATATCCGCCCCCCCCAAAGAGATAAGGAGTCAGAAACGACACAATGCAGAGTCTCTCTTCAGCAGGGCTGTCCATGTATCAGCACGTGTGACGCTGTGTTGTGGCTGTGTACACTATCTTTCCAGGAGACTCTGTCTTTTTCATTGGCAAGGTTTGCTGGGATGCCCATTCTCCTCCCTGACAATCAAGTCTTCCAAAATACTTGCAGTTTCCTGAGCTTTCCAGCCTCTCCCCTGTCGTTGTGCGGATTCTCCTCTGTCTCGAAAGTTCTTCCAGCACCATCCCAGCCTCCTTGCACCCCTTCGCCACCTGGCCAATTCCGGCTTCCACTTTAAGATGCACCCAGCCCTCTACCTGATGCCCCATATCCTTACCTCCAAGGCTCCTGAGGCGTTTCTGTGTGCTCCTCTTCACAACTCGTACAAAACCCTTACCATTCATTTGACCAATGCCTGCCAAATGTCTACACAGGCCAGGGACGGACAGAAGGAGAAGCAAGACAGATGGGATCCTGATGGCAGCTACAGTCAGTTGGAAAAGAGATTTCGTTGTAACATAAAATAAAGACACAGAAAAGCACAGACAACAAATATCAGCTTCACGATTTATTTTAAGGGTTACGTCCTTGCAACCCTCGCCCAGGTCAAGAGCTAGAACCATACCCTTCCGTGGAGCCCCATCCCAGCATAACACTCCTCTCTCTGGCCAACTCATCACTGGCCTGACTAATCATTTGCCTAGATAGTTTTGCCACTCAAATGCCTCCTGGACAACACAGTTGGGCTTTCTGTCTGGCTAATTTTGAAGCATGTGCTGGGTATTTTAGATCTCTTTAGTCTGCTCATGCTCCCCACATCCCTTACATTCCCTCATAAAGCATCTGTTGGAAAACCCAGGCTATGTGCCTGGAGAGTTTCCTAGAGGCTGGATTTTGCTGGTGGAAGACTCGTGGTACGGCTTAGCAAGTTGCTCTGCCTCTGTCTTCCTGCAGCTGGATCCGGAGACTAGGTCAGACTCAGGTTTGATCCCTTTGACAAAACTAAGCACCTCCGGAAAAAAAAAAGAAAAAACCACTGGAAGATAGCTATTCATGAGTCGGCCCCTTAAGTCATTCTGCCCTGCCTGTCTTACTGTCCAGGAGCCCTGTTCTGGGCTGCCAATCACAGTGTGCTCATTGTGCCTCTCACACCCCCTTTGGCTATAAATGTTCCCCATGCTAATTGGCTCCTCTGACTTGGACAGAAGGCAACTTGGAGCCGTTGCCCTAGGCAGGGGCTCATCGGCCTTTCAAGTTGGGAGTCTGCAGGCCAATCTCTTCACTGACACTTCAACTGCAGAGCCTCGTGGAATGCAGAAATAGTCTCTTCTTCACTCAAACACACCAGCCTCTTCCCTGTTGGTTTCCCAAATATTACTTTTAATCACACTGAAGGAGAAAGACTGACTTGAAAGCATACAAATGCTCCAGTGACCTCATTTCCAATTCTGACCTGCAGCCTTAGCTCACCTTTTATCTTCTGATGCATTTTTGGCCAGAGACATTTAAAACATCACCATTACTACCCATCACTATCATCGTCATACCCCATGACCCGGTTGATCAGGAATTGAGTTTGGTCATGGTATTGGATAGCGTAGAACTGCCATACTAGTAACCTAGGCTTATGGAGCATTATTTTTTGAAGAATTAAAAGTACCTTGTCGATTAGTTTTTCTCAAGGTGAAATGACAGACCCTAATGTTCAGAGCTGACTGAGTCACACAGTCAATTCTGCCGAACATGGCCATGACACACCACTGAGGGGAAGGGTCGTCCTGGGTGCTTCCCTTTCCCTCTCATCTTTTACAAAGCGCATCCGTCTCAGAAATCTTCCGTTTTTCCACTTTTCTCCGTATCTTGTGATTCTCTTGTGGTTCAAGCCACTATGACTCACCTTTGCCGCAGCCTCCCGATGGGTCTCCCGGGCTACATTTTTGCCTCCTCAAATCCTCCTTCCACTCAGCACTCCAAGCGGTCTTTTTCAGTGGAACTTAGGTGGCATGTGAACCCCTTACTGCTGCCGCAAGGAAGACCCGAGCCCCTTCCCACAGTCGGCAAGACTCTGCTCCGACTCTCACTTCCTCCCTTTCTGTTCTCCATCTTGTTCCCTGTGCACCAGTCACCCTGGTCTTCCCTGGTTCCTCCAAGTGCTCCAGGCCTCCTCAGCGAGATAGATGATTTGCAATATTTTCTCCCACTCCATGAGTTACCTTTCCACTCTGATGATAGTGTCTTCAATGCCAAAATTTAAAAATTTTTACTACATCCAGTTTATCTATTTTTTTTTTTTTTTGAGTTGGAGTCTCACTCTGTCGCCCAGACTGGAGTGCAGTGGCCGCTCCCGGCCACCGCAGCCTCGACCCGCTGGGCTCCGGCGATCCTTCCGCCCGCCTCAGCCTTCCGAGTAGCCGGAATTACAGGCGCGCGCTACCACGCCCGGCTGATTTTTTGATTTATTGTAGAGATGAGGTCTCGCTGCCCAGGCGGGTCTCGAACCCGCGGGCTCAGGCAATCCACTCACCTCAGCCTCCCAAAGGCGCGGGATGACAGGCTGAGCCACCGAGCCCAGCTTGGTTTAACTATTTTTTATTGCTTGTGCTTTTGATGTCATATCCAAAAATAATTCATATTTTTAATTGTATATTTATCGGAATATTTTAATACCCCAAAGCGTCTTTTAAAATGTCATGAAAATACATATTATGAAAAAACTGTGCATGGATTTCAACCATTTTTTGCATCAAAATAATCCCATATAATATGGTTCCCTAACCCCCAGGCCATGGACCAGTACCAGTCTGTGGCCTGTTAGGAACCTGGCCGCACAGCAGGAGGTGAACGACAGGTGAGAGAGCAAAGCTTCATCTGTATTTACAGCCACTCCTCATCACTCATGTTACCACCTGAGCTCTGCCTTCTGCTTTCTGTCAGACCAGTGGCGGCATTAGATTCTCATAGGAGTGTGAACACTATTGTGAACTGTGCATGTGAGGAATCTAGGTTGCATGCTCCTTATGAAAATCTAATGCCGAATGGTCTGAGGTGGAGCTGAGGCAGTGATGCTAGAGTTGAGGAGTGGCTGCAAATACAGATTCACATTAGCAGGGAGATTTGACTGCACATACGCTCTCCAGTCTGTGGAAAAACTGTCTTCCATAAAACCAGTCCCTGGTGCCAAAAGGGTTGGGGACCACTGCCACATAACATTGTTATAATGTGTCTGAGCAGGATCTAGTTTGAGGCACTAAGAAAATAAAACATCAGTTTGAAAAGAGCCCCTATCAGAGCAATATGAATTCTGCTAAAATTAAAGGAAGAACAAACCTCAAATTTAGGGTAAAACTTTGTGGAAGAATAGTGAAATCACTGATATTTTACAAACAGCTTTTGGGGACAATGTCCAAATAAATCAGTGATTTACAAATGGGATGAGAAAGATTGAAGATGGCTCAACTTACACAATTTTGTAACCAGTTTCAACTGGCTCCGCCTACACAATATTGACTGAAAAGTTACATAATGTTGAGCAAGCTTTCTATTCAATGGGTGCTAAATTTGTTGTGCCCAGATCAGCTGCATACAAGAACAGAGCTTTTGATAGAAATTTTAAACAAGTGTGATCAAGATCATGAGCATTTCTTCAGATTGAACAGGGGATAAAATATGGCTTTACTAGCATACGATCCTGAAGATAAAGCACAATCAAAGCAATGGCTACCAAGAGGTGGAAGTGATCCAGTCAAAGCAAAAGCAGACCGATTAAGAGCAAAGGTCATGCCAACAATCTTTTCAGATGCTTGATGCATTTTGCTTGTTGATTTTCTGGAGGTCCAAAGAATGACAACATCTGCTTATTATGAGAGTATTTTGAGAAAGTCAGTCAAAGCGTTAGCAGAAGAATGCCCTGGAAAGCTTCACCAGATAGTCCTCCACCATGACAATGTTCTTCCTGCTCATTCCTCTCATCAAACAAGGGCAATTTTGCCAAAGTTTCCAAAAGAAACCTTTAGGCATTCCCCTTACAGTCCTGATTTGGCTCCTTCTGATTTTTGTTCCCTAATCTTAAAAAAGTCTTTTTCCTCACTTAATAATGTAAAAAAGACTGTATTGATGTGGTTAAATTCCCAGGACTCTCAGTTCTTTCGGGCTGGACTAAATGGCTATCATTGTTTACAAAAGTGTCTTGAACTTGATGGAGCTTATGTTGAGAAATGAAGTTTATATTTTTCAATTGTATGTTTTAATTCAATTTTCTATAGACTTTTCAAAATCCCCTAGCAAATGCCTGTCCCGATAGATTGTAAGATACACAAAAGTTGAAAATCTGTTTTAGTCACCATTGTATTCCAGTTCTTACACTGGGTTTGGTGACTAGTAGGTACTCCATTATGTATATTAGCAATCTGATAAATGCATATCTTCTAATGTTTTAAATTTGTGATGTATGGTACCTGGTTAACTTGCACATTTTTATGAACATATGCTTAACAAAGGTGGTTTCTGCATGATATCTAATTCTTTCTGAAAAGTTCCACTAAATTACTGCAAATGAATTTAAATTAAGCCACCTGTAAAGTTTCAAGTGGTGTTGAGGAAAAAAATAAACACAACAGAAACTATATCAACAGCATATTTTAGAAACATATTATTTTTTTCTAAAACCTTACAGAACAAGAATAAAATGACTAAAACCACATCTTCCAGTTTTTAGTCATTCCATTCAGATCTGATGTAAATTCATGATCTAGTCCTTCATTCTTTATTGGCAGGTTTTCAAAAGTGGTATAATTAGGTCAAATGAGAGGGACAGCCCTCCTGTCCTAGCTTAAGTGACAGCCCAGATTAAATATTACAAGATCCTTCTTTTCCTTTCTGATTTTGTAAATCGTCAAGAGAAAGCTAATGAGTATTAATATGCCGGTTAGATCAAGCAAACCCACAAGGGACGCTCTTCAATTCTACCTGTGTGCTTCTGGGAATTAAAACTGAAGGGACTTGTGTTGTCAGCTGCATAACAGCAGGGGGCGCTCATGAGGTTTTTTAGGCTGCTACTACTCGCCACTCCCGGCCTCCAAAAAACAACATTGCATTATGTATACACTCAACAGTATCAAGGAGAAGCTCAAACAAAAGGGAAAGGAGGAGGAAAAAATGTTTTTTAATGAGAGGTGAAAAGGGCCAAAATCAATTTCATAATTTAAAAAATGACACAAACACTTAATTCAGACCTACAAACCTACCTCTTAGACTCTCCTCACCCTAGCAATCTAGTGTTTCCTGGGTGTCCAAGACCACATCACTTCTCTTGGATTCTCGACCATCTTTCCCATGTGTCAAAACTAAGCTACTAGACAGCTATTTTAAGAACGACTGTGCTTACATTTTCTAAATGCATTTTTAAAATACTCTGTGACATTCTCTTTGGGGAGCAACTTAAATCGTATTTAAAAATTCGGTTGTAAACCACAGAATAGTTGAAGAATATATGAAATATATCACTTCTTCACTGGAAAGAGTAAGAGAAGCCAGGAGCTATATCCTGGGCAGAGTGAGAAGTCATTCCCCATGAGGGCAGGGTGGCATAAGAGATGGGAACAGAGGAATATTTCCTGGTGGGTAGAAATCACAAGTGACATTGGGATTGCTTGACATGTGGTCCTTTGAACCCCAACCTGGGAGATAAGAATCATGTTTAGCATTAAAACATCATCAACAGCTGCCATTCTGAAGCCTGACAGCAAAACCAAGCTGTGAAGCCCTGGAAAACCCTCACCATGCACAGGGCACAGGCTGCTCATGGGGCCTGCCAAGGCTGGGTTGAGAAGTGAGGGCTTACCTTTGCCCATGCTCTATCCACAAGTATGTCTAAATCCCAGCATCTTAAAACACACCCCGAAGCAGCTGTCATGTCTCCTAAGGCGGCTAATCTTGGTACTGGCAAAACAAACTGATTTGGGTGAGTGGCCAGCCTGACTTACAACCCCCATGAAGTTTGGGTTCTTACCTTGGTGTGTGATCAGCGTTTCCCAGAGAGTACAGATCTCTCCTCACGTTATTTCAGGATGAATATAAAATCTTTAAATAAAATATTGTGAGTCATAATTGCAGTGGAACAATGAGAGGTTGAACTTTGAAAGGAACTAGAATGAATGTATGACTATGCAGACATATACTGTAAGCTCAGTTTTATGCCACTGAGTTTTCTGTCTGGACACTTTTTCTTAAGAAAATTATTTTCTTTTATTTTCTCTCTTCTTTTTCTCTGAGTTGAGGTTTCACTCTGTTGCCCATGCTGGAGTGCAGTGGCACTAACACCCTCAAATTCCTGGCTCAGGCCATCCTCCTGTCTCAGCCTCCCTGTCAGCTGGGATTATGGGCATGTGCCACCACGCCTGGCTAGTTTTTTAAATTTTTTTTGTAGACACAGGGTTTTGCTATGTTGCCTAGGCTGGTCTCAATCTACCGGGCTCAAGCAATCCTCCTGCCTCGGTCTCCCAAAATGCTGGGATTACAGGCATAAGCCACCATGCCCAGCCTGGACATTTTTCCAAGAGCTTTACAGAAAAGCAAACTGCCACATAAGAAATTGAGTGTTTTTCATATAAATTCTATTAAATGAATGCATGCATAAGTTATGTATAATTATGATATTTAATTTTCTTTAAAATATCTATTTGCTCTCTCCAAACTAAATTATAATTTATTCTTTAGTAGCATATTTTGAGAGGAAATGAAACTATAGGAAAGAAAAGTAGTGCAATAACATGACCTTAAAAAACTCTCGACTATAAGGTTTCTTGCCTCTTTAAAAGGACTAAATTTTGGTTTTTTTCCGTGTTAGGCATCTAAGTCTATTGTATCTGTATCTTCACATTCTTTTTCTACTGCTTGACAGTGTTTAGAAACCAGATTTTTAATTATCTTTAAATAACTTTTGGAAGAAAAAATAAAGAAAGCTTTGTTTATTTTCTAGATACTGATTTAATTCAATTTTAATAAGAGGAATCTCAGACCTAGGTTCCAATTTTTATGCAAGTTACATAAAATATTAAAATTCACCAGAAACCCCAAATTATAGTGATATTGAAGAATCATAGAAGAACAACACAAAAGTCCACATATATCAAGCAGAAAATGAGACATTATGTCCTATTCAATATAGTACTGGAAATCCTAGCCAGAGCAATCAGACAAGAGAAAGAAATAAAAAGAACCCCAATTAGAAAAGAGGAAGTAAAATTATCTCTGCTGATGACATGATTGTATATGTAGCAAACCCTAAAGACTTCTTCAAGAGACTCCTAGACCTGATAAATGACTTCAGTAAAATTTCAAGATACAAAATCAACGTATAAATATTGGTAGAATTTTTCCATACACTAACAACACTCAAGCTGAGAACTAAATCAAGAGTTCAATTCCATTTACGATAGACACACACACACACACACACACACACACACACACACACACTAAATCAAGAGTTCAATTCCATTTACAATAGGCACACACACACACACACACACACTAAATCAAGAGTTCAATTCCATTTACAATAGGCACACACACACACACACACACACACACACAGCCCAGAAATATATTTAACCAAGGAGGTGAAAGATCTCTTTAAGGAGAACTACAAAACACAAATAAAATAAATCATAGATGACACAAAACAGGAAAAATATCCCAGGCTCATGAATTAGGAGAATCAATATCATTAAAATGCCACACTTCCCAAAGCAATTCAATGCAATGCCTATCAAATTACTAATGTCACTTTTCACAGAATTAGAAAAAACAACCCTAAAGTTCATATGGAACCAAAAAAAGAGCCCAAATAGCCAAAGTAATCCTAAGTAAAAAGAACAAATGCAGAAGCATCACATTGCCTGACTTCAAATTACACTACAAGGCTATAGTGACTGAAACTGCATGGTAGTGGTACAAAAATAGATAAATAGATGGATGAAACAGAATAGAGAACACAGAAGTAAAGCCACAGACCTACAACCACTGATCTTTGACAAAGTCGACAAAAATAAACAATGGGGAGAGGACACCTTATTCAATAAAAGGTATTGAGAAAACTGGCTAGCCATATACAGAAGAATGAAACTGGACCCCTATCTCTCACCATATATAAAAATTAACTCAAGACGGATCAGAGACTTAAACATAAGGCGTGAAACTAAAAAAAAATTGTAGAAGAAAGCCTAGAAAAAACTGTTCTGGACATGGGCCTGGGCAAATAATGTGTGATGAAGAATAAATGCAATAAAAATAAACATAGACAAATGAGACTTAATTAAATTTAAAACTTCCTGAAGAGCAAAAGAAATAATAGAGTAAACAGAAACCTACAGAATGGAAGAAAATATTTGCAAATTATGTCTCTGACAAAGGATTAATACCCAGAATCTACAAGCAACTCAGCTCAACAAGAAAAAAACAATCTACCCCCATTAAAAACTGGGCAAAGGACATGAACATACATTTCTCAAAAGAAGAAATATAAATGACCCACAAGCACATGAAAAAATGCTCAACATCACTAATCAGCAGAGAAATGCAAATTAAAACCACAGCAAAATATCATCTTACGCTAGTCAGGATGGCTGTCACTAAAAAGTCAAAGAACAACAGATGTTGGCATGGATGTGGAGAAAAGGGAACACTCATATGTTGTTGATAGGAAAGTAAATTAGTTCAACTTCAATGGAAAACAGTATGAATATTTTCAAAGAAATAAAAAGTAGAACTATCACTGGACCCAGCAATCCCACTACTGGGTATCTACCCAAAGGAAAAGAAGTCATTATATAAAAAAGACACCTGCCCTTGTATGTTCATCGCAGCACTATTCACAATAGCAAAGCCATGGAACCAACAACAGTTGACTGAATAAAGAAAATATGGCAGATACACACCATGGAATACTACGCAGCCATATAAAAATAATGAAATCATGTCCTTTATAGCAACAAGGATGGAGCTGAAGGCCATAACTCAGAAACAGAAAACCAAATACTGCATGTTCTCACTTATAAGTGGGAGCAAACAATGGGTACTCATGGACATAAAGATGAAAATAATAGACAATGGTCCAGGACACCAAAAGGGGGGGAAACGGAAGGGAGCACAAGGGTTTAAAAATTACCTATTGAGTACAATGTTCACTGTTTGGGGAACGGAGACACCAGAAGCCCAATCCCCTAGTACACAATATACCCATGAAACAAACATACGCCTGTATCCTCTGAATCCAAAATTTAAAAAAAAAAAGAGAGACACAATGACTTCCAGTCTGCCTTGGAAGACTTGTGCCCAGCCTGCTCATGGAAAGCTTCTAATCCAAAAAAAAAAAAAAGAAAAGAAAAGAACATAAGACATGTGTTCCTTTTTCTGCAATGTTTATCCAACTAAGTGTTCTTGAGAAGAGCTAAGTCATGCCAACAGCTTGAGACTTTATTTCCTCTTCAGTAAAATGAGGGGTTTTCAATGGGATGATTCTTAAGTCTCTCCTAATACCTAACACTTCAGACTCTGTCAACACAAGCACCTACCACCAGTAGTTCTATCACACTACATGAAATACAAAGGATCTACTTGCTTTAGGGTCCTGGATTGCTCCCTAATTTTAGACCTGAATCAATCACACTCATGTAGCTAAGTTCTTCAAAGAAAGGTAGTGAAGGGAGAGCTGGTGGAATCTGGAATGTCCCTGGTTACAGAAACTCACCTGACAGCAACATAAACAAGGACTTCATAAAACAAGTAGTAAATTCACAGGAAGAAACAGCAGTCCTTAAATGTACAGGTTTAATAAGTCCCACACTCACTGGGTCAACTGCTATCTCCTCCTACCAGATAACTCAGTAACTTACACAATGTCTGCTAAAGATGGCCTCTGTCAGTTTCTTTTATATGCTAAATGTCCTTACTACTGACCATACCAACTACCAGTTGAATAACAAACCCAGTGGATATCCCAGTTATTCATTCTCTCATTGTTGACCACTGCCACACATAGGTAGGAAGCCTATACAGAATTGGTCGGTCAGGATTCTGGTCATAGGACATGCGTAGTCTTTCTTTGTCACTTCAGAAATAAGGTTCAGAAAAAATCTCGTGGGTTCAAGCAATGTTGTTGGCCTCCAGAACAGCTCAGGCCTTTCCTTACTCACCTGTCCCTCGGGAAGAATGGGTCCAAACCCTGCATTTCACTTTGCCCACCAAGGACAAGGCAATTTATTGTTCACTACAAGAGTAGATAAAAGCCGGGTTCGGTGGCTCAGCCTGTAATCCCGCGCCTTTGGGAGGCTGAGGTGAGTGGATTGCCTGAGCCCGCGGGTTCAAGACCCGCCTGGGCAGCGAGACCTCATCTCTACAATAAATCAAAAAATCAGCCGGGCGTGGTAGCGCATGCCTGTAATTCCAGCTACTCAGAAGGCTGAGGCGGAAGGATGGCCGGAGCCCAGCAGGTCGAGGCTGCGGTGGCCGGGAGCGGCCACTGCACTCCAGTCTGGGCGACCGAGTGAGACTCCAACTCAAAAAAAAAAAAAAGAGTAGATAAAATATTCCTTCTGTTGAGTCAAAAGGTCTTAAAGCAAGTTATATCTGATTACTTGTGACAAATGTGAAGATTTGGGTTCCAGTCAAGAAATGATATGAGAAGTAAGAATACCCTAATCTTTCAGACCACTCATTTTCAAAAGATTCTGAAGGAGATGTGGACAAAGATGATGAAACATAGCACGTAAAACACTTCTGACAAGCCAAATATCCAACCCCAACCACCAAAGCGGAGCTTGTACAAGCTAGACTGGACTTGGGGAATCTCCCTTCACCAAGTTGGGGCAGTGTGAACAGCAGAACCAAAGCGAGTTACGAGCATCGTTCAGCCTGATTCCCCAGACGTCAGACCCAAACCTCAGGCCTCTATTCCAATGCAAAGGCCAGCATGGGGTCACTTCCTAAGAGTGAGAGAAAAGTGAGAATGAGACTGAAGGCATGTGAAAGCGGCTGGGACTTCAGGGTTGCTGTGTATCGCCATCCACACTGGACTGCACAAAGGCACAGGGATAAGGAACTCCGGGACTGGCTGTTGCTGTCTACCATTAGTTGTGGGTTTAGCTGCTGCTGATATTTGCTGATATAACAGCTTGATAGACTCTCAAAGCTACTGATGTTCATCTCCTAAGAACTAGTTTAATATCCATTTGTTGGTTTATATCTATACCTGCTTGTTTGCTTACTGATTTTTGCCTTCTGGCTGAGGAAGCTACCAGGAAGCTAAGAGTAGGATCTCACTGACTGGTACCGGCAGGCTCCCACCATCACGGGTGTTATCAAGAACCTTAGTGCACTTTTCCCCGCAATATAACACTTTTATTTTTGCAAATAGTAAAAGATGTTAGTCTTTAATAACATTTTATCACTGTTTACTTATTATAATAATTATTAAATTTATATTTTAACTATTAGGTGATATTCTTTTGCATAATAATTAATAAATTTAAAATTAATACATTGTTAATTATTAAAATTACTTATTTATTGCTTACTATTACTCATTACTTAAATTTACGATCAATGAGAACATGTAGAAAACACAAGTACGAAGAAGAAAACTTCCAGATGTTATAAAAATCAACTTTTATAACTTTTTCGTGTAGCTTCTTCCCCCTCTACTCTATCTCCGTGTGTATACATTGTGTGAATGTGTGTGAATGGACAATAAATTTACAAAATTGGGATTGATTTTCATCCTAGCAGGTAAATTATGGAGACAAGGAGAACAGAAGTAAAGGTTCCTTAAGAACGACATGATCTTGGGAGTTTTCTTGGGGCGGCACAGAAGGGTAATCAGGCAGGGTTCAAAGAGGGTTCAGCTGCATCTGTAAAGTGGGATTTCTTCAAAAGAAAAGAGCGAAAGTGAGTTTGACAATGCCAGATCGCTGAATCTGAGTGGCAGGTGAATGAGAACTTGCTTTACCACACTCTATGTTTTTCTGTACATCTGAAACGTTATAACTTCCAAAACAAGAACAATCTGGAAGTGCTGTTATAACAGCAAGTGCTGCATGGATAGCAGTTTTACCCTCTCTGGGGTCTCTGCTGGCTTCTGTCCTTTCTGGGAGTGTAGACATTTTTGCTTTTTCGTAAATTGCTCTTCACAAAGCTCAGAAACATACAACAGAGATTTTCCATCACAAAAACTGGGTAACCCTCTTTTAAGCAGGTTCAGTCACCTCAAAAATACTTTCTCCCTCCTCAGTAACACACAATTTTGATGATCCCAGAATCCTTAGAGCTTCACAGAGGGCCCAGCAAGACGGGGAGAACAACAAGCGTTGGACACAACGTGGTGATACATGTGCTGGCTGGTGTATTTTCTCTTTCCCGTTACTATTCCAAGATAACGACTCTTTTGCGGGTTGAACGTTGTTTTGTGTTTTTTTTAATGGCTCAGAGGTGAAACAGACGGATATACATTCATGCCTTTTGGTGCCTGATGCCTAAGGGCTTGTTTGAGCTGAAATGTCAACACAGGAAACACGGCTGTGGTCAGAGTCCACCTAGTCATGCCTTATATGCAGTGGAGTGCTCTTGCCAAGCTTTCTGAGCTGAGGTGTTCCACTGACAAGAGTATCTTGACTATATATGAGGTCAAGACTGTTTACCGCTTTAGGATTCAGGTGATGGAATCAATTTTGGAGGACTTTGGCAGCTCAGTCTAGGTAATTTGTCTTCTGGAAAATTAGCATAACACAACAAAAAATACATACAAATCCACTCAAAATTTCATCACATAAAAGGAAATCCATAATGAGATTTAAAAAATCCGATTGTGTAGATTTCCATGTGGTAGTGGAGCCCACTTTTGCAAACTTCGTATGGTACTACCGTTTTCATTAACATCTTCCTTGGGTACTCAAACAACTTACCGCTGCTAAAAAAAAAAAAAAAAGTAACAATTGTAATACTCCACATAATATAGCAAGTTTTAATCTGATGGTCCAGAAGAGGAAAGGAGAAAAAAAAAACTACAAAGAAAATCTTCTTGGAAATGCAAAAAAGTCTTGGCAATAGGAAATAATGGAAAACTTTATCAGAACTGTTGAAGGATACTGACAAGTGTTTAAATACAGTGTTAGTGCTGACAATTGTTTCAACAGTCTTAGTGATGTTTTCAATAAAAACAGGAGTGAGGAATTTGGTTTCTGTTAATTAAGGCTGTGTCTTCGGCCACCATAAGGTCTCACCATTTTCGCCATTCAAGGAAAAGCTGGCCTTTCGGTGGGAAAGAGAGTGACCAGCGAATGAGTGGTGCTGCTGCAGCGTGAGGAGGCCTTCGAGACTTGAGGGTGAGACCCAGCCCAGACCTGGGAGCACAAAGACTGGAGAACCAGAAATGATTCCTGCCCCTGGGCCCCAGCCTCAACTGGGTGTGCAGCCTAAAAGTGAGGGACTGGCAGCGACCTTCCAGCCGACTCAGAAAAAGAAAACAGCAACCCTCCTCCATTCCTCTCCACTCTCATGAAGGCCAGCATCTTTTCAGAAGGCCGTGAACAAACAGCCTCAGGCACTCAGTATGGGTGGGCAGGTGCTCAGCCTGCTGCTGTCACTGATGGGGCTACCCAGTGGGGTTAAAGGGGAGATGGCCCGGCTCCTCCAGGACCCAGGAGACCTGACACCGGCACACCCAAGTGCCCTGGATAAAGAGGCTACAAAAACACGGTGGCCCTTAATGAGCTATTTTTGCGCTTGGGTGAACGAAGGAGGCTCGTGGCGAAAAACCTTCCAGGCTTTTGTGTGGAGAAATGGCAGATACTTTCCATCCTTTCCGGGGCGGGGGTAGGTGCTAAAAGAGCAGGCCTTTCGGAGTCTTCACGAGAGATGTGGATTTTAAGGGCGACCTGAGGTCATACAGAACTAATCAAGTGAACGCAATAAAAAAATGAGCCTGACAGTCAGCAAGTATCTGAAGACTTTATCAAAAAGAATTAGAAATGGACAAATGCACTGAGCACTGCAAAGGTTCAAATCTGCAAGGTGGCATTGTGTGGCTGGGATTAAATTATTTATTCATTGTTAATTTATTTATTTATGTATGTGCAAATGACCTTGCTGCTGCAGGTGCTAAGGAGCCTCTGAAAAGGCTGGGTTTTTTAGATCCAGGCCTAGAATATTGGTCCATTTAACTCATTCTTTCCTTAAGGCGATCAGCACTGACTTTTATCTAAGGAGATAGAGGAGGAAAAACCATATGTGTGCAGGGAATGAGACAGGACTTGAGCAGCCTTGAGGACCCAAGTATTTCAGCTTCATTCAAGATTCTGGGGAAGGCTCCATGCAGTTTAATGTCCAACAAATTAGCAAATGAATGCTTATGTCAATATGTGAAAAATCCCTGGTTAGTTTAAACAGATAAAAAGCCTCTGGGGGAAACCCCAGGAAAGGCAGGCTCTTTTTCTCTCCCTTTTTAGTTAATTTAATTTTTTAAAAGAGGGCACAGCACTTCTGGAGTTCTATGAAAACCCATAAAAGTTACCCCCAAAAAGAAAGTCTAATGGATCCTTGATCTTGTACATGCTTGAAATAGTCTCAATGTGACTACTGGAAGAAAGAAGGAGATTGTATCAGCCATTCTCTGCACCATGTTCACTATTCAGTGGTGTCCCGCTCAAGCTGAAAAGCAGAGAATTCATCTTTACCTCTTATACAAGCCTAAGGAGTGAAAACAAACAGTTCCCCTGTATGCATAACAACATAGTTTGTAGAGGAAACCTGAGGGTGAAACCAATAATGATCTTATTTTCTCTAGGTTTAGGCAAATAACGATGAACCAAAATGGTCATCGTGTGTTCCTGCTGACCCAGCCCAGTGGGGACGCTGTGTAGGACATGACCTTTGGGGGAAGAGAACACAAGAACTCAGCGTGAGGGATTCAGACAAGAAGTCACATGTATTGAAGCCAGGAGCATCAAGCCAGTGAATGATCCTTGAGGAAAAAGACCCACTTACTTTGCAAAAGAAGATATATGACAGTAAACCATTCCTGGAGCAGAACCTTTCTACTACATTGGTAAAGAATGCTAGGCAAATGATTTGACCTAGGAACTGCACTTCATAATATATGACTGGCTGGCTTTCAAGGCGAGTTAGAAACCTCTCTTGAATGACAAAGAAGTAAGCTTTCTCCAAAAGAGGGGAAAAAAGAAAGAAAGAAAAACCAAAGAAAACTCCAAGCATATAGTAAGATATTATTTTACATATTCAGTTGTTCTTGGTCCCTAAGATATAACAGATTAACACCCAAGTGCTAAAGAAGCTAATAAGTGCTAAAGAAGAAAAGGAAAAATAGGATTTTTCTGTATTGCTGAACAGTGTTGATTTATTTTCCACTATTTTGAAAGTTGTAGGTATTTTGACACTAAATACCAAACTGCCTAAACAATAAAAATATCTAAGTAATTTCACCCCTCATAAATTTTCTTGCACTTACCTAGGAGTAACAGAATAGTCAGCCTAAAACCGGTAACAGTTATAAACCAAAGCTTCATAAAATTATAAATGCCTTAGATAGGTTTTTAACTTTTGATTCATATTATTAGCTTTCATACATTAAAGTTCTATTTTGTTTGTGGCACACTGAAATGTAGTCATCTATGCCTGCTTTAAACAGGAATTTTAAAAGCATTTTATTCCTAGTTAGGTTTTTATTTATAATATGGACAGTGCTGTGTTTGAAGTAATAAAACTACACATTTAAATTTTTTCCTATAAAGAATGAGTCTTCTCCTTCATTATTCCAAATGAATGAGAATTTTATTTTAATACTATAACACAGAATCAAAACAGTAAAAGTAAAGATCTATTTCAATGAATTTTATGAAAACAACTACTTGAGAATACAGCAGTTTATTATTCCTGTACAAGAAGACAGAACTTGTCACTTAAAAACAAAAACAAAACTTTGACACTCATGCATTAATTTGTAGAGAGTAAGAAATTTGCAAATGTGTAGTTTCTGGAGGGCAGGTGAGGAGTAATGCTATCATTTTCCTTTCTTTCTTTCTTTTTCTTTCTTTTTTGTGCCATCTATGAAGTTTGATTTATTAGAAACTACTGGGGAAGAAATTAGCCGGTATCATCAAAGTAGATTTATTTTTTAAACCATCACAGTAAGACTCTTCAAGGAGAGTCTGCTGAAAAAAAGGCAACATTTTTAATTGTCAATTTTCCAATTAATTTTCACCAGCAATACCCGTTTCACTAATGCTGTTTGTAAACCTAAAATGTCAAAATAGTCACTCAAACATAGCTCAAGTACTGCATTTTATCATTCAAACAATTTCTTTTTCATCAAGTGTTGGAAGATCTTTTTGTTAATAACTGCTCATGCAGAACTTGAGCAGATGCTCTGGTTTTGTGAGTGCATCAGAGATAGGATGCTGCTCCTTAGCGTTGGGTGAGCCAGAGTTGGCAAAGAAATTCAAAATTGTCCTTTAGAAGCCCTGATAGCATACAGAGCAACTAAAGCAAAAATGCATCAATATTTTACCAGGCTCACCCTTTTCAAGTCATACACAGCTTTTCTGTGATAACAGCAGTAAGCAACAGCAACATGTATTGTGCCTTAGAATATCCTGGACATCCTGGACAATTATCTTAATACTACAAGAAGGGGATTGGTAATAGTGGGAAACTACTGCAATCTGAGTTGCACCCCACATTTTTAAAATAAAAGTTTTTTAAAATGTGTCAGCTTTGTAAGACCTGTAGCAATTGCCATAAGAAGTGACTAAAAATACAGCTACATTGAAAAATACAAAAATAGTTTCTTCTTAAAAAAAAAAAAAAAGAAGAATCTGGGCAAGTGAAGAAATTACTGTAGAATATTTCATTTCAGATTCAAAATAACCCATGAGGTAGGTTGGTTATTGCCATTTTCAAAAACAGGAAACTGGTCATCAACAAGACTAACTAGCCCTGGTTCAGATCATATTAATAGTAAAGCTGCTATTTAAACTTGTGCTAGTCCAATTCCAGATCCTGAGCTCTTAGATACTATGTTCCTGCCTCTTTTAAGCATCTTCTACTTCTGCTTTTTGCCTTTAAGTGACTAGAAGTGATTAGAATCCAAAATGGCCTTGTGTTTTTCATTAAACAGGCCACAGGAATGTATTTTCTGTAGGAAGGCTGGATCTGTCCCTAGAGATGCTGACAGCGCTCCATGCGGGTTCAGGTGGCCACTTCATACAGAAGCTCTGGCCCCTCCGCAACGGGTGGGTCTGCTCACCAAATTCTCCCACAGCTGCCATCATGCCCAGACCTACCATTCTCTTTTTTTCTACCTTTTCCTGCTTCATTAGCTTTTCTATCACCTAGTCCTTAAAACTCCCTGCTAATAATAATAACAAACATTTGTGCATAGCACTTCCATGTGCTAGGCACTGTTCTAAGTGATTTATATCTATTAACTAGCTGTATCCTCATAGCAACCCAACTGGGAAAGTGTATTTGTTAATCCCCATCTACAGATATGGAACAGAGACACAGAGAGAGCCAGTTCATAACGAAGGCCACACAACTCGGAAATGGCACAGTTCGTGATCTTAACCAATGTATTCTATTGTGTGATAACACCCTGAGTTATTTGCTTCGGTGCTTATTGTCCATCTCCTACTTCTCGTAGGTAAGAGGAGAGGAATTTCTGTCTTGGTCACCATTAGATCCACAGCCCTTAGAACAATGCATACTTTACAGCAGGTGCTCAACAAACATGCTGGCTGACCGACAGCTGCTTTCCCAGTGTTCAAGGGCATTTCCCTGGCCCTTGTGGGTATTACCAGATAACCCAGGCCCCTCTTTCCCTTCACACGATGAACTGGTCATTCATAAGGTAATGTAATTGTCCAGCCTTTCGCCCCTTTCAAGTCTGAAGTTTGGTGAGGAGGGAGTGAGGGGGCTGTCCGCTAGGAGAATCAAGTGCGTTGGAGCCTCAAAGCTTACAGACCTCTGAGATGGAATCAACCTTAGAGACGTATTTCTCCACCCTGCTCAGAGCCTTAGGAAGATCATCCCTCCCCACATCTGAGCTCCTGGGCCCTCTGGCTTCCGGTTGGGTTCACCCATGAAAGACAACAGCAGGAAACGGGGAACTGGGAGGAAGTTCTAATCCTGCTCTTTCCTTCCCTTGGCACCACGACTCTGACAATGGCCGTTCCCTTGAAGACGACCCGTTCCTCCCTTGGTCTCCTTGAACAGTATTGCCTCCCTTTGCTCTTTCAGGCTGGTGGGAAGGCCTTCCCACTGTTGCTTGTTCTTGGGCAGCTCGATATCCCTTCCCAGCTCCCTCCATCTTGCTCACACCTCGGGACATAGCTCCTTCATCAAATACGCTCAGAATCCCAGCTGAAAACTCCTTCCTCTTCCTGCTGGAATGCTTAATACAGAGAACACCCAGTTCAAATTCCCATCGAAGGTGCAATCCCCTCTGCATCCTTCCCAGCCTCTAACTGCCCGCTTCCAGCATTCCAAGACAGCTGCTCCTTTCATAGACTGTCCTATTTATTGAAATGCGATTCCTTTTTCAGAGGCAAGAAAGATCTGTCTTCTCACAGAATCCTGTTTCTGTCATCCGAAGCACACAGAAAAAGCCTCCTCTTTCCTCTACCTGACAGCACTGTAAATATTTAAACACAGCTGTCAGGGTTTTCCCCAAGTCTTCTTCTCTCCAGGCTAAATGCATTCCATTTATTTTTGGCTTTACATTTATCCATGCTTCCATAGAAGTGCCTGAAAATAAGGGGATGAAGAAATGGGAGAATACATTTATAATAATTGATAGGCATGTGTGGTAGAATAAGAAACCAGGAAGGAAGCAAAATCGCCCTATTCTGGACTTATCCCTGGAGCTGATTTGTCAACTTCGCATTATACATCTTTTATTGTTATTACTACTTAAACTTATATATCACTTCACCCATTCTCTCTTTTTTGCATTTTTATTGTGGTAAAATAGAATAACATTTGAACCATTTTTACACATACAGTTCAGTGATATTAAGGACATTCACAATGTTGTGCTACCGTCACCACTATCTATTTCCAGAACTTTTACATCATCCCAAAGAGAAACTCTGTACCCATTAAACAATAACTCTCCTTGGTAGTCTCTATCCTATTCTCTGTCTCTGTGAATTGCCTGTTCTAGATACCTCACATAAATGGAATCATACAATATTTGTCCCTTTGTGTCTGGCTTATTTCATTTAACCATAATGAGTTCAAGGTTCATCTATGTTGCAGCATGTATCAGAATTTCCTTTCTTTTTAAGGCTGAATCATAATTCACTCTATGTATATACCACATTTTCCTTATCCATTCACCTGTTGACAGATACTTGAGTTGTTTTTGTATTTTGACTATTGTGAATAATGCAGCTATGAACAAGTATCTGTTCAAGCCCTTGCTTTCAATTATTTCAGGTATGTACCAAAAAGTGAAATTGCCAGATCTTTTTTTTTTTTTTTGGAGAAACTGCAAAAGTGTCTTTCACAGTGTCCACACCATTTTACATTCCTACCAGCAACGTACAAGGGTTTCAACCTCTCCACATCCTCGCCAACATTTAAAAACAAAACAGCCATCCTAATAGGTGTGACCATTCCTTACCAAAAAAAAAAAAGCTTTACTGAGATAACTGGTATATAACACAATTCAATATTTAAAGTATAATTTTATAAGTTTTGACACATGTATGTATCCACGAAACTACCATCACAATCAAGATTATTATTATTTTTTTTTTTTTTTGAGTCAGAGTCTCACTCCGTCGCCCAGACTGGAGTGCCGTGGCCGCTCCCGGCCATGGCAGCCTCGACCCGCTGGGCTCCGGCGATCCTTCCGCCTCAGCCTTCCGAGCAGCTGGAACTACAGGCGCGCGCTACCACACCCGGCTGATTGTTTGATTTATTGTAGAGATGAGGTCTCGCTGCCCAGGCGGGTCTCAAACCCGCGAGCTCTGGCAATCCACTCACCTCAGCCTCCCAAAGGCGCGGGATTACAGGCTGAGCCACCGAGCCGGCTCGCAATCAAGATCATTACCGTATCTCTTACCCCACAAGTTTCCTCTAAGCCTTTTCCTCATCCCTCCCTCCTATCCCTTCCCACTCCTTTTCCCAGGCAACTGTACTCATTCGTTAACCCTGATGAATCTCAGTTCCCCTTACCTAACCTGCTCATCCCTTCCATCTGTGAAATTCGATCTTCTGGATTGAAGATAGGACAAAGTTGACAGGCTCAGTGGCTCAGCCTGTCATCCCGCACCTTTGGGAGGCGGAGGTGAGTGGATTGCCTGAGCCCGCGGGTTCGAGACCCGCCTGGGCCACTTGGCCAGACCTCATCTCTACAATAAATCAAAAAATCTGCCAGGCGTGGTAGTGCGTGCCTGTAGTTCCAGCTACTTGGAAGGCTGAGGCGGAAGGATCGCCAGAGCCCAGCAGGTCGAGGCTGCGGTGGCCGGGAGCAGCCACTGCATTCCAGTCTGGGTGACAAAGGGAGACTCCAACTCAAAAAAAAAAAAAAAAAAGAAGAAGATAGAACAAAATTAAAGCCAAAGAAACCATCAAGAGAGCAGGGAGACAGCCCCAGAATGGGAAGAAGTATTTGCCAACTGTATATCTGACAAAGGCCTAACATCTAAGATCTACAAGGAACTCAAACGCACTGAAAGGAAAAAAACGAACAGCCCTTTAAAGAGTAGGCAATAGACACTTCTCAGAAGAAGATATACAGGCAGCCAACAGTCACATGAAAAAGTGCTCAGCCTCACTCATCATTAAAGAAATGCAAATCAAAATCACATTCAGTCTGTCATCCCGCGCCTTTGGGAGGCTGAGGTGAGTGGATTGCCTGAGCCTGCGGGTTCGAGACCCGTCTGAGCAACTTGTCGAGATCTCATCTCTACAATAAATCAAAATGACCCGGGCGTGGTAGCGCGTGCCTGTAGTTCCAACTACTTGGAAGGCGGAGGCGGAAGGATAACTGGAGCCCAGCTGGTCGAGGCTGCGGTGGCCGGGAGCGGCCACTGCACTCCAGTCTGGGCGACAGAGTGAGACTCCAACTCAAAAAAAAAAAAATCACATTGAGATACCACCTAACCACTGTAAGAATAGCCATCATTAATAAAACAAACAACAACAGATGCTGGCGAGGATGTGGAGAAAAAGGAACACTTCTACACCGCTGGTGGGAATGCAGACTAGTACAACTTCTTTGGAAGACAGTGTGGCGATTTCTGAAGGAACTAGAAATTGACCTTCCATATGACCCAGCAATTTTCCTATTGGGAATATACCGGAAGGAACTCAAATCATTCTACAAAAAAGATACCTGCACATGTATGTTTGTTGCAGCTCTATTCACAATAGCAAAAACGTGGAACCAACCGTGTTGCTCATTGAAGCTGGACTGGATTAAAAAAATGTAGTACATATACACAATGGAATATTATGCGGCCATAAAGAAGGACAAATATATGGACTTTACCGCAAATTGGATGGATTTGGAATCGATCATACTCCGTGATTTACCACAGAAACAAAGAACTGAATTCCATATGTTCTCACTCATAAGGTGACCTTGAGCAATTATAATGCTATAAGAAAGCAATTGGCAGGAGTGGAAAGTCAGGGGAAGTGGGGGTGGGTGGGACTGGCAGTTGGGGGAAACTGCTAGGGGAGGGAGGGGTATACCTCATCAACAAGGGTATCCACGTGATCAGTGTTTGTATACCTAACCCTGAATTGTACAGTACATCTTTGTAATAAATAAATAAGTTTTTTTAAAAAAGAAGATAGAGCAAAATTTATTAGCAGATACATTCAATAGCTTTTATACATGCCAAGTTCCCTACTCCCAGCAAGTCAGCGGTAAGTATCAAAAACTTGTGAAACTTAGGAGCAGGTTGAAAATTAAACTTGCAGTCACTGCTTATATCTCCCTCTTTTCCAAACACAGACAGAGAAACCAGATTTAAGCTGTAGTCACCATTGAGGTAAGAATGACTATTCCAATTTTACAGACAAAGAAACTCAGACTTAAAGAGGTTAGATAACCTGCTCAAAACCCTGCAACTCAACACCAAAAGCTCAAGCCATAAAAGGAAACACTGATAACTTGAATTACCTCAAAATTTATTTTCTCTTTTACTTTCGAAGATACCACTAAAGAAAAAAAGATATGTCACAGATGGAGATAAAATATGTGTGAATGGCATATATGATAAAAGACTTAAATCTGGAATGTATAGGAGAGCACTTACAATGACCAATATATAAAAAATCCTTGACAAACAACCAGATTTTTTTTAACTGGCAAAAGATTTGAATGGACATTTTTCCAGAGATTAAATATGAATGTCTAATGTGCAATAAAATGATACTCAAATTCATTAGTCATTAGGGAAATGCAGATTAAAACCAGAATAGGATACAACTAGACACCCACAAGGATGGCTATAATAAACAAGATAGGCAATAACAAGTTTTGTTAAGAAAATGGAGAAACTAAAACCCTATGCATTGCTAGTAGGAATGTAAAATGGTACGGCCACTGTGAAATACAGTTTGGCAGTTTCCTAAAAATTTAAACATAAACTTACAAAATAACCAATTATTTCCACTCCTATGAATCTATCAGAAAAATGAAACTACATGTCCACACAAAGGCATGTAACAAATGTTCATAGCGCCATTATTCATAACAATCAAAAACTGGAAATAGTCTAAATGTCTGCCCACTGATGAATGGATAAACAAACACAGTACATCCATATAATGAAATACTATTCGGCAATGAAAAGGAATAAATTCCTATACATGCTACAACATGGATGAACCTTGAAAACATTAAGTGAAAGAAGTTTAAAGACACAATACAAAATACATATTATATAATTGATTCCATTTATAGGAAACATCTAGAAAAAAACAAATTTAGAGAAGTAGAAAGCAGATGAAAGCATTCTAAAACTGGACTGTGGTGATGGTTCCACAACTTAACACACCTACTAAAATCATTAGGTTGTATACTTACAATGGGTGAATTTTATGGTATGTCAATTGTACTTCAACAAACTTGCCTTTAAAATCACACAGCTGGGACTGGGAACAGTGGCTCATGCCTGTAATCTCAGCACTTTGGGAGGCAGAGGCGGCAGGATGGCTTGAGCCCGAGAATTTGAGACCAGCCTGGGCAACAAAGTGAGACCCGTCTTGATAAAACAATTTAAAAATTAGCCAGATTGGGTTTACATTCCCACCAACAGTGCAAAAGTGTTCCCTTTTTGCCACGTCCTCTCCAGCATCTGTTGTTTTTTGAGTTATTGATGATAGCCATTCTGACTGGCGTTAGGTGGTGTCTCAGTGTAGATTGCATTTGTTTGATGACTAGTGAGACTGAGCATTTTTTCATGTATCTGCTGGCTCCCTGTATGTCTTCTTTTGAGAACTGTCTGTTCATATCTTTTGCCCACTTTGTAATGGGGTTGTTTGTTTTTTCCTTTCGGCACATATGAGTTCCTTGTAGATCCTAGATGTTAGACCTGTGTCAGACATACAGTTGGCAAATATTTTTTCCCAGTCTGTGGGCTGTCTCCCTGTCCTCTTGATGGTTTCTTTGGCTTTGCAGAAGCTTGTCAATTTGATGAGGTCCCACTTGTCTATCTCATCTCTTATAGCATGGGCGCTGGGGGTTTTGATCAGGAATTGGTTGCCAGTTCCAATTTCCATAAGGGTGTCTCCTGTGTTTTCTAAGAATCTTATAGCTTGAGGTTTTCCATTTAGGTCTTTGATCCATTTAGAGTTGAATTTTGTGTATGGTGATGTAAACTAGTACAGCCTCCGTGGAAAACAGTGTGGCAATTCCTAAAAGATTTAAAAATCAACCTTCCATGCGATCCTGCAATTCCCCTACTGGGAATGTACCCGGAAGAACTGAAATCACTCTATACAAAAGATACCTGCACACATATGCTTATTGCAACATTGTTCACAGTAGCAAGAACATGGAACCAACCGCGCTGCCCATCAAAAAAATGTGGTGCATATACATGATGGAATATTACGCCGCCATAAAGAAAAACAAAATCATGAATTTCACAGCAACCTGGATGGACTTAGAGTCTATAATACTGAATGATCTTTCACAAAAACAAAGAACTGAGTATCACATGTTCTCACTCATAAGCGGACCTTGAACAATTGTAATGCTCTAAGAAAAGGATTGGCAGTAGCGGGAAACTGCGGGATGGGGCGGGGAAGTGGGCCTGAAAGTAGTGAAAGCCTGCCTGGGGATGGGAGGCACACCTCATCAACAAGGGTACCTACATGATGAACATTTGTATACCTAACCCTGAATTGTACCCCACATCTTTAAAATAAAAAAATTAATTAGCCGGGCATGGTGGAACATGCAGTAGTCCCAGATACTCAGGAGGCTAAGGGGGAGGGTGGCTTGAGCCCAGGAGTTTGAGGCTGCTGTGAGCCATAATCATGCCATTGCACTCTTGCCTGGGTGACAGAGCATGACTCTTTCTCTTAAAAAAAAAATCACACAACTGGCAAGTGGTAGTACAAAATATAAAGAAAAGTTCTTGAAAAATGATTAATAAACCCACACTAAGAGGCAGAAAGTAGAATGTAAGTTGGTGCTGAAGTTCCTCAACCTCCCTAAAAATTCACAAGAAGTTTTTTGAGGAGTTGTATTAAGCAATCATACTTTAATTAATTCTTTCATTAAAAGTCATTATTTATTTTTAAAACCTCTTATTGTGTTTTGGATTTCTCACAGTTTTACTTCAGCCTATAATACTCCCTAAGATTTTGTTGACTACGTAGGGTGGATGTATTTTTGTGATTTTAGCTTAAATTTTGTTTTATTAGAATTCTTATAACTGAGAGCATTCAAAAAGAGAGCAAACCACTACTCTGAAGGTGCTCATCTGGCAGAAGGACATCTCTGCGTTTCTTTGAACATGTCCAAATGACATCGATCATGTATCCACAGACATTATTTCTGTAAAACAGTGGTCACCATTAATGAGGAGTTAAGGCTTCAAGGATATAGATAGACTATCCCTCCCAAATTATCCAGCAGAGGCTTCGTTATCCACCACAACATCCATCTTCCCTCCCTCTCCCCCTCCCTAGCCAGGGACACAGCTACTCAGAATAAAAGACTACATTTCCCAGCCATCTTTGAGCTAGGTTTATCCACATAACTAAATTCTGACCAAAAGGTATAAGCAGAAGTATTGCACAAGTGTTCTGAGATCAGTGCTTATAGGAAACAGCCTCAGCTGAAAGGAACCCCTGGACTCCTTTCTGTCTTTCTCCCTCCTTCAGGCCTGCCACCAGAGCACGAAGACCAGACACTCAGCAGCCATCAGAACCATGGGGTGACCTTGAAGGCAGGAAGCCTGGCAGAGAGCAGCCTGGGTCCCTGCCAGTACCCTGCGGCTGCCAGATCAGCCCTGGACTGCCTGTGTCTACTCTTCTTCCACAGAATGGAAAAACACACTTCTGTCTCCTTTAGGACATAGGAGCCAAGAGTCTTTTACTCAAATGGAAGCTCCTCCTAGCTGACATAGAGTCTAACAGAGAAAGCATCCGATGGAATCCTTTCTCCAAGGAATGAGAGGGGAGGTGAGAGCAGGGAAGTACAGTTCTACGACTGTCAGCAGCATGTCTGTGGGGCCTCAGCCGAGGGGATACGGTGATATTCAGCAGCCACAGGGAACAACTACAACTGCGGTGTTGGGAACCATCTCAGTGACAGGACTAGGAACTATACTTCATGGCTGCTCCCCAGTGAGACAGCAAATGGTAAATACACACCCATTAAATGTTCATTTCCTAAATCTTACTTGTCTTTTCCAACATAAAGACTGGAGAATTATTGTAAGGTGGACGTGAAATCCATCGTGAAGTTCCTGAAATGTTTATCTCATCAGAAGAACATTCTCAAAATTCTCAAGTTCTTTGACGTTTAAAAAAATTTTTTAAAATACAGTAATTATTGTATGTATATATATATGTGTGTATATATATATATAGGGGGACCGAAAAAAATCCAGAATTTATGTTTTGGAGGGTGGACCCTTGTAGTACAGGCTTCCCTCTCTGGGAAATGTTCTAGGAACCCCCTCACAATCAGTGTGCCATCTAGCGTTGTTGTGAGAGGCTACGTTTGGCCTCAGTGAATTTTTTCTTAAAGATTCTCTCAATGTGCTTGCCCATTTCATGATGGGTGATTTACAGGAACAACCTGTCCACACAGCACTGAGTGTTCAGCCATTTTTGACCCCAAATGACATGAACCCTGTGTCCCCCCCCCCCATTCACTTGATCTTGCCTTGAGTGACTTTGTCTCTGGAGGAAAAAAAAGTCCTCAAAGGGAAACATTTGGCCAGTGTGGAAGAGATGAACCAAAAAATGGCAGCAGCACTGAAAGGCATCAAAACAGATGAGTTCAAAAAATGTGCTGGGCATTGGAAAAAGTGTCTCAATAGGTGTATTGCATCAAACAGGGTACTTTGAGGGTGACTGAAGTTTAAACGTGTAAGAATACACAATTTTTTATAAATAAATTCTGGGTTTTTTGGTCCCCCCTCATAAGATGACGTATTATCTAGTGTCATTTTTTCTCTGAATTACGTGCGTTCAGATTGAGGCTCACTAGAGATATTAAAGACACAAATGGGCTAGGCACATTCAAGTATTAGTTAATGAATGTAACATGGTGGCTACCTTAGTGCTGTGTGCAGATACATGTTTAACGTATATTTTTGGTGAGGCAGATGTGGTGACTTTTTTACCTATGATAGTGGTTTGGTGGTGGTAATATAGGACAGATAATGTGTTTGCCAATGTCCTCAGTGAGGAATTCTTCCAAAGCATAGGTGTAATTCACTGATGGAATAAAGTGTGGGTTGGTAGTTTGGGCTCTGGTGCAGATGGTTCCCAATTTAGGCTCAAACATATTTAATGACTAAGAAAAGTACTTGAAAAGTACTTCACATACAAACGAATTCCTGCTCTCTGATCCCACAGACAGCTCTCTAGATGGTGCCACAAAAAGACAAGAAGCCTGAGGTTAACCTGGAAATTCAATTTGGACCTTACTCAGACAGCAGAAGACAGAACTTTCGATTCTGAAAATTTTGAAGAGTTTCTATGGGAGAAGGTTAAAGTCAATGGAAAAACTGGAAATCTCATAAATGCTGTCCACATTGAATGCTTCAAGAACAAAATCGCAGGTGTTTCTGGAAAACAGTGTCCTAAAAGGTGTTTAAATACCTTACCAAGAAATACCTTAAGAAGAGCAGTCTCTGTGATTGGCTTCTGGTGGTTGCATCGGACAAGGAAACTTACAAACCTCATTACTTTCAGAATAGTTGAAATGAGCACGGATCAGAGTCTGAAGACTAGGTAAAGCCTTCCCTGGTCAGGCTTTGGTTACTAATAAAACAAATGAAGCATATGCAAGAAAGAAACATCTAGAGTTGGACTTTTTGCTTATCAGTGAATAAAAACATTGTACTCTAAAATATTAATTCCTGAAATTAATCGTTTTCAGAAGTCTCACCTTTCTTAGTCTCAAATTCCTTCCCTGTACCAGAAAGAAGAGGTTCCTTTTAATTCTAGTTTACTATGAATACAACTTTTCTCTTAGAAGTAAAGATAATAATAATATAAATAAAAAATACTGCATGCATGCTAAATAAACATGTTGTGTTCAGATTTGCTGAAAAGCAAATTTTCTGGGAATAAATCAATGTAATTCAGGATGTATATAATAAGTGTAAATGATATGGATACTGAGAAAAATGAACTTTTCTTAAGATTTAGTTATCAGTTATTTTAGACCTTTAACGTTTACAAGAGACTATGTTAAAACTAAAAATACATGGTGCTGTTGAAATAAAAAGGGACTTAACAAGTAGCTCATTGTCCAATCCGAATACTTTTAATAAGACCTTCTTGATACAGATGCCCTTGGCTATCTGCCCTGGCCGAGAGGAACACATTCCAAGCCTATCCTAACAGGCTGCTAAATGCAATCCAGTGGGAAGTGTTCAGTGGTCACAAAGTCCTTCTGCTTTTGGCTTGTTTAAACTTCTCTATAGTTTGATACTCAATATGCAGTCATTCTGGTCAGTAAGCCTAACCTGCCCAAACTGAAACAACCGAGAAGAGTTCAGAAATTAGAAAATATGGTTGGCAGTTTCTGGACTAACAGGTCAAAGAAGAGCTGTTGACTTTGACATTCAAAGATACATCTTAAGCTTTGACATTCAAGATACACTTTAAGCTTCTGGAATCCTAAACCTCTCTGAAATTTTAAGCTTCTGGAATCCTAAACCTCTCTGAAATTCATTCAGTTCATCAAGAACCAGGCAAGCATAACAAAAGTTACATAGGAAGGAGTGGAGAAATACACACTGTGACTGACACCAAACAGGCTGCGATTTCCTATTAAGTAACACTGCTTATTGTATATTAAATCATCCCATATTAATTTGTATTTCAATACATTTTTATTGCTAAAATCATACAGGCAAACTCTGAAATGGGCAAAACTATGGGAACAGAGACCAGATCAGTGGTTGCCTGTGACTAGGTTAGAAGACTGACTATAAAAGTTGAGAGGAGTGTTCTCAGTCATTATTTTGGTGGTTGCGTGAATTTGTCAGAATCCATTGAACGGCATACCTAAAAGGGGAAAGTCTTATTGTATGTAAATTATACCTCAATACACCTGAATTTTTTAAAAATTGTAATCGTACATCAAACGATCAAAAGACACAAACTAGATAATCATGTTAAATCCAATTCTCTGGGTATTTTAAATACCACACACTCATACATAAATCCAGACTAGAATCAGTATCTTGACTGTTAACACAGATATTAGACCAAAAGGACATTGGACGACAACAACTAACACTTGGAAAAAGAGCGGCCATGTAGTCTCACTTAGAGGTAAAACAATATGATATCATCAACTATATGGAATACACTCAGTAGCGGGGAATATAAGGAATTAGGCCAGAACACTAGATCATAAATATCTGAGACTCTAATGTGGAATTAGCCTAGTCTTTAAAACTCTAACACTTATTACCCTAAAACTCTGTCACACACAAGTCTCAGGATGCATAAACATGCCTATTTCTTCCCTCCCTCCCTCTCTCCTTTCCTTCTCTCTCTCTCTTTCCTTCTCTCTCTTTCTTTCTTTCTCTCTTTCTCTCTTTCTTCTTTCTTTCTTTCTTTCTTTCTTCTCTCTCTCTCTCTCTCTCTCTCTCTCTCTCTCTCTCTCTCTCTCTCTCTCTCTCTTTCTTTCTTTCTTTCAGTCATAGTCTCACTCTGTTACCCAGGCTGGAATGAAGTAGCATGCTCTCAGCACCTCAGCCTCAACTTGCTGGGCTCAGGTGATCCTTCCACCTCAATCTTACAAGTAGCTGGAACTACAGATGCACACCACCACACCTGGCTAGTTTTTTTTTTTTATTATTTATTGTACAGATGAGATCTTGCCAAGTTGCCCTGGGCTCAGGCAGTCCTCTCGCCTCTGCTTCCCAGAGTACTGGGATTGCAGGCATGAGGCACGACACCCAGCCTGCCTATTTATTTATTTAGGCACTTTAATGGATACTTCAGTAGCATTTAAAAAACTTTATTGTAATCAATCATTCTAATACTTTTTTCTGTGTAAAATGATATTTTGAGACTTTTCAATTTGCCTCAGGAGATTCTCTCCCAGGCTTTTCCATGTTAGTACTGCTAAATACACATATCTGGACATAGTGACTAGTTAAATTAATGGATGTCAACGTTCATGTGATATAACATGTTCTAAAAGAATTATCACTAGATTGTAGCATTTCATTCCTTACATGGGAAAGAAAACTTTTATTGCTGAAATCAAGCCACATGACAAATTCTTTTTCTAGACGGCTTAATTGAACAAATGTAATTAAGTCTGAGAAAGTAACAAATAAAATGAGACCAGTAATCTATTCAGTCAGTCAAGCTATACCCTAAAAAGCCTTGTTGAGAGTTCTGTTTAAACATGAAAGACGAAATGTATGAGTTCATCTTCACTCTCTCCTAAAAACCTTCTAAAATGGCAGTAAAGGAATAAAAATGGTGCAGCCCCACAAGAGCATAGAACAGTAGTGAGGACAACATCGTATAAGAGATATCAACACAGTGTCGACGGTGGAAAGTGGAGGAATGAGTGGCAACTGAAGAGCAGAGCTGAACCCTCAGTACACACAGAGTGATGTGAAGACAAGGAAGTGAATTCGTAACACAAACACGAACAGGCTCAGAATCTGGGGGCAACGGAGACCATGAAAGGCCAGGGATAAGGAGAGGCTGAAAAAAGGAGGTAGAAAACTTGACTGGAGTGCTCCTGGACTTCATGCAGCCAGACAACGCCTCCCCGCTCCCACCAAGAGAAACGTATTCTTTGGAGAAATTGAAAAATGAGGATCTGAATTTGGGGAGACCAGGGACACTGGCTCAGCATCAGGCATCATACCGAAAACAAGAATCACATGGAAGTCCATTCTCTTAACGGTGTAACCCTCGAATACCTCACTTGGCCCCCAGAATACTGATAGCAAAGGTTATATTTTCAAGGCAGAAGATTAGAGGATTCTCTATTAGGAAAGTGACACAAGAGAGAAGACATACAGAGACTGCCACTTGAGGATAACCCAATGAAAAGACCGAACCCTCAAAATCACCATCTTCTCACCAACACACAGGGAGCTGTCAACTGACTTCAATGCCTTACTTCAAAATATAAATGAGTATAGAAAGACCAGTAAACATTTAGAGAAGCCTCTAACATGAAAGATAGCAATGGTAAAATAAAAAGGCAAAAAAAAAAAAAAAGGAGGAGGAGAAGGAAGGAGAAGAAGAGGAAGAAGAAGAAAGATTACTAACAATGCAGGGAGTAAAAGAAAACTTAAAGACATCTCCTATATTCAATGTCTTCTTAGGATGAAAGGAGATCCTTTTATCATTCGTTCAACAAAGATTTACTAAGCACCTGACATATGTAAGCATTGTTCTTCTCATTTCTGAGGATGCTGGGTTAAAAAAACAAACAAAAATTTCTGCCTTCATGTAGCTTATATTCTAGAGTATGAAAGTATGAAACTAGAACAGAATGATACATGAGGAATAAGCACAATATTTTAATTTAAAGATGTGGGAGCCGGGTTCGGTGGCTCAGCCTGTAATCCCAGCGCTTTGGGAGGCTGAGGTGAGTGGATTGCCTGAGTCCGCAGGTTCGAGACCCTCCTGGGCAACTTGGCGAGACCTCATCTCTACAATAAATCAAAAATCAGCCTGGCGTGGTAGTGCGCGCTTGTAGTTCCGGCTACTTGGAAGGCTGAGGCGGAAGGATCGCCGGAGCCCAGCAGGTCGAGGCTGAGGTGGCTGGGAACGGCCATCGCACTCCAGTCTGGGCGACAGAGTGAGACTCCAACTCAAAATAAATAAATAAATAAATAAAGATGTGGGATACAAGTTAGGATTGGGTACATAGGTGGTCTACGTACCGGTGAAGTTTGGGCCTCCCATTGGACCTCACTCTGCCTGGATTGGAATCAGGCACCCTTATCGACGTTGTGTTTCCCCACCCCCCTGGCAATGTCCCTCTACTGCCACTCACTTTCTTGTAGTATTCAAACATAATTTTAAGAAGAGCACCAATAAATTGAGAATAATTATAGCCGTCTCCACTCCTACTGCTTTGGATTGAGCCCTTGCGTTATTGCAGTAGCTTGGGAAGAAGTCTTGCATCATCCCCAATCCATCTTCTCTACAGGTGCCAGGATGATTTTTTACTCAACCAATACATCCTAATCATGTCACTCCTCTTCCTAAAATCCTTCAATGGCACTTAATTGCCTTCAGGATAAGATCCAAACTACCTAGTGAGTCACTGAGGCTCCCTGTGATCTGATTCCTGCTTATCTGTTCAGCAGCATTACCTACATGTATCCTATGCTACACCCTTACTGAATTACTGCCTGTAATTCTTTGAACACTTAATGCTCCCTCTTATGCCTCCAAACCAATGGATTTCACAAAAATTTCCTTTATGTCAACCAACACTAAGAAATATATTTTGCTCCTTAACCCAGTAAGTCAGTCTCTCTCTCTCTCTCTCTCTCTCTCTCTCTCTCACATACACACACACACACACACACACACACACACACACACACACACACACACGGAGGAAAAAAATGTTTCATGAAAAAATACTCATACTATGTGAGTTATGCTGACATTTTCTATTTCGCTATTCTTAAATGCTGGTCATGACACATTAAATTGATTTTACCACGTACTAATGGGCTCTAACCCATCTTTTGAGAAACACTCCTGTAAGCCTTTGGGTATGGCAATGTCTCTGCTTAGAACACCATTCACCTTTTCTTCTCCTGGACAATTCTTACCTGTCCTTCAAGATGCAGTTTTTAGAGTGTCTCGTTATCTCCCTGCTTCTTGGTTTAGTGCCCCTCTGTTTCTTAACATCTCTTCTATACCTAACACTCTCTGTTACCACAGTCCCTTCACCAGTTTGCTCCCCCTTGCCTGTGAGCTTCTGGAGGGCAGTGATGGAGCTGCTCATCCACATGCCCTCACTGCCTGGAGACAGCGTCCGGCACATAGCAGACCTCCTGTGAATATCGGCTTAATGAGTAATGCATTCATCCAGTTTTTTATTTGGGCAAGCTTAAATATCCAAGATCACAGAGCTCAGCTATCTCCTGAGGAACTCTTAAACTTTTCTTTAGCAGAGCTGTCCAGAGGCGTCTAACTTTAGGCAGGAGCCCTTCCCTTCCCATTATGGTTTAGAGCAGAAGTTTTCAATTTTTTTAAATCTAGGGTCTCCTTTACGCTCTTAAAATTAGTAAGAACACTCTGGGCATTAGAAGCATGTAATAAATAATGAATTATTTGTACGTAATTACTTACTGGGAAGTCCAGAGTGCATACATTCATTCTAGCTATCAATATTTACCAATATTAAAACTGAGAATTGGGTAATAAAGAATGCAGCACACTTTCCAGGAGCCATCAGAGCAGTGATGTGATCATGCATCATGTCACCTCTGGAAACTCCACTCTATGCTTGACAGAATCTCAAAAAGGCATACAAGATTTTAGTAGTATTATGAAAATAATTTTGACCCCACAAGCTCCTGAAAGGGTCTCAAAGACCACACTTTGAGAACCAGAGATTTAAAAAAACCCAAGTCACAGATACCGTCGATTAAAGGGACTCAATAAATAACACCTCTGCTTTTATCGCCTGGGTCTGGAACTGAGGGACAAAGAAGTGTTATACGACTCAGCTTTGTTTGAGAGAGCTCTTAAATAATATGGCATAACTGCATGGTCACAATGATCTTCTGAACACTGGACCCCACATTTACCACCTCACCACAAACAGTGCTAAAAACTGCAGCTCCGCCCCGACAGGCAGAACCCTATAAAACTCTTGGCCTGGAGGAGCAGTGTAGGCAATGCAGACAGTGGCTCCCAAGACAAGGACAGAGAAAGGGCTGGGCTATGCAAATCAGAAACGTCACTCTTTTATTCCTGGGAGAAGAAAATAAGGAGGTAGAAGAGAGAAGCCAAGAATGTTTTGCTAGTGGAACTCCCTCAACAAGGAACAGAACATCAGAATGGAGAATCAATATGACCCCACATAACACTGGGTATCAACTCTGTTGTATTGTCCAAAATGCTATGTTTCAGTAAAGTACCAATTTTATAAAATTTCTCTATCACTAAAAAAAAAATGTGTATAACTAGTGAGCTTCTTGTTAAGATTTAGTGAATGACACATTGAGATTTTTTTTTTTTTTTTTGAGTTGGAGTCTCACTCTGTCACCCAGACTGGAGTGCAGTGGCCACTCCCGGCCACCACAGCCTCGACCTGCTGGGCTCCGGCGATCCTACTGCCTCAGCCTTCTAAGTGACTAGAACTACAGGCGTGCACCACCACGCCCAGCTAATTTTTTGATTTATTGTAGAGATGAGGTCTCACCAAGTTGCCCAGGTGGGTCTCGAACCCGCGGGCTCAGGATATTATTTAACCATAAAAATAGGCACCACATTTAATACAGTAACATTTACATATACGAATGTCTGCTTGCAACATCGTTTACCTTTCTTCTTCTGACTGATCCTTGCTTTTACCAGCAAATGCTTTCCCAACATTTTACACAATTTTTAAAAAGTCTTAGATACTTGTTATATGTGTCAGGAATAATGTGTCTTTCTAAAGAAACCCCAGGTTGAAGAACTTCTATGTACATACATGCTATTCAAAAAAGACATTCTGAAATGGGGATGAAAATGGTGGCTCATGCTTTGGAAAACTACTGGTATATATTACCACAACTGGGTATTACTTTGCCCAGAATGAGCACAGAAGTTCAAACTGGTTCGTTTGTCATAGTCAGGGGTATATTCTTTCTGGTCTTCTGTTTCTCAAATGCTACATACAAAATACACCCAAAAAATCTCTTGAGCACATAAATTTATGACATAAGTATTTAAATTAAAGTCTCTGATGAGTACTGTCAAGTTTTTCTTGACAAATATGAATGATTTCATTTAACAGCCACTCTTGGCCTAGAGAAGTGCTCAACTCTTCCTGCATTTTCCCATCTGTCTCATACGTAGAGTAGTTTATGTTCAAGCTTATGTAATTTGTCCCAATAAATGTCTGAAAGGGAAGAGATGTCAATGACATTAAAACTACAGTATAGTTAGGATGTCAATACCACAGAAAAAAGGAGAGATGGGCAAATAAAGTGCTGCCATTGAGCAAAGTTCAAAGAAGTAAGTTTTCCTACTTTAGAGAGATGTAACTTTTTTGGCAACTAGAAAGAATTTAAAACGTTCTGATCCAAAGGCAATAGTCCAAATCTTTTACAGATTCCTCAGGAAAACAACTTAAGATAGATAAAAGTCATCAGTTGTTTTTTTTTTTATAAAATATAAAGTTTATTGATTTTTAAACGCTGTAATGAGATGAAAATATAGAACTAAAACTCTTTAAAATAATTTATGGTCAATTAAGGCAGAGCTTCACTTCAATTCGGAATGAAAGTATGATTATAAAGTAGAAACCAAGGAATTGAACTCAAGGCTTCATTTTACTTTTTCACATTTTCCTCTGCCAGATAAGGGTGTTTTTCCCCCCCTTTTCTTTTCCTTTTGAGGGGTGATCTTCACGAAATGTGCTCTAAAGATTACATCCATTCTTTCCTGTCTTCCACCACATAGAGTTTTACCAAGCAAGATTCACTCTGTAATTTTCATCTCCCCAATCCCAACATCTGGGTGTGTTTGCTTAGGTTTCACGCTACTGCTAAGTTCTCCGACTTCTCTCAGTGCTCACAACCATTGGAAGTAGAAGTTTCCTACCAGCAATAATATTAATGAAATGAAGCAAGACCCCACGGCTTACTATGTATATAATATTCCTAACTATCTGCACACCCGAGTACAAATTTCAAAGCTAAGCGTCTTCACCAAATAAACCGAGAAGCCCTAGACAGTTGGAACACACAAGCATGCCTCATGTTGCCAAAGAAAATAAGAAAGACCTGACAAGCTACAGGCTAAGCATGAGACAGACACATAGATAGAATCAATGTGCTTTTTCTCATGCAAAGAAAAAAATTAGATGCAAACTTTACATTTAAAACGGCATTGTTCTCCTTTAATCTGGCCACCATCCGAGTGGTGATCTGGATGTTAGAGAAGAGATGAATGGGAGACATTGGCAGGGATTGAAGCTTGAGGATGAATGTGGAAATGTAGAATGGATGTTTCTTTTGGGGGCTTTGAGTTGACTGTTGTTTCTGTCTGTTTTTTAGAACTGATCCGAGAGGACAGGGAAGTCAGTGTGGGCGGCTCTGAGGAGCCTCCTCTCTACAGCTGCGGCTCAGAGGATTACGGCGCTTCATCCACAAGGCAACATTGCACAAGTAGCCTTTGAACAAAAGTCATGGATACTATTAATGATATGGTAATCCTTAATCGAGCTACCTCCCAGTAGTGATTATACTGACATGGGAAGAATATCTAAGTCGTGGAGGCAGCCCGCAACAACACTGTGTCATTGTTCACCCCAGGCTTGACCAGGACTAACTTTTACCAGCATCTCGAACGTCACCTTTCCCTGGGTGCCTCCCAACAAACCCTGGCCCCAGCTCCCACTCCCACCCCACCATAGTAAAAACGTGGCAAAGAAAACCCTGATCCTAAATCTTTTTTTCGATTTGTTTTTGGAAGTTCCCACACACATTTGGTGTTGTCTCAAAACTCACGCTGTCAACTGTCTCTAGGAATCATTTCCATCTGAGAACAAGACCACACAAAGGTTAGTTCGGTGGGTCTCAGTGAAGATGTTTTAATTGTCTAACAATAGATTCTTCCATTATTTGACTTGCAAATACTGTCTCCTCTTGCTCTCAGATAACACGTTCAGAGTTAGACAATTTGCCAGTAAGTTTCCCAAAACTCCTTAATTATGAGACTGAGATACCAGTGGTTTCCCATTTGACGAAACTCAAATACTATCTAGCAGGGAAAATCTTATGCTCACTATATTGTGGGACTCCCTTCATGGTCAAACCTAATTCACTCATAAATGAACCCCCTTACTAAAAGGAGAGTGACCTTAATGAAGAAGAAATATATGAATGATTTTAATGCAATTATATGTGTAGGATAAACATGTTTACATTCATACTTCAAATGACTTGTAGTGAATGTACTAATGAGACTAAAGACACTATCCCCTAACCACCACCCTGACCTAATTGCTCTTTTCCCACAGATTATTGGTATTTTAAAATAATGCTATTTATCTGCCATCTAAAACAAATCTAAGTAAAATCAATCACTAATAAAATTTTATGGGTACTCTCCCATATTCATGAGACCTCATAGGTAATCTTTCTAAATCCTATAATAAACCATAGTCAGCACACCATGAAATTGTGATGTGAAAAAAATCTGATTTTTCTAACAAACATCTCTAAGAGAAGATCATCGTTTCAAATCCTCTTTTCATTAGTCCTTACAAAAAATAAAAATTAAAAATCTTTTGAAAATTACACATTTTTACTAGACCTGCCATCTTTAATGGATACAAAATATGCAACTTTTGTCCTATAAAGGACAAAAAACAAATCGTACACATATACATTAATGTATACATATAACATTATTCCCAGATATTTTCTATTTCTGTTCAGTATAAAACTTTAGTAGTATAAAGGTTCATACTGAACACCGTGACAATTTATGAAAAATTTTAGAGCCATGATATGATTGTGCTGACTTCTATGTTAAAATTAATAATCAATACATTGTTTTTAAAGGCTGGATTTGGGAAAAGATGGTAAGACAGTAAAGGCAGAAATGCTCTCTTCTGACTTTATAAGCACGTCTGTAATATTTGACTATTTACCATAACCATGTATCCCTTTATAAATTTAAAAGGTAATAACAATAAGTGGCCAAAACGAATTGCTTGGAATGTCTGAACATCTCATTTTCTCTAAGTGGCTATATTTTGTGAGCTTATACATATTCAGGTGCCACTATGGTAACTTCACAGTTGCAGCAAAGGACAGAGTAAAAGTTCGGGGATTCTGGTTTATGTAAAACTTGGCTACACAAATTAATACTTATGTCAAATAAAAGCGTAGAAGCCTTAACCTCATCTCATTTACCGTACACATCTTCCACTGCTGAGGGGAAGCGTAGCGGATCACCACCTCACCTAAAATGTATTAAGCCTAATTTTAATTACCTGGAAAGTATAATGAGCAAAGGCCTCGCCACAGAAATATTTTGTTCTGGGTTCAGTGTCTGGTGTTCAAAGATGCACGAGCATTTGCTAAAAAGAAAGTAATAATACTTTAAATTCATATTTAATCTGGAATTGCTATTTATTTACAATATTTAGGCTTTGATGAATAATTGTCTAGCCTCCTGCAAACATCAGGTAAAATGATTCATAATGTCTTTGCTCAATTTGTTAGTTAAATTAAACTTGTGCGGAAAACAAGTTTTCTATCACATTTTCCAGATAGTGAAACTAAGGCAGAGACTTTAGGAACAGATTTACTTGGGATCAAAGACTGAAATAATTTCTTCCATCCATTGAATTGCCTACTCTACTTAAAAAGACTTGCTGTCTAATTCAGTGCCGTCAGACAGGAATATACCACAAGCTACACAAGTAACTGAAAATTTTCTAGAAGCATACTAAAACAGATTTTTATAAGGTATAATTAATAAGATATTTTACATAATATATTCAAAATATCTTATCAACATAAAAAATCATTGAGATGTTTTCATATTCTTTTTTTAATGCTAAGTCCTTGAAATCCAGAATTTTACACTTACATAACATTTCAATTCAGACTTTAAGAAGAATAGCAAAGTGTCCATAAAACTTGAATTGCTTGGAATCTCTGAATCTTTTTCTTCAAGTCACATTTCCCATTCTCAATAGCTACATGTACCCTTACTGGCTAGCAGGAACATAAACTGCTCATACTGACTGTACAGAAGGACAGGGCAGAGTTAATATGGGTTCTGGAGTCAGTCAGTCTAGGTTTTCATCCTGGCTGTACCACGGCTAACTGCATGACAAGTGGGCAGGCTGCCTTCTGTCTCCCAGGTTTCTCATATGTCAGATATTTCACAGGGGTGTTGTAAGAATGAAATGAGCTAATGATTAGTGCCTGACATGGAGAAGGCATTAAATGTTAGTTATTGATAACACTATTGTCAGAGAACATACAAGAGCTAATGTTTATTTGAACCCTTCCCCCATCAAAATGTATAAGAAACTAAACACGTTTGTTCTGCAAATAGAGTTTGCTATGTGTTGACCTGTGTTCCCAAAAAGATCCATTGAAGTCTTTACCCTTCAGCACTCAGAATATGGCCTTATTTGGAAATGTTGGACGTGTTAAGATGAGGTTATACTGGAGTAGGATGAACCCTTAATTTGATAAGACTGGTTGGTGCCTTTATAAAAAGTAGAAAATTTAGACACAGAGACAGTGATGTACAAAGAGAGGCCATATGACAGCAGAGGCAGAGACTGGAGTGACACGGCTGCAAGCCAAGGCGCACAAAGGATTACCATTCACAAGAGGCTAGGAAAGGATTCTACCCAGAGTCTCAGAGGAACACGGCCTGGTTCACACCTTAATTTTATACTTCAAGCCTCCAGAATTGTGACAGAATAAGTTTCTGTTGTTTTAAATCATCCAGGCTGTGGTGCTTCATTATGGCAGCCACAGAAACTTAGCACAGGGTTCTTTGCCAAAAAGGATGCACTCTGTCTTACAAGTGGTCAAAGTCCTGGATGTTTGACAACCTGGCCATTGCAAATCCTTCAAGGAATCAGAGGAGTCCTCTAATAAGTCCGGTAGCCCCATCTTCCTAAGGGCTCTTGGGCTGTTTCTCAAGTCTACATATACACACTCTGGAAGAGAATCCTGCCCTCAGGACGGTGTTCTTGGTGGTACAGCTGCCTGTGAAATGAATGAGCTAAGTCACAAACCCAGAGACACAGTCCCATTAGTTTCTTGGGATTAAACTTGTGTGAGCATGTCACAAAGTCTACCATTTGTTTTTAATGAGCTTGTTCATCTTTTGCCACAGTTTTTCCAAACATCCTATTATGACCAAAACATTAATTTTAATTCAATTTTTAAAAAAGTGAATCCTTAAAAACTGGGACACCAGAAGGGGCATTCAAAGAAGTAAAATAGCAATAATCTAAAGTGATATGGATTTTTATTTTGCTAACACTTCTGGGACTGTTACCCATTCTATATACTGCTTTCACAGTTCTTCATTTCCCTAAATTATTGGTTTTTTTCCATAAATAAATATATGTACACATACACATTTATAAATGAAGTATCACATATGCAGGTTTTGTGATAAAATTAGCAAATAAATAATTTCTCTAACAGCAAAATTTGTTTTCCCAATTTAGGAATGCTGTAAACACAGCAAATACTCATAAATGTTTGTTCTATTGATTTTAACCTGATGATTCTAAAATAGATTCTAAAAATTTGTTGCCAATTACAGTGGCTCATGCCTATAATCTTAGTACTTTGGGAGACCGAGGTAGGAGGACTGTTTGAGCCCAGAAGTTCAAGACCAGCCTAAGTAACATAGAAAGACCTTGTTTCTGCAAAACAAATAAAAAATAATTCAAATTTTTAAAATGTAAAAATAAATAAATATGAATTTATTATTTCAATGTTATGGTTTGTTCATTCTTATTTACCAGGAAAACATATGCTGCTAATACAGCATCATCTAAGTATATTAAGTGACCTTTTCAAATCTCCATTAATATTCATAAGAATGTAGACTGCTTCAAGCAGAATTTTAGACCTAGGAAGGGCTTTGGAGCAATCTTTTTATCTAAACTTTTCATTTTACAAATAAGAAAATCAGAGCAAGGGCATATTAAAAACTGGGCCAAAGTCATGTCGTTATTAAATGAAAATCCAAGCTATATTAACACCTGTCACCCAAGTCTCCTAACATTCAAATCAAGAGTCTTTACACCATGTCACCAAGCAATAAACATATGCTCCTGTCTGGCAGATGAGATGGACAGTTAGCAATCCATCAGTGAGTTTAAGCAGAATTTAGAGAACCGGTCTTTACCATTAAATTAAATCATGCATGTAAAGCTCTTAACACAACATGGGACACATAATAAACACTTGTTAAGAACTTAATCCCATTTATAGTAGCTTCCAAAAAAACAAAATAAAATACCTAGGAATATATTTAACCAAGGAGGTGAAAGATGTCTACAAGGAGAACTACAAAACACTAACGAAAGAAATCACAGAGGACACAAACCAATGGAAAAACATCCCATGCTCATGAATTGGAAGCATCAGCATTGTTTTTTGTTTTTTGCTTTTGACCTGGAGTCTCACTTTGTTGCCCAGGCTGGAGTGCAGTGGCACGATCATGACGATCCTGGCTCGTGGCAGCCTCAACCTCCTGGGCTCAGGTGATCCTTCCACGTCAGCACCCCGAGTAGCTAGCTGGGACTATAGACGTGTGCCACCAAACCTAAATGTTTTTTTTGTTTGTTTGTTTTATTGTAGATACAAGGTTTAACTATGTTGCCCAGGATGGTCTGGAACTCCTGGGCTCAAGCAATTTGCCAATCTCAGCCTCCCAAATAACGTTAAAATGACCGTACTATTCAAAGTAACCTACAGATTCAATGCAGTCCCTGTCAAACTGCTAACATCATTTTTCACAGAATTAAAAAAAAATTCTAAAAATCATATGGAACGAAAAAGAGCCTGAATAGCCAAAGCAATCCGAAGTAAAAAGAACAAAGCTGGAAACATCACATTACCTGACTTCAAATTATACTACAAGGATATAGTAACCAAAACAACATAGTACTGGTACAAGGGCAAACAACATGGACCAATGGAACAGAACAGAGAATTCAGAAATAAACCCAAATACCTACAACCAACTGATCTTTGACAAAGCAGACAAAAACATACACTGGGGAAAATTGGATAGCCACATACAGAAAAATGAAACTGGAGTCCTATTTATCCCCATATACAAAAATTAACTCAAGATTGACTAAAGACTTAAATGTAAGACTTGAAACTATAAAAATCCTAGAAGAAAACTTAGGAAACACTCTTCAGGACATTGGTCCAGGCAAGGAATTTATGACTAAGACCCCAAAAGCAAACGCAACAAAAACAAAAATAAATAAGTGTGACTTAATTAAACTAAAAAACTTCCTTCTGCACAGAAAAAAAAGAAAACAGAGTAAATAGGCAACCTACAGAATAGGAGAAACTATTCACAAACTATACACCTGACAAAGGACTAATATCCAGAATCTACAAAGAACTCAAACAAATCAGTAAGAAAAAAAAATAGCCCCATTTAAAAGTGGGCAAATGGCATGAACAGATATTTCTCAAAAGAAGATATACAAGCCAGGCTCGGTGGCTCAGCCTGTAATCCCGCGCCTTTGAGAAGCTGAGGTGAGTGGATTGCCTGAGCCCACGGGCTCAAGACCCGCCTGGGCAACTTGGCAAGACCTCATCTCTACAATAAATCAAAAATTAGCCGGGCATGGTAGCGTGTGCCTGTAGTTCCAGCTACTTGGAAGGCTGAGGTAGAAGGATTGCTGGAGCCCAGCAGGTCGAGGCTGAGGTGGCCGGGAGCAGCCACTGCACTCCAGTATGGGCAGCTGAGTAGACTCCAACTCAAAAAAAAAAAAAGAAGATATACAAATGGTCAACAAACCATAAGAAAATGCTCACCATCACTAACCGTCAAAGAAATGCAAATCAAAACCACAATGAAATACCACCTTATACCAGTCAGAATGGCCATTACTAAAAAAAATTAAAAAACAATAGATGGCACAGATTTGGTGTATAAGGAAATGCTTATGCTCTGTTGGTGGCAATGTGAATTACTACAACCTCTATGGAAATCAGTATAGAGAATTCTTAAAGAACCAAAAGTAGACCTACCATTTGATCCAGCAGTCTTACCACTTGATATCTACCCAAAGGAAAAGAAGTCACTATGCAAAAAAAAAACCCCAAAACTTCACTCACATGTTTATCATAGTACAATTCACTATTGCAAAGAAGTGGAATCAACCTAAATGCCTATCAACTAAGCCGTAGATAAAGAAAATGTGGCATACACACACACACACACACACACACACACACACACACACGGAATACTACTATTCAGCCATAAAATAGTGTATTTTGCAGCAATTTGGATAGAACTAAACACCATTATCCTAAGCAAAGTAATGCAGGAACAAAAAAACCAAACACAGCATGTTCTCATTTCTAATCCTCACTTGTAAGCTATGATTCTGCAAAGGCATACAGAATAGTATAACGGACATGGGAGACTCAGAAGGAGGAGGGTGGGAAGTGGGTAAGGGATGAAAAATCACCTTCTAGGTACAGTATGCTCTAGTAGGAGTGATGGGTACACTTAAAGTCCAGAATTCTTCACCCCTTCACCACTGTATGCATTTTACATACATACAATGCATCTATGTAAAAACCATTTATACTCTATTATAATAAAAAACATTTGCAAGTCAAATAAATAAATAAATGCTTGTTAAATGAAACTCTTATTATTTTTGTTGTTGCTGTTGTATCATTCAGAGGTGCAGTGAAGAATAGTGGAAAGTCTAGTGGACTTTCAAATCAGATGGATCTGGATTCAATTGGCAGTGTCTATACACTGGCTTATATAATCTGGGCAACTCATTATTTCTATGCCTCAGTTTTCTCATGCAAAAGGAGAAGGATAATGAGTTAAGGTATGCAAAATATCAGATAAGTAGAGGCAATTGATAATATTAATGAATTTACAGTCTATTATTTCATGTTTTGAATCAAGAATAGAAAGAATTAAAAGAGCTGTCGCTTCTCGTTAACACTTATCCACCTAAAATGGAAGGGAATAGGCCAGGCTCACATCAACTCCATCTCCAGCACCCCAAACCTCCCTCTTACTCCACCCTGCATCTTTCCTTTGGCATTGATACTTGAGCCTCCGTGTCCCGTCCTGCTGCCTGCTGGGTGTTCAGGAAACTCCCCTCACGGCACCCTGTGTGTCTCTCTCTTCCCCATAGGCCTCAGATTTTTACAAAAGCAAAAACAAAAAAAATCTCTCTCCTTTACTTCACTTACTCTCTCAGACCTGGTCTTGACTTTCTAAGGTAAATACTGCTTAGCTGCTTCACTTGTCTAAGGTAGCCTTCCCACGTTATGTTCTGTGGAACACTAGCCTCTAAGACGCTCCTTGAAAGGTCAGGTAAGTTGGGGAAATGCCATCGAATCAATTCCACGGTGGCACCTTTAGATGAGGCCTACTGGTATAAACATGCCTAGTTCCCTTTCGCGTCGAGGGCTTCCTGCTTCCAGCACCTGGTGGCATTCTCTGATTCATAGCATGCTCTGTCAGTCTCTGTTCAGGGCCAGGGTACGTATGCTGCCGAGAGCAGCCCTCAACCAATGACAGGTAGGAGATGTTGGATGTGTCTACTCTAGTATCCTTGTTCTTAGCTGGTGCAGTTCTGAGGTGAGTTCTAAACAGTTTCCCCACAGTCTCCAGGTGCCCCAGATGCCCCTACCAATAACTTGCTCATAAATGCATCCTATATTGACTTTCTTCCCTTCCCTGCTCCCTTGCCAGTATTTCCTAAGGCCACCTTGTAGATAAATGATCTACCTTAGGATCTGTTTCTTCTCTTCTTGGAGATTCACAACACACACTAGTAATATTAAAGGCTACGTGAAGTCTTTCAAGAAATGAACTTATCTAATTTTTTCATCATAAACTTTATTTAATAAGTTTTCCTTATTTGGCCACAGGAAGCTTTTAGGAATGAGACCTTTGGCCATCCTATGAAATATTCCTCTGAAACCATCCTAGAAACTAGTGTTCCTCTGACACACCTTAGGAAATTCCGAACTAAGCATTAATGACTGGCAAGTTAATGTGTTGCCCCTCTAGGAATATAAGCAACTTCACAGCTTCTTCTGCAGATCAGAAAAACTGGGTCCCCTAATTTCAGGTTTTATGATAGATGTGATGGAAAATAATTTTGGAGGGGCATGTATAATTACGTCCTTCCAACCAAGCCAGGTTGATGACAGTCTATAATGCTCTCAAGAACTAGCAGGAAATAGGTAGGTTTCATGGCTAAGGAGTATAGTCATGAGATTTAGAGGACCGTCTAGGAGGTATATAGGATGAAGATAGTTATTTTCTGAAACTGCTCTGGAGAAAAGAAGTATCTTTAGGAAAAAGCAGCCTACCTCTCAGCATCCTCGGCCAAAATCACCGGATGCCTGGGGCTACATCACGCCGTAAGGCACTTGAATGAAATGGTCAATACTGATCAGAATTTTACATTCTTAAGACTTGAACTACTCTATAAAATGTATTAAAAGATTTTAGAGCCGGGCTCGGTGGCTCAGCCTGTCATCCCGCGCCTTTGGGAGGCTGAGGTGAGTGGATGGCCTGAGCCTGAGGGTTCGAGACCTGCCTGGGCAGCGAGACCTCATCTCTACAGTAAATCAAAAAATCAGCCGGGCGTGGTAGCGCCTGCCTGTAATTCTGGCTACTTGGAAGGCGGAGGCAGAAGGATCGCCGGAGCCCAGCAGGTTGAGGCTGCGGTGGCCGAGAGCGGCCACTGCACTCCAGTTTGGGCGACAGAGTGAGACTCCAACTCAAAAAAAAAACCAAACAAACCAAAAAACAAAAAAAATTTTAGAAAAGAGTAAAATCTTGAGTTCCCTAATAGAAAAATAAAGCTTGATGACATTTCAGAAAGCGTTTTTGCTCTGCCTTTAACAAAACCATTGGCAACAGTCAGGTACTCTACCACCTAAGTAAGCTCATACTGGAAGGATGTAGAGAAAAGTTTTGTACCCGGATAGCACTTGGAAGGGAAGTGAAGAAAACTATGTGGGAGTGTGTTTAGTACAATTTGGAACTAAACACCAGCCACCTCCAGGACTGGACTTTTGCCACTTGCAGCAATGTTCTACCCAACTCTGCAAACACAGTTTACATACCTCTTTTGTCACCTCAGTCACACTATCCCCTCACGTCCATTTTTCAGGGGTTGAGACATCCAATATTTTTAAGTGCATTGCTATGGTTCAACATCAAAAAAATAAGTCTACTTTTTGGTTAACATTGCTATTTCAAAAATCCTTTGTCACTTATAAAAGATTAATAAATGAAAGACAAAGCAATACAGAAACATTTAAATAATTCTAATACTTTTAGGGGTACATTCTCTGTATTAAAAACAAGAACAAAAAATTACCACAGAATTGAGAAAATGTGAAAAAGGCGTACCAAGACTCCAACATGGCTGCGAATTGGGGGTATCTGACATTTCCATCTTCATCAAGGGAGATTCTTCCAAGTAGCAAGTCAAACTCTTCATCAGTAATCTCCACACTAAACCTGAAACAAACAGCAGTTAGCATCAGTCACCCCCAAGTTCACATTTGGGTCACCCATACCCACAATACCCCAAGCATATGGCTGCCATTAACGCTTTGTTACTGCAGCAGTCCTCAAGATCAAGAGCACCACGTGAATATCAGAGGTTAATCAGGGCTTTGATTGCTTCAGCTTTCTCAAAGAAAGAGATTCTACCACAGAATCCCTGCATTGGTGGAGCACAGAAATAAAAATACCAGCATGTTGAATTGTGTGTGACTGTCTTCTATAAAAAGTTATTCATTACACTAAAACACTGGTATAGCTTAAACAAGCTAACTCTGAAAAGCCTTTCAATTGGACTGCTTAACATGAAAGAAAAGGTAGAGAAAAAAAAGTGCCTTTCTAAAAACGGCTTCCTAATACTCTTGCAAAGCATTTCATAATGCCTTTAAAGACATTTTGCATACAAATATTTTTAAAGTGGCAGTGCTTATTCATCAGCAAGAAAGTGTTTTCATCTCTCAAGAACAATCAAAACATAATCCATGAACCACTGGCATAAATAAGAATGACTTAAGCAATAATAATGAACAAGGCATTCATTCATCATTTTGCAAAGCTGATAAAACCCAGCTGACTTTTGGAAAAAAGGGGGAATCTATTTTCTTTCGGCAATGCAATGAAAGAATAACATCAAAAAGGTTCTATTCCATTTCATTATTACTTCCTTAATAATTATAAAACAAAAGATATACACCATGAACAACAATGCAATAAACAAAAATGGCTTTTCTCATAGGCTGCAAAGAATTAATTTATCACATGTTTGTAGTTCAGAAGTGCTTGAAGAATTTGAATAGCCTCTCAGGGATTTTGCAGTCGGGTGTTCTTTTTTTCACTTGTCAAAAATTAGGAAAAAAAGAGTAGATTCAATTACTTAGTGTGACACCTAAACAGTTTCTATTCCCTTTTATTCTCTTTTCTTAATCTTTTCTTAGCAATGAACTTATAATACCAATGGACATATCTTTGACATTTTGCCTGAGAAATGAAAATTAATTTTCAGGTTTTATTTGGATTTAAACTCTTAAACACATTACTTAAAAAGAAAACAGACATTTTTAATAGGCATATTGGAACAAACAATAACCAGATTAAAAGTTGAAAAACCCAAATCTAGTTGATGTCCACCATTACACAGTCATGTAACCATGAAAAAATCACTTAACTTTCATATTTCAGTTACCTCAACTCTCAGGTGTCTGTAAATTCTCTGTATCTTATTGAGTGGTCATGAGATAATGATAATAAAAGTGCCTTGAAAACCAGTATTATATAAGTGTTGTGTATTATTAATATAGATGTAGAGTACAGGTTAAAAACATTCTCAAAATGCTGGAACAGATTGTTCAAATCTAACAGTATGTAGCCCTTTTTCTCAAGAGGCCTTCTTTGTGAGAACCAATACAGGACAGTGGCGATAGCATGGGCTTCAGATTAACCAGACAAACATTCAACTCTTAACTCTGTCACATAGAAACTGTGTGTGGCCTCATGCAGTCTACTTAGTTCCCTGAGTCTCAGTTTTCTTTGTGTAATGACAAAGGTTACTTTGAAAATGGAATAAGTTAATAGATATTATATGCACACATTCTCTTTAATGGAAAACGTATTTCCTTAACAGTTAAACTACCTTCATTTTATTGATGGATAAAATGAAGCTTTTCCTCCCCACCAAATTCCTCTCCCACCTCAGTGGCCCAGTCCCTACTGTTTCACACTGTTATTATTTTCTTTATCACTTTTACTGCTATCTAAAATTATTTTATTGGTTTATTGATAACTTGGTTATTGTTTGTCTTTTGTCTCCACTCCTCATGCAAGCTACATGAAAATAGCTACTTTGACTTGTTCACCATCGTATCGCTAGACTCAATAAAAATGACCGGAAGGTGCTCAATAAATACTTAATAGATGAACAATTTATGTCTACTCTAAGGGTATATGTACTTGAGAAAAAAAGGAGTTTTTAGTATATGAGGTAATGCATATGTTAGCTAGCTTGATTTAGCTATTCCATGATATATACATATTTCAAAACATTGTACATGAAAAATATATATAATTCTGCTTGTCAATTATTTTTTTTTTTTTTTTGAGTTGGAGTCTCACTCTGTCACCCAGACTGGAGTGCAGTGGCGGCTCCCAGCCACCACAGCCTCGACCTGCTGGGCTCCGGCGATCCTTCCGCCTCAGCCTTCCGAGTAGCTGGAACTACAATTTTAAAAATAATAATAATACAAAAAAGAGGAACTTTTAAAAGTGTCCATTCTATTACCATTCTAATACAGGGTGTCTAGATGACCTATAACAGTGAAAAATTGAAGTCAGATATGTTTGGTTTGGAATACACTTTATACCTAATTAAGTAAGGGCATTTTATATTCACAAAATTAGCCAGACTTCTAATAAAATAATGAAACCACATGTATTCATTCTTCTACTTACTCAACAAATATTTAGGAACCCCCAACTAGGTGTTGCATATTATATTAAGTGCTTAGAATACAGTAATAAGACATATCTTGCCATACAGATAGCAAACAAAAATATTGCAATAAAATGTGACAAAGAAATACAGGATATTACAGAAGCTTTTAACAGCATGGCTTGACTCAGATTAAGGGTAAAGAAAGGCTCCCTAAAGAAGGAATAAGCTGAGACTTACCTAGGTAAAGCTGAGCAAAAGAGAGAAAGAACATTCTAGGTAGAGAACAGGCATATTCTAGAAATCAGAAGATCTTAATTTCACTAAAGTCTAAAATTCATATGAGAGAAGAGACAAAAACACCAGCCAGGTGCCAGCTTGCAGAGGCATCGCAATAAGTCATTTTTAGAAGTATGGGCTTTACTTAAAAGGCAAAGGAAGCCATTTGCAATGGTTTTCTTGATGTGTCAACTTTACTAGGCACCAGTTTTTAAATTAAACACGAACCTAGACATTGCTGTGAAGGTATTTTGAAAATGAGATTAAAGTTCACAATCAACTGATTTAAGTAAGGGGTGGGCCTGATTCAATCCATTAGAAGGCATTGTAAGCAGAGCCCAGAGCTTCCTGGAAAAAAAAAAATGCTGCCAGTGGACATCAGATTCAGCTGTTATAAATGTTTTTTGAATTTGGACATAACGGCGCTGATGTCCCTGGTTAGAACAGTTGTAGTAGAGTGGAGTCCAGAAACCATATTTTAGTGGGTTGAGAAGTGAGTGAAAATTGAAGGAATAGAGACAGAGCATGTAGACCTCTTTCAACAAATTTATAAAAGAAGGGGAAAGAGATGAGAAGAAAAACAGTTACTGTGTTTTGTTTTTAGTGTGATATAAGCGCTGATAAATGCTGACAGGGCAGTATCAAAGCAGAGGTTAAACTCAGGGGGAAAAGAGACTTATCAATGGATCTTGTGCACGAGAGATCAAGAACTCAGGTAGATAGAAGAAAGAATACCTAAAGCTTTCACTGAAATGGGGAAAAGAGGAAACAACGGGCGTATAAACTTTGGAATATCAGAAGCCTCCCTTTATCTATTTTTCCAGTGAATAGCATGCAAGACTTTTTCTGAGAGCAGGGTGGGGGAGGAAATTATGTATGAGAATGTATTATGAAGAAATAGAAAAAGCTTTGAAATAAGCACGGTGAAAAATGGAATATAGAGCTCACTACGAAAGAAGGCAGGGATTGACAAAAAATATTAGGAACCCAGGAGCAGGGATGACAATGAATTTATCGTGTGACACAAACCTACTCAGGAGTATGACCTTCCCCAGCAGCAATAAGCAGTCAGGTGCAGGTGAAGACAAGGTGAGCAGCTGGGCTCATTGAGGTTTGGGAATCGATGTGAATGAAAGACAACAAAGGAGGGGAATTTAGAATATTGACCCAAAAAATGACTGGCGTGGAAAAATAGAATCTAAGCTGTTTCACTTAGAGAGGAAAGAGGGAACAGGCGTGTAGAGAGAGAATTAGGCAAAAGTAGAGAGGTCTGGACTGGAACAGACAGGCAGAGATAATAGTCAGGAAGAGGCTCAAGGTGTGATCTCTTAGACGTAGTTATTTTGGATGACATCAGAGTTCGTCAGAGACTTCATTACATTATTTAGTACCCAAAAGACCTCCTTCGCTCAGAAGGCAGACGTAAGAGTGAGAACTACATTTACTGAGAGCGTAATATGGTCTCAGCACTGGGCTAAGCGTTTTAGATGCATTGCCTCCATTTAATCCCAACAGTACCAATTATTACTACCATTCCTAGCACGGTCCTAATAGTGTCAGTGAGACCTCTGGGGTGATTGAGAGTGAAAAGGGGTGGAGGGAAATGGACTGGAAATGGCACCAAGGAGTGAAGAGAATGAGCAGCTCCTCTTGAAGGGGCTCAGAAGAAACTCCTCAGAGAAAAGTCAGACTCTGATTAAACCCGATGATGATAACATTCAAAAGAGGTTAAGAATAGAAAAGAATTTGTTCCTCAGGGGTTGTGAGTTTGGGGGGAGTGGTGGCATGTTAAAAGAAGAGGGATAAGAGTGTGGAAGAGGGAACAAGAAACCCAGCTGAACACGGGTTAAGAGAATTTTGAAAGGGTAAACGGTATAGGTTAGGCAGAGGGTTTACATGTGGGTTTACATATGGGAGGGATGAAAAAGGAAGTGGATGTGAGGCCTGGTGGATTCAGATTCTCAAAGAAACCTCTAATATTGCTGTCTCGCCTATTTTGGGGTCACAACTCACCCGGTCTCTAGAGGTAATGGTTGAGTCGCTTCAGTTTTCAGCTGTGATGATGATAGCCTCAATGATGGTGACTGCTTACTACATGCCAGACATACTATCTGTTTTAACGCTATTTAATCCTCACAACAACACTCTGAGGTATATACTACAAATTATCGTCTCCACTGGACAGTGAAACCTTACACAGCTACTATCTGTTAGAGTCTGAATTTGAGTCCTTCCCACTGACTCTGGAGACCTCAAGATGACCGTTTTGCTATTTTTACTCCTTGAGCAGGGCTGCCATTTCTCTCCCTACAACTGTATTTTCTATGTTGTCCGCTTTCCTAGCCAGAAAAGATCTCTCCACCATCCTTTCAGATAAAGTGATAAATCTACATGTTAATGTATAAGATTATGACAATGTCAAACACATCCAAAGCTAAACTTTAACACTATCTTCTATACGTGAATTTTGAAATAGGCCGGGCTCGGTGACTCAGCCTGTAATCCCAGCACTTTGGGAGCCTGAGGTGAGTGGATTGCCTGAGCCACGCGTTCGAGACCAATTGGGCAACTTGGCGAGACCTCATCTCTACAATAACTAGAAAATTAGCCAGGAGTGGTGGCTCGTGCTTGTAGTTCTGGCTACTTGGAAGCCTGAGGCAGAAGGATCACTGGAGCCCAGTGGGCTGGCACAGGGGTGGCTGTGAGTGTAACTACTGCACTCCAGCCTGGGCAACAGAGTGAGACTCCAACTCAAAAAAAGAAAAAAAGAAAGAAAGGAAAAGAAGTAAGGACAGCTTATCTCAGATTTTATCAGAAAACTTACATTCTAAAGTATCCCCGAAGACCTCTTTCACTTAGAAGGTAGTCTTGAGGCATACGAGGAGGACTCAAAAAAACCCAGAATTTATTTATTAAAAATTGTGTACTTATTTCCACATGTTTAAACTTCAGTCACCTTCAAAGTACTCTCTGTTGCAATACACCTATGGAAACACTTCTTCCACTGCTCGAAACAGTTTTTGAATCCGTCCATTTCAATGCCTTTTAGTGAGCCTGCCAGTTTTTGCTTCGCCTCTTCCACATCAGCAAAATGTTACACTTTGAGGACTTTTTTCATCAGGGAAACAACAACCAAAACAGTCGCTCAGGGTGAGATCAGGTGAGTAGGGAGGGGGTAGGGCCTAGGAGTCAGGCTGTTTTTTATCAAAACCCGCTGAACACTCAGTGCAGTGTGGGCAGGTGTACTCAAAAATTAGCCATGATGAAATGGGCAGATGCACTGAAAGAATCTCCAAAAAAATTCACTGAAGTCGAACACAGCCTCTCACAATAATGCTAGCTGGTAAACTGATGCCAATGGGTTCCCAGAACACTTACTTAGTGGGGGAAGCCTGTACCACAAGGAGCCCACCCTCCAAAAGATAATTCTGGAGTTTGGGGAGTCCTGCCCATACCTCCCAAAGATGGTATTTTAGGACAGATCCCATGTGTTAAAGAAATCATCTATCACACAATAAACTGAATCTGCCCTCAGAAAGGAAATTAGTTTCTGTTCTTCCTCAGGACAAAAATGTAAGTTAGAGTCGTGCTTATTATTTTAAATTCTGTAACAGACAATATCTCGGGTTTTTTTTTTTAATGGGCTCCATGCATTTTTCTGTGTGTAACAGAATAAGTAGAAATCCTATCACAGAAAATTTCCTTTTCTGTTAACAGTTGTAAAATATCAAAGCACCATATTTATGTATAGAATGTAAGAAAAATAAAAAATAATCTGGCTAAAAAAAAAAAAACAGAATTGGATTCTAACTACCTTAATACTGACTTAGCAATCAGACTTTGCTTTTAGTGGGAACCTAAAAGAAACCTAAAAGACTTAAGTAGAAAAGATGAGACCTTACACTTAATAAAGCTCTTTTACTTACTCCTACAGGCAACTACAATGGGAGGGCTTACAGTTGAAGTGGTTACATATTAATTACTTTTGAACCCTTCATTAAGGACTTTGTAATTTTTACTAAATGACATATTCTTCAAAAACAAAAAATACAATTTATATTAGCTAAACAAGTAAATAAAACTATGCGTTTTGGAGTAGAGAATGTCATGACTGCTATCACAAATTTGGATTTGTTTCATTGCATCTTAACACTAATTCTTTAACCAAATCTTTAGATAGGACCACATATTTTTCTGACAAATCTGTTTAGTTGGATACTTAAATTATTTTAGCGTGATCGAATCATATGTAACATTCAAAAAGTATTTAAGGATGATTCTCTAATCTTCTTCAAACGAGTCTGGTATTTGTGGCTTATTTGTAAGGTTTTCATTAATTCATTCAAACTCCTTTCCAACTAGGCCACTTTATCTTTAAAATAAAGGCAGGGGTATATAGTGCAGGAAAAACAGTGATTTCCATCACCTCTTTTTCCAACCTTATTGTCGAAACTTTAATATCATAGTCACTCAAAAAACATCTGGATACTATTATACCTTCTCAGACTCTGGTAAAAGTATTCTTAGTCTATATTTAAAAATGGAGAAATAATCCAGCCTTTAAAATAATGTTCCAAGAATTTACTTTCCCAACAATTTAGATGTTGAAACAAAAAGTACATCAAAAAAACTCTGAACAAACTCAGGGTAATAGAAAAACCTATCATCCCTGATCATATATTTCAGCTCTCTTAGCCTATGACAAGCCCACTCTCTGTCTTGTAGTATGTCTTGTCTTTTCTCCATCGTGTGCTCCAAAGTCAGGCTGAAATTATTCTAGGGGATCCCTGGGCTTGACAAGCTCCTGAGGGGCTAGGTGGGGGCTTGGTGGGGGCTGAGTCTGAGATATGAGATTTACTAGTGTGATGCTGGGATTATGAACCACAAGTGGCCCAGGGTCTTTCCAAACTCCCAGAGAACTTCCCAATTGGGAGGGGCTGCCTTTTGGGTCATGTCACCTTGAGCTGTCTCTCTCTGTCTCTCTCTCTCTCTCTAAGTACATATTTATCTCCCTACAAATGGGGTCATTCCTATCTTGTACATTTGTATACTCTCTGTGTGTGTGTGTGTGTGTGTGTGTGTGTGTGTGTGTGTGTGTGTGGCTTTTTTGTTCTGTTTTCATTAAACTACCCTCAAAAAGAAAAGTATATTTGACATCATGGGGTAGTCTTTTACTCATATTAACCAGAATCAACACAAGTGAGGGATTTTGAATAATGACTATTTTAAAAAGGAATCTCTTAGCATGGGAAAGTGAGACGTCCTCTTAAAGTAAGAAGTCCTGGGTTTGAGTCCTTGGTTCTGTCATTTACTAGATTGTGAGAATTTAGCAAGTCTCGTTATCTCTCACAGATTGTTTCTTCATTTAGAAAATGGACAAGAAAATCACACTTAAACTATCAGCTAACAGGATTATTTCCAGAGTCAAGTTGGTTGAAAAACATGTACGAAGAAAACTACCCGCCAAATTCTAAATTCTTGTTGTCATTCATAATGTCAACAATACAATTGGGTAAAGTTTATATTCACCTCAACACTGCAACTGAAAAAAGTGGGTGGCTAATTTCCTCACACTCCCTTTGCATTCCTTGTTCCTCCAAACGTGGTAAAACTCGATTTCTGCAGAGTTTGATTTTATTTGAGTTACTGGAAAGCAAAGCAATTAGACAATGAATAATAGCCAGGTAGGATAAAGCTGAAGATCTGTACAAAAGAATGAAGAGGAAATGTTTTGATCCTGAGCAGGTGTTTTCCCTACGTTGTCTAACCTGAGGTTGACTGACTTTTGGAAACAAATTTTGTTCCCAGGTGGGTAAGAGGTGCCCACAGGTTTTTCAGGATTTTGGAGGCCCCATGGGGTGCTGCGGAAGGAGGTAGGAAGATTTCTCCAAGCATGAAGGGACCAGGTGAAAATGTGACAGGGAGGGAGGTTATTCTCCTACACAAACTTCCTTTCTCATGCAGCTGCAGGACTCAGTTCCAGGTCTGAGCGAGAGGGGCTGCAGGCTGCAAACGTTGGAGGGGCGCCCCGGGCCTCCAGGAGAGCCAGCTGTAGGAGCTGCATGCCGGAGAAGGCAACGGGCGTATTTTGAGGATCCGGTGAGTGTGTATAATTATCTCAGAAGTCAAATTGTCTATGTACCACATTTTTAAAATCCAGTCCTCTTTTGATGGACAGCATGGTTGGTTCCTATGCAGCCATAAAAAAGAACAAAATCATGAATTTCGCAGCAACCTGGATGGAACTAGAGTTTATAATACTGAATGGTCTCTCATAGAAACAAAGATCTGAGTATCACATGTCCTCACTCATAAGTGGACCTTGAACAACGATCGTAATACTACAAGAAAAGGATTGACAGTTGGAACTATGGGGGCAGGGAGGAGGATGGTTGGGCAAATTTTTAAATTGGGTGGGGCAGTCGAAAGGGGGGAATTCACAGATGGGGCCCGAAAGCCAGTTGTTTCCCTCCTGCGGGCCGCCCGCCCGTGCCCTTGCCAAGTGTCGACGATTCCCACTTGGACTGCCTTCCACATCTGGCCTTCTAATTCTTTTCTGCCTGTCCTCTACTGTTTTACAGTGCCACGGGAAGAAATGTCTCTGAAATTTTCCTTTTCTTCGACCTGAAATATATAATACAGGCCTTCAAGAATTTCCAAAGTCATGTTTTAAACCCCAGTGTAAGTTTTTTCCATTTTAGACGTTCATTTCAGGATTGCATTAATTTGGGAGAGGGCCCAACTCTATGTGAGCAAATTATTGATGAAATCCTATTAAATAAAACTCGATCTGACCTGGCTGCCACATTCAAATTGGAACACAGCTTCTGTGTCATTTGGTACACAACCACAAAAGATAAACTTATTTTTGGTGTGTCTGTGACTGAGATTTTACAATGCCCTGAATAGATTCTTGGTTTGATTTCACATAAGAAATTTTCTTAAAGGATAGGTGGAAGAATATGCAAACTCCCAGGTGAAATTAACACTACTCTGTTTTTCATATGTAACCTAGACTAGTTATTTCAACACTCACAGCGATTAGATCCACCTGTGCAGATTGAGTATTGCAGTCCAGTAAGACAGCTTCTATGTCCTGTTGCTTTCCAAATATCTGAATTTAAATGTTCTGTTAATGTATTTAAATATGCTTGTAAAATTTTCTTGCTTTCCCTTTCCTCTTAGTGCTTTGTGATTCTCTTTTGGGAAAGACTGTCTTTAAATTATAAGCAATTGTGTGCTTTATGAATTTTGCCAAATATAATAGAAGAGCAGACAGGAATAATTCAAGATAATCAGAAGGAAATATTAAATCATTGGAAAAAATTAATTACATTTGTAGGTAAATTATGTTATGGATTATGTTTACTATTCTGTTTTAGATCTAGTAAAGTATAAGACAGAACACATTTATAACCATAATTGTCACCTTTTATTTTTATTTTATTTTATTTTTGAGTTGGAGTCTCACTCTGTCACCCAGACTGGAGTGCGGTGGCCGCTCCTGGCCACCGCAGCCTCGACCCACTGTGCTCCAGATATCCTTCCGCCTCAGCCTTCCAAGTAGCTGGAACTACAGGCGCACGCTACCACGCCCAGCTAATTTTTTATTTATTGTAGAGATGAGGTCTCACCAAGTTGCCCAGGCGGGTCTCGAACCCGTGGGCTCAGGCAATTCACTCACCTCAGCCTCCCAAAGCGCTGGGATTACAGACTGAGCCATTGAGCCCGGCCGATCACCTTTTAAAAGTTTATCACTTGTGTTACTTTAAGACTAACATTCTTTAAATGATATTAAAACTTTAACTTTGGGATCACCATTTTATAGATATAGATACAGACATTCCTGTGTATAGATTACTTTAATGTTGTGTTAAGAAAAGTATATAATGTCATTTTCAACTTCATATGTTACTTCTTTGCAATATATTTATATACTTGTTATTTATTTTTCCCAATGCACAATGGAAATTGTATGATTTTTTAAATGTTTTAAATAACATAAAAATGTGTAAGATAAAACATAAGCCCCTTCCACAATAATTCCTCCTCCCTCTCCGTCCCTGCCTCCAGAAATAACTACCTTTGGCTTCTTGCTGCTTTATCCTCCATAGCTTTTTCTATACATAGACTAATGTATGCTATTATTTTTAAAATAAAATTATATATATATATTGTTTGTTTGTTTTGCTTTTGGGGTTTTTTTTTTTTTTTTTTTGGTTTTTTTGAGTTGGCGTCTCACTCTGTCGCCCAGACTGGAGTGCAGTGGCCGCTTCCGGCCACCGCAGCCTCGACCTGCTGGGCTCCGGCGATCCTTCCACCTCGGCCTTCCAAGTAGCCGGAATTACAGGCACGCGCTACCACGCCCGGCTGATTTTTTGATTTATTGTAGAGATGAGGTCTCGCTGCCCAGGCGGTCTCGAACCCGCGGGCTCAGGCAATCCACTCACCTCAACCTCCCAAAGGCGTGGGATTACAGGCTGAGCCACCGACCCGGCTTAAAATTATATTTTTAAATGTTTTTCTGTCATTTTATTTCTTCAGTTAATCAATCTTAGTTATCTCTGCCAATATTTGTATACTTCAATCTTTTTAAGCAACCATATGGTATTCCGTTGTATGGATGTACCATAATTTACTTGGGCAACCCCCTACTAACGTATATATGGATTGTGTCCAGTTTCTCCTTATAACTTTAACTTCTTGAATTGTGGTGTTTTTTTTTTCTTTCCATTGCCTTAAAAGGGGGGGGTAGGGTGTTTTTTCAGCAAACCAGGGCCACTTTCTTGCTGATTGCTTTTTGTTAGCCTATTTTCTGACTTTTCATTTTTGTTCTTTCTTTTTGACTCTTCTCTTTCCATTCTCTTATTTTCCCCCCGTTAAGAACAAAGGTCCTCTTCACACAAAAATCTCCCCTCTCTGGTACCAATGTGCTCTCCTCACACTTTCCAGCCCCAGCAGTGAAGAGAGAGGGAGACTGTCAGATTTCTGATAAGAAACAAGAGGCCGCTACTGGCAGGGAGTCTCGTCAAGATCTCCCTCCTTCTGAGCACTCCGTTCCCACGTGAACGACAATGAGTGGCGATTTCACCCGCCCACCCCACATTGTCCGGCTTGTCCTTTGCCCTTTCCATCAAAATCTGGCACACGCGAGACGGCAGAGCATGTTCTGAATTCAACCCCGGGCAGCCGCCGATCAGCATCACTTGACTCTTCCTACCCATCAGTTGTTCTCTTTCTGTGCCTGATGTCGAGTGAAGCCTGAGCTACTCTCTGTCAAGGCCCCTTCTCCGTTGGCCCAGCTAACCCCGGTAGGGTGGGATCCCAAGCAGAGTACCGCAGGCAGAGGAGTAGGTCACAGACCAGTACATGGCTGAGCCGTGGGACTGGGGTCTCTTACTGCTTGGTTGCAGGCTCAGAGGATGTGAAGAAGAGAGTTGGTGTATTTTACCTCTTTGTGATCCTAGTTATCAAATACCAAGAGTATTAACTGTCTACTTAACTCATGGTAGTTTACAAAGCACTTCGAAAAATTCTAGAGTGTATTACTTTTACGTATTTCTTCCCTTTTTAGTACATATATTTTATCTGACTTCCTCCTTTTATATCTGCAACTCATTTCCTTTTTTTCTGCCATATCTATCTATTCCTCCCCAGGAATTAATTCCTATTCATGAAGCAGACAATAGATTCTTATTCATCTCTAATGAGAGCTTCTTTCAGCAGAGGCTTTTTGCTGGGAGGGAGCTATCTTCAGAGAGGGAGAAACTACGTGACTGTTGTCATTTTTTAATCCAAATTTTTTTTAATTTGCTCAAATTAATTTTATAACTGAAACATTTATTAGGGTATTTTTATGATTGTTGAGACCTTAATTCAAAATAGCAACAATCAAATAAGCATTAAAAACTTTATAGGGAGACTAAATTCCTGTCTGATAGAAAGCTAGGAACTTAGAAAATTAGAACAATTTTTCTGAACCATGGATAAGTTGATTAGGAAAACCAGATTTCTGAACCAAGTCAGTGTTTGATTCTAGGTCAATGTCTTCATTTCTTTCTATTTGGATCTCCCAACTTTAATATTTAATCATTGTATTAAAATGTAATGCCAAATGCCAATTACCTTTAATAATCAAATAGCAAATTGTGGAAGTATTAGAAAAAAATATGAACATGACACGAATTCCTCAGGATAAAGGTGTTGTAATGTTTTTCAGGCTTAAAAATCAGAACTATTTTGGGAGCTTAAATGGGACAAAATTTCAGAAAATTGCAATTCTTATCTCCTGTCATAGTTTATGGTAAAAGAAAAGACTGTCAATTCTTTTTTTTTTTTTTTTTTTTTCGAGTTGGAATCTCACTCTGTCGCCCAGACTGGAGTGCAGTGGCCACTCCCGGCCACCGCAACCTCGACCTGCTGGGCTCCGGCGATCCTTCCGTCTCAGCCTTCCGAGTAGCCGGAATTACAGGCATGCGCTACCACGCCCGGCTGATTTTTTGATTTATTGTAGAGATGAGGTCTCGCTGCCCAGGCGGGTCTCGAACCCGTGGGCTCAGGCAATCCACTCACCTCAGCCTCCCAAAGGCGCGGGGATGACAGGCTGAGCCACCGAGCCCGGCTTCTTTTTTCCTTTTTTTTTTTTTTTCAATTGAAAAAAAAAAAAGCCTTGGGCTATGTATACGCATTTCTTTTTACCTTGGTTGAAAACAGCCCATTTCTAAGCACACATTACAGTCACTTCCTCTCTAATGTCTTCCTTTCACAATGCATCTTAATATCATACCAATGCATTCTAAAACTAAATTGTTTTGGTGCTTTTTTTTTTTTTTTGAGTTGGAGTTTCACTCTGTCTACCAGACTGGAGTGCAGTGGCATGCTCATGGCCACTGCAGCCTCAACCTGCTGGATTCGGGCAATCCTTCCACCTCAGCTTTCCAAGTAGCTGGAACTATAGGCGTGCGCCACTATGCCTGGCTAATTTTTTGATTTGCTGTAGAGATGAGATGTTGCCAAGTTTCCTGGGCTGGTCATAAACTCCTGGGCTTAGGTAATCCTCTCGCCTCGGCCTCCCAAAGTGCTGGAATTATAGGCTTGAGCCACCATGTCCGGTCAGTGCTTGATTTTTAAAAAGGAATATTTGTTTTATAAAAAGGAAACACAACTTTGTACTTTTATTAATAAGTGCATATCTTCTAATAGATTATATACAGTCTTCACTCATCTCGGTCTGACTAATCAAGATCATCTGGATTTTCAAATGCAATATTTAACTGTAATAAAGGAAAAAGCCCAAAGACTCAGAATTCAGTAGAATTATACAATAGTGGACATTATGTTGCTGATTAAAGTGATTGTAAGTTACCTAACCCTGAATTGTACTCCACATCTTTAAAGTAAAAATTTTTTTTTTTTTTTTTGAGTCGGAGTCTCACTCTGTCCCCCAGACTGGAGTGCAGTGGCCACTCCCAGCCACTGCAGCCTCGACCTGCCAGGCTCGGCGATCCTTCCGCCTCAGCCTTCCGAGTAGCCAGAATTACAGGCATGCGCTACCACGCCCGGCTGATTTTTTTGATTTATTGTAGAGATGAAGTCTCGCTGCCCAGGCGGGTCTCGAACCCGCGGGCTCAGGCAATCCACTCACCTCAGCCTCCCAAAGGCGCGGGATTACAGGCTGAGCCACCGAGCCCGGCTTTAAAATAAAAATTTTTAAAGTGGTTATAAACTAATCCCATGTAGCATTTGATCTTTGCTGTATAAGCGTCATCAACTCAAGCCATCAGCTTGGGCCATCATGCCACTGCACTCCATCCCGTGTGACAGAGTAGACCCTCACTCAAAAAAAAAAAATCATCTTCTTTTTTAAAGGATGACTGAAGTTAAATGATCATTCTCACATATAAAACAAGAACATGGGATTTTTGAAAGATAGAAAGTGGCACGCTATGTTAATTATAAATATCATAGACTGATTACCCTTAATATATGTATTGGCAGAGTTAATACATTTCAAAGAAAAAAGAAAGGAATTTATAAAGGATTTACGTAAAGGAAAATACACAAAGTCACATACAAAGGTGAAAGTGACTGAGTCCCAGGTTGGTCTCATAATTCATTGCAGTTTGGGGGATTAGAAAAAAGCACTGCGATGCTAAATTCTGGGAGAAAGAAAACTGAACTCCAAAAACTGAAGCAATCATTCAAGGGTACAGGAGACTACAGAACAGGAATGGCAGTGTGAGGAGCTCCACAGGCCAATTCTCAGCAAAACAACCATAACCGATACAAAATTTTTAAAAAGTTATTTTTAAAAATAAAAAATAAAGTCTCTCGAATGTTTTCTAAGGGCAAGTAGTTCATGCAGAAACACTTATTTAAGACAATCCACTCAATCTCAGTAAGAACCGTAGGCGTCTGTGGCATTTGAGCAATAAACCAACTACCCTCCACGCTCTGCACGAGAGAAACCACACCTGGTGGGGCATGGGCAGGAGGGCGAGGCTCTCTCCTAACCCAGCTCCCAGTCAAGGCCTACGGTGTCGCTCCAGGAGAGAATAGCTGTTCACATTTCTCATCAACTTGCACAGATGAAATTCTAGGTAAAAGCAACTGAGTGGCTGGGGGTTCCCTTCTGCCACCCAGCCTCACGTGAAGAGTGCCTACTGTGTCCTAGGCACATCAGGCCAAGAATAGTGAAGCTCCAATTTCCCTCACTTCAACTTTCTCACAAAGCAGAAGTTCAATGCAGAAAGGAAAAGCCCAAAAGATCAGAGGCTACCACCACAACCCAATGCCCAACTCACAAAGCAGGAGGGCCACTCCAAGAGCAGTGGGCCACTGCTCGTGTCACCAGCTCCTTGGAGGGGTAAAACTGCATATTTACCCTAATAGTAGACTCAAAAGATTACTTATTCTTTAAATTTACGTTGCTGTAAATTTACAAATCAAAGATATAGCTATCCATCTATAAATCCTTAATCATATTTCCAAGGAGATAGAACTGAGAAAATTTATTTGATTTTACTTCAAGTCTTATAGTTAGAGAGGGAGACTTTTTCCACCAAAATGATTATGTATTCTTAATTATCTCGTTGTGTGTTGCAGATATATCTGGTATTCAAATGTGTTTTTCTTTTAATCGATTTCCAAGGACAAAACAAATGTCAGATGTTATGTCAGGAGGATATCAAGACTAGATAGTCCTCGGTTCAATGGGTATAGTTGATCAAGCAGAAGAAAAGGCCTTAGTAGGAGGTGCGACTAGTCACGTGAGACTACCAGTGTCCCAAACTTGCAGCTTAAGTAAACGAAAGGAATTTGACATCGGCCAAGTTGGAAAAGAACATTGTTATAAAGATTTCAAAAGAGTGTTGCTCATAGGGCCAATCACTAGGATAAGATTCCAAATAACGACATGATTTGAATGAGGAGATCTGACATAAGTGGTACCTACAAAAGTGTTGATTACATAGAAGTTTTAGATCAAGGCTTAGCGCAATTAAAGTTTGAGGAAGTCACTCTCCAATATTCTGTAACAAAAGGAGGATCTTATGAAATTCTGGCAGAGCAAGTGATGGCTAACTGGTTAGACTGTCTGAAGCAGTTCTGCTTTTGAATGTGTGTTTATATTGGTCCAATTTGGCATGGCTACCCTGGGCCCTCCATAAAGTTATTCAGTCAGGGGATTAGGAACAGGAGGCATGAACAGATGCTACAAAATAAGTCCCAGATGCAATCTTTTTTCCCCATCCTCTCCCCTCAGCCTCTACTTCCATCACAACCTGCTAACATCTACATTCAATTTATCTAAAATCAAATGTATGTGATTTGATTTGTACATGTTCAGGACATGAATATCAATGAAGAATACAAGTTTCGGAGTTAGACTTAGCTTGGAATCCCAGCTCAGCCACCTTTTAGCTGTGTGATCTTGGTCCATGTATTTAATTTCTCTGTACCTCACTTTCCTTATCTGAGTATCTGAAGACTGAGGACAAAAATATCTGCATCACAGAGCTGTCATAAGGATGAATTATTTTAGCATAGTGCCTGAAATGTAGCAGCCAAAATAATTTAGCCAGTGTTATTACTATTTGGTTGCCTTAGTGGTCTTTAGGTATATGTCAAGAAAAAATAGAACAGGAGGTAGAATTAATATCCAATTCTTGGAAAGCATCCACCCTTTCTACTAAAGAAGGATTTAGTTGATGAAAACTGTGTGATATTACCATTAATACCACCTCACTTCTTAGGAGAAAGGCTTTGTATGTGGGTACTTCCCTGAAATTCATCCGTTGCTTGTTGGATAACACTTGTAGAAAATTTGAATGGTAATAAAAGAGCAATAAAAGTCATTGGAGTTCACAGCACCATTTTATTTTTATTTTATTTTTATTTGAGGCAAGGTTTCATTCTGTCGCCCAGGGCGGAGTGCAGTGGCATGATTATGGCTCACTGCAACATGGACCTTACAGGTTCAGGTGATCCTTCTACCCAAGTCTCCCAAGTAGCTGGAACTGCAGGCACACACTACCATGCCTGGCTAAATATTTTTATGTTTTTGTAGAGACGAAGTCTCGTTATGCTGCACAGGCTGATTTCAACTCCTGGGCTGCAGCAATCCTTCTGCCTCAGTCTCCAAAGTGCTGGGGACTACAGGTGTGAGCCACCATGCCCAGCCTACATTTTAAAATGTAGTCTTTCTTTAAAAAAAGAAGAAAAAAATGTAGTCTTTCAGTTTTACCAAAGTTAAAACTTCTATTCCTCAAAAGATTACATTAAGAAATGAAAAAAAGAAAATATCCAAAATGCATAAAGAACTCCTACAAATCAATAAGACAGGCAACCCAATCAAAAATGGGAAGAGATTTTATCAGATTCACAAAAGAAGACGTATGATAGCCAGTAGACTCATAAAAAGATATTCGACATTCTAAGTCATCAGGAAAGGTAAAATTAAAGCCACAGTGAGTAACTAGACACCCCTCAAAATGGCTAAAACTAGAAAGACTGACATGTTAGAGGGGCTGTGAAGCAACTGGATCTTCCTACATGGCTGGCAGGAATGTAAAATGTTACAGCCCCTTTGGAAACATTTCGGCAGTTTCCTATAAATCAAACACAGCTTACCATTCAACCCAACAATTCTACTCCTAGCTATTTGCCCAAGATAGATGAACAGGTATGTCTACACAAAGGCTTATATGCAAATGTTTATAGCAGCATTGTTCAAAGTAGTCCCAAACTGGAAACAACACAAATGGTCAATAGGTGAATAGATGAATAGACAGTGAAATACTATCCAGCACTAACAAACTACTCACACACTATGCATGAATCTCAAAAACATGCTGAAAGAAGCCAGACACAGAATAACAGATATTGCATGATCCCATTTATCTATGAAATTCTAAAGAAGAGAAATCAGCCAGAGGACAGAGAGAAACTAACTGCAAGGGGACACGAGGGAACCTTCCGTGGTAATGGAAATGTCCTTCCACCTTGACTGTGGTGGCCATTCCACAAATGTATACATTTTTCAAAACTTACTGAACTGTACACTTTCAATGAGCATATATACCCGCATGTATACTGTGTGTGTGTGTGTGTGTGTGTGTGTGTGTGTGTGTGTGTGTACAGTAAGTATGTCAGTATCAGTTTGACCATAGGAGCTGAAGACTAGAGACTGAAATCTGCCATGCAGGCAATCAATCACACCAACCAGATGGAGTCTCCAGCAAAGTCTCAGAACCTAAGGCTCAGATGAGCTTCTTTAGTTGGCAATATTCCATGGTTACACAATTACTGAGAAAATGGCATGTCTAAGACTCCACGGGGAAAGAACAACAGAGGCTACCAGAGGCCAGCACCCTGTCCCGAGTTGTGACAACCAAAAATATCTCCAAACATCCCATGTTGGGGCAAAATCTCCCCAAGCAGAAAACCACTTGTTTTGTTTTGTTCTTTCTGATTTTTGTTTGTTTTGTTTTGTTTTTGAGTCACGGTCTCACTCTGTCACCCATGTGGAGTGCAGTGGCACGATCATTTCTCACCAGAGTCTCAACCTTCTGGGCTCAGATGATCTTTCACCTCAAACTCCTGAGTAGCCAAGCACATGATATGCCTGGCTAATTTTTAAATTTTTTTTGTAGAGACAAGGTCTCACTATGTTTCCTAGGCTGGTCTCGAATTCCTCGGCTCACCTCAGTCTCCCAAAGTGCTAGGATTACAGACGTGAGTCACTACACCTGGCCTGAAAACCACTGTCTTAGGAAAACCAATATCTAGATTGCCAACTCATATACATATTCTTTCCTAAAATTAATGTGTCAGCGTCATGTTAAACTTAACAAGGCCAGGTGCAGTGGCTCAAGCCTGTAATCCCAGCACTTTGAGAGGCCGAGGCGAGGGGATTGCCTGAGCCCACGGGTTCGAGAACAGACTGGGCAACTTGGCGAGACCTCATCTCTACAATAAAAATTTAAAAATTAACTGGGTGTGGTAGTGCGTGCCTGTAGTTCTGGTTACTTGGAAGGCTGAGGTGGAAGGTTTGCCTGAACCCAGCAGGTAGATGCTGGGATGGCCATGAGCATGCAAGCCACTGCACTCCAGCCTGGGCAACAGAGTGAGACTCCAACTCAAATAAATAGATAGATAGATAGAGAGAGAGAGAGAGAGAGAGAGAGATAGATAGATAAACAAGTTTTCATTGTGATAGATCTCTTTTATCTTCTTTCATAAAGACCCTTCTACGACTACAAAAGAAGGGCCTATCTCCTTCCCCATCCAGAGTTTTACTGCAATCAGTTGCCTGGAAGTGTAAAAATCCTGGGCCCCAAACAAAGAGACAAAATTTCTATACCTTTAATCTGTCTCATTAAGACATTCATTTCCAATTAATTACACTTTTCGTTACAACTCTTTATCCAAAGTAATATGTTTATGATGTTGGATCAACTATATATTAGTAAAAATTGGACACTCAGCACCTTACGGTTATAAGAAATAAAAAGTATTTACTATCACCTATTATATATACATACTCTTGTTGCAGAGAAGTGTGATAGGGTGAGCACAGCTTTTTAAACATAAAATATTTTATATGAGTATACACAATTCTGTAGAGGAAATAAAATGGAAAATAAGATTTCAAGGAGATAAAGGAATGACGTAAACTTTCCAACTGTAAAAGATGAGATTGTTTTGGAATTTTTTAAATTAGATATTGGTAGTTACCAAACCCTCATAGAATTTTATATTTGATTAGATTTATTTAGAGTGAGACAACAATTTTAAAGTTTCAGTATTTATAGTATACCAGAAGTTACATCTCTTCAGTTATTTAAACTTTTGCTAAATTTTATACATAAACTTAAAAGCTTATGGATGGTGTCCATGTTTTCAAAATGATTTCAGGGGTACATGAGAAAGAGGTCTGAAGGCCACTCACAGTAGCTGTAGACTATGTTTGTCAATCAGCGGGGGTGGGGGAAAAAAAAAATGCAATGCTCAATCTAAACCAAGGACACTCTGCCACCTGGTGGCTTAGAGATTTTTATGGTCTCCAGGCAGGAATCAAAAGCTTTTCTGTGCCAACCATGCAAGAGAGTGAAGTGATTAATAATATACAGAATTAGAGCTATATTATTTAATTACAAGACATATGGATACTGAGAAGAAAATAAAATGGCTAATTCTTAATATTATCATTGTAAACTCAGGAAATTGTTATGCGTGGTTTTTTTTAACTAGGTAGATTACTACCTAAAATCTTTCACCTCAGAGCAACTAACTTCAGAAATGTTTTAAATGATAGTTTATACAGTTTTCTCCTACAAACTTAAGTAAAAACAACCTTTCTCGGTCATTTTGTTGTAAAGAGACAAAGAATTTTTTTGTTCCAGTTATGTGCACTGTGAAAAGTGAAATCATCAAGGATTCCATTATTTTTAGTACCCTGTTGAAAAATAGCGCACTGCACTCCAGTCTGGGCGACAGAGTCAGACTCCAACTCAAAAAAAACCCCAAAACAACAACAACAACAACAAAACAACAACAAAAAGAAAAATAGCATATATGCAAATTCTTATTACCAGCTTAACGGCTGTTCGAAATTCCTGTTGACTAATGATGTGTACTGTTACTCTGTCAATCTTTCGGGAAAAGAAAAAAAAGGAAGGAAGACGGAATGAAACATGGGCCTTGTCATGGTAAACCCAGCAGCGGCAGTTCTACCGTCGTGAAAATATTCAGCAATTTCCCCAGGTTACAAGGGTGGTGCCGGGCCCCCCAAAACCCCCAAAGCGAAGGTACTGTGTCCGAAAGAAAGGTCAAAGAAATGAATTGGAGACAAAGGTCGAAGCATAGGCTTTCTTCAGGAACTTATTAGGTACAGGGAAGGTGGTCCAGGAGCGGCGGCAGGACGGGAAAAACCGGTCCAGACGGTCAAGGGCACGCAGGCAGGTGACCTGCGTCTCGCTAGGGGGTAGTGCTGGGTGAGGCGTGGGAAGGGGCGGGGCTTGCGTGCGCAGGCGCCGTGTGAGAAGCGCGCATCCCTGCGCCGCAGGTGCACAGGGTCGCTGCCGTTTCTCTAGAGGTGGGCTGTTTCGTATTATAATGAACTCAAGGTGAACTAAAGGTACCCACAGGTTACGGGCCTTGCCCGATCTGCTCTGAACCAGCGTGTCGGGGCAGGGGGACGGCTTCAGGAAGGCTGCCGAGAACACTCAAGGATGCACAGCTGCAAGGTGAGGTCAACAGGCAGAGACACTTCACCCACGGCCTCAGCACCACCTGCCTGTCCAGGCCGGAGCCCGAGGGCGGGCACATCTCGGGCTGGCCACCACCAGGACCCTCCCCAGGTCCAACCCCCTGCTTGACATGGGTAGGGTGTGCTCAAGTTGTCACTGAGTGTGGGTCACCCTACAGCAAGACGGTAGAACTTTAAAAATGGTTCCGTTTCTAGGACAAGTGATTTCAACTTATATGTGCTTTCTTCCACTGTATTTTCTAGACGTCTTGGCACAGGCAGAAGAAAAAAATATATTTTCAAAATGCAGCTTCACAACCTTCAGATTTACTGATGACATACAGAGCAAACTACAGATGATTTCAGAGCTCTCCATCAATTTAATAGCAGTGCCAATCAAAGTATATTTCCACTATGTCTCTATCCAAAAATGTATCCGATTTAATAGATACTGTAAATAGGCTAGTTTTGCGATTCCCTTGAGAGGAGAAAGTAACCTATATAGAAACAAACATTGAAAACAGAAATAGGCCGGGCTGGGTGACTCAGCCTGTAATCCCGCGCCTTTGGGGGCGGAGGTGAGTGGATTGCCTGAGCCCGCGGGTTCGAGACCCGCCTGGACAACTTGGCGAGACCTCATCTCTACAATAAATCAAAAAATCAGCCGGGCGTGGGAGTGCGCGCCTGTCATTCCAGCTACTGGGAAGGCTGAGGCAGAAGGATCACCGGAGCCCAGCAGGTCGAGGCTGCGGTGGCCGGGAGACCCGGCCACTGCCCTCCAGTCTGGGTGACAGAGTGAGACTCCAACTCAAAAAACAAAACAAAACAAAAATAGAACATTCATCCTTATTAAATACTTCCTCGAAAGTGGTCAAGATGAAAGAAAAATTGAAACAAATTTGTCAACTTGGCTTCCATTTCAGTAAGGTGGAGGTGGGACTGATTCTTCTCCCATTTCAAAATCTAGGAAAAAAAATTTTAAATATTACTTAATGTCTAGGAAGTAAAGAGTATGATCTAGAGTTAGAAATCCAATGACTGAGTGTGATGGCTCACACCCGTAATCCCAGCACTTTGGGAAGCCAAAATGGGAGGATTGCTTGAGCCCAGGAGTTTGAGACCAGGCTGAGCAACACAGTGAGACCCTCCTACCCTGTCTCTGATAGATAAATTTTTTTTAAAAAAGGGAATTTAGCCTCGGGTTTTTTCTCTTTGCCATTAGTTTAAAACTTCCTTTAAAACAGTTATTTGCTGGGGCCGGGTGCAGTGGCTCACGCCTATAATCCCAGCACTTTGGGAGACTGAGGTAACAGGATTGCCTGAGCCCATGGGTTTGAGACCAGCCTGGGCAATTTGGCAAGACTCCATCTTTACAAAACATTAATTAAAAAAAAAAAAATTAGCCAGGTGTGCTGGTGCGTGCCTGTATTTACAGCTACTTGTAAAGTTGAGGTGTAAGGATCACCTGAGCCCAGCAGATCAAGGCTGTGGTGGCCAAGAGCATGCCACATGACCTCTAGCCTTGATGACAGAGTGAGACTCCAACTCAAAAAAAAAATAGTATCTGCTTTACCTTGATTAATTTTCCCATTGTTTGGACTTCTTTTTCTTTTCTTTCTTTCTGTCTTTTCTTTTCTTTTCTTTTCTTTTTTTTTTTTTTTTTGAGAAAGCAGAGTTTATTAAGAGAACAGAAAAGCTCCCACAGTGAGAGGGGACCCCAGCGGGGTCTGTTTGGACTTCTTAATGAAAACAAGAACTCTATTCTAGAATTTGAAGAGTTTTTTAAAATTTGTGGGTTTGCATTATGGGTGATCCTTAAAAGAAAAGCCCAATTTATTCAAATGTATTATATTAATGAAATTTGACTGTGCGTGGTGGCTCATACTGTAATCCCAATACTTTGGGAGGCAGAGATGAGAGGATTGCCTGAGTCCAGGGTTTGAGACTAGCTTGGGCAACTTGGCTAGACCTCATCTCTACAATAAATCAAAAAATTACCTGGCTGTGGTGGTAGACGCCTGCAGTTCTAGCTATTTGGAAGGCTGAGGTGGAAGGATCACCTGAGCCCAGCAGCTCGAGGCTGTGGTGGCCGTGAGTGTGCCACTGCACTCCAGCCTGGGTGACAGAGTCTCCTACTCCAAAAAAAAAAGTGTGTGTGTGTGTGTGTGTGTGTGTGTGTGTGTGTGTGTGTGTCTCTGTGTGTAACAACTTAAGACCAAAGCTGGGCTAATGTTGATATTAGTGGCTTTACATAAATATCAGTATAAGAATGTAAGCCAGCCGGGCTCGGTGGCTCAGCCTGTAATCCCGCGCCTTTGGGAGGCTGAGGTGAGTGGATTGCCTGAGCCCGCGGGTTCGAGACCCGCCTGGGCAGCGAGACCTCATTTCTACAATAAATCAAAAAAAAATCAGCCGGGCGTGATAGCGCATGCCTGTAATTCCGGCCACTCGGAAGGCTGAGGTGGAAGGATCGCCGGAGCCCAGCAGGTCGAGGCTGCGGTGGCCGGAAGCGGCCACTGCACTCCAGTCTGGGCGACAGAGTGAGACTCCAACTCAAAAAAAAAAAAAAAAAAAAAAAAAAAGAATGTAAGCCCACCTATGGACGGTATCGTGTCCTTTTCCTCTTCTAAGCCTGCCATCATACTTTGAATTTAGTAGGTACTCAATAAATCAGTTGAATAAAATGAATAAACAAGATTTTGCCCACCAAGCTGAAAAAGTCATTAGATTACAATTTGAGGTTCCCCTTGGTTAATATTAACATTTTATCCAACAAAATTGTGCATATAGCTTCTTCGGAGGTGTTGTACTTTTTTAGCTATCTATCTTGCATAGTAGTTGATTTAATCAATGGAAAATAATAGTTCACAATTTAGCGAAAATAAGCTACTTTTTAATGGTAATATATAAAGCTGTTTCAGAGCTCATATACTAGTAGCCTATGAGTGGCATCTGGCCTGAAGATGAGGTTACTACTAACATTTTAAACAAGGAAATTTCATATAAAATCTGGGTTTCAGAAGATGCGTGAACATCTATATCATAGCAACAATTGGCTAGGGCAGACGGCACTGCCTCCTTTAGAAGAGACATGTTTGCCACAATCCCCACTACTCCATTTTAATTTCCCAAAAACCGAGGCCAAATGTCAGGTGCAATTCACTATCCACCTAGTAGTTGAGAAATATTTGTCACCAAGCTTCTAAGCTTAAAGGGGTCACATAGTTTAAGAAAAACAAAGGAGTCTATTTATTTGAGGAAGATAAGAATATTCCTACATGTTTCATGTTTGCACACTAGCCCTTTGTCAGACATTTACATCACTTGCCTGGCTCAGGCAGGCATTTGAATTCGTGACCCATGGGAGAGTCAATAAAAGTGACTTTGCCAATGTAACAAGCACATATTCTAGCTAAGCATGTATGCTATGTAAAAATGAATATAACCATGTTTTTAAGGCACAGTTTGGCTCCAAATGGAATCACTAACATTACAAAAACAAAGCTGCAAAAATATTTAAGTGAATTTTGAAGAAGAGTAGTAAATATGCCTAGCCCTACCAGATAGTAAAACATAAAGTTACTATATTTTAGTGTCATACTGTACCAGACTAGACACCTCAGAAAGTCCAGAAGAGACTACAGTACATGGAGAATTTAGTATGCAATTAAGTTGACATTGTTGGATTAGAAAAAGAAAAATACAAAAGAAATATATAATAGCACATATCCATAGTGTGTATGTTGCTATATAAAGGAGATATCATTTCAAAATTATGAGTAATCATTTAATATGTGATTAAGTTATATTTAATAAATGGTATTTTGAAATAATTATCTTGAAGCCGGGCTTGGTGGCTCAGCCTGTAATACCGCACTTTGGGAAGCCGAGGTGAGTGGACTGCCTGAGCCCGCGGGTTCGAGACCCGCCTGGGCAACTTGGCGAGACCCCATCTCTACAATAAATCAAAAACTAGCCGGGCGTGGTAGCGGCGCCTGTAGTTCCAGCTACTCGGAAGGCTGAGGCGGAAGGATCGCCGGAGCCCAGCGGGTCGAGGCTGCGGTGGCCGGGAGCGGCCACTGCACTCCAGTCTGGGCAACCGAGTGAGACTCCAACTCAGAAAAAATTTAAAAATAAAAATAAAAATAATTATCTTGTGCCTTTCTGAATACAAGCCTGGACCACCTGCAGCATCATCCGCCTGGGAGAGGCAGTGGGACCCATGTCACAAAGCAGATTCTGTCATTTTCTTTTTTTTTTTTGAGTTGGAGTCTCTGTCGCCCAGACTGGAGTGCAGTGGCCACTCCCAGCCACTGCAGCCTCGACCTGCTGGGCTCCGGCAATCCTTCCGCCTCAGCCTTCCGAGTAGCCAGAATTACAGGCATGTGCTACCACGCCTGGCTGACTTTTTGATTTACTGTAGAGATGAGGTCTCGCCAAGTTGTCCAGGCAGGTCTCGAACCGGCGGGCTCAGGCAATCCACTTACCTCGGCCTCCCACAGTGCTGGGATGACAGGCTGAGCCACTGAGCCCGGCCTGCCATTTTCTTATGCAACAACCACCGACGCCCTCTCCTTCTGTGGTGACAGCTCCCCTCCCCACAGTAGACTGTGAAGGTGCCCAACACCCTCCTCCCCGGTGTTCCCAGCATTAGTTACACGACAAGGTTGCGGGAAATATGAAATGAAGACAAACCGGCTGGGACAGCTTCTGAGAAGATTCTCATCCTGGCAAGGAGAGGAGAGACCGTGTGTGTCCACCCTGAACGCGCCAGGCTCCTGCCTGTGAATGAGGCTGTCTGCAGAAGGGATGCCCAGGGCAGCTGCAGTTCCCCGCAACCTCAAGGTGACAGAAGCATCAACATGCTGAGGTTGGTGGAGCCCGAGGGTGGACAGGGTTTGGGCACTTGGTGGCGTTCTGGAGTTGCCAACCCAACCCCAAAGTTTTTGTCAAGTGAGATTATCACATGTCTTCACTGTTCAAGCCCTGTTTAGCTGGATTTTGCAAATGTGTACCTTATGGTAGTAATACCCAAAGAAGAAAGTGATCCCTAAAGAAGGGCCAAGGGGTTCCTCAGCTACTGATATATGAAAATGAGATTTTACTGAGACAAGACTTATTCAGTCCTTTTATCTGCCTGTTTTGTAGAAGTATATGTGAGCATCCAAGGGCCCAGGACCCAAGGCCGTTGGGTCCTCTAACACAGTAAATAACACACCCGACAGTGACAGCCAGGCATGTTTTGTTTTGTTTTTAAATACGTCACATCTGGGAAGAGTGGTGGAGAAAGGAAATGCAGGTGACAGTGAAGGCAGCAGAAGTTGCACCCATCCATAACAGCTCTCTGGGACTTAAAGGGTCGCCTCATGGGGCGCCCATTCCAGTCGGGGCACAGTGGGCAGGGGGAAGGCGAACCTGAGACTGCTTTCCGGAGCTGCTCTTGGGTGTCTTGTGCTTCTGGGCTGCAGAAGTACCAGAGACCCTGGCCGGGAAGCCGAGCGGAGGCAGCTGCCAAGGCCAGGGCAGAGAACGACGCCGGAGTGGGACCCAGAAGGGCAGCAGTGCCATCAGGAGTCAGGTTGCAGTCAGGGCAGCTGGGAAGAACCACCGAAGCATTGCCCCGCAAGAGACCCCGGCCCTCCACACTCAGCGCCAGCACCAGAAGTCTGCAGGCTATCCCCACACCGGTAGATGGGTAGAGAGCACTGCCCGGAGGCCAGGGAGCCAAGGAATCGTAGATAGACACCCGACGGGCAGAGAACACTGGCTCGAGGTGGCACAGCTGCACTCTTGTCCCTCCCTCTCCTCTCTCCTGGAAAGGAACAGAGCGAAAGACAGGCTCTCTGGGAGGCTGAATACCCCTGAAGGGACAGCTGACACTACCAGGCAGACTGAGGTTCAAACAAGATCAGACACTGGGTTGGCTTTTCGTTGGGTTTTGTTTCGCCACTAGCCTGTGGGGGGCTGTGGCGCAGAGGTGAGATGAGGAGGAGAGTGGAAGGAAGGCTAGATGAGTCTCAAAGAGCACACGCTTTCTCGTGACATTGAAGTTGTGAGCTGAATTCATGACCTTGTTCTATGAGCTTCATAAGAAGACCTGGGAAACTGACAGCCGCTGGCCCTGGGGCAGGGGGATGGGGAGACCGAGAATCTGGAGCAGGAGGGGGGTTCACTTTCCTTTGTCTACTTTTTGCAGTCTGGATAGCTTATCACGGGGACATATTACTTTCTCAATTAAAAAAAAAAAGCGGATCGTAAAAACAAATGAGACCAGGTGCAGGACTCACACCTGTAATCCCAGCTACTCGAGAGGCCGAAGTGTGAGGATCACTTGAGCTCCGGAGTTCAAGGGTGCAGTGGGCTATGATTGCAACACCGCACTCCAGCCGGGGCGACAGAGCAAGACACTGTCAATAAAGGTAAATAGCTAAATAAATAAATAAATGGAAAAAATGGCATGGAAAGTGTAAATAAGTAGTAGACAGCAACTAATAATTAAACTCTAATGGAAACATTTTTCAAAGCCAAAGTGGGCCAGCCAAGAGATGATATAACTTGAAAAAATATATATCCAGCAGATAAAATTAACTTGGGGCAAAGGGGAGTGACACAAACCCTCATGTTGTCACCAAAGCACAGGAAGGGAATCCTGCCCGCCAAGCCCTGCACCGGACAGCCACTCGATGTCCATCACCCTGCCTGTAGCAGCTAGTGTGAAGTACACACATGGACTCTGACACCAGACTACTTTGCTTTGCATCTGGGATGCCACTTGCCAGCTGGTGACGTTCTTACCTCTTTCACTTAATTTCCTCATGTGTCAAGTAAGAATAAGAAAGCTAATTTATTCGTCATGGAGTTACCATAAATGTTAGATGTAAAACACTGACAAAAAGAAAAGGTGCTAATTTTACCACCTTCTAAGCTGAACTCCGTCTCTTGTCTTGGGGCCAGCCACCCTCCCCAAAGGGGCCAGTCAACAGAACTGGCATCAACATTCCCCATCCCCAACCTTATAGGGTGGGTGATGGTCAAGAAAATAGCGTGTAGAGCTGTGGAAGTCCAGACAGCTCGTCTCCTAGTTAAAGAGCTGGCTGGCCATGGAACACGGAGTAGGAGAAGATGACGGGAGTACAGCCAGGGACCAGGGGGACAGGACCTGCAGCTCCTGGCCCCGAGAAGTGGAGACGGGGTTGCTATACAAGGAGATGAAATTGGGGGCATAATCACCTTTTGCTCTAATGAATGTGATAAATTAATTGGAAACATTAAAGTAAAATTTGTCATTTATAAATTCACGAGGCTAAAAGCACCTTCAGTCTTTCAAGAGTTTGCAATGGGTGTGGAATTGGTGCTCTGAAGGAGTTCTGGGAACAGAGAGGAGGGTATCGCTATGTTACCCAGGCTGGTCTTGAACTTCGACCTCAAGCAATCCTCTCACTTCCGTCTCCTGAAGTGATGGGATTACAGGCATGAGTCACCATGCCCAGCCAAGGAAAACTGATTTGAAGAGAGGCAAAGCCATGAACTGAAAAATAAGAGACTTGCATTCCGGTCCAAGTTCTGCCAATAACTAACTGTGAGATTTGGGGAAGAGTGGCTTCCCCTCTCTGTCTTTCAGTTTCCTTCTCTACCAAATGAGAGAGTTGGCCTATATCAAATCCCATTCAGTTGCAATACGAAGAAAACCCAAAAGAAACCGGAATTTGCGTTAAAAAAAATCTTGTATTTATTCTTTTAATACGTTCATACTTCGGTCACCTTCAAAGTGCTCTCCATTTGATACAATACACCTATCGAGATTTGTTTTCGCTACTCTAAACAGTTTTTTGTTTTTTTTTTTTTTGAGTTGGAGTCTCACTCTGTCGCCCAGGCTGGAGTGCAGTGGCACACTCATGGCCATCCCTGCGCCGACCTGCTGGACTCTGGCAATCCTTCCACCTCAGCCTTCCAAGTAGCCGGAACTACAGGCACACGCTACCACACCCGGGTAGTTTTTGATTTTACCATAGAGATGAGGTCTCACCAAGTTGCCTGAGTTGGTCTCAAACCCGCGGGCTCAGGCAATCCACTCCCTTTGACTTCCCAAAGTGCTGGGATTACAGGCTGAGCCACCGAACCCAGCTACAGAACAGTTTTTCAACTCATCGATTTCTATGCCTTTTAGTGCTTCTGCTGATTTTTTGTTTCCTCCCTTCCACATGGGCAAAATGTTTCCCTTTGAGGATTTTTTCATCTTGGAAACAACAACGACAAAAGCTTGCTGGGGAGATCAGGTGAATGGGGAGGGTAGGGCAAAAAGGTCATGCTGTTTTCAGTCAAAAACTGCTGAACACGTGGCATAGTGTGGGCAGCTGCGCTTGTAAATCACCCATCATGAAATGGCAGAAGAAAATTCACTGAAGCTGAATGCATCCTCTCACATCAATGTAGCTGGAACACTGATGCCGATGGGTTTCTAGGACACTTACCCCGTGGGAGAAGCCTGTGCTGTAAGGGGCCCACACTCCAAAAGATGTCTGAATTTCGGGGGGTTCCCCTCGTATTTTCTGATTCTGGGTCCGCTCAAAAGGAGAAAACTGATTGATTTATTCTGAGAGGCACGAGCATAGTGTTTTGAGGCATAATGTTTTGTGTAAAACTTCCTGAAGCTAAAGAATCATTCTTTTGACTACCCAGACTCTGGCAAATAAGTAAACACAGCATGGCATAATTGCAAAATAAATTTGAAATTAATTTACTTCCAGTTTAATACTAGAAAATTGAAAGTAAATGCTGGTAAAAGTTCCTCATTCCCTTGGGGGAATCCATCAGAAATATCTGATCATTAATTTGTTGCTAGGGGACATTTTATGAGAAGACCTGCAATCGTTCGCTTTTGGCCTCTTGCTCACCGTCTTTAACTTGGCTGGTTGATTTTCCACTGAGTGGGCCCGAGTGGGCTTCCTCCGCCCGTTGTCAGCAAGAAGATCCATGCCAGCTTTCATCTCTGAAGAGGGCACAGTTCTGAAAACAAGCTCCTGGCGTGTGCCTGATGCTGTATGAAGTTGATCTGGTGACCACAACACTGAGAAACACAGGACCTCTGGCCATCCATGTGACCAAAAGGAACACATGGAAAATAATGTCTGCCCAATGGAAAGGAGCATTTGGGTGATTCTGAAGGAACAGTATCTGCTGAGGGACTGTGAAAGGTGACACTAATCCTGTCCAGGTATGACTGCTGAATATCCAACCTATCATACTAGTTATAGGCCAGTGTTTATCAAATGTTACAGCATGCATTTCCTTAAATTAATTTACATGCATTTAAATATATTCCTTACTAGCATGGACATTCAGCATGCTAGTTTGAGGTGCCTTTTTGCCCAAAGACTATTATTTGAGTTCTTGCAACCATAATGAACAAAGTATCATAATTCTATGACAATTTTTCCTGCATTTCAAAGAATTGTGATCCTTTATTTGTACATGTATCCACTAAGTTTCATATTGGTAGCATAAACTTAAGTCATACTACTGTGCAAAGGAGTCTATCGCTTAATCAAAATTCCTGAAATTATTTTCACAGCATTTTAGAGTATTCTATAAACAAAGAATATTTGGGAGTCTATTCCTCTTCAAATCCTAATATTAAAAATGCTGTGTTTATGCTAGAAATATTGCCAAAATGTACTGTAACCTCACACTTTCCCTGAAAAGGACTCCTATATTCCAGGTATGAACAAAATCAAAAGCACCAAGTAAAGATCCTCCCAAAGCAAGGCCCAGTTGAGGTTTGTCCTTTCCAGGATCTAGTTATCAGAAGAAAGAAAAGTAACCCTTCAGAATTATACTGGAATACCGATGTATGAATAAACTGTCAAGCTAGTCTAAATCACTGTGGGCTGGGAATTTCCAGTTTTCTCCCCATTATTCAAAATCAGCACAGATATTAAAACAAAACAAAATCATGCCAAATAAATTAGAAGAAAAGACTAAAATACTAACCAAAAGCAAGCTCAGTGAGATTCTTTGTCTCCCTTTGCATCTTCCATGGCTGAAGTGTTGAGTGTAGGGCACGGCCCAGAGCCCTGCCCTAGAAGTCAGAAGCAGGAATCTCAAGTTCTAGCATGTTACCGACTAGCTGTTTAATCCTGGGTCCCTCTCAGGGCTTCAGTTTCTCTTATGGGATAAGATAAAGGAATATTTTACTACATGACTGCTAAGAGTCCTTGTCCTTGGCTGTAAATATCGATTCTTTCTTTTTTCACCAACTCAGGAAACATGTGTCTTAAATGTGTCCTTAGATGGCGAAAGGGCACATGGTAGACTCTTAACACACGTTGAACTAACTGATGAGTTTAGGCATTGAAGACAAGAGGTTCTACTTTGTCACGTGTTTGATAAACTTAGATCTTTCTCTTTGAGACTAGAGGAGAGAATGTTCTGACTAGCAAGCAGCTGAACTAAAATATCTCTGTGATAATATGCTGGTGACTTCAGCCTGGTTAGATCTGTGTGGCTCAGGAATCACATGATCCCACAAACCTAAAAAAAAATCTTTTTATTTTTAGAATTAACAGGGTCCCTTAATGCCCAGAATATAAAATCTGTCCACTTATGGAATGCACTTTACAGACAAAACTGAAGAAGCACAATTCCTGGCAAAGGGAAGTGTGGCGTACCTTCTGAACAAACAACTTGGGTGGATGATTTTTGCTTCAAATACAAAATGGAATATGAAAGAACAAAATTATTTTTAAACAGCTAATATTGAGTAGAAAATAAAAGCATAAGCAGCGCTGTAAAATGTGTGAAAGGACTACATATTTATCTCTATTACTTATACATCTGTTGGGGTCAACTTTGCCATTATTTAATATATAACCTTGGACAAGTTACTTTTTTATCTCTGGGTTTCTCATCTAGAAAAAGTAAAATAGGAGGGGGTGGGGGAATTGGTCCAGACACGTTTAAGAGTCACTTTTACTTTCTGTGACTCCATACAAAACTCCTTTTCTGGTTATAGAGGTAACCAAGTTCATATAAAAAATTTGTTTGAAGGCAGACGAATCACAAAGCCATGATTGAAATAAGCCAGTCACAAAAGGGCAAATACTGTAGGATTCCTCTCATTTAAGAATCTAAAGTCATCAAATTCATGGAAACAGAAGGTAGAAAGGTGATTACCAAGGACTAGGGTGGGAGGAATTCGTGTTTAGTGGATACAGAGTTTCAGTTTTCCAAGATGAAAAAGTTGTAGAGATCTGTTGTACAGCAATGTGAATATACTTAACACTATTGAACTGTACACTTAAAAATTGGTTAAGATGGTAAATTTAATGTTAGGTTTTTGTTGTCTTTTTTTTAACCATAATAAAATGGTATTAGTATGAGAAGAAATTATTTCTTTTAAGAGAAGAGGAAATTTTAAAACATTCCAAGTAGAATCATTCAGAGAGAAAATTTCTGTTGACCAATTGTAGCTTGTCTGCCAGATACGTTCACTATCTATTTTTCAACAGTTAATGAGTTCATAACCTATGTTACTGATTCGGGGGCAGCAAAATAATGAACACGACAGACATAGACCCAGCTTTCGTGGCTAAGGAAATCAGTAGTTACACTAAAGGGCAATTCGTTTGACTGTCAAGGGACGTCCAGAGAGGAATGAACACACAGACAAGAAGCAGCCAAACCACAGTGGGGATGACAGAAGTTTTCCTGAGGAAACAGTGGCTGATCTGAGATTGGAAGAATGAGAATACATCAAGACGAAGGAGACACGAGTTTTCCATTCAGAGAGAACACATGGAAAAGCCTAGACACAGTAGTCAAGATGGGAGAGAGGATACTCGGGTAAGATGACCAAGGGCTCTGGAATCCATGGTGATGAGCTGGAGTGTCTTCCTGAGAGCCATAAGGAGTCACTGCAAAGCCTGGAGTGTAGAGTAGACAAGACGACAGTCCAGCGTAGGAAGACCGCTCTGGCTGTTGCAGTGTGCTCAGTGTTGTGCGTACATGCTGTATAGATAGTTCGGGGCTTACGCCTTTTTACTTAATATTCCATAACTAGTGTTTTCCCATTTTGTTAAAACATCTTGCTGGGCAACCCCCTCTGGTCCCCTCCCACTGTGGGAGCTTTTCTGTTGTCTCAATAAATCCTGCTTTAAAAAATTTTTTTTGCTAATCATTTTTAAAGGCACCATGATATTTCATAGTATGACTATTCCATGAGTTATTTAATTCATCTTCTGTCTTTAGAGATTGTTTCTACTTCTTATTCTAAAACAAGTGGGATGAATATTTTGGTACAAAGATTCTCATGTACATTTAAAAAATATTTTCATAAATGTTAAGATTATAAATCTCTTGCAACAGATGGTAAAAGATATGTAGAAGAAAAGTTTGTAATTCAAATGTGCATGGCAATGTTGCCGAAGGGGTGTGTGTGTGTGTGTGTGTGTGTGTGTGTGTGTGTGTGTGTGAAGCAGTTTGAGTTTGTCCTAAAAGATCAGTCTGAATAGCAGATCTTCCAAAAAGGCATAATCTAATACGCACATCCCCTATGCTGCATGCTTCAGGGAGGGCTGGGGGTTTGAGCTGCACATTGCATTGTTCCATCCAGGCAAAAGGTCAAGTGTCACAGAAGGCCAAAGCTAAAAATAAAGTGTGGCCCTGGGGAAGAGGTAGGAGTTGCTCGGGGGAAACCAGTCATTCCACATCAGTACTTCTCTATCCTCTGGACATGGCAGTAACCTCAGCTAGGTCAAGTAGTGGTTCTAATTGTAGTAGCCTGGAAGTTGTTTTGTTAATTTCAAGGTTCATAGGATACAGTTTCTACTCCTGTAGATCATTCTGTCTTGATTATCCCGTTTGCATTTTTTTTTTTTTTTTTTTTTTTTGAGTTGGAGTCTCACTCCATCACCCAGACTGGAGTCCAGTGGCTACTCCCAGCCACCGCAGCCTCGACCTGCTGGGCTCTGGCGATCCTTCCGCCTCAGCCTTCCAAGCAGCCGGAACTACAGGTGCACGCTTACCATGCCCGGCTAATTTTTTATTTATTGTAGAGATGAGGTCTCGCCAAATTGCCCAGGTGGTTCTCGAATCCGCGGGCTCAGGCAATCCACTCACCTCGGCCTCCCAAAGCCACTTGCATTTTTTAAAGGCTCTCTACTTTCTTCTCTCCCTCTTTTTTTATTTTTATTTTTGAAACTACTTCCTAAAGTAGTCCTGTAGCATATTTATTCCGAAAGCCCAGCTTCACGGGCCATCTGTGGATCAGGCTGCCCCTGTCCCTCAACATAGGGTTTCTGGGAAGACACAGCACCATACAGATGAAGAATCTAAGGCACTGAACCTCCCTGAAAGCTCGTCAATGGGTCTGGTAGGACTCAGTGGATCAGAAGAATAGCATTATCAGTCCAGATGGGCAGTGCAACCGGCACATGGGCGTGCAGAGAATTATGGGTGTGATCCCTTCATCACTGCTATCCTGGAAGTTTCTCAGAAAATCCAAATAACTAATGCCAATTGGATTGTTCATAAGGTTGCATCCCTTCCGAAAATCATCAAACTATTCTTCTTTCAGAAGCAAGTCAAATTTTTTCAGAACTGGAAGGAAATTTTCCTTTCAACCTATGAGAGAGAAAGAACAACAGAGAGCAGTCGTTGCTACTTTACAAAGTTTGGAGAAGGTTTTGGTTTTGTTTTGTTTTAGAGACAGGGTCTTGCTATGTTTCCCAGGCTGGTCTCAAACCCCTAGATGATCTTCTCACCTCGGCCTCCCAAGTAGCTGGGATTACAGGTGTGCATAACCATGCCTGGCAGGTTTGGATCTTTAATTTTTTTTTCCTTCGGGTTAAGAATCTCAGGGAGGAAGATGGAGAATAATTTGGGAATTTATTCAGCATATTTTTTAGAGCACCTACTATGTATGCATAAGACACAATAGGACTATAAAATCGTGAATGCCTTCCTGGGGCTTACATTATAATTGCACAGTTACAATTCCATGTTAGAGCCAGGCTCGGTGGCTCAGCCTGTAATCCCGCGCCTTTGGGAGGCTGAGGTGAGTGGATTGCCTGAGCCCACGGGTTCAAGACCCACCTGGGCAGCGAGACCTCATCTCTACAATCAATCAAAAATTAGCCAGGTATGGTAGCGCACGCCTGTAGTTCCAGCTACCAGGAAGGCTGAGGCGGAAGGATCGCCGGAGCCCGGCAGGTCGAGGCTGCGGGGGCCGGGAGCGGCCACTGCACTCTCCAGTCTGGGTGACTCAGTGAGATTCCAACTCAAAAAAAAAAAAAAAAAAATTCCATGTTAGTAGTAATTATCGTATTTGTAAAGGTAAAAATTACACACAGAATGTTATTATGGTTCATAAAAAGCAGGGCTCATTCCCTGTCAGAACATCCAGAGAGAAGAGGGGAACAGGAAAGTTTTTAGATGAATGGCTATTTCTTCCTATTTAAAATCTGTATATTTAAGATTAAATTAATGTAAAGTTTTATAAAAGTATGCCATTCATAAAATGACAAAAGCATATAAAAAGAAATGCTGCTGAACATGGTGGTTCACACATGTAATCCTAGCACTTTGGGAAACCGAGACAAGAGGACTGCCTGAGCCCAGGGGTTCAAGACCAGTCTGGGCAACTCATCTCTACAGTAAATCAACAAATTAGCCAAGCATGATGGTGCATTCCTGTAGTTCCAGCTACTTGGATGGCTATGGTGGAAGGATAACCTGAACCTAGCAGGTCGAGGCCACGGTAGCTGTGAGCTTGCCACTGCACTCCTGCCTGGGTGAAACTACAACTTAAAAAGAAAAAAGAAAAAAAAAAGAAATGCTTAGCACTGAGGTCAAGTACGTTTTCTAATCAGACAACTTAATATATAGATTCATTCTCAATCTTCATTTTACCAACAAAAAACAGAACAAAAACCCAAATTGAATTAGATTGATTTCATATTTTACTCACTGTGTGTCCCCACCCTGCCTAGATATACTAGGATTTACAAATATCAGAGAAGTACTTTTCAGAGACTCCTAGAATAAGAAAGCAAGGAGCCTTAGGAAAATGCAAACTGGATAACCAAGACAGGGAATTATCTACCTGAATAGCAACTGTGCATACTGTGAACCTTGAAATTAGCAAACACAACTTCAAAGAAAATACTCTGGTAACAAGAATTTTAGCCAAGTAAAGCCTATACTGTTTTCTGTGCCTTCATGTTACTTCAAAAATGGCATTCACATGGTGACTATTTATTCTGCCAACCATTGAGATATAAAGTTTAGTAAGATGAAGTCTCTACCTTCAAAGAACTACTATCTAGTAGGGAAGATAGGCATGTTGATACATGGTTTGTGTACAACCATTAAATTGATACGTCAACCTAAAGAAGAGAGAGGAAAACTCTCTGAAAGAAAATGATACTTCGGGAGGCCGAGGTAGGGAAATCACTTGAGCCGGAGTTCGAGAGAGCAGCCTAGGCAACATAGCGAGAACTCATCTCTAAAAAAAAAAAAAAAAAAAAAGCTGGGTGTGGTGGTGTGCACCGGGAGTCCCAGTTACTCATAAGGCTGAGATGGGAGGATCGTTTGCACCCAGGAGGTCAAGGCTACAGAGAGCTGGGATCATACCAGGGCAACGAGTGAGATTCTGTCACAAAAGAAGAAGAAGGACAAGGAGAACAGGAAGAGGAAGAGGAAGGGGAAGAAGAAAATGATATTTATTCAGGAACAGAGCATTGCAATGGCAATACACGTGCCATAGTATACTATGTGCATACTCAGGGAGGAAAAGGAAGACAAAGGTCTTTAAAGGAAAAATGAAGGGATTGCAGAATTATTTTTGAGATAATTATCCTTGGCTATAAGGATCAACAACAAGGGTGGTGCCAGTCTGACTCTGGACAGGCAGTTGCTGGACAGACGTCCTCTCACAAGTTTTTTTTATGTCTCACAAAGGAAGATGGCCTTTGTGCCAAGTCATGGTTTTCGCCGAGTCTTTTGTGACAGTTCTAGTTGCCAGGCGTTTGTGCCTGAGAGCCCTTCCTTAATGGCTTCCAGCTCTGGTCGTCAGGTTTTTAACATAAACGTATCCATCTTGATTCTGAAAAATTTCACAGGTTAAAAACTATTAAGATTGATGAATCCAAGTGTTGGCAAGTGTTATGAGCTGAATTGTATCCCCTCAATATTTGAAGAAAGTGTTTTTAAAGAGATAATAAAGGCAAAATAAGGTCATTATGTGGGCCTTAATCCAGTATGACTAGTGTCCTTACAAGAAGAAATTAGGCCACAAATGCACACAGAGGGAGGACCACATGAAGACACAGAAAGAGAAGATGGACATTAGCAAGCCAAGATGAGAGGTCTTAGGGAAAACCAACCCTGTTAACTCCTTGATCTTGAACTTCTCATCTCCAGAATTGTGAGAAAATAAGTTTTTGCCATTCAGGTTGCCTAGCCTATGGTGCTTTGTTACGGCAACTCCAGCAAACTAGCCCAGCAAGGATATAGGCAAAACCGGAATTTTTATACATTACAGGTAAGTATATTGGTGCATTCATTTTGGAGAGGCACAAGCCCTAGTAGCCAACAAATTCATTTGAGTTTTCTGTCCTAGAGAAGGTCTTGAAAATGTGCCCAAAAAAAGACATATGGAAAGCTGTTTTGTGTGGCATTTTCTCTAATTATGAAAAAAGTGCAACTAACTTCCCCACAGCAGGAAAAAGCCTAAACAAACTGTGGCTCATTCATACAATGGAATTCTACACAACAGTGAAAATAAATAACCTAATTCATGTGCATATAGTAACATGGATAAATCTTAAAATCACTGTTCAGTAAAAAAGAAAACTGCAATGATATTTGTACAGTATGATATAGTGTATGATTTTAAAACAATTGTATATTATTTATGCATATGTACACATATGTAAAAGTACAGATACATACATGGACATGAAAGGCATATAAAATATGACGGTGGTTAAGAGCATGAGCTGTGGCCACTCCTCACTTACCTGTTATATAACTTCTGATGACTTAAATCTCTGTGCCTCAGTTTCCTCTTATGAATAATAAGGCTAATAAGAGTTCCTACCTTATTAGATTGTTGGGAAGATTACATTAGAAAATGTACACAGGGGCAACCCCTTTGGGTCCCCTCCCACTGTGGGAGCTTTTCTGTCCTCTCAATAAATCCTGCTTTTAAACAAAAAAAAAAAGAAAATATACACAAAATACTTGTCTCAGTAGCTAGCTCATAGTAAATGCTCGATAAATATTATGCTATGGTTTGAATGTTTGTCCTCTCCAAAACTCACGTTAAAATGTAATTGTCACTGTGACTGTATGACAAGGTGGACCCTTTAAGATATGGAAGGTCATGAGGGCTGTGTCTCCTGAATGGATTAATGCTGTTATTGCAGAAGTGAGTTTGTTATCATGGAGTGGGTCTGTTATTGTGGGTGAGTTTACCCTCACTTGTGCACTCGCGCGCAATCTCTCGCTCTTGCACTCTCTCTCTCTCTCTCTCTCTCTCTCTCTCTCTCTCTCTCTCTCTCTCTCGCCTTCCTACCTTCCCACCCTTTCTTCATGTTATGATGCAACAAGAAGGCCCTTACCAGATGCTGGCACCTTGATATTAGACTTCCCAGCCTCCAGAAACTGTGACAATATCTTTCTGTTCATTATAAATTACCCAGTCTTGGGTAATCTGCTATCAAAACTTAAAATGGACTAAGACATCTTATTAGATGAATATTAGCTCATTGGTAAATGAACCATATGTTCATCTGTAGGTAATCAAATGTGAGCAAAGTAAAAAAAAATTGAGTTCTTTCTTTTGGAAAAGTTTGATTCTGGAATGAAAATACTTTGATAGGCAATATATTGTGGCAGATAGCTTCTAGATGACCCTAATGATCCCACCTCTTGGTATTCATGCCCTTGTACAATCTCCTTCCCTGGGGCAGAGACTAGACCTAGTGACTTGCTCTAACAAACAGAATATAGCAAATTGATGGGCTGTTACTTCCAAAATGAGATTCTAAAAAGCCTGATTCTTTCTCCCTGAGTACTCTCTCTCTCATGCTCTTGTTTACTTGCTCTGAGAGAAGCCAGCGGCTATGTTATGAGCTGCCCCGAGAAGCCTGCATGGCAAGGAACTGATGTGTCTGGTCAACAGCCAGTGAATAATAAGTGGATTCTCCCTTATTTGAACATTGAAATGTCTGTAGCCCTGGGAAACAGCTGAATCTGCAGTTTCATGAGAGCCCCTGAGTCAGAGATACTCAGCCCAGATTCCTGACCAATAGAAACGGAGATAATAAAAGTTTATTGTTTTAGATTGAGAAATTTGAAGGTAGTTTGTTACACAGTAATAGATAACTTATACACCCAATGTAGGCCAAGATGATAGCTAATGCTCTGTACGTACATACTGTCAGTAAGAATGTGAATTGGTCTAGATTTCTGCAGAACAATTATTACAATATTCCTAAAGATGTTCACAATATTTTTTGCCCGAAAGAAATAAATGCATAAGGATTTATATACATTCACTGAAGTATTAAACATAGTAAATATAATAGTGAATAGCGACATATGAACTTTGCAGCAACTTGGATGGATTTAGAGTCTATCATACTCAGTGATCTATCACAGAAACAAAGAACAGAGTTCCATATATTCTCACTCATAAGTGGACCTTGAACAATTATCATAATACTATAAGAAAGGGGTTGGCAGTAGTGGGAAACTGCCAGGGAAGGGAGGAGCACACCTCATCAACAAGGGTAGTTGCATAATGAACATTTGTATACCTAACCTGAATTGTACCCCACATCTTAAAAAAAAAAATTTAAAAATAGTGAATAACTGGTAACAATTTACATTCACAATACTGTTTGGGGAATGGCGAAATTGTGATTTATTCACTTGATAAACTCTTAAGCAGACCTTAAAATTCATGTTAAAATTCTAATTAATTATTTGTTAAAATGTTCACAACATAGTAATAACTACGTTCACCAAAAAATGGTTATTGGGTATGATCCCAATTTTTTTCTATTGATACATAAAAAAATTTAAAGACTTTATAGAAAGAAGCCAATGTGATAGTAATGATGATCTCTGAGTGATAGAATTATTAGGTGATTTACATTTTCTTGGTTATATTTCTCTATAGGTTCCAATTTTTCTATAATAAATGTGTATTATTGTTTAATGTGAAAAATCCTTAAATGTAAAACAATAAAATGTGGGCCTGGTATAATTCTTAAAATATATCTTCCTTGCCTATTTTTTCTAGGTCATGTTTTCCCAATTCTTCTCTCATGTTCCTAAATCCCTCTTGAACTTGTCTTTCAGACATTTCTGTGCATCAGGCAGATTTTCTTGATGTTCTTCTGTTCTTGATTTTTTTTCAACATGACCTGTAAATATTACTAAAGAGGAAAAAGGTCAAGTATTTACTTGATATAAAATCATATAAAACCTCAAAAAGGTAATTTTGGGGGCAAAAAGCAGGTTTGATCTTTGGTGCAAAGTATATTTTTACTTCAGGAAATAAAGATTTCAATCACTTTACATAAAAATCCAAGAAATATTTATATTAATCAGGATATCTTAACCTCAGAGAACATCTGAGGGTTCACAAATGCATTCCAAGTAGTCCATGAAATGTTATGCAAAATATAAAGTGTATGTGCATTTTTCTAAGAAGAGAGTCCACACCTTAATTAGGTTCCCAGTAGGGTCTTTCATTAGGGTGACTACTGTCCTCATTTGCTCAGTCCTGTTGCTTTGAGGACTGAAAGTCCTGACTCCTGGATAATTTCTCAGTCCTGGGCAAACTGGGGTGGTGCAATCCTACCTGCAATCCAAGAAGGACTAACGAAAAGTAATTCAAAGACTTCATTTGGATGCATAAGTAAAAAATTAGAGGCCCCTTTCTTATTTTAAGGCATGAAATACGCCATTTCTTTTCAACTTGTGTCCTGGGAATTCTTCTGTATTCAAACCAAAGCTATTAGAGTCATTCCTAAGTCTCTAGGTTAACTCATTTGTAAATGACCCCATTGTAACCATGAATCCTTACTTCTGGCTTGTGTATTTGCCTGCTGTTTTATTATTATGTTGAGCAGTAATTACTCTGGCAGGATCACACCCAGTATCAGTCAAGAAGGGAAAATGCATTTCATCACATTGGAGTCCAGATCTGTGACAGGAAGGGGAACTCAGCTGCTCTCAACTGACTTTGGTGCCTAAGAGGGTATTCTCAAATGCTGACCATCATTCCATGACTAGAATTCCATGTGGGCTTGAGACAAGCTCGACTTGATAAGTCATACTCCAGTTAGGGTCTTCTTATTTTTCTTTTTTAAACATTTCTTTTCTCTCATCAAATTGTGGTAAGGTCTTTTTGAACCCTCAACTTTGTCTCAGAGACTCATAGCAGCACCCTATACCACAGTTGGGGCAGGGGTCCTCATGGTGGCAGTGGAGGTGGCAGTAAGGATCAATGAGACACCAAAACAGAAGTGAATCTCAGGGAAACTGAGGGAGAACTCAGTCTAACTCTCTCTGGCTCACCTGGGAAAGTCCCTTTTCAGTGTTTGCCTTGGACATTCTGGTTATGTTTTATTAAGAAAGGTGACTTTTAGCTGGGCTCGGTGGCTCAGCCTGTAATCCCCCGCCTTTGGGAGACTGAGGTGAGTGGATTGCCTGAGCCCGCGGGTTCGAGACCCGCCAGGGCAGCAAGACCTCATCTCTACAATAAATCAAAAAATCAGCCGGGTGTGGTAGCGCATGCCTGTAATTCCGGCCACTCGGAAGGCGGAGGCGGAAGGATCGCTGGAGCCCAGCAGGTTGAGGTTGCGGTGGCCGGGAGCGGCCGCTGCACTCCAGTCTGGGTGACAGAGTGAGACGCCAACTCAAAGAAAAAAAGAAAGGTGACTTTTATGATGGGCAAATACTTTACAATGTCAAAGAATAAACATGGGTAGCTTTCTTCAACTGTTTAGTTTTTGACCTGAAACTTCTGCATTTTTGTGGATCCACCAATTTTTAAGAGTTATATCTCTTTTGAGAGCACCCATTATACCTGCGTTAGTAGAAATGATACATGTGATTTGAAATGTCCATTCTATGAAACTGACAATATATTATCTAGGTAGAGATGGCAAATACGAGACATGGGGCCACCAACTTATCTTTCTGGGCCCCAACCAGACAACACGATTCATCCCTCATTCTTCCTGTTGAGTTCAGATTTAGCCTCGGAGATTTCCTCAGGGTCTTCCAAACATCTGGCAATAGTATACAGCATGAAATATACTTCTTTATGTATACGCATACAGATATTCATGCATATACATATACATAATAGATGCCTATTCCTTTCATGTTAAAAATGAGCACTTCTTTACACGTACCTTATCAGATCATTTGTCTTGAGCTTGGGTTTGAAAAAATTATTATCACTATATGCACACCACATCTACCCTTACATACATAATTATAGGGAAAGATATCAATTGTTCATGCTTTTACTATGCAGGATGACCTACAAACTTTTGATTTATTAGTTGGTTCATTCCGCCTTTTCTGATACCCAACACACATGAATCATTTTTAGCTTGGGGTCAAGATCAGAAATTAAGTAAACCAAGAGACAGTAGAAACATCACAGTTCACTAACACAGGCCCTGGAGTTTGACGCCAAGTAGCCTTCATCCTAACTCTGAAGTTTGTGAGTTCTTCTTTTAACTATATCTCTCTGAGTCTCGGTGTCTTTATCTGTAAAATGGAGGAAATAGCGTCTGTCTCCCAGGGTTGTTAAGGAAGCAGTGACACATTGTATGAAGAGCCCAGGACAGTGCGGGGTGATTGTAGGCTCCCTACAGGTGGGCCTCATGATGACTCTTGGAACTAGACCAGAGCTGTCCATGACTCGAAGCAGAGTCTAAGGTGGACAGGGCTGTGGCTCATGGGGGCAAAGTTACAAAGGGAAGGTTGCAAAGAAGAGCTGATCTCAGTGTCCCAAACATGTATTGTGTGGTCATCACATGCCAGACACCTTTCTGGGCTCCAGGGTCAGAAGGGAGAAAGGAAGAAGGGAGCCAGGGTGAGAACAGAAGACAGGAAAATCCCTGGCCCCGGACTCTTCCTACCTTACCTGTCTGCACTGCTCCCAGGCCCAGCACATCCAAAGCCCTGCAGTTCATGGTACATGTGTTTTCCATGCATAAAAACATCAAAAATGTTCTTGACTGTTTCAACAGGTTTGTGTCAGTTCTGTGGTAACTGAATTTTAATGAGATGAAATTACCATGACTTGAGTTTCTCAAACTCCACATCATGCATGTGAAAACCAAGTCTGTTAAGAATTTTTAAAACTTCTGACCCAAATATTTATCTTTTATATCTTCTGAGTTTTTCCATTGTGTGAGATCCAGAAACCCATTTTCAATAAGAGACAGCTGGGCTAGGTGGCTCAGCCTGTAATCCCGCGCCTTGGGAGGCTGAGGTGAGTGGATTGCCTGAGCCCGTGGGTTCAAGACTTGCCCGGGCAACTTGGCGAGACCTCATCCCTACAATAAATCTAAAATTAGCCGGGCGTGGTGGCACACGCTTGTAGTTCCAGCTACTTGGACGGCTGAGGTGGAAGGATCGCTGGAGCCCAGCAGGTCAAAGCTGCAGTGCCCGGGAGCGTGCCCCTGCCCTCCAGTCTGGGTGACAGAGTGAGACTCCAACTCAAAATAAATAAATAAATAAAAGAGACAATGGGCTGGCTAAAATGTGAAATATATTCCACTACAGTTACCCATGCCTTTTTCTTTAGCTAATAAAACATGCTTGTTTTGGTCCTTAGAATGTTATTATTTGGGTTATCAGAGCAGAGAGGAAATAATCAATAAATCACACCTATGTGTGTGTATGTGTGTGTGAAGGAGGAAAGGAGGAAGCCAGAAAGAGAGAGAGAGACGAAAGGAGAGAGAGATCATAGTCCAACTTGCTTTTATGGCAGGGTTGGGTTTTTTGTGGCGTTGTGGTAGAAATCAGATTGCATAAGTGGAAAGAATGACAGCAGAGCCGCATTCCAACTTCCTCCGATGCCTACACGGCCAGCTGAACCATTCTGCAGAGTTCTTCTGACTTCACAACCCCAGACCATCCCTTCTCACCCCAGTTCTGCAGGGACTGGGTGGCTTGTGGCCGTCACGGGACTTGTGCCATGTAACTTGTCTGAGCAAGAGTTGTTGATGCCACTTGGGACTGATATATCTTCCCAGACCGTGATTCTAGAGGAATGATAGAGTCCATAGGACCAAACATGAGGTAAGTTGACAAGAAAAGAAGAAAGGTCATGTTAGGTCTGTGAGACTTGTGAGGTGAGTGAGCTGGTGTGCTGCGTTGGTGCTGTAAGATGCAAAGAATTGCAGAGAAATTAGATTGGAAAATACAGTTTATTTAGAAAGTAAATGAGAGAGAGAGAGAGAGAGAGAGAGAAGATTCACCTACTCAAGGTTAGGGAAGGGGCCAAAGCTTAGGGAAAAGCATGGCCCTGCTAGAGCTCACAAAAAAGCATGGCCATAGCCAAGCTTGGTGGCTCAGCCTGCAATCCCGCGACTTTGGGAGGCAGAGGTGAGTGGATTGCCTGAGCCCGCGGGTTCGAGACCCGCCTGGGCAGCGAGACCTCATCTCTACAATAAATCAAAAAATCAGTCGGGTGTGGTAGCGCGTGCCTGTAATTCCAGCTACTCGGAAGGCGGAGGCAGAAGGATCGCCGGAGCCCGGCAGGTCGAGGCTGTGGTGGCCGGGAGCGGCCGCTGCACTCCAGTCTGGGCGATGGAGTGAGACTCCAACTCAACAACAACAACAAAAAGCATGACTAGGCCAGAGCTTAACAAAAGCACAGCTGTTTGAGGTTGAATTCTTTTTATTTATTTATTTATTTATTTATTTTTATTTTTTTGAGTTGGAGTCTCACTCTGTCGCCCAGACTGCACTGCAGCCTCGACCTGCTGGGCTCCGGCGATCCTTCCGCCTCAGCCTTCCAAGTAGCCGGAATTACAGGCACGCGCTACCATGCCCAGCTGATTTTTTTATTTACTGTAGAGATGAGGGCTTGCCAAGCTGCCCAGGCGGGTCTCGAACCCGCGGGCTCGGGCAATCTTTTTAAACCTTTCCTTTTATGGGGCGAGTCATTAAGGTGATTGGGTGGTGCCATCATCATCACGAAGTGGGCAGGTAAGCACAGGTACTGACACTGTGGTGCTGGAAGATAGGTGGATGAGTGGATTCGTCACATAACGGTGGCCGTGGTGATGTGATCTGTTTGTGTCACATGGGTCACAAAGGGTGGGTCACAGTAGGTTAGGTTAGCTTGGTTTTTTTCATGGCTGGAAGACAAATACCTGGACTAGAAAAGCCAATTAATACAAAACACGCTGGGGAGGGAGTTGTAAAACAATGATCAATAGCTGCCTCCAGGGTTCTGCCCTTGGCTAATGATTAGAGGGGAAGGTAGGTAATTTGCTAAGAAAGCAAGACAGAGCTGAGCAGTGTTAAAACGGCAGCACTTTAGCTAAGATTGTGCCATTAAATTATTTCATTTTGGCGGTTCATCCTTTCAGGTAGGCAACAGTCACTGTTGGTAGTTTTTTTTTTTGAGTTGGAGTCTCACTCCGTCGCCCAGGCTGGAGTGCAGTGGCAAGTTCACAGCCACCGCAGCCTCGACCTGCTGGGCTCCGGCGATCCTTCCGCCTCAGCCTTCCGAGTAGCCAGAACTCCAGGCATGCGCTACCACGCCCGGCTAGTTTTTGATTTATTGTAGAGATGAGGTCGTCTCCGTCATAGAGTATATTACCTCCATCCCCTTTTCACCTTCACTCCCTCTTCTCCTCCTGCATCCTGTTTAATTAATTAATAAGGTCAACAAACATCTGCTGAGAACGGAACACTTACCCAACGCTGGCTATTCACAGTTGCTTAGGACACGGCCTTTGTGATGAGGACTCTGGTCTAGCTGGGCACCGCTAGTATGCCGTGATTGCTGCTGTGAGAGCAGGGAGTGTGAAACCCTAGAGGGACACTGAGTGCAGCCACTAAGTCAGGATAGAGGGTTGTGGGTGGTGTCAGGAAAAGTTTCCCAGAGAAAGCAATGCTTGGAGTGAATTTGGAAGGATAAGCAGCAAGAGAGTGAACAAAAAAATGAGAACAGTGACCTGGGAGGGGAGGTGGATAGAAGGCACAAGTGGGAGGAAACTAGCTAAAGGCAGCAGGGGGTGTCAGGGCGCTGCCCGTGAGTCCGTAGGGCTGAGCCAGGACGGCGACAGATCAGCGAGGCGGGCGGGGTCCGGTTGGAACAGGCTCTGAACAGCAGTAGTGAAGCAGACGGGGGACGGCTCTCTATTCTGAAAGCTTCAGGAGCATGGGGGAAGACTGTCAGCAAAGGAGGAGGAATGTCGGACTGATGTCTCCGAAGGATGGCTTTGGCTGCAGTGAAGTCACATGCCTAGCAAAGGCCAGAGGCAGGAATTAGCCACATAATTCAGGTGAGGGCTGACAAAGAGCCGTGTAGACAGACGGAAGGGCACAGACATGAGAGGGATCAAGTGGGGAGATGTGCTGTTTCCGAATTTCTCTTTAGCCGCCTGGGACCACCCACCTCCGGCCACACCCAGGAGCCTTGGCCTGGCTCTTCTGGAGTGAGCAAGGCTGCCTGCAAACCATCGGAGACCCATGCACTGGAGTGCGACACCGGCTCCCGGCTGGTTTTTGTGAGTTTGCTTTTTATTAAAAGCCTCATTTGATGAGCAAATCCCCACCACCATTTCCAACCCACCTGGGGGAGGTTGGCCACCTTTCCTGGCCTAAGGGCCTGGAAAACCTAGGATGGTTTTGTAGTTCTTTGAGTATTCCTGAGAACGCCAGCAGGAAATTACAGAGATAGGTCCTGGCTCTCTAGGCTGTCCGATTTCAGAGGCTGCTTCTCTGAGTAGGGCCCAGACAGAACAGGTTATCTTTATTACCCTTGCAGCTAATGACTAACATTCTTAGCTACTTCTCCCTCCCACTGAATCTTTCTCTTTCTCAATCAAGGCTTGGGATATTTATAACGTGAATCTGAAATAATACTGAATGTTTCTCAAACACAATAGAAACACTTAATTCTAACACGTGACAGTGTAGTTTAAATTGTGGCCAGAATTTTGTTTAATAATATGGAACTCAAACTCCTAGTTAATTACTTACTTTTCAGTGTTCCTTTTGCCTTCAGGATCATGGTTTTTTTTGTTTTGTTTTGTTTTGTTTTTGAGTTGGAGTCTCACTCTGTCGCCCAGACTGGAGTGCAGTGGCCGCTCCGGCCACCGCAGCCTCGACCTGCTGGGCTCCGGCCATCCTTCCGCCTCAGCCTTCCAAGTAGCTGGAACTACAGGCGTGCGCTACCACGCCCGGCTAGTTTTTTGATTTATTGTAGAGATGAGGTCTCGCTGCCCAGGCGGGTCTCGAACCCGCGGGCTCAGGCAATCCACTCACCTCAGCCTCCCAAAGGCGCGGGATTACAGGCTGAGCCACCGAGCCCGGCTAGGATCATGGTTTTTAAATAGCTGTTTCATGGCAAAATAACCCCTAGGTCTCATCTTTCCATGAATAATGTTCCTAGCTGAAGGAAAATGTTGGATTTACAATTTTGAGATCATTTTAACTTTTCTTTTTTTTAAATTTTGAGTCAGAGTCTCACTCTATCACCCAGCCTGTAGTGCAGTGGCATGCTCATGGCCACCACAGCCTCATTCTGCTGGGCTCAGGTGATACTTCTACCTCCACCTTCCAAGTAGCTAGAACTATAAGTGTGCACCACCACATCCAGCTAATTTTTTTATTTTATTGTAGAGATGAGGTCTCACCAAGTTGGCCAGGCTGGTCTTGAACCTGTGGGCTCAGACAATCCTCTCCCCTCCCCCTCCCAAAGTGTTGAGATTACAGGTGTGAGCCACCACACCTGGCTTGTTTTTACTTTTTTTAAAAGTATGATAATCAAATGATTTTCATAGCAACAAAATAAGAAATCATAAATGAATTTTTATTTCAATGACGCAAACATTTTTGAAAAATGCTTAGCAGTTAGATAGCAATGCTAATTTTGCTCTAGTCAACTCTAAAAATATTTTCTAATGGGCGCCATGTGCAAATCAACGAATCATGGTTACACAATGCCACCAAAACTCTATCACGGTGAGATTTTCAGCTCTTGCTCCAGCCACCTCAGGTGCGCCAAGGATCGGAGTCTCTGATCCAGTTCACATCCTACCAACAAAGATTCTTTGAACAAACAGTAGTCAGGCCCCTGAGCCTTTTCCTAGGCCCATCTGTGTGAAATCCAGTTTTAGCAAGAACCCTGCTGTGTCCACTTAACACCACTCCCTTGGTATCTGATCACCTTTCACATCTAATTGGGTCTCCCATTCTCTGCCTCCCACAAGTGATGCTGTGAGGTCAGTGTAGCCAGAATCCCTCTATCCCTGATGCTTTTTCTTAGTAATTTTCCATTCACTGACTCCGCCCTATTCCTTGGCTATAAATTCCCACTTGTCCATGCTGTATTCAGAGCTAAACCCAATCTCTCTCCCCAACTGCAACATCCTACTGCAGGAGTTCCTATACCTTTTGTGCGTGTCTTGAATAAAGTTTGCCTTACTGTGTTTCAAAAAGTATCGTTGATTTTTTTTTTTTTTTGGTCTTGAACACTGCCTGACTTAACTTCTATCTTCTACTATTTCACAGTTACAAACTCTTTGGCCAGAGTCATACCTCCTCTGGAGGCAAAGGGCCACTCTTAGAACAGTGTGGTAGAAATCTGCCCAGGTCATAGTATGGTTACCATCTGGATCTGTGTGAAAGGGCTAGGGAAGGAGGAACCCTCATTTAAAAGTGAGGCTCAGCCAGGCTCGGTGGCTCAGCCTGTCATCCCACACCTTTGGGAGGCTGAGGTGAGTGGATTGCCTGAGCCCACCGAGACCCGCCTGGGCAGCGAGACCTCATCTCTACAATAAATCAAAAAATCAGCCGGGCGTGGTAGCGCATGCCTATAATTCCGGCTACTCGGAAGGCTGAGGCGGAAGGATCGCTGGAGCCCAGCAGGTCGAGGCTGCTGTGGCCGGGAGCGGCCACTGCACTCCAGTCTGGGTGACGAGTGAGACTCCAATTCCAAAAAAAAAGAAAGAAAAAAAAAAAAAAGTGAGACTCAGCCAGGTGTAGTGCATCATGCCTGCATTCTCAGTACTTTGGGAGGTCGAGGCAGGAGGATTGCTTGAGCCCAGGAATTTGAGACTAGCCTAGACAATATAGCAAGAGCTTGTCTCTACAAAAACTTTTTAAAAACTAGTGAGGCATGGTGATGCAAGCCTGTAGTCCCAGCTACTAGGGAGACTGAGGCCGTAGGATTGCCTGAGCCCACGTGGAGAGCAATGATCGTGCCACTGCCCTCCAGTCTGGATGACAGAGTGAGACTCTGACTCAAAATTAACTAATTAATTAGTTAATTACAAAATTAATTAATTAGCTAATTAATTAATTTAAATGAGGTAAAGGTGAGACTATTTCTGCTGTCAAGCTTCTGGGGAAGAATAGAGATTGGGCTGCAGAGTGAGATTCTAGCTCTCTTGATCTTGACCATAAAAAAAGGTCAAAGTTGTATAAAAGAAAATGCCTGCATGCTAGTTCGTGAGATGGCTTCTGTTACACAGAAACATGTTATCTTTACTACCTTGCTGAGAGCCAGGAAGGAAAGAGGCAGCCTCAGCAAAGCACACATGAAAGTGGCCTGTTGATTCTTGGACACTAGGGATAAATTCTGTTTGAGTCAACAAACATTGACCAAGTTCTGAGCACTGTGCTAGGAAGCAGAGATGAAAGAGTAAGACAGTATCCCTGACCTAGTAGAGCTCACAATAATAGGCAAAAATCTGGAAGCAGAGCTATGGGGGAGCTTCTTTTATGCATTTTATTTCCCTTTTATTCATTAGTCTTTTAATAAACTATTTGTAAGTCTTCTCGTCAACTCCAGCTGGTGACACAGAAACCAATAACATAATTATAGTCTTCTTTGGGACCAAGGCATTAACAGGGAGGAAGCAGCATCCCCCAGGGCCTGCATAGTAACCACAGTTCCAGGGAGACGATTCTAATTCAGGGGAAAGTGAAAGCTTCCCATTTAGGATTGGAGTGGTTGGTCCAGCTATCTCTCCCCCTAGAGAGTTCCAATCAATTCTGTCTCATGGCAAAATAATCCAAGTATCTGATTTTATTTTGATAAAGGAAGGAATCCTCTTGTACCTGGGTGCCCACTTACTCAATCACTAGCATGTCCCCAGAGTAGAGGACAACACTGCGTTCAATTGTTATCCCCATAGGAACAATCTGTTAGATACTTTGTAGCTTTCTCATTCAAGCAAAGAAACCAGTTATAATCCTGCCACACACCTAGGGGCTCCCCCTCGGCTCCAGTTTATAGACTGAGAGACGATACTTCCATTCATGCTGTAATAGATGCAATATGCACTCAGCAGGTGTCTCTCTCTCTCACACACACACACACACACACACACACACACACACACACACACTTCCACCTTCCATCTCCAGGTTCTTGGGTGGGATCTGGGTAACAAAGATATCATCAAGAAAGAAACTTGTACCAGTACCATGATGTCTTTGTTACTGTAGCTTTGTAGTAAAGTTTGAGGTCTGGAAGTGTGATGCCTCCAGTTTTGTTTTGGTTTAGTTTAGTTTAGTTTTGCTAAGGATTGCTTTAGCTATTTGGGCTCTTTTTTGCATCCATGTGAATCTCTATATTGTCCTTCCTAGGCCTGTGGAAAAAAGATGCTGGTAATTTGACAGGGATTGTGTTGAATCTGTAGATTGCTTTGGGTAGAATGGACAACTTGATGATATTGATTGTTCCAATTCTTGAGTGTGGGATGCTTTTCCATATGTTAGTGACATCCTTGATTTCTTTGAGCAGTGTTTTGTAGTTCTCACTATAAAGGTCTTTCATCTCTTTGGTTAGATGGATGCTGGGGTACTTGTGTGTGGGGGAGGGGGAGGTTATTGTGAATGGGGTTGTGTTTTTATTTGGTTCTCAGCCTGCTTGTTGTTGGTTTATGGAAATGCAACTGTTTTTGCTAAAATAGATTGGTGAGACCTTATCAAGCTAAGAAGTTTTTGCACAGCAAAAGAAAACAAGAGAGTAAAGAGACAATTCACAGAAAAGGAAAAAAATATTTGCAAGCTCTGTATCTTACAGAGGCCTAACATGCAAGATGTACAAGGAACGCAAATGAATTGACAGGGAAAAAAAAAAGTCCCATTTAAAAGTGGGCAAAGGACATGAACAGACACTTCTCCAAGGAAGACATCCAAGCAGCCAATAAACATATGAAAAAATGCTCAGCCTCATTAATCGTCAGAGAAATGCAAATCAAAACTACAATGAGATACCACCTAACACCAGTTAGGATGATTACTACTAAAATGTCAAAAAACCACAGGTGTTGGCAAGGCTGTGGAGGAAAAGGAATGCTTCTATACTGTTGTGGGAATATAAGCTAGTTCAACCTTGTGGAAAGCAGTGTGGTATTTTCTCAAAGAATTAAAAGTTGAGCTACCATATGACCCAGCAATTCCACTTCTGGGAATATACCCGGAGAAACATAAATTGCTCTGCCACAAAGACACCTGCATAAGTATGTTCATTGCAGCAGGATTCACAATAGCAAACAGCCCTTTGGGAGGTGTCTGGGCTGCCACCGTGGGACTGAACAATGCCATAGTTTTATTAACTTTCACTTTGTTACTTAGAGAGAAAAACCTAACAAGGTAAATTCATCTGAGAAATGCATTTCATTACTTCTGCTCAAAGACTCACTTGAAAGGAAGCTGCCCTGACAGCTCTCATATATCCTCGGCAATTAGGGGAAACCATGGTGTGTGTGTGTGTGTGTGTGTGTGTGTGTGTGTGTGTGTGTGTGTGTGTGTTTGTGTGGTGAGGGGACAGTGGGAGAGATTTCATAATCTCAAAGAGTTATTTGGTTTCAGGTTATAAAATATATAAACAACTTCCACCTGCCAGACAACTTCATTCACATGGTAAGTGCTGAGCTTCAGCTATGCAGGTCGAGTGTGCCTGTGATGTGTTGCCAGCACGCACCTCCTACTAAGATGACAGTCCTATGTGGCTCTCAGAAAGGAAGCACAGAGGGAGAATGCTCCTTATATTCATAGAGCCACAGGGATATCCTCACCCTCAGAGTAACAAAGATGCAGGCAAAGATGAGACATTGATCCAGAAGAATTCGTTTCTGGGAACTGATTTCAAAAGTCACACTTGAGGCCGGGCGCGGTGTCTCACACCTATAATCCCGGTACTTTGGGAGGCTGAGGTGAGAGGATTGCCTGAGCCCACGGGTTTGAGACCAGCCTGGGCAACTTGGTGAGATCTCATCTCTACAATAAATCAAAAAATTAGCCAGACATGGTGGTGCATGCCTTTGTTCCAGCTATGTAGAAGGCTGAAGCAGAAGGATTGCCTGAGCCCAGCAGGTCGAGGCTGTGGTGGCCGTGAACGTGCCACTGCACTCCAGCCTGGGCTACAGAGCGAGACTTCGACTTAAAAAAAAAAAAAGTCACACTTGGCAGTTAGGGTTAGGATGAGCTATTACCTCTGAATTACGTTCATCACTTTTGAAATGGAACTATGAAATGTTTTGACAGATATTTTAAACTGTTCAAAAGAAAAATCACTGAATTACATCAGAACCTCTTGTTTTCCAAGTCTTGCACGTGTTTAAATTCTGCACCTAAAGCATCATATGTATAATATGTACAATAGCATTTGTGTGTATTTTGATGACTAAAATGGATAATCCTTTATAGGAATATCTATATTTCCCCCAGGTATGGGAAAGGGCATTAGGTAAGGGACCAGTGTGAATCTAAGTATGACACAAAATGTAATACAATAAGCAAGAGAACTTTACAATGATAAAGCATTTAAAATGCTGATTATTACATTTTAATAAAGGGTAGGCCAGATACTGTGGCTCATGCCTGTCATTCCAGCACCTTGGGAGGCCGAGGCAGGTGGATTGCTTAGGCCAGAAGTTCGAGACCAGCATGGCAACAAAGCAAGTCCCCATCCCTTAAAAAAGAAAAGAAAATAGCCAGGTGTAATGGTGCCCACCTGTAGTCCTAGCTACTCAGGAGGCTGAGACAAGAGGATCCCTTGAGCCCTGGAGGTCAGGTTGCAGTGAGTTATGGTGCGACCGCATTCCAGCCTAGGTGACATAGTGAGACTCTGTCTCTAGCGTGTGTGTGTGTATAAATGTATGTGTGTACTTACACATACTTTTTTTTTTTTTTTTTTTTGAGTTGGAGTCTCACTCTGTCACCCAGACTGGAGTGCGGTGGCCGCTCCCGGCCACCGCAGCCTCGACCTGCTGGGCTCCGGTGATCCTTCCGCCTCATCCTTCTAAGTAGCCGGAATTACAGGCATGAGCTACCAAGCCCGGCTGATTTTTTTGATTTATTGTAGAGATGAGGTCTCGCTGCCCAGGCGGGTCTCGAACCCGCAGTGTGAGTCATTGAAAAATTATATTGCTGGCTTGAAAGGAGCTGAAATAGGTTGGTTGCAGTTACTTGCTGCAGGGTAAGGAGAGAGTTATCTACAAAGACAGTTTCTGCTTGTTCACAACACAACACTAAGGACAATGATCTAAACTGTCAAACCAGTTATGGTGGTCAGTGCAAACAGACCCATCTCATCACTGGGGCCGTGGAGGATTATCTTGTGGGCTTAAAGTATTCAGATAGGTCTCCTATATGGACTGGATTGATTTGGAAATTACTAAAGGCCCATTTCACTATTCTAGTTGTGTAGAGTTGAAAATCAGTTGGTTTCTATGGTTTTTGTCTATTTGTATTTTCAGCACATTCAGGCAAAGTTACTTCAGGAAATAGCAAGCATTCTGAGAAGATCTGCTTGTGCACAGTGCTATGACTCCAGGGTGTCATACGGGAGCCTGGGAGTCGGCTAGGTGACTTACCCTAAATCAACCCGGTAACAGATGGCAGAGAAAAATAACAAAGATTACAGGGAAATTGAGTGGGAAAAAATTAATCTTAACAAGGGCATTTAGGGAGTTTCTTTGAAAGGAAGAAATAAAGTCGAATTGTGAGGCTAAGGCAGCAGTCCCCAACCTTCTTGGCATCAGGGACTGGTTTCATGGAAAACTATTTTTCCACCGAGGTAAGGGGCGGTTCTAGGATTCTTCAAGCGCATTACGTTTATTGTGCACTTTATTTCTATTGTTGTTACGTTGTAATATATGATGAAATCGTTATGAAATTATTATTTTGATATGCGCCTGCAAGTAATTGATTTATTATGGTCTCTGTGCAGTCAAACCTCACTGCTAATGTTAAGTTGTGTCTGTAGTCGCTCCCCAGTGCTGGCATCACCCCCTCAGCTCCACCTCAGATCATCAGGCATTAGATTCTCAAAAGCAGCACACAGCCCGGAACCCTCAGATGTGCAGAGCACTGTGCGGTTCATGCTCCTATGAGAATCGAATGCCACAACTGACTGACAGAAAACGGAGCTCAGGTGGTGATGTCAGCACGGGGAGCAGCTATAAATACAGACGAAGTTTGGCTCGCTAGCCCACCACTCGTCTCCTGCTGTGCAGTAGATTCCTAACAGGGTACCCGTCCGTGGTTGGGGACGCCGAGGCCAAGAAACCTAATAACTCCAATACATCAACAATCCGAGGCAGGAAGTCCCGACTAGGCCTGACAATGAAGGTCAGGCAGGCGAGGGGGCGAGGCAGCTTTGCAGGAGGGCAGAGGGCAGAGGGACCGGGATTCCATTCTGCAGGAAGTAGGCCGATATCTCCAGGCCTTCCAGCAGGGAAGAAGCGCCCTGAGGCGACCCAGACCAAGACGAAGGTCAATTTCCCTGAACTTGGCTGCCAAGTCCAATGCCCGGAAGCTGGCGGCACTGAAGCAGCTCTCGGGGAGGTGTGAGTGCTGGGACCTCCGAAAGCCTCGGTGGAGGCCGCTGGTCCGGAAGGAGCGAGAAGAGGGGCTGCCCCTGCCCGCGCAAGGGGCTCAGACGCGGGGGCTCGGCACCCGCCTGCGGCGCCGCAGGGAGGACGCCGCGGTTCCGGGTGCGCGCTCCCACCCCAGCGCGCGGGCGTGGCCCATTCCGGGCGAGCTGGGTCCTGCGGGCCGGGAAACTCACGAGCCCGCGAAGGGGCCCCTGGGGCCCGGGCGGGGTGAGGGTTCGGGGGCAGGAAGGCGCGGGGGGGGCGGGAGGGGACTGGATGCCCGCGTTCGCAGGTGGCACGGCGCGGCGGGAGGGCGGCGGCGAGAGCCAGGCGTGGGAACGCGGCGTGGGTGCTGGCGCGGGAGCGCGTGTCGGTGTAGATGTAAGTTTACACACACACACACGAGACAGAGTCTCACTGTGTCGCCTGGGCTGGAGAGCAGTCACACCACAGCTCACTGCAACCTTGACCTCCGGGGCTCCAGGCCTCCTCTCGCCCCAGCCTCCTGAGTGGCTAGGACGACGGGTGTGCCCCATCACACCTGGCTATTTCGTGTCCTTTTTTTAGGGACGGGCCTGGCCGTGTGGCCATGCTGGTCTCGAACGTCTGGCCTAAGCCAGGGACGAGGTGCCGCAGCGTGGGAGGCGGAGGCGGACCGCAGAGGGAGCGTGGGGGAGGCTGGGGGCTGCCGCGGGCACCCGGGATGGCGTGGGCCAGGGCCGGGAGGTCCCTCGGGGAGGCGGCGTCCCTCCTCGGCCCGGGCGGGGCTCGCGGGCGGGCCGGGGGCGCAGAGGCCTCGACGGGGAGCCGCGCGGGCGGACGGAGCCCGCTTCCCTCCGGGCGCCCCGCCCCGCCCCGCCCCTGGCTCGCGCCGCCGGGGCGTCGCCGACCGCCGCGCTGTGCCCTGGAGCCCCCCGCGGCTCCCGGAGGCCCGCGAGCGCCCGGAGGAGGAGAACCCCGGCCGCGCACCCCGCGTCCGCGCCCGCGGCCGAGGGGGGAGACGCGCGCCCGGCGCCCCGGGGCGCGCCGCCCCAGCCCGGGACGCCCGCGAGCGGCGCCGGCGGGGGAAGCTGAGGCCGGGGGCTCGGAGCCCCGCACGCGGGCCCGGCGGGGGACGGAAGCCGCAAGACAGGGCCCGACCCGGAGGCGGCTCGGGCCCTTCGGGACGGCACCGCCCGAGCCGCGTCTCTGGGGGCGCGGACGGCGAGGGGGCCGCGTCCGCCGCGGCGCTCCTGCTCCGCGCTCTCGCCCGGGGGCCTCTCGGAAGAGCGCCCACGCGGCCGCCCCGAGGACTGGCCATCCGGTCCGGCCCCCCGCGCCTCCCGGACGCGCGTGCAGGCTCGAGTGGAGGCGGGTCTGTGCGCCCGGGCCCGGCTGCGCGGTGCCGGGGCCCCGACGGTTTCCGCCGGGCTGCGCCCTCGCCTTTTCCGCCAGCGGCGCGGGGGGATTCCCGGGGGTCCACGTTCTCGCCCACAGCTGGCATTCCGTCTCAAGTTGAGCCTTCTGGAGCGGATGGGGCATCTCGCCAAGACACCACCGTGGTTGGCTCGTTTTCTGGTTTAGGTGGAATCGTTGGACGCGGCTGGTAATCGACCCCTGCTTCTTGGCGGCTTCGTGAGATTCAGCCTAATCTGCGTTTTCCGGGGAGCAGAGACGTGAACGCCTTTTCACGTGCTTATTGACTATGGATGTGATCTGTTTTGTGAAGGCCGTCTCTCTTCAAGCCTTCATCTCTGTTTAGATTGAGTGACTTGTGTTTTCTTTTTTGATGTGTACCTTGCCTTTCCAAGCTGAGTGGTGTATCATGGGCTGCGTGGCCACCCCCCACCCCCTTGCGTAGGTGGGAGCCCAGACTCTGGTTATCTCGGAAAGCGACTGTCTTTGGAGTTAGGGGCTGCAAAGAGGGAATTCAGTTGAGATGGGTTGTGAGGGTGGGCCTTAACCCAGAATGATTGGCGTCCTCATAAGAAGAGGGAATTGGAACTCGGACACACACACACACACACACACACACACACAACACACACACACACACACGAAAGGCCACGTGAGGACACAGAGGGACTGTGGCCATCCCCAAGCCCAGCAGACACACACACACACACACACACACACACACACACACACACACACACGAAAGGCCACGTGAGGACACAGAGGGACTGTGGCCATCCCCAAGCCCAGCAGACACACACACACACACACACACACACACACACACACACACACACACACACACGAAAGACCACGTGAGGACACAGAGGGACTGTGGCCATCCCCAAGCCCAGCAGAGAGGCCACAGAAGAAGCCGAGCCTGCCAACATTTTGATCTTGGACTTCTAGCTCCAGAACTGCAAGAAAATAAATTTGTTATTCAAGCCACCCCAGTCTTTGGTATTCTGCCATGGCAGCCCGAGCAAACTGATACAGAGTGTAATTGATAAATGAAAGTTCAATGAAGTCCAGTTTATCAATATTTTTCAAGGTTAATTTTATGCTTTTTAAATTTTTGTGTAAAATTCATTCTTGATTTTTTAAAAAACTGTTAATAAAATAAAATAAAGCATTTTTAAAGGCATGGTCATACCACGAAATAATGTATGACCAAAAGCCAATATTATGCTTAATGAGGAAACATTAAAAATGTTATAATTAAAGTTAGAGCGAAAGCAGGTTATCAGTTATCTCCACTATTATTTAAAAGCATTCTGGTGATACCAATGCAATTACACACACACACACACACACACACACACACACACACACACACACACACAAATTATAAAAATGGAAACTGGTCATAATTTACAGGGGATTTGAATTCTTACCTAGAAAACTCAAAGGAATCAATTGAAAAACTGTTGCAACAATGTTAGACTTTTCAAAAGATGAACCTATCCAAATATTTTTAAAAATAGTTTTTCTATATATACAAACAACAGCCTTTGCAGAAATATAATAGAAGAAAGGATCCCATTTAAAATAACACCAAAAAAGAAAACACTTATGAATAAAGCTAATGGGACATCCAAACTTCTTAGAAATGTAAATTCTCCTATAAAGTCTTGTGATTTAATGCGTTGTCAATTAGAAATATTTTTACATTAGACAAGTTAATAACACCCATTAGTATGACTATTTTCAAAAAACAGAAAATAACAAGGGTTGGTAAAGATGTGGACAAATTGAAACCTTTGTGCACTGTTGGTGGAGATGTGAAATGGTGCCACCACTGGAAAACGGTACGGTTGTTCTTCAAAAAACTGAACAAAGAATTCCCATGTAATCCAGTAATCCCACTTCTGGGTATATATCCAAAAGAATTGAAAGCAGAGTCTCAGATATGTGTCCCCCATGTTTGCAGCAGGATTATTCACAATAGTCAAAAGGTAGGTGTAACAAGTGTCCATTGATGGATGAATGAATAAACAAAATATATACATACAATGTATGACTGTTACTCAGCCTTAAAAAGGAAGGAGATTCTAATGTCTGCAACAACATGGAGAGACCTTAAGGACATCAACCTAAGTGAAATAAGCCAGGCACAAAAAGATAAATACTGAATAATGCTGCCTAGAGTCGTCAAATTCGTAGAGACAGACGGTAGAATGGTGGTTGAAAGAGGTGGGAGGAGGCGGGAATAGAGAGTTGTTTCATGGGCACAGAGTTTCAGTTCTGCAAAATGAAAAGTGTTCTGGGACTTATTACACAACAATGTGCATGTACTTAACACTACGGTAATGTGCATTTAAAAATGGTTAAGATGTTCAATTTCATGTTATGTGTATCTTACCATAATTTAAAAAGAGAGCAACGCTCCCCCTTAAAAAGAGTTCATTCCTTTTATTGCTGAGTAGTATTCAATTTTGGATATACCACAGTTTATTTTATGGATATACCACCTGATGATGGACATTTGGGCTGTTTCTAGTTTGATCTAGTATTTATTTATTTATTTTTATTTTTTTATTTTTTGAGTTGGAGTCTCAGTCTGTCGCCCAGCCGCGACCTGCCGGGCTCCGGCGATGCTTCCGCCTCAGCCTTCCGAGTAGCTGGAACTACAGGCGCGTGCTACGACGCCCGGCTAATTTTTTGACTTATTGTAGAGATGAGGTCTTGCCAAGTTGCCCAGGCGGGTCTCGAACCCGCGGGCTCAGACAATCCACTCACCTCAGCCTCCCAAAGCGCGGGATTACAGGCTGAGCCACTGAGCCCCGGCTTGATCTATTATTTAAAAAGTTGCCATGAATATTCATATACTAGTTTCTTTGTGAACATGTTTTCAGTTCTCTTGGGTTAATACCTAGGAATGGAATAGCTATGGTAGTTATGCGTTTAACTTTTTAAAAAAGACTGCCCTAGCTGTTTTCCAGAGTTTTCCACAGGCAGTGTATGAGAGTTTGTTATTCTACGTCCTTGTCAACACTTTGTATGTTCAGTCTTTTAAATTTCAGCCATTCTGGCCAGGCGCGGTGACTCAAGCCTATAATCCCAGCATTTTGGGAGGTGAGAGGATTGCCTGAGCCTGCGGGTTCGAGACCAGCCTGGGCAACATGGTGAGACCTCATCTTTACAATAAATCAAAAAATTAGCTGGGTGTGGTAGTGTGCACCTGTAGTTCTGGCTACTTGGAAGACTGAGGAAGAAGGATGGCCTGAGCCCAGTAGGTCATGGCTGCGGTGGCTGTGAGCATGCCACTGCCCTCCAGGCTAGGCGACAGAGTGAGACTCCAACTCAAAAAAAAAAAAATTTTCAGCCATTCTAATGGATGTGTATTGGTATCTCATTATGGTTTTAATTTTCATTTGTCTAATGACCAATGACGAGCACCATTTTAATGTGTCAATTTTTCATTGGCATATTTTCTTTGGTAATGTGCCAGTTCAAATATGTTGTCCCTTAACCTAGTTGTTTGCTTTCTTATTGAGTTTATATAGATATAGATATGTAGATGTATTCTGGATGCAAGTCTTTTCTCAAATATATAGTCTGAAAATATTTTCTACCAGTATGTGCTGAACTTTTCTCTTAGCAGTGTCTTTCAAAGAGAAGTTTTAAATTTTGATGAAGTCTAGTTTGTCAAGTTGTTCTTCTATGGATGGTAGTTTTGATATTATAGCTAGGAAATCTCTGCCTTAACTCAGGGTCACAAAGACTTTCTTCCAAAAGTTTTATAGTTTGGGTGTCCCTTTTAAGTCAATGCCTCATTTTAAGTTCATTGCTGCATATAATGTGCATATGCTATACGGCAAAGTTCTTTTTTTGGCATATGAATACACAATTATTCAAGCACCATTTGATGGACAATACCATCCTTTCTCTGCAGAATTACCTTTGTACCTTCGTTGAAATCAATTGTCCATCTATGTGTAGATCTATTTCTGGGGGTTCTGTTCTGTTCCGTTGATTTGTGTGTTTATCCTCACACTAATACCACACTAATATCTTGAAATCAGGTAGTGCTAGTCCTTTAATTTAGTTCTGTTTTTCTAAAGTTGTATTGACTCTTTTATGTCCTTTGCATTTCCATATAAAATTTAGAATCAATTTGTCAGCTTTAATAGCAGCAACAATAACGACAACAAAGCCTGTAGAGATTTTGATTGGGGTTGTATTAGATCTATGTTGTCAGATTTATTTCAAAGTATTTCATATTTTTAACGCTATTATAAACATTTCTAAATTCAATTCCAAGTGTTTATTGCTGGTATACAGAAATGTCATTGGTTTTTGCACATTGATTCATTTATTAGTTCAGTTTTTTTGTAGACTCCATCAGATTTTCTACATAAATGATCATAAAGCAGTTTTACTTCTTCCTTTCAAATCTAGGTGCATTTTACTTCTTTTCATATCTTATTGCTCTGGCTAGAACCAAAGTACAATGTTGAATAGAAGTGATGAGAGTAGACATTCTTGTTTTATTCCTGATCTTAAGGGAAATCATTTAATGCTTCACCAATAAGTGTGATGCTAGCTGTAGATTTTTCATAGATGCCCTTTATTAGATTGAGAAATTTTCCTTCTATTTCTGCTTTGCTGAGAGTTGTTATCAGAAATGGAGTGGATTTTGTTAAATACTTCTTCTGTTTCTATTGTGACTTTTCTCTTTTAGTTTGCTAACATGGTGAATTATATTGATTAATATTCTAATGTTAAGCCAATCTTGCACTTTTGGAAGGAACCCCCATTTGGCCATTATATGGAATATTTTATTAATATTTTATTCAATTTGCTAAAATTGTTTTAAGAATTTTTGCATCTATGTTTAGTCTTGTTTTCTTGAACTACCTCTGTCTGTTTTTAAAATCAGGATAAAGAATGTGTTGTAGAAATTAATTCCCTCCTTCTGACTTTTTGGAAGAGTTTGTGCAGATGGGTATTATTTCTTCTTTAAATGTTTGAGAGAATTTCCCAGTACAAGGTGTGACAATTAAGTTCGTGAACTTGCCACCATGCGCTTACGTTGGCAGCATCGTACTTACAACTCTGTAGGCTTTCATAACCTTGGTATATCAGTGTGTCACAGCTGTGTTCGTGTCAACATATGGCATTGTCTTGCTGAGGGAAGTTCATTATTATTGTTGCATGTTTTTCTGCACCGTCACTAGAATGTCAGAGCTTGAATTACAATAAAAAACAAACATTAAATTTCTTGTTAAGCTTGACAAGAGTAGAATGTTCATTCAAGTTTATGAGGATAATACCAGGAAGAAAATGGCAGTGTACAAATGGATTAAACATTTTTCTGAGGGGTGAGAGAGCATCACTGATGAAGCGAGGTCAGGACGGCCGTTAACAAGCAGAACGGACAAAAACATGGCAAAAATCTGTCACACTGTGCAGCAAAATCATCAGGTGATTGTGAGAAGTATAGAAGACCAAATAAGCATCAATAGAGAAAGTTAGGAAATATTAACTGAAAATCTTGACATGAGAAGTTGTGTGCAAAAATGGTCCCAAGGACCCCTTGCATCTTGACAAGGCACCAGCTCACGCAGCGCTGTCTGTGAGGAAGTTTTTAGCCAGTAAATAAATGACTGTATTGGAACCTCCTCCCAACTCACCTGATCTGACTTTTTTCTTTACCCAAAGATAAAGAAGATATTGAAAGGAAGACATTTTGATGACATTCAGGACATCGAGGGTAATATGACGACAGCTCTGACGGCCATTCCAGAAAAAGAGTTCCAAAATTGCTTTGACAGGTGGAATAGGCACTGTGTCAGTGCACAGCTTCCCAAGTGGAGTACTTCAAAGGTGACTGTAGGTATTTCAGCATGAGGTATGTAGTACTTCTTCTAGGAAAATTTAGTGAACTTAATTGTCAGACCTCGTATAACCATCTGGACTTCCATTCTCTTGGTAGGAAGATTTTTAACAACAAATACTTTTTTTTTTTTTGAGTCAGGATCACACTCTGTTTCCCAGGATGGAGGGCAGCGGCACAGGCTCACTGCACCTCGACCTCCTGGGCTCAGGTGATCCTTCTACTTCAGCCTCCCGAGTAGCTAGGACAACAGGTGCATACCACCATGCCTGACTAATTTTTAAAATTTTAATTTGTAGAGATGAGGTCTTGCTATGTTTCCTAGGCTGGTCTCGAACTCTCCAGCTCAAGTAATCCCCTTGCCTTGGCCTGCCAAAGAGCTGGGATTACAGGCTTCAGCTACCACACCTGGCACAATTCAGTTGTTTAAATAGATGCAAGACTATCCACATTATCTATTTCTCCCTGAAAAAGCTTGAGAGTTCTTTCAAAGCATTTGTCCTTCCAAATTGTTATTGCATTTGTTGAACTTATTGGCAGAAGTTGTTCATCAAATTCCTTCATTATATTTTCAATATCTGTGAACTTTTGGTGACATTGCCTCTCTCTATCTTGATAATTGGTCTCCTCTCTCGAGTTTTGTTGTGATCAGTCTGGCTGGAAGCTTATCAGTTTTATTGGTCTTTTCAGAGAACAACTTTTGGTTGACTGATTTTCTCTACTGTTGTTCTGGTCTCTATTTCATTAATTTCCACTCTAATATCTGTAATTTTCTTTCTCCTGCTTATTTTGTTTTTAACTCTCTTTACTTGGTTTCATAAGACTAAAGCTGAGAGCTTTGATTTGAGGCCTTTTTTATTTTCTAAATACAGGGGTTTAGTACTATAAATCTTGTAGAATACAGTCTATCCTGGTAAATATTCTGCATGTACTTGAAAAGAATGTGTATTCTACAATTGTTGGGTGGAGTGCCCATAAATATCAATTAAATCAAGTTGGTTGATAGTGTTAAGTCTTCTGTATCCTTCCTGATTTCCTATCTGATTAATTATTGGGTGAGGCTGGGCGCAGTGGTTCACGCCTATAATCCCAGCACTTTGGGAGGCCGAGGTGAGAGGATTGGCTGAGCTCACAGGTCTGAGACCAACCTGGGCAACTTAACGAGACCTCATCTCTACAATAAATTAAAAAATTAGCCACGCCTGGTGGTGCAGGCCTGTAGTTCCAGCTACTTGGAAGGCTGAGGTGGAAGGATTGCCGGAGCCCAGCAGGTCAAGTGAGCCACTGCACTCCAGCCTGGTCGACAGAGTGAGACACCAACTCAAAAAACAAAAACAAAAACAAAAAACATTGAGCGAGAGATTATTATGGGTTAAACTGTATCCTCCAAAAAGATGTGCTCAAGTCCTAATCCCTGGTACCTGGGAATATGACCTTATTTGGAAATAGGGTCTTTGCAGATTTAATCAAGATAAAATGAGGTCATACTGGATTAGGGCGGCCCTAGTTCAATGACTGGTGTCTTTATAAAAATGAAAGAAATTTGGATGTGGACACACAGATAAGAGAACACCATGTGAAGACACAGAGACAAGGAGAGACACAGGGAGGACACCATGAGGTGATAGAAACAGAGATTGGAGTGGCCATCTATAAGCCAGGCAACACCAAATATTGCAGGAACCACTGGAAGATAGGAAAGGCAAAGAAAGATCCCTCTCTAGAACCTTCAGAGAAAGCTTGGCCCTGTGGACACCTTGATGTTGAACTTCTGGCCTCCAGAACTGTGAAAGACAGAATGTCTGATGTGTTAAATCACCCAGTTTGTTGTTATCGCAGCCCAAGGAAATTACCACAGAGATATTGAGATCTCTAACTCTAATTATAAATTTGTCTATTTCTCCTTGCTGTTACCTCGGTTTTTGGTTTTTTTTCAGTGTATCTTGAAGCTCTGATTTTAGATGCATGAACATTTAGTATCGTTATGTCCTCTCAATGAGTGGTCCCTTTGTCTTTATAAAATGGCCTTCTTTATTCCTGATTTTATTCTTTCCGATATGTCTTTGTCTATCTTTTCACTTTTAACAGATTTGTGTCTTTATATTTAAAGTGCATGTCTTGTGGCAGTGTATACTTGGGTCTTACTTCCTTTTCCCATCTGACAATATCTACTTTGACTTAATTTGTTTGTCTACTACTTTAAAGCTGTGTTTGCATGTCTTCTTAAAGTAGTAAGAGTTTGGTTTTTTTCATAATTTTGTGTACTATTGACAGGTCTTTGATAACAATTAGAGACCTAGAATACTATTTGAGAATAGCTATGTATGACCTCCCTCTAGTGGCGACATTAAATAATGTTAGGAAATTCAAACAATTCCAGAGCAAAGCTTTCCCATAGCAAGCTAGACATATTTGACAACTGCACCAATTCTTGGTTAATTTGACTTTGTTGTTTTCTGAAGCTGTGTAAAAACTGGAACCACAGTCCTGAGAGACACTTGGGACCAAACTAGGCCAAGAGGGGAACTAGGCATCCTTGGAACCTGGCAGAACCTAATAATGAATGACAATTGTGGTGTTATTAGCCCTTTAACATGTAATTCAGAAACACTTGTAGTAGTTGATATAGGACAGTTACAGCAAATAAGCAAGGGAAATGATGAATTTCAAAGACATGCAGAAGAAGGACAAATGGAAGGTATGAAATAAGATGGCAGAAATATAATTTTAACGTGTGTGCAGTCATTTCTGTGCAACTTCCTTTGAGTCTATATTTATTTCAAAATAAAATTTAAATAAATTTAAATATTAAAACAAAATGAGATATCAGTGGTCATGATACATGGAAATAGATCCAAACCCTATAGTTAAAATAATAAGAGTATTCAGGCCGGGCACGGTGGCTCACACCTGTAGTCACAGCACTTTGAAAGGCTGAGACAGGAGGGTCACTTGAGCCGAGGAATTTAAGAGCAGCCTTGACAACATAGCAAGACCTCGTCTCTACAAAAAAATTTTAAAAATAGTTGGATGTGGTAGTGCACACCTGTAGTCCTAGCTACTTGGAAGGGTGAGATGGAAGAATCACCTGAGTCCAGGAGTTCAAGGCTGCAGTGAGCTGTGATTGTGCCACTGTATTCCAGCCTGGGTGACAGAGTGAGATCTCAACTCTAAATAAATAAACTAAATAAGAGTAGTAACTTAGAATTTTAAAAAAGAAGGAAAAAGAAAATATAGAGATTTGCAGCCGGGCTTGGTGGCTCAGCCTGTAATCCCACGCTTTGGGAGGTTGAGATGAGTGGATTGCCTGAGCCCGCGAGACCTCATCTCTACAATAAATCAAAAAATCAGCTGGGCGTGGTAGCGCATGTCTGTAATTCCGGCTACTTGGAAGGCCCAGGCGGAAGGATCGCCGGAGCCCAGCAGGTCGAGGCTACAGTGACCGGGAGCAGCCAGTACACTCCAGTCTGGGTGACTGAGACTCCAGTTCAAAAAAAAAAAAATAGAGATTTGCAGGGGACATACCTCAACATACAGAATGGTTGAAAGTATGAGGATAGAAAAAGATGAAAACAAATTAGTGGAATACAGGTTGTTCTATTAATTTAGTGAGGAAAGACTAAGACAAAAAGCATTACTAAGATAGAGGGCCACAACTTAATGACAAAAAGTTAAATGCACCAAGAAGATATAACAATTCAGGTTTTGCATGCCTTTAAAAACCAAGCCTTAACATATTTAAAGGAAAATTGAACAGACCTCCAATGAGAAACTGATTCAAAGTGGCTTCAGTTTTAGATGGCAGGCAGGCAGAGATGGTAGAAAATCATATTTCTGCTGTATAACTACTTTTAGTTTATATGATGAAATTTTATATACTTGCATTTCCTGGTGCTACACAAAAATTATGGTGGGTCCCATGCTCCAGGACTGGAAAAATTTGAGAGCCATCGCACTAGAAATTGAAGCATATTATTTTCCTATTAATGCAAAAACATTTATTGAACAGCTGTTACATTTAAGGCACAATGGAGTTTATGCATTAAGAGTCAGTTGTGTATTTATTTTAGCCATTTACTAGAAATGCATAAATCTGGAGTCGCCTCCGAGAGAGCTGTGTGTTTTCGATTCAGTCCTGTTGCCCTGTGACCAGCAGGTCCTGTGACCAGCAGGTCCTGGGAGTCCGTAGGGAGGACGCCTGGACACCCGGAAGACGGGAGAGGATGAGGGCTGTTGACATTCAAGGATGTGCCCATAGAATTCTCTCAAGAGGATTGGACCCCACTCAGCGGCTATTGTACAGGAACGTGATGTTAGAGAACTACAGAAAGCTGGTTTTTCTAGGACTTGCTGTCTCTAAGTCAAACCTGATCACCTGTCTGGAGCAAAGGAAAGAGCCCTGGGAAATGAAGAGACAGCACATCAGGCAAACCTCCAGCTGTGACTTCTCATTACACTGAGGGCCTTTTGCCAGAGAAGAGCATAGAAGACCCACTAACAAATGTGCCGGTGGGAAAATATGGAAACTGTGTCCTTAAGAACTTATGCCTAAAAAAACTTGGGAGAGTGTGCGTGAAGGTGAGGGCAGATAGATGATCATGACAAATGCAACAAGAGAGGGAAAGTCTTTCGTCAGCATTCGAAATATGCTATCCCCCAGAGTGTCCATATTTCTGAAATGGCTTTCAAACATGAATATGGGAAAACATTTAACCGGTCCTCAAAATGTAGTCAACATAAAAAAAAAAAATAGTGGAGGAAATGTACACAACACATGTGGGGATGCGTCTAGGAAATCATCCTGTCTCAGTAGACATGAACGAATCCAGAGGGAAGAGAGGGCCTTTCAAAATTGAAAATGGCAGCCGGGCTCGGCGGCTCAGCCTGTCATCCCGCGCTTTGGGAGGCGGAGGTGAGTGGATGGCCTGAGCCCGCGGGTTCGAGACCCGCCTGGGCAGCGAGACCTCCTCTCTACATAAATCCAAAAATCAGCGGGCGTGGGAGCGCGGGCCTGTAATTCCGGCAACTCGGAAGGCGAGGCGGGAGGATCGCGGAGCCCGGCGGGTCGAGGCTGCGCTGGCCGGGAGCGGCCACTGCGCTCCAGTCTGGGCGACCGAGTGAGACTCAACTCAAACAAAGCAAAACAAAACAAAGCAAAACAAAAGAAACAAAAAAAAAAGCAAAGTGGAAAATGTGGCAAAGCCCTTAGTTATTACTCATGTCATTCACAAAATCAGAAAATTTATCATGGAGAGAAACTTTATAAATGTGAAGAATGTGATAAAGCCTTTACTTGGAATTCACATCTTATTTGCCATCAGAGAATCCATACTGCACATAAACCCTACAAATGTCAAGTATGGACAAAGCCTTTCATCAGTACTCAAATCATTTTTTGTTTTGTTTTGTTTTGTTTTTTTGAGTTGGAGGCTCACTCTGTCGCCCAGATAGGAGCGCAGCGGCCGCTCCCGGCCACCGCAGCCTCGACCCGCGGGGCTCCGGCGACCCTTCCGCCTCGGCCTTCCCAGTAGCCGGAATGACAGGCGCGCGCTACCACGCCCGGCTGATTTTTTGATTTATTGTAGAGAGGAGGTCTCGCTGCCCAGGCGGGTCTCGAACCCGCGGGCTCAGGCCATCCGCTCACCTCAGCCTCCCAAAGTCGCGGGATTACTGGCTGAGCCACCGAACCCGGCTAGTACTCAGATCTTATTCAACATCAAAGATACCATCCTGGAGAGAAACCCTACAAATGTGAAGAATGTGGCAAATCCTTTCATATTCGTTCATACCTTGCTCGGCATATTATCATCCATAGTGGAGGGAAACCCTACAAATGTGAAGAATGTGGCAAAATCTTTTGCTTGCGCTCAGGTCTTATTCAACATCAGAGTATCCACACTGGAGAGAAACCCTACAAATGTGAAAAATGTGGCAAAGCCTTTTGTTGTCAATCAGGTCTTATTCATCATCAGAGTATTCGTACTGGAGAGAAACTCTACAAATGTGAAGAATGTGGCAAAGCCTTTCGCTGTCATTCAAACCTTACTCGACATACACACGGTGATCCATACTAGAGAGAAAACCTGCAAATGTGAAGAATGTAGCAAAACCCTTCACTGTCAAGGAGGACTTGCTGGACGTAAGACCGTCCATACTGGAGAGAAATCCTAAAAATGTGAAGAATGTGGCAAAGCCTTTCACTCTCAAGCAGGATTTGCTGGACATCAGACAATCCATACTGGAGAGAAACCCTACAGATATGAAATATGTGGAAAAGCCTTTCACTCTCATTCACTACTTGCTTAACATGGCAAGATCCATGCTGTTGAGTCACCCTACAAATGTGAAAAGTATGGCACAGCATTTTGTACTCATGGATAATTTGCTGGACATAAGACCATCCATACTGGAGAGAAACCCTACAAATGTGAAGAATATGGCAAAGCCCTTCGCTCTCACAATGGATTTGCTGGACACATGATCATCCATACTGAAGAGAATCTCTACAAATGTGAAAAATACGGTAAGCGTTTTGCTCTCATATACAAGTAGCTGGATATGAGAATCATACTGAGATGAAACTATATAAATGAGAAGAATGTGATAAAGCCTTTAGCTCTCATTCAGTGCTTGGTATACAAATGAACATCTATATTTAGGGATTCCCTCTAGATGGGCAGAATGGGGTAACCCTTTCTCACTGTTATTCTACATTTTCTCAACATCAGAGAATTTATACTCTAAATTTTCAGTATCTGTAATGACTGGAAAATCATATATCAAGTTATAAACTATAGAGACATGGCAAGAAATTTACAGATGTAAAGAGTACCATTATCTTTACTTAAACCACAAATCATTTGAATGTACAAATGTAAAAAATGTCTAAAGACATTAACCAGCAAAAACTTTATTTGACATTAGATTGTGCATTGGAGAGAATCTCCAAATTTAAAGAATGTGGACTGGCCTTTGTTCAAAATATTTGCCGTTGGGAACACTAGGGTATTCAGATGAAAACTTTACAGATGCAATTTATATAAAAACTTTTTACGGCCGGGCTCGGTGGCTCAGCCTGTAATCCCGCGCCTTTGGGAGGCTGAGATGAGTGGATTGCCTGAGCCCGCAGGTTCGAGACCTGCCCGGGCAGCGAGACCTCACCTCTACAATAAATCAAAAAAAATCAGCCGGGCGTGGTAGCGCATGCCTCGGAAGGATCGCCGGAGCCCAGCAGGTCGAGGCTGCGGTGGCCGGGAGCGGCCGCTGCACTCCAGTTTGGGTGACAGAGTGAGACTCCAACTCAAAAAACAAAAACAAAACCAAAAAACTTATTTACTGAAAAGCCAAGTTGAAATAAATATCAGATATTGAATGACATTAGAAGATGGTTTTTGTTTTCAGAAAAGCAGAAGTATATTCCCTGTATAGTTTTGGTTGTGCATTGACAGAATTTGAGGATATTTTAAAAAGCAAACAAGATCGATGTAACTCAACTCACATGATGCTATGCCTTCATTCGTAGTGTTTGTGTGAAAGCATGGGGTCAGTTGTTGGTATGTTAGAGCTAAGAAATGTCGTCGCATGGTAGGTCATTAGCAGTCCACTCATGTTTTTCATGAAGGATGAAGAGCACTGATACGTAATCGCCTTTAAAAGATCAAAGTGTAGAGATTTTTTTGTGACTCACATTGAGCATTATTGTAAGTTCTGCATAAAGTGAGTCTTCAGAATGACATATTATTCCATGGAAATAATGACAGTCACTGAGAGTTTTAAAAATCATTTGTCTTACTACTTAAATGTTAATGAGAAAATGAGGCCAGACCATTAATATCTTGATGCATCTTCATAGTATCAATACTTACAAGCCATAAGTGTAATTTGATATAAAGAAATATTTTCATAGACATCAGAGGAAAGATAATGACTCACTTAAAATGCATATATTGTAAGTTTATGTTTAGTAAATAATCAAATTCAGTTTTGAAAACTGAAGAAAGCTGTTCACACATATATCCCACTATCAGAAGAACAGAAATGCTTGAGTATTTGTAATCTGTTTTTGCTGGTGAGCATACAGTGAAATTTGAAGATTCATTGAGGCTATGTAAATTCACTTGTTTTAATGAACAGAATTGTTTATAAAGTATTAACATTTGTTGTCCACACAATAAATTCTTATGTTGCCATAAAAAAAGAAATGCATAAATCTAGAGTTGCATAAAAATTTATAGAGAAAACTACCCTGAAGTGTCCCCCCAAAACATACACACACACACACACACACTCTCTCTCTCTCTCTCTCTCTCTCTCTCTCTCTCTCTGCCATTCTCTCTCACTTAAATCTGAGTCTCCTTTGAATAAATGTGCTTGATGTACAAGGAACAGTAATGAGTTTTCAGAATTCTGATATCTTTAATACACTGTCTTTTCAAAATAAGAAAATACTACAAGATACTGGGTGCAGTGGCTCATACCTGTAATCCCAGCACATCAGGAGGCCGAAGCGAGAGGATTACTTGAGCCCAGGGGTTCAAGACCAACCTGGGCAACGTGGCAAGACCTAATCTCTACAAAATAAATAAATAAATAAACAAATTAGCTGGACATGGTGGCATGTGCTTGTAGTCCCTGCTACTCAGGAGGTTGAGGCAGAAGGATGACCTGAACCCAGGAGGTCAAGGTTGTGGTGAGCCGTGATCATGCCCATGCACTCTAGCTTGAGTGACAGAGTGAGACTCTGACTCAAAACAAAACAAACAAAACCTACAAATACGAATGTGGGTCCACAAACTCATCTATGCAAGGCAACTTAATTTCTACTAGGAGACTCCACTTGTCAAGTAGTGGAAATAATTTGGGTCTCCTTTTCTCTCCACTGCTTCCTCATGGGTGATATACATTCCAGAGGCTCCCATGGTACTCAGGTGGCAGAGGGAGGGGCACGTAGTCTGGACCGCCTTCTTTGCTGGCATCCACGGCCAGGCCTGCTCCCCCTCCCGGTCTTCAGTATGTGTTCCATCAAGGTCACTTCGGCTCTCTCCTCATGTCCACCACTAGTAACCTCTGGCCTGGCTGGCTCTCTGCTGACTTTGGTGTCCTGGGTGTGAAATGCTCTTCTGCTGCTCCTGCTCCCCACTGGGGCCCTTCACACCTGCAGGCCAGCCCGCGGGTGCCTGCGATGTTCTACCTTCTGCTTCCCGGATGAACTCAGTGAGGCTGCCTCTGACCAGCCACTTCTGCTCCTCCCAGGGCTGGGAGGAATACAGGGTCCCTCCTTCCCAGACTTCCACACCAGCTTCTCACTCTTTGCCTTCTCTCTTTCTTCCTTTCTCTCCAGGTTTAGGAAAGCCTTCTGTAATCCCTGGGAGAATGGGTGGCCAGGAAGCTCTGCTTTCCCTCAGGTGTTCTGCTAAAGCTACTGTTTACGCTTGAGTTTTTTCTCTTCCTTTGGAAAGTCTAATGGCAAGAATAGACTCTTTGTTTTCTCTGCTCCTTGAGTGCTTTCTCTTTCCTGTGACAATGACACAGAATGCCTAGCTGATTGTATGAGGAAAGAATCATGGGCTAAAAGAAAGCATGTGGGAAAAACCCTTACACATCAAAATTACAAAATATTGTTCTTCAACAATACAGATGATGAAAAGTGGTCTCTCCGATAACATTTGAGTAATGATTTTAGCAATAACAGGAATAAAGCGAGTGTTTTTTTAAATGATTGATAGGATTATGAAACGCTGAATGCTGGAGGGGCCAGTTCAAAATGCACTTAGAAAATTAATCCAGTCAACTCCTGGTGAGTAATGGTTTTATTCACAGAGGCTGCACGTTGGCGACACTGGAGATGTCGGCATGGAAGGTGGATGGACAGAGTCAGAAGGCATTATCATACATGCATAAAAAGAATCTTAATTGTGCCATAAAATACTAAATTTGCTTGTTGGAGTCTTGCAAAAAGTAAGGAGAGATGCTAAGATTGGAAGTGGAAGAAGGGAGGTATGAATCTGTCTTTAGGAAGCATAGGTCTGTATGTGTCCCTTGGGGATGGGCAGCAGGAGTACTCAGACTGCTTGCCTCCAGCAATCAATGGGCCAGCTTTACTCGATTTTCCCAGGAAACAGAGGGCCTTCTGGGAAGAGTCCGTTGGACTGGCTTTTCTGTGATTCGGTGGCTCCTCTGAACCCCATCGCCTCCTTTAAATAAAAAGGTTCCAAATCTTTCTAACACAGATTTTTGTTTCATAAGCACTTATAAAACCTTAAAAACACAAGTTCTGTATTAAACACACAATTTCATTATTTTGCTTGGCATTAGCTGCTGGTGGTTGGAGTGTTTTGTATGATTACTCATTATTTCTGAAGATGTGTGGTGTGTGTGTGTGTTTGCCCTCCTTTAAAATAAGAAATTTATGTGAAGGCATTTGATTATAGAGCAGTTTGTTAACTGAGATATTGTTCTAACTCATTATGTTACCCTGAGCAAGAATTGAGGAGAAATATTCATTTGTGTTGCTTGGTCTTTTCAAAGCAGTACATCAGTGTGAATGACTACTAATATCTTTGACATTCAGCAATTACGTGTGGTCTTATAGGATCAAAAATAAAAATCCTGATCATCTTTGTTTATTGCTGAAATTTACCATGTGAACAAATAGTAGTAGTCTAGTTTTTTGTTTGTTTGTTTCTGAAGGCATGGGTTCTCTTTGTCTCTCAGGCTGGAGTGCAGTGGCACGATCATAGCTCACTGCAGCCTTGACCTCCTGGGCTCAAGCAGTCCTCCCACCTCAGCATCTCAAGGTGCTGGGATTATAGGTGAGAGCCACCACGCTCAGTTTGTGTTTTAATTTCTAATATTAATGGCTAACAGTTTTAGGTATACACCTGCACACAGACATTATATTATCCCCACTATTGGCACACCTTTGGGTTTTCCTTTATCTTTTGTGACTTTTTAGCAACTCCCAGTCTCTGTTTCCAATTTGGTAAAAGAGACTAGTTCTGTAAGAGCTTCCACTAACAATCCAAAAGACTATCTCAGTACTTCCTCTCATTTCTACAGAGCCCTGTTCCCCCTAACCTCCAGGATCCCATCCGCCTTGGGAAGCGGAGTCTTTTCTCGTCTCCTGGATGTCTTGTCCGTTCTCATGATGTCTTGTCCATTCTCATGCTGACTGAAAGCCCTGAGAGCTGGACCTGGCGGGTGGACGCATGCTCCGCCTTGCCTGTGTAACTGACACCCGAGTCTTGTGATCACAGGCAGCTCATGCTCTTGAGGGCATCTGAGGCTTCTCTTTTCTGAGAAAGTCCATGGAGGGAGGGGGCAGAATGTGGGCTTCCATGGAAAACGTCTTGTCAAAGATTCCAGCTGCAGCTCTCCCTACAGAGTAAGGTAACTAGAGACTATCTCAATTGGAAAGAAGCCAAGAAGAAATATATCTCCCTTTAGAAAATATCGATAATTCTGGCCAGGCACTGAGGCTCATGCCTGTAATCCTAGCCCTTTGAGAGGCTCAGGCAGGAGGACTGCCTGAACCCAGGAGTCCGAGACCAGTCTGGGCAGCATAGTGAGACCTCATCTCTACAAAAAAAAAAAAAAAAAAATTAGTTGTGCTGTGCACCTGTAGTTTCAGCTAGGTGGAAGGATCACCTGAGCCCAGGAGGTGGTGGCTCCTGATTATGTCACTGCATTCCAGCCTGGGCAACAGAGTGAGACTCTGACTCAAAAAACAAAACCAATTAAGAATTCTGGTTGGTAAAATTAAGTGTAATAAAGATGACAATACTTCCGGAACTAATACGTTATATTTAATTGAATTAAATGTCTATTAAACATCTTCTGGTGATACTTAAATGATTGAACAACTCAAGAGTAAAAATAAATCTAGACATATCAGCAGATAAAATTTTTTGAAGCTGATTGTAGAACACAAATTAGTTGTTTTTAAAAAATAATGATCAAATAAATATGTCGTGTGGATATTTCATAAATTGAAGCTATTATAAGAAGTAAACATATGAAAAACTAGAATTAGGAATACAAGACTGATAATGGAGACAAAAAACACACAATGATGTGTTAGGATACCCAAGAATGGTATGAAGAAAAGTGAAATTTTATGCGAATATAACTTCAATATGTAATGCAGCATTAGCTATTTTGAAAGTAACTACCCAAACTAGAGGAAGATAGGCAAATATATATATTAGGGTAAAGAGACTAATATATCTACAAAACAGATACATTTACATCAGAATATGAAGTATATCATAATACAGATCTGCTAATATTTAAATAAATACTAATATAGCAAAATGATAAATATCAAAAGGAAAACAACACAATGAGAAACAGTCAACACATATTTATTGCACCAAATATATAAATGTTTGCCAATATATTATAGATCAATACTCTGTTTTCATTCCACAGTAGTCAAGGAGGACTGAAAGTGTGCACACCTGGCCGGGCACTGTGGCTCACGTCTGTAGGCAGAGGCAGGAGGATTGCTTGAGCCTAGGAGTTGGAGACCAGCCTGGGTAACATAGCAAAACCTTGTCTCTTCAAAAATTTTTAAGAAATTGCTGGCATAGTGCGATCCCTGCACTTTGGGAGGCCAAGGTGGGCGGGTTGCTTGAGGCCAGGAGTTCGAGGCCAGTCTGGGTGACACAGCAAAACCTCGTCTCTACAAAAATATCAAAAAATTAGCCAGGCATGGCAGCAAGTGCATGTAGTCCCAGTTACCTGGGAGGTGGAAGAATCGCCTGAGCAAAGAAGGTTAAGGCTGCCATGAGCTGTGACCGTGGTGATCATCACACTACTGCACTCCCGCCTGGGCAACAGACTGTGACATTGACTCAAAAAAAAAAAAAAAAAGGTAGCCATCATTTTGGGAGACAGAGGCAAGAGGACTGTCCGAGCTCAGGAATTCGAAACTAGCCTGGGCAACTTGGTGAGATCTTCTCTCTATAATAAAAATTTAAAAATTAGCTGAGCATGGTGGCGCACACTTGTAGTTCCAGTTACTTGGAAGGCTAAGGTAGAAGGATCGCCTGTGCCCAGCAGGTAGAGCTGCGGTAGCTGTGAGTGTAACACTATACTCCAGCCTGGGTGATATTGTGAGACTCTGACTAAAAAAAAAAAAAGTGAACACAAGTGGAAAACCCCATTAAATTAAATAGACTCTGATGGAGTATGCACCTTTTCATAGCAATTAAAGAAATATGAATGAGAACTCATACAATGGCACAAATAACTAAATATGTCTTTATTTAAAGTACGGTCTGTGAAAAGCAAGATCCCATCTACATTACCAGTGGTTCCGTATTTCTGAAGAACAATTTGACAGTCTGTAGCAGGAGCTACAGAATTCTGAAATTTTTTATCTATTCATTCCATTTTGGGAATATATGAGAAGAAAAAACTTAGAGAAAATAAAGTTTTTGCATAGCAGCATCGTTTTTCATGAGAAAATAAGACACAACCCTAGTGCACAATGAAAAGGGAAATGGATTAAGCAACCACTCTATGTTAATAAGATGGAGCCGGGCTCGGTGGCTCAGCCTGTAATCCCAAGTCTTGGAAGGCTGAGGTGAGTGATTGCCTGAGCCCGTGGGTTCGAGACCCACCTGGGCAACTTGGCGAGACCTCATCTCTACAATAAATTAAAAAAAAAAATTAGCCGAGTGTGGTAGCGTGCACCTGTAGCTCCAGCTACCCGGAAGGCTGAGGCAGAAGGATCGCTGGAGCCCAGCAGGTCGAGACCGCGGTGGCCGGGAGCGGCCACTGCACTCCAGTCTGGGTGGCAGAGTGAGACTCCAACTCAAAAAAAAAAAAAAAAGATGGAATATGGTACACTATTTTAATTAAAAATGATTGACGTGAATTCTGTGGATCCATGGCAATCTGTTGTGAATCTGTGATAAATAAAGCCGATCAAGCGACAGATGATACACCGAGCAGCAAGGTCCTTGAAGATGAGCCGTGCGTGAATCCACAGGGCTACCCTTAGTTCTTGGTACAAAACAAATACTCAGCAAGTGTTTGTTGAATGAATGCACACACGGCTTTTCTGCTGATCTATCCTAAGTTCTCAACCTTCTGCTTGACCTCTAGCAATTTCACAGAGCTCCAGGAAGCTTGCCCGGAAGTCCAAACACGGCCTTGCATGACCTTGGGTACCTGTCTCCTCTCTGTGATTCTCTGTGATTTTTGCTCGACTGAAGTCTCTGGGCCGGAGTGCCACACAGCTACAGCTCAATAAACCCCTAACAGGATGATGTCTGCTTTCATCACCAAGCATCCAAAAAAAGAAAGCTTGTAGAAAAAAATTTAATAATCTTTGCCAAATACACAAATGACCATGGGAAGAGTTTAAACTCGAATTGCATCCATTCTAGGGGAAGGAGCGGCTGTATTTGAAAACCGTAGAGTTATATGAACTTCCTCAAAAAAAAGAGTTAAGGAAATTAAAGCTCATATTAATATATTTTAAGCAATTAATTGCGATCAATTTCCCGGGACTAAATAGCGTCTCTCCAACTCCAGCTGCCTATTGCAAAGAGACAAATACAGCCCTGAACTGGCCTTCTCTGGAGGGCTGCCGGGATTGACCCTTAGGAAGGCGCCAGCCGACTGAGAACATTCCGCCCAGAGTAAGTGGTGAGATTCCATCGAGGAAGGGTGGCACACTCAGCCCCTTAGGGGCCTACAAGAGAGGAGTCTCTTGAGGTGTGAGATGGAGGAAGGGCTTACAAAAGAAGTGTCCGTGTCTTGGAGTCATCAGGCTGCGTGTTATAGTGCGGAGGTCAACCCCCCCCGCCACACACACACACACACACACACACACACACACACACACACACACTTTGCTAAAACAGGCACGAGTTCATCCAGTGGCCCCTGCACGGCTTTTTCTGGTGGCCCCGAGTACCAGGTACACACAAGTGTGCAAAGTGAATGACTGCATGAACGACTGAAGGAAGAGAGGTGGGAGAGGGGCGGCAGCAGGTGGCCAGATCGCAGGAGAGTCGCAGCGCCAAAGTCGTATTTATTTAAGAGGTTATGATTTATTTGCGAGCGCACAGCTCGGAGGCGGCCACGTTCGAGCGGGGAGCACTGGCGAGGGGCGCGGTGACAGGCGGGAGCGACCCGGCTCGAAATCCCGGGGCCAGGAGCGCGCCCCGCAGGTCCGGGGCGAGGGGAGGCTGCGCCCGGCGCGGCGGACCCGCGCGTCCCCGCCTAAGCCCTTGTGCTATAAATACAGCGGCCCACGCGCCGCGGTGACACGGTGTTCCCTCTGCTCGCCGGGACAGAGAACTCGGCCGTGCCCTTTAAACGTCCCAGGCCCGAGGCACAGCCCCCGGCCCAGCCCTGCTCCCGGAAGCGCCTGCGCCCCGATGCCCTCCGCCGGGTGGGTCCGGGGGGGCGCAGGCACCCGCGCAGCCAATGCGCGGGGCGCGCGCCGCCCGGGGCCCTCCTCCTCTCGCGAGACCCGGACGGGGATATAAGCGGGGGCTGCGGGCGGGGCGGGGCGAGCGGCCTCTCCGCGTCACGCAGGCTCGGGGACGGGGTGGCGCTGCCTGGCCGGGCGTAGGCGAGCGAGCGCGGCTCCTGCAGGCTGAGTGCGTCCGGCCGTCATCATGGGTGACCAGGCTTTGAGCTTTCTGAAGGACTTCCTGGCAGGCGGTATCGCCGCCGCCGTCTCCAAGACCGCGGTCGCCCCCATCGAGAGGGTCAAGTTGCTGCTCCAGGTGAGCGCGGCGCGGGCGCGGGCGCGGGCGCGGCGCGGGGGTGGGGGGCGCGCGCGGACGGGCGCCGCGGGCGCGCGGTGGCCCGGGCGGGGATGCTGGCGGGCATGCGGCGGGGACCCAGCGGGCCGGGCCGGGCCGGGGGCTGGCGCCGGGACGCGGCGGGGCCGAGCGCGGCACGCGGGGCCTGCGGCACATCCGAGGCGGACCCGGGCCCGGGCTCCCGGCCGGCGCCGAGAGGGGGAAGGTGCCCTCTGCGCAGGCAGGCCCCGCGTCAGCGGCAGATGCCGGTGTCGGGTGGCGCGCGGCGTCCGGGTGTCTAAATATGGAAACCCCCCCGGAGCCGGCCCACCGCGAGCCAGATCCTGCGCCCGGGGCCGCCGCGGCGCCCCGTGGAGGCCCGAGGCCGGCGTCACCTTGTGACTTTCAAGATCCCCGCACCCATCTCTGCACGAGAACGGAAAAGCGACCACGGTTCTCAGGGACCGCGCGTCGCCGCGTGCACACCGGCTGCTGCAGCAGGCTGACGTGATTGTCTTCCCCTTTATGTAACCTCTGCAAGACGGGCATGACGTCCCCTCCCCGCCCCCCGCCCCGTTGCACAGACGAAGAGGCAGAGGTTTGGAGAGAGGGACGATCTTCGGCGTAAACCCAGATCACCGTACTCGTCCTGTCCCCGCGTCTTTCCTCTCCCCTGCCTGGTCACTAAAGGGCTTCACGTCATCCCACATCTCCTGTTTTTTTGCCCCTGCCTCGAAGGCCAGGGCACCTTAGTGAGGAACAGCGCGATTTCAGAGTTCGAATTACAATAACAAAACCCCTCGCAAACTGCTCAAAACAGCAGCTGCCCGAGTGACTGACTGCTTGGCTGATGTGCTTGAAACGTTTCTGCTCGGCTGCCTAGTGGGTTCATTCTCGTTCCTCTGTGAGAGCATCTGCTACTCACAGCCACTTTTCAGGGACACGAGAGTGCCGCTGAAGCATTGCAACCTCCTGTCCACCATGTCTGTTAAATCGGGAACCTTTTGGGGAGAGAGGTCTTTATTCCTTCTATTTCCCACACCTAGGGAAAATGCAATGAATAAATTACTATTTTTACCCAATTCAGTCATATTTGGGATAGGAACTTTTCCTTCAAACCCCCTGATAATGAAGGCAAAGCTGAATAATTTTGACTTGTTGTCCAAGCAACATGTTTACTTACATTTTCTCAGTGTCCATTTGATTTACGCATACATTTTTTCCTCAAAACGAAGTCTAGGAAGTGCAAACCTGCTTTTTCTTCCGTCCTCCTCCCCTTCCTCCGCCTGCTCGTCCTCTGCCCCCTGCCCCGTTGCCGTCCCCCCGCGCCCCCACCCAGGTCCAGCATGCCAGCAAACAGATCAGCGCCGAGAAGCAGTACAAAGGGATCATTGATTGTGTGGTGAGAATCCCCAAGGAGCAGGGCTTCCTCTCCTTCTGGAGGGGCAACCTGGCCAACGTGATCCGCTACTTCCCCACCCAAGCGCTCAACTTCGCCTTCAAGGACAAGTACAAGCAGATCTTCCTGGGGGGCGTCGATAGGCACAAGCAGTTCTGGCGCTACTTTGCCGGCAACCTGGCTTCCGGTGGGGCCGCTGGGGCCACCTCCCTTTGCTTTGTCTACCCACTGGACTTTGCCAGAACCCGGCTGGCTGCCGATGTGGGCAAGGGCGCTGCCCAGCGCGAGTTCAGTGGCCTGGGCAACTGCATCACCAAGATCTTCAAGTCCGATGGCCTGAAGGGGCTCTACCAGGGCTTCAGCGTCTCTGTCCAAGGCATCATCATCTACAGAGCTGCCTACTTCGGAGTCTATGATACTGCCAAGGGTGAGAGGGGCATGGGGTGGTGATTGGGAGGAGGAGGGTGCGTGGAGAGAGAGAGCCCACAAGACTTGCCACTCCCAGAGGACTTTACATTCATCTTTTTTTCCCCCTAGTTTCTGGGCTGAAGTTTCAGAATGGGGAGGTGGTGTAGATAAATTAATAGCTGATTCTCCCTGTCCTCCACGGACCTAAACTCTGGCCTTGAGCTATTCAGAGAGAAAGACGGGAGCCTGATTCCCTCTAGACACAGCTGTAAACTTGAAGCCACTCAACATTCCCTGAACAGCCAGCAGAACTCTGGCTTCCCTGGATCCAGAGAGGGAGGCGTCTGGCTCGTGTTGGCTGCCTGGTTGTCAGTGAGGCCCCCTCACAGGGGGCGGTTCTGAAGTGCCGGGCGTGGAGGTGGCGGTGCAGAAGCCCCTTCTTCCCCTCTGCCTGCCTTCTGCCAGCTGCTGAGAGGAGTCACCTGTAGCCATTTGGCTTCTTGGCTCTGCCCACAGGGATGCTGCCTGACCCCAAGAATGTGCACATTTTTGTGAGCTGGATGATTGCCCAGAGTGTGACGGCGGTCGCCGGGCTGGTGTCCTACCCTTTTGACACTGTTCGTCGTCGGATGATGATGCAGTCTGGCCGGAAAGGGGGTAAGCCCGTGCCCTCGTCTACGTCTTCCTTCTTGTTTGCTCAGGGAGAACACTGTTCTCCTTTCAGTCCTCGTTACTCTGAATTAATTGTCAGAATTACTTGATGAGGACTCAGGAAGGATTATATGACTTCTCCCCAACATTCTCAACTTTTAGGGAAAGGATTTTTTAAACATTTTTATTAAAGCAATGATATGAACGTAAGAATTAAGATATTTATAAATGAATTGAGCCAGGTGTCTAGCATTGTAGAGACCCTGGGCCTCTTCCCTTGGAGCTTTGGTGTAAAAAATGAGGGAAAGGAAATAGTGAACTAGCTTATTTTAAAAAGAATTTGTCCCTTATCTAGTTGTCATGAGTGTTAGTGGGAGAGGGTATTTTGGCTGGAGGAGAGGTGACCAAAAACAGTCTATTATGACAGAAAAAGTTTTAGCTTCTATAGGTTGAAACATATGAAATTGCCATTTTTAAAGTGAAAAACAGTCTACTGTTAAGTTTCATATGGTTCAACCTAATAGTTATACCTTTTTAATTGTATAATCTGAGACCCTATAGGTCTCAGTCTGCTTATCCATAAAAAAGGCCACCACGTAGCTAATACTCCTGCCTGCCTGCCATCCTGCTGGACTGTTGGATAGTCTATGAATTAGTTGGTTAATTGCCCCAGTTCATCACTGATCTTGAGTTAACGGAGTGGGAGTGACAGGAGACCTGGCCTACCAGTCCAGCAAGGGAGATATCCAGCTGAACGCTGCACAGAGCTGAGGCTTCACACCCAGGTGACTTCCATTTTGTGAAACTGCCTACAGCGTGCGCAGAAGTCTTTTAGGGGACAGTCTCTTTCCCCAGGCCTTCTGGAGTCCTCACCAGGGTTTGTCTCCACAGCCGACATCATGTACACGGGGACGGTTGACTGCTGGAGGAAGATCGCGAAGGACGAAGGGGGCAAGGCCTTCTTCAAAGGCGCCTGGTCCAACGTGCTGAGAGGGATGGGCGGGGCTTTTGTACTGGTACTGTATGATGAGATCAAAAAATATGTTTAATGTAATTAAAACACAACTTCACTGACACAGTGAACTTGACCCACAAGTTCACAGATCCATTGTGTGGTTTAATAGACTATTCCTAGGGGAAGTGAAAAGATAGGTCTGGGTAGAACCAGACTGAAGGAATACCTCAGAAACAAATGCTTCATTGAGTGTTCATTAAACCACAAATGTATTTTGTATTTATTTTACATTTAAATTCTCACAGCAAATAGGAGATAACTTATCATACTTGTACAATTAACTGAAGAACTGATCATGAATAACTGAATATGATACATCAATAAAGACCACTTAATGCAGTTCTCTATTTTATTGAACTCTTTTTTTTTTTTGATTGGAAAATATAGTTTATTTAGAAAGTAAATTAGGGAGAAAGAGGAGATTCACCTCCCCAAGGTAGGGGAGGGGCTCAAAGCTTAAGAAAACACTGCCTGGCCATAGCCAAAGAGCACATGGCCACACCATAGCTCAGCAAGGCAATGGCCAAACTCTTAACTGTTAAATGCATTTTTTTTAAAAACCACAAATGCACATTGTCTAGCATCACTTATCACCAAGCTTCTAAATGTCAGGTATGATATTGAATATGTATTATATGAGTACCTACAACATGCAGAGTTCTGTTTTTCAAACAAAGGCAGGTTATCTCCACCTTGCCCCATCCAGAGTTGAGGTAGGCTAGAAAGTAGTAATAGGGAACATGGCTTCCATTGTCCCACTTTATTTTATGCTCTTTCGTGCAGTCATTAGAATTCTGAGGTTCTGCTAAAAGCTTTAAATCATAGTTTCAAGGACTTTGCATAATTAGGAAGTGCTCTGTTTTAGACCCTTTAGAGAACTGTGACACCTAGAATTTCAAGCTAATTTGACAATATTCCTTGAAAATAAGTTGTCAGTTCAGGCTACCATAACAAAGTACCATAGACTGATGGCTTATAAGCAACAAAAACTTTACCTCGCCCAGTTCTGTAGGCTGGAAGCCTGAGATCAAGGTGCCATATGGTTGGGTTCTGGTGAGGGCTCTCTTCTGAGTTGTAACCTACTGACTTCTTGTATCCTCACGTGGCAGAAAGAGAGTGAGAGGGCTCTCCGGGGATCCCTTTTAAGGGCACTACTCCCATTGGTGAGGGCTCCACCCTCGTGACCCAGTTACCTCCCAAAAGCCCTATCTCAATTACCATCACACTGGGGGTTAAGATTTCAACTTATGAATTTTTTTTGGTGTTGGGACACATTCAGTCCATAACATCAGTTATTAAGATAGTGCTGAATACCTTTTTAGGCTATATGGAAGACACAAAAAGAAAGCTGTCCTGAAAGGCGTTTAAATGGAAGAAAAGATGAAATGACATTATTAACTAAGTTCATGTTTAACACAATCAATCTTGGTTGAGGAGGAACTGGAGGAGGAAAATGGAAGGGGGGCAGGAAGTGGTAGAAGATGAACTTAGAAAGAAAATAACCAGATTTATATACATGGGCACCGAAAGTATCCACCAGTACTTTTCTGTAACAGTTTATCAAGAGCTACAGGAAAAGCCAGCTTGGGATTTGACTCAGATTTGTGAGCAAAAGGAAGATAATTAGAATTTCAAGTTGGAAAGAAAGTACTTTTGGACCAGGAGAAGACCAAGCAGTTGACATAGTCCTGGCTTGTTGTGACTGATCTGGAGGACACACGTCTCTGTATCTCAGCAGAGCTGAGAGGAGGCAGATGTCTTTTCCCTGTTTCTTGCAGGTATGGGGGGGTCTCCAAACTTCTGTTCCTTCCCCTGCTTCCCACAGGCCCTTCCACCTCAATCCTGCCTCCCCAGCAGGAAGTCAGCTGCTCTTTTACCACAATAACCACAGCACTTTGGGAGGCTGAGGTGAGTGAATTGCCTGAGCCCGCGGGTTCGAGACCCGCCTGGGCAACTTGGCGAGGCCTCATCTCTACAATACATCAAAAATTAGCTGGGCGTGGTAGCGCATGCCTGTAATTCCGGCTACTCGGAAGGCCGAGGCGGAAGGATGGCCGAGGCGGAAGGATCGCCGAGCCCAGCAGGTCGAGGCTGCGGTGGCCGGGAGCGGCCGCTGCACTCCAGTCTGGGTGACAGAGTGAGACTCCAACTCAAAAAAAACCACGGTCTGGGTTTGCCAAGTCCAAGGCTACATCTGGCCTCCCTCAATCCTATCTCCTTGGGGCCAGGTGGCACAGATGTGTTTTGTTGGAGGCTTCCCAGGCGCTTTGACCTCATGTCACCTTTCTAAGGATGACAGGAGTGCTGTTGTTGCTGATAAGAGAGTAAGAGCAGAGCAGGATAGCAGGGCAGATACTCTGTGGAGCGTATCTAAAAGTGGGGCCGGCCCTTTTAGTATTTTCAAACCTTAAAAAAAAGTGAACAGAAAAAATTGTGGCCCTTGCAGGCATTGATGTCAACCTTCAGGATCATCTCAAATCCTGTAACGAGACTGAGGGGAGCAGAGATTGCAAGCACTTCTGCTGCCTGCCACAAGCAAGCCGGTCTTAACTGGAAGATTCTGTCATTCAGAGAAGGGGTCAACACACGTTTTCTCTAAAAGACCAGATGGTAAGTGTTTTAGGATTTGCTGGCCAGATGGTCTTTGGCACACCACAGCTGTTATATTGCACAAGCAACCCTGGACAAGAGATAAAGGAAAGAGCATAGCTGTGTTCCAGAAAACTGCTACAGATGCTGAAATTTGAATTTCAATATAATTTTCACATATTACAAAACTTTTTTGAGTCTGAATCTCACTCTCTTGTCCTGGCTGGAGTGCTGTGGCACTCATGGCTACCACAGCCTCACCTTGCTGGGCTCAAGCCATCCTTCCACTTCAGCCTCCCAAGTAGCTGGAACTGTAGGCACACGCCACCACACCCAACTAATTTTATTGACTTATTGTAGAGATGAGGTCTTGCCAAATTGCCCAGGCTGGTCTCGAATCCCTGGGTTCAGACAATACTCTGGTCTCCGCCTCCAAAGTGCTAGGATTACAGGCATGAGCCACTGTGCCCAGCTTATTCTTTGGTTTACAAATGTAAACATAAAATGCATTCTTAGCTCACAGACCATACAAAAACAGGTGGCACTCTGCTTGCTGGATTTGGCCCATGGACCTATACTTTACTGACCCCTAATCTACAGCTTCAAGTTTTTTTCTACACATTTTTATATAAAACAACACAAGTATAACTTTAAAATAAATCCTAAAGGCTGGCGTGGTAGCTTACGCCTATCATCCCAGCACCTTGGGAGGCTGAGGTGAGAGGACTGCCTGAGCAAAGGTTTCAAGACCAGCCTGGGCAACTTGGCAAGACCTCGCCTCCACAATAAATCAAAAAATTGCCTGGGCATGGTGGCACATGCCTGTAGTTCCAGCTACTTGGAAGGCTGAAGTGGAAGGATCGCCTGAGTCCAGCAAGTCAAGGCTATGGTGGCCATGACTGTGCCACTGCCCTCCAGCCTGAGCAACAGAGTGAGACTCCAACTAAAAATAAATAAATAAATAAATAAATATATCCTAAAGCGTCCATAGGTTAAAACGAGGAAGTCACAGTAGAAATTTGAAAATATTTTGAGTTTAATGAAAATAAAAATGCCACATTATCAAAACTTGTTGGAAACAGCTATAAGCTATGCTTAGGAGAAATATATAGCCTTCCATGTCACTGTCAGAAAAAGAGGGCTGAGAATCAGTAAACTACACATCTATTTTAAGAAGTTAGAAAAAAAAATAGCAAATTAAGTCCTAAGAGTGAAGCCAGAAGGAAATAATGTAACAGTAGAATTAGTAAAGGGACAAGAATGCCAGTTAGATTGTATGTGGAAAAGGCAAAACTTTTAGAATAAAGCAGAGTAATTCATACCTGGAGGAGAGGGAGGAGGAGGAAGGGGGGAGGGAGAGGAGAAGAGGAAGGAGTCCAGAAGAACAAAGCATTCCTAAACTTGAAAATCAGCCACAGCGGGCTTGGTGGCTCAGCCTGTAATCCCACACCTTGGGAGGCTGAGGTGAGTGGATTGCCTGAGCCTGCAGGTTCGAGACCCGCCTGGGCAACTTGGCGAGACCTCATCTCTACAATAAATCAAAAAATTCACCGGGTGTGGTAGCACGCACCTGTAGTTCCAGCTACTCGGAAGGCTGAGGCGGAAGGATCACCGGAGCCCAGCAGGTCGAGGCTGCGGTGGCCGGGAGCGGCCACTGCACCCCAGTCTGGGCGACTGAGGGAGACTCCAACTCCAAAAAAAAAAAGAAAATCAGCTACAATTTCCAAAATGTAGAAATTAAACTTCATTTTTTTCTTGTGAAAACTACCATTGGAACACAGATCTCTTAAGAACTTAGAACCATTGTTTGTAATCATTTTGGAGGGACTATCCCAATTCTTTTACAATCTTATAACAGTGGATGTGAAATTAGATTCACATGAAAAAACCCTCTCAGTAGGTTTTAGTAAAATAATGATATTACCTCATAAGTTTTATTTTGTAAGGCAGTAAAACCTCAAAAATGCCATCTAGAACAAATAGTGTAACTTATCTGAACTTGCCAATCAGATTTTGAGATGGAGGCACAGAACATTACGGTGGCTCCAGAAATATCTCTAAGTGGATTAAAAAAACCATCACTAGAATTTAAAAATCAAAATGTTCTGCTATAGTGTAATGCTATTTGCTCTAAGCATTCTTTAACTTCATAGTTGATAGCTCAGATATGCTACTGCAGAAGCTACTCAGTGATTCATTTCAATGGCACTACTTTTATTAAAATCTCATTTTAAAATTCCTAAGCTGATATCATCACAGCAAGTTTTAAAAAGTGTTAACTAGTCATATATAAAATACATGTGATACTGCCGTGCATGGCTAGTTTAAAAAAAAAATTTTCATGCTCTAAAAAAGTCCATTGCATTGAAGTGCCATAACAATTTCACCAAAGGAATTAGATGATGTGATTTAAAGAATGCTGATCAAGAATGTAATTTTAAGCAAGTTCTTTTGCACATAAATGCTATGGGAGTGGGGGACAAAAACCAAACGGGAATTATCTTTTAGAAGGCAGGCCCCTTGTGGTACAGGCTTCCCCCTTGAGGTAAGTGCCCTAGGAACCCATCAGCAACTGGGTGCAGTGGCTCACGCCTGTAATCCCAGCACTTTGGGAGGCGGAGGTGAGGCAAGAGGATTGCCTGAGCTCAGGGGTTCAAGACCAGCCTGGGCAACTTGGTGAGACCTAGTCTCTACAATAAGTAAAAAAGATTAGCCCGGTGTGGTGGTGCATGCCTGTGATTCCAGCTACTTGGAAGGCTGAAGTGGAAGGATCGCCTGAGTCCAGTGAGTCAAGGCTACAGTGGCCATAAGCGTGCCACTGCATTCCAGCCTGGGCGACAGAGTGAGACTCTGACTCAAAAAAAAAAAAGAAAAATTAATTAATTAATTAATAAAGGGAACCCACTGGCAGTATGCCAGGTAGTGGTGTAAGAGGCTGTGTTCGGCTTCAGAGACTTTTTTTGGGGGAGATTCTTCCAACACGCGTGCCCATCTCACGATGGGTGATTTACAAGCGCACCTGCCCACACTGTGCTGAGTGTTCAGCAGTTTTTGACCCAAAATGGCATGGCCCCCCCACCCCACACTTCCTCTTCATCCCATCTCACCCTGAGCAATTTTTTTTTGTTTCCCCGGGTGAAAAAAGTTTTCAAGGGAAATGTTTTTCTATTGATGCGAAGGTAAAACCAAAAATGGCAGAAGCACTAAAAGGCTTCAAAACTGATGAGTTCAAAAACAGAGTAGTGGAAAAAGCATCTCAAGAAGTGTACTGAGTCAGAGAGTACTCTGAGGTGACTGAAGTTTAAACATGTAAGAATAAATACACAATTTTTTTTTTTTTTGAGTTGGAGTCTCCTTCTGTCGCCCAGACTGGAGTGCAGTGGCCGCTCCCGGCCACCGCAGCCTCGACCTGCTGGGCTCCGGCGATCCTTCCGCCTCAGCCTTCCAAGTAGCCGGAGCTACAGGCACGCGCTACCAGGCCCGGCTAATTTTTGATGTATTGTAGAGATGAGGTCTCGCCAAGTTGCCCAGGCGGGTCTCGAACCCATGAGCTCAGGCAATCCACTCACCTCAGCCTCCCAAAGCACAGGATTACAGGCTGAGCCGCCAAGCCCGGCTAGGAATAAATACACAATTTTTAATAAATAATTTCTAGGTTTCCCCCCATACTTTCAAAGATATAAATCATTGATACTGTTCTTCCAACTTCATTCTCACTAAGTCTTGTCAGGAACATAAAGGTTGTTATTCTAATATTCAAAATAATAACAAGATAATGCATTTTAGAGATAAACATAGGATCAACTCAGTTATCTTTAATGCTTTTATTTCTTTACTATGCCAAGCTAGTTCTTCATGTCTAAAACATATTACAATGGACTAGGAAATTTAAAAGGATGTTGGTTTTAAGTTTCTTATTAATCTTTACTCATGGAAATAATTAACCATTAAGCACATTTTCTAGGATGGTATACAAGGTTAAGACTTTGGCATTTAAGATATTAAATTTTTAAAATGAATTTAGCTATTAAAATATGATAAGCTCGCATCTTCAACTTTATATTGGTCTTAATACATTTCCTAGTAGGCAATACTTGAACCTGAAGATGAGAAGCACAAGCATACCCATCACAATCACCTTTTTAAAGTTAGGTATCCATTTTGGACACTTGGTTTGATGGGTTGAAAACAACTGCATTACACTATAGTTATCAGCAAACCCGTACACTTTATTTGAAGAAAGCAGCCTTTTAGGGAGATTGAGAAAGGAAGCAGAGGGTGTATGAGATAACAGCTGCTGCCTAAGAAATAATTTTAATAGTTGAAAATTTTCATAGAATCTTCCTAAAAAGGATTAGACATTAGTGTAACATTTGAAAGAGATGAAAATAACTCAAGAATCTGGCTTAATAACTAGGCCTCAGATTACTACTTTCTAGTTATTGATGTAAATCTTTAACGTACATACATTAATTAAGTCAACCTAATATCAAATCGTGACAGATAGATCATGCTTTACATTTTTACGTTCTTGAAAATGAAGCATAATATACTTATGATTTTTTCATTAACATGGCCCCAAGTCATAATAACTTCAAAGTTCCTTGACGTATATCAGAGAACACCACCTTTTCAACTCCTGTCTGTTTATATTCATCAATATAAGTAACCATAACAAAATTATAAATTGTTTTAAAAAGATTATTGCTCTTTCTGACTTTTACTTCAAGTTGGATCCCTGTTATAAGTAATACTTACATGAACTTCCCTTTTCAAAGAGTAAAAACTGAAGACATTAAATTAACATCTAAAATCAAAGTACGCTTTATCTATAAAACTACTGTGTATTGTGGCCTAACACGTGCCAGCAAAGATAATATAAAATGTACTCAGAGACAAATGCCATTATGAATATGAAAGGTTTTATGTGTTTTTTTCCAAACAACTTAAAAAATCATTTTTAAAAACCTGACTAAGTCACTATTTGGCAGACGCTCAAATGCTGAATTTAAAATTTAAAATTCAGCATTACCTTCTCTTTCCTGAAAGATAAGTTGTTATACAAACATTAAAAGTGCAGTAAGTTAAAACAAAATAAAACACAGCCTTGGTTTAGTGTAGCTAAAAGCTTATAAATTCAGCAGGTGTAACAACCTGTTCACCAGAATAGAGCATCGAAATAAACACTAGCCCAAAGAAAGCAGCAGAAGCTCATAGCCATGCTATGGCCCCAAGAATGTCCTTAACTTCCCTGATCCCAGACTTCACACGCCCTCTCCTAAACAACATCTGCTAATACACACTAAAACCAAGAAATTTTGAATTGACGTTTAGTAAGATGCACTTTGGCTTACTTCTACAGGTATTAAGAAAAAAGAAGTTCAGCACACATGATAGAGAATTTGAGCACCAAAACATTAAAAAACAAATCTTATGTGGCTACAGATAAAAAACTCATATTGGAAAAAGAAAGATTTGTCATTTAACATGGAAATGTTCCAATTCTAAGGGTATACTGAAAAGACTAGTAATTAAAAACAGTGGTAACTATGAGATCTCATATCTTGTTGTATAAGAGCCTGTATTCGAATTTCAAAAGTGAACTGTATCACATCCTATCTGCGACGACCAATTCCCTCAACCTTACTAGGTCTTTAAGAACAGGACTGTTAAAAGTGATACTTCTAGGATTCAACCAAATAAAGCAAAGCAAGAAAATTAGCTAATACTTAAAGGAGTAGCCTCAATAAATGTGTGATTTATTTCCCCTGTTGCTCATAGTTTTCTTTTTCAGCACTTATAAGTACTAGCTGGAACTTCTAAAGCATTTTTCTTATTCTAAGTCTTTCTTATTAACACAATAAATACTAAACCTTCACATACGTGCTAACAGTATCACTTAAAACACTGTTCTGACACAGCTCAGGATCTGCTTCTTGGCTCTTCAAGCTGGTGGCACAATTTTACTGATTCAACAAATACTTGTTTTTGATGCAACTGATCTTGTCCTTGGACAAACTATTCACGAGGCAATAGACTGTAGCTCTGAAGCCAACCTCATTTCTTAGAATCATTAACAGGACTTTACCTGAATGTATAAAAACACAAAAAATGGAGACTTTAAAAGTTAGACTTTCTAGTATTCACAGTTTGAAATGGTTTGGGATGGTTGGTCAAATTTTTAAGCTCTACCTAAGCACACATACATACACTGGATACCTCTGGTGAATCACAAGAACTGCCCCCAGGATAACCTTCTCTCAAGCTGCCCATCAAATCTAAATCAGCTCCATCAAAACAGATTTCAAGATTTGCTTCCTAATAAGAAAGTAACAATCAAATTATGAGTCACACTTCATAAGTTCTACAGCAAATAAAAAACAAAGCTAGCCAAATTCAGGAGCTAAGCTCCTGGTATAAAACTTATAAGAAATGGAAATAACATAAAGTGATAAAAGTATATAGTGAACATCTTGGGTTCAACATGCAGTGATACTATTATCAGTGTTTTATAAGCATGACAACTGAATCAGTTTCTATACTGAAAAAATATACATGCATACTACTCTTTCTCTAACACATATACATCTCATATAAATACATCCTCAAAGGAAACACTGATTTTACATTAAATTGTTTTTGACAACAATTTTGCACTGAATAACAATAAATTACAACTCACTGTTGTATACCTTAAATTGCTAAAACAGTATTATAGATGTTTGCACAGAGAATTATAGTAATATGCAAGAGCACTTTGATAAAAAGTGGATGAGCAACGTTTACAGTAAAAAAAGGTTTTATAACCAAGCTGTACGGACATTAGGAGGTTTAGGTCTTAGCGAGTGGCCACTGGATGTGTCAAAAGCTGATCGCTCACTCTTACAACTGAGCCCACTAGTAGTGCTGGATGTCCTGGAAGCTCCTCCTGAAAATATACAAAGAAATATGCGAATTATTTAAACTAAATGCATAAATCATCATTTGAGAAACTTCTTGTCCTCTGAACTTTTAAGTGCAGACAGACTGGTTTTTCTGCCATATCCTACGTACATCTAATAGTTTAATGCAATGATTCCCAACTAGGTATGCACTTCAGAATTCCCATGGAACTTAAAAACATAATAATGTGTTCAGATTCCACATGAGGCAATTTTGATTCACTAGATTTGGAGTGGGAATAAATGTTTTTAAAAGCTTCTAATAATTCAGTGAAATAAAAAACACTTTGCAAAACCATTTATATATTTATTCAACAAATAACTTACTGCATTCAAAGCACAATACACAAGTATGAGTTACTAGAACAAGACCCTATTTTAGTCATTATACCAAGGAAGCAATGTTTGTAGAATGAATAAATGGAATTACTAGTCATTTGAGTGTTTAAGACTCACATGAACATTGGGAAGTTGTGGCATTTATACGTATTGGCTTCTATTTTCTATGAAGTTTAGAATACATACATCAAGTAACAGCACAGACTTCTATAAAGGAAAATGTCGCATACCCTAGTACTAAATGATCACTCCATTCCTATATTTTCTGAGGCAAACAACTGACTAGGTCTGTAACTGATTACATAGCAGGCATTAAGAGTTATTTTACCTGATAACTAATTTTATTTCAGTTATCCAATGAAGAAGAACAAGCACACATAAGGGCTGGAAGATATTAGCAATTATTCTTGACTAGCTGGAAGAATGTTTCAGCAACTTTTAAATAGCACATCTATTCATTTCTACCTATAATAAACATATTGAAATTAAAAGTCCCTCTAAGAAACTACTTTTAATTGTGTTACCTACTGGTTTTCTTCCTGTGCTGTCATTACATGCTGTAAATGAAACCAAGTACATTAATACAAATAAGACAAAACACACGCAATTGAGAAATAATGAACGAATTCCACAAGTTAGCATTTTTAAACTCTATTAAGAACATGTTTCATTGTAAAAGAAAAAGGATGAAAGATAGAAATAAGTACAAAGTAGTTGTGAATATGCTCACTTAATGGGCTATACTGGCCAAGAGTAGATCTCACTCGTCTCGATGATGGCGACGAGCCGAGATAGCCCATATTGCGATGATAGTCCATCAGTTGTTCTGAGCGTTTCATGCCAGCTGTTGGTTTCACAGCTTCAAGCCTTTTCAGTAAAGCCTTCATTAAAGACAATTTGAAAGTCAAGGTTAAACAGCAGTAGTTCTTAAAAAGGCAAACACGTTCTAGATCCTGAAATTCAGTCAACGAAGTAGGAAAGTTTTAAATTACTCCTGACATACGAGGGTCAAAAAATATTTCAAATAATGTACTTTCAGAAACATCCAAGAGTTTTTGCCTTTCCTACACTTACCCAAATCACTATGATGTAACAACTCACCCTAGGCATACCTATCTTGTACCAGGTTACAATGCTAGGAAAGGTGTCGCAAACCTAATTTTCTCATAGGAGCCACACGATGGGAGTCATAACGCTAAGACCCTAGAGATGACACAAGCCCGTCTAAACGCCTGCAAATTCTACACACACATATTACAGATCAATGGATTTCAGCCTGTTTACTTTGTAGTCCTGCCTCATGGGCTGCAAGGACACTGAGGAAAGGCCCATGGGCAGGGGCCTCAGATTTCCCGCCAATTTCTCCCAGCCCAGCTATGTTTTTTGTATTACCTGTTTTATATGCCGAAGATTCTGCATAAAATTCACTTTGGAAAAAAAAAGTTTTTGCTGTTAAGAAGTTTGAAAACCAGTTACTGTAGAATATAAAACTTCGAAAAAGATACATAAACCAATTAGCCATGATAACATAGTATCCAATAACATGGTAGTTTCTATGATTCAGTCAGAGTCTAATGAATAATGCTCCTAATTTCATCTATAATTCTTAAATAAAAAGGTGGAAGAGTTTCTGTTGGCTTTTCACAGGCATCACTGAGAAAGGAATATTTAGGTAGACTACATGGCTTGAGGAACTGATCCATGGCTATGTTTTACTATTTTATTTATTGATTTAAACTTTCTCTGAAGCAAGCTGATCTTATTTGAAAAGAGTGTCCTGGGCTGGGCTCGGTGGCTCAGCCTGTAATCCCGTGTTTTGGGAGGCCAAGGTGAGTGAATTGCCTGAGCCCGTGGGTTCGAGACCCGCCTGGGCGACTTGGCGAGACCTCACTTCTACAACAAATCAAAAAATCAGCTGGGCGTGGTAGTGCGCGCCTGTAGTTCCGGCTACAGAATGGCGGAGGCAGAAGGATCACTGGAGCCCAGCAGGTCAAGGCAGTGGTGGCCGGGAGCGGCCACTGCACTCCACTCTGGGCGACAGAGTGAGACTCCGAAAAAAAGAAAAAAAAAACAGGCATGGTGGTGTGCGCCTGTGGCTCCAGCTACTTGGAAGGCTGAGGCGGAAGGATCGCCGGCGCCCAGCAGGTAGAGACTGCGGTGGCCGGGAGCGGCCACTGCACTCCAGTCTGGCGACAGAGTGAGACTCCGACTCAAAAAAAGAAAAAGAAAAAGAAAAAAGAAAAGAGTGTGCTGACACGAAAAAAATCTGCCTCTTGCATTCAGTCATAAGGGAAGTTTTCTCAGTACAATCTTTTTTCCTTCTTCCTTTTATTATGGTAAAATATACATAGATTTTACCATTTTAACCATTTTTAAGCACACAGTTCTGTGGCATTTACTACATTCATATGTTGTTAAATAGCACCATGGTTTCCTAAACTTTTCCTCCACTTAGCGTTTGCGCTTACCACTTCACCTCTTGCCTTTCTTTTCTTAGGTTTCATTGTCACAGCAATTCCAAAGAAGGGATAGACCGGGGAAGAATAAGCCAAAATATTCAAGGGAGAGTAGCTTAGGAAGTGGAGAGGAGGGTGTGTAGAAAAAAACTGAGGCTTGGAGACAAATGACAGAGGTGCCAAACACACGGAGACCAGCTGGGAGAATTCCCTTACTGCCTGCCTGCTGACATTCCTTTTTTCTCAACTTTTAGCTTTCACTAGCTAGAAAGAAATCAGATCCTCAATGAAATCTTGCCCATCTAGTGACAGAGGTTCTCTCTGCTGAGCTGAGAGTTATGATATGAAAATGGTTCCACCGACTGTAAAGTCTGTGTTCTTTCCATCATAACACATCATCTTTCTCTCTTTGCAGACAGAAACCGTGTAATTTAGGTGCCCAAACCTGCTGGAATTTTATCTGCTTGCAGTTTTTTGTTTCTGTTTTTTGAGTTGGAGTCTCACTCCGTCTCCCAAGCTGGAGTGCAGTAGCATGCTCACAGCCAACCCAAGCGATGATCTGCTGGGCTCTGGCGATCCTTCCGCCTCAGCCTCCCAAGTAGCTGGAACTACAGGCACGCGCTACCACACCTGGCTAATTTTTTGATTTATTGTAGAGACGAGGTCTTGCCAAGTTGCCCAGGCTGTTGTCGAACCCATGGGCTCAGGCAGTCTGCTCACTTTGGGCTCCCAAAATGCTGGGATTACAGGCTTGAGCCACCGTGCCTGGCCTGCTTGCAGTTTTTAACTGTGCAGGATACTTCCTATGTGTCACATCTTCAATGTATTTTGCAGGCAGAGTGCCATTTGCTATTCTCTCTGATTATCTTATTAATAGTCACTGAGCTGTACAGGGTGGATAGGACAGAAAACTTGGTATTTCTCAGTTATTTTCTAATTTTGTTTTTTTTGCTGGTAGACGTCTCAGTGTTTACTGAACTCCTAATGTCCTAAATTTATTTGGTTGGATGTACATTTTTCTTTTTTAAATTTCAGGAAAATTGCAATTCTAACTCATCAGATATAAAACAATATAAAATAACGTGATCAAAATCAGTTTTGAAATAATTGGACAGTAAGGCAACAAGCAAACCCATTATGCAGTCTGTAATGTCAATTATCAAGTTTACATGCAGAAACTTAAGGAAATGAGGTAAATGACTTGGCTCATGTACTTAGATCCCATGGAGCCATACTGTGTGTCTGTCTGAGCGTCGTGTGAGCATAGCAAGCTAAGCAGAAGTCAAAGGAAGGATTTGAGAAACAGAAACAACACTTGCTTAGAGTAATAATATCAAAATACCAGGTGTTGGTTACAGTGTAAACCCCAAAATCAAAGGTTTATATATTTTAATTTGGTCTTCTATTTAGTAACTCCTAGGGAAAACTTGAAAATGATTAGTTCAAGCTGGGCTCGGTGGCTCAGCCTGTCATCCCGCACCTTTGGGAGGCTGAGGTGAGTGGATTGCCTGAGCCCGCGGGTTCGAGACCCGCCTGGGCAGCGAGACCTCATCTCTACAATAAATCAAAAAATTAGCCAGGCGTGGTAGCGTGTGCCTGTAGTTCCAGCTACCTGGAAGGCTGAGGCGGAAGGATCGCCTGAGCCCAGCAGGTCAAGGCTGTGGTGGCTGTGAGTGTGCCACTGCACTCCAGCCTGCGTGATAGAGTGAGACTCTCACTCAAAAACAACAAAAAAAGTATATCAGCACACAATGAAGAATTATGTGAGTCTATGTGATGCTATTAATAGGTGGCTGGCTATAAAATATACAAAAAAAATAGTTTACCAGAAGTAGCCAGTTAGAAAATGTAAAGAAAAAATTTCACGCACATAAAAAGGTATAGTTTGAGGAAAGCTACAAAACCTTACAAAGGAAGAGTACAAGAATTCTGAACAAATGGAAAGATCATTACTTCTGGACAGGAAGATAACATTTAAGAGTGTCAAACACTCTCTAGTTAAAATGTAAATTTAACATATTTTCAATAAAAATCTACAAAAGGTTTTTTTTAACAGAAAAAAATAAAGTCATTATGAAGAATAAATGCAAAGGAGTAGCCAATAAAAATTTTAAGAGGGTATCAGATTAGTTTTACTTTGATTTAGAGAATAAAGAGTTAAATATAGGCCAGGCTCAGTGGCTCAGTCTGTAATCCCGGGCTTTGGGAGGCGGAGGTGAGTGGACTGCCCAAGCCCGCGGGCTCGAGACCTGCCTGGGCAACTTGGCGAGATCTCATCTCTACAATAAATCAAAAATTAGCCGGGCGTGGTAGCACGCACCTGTAGTTCCGCCTACTTGGAAGGCTGAGGCAGAAGGATCGGCGGAGCCCAGCAGATTGAGGCTGTGGTGGCCGGGAGTGGCCACTGCACTCCAGTCCGGGCGACGGAGTGAGACTCCAACTCAAAAAAAAAAAAAAAAGTTAAATATAAATTGGGTAGATTAGCATTCCTCAAAATAACATAATAGGCCCAGGTGTGGTGGTTCATGCCTATAATTCAGTACACTTTGGGAAGCTGAGGTAGGAAGAATGACTGAGGCCAGGCGTTTGAGACCAACCTGGGCAAACAGCAAAACCCTGTTTCTATAAAACATTAAAAAAAATTAACTAGGTATGGTGGCTCATGCTTGTAGTTCCAGTTGTGTGGGAGGCTGAGGCAGGAGGATCACATCAGCCAAGGATTTGGAGGCTGAAGTGAGCTATGATAGCACCACTGCACTCCAGCCTGGGAAGTGAGACCCAGACTCAAAAAGAAAAGAAAAATGAATAAGATAATAATGTTTATTTTTCCTGTTTACCTTAACTTAAAAGATAACACATACATTCTTACTAGACTTAAAAAACAATATACCAAAAACTGCTGAATTTGGACACTTTAAATGGGTATGGTATATGTATTATATCTCTAGAGAGCTATTAAGATGCCATTTCCTGTTCTACTGCAATGGTTTAACTGATCTAGCCAAATAAATAATGGCGCTTTCAGTATCTTCCTTTAATGGTCTTTTTCTTTTTATTTATTTTCTAAATTTTAGATTCAGGGGTATACATGCAAGTTTGTGTCACAGACATATTGTAGTGGTGGGAATGGGGCCTAAGATGGCCCATTTCCCAGATACTGAACACTGTATTCCATAGGTAATTTTGGAACCCTAACACCCCTTCCCACCTCTCCTCTTATTGGTGTCCCCAGTGTCTATTGTTTCCATTTTTGTGACCATTTTGCTCCCATATATGAGAACATGTGGCAATTGGCTTTCTGTTTCTGAGTCAATCAGGATAACGGTCCCTTAATATATAGTTTCCTGGATTAAAAACACATACTGTATTTTCCAGACTCATAGTGTATCATGCATTTCATACCATACACATCAGGATCTGCTTTTGTGTAATTATGCTGGAAATTCCAGCTGTATTCAGGTTTCCTGTAAGTTGGACTTACAGATCAGTGCAAATGTATTTTCTTTGATGATGAAAACATTTCAGTTACTTACCAAATTTTCTCTTTCAATCCTCTGTTGCTCCCTCTGTCTGTTGAGAGCACTGTGATATAACTTAGGGGGATGACCAGCTGATCTAGGAATTATACTTTTGTTTCCTGGTTTTTCAGCCTGTCTTGACAGTTCTTTCAAAAGCCTCTGATTTTCCCGATCAATCTGTCTCACTTCTTCTCTTGAGAAAGAGTAGTTTTTTTTAGCTGCTACCGAAGGCTGATCAAAATGATGTTTTTGTGGTCCCTTTTTATCTAATTGCAGAAAAGCTACAGAAGTGAACAAAAAAAAAAAAAAGAAAGAAAAGAAAAAGAAAAATGGCTAAACAAAGTAGGTATGATGGAAAAGGCTTTTTCCCTTAAAAAACCAAATATATTTATTCATGAAAAGGCATATGTGAAATAATGCTAACAACATTCACATTATAATTGTATACGAAAAAAATTGGAAGTGGCTTAGTGTTTTATGCCCACTGGGTTCTTTGGGAATAAAAGCTACACACAAAACAAAAAAACTAAAAATAACTTAAGAAATGTATATGGTACTGGCTCTTAGACAGTTATAGTTTATGGGAAGTACCTTTTGTTATTTATGTCTATTTTATGTTTCACTGTGGCAGTTTAATAGTTGGGGAGGGAAGAAACCTTTGGGTTTTTGTTAGTTGTAGGGCATACTTCAAAACAAATGTCCTCAGCAATGACTGAGAGAAACAATGGCAAGAACGAACTCAGGATATTCTCAAACTATCAACTTAGCTTGAAAACATACAATAAAAGATTTATAGATTTTAACATCATCATTAAAACAAATATCTTCTACTGTAAAGGTCAATTTGTTCCTAATTAAATATAAAGATGTTTTTAAAACAATAAAATATTTTGCATGCTATAATTATCAAATGAAATTTTTATCAACATGCTTAATCCTTAAATTTCCATTTTACAACAATATTCAGTAAGCACAATTATTGCTAAATACCTATAAAAAGCTTCTAAAAGTAATAAGCTTGCTGAATGTTGCAGATTAAGTATGTACTAAAAAGGAATACATTCTATCAGCTTGACAGTCATATTTAATTTGTTTTTTTAAGTAAATATTTTTATTAAAGTAAATATTTTTAAGGTAATCATTATTTGTTTTTACTTGAAACAAATATATATTCTTTTGAGTCAGAGTCTCTGTTGCCCAGGCAGGAGTGCAGTGGCACGCTCACAGCTACTGCAGTCTCAACCTGGTGTGCTCAGTTGATCTTTCTGACTCAGCCTTCCAAGTAGCTGGAACGATAGATGCACACCACACCTGGTTAATTTTTTTTATTTATTGTAGAGAAGAAGTCTCATCATGTTGCCCAGGCTGGACTCAAACCCCTGGGCAGAGGCAATCCTCTTGCCTCGACCTCCCAAAGTGCTGGGATAACAGATGTGAGTCATTGAGCCTGACCTTTAACTGGTGATATTTATGTTCATTCTTTTTACATGTTTAGCATTTTATGTTGTTAAAAGTACAGTACTGTAAAGAGAAGAGGCATTTTTAACTTACATTTAAAAATGGGTATGGGTGAGTGTGATGGCTCACACCTGTAATCCCAGCACTTTGGGAGACCGAGGCAGGAGGATCACTTGAGCCCGGGAGTTTGATACCAGCCTAGGCAACATAGTGAGACCTCACCTCTACAGAAAAATCCAAAAAATCAGCCAGGCATGGTGGCATGCTCCTGTAGTCCCAGCAGCTCAGGAGAATGAGGCAAAAGGATTGCCTAAGCCCCGTAGCTAAAGGCTATGGTAAGGTGTGATCATGCCACCACACTTCAGTCTGGATGACAGAATGATACTCTGACTCAAAAAAAATGAGTACGGTGCATAAAAGTCATATCACTTGGGAAAGGTCACAAAAACAGTTAGATTCACTTCCTTTATTTAAGCCAAAGACGCAAAGATTACTGAAATTTAAAAAAAAAAAAAAAGATTAACAGTAGCCTTCCTGGTCAGAAAAAGGAGGAAAGTATTGGTTGTAATTTGCTGAAAACTATACCAAGTTAATGACAAAACCTGAATGAGAACACAGAAAGATATGGATGCATAATACATATTAAGTTATCTTGTCCACAAGAAATACCCATTTTGAAGAATTTAATGTTTTCTAGATTTAGTTATATATGAAGACCTTAATTTAAGCTTAAATTCTAAAGGGAATTAAAAGTAAGCTATTTTTCCCTAATGATCTTTTAAAAAAAGTTTTTACAAGTAAAACAAAGCAACAGCAAAGAAAAAAAAAGAAAAAAGAAGTGTAATCTAACTTATTTTTTAAAAATTAACATCCTGGGGCTGGTGGCTTAGCCTGAAATCCTAGCACTTTGGGAGGCCGAGGCGAGTGGATTGCCTGAGCCCACGGGTTTGAGACCAGCCCAGGCAACTTGGTGAGACCTCGTCTCTACAATAAATAAAAAACTAGCCGGGCGTGGTATCACGTTCTTATAGTTCTGGCTATTTGGAAGGCTGAGAGGCAGAAGGATTGCTGGAGCCCTGCAGGTCGATGCTGGGGTGGCCGTGAGCATGCCACTACACAGCAGCCTGGTCAATGGCGTGACTCCAACTCAAACAAACAAACAAACCAAAAAATTAGCATCCCAGATCTGCCTGCTGGAAAAAGTATATACGGAGGGCTTCCATACTGATAGCAGGCATTACTATTACATTTTCATAAAGTGGTTATATGCTTTAACAAATACTTTAATATAATGCTATATGCTTTATACTTTTAATATGCAGCAACCTCAAATATATGATTCACCGTTTTTCCAACTGCGATCTAAAAGTTTTAACCTGAACAAATTTTCAGGGATACAGACATTTACACAAATATATACATATTTAAACTGACATATTTAGAAATACTACCTTTCTCTAGTTTTCTTTTCTTTTCTTTTTTTTGAGTTGGAGTCTCACTCTGTCGCCCAGACTGGAGTGATTTTATTTATTTATTTTTGGTAGAGACATGGTCTCACTATTTCGCCTAGGCTCATCTTGAACTTCCGGATTCCAATAATCCTCCTACCTTGGCCACCCAAAGTGCTGGGGTTACAGGCATTAGTCACCACACCAGGCCTCTAATTTTCTTCTCTCTCTCTCTCTCCCTCTTTTTTTTTTTTTTTAAGGTTAGCAAATAAAGTTTATTTAGAAAGTAAATTAGAGACAGAGAGAGAAAGAGGAGATTCACCTCCCCAAGGCAGGGGAGGGGACCAAAGCCGGGAAACATGGACTGGCCACAGCTCAAAGAGCACATGGTCACACCATAGTTTACCAAGACAATGGCTGCAATGGCCCTCTAATTTTCTTTAATGAAACAATTTTGTTCAAGGTCTACACACATATCTTAATATCAGTGTCCATCACCACTAGTGACACTTCCTGAGTCTCCTAACATCATTTACTAGAGTATCAGCTTTACTTTCATCTAAGTTATATATAAAAATAGCTTTTTAAAATACATGTCTGATGTTATCCCTGGAAATTTTATCCCAAATCATTTTGAGTCTGCATTTGCATAATATAGTTCTTTTAAAAAATTCATCCAGCTGGCATACTTATGATCCCTCCCTATATAAAAAAAAAAAAAAAACCCCAACAGTATTTGCTTTTTAAAGTGATTTTTTAAAAATCCAACACTACCGAACATGGTGGCTCATGCCTGTAATCCCAGCACTTTGGGAGATGAGGGCAAGAGGACTGCCTGAGCCCAGGGCTTCAAGACCAGCATGGGCAATTTGGCGAGACCTCATCTCTACAATAAATCAAAAAATTAGCCAGGCGTGGTGGTGCACGCCTGTGGTTCCAACAACTTGGAAGGCGGAGACAGAAGGATTCCCTGAGCCCATCAGGTGGATGCCGCAATAGCCACGAGCATGTTACTGTACTCCATCATGGGTGACAGAGTGAGACTCTTGACTCAAAAAAAAAAAAAAAAGAAAATTCAACACTTGTAATGGAGAGGTTGTAATTCAAGTAATAATAACTAAATTTACTAAATTTCTTTGCCTTCTTTATTAAAAGCTTATCAGATGAGAAAGTCTTTGACATTCTTCTTGTTCCCTTTCTTTGAATCTGGACAGACTTGTGTCTGCTTTGACCAGTAGGGTACAAAGTGATGTAACTCTCAAGGCTATGGAACAAAAGAAATGCAGCACACCAACCCCATTTGTTGGAATACTTGGAGTCCTGAGCTACCGTATATGTCTGATCACCCTGAGGCTGCCATAATGGAAGCAAATCAAAACACATAAAGAGGCCATGTGTAGGGACCTTGAGTTTAGTCTGAGTCAGCCCAGGTTTCTGCTTTATACAACTGAGTTTCGGGGTGATGTGTTAAAAAAGCAGTGGTAACTAATACAAAATTTGATACCAGGAAGTGAGTGCTACTGTAACAAGCCTAAAATAGGTGGACTAGATTTGATACCAATGTCAAATAGAAGTAAAAGGGCTTGGAGAAGATTGTTGCTGAAGTGTGAGAGGATAAAGTGGCAGAATGTTTAGCAACACTGCAGTGACAAGGAAAATGAAAACGAATACCTACTGCATTAGTGGATTTGGTCTAACAGATCTCCAAGCAGAATGAATGTTTAAAGTACCAATCATTTATTTTATCCACAAAAAGATAGGACAAAGAGACATGAGCTAAAAACAAACAAAACAGATCAGTTTTCAAGCAAAATTTAGAATATTAATGAGCTGAGACTTATGGTATTAAAAAAATAAAACTACTGCTCACCCCTAGTCTCTCCAAGCAGAAGAATCTCAAAAGTACTCAAAGGGCTGTAGCTGAGAAATCACATCTGAGGAATCTCTGGACCTGACTTAGATCCTGGATGTCAGTCTTTGGAAAGAAGAAATGTATTTTTGCATATGGGGAGAACGCAAACAAATGTGTGGTCAGGAGTTGGAATGAAGAGATTTTAGGATGCTATGTGACTTGCGAGGCTAGGTCATAAAAGGAATGAGGTTTCTGCCTTCTTAGAACATGTGGACTTGGAGCCCCAAGCCACCATGTAAGGAGTCCAACTATCCAGAGACTGCCACACGTGAGGAGAAGCCCATGTGGACCAGTTGTGGTCTTTAGGTCCCCCCAAGCCCAGGCAGCTATCCTGTGAAGCGCTCGGGTGATTACAGTGCTGGCTGTCAAGTCAGCCACACCTTTGAGTGTCTCTACCCTCTATGTGTTTCGGTAATTTGTTATGCAGCAATAGTAACTATTTCATCACTTTTTTTTTTCTTGAGTCGGGGGTCTCACTCTGTCACCCAGGCTGGAGTGTAGCAGCAAGCTTACAGCCACCACAGCCTCAACCTGCTGGGCTCCGGTGGTCCTTCTACCTCAGCCTTCCAAGTAGCTGGAACTACAGGCACACACCACCGCGCTGGTTAATTTTTTGATTTATAGTAGTCACAAGGTCTCGCCAACCTGCTCAGGCTGGTCTTGAACCCCTTGACTCAGGCAATTCTCTCACCTTGGCCTCCCAAAGTGCCGGGATTACAGGCGTGAACCACCATGCCCAACAGATTTCACCACTTTTTATAAAAACACTATGTGACAGACAAAATTACCTGAGGGCCAAGTTCATGGTTTTGGGTTTTTTTGGTTTAACTGACTGTCAATCTTCCATGGTGACTCTGGTGTCATCAACTGTATCATCTAGTTCTTCTTCGTTGTTTTTTTAACAGAGACCAGGAGAAATAGCTTTATTTGGATTGAGAGTTGGAAGGTAGGTCCTGAGAGAGCATACTGAGCTAAGGAGTAGAGATCAGACTCCAAAACAGCAACAGAGCTCATCAACCAAATGGACAATGGACTCTACCGCCCAGCAACCTTGCAGGTAGCACAATCAAGAAAAGGCCTGCTGGGAGATTATTTGTCACTAAATCGCCCAAGGTGCCAACATTACAAAAAAGGTACAGGTTTTTCTTTATGATTAAGTTTGCAGAAAACCCCCAACCACAAGTATTATACAAGGAAATTTTTAAAATCACATTTTACAGACCTTAAGCTTGCCTTCACGTTTAGCTCAAAAGGCCTCACCATCTTCAGAAAAGCTCCCCTGCTAAACTCACTGGCTATGAGGTCTATCCAAGCAGCAAGATGGCCTTTGCTGCCCACGGCCATCCTCTTCCCGTTTTCCCTAGCCCGTCAGGGCTGAACTGCAGAGGGAGGTCCAGGTAGGGGTGGGGGTGGGAAGGCATGAGGGCTGACTTCCCCCAGTACAACATGGCACTCCGAAGCTTGAGGGAGAGCAGAACCGGTGAGACTGGAGGGAAGGGTCCGGGCCCCGTGTTCAGCCAGTCACTGCAGAAGGAGGAGGAATGCTTGGTATGCTTTCTGTGAGCTTTCTTCGTTTTCTTCCCCATCTTCTTCTCCATCACCATTACCGGTGCTCACAGGCCAGGAGCCACAGGGTTCACAGGAGGCATGCCAGGGGCAGGTTGTGGGTACGGAGGAGGACAGGGACCTGAAGGCTGGCATCCTGAATACCCTGGCTGTGGCACAGGGTGAGGGGTCCACCCGGGGGGAAAGCTGGATTCCCTCAGGGAGGTGCTGGGAGACAAGGAAAGTGGCTGGGAGGAAAGGCCAGATTGACAGGTGGTGGATGGCCAGGACTGGAGCCTCCAGGGTACCCAAGCAAGCAATCCTCCTCCTCTTCCAAAGTGACTTTGGCTGAAGACAGGGCCTGGACCCTTCCCTCAAGTCCCACCAGTTCTGCTCTCCCACTCACACTGTGCAGCCATACGAATGCAGCTTTCCTTCTACATTGAGCTGTCTTTGCGCTGAATGTTCTTCAACAGTATTTCAACTGAATTATAGTGGGGGAAAGTGTTCAAGAATTTGGGGTAGCATTATTTTTCTCATTTAAAATTTGAAAATATATAGTCTCTCTATATCCGACTGAGCATCAGAAATGGATTAGATAAGAAGAGTAAGGGATGCCTGTATTTATTTATTTATTTATTTTTTCGAGTCAGAGTCTCATTCAGTTGCCCAGGCTGGAGTGCAGTGACATGCTCATGGCCACTGCAGCCTCGACCTCAAGACGATCCTTCTGCCTTAGCAGATCCTTCCGCCTCAGCCTACTAAACAGCTGGAATTACAGGCAGGTGCCACCACACCTGGCTAATTTTTCTTTATTACAGAGATGAGGTCTTGCCAAGTTGCCCAGGCTGATTTCTTACCCCTAGACTCTGGCCATTCTCTTGCCTCTGTCACCCAAAGTGTTAGGATTACAGGTGTGAGTCACCTCACCTGGCTGTACTTACTGTCAGTGGAACCAAATAGCTTAGTGTTTTGATATTCAGACTATGGTCCTTGGATCAGCAAGATTGTTATCACCAATGGGAGCTGACTAGAAATGTAGATGGGCCATTGCCTTACTAGACTCTGGTGTGGCCACGCGCTCCTTGAGCTCCGGCTGTCACCATGTGTCCTGGTTTGGGCCCCCTTCCCTAGCTTGAGGAGGTGAATCTCCTTTTTTTCTCTAATTTACTTTTTAAATAAACTATATTTTCTAATCCAAAAAAAGGAAGAAAGAAATGTAGATATATGGGCTCTTAATTTAATTTTACTGAACCAGAATCTGCATTTAAAAGTATCCCTGGGTGACTTATGTGCATAGTAAAGTTTGAGAAACTCAGATGGTCAAATTTAGTTGCCCAATTAGCATACATTCTTTCCTGCTCCTTAACGGGTGCGGGGTTGCTTTTTTTTTTTTTTTTTTGAGTTGGAGTGTTACTCTGTCGCCCAGGCAGGAGTGCAGTGGCACGTTCATGGCTACTGCAACCTTCACCTGCTGGGCTCATGTGATCCTCCTGCCTCAGCCTTCCAAGTAGCTGGAACTATAGGCATGTGCCACCATGCCCGGCTTACTTTTTGATTTACTGTAGAGACAAGGTCTCACCAAGTTGTCCAGGTTGGTCTTGGACCCCTGGGCTCAGCCCACCCTCTTACCTCAGCCTCCCAAAGTGCTGACATTACAGGCATGAGCCACCACACCTGGCCCAGAGTGAGTCTTACTGGCCCAGAATAATTCCATTTCCCTTGCCAATGACTAGTTCAGGAATAGGAGCTTAAGCCAATTCCCGGCAATGAGACATAAGTGGAAGTCAACCAGGTGTGCTTCTTTAAAAGTTTCCTCCATTCCAAGAGAGTCAAAGGAAGAGACAGTGTCTCCCTGGACATGGTCATAGCTGAATGTAAACACTGAAAAGTGCTTCAGACAACTCCTCGCAGCCTAAGAATGAAGCCAGCACCAGAGCTAGAGGAACAGAGTGGTAGAATCTGTAAGTCCCTGGTGACATTTTTGAGCCACTGTATCAAAGAGCCCTGAAGCCTGACCTATCTTTGGGCTACCTGTTAAGTGAGAAACAGGGTGTCATCAGGAATTTGTTTCCTGCATTCAAAATCATCCTGATCAATGACCCTAAACAAAAAGCCCAGAAATGAGACTATTTTCTATGAGATGGATTTTTATTTTTATTTATTTTTCATTGTTTTGAGTCGGAGTCTCACTCTGTGCCCAGGCTGGAGTGCAGTGGCACGCTCCCAGCTTCTGCAGCCCTGACCTACTAGGCTCAGGTGATCCTTCTGCCACAGCCTTCCAAGTAGCTGAAACTACAGGCATGTGCCACCATGCCCAGATAATTTTTTTATTTATTGTAGAGATGAGGTCTCACCAAGCTGCCCAGGCTGGTCTTGAAACCGTGGGCTCAGGCAATCCTCTCACCTCGGCCTTCCAAAGTGCTGGGATCACAGCGTGAGCCACCGCGCCCAGCCTGGAGACGTTTTTTTTAAAACTGGACAATTCCCAGAGTCTAGTGTTTTCTTTGAAAAATAAGTTTTTTTACTGGCTAAGATTATACTTGCCTTGGTCAATCCTCTTTCTCACTCTTATTCCTAGGATACAGTGGGGCTTCTAAATTTGTGGAATCAAGTAGTACTTATACAATTTAAAAATGGAACAATAAACCTTTAAAATGAAAATGACAATTTAGTCAAACAAGCTCATATTTTAAAACTAAAACCTACAAGGCAAATTATACATTTTTTGTTTTCTGCAACATTTTTCTTTTCAATATTCATTTTCAACCTAATTTTTTTCTTTTTTGAGTCTTACTCTATCACTCAGGCTGGAGTGCAGTGGCATGCTCACAATACCACAGCCTCGATCTGCTGGCTCAGGTGATCCTTCCGCCTCAGTTTTCCAAGTACCTGGAACTAGAGGCACACACCACCATGCCCAGCTAATTTTTTGATTTATTGTAGAGACGAGGTCTTGCTATATTGCTAAGGCTAGTCTCAAACTCCTGAGTTCAGGTAATTCTCTCACTTCCGTCTCCCAAAGTGTTGAGATTACAGGTGTGAGCCACTGTGTCCAGCTTAACCTAATTTTTATGAGATAATTTTATTTAAAAAAAGTTTATAATACCAAATGTCTGACTACTACTTTAAAACACATACAAATCACAGCAAAAATTATTAAGGAAGAATAATGCAGTAGTAGAAATTTGGCACACAAGATAAAAGACCAATATAACAAGATACATATTGCACAGTATTATTGAGCAGTCTACATTATCTCATCAGATGATTTAATTTCAACCACCGTCCAATTTTTTCATTACAAATACAATTTTAAAAAACAATCCTGAGATCAAGCATGGTGGCTTACACTTGTAATCACAGTACTTTGGGAGACTGAGGCAAGACTGCTTGAGCCCAGGAGTACAAGACGAACCTGGGCAATACAGAAGGATCCTATTTCTACAAAAAAGATTAAAAAAAAAAATTAGCTGGGCATGGTGGTGCATGCCTGTACTCTCAGCTACTCAGAAGGCTAGGGCAAAAAAATTACCTGTCCCCAAGAGGTTGAGACTATGGTGAGTCACGATCATGCCACTGCCCTCCAGCCTAGAAAACAGAGATTCCCAACTCAAAATAAAATAAAATATATAAAAATAAAAAATATACAAATATAAATAAATGTCTTGTCATTTCAAGGAAGCCAGCTGACACCATTTGTTGCCAATAATACAATTTGAGTTTGTGTTTTTTTGAGTCAGTCTCACTCTGTCACCCAGGCTGGAGTGCAGTGGTGCGATCACAACTCACCATAGCTTTGCACTCCTGGGCTCAAACAATACTTCTGCCTCAGCCTCCTGAGTAGTTGGGACTATAGGTGCACGCCACCAAGCCTAGCTAATTTTTAAATTTTTTTTGTATTGATGAGGTCTCACTATGTTGCCCATCCTAGTCTCAAACACCTTGAGTCAAAGGACTCAAACAGTCCTCTCGCCTTGGCCTCCCAATGTGCTGGGATTACAGGAATGGGCCACCATGTCTGGAACAACTTGAGATTTTTAGCAAGAATTAGTAGTTTTGGTAAATCGGCTACTGTAAGTTTGACAGCTTCCCAAGAGCTTTCTGATGAGATCGTTAATGTTATTAACAACTATGATATGTATAGCATATAATGAAAAATGCCAACATCTGTAAGCTCAGTGAAACAATATTTTCCAAATAACCAATATGTCATGTTACAAAACCAAGATACATCCAAAACGTAGGAAAGATCAATACATTTTAATATAATAGACCATGAAATAAACTATGAAGAGTTCAGTGAGATCAATTTCAGACTTCACATTGCAACTAACATTTAAGAAACTATTTGTGGTATCAAAGAAAAATATCCGCAATTAACTGAAAAGGTTATTAACAATTTCCTCCATTTTAAAAAGCTTTTATTCTTTTTAAAACATTATTTTGTTTTTTTCTTACTTACTCCTCCATTTTTAAATTACATTTTCTGTGTGTCAGATTTTCTGTATATATGTCAGTCAACACAATATACCATAAAAGACTGCATGCAGAAGCTGATTTGAAAGTCCAGCTATCTTTTTAAAGCAGACATTAGAGATAAGCAAAATTACTATTTTTTGGAAATATAGCTGTTCCATGATACACATTACTTATGTTATACAGAAACTATACAATGGGTATAATTATTACTACTATTACGTGAATTAATAAATATTTTAAAATTTCTGATTTAATTTATAATATTTTAAATATTTATAGACATAAACTATAATCTACATAAACAAAAGCTCTTTGGGGTGCTCAATAATTTTTATGAATGTTAAAGGGTCCTAGGACCAAAAAGTTTGAAAACCGTTGCATGAGAGCACTGAGGTGCATTGCTTCTAGAAGAACTGAAGCAGATGTGGTCTTCTGATCCATCATCTTGATGATTCACACAGCCTGTTTAACTAATGAACACACAGACTCAGAAGTGGCCATGGTAGTTAGAAGAAAAAAGGGGAAATTGTTATACCAGAAGGCTTAATAAAAAAATAAGAGATGTTACCTAGAGAAGAATATTAATCAAATGTTCTAAGAACTGTAATACAGAAGCAGGCACAGACTTATTCTATAAATTTCAGATTGCAAATCTAACATTAATGGGCCGTTACTACAAAATAAAATGTCTGTGAAACACATGAAATGCATTTCCTAACCAGCAGAGCTGCTGTGCAGCAGCAGAGGAAGCTTCCTAACAGTCCCCTCAGCTGCCAAGTATTGTCAAGCATGTGCTAACACTTGCTATATTTGGAGATTCCAGAAAGAAACAAGATTCTGCCCTCATGTTGCTTACATTCCAATGGGAGATACAAGCAAGCAAAATCCACTAGTTCTAGGGTCTGAGACTATTCTCATGGGAGAAAACGGGCTTTTGTGACAGGTAGGTGTGGGGACTGTAAAGCTACCTTAGACAGGAGGTTCAGAAAGCTCTCTCTGAAGAGGCGATATGTAAGTCGAGACCTGGGAAACAGGTAGACACAGCCTATGCAAAGAAAAAGGGCAACACCAAGTGCAAATGTCCCATACATGAGAAGAACTTGGATTATTCTGAAAGCAGTATTATAAAAAATTTATTTTAAAAAAAGTGTCACTGGAGCATGGTGATATTACATATAATTGGAGAGGTAGGCAATATAATGTAGAGCAATGGTTCTCATCAATCTTTTTTTTTTGAGTCGGAGTCTCCCTCTGTCGCCCAGACGTTCCTGGCCACCGCAGCCTCGACCCGCTGGGCTCCGGCGATCCTTCCGCCTCAGCCTCCCAAGCTGCTGGAACTACAGGCGCGCGCTACCACGCCCGGCTAATTTTTTGATTCATTGCAGAGATGAGGTCTCGAACCCGCGGGATGAGGCCATCCACTCACCTCGGCCTCCCAAAGCGCTGGGATTACAGGCTGAGCCACCGAGCCCGGCCTCTCATCAATCTTAATAGCATATTAGATCAATTTCATCAGAATCCCTGCGGGCAGAGCCTATGCATCAGCATTTTTTTGAGTAAAATTCTGTCTAGTCTCATTCTGTCACCTAGACTAGAGTGCAGTGGCACGCTCACGGCCACAGCAGCCTCAGGTAATCCAAGGAGTTGGAATCACAGGTGTGTATGACCACACCTAAGTGTTTGTTTTAATAGTTCTTTAGGTGATGCTAATGTACTGCCTTAGTTGAGAATCACTGACATAGAGTCTGTTAGGCTATAATAAGGAATGGCTGGGTGTGGTAGCTCATGCCTATAATCCCAGCACTTTGGGAGGCTGCGGCAGGAGGTTCACTTGAGCCCAGGAGTTTGAGATCAGCCGGACAACAAAGGGAGACCTTATATTTACAAAAAATAAAAATAAATAAATAAGCCAGGCACAATGGTGTGTGCCTGTAGCCCCAGCTACTTAGGAGGCTGAGGCAGGAGGATCACTTGAGCTCAGGAGGCTGCATGAGCTACATGTTTGTGCCACTGAACTCCAGCTTGGGCCACGGAGGTGGAGTCTGAGCTATATTGCCCAGGCTGAACTTCAACTCTTGGACTCAAGTGATCCTCCCACCTCAGCCTCCCAAGTAGCTCGGACTACAGGCACAAGCCAGCATGCCCAGCTTCAGATATTAGAATAAGTCACAGAAGAGTTAAGAAGGAAAGCAGGACTGATTTATGTTTCTTTTTTAAAAAAATACTATCATAATAGATCACTCTAGTTCTTTTGGGAAGAAGCAGAGAGCAGGAATAGAAAACTTCTTAGCCCTGAAAGTTTTAAGACATTGAATGAACGTTTATCAAAAAATAGATATGAGTTAGAGACTTAGCCACTAGGTGGTGATGGCCAATACCAAGAGTATGATTTTTCAGAGACACTAAACGATCACTAGGTACAATCAGAGTAAAAGGGAAAGAAAACATACAAAAGAGGGAATATTTATTTATAAGTGAGAACTATTCCTAAATACACTTTCTCAATTTTACCATACAAGTTATCTGACTAAAGTATTTATTTATGCTCTCACATTGCTACAAGTAAATTATGTACCTAAAGACTTATTCTTTAACTTTTCAAATAAATGAAGACAAAGAATCCTATTTACAACTTAGAAATTTTATCCTCAGTTGACCTAAAACCCATCCTGCAAACTCAAAATATTTTTATAGTTATGCAATCTAGTACAAAGATAATGTTTAAAGTTGCTTTTATTTCACCTGGAAAATTCTGTTCCTTTCAAGCTAAATATGAATAATAATAAATTGATACAAAATTAAAGCAATAAAGATTATTCTGCCGGGCTTGGTGGTTCAGCCTGTAATCCCGCACCTCTGGGAGGCTGAGGTGAGTGAATTGCCTGAGCCCGCGGGTTCGAGACCCGCCTGGGCAACTTGGCGAGACCTCATCTCTACAATAAATAAAAAAAATTAGCCGGGCGCGGCAGTGCGCATCTGTAGTTCCAGCTATGTGGAAGGCTGAGGCGGAAGGATCTCTGGAGTCCAGCAGGTCGAGGCTGTGGTGGCCGGGAGCAGCCACTGCACTCCAGTCTGGGCGACTGAGTGAGACTCCAACTCAAAAAACAAAACAAACAAAAAACATTATTCTAATTCAAAAATGCCTCATAAGGTTGGGCATGGTGGCTTACACCTATAATCTCAACATGTTGGGAGGCCAAGGTGGGAGGACTGCTTGAGCTCAGGAATGCAAGACCAGCATGGGCAACATGGCAAGACCATGTCTCTACAATAAATCAAAAAATTAGCTGGGCGTGGTGCTGTGTGCTTGTAGCTCCAAGTACTAGAGAGGCTGAGGCAGGAATCTTGCTTGAGCCCAAGAGTTTGAGGCTGCAGTGAGTGATTGTGTCATTGCACTCCAGCCTGGGTGACAGACTGAAATTCTGACTCAAAAAAAAAAAAAAAAAAAAAAAGGGAGAAGGGAGAAGGGAGAAGAAGGAGAAGAAGAAGAAGAAAGCCCTCATTTTTTTTTTTGAGTTGGAGTCTCACTCTGTCGCCCAGACGTTCCTGGCCACCGCAGCCTCAACCTCCAGGCTCCGGCGATCCTTCCACCTCAGCCTTCCGAGTAGCCGGAATTACAGGCATGCATTACCACACCCGGCTGATTTTTTGATTTATTGTAGAGACGAGGTCTCGCTGCCCAGGCGGGTCTCAAACCCGCAGGCTCAGGCAATCCACTCATCTCAGCCGCCCAAAGGCACGAGATGACAGGCTGAGCCACCGAACCCGGCTTTGCCCTCATATTTTAAAGCAACTGAAACTTTATGTTATTACATCAATTTGGTAATTATTTTTAAATAATGCTCTTTAGCCTTTAGCATAAAGTCTGAATACTCCCTCACAGTTTATTCTGAGTTCTTCTTTCATTCTTGCCAATATTCTCACACGTTCCCTATATGAAGACAACAGGTTAGGCTATCTTAATCTTAGTGCTGTTGCCTTCTTAAAAAAGAAACTGAAATACCTGCCTCTAGATCAGAAGTGGGAAAACATCTGGATCTACTTCTCTTATTTATCTTAATCATCTGTTTCCTTTAGGCATTTTGAGCTTATAAGGCACTAAAATAAAATTAGTGTGAAGTTTTTAGTCCTAGTTGGCTGGCGTTACAGTATATATCTTAACTGATAATACAAATGATGTTCCAAGTATTTTTGTGGTAATATGGAACATTTGGTAAAGCTATCATATTCTCAATAACCCCAAACAATAAAAGGTATCTACTAGAAAAATCAATGCAAATTTGTAGCATTTAATATTTAAGCTATTGAGTAAACTTTTAAATTTAATATATAAGTTTTTATAAGAAAAGAAAATTACCTTTCAAAAGATGATTCAGGTCCATTGTGTCATGTAAAGCCTTTTCTTTACATCTGTGGTCTAAGCTCGAATCCAATGCTGAAGACTCTGAGGAAAGACTGGGCCCATGCTTTTCTCTCCTTTTTCCGGCTGATTTAAAATATTCTGGATTATTTTTAAAATCTTCAACATCTTTATATACTTCTTGACTCACATTTTCTTGCTTTTTAACTTTCACTGTTTGATCGTTTGATGCACCCAGCTCAAAAGACTGAACAGGGCTGGTGTCCGGAGTTGATAAAGGAGTTACATCTGTCACAGTATCTTCAGATTCCTCAGTGCAGTCACCAAATTTTGCATGAGTCCTTGAAGGCTGCGTACCTGTTGTTTTTATTCCTGACTTACATTTCTGTTTTGGTGATAAGGGGGTTAAACCAGATACATGTCTATTTGATGAAGGAGGTGAATCAGATACACAGTTATCAGACCCTGCATCTGAACAATCTGTACCTGAACTTAAAGATGAGGAAGACAAAGAAGACGAGGAAGAGGAACTAATTCTGGAATACGTTTTACTTAGGCCTTTTTTCAAGTTCTTGGGGGGCTTCGATGACTTGGCCCTTACGCGGTGTTTCTTTCCCTCATCACTGCTTTCCTCTCCATCTGTGTGGTAGTCATCCTCACCCTCTTTTGCAACTGTGGGAATTCTCTTTGGAATGGACAAGTGTATTTTATGTCCTGTTGTGGCATCCCGCAATTTTTTTAATCTTGAAGTGGTCGTCAATGATAAAGAATTTCTGGCTTGTGAAATATTATTCTCTACAGGGTGTCCTTCTAGGGAAATTTTCGCTTTTCTTTCATTTCCCTTCTCGGTGAGATAATTCTCCTTTGTTTGTATTCCAATTTTCAAGTTTACATTTTCTGTATCCTTATCTTTCCCCTCTTTAGGGTCATCGTTTTGCTTGTTAAAAACTGAGTTACTTTCACATTTCCTTGTTTCTTCCAAATCACTGTCAAAGAAAGAATGGTCTACTTCACCTTCTAACGTATCTCCTAACCAATCCATGATGGCAAAAATATATCTGAAAAGGCATAAAGTATGAACATCAAACGAAAGAGCAATTTCCAAATACTTTCTACTTTTATACTGTAATTACATAATTTTCCCAAACTGATACATTTGGTTACTATATAAAGAGAAACATTATAAAACAAACAACTCAGGGAAGTGGTGATGGGGCTATAGGAGTAATAGCTAAACCAATTATTTGAAAAATAGGTAAGTCTCACAGGTAAGTTCACAAGAAAATAATAACAGACCTCAATACAAGGATATCACAACACGGATATCTAAGTGAATGTTAAGGAAAGTCTGCCTTCTGTAAATTAAGTACACCAAAACAGAAAAAAGAAAAAAATACATAAATTAAGTACAGTTAGACTCTAGAATAAGAAAGGATGCAGCTAAAAATCTCATAGGAGCCGGGCTCAGTGACTCAGCCTATAAACCCGTGCTTTGGGAGGCTGAGGTAAGTGGACTGCCTGATCCCGTGGGTTCGAGACCTGCCCGGGCAACTTGGCGAGACCTCATCTCTACAATAAATCAGAAATTAGCTGGGCATGGTGGCGCATGCCTGTAGTTCCAGCTACTTGGAAGGCAGAGGCGGAAGGATCACCGGAGCCTAGCAGGTTGAGGCTGCGGTGGCCGGGAGTGGCCACTGCACTCCAGTCTGGGCGACAGAGTGAGACTCCAACTCAAAAAAAACCCAAACAAACAAAAAAACAAACAAAAAAATGTCTTCAGGATCCACTGAGCCAGTCCTAATACACATGCAGAGTGATCAACTTCCCTATTTCAGTACTGCTGTCTTTCTAGTGAAAATTTCCCTAGAAGGACACCCTGTAGAGAATAATATTTCACAAACCAGAAATTCTTTATTATTGACGACCTCTTCAAGATTAAAAAAATTGCAGGATGCCACAACAGGACATAAAATACACTTGTCCATTCCAAAGAGAATTCCCACAGTTGCAAAAGAAGGTGAGGATGACTACCACACAGATGGAGAGGAAAGCAGTGATGAGGGAAAGAAACACCACGTAAGGGCCAAGTCATCGAAACCCCCCAAGAACTTGAAAAAGGCCTAAGTAAAAAGTATTCCAAATGCAAATTGATCAACTTCCCTATTTCAGCACTGCTGTCTTTGTCCCATTCTGCCCCATCCCTGCAGTTAGTGAGGAAGAGAGAGAGAGGAAATGACTCCTGTTAAAAGTAAAAGTGGCCTCATTCCTTCTTCAAGAGGAACAAAAATGCCAAAGCACACCTACAGGTTGCCCAGGTAGCCTGGAGTCAAACTACTGAATATTTCATCACAAACGGTGACATAACCGCATGGAGAAAATGAGAGGGAGAGCCGCCGCTGGCTAAACTCTGAGGTGGCCACGTGCTCCTGGGGAGACGGCTTTCACCAGGCTCCTTGGCTTTGGCCTCCTCTCCCACCTTGGGGAGATGAGTCTTCTCTCTCCAACCTACTTTCAAGTAAACTGTATTTTCTCAACTAAAAAAAGAAAGAAAAGGAGAGGGAAAGAACACGTCCATCTCACTGGGGATCTGGCATAAGAGGAGTTTCACAGCAGACAGCCAATGGCTGTCGAAAGTGGGAGAACCAAGGCATGGTATTTAGATACCTGGAGGTAAATAAACATCAGAAGAAATAGACACGCCGGGCCCGGTGGCTTGGCCTGTCATCCTGCATCTTGGGAGGCTGAGGTGAGTGGACTGCCTGAGCCCGCGGGTTCGAGACCCACCTGGGCACCTTGGCAAGACCTCATCTCTACAATACATCAAAAAATCAGCCGGGCGTGGTAGCGCACACCCGTAGTTCCAGCTACTCGGAAGGCTGAGGCAGAAGGATTGGTGGAGCCCAGTGGGTCGAGGCTGCAGTGGCCGGGAGCGGCCACTGCACTCCAGTCTGGGTGACAGAGTGAGACTCCAACTCAAAAAAAAAAAAAAGAAGAAGAAGAAGAAATAGACACAAACATTCAAAGTAGTTGCCTCTAGCATGGGGCAGGGACTACTGTCTTGCTGGTTGTTCCCCTCTTTCACTGGTGTTTAAGGACTACTCTTTTTGTTACAGACCTTATATTTGTAGTTGATGTGTAAATTTATATATGTATTACAATGATAAAAAATTAAAATTTATGTAAGATACTTTAATACTCCATACAGCTAAAATTAAATTAGAAACATCACTATAAAGTGATAGCTTTTTTTGAGCTGGCATCTCATTCTGTCGCCCAGGCTGGAGTGCAGTGGCACGATCACAGTATGGCAGCCTTGACCTGCTGGGCTCAGGCGTTCCTTCCGCTTCAGTCTCCCAAAGTGCTGGGACTACAGGCATGTACCACCACACCCAGCAGCAATAGCCATTTAAAAACAGCTTCTATGGCTGTTATTACAGTGATCTAAGCAGCAGTATTACATTATCTCTTTCTGATATCTTGGGTTCGGAGTTTGACCTCATACTCTTCTCCACTAAAAACACCCATGCCTCCCTGGAAGGCAGCTGATTTCATTTCTGGAAGCAAAGAAAAACAAGGGCCTGGAACATCTTACTGTTGCTAGAAAGCACAATATTAAAATAGGCCTGGGGTAATGGTAATGAAACAAGGACTCATCTTAAAGGGGTGTCCACAGTCCAAGATGACAATTAAGCACTGAAAAAGAAAGAGTTTTAAAATTGCAAACTGTGGCCATTGCTTTGCTAAGCTATGGTGTGGCCATGTGCACTTTGAGCTATGGCCAGGCCATGTTTTCTTAAGCTTTGGCCCCCCTCCCTTACCTTGGGGGAGGCGAATCTCCTCTTTCTCTCCCTCTCTAATTTACTTTCTAAATAAACTATATTTTTTAATCTAAAAAGGAAAATTGCAAACTGTGTAAGTAGATCTTAACATTTAAGAAACATTAGATTATAAGCTTTATACATAATAAATATTAAAATATAAGACGTATTATTTTCCGTAGTATAGACTAATGCCTTTTTTAAAACTTCAGGTTTTAAAAATACACATCAACAGAGGGAAGCTTCCTGCCCAAATCCTCAAAAGAAAGATACCTAATAAGGTTTTAGATAACATAAAAATGAAAAAAAAAAAGATTCTATGGAAACCCATGAGTCAATAATGATATTCAGAAATGATAAAGATTTGAAATAAAGGGGGAAAAGGCACATATGTATTTCCAATAATAATATATGGTCAACAAGGCAATTATGTGCTCACTATATTTATAATTATAGTTTTTCATCAAATCAGGCAGTAAAAGATTATGCAGTTTGTATCCTAAACCAGCTATAATACTCTGCAACATATGAAAGATATTTTTTTAGGAAAATGGATAAAGTGTTGTGTAAGCATATGTGTGTCAGTCAAAAAGGATAAACTGGCCGGGTGCGACAGCTCATGCCTATAATCCCAGCACTTTGGGAGGCAGAGATGAGAGGATTGCCTGAGTCCACGGGTTCAAGACCAACCTGGGAAGCATGGCAAGACCTCGTCTCGACAATAAATAAAAAAAATTAGCTGGGTATGGCGGCACATGCCTGTAGTTCAAACTACTTGGAAAGCTGAGGCGGAAGGATCACCTAAACCCAGCAGGTCGAGGTTGCGGTGGCTGTGAGTGTGCCACTGCACTCCAGCCTGGGCTACAGAGCAAAACTCTGACTTAAAAAAAAAAAAAGAGGCTCGGTGGCTCAGCCTGTAATCCTGCGCCTTGGGAGGCTGAGGTGAGTGGACTGCCTGAGCCCGTGGGTTCGAGACCCGCCTGGGCAACTTGGTGAGACCTCATCTCTACAATAAATCAAAAAACTAGCCAGGCTACATGGTAGCGTGTGCCTGTAGTTCCAGCTACTTGGAAGGCTGAGGCGGAAGGATTGCTGGAGCCCAGCAGGTCGAGGCTGTGGTGGCCGGGAGCAGCCACTGCACTCCAATCTGGGCAACAGAGTGAGACTCCGACTCAAAAAAAAAAAAAAAAAGAAATAAAGATATTTTTTAAAGTATACATATAAGGTCAGGTGCACTCTGAAAGACTGAGGCAGGCAGATTGCTTGAGCCCAGGAGTTCAAGATCAGCCTGGGAAACACAGCAAAGTTGTTTCTACAAAAAAAATAAAAATACAAAATTAGCTGGGTGTGGGCACCTGTAGTCCTTGCTACTCAGGATGCTGAAGTGAAAGGATTGCCTGAACCCAGGAGTTTGAGAGGTCAAGGTTGCCATGTGTAGTGATTGTCGTCATCATGCCACTGTACTCTAACCAGGGTGACAGAGTGAGGTCATGACTCAAAAAAAGGGGCATAGATATAATTTTTACCTGAGCCAAACTTGTATTATTATACTAATCTGGCCAGGCACAGTACCTCACACCTATAATCCTACTACTTTGGGAGGCTGAGGCTAGAGTATTACTTGAGGCCAGAAGTTAGAAAGACTAGACTGGGCAACACAGCAAGACCATTTCTATTTTTTTAAATTACTACTAATTTGATAGATGAATATGATAGGTTAAGGTAAGTGTGGCAATACAATTTATCATCATTAGATAATTTTGTCTGTCTTTAAGGTTTTGAAGAATTTAAGACATTCTAATGTGTCAAATTTCTAAAAATTTAACTGTTTGTAATCTACTTTTAGGTGTTTAAGGGAATTTGATTATATCACTGAGTTAAGACTTAGTGAGTTTATATATGATATCTAAGTCATTAAGAAGATTTCCTTTGTTACATTTGTTAACTGTGCCTTGTCAAGTGTTTGAGGCACTTAAGAAAATCAAATATAATAAAAAGTTGTGATGCTAAAAGCAAGTTTGCAAACGGTATACAATATTTAGGAAAATTTAATATATTTTATGAACTAAGTGAAGATTAATCAACATAAAAGTTTTAAAATTGCAAAACGTGTAAGTAGATCTTAACATTCAAGAAACATTAGATTATAATAACCTTTATACTTAATAAATATTAAAATACAAGATGTATTATTGTCTATAACATAGATTAATGCCTCTTTAAGACTTTTTTTGTGTGTTGGAGACCCACTCTACTGCCCAGACTGGAGCGCAGTGGCCACTCTCAGCCACCGCAGCCTCGACCTGCTGGGGTCTGGCAATCCTTCCGCCTCTGCCTTCCAAGTAGCCGGAACTACAGGCGCGCTACCATGCCCGGCTAATTTTTGATGTATTGTAGAGATGACGACTCGCCAAGTTGCCCGGGTCTTGAACCCGCGGGCTCAAGCAATCCACTCGCCTAGGCCTTCCAAAACTGGTAGTTGAGATTACCACTCCCAACTGGTAGACTCCTGATTTAGATGATGTATCAATATGAAAAAGACAATTTAAAAGTGTTATCTACACTGGATTAATTATACAATTTATACATTTAAACAAAAACTAGGAGAGAAAGGGCAGAAATTAACTGACCTGTTAGGAAAAAAAACCTAACAGTTCCACTACATTTTTTGTATTTCCATTATTGCAACCATAATAGCATTTATGCAATAAATTAAGCACATAAGTAATGAGTTGGATTTGCTCAGTGTTTGAAAAAGAATGAACTGAGTCTGCCAACCCAGGCTCAAAACTTAATTCTGCCACTTCCCAGCTGTGTGATCCTGGGCATATTTACAAGAATTTTCATCACAGCATCCTATTACTGTTTATAACAGTAATGCATCAGAAACAACCTCAATGTCTGTTAAGAGGAAACGGATAAATAAAGGGCGTGTAAGCATATGTGTGTCAACCAAAAAGGATAAACTGGCCGGGCGCAGAGGTTCAACGCCTGTAATCTCAGTACTTTGGGAGGTAGAGGCAAGGGGATTGCCTGAGCCCACAGGTTCAAGAACAGCCTGGGCAACATGGCGAGACCTCATCTCTACAATAAATAAAAAAATCAGCTGAGCGTGGTGGGAGCGGGCCTGTAGTTCCAGCTACTTGGAAAGCTGAATGGAAGGATTGCCTGAGCCCAGCAGTTCAAGGCTGTGGTGGCCGTGAGTGTGCCTCTAGCCTGGGGGACAGAGCGAGACTTCAAATAAAGAATTTTTAAAAAGGATAAACCGAAATCTACAAAAAGAATACTGACTAAAAAAAACAGAATTAAATGATCAATGACACAATTACGTAAAACTTAAAACATATGCAAAATAATACTATATTCGTCAAGAATATAAACACATAAGCAAAGCTTTAGAGCATAGATTGGAAGGACATATATGAAACTTCTAAGAGTAAAAGCCCATGAAAGTGGGAAGGGGAGAAATGAAGCTGGGAAAGGGCGTTGAAGAGGGAAAGTGAAGACTTGGGAACAAAGGCAGGAGCAGCAAACACTGGGCACTGCTAGAGGAGGGAGGGAAGAGATGAGGCGTACAACCACACACTGGGTACCATGTCCACGACTTTGGGGAGAAAAGGCTCTTCAGAGGCCCAAAACCTGACCTTCATGCAATTTACTTATGTGACAAATTCTCACAGGTACCCCACACCCTAAATAACAACAAATACAAAACACATAAAGAAAAAAAAAAAAGATGAGGGCAGGGCCTGTGCTCATGGGTCATCACAAACCTAAAGAATATGACTGATTATTAACAATTCAATTCTGCCTACCTAAGTTCACAAGGAAAAGCAAAATAAATCAAAATGGCCACCAAATAGTGAATAGGTCTTCTAAAGTCATCATTAAAGCCCCAAAACATACCCTTTTTTAACAGATAATTCACCTTTGAAAGCAAAATATCAAGGACTGGTATAAAAAGAGTCATAATGTATGTATGTTTCTTTGCCTTCTCAATTTGTTACATGGTAATGAATATCTTTGCAATTAAATTATTTTGTGAGTTTCTTAAAATTTCAAAAGCAAATGATTTCATAGCATAATCCAGAGCAATATTTTATAAATTGTAGGTCATACCCAGTGTAAAATCAACTCAGTAAGTCATGCCAATTGTTAAACTGAAGAAAGAAGTGAAATACAGCCTAACACTCAAAAGCATGTTACCCATTGTAAGAGTAAGTAATGAGCCAGGCATGGTAGCTGACACATGTAATCCCAGCTCTTTGGGAGGCGGAGGCACGATGACTGCCTGAGCCCACAGGTTCGAATGAGACCAGCCTGGGAAACTTGGCGAGACCTCATTTCTACAATAAATAAAAAAATTAGCCGGGTGTGGCGTCCCATAACAGTGGTATCAACTACTTGGAAGGCTGAGGCAGAAGGATCACCTGAACCCAGCAGGCTGAGGCTGCAGTGGCCATGAGCATGCCACTGCACTCCAGCCTAGGTGAAGAATGAGACTCTGACTCAAAAAAAAAGAGTAATGGTTCATGACAGTTTTGTTTCTATTACTTAAATGCAATATGTGTACTGGGTTACTGTAAAACCTATATTTTTTTTTCCAGGCAATCCACTCGCCTCGGCCTCCCAAAGTGCTGAGACTGCAGGCTGAGCCACCGAGCCCAGCCTGTAAAACCTATTTCTTACTAAGGATCTTAGCCAAGGGTTTGAAATGCCACTGGTCTACGAAAAGGAGAAGCTGTCATCAAAAGGAAATGTCCAGGTCAGGCACGGTGGCTCACGCCTATAATCCCAGCACTCTGGGGGCCAAGGTGAGGAACTGCCTGAGCCCCGGGGTTCAAGACCAGCCTGGGCAACTTGGTGAGACCTCATCTCTAAAATAAATCAAAAAATTGGCCAGGTGTGGTGGCATGTGCCTATGGCCCCAGCTACTAGGAAGGCTGAGGTGGAAGGATCATCTGAGCCCAGCAAGTTGAGGCTGCAGTGGCCGTGAATATGCCACTGCACTCCAGCCTGGAGCTACAGGGTGAGATTCCAACTCAGAAAAATAAAAAGGAAATGTGCTACAATACATGTAGAAAGACAGAATGAAAGTGTAAAGCTTCTGGGGTAACAGAGATAGTGTTGTGTCATAGGTAATATTGCATTGTCTAGGAAAACTCTGCTTTGCTAATAGATTAGGGTAACAGAGGAACAACTCAGGAACCAGAGTTTAAGGAATGATATAATTTAAATTACAGATATAGAAGGGATATTTTCTTGAAATTTGAAGAAATTGAAATCTGAGAAAAATTAACTATAAAAGAGATGGATGGTTACTGTGTCTGAAGAAATGAAGAGATCTCAAGTATAATGAAAGAGCAATTTTACTAAGTCATATTAGAGTTATAAATTTCTACTAATGCTTTGCCCAGAATCAGCACATCTTTATAGAAGTTTATTAACAGATAAGTGACTATTCCACCGAATGTCTCTGCTGAATTTTACTGGGAAATGAACTGATAGAAAAGCTTACATTTTTCTAGTCCATTAAAAAAAAAAACTTTAACAAACCAATCAATAACTCATATCACTCCAATGCACATTCCTCAGGAAAACTTTAACTTTTAAGGAAATAAAATTATTAGCATAATTCTCACTTGTATTAGTATCATACACTATTCCAAACGTATGGAGTACTTACTATACGCTAGCACTGCTCTAAGTGCAATTTAAAGAGGTGTTATCACCAACGAGGAAATGAAAGCAGAGCAAGAGCTTTCCCAGTCACACAGCTAGCATGTGGCACCACCAGGATTCTAAAGCAGGCATGCAGCAAGGATCATGTTATTAACGAACTGCTGTGCTATTCTGCTTTTCAGTGTGGTCTTCCCCTAAGATTAGAAACTGGGACTTTCTGTTTGTTTGGTTGGGTTTTTTTGAATTGGAGTCTCCCTTTGTCGCCCAGGGTGGAGTGCAGTGGCACGCTCACAGCCACCGCAGCCTCGACCTGCTGGCTCCGGCGATCCTTCCGCCTCAGCCTTCCAAGTAGCTGGAACTACAGACACGCGCCACCACACCCGGCTAGTTTTTATGATCTGTTGTAGAGACGAGGTCTCATCAAGTTGCCCAGGCTGGTCTCGAACCCCCAGGCTCAGGCAATCCTCTTGCTTTGGGCTCCCAAAGTACCAGAACTACAGGTTGAGCCACTGCGCCCAGCCTTGTTTGTTTTTACACACCATGATATCAGTGACTTTTCTGATGACAAGCTGTGGGCAAGATAAAAAGACCCTACTATCATGAGAATTTTTTAAAGAAACCTATCTAAGCAATATGGCTTTAGGAACAGTTTGTGGCTAAAATGGATGGTTTGCACAGTTGAAATTGGAGACGCATTCCAGTGCTTGCAACTCATTTTGCTGGATGTATTTTCCATGTAGCAGTTTTCCTCTAACAAGTAAACTGGAACGAATCTCATAAGTACCACAAATTAACCAGTAGTCCTGGCAAATTAAAAAGTGTTTCCCAGGCACGGTGGCTCAAGTCTGTAATCCCAGCACTTTGGGAGGCAGAGACCAGAGGACTGCCTAAACTTAGGGGCTCGAGACCAGCCTGAGCAACATAGCGAGAACTCGTCTTTACCATAAATCAAAATATGAGACGGGTGTGGTGGCGCATGCCTGTGGTTCCAGCCACTTGGAAGGCTTACATGGAAAGATGACCTGATCCCTGAGCCCAGCAGGTCGAGGCTGTGGTGGCCGTGAGTTTGCCACAGCACTCCAGATCCTGGGTGAGTGAGACCCCAACTCAAAAAAAAAGAAAAAAAAAAAAGTGTTTCCCTAGGTAAAAATAATTTAGAACTTCGAATTAACTAGTGATTCTCCCTATCCCAATCTGAGCTTGTGACCAAACTCTCTTTCCAAAGAGAAAGTGATCCCCAAAGGTATTTCTGAAAAGGAGAGTGATAATTCTGAGAAGTTACAAAACTTGAAATGTTTCCAGCACGTCTCCTCTTTTTTTTAGTATGACATAACGGAATTTCTGTTAGTGATCTCTGATAACCTTAAATAAGGTCTGTCTAAAGCTCCTTCTGATGGTGCATGGCACATAAGAAGTGTTGAGGTTAAACTGAGTGTGGTGGCTCATGCCTGTAATTTTAGCACTTTGGGAGGAGGAGGCGAGAGGATTACCTGAGACCAGGGGTTCGAGACCAGCCTGATCAACTTGGCCAGTCCTCGTCTCTGCAATAAATCAGAAACTTAGCCAGGCGTGGTGGCACGCACCTGTAGTTACAGCTATTTGGAATGCTGAGGAGGAAGGATTGCCTGAGTCCATCAGGTCAAGGCTGCGGTGGCCATGAGCACTCCAGCCTGGGTGACAGAGACTCCTACTCAAAAAAAAAAAAAAAAAAGAAATGTTGAAGTTAATCCTCTTCTCAATCCCATCCTCAAACAGTTTCTCTATAGTCCCAAAAGAAAAAGATTTTATACCCCCTGCAGTAAGAATGATGAAACTAAGGCCTAGCAAAGTCAAGTCATGAGACCAATATACATTCTTAGTGTGCAGTAAGTTTGCTTTTTATGGCTTTAAGGTATATCAAACTTGTGAATAAAGAAGACTGAGATGGACAGTGGAAGTACCCAAGATCACACAGCTAGAAAGTTGTCAGGAACTCAGGCTGTCTGATAGCCTGTAGTCCTAGCAATACTTGGAAGGCTGAGGTGGAAGGATCACCTGAGCCTTATAGCAGGTCAAGGCTGCAGTGGCACTGAGCATGCCACTGTACTCTAGCATGGGTGACAGTGAGACTCCAACTCAAAAAAACAAAAAACCAAAAAACAAATTGCCACAACTTTCAGTAACCAGCACCCCATCAGTCAGCTATCTCCATCAAGGCAAGACCCTGCACCAGCAAAAAGATTACAACTCCTTGAAGGATTACATTGCCATTCGTATTTTTTTTTTTGCAATAAATTATGTTTTAGTTAAGGTATGCACATTTATTTAAAAGACATGCTGGCTGCTGGATTACCCAGCACTTTGGGAGGTCGAGGCGCGTGGATTGCCTGAACCCACAGGTTCTAAACCAGTCAGGGCATCTTGGCAAGATCTCATCTCTACAATAAATAAAAAAATTAGCTAGGCGAGTAGCATGCACCTGTAGTTCCAGCTACTTGGAAAGCTGAGGCACAAGGATTGCCAGAGCCCAGCAGGTCAATGCTGGGGTGTCTGTGCATGTGCCATTGCACTCCAGCCTCGTCGACAGAGTAAGACTTCAAATCAGAAAAAAAAAGACCTATTATTGCACACTTAATAGACTACAGTATAGTACAAACGTAACTTTTATATGCACTGGGAAACAATAAAACTCGTGTGATTCCCTTTATTGTGATATTCAGTTTGTTGTGGTGGCCTGCAATGTCTCCAAGGTATGGCTGTATTTACCTTCCTACAGTTTGCAACCCCTAGAGGCCTCAGGCCTCAATCTGTTTTCTTGTGGCTTGTCATGTCATGTCTCCACAACTTAAAAAAAACTGTGTAGGAACTGTCGGGCTTATTCACTTCTTTTCTAAGAAAACCCTGTAATATGTGAAAATTAACATCAAATAAAATTTGTATGCCTTTTCTCCACTTATCAGTTTAATTTCCAGAGGCCCAACTGCAGACCCCAAGAGAGTTTTTTTTTCTTGTCCCTTACACTTGTCTCCTTACTAGGATGGAGAGCTCCTAAACCAGCATGTGCGTGTGCCATTGCACTCCAGCCTTGTCAATGGAGTAAGACTTCAAATCAGAAAAAAAAGACCTATTATTGCACACTTAATAGACTACAGTATAGTATAAACATAACTTTTATATGCACTGAGAAACAAAAAAACTTGGCCTTCCCCATCTTTTTATATTCCCAGAACCTAAAGGAGGACCCGACAGTCGTCACTCAATGTTTATTTGACAGAGGAGACTGCAGTTAGGAGAAAGAGCCCTGGTTCTGCTCTTTGCTAACTAGGTAGGCAGAAGAATCATCTCTTTTTCCAGCCTAGTTTCCTTGATTTTTCCTCACCCTCTTCCCAAACCCTCCAGTAAACACACCAGAACTATGCCTTCGATCTGCATTTCCAAGAAAATTGGTGGCTTAATAAGGTAGTTAAGGGTCACTTTATAACACACTGGGAAAGTATAAAATCAAAGATAGTCCGTCCGATCATAACAACCCTGTGGCGCTCAATCAAGACCTGTTTTTGGAGCCGGGTGCCCGCGGTGCACGTTGGTAATCGCGGCACTTTGGGAGGCCGAGGCGAGAGGACTGCCTGAGGCCAGGAGTTGCAGGAGACCAGCCTGGGCAACTTGACGAGCCCTTACCTCTACAACAAATCAAACACTGGCCTGGGGGTGGCGGCGCGCACCTGTACTTCCAGCTGCTCGGCTGCTCGGCTGCGGTAGCGGTAATTGTGCCACCGCACCCCAGCCTAGCCGACAGGGTGAGACTCCCACTCAAAAAAAGAAAAAAGGTAGGTTTTCCCCAAAGGCTCCCGGAGTCACGTGAATACTCACCCCCTGAACAGAACCCAGCAACAGAAATGCTCGCGCTTTTACCCGACAGCAGGAAGACACAAGAGTCGGGCGCCCTTGAAACTGTCATTTTGTCCCTGTGACATTACATTTCTGTAGCTAGAGCGACAATATAACAGGGTTCAGTAAGACACTCATTGGGTACAGGACCATCTCGGCCCAGATTCAACACGTTCACGATCCCCTCCGGACCGCGGGGGCGGAGATCAACGGCAGACCTTCAGGCCTCGGGGCGCAGGTTCCAGTCCGCGGCGGCGGGCAGGCCCGCCCGTGGTCGCGGCCGCATCTCAGTTTAAAGCCGACCCGCGCCCCCACGCCACCCCGAACGCTTCTGGAGGGCGGCACCAGCCGTTTCCACCCGGCCCCCCGACCGCGGACGCCTTGTGGCGGTCGCACCCGCCGCCCGGGGGCCGCCGGGCCGAGGTGCCAGGGCCAGGGGCGCGTCCTTCCCGCCTCCTGCCGGGGCTCTACATACCCACCCCGTGTGCTCGCCGCGGCCTGCGCTCCGCAGAGGGAAAACGGATCCCGGAACGAGAGAGGGCGGGCGCCGGGGGCGGGGCGGAGCGGAGCGGCTCGAGCGGGCGCCCCCGAGCCGGGGGCGGGGCGGCCGGGCTCGCGCACGCGCGCACGCGCCCCCAGCCCCGCAAGCGGCTCCCCGTGGCCGTCGCGCTTCCGGAGGGAGGGAGCGGAACCGGAAGGGCGGGGCCGGGTGGCCGGCGGGCGGCGCGGGGTCGAGCGGAGGCGGGGGATGTGCGAGCGGAAGCCCGGCCTGCAGCCCGGCGCACCTCGGGTCCATGGCCGCCTCCCACTGCTGGGAACCGGGCAGGCCTCCTTGTCACCCGGAAAGCTGCTTCGATAGTCTTGAAATGGCTAGCCAAAACAGCACTGAAGTGGAAGGTGGCCGTAGCCTTGTGATCCTTTATGTCAGCAGGTTCAGACAACTGGTTAGTGCTATGGGCCAAAGGATGGAGACACAGAACACGAGGTGGGTGATTACAAGAAAGTAAGAGAACAGCGATCTCTGCAGACTCTTGTATGCCTTAACTTCTCGTTGTTGAACTCTAAGGCACAAACTAGACATGGTAGGCTAAGGGCACCCCCAAAATGTCTACCTCCTAATACCCAGAGCACATGAATATGTTGCCTTATAAGGCAGACAGGACTTAGCTATCGTGATTAAGGGTCAAAATGGGGAGATTGACCTGTTACCCCCAGCGGACCCAATGTAATCACAAAGGTACCTACGAGAGGGGAGACAAGAAGTTCAAAGTCAGTAGGAGCCGTGAATACCGACCCAGCAAGTGAGAGTGATGCGAAGAAGAGGCACTGTGCCCAGGAGAGCAGGTAACCTTTTGGGAGCTAAAAGCGGGAAGGGAGCAGATTCTCAAAGCCTCCAAAAGGAACACAAGTCTGGAGACACCTTGGTTTTACACTTCTGATCTTTAAAAATATAAGACAATAGCCGGGCTCGGTGGCTCAGCCTGTAATCCCGCGCCTTTGGGAGGCTGAGGTGAGTGGATTGCCTGAGCCCGTGGGTTCGAGACCCGCCTGGACAACTTGGCGAGACCTCATCTGTACAATAAATCAAAATGAGCCGGGCGTGGTGGCGCACGCCTGTAGTTCCAGCTACTTGGAAGGCTGAGGTGGAAGGATCGCCGGAGCCCAGCAGGTCGAGGCTGCGGTGGCCGGGAGCGGCCACTGCACTCCAGTCTGGGCGACAGAGTGAGACTCCAACTCAAAAAAAAAAAAAAAAAAATTTTATATATATATATATATATATATGATAATAAATGTATTGTTTTAAGCAACTAAGTTTGTAATCATTTGTTAAAGCAGCAATAACACATGGTAGGTATCAATAAAAATTGTTTACATGAAAGTACAAAGAAAGCTAGGAAGTATGGGTTTAACTTCCTATCTCTCAGGAAGTATCAATAAGGAATTGTCTCTATCTTTGTTCTTTGCAATGATTCTTGTACTTTTGAGCCTAATTACCAAAAGTACAGAGAATCAATACAATGTTCTTTTTGTTGGCTAAAAGAAAGTTTTGCTTAATTCTCCTTTGATAAAGTATGCTGGCACCATTTCCCAAAGAGAACTGTCCACTCTGGTCAAAAGTTTATTTTACAAATACTTGTTTAATATTTTTTCAAAGGAGATAAACAAACAGCCAATAAGCATATGAAAAGATACTATCACTAATCACTAGGCAAACCATATCAAAACCACAATAAGATGCTATAAAATAATAAGATACAAAAGATACACCCACTGGGATGACTGTTATCAAAAAAACAATTAAGGATTGGCAAGGATGTGGAAAGATTGGAACCCTTGTGTGCTGCTTGTGATAATGTAAAACAATGCAGCCGACTGGGCTCTGTGGCTCAGCCTGTAATCCCAGCACTTTGAGATGCCGAGGCAAGTGTATTGCCTGAGCCCGCGGGTTCAAGACCAGCCAGGACAACTTGGCGAGACTTCATCTCAACAATAAATTAAAAATTAGCCAGGCACGGTAGCGCATGTCTCTAGTTCCAGCTACTTGGAAGGCTGAGGCGGGAGATGACCAGAGCCCAGCAGATCGACGCTGGGGGGGCTGTGAGTGTGCCACTGCATCCCAGCCTGGGCGATGAAGTGAGACTCCAACTCAAAAAAAAAAAAAAATAGTGCAGCCACTGAGAAAAATGGTATGGCAGGTGCTTGAAAGATTGAACATAGAATTATATGACTCAGCAATATACCCTTCTGGATATATACCCCCCAAAATTGAAAGCAGCTGGGTGTGGTGACTAACGCCTATGATACCAACACTTTGGGAGGTTGAGGCAAAAGGACTGCCTGAGCTCAGGTATTCGAGACCAGCCTGAGCAATATGGCGGGAACTCGTCTCACAATAAATCCAAAAATGAGCCAGGTGTGGTGACGTGCACCTGTGATTGCAGCTACTTGGAAGTCTGAGGCGGAAGGATCACCAGAACCCAGCAGGTCAAGGCTGTAGCGGCCACGAGTGTGCCACTGTACTCCAGCCTGGGTGACAGATTCCAACACACACACACACAAACAGAATTGAAAGCTGGGGCTCAAACAGATATTTGTATACCCATGTTCATAGCAGCATTATTCACTATAGCCAAAAGGTGAAAACAACCCATTTAATAGATCAACAAAATGTAGGCAGTACATACAGTGGATATGATTCAGTGGTGTGCCCTGTGTTCCTCTGGTTCTATATTACATTAAGATGTTCTTTAGGACAGACAGAATGGAAAGTATATCGGTGTTCTCCAGAGAGCCAGAACCGAGAAGGTATATATAGATGTAGGAAGAGGGATTTATTAGAGGCCTAAGAACCCATTATGGAGGCTGAGAAGTCCCACAACAGACTGTCTGCAAGCTGGAGACCCTGTGATGCCAGTAGGGTAGCTTAGTCCCAGTCTAAAGACCTCAGAACCCAGAGAAGCTGACGGCGTAACTGTCACAGGCTGAAAGCCTGAGAACCCAGGGGGCCACTGGTGTAACCTGGAGTCCAAAAGTCAAGGAGCCTTGAAGTTCTTATGGCCTTGGACATGAGGGTTGTATCTCAGCATCAGGGGAGAAAGGAAATGCCTTTTTTGTTTTCTCCAGCCTGCAGCTAACTGGATGGTGTCCACCCACATTGAGGGCAGATCTTCTTCTGCCCTCATATGCCAGTCTTCCACTGACTCATATGCCAGTCTCCTCTGGAAATACCTTCACAGATGAACCCGTAAATGATCCTTTACCACTTCTCTAGGCAATCCTTAATCTAGTCAATCACTACAGGCGTGCACAACCATGCCCCAGTAATTATTTTTTGTAGAGACAAGGTCTCACTGTTTTCCGGGCTGGTCTCCAACTCCTGGACTCAAGCAATTCTCTCCCCTTGGCCTCCCAAAGTGCTGGGATTGCGAGCATGAGCCACCTCCCATGGCAGTCAGCACATTCACTCTTAAACAGCAGACTGAAAACTGCTTGAGGACAAAGTGCTGGTTGAAGGGAAAAGTGACTTCAATCTCAAAGGACCACACCTTCCTCCCGGACTGTCTTTATAATGGCTCAAGGACAGGGAGGAGTACCTGATGGTAATGGAACTTGTTTTATAGATAGTATCCATTGTAAAACCTAAGAATGGTACTTGAGATCTTTTTCAAACTTTGTACTCTGACAGACCCCAACTCTCACTAGGCCAGAACATCAGGAAGTCAGTTTAATTGAGGCCATCTCTCAGAAATTGGCTGACAACAGTAAGGCAGTCTCCACCCAGCAACGTCATCAATACCCGTCAGCAGTCCCTATCCCTCTGTCTACCTCCTCCCCTTTAAAAACCCTATTCTCTAAGTTTTCTGGGAGGTGGATTTGAGAGATTCCACCATTCTTCTCGCTTAGGTGCTTTGGGATAATAAAGTCTTTCTCCACTGTGATAGCTGCATCAGTTTTGGTTTTTCTGGGCAGCAGGCACAAGAACCCAGTTCAGCTGTAATATGAGATGACTAAATCACAGAATTTTTAGAAAGCCCCATGGAATAGCAATTAGATGCACAAGCTCTGACGCTAGAACACAGGGAGTAATAACCAAGTCCTAGCTCTATAATGTTGAGTAAGTTGTTTTTATCTCCCATGCCTCAGTTCCCCATGTGTAGATGGGGATATTGTCAGGGTTGTTGTGGAGATCAAATGAAGTATGTTTAGTGCTTAGAACAGTATCTGGCACATAGTAAGTGCTCAATTAGTTACTAGGGTTTAAACTGGAAAATATGTAAAGCCTTCAGAATATAGTTGCTGGCATGTAAATAATTTTTAAAAAGATACAATTTTTGATAACAAGCTACTATGCTTTATTTGAAATAATTTGGATTTGTAGGGTATGCTTTGAGGAGCCCAATGGGATGAACATTAACTATTTTAGAGGCAAAAGGGTTTCTTCATAATCAGTTATACTGCTTTATTTTTTAAAAAGGTAAGTAGGAGAAGAGGAAGGTAGTAACTTTTGATTATCGCCTTGGCACAGCAAAGTAACTGTGGCCTGAGACACTTCTTACCTCATTTTTCACTTACAAGATATAAGAGAGAATGAAGTGCCCCACGAATATCATTAATATTAAAAACAAAAGATGCATCTGCTGCCTCATTGGTCTTAACAGTAACTGCCAGTGTTTATGTAGCATATTGGCATCTGTCTTCTCAGCAAGCATTATCTGTATTTATTTATTTGTTTGTTTGTTTGTTTTGCGGTGGCTCATGCCTGTTATCCCAGCGTTTTGGGAGGCTGCATTATCTGTATATTATCTGCTGGGACTATGCTCGAAGAAAGGCAAATATGTACTCTAAAAATTACTTGGACCACTTTCCTTCGCAGGGGCATTAGCATTTGGGTAGTTGGCAACGGAAATACAGAACTGAAGCCCAAGTGATTATGGCCAGCGGCATACACCCTGTGGCAGCAGGCGGACTTCTCTCCCAAAGCAGGAATCAGAGGCTGCATTCACCCCTCCACACGCGTCTGAGTCCTCGCCTAAGCGGCCGGGTGGGAGGGCGAGGGTCGTCAGGGAGAAACTGTTCTGAGCGGGGCCGGAACGGCTGCCTCCGCGATCCGAAGAGAGGCGAAAGCAAGGCAGAAGCGTCGCGGGCTGCAAGCGGGGCGGGCGGCGGTCGGCGAGGAGCCGACGGCGAGAGCAGGGGGCCGCCCGAGCAGGGGACGCGCGCGGCCTCGGACCCGGGCAGCCGAAGCGCCCGCGGCAGACGGCGCCCGAGGGCCGGGCGGGGCGCGGGCCGCGGGGCGGGGCGCGCGGGCCGCGGCGCCGCGACTGGCCGCGCCGCGCCGCCGCCACTCAGGCGCGGCCGCCCCGCCCCGCCCGCCCCGCCCCCGCCCCGCCCCGCGCCGGGCCCCCGCGTCGGGCCGCCGGCGGGGTGCGAGAACGGTCGCGCCCGGCGTGCGCCCGCCCGGCAGCCGCAGGCCAGCGCCGAGCGGCGGCGCGGGGCGCGCGGAGAGGGCCGCGGCGGCCGCCGCGAAGGCATGAGCGCGGGCTCCCCGGGCCTCCCGAGCGGCGGCGGCAGGCGGCGCCGCGCGGGGGCCCCCGTCCGGGGCGGCGCCGCGGGCCGGCGGCGCGGGAGGTGAGCCTGGGCCCCGCGGCCCGGCACGCGGCATGCAGCCCGAGGTCGCCGGGCGCAGCGGCGCCCGCGCCCGCCCCGCGCCGGCCTCCGGCGGCCGGCCCGGCCCGGGCCGCGGGGGCGGGCGGCGGCGGGAGGCCCCGGCGGCCGCCGCGGGCCGGCGCTGGCGGGGCCCGGGCGCCGCGCTCGCGCTGGCCGCCGCGGCCCTCGCCCTGCTGGGCCCCGGCTGCTGGCAGGCGGCGGGGGGCGCGGGCGCGGGCGCCGTGCTGCTGGGGCTCGGCCTCCGCCTGAGCTGCGCCGCGGCCGCGCTGCTGCTGGGGACGCTGCTCGCGCTGGTCTGCCGGAGCCCGCGAGCCGCGCCGCCCGCGCTGGCCGCCGCCTGGAGCCGCCGGGCCGCGGGGGCGCGGCGCCCGCCGGGGGTGAGTACCGCCGTCCCGGCCGCCGGCCGGCGCCCTCCGCGAGGCGGGACGCGGGGCCTCGCCGCCGGCTCGGGCACGGCCGGCGGGTTCGGCGCGGCGTCCGCGCGGCGAGGGGCGCGAGGGGGCGGGAGGGGCCCGGCGCTCGCCGCACGCTGCCCTGCCCGCGGCCGGCTGCTCCCGGGCTGCCGCTGGCCTCCCGGCGGAGGAGGCTTCGCGGCCATCCCCGCGCGCACCCCGGCCCGCCCCGCGGACGCCCTGCGCCGCCCGCGCCGTCCTCCGCCGTCCGGCCGGCCGCTGTGATTCGGAAAGGGGCTGCCCCAGCCCCTGGAGTTGGCCGCGGAGGGAAAGCTCTCCTCAGCGGGACGGGACTCTGGGGCAGTGGGTAGGGACTAGGGGGAGGACAGCGTTTTGAAGGAGCGCTCCAAGCCCACCGCCCAGTTTCCTTCTCATAACCTTTCTTTTGCGTCTCACTCTGTCGCCCAGACTGGAGGGCACTGGCCGCTCCGGCCACCGTGGCCTCGACCCGCTGGGCTCCGGCGAGCCTTCCGCCTCCGCCTTCCGAGTAGCTGGAACCACAGGCGTGTGCCACCACGCCCGGCTCATTTTTGTTTTTTGGGTTTTTTTGGTGTATTGTAGAAAGGAGGTCTTGCGAAGTTGCCCAGGCTGGTCTTGAACCGGTAGACTCAGGCAGTCCTCTCGCCTCCGCCTCCCAAAGTGCTGGTATTACGCGCGTGAGCCCCCGCGCCGGGCTTCTCATCACCCTTTCACAGGAACTTTATTCTATCCTGATTTAACACCACTTCACTGGGTGATACCATCATTCAACCGAAATTGCCCAAGCGCTTTGGGGTAAGGGAAATGGCAGTGGCTCAGCTTCACAAGAACATTGCCTGAGCCCGCGGGTTCGAGACCCGCCTGGGCGGCGAGACCTCATCTCTACAATCAATCAAAAAGTCAGCCGGGCGTGGTAGCGCACGCCTGTCGTTCCGGCTACTCGGAAGGCCGAGGCGGGAGGATCGCCGGAGCCCGGCGGTCGAGGCTGCGGGGGCCGGGAGCGGCCAGTGCACTCCAGTCTGGGCGACAGAGTGAGCCTCCAACTCAAAAAAAAAAAAAAAAAAAAAAATGGATGGCCAAGTGAAAGTTATTTTCCTTTTTTTTGAGTTGGAGTCTCACTCTGTTGCTGTGGCTGGAGTGCAGTGGCATGCTCCCGGCCACCGCGGCCTCGACCTGCTGGGGTCCGGCGGTCCTTCCGCCTCAGCCTTCCAAGTAGCTGGGAACTACAGGCAAGCACCACCACGCCCGGCTAATTTTTTGATTTATTGTATAGACGCGGCTTTCCCTAGTTGCTCAGGCTGGTCTTGAACCCCTGGGCTCAGGCGGTCCTCTCGCTTCGGCCTCTCAAAGTGCTGGGATTACAGGCTGAGCCACCGTGCCCTACCAAAAGTTATTTTCATATGTAATTTGCCAGGAGTTGGTGAACTGATGTGGTTTTCTTCTACCATGATAAGATGTAAGGACCCTGAAATTTTGCTATTTTGTTTATTGATTTATAAAAGATGTACCAATTCTTGAGTACTGTGCGTAGTATTTACTGAGCATCTTGTTTGCACTAGGTGCTATTTTGGAAGCTGGGATTGGATCAGCTTCAGTGTACTGCTCTCTGGAGATTACATTCTTTGGGGAACCAGGCAATACATAAATAAGTGAGATACATTGAGATAGTGATAAATGCTTATGAAACCAAGAGTGAATAAGAGGAACTAGTAGGGGAAGGAAGTTTAGAGGGTGAGGTCAGAAGCAAAGTCAAGGTATTGATCTTTGGCATTGAAAGCCTCCTGTTGTGGGTTTTTTTCCTGGAAAATGCTTTTCCCCCCGAGTCTCCCAGCTCACTTGCACCTCTGGGTGTAAAACTTGGATATCATGTAGAAAGATGGTTTAGTGGAGCAATTAGAGAAAATAGTACCTTAGAGGTGACAAAAAATGAAGCAGCATGTGTAATCTTTCTTATATACTACCCAAGGATTGCAGGTAATAGGAGAGATGAAGTATAATGAAAAGAAAGTTGTTATTGGTCATTGTTTTTTAACTTGAATTCCTACGGTAGTCTTAAATAGAAAATGCTTTTCTGAGTTCTGTGCTATTTAGAATTGAAATGCATGTTATTCACATAAAATTCTATTTTCATTGTAGGGCTGTTTATTCAAGCCTCTAGTTTTGCTGTGTTTCTTCTAATTTGTGTGTCTTTAAAAATTTCTCTTGATGAATGGAAGGGTGGGAGGCAGAAGCGTGTGGTGTAGTGTATAGTATCTACAGTCAGTTCTGTGAGGGTAGCAGCTGGACCACACAGGTCATCTGACATAAGTGGAGGGGGAGGCTGTTGAGCAGTGAGCCAAATGGAGCTTCTTAGACTGCAGTGACGCCTACAGAAGTTTGAATGCGGTATGACGAGAAGAGTCCTCATTCTTTTCTTTTTTTGAGTAGGAGTCCTACTGTGTCACCCTGGCAGGAGTGCAGTGGCACGCTCATGGCCACTGCAGCCTTGACCTGCTGTGGTCAGGTGATCCTTCCACCTCAGCCTTCCAAGTAGCTGGAACCTACAGGCACACACCACCATGCCCAGCTAATTTTTTATGTACTGTAGAGATGAGGTCTCGTCAAGTTGCCCAGGCTGCTGTTGAACTCCTGAGTTTAGGGAATCCTCTTGCCTCGTCCTCCCAACGGGCTGGGATTGCAGGTGTGAGCCACCACGCCCCGTTGAGAACCCTCATTTATTCTTACTCATTTTGAATTACTCTAGGATGAGCTAGACATGCCAGACAGTGGGATTCATCTTTCTTTCCTTTCTTGTTTTGCTTTGTTTTTTCTTTTCTTGGCTTCTTTCTGCGGAGAAAGAAAAATGCATACACTGTTGAAAGCAGAAGAGAAACCTAACCCAAAAGGGAAAAGATGTTTCATGCTTAGAGTTTGTTCAAATGCTTCACAGTGTAGTAGTTATCAATTGTAAACTCTCAGCAGTTAGCACCTGTGATTTAACACCTTTTGTTACCCTTGCACCTAGCAGGCTCTCAAATGTTTGCTGATGATAATGGAAGTGTATGGCCTGTTGTCTGTGGTCATTAACTTAGTGCTTTTCTCCTCCAATCAATCTAGTATCCATTGAGCATCTCTTATTTGCCTGAATTTAGATTTCACTTGGATGGGAATCACTGTTGATGAAAGTAGTAAAAATAATTTTCATTCTAGAGAAATTTCATCCCAGACGTCCAGTGGTATTTTCACATACTAGGCAAGCCAGAAAGATTCATGCTAGTCTTTGACGGTTGGTATTTGGGCCTCACTTTAGAAAAACTAGGACTTGTTGCAGGTCAGCAGACCAGTCTATTCCTGGTGTGATAGTTGCTAGGCCAGCTTTGCTGCATGAACTGTCATAGTGTGATGTTCCCAGTCCAAAGTTGTCATTTGTTTTTTTCGGGCCAGTTAACTTACTGGGTGTGAGCCTCAGATTCACTAGCTACAGTTACTAGATCCTAGCACTTGATCCAACCAAGGCAGTGGCAAGAGTGAATCCATAATTTCAAAAAACTTATTATAAGACCAATAATTCAAAGGGAAGCTTCTCATAATGGGAAAAAAGGAAAATATTTCTTATATTTTGATGATAGAAAGGTAAGAGAATAACTTCTTTGTCAATTTTTCTGTCATGTAGTCTATGAATTTTTTATTTTATACCTGTAGTGTACTCGATTCTTTTTGATTAATGTCCTGTGGTTCAGAGTAAACAAGCAACTAATGAGGATTGGAGGGCTTATACCAGTCTTTAAAATTTGGGTGCTTAGTAGCCTATGGGAACCTAAAAGCCACTGCTGTGGGAAGAAAACATGAATGAAAGACCTCAGAGTTCAGCTAGATAGAAGTTTAAGAAGATCATCAAATCTGATTGAAAAGCATATACTGAATGTCCACCTACCTTATATTCTGATCTTGTGAGATAATTTTTGTTGCCTAGTTAGTTGCTGAGTGTCAGTGTCAGGCACATAGTATATGCCTAGTTGATGAATTTTTATGAGAATTTAAGTATCCACCTGACGTTTTTAGAACCAAAACCTCAACCACAGTTTCCTAGAGAAGGGTAGACCCTTGCAATACGTGGCATTAAGAGCTTGGATAATTACTTTCTGGAAGTGCATGGCACTGTTTTTAGTGTTGGGGAGGGTTCTGAGATGACTGGAAATACTGTCTGACCCTGTCCTCTAAGGCAGAGTAGATTATACTGGCATGGGGACTGGATGAGAAGGCAGATGTTTGTAGAAACAGTGAACACATTCACACAGCAGTCTCCTGCTCCATTTGGCTTGGGTTGGACCGCTAGAATTCATAAATGAGTTCTTTTACTAATATAAATGTTCTTTGAGTAAAACAAACTTAATTTAGTTCCTTGAGGGGAAAGAAAAAGAAGCCTGAATTAGGGAGACTATACACAGCCTCTTTGTGCCATTCCTTTATTATGCTAATGTGATAAACTAATCCTCACTCATTTGTTAATGGATAATGCCATTGTATATTTACTGTCCTCAGAGTATTCTTTTGGATTTTTTTTTTCACTAGCTCTACAGTGGGAACATCTTTTGGATTTTAAGCAGGGGAGTTAAGTCATGGCGGCTAGTGAGCAAAATATTTTTCAGAAAGAGCGTTTTGAAAACCCCTTAAATCATAGGATCCTACTTAACTCTGTAATTTAAGGGTTGTTTAAATTCATACTATTCATAATTTTTTTTTTTTTGAGTTGGAGTCTCCGTCGCCCAGGCTAGAGTGCGGCGGCACGCTCACGCCACCCCAGCGTTATCCCACTGGCCTCTGGCGATCCTTCTGCCTCAGCCTTGAAAGTAGCTGGAACTATAGGCACGCACCACTATGCCCGGCTAATTTTTTTCTTTGCTGTAGAGATGAGGTCTCACCAAGTTGCCCAGGTTGTTCTAAAATCCGTGGCCTTAGGCAATCCCCTCACCTCTGGCCTCCCAAACTGCTGGGATTACAGGCTTGAACCACTGCACCCAGCCTATTCATAATTTTTAATTTACTTTTTTCATAGATTGTACCATCACATGATTAAATCAAAGCATGTAAAAAAGGCATACAGTGAAAAAAAATCTCACCATGGACAGCCACTATTAACAGTTGCTGTTTATTCTTTCAGATATATTTTACAAACATACAAGCAAATATATATATTCAAAAAGAAGTTTTTGATACCTCTTATCTCTGCTGTATGAACAGTGTTTACACGTAATAGAAAATTATTTGTTTTTTCTGTTGTAAAGGAATTATTTGCTGAGGATAGTCAAAATAAGGTGAACTTGTGTATGAATAGTGATAACAACTTCAAAATGGGAAGAGACAGTACATGATTAAACCTGGGACAGAAAAAGTGCTAATGAAAAACAAATGTGTTTAGTAAACAAGTAAAGTGTATGTTGAATTTAGCAACACTGTCCAAAGGAAGTAAAATATATTGTCATAATTTGCTTAAAAAAAAAACTGAGAGCACATGTATCATTTGAGATTTGAGTTGCTGGTGCGCATATGAGATGTGTCATAAGAGCTAAGAGCTAGGATTAGAAAGGTGATTTTGGCCAGGTTGTGGAAGACCTTATTTGAGTAGAATTGATTTTAGTCTGTAGGCATGGCAGCTGTTGGCATTTTCTGAGCACAGGAGTGATAACATTCAGAAATTCTGAATAGAAATGTGATTGGGATGCAGTGACTGTGGAAGTCTGTTAGTGTTAAAATATTGCATACAAACTTGCTAGGGGTTTTTAAGTTTATTTTTTATTATTTTTTGAGTTGGAGTCTCACTCTGTCACCCAGACTGGAGTGCAGTGGCATGCTCGTGGCCACCACAGCCTCACCTGCTGGGCTCAGGCGATCCTTACGCCTTCACCTGGCCACCTGCTGGGCTCTGGCGATCCTTCCGCCTCAGCCTTCCAAGTAGCTGGAACCACAGACACGTACCACCATGCCCAGCTAATTTTTCTTGATTTATTGTAGAGATGAGGTCTCGCCATGTTGCCCAGGCTGTTCTTGAACCTGTGGGCTCAGGCAGTTTTCTCACCTCGGCCTCCCAAAGTGCTGGGATTCTAGGCGTGAGCCTCTGTTCCCGGCCAGAATTTTTTTAATTGCAACTCTACTTTTGAAAGAAAAAAATGCAAATATGGAACCTGTGTTTTTACCCACTGGTTGGTTGGATGGGAATGATGGGTAGGCAGGCAGCGCTTCTCAGAGGCTCTCCTAGATGCCTTGAGGACCAGGGTTTAAGTACAGATCAGACCTTGCTTTCTCGTCCAGGGATGCTGCTTCTGTAGTTTCTGTAAAGCACAGTGTAGCTTTTCAGGAAATTCAGCAGGTTTTGGTTTTGGTGGCCTTCCCAGCTCAATTTAGGTTTTTGTGTGTTTTACTGCTTTAGGAGAATGCAGAGAGTAGTGTGAGGTGCACCTGCTTTGTCCCTGCAGCCAGCTCGCACTTACCAGCTAATCTAGGCGTTAGCCAGTCTTGGCACGTTTGTCAGTAACTTGAAGTCAGATGGTTCTGAGGCCAAAGAGGAAAAATGAATGAATTGTGAGTTTTAAGAGTAAGACATATGAACTAGTTTATGCAACTAGGATCTTTTTAGTAAGCTTTCTATTTTAGTATACAGCCAGGCGCCATGGCTCATGCCTGTAATCCCAGCACTATTTGCTCATACAGGACTTCATCCTCTAGGAGTACCCTTGCCTTCTCCCCAACATCCTCAGCGTTTCGGGGAGTTCACAGGAGTGTCTCATGGATTTGGGAATAAGTTCACGCATGTTTGTCCATTCCTGGCAGAGCATTCAAGAGAGGCTTCTGTGTAGTGCCACCATTGCCAGTCTGTAGAGTGCATTTCCTTCTGGGTGTTACTGTCTCAGTCCTTCACAGCTGCATGTTCAGGAGTGCTTGGTCCTTTGAATTCTTCTTAGCCAAAGCCACATTTCATGTTTTATCGAAGCTGAGAGTATAGCCCTGTATGTCTCCCTCAGGCATGTTTCTTGTTTGTTTTTTAATTTCATTTTGTTATGGGAGCTGAGAAGCTTATGCCACACTCTTTGCACCTCCTGTGAAGACAACTTTTTTTTTTGCCTGGGATTTCTCTCTCTCTCTGGCTCAGTTCAGCCCCTGGCATCATGCCGGAATTTTCTGTTTCCCAACCTGGAGCCCCTACAGGTAAGCCATCTCCTACAAGGCCTCTTCCCTCTTTGCAAATCAGCTCATACAAATATATACCTGAGGGCTGCCTGCAGACTGCCAATTTTTTATACATGAAATCAACATCTTATATACCCTGGAAATTTCCGTATCTTTTTCCTGAAGCAGAATTGTTAATCTTATATTTTCTCTTCTGGTTTTTTATTGGTTTGTTTTCCTGATTTGAATTTTGGTCATATTTATTTATTCATTTTACTTATTTAGAGACAGGGTCTCACTCTGTTGCCCAGGCTGGAATGCAGTGGCTTGAGCATAACTCACTACAACCTGAAACTCCTGGGCTCAAACCATCCTCCTGCCTCAGCCTCCTGGGTACCTGGGACTGCAGACGCACATTACTATGCCCAGCAATTAAAAAAAAAAAAGTTTTTATAGAGATAGAGGTCTCACTATGTTACCCAGTCTGTTAATTTTGGTCATTCTGTAGATTTAATTTTTTAATTTTCCTTTTTTTTGAGTTGGAGTCTCACTCTGTCACCCAGACTGGAGTGCAGTGGCCGCTCCCGGCCACCGCAGCCTCGACCTGCTGGGCTCTGGCGATCCTTCCGCCTCAGCCTTCCGAGTAGCCATTTTTATTTTTTTAGTTGAAGTCTCACTCTTGCCCAGGCTGGAGTACAGTGAGTGACATGCTAACAACCACCACAGCCTCGACCTGCAGTGCACAGGTGATCCTTCCACCTCAGCCTTCCAAGTAGCTGCAACTACAGGCACAAGCCACCATGCCCAGCTAATTTTTTGATTTACTGTAGAGACGAGGTCTCACCAAGTTACCCAGGCTGGGTTTCAGTTGTTTTATTCTTACTCTTGGATTGTCTCACCTTTGAGGCCCCTGCAATAACCATCTCTACACTGAGGACTTAGAGATTTGCTCCTGAGGCTCAGATTTATTGTTGGGCTCAGACTCATTTAGTCAGCTGCTTAACTTGAAATTCCCACTTGGCAGTTCCAGTGGTACCTGAAACTTAGTCCAAAACACCTTGTCATTAGTGCCTCCATTCCTTTGGTTCCTGTGTCAGTGACTAGCACCTGAGAGTCCAGTCCCACCGCCTAAGAGTCCTTCTTGACATCTTCTCTTCTCATCTATATGCACTCCATCGAGTCTTGTCTTCTTACCTCTTGGGGTTTTTTTTGTTTTTTGTTTTTTTAGCATAAATTAAGCCATTTATTATAGGCTAGTGATGTCTCAAGTGATTGAGCTTCTACTAGTCTTTCAGTTCCTTCAGTCTTCTGATGGCAGACTTCACCGTGGCAGCAGAAGTGGTATTGCAGGTCTAGGCTCCACCAGTACTGTTTTCTTGCAGTAGCCACAGTTCCAGATGCCCACAGCTCGTCTCTTCATCTTGGTTTTGCCACAGAAGGAGCAAGTGTACTTGGTGGGCTGACTGATCTCAATCTTCTTCACCATCTTCCGGAGGGAGGCCCCATAGCGGGTCCATATTTACTGACAATTCTGATCTTGGTACGTTTGGCCATCGCGCCACCAAGCAGGTCCGAGTTCAGAGAGCACCTCTTGAGTTCTTGCACTTGTCTTCTTTCCATCTCTCTTGCTGTGTCCCGACTACTGTCATGTCCCACCTAGGTGACTGTAACAGCCTCTCAGTTACTCTTTCCCCTTCCAAATCGGTGCTCCCTTCAGTTGATTTTTCATAAATGTGAGGCTAATCCAATCCCTCTTCAGCAGTGTGTTGAGTTAAAAATATCAGTAGCCTCCTATTCTTCCTTGTTCTCTGTCCTAATCTCCCATCATAATTACCTTCATTCCTCATGCTCCCTTCTCAGTGCTCCAAGTGCCAAACAGCCTCTGTCTATAGGGACTTCATATATTGTTTCCTCTGCCTTGAGCACTCAGCTGCCCCTTTTACCTAGTTAACTCCTTTTCAGACCTCAGTTGATAATTTTGCAGAGTAGCTTTCTCTGTCTTCCAAGTTTATGTAACTATTGTGGCACCATATGCCGCTCCTCCATTGTGCTTATCACAGTTGTACTTTTATACTTGCTTGCGTGGTTTGTTGTCTTTCTTTTTTATTAACCTTTGAACTGCATGGAGGCAGAGATTTCCCTCTGTGTCTTTGACGCCTAGTTAGGTAATTTATTAAGTGAGCAATACATATTTTTTAAATGAATGAATACTTGGGAATTAGCAGTTCACAGGCTTTACAAGAATGGTTTTGGAGTTAGTGTGGATTTGAATCTTAGCTCTCCCCTAATAACTCAGTGACAGTAACTTGCTTAAGAGGTAAGAAGTCAGCCGGGTGTGGTGGCTCAGTTTGTCATCTCAGCACTTTGGGAGGCTGAGGCGAGAGGATTGCCTGAACCTGGACATTCAAGACCAGCCTGGGAAACTTGGTGAGACCTTGCCTCTACCATAAGTCACAAAAACTAGCTGGGCGTGGTGGCGTGCATCTATAGTTCCAGCTACTTGGAAGGCTGAGGCAGAGGGAATACCTGAGCCCAGCCACTGCCCTCCAGCCTGGGCGACGGAGTGAGACTCCAACTCAAAAATAAAAAAGGTGGATAATAAATACCTTTGAGAATTACTTGAAACAATGTGATAGTCTTTATAATATACAGAATACAGTGCTTTGGTTAAAGAAGATGTTAAGAAGCAGCTTTTACACTTTTATTTTGCCTTTGAGTCGGAGTCTCCCTCCGTCGCCCAGGCTGGAGCGCAATGGCACGCTCACGGCCACCGCAGCCGCGACCTGAGGTGCTCTGGTTATCCTTCCGTCTCAGACTTCCAAGTAGCGAGCCACAGGCATGTGCCACCATGTCCGGCTAATTTTTTGACGTATTGTAGAGACAAGGTCTTGCCATGTTGCCAGGCTGGTCTCGAACCCCTGAGCTCAGGTAGTCCTATCGCCTCTGCCTACCAACTACCACACCCGGCCTATACTTTTATTTTTAAAAACTTTAAAAATGAAAGTTATAAAATCATAAAATTAAAAATGCAGATTCAGAAAATCACAAAATAAATGCAAACCTGGGTGTATGATAATAGAGATAATACCCTTGCATATAGAATCCCCTTCTTTCCCATCTCAGTAATCTCATCTTGATTCTATAGTAACTACTTCCTTGCATGTCATGATTGTCATGGACATTATAGTCTAGGCTTGCCCATTTAAAGAGTTTCTGCGGGGCACAGTAGCTCACACCTGTAACTCTAACACTTTGCGAGGCGAAGGCTGGAGGATTATTTAAGCCTGGGAGCTGTAGACTGAAGTGAGCCATGATCATGCTATTGTGCTCCAGTCTGTGCAACTGAATAAGATCCTGACTCGGAAAAAAAAGAAAAGAGGAAAAAAAAAGTTTCCCTTCTTTTCTTTACAGTTTATTTACTGAAGAACCTGGAACATTTGTCCTATATAATGTCCTCTAGCCCTGATTTTTTTGATCTCCTGTCAGTGACGCTGTTTAACACGGTTCTGTCTCCTCTGTGTGTCCTGCAAATTGGTAGCTGAGCTCAAAGGTTTGAGCATATTCATGTTTAAATCCTTTGGCCAGACTTTGGGTGGTGGTGTGCTCTTTTATCAGGAGGTTGTCATTTTGTGATATTAATAGCTGTTAATACTACCTAGATTCATTAATTTATTAGAGGTGACAGAATGGTGATATTTTAATTCTGTCATTTTTCAGTTATTGGTAAACACTTTTTTTGTTGTTCGTTTGAGTCAAAGTCTCCCTCTGTTGCTCAGACTGGAGTGCAGTGGCACGTTCATGGCCACTGCAGCCTCGACCTGCTGGGCTCAGGTGATCTTTCCACCTCAGCCTTCCAAGAAGCTGAAATAACAGGCATACACTACCACACTTAGCTTATTATTTTATTTATTGTAGAGATGAGGTTTCACCAAGTTGCCCAGGCTGGTCTCGAACCCCTGAACTCAGGCAATCCTCTTGTCTAGGCCTCCCAAAGTGCTGGGATTATAGGCTTGAGCCACTGTGCCTGGCCTTACCTCATACTTTTTCCTCATGTACCATTTGGTTACACAGTGGTACGGTTCATGTATAAAAACTGGTCTGGGCTCGGTGACTCAGCCTGCAATCTCAGTACTTTGGGAGGCTGAGGCGAGTGGATTTCCTGAGCCCATGGGTTTGAGACCAGCCCGGGTAACTTGACGAGACCTCATCTCTACAATAAATCAAAAGTTAGCCAGACATGGTAGCGCGCCTGTAGTTCCAGCTACTTGGAAGACTGAGGCAGAAAGATCGCCTGAACCCAGCTGGTCAAGACTGTGGTGGCTGTGAGCATGCTACTGCACTCCAGCCTGGGTGACGAAGTGAGATTCCAACTCAAAAACAAACAAACAAACAAACAAAACTTGGTAAACTCTTGAGTCTTTCTGTTTACCAGTTTTCAAGATAGAGTTGGTTCTCTGTCATCCTCTAAAGGTGACCAGTTAGTTGTATGATTTTAAAAATATGCTGTGACGAACTCATGGAAATGAACATATTTGATGGATATCAGTGATGGGTAACTGTTATGTTTTTTTAAGCCTGTATTACCCTGTCTTTGTATAATAAGATAATATGAGCCATTTTAAGTTGGCTCCTGAGTCCTTTTGACATGACTCCTATGATCTTGGAGAGTTTTCTTGCTGTATAGTATACAAGATGTTTCAGACTCAATTTGAATGCTGTCTGCTCATACCTGGAATTAGCCATTTCTCCAAATGGAGCCCTGATTTCTTTTAGTGGGAAATTTCAAGAATTGGGTGTTCACACATGCTAGTTACTATTGAATTGATCATTGTTTCTTGACTTCCCCTATGGAGACACCTGTAAAAAATACGTATGAGCTCTATATTTTACAGAGAATAATCATGCAGTAGTTAGATTTATATACTCTGTATGCTTTTTTTTTCTCGTAGAGATGAGGTTCTCGCTGTTTTACTCAAGCTTGTCTGGAACCCCTGGTCTCAAGCAATCTTCCTGCCTTGGCCTCCCAAATTACTGGGATTACAGATACAAGCCACGAGCCACTTTGCCTGGCCTGTATGGCTTTTTTTTTTTTTTTTTTTTTGGTGACAAGGTCTCATTCTGTCACCCAGGCTGGAGTGCAGTGATTCTGGGTCACTGTAATCTCAACCTCCTGTGCTCAAACAATCCTGCCGTGGCCTCCCGGAGTGCTAGAATTATAGGTTTGTGACACTGTGCCCAGCCGTATATACCTTCCTAAAGACCAGTAACTCTTGCTTTGAACAGTGCTTTGTAACCTTCTTTGCCATTTGTTTGTCATGGCATATCCAGCATTATTAATGGGTTCAGGGAAATGGCTTCTGTGACCTCGGTTTGATTCATTTCGTCTCGTCCATGGTTGTGAATACGTTGGATAAATATGTGTACCACAGGAGTCATAATGTGAGCATCATGAAAGAATGCCTTAGTAGTTGATATACCTAAATTTAATAGGATTTGCACTTGCTGTTTGCAGGTATGTTACCTGCATTACATTACCCAATTTAATTTTTATCTTTTTTTTTTTTTTGAGTTGGAGTCTCACTCTGTCGCCCAGACTAGAGTGCAGTGGCCGCTTCCGGCCATCGCAGCCTCGACCTGCTGGGCTCTGGTGTGATCCTTCCACCTCAGCCTTCTGAGTAGCCGGAATAACAGGCATGCGCTACCATGCCCAATTGATTTTTTTTTTGATTTATTGTAGAGATGAAGTCTTGCCAAGTTGCCCTGGCGGGTCTCGAACCCGCGGGCTCAGGCAATCCACTCACCTCAGCCTCCCAAAGGCATAGGATTACAGGCTGAGCCACCAAGCCTGGCTAATTTTTATCTTTATTATGTGAAGTGGGGACTGTTACTCATCTTACAGACGGGAAAACTGAGGTTTAGAAGGCTAATTGGTGGGGGGGGTACATGACATCAGTAAGGCTGACGGATCTTAAACCAGGCGAAGTTGGGACCAAAGTGGAGGACCAAACTTTGCCTGTATGATGACCACTTATAGACCTAATCCTGAAGTGTACCCCACATCTTTAAAATAAAAATTTAAAAAAAGGCTAAATAACGTGTCTAGGTTACATAGCAAGTGGAAGAACTAAAAATTAAACCCAGGTCTCTCTTAACTCTGGAGTCGACACACTTATCCACTTTACTACTACCTTTTTAATTATTAAAAATTACTCTGGCCCGATTCAGGTTTTAAAAGGCTTGGAAAGTTTTGGAATGGTTCTAGGATCTGCTTAGGAATTGGTGTTACTTCAGAGATCTCAGAATGAACTTCAGTGATATCATAATTGCCCCTTCCTTGCTCATTACAGAATTTACTAATCAAGTAAGGCTTTCCCCACACCCTGCTCAGTCTGGATGAGACTACAGAACCTCTCTCAATACAGCACTCCAGCCAGTCACTAAAAATTCAGAGTTGGCACATACTGTGAAACCCATCTGCCATTTGAGCAAGAGCCTTTGGTTCCTTTGGATTCCCATTCCACTTTTTCTGTGCTTATATTACTCAGTCATCCCTATGCTGTATCCTAACAGGTGCTTTTTAATTTTTTAATTTTTATTTTTTTGAGTTGGAGTCTCACTCTGTCGCCCAGGCTGGAGTGCAGTGGCACACTCATGGCCACCCCAGCGTCGACCTGCTGGACTCCGCGATCCTTCCACCTCAAACTTTCTAGTAGCTGGAACTACAGGTGTGCACTGCCATGCCCAGCTAATTTTTGATTTATTGTAGAGACAAGGTCTTGCCAAGTGGCCAGGGCTGGTCTTGAACCTGTGGGATTAGACAATTCACTCGCCTTGGCCTCCCAAATTGCTGGGATTACAGGCTGATCCACTGAGCCCAGTCAGATGCTTTAAAAAATTTTTAAAAAAAATTTTTTAAGTCGGAATCTCACTTTGTTGCCCAGGCTGGAGTGCAGTGGCACGCTCATGGCCACTGCAGCCATGACCTGCTGGGCTCAGGCAATCCTTCCGCCTCAGCCTTCCAAGTAGCTGGAACTACAGGTACATGCCATCACGCCTGGCTAATTTTTTAATTTATTGTAGAGATGAGGGCTCACCAAGTTGCCCAGGCTGGTCTTGAACCCCTGAGCTCAGGGAGTCCTCAGGCAGTCCTCTCGCCTCCACCTCCCAAAGTACTGGGATTACAGGTGTAAGCCACCATGCCTGGCTTGGTATTTTTTTTTCTTTTTCTTTCTGTTTTTTTTTTTTTTTTTTGAGACAAGCTCTTATTCTGTTGCCCAGGCTGGAGTACAGTAATGCCATCATGGCTCACTGTAGTCTTGACCTCCTGGACTCAAGTGATCCTCCTGCTTATAGCCTCCCAAGCAGCTGGGACTGCAGGCGCACACCACCACACTCAACTGATTTTAATTTTATCTTTTTAGAGATGGGGATCTCACTGTGTTGTCCAGGCTGGTCTTGAACTCCTGGGCTCAAGTGATCCTCCCATCTCAGCTTCCAACATACTACTGGGATTACAGGCATGAGCCACAGTGCCCAGCTAGTCATATTCTGATAACAATCAGATTCCCAAGCTATGATCCATTAACACTTAGTTCTGGAGATGCTTTTAGGGAGCTGCAAAAACAAGAGGAAACATGAGAAGCTGGTTTGATGGTCACAAAAGTGCTTATAGTTAGGTATGCAGGTCTGTAGTCCAGTGTTTTCTAAATGTGACTGATCCCTGTATCCCCTTACTTTTTTTTTTTAAGCAAAAAGGAGATTTGTTATCTTAAGAAATAATACACAATCCAGAGGTGGGACAGGCTCAGGGTTAGGGCAGTCTCCATATGGACAGCATTGAGCCTTTAGTACCTTTTCTCTGTGTGTCTCTTGGCTCTGTGAGTTGGGTTAGCTCTTGGGCTGCTGGCCAGATGACAGCATCAGTTTCAGGCACCACAGCCATGCAGGATGATATCCAGAGGAAGAAAGTCTATTTTTGGAGCAAGGAAAATATTCTTGGAAATGCCCTTGGCAGCGTGCCCCTCACATCTTTCTTGCCAGGTTTGGGCAGGTATCCCATTCCTCATGAATTGTTGGCAAGGGGAACTGTTTCTGTGATTGGCCTAGGTCAGTCATTTAGAGAGGAAGGAGGTTTTGTATTCAGAACACTTCCGCTCACGTCAAGGGCCTTCGTGACCAGGGCTGACCTTCCCTTTAGCCTTTGACACTTGTACTCGCTTGTCACTTACTCTGAACTGCTTGCTGTGCTTGAATTTACCTGAGTCTGGCATTTGTGTGTGGGGCTGGGAGTGGGGCTGTGCACCAGAAGACCTTCGCCCCTTTTCTGTGTATTCAGTTCTCTAGTTCAGATTCCAGCTCAATTGCCCTCCCATCCAGTCAGCTTTATCATGTTCTTCAGTTCTGTCCTGCCTACGTTTATTGAGGGGAAGAGAAGGAATGTTGTAGGTTAGTTTCAGTTTCTAGCTTGGAGAGTTGAATGAGTGCAGGTGCCTTTTATGCAGCTCTGGGATAACGGAATATACTGGTACAGTAGGTTTTGGCCGTGTAGGTGCAGAAGTACCCATGGATACGTCCAGCTTGCAGTTAGGTACGCAAGGCTTCAATTTGAGGGAGAGAGCAGGGCTCAGCAAGTATTAATAGATTTGTTGGTGTCAGCATACATGTGGCAGTTAAAATTACAGGGTCGATGAGACTGCTGAGGAAGCATGTGATGGTCGAGGAGCAGCCCACCAGGGAGTGAGCGGACGACGGCCGCGAGGGTTAAATGGCCAGAAGTGTCTGTCAGGTGGAATGGAGAGGCCCAGCAGGACGGACGAGGGGTGGGGTGTCCCCTGGACTTGGCAGCCGAGAGGTCTTTGGAGATCTGTGCCAGGACTGTCTGCGGCTTGGGGTGGAGAGGTCAGGGTGGGTCCTGGGCAGAAATGATGTTCTCTTAGGTTGGAGAGTGAGTGTGAGGCGAGGGCGCAGCGACAGCATGTGGATGTGTGTGTCACAAGATGTGTGTTGTTATGCGGGGAGAGATGTAAGCACATGTCTAGGTTTAGGGAAAGATGGTAAAGTTGAGAGAAAGGGCCTGAAAATCTCAAGATAGAGGATGGTTGATGGAGCAGTTTCTGTGCAGACAGAATCACAGCACAGGTGAGGGGATTAGACTTGAGACTAGTGGGAAAGAGAGGGAAAATAGGGGTACATGGAGATGACTCTGGGAAGGCCGGCAGGGAACGAAGACATTCTAAGCTGGGGAGCTTCAAATATCTTGGTAAGCATGAGGCAAAATTAATTACTGATGGTGAGGAGGGTGACATGTGTAGAGGGTAATTTTAAGGGAGGTGGTAAAGGTTTGGGGGAAAATCATCAAGAGTAACAGCAAAACCATTTGCTGAGATCTTACAGTGTACCAGGAACGATACTAAGTATATTCTCATTTAACTCTCACAGTTTTTCTGTGATGAAGTTAACTGTTATCCCCATTGTATGGATCAGGAGACAGGTTTAAAGAGATCAAATGACTTCCCAAAGGTGACAGAACTAGCAAATGACTAATGGACTAGTCTTTTTTCTTTTCTTTTTTATTTTTTTTTTTGACGTTGAAGAGTCCTTTTGGTCTCCACGCCATGCTATCTCACAAGGGCGAATGCTGTATGTTGAAGAGTTATGGGCCAAGATGTGAAACTTTGAAAGTGTGGTAACACCTGTCATGGGGTTGTGAATTTTTAGCAGGTGGAGCACTCCACTCCTGAAGTGAGCAGTGAAGAAGACATCTGTGGACATGGTGTGTTAGAGGGCCAGGGCACAAGGATGTTTGGTGGCAGCTGCTCAGAACTCATCTAAACCGAGGAAGGAACTGAGGCTGGGAGGAAGCTGAGATGAGAAGAGGGAAGGGTCAGAGGGTAGGATGGGTGACCGAAGTGGAGTGGAGATGAGGATCCTTGCAGTTGAGGAGATCCAGACACCGTGTGAGTGTGATCTGCCCTGATGTTCCATGTTGTTGTCTTAATTCTCTTTTTACCGAAGAAGTTGCCTCTAGAAGTTTTCTGTAAAGTGTTGCCAGGGAAGGGATTGCATTATACGTTATAAACTCAGAGGGAATGGAGCAGGCTAGGGCTGAGTCAAGTGGGAGTCGTTACCTCTTGTTATTTTGTCCAACGCTGCCTCTGGCTATACCAGCATCATTCAGGGCATGTGCTTGTAACTGTACTCAGGAACAATTTCACTGACTAAATGCAATCAAAGTTTTACTTGTTAACAGTTTTACTGACTAAATGCAGTTGTTGTGTTTCTTCTTTAGAGGAATGTTTTAACCAGATTAAATGTCCAAGAATGGGTTTATTCAGTGCCTTTAAACTGTAGACCATTCCAGGAATATAAATAATTTTTTATTCAAGTACTGTATTTAAAACTGCCTCATGCCGGGCTCAGTGGCTCAGCCTGTCATCCGCGCTTTGGGAGGTTGAGGTGAGTGGATTGCCTGAGCCTGTGGGTTCGAGACCCGCCTGGGCAACTTGACGAGACCTTATCTCTACAATAAATAAAAAAATCAGCCGGGCGTGGTAGTGCGCCTGTAGTTCCAGCTGTTTGGAAGGCTGAGGCGGAAGGATCGCCGGAGCCCAGCAGGTCGAGGCTGCGGTGGCCGGGAGTGGCCACTGCACTCCAGCCTGGGTGACAGAGTGAGACTCCAACTCAAAAAAAAAACAACAAAAAAAGCTGCCTCATGAATTTAACTGATTTTTTTCCTTGCCTTTAAGGTGATTGATGGTTTGTCAATATCACTGCGGAATTAAAATTCTATAGAGAAAGAGTTCATACCACCTCCTTTCTTTGAGACTACAAATGAAGTATTATAATTATCATTTCACTTAACTAAGCAAAGTCTAAGTTATGAGTGACTCTTTTGTGACTCTACTGTTTATTTATGTAGAATGATTGCTGTACTCTTACATCAAAGTAAATCCTTCTGACTTTGCTAACAATAAAATAATTCTTATTTTTTTCAGGGATCATAATTTTTGTCATCAGGACCACATTGCACTGTTTCATAAAGTGTGGTCTAAGGGTTACAGATATAATTTTGAAATCTTATTAAGAGTACTGTACTTACTCTAAAGACAAAAACTTAAACTTTCTAAATTAAGAATCTAAAGGAGTAGCGGCTAGAAATCTGCATTTGGACACATTTCCCAAGTGATTCTTAAAAACTGATTTAGAGTGTTTTCAGAGACCAAGGAAACTCAGAGTCATGTTTAATACTAACTAACATGCGTGCATACTCACAAACACGAGGATGCATTTCTCAGTCCTCTCTACTTAGAGATGCAATGACTGCTGCACAAAAGACCTGCCTTAATAACATGGCTTTAAAAAATTTTTTTTTCATCTTTTTTTTTTTTTTGAGTTGGAGTCTTACTCTGTTGCCCATGCTGGAGGGCAGTGGCACACTCACGGCCACCGCAGCCTCGACCTGCTGGGCTCAGGCCATCTTTCTGCCTTAGCCTTTCAAGTAGCTGGAACTACAGGCATGCGCTTGTACGCCTGGCTAATTCTTCTTGATTTATTGTAGAGATGAGGTCTTTCCAGGTTGCCCTGGCTGGTCTTGAACCCATGGGCTCAGGCAGTCCTCTTAACTAGGTCTCCCAAAGTGCTGGGATTATAGGCATGAGCAACTGCACCCAGACCTATGCTACTATTATTTTATGGCAGTAATTCATCTTATCTCACACATCTTAATATCTTACAGACATATGCTATCTGGGCTACTCTTATATGGAGCTCAGCTTTCCACTTCAAAGGAACTTTAGAAATAGAGGTCCCACTGACGGATTGCCAGTGTAATATTTTTCTAATTATTTACTAAATAGTTTATCACCAGTCTTTATTTAAAAGCAAGTCAACAAATTAATTAAGAGAATGGAATTATGGTATTCAGGCGAGTATTGGAGCACAAAACAGTGATTGTTTTCATTTTGTGATTCATCTAGTTTCTGAGTTACATGAAAACCTTGATTGAAGTAGGGGTAACTATTGTGGTTCCTTCACCATTTATGTTCAGTGCTATCAGAACTCTTATGAAATGAGAATTATTTTTGTAATGTATTTCATAATTCAAATTTATGAACTTCAAAATTCTCATGGGTTGATTGTATACTTGAGTACTTTTTCTTCCATAACCTGGGCTAGAGAGTGTAATGTAGAGAGGATATGAGAATAGAAAGAATATTAGAATTGCCAAGCCCAGCAGCATTAGTTACTGTGGTTCATTGGTTACTCGATTATGAGCTTCCATCAAGAATAGATTAAGCCCCTTGAGCACAGAATGTAATTTATTTACCATTGTCTCTCCAATACCTAAGTGCCAGGCACACAGAGTGAGTCCTCGGTAAATGTAAGATGATTGAATGAATTGATGGAAACATGATTCATATCATGGAAACCAATGATTTCCCTTATGAATTCAAAATTACAATAGAAGCAGTGATAAAGGTGGTTACATACATATATTTTTAATCACGCACACATTTTCAGGAATGCAGAAAGTTATATGTCAAGGTTTCCTTCCTTCCTTCCTTCCTTTTTTAATAGAGATAAGGTCTTGCTTTGTTGCCCAGGCTGGTCTTGAGCTCCAGGGCACAAGCAATCCTCCTATCTCAACCTCCCAAAGTATTGGGATTACAGGCATGACTCACCGCACCCAGCCATGTTTTGAAAATCTTAAAGGTTTCCGATTACCTTTTCCTCAGCCAATTTGCTCTTCTTCATTCTTTTTTTCCGACCCCATAAATTAGTTCTATACTTGCCAATTTAGGCAGACTGCTGTCTGCCTGTGTCCTTTTTTTTGAGTTGGTGTCTCACTCTGTTGCCCAGGCTGGAGTGCAGTGGTGTGATCATGATGATCATGGCTCACAGGAGCCTCGACCTACTGGGCTCAGGTGATCCTTCCGTTTCAGCATCCTGAGTAGCTGGGGCTATAGGCACGCACCGTCATGCCTGGCAAATTTTGTTGTTGTTGTTGAGCTGAGGTTTCACTATACCACCCACAGTGGTCTCAAACTCCTGGACCCAAGCAATCCACTCACTTCAGCCTCCCAAAGTGCTAGGATTACAGGCTTGAGCCTCCAGGTCTAGCCTGCCTGTGTCCTTTTAAGTGCGTGTTACGATTTCAGTTTCTATGTCTGTGTCTGATTTGAAATATTTAAGTTTCTCTTAAGTGGAGTAATCAAGTGGAGTGTGTTTTCTAAGAGTCTTCAGATTTGAATCTTGGAGATTAGAAATAAAAAACATTTTTCTTCTTATGAGTCGAATTCTTCCAAATAAATGGAAAAACAATTCAAGATTTGGTTCATCTACCTCAAAATCTTCCTCTGTTGATTAGTTAATAGAGATTTTGACTTTGTGTTAATACTCTTTTTTTTTTTTTCAAAAAGCAGATCTGTTGTGACAGTAAAATCTGAGAGTGTAAAAATCATAATAACAATCTCTTGTAATATAACTATAATCGTTTTGGGGGAAGGAAATTAACAATGTAAAAAATTTAGACCATGAATTTGGAACCATGATAGCAATCTATATCTGTATATTGCCTTATAATTGTTAAAGCACTTTTACATTATCCTTCTTGAAATTCATAATCTTTTTATTTGAGTCAGAGTCTCACTCTGTCCCCAACGTTGGAGTATAGTGGCATGCTCACGTCTACCCCAGCGTTGGCCTGCTGGGCTCAGGTGATCCTTCTGCCTCAACCTTCAAAATAGAGGGAACCACAGGCATGCGCCACCACACCTGGCTGATTTTTTGATTTATGGTAAAGATGAGGTCTCGCATGTTGCTCAGGTTGGTCTCGAACCCTGAGCTCAGGCAGTCCTCTCACCTCTGCCTCCCAAAATGCTGGGATTACAGGTGTGAGCCACCACACCCAGCTAGAATAATTCTTTAGATAGTACAGACTTTTTAAATTTAATTGATGTGAATCGCATAGAGTTGGCCATGTTAATTACAGCTCAACAGGTTAATGGGAAAGAATCAACTACAGCCTACTTTATTCTGGGTTTTAATCATGTGCTCTTGCAACTCTAATGTGATGCCACATAATTGTGCTACTGTATAAATAAGGAGACTGTGTTCCTGCATAAAGCACATTGGAATTTCATATTTGTTCAAAGAAAAGATCTCATGATTTCATATCCCTTCATAGGATCTAGTCTTGGGGTCTGTCTTACCAGATGCTTGCCTCTCATTATGGGAATATAAACAGAACCTGATACATGCAGGCATGGTTGGCCTTTAGCTTGGACACAAGACATACTTTGATACATGATGTAGTAAGCTACAGAAGCGTATGACCTCATATACCACTCATTTCTTGCCAAGTTCATCTGAGGTAAAATCGTGATAGTGATTATACTTCTGAAAGTGGAGTTGGCTTCATGAAGTCTCTCCAGGGTATAGAAGGCCCTGTCCTGCAGCTTCACACTGCCTGCTGCTTGTGTCCATTACTTGTTTTTCTCTCTGAAGGTGCCATGCACGGAGTACTTGGGCTTTCAAGGGACATGGTTTAGGGTGGATTGAAGAGGCTGAAGAGGATTCACTTAGGTATAGTTTGAGCGTCAAAGCTAGAGTAGCTCAGGGTCCTATTCTCCCATCCCCCTCTCCCCTGTTCCTTCGTTTCTTCTCAGAGGTAGAAGACGCCCCTCTGAAGCACAAGAACATTTCTGAGGCATTTAATCCTTTGAATGAAGTCAGAGTCAAATCCAGCTACATATTTCTTAGAATATTTTCAGTGGTAATTATAAGCTACATATTTCTTAGAATATTTTCAGTGGTAATTATAAGCAGTGCTGATAGCAAGTTCTGCTTGTGGCTTCCAGACTGAAATTAACAAGCACAAGATGTAGTGGAAGGAAGGTGATTTTATTCTAAAAGCTGGCAGTTGGGAAAATGGCAAGGCTCATGCCTCAAAAATACTATTTCAAAATTTTAGGCTGAGGATGGGGGATTTTAAAGAGAAAGAATGGAATGAGGGATATTTGGGGGTGGCACAGAGAACAGATCTTGCTTCGATGGTTATCTTGAATTATCCATCAGGAGAACTAGCCAATGCTGTCCTGATTATGACCAGGTTGTAGAGGCCTTCAGGTGACCTCAATGGAGAATTCTGCTGAGGGGTCTCCATATTCTGTTTTTCCAAGGCCAACCTCTGGGATTTCTCAAGCAAGTATGCAATTAGATTAGAAAGGAAAAAAAAAAAAACAACCTTTAAAATGTAGGCAGAGAGGGAAAAAAACTGTGTCTCAAAAGCTGCAATGGAAATTCTTAGTTACGATACTAAGACCGATACCAAAAAGTGAAAACATTTTTCATTTAAAATAGGAAAAGAAGTAGAGACAAACTAAATGTAGAATAAAAGAATAGTTAAAGTATGGTATAAGGCATTCAAAGCATTATGTTCTGACTCTTTTATTACATAAAAGATATTGGTAATATGATATTGAATGTAAAAAGCCAGACACAGAGTTATGTGTATACTGTGATTCCTGTTGCTTTTTTTTTTTTTGAGTTGGAGTCTCACTCTATTGCCCCGGCTGGAGTGCAGTGGCCCACTCATGACCACCGCGGTCTCAACTTCCTGGGCTCAGGCAATCCTTCCACCTCAGCCTTCCAAGTTGCCGGAACTACAGGCGCTTTCAACCATGCTCGGCTTATTTTTTTATTAATTGTAGAGATGAGGTCTCACCAATTTGTCCAGATTGGTCTCGAATCCCTGGACTTAGGCAGTCCTCTTGCCTCAGCCTCCTAAAGTGCTGGGATTACAGGCTTGAGCCACCTGTTTCTTTTTAAAAGTATCTCAATAGAAAATACCAATAATTTATAATTATTAAGGATGTCAGACATTGCTGTGTTTTATATGTATTAACTTGATTAATGCTCATTTTAATTCTAAGAGGTAGGTACTATTGTTATTCTGTTTACAGATGAGAAAATTGAGTTATGGAAAAATAACTTGCCCAAGCTTACTAGAAGAAAATATACCAAAATGTCAATAGTGATGATGTAACTGAATATCTCAACCTCAAAATGTATTTTAAAGTTTTATTTTCCCTCTGTCTTAATCTTAAGCCTTGAAACATGGTTTAGGAACTTCTTTTCACCATGAATGCTTATCTGACCATGTGCTTGCTTAGAAATTACAGGAGCTAATATTAAAACAGTCTGACTGCAGGAACCTCTTGCTTGGGAGGGGTCCCAAGATGGTTGATTCATAGCCTGACTGCTGCTGAGATAACACCAGTCAGATGTCCAGGAGGACCACAACCAAGAATAAGCCATTGAGACACATAAGTCGTCAAGACACACGTGTCAACACCCACATGTTTCCCATGCCAAGTTTACTTACTTGTTGATTTATTTGAGTTGGAGTCTTACTGTCATCCAGGCTGGGGTGCGGTGGCACAGATTGTTGCCACCACAGCCTGGACCTGCAGGCTCAGGCAATCCTTCTGCCTCAGCCTTCCAGGTAATTGGGACTATAGGCATGTGCCATCATGCTTGGCTAATTTGCTGTAGAGACAAGGTCTTGCCATATTGCCCAGACTGGGCTCCTGTTGAACTCCTGGGTCAAGGTAATCCTCTCACCTTGGCCTCCCATAGTGCTGGGATTGCAGGTGTGTGCCACTGTTCCTGTCCAAATTTCCCTTTTTATACCCTTGCATTCAGCCTAAAAACCTGAAATACTTTTTTTAAGGCATGAGCCTGGCCATTTCCTCATCTGTTGGCTTTTGGAATAAAATCACCTTCCTTTCATTACATCTTGTGTTTGTTCTTTTGATGTACACGTGACAAGTGGCTGGACTTGTGTGGGTTACAGTCATCTCTGGCTGATGGTATTGTGGTTCAATTTAATTCTTTACATCTATAATCTAGAATATGTCTATTTATATAATTGGAAATAGCATTTTAAAAATAAATTACAGCATGTTTGAAATCTAGAAAAACAGTAACAGAAAATTTTTTGGTTAGATTTGAAAGAATAGCTTCTTTTATATCTGAAATAGAAATTATGCATGACTGAGATGGGAAAACGTCTCACTATTTTGTATCAATACAGTCTCCCTAAATGGTAACCTCTCAGTATACATGTTTAACAATTTTCTGTTATTGATAAGGAAAACATGATATTTAGTTCATGATTAAGCATAATAAAATCACTATCCAGGTTTTGTTTGGATACATAAATACTTCACATCAAAACAGAACATTTCCAGGAAATGTGCACTTTCCTCTCTGTAGACCATAACCTCGAAGGCAAAAACACTTCAAGAATGATGTGTGTTCTTATGTTGTGTCTTACTTTGGTAGCTTCATTTTTCGATCCTTTCTTCTTACTTTCATGTCTTACTTTATTGTTTTTCATTGATTTTTGAGTCAGCGTCTCACTCTGTTGCCCAGGCTGGAGTGCAGTGAGTCCATCACAGCTCACCACAGACTTTACTTGTGGAGCTCAAGTGTTCCTCCTGTCTCAGCCTCCCAAGTAGTTGAGACTACAGACATGGGCCGCCACACCTGGCTGATTTTTAAAAAAATTTTTTTGTAGAGATGAGGTCTCGCTATGTTGCCTAGGCTGGTCTCAAACTCCTGGGCTCAAGTGATCCTCTTGCCTCCGTCTCCCAAAATGTTGTGATTACAGAAAGAAATGAGTTGGCCTCATTTCTTATGTTAGAAAAGCAACCAGTCAGCCGTCCAACCAACCAATTAACCCACTTTAAATTTGTTGAAAATTGGTAACAGTTTGAGTTGTACTGGTGACAGTAACTACTTTGCTACTGTCTGCCAGTCACTCTGCTGAGTGCTTTATGAGATCAAGCCATTAGAGTAGTTGTTGGGCAAAGCATGGCTTGCAGTGCGGACCAAACAGTGGAGGCCTGTTGAGTTTGTAATTACATTAAATTAGTTGGTGGCATCAGCTAACATTTGTGACTCCCATTTTTTGTAGGAAAAAAATCAAAACACCTAGCAGTACAACAGTTGCAACCTCGTTCACTCATTTATTGTGCTTGTTCGGCCCCTGTTGTCATTTTTCTTTCTTTAGACCCCTGGTAATATTTATTTAATCCTCTGAGGTATAACTAGCCCACTTAAAAAGCAAGTTAGAGGTGGTAGCAGCAGAATCAAAGACTCACCATTAGTGAAGGGCAGGGCTGGGTCTTTCTGACTTGCTTTTTCTCTGCCTTGCACTGCGTAGCTCATTAGCATGGCCGCTCGGTTTCCAGGTTGAAAATGACATATTGCTTATGTCACTATCTGTTGTTGGAATCTTAGGCAATTAGGTGACCTTTAAAGTTTCTTCAGTCACTTCTCGTCCTCTTGAGGAGGGATATACATGTTTTCTTTATTTAGTTTTGAATACATTATTTTTTGAAGCTGAGGGTAGAACATAATTTTGAAAGGAGCCTTGGCTTTGAGAATATCAGTTTAAAAGTGAGAATATTCGTCATGAGATCCCAGTAGATTGTCACGTGCTGAGTACACTTGGAAAGACGCAGCCATGTGACCACTCCAGGTGGCTAATGATTATTGGGGATTTGTGTTTGTAAGATAAATCACCATTTCAGTAACTTTACGGGATATTTCTCCCATCACCCCTTGAACTCTGGTGCAAATGTTTTCTTTTAAAAAATAAACCAAAATGCATTCAAAAAATTTTAAATATATGTGCAATGAAAGGGAGAGACATTTGTTTATTTGAGTAGTCCCGGTAATAGGCGTGAAAGGAGTTGCAAGTCATGGACTGCCTGTTCTAGCCCCCACAGCAAGCAGTATCCTATTTAAAAACAAGGGACAATGAGGTGTATTTTTTTTTTTTGGTTGTTTTTTTTTTACGTCGCTTTGTGCTGCCCAGGCTGGAGTGCAGTGGCGTTTCACAGCCGCCACAGCCTCGACTTGCTCGGCTCAAGTGATCCTTAAGCCTCAGCCTTCCAAGTAGCTGGAACTACAGGTGCATGCCACCACACCTGGCTAATTTTGTGGTTTATTGTAGAGGCAAAGTCTCACCAAGTTGCCCAGGCTGGTCTCGCACCCCTGGACTCAGGCAGTCCTCCTGCCTCTGCCTCTCAAGGTGCAGTTACAGGCGTGAGTCACTGCACCCGGCTGAGGTGTATGTTTTGACCAGACTCCAGATAGTTCCTGGTTGTTTAGTGGCTTATTTGGGTTTCTGTGCGTGGCTTCTCTCTGAATGTTGTCTTCTCATGAGAGGGTGCCTTTAGCTTTGATGAAAAGACAATTTGAATGTATTGTGGCTATAGTCTAAAAGCTTATATTCAGAAATACACAGAAAGTTGGTATGTGTTCAGAAAAGGGTTTATTGATATGACATTTGCTTTTTTTGATGCTCAGGATCTAGTTACATATGTTAGAGAATAGTTTTCAAGTTTTGCCCTGTCTTTGGAAAACATTTAAAAAATATTTATGAGAGACCTCAATTCTCTCATTCTCCAGAGAATTCACTGAATAATTAACAAATGATCTTCATGCTGGGCACAGTGACTCATGCCTGTAATGTCAACACTTTTGTAGGCAGAGGTAAGAGGACCAGTCTGGGAAACTTGGTGAGACCTTGTCTCTGCAATAAACAAACAAACAAAAAATTTGCCAGGCATGGTGGTGCATGCTTGTGATTCCAGCTACTTGGAAGACTGAAGTGGAAGGATCACCTAAGCCCAGCAGGTTGAGGCTGCGGTGGTCATGAGCATGCCATTGCACTCCAGCCTGGGTGACAGAGTGAGACTCCAACTCAAAGAAATAAATCTTCATAAGTTTGTTTTAAACTAGGTTTAAATCTTAAAATGAAGACAAGCTGTATGTATGTATGTATGTATTTTGAGTCAGAGTCGATGGATAGGGATGAATAACTTTCCTAGTAAGGGCCGATGACTCTTAAGGGATAGGGTGGGAAAACAGGAACCAGATTGGAAAATCAGATTGAGAAAATAATAGAGCTTTTGCTTAAAGAGCCAAAAATAGAAAATGTTATTTTCTTGAGCTCCCCTCCTTGCAGTTTTTAAATGATGGTAAAGTGCTTATGAAATATACCATCTTAATTTTTGGAGTGTACAGTTTAGTGATGCTAAATACCTTCATAATGTTGTATAACTATTGCCACCGTCTGTCTCCATAACTCTTCATTTTGCAAAATTGAAACTCTGTACCCATTCAATAGTCACTCCCCATTCTCTCCTTCCCCCAGCCCTGGCAACTATCATTCTACTTTTGGTCTCAAGCTTTTTAAAGAGACCAAAGGCCTCAGTCAGAGAGAATATTGAATGCTGTGTTTTAATTGGAGCATAAAGGAATGTCTTTTCTTCCATGGGTACAACAGGTTTTTAGAAAGTATTTCCACTAAGAAACCTTCAAGCCTAGGCTTTGTTTTTAATAACAATGAGCAGGAATAGAGACGACACCCTTGGCTCTTGATCCATGGATAGCATGAGACAAACCAACGACTGAAAATTACCAGTTGTGTGGTCTAGGACCACTGGCTACATCTATGTGGGAGAGTGCAGTTGTGTTGCTGTGGCCTGCTTGAGAACAAAGTGATTTCCTCATGTCTATAGGATGAGGATGATAGTATAATAACATTAGCCATTTAGATTGCTAAGCAATCTAAACAATAAGCCGGGCTCGGTGGCTCAGCCTGTTGTTTAATTTTAACTAACCTTTAATATTTATTTGCTTCTCCAGGTGAACTTTATGATCTGTTAAGCCTTATCTCAATGCCTTTTTAGATGGCATTTCATAATACCAGTTTTATTTTTAACGTATAATTTATTCATTCTGTAATCTGCCCCCTTTTCTTTTGTTTCAGAGTCCTGTGTTTGGAAGCTTACATGAGTCAGCTCAATCTAGAAGGGTAGTAATTTCTCATAATGTGGACAAAGCTTTGAAAGAAGGTAAGGATTAAATGAGAGTATATGATTACCATGTGCAGCAATTCATTATGTTCTAAAAGGAAAATAGTAATCCCTAGCAAATCTATCTTTCTTGTATGCATACAGCATTATAAATCTTTATTAAAAAAATATTTTTTCTTTTTTAAAATTTAAAAAAATATTTTTTCTTTATGAGATTGTATTTGATGGCTGAGTAAACACTTCCATGTTTTGGTTGAATGGAAGAGATTTATTGAGTAGGAATTTTTAGAGTTCCACCATATGAAGCACAGATCTGTTCTCCTCTAAAATAGGTTTTGGGAAATACTTTTTGTTTCTAGATATAATTTAGAGAAGGTGTGTTGGGCCTAAAAGGACTCAGGCTCACTGTGGACAACCCAGTTAACCAATTAAGTGATAGTAGTCAGTCTTACAAAAAAGTGAAGAATGTGTAATGAAGCTTGTACTGAAGAGGGCTAATGGGGGGTATTAGAAAATATGATATGGTTATGCCTGCAAGTGGAAATAAGTGTACTTAAAAATATAAAAAGGTATTATGTTTTGAAGATCAAACTAAACTTTAAAAAGATACTAAAAACACTGACAATTTCAGTTATTGTTCAGGAACAAAAGGTCTGGTTTTTTGAGTGAATACATGCTGCCGGACATGAAGTTCAGAGGACTGAATAAGTGATACATAAGTATGTTTTATTTGTCATAGTTCACAGAAATGACCATATTAAAACCTGAAGATGAGTACCATGTAAGTTTGAAATTCTGTGGATTGATAGAATTTTAGAACTTTGGGGACTATAACTAAAATTTTTAAATATTTATTTTAGTAGTTAAAGTACAATGACTTTTATAAAACTTATTGGATTTAAAATTTGACTTTTATTCATAATCTCAATCATGATTTTAAAGAGTACAGTGTTTTAAATTACTCTTATTGAGGAAAAACTTAAATACTTTGAAATGTACAACTAAGTACATTAAGTATACAATTCAGTAAATTTTTATAAATATATATAATCATGTAACCACCACTTCAATCAAAATTAAAAACATTTCTATCATCCCAGAAAATTTACCTCACGCCTCCCTTTAATCAAAACACATCCTCGCTGGGTGTAGGGGCTTACTTTGGGAGGGAGGCTGAGGTGGGAGGATCACTTGAGACCAGAAGTTTGAGGCTAGCCTGGGCAGTATAGCTACCAAAAAACACAACAATTAAAAATCAGCCAGGAGCAGTGGCATGCACTTGTAGTTTCTACCAAAAAAACAATTAAAAATCAGCCAGGAGTAGTGGCATGCACTTGTAGTCCCATCTATTCAGGAGGCGAAGGTGAGAGGATTGCTTGAACCCAGGAGTCTGAGGCTGCAGTGAGCTATGATCATGTCATTGCACTGCAGCCTGGGCAACGACGTGAGACACCATCTCTAAAAACAACAATAAAAAAAACTCACCTTCTATTGTTTGGATTCTATCACTATAGGTTCATTTTGCCTCTTAAAACTTTATAGAATGGGATCATATAGAGTGTATTCATTTATGACTGGCTTCTTTCACTCATTGTTTTTGAGATTCATCCATATTGTGTATATAACTTTATTCTTTGTTATTACTGGGTAGTAGTCCATTACACTAATACTAACTGTATCACAATGTATGTATCCTTTCTTCTACTGAACATTTGGGTTACTTCTAATTTTTGGAAACTTAGTAAAGTTGTTGTGAGTATATATTTCTGGGCACATGTTTTCATTTCTCTGGGATAAATACCTAGGAGTAGAATTGCTAGGTCATAGGTTAGTTATATGTTTAACTTTATAATAAATTACCAAACAGTATCCCAAAGTGATTGTATCTATTTAGACTCCCACAAACAATTTATGAGAATTCCAGTTGTTTCCTATTATCACCATTTGCTATTGTCCTTTTTCTATTTTAGCCATTCTGATGAGTATAAAATAGTATCTTACTGTGTCCCTAAATTATGTATTCCTATTGACTATGATGTTGAATACCATTTGATGTGTTACTAAACATTTTCATATCTCTAGATGTGACTTGAAGTTTTTCTTTTTAAAACTTGTATAGTCTTTTAAAAATCTGAATTCATATTCTATTAGATATAGTAAATTTTTCTCCTAGTTTTGTCAGTTCCTTTTTATACTCTTAATCCTGTCTTTGAGCAGAAATTTTAAATTTTGAAGTCTAGTTTACTAGCTTTTTTCTCTCTGTGTGCTCATTATTTTTATTTCATTATTATTATTATTATTATTGTTATTTTAATTGGGCATCACGTCTCACTGCAGCCTCAACCTCCTGTGCTCAGTTGATCCTCCCACCCTAGCTTCCCAAGTAGCTGGGAGCACTATGCCTGGCTAATTTTTAAATTTTTAGTGGAGAAGAGGTCTCATTATGTTGCTTAGGCTGGTCTTGAACCCCTGGCCTCAGACAATCCCCTTGCCTCCACTTCCTAAAGTGCTGGGATTGCAAATGTGAGCAACCACGCCTGGCTGTACTTTTTTTTTTTGAGTTGGAGTCTCACTCTGTTGCCCAGGCTGGAATGCAGTGGCACACTCACAGTCACTGCAGCCTCGAACTGCTGGGCTCAGGTGATCCTTCTGCCTCAACTTTCCAAGTACTGGAACTGCAGGCACATGCCACCATGCCCAGCTAATTTTTTCATTTACAATAGAGGTGAGGTCTTGCCAAATTGCCCAGGCTGGTCTCGAACCTGTGGGCTCAGACAGTCCCCTCACCTTGGCCTCCCAAAGTGCTGGGATTATAGGTATGAGTCACCGCACCCGGCCTCATTTTTTAAATTTTATTTTACTATATATTTTTTATTTCACTATCTTTAGGGAGTACAGATAGTTTTTAGTTACATGGTTGCGTTGTATAGTGGTGAAGAAGTCTGGGCTTTAAGTGTACCCATCACGCCCACCTGTGCAAATTACATCTGATAGGTGATTTTTCATCCTCTGTTCCTTCCTCTCCACCCCCTTCTGAGTCTCCAGTATCCATGATGCCGTTCTCTGTGTCTTTTCAGATCCTTAGTTTGGCTCCCACATACAAGTGAGAACAGGTAGTGTTTGTTTTTATTTCTGTGTCAGTTCCCTCAGGATGATGTTCTCTAATTCCATCCAAGTTACTGCAAAAGACATTATTTCATTCTTTTTGATGGCTGAATAGTATTTCATAATGCATATATACCACATTTTCATTATCCACTGATCAGTTAGGGAATCTTTAGGTTGATTCCACATCTTTGCAATTGTGAACTGTGCTGTGATTAACATGCGAGTGCAGGTGTCTTTTTTATATAATGACCTCTGCTTCTTTGGGTAGATACCTAGTTGTGGGATTACTGGATCAAATGGTAGTTCTACTTTTAGTAGATATCCATACTGATTTTCAAGAGGTTGTACTAATTTACACTCCTACCAACAGGTAGGAGATACAACAGGTTATACTAATTTACACTCCTACCTTTTCACCACATCTGTGTCAGCATCTATTGTTTTTTGATTTTTTAATAATGGCCATCCTAACTAGTGTAAGGTGGTATCTCATTGCCGTTTTAATTTGCGTTTCCCTGATGATTAGTGATGGTGATCATTTTCATATGTTTTTTGGCCATTTGTATCTCTTACTTTGAGAGAGATCTGCTCATGTCATTTGCCCACTTTTTAATGGGTCATTTGCTTTTTTCTTGCTGACTTGTTTGAGTCCTTTGTAGATTCTGGATATTAGTCCTTTGTCAGGTATATAGTTTGTGAATCTTCTCCCATTCTGTAGGTTGCCTGTTTGCTCTGTTGATTATTTTGCTGTGTAGAGCTTTTTAGTTTAATTAAGTCCCACTTGTTTATTTTTGTTTTTGTTGATTTACTTTTGGAGTTTTAGCCATAAATTCTTTGGCTAGGCCAATATTCAGTAGAATTTTTCCTGGGTTTTCTTCTAGGATTTTCATAGTTTCAGGTCTGACAATTAAGTCTTTAATTCATCTTGAATTAATTTTCATACATGGTAAGAGGGATCAAGTTTCATTTTTCTGCATTTAGCCGTCCAATTTTTCCAGCACCATTTGTTGAATAGGATGTCCTTTCCCCAGTGTATGTTTTTGTCTGCTTTGTCAAAGATCAGTTGGTTGTAGGTGTTTTGGTTTCTTTCTGGATTCTCTGTTCTGTTCCATTGGTCCACGTGTCTGCTCTTGTACTGGTAACATGCTGTTTTCATTACTACAGCCTTGTATAATGTGAAGTCAGGTAATGTGATGCCTCCAGCTTTGTACTCTTTGCTTTAGCTATTCTGGATCTTTTTTTGGTTCCATATGAACATTAAAATTTTTTTAAAAATTCTTTGAAAAATGATGTTGGTAGTTTGATAGGGATTGCATTGACTCTGTAGATTACTTTGGATAATATGGTTATTTTAACAGTGTTGATTCTTCTGTTTCATAAGCATGGGATGTTTTCTTCATTTGTTCGTGTCCTCTTCAATTTGACTTCAGTGTTTTGTAGTTCTTCTTGTAGAAGCCTTTTACCTCCTTAAATATGTTCCTAGATATTTTAACTTTTTGGCTTCTATTGTAAATGGAATTGAGTTCTTGAGTTGATTCTCAGCTTGGCCACTTGGTGTATAGCAGTGCTACTGATGTGTGTGTCGATTTTTGTATACTGAAACTTTACCAAATTCATATATCAAGTCTAGAAGTCTTTAGGATTCTGTATAGGGCTTCAGAGATAGTTTAATTTTTCCTTTTCCAGCTTGGATACCCTTTATATCTTTTCCTTGCCTGATTGCTCAGGCCGGACTTCCAGTACTATGTTGAGTAGGAGTGGTGAAAGTGGGCATCCTTGCCTCATTTCAGTTCTGAGGGGGGACTATGAGTTTAAGTTTCTCCATTTAGGACGAAACCCACACTGGCTATGGGTTTGTCAATTATGACTTTTATTATTTTGAAAAGTGTTCCCTCTGTGCCTATTTTGCTGAGGGTTTTTATCATGAAGAGATGCTAGATTTTATCAAATGCTTTTTTGTATGTCTATTGAAATGATCATATGATTTTTGTTTTTTTTTGTTTACGTAGTAGATCACATTTATTGACTTGTGTATGTTGAACCACCCTTGCATCATTGGGATAAAATCTACTTGGTTGTGGTGGATTTTTTTTTTAATGTGCTATTAAATTCAGTTTGCTGATATTTTGTTGAGAATTTTTGCATCTATATTCATAAGGGATATTGGTCTGTAGTTTTCTTTCTCTCTCTGTGTGTGTGTGTGTGTGTGTGTGTGTGTGTGTGTGTGTGTGTGTATGTGTTTGACTCTGGTATTAGGGTGATACTGGCTTTGTAGAATGAATTAGGTAGAATTCCCTCCTCCTCAATCTTGTGAAATAGCTTTAGTAAAATTGATACCAGTTGTTCTTTGAAAGTTTGATCGAATTTGGCTGTGAGTCCATCCGGTCCTGGACTTTGTGTTGTTGGTAGACTTTTTTTTTAAGCAAGATTTATTGAGAGGACAGAAAAGCTCCCACGCTGGGAGGGGACCAAAAGGGGTTGTCCCAGTAGACTTTTAATCACTCTTTGAATCTCACTAGTCATTACTGATCTGTTCAAGTTTCTGATTCTTCCTCATTCGATGTTGGGAGGTTATATATTTCCAAGGATGTATCCATTTCCTCTAGACTATGTAGTTTGTTTGCATAGAGGTGTTCATCTAACCTCAGATGATCTTTTGTATATCTAATATATCTGTTGTAATACGTTTGTTTCACTTCTGATTGAGCTAATTTGAACTTTCACTGTTTGTTTGTTTCTTTTTTTTTTTTTGAGTTGGAGTCTCACTCAGTCGCCCAGACTGGAGTGCAGTGGCCGCTCCCGGCCACTGCAACCTCGACCCGCTGGGCTCTGGCCATCCTTCTGCCTCGGCCTTCCGAGGAACTACATACAGGCGCACGCTACCACGCCTGACTAATTTTTGATTTATTGTAGAGATGAGGTCTCACCAAGTTGCCCAGGTGGGTCTCGAACCTGCAGGCTCAGACAATCCACTCACCTCTTGTTTCTTATTCTAGCCAGTGGTCTGTCAATATTCTTGATAGATCTTTCTTTTTTTTAAAAGAACCACTTTTTGTTTCATTGGTTCTTTATTTTTTAAAATTTCAGTTTCATTTAGTTCTTCTCTGATCTTTGTTATTTCTTCTGCTAGCTTTGGCTTTGGTTTATTCATGTTTTTTCAGTTCTTTGAGGTAAAATGTTAGATATTTCAATATGTAGTCTTTCAGTCTGATTAATGTAGGTCTTAATTGCTATAAATTTTCCTCTGAGCCAAAACTAGAGTCACCTTCCAGAAAATTTGATCTGCAAATTTTATGGAGAATTAGAATCTAGAAAAGTATGTTGAGGAAACAAAGAGGTTTCATAAGCATTTAGAAATCTTTACTGATTATAATTTGCATCTCTGGAGTATTTTAATTTACATTTCTAAACCCTGGCACCAATAGAATTATTGGAATTCAGAATGTGATTAGCCAGCTATGATAGACTTAATATTGATCAAACTGAGAGTCTTTTATGTTTGCAAAACTTAAAAGCAGTACGCTTTTAAGAGTACAGTAACTTGAGTTCAGTTGATAGGAGATACTTATCATGTATCAAAAAATGTCCTCTTTAAGTTAGTTTAAACTAGATAATATAATTGTACCATTTTATCTTTATGTCTATTGCTTTTAGAATGTATAATTTAAAAACATTTATTCAAAAAATTGAATATTATATAGAGCATATGTGTATGTCTATGCATGTATAAATGTTTTTTCTACACATTTATGTGTGGATTTTTTTGCCACTAAAGTTGTACTTATGTTGTATCTCAGTATAGATTAGTATTTGTTTTAAGTCTTTGCAGATTGAATTATAAAGAAGAAAGAAGTAATAGTTAAAAATGTAGAGCAAAATAATATACTTAGGTTTCTGTGGATTAATAAATACTAAAGCTACAAATGCTGAAAGTTAAATGGCACACTTGGAAGATGATCAAAGCCAATTTTAAATGTTTGGTTAGCCAATTTTAAATGTAAAAACTATGTTAGGGATTCAAATACAGTATATGTCTTTTTGAGAAGTGAGAACAAAATTACTGTTTTATAGTCAATACCCTCAAAAGTTTCTCCTAAAGCTACATTTCCTGGAAAACTGACAGAAAAAAAAAACTTCTAAAAATCTTTTTGACTTACTATTAAATCTCATTAGATTTATTGTATTTCATTTGGCCACCCTGAATTATCTCACTGATGTGGACCAGAATAATTATTGATTGCTATTTGTTTAGTGGTGTCTTATATTTAAATGGAAAGTTCTTGAATTTAAAATAAAATTCTTCAGGAGATATTATTCTTTTCAAAGCACTGGGGATACTGACCTTAGACATTTTCTTGTGAATTGTCTGCCACACAAACTCAGAAAACAAAAAACCCAGATGCCACAAAAAAGACACTGTCTGAATATCTTAGAAATTCCATTAGCTTCATTATTTTTTGTGGTGTTCTTTACAAATTCAATTATTGTTACTTGTACAGGTCATAGTGAACATATTTCAGTTAGTTTTGATTGACTCTTAATGCTTTTCTGAATTTCAGAAAAATTGCCAATATTCTTTTTTTAAAAATCTATTCCTAACCAAAATGTATTATAAGAGGAATATGTTAGAGCTTATTGCACATGCATTGTGATTAACGAATGTAATGGGATTTTTATATAAGTGATGTGCCCTTCACATGAAGCCTTTAGGATACTGAACAAGATCTTATTTTAACGATATTAAGTCTCTTATATTTGTTCTTAATTTCTTGTTATAATTTGAAATTTCATTTTAATGGAAAAGAAAAATGCTTCTATTTACAGATTTTTTGGCTGCAGATATGTTGCTACTAGTTAAAAATCTGTGACATGAAAACTTTTAGTTTAATAAAAGAGCATAAGAGAAAGAATTGCAGATGAACTAATTAGTAGAGTTTTGTTGGCAAGGTATCCGTAATGCCCTTGTTACTTGACACTGAGATGTCCACAACAAGACAAGGGCCTTTGAAGGTCATTTAACCCAGTCCACCATCTCAGGAAGTAATTTTTTCTACATTGTCCTGTCCATTGATTATCCAACTTGTTTAAAGGTTTATGATAGAATAGTTATTATGTAGTGTGGCAACATCTTGAATAGTTTTAATGGTTTTTATTCACTTTCTGGCTGTGTTGAATAAAAAAAAATTCATGATTTTCACCCATTGGTCCTATTTGTGCCTTCTGGAGCAGTTTTGCAAAGAATAGGCTTTTGCATTTTTTTTCCTTATAAGTGTGTTTTAACCCATCTGGATATCCAGTGGACAAGGATGCGATTTCAGGTTTCTCCTGTCTTTTGCTTAGGTGATTTATCTTGGTCTACATGTGCAGGACTACAGTGTGCTAATTAGAAAGAATATTTGACTGACAGACAGGAGACTTGGCTTTGCCACTTCTTTGAGAGAGTTATTTCACTTCTATAAGCCTTATTTTCCTGAAGAGATGAAGTTCAATTACTGGGTAGAATCATAGTCTATTTGTTTCTAATAAATGAGATTGGCCCATTCCTGTTTTTGCCATAAGTTCTTCTGTGTGAGTCAGAAACCACATCTGCTTTTTTCTTAATGGAATAGTCTAATTAGGAATGAGATGCAACTACTTTTTGCAAATCTAAACACAATGCCCATTTTTTCAAATTAATATCTGGAAGTTATCAGGAATTGACTGCATGTTTTAGATGATTTGCTTGTTGGTTTTACTCTTGTTTTGCCTTCTTTTTCCTGTTAAGTGGTTTGTGATTCCACTATATATACTGGAAACCCTGTATAAATTTTACTTACTGTTGGTGAGAGACTGAGGTAGTTTCTTTTTCTGTCTCTGTGGGTTAACTGTTCTCAGCTAGAAAGCACTTACCTTAGGCCTTTTATCCCTATGGCTGAGGTCAATGAAATCACTTTGAAAATTTATTCAACTCTTTGTGCCTATGTCTGTGAGCAAAATTATTGATATGGTGTATATGTTTTTGAGCTGTGAAATTTAAAATGTTATTTTATAAATTGTTACAAAGCGTCACTGAAGATATTCTGGAAACATGGAATAATATTGAATATACTTTCATAGTTGATATTTTAAGAAGGAAAAAGGCCATCACAGCACTATTTTATTTTATTTTATTTTAAAGATGTGGGGTACAGTTCAGCCTTAGATATACAAATGTTCATTATGCAGGTACCCTTGTTGATGAGGTATGTTTCCCTCATCTGCCAATCCCACCCCACCTTCCCTGGCAGTTTTCCACTACTGCAAATCCCTTTCTTATAGTATTATGATAATTGTTCAAGGTCTGCTTATGAATGAGAACATATGGTACTCTGTTCTTTGTTTCTGTGATATATCACTGAGTATGATTGACTCTAAATCCATCCAAGTTGCTGCAGAGTTCATATGTTTGTCCTTCTTTATGGCTGCATAATATTTCATTGTGTATATGTATCACATTTTTTTAATCCAGTCCAGCTTTAATGGGCAGCATGATTGGTTTCATGTTTTTGCTCTTGTGAATAGAGCTGTGTGTGCAGGTATCTTTCTTGTAGAATGGTTTGAGCTCCTCTGGGTATATTCCCAATAGAGAGATTGCTGGGTCATATGGAAGGTCAATTTCTAGTTCTTTCAGAAATCTCCACACTGTCTTCCAAAGAGGTTGCACTAGTTTGCATTCCCACCAGCAGTATAGAAGCATTCCTTTTTCTCCACATCCTTGCCATCATCTGTTGTTGGTTTTATTAATGATAGCCATTCTTACTGGGGTTAGGTGGCATCACAGCATCTCAATGTGGTTTGATTTGCATTTCTCTGATGATGAGTGAGGCTGAGCACTTTTTCATGTGTCTGTTGGCTGCCTGTGTATCTTCTTTTGAGAAGTGTCTATACATATCTTTTACCCATTTTTTTATGGAGCTGTTTGTTTTTTTCCTTTTGGCACGTTTGGGTTCTTTGTAGATCCTAGATGTTAGACCTTGTCAGATATACAGTTGGCAAATATTTCTTCCCATTCAGTGGACTGTCTTCCTGCTCTCTTGATGGTTTCTTTTGCTTTGCAGAAGTCTATCAGTTTCATGAAGTCCCACTTTTCTGTCTTATTTCTTATGGTATGGGCACTTAGGGTTTTGATCAGGAATTGGTTGCCAGTTCCAATTTTCATAAGGGTGTCTCCTGCGTTTTCTAAGACTCTTATAGTTAGAGGTTTTACGTTTAGGACTTTGATCCATTTAGAGTTAATTTTTGTGTATGGTGATAGGTAGGGCTCCTGTTTCAATCTCTTGCATGTGATCAGCCAGTTTTCCCAGCACCATTTACTGAATAGATTGTTCTCTCCCCATTGGTTGTTGGTGAAGACTTTGTCAAAGATGAGTTGGTTGAGAAATTGAGGCTTTGCTTCCGGAACCTCAGTCCTGTTTCATTGGTCTTATGTGCCTGTTCTTGTACTGGTACCAGGCTGTTTTGATTATTGTGGCCTTATAGTAAAGTTTGAAGTCTGGAAGTGTGATAACTCCTGCTTTGCTTCTTTTGCTAAGGATTGTTTTGGCTTTGACCTGTGGGTACTTGCATATCTGAGGTATGACAATTAAGTTGTGAACTCATCCTAGAAAAGCACTACATACTTCTTTGCTGAGTATCACTACAGTCACCTTCAGAGTACTCCGCTCGGGAAGGTATGCACCAACACCAGCACCTAGTCTACTCAGCAATGCAGTTTTGGAACTCTTTTTCTGGAATGGCCATCAGAGCTGTCATCATATTATCCTTTATGTCCTGAATGTCCTCAAAATGTCTTCCTTTCAACATTTCCTTTATCTTCGGATAAAGGAGAAAGTCACTGGGGGCCAGATCAGGTGACGAGGGAGGGTGTTCCAATGTGGTTGTTTGTTTCTAGGCCAAGCACTCCCTCCCAGACAGCGCTGTGCGAGCTGGTGCGTTGTCCTGATGCAGGAGGTCCCCTGGGACCGTTTTGCACATGCTGTTCTCGTTGCCGTGATTTTCGGTTGAGATTTTCCTAGCTCTTCTTCTGTTGGTGTTAACTTGATCTGCTGTGCCTCTCACAGTCAGCCAGTGATTTTGATGCACGATTTGATGCGTTTTCACAATGTTTTAGTCATTTCTGCTCATTATTGGCGGTCCTGACCTCTCTTCATCAGTGACACTTTTTCTCTCCTCAGAATAACATTTAATCCATCTGTACACTGCCGTTTTCTTCATGGCATCATCCCCATAAACTTGGATTAACCTGTCCCTAATTTCACTTCCACTCTTACTAAGTTTAACAAGAAATTAAATGTTCGTTTGTTGCTCCAATTCAAACTCTGACATTCTTGTGGCATTAACTCTGATCACCATTCCAGAAATAGTTCCAAAATTTCTTTGATGGGTGGACTAGGTGGTGGCGTCAGTGCATAGCCCAAGGAGAGCAGTTTGAAGATGACCAGAGAGAGATACGCAGCAATGAGGCGTGTAGGACTTTTCCCAGGCTGAGTTCATGAAGTTCGTGAACTTAATTGTCAAGCTGTGTATGTGGCATTCTCACAGGTGAAGACGTCACCTTGAGCTCCAGGTTTCATTTGCCATTCAGTTTTCTTTTCTTTTCTTTTTTGAGTTGGAGTCTCACTCTGTCGCCCAGACTGGAGTGCAGTGGCCACTCCCGGCCACCACAGCCTCGACCTGCTGGGCTCCGGCGATCCTTCCGCCTCAGCCTTCCGAGTAGCCGGAATTACAGGCGTGCGCCACCACGCCCGGCTGATTTTTGATTTATTGTAGAGATGAGGTCTCGCTGCCCAGGCGGGTCTTGAACCTGCGGGCTCAGGCAGTCCACTCACCTCAGCCTCCCAAAGGCGCGGGATTACAGGCTGAGCCACCGAGCCCGGCTGCCATTCAGTTTTCTAAGAAATATGGCTTTCCCTCTCATTTCTTACTCCCCTCAGAACCCACCTAAATTTGTTATTCTTTTTGTAAAAAATTTATTTATTTATTTATTTATTTATATAAAGATGTGGGGTACACTTAAGGGTTGGGTATATAAACACCGATCATGCAGGTACCCTTGTTGATGAGGTATGTCCCTCTCTCCCCTAGCAGTTTCCCTCAACTGCCAGTCCCACCCCCCTCCCCTGACAGTTTTCCACTACTGCCAATTGCTTTCTTATAGCATTATAATTATTCAAGGTCACCTTATGAGTGAGAACATCTGGAACTCAGTTCTTTGTTTCTGTGATAAATCACTGAGTATGATCGACTCCAAATCCATCTAAGTTGCTGCCAAGTCCATATATTTGTCCTTCTTTATGGTTGCATAATATTCCACTGTGTATATGTACCACATATTTTTTATCCATTCTGGCTTCAGTGGGCAACAGGGTTGGTTCCATGTTTTTGCTATTATGAGTAGAGCTGCAACAAACATACATGTGCAGGTATCTTTTTTGTAGAGTGATTTGAGTTCCTCTGGGTATATTCCCAATAGGGAAATTGCTGGGTCATATGGAGGGTCAATTTCTAGTTCTTTCAGAAATAGCCACACTGTCTTCCAAAGAGGTTGTACTAGTCTGCATTCCCACCAGCAGTGCAGAAGCATTCCTTTTTCTCCACATCCTTGCCATCATCTGTTGTTTGTTTTATTAATGATGGCCCATCTTACAGGGTTTTGGTGGTATCTCGGTGTGGCTTTGATTTGCATTTCTCTGATGATGAGTGAGACTGAGCACTTTTTCATGTGTCTGTTGGCCGCCCGTATATCTTCTTTTGAGAAGTGTCTATTCATGTCTTTTGCCCACTTTTTAAAGGGGTTGTTTGTTTTTTTCCTTTCGGCGCATTTGAGTTCCTTGTAGATTCTAGATGTTAGGCCTTTTTCAGATACACAGTTGACAAATAACTTGAGCTCCAGGTTTCCTTTGCCATTCTGTTTTCTAAGAAATATGGCTCTCCCTCCCATTTCCTACTCCCCCCCAAACCCACCTAAATTTGTTATTCTTAAGCCTCACATTTAGTATTTAGTGACCAAGATGAATATAATGTGCTTCAAATCCTAGGCTAAAAATTATTTGAGAATTATAGGTTAGTCATTTGAATGCCATTTGTGAAGTAGATCTGGTTCACAAGTTACATTTTTTCACTCAGAATTCCTGGGGACAAATTAATAGGTGGACAAACAAAGAAAAGCAGGAGGATAAATTTATCTGGAATGATGTATTGTCACATCTGAAATTAAGCCAAAACAAATAGAGTTTAAAAATGAAAGAAAAAACGTTGAGAAATAAAAAAATTGATTAAAAACAAAACAAAACTCTGGTAACCTTGAGCTGGAACAAGATTGGTGGCTTAATGTCCCCCTCCCCCTTAGGGCCCGGGGGGAGTTACCACTTAAGCTCAGTAACTTTATTTTTCAGAAGACCTAATTTCTTGCAAAGGACACATTGGTTTCACCTTCTTTCTCTACTGGCTAGAGCTGTGCTGTCCAACACCGTAATAGACAGTGTGGCGACTGAGCACCCAACATACGGCTAGTCCAAACTGAGATTGCAGAAAGAATAAAATATACACCAGATTGCAAAGCTTAGCATGAAAAATTGCAAAATATTTCATTTTAATTTAGTGATTACATATTGAAATAATATTTTGTTAAATGAAATATATTGTTAACATCATTTTTGCCTGTTTCTTTTTTTAATGTGGCTCATAGAAAAACTTATGTGTATGGTTTTTATATTCTCCTTAAATAGCACTGGTTTATAGCTAGGGTTTTCTACCTCCAGGGCATAGAATTGATCCAGAATTGAGAAAATAAAGACTAGAAGAGGCTGAGCTTAGTGTGATATCTAACGCTGGTCTTGCATTATTTGGGGTTTCGTTAGAGATAGAAGCCACACAGTAATTAAACATGGAAAGTTAAAATGTCAAGAATTATTAACTTGTAACATGGGATTAACTACTAAAGGGTGTAAAGAGAACTCAAAAGAATATAGGAAAAGCAGATGGCAGAAGCAATCACTACCTTTATGACTGAAGCAAACCTCTTGAGGGGAGAATAAATTTGGAAGAAGTTACCTTCTTCACCCCAGGATTGTGATCTAGGCGTTATTGGAGAGAATATGACTTTGACCCACTTGATGAAGTTTAGGTAGATATCACAGGCTAGGGGAAGCCACCCAGAGGATGTCAGCAGAATTCTCTGAGAAGCTGCCCTGGGGGTACTATTGACACTTCCTGGGTGAGCACCATCAGGTGCCATGCCTGCTGCTGTCTGCTCCAAGTGGCAAGAACAATCAGAAGAACACACAGGAGCCAGCAAATGAAGTGCTTTCCTACTCCATTATCTCTCCAACATGCTCCACTGACAGATTTTATATTATGCTAGTGGGCAGAGAACAGATGCTTTGCAGGGTCCAGCTTCAGTATCATAAAGCGGGGCAAAAAGGCTGAACTTGGAGCAAAGAGGCAATAGATTGATGACTGGCACACTTCATAAGTGTGTTGCCATGGTGTAAGATGCTCCGTATTTTTAAAAGTATACATACGTTTAGGTAGTTTGGTACCAAGATGGAATATTTTAAAATAAGGCTAAGAAAATCCAGGACTTGTGATCGCCATACTCAAACATTCTAGTTAGACGAGAATCTTTCATTTTAAAAGATTACCTGTCTTAAGTTCTGTTTTGTGTTCTCTTTTGTTTTAAACAATGACTGTTAAACAGTATGTAGCCATTTTCCAGTAGTCATACTGTTTTGGTGTTTGGTTCTTTCATTTGTTTAACTTTTTGCTTTGTTTTTTGCTGGTAGTGTTCGACTATGGTTATAGAGACTACATTCTATCCTGGTATGGAAACCTCAGCAGAGATGAGGGACAGCTTTATCATCTACTCTCAGAAGACTTTTGGGAAATTGCCAGACAGCTGCATCACAGACTGAGTCATGTGGATGTGGTAAAAGTTGTCTGCAATGATGTTGTAAGGACTTTACTCACTCATTTCTGTGACCTGAAAGCTGCTAATCCCAGGTAACTATTAAGATATGAACAACTCACCTCCTTTTTTTTGCATTAAAATGTCTTTCTTATTAAGTAAGGAGTCAAAATTAAGACAAAACTAGAATATTCTACCTCTTGCTATCACTTAGCTTGCATATGTAGAGATATTGGGGGGAATAATTATAGTGTTCTCATAGAGTAGATTTTTAAACTTCCTAATAGAAAGCCACTTTATAGAAATGATTAGAGTCATCCTTTGGCCGGATGTGGTGACTCACGTCTGTAATCCCAGCACTTGGGGGAGTGGAGGCAAGAGGATTGCCTGAGTCCAGGGGTTCAAGACCAGCCTGGGCTACCTAGTGAGACCTCCTCTCTACAGTAATTTTAAAAATTAGCCAGGTTGGTGGTGCATGCCCGTGGTTCCAGCTACCTGGAAGACTGAGGCGGAAGGATCGGCTGAGCCCAGTAGGTTGAGACTGTGGTGGCCATGAGCATGCCACTGCACTCCAGCCTGGGCAACAGAGTGAGACTCTGACTCAAAAAAAAAAAGACAGAAAAGAAATTATTATAGTTTAATAAATACTTGAACATCGAATTGAATTTTACTGAGCCAGCACCATGATCTTTTCTTTTTTTTTTTTTGTCTGAGTCGGAGTCTCACTCTGTCATTCATGCTGGAGTGCAGTGGCACGCTCATGGCCACCACAGCCTCGACCTGCTGGGTTCAGGCGATCCTTCTGCCTCAGCCTTCCAAGTAGCTGGAATTACAGGCCTGTTCTACCACACCCAGCTAATTTTTTGATTTATTGTAGAGATGAGGGCTCACCAAGTTGCCCAGGCTGGTCTCGAACCCGTGAGCTCAGGCAATCCCTTCAGATGATCTTATCTGTAAGTATTATGGGTACTATTTTCTAATGTCGAAATAGAAGATTTACATATAGTATTTTAAAATGTGAACAGTGCGAGTTTACAGGTTTTAGAAAAATTTAAATATAGTTCATGTTTCTTTCTGTGAGTCCTGTGTTAAGAGTTCTATTGTATCACAATATTCTGAAAACTGATTTTTTAAGATACTTAATATTGGAGCTTGTGGACTTTAATTAGAGAAGATATTTCATTGGAAAAATAGCTAATATTTAGGCTTGTTAGCCCTTTGTATAGTTGCATTGAAGAGCTTTGTCTGTTAATGAGAATCTGTCTTTGGAAGAAGACTTCAAGGTCATTTCTATATTTATAACAAATTCTTATTTTCTTGGGCTTGCTGATAGGATCTGTTTTTGAGTTGGGGTCTCACTCTGTCACCCAACTTGGAGTACAGTGGCATGAGGCATGATCATGACTCACCACAGCCTCTGTCTCCCAAGTAATTAGAACTACAGGTGTGTGCTGCCATGCCTGGCTAATTTTTTTTCTTTTTAGTTAGAGTCTTACACTTGTCACCCAGGCTAGAGTGCAGTGAAACGCTCATTGCCACCACAGCCTTGATCTGCTGGGCTTAGACCTTCTGCCTCAGCTTTTTAAGTAGCTGGAACTACAGACACACACCACCATGTCAGGCTAACTTGGCTAATTTTTAAATTTTTTTTTGTAGAGACAAGATCTCACTATGTTGCTTAGGTTGGTGTCAAACTCCTGGGCTCAAGTAGTCCTCCCGTCTTGGCCTCCCAAAGTGCTGGAATTACAGGCATAAGCCACCACATCTGGTTTTATAGCCTTGGTAGCACCCAATGAATTGGCCACTATCAGACAAAAGAATAATAAATTGCATAAATAAAACACATCCTCTGGTTGACTGTTAGGCAGTTGTGTGGAGGCAGTTTTCTGGTCAGTCTGTGTTTATTTCTCGGCTGTCATTCTGTTGCTGCTTTAAGCCAATCCAGATCACATTTAATTCTTGCTTCTGCTTCCTCCTCCTTTGTTCCATCTGTCTTGTTACAACGTGTTTCAGAAAAATCTAAAAATGATTGCTTTTATACTATTAATTCAATAGCATGTTTAATTTCATAGTTTTCTTCTTATAATCTCTTGTGGGGTTTTTGCTGACCAAGTACTGGCATTCGCTTTGAGGGGGGAAAATAATGTTTTTATTTACTTATTCTTTACTGCTGAAATTTTCTTTTCCATCTTTGTAATCTCAGATTATAGCGTAATGTAAAGAGTTGAGAGTCAAACAGGACAGAACTCGACTATTTCTCCCATTTATTGCCCCTGGACCTTGTTCACTTAATCACTCAGTTCTTCGTCTTCTCATCTGTCAAATGAGAGTGATGGTACCTACTTCTTGGTGTGGTGGGAAGATTAAGTAATTGTGTATACGAAGTGTAAATAAAAAGTCCTTTTGCTCACTCAAGGAATGAGAACCCAGAAGTAAGTAGTAGGAACTGCTGCAAATAAATGATTGGTCCACACGGAACACAAGAAGGATGCTGCAAAGGTTAATGCTGCAGCCCACTCGAAGACACACTAGATGGACGCCTCATGATCCGTTCTTGGTTTTAAAGTAGTACTTGATGTCCACTTCTTTTTTTTTTTTTTTTTGAGTTGGAGCTTCACTCCATCGCTCAGACTGGAGTGCAGTGGCCGCTGCCGGCCACTGCAGCCTCCACCCACTGGGCTCCGGCGATCCTTCCGCCTCAGCCTTCCGAGTAGCTGGAATTACAGGTGTGCGCTACCACACCCGGCTGATTTTTGATTTATTGTAGAGATGAGGTCTCGCCAAGTTGCCCAGGCGGGTCTCGAACCCGGAGGCTCAGGCAATCCACTCACCTCAGCCTCCCAAAGGCATGGGATTACAGGCTGAGCCACCGAGCCCGGCTGATGTCTACTTCGTAGAGGGCATCATATCCCGCCCAGAGTTAGTGGAGAGATTCCAGGGAGGCGTCCACCTTTAGTTTTTAAAATAGATCTAGCTTGTTTGTGCAATCGTCTGACCTTTGGCTGACTCATAAGGTTTTTTCCTAACTCCTCTCTGAGTGAGAGGAGATTGTGGCAGCCTGAATACCAGGCTCCTTTGTTATCTGCCTTCCATTGGTGCACAGGAAGGACTGTGTACTCTTTGAGAGAGATTTTGGTATTATTTAAAGGAACTTCTCTTATAAAAGTGGGAGTTGTTTTGGCCAACCTCCTCCAATAAATATTAACCAAATATATATTAAAGAAAATAATTACTTTTAAAAGTACTTGACTTGATTAAGGAGTAGCATCTGAGTCTCACTATAGGACAGCAGAGCTAGAGTTTAAAATAATCGAAGATGCCTTCTTTTTTTTGAATCAGGGTCTCACTTTGCTGCCCAAGCTAGAGTTTATGTAGCATCAAGTTATGGACCCTCTTCTCACTAGAAATACCTGGAGACTTTTTATCCAGTGATTTCCCAGTCAAGAAAGCTGGCTGGTAACTCTGGTTTATGCTTTCTTAGAATTTTTTTGAAAAAGGAAGCTGTAGATCACATTTGAGAAGATGACACCCAGAAGACTTAAAAATAACCTTTAAGCAAATACTCATATTTAGATCACTGCTAAGGTTTGGGAGTTACATATTACCTTTGGTGCTACCTAAGTTAGTTACTGTGATTTGGTTTGAAATCCCAAATGGCCATGCTTTTGCATTTATTCCAGCATATAAGTTTTCCAGATCGGTCTGTGATTGAGGAAATTTGGTTATTGAGATTGTTGAGGAAGAAGAGTTATTATAACCCGTGTCACCCATTTGAAATATTCTTTACCCAGTGGTACATAACTGAATTGTTTCTAGACATTTCTTTCCTTTCTTTTCTGTCTCTTTCTTAATTTTTTAGACATGAAGAACAGCCGAGGCCTTTTGTGTTGCATGCCTGCTTGAGGAACTCAGATGATGAAGTAAGATTCCTACAAACATGTTCCCGGGTTCTGGTGTTTTGTCTCCTACCCTCAAAGGATGTCCAGTCTCTCAGCTTACGTATAATGCTTGCAGAAATTCTCACAACAAAAGGTAGACTTATAAAATTGACATTACTAATGCGATAAGTGTGCAAACTAATGAGCTACATACTAATGTGATAATACTTTGTATAACACCTATGCAGACCTTACATACTGTGGGACATAAGGGATTTGAAGTATTTTCAAAATTTCAGGTTTAAATGTCTCACAGTGCCAGGAGCGGTGACTCATGCCTTTAATTCTATCACTTTGGGAGACTGAGCAGGAGAATTGTTTGAGTCCAGGAATCCAACCAGCCTGGGCAACATAGTAAGAACTTGTCTCCACTAAAAAATTAAAAAGTTAGCTGGGCATGGTGGTACGTACCAGCTACTTTGGAGGCTGGGGCCGAAGGATCACCTGAGCCCAGGAGGTCAAGACTGCAATGAGCAGTGATCGAACCATTGCATTCCAGCCTGGGGGACAGAGTAAGACTTCTACTCAAAAACAAAAACAAAAGACTGGGGCAGAAGGATCACCTGAGCCCAGGAGGTCAAGACTGCAATGAGCAGTGATCGAACCACTGCATTCCAGCCTGGGCAACAGAGTCAGACTTCTACTCAAAAACAAAAGCAAACAAGCAAAAACTCTCAAAGGAAGTATTTGGTCATATACGATAAATGTAAATTTTTATATAACTTATTGCCAAGTGCACAGTTCATTCTGTTACCTGTTTAGACACAGGAAAGTCAGTCATGCTTTCCACAGGGAAGCGTTCATTTGGAATAGCTTTTGAGTTATCCAGGCCAGTAATATGTACATTCAGGAAAGTGTGTGTGTGTGTGTGTGTGTGTGTGTGTGTGTGTGTGTGTGTGTGTGTGTGTGTGTACATATATATGCACATATACACACACTCAAATTCTGATGAGCATTTACTTAAAATATCTTTGCGTAATATTCAGCGATGACGCCTGTACAGTCATGTGTTACTTGATGATGAGGCTGTGTGCTAAGAAATCCTCCTTGTTGCGTGAGCATCACAGAGGGATGTTGCACATCCTTGTGAACCGTCCAGCCTACTACACGCTTGGCCTGTTGCTTCTGGTAACAAACCTATACAGCGTGTTACCCTACTGAATACTTTAGGCAGTTGTGACATAATGGTAAATATTTGTGTATCTAAACGTAGAAAAGGTACACCTGTATGCAAGCCATGTATCATGCATGAATGGAGCTGACAGGACTGGAAGTCGCTCCAGCTGAGTCAGTAGTGAGTGAGTGTGAAGGCCTAGGACATTCTTATACACTACTGCAGACTTTATACATTGCACCTAGGCTACCCTACATTTTTCTTTCTTCAATAATTAATTGACCTTATCTCACTGTAGCTTTTTACTTTAGAAGCTTTAATTTTTTTAATTTTTGACTTTGTTGTTATAATGCAGCCTAAGACACAAACATGTACAGCTATACAAAAATGTTTTTTGTTTATATTCTTACTCTATAGGCTTTTTATATATTTTTTAAAAGTTTTAAACTTTTTTTGTTAAAAACTGAAATACAAACACACTAGGCCTAGTCCTCCACAGGGTTAGAATCATCACGATCACTACCTTCCAACTCCACATCTTGTCCTACTGGTTGGTCTTCAGGGATGGTTATCCACAAGGAGCGGTCATCTCCTGTAATAACAATGCCTTCTTCTGAGATCCCTCCTGAAGGACTTGCCTGGGCTGTTTGACAGTTAACTTTTGAAAGAAATAAGTAGTGGGCATATATTCTAAAACAACAATGAAAATTATAGTATATAAATATGTAAACCAATTACATAGTTATTTATTATCATTATTATAATAAGTATTTTGTGCAGTACAAAATTGTATGTGCTGTCCTTTCAAATGACTGGCAGTGCAGTAGGGTTGTTTATACTAGCTCAGTATCACTAGGCAGTAGGAATTTGTCAGCTTTATCGACTTTTTGTTTTGAGTCGGAGCCTTACTCTTTCACCCAGGCTGGAGCACAGTGGCACGTTCACAGCTACCACAGTCCGACCTGGGCTCAGGTGAGCCCTTCCGCTTCAGCTTTCCACGTAGCCGGGACTACAAGAGCGCACCACCACACCCAGCTACTTTTCTATTTGCCGTAGAGACCATGGTCTCACCATGTTGCTCAGGCTGGTCTTGAACTCCTAGTCCTCTTGCCACAGCCTCCTGAAGTGCTGGGATTATAGGCATGAACCACCATGCCCGGCCGTTGAGTTTTTAACTTCTTCCCCGAGGTCTGTTAACCAGTTGGGGAGAATGTTGGTGTTTATCCTTTGGCTAACTAAACTGGTCAAAATATATTGAGCCTTATGAGAGCAATAAAAGAAAAAGCCATCATGCTCAATTTTGATAGTTTTGTTAGTAACTTGAGCTTCGAATGACTTCCCTTCATTATTCCTTTACATTTTACTAATTTATTAAAATGACCACTTGATTTTAATAACATACGATTTTTGGTAGGATATTTGGAGGGATAGGCAGCCTGTGTGTGTGTGTGTGTGTGTGTGTATGCATTTTTGAATATTTGAATTGTCTATAATTTCTCCCACTTAACTGCTTGAAAAATGTTTCCCAAATGTAGTTTCAATTATGTAATATAAAAAACAATTTCTTTAAAGAAGAATACATTTTTCAGTGGTGCTTTCTTCTCCTTCCCACAGTCTTGAAGCCGGTAGTGGAGTTACTGAGTAATCCAGATTACATTAACCACATGCTGCTTGCCCAGTTGGAGTACAGAGAACAGATAAATGAACATCACAAGAGAGCCTACACCTATGCTCCTTCTTATGAAGAGTTCATCAAGCTTATTAACAACAACTCTGATGTAGAGTTCTTGAAACAACTAAGGTATTTGGTCTTCGGTTATAGCAAAACAGTAGACTGATTATCATCCCCTGCCTAGTTAGGTTTAAAAAAATAAGTGGTTGTCAGAGAAGCAGAAATAAAAGAAGTTCATCAGTCTTGCCATTTAGTGACAACTAAATTTATCCAGCTTCTCCTTAATAGTGTAATTAGAATTATTTCTTTTTAAAACTTAGGTTTTTCAAACATAGCTAACGAATAAATGACTTGGAGGTTAGGGGCACCTACACTCCCCCTACCACAGTCAGAAATCACACATAACAAAATCAACTGTTAATAGCCACTGTTGAGTAAAGCTTTACTGATAAGAAGTCAGTTAACACATTCTGTATATGTGCTGTAGACTATATTTTTACAATAAGATAAGGTAGAAGCCGGGCTCGGTGGCCTGTAGTCCCAGCGCTTTGGGAGCCTGAGGCGAGTGGACTGCCTGAGCCCGCGGGTTCGAGACCCGCCTGGGCAACTTGGCAAGACCTCATCTCTACAATAAGTCAAAAAAGTTAGCTGGGCATGGTAGCTCACGCCTGTAGTTCCAGCTACTTGGAAGGCTGAGGCAGAAGGATCGCTGGAGCCCAGCGGGTCGAGGCTGCAGTGACCGGGAGCGGCTACTGCACTCCAGTCTGGGTGACAGAGTGAGACTCCAACTCAAAAAAAAAATAGGTAAGGTAGAAAAAAGGAATGTTATTAATATTAGGAAAATCATAAACGGAAAATATATATTCATTAAGTGCAAGTGGATCATCATAAAGGTCTTCATCCTTGTCTCTATGTTGAGTAACCTGAGGAAGAGGAGTTGATAGAGGAAGGGTTGTTCTTGCTATCTCAGGGTTGGATGGCAGAGGTGGGAGAAAATTCACATTGACATGGACCCCGGGCAGTTCAAACTGATGTTGTTTAAGAGTCAGTTGTAATTAGGCTATAATAGATGGAAAGCTCTTCAGTTTTTGTATCTGCTTAGCTGCTCAGACACCTACCTTAGAAAAGCATTAGAAGGAGAGAATGTGTTTTTTATTTTTTTATTTTTATTTTTTGAAGTGAGAAAGGGTTTATTGAGAGGACAGAAAAGCTTCCACAGTGGGAGGGGACCTGAAGGGGTTGACCAAGGATGCGTTTTTTAATTACAACGTAGAACATTGTGTTGGTTTTCACTTTTCTTAGAAAATGCAGAGGCTCGGGTTTGGGAATAAGAGGTTCTTGACTATTTTGAAAAAACTCAGCTGAGAGTACCACAGAACTCCTCATGTCAGCTGGCATCCAGGGGTCCTCTCTGGTCATTACCAGGCCCTCCCCCATTTCCCTCCCCATGGGGCCCCTCGTGACCTGTGCAGAGAGAGACAGCATCTGCTCCATCTAGTCCTCCCAGCTCTCTGTAGCTGTTGATGTAGCAAAGTCTCAGTAAAAATATCTTCTCCCTAAAAAAAAGAAAATACCAGCACAGGAGTGTCTCTTACAGAAACATAAATAAAATCTATTCATCCTATTTATCCTATTGTGCCTGAGCTATTTTAGGTGTGAGTCTGTGTTTTTGTGTGTTTATTTATTTATATATATATATATATATAAAACTCACACAGATGATTGCATAGTATTGTCTAGTTTTTATCTAGTATTGTCTGGATTTTCTAGGCTTCTTTTTCTCTACTTATTCTTTTGTTTTAATGTTCCCAAATGATAACACATGGGAAGAAAAAAATCTTTGATAGGTCAGTTTTACTTTTCATTAATAATTTTGGTACATCACTAGAAAAGTAAAATATTGGCTGCAATTGGGTCTTTGGACTATTTGAGGATTTTAGACTTGTTACATTTGTCTTTGAACTAGGCTTAACGTTAAAGTGGTTTCTAATACTTAATTTTCTTATCCAAATAATACACCATCTAAGAGGCATACATTGTAGATGTCATATGTTTTTATAGACTGTATCATATGTTAATCTAGATCCCACAAATGTATAATGATGGCTCCAATGGTTCTGTTTACAAGTAATTTAATTTTTATGGGATATAATATCTGAAGATTTTATTTATGCTTCTTTTCCATGCATAATCCTGAATACGATAAATGATAGTCATTTACTATAGATTTGTGATTATATCTGAACCTAGAAATTTATTTTTGTTAAATATGACACTTGAGCCAGTAGAGAACCAAAAAGCCAATATTCCAGATTTGTTACCTGAAGCTTACAGGTTATACCCACTCAAGTCATCCTTACCATGGCTTCCTTTGATTTCTTTTATTTCTATTTTTTTCATTTATTTACCTTTTGAGCCTGGTTCTTACTCTGTTGTTCAGGCTAGAGTTCAGTGGCACAATCATGGCTTACTGCAGCCTCAACTTCCCAGGCTCAGGTGATTTTCCCACCTCTGCTTCTCGGGTAGCTGGAACTACAGGCTTGCACCACCACGCCCAGCTAATTTTTTCATTTTTTGTAGAGAAAAAGTCTCACTGTGTTGCCCAGGCTGGTCTTGAACTCCTGAACTCAACCATTCTACCTACCTTGGCCTCCCAAAGGGGTGGGATTACAGATGTGAGCCACCATGTCTGACCTTTGATTCCTTTTAATGTGTCATTTTGTAGAAAGTGAAAGAGCTCTCTGTTGCCTCCTCTTCTCCCTAAAACTGTATACACACCCCAAACCCTGGTTCTAGGGATGCTGTTCAAACCTGTACTCTAGTGTTCATCCACCTGGTGCTTTCATGCCTACTGTTCCTAGATGCACTGGATGTGGTGTGAGAAGGTAACATGATGACTAGGCTCAGTAGAATGATAATTTCTTCCTAAGACATTGTTTATGAGCAAACCTCTCATGGTGATAAATTGTGGCTACATTAAAGCATTTTTCCTGTTCTAAATGCTTTCATCACAATAGTCGGACATGGGCTGTTTGGTAACTTCAAGGGAATTTAAGATAACCATCAAGAGTCTATAGTGGCAGATTGAATGAATCAGTATTCATTGTTCTTTCAGGCTTGTGGATGAGTGTTCTGTATTGTGTGCCAAACAGAAGATTCCAGCACTGCACACATGATGGCATAATTCATAGTGTTAGCAAAAAGATGTCAACTAGGTTTTTTGGGTGTTTTTGAGAATGCATCTCCTATATTGCCCAGGCTAGGCTCGAATTCCTGGGCTCAAGCGATCCTCCTGCCTCAGCCTTCCAAATGTCTGGGACTGTAGGCATGAGCCACTGCACGCAGCTTAAAGAGGTTTTTTGTTTTGTTTTGTTTTTTAATCAGAATGTTTATTTTGAATGGCCAAGTACTGGTTCTCTAGCACTAACTGTCATTTTGTATCTGAGCACAGTTGGATGAATCTTGATAGGAATTAATGTTTTTTCTTTATGCTATCGAAGGCTCAGAACTATATGCTACAGTTTATCACCTAGTAAAGAAGTAGTTCAGCAAGAGTTGCTCTTTAAACAATAAAACTGTAGTATCTACTGCCCCATGATGATTGAACAGCCTTCTTTTGTCACAGTGGGGGTGTCATTTGCCTTAACCCTAGTGATCAAAGATTACACTAGAATTTCTGATTTTACATTTTCCTTTTCACCCCATTATGTGATAAGACAGAAACTTTGTGAGCACTTAAGTCTTTCTCAAAGGTCACTTCCTGATGCCGTCATAGACAAGACAGCAATGACAGACGGTATTCTGGGAGTCCTGGGAAGCAGGCCCTCTGTCAGCACTGAGGGGCAGTGGAAATGTAGCATGTAGTTCTGAGCCTTCGGTAGTATAGTTTGAAGAACGAATGCTGAATGCCATTTTAAAGATGAGATAAAATTCCCATTTATAAAACTGGCCATTTAAAAAGGTACAGTTCAGTGGTTTATATTGCATTCAAAACGACTATGACTACCATCTAATTCTAGAATATTTTCATCACCCTTAAAAGAGATTCTGCACTCATTAGCAGACTCTTCCCAGTTCTCCCTTCCCCCTGCCTTTGGCAACCACGAATCTACTTTCTATCTCTGTAGATTTGCCTCTTCTGAATATTTCCTATAGATGCAGCCATGCAATATGTGGCTTTTTATGTCTGTTATTTTTCACTCAGCGTAATGTTTTCAAAGTTCATCTGTGTTATGGTATGTATCAATACACCCTTCCTCTTCTTGGCTGAATAATATTCTATTGTGTGAATACACCACATTTTGTTCCTCTGTCCATCAGTTAGCGAACAATTTGAGTTGTGTGCGTTCAAAGAATACCTTTTGACTAATCAGCGAGCATCTTAAGCGGCGCTATCAATGGCTGTTGATAAACGGAAGTAAAATAAAATGTTGCAGATTCCTCTCCTCTTCCTTCCACCACCTTCCCCCACATGGTATACCAATCTGAAGTCTTGGCTAGATGTCATGTCATATAATTCATTGTATTCTAAATATTTGAAAATGCCACCAATAAGGGTGAGGCATCACAGGCACAAGGAGGGAGTATTTATTCCTTTTGTGTGTTATTCCTGCTCTGTACATTGCATTCTCCTCTGTGTCCTTCAGCTCGCTGTCAGGCTTTGCATTTCCAGCAGAGTTAGCAGAGTCAACAAGAAGGGCTCTTGGAGGTAGGTGACTGGATAATCAAGCTCTTAAAGAAAGTGTGTGGCATATTAGAGGCAGAAAGAATATATTTCAGATCTATTTAGGATGATGTCATGACTGAGTCTTTCTGACCTCCGTCCGTTTACAAGCTTTTCAGTTCCTCATGTAGATCTTGGGAAGTGTGTTGATGACTTCCTCTGGAAGGGAACATTCTCTTATAAGGAGGAGTGTAAACTTTTCTTGAAAGAGTTATAAGTAGCTGCCACCATCAGCAGTGGGGATCGTGGTGATCCTGAAGAATCTGTAGTCTCCTCAGCAAGCTTAGCAAAGAACCTTGGGAGAAAACACTGTGGAAGACATTTTTCCCAGTGGTAGATGTACATACCCTGAGTTACTTTCTGAATGCTTTGGTAAATACTGTTTATTTTGAGGCATCTTCCCCTGGATCTATCACTATGAGACAACTCTGGGCTTTTCTGGATAGCAAAATTTCAGGCAGTTCTGTTTGATGTGGCACTGGGATATCTTTCACTCATGGGACAGCTGTCCTTATCCATTGTCTCTTAGGAACAGAAATGAAGGCCTTTATTCTCTGCTTCATGCACAGCTATAACTAGAAAGGCTACCAGGAACAACTGTAATTGCAGGGAGATTGATCTTTTCCTCCAAAATGTTGCATGTATTATTTTGTTAATTGGTTACTTATTGTTTCTCTGATACAAAAAATTGTTCTGTATTGACAGAATTGCTTGTTACTAGATACTTGTCTAAAATCTATATTGCTGAGGCTTCTTGACCTTCCAAAACTAATGAAGCTGCTTTTTTCCATCATATTCTGAGCTATTCTGTTGTTTTAATTCTGTACAATTACAGTACTCTGATGTCCAACTTTATTAACGTTTTAGGTCACTATCTTCAAATTTTTCTTAGTAAACAAAATAGGCTGCCTAAGGCAGATAGTGTGTTTTATTAATACTTAGACTAAGCTGTTAATGAACCCATTTACTTTTATTTCTTATTTGATTGATAGATGCATATTTCTAAAGGAAATAAAGTCATTAACTCTGCTAGGCTGGAACGCATTAAAAACAAAGCTAAACACAAAAAACTTTGAAGGTGGTATTTGTAATTCTAGAATAGTTTGGTTATTTTCTGAATCAGCATGAAATGCTTTCATAGTAGGATTATAGAGCTAGAAATGCATCCTTAAATATACTAAATTAGTAGTTATAAATGGCAGTGTACTAGGACCACTCAGAACTTTAAAAAGTACAGTTAGATATCACACTGTCCTTTGTAACTGCTTCCTTTTTCTACCCTGGTGCAGTATTTAAGATTTCCTATGGTTTTTTAGAAGGAGCAATGAACAACTCTGCTAACAGCACAGATGCCAAAAGTGTGAATGCCATCTTGGTGCAGGATATTAAAGGGTAGCTGGATGGATTTCCCACTGCTGGTGTGGGTCGTGGAATGGTACCGTAGTCCAGGCAGGCAAACCAGAGCTCAGAATGAGGGTACATCATTAGTGAAACTCCACAATTACAGTTATACTAGAGAAAAGACTGAGTGTTTCTTTATTTTAAAAATAAAGCATGGTCAAAATAAACATTAAAGGAGAAATGAAAGGTCTGCTATTACAAAACCTCTCATAAAGGCGTGGGCTGATTGTGGCCCAGGAAAGCATCCAGTGCTGTCTGTATTGTGTAATTCTGCAGCACACTTGTAATATGTACTCTAAATAAAATTATTTGCTCTTCCAAAAAAAAAAAAAAAAAAAAAAAGCCTGCCCTTCACCCCCAGGCATTTTTTTTTTTTTGAGTTGGAGTCTCACTCTGTCGCCCAGACTGGAGTGCAGTGGCCGCTCCCGGCCACCGCAGCCTCGACCTGCTGGGCTCTGGCGATCCTTCCCCCTCAGCCTTCCGAGTGGCCGGAATTACAGGCACGCGCTACCACGCCCGGCTAATTTTTTGATTTATTGTAGAGATGAGGTCTCGCTGCCCAGGTGGGTCTCGAAGCCGCGGGCTGAGGCAATCCACTCGCCTCAGCCTCCCAAAGACGCGGGATTACAGGTTGAGCCACTGAGCCCGGCTACCCCCAGGCGTTTTGATGTAATTGTTCTGGAGGGGAACCTGGGCATCAGTGTTTTTTAAAGCTTTCCAAGTGATCGTAACCTGCAGCTAGTATTGAGAATCTCTTGTAAATGGCGTATTCTTCTTCCACCTGCTACCAATCTGAAGTCTTGGCTAGATGTCATGTCATATAATTCATTGTATTCTAAATATTTGAAAACAGGCTGTACTGTTCAAGATATATGGTAACTCTCTTGAGAATATTGATTAGTTAAGACACTTCATTCTATACCATGTTTACTGTCATGAACAAAGAGCATTTTATCACTGACGTTCCTGAGAGGTGTTTTTAACATGAGATTTCTCAACCTTGGTAAAGTTTATTGTTGGGTTTGTCCTTTTTAATATGGAATGTTTTGCAGTGTCGCTGGCCACTAATCACTGGATGTTAGTAGTATCCCTGCGGTTATTATAACCAAAAAATTTCCAGACATTGCCAAATATCTGGGGGAAAATGTCACCCCTGATGGAGATCCATGTGTCTAACCCATGAATAGACTGAAAGTACTTACATTATTAGTTAGATTTTCATTCAGCTGAAAGTTACAGGAAACTGCCCAAAAAATGATGACTGATCCAAAGTATAGTGATTTTCCCCCCAGATATTTTGAGGTACACTTGACTCCCCCCCTGCAAAATTGTATGTATTTAAGGTGTAAATGTGATTTTTGACATATTGTAAAATGAGTAACACAATCGAGCTAATTAACATATCCATCAACTCATAGTAGATTGTTTTTTGGGGATGAGAACACTTAAGAGCAACTTTTTTTTTTAAAGATCAACTCTTGTCAAATTTCAAGTACATAATACTCTAACTGTAGTCATCATGCTGTATGTTAGCTCTCCAGAACATATTCATCTTGCATAAGGGAACCTTTGCACCCTTTGGCCAGCATCCCTCATTCCCTATCCCCTTTCAGCCTCTGGTAACCAGCATTCTCCTCTCTGCTTTTATGAATTTAACTTTTTAAGATTCTACATATAAGTGGGGTCATGCAGTATTTGTCTTTCTTGTCTGGCTTATTTTGTTTAGTATAATGTCTTCCGTAGGAAGGCAGACTAGGACTGGTATGGGGACTGCACCTTTCTCAAGACCCATGTTCCTTACAGCTCACTGTTTTGCCATCCTAAAGGTATATTCCAGAGTACTCATGGTCCCAGGTGGATTCTAGAGTGCCATCTATCATATCCTAATTCCAGGAAACAGGATGAAGGCAAGGAAAGAAGGTGGCAAAGATCACACACTAGATGTCTTTCAGGAAAATTTACGGAAGGTGCTACATGATGTTTATTTATTGGTCAGAACACTTGAGATATAACTGGGCAGTCATAGGCCTGGCTAGAAAACAGAGAATTCTATTACTAAGGGGGAAAGAAAAATGGATATGGGTTAGGCAATAGCCATTTTTGTTACTATACCACATGTTACATAGTTTCATGAGGCAGAACAGCTCTACTTCCTACTTGAGCATGAGAAAAATACAACTCTCCTGGACTGGACATGTGCGAAGGTTAAAGATGCTATGCAAATCTCAAGAAGGGGAAAACTTTGCTTTTTTGTTGTTTTTTTAAACTACCTTTGTTGAATACTATGTATTAAGCTCAGTGTTGGGTTCTTCATGATCATCTCCCTTGATCATTATAACAAGTGTACAAATTAGCTATTATTATTCCTCTTTTTTAGGTTGAAGAAAATGAAGTGATTTTTCCAGGATCACATAGCTAATAAGTAACAGATCTGGGATTTGAACTCAGTCTGCCTGACTTCAAATCCCGTATTTAAAGCTGAGTGATTTGCTAACCAGGAGGGCAGAAAACAGAACTGACACAGGCCCCAACTTTGTAGGGTTTCCTTCAGTGTGGAGATAACCTACTGTTTGAGAGTCTTGGCTGGCACTAACCTTTTGTAGAGAACAATACCGCCGGGCTCGGTGGCTCAGCCTGTAATCCTGCGCCTTTGGGAGGCTGAGGTGAGTGGATTGCCTGAGCCCGTGGGTTCAAGACCCGCCTGGGCAGCAAGACCTCATCTCTACAATAAATCAAAAAATCAGCCAGGCATGATAGTGCATGCCTGTAATTGTGGCTACCTGGAAGGCTGAGGTGGAAGGATCGCCGGAGCCTAGCAGGTCAAGGGTGCGGTGGCCGAGAGCGGCCACTGCACTCCCGTCTGGGCGACAGAGTGAGACTCCAACTCAAAAAAAAAAAGAACAATACCATCAGAAGTATTGTCATCTATTATTGACAGTGATAGAATGTCAAAGAAACAGCAATAAAATCAGAGCAGCTAATCACTGCCATAATTTTATTTACCACCAATTCAATCTTTATTAGATTTTGTAGTTCTGGACTTGTTTATTTCTGGTCTCTCATTTAAAGTTCAAAATGGAGAGTCTTAAAATAGTAGATAAGAAATTTTAATAATGTATGAAAAGTTTAAAATGAAAAAGAATAAGGTAACTTGGATAAGAAAAGAAAACCTGGCCAGATGCAGTGGCTCACATCTGTAATCCCAGCACTTTGGGAGGCCAAGATGAGAGGATTGCCTGAACCCAGGGTTTCCAGACCAGCCTGGACAACCCTGTGATACCTCATCTTTACAGTAAATAAATAAGTTGGGTATGGTGGTGCATGCCTGTGATTCCAGCTACTTGGAAGACTGAGGTGGAAGGATCATCTGAACCCAGCAGGTTGAGGCTGCACTGACCATGAGCATGCCACTGTACTCCATCCTGGGCAACAGAGTGAGACTCCTACTCAAAAAGAAAAAAAGAAAAAGAAAAACCTTTTATCTAGTATAGTGCATACTGAGATTTAGATGATGTTTTCTGTTTTATTAGGACACAGCAAGAAGAAATGGACATAATAAATGGACTAATTTAAAAGATTGTAATTAACAATAATGTGTGTTCTTGAGGGAATTTACTAAGTATTTTTTCTTTGAATTCTAAGGAAATGGATTTTTATCTCTGAATTCGTTTAGGTGCATTTGCACATGAATATAATATATTAAAATATTAAAATTCCTAAATAGCATGCTTTTATGAGGAAGAACTTAGGTTATTTGAATGTTTAGTGTTTTGAACAGTGATTCTGAAAATATATTGTGAATAATTAGCAGTAAAATAGGATTATGGTGTAGAGGAACTTGAAAGAAGAAATTGAGTGAACCTCAAGACAAATGAATGTACCATGTCAGAAATCAATAAGCACACAAAAATTGCCTAGGAAAAGGTTAGTATGGGTGGACAGGGAAATGAAAAATCATGAAGTATAAAACAGAATGCTGGTAGATTTTTATGAAAAGAATAAACAAATACAAATACAGTTTTTTAAAAACTCAAATTGTGAGGTTGTTATTAAAAATGTACTAAAAAATCTAGTTTTATGAGAAATAAAAGTACATTGACTTCAGAATATAGCTCCTTCTCTTGGTGCCAGGGAAATAGCAGAGGACACAAGGTGGAAGTTAAACATATCAGGGAACACACATTATTTTCATTTAGGAAGCAAGATGTGTGTTGACATCAATGTAGAATTTGATATGAGGAGGGGAAATTTTGATGTACAGTTCATAATCTCTGAAATTAAAACATGTATTATATGCTTCTAATTGGAGCAGCATTGGCAGTGTGAATGAGTGTGTCTGCTTTATGAATGGCTGCTAGGACAGTTTATGTAAAGCAGTTATTCCAAGATCTGGCACATTTCCAACTGTTAGCTGCTACTGTTATTAAACCAAGGATTGCAAACATATTTAATTTGAATTATTTTATAATCATTAGACCAAAGATTGCAAACAGACTTAATTTTATTGTAAACACTGATCAATTGCTAGTGGCCAACCGAAGTGTAGAATTAGTTTGGGGATTTGAGGAGGCCCAGTAAATAACAATGCTTCTCTTCCTACCCTGAGGTCTCAACCCTTTTAGAGCTGAGAACTAAGGAAAATGAAGACCAAAACGTCACTCTTATTACTAATAGATAATGGAGGATGCAATTTATAGGTGCAAGCAATACATTTTCTAAAACAGTCTCAGTTGGGCATGGTAGTGCCTGCCTGTAGTTACAGCTACTTGTGAAGCTGAAGTGGAAGGATCACTTGAGAGCAGAAGTTGGAGAGCAGCCCAAGAAGCACAGCGAGCCCTTGTCTCTTGAAACAAAAAGTAAATGTGTCAGGATTAGACTGCCTTTCCCCAAACCAGCAATACTGGGCCAGGTTAAGCCTCCTTTTCCCGTTTTCCCCCACTCCACACCCCATTTGCTTGACAGGTCCAGAGTCCACCTGCTGGCTGCTCTTGGAGGCAAAGAGTACATGCTTGTAAAGGAAAGAGAGAAGAAAGGCTAGGCTTCACATGCCAATTCCTTCTTCTCTGTGATCAGATTAAATACCTTCTTTACTAGGGAGGAGCGAGTTGGGGTTGAGAGACAGTGATGGGGCTTCTTTTACTTGGAATGAAGCATCAAGAGTTTCGAGTGGGTAATGTTATTTTCCTTTAAGAGAATTTGGAGCCGGGCTCCGTGGCTCAGCCTGTAATCCCGTGCCTTTGGGAGGCTGAGGTGAGTGGATTGCCTGAGCGCGGGTTCGAGACCTGCCTGGGCAACTTGGCGAGACCTCATCTCTACAATAAATCAAAAAATCAGCCGGGCGTGGTAGCGCATACCTGTAATTCCGGCTACTTGGAAGGCTGAGGTGGAAGGATCACCGGAGCCCAGCAGGTCGAGGCTGCGGTGGCCGGAAGCGGCCACTGCACTCCAGTCTGGGCGACAGAGTGAGACTCCAACTCAAAAAAAAAAGAGAGAGAAATTGGTGCTAAGTCCTTACTCAGTAGAAGAGAATTTTGTGATTCCCAGTCTGTAAAAGGATGGTAGTGAAGAGGGGTAGAAGTGCCATACTGGTCATTTTTAGCTTGACTTTTTGGCAGAGTAAGAAACCCTGCCTTGTAGCATTTACTGATTTTTGTGGTGGTAATACTCCAGCAATGACTGATGTAAAGCCACCAATGTCATGTCACTAAATGTGGAGTTGGGAAGAGATTGGAAGAAACACACAGTTATATGTACATAAAGTATTCCCACCACACTGCTATAGTCTATGTAAATACCCTCATGAACATATGTAATAATGAGGAAAATTATTAGGAAGTGATTATTTTTGGTTATGTATTGCCTTTTGAAAATGTAATCAATTTAATTGTGTTTGTGTAATTTAATTTTAATAATGATGGGTTTAATTCCTAAAAATGTAGCAGCCAGGACTCATGAGGTAACTGGCACAAGCCTCAGGCTGGCTGCAGCACAGTACTAAGTGGTTACCACACATGCTGTGTCTCTCAAAGACCCTGCACTATACAGCAGTGCATGACACTGGGCAAGTAATTTAAACTTTGAGCCTCAGTTTTAATTGTGAAATGGAGAAAATATTTTCTATTTCATAGGATTGTTGTGATAACTAAATAAAGCCATACGCATAATATACTAACATAGTTCTCAGGGCATGATGGGTTCCCAATAAGAACTGAAAAAAAATAGTTGTTAGGAGACAGCACGTTATCAGAGCCTGACTTGAACAGGCTTAATGGTTGAGAGGAGACAACACCATAATATTTTAGAAAAACTTCATTCAAAATGTGTGAGATAGTTATTAGGACATTTTCAGTAAAGGCCATAAAACTAGGCAACTAAAAATGATACACAGTAAACACTGAACAAAAATGCTTAATGTGAGAATTGAAGATGACATAGCAGTGGTGCTATACAATATATGTATAAATAAACACTTTATAGTCATACTAATTGATGATATAATAATATGAGGAACACTAGAAGAAACCAGATACAGATAGCAGAGAGAAAAATTTTGGGTTTTTCCTTTTTGTTGTTGTTGTTTTTTTTTTTGGTTTTTTTTTTTGAGTTGGAGTCTCACTCGGTCGCCCAGATTGGAGTGCAGTGGCTGCTTCCGGCCACCGCAGCCTCGCCTGCTGGGCTCCGGCGATCCTTCCGCCTCAGCCTTCTGAGTAGCCGGAATTGCAGGCATGCACTACTACGCCTGGCTGATTTTTTGATTTATTGTAGAGATTAGGTCTCGCTGCCCAGGCGGGTCTCGAACCCGCGGGCTCAGGCATTTTTTGTTGTTTTAAGAGATGAGGTCTCTCTATGTTGCCCAGGCTGGTCTTGAATTCCTGGGCTCAAGCAGTTCTCTTGCCTTGGTCTCCCAAAATGCTGGGATGACAGGCACAAGCCGCTGTGCCCAGTCAGTTTTGACTTTTTTGAGGTTAACTAAAGGGCATCAACTAGCCATTGGTGGCGTAGCTTTGCTTGTTTCTGTAACATGCAATTTCTGAAGGTTCTGGGAACTAGAAAATGAATTCATGGCAACATTTGGCTATCTTAGGAAAATGAAAATAGATAAACAGGTTAAGAAGAGTCACATTTATCCCAAACAGATAAAAACTGTTTATACTTAGTGAACGTATTTCCAGATTATTTCTGTATATACAGAGAGAGAGAGTGGCAGGGAGGGAGAGTAGGAGGGATGTGTTTGCATGAGTGCGGGACCCGTCGCCTCGAGTTGCCCTGGTCCGGAATGTCCCGACTGATGGGACTCAGGTGTGTGGAGGGGTATGGAAACAGTCCCCCAGCGCTGTGGGCGGACGGGATGGCCGTTGGCCCCAGTGCTCTGTGCGGACAGCATTTCCTGCTGTTTTCTATGTGTGCCATGGTGGAGAAAGGTTAGGAAGCATGCCTTACGCTCTTTCTGCGAAATGAGCTGCTTCCACACCCTGGAAAGAGAGAAAACAGTGGGAAAAGCCCCTGCTGTGGAGAGAGCATCCCCGCTTCTCCCTCTTCCACTCCTCCCCCAAGGGCATGTTCTATGGGGAGGAGTATATCTTATTGCCTTTCTGTCACGTGACTTTTATAGTGTGGAAATGTGTGTTCTTTTTGATCCAGTTGTTACTTATAATAACTTATCTTAAGGAAATAATCATGAATGTGTGGGGAAATTTCTCCAAGAATACTTCTTGCATTTTTTTTGATGAACAGAAAAAATTGAAATAACCGAAATGCCTAGCAAGAAGGACTTTATTTAAAAAAATGTTGGTGAGATCTATACAGTGAATTACCATGTATTGATAATGGTGTAGCATTAGAATGTTTAATTATATTGGAAGATATTAATTATGCATTGATAGATAAAAGAGGCTCTAAGGCAGTAGGTATAGCATAAACCCAGTTTTATAAAACAAAGGATATGCTTTCATTGAAAAAAGGTTATAAAGATAATCCAAAAGTTTGTTGTGCTTTGTGTATTTTCTCATTTTCTTTAATGAACATGTGTCACTTTTCAGAAAGCAAAAATTGGCTCATACTGAGCAAGAAAAATCTGCCCAGCCATCTATTAGGCTGATATAATAGACACTAAACCAGATCAGCATGAGCTCAGCTTGAAAGCTAACAGCAAACAGTATTTATCGCAAGTACACACTATGACTGTAAAGTGTCATAATGATCTCCTTCTTTGGACTTTCATATATACTGAGAAACTTTGTTCTAAAAAAATCCTAGACTATCAGAAATTTTGCTGTTTGGAAGTATATCAGTAAGAATGACACATCATACTTTTTTTTTTTTTTTTTTTGAGTTGGAGTCTCACTCTGTCACCCAGACTGGAGTGCAGTGGCCGCTCCCGGCCACCACAGCCTCGACCTGCTGGGCTCCAGCAGTCCTTCCGCCTCAGCCTTCCAAGTAGCCAGGATTACAGGCATGCGCTACCACGCCCGGCTGAGACACATCATACTTTTGCCTGGTGGATCTAAGTCAGTTTGACATAGAAGCATCTTTGATTTACAACCCAGATGCCAAGCTGCTGATGAGGAGTTTCTGGACTCAGTGTATCTATATTAACTTCATTACTTTCAAAGAAATAGGACCCCTGGATCCAACCAGCATTGACCCTTTTACACAACCCTGCTTTGAGCCTATCAATGCTGCTTCATTTAAATGTCATCTTAACTCTTCACCACAATCCGGTAACTTTGTTTCCTTTGTTTAGAGAGACCCCCCCCCCCCCCGCATTTCTTTGGCTGTGCAGTTGCTTACTCATTGCATAGCTCCTTAAGCTCGCTTTTGTTGTATTACAGTGATCCTGGTGGTCTAAGGTTGATTGGGTTAAAATATTTTTATAATTAGGAAAAAGTAAGGCTATTTAAATATGTATATTTTTTACAGGCATATATATATATGCATACCATTTCCCTGGATAGTACATATTACTCTAGAGAGTTAACAACAATGTTAAGGAACAACAGTAATAACTAACATTTATTGAACTCTCACTTTGGGCAGGCTCTATTTCAAATATTTTAAGGGTATTATCTAATTTAATCTGCATAACAACGCTGTGAGGCAAAATACTGTTGTTGTTTTAAAGATGAGAGAGAACTCTGGAGTTTTAGAATGCTTACGTAATTTTCTCGGGGTGGTGTAGTATGTATTAGAAAAAGGATTTGAACACAGACCATCCAGTGACAGACTTCTCATTCTTTACTACTCTGATATATTTACTAATCATCCATCAGACCCTTCAATAGTGCTGTGTTTGTAAGAAACAACTTCTGCTTAGCTGACTAAAATCACCATGGCTTTATTTCTTCTCAAATGCTTTAACTGAAGTTCCTCAAATAAAAATATCCCTAGCCTGTGGCAACAATGAAAACATTATTTTAAAATTTAGTTTTTTCCAAAACATTCGTTGTCGATGACATTCTGTTCCATAATGTAACCTTGCTAATTTTTATAAACATCGTTTTCAACCATTTACCACATTATATACGTGAGACTAAGGTGTATCTGGTCTTTGACTTTCCCAAGAAGTTCCAGCATTTGCATGCCCAGACAGCTATTAAGTAATACTTAAAAAAAAATTTGTATAAGGTATGTCTAATGAAATAAGCTGATTTTTTTGGGGGGGGGTTGGTATGTAGATAACTTTGAAGTAGATTCTAATCGAATTCCAAGTCTTTTGAACAATAGACGACAGAAGGGCAGTAAATCTATAGATTTCGAAGGTGATTACTTTGAAATGCTGTAGAGTTTCAGATTGGTGAGAAGTGTTCATAAACACAAGCTTACTGTTTATTTAGCCAACTGTATAAAACTAAAGAGAGATGAGGTGGCCACTCAGAGCAGCAGGTACCAGTTATCTTTGTGGCTTTTTCCTTGTCCCTGGGACAAGGTATACCGTAGGTAGGATCTTGCTAGAGTTGGAAAACAGCTGAATTCTTGTTATGCCACTTCTCTTTAATACTTGGGTTTACATTATTATTTTGGATACACGCCAACAATCTATGTATGTGCTTCTGATCAAGGGAATGTATGCAAATATCATTCTTCCTGATTCTCGAACCAAACTCAGCACCTGCAAAGCCATATTCTCCTCTGGAGGAAAAAGTCTAGTGAGTGCCACGAATTTCTGAACAGCTTCCCAGATTCTGGGAAGCCTGTGACCTCAGGGATAAGCCAGCATTTGGATGTATATGTTGTATAGTTTTGCTTAGAAAAATAATGAAAAAAAATCAATTATTTCCTGTTGGTAACGAATTAAACAAGTTCAGTAATCATCTTCAAATGCCTGCTTTGTACAGAGCATTGTGTGAGGAAGGTGTGGTATATATAAAGATGAAATGGTTATAGGTCTTTGGATTTTACCCCCTACCATCAAGGTGTTTGCACGCCAGGATAGGAGACCCATCTGAATATAAAGAGCTAAGTTGGAAGCAAGATAATAAAGCCAGAAGAGTACTGTAAAGAGCTAAAGAGCTGGGCTCAGTGGCTCAGCCTGTAATTCGCGCTCTGGGAGGCTGAGGTGAGTGGATTGCCTGAGCCCGCGGGTTCGAGACCCGCCTGGGCAACTTGGCGAGACCTCATTCTCTACTATAAATTAAAAAAAAAAATTGGCTGGGCATGGTAGCGAGTGCCTGTAGTTCCAGCTACTCGGAAGGCTGAGGCAGAAGGATCGCTGGAGCCCAAGCAGGTTGAGACCGGGAGCGGCCACTGCACTCCAGTCTGGGCGACAGAGTGAGACTCCAACTCAAAAAAAAAAAAAAGCTAAAGAAGTCGGTAGGAGAAGATACTTTTGTCCTACAACAGAGAGGAATCCAAGAAACCTTCAGAGAAAAATGGCCATGAACTGAGTATTTAATAGTTAATAGGATTTCAGGAGATAAAGGGAAGTGATTGTGTGCAAGAGGGAGAAGAAACAAGAAATGTTAAGGAGAAACGGAGTCAGAACAGAGCTGGAGTGTACTCAGGGTATTGCATGTTGTGTGGTTTGTCCAAAAACAGTATCCAAGAAGGGCATAGTAGGCTATAAGGCTGGAAAGATATCGAAATTGGCTATGCTTCTGTACTTTGAAAATCCTTAGACAAGATAAGCTATAGAATTAACCTATATTGAATTTTAGAGTAGCAGGAAAATGGTTAGGGGCATGAGCTTTAGCGTCAGGCAGTCCTAGATTATAATTCTGGTACTTAAAAGCAATGGGACCTTGTATCGATTTCTTAATCCACCAAACTCCAATTTTGTCTTCTGTAATGTGGAGGTAATTATAATAGCTTATTATAAGAATTCAGTGAGATAATATAAATTAAGATATCTAAACAAGTACCTGGTACCTAATGAAAATAATCTATAAATGTTAGCTGGTATTACATTATAATCTTGTGGTTTCATTAAAAATTTGTTTAACTCTTTACTCGGTATGTATTTTCTTCGGTACCAATTATGACTCATTTGTTCCAAAGCATGAATCACTAAGAATATGACAAGAACAAATTGTTCAGAATATTATTTGTTCCTGTCAAGGATTAGAAATATTGATTCTTGTTAATTTGGCTCATTAATATTTACTGAGTGCCTGCTATATGTTTATAGTGCCAAGCTAGGTACTATAGGAAAAGATAATTCCTGTCTTTATGCTGATGATCTGTTTGAGGAGAAAAAAAGCATATCTTTATTATAGACAGAGCTACAATTTTGTCTTATGCTAAAATTTTTTTTCTCTATTTTTTGAAGGAATGTTAGGCCCTGAAATGACTGGGCACACCATTTTCTTTGTTCCTGGCACTCTTTGCGGAACTGTGACTCTTTAAGACAGCAATATAGAATAGTAAATAAATTGTTAAAATTATAGAGCAGAAGCAATTTAGCATTTCAGAGAAGACAGATGCTAATGTGCATTACAAGGATGGGGAGCCTTGAGGGACGATATTACATATATAATCAAGTTAGGTGGAAACAAAGCCTGAGCAAGTGCCTAAAGAAACCATAGTTTTGAGAGGGCAGTACAGAAACTGGCCTGGTTTGCATCACATTTATATAGAGGAGCAAAAGCAGTTGGGTTGGATCCGAGAGCCGGTGCCAAGTTGTGGAGGGCATGGCAGGCTGGAATGCAGAGGCATGCCTTTGGGGCAGTGCTGGCAGCGCTGAGCAAGGGCGGGCGGGCGGAGAGGTGAGTGGTCTCAAAGGAAGGTGTCTGCAGGGCTGTGCAAGGTAGTTGGGGTGTGTGAGAGAAGCTTTGAAGTCAGGGATGTGATTGAGCCTTTGCAGTGGCCCCCCGGTAGGTGAAGGAGGCCTGAAAAGGGTGGTGGCAGAAGGAAGAGCAAAAAAGATGCTTATCTGAAGACATTCAGAGGACCAAGAGTGGGGCTTTGAGACTGATGTTTACTGGTAGGGTACCTGAGATGAAAAGATTTTGAAAAGGCTGATGGTACTAGTCCAAAAATGAAGAGGTAGGGAACGTTTACAGGAAAGAGGGTAAGCTTAATTGGAATTGGCTGAGGTAGCTAGATAGGTAGGCAGGTAGATAGATAAATAGTTCAGGAAAATTTGTTAAATGACTAATAATTTTTCCATTTTAACAGAGCTGCCCTTTATTTTATTTCTATTTTGCCTTGTAGATACCCACATAGTTACTGCATAGTTATCTGCAATCATAAACGTATGTGCCATCTTTATTTTTATTTTTATTTTTTTTTAGAAAGCAGGATTTATTGAAAGGACAGAAAAGCTCCCACAGCAGGAGGGGACCCGAAGGGGTTGTCCCATCTTTCATTTAAAAAATTAGTCTGTCATTAGTCTATCCATTTTCAGGTAATCTTTATGATAATAAATATTGGCTGAGTACTTTTTCTTCTATCTGCCTTAGAACTTCATGCAAGCAGGAACTATATTGTTGTTGTTTGTTCCATGCATCTAGAGCATAAGTAAAGATTAACACGTGTTTATTTAATGAAAGCATTATTGACCACATAGATAATTTTCATGTTCTACTTTGCTAAAATTGCTACATCAAACATGTATATGATACTTTTGGTTTTTGGTTTCCTTATGATAAATTCTCATGATTGGAATTGCTGTGTGGAAGGGTATCTATTTGCAGGACATCTAGGTGGGAGTAACATGGGGGTGTTTGGAGACTGGAGATGAGTGAAAAGTCTGTGCTTTCCGATAGCAGAACCTAAGTCCCAAAGTTAAATTAAGGACTTGGTTAGGGAATTTTGGTTAGGGATGATTCCAGGTTTGTTAGCTTCTTATAAACTATTTTCCCATCCATATAGTAACTAGCAGGAAAATTCACATAATGAGCTGTTTTTGTGCTTTGCATTATATAGAGTAATAGGACATTTCCGTCAGAAAACTTTATTAATCATTAATGTCCTAGGCTTCACTTCATAAAACATTGTCTGAGTGTACATTCGGCCTAGAGACACCTTCTGTAAGTATGGAGTCCTCAAAAAGCTCTTGACCAGTTGGAGCGTCATTTGTTCACCAGACACTTTGACATACAGTGACTTAAATAAGGTATGGGTTTATTTTCCTCGTGTGACATGGCCTGAGATAGATGATCGGGGGCTGTTACGATGGCTCCTAATGTCATTGGAGCCCTAAACTCCTCTTGTCTTCTACTTCATCATCCTTAGCTTGTGGCTTTTATCTTTGTGACAAGGTGGCTGCTGTACCTTCATCCAGTTGCATCCTTGTTCGCAAGGACTTTTCTGTGGAGTCTTTTAGCAAGCTTTCCTGAAATCCCCACCTAGTGACTTGCCTGTATCTTTTAGGCTCGAACTGTATTACGTGGCCATCCTTAACTGCTGGGGAGGTTAGCCTTTTTACTGGGTGCGCCACTTTCCCCGATAAAACTGTAGGACAGTTAGTAAGGAAGGGAGACTGGATGTTGGACAGGCAACCCACAGCATCTGCCACTGTCTCTAGGCAACACACCAACAGTGCTTTTGGCAGCCTGCTCTTTGAGGTGGTGAGAGTCGGGCATTGATATTTATGGTGAAGACATAAAAAAGTGTGAATTTGTGAGGGGTCCAGGAACAGCTATGACTATGATGAATTTGTGTGTCTCTTCTGGTTTTTAGTTGAAGAGCAAAAGAACATAAGTCATTCTGTGCTCTAAAAGCCAACCAAATGTAATATTAAATCTTAGAATGCTGCTGAGTTTATGTTCAAAATAAGAGGTAATGTTAAACAGCTTTTTTATTGGAAGATAGAATTCATTTAAGTCAGTACCACTAAGGTGTAAGAAACACTCAGGATAGATTAGTTTGGTTAGAGCAATGCTTAGTAACCATTGAGCATCCCTTAAGAATTTGGATTTATAGAGTCTAGTTGGATATCCTCAAAATAGCCACGACTTCAGGGTTGTATTAATAATGAATATTAATGATGTGAATAAATGAAATGTGAAATTTCATTTATTTTTCCTGACTCAGAGATCTTCTCAGTCACACATACATGTACCTGCTGCTCTAATCTAATGATTCTCAACTCTCACTGTGTGTTTGAATGACTAGGGGAGCTTTAAAAAATATTGATGCTCAGAGTCCTACTACAGATATTCTGATTCTGTTGACCTGGAAAGGTATTCTAAGAAGTAAATGCGGGAATGCATTGAGGCTAAGCGGTGGGGCTGGAGGGAACTTTGAGAACTATTTAGGACAGTGCCATCCAATAGAACTTTCTGCAGTGATGGAAATGTTCTTTCTATTTAAACTGTCCAATGTAGTCCACTGCCACATGTACTGTTGAGCACTTGAAATGTTGGCTAGTATGATTGAGGAAACTTTCAATTTAATTAAAAAGCCCCACATAGCCTGTGGCCACCTTGTTGGACAATGCAACTGTAGAAGGTAGGATCTATAGGCTCTGGTCACTTAGAAGTACTGAGAAGGGAGAACTTGAGCATAACCTTAAAGTTTCTAACTTCAGTGAGGGGATGGGTAGTAATGCTTCTGGTATAGGTAGTGAGAGGGGGTGAGTAGGCTTGTGATTTTGACATTAGAACCTCAGAAATGACTAGCATGTGGCAAGGTGCTCATTCCATGTTGGATGATTTTAATGAGACTCAGGCAGAATTCACAGTTCCTTTGCTGTATTTGTTTGGTATAAATACAGTCTAAAGGTATCTTTGAAAATAGTACTTTCTTCCAGTTAAATCTTTTCTGTTTCTCTCTTTCTAAAATTCAGGTATCAGATTGTAGTGGAAATAATCCAAGCAACTACGATTAGCAGCTTTCCTCAACTGAAGAGACACAAGGGTAAGAACCAGTTTGTTTTCTTCAGCTATGCATTTTAAAGGTCCTAGGTTTATCCCCCGTCTTGTTTCAAGCCTATGCCTGCTTATAGTTTTGTAATAATGAAAACATCTCAGTGTAGTGTCACTGGGAATTGTAGCCCTAATAGAGCTAGAGAAACAGTACAATACATAATATACAATTGAATATAAATGGAAATAGAAACATGAAAAAATAGATTCATTATGAAAACTTAAAAAAATACCTTGGAGTATTCCAATGACGAGGCTGATGCGCTGACCAGGAACGAGGTTTTGCAATCAGGACCTACATTATGCTGGTGAAAAGGAAGGGTTTGATAAGGAAGATTGTGAAGGAAAAAGCCTATTTACTGACTGACTGGATGGAGAGATGATTCAGAAGACGGGAAAAGGGTCCAAGAGGATCCAAGAGAATTATACTGCTGGCACAATCTGCTGGCTTTGTGAATGAGGGAGCAGCTGTCTAGAGATGATCCGAGATGGTCACTTCTTGTCAGCGATGTTTCGGTTACATCCTGTGGCTTTAGGTCAGTGAAAAGAAGTTTGGGGAACAGGAGAAGAAGTGCTAAAGTAAGAGTTTGGAGACCTTGATTCAAATTAGACCCTGTTGCTAACTTCCTGAAGAAATCTGCAAGATAATTTTCTCTAGGACTCAGTTTTGCTCATCTCTAGATTGAGCACTCTAGATAATCGAAAAAAATTCTCAGTGAAGACGTTGACAGAGTTGGGATGCATAAGGTGGGGGGACTGGTCTTGGGCATCCTATATTTGGGGCAAGAGGAGGATAGGAAAGTGCCCATTTGGCGTTTCTAAGCTGGGATTCACACTGTGGAGAGAAAACGACCCTGAAGAGAAATATTTGGAAGTTACCAATATAGAAATAATGGTTAACAGTCTTCTAATTCTGCTGTCTCTATGTAAAACGTTAGCAAAGCCGACGCTGCCCCATTATTAGACCAGAACAATGTCTTCACAATCTAGAGCGACTTTCCCCAACTCAAATACCATCTGCTGTCTCATCCTTAAAGTTCATATGTAGGTGTTTTCAATTTTAAATATTTGAGTTGTTACAATTTAATTGTAGGTACTTTTTTTTTTTTTTTCTGAGTTGGAGTCTCACTCTGTCGCCCAGACGGGAGTGCAGTGGCCACTCCCAGCCACCGCAGCCTCGACCTGCTGGGCTCCGGTGATCCTTCCGCCTCAGCCTTCCGAGTAGCCGGAATTACAGGCATGTGCTACCACGCCCGGCTGATTTTTTGATTTATTGTAGAGATGAGGTCTCACTGCCCAGGCGGGTCTCAAACCCGCAGGCTCAGGCAATCCATTCACCTCAACCTCCCAAAGGTGCGGGATTACAGACTGAGCCACCGAGCCCGGCTATGTAGGTACTTTTTTAAAGAGAAAAAGATCAAATTTAGCATTCCCCACTATCTTTACTTTTTCTTTTAACTCAGTATTCAGTAACTTACTGAGTATTGCAGGAAGTAGTTTTTGTTTCTCTGTGACCTTTGGAATTTTAATGTGTGACTGGCAAATAAAAAGTTAATTTATAGACTGGTTCTAGATAGCTACACTCAAAGTAGCTATGCCATTGTTTCTCAAAATGATCTTTTGTTTAATTTCAGACAAATATTTTTTTCTCTCTGTAAAAGTCATTAAAGAAAATCAAATATTTAACATTAAAAGGCTCCTCAAAATATAATTGTTGAACTGTTTTTGGAGATCTTTGCATTTTGGAGATAGTGTGATCTAGTGAAAATAGCATTAAACAAAGAATCAGGGAAAAGCCCCAACCTGTATATTTAAGTAATTTTGCTTCCAGTGTTCTTTCTCTTATCTACATTCTTTTTATTAGTGGGAAACTGAAGAAGTTTAAAAGAAGAATGAACAGATGGAAGATCCTAAGAATGTTTAGGATTCAGCCTAGAGACAGGAACTTTGTTTGTGAGTGTAGTATATAAATATAGTTTTGTTACTACATATAAATATGTTCCTGGAAAGTTTTTAAAATCATTATTTTTGATGTAAAAAATTATATACAATCATAAAAATACTTTGAGATTTAAAAAGAAAAAAATCATAGATACACACACACACACAACTTTGATTGTGTATTCTCTCTAACCTTTAGAAATTAGCCAACTTTCTTAGTCTATTCTTGCGCTGTGACAGAAAACCCCAGACTGAGTAATTTATAAAGAAGAGGAATTTATTTTTTACATTTCTAGAGACTAAGAGCCCAAGATAAAGTGCTGGCATTCAATGGCGGGTGAAGGCTGCTCTCTGCTTCCAAGATGGCACCTTGTTGTAGCATCCTCTGAAGGGAACAAATGCTGTGTTCTCATATGACAGAAGGGTAGAAGGGCCTAGCTAGTTCTCTCAACCCTTTTATAAAGCACCAATTTTCTTTTATCATGGTCTATTCATCTCTTACAGTCCCGCCTCTTAATACAGTTGCATTGAACATTAGTTTCATCATGAATTTCGGAAGTTTCAACATTCACACCATAACCCCAACTATCCCTGCATTGCCTTTTCTTAGGATAATGGAGGAGGGCTTGTAGTGCTCTTTACTTTGTATATTCAGAATAATTCCAAATAAGACTTTTGAGAATTCAGACTCCAGCAAATCTACACAAAACTCTACACATGTTTTAGGTTCACAGTAGATTAGATTGTCTTAAAGAGAGAAAATTCTCCTTAACAAGATAGAGAGTTCAGTTTGACTTTTATCTTTTTTTTTGGAGTTGGAGTCTCACTCTGTCGCCCAGACTGGAGTGCAGTGGCCACTCCTGGCCACCGCAGCCTCGACCTGCTGGGCTCCGGCGATCCTTCCGCCTCAGCCTTCCGAGTAGCTGATATTACAGTCGTGCTCTACCACGCCCGGCTGATTTTTTTTTTTTTTTGATTTATTGTAGAGATTAGGTCTCGCTGCCCAGGCGGGTCTCGAACCCGTGGGCTCAGGCAATCCACTCACCTCAGCCTCCCAAAGGCGCGGGATTACAGGCTGAGCCACCGAGCCCGGCTGACTTTTATCTTTAATGGCTTTAATTTTGGGGAAATTTTTGTCTTTTTAAGAAATGAAATATCAAATGATTTAAAAATTCTTTCGTGCCTCAACTAGTTTAATTGCCAATACAATTCTGGGGAAATACATAAAATCATAGAACTAAAAAAAATTTTCTTGAGACCAGCTAACTCAAGCTAAATCCTTGTCCTATGAGCAAGAAAAATATATTAGGTATTATTAAGGGAAAGATTCTTAACTAAACATAAATACTAAATAATTTGAAACAATTGGTCCCCAAAGTTTGAGTTTGCTCCAAAATTTTCTTGCCACTGACCTTATTTTACTATTAAAACCTGGCCAAATGTATTGACTGATTACAACAGCTGCTTGTTGGTTATGGAATTTGGGAAGTTTAGCAAGTCCAACTAGCTAACTTCTTTTTCTTTTCTTTCTGTGGTGAGCCATTCATGGCTCACCACAGCTCAAACTCCTGGGCTCAAGCAATCTTCTTGCCTCAGCCTTCCGAGTAGTTGGAACTATAGATGCATGCCAGCACACCTGGCTCATTTTTTGATTTTTAAAATAGAGATGAGGTTTCACTATGTTCCTCAGGCGTTCTCGAACTCCTAGGCTCAAGCAGTCCTACTTCAGCCTCCCAAAGTGCTGGGATTACAGGTGTAAACCACTGCACCCAGTCTGTCAACTAGCTAATTTCAGTGAATTTCTTCAGTATCTTCTTTGACCTTGCGGTAGCATTTGACAATGCTGATTGTCTTGTCTTCTTGAAATGTCACTTGCCCTGACTGACTTACTTAACCTGGCTGGCACTCTATCTTATTCTAGTTTTTTCTTGGTTTGTTTTTCTGGTTTTTTTTTTCTATTCAGCTTTTAAATGTTGGAGTTCCTCAGGGTATTTTCTTATTTTATACCTGTGCTTTCCAGTATAGTAGCTATTAGCTACATGTTGCTACTGAGTTTTAAATTAGTTAGAAGTAAATGCAGATTCAATTTATCAGTTCATATCAGCCACATTTCAAGTACTCAGTAGCCACATGTGGATAGTGCAGAATGAACATTCCCTTCAATACAGAAGTGCCATGGGAGGTAGCACTGCTCTACAATCTTTTCCCCTATCTGTATGCTAAAGACTCTTCAAATTTCTTTCTGCTCCATGTTTTTATTTGGCTGTCTGAAAGTTCCAAATGAAAATGTCCAGACGAAAATCTCATAGCTGCTCATCTTCCAGAGTTTCTGCCTCTGTGAGTGGCCTCATCATCTTAGTCAGTTCTGGCTGCTACAACAAAATACCCTAGAATGGGTGGCTTGAAAAGCATGAATTTCTCACAGTCTGGAGACTGGGAGGTTTGAGAACAAGCTCGTAGCAGATCTTGTGTCTGATGGAGACCCTCTTGCTAGTGCAGGCAGCCTCTTTGCTATATCCTCACATCATGGGGTGAAGGGAAGAGAAAGGAGCATTCTGGTCTCTTCTTCAAATAAGGCCTTTAATCCCATCATGGGGGCTCCCCCCTCATCATCTCATGTAAATGTCCCAATGACCCCATCTCCTTATACCATCATATTGGGGGTTAGGGTTTTAATAAATGGATCTTGGAAACACGGATATTCAGTCCATAACTCCACCTCTTCATATGTCACAAATCTGAGTCATCTGGTTGATTTCTCCTCCCTTGTGTATTTTATCCAGCCCATTATTATGACACAGATGACCCTCTAAATATGTCTCAACTCTTTTTTTCCGCACTGCCATCCTTTACTACCAATCTCTTTTTGAACTATGACAATAACCTCTTAATTGGCCTGCTTGCATATACCTTTCCCTTTTTAATACATTTTCACACTGAAGTCATAGTGATTTTTTTAAAATATAGATCTTATCATCTTTGTGTTTAAAACCCTTCTTTGCCTTCATTGTTCTTATAATGAAAACTCCTTTACATGAACTACAAGGTTCTGCTTGTTCTGGCTGCTGGGTCTACCTTCAACTTCATCTCCTGCCAGTCCACCCTCTCTTCCCTGCACTTCAGCAACATTGAGTTTTTCTGTTTTCTAAACTCATCCTGATTCCTCCAGCCTCATATTCTTTGAACATTCTGCGTCGTCTTCTTAGAATGCTACCTACTGACAATATCACTCCACCTAGGTAAATCCTACTTGCCTTTGTATATTATTTCTAATGTTTCTCTCTTCTTTGATCACAACCCCACCTCCCAGATCCTGGGTAAACGAGAAAGCTCCTGGGGTTCTGTTAGGACCTGTTAGGACCCCTCATGCCAATAGAGAATGTACTCTGGAGGATACCTTATTAACCAGAAGTAGGTCTTCAGTTACTCATAAACAAGTCTTGAGTGCAGTTGTTTATTAGGTACAGCAGTGTAATGAAGAAAACTGTCCCTGACCCTAAGGAGATCATAGCCTAATGACAAGACAGGGAGATACACATACAAAACAACAATGCAAGTTGATAAATGCAGTAATAGTTGCATTATATATACACACATATATAGAATATATTGATCTGTGTATATACATACACAGACACACTTTTACTTGCTGATAAGTGGCACAGATGTGTGGAATGATTAGCTTCATTTGGAGGTTAAGAAAGACTTTCCCATAGGAGTTACACTGAAATGAGTCATAAAGGTGAGTGGTTCTCATTCATTTCTGGGCTTGACATGTGGATATGAGTAGATGGTGCCACATATACATAGGCAAAGAAGAGAGTGTGAAGTAGTCTTGTGTATATAGAGTATGTCAAATGAGACACTGCTGGTGCTTGGCACACAATGGAGAGATGAGGCTTGATAGATGGATGAGACCATCATAAAGGGCCTGGAAGTTATCCTAAGAAGTTCAGACTTAATTCCGTAAAACTGTGGTTCTCAAGCTATTGTGTGCGTCAGAGTCTTATGGGGGACTTGTTAAAAGGCAGATTGCTTGGCCCCACCCAAAAGCTTCTGATTCTCTAACTCTAGAGCGGGCCTGCAGGTGTGTGTTACACAGGTTCCCTGGTGATGCTGTGCTGCTAATAGGAACCTCACTTTGAAAACCACTACTACAGATGATACAGAGCCATTGCTGTATTTATATTTGCATTTTAGTACCCAGCTCTCTAGCTTTTTATTTATAACCAGCCAGAACAGCTAGAGTAGTTGAGAAATCGCCTATTAAAATAAGCTGGCCAAATGTAGGGGTTCTAGTAGTTGTGGTACGTATGGTAAATTTCCCTTGCAGTTTGATGTGAAGAGCCCAGTATATCAGCTCCCTTTACAGCTTTTTTCTTTGTTCTGAATCCTGAGATATTATCAAGAATTGTTAAGGTGATTCAAGAGTAACCTTGATTCGGCCGCTACAGCCATGGACATGAAGTTGACTTGAGTATGTTGGAAACTGCTATATGTAAATAGTACACACTTGGGAGCGATATATTCAGTATAGTTTTGCCTTTTTATTCCTTTTGTAAAATTAGATGTCTTACCCAAGTGTAGCTGAACAGTTTTTTAGAGTGTAGCTAAACAGTTTGGAACTTAACATACCAAGTAGAACTGTGGAAGAACTGCACTATATTATCAAATCTGTCTACATACACAAACACACAGAGTTGCGGGTAGGAATCATGATTTCCATTAGGAATGATTTTTTAATGATATTATGTAGCTTTTTTTTCCAGTCTAGAAAAAGATGTTCCTGCCTGACAGAAGGAAGCTAGCTAATTTGTGGACTCTAGTGGACTTTTCAGGGTCTTTTCTAAAGCCTTGATGTGATCCAATTTTGTAACATTGTAGTAAAGCGATACAAACAATTTCTAGTTTATTAGTCACCTAAACTCACAAAAGACCGTTTATGGCTTGAATATTTGTGTCTCCTGAAATGCATGTGTTGAAACCCAATTACCAATCTGGTGACGTCAGAAGATGAGGCCTTTGGGAGGTGACTCGATCACAAGGGTTTCATCTTCAGGGATGGGATTCGTGCCTGTGGTGTTATGATATACACACATACTAGTTTCCGTCCACAGTTCCTGGCTGATAACTCCCATAGCCCTTGTTACAGTATTTTTTATAATGTCGGGGCACTTTAGACCTGAGGAAACAGACTCTCTTTCTGACCTTCTCCCGCCTTCCTTTCACCAGCGCAGAGCAGCCCTTTAGTCTGTGGATCATAAGGTCCTCGTTTCAGAGAGGGTCCCGCTCCATCCAGAGGAGGAGGGAGTGCTGCACAGAGAGGCCAAGAAGAATCCGAACAGACAGGCCTTGCTGGGGTTCCCCACTCAGTCTGTTAGTATTAGAGCATACCCTTTTGTCCAAACACATTTTGACACGGTTGTCTTCGATCATGCCGATCCAGTGACGTCTCCGTCAAAGACCTAAAGGACAAGATTCAGGGAGCTTCCATGTAGCTGGACACATGAAGATTCTGGGAGGGTGGTGTAATGTTTTGCATAATAAACTGATAAATGTGTTTTCCTGAGTTCTATGACCCACTCTAGTAAATTAATCAAGCCCAAAGAGGGGGTCATTGGAACCAACTTTAAACTGGTTGCTCAGAAGTTCTGGAGACCCAGACTTGGGGCTAGCGTCTTGAGGGGGCAGTCTTGTGGGACTGAGCCCTTAACCTGGAGAATTGGAGACTGTCTTCAGGTAGAGAGTGTCAGAATTGAACTAGAGGGCACTCAGCTGATACCCACTGCTAGCTGACACCAAATCTGCCAGCACCTTGATACTGGACTTAGCATCTCTACAGTTGCAAGAAACTTCTGTTGTTTATAAGCCCCTCAGTTTGCGATGTTTTGTTAGAGCAGCCTGAATGGACTAAGCCCAGACCTCAGGCTGTTTCCCTGCCATTACTACAGGGGCTGTTGCCGGGGCTTTTCCCTGCCCAACCCTTGTGCTATGCGCACTACAGCCCCCAGTGTCTGCTGTCCCCTCTCCAGTATCGCCACTCAGCCCCATTCATCCTCTGCCTTGAGGACTAAGGGCTTGGCTGCTTCCATTGTACTCATTACAGTATCTAGTCTTCTTTACTCCTACTCTCTCCACCAAGAATACTTTAAGTCTCATACAAATAAGGTTTAGGTCCAGAGATGATCCACACTTTACCTGGTTTGAATGGAACTAGTTTGTCACACAGTTGGTCATGCACAGATCCAGAACTTGAGCCCAGGACTCCTGATTTTAGTCCCGGACTCTTTCTGCTGTGCTACCTCTTAGCACAGGCAGATGTTACAAGAGCCATGCTTAAAACTCAGACACTGTATGGGTAAGGTCTGTGTTCAAAGTGTATATCTCAGATCTGTTCAGTTCACAATGCTAATTTGGAACAGGGTTCTGCTTGTAATGTTATATGTAGATTTAATTGATATGGTATTATTCCTTTAAAGATGTATTGCAAGCCTGTTGGAGGGCTTTACGCCAAAGGAAGTGCTAGAAGTTCCAGCACTCAAAGGAAGGAAAGAAAAGGCATGCCGTAGGCACATCCTGACTAGGCTACACAAAGTCTGTAAAGTCTCTTTCTCTTCTCCATTATAGAATGAGTGGTTCTGCCATCAAGTCCTGCTATGGTTTCTGCTTAGTCCTCAAATATACTTTCCATTAACGTGAAGTAACACTTGAAACTATGAAATTTCAGGTGTTTGGTGTGATAAGAGACTCCCATTTGTTTTCTTTAAAAAAGAACATACCTCAAGTTGAAAAGTAAAGTAAACACTTTGTGAGTTCCTGGGCGGCTTTTGAGGTGTTTTTCAGGTAATCTTGAAGAAGCTGGGGATGATTGGTAACTATTGAGTATTGCTGCCTGCTTTGTGTTAAGAAGTCAAGTGCCATTTCTCATTTTTAATCTTGACTAGCCCCTAAGTAAATATATACCTGTTTCTTGACCCTGTCTACCAAGAGGATTTAGGGAAACTTCTATTTAAATGTACAAGAAAGATTCAAAGGTCATTTCGTCTATTTATGTACATACAGGTTGAGTAATGGAGGCGCAGCATTTTCCAGCGATAAAGTCCTTATTCCTTACCCTAGTTGCTTGGGTCCTCAGGGTCTCCTGGGAAGAATGGAGAAGAGAACCCTGTGTGAAGGAGTGGGAGAAGGGGAAGAGTGTGTGGCTTTGTGCGCTTTTGTGGTCACAGAGGTTGTACCTCTGCATCAGTACTACTCAGTGTGGCTGTGTGGGCTGGAGTGAGGCAGTGTTGCTCCCCGGGGGACACTTGGCAATATTCTGGAGGCATTTTTCGTTGTCATCTCTGGGTCAAGGGATACTACTGGCATCTAGTGGTCAAGGCTAGGGATGCTGCTCGACATCCTTCAGTACACAGGACTGCCCCCCACAACCAAGAACTATCCTGTCCAAAATGTCGCTAGTGCTGAGCCTGAGAACTCTGCTTTACAGTATTCATTCAATTCTCCGTCAGTCTGCTGAGGATGCTGCTGTTAGGATATGTCTTGGAACATGATAGCATGCTAGGAGAGAAGAAAAATATTCTATTGGTGACTCTTTATTCCTAAGAAACACAGTGGCACCATTTTAATCCAGCTACACTTGTTCTGTTTCTGGAGTTATCAGTTCACCCTATAAGTTACTTCGCTCTCTGTTGCTTCGTTAGAAATAGCACCTAACAGTTGTCCTCTGGTGTATTGGTTTTACTGTAAACCAGTTTACTTGCTTAAGGAAGAACTATATCATGGGCAGAATATTTATAGCAAAAAGCATTTCTATGATATTCATAAGTCTCCTGTAATGTCTTTATAGCCAAGAGGGTTGACCTAATCTCTCATCTCAATGTCTTTTTTAGCAAATTAGCCTGAATTAACTCATTCCCCTTTGCTCTAATCTCAGTAGAACGTAGACTATCTAGGAGAAAACAGGAAATGTTTATAATTATTGCTTTAGAATATTATATCACTTGTGTATTCATCTTGGCACCAGTTTAAAGAACCACTACTATCTAGTGTTTCGCCGGCTCCTTCTTTTTAAAGTTAGATTAAATGTTGTGGGATTAACCCACTTTCTAACAATGCAGTGTTACTACTTAAGACTCTAGAGAAACAGCCATATGACTTTGACTTGAGCTGGGTTGCAGGGTGTTGTTGCACACCCGCTCGCCTATACTTTTCTTGATGTGAATATTTCTTGGATGAATGGGTTTTAAGGCCACAAAGAAATGTATTCATCTGCATCACTGGATTTACAAGGATTTTTGCACGCCAGAAGCATGGGCTGGCTACATGAGCTCTGTGTTAGTCATTTAGCTCGGTACGTGGCATTAGTTTTCTGAGGCAAAAATAAACAGAATTGTCTAAGCAACAAGCTGCTGTTGCATTTGTTAGCAACAAGCATTGTGACCAGACAATGGCATTGTATTGGCCTTTAACAAACAGAACGCATTCACGTGAGCAGCCGACATTCAAGCAGAACACCAGAATATTCTCCTCAGCTTTGCAGCTGGGTTTTAGGAGAAGGTTTATTCTCTTTTCTCTTCCTTCCCTTTGGAATTTGCTTCCAGTTTTTGTCCTTTTAGAAAGGCTTTTATGCTTTCTTAGGCAGGGGTGGGGTGGAGGGGGATATGGTGGTTGATAAATGAGTGGCAACTTCTTCCTGTCTCTCTTTCTTTATTAGCATGTTTTAGTACAAAATTAAAATTAAGGTCTAAGTTTGTTTTATAAAAGGTAACTTTTATCCCTGAATTTTAGGTTAATTTAAATGTTGGACATATGCTTAAAAAGTGCAATTTTTCTGAAAAATTAGCTCTTGCAAGAATGCATTTCTTTAGATACACTCACAGAGCATCTTAGTTTGCAATAGACTATACTACATTGGGGCAAACTATATTTACCTTTACCCTTCCACAAAGGGGTCTCTGAAATGTATTTTTTCCTGTTGAGATAAATGCCAAATTAGTAAGTTCTTGGGTCAGGGCCTCTCAGTGAGCTAAGCATAGGACAAGTTTAGAGACCGTTATCAAAGTCGAATGAAAATGTTTTCTTAGACACATGTGGAAAAACACCCTGTAATATCTGATAAGTTGTCTTGAGTTTCATGGTACTATGTCTAAGTTTTTTCAGTTAATTCGTTCAGCCTGACTGGGTGCTGTTTTATGCGCTTGCACGTTTGACCAAGTGAGACATGAGGGAGGTGGTAACCATTCTGGGGAGGGAGGTGTCCAGCTGGGATACGCACAATATTGCTTGAACTGCCGTCTGAGGAGAACCAAAAAGCAAAACACAGACCCTCTTACTTTATCGTCAGTAGTTCCAGATCTGAGCTAAATGTATTATGACTCACCTGCAGAGAGTGTGAGCCCACCTGTCCAGATATGTAGTCACCACACCTAAAGAGGACTATTGATGTTTCTCTAGCAATCACCTAAGCCAGGAAGATGTCTCAGCCCTACTGAGCTTCTGAAGTGAGCTTGCTCTTCTGTTCTCAACAGAGGATTCCACGCTTTCCCCACTTTCCTTTGCCCTCCGATCATTCACTCCACACAGATGACTTCACTCAGTACCTGGAAAAAACTGAATCCATATAAGATCACTATTCCAGCTTCTGGCCACCAGTCTGCAGACTGCCCTGTATCCACATCCACCTCTTCTGCTGTCTATGTTACTACAGTGGAGGAGGTGACCCTTTTCCAAAGCTGATCTTTTCCCCTGTCTTCTGGATTCCATTCCCTGTCTGTCACCTCTCTGTACTCTTAACTGGTTTCTTTTGATCAACATTAAAACCAGCCCAACTCTCTCCATTGGAAAAAAAAAAGATGCTTTCCTTTACCCCAACCCCTGCCTTGGGGTAGGTGGGCAACTTATGGGGTGATCCAGAGCACCAAGTCAGTGGCCTTTTATGATCTAACTGGAAGTCATAGTGTCACTTCTATCATAATCAGAAGCCCACCCAAATTCAGAAAGAAGAAACACACAATTTTTCAGAGGGAGATTGTTAGAGTGACGTAAGATGGTAGATATTGCAGCCATTTTTTGGAAAATATGATCTCAATTACAGTCTTCCACAAACCTTTTTCTCCGGTGTTCTGGATTCAGTAACTGACCTCACCATCCCCATGTGGATGCTCATGTCGAAAAACTGACACATTTTTCATTCAGTTCCTCAGCTTCTGCCCTCCACACTTGAATCTGCCATTCTGAAATCTTCCAGTGGCCCCGACTGCCCTGCCATGACCCTAATTGAGGCCATCATTATCTCCCTCCTTAGTTTTACTGTGATGATCTTCGAACTGTTCTTCCTATAAGCAGTTTTCCATCTTCCAGTCATTTTTTATCTTTCTTACTCTGTAATATTTTAAAATATGAGTTCATTATAGCACACTCCTGCTTAAAATCCATTAAAAGCTTCTCTGTACTCTTGGACTAGAGGCTAAAGTTCTTCGTCTGGCCGAAAATGCTTTGCATCTTCTGGTTTCTGCCTACTTCAGGGTCATTTTGCATCTGCCAGCTCTTTTTGCATCTGCTATACTGGCAACCTTTCAGTTCTTCCAGAGCTTCATTTTCTTTTTTACTGTCTCATGCTCTCACTTCCACACTCACTTTTCTTTCTGTCTTCCACACTCTACTAATTACTCATTTTTGTTTGAATATAATTTTCTTTAAGAAGCCTGGTTAGAATCTCCTGTTAAACAGTTCAGTAGTACCTGCACATTTTCTTTATAGCACAGATTACATTTGAAGTTTGCTCATACTATCTTCGGATTTCTTCCTGCTAGGCTCCAAAAGTTCTGTGAGGGCAAACAGTTGCTGTTCAGTCTCAAAAACCTAGCTAATCCCTGACACACAGTGAGCACTCAGTATGTGCTTATACATGAGTATGCATATGTAATATATTTATACACACACGCACACAAACACATGCACAGAGATTTGTGGGTATGTACAGAGGTTTTTATTAAAAAATGTTTTACACTTGAGTAGGATTTGTCAGTGGTATATTTAGAAATTTGTATTTGAGGTTGTGTATGTATGTATGTGTATGTGTGTGTGTTTATCATGAACTCTGTCCTGTTATTTTGTTAAGTGACCACTTTGTTCAAAATGCACCACGACACGCAGGGATCGGGTTCAGAGTTGCTGTGTTCCTCTTTTGTACCTTGTCCTCTGACTGGGTACTGTTCACCACTCTTATTCAAGGCAAAGAAACTGCTGCAATGAAAGCTGATCTCTTGAGGGCCAGGAATATGAAAAGGTACATTAACCAACTGACTGTGGCCAAGAAGCAGTGTGAGAAGAGAATCAGAATCCTGGGAGGCCCTGCCTATGACCAGCAAGAGGATGGAGCCTTGGATGAGGGGGAAGGGCCTCAAAGCCAGAAGGTAGAGCTTCGTAGTTTCTTGTTTTGACCGCATGAGTTTTATTATAAACACTGATGTGACCACATAGGCAGCCTTTTAACTTTTTGATATTTAACTTAAGATACATGTTCCATAACTACGGATTTACATAGATGCTTTTGTGAGTCAAAAAGCTATATTACTTGGTGTCCTTGACTTCAGTGAATGGTAACAGGTATGACCACATGGGGAGTGTGCATGCATGTGTGTGTGGTGTGTATGTGTGTGCACTTCCCATTTCCCCCTTTGTCCTCCCCAGACAGAAGAGCATATTTATATTTACAAGGGTTTGATCAAGTCACTCATTATCAGTTAGATTAAGTAGTAGGTATCTTGTAAGTTACTTTGCATAACTCTTGCCACAATGCTAAGAAATATCTACTGGATATCCTTGTTTTTAGATGGTGAAATGGTAGGTGATGAAATAGTGGATTAAAGTAATTTGCTTAGGGCCACATAGGAAAAGACAGAACTAGATGAAAACCCCAAACTGGTTGATTCACAAGTCTGCTTTCTCCCTAAACCAGAATATTTCAAAGATATGTTTGTACAGCAGAACCTTGGACTCTGTTGACACTGAGTCCTTAAATAACTTACCTTGTCTTAGTACCTGTACTAACTCTAAAAGACCTGGAGCATAATAGGATGGAAAGGAAAGCCATAAGTAGCTCCTGAGGAGCTTGGCTGTGCCACTGGGAATAGGACTTCAAGGCAAGTGCCAAAGACCCCTTTTGTAATTTGTCATTTAGCCACAAAGAAGCCAACATTGGTATAATTTAACCATGGCCTCTATTCTCTAATAGCCTCTACCCTCACTCTTCTGATTTTCTTCTGACCTTTTCCTGCTCTGCTCTCAGTTTGAGTTCAGCCGCCTATCTGTGATATTTCCCTGTCTGCCTATTTCTGTGATGAGCCATTGCCTTTTTACTTATTCCTGGCTAGTCTCTATTAGAGCCTCTGCAGGAAGATTTTTTTTTTTTTTTTTTTTTGAGTTGGAGTCTTATTCTGTCGCCTGGACTGGAGTGCAGTGGCCGCTCCCGGCCACTGCAGCCTCGACCTGCTGGGCTCCAGCGATCCTTCCGCCTCAGCCTTCCGAGTAGCCAGAATTATAGGCATGCGCTACCACGCCCAGCTGATTTTTTGATTTATTGTAGAGATGAGGTCTCGCTGCCCAGCCGGGTCTCGAACCCGTGGGCTCAGGCAATCCACTCACCTCAGCCTCCCAAAGGCGCAGGATCACAGGCTGAGCCACCGAGCCCGGCTGCAGGAAGATTTTTGCCCCATCTCTGGATCAGCCCCAGCACAGGCCAGAGTTCTGCAGCATATTAGACAAGTGCCACAAATGCAGCTCTAAGGAACTCTTGTTTTATAGAGGGGTCCCCTACCACTGGAGATCTGACATTTATTTTGCTGTTAGCAAATGTACCTTTCTGAGATTTTGCCATTGTGGGCCAAAGTGGAGACTTCACATTTTGGTAAACCTTAGAGAGTAGATTTGGCAGGTTGGGTATTGCCCCTATCCTTCTTTTCTTTAACTTTTGTCCTCTTAAATAAATTTCTAGCCCCATTTATTATAAATGTGGTCTTTGTCTTATGTCTGTTAGTTCATTTAACAGACATTTATTGAGGGCTCACACTCTCTCAGTTTTAGTGCTAGATACTAAGATAAATAAATAAGGTAGATTCCTGCTCTCAAAGAGTCCTATATAATTATAAAATAAAAAGGTAAATGATCCAGTAGAGATATGAACTACTAGGAGAGGTACATAATGACTTACTACCTAGTCAAAAGATGATGAGCTTTTAGATACTGTGGCATAGAAAAACCTCAAGAAGATAAAGGAAGTTCATTTTAGGAGAACCAAATGTAATTTCAGTACAGGTTATCTGGCAGCGTCTCCTAGAAGCAGACTTAATCCAGTGTCAACTCCAATTTTTTTATTTATTCTTCTCAGATAGTCAGGAAAGGAGAAACTTATTTCTGTTGCAACAGTTTACCCTCAGAGTAAAACCATTTCCTCTAGTCTTCAGACTAGGAGGCTCAGATAATATTACAGAATTCCAATTTTTATGGTGGTTTGCTGTTTTAAAGGTAAGGCTATGGTTAACTTGGGACCATTCTGATAGCTTCACGAGTGGGAAGAACATTTTTGCTGTGACCTAATCATGAGATCCAGAGGAATTACCACTAACTGCATTTCAGAAGTTAGACTTCCAAATTAAATGAAACCTCCAATTAAAGAGATTGGCAGAGTGAATTTAAAAATAGGCAAGACTTTTTTTTAACGTTGCTTACGAGAAGCTAAACACAAAGGCTCAGATAGGTTGAAAGTAAGAGGGAAAAGCACATGCTATGTGAACCCCGAGCATAAGAGATCTAGAGTGGCTCATATGAAAGTCGGACCAAGTAGACTTCACAGCACAGAGTGTAACTTGAGATGAAGAACGTTGCATTATGATAAAGGGGTCAGTTCACCAATAAGATATAATCATCCTGAATATGTTGGTAGTCAGAAGCCTTTAATAAACATGAAGCAAAACCTGGCAGAATGAAAGGAGAAAAAAATCCTTAGTTATGGCTGAAGATGTTAACACCCCTCTCTCAGTAATCGACAGAACAGGTAAACAGAAAATCAATAATAACAATTAACAACCAACTGAATCAAATAGAACATTTAACCTAAAATGTATATTCAGCACTCAGCCTAAATATACATGTTTCTTAACTGTACACTGAACATTCACCAAGGAAGACTATGTTGCTGGGTAATAGAACAAGTTTTAACAAATTTAAAAGGATTAAAACTATACAGAGTTTGTTCTGTGACCACAGTAAATTAAATTGAAAAATCAATAATGGAAAGATCTGGAAAGCTCCCAAATATTTGGAAATATAAACAGTATATCTAAATGAAGCTTTGGTCAAAGAAGAAATCATAAGGGAAATTAGGAACTATTTTAAATGGAATGAACATGAATTCAATATATCATATTTGTGGGATGCAGTTAAAGCAGCACTTAGAGGAAAATATATACAGTTGATCCTTGAACATCTTGGGGTTAGGGAAACCAATGTACCCTCCCCCTTACTGCACAGTCAAAAATTCTCGTGTACCTTTGACTCCCCAAAAATATAAACACTTAAGAGCCTGCTGTTGACTAAAAGCCTTACAAGTAATATAAACAGCCAGTTAATATATACTTTGTATGTCATACATGTTCTTATAGTAAAATAAGCTAGAGAAAAGAAAATGTTATTGAACTCCTAAGACGGAATCATGAAGGTCTTCATATTCATTGTCTTCACATTGAGAAGGCAGAGGAAGGAGGTGGTCTTGCCGTCTCAGGGGTGGCAGAGGTGGAAGAAAATCCTAAGTAAGTAGACCTGTGCAGTTCAAACTCATGTTGTTCAAGGGTCAGCAGTACCTCTTAATGCTTACATTAGAAAAAAATAAAGGTCTGAAATTAGTGGTCTAATCTTTCACCTTAAGAAGCTATGAATTAAAACTAAACTAGATGGAAGGAAAGAGAGAAGATACAGTATTAGAAATGGGACATCGTAGATGCTGCACACATTAAAAGGATAATAAAGGGATATTATTAACAACTTTAAACCAATAAATTTGGCAATTTAAATGAAACAAATTCCTTGAAAGACACAAACTACTAAAACAGATTTTTTTAAAAAACTCTGAATAGCCCAAGATATATTAGAGAGAATGAATTTACAGTTTAAAACTTTTCCACAAAGAAAACTCCAGACTCAAGATTATTTTACTGATGAATTCTATAAACATTTAAGGAAGAGATAATACCATCTTAGAAGAGAAGGAAACTCTTCAGCTCATCCTAGGAAACTAGCATAACTCTGATACCAAACCCAAGAAAAACATACAGTTACAGACTAATGTCTCTCATGACCCTAGACAGAAAAGTTCTTGACAAAATATTAGTAAATCAAATCCAGCAAATTATCAATAGAAAGATGACTTCAATATAAAAGTGGGTCTTTACTATAAACAGTATATACCTCATTTCTTTGCAGTGCTGTTAAGACTTGATGGACTACTTATTTTATAAACAGCTTTATTAAGGTATAATGGCATGTAACACTGCACATACTTAAAGTGTACAATTTAATAAGTTTTGACATATTATCACCACAATCAAGATGGTAAACAGGCCCAGCACGGTTGCTCATTCCTGTGATCCCAGTACGTTGGGAGGCTGAGATGAGAGGATTCACCCTGGGCAACGTGGCAAGACCTCATCTCTACAAGAAATAAAAAAACGTGGCCAGGCACGGTGGCTTATGCCTATAATCCCAGCACTTTGGGAGGCGGAGGCGAGAGGGTTGCCAGAGCCCATGGATTAGAGACCACCCAGAGCAACATGGCGAGGCCTCGTCTCTAAAATTAAAAAAAAAAAAAAAAAAAAAATTAGCCAGGCAGTATGCACCTGTAATTCCAGCTACTCAGAAGGCTGAGGCAGAAGGATCACTGGAGCAGCGCAGGTTGAGACTGTGGTGGCCATGAGCGTGCCACTGCACTCCAGCCTGGGTGACAGTGAGACTCCGACTAAAAGAAAAATTAGCTGGGTGTGGTAATCTCAGCTACTCAGGAGGCTGAAACAGGAGGATGGCCGGAACCCAGCATGTTGGTGCCACTGAAGGTCATCTGCTTTCTCTTATCATAGCAATCTGTGTTCAAGATAGGTTACTTTTTCTTTTTCTGTAAGTATGCAAAATAGTAAACATAGGAGTAGATGAGTTGATTTTAGTACATCATTACAATGGAATAATACTGTGGACCAATCAAAATTATGCTTACAGAAAAGTTTTTAATAAATATATTGTAAACAAAAAGTCAAGATAGAAAATTATTTGTAAATTCTTCAGCTATATAAAAATAAGATGAAAAACCAAAATGCCAAACTATTTAACTAGTCTTTTATACATTCCAGTCTTTTATACATTTCTCTTCAGTTTTTCTGTTACTGGCACTTACTGTTTTTAGCATATAATGTACATCCCATAGGGCAGAGATTTGTATCTGTTTCACTTCTTAGAACTATACCTAATACCTAGTAATGACAAGTAAATCTTTGTTGAATGAGTGAATAATTAATTGAAAATTGGTATTTTTTGAATATGTGTATTTTGGTATTCTATTTCTTTTTTTTCATGGCTAGGGATGCTGCTAAATGAATATGTGAATTTTTAATATTCAGTAAGCTTTATTCCATTTAAAATGTAGGAATGTGACAGAAGAGATTCTTTCGCTTTATCAGCAATGCTATATTCCACTGGCTGTGACTTTATAAAATGCATTTTTTCCCTATGTAGAAATTAGTCCATTGGAAGTGGAAGCAAGCTGATATTTAAAATTTGATTTTTAAAATCATTTTGTCGTTTTCTTTTAATAGATTCTTCAATTTGAAGATATCTTGGCCAATACTTTTTACCGAGAACACTTTCGAATGTATATGGAAAGGATGGACAAGAGCTCTCTGATTAGTTTTTGGGAGTCTGTGGAATATTTAAAGAATGCTAACAAGGTAGTATATATAGACTCAAAGGAATATTAATCACTAGCTGATGAAAATTTGCATGTAAGGCAATATATTTGTTTTTCTCAATTTAGATAAGTATTAAAATATTTTAAACCAGTATAACGTTGGCATTATGTTCTAGCCCATAATGACAAAATTACAGGAGGTGCTTTTGAATGTATAGTCAATGAAAATATATATAAATGTACCAAGAGACTAAATTGAAGTCTTTTTCTCTTTTTTTCACACTATAAAAAAGCATATATACACATATATCCACAATGGTGTAATGAATTGATTTTGTTACCTACGCTTCAGTCTCAACCTTTCTGCTTATCATATGTGTATTTTTGGCACTACTACAATGTTTTTTTTTCTTCTCATTTTGGCCAGGCATAGTGGCTTATAGCTATAATCCCAACACTTTGGGAAGCCAAGCCTGGAGGATTGCTTGAGGCCAGGAGTTCAAGGCCAGCTTGGGCAGCATATGGAGACCCCACCTCTACCAAAAAAAATGTTTTTAAATTAGCTGGGCATAGTGGTGTGTGCCTGTAGTCCTAGCTACTTGGGAGACTAAAGTGGAAGCTATGATTCCAGCACTCCAGCCTAGGCAGCAGACCAAGATCCCATCTCTAAAAAGAAACATAAATGAAATAAAATATGACTGGGTAAAGGAACATAAAAAACATTTTTGGTTACACATGTTTTTTTACAGTGAAGAACCCAATAATAAGCATTGTGCTTTTGCACTTGGCAGATTCTTAAAGTGTATTTAAGAATTATGTATGTATGTTATTTATGTATATAGTCAGTTTCTCTTTCCTGCACCTGTGGATCCCACCAGCCATGGACTGAAAATATTTGGGGCAGGCTGGGCACAGTGGCTCACAGCTACAATCCCAGCACTTTGGGAGGTTGAGGTGAGAGGATTGCCTGAGGCCATGGGTTCGAGACCAGCCTGGGCAACGTAGTGAGACCTCGTCTCTACAATAAACCAAAAAATTAGCCGGGCATGGTGGTGTCTGCCTGTAGTTCCAGCTACTTGGAACGCTGAGGCAGAGGGATCATCTGAACCCAGCATGGCCGGGAACATGCCACTGCTCTCCAACCTGGGTCACAGAGTGAGACTCCTACTCAAAAAAAAAAAAAAAAAGAAAGAAAATATTTGGGGGGAAAAGCTGTGCCTGTATTGAACATGTACAGACTTTTTTCCTTATAATTATTCCCCCCAGAATCCAATATAACAATATTTACATAGCATTTACATTGTATTACATATTGTAAGTAATCTGGAGATGATTTAAAATATATAGGAGAATGTGCAAGTTTAATATGCAAATATTACACCATTTTATTAGGAACTTGAGCATCCTCAAATTTTGGTATCCTCTGAGGGTCTTAGAACCAATCCTCCTGTGGATACCATGTCTATAAACATGCATAGTAATGTCTAGTATATACATATGACAGAATGTAACATTTTGAGAATGTTTGTCTATAAATATGCATAGTAATATCTAGTCTATCCATATGACATATAGAATATAGCATTTATATAAAATAAGCATTTATCAAAATAAGCATGAAGAGCATTTTGTACATTGAGTTACTCATTTGCATATGAATGTCAGAACAGAATGCCAATTTAAAATATATCATAAGTCACACACTACATTGGTTAGGTAACTAAATCCAGTCTTGTAGTATTTTTAAATCTTAGGAATTCCTTTTACTGTTATTTTGCAAGCCATAAAGAACCTTATTTTACCCATATTGTATTTGCCAGTTTTATTACTTGATCACCTGGCTAGACTCCAAATGACTTCTGACTGCTTTTAGAAGAATATCTTAAAGAGCAGTTTAGAGAGTTTTTCCTAAACTACTGAAGACAATTTGAAAAATTTTAATGGAATAAGAGCATTTAGCTTCCTCAAAATAGCCTTATTCTAATTTAGATGTAAACATCCTGGGATATTTGTTAAATTAGTTATATTTATTAAGTTATATGTCTTTGTTGAAACGTTGCATAACATTCTTAGAATTAATAAAATGCCTCCAGAGGAAATGTGAAGATTATGTTAATCAGAACAGATGTTTGCATCCACAGTTGCCTGGTGATGACCCAAGTGTGCTACTAAAGAGGAGTCTGTCTGATTGGTTCCTATGTGGCCATTTAAAAATAATCATTCTGTGTTTTTCTTGTTCTTTTTTTTTAAAAAAGTACACGATTATAATTAACTTCTTTCTGGGGTAAGAAATAGTACTTCTGGTTTTTTAAAATAGAAAGCTAAATTGATTTTAACTGATTAATTTTATCTCTATGGAATAGAGATATATGAGAAGGAAGACATTGCAGGAAGAGAAATGTTCTCATTCTCACTTTTTTCCTCCAGTGTTTAAAATAAATTGCAGGTGCTAGCTGTCTAACGTAAAATGTTCATTGTGAGGAACCAGATTTTTTTTTTTTTTAGAATATGACATTTGACCCTTTCCCCTGAATGTGAACACAACAGCCTAAGCCCCATAGTGGCAGCAGTAGCAGGGTGCATCCTAAGCATCTTCCTTTCAGCTTTTGGATGCAAGGAATTCAGAGGAAGATCATTTATCTCAGAGATGGCACTGCTTACCTTTCTCTTTCTTCATCTTCCTCTCTTTTCAGAATGAAATTCCACAATTAGTTGGTGAAATTTATCAGAATTTCTTTGTGCAGAGCAAAGAAATATCTGTGGAAAAATCACTTTACAAAGAAATTCAGCAATGTCTTGTAGGAAATAAAGGTATTGAGGTGTTCTGCAAAATTCAGGAAGATGTTTATGAGACCATAAAGGACAGGTATTACCCTTCATTTATTGTCAGTGATCTGTATGAGAAATTGATGGTGAAAGAGGAAGAAAAACATGCCTCACAGTTAATTTCCAACAAGGATGAAATGGTAAGTTGCATTTAACTTTATGTTCCCTTTTCAGTAAATAAGCTTTCAATAGGATCAGGTGGGCACAGACGGTATGAGCAAAATTTTATGTATACCTTCCTCTTTTAATATATAAGACCTTAAGTAGAATAAAAAATAAGTGTGAATTACCTTGTTGCTTCTGGTCTTATGTGCGTCTCCTTTCCTTTTTTGTCCTTCTGACCAACTTGCTACCAGCTGCTGACTTTGAGTCAGTGATCTCCCACCCTCTGTGGTAGGCACATTCCCGGTTTGTTTCTTGCGAAGAGAGGGCAGAAAATCTGTGGGGTGGGACATTTCTGGTTCAGATGAGCTAAGAGTTTCAGTAGGACTATAGTTCAACCCCGGAATAGAGAAGGGATCGGTAAAAATGAGGAGAGGAAGAGAATGTAGGACAAATTATAGGAAATATTTTGCAGTTTAAAAAGTCAAATGAGGGCCAGGCGCAGTGGCTTACACCTGTGATCCCAGCACATTGAGAGGTCAAGGCGAGGGAATTGCTTGAACCCAAGACTTTGAGACCAGCCTAGGCAAAAGACCTCATCTCTACAAAAAAGTCAAAAATTCGCCAGGCTTGGTGCACTCCTGTTGTCTCAGCTACTCAGAAGGCTGACGTGGAAGGATTTCCTGCCCCCACCTGGTTGAGTTGTGATCATGCCACTGCACTCCATCCTGGCAATGGAGTAAGACCTCTGACTAAAAAAAAGAAATTAAAATTAAAATTTAAAAAATCAGATGATCATGAATTTCGCAGCAACCTGGATGGAACTAGAGTCTATAATACTGAGTGACCTCTCACAGAAACAAAGATCTGAGTGCCACATGTTCTCACTCATATAGTGGACCTTGATCATCCAATGTATTACCATAAGAAAATGACTGATAGTGGTGGGAAACTGGGGCGGGGTGGGGGGAGATGGGATTAATGGTAGTAAACATCTGTCTGGGGATGGGGAGACACCTCTTATCAACGAGGGTGCCTGAACAAAGCATATTTGTATACCTAACCCTTAACTGTACCCCCAATATCAGAATAAAAAATATTGATTATAAAAAAATAAATAAAATGAAATAAAATAAAAAATCAGATGAAATTAGAATGCTCCAAGAGAAGCTATGTCATACTTTTTTCTTATGGTGTACTTGATGATTTTGGTAGCTTCAGTTGCCATCTCTCGTTTATTGCCAGTAACTTACATGAGTTTTAAGATTTGTATGAAGAACAAGTATTTTATAGTCATCTTACATAGAAAGATGGTTTATCTTGGATTTTATTTTCTGACCAGCTCACTGTATCTCCAGTCCTGAGGAATCAAGTGCTTGACTTTGATGGTATTAAAAATCAGCTTGAGGTGTTGACTGTATGATCTTCATGTAGACTCTTTTAAGTTGTGTTACTTGGTTCTTTACATTTCAAGTCACTGAACTGATTGGTCCAAAACTCATTGCTTACTGCTTTTTATTTTTGATAGGTCAGAGTTTGTTTTAACTGTGCTATCTTTCTACTCTAAAAATTAAAGTGGTTAATATTATAGCAAATGCTGTAAAAGAGGTTATTCAAATTAATAAAGAAAATCTGTACCCAACAAATACATTTAATAAGGACATGAATTGATAGTGTGAAAGGTAATAGTAAACAAACATGAGAAATTGCCCACCCTCACCTAAGATTCAAAGAAGGCTAATATCTATTACTGACCTTTTGAGAACTTCTACTAATCCCTAGAAGTGAGAACTTTTGGAAATTTTTCCTAAGAAAATAATTAACATGTAGGAAAAAAAGCCTATGCATGACAGAGTTTGTTTAAGTACATCTGGGATAGCAACAAGTAGAATCAACTCATAGCAGGAGCATCAATAGGAATATGTCTCAGTGAATTATTTTTATTTTTTGGTCTTTGAGACAGGGTCTCACTTCATCACTCATGCTGAAGTGCAGCGGCATGATCCCGGCTCACTGCAGTCTCCACCTTCTGGACTCAAGTGATTCTCCTGTCTCAGTCTCCTGAGTAGCTGGGGCTACAAGCATGTGCCACCACACCCAACTAATTAAAAAATTTTTTTTAGAGACAAGTCTCACTATGTTGCCCACATTGATCTTGAACTCCTGAGCTCAAGCAATCCTCCAATCTTAGATTTTCAGAGTGCTGGGATTATAGGTGTGAGCTACCACACCTGGCTGCTTTATGAATCTTAAGTCACTTTCAAATGCTATTTTGCTAATAAAATAATCTGTCTTTTCTTTTGTAAAATACAACTTCAAGAGAAGCACTGAACAAAGTACTAGAAATACCTTTACTAGGGGCAATTTGGGAATTTTCTTTTAAAAGAACTGGCATGAGTTTTTTAATAATATTCTTAGGACACTAGAAAGAAGCCAAATCTCAGTGTCTTTGTCAAAGATTAGTTACAGAATATTCAGGTTGAATAGGGAAGATAACTGAGTTGCCTGCCCTTGTTTCATGCAGATTCCCCTGGACGTGCCACTTGGGAACTAATGGCATGGACTTTACCCCAATTCTTAGGCTGTTAAATATTTCTTTTTTCACTTCAATTCTGAATACCAGTTATTTTTGTTTTTTCTGAGCAAAAGCAGTCTTCTAAGCTTTCTCCTTTAGTACTCTTTCTTTGCTGCATTCTGAAACTTTGGAATGGTATATTATAATGATATGGAGTCTGTGTAATAGATAATCGTTGACTTTTCTATTATCATAAGATGCAGTGGTTATGATCTTTTTTCCCCAGAGCCCAGGAAGCGAGGCTGGTGAGGAGGCTGTAGATGAAGGAACCAGTCGGATCAGTGAACGAGCCAATTTTGCTGTGAACAAACTGCGAGAACTAAATGAGAAACTTGAATATAAAAGGCAAGCTCTAAATTCTATTCAAAATGCACCAAAACCTGACAAGAAGGTAACTTTTGCTTTCAAGGTTGTCTTTGAAAGTTTCCATTTGTCTAATTTGATAGAGTAGTTTTCAGTTTAGGTTGAGGAGTGCTAATTTCTTACAAAGAATTTTAACTGTGAGCAAGTTCCATTATTATTTTTTTGCTTCTAGGGCAGAATTAGAAAAGCATTTCTTTTTAATCTCTTATAATTTGGAGTTCTTTCTCATTCATCAACTGTGAATAACTCTGTTCTTTGTATCTGGCTTGCCTACAAGGCCTTTGGAGAATAGGGTTAAGCTCTCGTGCCAAAGGTCATTTCTGGTAGTAAGCCTAACACTCAAGGACAATCTTTTAATACAATGTTTTTCTTTCAACTACTGCAAGTATAATTTAGAAAACGCCACAGAGTTATGCAAGAAATGTTTTGCTAAAAGCCAACAGAATCTGAAAGTTAAAAAATGTAAACAGCATCTCACTATTTGGCATTTCCCAAACCCAAGCTGTGGTATGGCTTTTGCTTTGTGTTTTCTTCCTTAACAGTTCAGCAAGGTTTCTCTGATGTAGATGTGGCTGATGCTCTTTGGTCTGCCAAATTGGTCTCCTCTGGCACTTTCTGAATATTTGTTTGAGGGTTTCAAGCAGTCAATGAGAAACCAGCTTTGAATAAAACAATTCCAGTGAGTCACATTGGGTTTTCTGAAAATATGTTCCCAATTCTATTGAACCTTTTTAGTATTTCTTTCATGAACGTTCAAATGCTTTTGTAGTGAAGAATAATCCTGAAACAAGATATAAGAAAACAATGTATCATGAACCTGTCAGTACTTTACAGTTAAAATACCTATTCAATTAATTGATAATCCAGTTACTGTCTAATTATACAAGTGAGTTTTCTTTAAAAAAGGAAACACAAAGAAGAAAATCTTTCAAAAGTGTATATTGTTTGTTAGTAGTCATCTTTCTACAAAATTGTGAGGGAAAAGGAAGTTTAATGAGAAAGTCATTTGAATAACTGTTGGTGGTACTCTGAAAAGGAAACAAATAGCTGGGTTTCCTGAATTGTCATTAAAAAATAGGTTCATTCTCCCCCTTACGTGGAGTCATTCCAAGTTAGTACGTATCAAACTTGGAAAGCCCAGCAATCTTCCCAGTATCAAGAACATCCTTGAGATGATAAACAGAATTAGCTGACATGATAATCAGTGTCTGCAATATGACTTGTTCTTTTAGAATAGTTGTCTAATTTATTCTGGATGCATCTCATTATAATTTAAAATGTATTTGTGGATAACAGTATGAAAGATGAACTAGAGAATGTTTATTGAACATTCTGCTTATTTTCTGCTTGGTTCATAGTTTGGTTGAAAGACATTCTTCAGCCTTTCTTAAGAGAACTTCTGATAGCCATGGAATAAGCATTATAAGCTATGGTTATGTGAAAGAATTCTCAATAAATTTGGAGAGTATGGTTATGTGAAAGAATTCTCAATAAATTTGGAGAGTATGGTTATGTGAAAGAATTCTCAATAAATTTGGAGAGATCTCCCGATATTCACTTGATGTGAGCACTATCCTCTGATCTACATTTCCTGTTACATCAGATTGTCCACGGCTTCTCAGGGGAGCACTCTGCTTCTGGCAGTCGTGTGCAGGGCTCAGAGGACTGAGGATGTGAGGAACGAGCCTTCTCTCCGGAAGGAGACCTCATTCTTCTTTTAGGTCTTGTATTCATGTTGGAAAAAACTAATAATTAGTTAATTTTTTTAAATGATAAGATTTATGTTGAAAAGGTTTTGGTAATCTAGCAAATAACATACACGTTTAAAAAAATCTTGGGCCGGGCTTGGTGGCTCCGCCTGTAATCCCAGCACTTTGGGAGGCCGAGGCGAGTGGATTGCCTGAACCTGCAGGTTTGAAACCAATCCAGGCAACCTGGCAAGACCTCGTGTCTACAATAAAATAAAAAATAGCCAGACGTGGTAGCATACGTCAGTGGTTCTGGCTACTCAGAAGGCTGAAGCGGAAGGATCGCTGGAGCCCAGAAGGCCAATGCTGGGGTGACCGTGAGCGTGCGTGCCACTGCACTCCAGCCTAGGCGAAGGAGTGAGACTCCAACTAAAAAAAAAAATCTCGTATTAGAAGGACTTTTCTGGATGAAATATTTGATTGTTAATTAGATCACTTTCCCATGCATATATAATTGTACAGACTTCTTCCCCTCAAGAAAGAAAGACAGGGGATTGTTTAACCCTCCTTTTTTTTCTTCTCACAGATCTTTGCACTAGCAATGTAACTAGCTACTGGATATAAAGATACTGCCTTTTGGTTTGACTTCCTGAAATCTGCCCAGGTTTTATTTTATTTTATTTTTTCTCCACAGAGATTTAGAGTCTGGAACAAATTGTCCAATTCTAAGTTTCTCTTGGGAGTAAACCATTAACTCTAAAGAATCTCAGTAACAAAAGTGATAAATAAATGCAAGGTGCTGTGCTGGTCACTGTGAAGAGTCAGTGACATGTCGAGTCTGACTCCTGCCATCAAGGAGCAAACCTGCTGGTTGTGGAATTAAAACACACATGAAAATAGGACTGATCATCACAGTCCCTACTGGCGAGAAAGCACAGGACAATGACATAGGGGAGGAGTGCTTCCTGCAGACTTTCTGAGGAAGGAAAGAGACCTTGTAGGCTCCATGTTCAGGGGAATTCTAGAAAGAAGTTGCTGCCCTCAAACTGCAGTCATATAAATCTATCGTTTTTCTCATAAAGGAGATCCAAGGAGATGGCAAAACATAGCATTTTTTTTATTTTGCTGGGCTCAGTGGCTCAGTCTATGATCTCAGCACTTTGGAAGGCTGAGGCGAGTGGATTGCCTCTGAGTTCTAGACCAGCCCTGGTAACTTGGTGAAACCTCATCTCTACAATAAATCAAATATTAGCCAGGCATGGTAGCTCGCTCCTATAGTTCCAGCTACCTGGAAGGCTGAGGCGGAAGACATCACTGGAGCCCAGCAGGTTGATACTGGGGTGGCCATGAGTGTGCCACTGTGCTACAGCCTGAGTGACAAAGTGAGACTCCAGCTCCAAAAAAAAAAAAATTATTTATTTTTTAAAATGTGGTAGAATACACATAACAGAATTTACCAGTTTAACCATTTTTAAGTGTACAGTTGAGTGACATTAAGTACATTTACATTTGTTTAGCAACCATTACTGTTGTTTATCACCAAAACTGTTTTCATTATGAAAAACTGCACCCATTAAACAATAACTCCCCATTTTACCCTCTCTCAGTCTCTGGCAACCACCATTCTACTTTGTCTCTGTGAAATTAACTACTCTTCAGTACCTAGTATGAATAGAACTGTTTTTGTGTGACTGGCATGTCATTTAGAATACTGTTTCCAAGGTTCAGCCATATAGTAGGATGTGCTAGAATTTCATTGCTTTTTAAGGCTGAATAGTATTTCATTTCATTCATATATATATATCATATATATATCACATATATATATGAGATATATATACACACATATATACCACACTTTGTTTTTCATTCATTCATTAGTAGACAGTTTTCTTCCACCTTTGGCTATTGTAAATAATGCTGCTGTGAATGTGGATGTACATATTTTTTCTTAAAGTTCTTTTTTAAAGATTTCTAAAAGATCCTGCTTCCATTTCTTTTGGGTATATACCCAGAAATAGAATTGCTTGGGAATGTGGTAATTCTGTTTTTCATTTTTTGAGGAACCATCATACGGGTCACCACATCTGTACCCACTAACATTGCACTAGGATTCCAGTCTTTCCATATCCTCACCATCAACATTTGTTCTTTTCTTTTTTTTCCAATAGTAATTATCCTAATGGATGTGACATGGTGCCTTATTTTGGCTCTGCTTTGCATTTCTCTAATGATTAGTGATGTTGCGTATCTTTTCATGCCTCTTAGCTATTTGTTGATCCTCTTTAGAGAAACATCTATTCACAACCTTTGCTCATTTTTTAATTGGGTTGTTTGTATTTTTGTTTTGAGTTTTAGTGGTTCTCTAAACATCTGGAGATTAAACCTCTGTCAGATCTGTGATTTGCAAATATATTTCCTATTCTGTGGGTTGCCTTTTTAGTTATAGTATTCTTTGATGGTCAGAGTTTTTAATTTTGATGAAGTCTGATTTGTCTATTTCTTCTTGTGCTGCCTGTGCCTTTTGTGTCATAGCCAAGAAATCTTTACCAAATCCACTGTCATGAAGTTTTTCTCTTTTCTTCTAAGGGTTTTATAGTTTTTAGCTCTAATGTTTAAGCCTTTAATCCATTTTTAGTTAATTGTTGTATGTGGTGTTTGGTAAAGGTCCAGGTTTATTCTTTTGCATGTGGATACCCAGTTTTCCCAGTACCATTTGTTGAAAACACTGTTCTTTCCCCCAGGGATCTTGGCACCCTTGTTGAAAATCACTAAACCATATATTATTTCTGGGCTATCGCATTGTTCTATTTGTTTGTCTTTATGCCAATATTGCACTGTTTTGATTACTGTAGCGTTGTAATATGTTTTGAAATCAGGAAGTGTGACTCCTTCAACTCTGTTCTTTTTCAAAATTGTTTTGGCTGCTTGGGGTTCCTTGATATTCTGTATGAACTTTAGGATGGATTTTTTATTTTTATTATTTTATTTTATATTTTATTATTTATTATTTTAAAAAGTCTTTGGAATTTGGATAGGGATTGCATTGAACTTGTAGACTGCTTTGGGTAGTATTAGCAATAATATTTTAAGTCTTCCAATCCATGTACATGGAATGTCTTTATAAATATTTGTCTTCTTTAATTTCTTTCATCAGTGTATTGTAATTTTCATTATAGAATTCATTCACCTTCTTGATTAAGTTAATCCCTAACTGTTTTATTCTTTCTGATGCCACTATAAGTAGAATTGTTTTCTTAGACTTCTTTTTGGATTGCCCATTGTTAGTGTATAGAAACACAGCTGATTTTTGTGTGTTGGTTTTTGAATCTTGCTACTTTGCTAAATTATACAGTGTTTTCATAACTCCCAGAATGTTTTCCCCATGGCAGATTGTTTCCAAGTTGAAGGATGAAATAATCCTAATAGAGAAAGAGCGCACAGACCTTCAGCTGCACATGGCGAGAACAGACTGGTGGTGTGAGAACCTTGGCTTGTGGAAAGCTTCCATCACCAGTGGAGAGGTATGTCTGATTGCATTTCTTTCCAATTCATTTGGAAAGTTTGACTTTATTAGGTAAGATCTTATTCTGGTGAATTAAGAATAAGGATAGAAAACTTATACTTAGACCACATATGTCCTACCTTCTTTCCTCCATATTTTCGCTCTAGTCCACCTGTGACTGGGAACTATACTAGGCTGCTCAGCGTACATCTGATATTATTCCACTTAAGATGGTTATACTTATTCACTGGATTTTTTTTTTTTTTTTTTTTAATCAGAGTCTCACTCTGTTGCCCAGGCTAGAGTGCAATGGCACGCTCCCGGCCACCGCAGCCTCAACCTGTTGGGCTTAGGCAATCCTTCTACCTCAGCCTTCCAAGTAGCTGGCACCACCACACCCAGCTAATTTTTTGTTTTATTGTAGAGATGAGGTCTTGCCAAGTTGCCTGGGCTGGTCTCGAACCCGTGGGCTCAGGCAATTCTGTCACCTCAGTCCCCAAAGTGCTGGGATTATAGGCGTGGGCTACCACGCCCAGCCTATTTACTGGAATTATAAGCAACTTTGGTATAGAAACATTAAATGTCCTTGAGTTACCAGTTGTTTTTTTTTGTTTGTTTGTTTGTCTTGGGGTGTGTTTTTTTTGAGTATTAAAATAAAATGGGAAGCACTTTTTGAAACTTGAAGATGAAAAATTGAAAATTGAAGTACATCTGATTGTTTTATCTTGCTGACCTCAATGCTTAAATCTCAATAGTTCTACAAACTTTAGTAATGAATTATTCCCTTTGAATTATTTGGCTATTCTTTGAGGATATGGGATAACAGTTTGTAGAATACACTGCATCCCTTTTCATTTGTCTATAAAAATAATTTCATTTATAGGCACTGGCATCGTTGCTTCTAACAGTTCCTTCCTTCTCACCTGCCCTGCTGTCAGGCAAGTGGAAACCTGGAGGTGAAAGCATGTTCACGAATAACATAACCTTGAGCAAGGGAGGGTCAGTGTTTCGCCACGTTGTTGTTCCAAATGACTTGTTTTTGCTCCTCCCTGCCTTTCCCTCATCCCAGTGGCTTGGCCCTCTTTAGAGGGAAGGGCTTAAGATTCACAACCTTAAATTCGCTTCTCTGTTAGATAGCAAAACAAAGCATGTTCTCCAAGAGCTAGCCTGAAAATACACACCGTATGTGGGAGCTGAGTCAAGTTCCTCTATCTGTCCGTGGTAGTTGCCGGCGCTCCCATTAAGCTGAGCTGCAGGGTAATATGCCTTTCTTGAGGGAAGGTGTGGGGCACAGTGGATCGGGGAAGGGTGTGCTCAACCTTGGACACTGTATAGAAGCCCTCAATAATTCCAGACGGGGTTATTATTTGGGTGGAGGTCTAGGAAGGCGATGGGCCCAGGTGTGCCATGTCCAAAGGGGGTAGAGGAGGCCTGTGGGAGGGAAGAACACAAATTCGGCTACCACCTCAGTTTTGCTTAGAACTGCCTCTGACTTTTCGCGGTACATTAAAATCGTCTTTCATCGGCAAATATTGAGAGCGACAGGGAAGGAAGGTAAGAAGGAGTAGAAACCTTCACGAGGTACTTGGCCCTGGCAGGCAGTTATTACCCAGGAGCTTGCTGTGGTACTTTGTTCATTGAAAAGATAGTGGAAGTGGAAACAGGAGGGTTACCTGACTGCCAGAGCTGGTGAAGCAGTCCATGTGGAATGTGTGGAAGATGCCTTGTCTTCAAGCCGGCGCCTCCGGGTTCTGGTACTGGCTGACTTACCTCCTAGAAGGGTACTCCTGGGAAAGTCAGTTGCCCTGTCTTGGCTCCCGCTTTCCCTTCCTTACCGTGGAATAAAAGTCCTGCCTCATTAGCTCAGTGGAGTGCTCAGTAAAGCTTGCGTTTCTTCCCTTTGCCTTTCTTATTGACGCCTTCTGACCCAATTTATGATACAAATTCAAGCTCAAGCTCAGTGTCTTTTCCGTTGTTTTTCTCTTACCTGCTTGTTAAGAGTAGTAGTGTTATTACTGTGTGACATGTTTGTGTGTGAGTTGTCTCAGTTGGGAGACAAAGGAAATTATGTCTCCCAATGTAAAATGTCGTGAAAACTTAAATCGTGGTTTATTGGCTCCCAAAATTAAACCAGGGAGGCCCTCAGCCTTCTCTGAGGCTCTGATAACCTGTTTGCTTGCTGTTAATTTGAAATTTTAAGTAAACGCAGGATATGAATAATCTGCTATATTCACTTTCTTTTTCTGTGTAACAAATTTCATGGTTCAAAACAACACTCTTTATTAGCTCACATTTCTGTAGATGAGAAAGTGACTCTGTTTCTAAAGGTTTAGGCCTTGCCTAAGAAGTTCAGCACAGATGACTGGGTTCTTTGCTCATTATGTCACAAGGCTGTATGTTGACCAGACTGAGTTCTTATTTGGAGACTCTGGGGAAAATCCACTTCCAAGCCTATTCAGGTTGTTGGCAGAACTCAGTTCCTTGTGGTTGTAGAACCAAGTCTCTCTTTTCTTGCTGGCTTCCTTCCTGGACTTTGAATCTTTCTGACTTCTTTTACTATTACAAGCCGGGAAAAACTTTCTGCTTACACATTAGACCCTCCTAGATACTCCCCCTATTTCAAGGACTACTGTGCCATAAAACATAACTACTTGCCAGAATAAATAAAATATATTATGTTCATAGCAGAGTGAAATCTCTTCAGGGCACATTTTTAAAAATATTTAAAAAAAAATATTCCTGCCGTATCCACTCATCATGATTTTTGCTGTTGATTTTGATTTTTTTTTTTTTTTTTTGTCGTCAAGGTTGCAGAAGAGAATGGTGAGCAAATGCCGTGTTATTTTGTCATGGTAAGCCTACAAGAAGTTGGGGGAGTTGAAACTAAGAACTGGACAGTTCCAAGACGGCTCAGTGAGTTTCAGAATTTACACCGGAAACTTAGTGAGGTATGAATACTTGTGAACACAAGATTTCAGAATTACTGAGCAAGAGCTCATTTCAATTTTTATACATGTGGAACAGATTAATCTTTCCCCTTTGCTGTTGATACTGGCAAAGTGGCATTTTTAGCCTGACATTTGGAAATTTACTCATAGATCAAAGCAGAGTCTAAGTCCATCAGGACAGATAGTTATCTGATTTTCATTATAAATTGCCGAAGGAGCCAGAATTGGAAGAGACCTAGGGATCATCCAGGGCCAGTGCTTTTGAAGCTGCTAGTTGTGACCCTTTAACGAGTAGTGAAATCAGTTATGAGTTGCAGCAGTGGAAAGAATAGAATACATCGGATTTCATCACACATACTGAGGGAGGCAGCAAAGTGTAGTGGTTGAAAGCACAATCTGTAGAGCCAGAGTGTTCAACTTTGGTTCCTAGCTCTGTCATTTATTGCTCTCTGGCCTGGAATTTGTCACCCAGGGTCTTTGTGCCTCATTTTTCTCATCAATGAAGTGCGAACCCTAATAGTTCCTGTTTCACGGGGTTGTGAGACTTAAGGGAATAAGTTGATGCGAAGGATTTAGAAGAGTGTGTGGCACAGTTTACCTTATTGTGGTTTTCTTGTTATTATTGGTAATAGTCGTAATGAGCATTGTTTCATAGAATTTTTGGTTGTATATATGTATTTGTGTACATACATTATATAGATGGTTATGAATATGTGTGTATGCAGCATGGGCTACAGTGTAGCATATATTTACTACTGTGGGTTTTAGTTAAAAATGTTTGAAAGCCCTGATCTGGGCTAATTTTTTTATTTGCTATATAAAGAACGGATCCCAGAGTTTAATTGCTTTGTCATAGATGTATACATAGTGGGCAAATCAGGGTTAGAATCTTTTATTTTTTTGTTCTTCCCACTTTTCCTTGGAAGCTGTGTCTCGTCTAATTCTCTTACTAAAGGTAATTGCCCTTTACTTTGGCAATGAAAATTCTTCAGTCATTTCTACTTTAATTTAGGCTCACTTTTTTCTTGCTCAGAATGAAACCCTTTGGTGACCTCCTGCGCTCCTCTTTTGCAAATGAAATGTATCTATCTCCTTTAACCTTGTTGCCTGGGGTGGTTTTTTAATGCTTTTGATCACTAGCTTCTGAAATACTGTAACTTCTTCAACTGCCGTTTTTTTCTTTGCGTTGGAGTCTCACTCTGTTGTCCAGGCTAGAGTGCAGTGGCGCACAGCCACCACAGCCTCTACCTGCTGGGCTCAGGTGATCCCTCCACCTCAGCCTTCCAAGCAACTGGAACCACAGGTGCGTACTACTATGCTCGGCTAGTTTTCTTGATTTATTGTAGAGACAAGATCTCGATGTGTTGCCCAGACTGGTCTTGAACCCCTGAACTCAGGCAATTCTCTTGCCTCCACCCCGCAAAGTGCTGGGATTAGGCGTGAGCCACACGGAGCCGGCTCAACTGCTTTTTAAAGGATGGTGGCCAAAACTGAATGTTACACATACTACAGCATTACCTCAGTATAACAGTGAATTTTTCTCAAAGTTAAGTAAAGTTAACACTACAGAATAATGTGTCATTTGCCCTGTGACAAACCAATGTGAAACTAAAGTTTAGTGTCAGCCTAGCTGCCAATAAAAACAGGAGAAGGAAAAGAATTTAGGGAAGATTTTGAAATAAAATATATTTGGAAAATAAAATGTACTTAGAAATCCAGAACATTACACTGAAGCATTGAAAGAAACACACAAAAGTTATGCCTGTCCTCATTGTCATGTTTCCTCACTGCTGGACTGTGGCTGGGCTCTTCTCTTCCCCATGCTGTTTCCTACAGTGTGAATTGTCCTGTCGTGAGAACGCTTCTTGTTGACGGCCGTGACAGGAAACACTTTTTCAGGTCTCTAGTGACCTTAATCTTCCTTTCCAACTCTCACTGTTTTATTTCTCTAAATTTCAAAGAACTGTTGTTTGGATGAAATATTACATGTCATGCTTCTGGGACAGAGTCTGGCAGAATGTAGGACTTAATCCACAAAGAGCAGTCTATTGTCTAATATATTTGTTATTATTAATATACTTAGTCTAAAGTTTGCCGGTGAAAGACGGTAATAGAGCTACAGCCCACGTTTTCTTTATTTTCATTGTTTTCTTTTATTAATTTAACTTTTTACAGAGGTGTTGTGGACATACATGTGCTGATAGGAAAACTCTGTGGGAGCCAGGTTTCCATACCTAGCATAATGTGCCACTGTTGTACAAACAATCTGTCTTGTCAGCCTTGGCTTCATGATTTCCCAGCTTCCAGGTATTCTTAGCTCTCAAGACGAACTTTAACTTTTTCTATCAAATGTCCCATTCCTTCAGGTTCTTTGAGCCTGCTTAGAACAAATTGGTTTTCAAAGTGTTAAATCTCAGAGGAACAAGTACAGAAGGAAGATATTTGGTTTGTTCTAATTATAATTCTAAATCATTTTTAAGATTAAAATACAATTTCAGAATACTAACATTTAATTTTTTCTCCTACAGTGTGTCCCTTCTTTAAAAAAAGTCCAGTTGCCTTCTCTTAGCAAGCTGCCTTTCAAATCTATAGATCACAAGTTTATGGAAAAGTCAAAGAATCAATTAAATAAGTTTTTACAGGTAAGCCAGTGAAAAGTTTTGATTTGAGAGGAAAAATTAGTTATTTTGGGTTAAGCTGTCATCATTCTAAGAGCTTGCCATGTTGATTTTTTTGTTCTCACAAGCCATGCCCAATCCTAAAAATATCTTTGGTGTTGTTGTTTTTTTTATAAAGTATAATATACATACAAAAACTTGCTTAAGTCTGCAACTGTCTCCATTTTCACAAACTGAAAATACCATGTAACTAACATCCAGTTCAACGAACTGATTGTTGTTTTTCATTGTTTTTCATTGTGTCAAAACACCCCACAGTCTCTTCATTCTGTTGTTGACGGGTATTTGGTTAGTTTCTAGTTGAGGCTTTTACAAAGAGTGCTTCTATAAACTTCTAATACTTGTCTTCTGTTGAATATATGTTGGGTAGTACCCAGGGATTGGGATTTTTCAGTTTTTCAACATGGTTGTAGCATTTTTTACACTCTCACCAGCAGCGGTTAAGTATTCTGATTGCTCCACATCCTTGCCAACACTGCGTTTTGCCTTTTTTTTCTTAGGTAGTCTGGGGAGTGTGTAGGGATATCTCATTGTAGTATCAGTTTGCATATCCCTGATGACTAATGGAGTTGAGTACCATTCTATATGTTTATTAGCCATTCAGATAGTTTTGTTTGTGTTTGTCTGTTAGTTTACTTTTCTATTGTGTTGCCTGTCTTTTCCATATTGCTTTGTAGGAGTTTTGTATGTGTTCTGGATATGAGTTCCTTGTCAGATTATATGTTCTACAGATATCTTTTCCCTTTCTGTGGATTGCATTTTTTCACTTTCTTAATGATTTCTTTTAATGAACAGAAGTTCTCAATTTTAATTTAGCCCAATTTATCAGTTTTTTTCTTTTAAGGATAATGTCTCTTGTGCTTATATTAAGAAATCTTTGCTCATGCCAAGGCCCTGAAGATATTTTTTAAATTTTCTTGAAACATTTTGTTTTCCATCAGTCTGTTTTTAAATAATAAGGCCAGACAAAGTTATGCTATCCCCAAGAGCAGCCACTATTTATTCCTTAGCTACTCCATCTATGTCCAGAGTATAGTTGTTACTCAAACCATGGACCTCTTTTAGTTATAATTATAAGGTATTATAATATATAATCCCTTACTTTTGGCCGTAATCACCCTGCTGTGCAGTAGAACACCAGAACTTATTCCCCCTGTCTAACTAACTCTCTACCCAGTGAACGACCTCTTCCGTCCTTTTCTTCCCCAGTTTCTACTCTCTACTTCTATGCCGTCAGCATTGGTTTTTTTAAGATTCCACAGATGAGTGAGATAGTGCAGGTTTTGTCTTTCTGTATCTGGTTTATTTCACTTAATATACTCCCGGCTCATCCATATTGTTGCAAATGACAGGATTTCATTCTTTTTTTTTAATATCTGAATGGTATTCCATTGTGTATACATATGCCAGTTTTTAAAATCCACTCATCTGTTGTTGGACACTTAGGTTGATTCTATGTCTTGGCTACTGGGGGTAGTGCTGAAATAAATAGGGGTGTATAGACATCGCTTTGACATACTGATTTCATTTGTCGTTGGATGTATGCCAAATAGTGAGACTGCTGGGTAACACAGTTGTTCTAATTTTAATTTTTGAGGCCCATCCATACTGTTTTCCACCAAGAGTGTGCCCAGTTACAGTCTCATCAGCCATATACAAAGGCTCCCCTTTCTCTGCATTCTTGCCAACACTTCTTTTCTTTCGTCTTTTTTTTTTAATCTATATTTTTTACTTTGATATTGTGGGGTACAGCTAAGTGTTAGGTACACAAATATGCTTCATTCAGGTCCCTTGTTGATAGCTGGTGTCTCCCATCTCTAGACAGATGTTTACTACCATCAGTCCCATCCCCCCTCATAGTTTCCCAACACTGTCAGTCATTTTCTTATAGTAGTGCGTTGGATGATCAAGGTCCACTATATGAGTGAGAATATGTGGGACTCCGATCTTTGTTTCTGTGAGAGGTCACTCAGTATTATAGACTCTAGCTCCATCCAGGTTGCTGTAAAATTCATGATTTTGTTCTTTTTTATGGCTGCGTAGTATTCCATCGTGTATATGTACCACATTTTTTTTATCCAGTCCTCTTTTGATGGACAGCGTGGTTGGTTCCAGGTTCTAGCTATTGTGAACAATGCTGCAATGAACATTCGTGTGCAGGTATCTTTTTTATAGAGTGATTTGAGTTCTTCAGGGTATATTCCCAGTAGGGGGATTGCAGGGTCATACGGGAGGTTGATGTTTAGAGCTTTTAGGAATCGCCACACTGCTTTCCACAGAGGTTGCACTAATTTACACTCCCACCAACAGTGTAGAAATGTTCCCTTTTCGCCACACCCTCTCCAGCAGCTGTTATTTTTTGAGTTGTTGATAACTGCCATGATAGTAGCCGTTCTAACTAGAGTGAGATGGTATCTCATTGTGGTTGTGATTTATATTTCCCTGGCTAGTGACTTTAATCTTTTTTAATATATATGCTGACCATATATATGTCTTTTGAAAAATATTTATTCCAGTCCTTTGCCTACTTTTTAATTAGATTATTTGTTTTTTTATTTGAATTGCTTGAGTTGTTTTCCTTCATTACTGAGTGTAATTTAAGACTGTAAGCGTTATCACCCTTAATGATTTTCTTACTTAAATTCATTACATTAAATTCGAGACTTACCATTAGTATCATATCCTATGATTTTATAAAATAATGTTGAAGTATAGATTAGCTAAAGGAGATCAAGATAAGAGGGAGACTGTCTCATCGTAATCCACCCTCATGTCCAAGTTGAACTGAGTTTAATACTCTAGAAGAGGAATACAGACATGTCTTCAGGATGCAAAGACAAGGAAGGCAGTGGTGGCACTAACTGCCCGTCCCCGTTAATCTTTTGCCCACGTCCAGGCCAGTCTTCTGCAGGGTATAGAAAAGATAATGGTGTCTCTTGGGCCCCCTGGACCCATTGTGGCCGTATTGGGCCCTCGCAGAGGTGCTTGTTCTAGGGAGGACCATGGGGTTTGTCAGGCCATTTGCCATCTGAACAAATTGGATGGGAACATCATGAACCAACTCCTCTGGGACTGAGCCTGAACCTCCTATTCCACCCCAGTTTCTGTTATCAGAAGTGTGGTCAGCTCTCCAGTGTTCTATCCTCCTAAGTGGGTGAAAATCTTATTGGTTTGCTTAGTCCTAAATCCTGTGTCTTAGAATACCAAACATGTAAGCATTCTGTGGTCACATTGTTAATTGTACCGTCTTATCATAGCACTTCTTGTACATAAACAAACGATATCTGTTCCGCTTTCTTCTCTCCTAAGGCCAGATAAGTACATGCAGAACTTCAGGAAATTTCCAGTTTGAGGGCCAGTAAAAACAGTTATATAATTATGCAAACAAGCACTGCCTGGAAGGTGGCAGCACAGTGAAAGAAAACTAACTACTGCCTGGCAGGCAGTAGCTACCATGTGATGACTCAAAGTTCTTTTTTTTCAGCTGGTGTACAAAGTCTGAACACAACCATAAAAGGGTGGTTTAGTTGTATCTATGTGTTATTTGCAAAAATTTAAATTGTTCAAACACAGATGAGTGAAAGTTGTCTTTCAAAGGCACTTGGGGTCTCTGAGCTGTATGTAAAGAAAGAACTTTCTGTGGCACCAACAAGCAGTGCACAGCAGAGTGAGTTCTACTGTCTGTACAATGTCTCTCACCAGCAGAGTAATTAGTGCTACCAGTTAACCTGGAGAGGATTGTTTGCCATTGAGATCACTGAGAATTGATCTTATTTAGTTTATTCTGGGGGAAAGGGAAGTGGTTTTAGGTTCAGAATTATAGTGAAGGTAAATTTGTGACAGTCAATTCTACCTTGTTTGCCTTCACCTGTAGCTCCCAGCTGTAGAGATAGTTTCCTGTATAGGAGTAATTACTCTTTTGTCATCCACAGAACCTGCTTTCAGATGAAAGACTCTGTCAGAGTGAAGCACTTTATGCCTTTTTGAGCCCTTCTCCTGACTACCTCAAGGTTATTGATGTGCAGGGGAAAAAAAATTCCTTTTCATTATCCTCTTTTTTGGAAAGACTTCCTCGTGACTTCTTCTCCCACCAGGAGGTGAGTCATCTAAAGGTTGTACCACTTTTGTAGCATATTCAAGCAGGTATCTTCCTGGAGGTCAGCACATGCTACTCATGGAGGGAAAAGCAAATACATCCATTTTCAGTTTTTACTGCTTTCATATTTGAGGGCGCCTGCCTGTCCTCCCCCTACAGGCCACTTGGAGGAGTTAAGATACAGAAATTAAAAGGTGGGTAAATGACATGTGGGTGGGAGCTTCTGGAGGAGACCCTGTACACAAGTGGAAGAGCTGATCCCCGGGGCTAGGGAAGCAGAGTGTGAGTCGTCGTGGTGGGGGAGTTGGACTCACATCGAAGGTTGAGGAGGAGGATGTGTTCCTGGAACAGCCCATGGGTCAGCAGCCTGCGGTGGAAGGTTTCTGTAGTGCTTAATCAATATAAAGTACCGGGTAGAAGGGGAAGGACAAGGTTTATGCCAAGCAGAGGAGTTGAGACATTTTTCTCAGAAATAGAGAACCGTGGAATATTTTGAAGCAAGATGAATCTGGCTGTGATACATAGGGGTAAAGGAATGAAGACACCGTAGACACTTTGGATCTCATGTCCTGGACCCCAGGCTTCCTCTAGTAGGCTCTGGACCTCTGTGCAGGCTGCTGGGACTTCTGCTTAGCTCTCTAGGAGATTGCATAAGGCCACCTGTGACATGTGGCTTAGGCAAAGTCCGTTGCCAAATGCCGCTGCCTTGTCATCAGGACTGGCCTAATGAGTTTGGACAGAGAAACAGCCAATGAAAAGCAGCTGCTGCTCTGTTCCATTCTGAGCTGGGAGGAGAAATCTGTGAGCCACAGAGCCCACCCACACCTCTGCTCATGTCTACACATAAACCTGCTTCCTGCAGCTTTTCTCTCACCTCCTTCCCTTGTGTCCATCTGTACTTGGCTAGCTTACTTCTGCCGCCTCCCTTCTATTCCTCAACCCTCTGGAGCTTACACGTGGCTCAGTCCTCCTGTGAAATTACTTTCTGAAGGTGAGTGCCTGTGACGTCCGCCTTTCTCAGCCTCTTTGAGGCTTTGGTGTTGCTGGACTTCTGTGAAGCTGAATTTTTAGGGAACGCCTCCTGCTTATCTGACTTCTCCTCAGTCCTCGCCTCTGCTCACCTGTTAGAGATATACCCCAAAGTCCTGCCATCAGCCCTCTGCTTGGGCCCTCACTTCAGCTTTTACTTCTGTGTGGACATTAGAGTATACTTCCTTGGCTGTCCTTTTCCAGCCTAGTGTTTGTTCCTCTGTAACAATACTTTGTCCTGCCTTTTTGGAACAGCTACCTGTGTATCTGTCAGTCTTCCCAGAAAGCGGTGGACTGCTGCAAGTCTGGACCTCCGTCACACTCATTTGCACTAGCCTGGTGCCTGGATATAAGAAAGTTTTGAACTGAAACTTTCTGATATGCCTGCAGCTCAGGAAATGAGATTAGCTGAAGTACAGAATAAAAGCTTGAATCAGAGCTTTAAAAAATAACCAAATTACTTTAAAGTGTACATTCTTTTGGAAAAAACTGAGTTTAAGATCATTAAAGTTAAAAGCCTTACTTTTAAGACTCTGGTCAGAAAACAGTTTTATTGCCCATTAAAACAGTGATGGAAGTTTTTAAAATTAGCTTATTTTAAACCTTGAGTAAGGCTTTAGAATCAAGCTTTTCTGTTTCTGTCCTCCATATTAAAAATGACTAGATTTCTGCATGAAAATTGAAGAATTATGTAAGGCTAAAATAAGAGCAAGTAGTTTGGAATTTATGCTTGAAGGAGGAGAACAATTCTGCCAGTTTTCTCGGATAAGTGATCTGCTTTCTGTGACTTTGCTGTATTCTCAGGAGGAGACAGAGGAGGACAGTGACCTCTCAGATTATGGTGATGATGTGGATGGGAGGAAAGATGCCTTGGCTGAACCATGTTTCATGTTGATTGGGGAGATTTTTGAACTTCGAGGAAGTAAGCCTCTTTGTTACTATTTAGTGGTGTTGGCTGGTTACATGGTCTGCACACATACATTTAATGTTCCTTTATTCCTGAAATGCACCAGACATGTATTTATATCCACGCATTCATTCATTCAATAAATACTCATAGAAACCAGCAAGATACTATACGGTTTACAACCCTAAAGCAGACACCATCTCTGTGCTCATGGAGCTTAGGGTCCCAAATCACCCTGCACCACTTTCCTCTGAATACAGAAAGATAAAATGTGTTAAGTTTATTTTTATGTGACTAGGTATAGCTTCATTGCCTGATCACCAAAAGTTGTACAAGCTATTCCTTTGCATAGCAGAGGAAGAACCCTGTTGTTCATGGTGAGGTTTTGGTGCTAAGATAGTATCATGGCCAGGGATACAGGAATGCCTCAACCCTATTCATCAGCCACCTTTCTTCCTCTAGACCAGTACTTCTCAGTGGAGAGAGGGGGAGATGTTTGGTGATGTCTGGAGACATTTTGATTGTCACAGCATGGGATGGGGGAGCACTACTGGCATCTACTGGGTAGAGGCGAGGGATGCTACTCACAATCCTACAGTGCACAGGACTGCTCCCGCAATAGCGTTGTCTTGCCCAAAATGATAAGAATGTTGAGGTTGAGAAATACTACCCTCCTGATTCCTGAGGGAGATATTTTTAGAAGAAACAACTGCAACATGCGCATCAAAATACCATGTTATGACGAGCTATTCAGTGCCCGTCCTCTAAAGCAATACTTTGGGGAAAGGTAGGCTGGACTGACTACATGGCTTAGTCTTGAGTCTTGAATAAGATGACTACTTTCTGCCTACACCTTTTAGCCCCCTAAAACTCTAAATCATGAGACTAATATACTTTGTCATCCCTGGAGCCTCAGCAGTAGCGAGAGATACAGCAGATGCCTCCAGACACGCCTCACCACCTAGAAGAGGAAGCAGATGAGAAGATCAAATGTTCATAGGACACAGTGATGTCACCAACCAATAAAATGTTGTTCCATCAAGGTCCTGGGCTCTGTCTACTCAGACTAGCATCTTTTTCCCTTGAGGCAAAGCAGGTGCACAAAGAGTTGGTCTTATCTAGGAAGTGGGGCTGTGCATCTCTCTCATTTCCATCGCCCTTAACATGTCACCTAAAGAACTCTAGCATGTGACTGGGCACAGTGGTTCACATCTGTAATCCCAGCACTTTGGGAGCCCAGGGCAGGAGATTGCTTGAGACCTGGAGTTCAAGACCAGCTTGGGCAACACAGTGAGACCTCTTCTCTACAAAATATAAAAAATTAGCCAGTGGTGGCACACGCCTGTAGTCTCAGCTTATTCAGGTGGAAGGATTACTTGAGCCCAGAAGGTCAAGGCTATGTGAGCTGTGATCATCCACTACCCTCCAGCCTGGGCAACAGAGTGAGACCCCAACTCAAAAAAAAATAAGTAAATAAAGAAGAAGAATATTCACAGGTGAAAAATATTTAAGTAAACTTGAATTTGTCTTTATGTGTCTTTTAACCCTCAATATCTACTAGAATGCCTGATCCATGATAGGTGATCACTAAAATGCCTAGGTAGGTGGACTTATGAATGACTAAGCAAGAATATTTTAAGTGCCAGAGATCATTTAACTTTTTCTTCTTCTGAGCCAAAGCTAAGAGAATGTATAATGTCAGTAAACACTTTGGGAGCATGTGTTTTAGATCCAGCTCTGTAGGGAAACAATATATCAGACATAGATTCTGCCTTCAGTGAATTTGCAGTGTAAGGGTTCCAAAATGTAATTCACATTAAGCAGTAGACAACATTAAATTCTAAACTGCAGGCAACTATTTATATATAGGGATGTTCATTTTAGCATAATTACAATAAGGAAAAGTTGGAACTAAGATGAACTTTAGAAATGGGAGATAGTTGGCCGGGAGCAGTGGCTCAAGCCTGTAATCCTAGCACTTTGGGAGGCCGAGGCCAGAGGATCGCTTGAGCTCAGGAGTTCGAGACCAGCCCGGGCAACTTGGCGAAACCTCGTCTCTACAATAAATCAAAAAATTAGCCGGGCGTGGTAGCGCACGCCTGTAGTTCCAGCTACTTGGAAGGCTGAGGTGGGAGGATTACCTGAGCCCAGCAGGTCGAAGCTGCGGTGGCCATGAGTGTGCCCCTGCCCTCCAGCCTTGACAACAGAGTAAGACTCCAACTCAAAAAACAAAAACAAATGAGAGATAGTTGAATTATTTAGAAATACCCATATGCTAGAATATCACATAAATATTTAAAATCCTTGAAGGATAAGGCATCCCCCTCCGGTCCCCTCCTGCTGTGGGAGCTTTTCTGTCCTCTCAGTAAATCCTGCTTTCTCAAAATAAAAATAAAATCCTTGCAGAAGAAAAGATACAGCCTTTTTGTGTTTCAGACACATTAAGATATAACCTGATGTTTATTGAATATAGGCAGGAAAAAATAGTACTCTACCAAAGTCTGACTTTCTCTGTGAAATCTGGCCCATTAATCATGAACCCTCCTGGCTTCCACAGAGTTGACAGAATGAGGAGGCACTATCCTAGCCTTATCCTTACGTTCTTTGCAATTTATGCAAAGAGATTAAGAGACAGCACATGTGTCAGAGTCAGTGAGGCTGGAACAGCGTTTGTATTCCTGTTTTTACAGCGTGTGCTTCCTCCATCATATGCCTGCTCAGAGCATTTGATTTTGCTAGTGACATTTCAGAGGGGGAATAAATAGAACATCACTTATAATGAGATGTGATATATTTGCCATCAGCAAAATCCTAGTGCTGGTGCAGCTGCCTCTGAGACTTTGAACAAATGAGCCTTTGGAAGGAATAAAGGGGCTCTTTGAAGTATGGGGTAGGTTGGGGGCTGAGGAAGTATAGGAAAAAGTAGTAAAGTAAGGGGCTGTCAGTGATGGCAGAGAATTTGTGGCAGAGTGAGTTTTGGTTTCTGCTGCTGTAGTCAGTATACAGAAAGGGACCAGTAATATGGCCTTTTAAAATAACCATTTGGGCAGGGTGTGGCTCACGCCTGTAATCCCAGCACTCTGGGAGGCCAAGGCGGGCCGATTGCTTGAGCTCAGGAATGTAAAACCAATCTGGGCAACATGCCAAGACCTCATCTCTTCAAAAAAATCAAAAAAATTAGCTGGGTGTAGTGGCACACATTTGTAGTCTCAGCTTACTTGGGAGGCAGAGATGGAAGGATCTGCTGAGCCCGGGAGGTCAAGGCTGCTATAAACTGTGATGTAACTGTGCCACTGTACTCTAGCCTGGGTGACAGAGTGAGATCTTGACTTGGAAAAAATAAGAAATAAAATAAAATAACTACTTGGCTACCAGATATTCTTCCTGGAGTTGTACTTGTCCTCAGACCCTCTGAGTATGGACTACCTCTTTCCTGCCCTGGAAAGGCAGAGTGAAGTTATCCTCACTGACAGCCATACTCGCGCTAGCCTAAATGCCAGCCTAAAATGAACAATCTACAAGCTTGGCAACATTCCAGAAAATTCCATCAAAAATATAAGGCATTTTGTAAGGCATAGTTCTAATTCCAAGAGATGACTTTGCTTAAAGGATTAATGCTACTTTAACTGGACACTATGATCTATTAAAAAAAATTAGAAATGACTTGCAAATGTTTTCAAGTCTAGTACCAAGTCTATATTGATTGATTTTTATTTGTGTGGCTTCCCTTTACAGAGACATTTGTGAATTTGCTCCTCTTAGGATTTTCTACTAGGTGCAGGAGTCTTGAACTCTTGGCTTCATTATAGCCAAGTATGAATTTCTCGTTTCCTTATGTGTCTGGAGCCAAACATTTCAATGAATGGAAGCTAATATATACATGAACATTTGTGTTTAGAGTTCAATTTGTGAACCTAAAATATCCTCATAGCATTTCTTTGCCTTCGTTTGGTTTATGTTCATATTCTATTACCTATAAAAAAAAAAAATGTCCCCATGTTACTAAAAATTTAGATCTGTGGAACCCTTCACAATGCTTTTCACACAAAAAAGACCATCAGAGCAAAGAAAATCACAAGTTAACACTATCCTTTTCCAGAAGAGGAAACAGCATAAGAAAGTGACTTATGCCCAGCTGCTGTAGAAGGTGGTAGCATAGGAGATCACTGAATTCATGTCTCATTCAGGATCCTGGCTCTTGGCAGTTTTCCTTTCCTCCTCCAAATGCATAAAACATATAAAAGTACACTATGATCCACACACTACTGTCCAAATGGGAGCAGTTAGACCTGTCAGTTCATCAGTATTTCAAAATATTTGTCAACATTTGACTGCAGGTGTTACTCAGAGCAGTATGCTTGAAAGTTGGGTTCAGCAAGCCAGACAGAAGTCTAAAACAAGAACTGCGCTGTCAGCTAGTGGAAAGCAGTTTCAGTAGCACAGGGACTTACGAAGTAAAGGATTATTTCCTCTTGCTAGATCAGCTGCTGTTTAGGCATTGAAAAGCTTTGATAACTCTGGTTTCATCTCATCAGTTGCTTAGTAGAAAATGAAAGCATTGAAGAGTTTTTCTGAGCAGAAGTTAGCTTACCTAAACCCAGATTCTGCAGATGTCATAGCCTTGGCTTGATGTGAGGACTCAGATGGGGCTGGGTGATTAGATTTATGCTTCATGCAGCTATGAAAATGTCATAATTGGGATATCCTGTGATAAAAAATTTTCCTCTGATTCCTATTTTAGTGTTCAAATGGGTGAGAAGAACATTAATTGCCCTCGTTCAGGTCACTTTTGGAAGAACCATCAACAAGTGAGTTTATGAAATAAATATTTAGATCCATTCCCTACTCTTTGCCTTAATAGTCAAACTACCTGGTGGTATGGTAGCCAGTGATTTAACAGAAAGTATTGTGTTTTCTCTTTCTATTTCTGATATGATTTTAAGATTGGTTAAGGAAGCAGATTTCTGAATTTCTCTTCCTTTTTAATCATGACAACTAGTTTGTGTATCCTGGGTATAGTGTTTTTATGTCACATAACACGAGTCAGTTTAAAATTTAAATTCTAAGCCAAAATTAAAGTAGGATGAGCATCACATGGCAGGTATGTATTTGGACAGAAATACAAGCCGTTTATTAATGTTTTTAGAGTTGAGGTAGCATTAAATGTTAATTATTCTTGTTAATAGCTGAGTATCCATTGGGGTGCATGTGAGTATCATATAGCACTATTATAAGCCATAGTATACTCTATATTACATTATCCATATTTTTAAAAAGCATTATATATAAATACGGATCTTTCACAGTGTTCTAATGTTCACAAAAAGCGATCCACAGTTTGGTCATTCATTATGAAAGTTCTGGGCCTATTATTGAGAACTCATAATCAGTATTAATTTCTAAGAAATTATTGAAGTTTTTCATAACTGCAAAATCATGCACTCAGGAGATGTCAAATAGAGTTAGAGGGGTTCAGGCCTGAAAAGGGTCTAAAGACCTTAGCCTGACTCCTCATTTTGCTAGTGAGGAAACAGAACCAAAGGGATCGAGCGACCCGTCTGAAGTCATCAGGCTGGTCAGCCAATCCAACCTGGCTGCTGGCTGGTGCTGCTTCACTCCACTACATCTTTGTATCTATGCCTAGAATTTGGAACTGCTGTTATCAGGGTCTCTTAAATACTAATGCTATACCCAAAATTCTTCAGGAGATAAACATTATAACTTCCTGAAGGATAGAAGTGTGAGTCTCCTTTGGAAATAAGGAAAAAAATACTTTTTTATATAACAATAAATTTTAGGATGAAATTGTCAGATTTTCCCAAGTGAAAGATAAATTGATTTGTCAAACAAGGTTAATGTGATAGTTGTATCATATTTTTAAAGATCTTGTAAATTTTTATAGGAAAATTTGTTGTACAATTTTTATAAACTATTGTATAAATTGTAAAGAACATCTGTGATTCTTTTCAATTGAGTTTCCCGATAGAATTTTTTCTTGTAGTCATTGACAAATAAATGGTTACTTGTATCTCTAAGATTTTTTTAAACATACTTTTAGTTGCCCATCAGAGACTTGGATAGTTGACTTAGTATCATATTCTTTTGTTCTAATCAGAAAAATGGCCTATTTAACTTAATGTTTTAGTCTAAAGCAAACAAACCTCTTAACTTCGGTATTGACAGGCCTCAGATAAAGAAATTTCTAAAATGGCCTAATTTTTCTCAGTACTCAAGATTTGCTCATTTATTTTTCTTTTCAGTTTCAGCAATCACACACACACTTTTCTTATTCCTGTTTATGATATTGGCTCTTAATTATAAAATGGTCCGTTGTGGTTTGTGGCAGTTATTTTCATGGGGATGGAGGAGAGGCACCATGTAGAGAATTTTCAGGCTGTTTATCAGGTCGAGAATATGGAGCACCTGATCCCTTGCTATTTTTGCCTTGAGGTGATGACACATCATAAAATCCAGCAGCAGTACGGTGTGTGCTTCTTGCCTTGTAGCGACTGTACTTTCACACACTAGAATTGCTTCAAAAACTTCCTACGGGTTCTGGCTAATAGAAAATCAGGGCTAGCCGGGCTCGGTGGCTCAGCCTGTAATCCCACACCTTGGGAGGCTGAGGTGAGTGGATTTCCTGAGCCCGCGGGTTCGAGACCTGCCTGGGCAACTTGGCGAGACCTCATTCAACAATAAATCAAAAAATTAGCCGGGCCTGGTGTTGCACACCTGTAGTTCCAGCTACCAGAAGGCTGAGGCGGAAGGATTGCCGGAACCCAGCAGGTCGAGGCTGTGGTAGCCGGGAGCGGCCACTGCACTCCAGTCTGGGTGACAGAGTGAGACTCCAACTCAAAAAAAGAAAATCAGGCCTAAACTGATAGAAAATGCTTTGGTGATGACCTTTGGTAAGAGTCACTTACCTGATCTTAAATTGTAAACTGAAATTTTGGATAGGTATGCAGGCAGTTTGACAGATTTTTCTCTTAAAGCAGAAGCCCATTAAGTTAACAGGCATATTTTATGTGGTCTAGATTAGAATCTCACAGTTCTAAGCAATATGAGGAAGAATCTTAAGTGATGTGCAGTTACAGACAGATAACATTATAGCTTGACTGGAAGTTGAGACATTCATTCAATAGTGACTGATTACTATCTGGTAACATTGTTTTCAAATACTGATTCTAAAAACTTTCTATTGTCCCTTTAAAAGTCTGATTGGAAGCCAGATTCTTAAAGGGTTTTTTGATTAATTATTTATTATTCATGAATTGAGTTTGAAATGTCATGTCCCTCTGGCACTGATAGTTTTTAAATGACTCTTTCCCCCCTTTAGCAGAGAGACTTTTCCCTCCCAGCCTCACAACTGCTTGGGTCCTTTGAGCTGTGTTTTCTTGTCTCTTAACAGCAGAAGACCTGTAACTGACTTAGGATTTGACAAATGACTCATGAAATAGGGTTGTGTGAAAGACCTAGGTAACCAAATAAAAGCCGTTTATGCATAACTGTGCAAGTCAAATACCTGCCCAATTTTTATCCCCATGGGTGTTTGAAATCGGCCCGATGGCAGATAGAGAAGGAGTATCTTTCTTTTCCTCGTGAGCTTGTGAGGTGCTTCCTCTGGGTCAGAGCATTATGCCCAATGTTCTCTACCATTGCAACACTAGAGGCAACTAGTGGAAGGCCTGGTTCTCGTCTAAGCATTCAGGGAGGTTTTGCAGACCACTTTTAGCCATGGTTAAATAGATTTAAGTTTTAAACTTGAATAATACTTCATGGAGAAATTGGTTTCTTAATTTTCTTAGTTTGTTTTGTTTCTTTTGAGTCAGGGTCTCACTCTGTTACCCAGGCTGGAGTGCTGTGGTAAGTTTATGACTCAGCATAGCCGCAACCTCTTGGGCTCAGGCAGTTCTTCCACTTCAGCCTCCCAAGTAGTTGGAACTATAGGTACATGCCACCACGCCCTGCTAATTTTTTTTTTTGGTAGAGATGTGTTCTCACTATGTTGCCCAGGCTGGTCTGGAACTCCTGGGCTCAAGATCCTCCCACCTTAGCCACCCGAAGTGCTGGGATTACAGATGTGAGCCACAGTGCCTGGCTGGGAAATTAGTATATTAAGTCCTTTGTGCAGTTAGTGTAGTTGCAGTCTTCAAACAAATCATTCTCTCAGTTCTTGCCTTTACAGATGGAAAGGTAATGCATGACCAATAAATCAGTTTCTCGGTTCTTGCCTTTACAGATTGAAAGGTAACGTGTGGCCAACATCTGGAAGAGTTAGTGACAGTAACTGTGAGCTCCAAGAATAAATGATCATGCAATATTTCCAAAACAAAAAAATTTTCAGCCAGAGTTTAAAAATCCAGTTTCTAGTTTATTCAAACACTTAGATCAGACTGTATCTTAACCTACCCATTGATAAATACCTTTTGAAGATAGAGTACAAAATTTTAAAAAATCTCATCCAATAAATATTTCTCTCCTAAAAGACAAATCCGGGACACGGTGAACTGGATTTTCAGTGAGCAAATGTTGGTTTACTACATCAATGTTTTCCGGGATGCTTTTTGGCCAAATGGGAAATTGGCACCACCAACCACAATCAGAAGTGAAGAGCAAAGTCAGGAAACGAAACAGAGAGCACAGCAAAAGCTACTTGAAAACATTCCAGGTGAGGCCTGGGTTATTATCCTGAAAAGCATAAAGATACAGAGGGAATGTTAACCCTGTTAAGGTATTTTTCGTTGATATTTCTCAGGAAACATTCTTGACCATGAAAAAATGATCATATTCTCTTCTTTTAAACCATTTCTTGTCACTTGCTAAGAAGCTAGGCTGAGAATCTTAACAATTTTTAACTAGAAAAATGTTTTAGAACAGATAATAAATTTTGTGCTTTGGAAATTCTGCTAACGTACAGTGTTTTGAGAGCTGAATTTGTAGCAATATATCAATATTTTAATTGTTAAAATTAATAGCAACATATTAAAATTACAGTTTACATAAGGTATCATGTTGAAAAATTCTAAATGCACTTATTTTCTCTTTAAGCATTTGAGAGAACTGACTACTCGTATCTTATGCTCAGTGCCCTTATTTACGATGTGTATATCATGTAATATCTCTTTCATTGAACATCTATGCATTATGCACTTTATCAATAGCAGCACAAATATAAACTTCATTTTTCAGATACGCTTCAGAACCTTGTTGGACAGCAAAATGCCCGCCATGGTATAATAAAAATATTCAATGCATTGCAAGAAACAAGAGCCAATAAGCATCTGTTATATGTGAGTAAGTTAAAGCTCGAGGGAGTTTTTCAGACTGCTATATTTTTGTTCACATATTGGGGTAGATTTTAATTATTTGTATTCTTAATCACGCCTGTTACTGTGAACCCACTGGCTCTTATCTGTTAATTTGGTTGAAAAAAAACAACCCTAGTGCATGTAGCATTCTCATTCTCTCATACTGGTTGTCTCTCTTGGTTTACTTATTTCAACAAAACCAACGGCTCCCCTTATCTCTTCGATTATAGTTACCAATATTAAATATTGTTGGTGATTTGATCATGGCTACCTAGAGTTTATATGGCATTAGTTTATTTTGTTTGAGAGTCATTTGTTCCCTGAGAATAATTTCAGACCTACAGTTAGACTTTTCTCTTAGATGCAGGTATTTATTTTTAGTAAACCCATGGAGAAAATAAACACATTTCTCTGCTATTTTCCCCCCTTCTTTCTTGGTTCAGGTGCTGATGGAACTGCTGCTCATTGAACTGTGTCCCGAGCTGAGAATTCATTTAGATCAACTTAAAACTGGTCAAGTTTGAGACTGCACAAATAAACCACCAGAAAAATGTCTGTGTAATAATAGACATGAAACATTTTCCTCTTTTCCACAGAGGGCTTGACTGAGAACCATATTGATTTTCATTTCAGCTCCACCTCCCCTCTAGGTTGGTGTGAATAAGCAGAACTGGGCGGAGGGGACTTGATGCTGCAGTAGGCAACAGGAAAAAATACTTACATTGATTTTTATTTAAATACTGTAAATACTTTAAAGTTTAACATACTGATTTAAATACAAATGTTAATATGTGATAACCTAGAAAATATTTTAAAGTTTATGAAAACGATTTTGTTTTAAAATGAACTATGAATATTGTACAGTCAATTTCCTCACTGAGGATTCTGAACATTCCTATATTACTTCATGTGTATTGAAGAACATTGTTGTGCAATGCTTTGTGTAAAGTTATTGTGAAAATTTTATTGTCTTTATTTTTACCAAAGATCTCCCATAGTTTGAGCATTCAAAGCAATAAAATCTAAAAATGAATCAGCGCTGTATTATATTTAAGATATTTATATCTCACAAAAAATGAAGTTGAAACACTTTGAGCAGTTCAAATATTTATTGAGTACCTTTTTGTAAAAAAACAAAAAACAAAAAAACACTGTAGTTCCTCAAGGAAGTAGAAAGTTTGTTGCCTTTCTCTAGACACAAAATAAATATGTGAAGTATGATTTTTAGTGAGTGAAAAGAGCCAAATTGGTGCTTTAAAATGAGGCAGCAGGGAGGTTGCAATACGAACTTAACCGTGACACACAGGCAGGACTGGGATGGGGAAGGAAGTCACTTAAGGGAGTTCGGGGACTTGATTATAGACTGCAAGGGGCATTAGGTGAGGCATAATCAGATTTTGTCTTGTACTGAGCGTGTAGCCATGAACAAACCACTTAATCAGTTTTCGTGCGTTTCACCACTCATTATGCAGTGATAATAAACTGCCTCCCCTCGTTAATCCCCAGGGATATTGAAAACAAAACGACTAAAAGGCAAAAATTCAGCTTGAATTCATGAGAGAAAGATACTAGATATATAAAAAGTAGTAGGTTATATTGTTGATAGATTATATCTGCCAAGTTCTTGATAAGAAGCAAAGATAAATGATTAAAAATTGGTAAACCGAAATTTATCTTTGAGATTCTTCTAGTTTTAGCTTTTTATCCACTTTCAGAAAAACCCAAAGTTGACTATTTATCTAGATAAGAATTATCCTCCAAAAGGCTACTTTAAGAAAAAAAAAGGCCATATGGTATGTACATCCAGGGAAGAGAAGCAATGTGAGTTGCCAAGCCCAAAGAATTCATCATAACCCAATTCCTGGAAATGTCCATTGTGTGCATGACTCTATACTATCATTTAGACTGTAGCTGTTAATATTGCAAATGAGAAAAATAGCTATTATTTTGATACCTCAATATTTATTTGTGATAGAGTCTCATATTTTTCATGAGATATCAGCTATTAGGAACCTCGGAGAAGTTTTTTGTTTTTTTGTTTTTTGAGTTGGAGTCTCACTCTGTCTCCCAGACTGGAGTGCAGTGGCCACTCCTGGCCACCGCAGCCTCGACCCGCTGGGCTCCAGTGATCCTTCCACCTCAGCCTTCCAAGTAGGTGGAACTACAGGCGCACGCTACCACACCCAGCTAATTTTTTGATTTACCGTAGAGATGAGGTCTTGCCAAGTTGCCCAGGTGGGCCTCAAACCCGTAGGCTCAGGCAATCCACTCACCTCAGCCTCCCAAAGCACGGTATTACAGGCTGAGCCACCAAGCCCGGCTAAATTTTTTGTTTTGAGAGTAATGATCTGGAAGCCGCAACTACTTGAGTTAAAGACTAACTCTACTCAAAGGTCAAGGTATATACCACTGTCCATAGTAGAGGCAGTTTCCAAAAGCTCACCTGTACCAGAGCATCAGCTTTATGGTAACCACAGTAAACTGAAAATTTTAATTCTGTGTTGAGTTCACCGAAGACATTTAGGCACATAGCATGTTACTACATATGACCCATGTCAAATTCCTAAGTACATGATCTCTGAGACCTATGTTTTGATGGCAGTTTAAAAAGTGGTCTTCACTCTGGGTCACTCTTACTCTGTATTTTAAGAGTCTTATAGAAAGGCTTTAGAAACTGAATTAGTCGGGCTCGGTGGCTCAGCCTGTAATCCCACGCCTTTGGGAGGCTGAGGTGGGTGGATTGCCTGAGCCGGCGGGTTCGAGACCTGCCTGGGCAGCGAGACCTCATCTCTACAATAAATCTAAAAAATCAGCCGAGCGTGGTAGCACATGCCTGTAATTCCAGCTACTCAGAAGGCTGAGGCGGAAGGATCACCGGAGCCCAGCGGGTCGAGGCTGCGGTGGCCGGGAGCGGCCACTGTACTCCAGTCTGGGCGAAACTGAATTAAGTATGGAGAAGAAAATACTGGTTGGGAATTTGGATCTTCAATGGATGATATTAACAGAACTAGAGTAAAATAAGTGGCTTGTATTATAGAAAAAAGGTTTAAGCTAGACATTACGAAATCTTGTAATGGACTTGAGATGTTGAGTAGTGTTATTAGTGGAGTATATAGAGCCTTCAGTAACAATTTTAGAAGAGAAGGAACTGGTTTTCAGAGATGGTTTAAAGTTTTTTTTGTTTTTTTGTTTTTTTAAGAGATTTAAGACAGCAGTACTTGACCACTTGAGGATATCTCAAACCTGAGTCTGTTGAAACTTCTCTTTCTTAAAGACAATAAAGTTCATGCAATATAGGCAAGCCAGAACATGTAACAGGAACAAATAATTTTCTGCCATGCAGCACTACTTTAGTGACTGTCACCTACATATTAATTGCATTTTCCCACTACTAAGAAGAGATCTTGTTTAAATCCATTGTCAGAAAGGATGGAAGTGATTTATAAAATAAAGCTACATCAATTTAGTATGTTTACAAAAAAGGGATAGTTAAGGTATCTTTAAGACATTTTCCATGTATATTTTTTTCACAAATGTATGTCCCTATATAGTCTTATGCATGTGGCTTACTATTTTTATTGTCACCTTTTGCCTTTGTAGATGTTATTGATACAAGGAAAGCCTTTTGCTAATTTAATTCTTAAACAATAGTTGTAGTTCTTGTATCATTAAATGATTTTATTGAATTTTTTTTAACTATTTCTTTTCCCTTGAAATATATCTAGGGTTTAAAAAATGTAGAAAATCAAGAAAAAAGAAAAAACATAGAAAATGAGTTGAAGCACAAAGAATCTTTTTTCTGTAATTATCTTATGAATATTCATCAAGAATATAGCAGTGGCTTTACTCATTAAATTCAGACCTTTGAGGAAAGATTTGGAGGGCAAGATTCTAAAGCAAGATCTAATACCCACTGGTTTTGAAGTTTATATGTATTACATTAGCTAATTATTTACGTAAGAATTTAAGAATACAAGCTGTTCCAAAAGACTTAGTACAGTTTTAGCTTTAATAACTTCAGAAGTAGACGTGCTATACTAACACTTACCATTTGAAAGTTTGATTCTGTAAATTTCTTTGACTCTTATTTAGTTTTGTGAATTTTACATTTAAATTTTTTAAACAATTGAAACAAAAAATTTAAAATGTTATTCAAAATTCACAAAAGTAAGGGCCAAATAAATTTAAATTAAACTTTCAAATGTGATTTTAATTAAATTTGTAGTATTTCCACTTCTGAACTTATAAAATTAATACTACATTAAGTCTTTTTAAACACGGTATTTAGAAAAGGAAAAAGATACTTGCTTTATAGATTGGTTTCAATATTTAGTATGGTCTATGAAAGCCTATGGGATAGGAGGTAGATCTTTGAGAACTCTTCCAGCAGTTTGGTCCTCTGTCTAGGTTTTAAGTTGCAAAAATTACAGAATGAAGATAACATGTCACCTGTACTGGGATGCAGAAAATAACAAACATAGCTACTATAAAAAATAAACACGTTGTATGGTGTTACACTCGATGACCTTTGTTGAAATGCATTGTGGTCTAAATTCTTTGATGAATAAGTAAGGAGTGAAGTTCATCTGCCAATGCAGGATTCAGACGACAAGCCTTAAAATTAAAGAGAGTCAGTTATTTAGATAGATTCTAGTTGTCTTTCTTCTTTTTACATTTATTTTAAGAATGATAAAGTACATGAATTTCAAGGAAGTTTGTTAATTAAGATACTTTTAAATTCTGACTTCCTAATCAGAATAAGGGTGTTTCCGATTTAACCTATGTAAATCAGATCCTACTCAAAATAACCATGTTAATTTCATTTGAAAGAGATAACATTTTATCAGTGCCAAGAATAAAAGGGGTTTAAGCACTGATGATAGCATTGTATGTTATGAATTATTAAAATCAGTAAAATGGAAAGCATTGACATTGGCCTCAAACTTGTCATGATCTCAGGATGTGAATAGCAGCATCTATATTAATCTTATTTTAAAATACATCATTTAATTATGCCTAAAATAAATAGTGATAACACGCATAATTTCTAGAATGTCACAGAAATTGTCCCTTCAGTACCCATGACAGTTTGTCACTAAGTATTTGCTTGGTTGCTTCTAGTAGTAGGACCACACCACCTTAGAGAGAAAACTTTGTTTCCTGGACAGTTATTTTGGAGGGCTCTTTCTTATATAAAGCTGAGATTTCCCTCCATGTACTTTAGAATCATTGAAGGGTCCCAGGAGAACATATAATGCTGGTTTCATAGAAACCTAGGAAGCAAAGTAGCTGGCAAAGTCACCCAGCCTGACAGTGGCAGAGCTGAGAGCACAACTGGGTCTCCTGTCCTCAGGTTCTCTGTTAACCTTATCGCCTCACCTCCTACTGTAACACAGGGTCATGGCTACAGTTCCGCGCCTTCCCCACAGCTCCTTTCCTATGGGGCGCTCTGCCAGTCCAGGGAAGACCACTGTCAGGACCCTCTCATGTACCTTTGCTCTGAGTGAGACAGTCTCCATTTCTCCTGCCATGCCTCACATGACATGATCCCAGACCTTTCACTGGCTTGCTGCCTCTAAATGTTCTCCATTTTTATGACTATTTTGAGTACGGGATTCTAGATGTGGTCTTATTTGTGCAGGTTAGTGGGCTGTTACCTCCCACTCTGTATGGAAGAGTTCTCGAGCTGCAGTCTGTTTCGCTGTTTAATTCAGAATGAACGCATTCCTCATTTCAGAATGTGTTCATCCCAGAGTTTTCCAAGGATAGCATAGACCCTGAAATGGACTTGGTTTGGCATAATGCAGTGTTTAAATGAAAAAATTTAACAAACTGTTATTCATACTAGTAGAATGGTATAGTGGGAAACACCTCAGAGGTCAGTTGTGTCTGGTTGTGTATCATGTATATTTATGGGTCTGATGCTCTGCAAATTGTGTGTGTGTGGTCAGGGTCTCACTCTGTCACCCAGACTGGAGGGCAGTGACAATCACAGCTCACTGCAGCCTCAACCTCCTGGGCTCAGGCAATTCTCCCACTTCAGCCTCCTGAATGGCTGGGACTACAAGTGTGTGCCACCATCTCTTGGCTAATTTTTCTTTTTCTTTTTTTTTGTGGTAAAGATCAGGTTTCATTATGTTGCCTAGGCTGGTCTTGAACTCCCGGGCTCAAGCAGTCCTCCCACCTCAGCCTCCCAAAGTGCTGGTATTATAGGCGTGAGCCAGCACACCCAGCCTCTGGAAATTTTAATTTCAAACAAAATACTTGGGCTTAGGGTTCTCAAACTTACCTGACATTGGAATCCCATGGAGGCCTTCAAATGTACTTGTGTCTCCCAGAGATCATGATTTAATTTCTCTGAAATTAAGCCTGAGCTTTGGAGTTTTTAAAAGATCCTCGGGTGATTTTAATATTTAGATTTTTAACCACTGCTATAATATCACATTCAGCCAAGGGACTTAAAATTGTTCTTGCCTTCTCCCCCCCGCCCCAAGCTTAACAATTTGTATACTCCGGGAGGCAGTCTGTGACCCGGGCCATCATGGGGATATCAGGAACCTCATCACAGTCAGCAATCCTGATGGAATGTTAAATGGGGAAGTTGAAAAGGACTTCAGTTATGGTTTACGTCTTCACAAACGCTATGCCTAGAAATTGTCTTTCTGCCTGAAGTGATTTCTCTCTTCCCCTTGGAGAACAAACTGCAAGATGTTTATGATGTCATTCTATCTTGGCCTCATGAAGGTCATGGACCAGGATGTGCACAGCTTTTCACTTTTTCTGAAAGATCCACTGTCCCCACTTTGCAACCCCCACTGCCCCTCCTGCTTTTGAACGGCTGTATTATTTTAGACTTGAAATTCATTTGGAATCTAAATAAATTGATCACATGGGTGAAAATACGGAAGAGACTTACTTTAACGGATTGCCTCAAACTTGTGACTATTTCTCCCAAGTATGGTAAATGTCATGTATAAAAAGCATGTTCAAAAAACTACATCTCATTATACTGGAATGAAAATATAGGTTCATCCTTTTTCTGGGTGAAAGACATGAACTTTAAGATCTTGGTGCTGGGCGTCCTGCTATGGATAATATCAGGACGCAATAATAATTTGCATCAAAATGGGGCTTTTTATAATTTCAGCTTCATTATGCTGATAAGAATCTGACAGAATTGTCTGCAGACAATCTGCATGTCTAACAGCCTCTCTAGACAGATACTATGCACAATAATTGAGTAGGAAAAAATGCTAATCCACGTTGTTCAAGTCTCAACTAAAACCACAGAAGTTTATATTTGGGCTAGTTAATATTTTGTTCTAAAGCTTACTTTGGAATAATAGTGTTTAGCTGTTGCTTCATCCTTGGGGATGCCCAAGCCCAGCTGAAGACACCTTGCGTGGTAGAAGGACGCCATGGCCATGCCTCGGCTGATGAACTCCGGGAGACAGTCTGTGACCCGGGCAATCATGGGAATGTCATGAACCTCATCATAGTCAGCAATCCTGGTAGGATGTTGTGAAATTGAAAAGGACATCAGTCATGGTTTACATCTTCACAAAACGCTGTGCTTAGAAATTGTCCTGCCTAAGGTGATTTCTCTCTACCCCTTTGAGAATTAAGTTGTTTGCTGTATGGTCAAGGGTTAGCATAACATAGTCAACTAGTATCAGGGAAAGATTAACTAGAATAGTTCCAGCTTCCCTATGATTATACTCAGCAGGCTTCATAACCACTAGGAAACAACTGCGTTTCTTTTTTCAGTACTACTATTTTAAGTTTAATGTCTACCTGTGGATTTCAACTGAAGGTGGAGGAAAGCGTTTTCTATTTCTTTGGATCATATACTGAAACACCAACCTTAAATTTGGATGTTAGTCACATAGGACCAGAAAACATATCTATCTTTAAAAACGGGCAATAAAAAAAGTCATTCTTTACAACCCAGACACAAATATGGAGAATCGTATGAAAACAAGATCTAGTCAGCGCCCTGTGAACCACAACCAGACGAGGAATAGGAATGTGGAAAATCCTGAGAGGTTCCAAAGATTTTAAAGAACTATTTAAAGGCTTGGTTCTAACCAGGATGGGCTCTTGCTCAGGATACCGGCGATCACTCCTGTGAGTGGCCTGCTGCCTGGAAAGCAAGACGCTGGCGAGCAGCACGTACCCAGCCCCTTCCCTTCATCCTCCCTTGCAGATCTGGGCTCACCCAGCGTCTTACTTTGAGCCTTCACACTTGAAATTATAAAGGAATTACAAAAAATTCTCTGGCTATAAGATAGAGCTATGATTTGTCTCTAGGAAACAGTTCTAGTCCCTTGAGTATTTCACTCTAGTGGGGGGAGAGGGTAGCTCTGTCATAGGCGTGCCTGGGAAACACCAGCACGTACACAGTCTGATGGCCATGCTAGAGAACATCCAGGTCTGTTTCCCGGAATATTGCTTCTATGCACGACAAGTCAATAAATGTAGGGAAGTACATGGAGACTTGTGGATTCAGGGAGAATAAGTTTTTATATATTTTATTAGATACTAGTGTCAGCCTTTTAGCCATTATTCTCATTTTATAGTCTGTACGAAGGTATACTTCAGGTGTGCAATTATAGAACTGCATGGCTAAGAAGTGGAGGACAAAATTAAGACAGTAAGCAATTCTGACGTGCCAAGCTATGTTAAGTACTCCGTATACCATTATTATAGTCCGGCTGTAGAAGTATTTTCTTACATCTAAAACAATTGATGCTTTAAAAAGTTAAGACACTTGTTTAAGCTAACAGCACTGAAATTCTGAAGGCTAATGGCGTAGAATTGCACTATCCGATATGGTAACCACTAACCACATGGCTATTTAAATTAATTTAAATTACATTTAAAAGTCCAGTCCTAAGTTGCCCTAGACACATTTCAGGTGTTCAGAAGCCATCATTTCCAGCACTGCAAAAAGCTCTGTTGCAGACACATCTGGAGTTCTTGTAAATACCTTCCTTCAGCTTATTTAAATGTTGCTGTGGTTTGAATGTGTCCCTTCCAAAGTTCAGGTGTTGCCCATGTCCTATTGTAAAGAGGTGGGGCCTCTGAGAGGCAATTAGGTCATTGGAGCGTCTCCATGACTGGGGTTAAGGCCTTTGCACCAGGGACTTCCTGTAGTGTTTGGCTTGCTTGCCCTTCTGCCTTCCACTGCCACGTGAGGGCGCAGGGCCCCTCCCCTCCAGAAGGGTACAGTCCTCGCCACACAGACAGACCTGCCACTGCCTGGATCTTGACCCTTCCTGCCTGCATAACTGCGAAATAAATTTCTGTTCATTAGAAATGACCCAGTCTGTGATACTCTATTCTAACACCACAAAACTAAGACATTCACCTTTTGGAAAAGGCCACACACTTTGTGAAAAACTTCATCTTATAGTAATACTCCACGAGGTTCCCTTGAGCATAGACATTTCCCCGTTGTGCTGCTTCCCATAAGCAGTGTAGGGCAGCGTCAGTGTCTTGGCGGATGCCTTGTCCATAGAAGTACATGAGCCCCAGTGCACCCTGGGACTCCAGATTTCCATTGCCACATGCTTCTGAATGCCAGAAAAATGCCTAAGAAAAGCACAGTTTCGTCATCGTTCTTGGGATTTGCAAAATGAAATTATAAAGGAATAACCAAAAATTCTCTGGCTGTAAGATAGAACTATGATTTGTCTCTAGGAAATAGCTCTAGTCCCTGGAGTATTTCACTCTAGTACCAAGTTCACATACGTAAGACAGTGTGGAGGTGAGTTTCTCTGCTGTCTGTCCACAGTGCAGGTGTGTCAATGCCCAGAGAGTTCATGGCAGAGGAGGGTCAGCTATCCTAGGCTTCAAGATTTTGGGATCTTCCAGAGTAGGATCAAGAAGGTGCAAAATAGGAGCTACACATCTAAAAGGCTTGATGCACAGCAGGGGAGGGGACCGATGGTGTTATGGAAAGGTAGCGCTCAGATGGACCTGCAGCCGCCCAGATCAACACAACCAAAGGTGAAAGCTGCCTGTAGTTTCAAGCATATTTGCCTAATACTACAGTGAATTTGAATTCACTTTAAAAACTCCAGGGGCTGCTGAGTTATAGGAGGATAGTCTTAGTGTTTATGAGCCTCTTACAAATTTGCTGGTAGCTCCTCTCACAAGTAGGCCTCAGCCCTGTATATTTAAATCTTGATGGTGAAAGATTATATTTCTATGAAAGTATTAAATGGATTTAACTTGTAAATTAATTACGAGCACATTTTATTTACTAGTATCACTCCTCAAATCAAAGGCACTATTAATTTATTCACACATAAAAGGATCTGGGTTCTTCACTTCAGGGCTATACCTCTTTAGCTTTTAGAGTACTTTATAGGTTTTTATAGTATACAAAATACTCTCACATTTGTGGTCTCCTTTGGTAGATGTAGAGAAGGTGGCATTTACAGATAAGTAAAAGGTGTGAAATGAGCTTTGTGATCCTAAAATGTAAATTTTTTATATTATAAAGAAATACAAGAGATATTAAAAACGACACACTTATTTTCCACTATGCTCTCAAAACAGAAATAAATATCGATGTAAACACAACACTAGCATTAAAGGGAAGAGCTAGGCATGGTGGCACACGTCTGTCCGCCCAGCTACTCTGGAGGTTGAGGCGAGAGGATTGCTTGAGTCCAGGAGTTCAAGGTCAGCCCAGGCAATGCGCTGGAACCCCTAGCTCTGAAAAAATAAAGGAAGCGGAATGTTACCTTTTCTAACTCTCTCGGCTCCTTTGTTGAATAATACAACCCAAGGATACCTTGAGCCTTCACACTTGCTTTTGGATTTCCATCGTCTGCAGCCCAAAGCCACAGTCTAAAAGAGAAAGCCAGGCAAGTTATTGTTTCAGCACTTCATCCAAACCGAATCTTGTTCTCAGGTATTACCTTTCGGCTTCCTCATCTGATCGTTTCACACCTTCTCCTTCATAGTAAGCTCTTCCGAGGTTGTAAGCAGCTGCAAATTGTAAGTGTCTTGCTTTGGGGCATGGAGAATCAAGAATTTTCTTCATAAACTGCACTCCTTTCTCCTTCCACACAGGACAAGAACAAACACAAAAACCTCAGTTTTTCGTCGTACCCAAATTAAATTTCCTTCTCCCCATAAGGTTATAGGGTGTTCGCCGCCTGGCACGGCGTGTCAAGGGAATCTCCAGCCGGCCCCCACAGCAGGAGGCGAGGCCAGGCCGGCGAGCCAAGCTTTCTCTGCGTTTACAGCCACTCCCCATCGCTCGCGTGACCGCCGAAGCTCCATGTCCTGCCAGCTCAGCGGTGGCACACGATTCTCATAGGAGCACGAACTGTATCGTGAACTGCACACGCAAGGGATCTAGGCTGCGGGGTCCTTACGAGGATCGAACGCCTGGTCTGAGGTGGAGCTGAGGCGTGACGCTAGTGCTGGGAGTGGCACTCACTGCACAGAGACCATAACAAATCGGTTGCTTGCAGACTCCTATCAAAGCCCTATCACGGAGTGACAAGTGTTCCTGTCCTTCAGTTGTGCAGCTGCATCTGGTGGCAGGCTTTAAGTCGGAATCCAACACTTATTTTAGTCCACATATGGCCCACCCATTATTTTGCCACCGCAGTCTGTGCATGTTTTTTTAAAATGGTGAGTTATATAATGATTTCATTATATATTACCATGCAGTACTAATAGAAATAGAGTGTACAATGGATGTAATGTGTTTTAATCATCCCCAAACCAACCTCCCCTCCCCAACCCCCTGGTCCGTGGAAAAACTGCCTTCCGCCAAACCGGTCCTTGATGTCAAAAACGTTTGGGACCACTGGTGTATAATACCATGAATCTCTTCCAAGGGATTGTCCTGGATTCTGCAGGGCTAGAGATAAGGAAGCAACTGATTTGTAAAAGTGCATCTCCTATTCAGGTACGCCCAGGAGCCTTCAGACACAGGGAATTGCTTTCATTTCATAGCTTCTGCAGTTGCACTGAGTCTCGGTTTGGGTCTCCTTGTTTCTCTCCTCCCTCCCACCTTATAACTCTTCTTCTGAATCAGCACAGATCTTATCAAAGTGCAAGAATAGCCAGGAATTTCTTTCACATTTGTAATTCTTACAAGTTACAAGTTCGTGAGCCCCTAACAAATGCTGTCTTCTCTTCAAGCATACTTTTATTAGGTGTGCTCGGTGAGACATATGCATCTAATATACTCATCTTAAACACTAATGTGATATCTGCTACATAGACATAAAGCATAAAAGAGATTCTAACCACTAGCAACAAAAGAATTGCTCTCCCCCCAAAGCCACCAGAAACAAATCAAACATCACTCAAAAAAAAAAAAACTTTGGATACTCAAATATATTTTGATATACTTCATTCTAGCTTTTCTCTAACTGCTTTCTCAAAGTGCTATGCTGACTAAACACCAAGCAATAGATGAGAGAATAAAGGTGTTTTAGTGACTCCTCGATTATAGGATTTATTTTTGTGAATATGTGAAGTATATGTCTATCATCTTTCCTCCAACTGTATAGTAAGAGCAGATTTAAGGAAGTAGTTGCCAAGTGAAGTGGTTGTATAAGTCCTCCCATAGATCACAATGATTAAATCTCGACAAAACACTAAAAGCATCTTTTAAAGGCACTGGATGGTGTGCCAAACAGCAGACTGAAGAAGAGATGATTCTTGAAAACTGCAAGGAACTATAGAGCTCAATGGACCCCAGACAGGATAAACACAAAAACCCTGTCCTCAGCAGACATTATGGTGATACCGCTGCAAACCAGAGATAATCTTGAAAGCATTCAGAGGAAAATGATGCATTATAAGCAGGGGAACTATAAAGAAATTAGGGGCTACTTCGTGAGAAACGATGGAGGCTGGAAGACTTTAGAATGACAAATTAAAGTGAAAAGAAAAACTGTCCATTAAAAAGATTCATCAAAAATAAAGACAGAGACATTCTTAGATCATCAAAACCTGAGATAATGTCTCACCTACAGACCTATGCTACAAGAAATGCTCTTTAAGGCAAGGTTGAAAGGAAGTATGAAATATGCTAGATGGTAACTCGATTGACAGGAAGGAATGGCTGGCTCCAGAAATGGTAAAAATGTCAAGGAACACATAAATACATGTGTATGTGTATGCTTTGTCTTTTAACTTTCTCAAAGGACTTGTGACTAAAGCAAAAAGTATAACTGTTTTGTATTTTGGGGCTGATGACATATATAAATGTAACAAATTCCATAGCAAATAGCACGAGAATTGAGGGTGAGGGAGAGGGTGAATGAAAACATACTTGGGCAAAGTTTCTATATTTTACCTGAATTCAATGTTATCTCTGTACATTGTGATAAGTTAAAGGTGCATAGCATAATCTCTATGGCAACTATAAAAATAGCAAACAAACATAGCTAGAAAATCAATATGTTAAAACGGAATACCAGTTATCAAATGGTCCCATCACCATTTCCAATGGATTTGAAATAGCACTTTTATGATAAACTAAATACCCATACATGGATAGTTTCTGAACTATCCATACTGTTCTTTTGATTGATTTGTCTATTATTGACCAAATGTCACATTGTTTTGAGTACTACAGATGCATACTTGGCTATGTAGTAGTATAACCCCCCCCCCCATTTTGTTCTTTCTTTAAAATTAGCCTGACTATTCCATATTTGCTCTTTGATATAAATTTTAGAATCGACTTACCAAAATAAAAAAAATTTGTAGGAAATTAGATTCTGATTGCATTCGATGTATAAAGTTGAATTGGGAGCAGTAAGAGGTGAGATGTAAAAATGGTGTGCCTGGAAAATAAGAGCACTGACAAATGGGCAGCCCCCCAGTCCAATGAACCTATAGACGGTGGCCACGGCAACCAAGTCTCCTGCACCCTCGCACTAAATTCATCCATAGGATTACTGCCTTGTGCTGGAGGAAGTGTAAAAAAAAAAAAACCTTTGAAGATTTCTGAGTAGGAGATAAGGCAAGAAAAGCTAAAATATGTAAGATGGCCATCACCACAATGTTATCTCCAAAAAAAATGATTACTTGATGATTTTTTTCCCAATGCTAGTCCCAAATTCCATTTGCAGCTTCCCCAAATGTTGGGGTCTATGTGTAATTCTTATTTCTATAGGATAATAGGGACCTCTTAATGCTCCCTGAAGAAAACAGACATTTCAAGTTTACTACAAGTATATATGGCTTAACCAGAGTCTGCATCAAGTTGGTATCAATAATTTCTTGGTACATTAAGGAAAGAAGGTGAAAAATTAAAAGAATTTGATCTTTGCCCCTTTGCCCTGGGTAATTCTATGATGAAGCGAACCGTGTAATCTGAGGTAAGAAGGGACCCACATACAGACACTGTCTTCGTTTTCCTCCTCTAGTCTCTGGCTGTGGCTCCAGTCAAGCCATTCTGTTTTGGAGTTGCCATGTGCCAACCCATCGGACCTACCAATCATTATTGTCTCTCTACTCCTTTGTGTTATCACCCCCCATTATCCAGCTTATTCTATATCTGTCACCATACTCCTTTGTTTCTCTTTCCCTTCATGGCACTGGCTCATCAGGCAAATAGCTTTTTCTCTACCTACTCTGCTGGAGGAAAAAAGCACAACCATGGCGATAGAGCCTCCTTTAAATTGATGACAACAGATGTCAGAGCGAGCCTTCAGTACTGGTAAGCAGTACCATCAGTTTGTCTCCTCAATTCTCTCTCCCACTTACCTGGAGGATAAGATACTGCTATGGTTTGAAAGTGTGCCCCAAAAGTTCAACTTATTTTTTTTAGATGGGGCCGTACTCTGTCACTCAGGCTGGAGAGCAGTAGTGTGATTCCGTCTCACTGCAAGCTTCATTTCCTGGATTCAAGTGAGCCTCCTCCTTCAGCCCCCAAAGTAGCTGGGACGACAGGTGTGCATCACCATGCCCAGCTAATATGTATTTTTTTTAAGTCCGGCTGGAGGGCAGTGGCCCAGTCATGGCACAATCCTGGCTCGCCACAGCCTCCACCTCCTGGACTCAGGTGACCCTTCTGCCTTAGCCTCCTAAGTAGCTGGGATGATAGGCATGCAACACCATGCCTAGCTCATTTTTTAAGTCTTTTTGTAGAGATATGGTTTTACTATATTGCCCAGGCTGGTCTCAGACTCCGAGGTTCAAGCAATCCTCTCGCCTCAGCCTGCCAAAGGGCTGGGATTACAGGCATAAGTCACCACACCTGGTCAGGAAATTTAATTGACATTAACAGTGTTAAGAGGTGGGGTTTTTTAGAGGTGATTAGGCCAAGAGGTTTCTGCCTTCATGAGTGGATTAATGCCTTTATCCCTGGGTTGTGTTCCTGATAAAAGGATAAGTTGGGCCTGATTTTCTTTCTCTGTCTCATGTGAGTGCACTTTCTTGCCATAGGAGACCCTTCCACCATAAGATGACCCAGCAAGAGGCTGCCTTCCAGATCCCAGTACCATGCTCTTGGACTTCTCAGCCTCAGAACGATGAGCCAAATAAACTTCCTCTCTTTATAAACTGTTCACTCTGTGATACTCTGTACTGAGATACTTTTCCAGACCTTACTGTCTCTCTTCAAGCTTCACAGCCCCTTCCCTCTCCTTCAGTTTATGGCTTCATCTTTTCTTTTTTTGGCGGGGGGGTGGAGTCCCACTCTGTTGTCCAGGCTGGAGTGAAATGGCACACTCATGGCCACCCAGCGTTGACTCGCTGGGCACCAGTGATGCTTCTGCCCAGCCTTTCAAGTAGCCAGAACTACAGGCGCACACTAATATCTCCGGCTAATTTTCTATTTATTGTAGAGACAAGGTCTCACCAAGTTGCCTGGGCTCGTCTTTTTTTTTTTTTTTTTTTCTTCTTTTTCTTTTTTTTTTTTAAATAGAAATCATGAAACCCTTCACAAATATGTGTGTCATTCTTGTACAGGGGCTATGTGAATTTTCTCTGAATGGTTCCAACCTTAGTGCACATGCTGCTGAGACAAGCACATGACTTTAGTTCTGTTTCATCGAGAAGATAGAAGGATCAAAAGAAACACCAAATCTATTCATTCACATTATTCATCCATTTTTTTAATCTCCCTTGATCTGGGGTATCAATTTACAAATCTACTGTGATATCTTTGCTGGGAGAACTTTCCCTTGAGATCAGCGACTGCACAGGTATTTCTTACACTCCGTAGCAAAACTGTGCTTATCTCTACTTCCTCGCCTCCACATGGCTCCTCCGCCCACTCCAGTCTTGGTCCATAACGGCTCCACTGCAAATGCTCTTGCCAAGGTCTCCGGTGAAACCCATTTGAATCTGCCCAGTGGCTGGTGTGCAGTCTCCATTCCACTTGCTTTCTCAGCAGAATTTGAGACAGACGGTCACGCCTTCTTTCTTGAAATATCTGTGTCCTCCGACCTGCTCCTCACGGTGCTTCCCCTGACTTCCCTCCACCCTCCCCGGCTGCGCCATGCCGTTCCCCTGGGCTGGCCATTCATTCCTTCCCTTCCGACCGTTAACGATGAGAGGGCTCCCAGGCTCTGTCCTTGGGTTGTTTCTCCATGTGTTCACTCGCTCAGTGATCTCATCCAGTCTGTGCCTTCCATCGCCCCACAGATGTCTCACTTTTGCATTCCTCGCTGCCCCAGAGCTCCTGATTTTCTATGCGGCATCTCTAGTTAAGAGTCTTAGCATTCAAGCGTAAACTCGTAGGTATTCCACGATCCAAACCTCCTTCAGCCATCCCATTTTTAGTAAATGGCAACATCCTCCACTCAAGCGAAAAATCAGGAGTCATTCTTGATCCCTTCCCTTAACACTGACCTCTCTCCAAGTCTATCAGAAAGTACTGTCTTCTTTAAAAAGCATAGGCATGGTGGCTCACACCTGTAATCCCAGTACTTTGGGAGGTGGAGGCGAGAGGATTGCCTGAGCCCAGGGGTTCAAGACCCACCTAGGCAATGTGTCGAGACTTCATCTCTACCAAAAAAAAAAAAAAATTAGCTGAGCATGGTGGTGTGCACCTATAGTTCCACCTACTTGGGAAGCTGGAGTGGAAGGATCACCTGAGCCCAGAAGGTCGAGGCTGCAGTAGCCGTGATGGTTCCACTGCACTCCAGCCTGGGCAACAGAGTGAGACTCTGACTCAAATAAATAAAAAAATAAAAAGCATACCCTAACTCTGTCCACTCTTCTCTGATTTGACGATTATAACTTCCCTTAAAGCTGCCATCTTCTCCGAACTACTGCCATGGCTTCCTCACTGGACTCCGCTTTCACTCTTGCCTCCAAGCAATCTACTGTTCACATCACAGACACAGTCGTTTTTAAAATGTAAATCACATAGTAAGCTCACTTGCTGGTAGTGACTTCACACTGCACGGAGAAGACAGTTCAAGCCCTTGGGCTTCGTCCCAAGTCTTGTGTGGTCTGGTCCCGTCTCACCGGTTTGACTGCACCCAGTCACGCTGTCCTTCCTTCTGTTTCTCAGGCCTTGACCTCACTGTTTCTTCTGCCCGGTGTGTGATTCTCCCAAACCTGGCGTGGTTGCTCCTCCTCATTGCTCAGTTCTTAGCTCAAAGGTCATGTTCTCAAAGGGGCCTCCTCCGTCGGAGTCTGGAGGCCGTCCCAGGCTGAAGGGGGCTTCCTAGCCACTGTCATCCGCCATCTCATTTTGTATTCTTCACGGTTCATTCTATGGGATGCCATCCGGTTCATCTTCCTTCCTCCAGCTAGAACGTTGTCTTGTTCAACGCAGTTTCCCCAGCGCCTAGAAAAGTGCTAGGCCCGTAGTGGGTACTCCATAAATACGTGTTAGAAGAATGAATGGCAGATTCTGGGACAGTGAATGCGTAGCTAGAGGGTGTGGAGTTGAGGCGGGAAGACCATTAGGTTATTGATAAAATACTGGTTCAGGGCCAAGCGTGGGGCTCACGCCTGTAATCCTAGCACTTTGGGAGACCAGGGTGAAATAAACACTTGAGTCCAGGAGTTCAAGACCAGCCTAGGCAACATAACAAGACTGTCTCTACTAAAAAAATAAATCAGCTGGGTATGGCGCGTATGCCTGTAGTCCAAGCTACTACAGAGACTGAGGAAGGAGGATAGAGAGCTTGAGCCTTGGAGTTTAAGGCTGCAGTGAGCTAGGATGACACCACCGCACTCCCGCCCGGGCGACAGAGCAAGACTCTGCTTCCAAAACAAAATAAAAAATAAGGACATATCGTGAGGTTAGAGTTGAATATAGAAGTGTTTCTGGCAGGAAAGGACAAAAGACGAGGAGAAGAGAGAGACCGCAGGATTGGACTAAGAGGTCAAAGGTCTTGTTCAGTGACAGTGAGGGAACGAGAGACGTGGACTGCTAAAGGTAGCTGCAGGGTAGAATGCTAGAGCTTGAGGCTTTCTTAAGTGGTATGGCTTCAGGTGACGACAAGGCTCAGGGTCTGGTGGTTCACCACTGGGTGGTTAGCAGAAATCAAGCACAGGCAGAGGACACAGGACGTGTGCTGGGCACGTCAAGGACCTCTAGGGCTAAGGTGTTCGTCCCCACAGACCCTTAAGTCAGATCAAACGATAGCAGGACGTGGGAAGGAAACCAAATCCTAGAGCCAAGAGCTTTGGATTCACAGTATTAGGAATGACCAACGACCAGGGCACAGAGAAGCAGAGAAGCAACGGGTTGGTACGAGCTTCCGAGGAGCTGCTTTACGCAGGGGGCGACAGGAGAGGATGGCTGGAAAGTGAATGAATGAAGTGAACGAAGACAACGCCAACTCAACCTCTGAGCCTGTGGAGCGCTGAGAGGAGAGCCCTCCGCTAGAAGGAGCTGCCTGTGGGACAACAAGTCTCCGGAACGGCCCGGAGGCGAAGCAAGGCCTTTGAGAAAGGCTGAGGACGCTGGGGACTGCATCTGCTCACTGGAAGGCTTCGGGGCAGGGCAGGCAGCAGAAAACACGGCGGAGTCAGGAGTAGGTGAGAAGCCGGATGGCCAGAGAAGCGTGCATCCTAGGTGGTGTCCAGCGCTGATCAGCTGCCAGGCTTGGTGGGACCAACCGAACTCCAGGCTCGGAGAGGAGTGCTGGGGCCAGGTTGGGAAAGCAGCCAGGGTGGGCTCGGCTGCCGGACGGTGGCTGAAGCCCCTGAAGGCAGCAGGCAGGCAGAGACAGCACGCGTGGAGCTCGGGGAGGGTTTGCAGTGGCGGCTACTGGTGTGGGGCGAACAAAGGGCCCTGTTTGGGCAACGGGGTCATCGAGGGCCTCTGAGAGTCGTGATGTTTGAGCAGGTCCAAACGGGAGGAAGGCCGCAAAGGATGGTGCCGCTGCTTTGTTGAGAAAAGAAGGTGAGTGTGATTTTGTTTTGGAGACTCGGCACTGTCTTGGCGCTACGGTGCCTCCACTGGGAAGTAAGCGCCCGGAGCCAGGAATTCAGTAACTTGATTTAGCCCACGTGATTCAGATTTCCAAAGACTGATCAGCCTCTAGAATGGCTAAGTTCAAGTTTCTGGACCTGCAAGGCTCAAAGCCAGATTCCAGGCCCAGGGGAATTGACCAAGCAGATACTACGTGATACAGCTTCTCCACAGCCAACAAGCTGGCTTTCCTGAGGAACACCTCAGACAAAGCATGCTCCTTTATTTCTGCCTTTTGACATGAGAGTCTCAGGAAAATTTTAAAGATGGGCAGGACACGATCAGATTCGTATTTGGGAACGCTGGCTCAGTGTGAGTGATGAACTTGGGACATGGGCCAAAGTTGGGGACCTGCTTCTGTTGTAATCCTGCTTCTGTGGGCTTTGAGTGACACAGGGAGAAGAAGACCCTCAGGAGATGGCATGAGCGGGACAGCGTGGGCAGTCCGTTGTGGAAAATATTTTGTTTCTGCTTGTGAAAAGACTGATCTTTAAGTGGCCACTCTTCCGTTTTAAGAAAGCATACTTCTTAGAACTGTTTTTTAAAAAGGCGTTTATTATGAGTAAATATTGAGTTTTATGAAATGCCTTTCTAATACTTACTGAAACCATCATATGGTTTATTTTATTTTAGCTATTAAAGTGGTATATTGTGGCCGGGCTCGGGGGCTCAGCCTGTAATCCCGCGCCTTGGGAGGCTGAGGTGAGTGAATTGCCTGAGCCCATGGGTTCGAGACCCGCCTGGGCAACTTGGTGAGACCTCATCCCTACAATAAAATTAAAAAAAATTAGCTGGGTGTGGTAGCGCGCGCCTGTAGTTCCAGCTACTCGGAAGGCTGAGGCGGAAGGATCGCCGGAGCCCAGCGGGTCGAGGCTGCGGTGGCCGGGAGCGGCCGCTGCACTCCGGTCTGGGCGACAGTGAGACTCCAACTCAAAAATAAATAAATTTAAAAAATAAAGTGGTATATTGTAGTCACAGAGTTCCTTGTGTTGGGTTATTACGTTTCTGAGCTACAAAATGCAAATACGTATATACATGTATATATACAGCTGACCCTTGAACAACACAGGTTTGAACTGTGTGGCTCCATTTCTACCCAGATTTTCTTCCGCCTCGGCCACCCCCGAGACAGCAAGGCCGACCCCTCCTCTGCCCCCCCAGGCTACTCACCGTGAACCCGGCAGGGATGAAGACCTTTATGACGATCCACTTCCACTGAGTGAACAGCAAATATATTTTCTCTTCCTTACTATTTTCCTAACAACACTTTCTTTTCTCTGGCTTACTTTATTGTAAGAACACCACATATAACACATATAAGCATACCAAATATGTGTTAATTGACTGTAAATGTTATTGGTAAGGCTTTTGGTCAACAGGGGGCTATTAAGAGTTAAATTCGGGGGGAGTCAAAAGCTATACATGAATTTTCGAAGGTGTGGGGCTTGATGTCCCAACCCCTACATTGTTCAAGGATCAGCTGTATATATAATTTTTTGGCACGTGGGACAATGCATGGGGGAATATATTTTAAAATGTGTCCATATTTCGCAGTAGAATTTGGAATGATTCTGGCTTTTCTCATTTGTATTCATTTGGAATAACTTCAAAATAAAGGGAAGCATTTTAAACGGAAATGTCAGTGACAACTAATAGTAGCACGGAACATCTCCTGTGGTAAATCAAAGAATTCAAAAATTCTAATTGACCCTTCGAGACTCAAATGGTGCAACCAAAACTGACAAAGAAATTTCTCAGTCTAGATGACCTGAATTTCCCACAGTATCTATTTCTGAATGTCTTCACTATTTTGTAGCATAGGCAAATTCTGTTTTTATCTATGGCCACTAGCTTGGAAGGATATTTCTATAATGTTTTAACATGTTAAATATTCTGTGGTTAATTATGAGCACCATGTTCAGGAAAGGAATCTGAACCGTTCCCCTTCCCTGCCTCTCAGTAAAGTGAACTCTCAACGCTAGAACTATATGTACCAGAAGAGACAAAGTATGCCATGAAAGGCATTCAATGGAGAAGAAGTTGCTACCAGTTTTTTTTTTTGCCATATCTGCTTACCATCTGAACAGAAATGTAATGACTAATTCAACATAGAAGCAATTCCAGTAGAATAACCCTAGTTTGTGTTAGCATAAAAGAAGAAATTATTGGAAAGATTAAGAATTTCTCTAGATGGCTGGGCGTGGTGGCTCAAGCCTGTAATCCCAGTACTTTGGGAGGCCAAGGCGAAAGGATTGCCTGAGCTCAGGAGTTCGAGACCAGTCCTGGCAACTTGGTGAGACCTCGTCTCTACAATAAATCAAAAAATAAACTGGGCGTGGTAGTGTGCACCTGTAGTTCCAGCTACTTGGAAGGCCGAGGCGGAAGGATCGCCGGAGCCCAGGAGGTCGAGTCTGCGGTGGCCGTGAGCATAACACTGCATTCCAGCCAGGGCAACTGTGTGAGATGCCCAATTAAAAAAAAAAAAAAAAAAGAATTTATCTAGCTTATGGGAGAGTCCTTCAAAGGACACTTGTTAAAGGCTCAAGTAAAAAGAGGTTAGTTCTTTTTTGTAGCTGAACCCAGTTGCATGAATCTGGAAGGGCTTTGGAGAGAAGCTATTAGCCAGGGGATGGAGAAGGGGCAGGGAGGCAAAAATATACTGATTCTGTTTTTCACATAAATGTAAAAATGATGCCAATAGTCTTAAATGCTAACAGGCCGGATACTATTAAAATGTAAAGATAGGGATATATTAAAATATATAAACAACTTCAACTGTATAAAGTAATCCATTAGCAACGAAATCTTAAACATGAGAACAAGACAATAACTTACGGCATCTGTAGCAGTCCCCAGTCCATCATAATACATCACTCCTAGCTGGTAAATTGCTTGATGATCTTTCTCCTGGATTTCTTCAAACTGTTCTAATGCTTCTTCATACCATCCCTATAAGCCCCCAGAAAATACTTAATTATTTTTATTATGAACTTAAAGTAGCCCCACATAGAAGCACCGAGTGGTCTGGTGCTTGTGCCCAAGGATGCACAGTTCAAAAGCAAGACACCCATATCTGGACCCCTGCCCAAAGCTGGGGGAATCACACACTTAGCCATCATGCTAGGCTGTCCTCAGAGTGACAAGCGCCTGTTGAGCCCTCGACAAATATTGGTGACCAGAGTAAACAAAGGTGCCATCCAAAGATTGGAGAACAAGTGGGGTATTGGTGCATAACTGCTCAAATATCCAATGGATGGTGGGGATTTGGGACAGTCCGTCTCTTTTTAAATCTTCTCTTGGGGTTGGATGAAGAACTGAAGCCAGATTACTAATGTTGGGATGCTAGCTGGCACGACTCCAGCTCAGTCTACCTCCTGGCTATCCCAGCACAATGTGGAGAAAAAGCGATTTCCTCCTGACTCTGAGGAAATTAAAAGTAGCTTTAAGTACTGGAGAAGACTCAGTCTCTCCAACTATTACTAGCATGAAGATGTTTTACAAAGTATATTAAATAGCTTGAGCAAAAATATGAAATTTGATTTTTAATTTGTAGAGGGAAATAGATTTTATGCCAAAATGCCTCCCATAAACGACACTCATGAAAATTACTTTGGTGAAGAAAGATCCGCTATCTCCTTAAGCTGGTAACCCTGTATCGTACTTAAAGCTACAGTCATAATCTATGTAATTGGACAGAATTTCCCTAGCCTAACAAAGTAAAAAGCTACACATGAAATTTTGCCATGAGGATCTTATGACAGAATTATAAGAAATGAAAACAAATAAACAAAAAATTTACCTCTTCAAAATATAGTTGACCTCGTAGGAAATATGCCAGAGCGTCCCCTTTGCTTATTCTTTCTTTCAAGAGTTGCAATGCCTTATCCACCAGATTAGCATGGCTATAACGATCTGATTTTTAAAAGGCAAATAATCCGTTAACCATACAACACAAATTTTCTCTCTTGAAGTAATAAATTACATAAAATGTGGGCAACCCTCTTTCGGGACCCCTCCGGTTGCCAGGAGATTTCCTATTGTCTAATAAAGTCCTACTTACTAAAAAAAAAAAAAAAAAAAAAATTCACCTAACACTGTTAACACTAGTTTCTTCCTGTTCTCATTCCTAAAACTGGCCTCCTTAGATGAAGAAGAATTACCTGGGGGGGAAAAACATTATCATAATCCCTAACATTGTTCATTTTTAATAAATAAATACTTTCACACTAAGGATTTTTCATACTAATCCTGTCCATGGCCAGGCCGGAGCCCGGCAATGCAGTCGCATGTCCATGCATTGGTTTGTCTTTGAGGAAAACCGTTTTGTGGATGAGTTAAATTCTTAATTTGAACCTTAATGAGAACAACTTTAGCCAAATGGGCTCACCCTCCCTAATATAATTTTTTAAAGGCCTATAGAATTAAAAAAGGTAGCATTAAGTGACAATTTCAAGGAAAGCATGGCATTCTCTTGAACAGAAGTGACATCCGGCTTCTCTTTTTGCGAAGTGTGCCCTTAAGTCCTGAGGGTAAAATCAAAATCAGGATTTAACTGTGAGCCTTCTCCCCTGATGATCTATCAGAGACATTCAGTGGCAATTTCACAGATTCTTGTAGGAAAGCTAAAAAGGTCTGTAAAATTAACCACTTCCTGGAAGTCAATAAGACACATTTCCTGTCTTGCCTGCTTTAGCATAATTAAATTTTAGTGAAAATATTTTCCAAGGGAAGATTAAATATCAGGATTGTACCAGTCTTTTCCTTTCTCCACTGGAAGAATTTTTGGTTCTTAGCAGCATACTGGGATAGAGAGGCATGAAAGGGGTTCTTAGGCAACTTTTCACTGGTCAACTTCATCCTAGTTCCACACTTGGGATTCTGTAAAACGAACAAGAAATAAGATGGTAGAAATTTCTCCCTTCAGTGAAGGGCAAAGAGGCCCGATTCCCATCTGGGACTCCGTCTGAAAGCACTCGCCCCTCTCCGCCGAGGGACAGGTCACCCAACCACTAGCTCCCAGATGGGAATGTTCTTTTTGTTTGTTTTTGAGGCAGAGTCTCACTCTGCAGCCCAGGCTGGCGGGCAGTGGCACGCTCACGGCCACCCCAGTCTCGAACCGCTGGGCTCAGGGGATCCTTCCAAGTAGCTGGAACTACACGTGCGTGCTACCATGCCCGGCTAATTTTTTGATCTATTGTAGAGACGAGAGCTCACCGAGTCACCCAGGCTGGTCTCGAACCCCTGGGCTCAGGGACTCCTCTCACCTCGGCCTCCCAAAGTGCTGGGATTACAGGCTTGAGCCACCGAGCCTGGCCCCGAGAATCCTTTCCTAGGAGACCATGGCCCGCCATAGCTCTGACACACAGCCATCTGCCCGGCCTGGTTCCACAGAATGTGATTAACATTAGATCTGTCTGCACGTTCAGTCTGGCCATGAGCTTACATGCTGCCATGGGTCATGCCACCCAGCACGACCGGGTCACTTAGTCGTCACGGGTTGACACTGGCCATAAATATGGTTCTTGTGCACCGGTACCTTCCTGTGGCCTTGTAACCGAAGCACATCAGGTGGCCTTGTAACCGAAGCACATTTCCAGTTAAAGCATTTGTCTATTTTACCTGGGACTACACTTTATTTTAGCTGTGTTGTTCAGTTTTATCTTCCCGTCTGCATTGGACTGCCATGTTATAAGGTGGGTCCTAGATGAATGGTAAATCAGGGCCTTCGTATAAAATGTAGAGGCCACCTCATCTGGGAGGCCACCTCATCTGGGCTGGCCTAGGCTGAGGGTAGTGAGACAGCAAACTCAGTTGTCGCTATGACTTTTTGTTTACCCCTTGGCATTCCACTGTTCCAGCTAACTTTCACCAATTGGAAGCAAGTTTCCAGGAAAGGGTCCTGATTGGTGGTCAAGAGAAGAACTCGAGAGACCCTTAGTGTGACTGGAAAACTACACTTATATAAGTGCATGATGCTCTCTTAGACAATAACTTGCCTTATGAAATGAGAACAGAATGCAGAACAGGAAGATAATTCAGTATATCATGAAAAAAAATCGCTGAACTAACTTTGTGATTTTGGAAGAGCCATTTAATCATTTTCAAGAGCCAATTTCCTCATCTGTAGTTTGGGCTATAGGTAGTTTGAACGAAAGGATTTAAAAATGTCCCTTTTTAGATAGATACAATTCTTGATTCTATGAGTCCCAAAATCTTATGGTTGCATTCTCAATGAACTTTACTTAGGGTGAAGGAATATTAGGTAAAGAAGAAAAAACAATCCAAAAAGGATGATGTGGATAACACTGTCAGCTGTTACTAAGAGACTAGATATAGACGTTTTATTTTTTAAAGACATTAACACAGTGTGCTACTATATCCAAAAAGCGGATAAAAACTTGGCGTATTCAGGAAGGACATCAGAAATGAAACAAATCAGAAAACAATACCTTACCTTGTTTAAACTCATGTTGTCTTCTGTGGTTATAAGACTGCACATGGTTTTTGTTGTTGTAACTTAAAAGAAGTGTGGAAGAGGCTCTGGACAATAAAAACAAAGATTTATTGAGCTCTTCCTAAATGCCAGGTATTATCCCTTGTTTCACATGCATTAACTCCTAAAAACTTTTATTATTATTATTATTATTATTATTTAGAGTCAGGGTCTCCCTCAGTTGCCTAGGCTGGAGTGGAGTGACACAGATCACGATTCATTGCAACCTCCACCTCCTGGGCTCAGGCGATACTTTTTTCCTCAGCTTCTGGAATAGCTGGGGACCAGCTGATTTTTTTTATTCTTTGTAGAAATGAGGTCTTACTATGTTGACTAGGCTGGTCTTGAACTCCTGGGCTCAAGCAATCCTCCCACCTTAGCCTCTCAAAGTGCTGGTATCACAGGCGTGAGCCAGGCTTGATCAAAACTTTATTAAACAGGGACTATTATGAGACCCACTTATCGTATGAGGAAACAGGCATGGTGAGGAAGTAACCTGTGGAAGGTCACAGGGCTGGTAAGCTGGACAGCCGGCATGCCCTAGCCCCTGTGTTCATTATTATTCTGTTCTGTTTCTCCAAAAAAGCAGCACGAATATGAGTTTTTAACATGGCAGGACTCCTGCGAGAGGTTAACCCAACATTTCGTATTTTTTTAATGTGAAAAAAGAAGCACTAAGAGGAGATGAAAAAAGCAAGAGCATATGTTTGTTTCTGCCAAACCTTGAGGTTAGATATGAAATTATCATTTGAAACTTGACAACTGTTTGCATGATATATTGCACATTTAGAAAATTCTGGCTGGGCCCGGTGGCTCATGGCTACAGTCTCAGCACTTCGGGAGGCTGAGGCAGGAGGACTGAGCGGGCTCAGGAGTTCCAGATCAGCTGGGCAACAGAGCCAGACCCCCCACTCTCTACAGAAAATTCAAAACATCAGCTGGTATGGCGACATGGGCCTGCAGTCCCAGCTACTTGACAGGCTAAGGTGGGAGGATCACTTGAACCCAGGAGGTCGAGGCTGCAGTGAGCTATGATTGCACCACGGCCCTGCAGCCTGGACAGCAGAGTGAGATTCTCTCTCCAAAAAATAAAAATGAAAATAAAATACAAAAGAAACTTCTATAATATAAATGGTAGGCATTCATTCATAATGGAGACTCTGAAAGAAATCTACGATTTTGGAGGGAAGGGCAGGTGGAGTGGACTCTAAGGGTGCCCTTCTCAGCTCCTCTGTGTGAGGTGGTGCCTGTCCCCAGCTGCTGTGGATGGTCACTGAAAACAACTCACAGCTGTTCCTTCTCTGTGGCTTTGTCCCCAGCTACACAAGCGTCTCCTCACTCCAGGACACTTTGCTACTGCTTTCGTGGAGCCAGACCACTCAGGGGACCATTGTAAGAGGCCATCTGTCATGCGACTCCAGCGTCGCTCCACATCCTTGCTGGGTGTGTCAAGATGCAAGACCCCAACTGATCTGTGCCGGCCATTCTCAGGGCTGTACCTGCAGCAGGTAGCCTCAAGGGATGAGGTCGTGTCTCCCCCGCAGACAAACAGTAAACACTGCTCTAAAAAGCAGCGAATCCCCCAGGCTCAGTGCACCTCTATTATCGTGCAGCCCACTCAGTGCACGGGCATCTGTCGTGGGCCCTTTATGCCACCTCTGTGGTAACTGGGGGGCATTGGGAACTGGCCCAAACATCATTCTGGCACCCTGGCTACTGCTTGGGCCGTGAGTCACCAAAGTCATTTGTCTCTGGCCCAGCTTAGCTTGTAGATTGTTAGCAGGATAGAATCTCAGACTCTGCACAGTCCTTGACCTCTCTCCTCAAGATGAGATCACCTGGGGTGAATTTGTGCTCTGTGAGGGCCCAGTGAAGGCAGTTTCCTGAGCCCACGTTCTTGCTTGGCGTTCTCCCCCTGCCTTATTGTGGTTCTTTTAGTTCCCTTCTTCTGAGACCCCCGTTTCCGCCCCCTGCATATCACTTGAACAATAATCCCTTGATGCTCTGCCTCTAGGGAATGCAGCCTAACACAGTAAGGACAATGGAGGAAGAAGGGTTTATTACTATCTTTCTAAAGTTGGCATAGTAATGGATAACTTGCCTTCCAATAAAATGCTAGAGTAGGCTGGGCTCGGTGGCTCAGCCTGTCATCCCAGCACTTTGGGAGGCTGAAGCGAGTGGATGGCCTGAGCCTGCGGGTTCGAGGCCAGCCTGGGCAACTTGGCAAGACTTCATCTCTACAGTAAATCAAAAAAATTAGCCGCCTGTAGTTTGAGCTACTTGGAAGGTTGGGGTGGAAGGATCACCGGAGCCCAGCAGGTCGACACTGGGGTGGCCATGAGTGTGCCACTGCCCTCCACCAACTAAAAAAAAAAAAAAAAAGCACACTGTGAATAGTGTCTATAAAGTGGCATGTGAAGTCTTTTTTTGGCAGGGGAGCGTGTGGCATTCCTGGAGGTGCTGCATCAGCTCTCCTGCTCCAAAACCTCATTTGCTATATGGCCCTCGGATAGAAGACGTAGCAGATACGAAACTGAAAACTGATGCTATAGTTCATCTCTGCAAAAGGCCGAGAATCAATAGTATGCGAATTTTTGATTAAAAATGTTATTGATAAGAGTACTAAAATTAACCTCATGATAAATAGCCTTATTTAAAATGCTCAGTGACAAGGGAAGGGAAGACGAACTTGAGAACGGGGATTCTACAGAGAACCAAGATGTAAGTTAAATCTGCTTTGATAATAGCAGAGGGCAGAGCTGCCTCCTAAGGGCTGGATGTAAATGAATGACCCTATCCTCAAAGATTCAGGCAAGCAGTGACTCTTCCTGAGCAGAGATTTGAATCAGCATGGAAGTATAAAGAAACTAGAAATTTCTTGAAAACCCAGGGGGAAAAAAAAGAGGTGTGTTTGGAATAGACCAGATCCTGGTAACTGAAAAGAAGTGCCTACAAATGAGGAATGATTCAGCAAGACTTAATCATCATGTTGAAAACTTCTGTTTTTGTTTGTTTGTTTGTTTGTTTCCGTTGGAGTCTCACTCTGTCGCCCAGACTGGAGTGCAGTGGCCGCTCCCAGCCACCCCAGCCTCGACCCGCTGGGCTCCGGCGATCCTTCCGCCTCAGCCTTCCAAGTAGCCGGAATTACAGACGTGCGCTACCACACCCGGCTGATTTTTTGATGTATTGTAGAGCTGAGGTCTCGCCAAGTTGCCCAGGCGGGTCTCGAACCCGCGGGCTCAGGCAATCCACTCACCTCAGCCTCCCAAAGGCGCGGGATGACAGGCTGAGCCACCGAGCCCGGCTGAAAACTTCTGTTTTATTTTTATTTTTTAATAAAATGTGGGGTACAATATTTAATTTTTTAAGTTTAAAAAAATTAAATGTTGAATATATGCAAAATAATTTTCAGATATATATATATGTAAAGAATGAGTCACAATAATACAATTAACATCAAGTACCTGTCACTGAATTTTTTAAAGTACTCTACCTTTAAATCTCCTGTATACTCCTACTTGATTTCACCCTTCCCCACATTTTCGCCCATTCCTCCCACCTGCAGCCCCGACACACGCACACACCAACGTCCCCTACAAGCTTCCTTTTCATGTTTCTTGGCCATTCATGTTTTCTGTGGTGTCTGCTCAGGTCTTTCTGCCTTTGGGCTGTTTGTCTTGTTGATTTGCAGTTCTTCATATTTCAGGTGTGTTTCATCAGTAGCACACATTTAGATTTGCTGAGGTGTTGTCTGTACCCAGATAATAATTTTTTTTTGAGTCGAAGTCTTACTCTGTCGCCCAGGCTGGAGTGCACTGGCACCATCATGGCTGCATCTCAACCTGCTAGGCTCAGTTGATCCTTCCGCCTCAGCCTTCCAAGTAGCTGGGGCTGTAGGCATATGCCACCACACTGGGCTAATTTTTAAATTTATTATAGAGACAAGGTCTCGCTGTGTTGCTCAGTCAGTCCTTTTGCCTCAACCTCCAAAAATGCTGGGATTATAGGCATGAGCCCCACTGTGCCTGGCCCTAGATGATAATCTTTGAATATTACTGGAAATACTTAGCTCCTTTACATTTATTTGAATTATAATTACATTGAAATTTTTTAAATTTTGTACTTTCAATCTGTCTACCTTATTCATGCTCCTTTTTTCTCTTGCATTGCCTTCTGATAAATGTGCTAGGTATTTATTGGATCAACTAGGTCTTTATTATGTTTTGGGAATGTTGAGCTTTCTAAGTCTTAGGTTGATGTCTTTTATTTTCAAAATCTCTCAGATATAATTTATTTGTGTTAGTTTTGTAGGGCTGCTGAAACAAATTCTCAAAAACGTTGTGGCTTAAAATAATAGAAATCTATTCTCTCATAATTCTAGAGACTCCAAGTCTAAAATTAAGATGTTGGTAGGGACATACTTCCTCTGGATATAGGGAAAACCGTCCTAAGCATCTCACCTAGCTTCTAGTGGTTCCTGGTAATCTTTGGTGTTCCTAAGCTTGTAGCTGCATCACTCAGTCTCTGCCTGTCTTCACCTGGCTTTCTCTCTGTGTCTCCTCTGTTTCTGTGTGTCCTCTTCTCCTTATAGGGACACCAGTCACTGGATTTGGCACCCATCCTAATCCCATATGACCTCAATTTAACTTGATTACATGTAAAAACCCTATTTCCAAATAAGGTCACATTCAGAGGGTCCAGGGTTTAGGACATATCCTTGGATGTGTCCTTGGATATATCCTTTTTGGGAAACACAGTTTAATCCACTACTCTCCCTCTGTCCCATTCTCTCTGGCATTCTGATTAGAACTTCCTCTCATGTCTCGTAAGCTGCTTTTCATATTTTCCATCCATTTTTCTTTCTCTAACACAGTTGGGGTACTCTCTTCAGTATTCTCTCCCATTTTATTATTTTTATTTGTAGCCACATCTGGTATGCTGTTAAAGCAATCCATTTAAAAATTTTTTATTAAAGTATAATCAAAATACAGAAAAATTATTATTACTATTTTAAAGATCTGGGGTACAATTCAGGGTTAAGTACATAAGTGATCACCGTGTAGGTAAAGTTTGGATACCCTTATTAATATTATGTGCTCCTCCCCTCCCCTGGCAGTATCCTACTACTGCCAATTCCTTTCTTTGTCTTTTTTTTTTTTTTTTTTGAGTTGGAGTCTCACTCTGTCACCCAGACTGGAGCGCAGCAGCCGCTCCCGGCCACTGCAGCCTCGACCTGCTCGAACCCGTGGGCTCAGGCCATCCACTCACCTCAGCCTCCCAAAGCACAGGATTACAGGCCGAGCCACCGAGCCCGGCGCCAATTCCTTTCGTATAGTATCATGATAAATGTTCAGGGTCTGCTTATGTGTGAGTACTTGTAGTACTCAGGTCTTTGCTTCTGTGACAAATCACTGAGTATTACAGACTCTAAATCCATCCAAGTTACTGCCAAGTCCATAATTTCATTTTTCTTTGTGGCTACATAATATTCCATTATGTATATGTACCACATTTTTCTTATTCATTCCACTTTCGATGGACAGCACGGTTGGCTCCATGTTTTTGCTATTGTGAATAACGCGGTAATAAATGTGTGTGCAGGTATCTTTTTTATAGAGTGATTTGAGTTCCTTCAGGTATATTCCCAGAAGTGGGATTTCAGGGTCATATGAAAAGTCGATTTTTAGATTTTTTTCGAAATTGCCACACTGTTTTTATAAGTTTACAACTTGAAGAATTCTCACAAACAGAACATATCCATGTAACTAGTTCTCAGGTCTAGGAAGAAATTATCACAGGCATCCCAGAAATCTCCTTTCATTCCCTTCAATTCACTAAATAAACCCAAGTGTAAATACTATACATACTTGTAATGGCATAACTTACTTTTGCATGTTTTTATATTATGTACATGGATCATATAGTGTGTATTATTTTGTGTCTGCCTTTTTGACCTTGGCATTGTTTGGAAACTCATTCATTTTGCTCTTGTGGTTTTTCTTTCTTGTTGTATAGTATTACACTGCGTGACTTTATCTCTTCTACTTGATGGGCTTTTGGTTAGCTTCTGCTTTGGGCTACTAAGAATATTTTTGTTGGGTATACACAGAGGAATAGGAATTACTGAGTCCACGAGTATGTATCCTCAGCTTTAGCATATACTGTACCAAAGAGTTTCCAAGTAATTGTGCACAAAATCCCCTTTTAAATTGATTGTTTGAATTTCTGGTAGTTTGAGTAATAGATGGTAAGATTGCTTGGTTCATTTGAGTTTTGAATAGAAGTCACCCATTCAGTTAGGCCAACTTATCAAGGGTCCTGCAAAAATGGTTTTAGTGGTCTTGACTATTACAGGCATGAGACAGCCTCTAATTGGGGCTGCAGAGTCCAGGCTATGTCCAAAGAGGGTTGGAAAACTAGCTGTTTGGGGTTTGCCATGGTGTTCCTCAGGAGAAGGTGGGGAAATTGCTATGTGGCTCATCCTGTGTCTCCCCACTTCTGATTTCCTGTTAGGCGAATCTCTTTTTGTTGTTTTTTTTAAGCTGGAGTCTCACTTTGTCAACCAGGCTGGAGTGCAGTGGCATGCTCGTGCTACCGCAGCCTCAACTTGCTGGCCTCAGGCGATCCTTCTGCCTCAGCCTTCCAAGCAGCTGGGACTATAGGTGTACACAACCATGCCTGGTTCATTTTTTTTTTTTTTTAATTTATTGTAGAGATGAGTTCTTGCCATGTTTTCCAGGCTGGAACTGAACTCCTGGGCTCAGGCAATCCTCTCGCCTTGGCTTCCCAAAGTGCTGCAGTTACAGATGTAAGCCACCATGCGTGGCTACTTACGTTAATTCATATGTTCTACTTTTTATTTGTTTATTTTTTTGAGTTGGAGTCTCACTCTTTCGCCCAGACTGGAGTGCAGTGGCCGCTCTCGGCCCCCGCAGCCTCGACCCGCTGGGCTCCGGCGATCCCTCCGCCTCAGTCTTCCAAGTAGCTGGAACTACAGGCGCGCGCTACCATGCCCGGCTCATTTTTGATTTATTGTAGAGCTGAGGTCTCGCCAAGTTGCCCAGGCGGGTCTCGAACCCGCGGGCTCAGGCAATCCACTCACCTCGGCCTCCCAAGGCGTGGGATGACAGGCTGAGCCACCGAGCTCGGCTATGTTCTACTTTTTAAAAATTGATATATAATTCACATGCCATAAAATTCACCTCTTTCAAGAGGACAATCCAGAGTTTTTTAATGTGTTCACAAAGTTGTGCCACCATCACCACCACCTAATTTCAAAACATTTCGGTCACTCCGAAAGCCTGTAACATTAGCAATCACTCTCCATCTTGCTCCTCCCTTCAGCCCCTGGCAGTCACTAATCTCCTTTCTGTCTCTGTGGATTTGCCTATTCTGGATATTCCATATAAATGGAATAATAAAATGTGTGACCCTTTGTATCTGGCTTCTTTCACCTAACATAATGTTTACAAGTTCCTGCATTTTGTTGCATGTATCAATATTTCATTTCCTTTTATGGCTGAATAATATTTCATCATATGGATATACCACTTTTAAAAAGTACGTTCATCAGTTGATGCACATCGGGCTTGTTTCCAGCTTTGGACTATTGTGAATAATGCTACTACAAACATTTGTGCACTCGTTTTTCTGTGGGCATGCATTTTCAGTTCTCTTGAGTATATACCTAGGAGTAGAACTGCTGGGTTGTGTGGTAATTCTGTGTTTGACATTTGGAGAAATTGCCAAACTGTTTGTCTGAGTGGCTGCACCAGTTCCCATCCCTACCAGCAATGTATAAGGATTCTCCATCCTCACCTATTCTTCTTATTGCCTAGCTTTTATAGGTTATAGATATCCTGGTGAATGCGAAGCTGGATGTCGTTGTTGTTTCGATTTGCATTTCCCTAATAAAAATAATGGGGAGCATTTTTTGTGTGTGTTTGTTAATCATTTTGTGTTTGTAGATGTTTATTCAAATTATTTATCCATTTTTAGTTGGCTTTTTTTTGTTGTTGAGTTATAATAGTTCTCTATATAATTTACGTACTAGTTTCTAATCAGATGTATGCTTTGCAATATTTTCCCCATCGTGTGGGGGTTTGTTTTCGATGCTTTTTTTTTTTTTTGAGTCAGTGTCTCTGTCACCCAGGCTGGAGTGCAGTGGTATGCTCACAGTCACTGCAGCCTGGACCTGCTGGGCTCAGGCAATCCTTCCGCCTCAGTCTTCCAAGTAGCTGGAACTGCAGGCATGCACCACTATGCTCAGCTGATTTCTTGATTTATTGTAGAGACGAGGTTTCACCAAGTTGCCCAGGCTGGTCTTGAACCCCTGGGCTCAGAGAACCCTCTCAACTCCGCCTCCCAAAGTGCTGGGATTATAGGTATAAGCCACATGCCCCACCTTTTTGTCTTTTTAAGGAAATTTAGTTGTTCTATTTTTCCCTCTCTTGATTGTGCATTAGGTATCTATCTAAGATAAGAAAACCATTGCCTAATCCAAGGTTAAAAAGGTGTATCCCTATGCTTTTTTCTAAGAGTTGTATAGTTTTTACTCTTGTGTTTAGGTCTCTGATCCACTTTGATTTTGATTTTGTACATAATCTGAGGGAGAGGTTCAAAGGAATTCTTCTGCGTGTGGAGATCTAGTAGTACCAATGCCATCTGCTGGAAAGACCATTCTTCTCTGTGTCGTTTGTTATACGTTGAGCTGAGCAGTTTTGTTTTGAAATATGTTTATTGAATCCTTTTTTTTCATGGCCACTGCAGCCTCAACATGCTGGGCTCGGGTGATCCTTTCGCCTCAGCCTTCTGAGTAACTGGAACTATAGGCGTGTGCCCTCACACCCAACTAGTTTTTCTTTAAACTTACTGTAGAGTTGCGGTCTTGCCAAGTTGCTTAGGCTGGTCTCAAATCTGTGGGCTCGGGCAATCCTCTGGCCTCAGCCTCCCAAAGTGCTGGGATCCCAGGCATGAGCCACTGCTCCTGGCCTGTGTTGAATCTTTTATAGGCAACTTTGGCATTTGAGCTTTGTGCTCTCAATAATCTAACTGAATCCAAAGGAAAACAACTGTTGTTTAGAAATCGAGTTAGAAATGAATTTCTATTTTAAGTGGTAAATCGAACGTATGAACTTAAGAAATAAAACTTCTACTGACAAATAGAAAGTAATTTCTGTTCAAAACGTCTACTTGTGTATTGTCTGTAACAGGTATATTTGCAGTTTAAAAATCTTTTTATTTTAGATTTGGGGGTACATGTGTAAGTTTGTAACATGGATATATTGTGTGATGGTGAGGTTTAGACTTTTTCTTTTTCTGTTTTGGAGTTAGGGTCTCACTCTTTCCCCCAGACTGGAGCGCAGCGGCATGATCATGGCTCACCACAGCCTTGAACTCCTGGGCTCAAGCCATCCTCCTGCCTCAGCCTCCCAAATGGCTAGGACTATAGTCACCACACCCAGCTAAATTTTCCTTTTTTGGGGTAGAGATGCGGTCTCACTGTATTGCCCAGGCTGGTCCCAAACCTAGGCTCAAGCCATCCTCCTGCCTTGGCCTCCCAAGGTACTGGGGTTACAGGTGCAAGCCACTGTACCTGGCCCAAGTTTGAGCGTCTGTTGAGCCCATCACTGAAGCAGTGAGTGTGCTACCCCACAGGTAGGTTTTCAGTCCTGACTTCCCTCCCCTCTTTAGGAATTCCCAGTATCTGGTTCCCTCTTCACGCCCATGTGTACCCAGTGCTTAGCTCCCACTCATAAGTGAGAGCATGCGCTATTTGGTTTTCTGTTTCTGTGTTAACTCACCTGGAAGCATGGCCTCCAGCTGCATCCATGTGGCCGCAGAGGATGTGATTTTGTTGTTTTGTATGACAAATGTGCAGATATTTTAATAATGCAATTAGAATGTTAAAATAATTTTAACTTTAGGTAAAGGTGGCTTTGACACAAGGGAGGCCCCACAAAAGAATTTGTTTATACAAAATTGTGTATTTTTGCTCACGTTTAAACTTCAGTCACCTTCAAAGTACTCTCCTTTTGATGCAATACACCTATCGAGACACTTTTTCCACTGCTCAAAACAGTTTTTGAACTCGTCAGCTTTGATGCTTTGTAATGCTTCTGCCATTTTTGGTTTCAACTCTTCTATGGCAGCAAAACGTTTCCCCTCCTTGAACCAGTGGGCTCAGGCAATCCTCTCACCTTAGCCTCCTAAAGTGCTGGGATTATATGCGTGAGCCACCACGCCCGGCCATATGTTAGTGCTTTTTCGAGTTGCTCTGTATACCTGTGCAGAAAAAAAGCTAACATAGCAGGCCTGAGGTTACTGTCTTGAGGTGGGCATGCTAGCAAGCCTGGTACTTGGCTGGCATCCAGGAAGTTGGCACTTTCACCATTTCCTAACTTATAAGCCTTGTTTGCTGTGTTTAGACTTTTTAATGATGTGATTTATAATGAACGCTTGCTTTTTAAAAAAAGTTTATGTAATTTTGGTGATTGCTAGGCAGGGAATAAAAAGGTTGGGTGCTGAGTCTCTAGTGGGCTTCCTTAGACATGTTCCTGCACTGCTCACTACTGGAGAAAGGTGCAGACTTGTTGTGTTTCTTTATCGAAGGGAGAGAGCATACACATGGACATGGAGTTCTTCAGACTCTAACTGTATTTTTTGTTCTAATCTTGTCATGTATCCTTTTGATATATTAACAGTCCTGACACAGTATCTGCTCTGTTGTGAATGTATGTGTCACTCCGAAATTTACGTTAGAACTTAAGCCCCAGGTGATCGTATTAGGCCGGTTGTGGTCCTAGTAAAAGCTCAGTTGCTAACCCTTGATGCCAAAAAATCGAGAGGCAGAAAGACTGGAAGAAATAAGTTTATTTCTGAATTTGAATCCAGGGAGCAGAGCTGGGCTTGAGGCCTTTCTAAAATGATTCTGCTCACCTTTCAAGTTTTACAGTTCGCTTCTATAAGTTCAGGGTTGTTGGTACCTATACACTGATGACACAACGAGCAGAGCATTGTATAGCACCTAAGGCACAGCCGTATTTTGTCAATAGCAACATTTTATGGTTCACATCTCCTGGCGCCAGTTACCAGAGGTATCGCCCAGCTTTTTATCAGTAACACCTGGCAGAAGCGTTAATCAAGCTTGTCAAGGGAGCTAACAGGGCCGAAGACATCATACATCGCTACATGTTGCTATACGGAAAAGTTACACAAATCCCAAGACTTAGGATTACCCTGATACAAAAGTTATGCAAATCACAAGACTTAATTATTACCTTGATGCTCCATTATTCAAACTTATGATTGCTAAGAGAAGGGAGTAATTGGGAATTTATTTGTCTCAGTTATTAGGCACAGTCTGCAGGGAAGTTAAGGATTCTTTGAAGTTATTTATTGGAGTGCCTAGGAGATACGGGAAGCACGCCTTTCGTGGGCTCCGAGGACTGGGTGGGAGGGCCCACTCTATCCCTCCCCACGCCCTCCTCTGGGGGCCCTGGCAACATGGGCAGACAACAGCAGGTCTCCGTATCAGGGCCATGGGGAGGCGATGAGGCCACGAGGGCTCCGCTCTCAAGGATGGCCTTAGTGCCCTACGCAAGGACTGGTGGGAGAGTTCATCGCTTTTGCCCTTGCACTTCTGCAGCATGTGGACACGGCAACCCAGTGTTGGCTTGGAAGCAGTAAGCCTTCACCAGACACGGAATCAACTGGTAACTTGATCTTGAACTTCCCAAACCTCCACAACTGTGGGCAATAAATTTTTGTTGTTTATAAATGATCCATTCTAAGGTATTTCATGATAGCAGGAGGAACAGACTAAAACAGTACCTAGACTATGTTGTGAAAGTAATGAGACTACACATTCCATTTAACTTTGGGGCCACGTTTTTAAAGTTTCTGTTACTTTTTGTTATTCATTTAATTACATTTGCTGATGTTTCTCATTGGCTCTTTTGGCACTTAATAGTTGGCCTAACCCAATCGTGAACTGATGAATCACTGTATTCCAAGTTACTTGTAAATTGAGGTTCGACACTGAAGCGCCTGTCATTCTAGATAAACAGTGATACCAATGCCCATGAAAATAAACAAGAAACCTGGGCGAAACCTCGAAAAAGCCCTGGGTTTATTGTCATTGTTCTTTTCATTACTGTTGTCTAAGTGCAGTAAAATAAAAAAGTAGTGTTTACATTAACTGGAAGCATAATGTATACATATATGATGGAAAAGAATAAGTATTACTGAGATCTCAAAAGACAAGAGTAATTCAAGCAGTGGCTTTCTATTCCTTATCCCCCCACCCCTTCCAGCTAGACCCATTTGTTTACTTAAAACAAAAGTGCTTTTCCCCACACCTTTCCTTTTGGGTGTGGAAATGTACATCACCTCCTGAAGTGAGAGGGAACAACAGGATGTTTTACATCTAGGCATGCTGAGGTGAGCACTGGGCAAGAGAGCCCGGCAGCTCTCTATGTTTCTCTGGTTTGCCATGTATTCCATAAGCAAATAAAACAGGCTAAGAAACCCTGATGTGTCCAAAGTCTTAATGCCATTTGTGTGGGGGGTGACAGACACCATCTGCCCTGTCCCCAGTGTGTGGAAGCCTTTGTTGGCCAGTTACAGCTGCCACGGCCTTTCCTGGGGGAATTCCACGCAACAGGCAAAGGTAAATGGGTGTGAATCTTATCTAACGATTGTGTATCTGGCCTCTGGACTTAGAAAAGCGTATTTGTACAGAGGAGTGATGCCACTGTCGTCATCACTACGTGCTGGGCTGAATACATCCAGAGGTCACCTGGCAAAGGACGTGAGTAGAATTCTTGAACACGTAATTATTGCTCATCACCCTCAAAGGGCGGCAACAGTTGACAAAGGAAAGACTCAAAGGGAGGTGACACAAATCTGTGACAACAAAAATTTAAATTGATCTGCTGTCCTCATGATTGTAAGAACACCAAAGCAGGAAAACTAGTGTTAGTCATTTGTAAAATCATCATGCACAGAGCCACAAGGTTGCTTGTCATCATCCCATGGCCTGGGACAACTTATAGGCAACAAAAAATAGTGTCATCTCATGTTGTCAAACTCGAGTGACTCCAGTCTTACCTTCAGGAGAAGCTGTGCCTTCCTCGGAGAAGACACCACTTTCAATTTAGAGCAGGACAAGGAGGTGTGTTCAGAGAGGAAAAAGTGGCATTCTAGCTGAAATCAGGGACAGAACAGATTCCTGGTGTCACCATTATTATGCAGTAGTACTTTCGAAGCTCTGGACAAAACAATAAAACACAAAACATAAAGGATATGAATATTTAAGAAAAAATAAAAGTATCTTTCTTGTAATTGGTGACTGCAGCTTTGAGAATCCAAAAAAAGTTACCTCAAGGAGTTGGAATTAATTAGTTCAAAAAATGGCAAGATTAAAAAAATGAAAAGCCTAGTTTTAACAGCTAGTGAGAAAATACATTGAACAAGGAATGATCATTCATAAAGGTAACACGGAAGCGTGAGCATAATCTCAGAGAACTGTCTATGGCTTCCGTGAAGAGCACTATGAACACTCAAAAAACATAATGAACAAATGGCCTGGACATCAGGCAGAGGTCCAGGAAGCGGTGGGCCGAGAGGCCAAGAGCAAGGGTGGGCACCTGTCTTGGGGGCACCAGTCTAGGCCAGCGGCCACCGCGTAGTGGGTCCCAGCCATTTCTGTGCCTTGGGAGCGCTGCCAAGAGGGGTTGTTATCTTTTGTGTGAGCTGGATCCTCGCCAGCTCCAGTCAGCACTTCTGGGTACAGGAGACAGGTGCCCCCCAGCATGACTCCAGGCCCTGAGGCTGTGCCCTCCAGGGAAGCTGGGCCTCTTGGAAGCGTCGGGGCAGGAGACACGTAGCTGTTCAGACTCGTTGAGGCAACTGGCTAGTGGTGAAGAGTTCAGGGACCAGCACTGCGAAGGATGCTGAGCTGAGTTCAGTCAGGACACCCAGGAAACAGGTCCACACATTATGTTTACTCGGATATGCCAATAATGAAACAAGCGGGGAAAGACCACAGGCATAGATATATCAAAACTATGGTGCTGAGTTGTGGAATGATGTATAGGTACACAGTGTCTTATCTGAAACCTTGGGAACAGATGGATTTTAGAATTCAGAAGTGTTTGGATTTTGGAAATGCCATACAATATACACATAGCATTACATGTGCATATCATATTGCAGAATACCCTTGGCATGGTCTAGGATAGCACCCTTTCACCATAATTGTGTCTCTGCAGCAAAATGTAATATTGTTCACACAAAATGGGATAAGCCCTAACTATAGTCTCAGACAAGTGCAGATCAGATCATCTTGCTGCCAGAGAATTATAAAAATACTTCTAGGTTCAGACCTTCGTGTGTTTTTGAATCGCAGGTAATAGACTGTGGACCTGGATATTTCTCTTCTCTTTTTTTGCAGACAGAATCTCACTCGGCAGCTTAGGCTGGAATGTGGTGGTGTGAACACAGCTCATCGCAGCCTGAATCTCCTGCATTCAGGTGATCCTTCCACCTCAGCCTCCCCAGTGCCACCACACCTGGCTGATTTTTTTTTTTGTAGAGGAGAGGTCTCACTATGTTGCCCAGGCTGGTCTCAAACTCTTAGGCTTGAGCAATCCTCCCACCTCAGCTTCTCAAAGTGCTGGGATTCCAGGCATGAGCCACCATGCTGGGCCTCTCTTCTCTCTTTTTAAAATTTTCTATCATAATAGGCGATAAAGTTGCAAATGGACTCTCATTACTCCCAGATGGACAGAGAACGGGCAGTCTTTCCTCGTCTACAACTGCTTCCGTCTTCCCCACGACGTCCCACCGACTAACTGAAGCGACTTAAATGGGCTGATTAAGAATATTCCATTTTCTCCTCGTGAAAACAAGTTCACAATCTTTCACCGTAGTCGTCTCCGGGCAGGGCCACGAAGGAAGCTTGCTGTCTCCTGTGGCAGGGGTTTGTCCACAGGGGCTAGGGGCCCTCGCAGCCCTGCTTGAGGGACGGCGGTGGCCTGCACCCTGGGCTGGCTGCTTCTCAAGGAACCCAGAGGGAACCCGCCTCGACGTCCTGTGCCGGGGCTGTGCCCACGGCCTGCGAACGTCCCCCTGGGGGTCCCCACCTCTCCAGCTCTGCTGGCCCTCGCTTCCTTCAGCAGCTCAGTGGCTCACTGGGACTCTTGTGGCGAACAGCGGTCCTGGAGCTCTGGAGCCCTGCCTGGGCCCGCCTTGCTGTCTGCTTCCCACAGCCATGCCCGTGCCATCCTCATGTGGCAGAGCCAGCGCGCGCTCTCATGCCGGGGCTCTCCTCGGCCTGGGCCCCTTCCCGGGAGCTGGGCGGCAGGCCCGGCTTCTCCCGCTTCGCTGAGCTCCCCGGCAGGGCGGCTGAAGGCCGCGGGGGCAGGAGTTGCTCGTTCTCTCGCTGTCACTTCTTCTCCACCCCCCGTCCTACGGAAGTGGAAAAGCAAGGTGACAGGCCAGAAACTGGGAGAGACCCTGTGGCCGCTTCAGTTAATTCAGTTTAAAGCTAAGTCAACACGGCCAGGCCCGGTGGACAGCTAGGAACCCAGATGGCAGGGAAGTCACATGGTGTGGAAGACCGGGATCGGGGCTCAGAGCTCAACAAAGTGGCTTCTCGGGTCCCAGATGGGCAGAGATCAAGTCGGAGGCAAAAGCAGCTCAGTGCTTCTGGGATCTGATGAGAGGGGAAGGTCGGCCTCTGGAGAGACAAGGCGTCTCACGTGCGGCTCACTGGCAAAATCTCGCCCCGATTCCCAACGGTAACTAACCTTTGATGCCGCCCTAGGACATACCCAGGGGACTTACTTCTGCCTACCCACTGACTCAAGGAGAGCTTGGGCCCCTGTTTCCATTTCCTTTTACTAGCCTGATCTATCTTCCTGTCTATCATCTGCCTACCCACCCATCTACTTCCCCAGCCTGCCTACCCGCCTAGCCTACCTCTCTATCTAGGTCTCCTAGTAAGCACAGGTGTGGTAAGAATGGACCTGAAGCTTTTTCTTCCTCTACATCAGGGGTCCCCAACCCCAAAGCCACGGACTGTGGCCTGTTAGGCACTGGGCCACACAGCAGAAGGTGAGCGGTAAGCAAGGCTTCATCTCCCCATGGCTTGAATTACCACCTGAGCTCCACCGTCTGTCAGGTCAGTGGTGGCATTAGATTCTCACAGGAGTGTGAACACTACTGCTAGCAGTGCATGTGAGGGATCTAGGTTGCACACTCCCTGTGAGAATCTCATGCCTGCTGATCTGAGACGGAGCTGAGGTGGTGGTGCTAGTGCTGGGGAGTGGCTGCAAATACAGATTGGCATTAGCTGTGAGGTTTGACTGCCAGAGACCATCATAAATCGAATGCTTGCAGACTCCTGTCAAAACCCTCTCAGCGAGTGGCAAGTGAGGCGGTGTGCTTCGGATGTACAGCTGCATGTGGTGGCAGGCTTGAAGCTGGAATCCCACACTGGTTGCAGTCTGTGCGTGGCCCATTACTCACTTTTGTAGCGAGTTCTATAATTATTTCATTATATATTACAATGTAGTAATAATAGAGCGCACGATACATGTAATGTGTTTGAATCATTGCGAAACCATCCCCACCCTCCTGGTCTGAGGAAAATTCGTCTCCCATAAAACCGGTCTCTGATGGCAAAAAGTTTGGGGACTGCTGCTCTGTATCATAGTGTTCCCGTAGCAGCTGAAACAAAATGTTTCACAGGTGACATGAATTATATATTTCAAACATACTTATGCTTGCTTTGTCTGACGGTATACTATGTATTTATCTTTATATTATTTTATTTTTATTTTTTGAGTCGGGGTCTCACTCTGTCATCCAGGCTGGAGCGTGGTGACATGATCACAACCATCACGGCTCATGGCAGTCTCTACCTCCTGGGCTCAGGCAATCCTTTCACCTCAGCCTCCCCAGTGGCTAGGACTACAGTTATGTGCCATCACGCCTGGCTAATCTTTTAAAACTTTTCTGTAGAGATGAAGTCTCACTATGTTGCCCAGGTGGTCTCAAACTCCTGGGCTCAAGCAACCCGCCTGCCTTGGCCCCTCAAAGTGCTGGGATTATAGGCCTGAGACACAGTACATGGCCCTTTACATTCTTTTTTTTTTTGAGTTGGAGTCTCACTCTGTCGCCCAGATTGGAGTGCAGTGGCCGCTCCCGGCCACCGCAGCCTCGACCTGCTGGGCTCCGGCGATCCTTCCACCTCAGCCTTCCGAGTAGCCGGAATTACAGGCACAGCTACCACGCCCGGCTGATTTTTTTTGTTTATTGTAGAGATGAGGTCTCGCTGCCCAGGCGGGTCTCGAACCCGCGGGCTCAGGCAATCCACTTGCCTCGGCCTCCCAAAGGCGAGGGATGACAGGCTGAGCCACTGAGCCCGGCTGGCCCTTTATATTCCTTAAAGGAAAGAAACAAGTTGCACAATAAACATTTTCTTACAGTAACTAAAGTTTGTCAAAACATGTTAGCATTCTATTCAAATTAATTTTTGTTCCTAAGAGGAGAAAAAAATAGATGAAATGTTGATTTTACTAATGAAATGATAATTAAAACAAGTGAATAACAATATATAAATTCCCTTCAAATTATATATCTAGTATTCTTCATTTTTCCAGGCGTTAAAATGCACTAAATAACATGTACTGAAAAAACGGAATTCAAACTTTTGACAGTTTCTCCAACCATCTAATAAATCATTGTTAGTTATCCAACTGTCTTACACAGGTGCAATTGATAATATAAATTGCTGACAAGCTTAGTATCTATTCATCTACCATCTTTATATTCTTGACATGACAGAAGCAGGTTACACAGTTCAGTAGGAGTAGCAGTCCTTTTATCTAGTATTATTGGACCAGGTAGCTGGTCAGTTAATCAAGAGCCAAAGTGGAGATTAGTGGGAGTATCCAAACACACCATATACACTTTAACTTAAAAGATGTGATAACACGCCAGGTGCAGTGGCTCACGCCTGTAGTCCTTGTACTTTGGGAGGCTGAGGTGGAAGGATCACTTGAACTCAGGAGTTTGAGACCAGCATGGGCAATATAGCAAGATTTTGTCTCTATTTAAAAAAAAAAAAAAAAAAAGGCCGGGCACGGTAGCGCAAGCCTATAATCTTAGCACTTTGGGAGCCCAAGGCGAGAGGACTGCCTGAGCCCAGGGGTTTGACACCAGCCTGGGCAACTTGGTAAGACCTCATCACTACAAAATATATATAAAAAAAAATTAGCTGGGCATGGTGGCACATGCCTGTAGTTCCAACTACTTGGAAGGCTGAGACAGGAGCGCCTGAGCCCAGCAGGTCGACACTGGGGTGGCCGTGAGCGTGCCACTACACTCCAGCCTGGGCGACAGAGTGAGACTCTGACTCAAAAAAAATTTTAAAATAAATAAAAAAGTAGAAATATACTTGGTTTTCAATCGTTTCATGTAGGGTCATAAGTGATTTCTTCAAGTAAGGGGTCAACTGTGAAAATTTTAGAGTTGTCTTGCATAAGCCATGGGTATATTAATTCCAGATTCAGTTTAAAATAGAGTATGAATTTTAAATTGTCCATGGGACAATCTGAGTGTACAATTCTTTACCCTGTCTTTTACAGTTGACTTAGTCTCACCTACTTTGAAAATATTTTCTTAGTGACTTGATGATTTTGAAAGCATTCACTTTCTTTTTTTTTTGATATATTGTAGTGATGAGGTCTCACCAAGTTGCCCAGGCTGGAGTGCAGTGGCAGGCTCATGGTCACTGCAGCCTCAACCTGCTGGACTCAGCTGATCCTTCTGCCTCAGCCTTACAAGTTGCTGGAACTACAGGCATACACCACCACGCCTGGCTAATTTTTTTTTTTTTTAATTTATTGCAGAGAGGAGGTCTCGCTGAGTTGCTCAGGCTGGTCTTGAACCTGTGGGTTCAAGCAGTCCTCTCACCTTGGCCTCCCAAAGTGCTGGGATTATAGGTGTGAGTCACCACATCTAGCACACTTTTGTTTTCTTATAAGCAAACTCTCATTTCTCTTATCTCACCAGTTATATAGTATTTAATTAAATTACATTTATAATAATTCTTGTCAGCGTGAAAAAACTGACTCTTAATAGCCTGCAGTTCAGCTGGTGCGAGCCCATTCGTGAGATTTCTGGAGACCAGGGCAAGACCTTCAATGGCCGGTTGGGTGGTCAGTGTTTACAGAGGAAATGAAGTGTGCTGGTTAGTCACATCAAATGGTACAAGAACTTTGTGACTGGTTGTGAGAACTCTGTGAGATTTTATTTTTGTTCTTTGCTTGGTTAAAACTAGCTCCATACTGGCTCGGGTATCTTCTGTTGTTACTATATTTGGAAACAGTGTTTACTTTAAAAAGTTAAGCTAAGTTTTTTAATAAACAAATCTCCTTTAATAGCCATGGCCTACAGAAAGAAATGTAACACATCAAGGTTTCGTTTCAAGAGGCCTCCATTTCTCTTTTTAAAAATAAACTCTATATTTTACAATAATTTGAGATTTACAGAAAATCTGCAAAGACACTACAGTGTGTTCCCTCAACCAGTCTCCCCCATTGTTAACATTACGTTATTATAGCATGTTTGTCACAACTGAGAAACCAACACGGGTACATTAGTGACGTCTAAAGCCCTATACTTTACGAGGACTTCACTAGCTTTTCCACTGATGTCCGTTTTCTCCTCCAGGATCCCATCCAGGCTACCTCACCACAATTCGTCATCATGTCTCCTCAGCCTCCTCCGGTCTGTGACTGTTTCTCAAACATACCTTGCTTATCACGACCTTAACGGTTTTGAGGAAGCCTGGCCACGTAGCCTAGTCTGCGTTCAACGACGCTGCTCATGAGTAGACCTGGGTTAGGGTTCTTTTGGGAAGAACCCTGAAGAGGTGAAGTGGCCTTCTCGTCACATCTTATCAGAGGCTCGCTCTATCAACAGGACTTATCACTGGTGACGTGCACAATGGCCTGGCCACGGCAGTGTCTGACAGGTCTCTCCACCGCAGGGTCACTTATTTTTTTCCCTTCCCACTCTACTCTTTTGAAGCAAGACGTTATTTGTAGCCCACATTCAAGGAGGTGTATGAGTAGGGGAGTTTCTACATGAAGTACTGGAATTCTTTTGTAAAGAAGTGTTGCTTTCTCTCTCCCGTTTATTAACTTATTCAGTTGTTTGTATGAGTATGGACTCATGGAAATCTATTTTGGTGAGTTCTAATCTGACGGTACATTAATTTGTTGTTCATCCTAGTTTTGGCCATTGGGAGCTTGTCAGGCCAGCTCCTGGGTCCCTTTGATATGCCTCACGTGTGTCTTCTGAGCATTTCCGAACTTTCTGGTACTACAAGACATTCTAGGCTCATCCTGCATTTTCCCTGGCGCAGCCCTCCTCAGTGCAAGGAGCCTTGGTTTCTTTCCTGGAGAATGAGGTTAGAAACTCAGATCTGGGGGCCGGGGCCGTGTGTGTGTTTATTGTTACTGGGGTGTCACTGCTTTGGCCCTTGCAGCACGCAGAGCGAGGAAACGTGTATGCTAACCCATCCACACACACATACCTGCAATGACTTCTGCATCCATCCCCTGAATCTGCATTAAGCTAACTGTAAATTCCTATGGATGCCTCTGACAAATCCAGTACCATATGACTCATGTCAGCTTTTTCTACTTACTTATCTATAACTTCCTCTCTAACAATAAGAACCTGGCTTTGTTCATCTAAATGCTTAATTTTAAGGACTCCCTACCCTTTTCTCTACTTCATTCAATCTATAAATTTATCATTTATAATTCTGAAATTTTATTCAAAGAAATACATGAGAAAGATAAATGATAAAACAATGAAACACCTCCAAATAATCCAAGTTGTTATCAAAACAATGAAGAGAACCTTTAAATATATGCTACCATTGAGACCACTGGAGCTCTTGTGGGTAAAGGCTCTCAGGAAATTAAGTACCATCAAAAGAAGATGAACATACTTTATCTTTTTTTATGCCTCAATATCATAGCACAGCAGTTGTTTAGAATGACTTTACAATTTGTTGCCTTTCCCAAGAAGTTTGAGTAATCAAGGCTTAAAGAATTTATGTAGTAAAGAGAAAGAAGAAATACTTGTTTTTACAATTATACTAGGATCATGGATTTCCTGACAATGGTCAATAAAGGTCAGAATTATACTGGATTAGTTCAAGTCGTTTTAAATCTGTGGCTGTCTAAAAAACTGTTGGGTAACCCCCTGAGGTCCCCTCCCACGGAGACTACTGAAATTCCACATCAGTTATAACCTTCTGTCTTTGAAAAGTTTTTGCATTTGGAGTAATAGATCATCTTCAGCGTCTCAGCTATAGAATGATCACTGCTATAACATTACTAATAATAAAAAGTTTCTTTTAAGACTCAGTGGCATCCGGCCAACATGGATCTATCACGGGTACTTGACTGGCAATAAACCATTAAGACACAGTACTCAAAAGTGTTTGATGACTCTTACTCGAATCATTTGGTGTCAGGAAATCCTCCAGAGATTTAAACAATACACGTAAGACCAAGCCGACCATGTATGTATCCACTAGAGGGGGGGTCTTGCGGTGTTGGCCGGCTGGTCTTGCACTCTGGGGCTTAAGCAACCCCCCGCCTGAGCCTCAGGTGTGCGCCAGCATGCCAGCCGGGCGGACTGTGGGCTTCACTTCACGTTCCTTCTCTTGCTTTAGAGCTATATTATTCAATGTATACAGTTTAACTGTGAGGGTGATGAGGGGGAACTAGAAGGGGTCCCCAGTTACTCTTCAACACCACACATTGAGGGAATGTTTTCTTGTATTTTGGGGTCAACACAGACAAACCGGAAACAGATACAATTAGTCTACTTCCTGGTTTCACCAAAGACTTTCGGTGATTTTCCCGCACACAATTTATTCATTTATTCAAGAGTAGCTCCTTGAATAGGAGGTACTGGGTTAAGCCCTGTGGGAGATTCGATTCCAGGAAAAAGGCTGTGTTAATAACAAGCATTAAATGAAAGAGCTGTTTTTCTATGGATTATAATAATTGTCTCTGAAGGCTTTCTTTTGCATTAAAGAAATCAATCTTAGTGGCTTGAATTTATGGAAGATGACCCAATTCTCTAAAACGTCTGAGTATGAATAGAATGTGGGCTCTAGAGTCAAACTACCTAGTTCAGATTCCACCTCCACTCCTTAATAATTACTGACCTTAGACAAATGAGTGAACCTAAGCCTGTTTCCTTTTCTATAAAATGGAGAACACCTATCACTGTTAGTCTTCAGGCATAATACACGCTCAATTAATGTCAAGGTATTATTCTATAACAATATAATGGAACAGATGTCAGTGGCCATTTCATGTCATTTCTCATCTGTCAGCCTTTCTCTTTATTTCCCATCACTGCTGTGAGTGAATCCTATCCTGCAACCAGAATGAACACACATAGTGCTCTCAATACTGGGAGATACTCTGCACTTAGAAATACCCTTTCCTCCCTGGTCTATCTAGTAAACTCTTACCCCTCAAGACTCACCACTCACATCTCTCATTTACTTGTCATCTAACATTAAAAAAAAAAAAAAAACTCCAAATGACACCCTCCTTCTGGAAACACATCTACCAGCAAATACCACATGGAGAATTAGGATTAGCACGGCTTGGAAGAGCCTGTTGGATATGCACTTTGACCACTTTCCTCTTTAGAAAACTGATTCCACCTGCCACATGTGCAGTAAAAACTCATTACTTGCCAGTAAGATATCGCCCCCCCAAATGTACTTACTATGTATATTTATACATAGTACAAGTTTTATTCAGTTTATAGAAAGATTGTCCTTCGTATCGACGGACAGGAGTGCAGTGATCAAGGGAGGAAACTGCTGTAACCACCCCTCACTCACAAGATTCCTTGTGAAAGTCACAGACGCCAGAAGAAGTCGAAAATAATTGCCAGATTTAAAGCGCGCTGGACAGAAGCCTGTTTCAAAATCAAGGGAGCGATAAGGGGACATGTTCATCACTCAACCATCCGTCACGCAGGCTAACACCGTAGGCATGTTCAAGTCCCCGAGAGCTTCTCTGATGACACTGTGCCTTTGATCGGTTAGGAAAAGAATCATCTGTGCAAACCTGAAGCTTATTCACACGTGCTTGTAAAGGTGGTGCTTACAGATCCCATAAACCGGAAAAGGGAAACTGGCAACGCGGGTCCGTGCTCACCTCCCGGATCTCCGGCAACAGGGTCTCTGCAGTGCGGGCCTTTAACTATCAAAAGGCACTGCGTCTGAATATTAAAAATACCGAACGTAAGCATCCGCTTGAACACACATGTAAGTCCAACCCACATGATCCATATGAATGCAGGTGTTTAAAACGACCCCTTGAGTCACTACCTGAGTCATAACAAACTCAAGGTTGCGAAATGACTCCCCGGCTATCACTCCCAAACGAGTAAGATCCCGTCCCCAAACCCAGAACTGAACGACGACTCCTCTGGAGCGGGCAATGAGCTTGTCTCCCGACACACGGTAACAGGAAGCACACCTCGTCTCCGCCCTGCTTCCCAAGGGATCAGTGGACAGAGGGAGTCCCTCAAGATGTGCAGGGAAGGAATTACTCGGCTGGAGCTTCGGCTTCCAGGCCGACGGTGTGCAGAAAGGACTTGGGAAGAGCCCAGGGGCCAGACGGGACGCCAGGGGTTCCCACCCGAAGTCGGGCCGCCCATTTCCACTTTTGCAAACGGCAACGACTCGGACAGGGCGGGGCGGCGCCCAGGAGCTCGCCCCCCGCCCACCCGGCCCCCGCCCCCGCCCGGCGCGGCCCAGCGGGGATTCCGCCTCCCTCGGGCCGCGCGCGCGCCTCCCCTCGCCCCCCGGGCAACGCGCGACAGGCATGTTCAAGTTTCACGGGAATTCCCGGTGTGGGCGTGGGATGCCGTTCAAGCCGCCTTTCCACCGTGGGGATGGGCGAGGCAGCTCCGGGGCGGGACTGCCCCCAGGCTCCCGTCCGCCGCCCTCCGGCGCCCCGGCTGGCGCCTTTCCTTCCCAAGCTTCGCCGGCCGGGCGAACGCGGCGGGACCGGCGGCCGCAGGCGCGCGGCGGAAGCCAGCCTCGCTCCTCCGGGCTAGGGGAGGAGGGAGCCGCGGGGCCCGCAGCCCGCGCGGCGGCGCCCGGAGGCAGCTCCCTGGCGTCCGGGCTGCGTGCGTGCGGCGGAACCCAAAGCCCGCGCCCGGCACGCCCGCTTCCCCGGAAGGATTAAGGGCTGGGCCTGCGAGTGCGAGACGTGCCACACCGGGCTCCCCTCATGGCGGCCGCGCGGCGACAACCTTCCGGACTCCCGCTCGCCCCGCCCACCGACCCGCGCTGCGCATGTGCGCTGCGGCTCCGGACGGCGGCCGCGGGCCCCGCCCCGAGGTGGGCGGGCCTGGCCGCCGGAGCTGGCCAATCGGCTGGCGGGCCCGCGCGCTGCCCCGCCCCCTCCCCGCCCGCCTGGCCTGCGGCCAGCTGCACGTGGCCGTGTTTGTGTACGTGCGGCCGCGGCGGGGCGCGGGAGAGGGCCCGAGCTCCGGATTGGCTGCAGGGGCGCGGCCGACAGGGGCGCCGCGGCCCGGGGCGGCCCGCCAGGCCCAGCGATGTTTAGATCCTCCGCGCTCGGGCCGGCCCGAGCACACTCACCCGCGCGTCCGCCCCGGCGATCCGCACTCTGCTCTCCCCCGGGCTCTGGTCGTCCGCTGGAGGCGGGAGATGCTGTTGCTTGACTGCAACCCGGAGGTGAGTCTCGGGCCCGGTCTTCCCGCGGGCACGGCTGCCAGCTGCGCCCCCTCGGCGCGTCCTCGTCGAGCCTCGTCGGAGTTGGTTTGGAAGCGAGGGGAGGCTCTCTCTCCGAGGGGTGGAGGAAGGGACCCCCGCGAGAGGGCGCGACCTGTCGTCTCCCCGCAGGCGGACAGTGCGAAGCGCCTGCTGGAGCTGGGGGCCTCGGTCAACGCCCCCCCGGACCCCCACGAGCAGTCGCCCGTCCACCTGGCCGCGGGTGGCGGCCTGGCTTGCTTTCTTCTCTGGCAGCTGCGGGCGGGCGCCGACCTCAACCAGCAGGTAACTAGGTAACCGATTGTTGCTGTGTACCACCCTTCCCTCCACCCTGAGTCTCCCCGACACTGTTTTGATGCCAGGGATTTCAGCTGTTTCCGTTGCTACAAACATGGCTATGGCAGCGAGGTCCGATAGAAATAGGGCGCTAGACACGCAGGTAAATTTAAATTTTTAGTAGCCACGTTAATAAGGAAGCATGGGATTTTAGTGATTGAACCCAATTTACTCAAGATATCCTGTCAATATGTAATGGATATAAGCGATTATTGATGAGATAGTTTACATTTTCTTTTCATACTGTGTCTTCACGATCCGGTGTGACAGCAGATCTCAATTCAGACTAGCCACATTCCAAATACTCTTTAGCCATAAGGGGCTATTAGCGGTCACCCAGGCCTACCGTTCATTTCAAAAGAAGTAATTGCTGCATTACCAAAAGTCTCACAAGTATAGCAATTGAGACACTTGTGAGACATGCCCACAACCATTATAGTTTCCTAAAGAACTCTCTTAAGGTAGTTTGCATCCTCCACTGAATGTTAAGCTATGGTGAATTTTAAATAGTAAGTTTTGGATTTCTGTAGTACTCTGTTTTGCTTTTATTCATCCACATTTTAATGTATGTGGATGTGGCTGCACATGTTCTTGTCATGAAAACTGTATTAGACACACTAGAGGAATTTATCAAAAATAAAAAAGCCTGAATTCACAAATTCAGTCCAGTACAATGTGTTTCTAAGTGGCTTCCTCCAGTAACTAGTATTAGCCTTCACCCACCAATTTCCACAAGAGGTATTCTGAGTAGACTCTAAAATGCACTGTTTTATCCTTAAGGATGTTTTAGGAGAAGCCCCACTACATAAGGCAGCAAAAGTTGGAAGCCTGGAATGCCTTAGCCTGCTTGTAGCCAGTGATGCCCAAATTGAGTGAGTATCAAACTAGTGGCTTCAAATTTTATATTTTCCTGGATTAAACTAATCAGATACCTGAAGCAAAATTGTACATGCTTTTATTATTTTAGTTTTTGAGTTGGGGGGTCTCATTTTTTGCCCAGGTTGGAGTGCAGTGGCACAATCACTGCTTACCACAGCCTCGGCTTCCTCAGTAGCTGGAACTACAGGCATGTACCGCCTTACCAGGCTAATTTTTAAATTTTGAGAAGTTCTCACTGGCTACCTTTGGATACTTATTCACTGAACACCAGATACTGTACTCCTGCATTCATTCACAAGTACAATACCCACTCAGCTGTACTGTGCTGGCCTCTGAGGATACAATAATCTTCAGTTCTGCAGCCAACATTGTATGAACCTCAGATCCCTTTGCTAGTAAGATACAAAAAGACTAAACAATTGTCAGTTTTTACTTAACTCATTTTTGTCATAATTTCAGTTTGTGTAATAAGAATGGGCAAACAGCTGAAGATCTTGCATGGTCATGTGGATTTCCGGAATGTGCCAAGTTTCTTACAACAATTAAATGTATGCAGACAATAAAATCAAGTGACCACCCCAATGGGGATCATTGTGTTCCAGAGCTCAGACAAAAACGAAGTTTTGGAAGTGTAGAAAACACAAGTGGGAAAAGGAAGTGTTGGTAAGTGATTCATAGCTGCTGCATTCTCCCTCCCTCAAGGATTTCTTGTTTAGCATAGGATTTATTGTTCTGTTTAAATACTGACACTCCTGTTTCTAGTATAACCGTTTCATTCTCATTAATATTTTTAATACTGGTTATACTAATTACTATTAGATTCTAGAGACCTAAAATTGGCCTGCATGGTGGAAGTTTAGGGAGCCGTCCCCTTTTTAAAGTTATTAATGTTGACATGTTTTTTAAAAACAGATGTCATGTGGGTTATGAAGAAGTCTGAAGAACACCTTCATTTCATGTAGATCTACAAGCTGCTGCTTTTAGCTAACCGTATGTGTCTAAACTCCTTCTAAGAAGGAGGAAAACTTTCTTCCAAGTGAAGATAACCTTTCAGAATACATGTATTTACATGCCTAAGATATATTTTGGTTGTGCATGCTTTCTCTTTTAAGTTATTAAAGGAATGTCTAAAGAATAAATTCTCTGTGTAGTACTTATAACTTTTGAAAAAAATCATAGCTGAAACCAGGATTTAATTTGAAATTAAATGTGTTCTTTATTAACAAATTTATACCACTTTTCTGCAGTCTTTGACACCAAGAAATTTTAAATAATATTTGGTCGCTGAGGAAGACATAAGTTATAGTAAGCATCCTTGTTCCAAAAGTCTGGCCCCTTCCATCCACACCAGCCCTGGATATGGGAAAAGGGAAAGGAAAGTCTTTTAGAGTTATAAGACCACATGCTGGAAGTTGTAACATGAGGCTCTGTCAGTGAACCTTGGAATAAGACTCTAAATGCCTATATAATTCAAGGGTTTGAATTGCTTCTAAGAAAAGTGGCTTATTTGGGTCCACTTAGGGTAGATTTTTAAACTTTTAATTCTATAATATTTAATTATGAAAACAGTTTTTTAAAAAACTTCCTTTTTCAGTAGTTGGTTTCCAGACTTTATAGCTTCTATAGATGTGAAGTTTTGTACTCTGACAGTTGACAGCATATGACAGTGTAATTGGCAGCGTTTTTCTTAGTAGTTCATCAACGACGGTAACATGTACCCTTCGGTGGCTTCGTAGATGTGATGAAATGTGGGTAAGAAACCTGAGCTTGCCCATGAGTTGCGCTCTACACTTTCATTTTCAAGTCTCCGGCTATATTCAATTCTGCTTTCTGTTTTTCATGTCAATGTTAATCCTTTTCTCCAGCAGAGAAAATTACTTTCAAACAAAATCTCACTTAGAATATTAAATCTATCAAATTTCTTATAGAGCCATTTATTTATTTATTTATTTATTTGAGTTGGAGTCTCACTCTGTCACCCAGACTGGAGTGCAGGGGCCGCTCCCGGCCCCCGCAGCCTCGACCGGCTGGGCTCCGGCAATCCTTCCACCTCAGCCTTCCGAGTAGCTGGAACTACAGGCGTGTGCTACCACTAATTTTTTGATTTATCGTAGAGATGAGGTCTTGCCAAGTTGCCCAGATGGGTCTCGACCCAGCGGGCTCAGGCAGTTCACTCACCTCGGCCTCCCAAAGTGCAGGATTACAGGCTGAGCCACCGAGCCCAGCCGGGCCACTAATTTATTAAAGAAGAAAACTTTAACCAAAGCTAATGTCGGTCTGAGTTCTAGTATATCATTCTCAAGTGAAATGCTTGTGAGAAATGCTTGCAAGAAGGCTGGCTGAGCTGAGAATCCTCCGTGTGAGTGACAAGCTGCAGTCTGCCTCCTTCCTCTACTGCTCTGAAGATGCTGAGTATTCTGGACCCAGAGTCAAGCTGATAGTTTCAATAGAGCATGGTCAGTTAGCTCTGTTTTTAGTGTGGAAGATGAGAGTAGAGTAGAAATGCTGTTTTTATTTTTTTGTTTTTATGATTGCAAAAGTAAGACATACATAGTAAAATTCAAAGGAGATGAAAGTAAAAGACAAAGTCCTCTACCAGCCCTATTTTCCTCTCCCCCTTGGTAACCAGTGTTAAGTTCATTATATTTTAGATCTGTTTCTATACATACATAATACTCTCATTTTTTCAGCACAACTTTCTCGTAATAAATTTAATGTCTTAAAATCTGTTTTCTTAACAAATATAAAAAAGGCTTCTATCTGTTTTAAACTCTTTGTGATCCTTTTATATATGCAGTCCTTCTCCAGGTAACCAGAACCAATTTTTTTAAAAAGAAAAACGGGCAGAGAGAGGGCCAGTATGGGCGTTCATAGGGGCCATGCTTCCTTCCGGTGAGTGACAGGCCAGCGAGCTTCACCCTGGAAGCTCAAGAGGTAAAGCCAGAGGCCGAAACCTTCTGGATCCCAGGGTCAAGTGAGTCAGCAGTGTCACTAGGGGACTCTGGCTTCATAGTTTCTTGTATGCTTGTAGAGCAAGGGGGTTTCTGCTGTTGCAAGGGTCCACAGAAATATAACTAGCAAAAGGAGACTGCAATTCTCAGAGAATTCTGGGAACCAGGACAAGGGCTATTCTAATCGCTTCGGAAAACCCGATCGAAAGCAGCAGTTATTATTTCTAGCATCCCCTGATGAAAATAACGAAGATTTTCTCTGCCTTTAAGAGCTAAGTGCCTGGCTCACAGTGAGCTCCGTTGACCGAGTCTGGCCCGCCCTTCTAGCCTTACCTGCTTGTCCTCTGAGCACTTTCCCTGTTTGCGTTCTGGGAGCATGCCATGCTTTCTCTCATTGCTGTAGCCTTACTGAAAACCTGCCTGAGATGCCACCTTTTTCTTTTGAATCCTTTTTGTACCCTCCTTCTCTGCCCTACACTAGACTGAGAGCTTCCTGAAGACCTTTTGTAACACCCCTAGTGCTTAGGACAGTGGCTGGCACATGACTAGGTACTTGATAAATGTGGGATAGATGAACACTCTGTTATAGAATGAGAGTAAATACTGCTACTGCTTTCAGTAAGATATGTGTACCAGTCAAAAAGCTTTTGTAGACTTAAATTGCCAAGTGCCTTGAAAGAGAAAAGTAAGGAAAAAGAGAACATTTAAGAACACATTTCTATCCTGTTAGTCCTTACTCTTACCATTAGCAAAAATACTCTAGTAAATGGAGGGTATAAGAGAGTTCAGCTCCACACACACTAAAAGCTCTTTAACGTACATATTAAAACATTTCCCCATAGGGCTTTAGCAACCTAATGTGGTTATTTTTTGCAACTTCTGAAAACATCGCATCAGTGAATTTCAGTGTTAAGCCATCTAATTCCTCAGGAATTCTGCTTTTTAAAAAATTATCGAATTAAACCACAGCTTCAGAGTTCAGAAAAACCTCTCTTTGGTACCAGTACAATTTACCTAAGTGATAAGCATGACAATGAAGTGCAGTGGGTAACCGCAGGATATATTCAGTAGTTTATAGTTTAAAAGGTTGTATGCATTCTCTATAATTTCAATATATTTGGCAAAGAATATAGATGTCATTTAGAATGCAAGCTATGTTTTACAATGCTTTCTCCTAAAGCCTTAGTGCTGAAGTTTCCCATGAGAATTAGTTACTTATAAAGTACCCTAAATTTATACTGTCTTCAACTAATATTGTAAGAAAGAACAAATACTCTTAAATATGTCTCGACTCCAAATCCTTTGTAGAACAAGATCAGGTTATATGTAAATAAATTAAAATTAGTCCAAGCCTCCATAATGTCTAGCATACTGCTTAGCTACTTTTTGGTTACTTCTAAAATTATAAAAGTATATATTCTACTCTTCTATTTCAAGATGTTGATAAACGTTGATACATTTGTTTTGTAAAGCTCTGAAATCTCCAAAGGAATATATTTATGAGCTTTGTGTTCTGTTATTAAGTTTAATAACTGAGACAGTTCTTATAAATCTAACCTAAATTCTGTCTTTTGCAATTTACTTTGTTCCCTGGCCTTCCCTGCGTGGAGAGGCAGCTACTCATCAGCCTCAGTACACCTCCACATGGTGAGCAGGGCTGCCTTCAGCTTAGACTATTCAGTTAATGGCCAGTTTGCTCTCCTTCATTTTGGAGTTCTTTGCCTTGTGTCTAAGTTTGCGTTCAGTGGATACTTACCTTTTCCAAAATAACTTGCAGGTCTTCAGCACCTGTATAATGAGGATCTAGAATCAAAAATTTTATCTGCCCTGTAATCTCATTCCACGCAACTCCTAGTATTGTGTGAGCCAACACTCCTCCTCCTATAGAAGAAGAAATGGAAATACAGAGATGAGCATAAACTTATTTCAACTGCCTATTCAATTTTAAAAGACCTGTTACCTTGCCTGTTAACTGATCTAAAACAGCACTGAAATGGACTCCCCCACAGTGTAAGACACATATTGTCAAATATACTCTGAAAAGCTCAGATTACATCTTTAACACGTAGAAGTTAGATAAATCATATCTATAGTTATATATGTCTGAAATCCCACTGTTGTATCCTTAGAATTATCTACACTGGATTTCAAAAGCATGTAGAGGATGCACACTCTTCCCAGTGGAGTGACCGTCGCCTTCGTGGCGCCCCTCTCAGCAGACAGCCCTGCGGCCTCTGCCCCGAGCACCTCCAGCGAGACAGCCCTTCCTCTCATGAAATTGGTTCTGATATTCTGCTGACATTAGTTATCTCCATTTCTCACACCTTGGCTTTCTTCTGACATAACAGAACAAATCTGTTTTTCATAGAAATATGCATCTTTAGTTCAGTTACTACAGATTTCTTATTTTACAAATAAAGTCTAGAGAGGCTAAGTCATCTGTACGGTGTACAGCCAGCCAAGTTAGTGATACAGCCATGCTTTATGATGCTATTTCCTCTTTTTAATACTGCTCTCAGCTCTTTAAATATTTGAACAGTTATTTCTCTTCTGTTTTTTTTTTTTGAGTTGGAGTCTCACTCTGTCACCCAGACTGGAGTGCAGTGGCTGCTCCCGGCCAGCCTCAACCTGCTGGGCTCTGGCAATCCTTCCGCCTCAGTCTTCCAAGTAGCTGGAACTACAGGCACACGCTACCACGCCTGGCTTATTTTTTTATTTTATTTATTTATTTATTTTTAAATTTTTTGAGTTGGAGTCTCACTCTGTCGCCCAGACTGGAGTGCAGTGGCCGCTCCCGGCCACCGCAGCCTCGACCTGCTGGGCTCCGGCGATCCTTCCGCCTCAGCCTTCCAAGTAGCCGGAATTACAGGCACGCGCTACCCCGCCCGGCTGATTTTTTGATTTATTGTAGAGATGAGGTCTCGCTGCGCAGGCGGGTCTCGAACCCGCGGGCTCAGGCAATCCACTCACCTCAGCCTCCCAAAGGCGCGGGATTACAGGCTGAGCCACCGAGCCCAGCATTTTTTTATTTTATTGTAGAAATGAGGTCTCGCCAAGTTGCCCAGGCAGGTCTTGAATCCGTGGGCTCAGGCAATCCACTCACCTCAGCCTCCCGAAGCGCAGGATTACAGGCTGAGGCACCGAGCCCGGCTAGTTATTTCTCTTCTTAGTCTTTACTTTTTCTAGTTATTACAGTCTTTTTTGTAATCTTCAAGCCACCTTGGAAATTAATATATATGTCCAGATACTTTTATATGTGGTATAAAAGTTAATCTAAAATGTTTAAAATGATTGGTTTTATGCAGCCTTTAATATTTATACCTTTAATATTCACATTAATAAGTTCTGCATACTCTCCACTCTACCAAAAGAGCTCAAGATGCCAAAACACCTTACCGATCATCACTGGGGTTCCTTCAGTCTGGAAATGGTTAGCCAGTTCCCGTCCTTTGGAGGCCATTTCTGAACCTTGGCTAGAAGGAACCATCTTCCATCAGATGAACTACTTCCAACACTAAGGTCAAATAATGAGCTTGGGGGCCCATGTTTTCTATCTTTGACTTGCTATTAGACAGGATGTATAAATGCAAAGACAGTAGGGAGCTTAAGGAACAATTTAAAGCAACATAAACACTCTACATACTTAGGGCCACTAAGTGCACTAGGAAAGAAGCTAAGAGAACCTGAGTGTTTGCTTCTGGAATTGCATAAAGAAAGTACTAGATTTTTTTTTTTTTTTGAGTCGGAGTCTCACTTTGTCACCCAGGCTGGAGTGCAGTGGCATGCTCATGGTCACCACAGCCTCGACCTGCTGGGTTCAGGTGATACTTCTGCCTCAGCCTACCAAGTAGCTGGAACTACAGGCACATGCCACCGTGTCTGGCTAATTTTTTGATTTATTATAGAGATGAGGTCTTACCAAGTTGCCCAGACTGGTTTTGGACTTGTAGGCTCAGGCAATCCCCTCACCTCAGCCTCCCAAAGTGCTGGGATTATAGGCATAAGCCACTGTGCTTGGCTGGTCCTGGATTTTTAACATGAAATTGAAACTGGTCATCTTGATGCCCAGGGGATTCTTATGGGTGGACACAATTATCTGAAGAATGAATTGTAAGTCCTGGATTCTTGTCTTCTTGCTGGTGGATTTCCTAGTCTGTATTTCCTCATCTTTAAACTGGGGCCAATACCTGACCTGTCTTTATGAGAGTCTAAGGATTAAAATACATCATGTGTGTGATGACAGTGTGAAAACTGCAAATGTTTTCAAGTGCAACATATTAGTTTTTAGGGAATATCTGAATATACACTGATATTTCCAATTTTTTTTTTTTAAAGATAGGGTCTCATTCTGTTGCCCAGGCGTGGAAGACAGCGGCATGATCATGGCTCTCCACAGCTTTGACTTCCTGGGTTCAGGCGATTCTCCCCCTTCAGCCTCCTGAGTAGCTGGGACTACAAGCACGCGCAACTATGTCTGGCTAATTTTTAAAATTTTTTGTAGAGGTGAGGTCTCACTATGTTGCCCAGGCTGGTCTTGAACTTGTCTCAGCCTCCCAAAGTGCCAGGATTACAGACATGAGCCACTGTGCCAGGCCAATTTCTATTTTTGAGAAAAGAAAGATGGACTGATGAAGGGAGGTGCCAGGTGGTGCTAAACCTTAGTACTCGCTTAATGAGGAATTTATAAATAACTTTTCAATGGACTATAACATTCACTTTTTAAAAAGTCTTCACTACTCAATTTGTCATTTTCAGCACTGACTTCCACAGCCTCTCAGTACGTAAGACAGTAAGGATAATGTTACTGCAGTTATCAGTAGCAAAGGTATTTCAAAGCATAAGGTCATACAGCAAGGAGTCGGTTGGCTATGGTCATAGAAAGTGATATTTATATTTTCTCATTTTAATGTTAGAATTATGGTTAAAATACACTGGAAAAGATAAACTGAATACATTAGTTGGACATATTATTAGTTTATTGCCATCCTAGGAAGAAAAACAGCAGGAGGTAAACAAGGCCAGTTGCAAAGCAACATTTAATTTTCTCCTTTCAAGACTTTTTAAAGATCTGAGCATAAAGAAACTAGACTTTCTATAACTTCACTCAAAGTATTTCTAAGTTTTTCTCTTCTGGGATGAAATTAGGCCTAGACAATACGAGTCATGTATCACAAAGTTTATTCAGTAAACTCAAGAGTCTTCTAAAAAATAACCAAGACTAATTTGGGGTTTAAAGAATGAGATTTATAAAGCAATGATGTAATGAGGAGGAACAGAAAGGAGTGAAGATAAATGAGGGAAAAATATTTTTCTACTATTTTAATTAAAATGACAGACTGTCACTTTGAAATGATTTATCTAATTTCTGAAAGTGTCCTTACCTGACAAACAGTATTTTTGAAGTTACACCAATCAGTTGGTTTAGTACCAGCTGTACCTCAATAGATCCAATCCATTGCCGTGATCCGACAAATGTTGCTGGTTTGTCACCGGCATCAACTAGAGCCTTTATGTTTTTAAAAATATAAAAGAAAATCCATACACAGACAGCTATTAAAAAATTACATCTAGGGCATTTTCCCTGATTACCAGTATAAGAATTTTTTTCCTTCAAAACAAATAAGTCTACCATGAGGTCATAATATTACTAATGGTATTTTATGGGCGAATGAAATGTACAGTTGAATATAGTTTAAAATGGCATGTTCTGTACCTGCTGGATTTCTCTGTGTGTCGGAATGGACCTCTCTGTGTACCCCTGATGTTTGAACCAAGAGCAGACAGTCTGCAGAGAGCGGTAAGCGCAGCCCCAGCCATTGTCGTCCATCCGGTCCTGCATGTAGTGATGGTAGCCATACGTTCCCTGGACCACAGAGATCTACACAGAGAGCAGAAACACAGTTAACGTTAACATAAGAAAGAAGTGCATAGTCTGCATATGAAGTCGTGCTTAGAGTTCCCAGTGAAAGACCATTCATTACTTTAGTGCCTTATAAAAAGGGCTTCACAGAACCATGGTTCAAACATTATACCCGCTTGGCTTTTCATTCAAGGTCCCAAGTCCTCACCAAGGGGCCCAGCAAGACCTGCTTTCTGTTCCAGCTTCATCCCACTTTTCCCTATTGCCCACCTGCTTTTAGTTCAAGGACACCAGGAGCAGGCTGACCTCAGAGCCTTACCATTCTCCTGTCCTAGAGACTTCTTTTCTCAGAAAATTGTATAGCTCATACGCTTACTTTACTCAGGTCTCGTTCAGATGTCGGAGGCCTTCCCTCTCACCACCCAGCCCCTGCCTCGGCCATCATCTCTGTCTTACTTTATTTTTTATTTTTCAAAGCACTTATCACCACTCGACACATTTCTTATTATCATTTAAAAAATATCTGCCTGCCTACGCTGAACTCCGGGCACGCGTGTTGTCTATTCATTTCTGGACCAAAGCTTCTACAACAGGCCTGGCACATGGTTGATGCTGTTGAATAGATGATGAAGGAATGGAGGAAGGAATAAAAAAACGAAAAAACAGATGAAGGGTCCGTATAATGGAACAAGGGCAGTTCTGTAAACCTGTCATTGATTACAGCCTAGGTAGTTATTTAATGACTCGAAAATAAGGGTTTCCAAACATGGTGGCTCATGCCTGTAATCCCAGCACTTTGGGAGGTAGAGGCAAGAGGACTGCTTGAGCCCAGGGGTTCAAGACCAACCTGGGCAACTTGGCGAGACAGCTTCTCTACAATAAATCAAAATATTTGCTGGGCATGGTGGTGTGTGCCTGTGGTTCCAGCTACCTGGAAGGCTGAGGCAGAAGGATTGTCTGAGCCCAACAGGTAGAGGCTGTGGTGGCCACTGCACTCCAGCCTGGGTGACAGAGTGAGACTCCAACTAAAAATAATAATAAAATAAGGGTCAATATCATGTACATTCTTACTTATAGTGCTAAGAATGTGCATGTGTTTTTTAAAAGCTGGTATTTAAAATATTTCTGTGTATGTGAGAAAGGATTTATTGAGAAAACAGAAAAGCTCCCACAGTGGTAGGGGACCTGAAGGAGTGACCTAAACATTTATAAAAATATTTTGATTTTTGTTTGTTTGTTTTGGAACTGGGGTCTCCTTGTGTTGCCCAGTCTGGGCTCGAATTCCTGGGCTCAAGTGATCCTCTCACCTCAGTCTCTCAAGTAGCCGGGCCTACAGGTATGTGACAGTATGCTGGGCTCCAAACTGGTATTTAAAAAAAAAAAAAAATTTGATGAGAAGAGTCCTAGGCAAAGATAGAACCATCACCCTACAGTTAGAGAATATATATTCTGCTCAAGCACAGATAGAAAATTTGTAACTTTACCACTGTGGTAGCCTAAAAACTGCCCCTCAAAAAGTATGTACACCCTAATTCCCAGAACTTGTGAACACAATCTTCTATGGCAAAAATAAAAATAAAAGTATTTGTAGAGTAATTAAGGATTTTAAGGAGAAAAGGATTTGACCGAGGACGAGACTAGAGTAATGGGGCCACAAGCCAAAGAATGCTGGGAGCAGTAAAAGGAAGGGATTCTACCAGTTGGAGGGAGGGTGGTACTAATTTCAGACTTCCAGGCTCCAGAACTGTGACCAAATACATTTCTGTAGTTTTAAGCCATTGAGAGTGTAATTATTTGTTACTCTATCCACAGAGAATTTCAGAATTAGTATCACTTAGAAATAGCCAACTATCAAATATCCAAATATCAAATAGTCAAATATTACTCAGCAGCCAAAAGAGTCACAAATCAGTTTTAAAAAAAGAAAAATAAATAAATAAAAAATATGAACATGGATATTAAAAAACACAGCTAGCTGGGCATGGTGGCTCACAGGTGTAATCCCAGCACTTTGAGAAGCCGAGACAAGAAGCCTGCCTGAGTCCAGGAGTTCAAGACCAGCCTGGGCAACACAGCAAGACTTCATCCCCACCAAAAATTTAAAAAATGAGCCAAGTGAGGTGGCATGTGCCGATAATCCCAGCTACTCAGCGGCTGAGGCGGGAGGATCACCTGAGCAAGGAGGTCAGGACTGCAGTGAGCCGTGTCCATGCCGCTGTGCTCCAGCCTGAGCGATACAGACTTTGACTCAGAAACACAGCCACACATCTAAATTCCACATGGACTAAAAAACCACAATCGAAATGTAAAAAAACTTGGAAATGAATATAACTAAAATCTTATAAATTAAACCCATCAGATACAGTAAAAGTGGTGACTGCTTGAAATTTAAAACCTTACATTAGAGGCTGGTGGGCGCATTTGCTCACACCCACAATCCCAGCACTTGGGAGGCCAAAGTAGGAAAACTGCCTGAGCCCAAGAGTTTGAGACCAGCCCAGGCAACACAGCAAGACCCTGTCTACAAAAAGAAAAAAAAAATTATCCAGGTGCGGTGGCACACGCCTGCAGTCCCACACTCTGTCGCCCAGGAGACTGAGGCATGGGGATCGCTTGAGCCCAGGAGGTCAAGGCAGTGGTGAGCTGTGATTGTGCCACTGCACTCCAGCCTGGGTGACAGAGTAGGACCCCGACTCAAAAACAAAACAATAACAAACAGTACATTAGGAAGTCAAAAGGTTAACAACAAGCTAAGGGTCCAACTTGAGAAGTTGGAAGAAAAACAAGAAAGAAAGTAAAAGACGACCAAAGAAATTAATGAAATAGGATATTAAAGTTATAATAGAAGGGGTCAACAAAGTCAAAAGTTAAAAGGCAAACAAGGCAAAGCAAAGATATGAGAAATGGAAAAACGTTATAAGAGGTATTAAAACCTGGTAAATATATAAGAATGAAAATGTTATAAAGCTATTAACAAAACTAAATCTGTTTTTAAAAATCTTCCATGGCCAGGCATGGTGGCTCACGCCTATAATCCCAGCACTTTGGGAGGCTGGGTTTAGAGGACTGCCTGAGTTCATGGGTTCGAGACCAGCCTAGGCAACTTGGCAAGACCTCATCTCTACAATAAATCAAAAAATTAGCCAGACATGGTGGTGCATGCCTGTATTTCTGGCTACTTGGAAGGTTGAGGCGGAAGGATCACCTGAGCCCAGCAAATCAAGGCTGCAGTGGCCATGAGCATGCCACTGCACTCCAGCCTGAGTGACAGAGCGAGACTCCAACTCAAAAAAAAAAAAATTTATTTTAAAGATGTAGGGTACAATTCAGGGTTAGGTATACAAATGGTCATTGTACAGGTAAAATTTGAACCTTACTTTGGTCCCCACATCACCCGGAGTGCAGGCCGTGATCCTCAGCTCACTGCAGCCCAGACCTCTTGGACTTCAGTGACTCCCTCCCATCTCAGCCTTTGGAGTAGCTGGGACTACAGGCGTGTGCCACCGTGTCCAGCTGATTTTTATTTTATTTTTTGTAGAAATGAGTTCTCACTATGTTGCCCAGGCTGGTCTCAAACTCCTGGGCTCAAGCTCTAGTGCTGGGATTATAGGCATGAGCTATGGTGTCCAGCTCAATTCTATCATTGTTGGAAGAGCTGTGCTAAAGTATTTAAGGGTAAGTAACACAATGTCTGTAATTTTCTTTTAAATGATTCAGGGAGGAAAAAAAGAGATGGAAAAATGAAGCAAATATAGAAAATGTTGACAACAGTTGCACACATGTATCAGGAGACACAGACAGGAATGTTCATAGCAGGATTGTCTAAATAGCAAAAAAAACTGGGAAAAAAATTGCATGAAAAGATATATATAGCAGTTAGAATATGGATGGATACCATGGATAAATGCTAGATACATAACACCGAGAGAAAAAAGCAAGTTATAGAAGACCACAGCCAAAATGATTCCATTTTTATAAACCTTAGAGACAAGCAGAACTAAAAGCTCCACTGCAAAGGCTAAGTTGTAGGAGGGGGACCAGAAAAACCCCGGAATTTATGTATAAACAATTGTGTATTCTTTCATGTTTAAACTTCAGTCCCTGTCAAAGTACTCTTCATTTGATACAACACACCTATGGAGATGCTTTTCCACTGCTCAAAACAGTTTTTGAACTTGTCAATTTTGATGCCTTTTTAGTGTTTCTGCAGTTTTTGGTTTCATCTCTTCCACACTGGTCAAACATTTCCCTTTGGAAGACTTTTTTCATCAGGGAAACGAAAGGTGAATAGGGAGGGTGGGGCCTGGGGGGCATGCCGTTGTTTTTTTTTTTTTGGTCAAAAACTGCTGAACACTCAGCACCATGTAGTAGATAGGTGTGTTATCACAAGCGGAAGAGCCAGTCACTTGTTTGCCACCACTCAGGAAGTTTCCACAAGTTGTGACACAACCCACTTAAAATTCCAGATAAAAACTTTGGCTGACCATTTTTGGTCTGGAGGAACAGATTCTGAGTGCACTACGAGGGGCCCACCCATCAAAAGATAATCCTGGGTTGTTTTTTTAAATCCCCCACATATATATATGATACAACTTTTTTTTTTTTTTTTTTTAAAGAAAGGCTCTGGCTGCATCTGTGTTACTATAAAGAACATAAATTTGTCCTTCTTTATGGCTGCATAGTATTCCATAGGTTATTTGAACCACATTTTCTTTATCCAGTTATGGCTTTCCTTTGATAAGCCATTTAACCTCTATTTTTCAGTTTTTACATGTAATAAAATTAGGGCATTAAATGGAAAAAATATTAAAAATTTTAAAAGAAAGGAAATGCTGAGCACATAACTCATAATAGTTTATCTTGGAACTCTGTTGGGGAGGTAGAGGATGAGTAAAGGACTAGTAATGTTTTAGTTCTTAGATTAATAAGGGCTCCCTGGCATCCATTTCCTTACTATACAATTTATATATATATGTGTATGTACATATCAAATGTTACATAATAAATATTTACAAATATAAATTCTTTTCGTGTCTTTGTAATACAGATAATGAATCCATTTATTGTCAAAAATCAACCAGCATTCATTACCTATGAGTGTCCAGGTTCTTTGTAAGGAACTTCTTTGCAAGCTTGTCTTCCCATAGCTTTTGCAGATGGAGATGGAGCCCCAAGCACACTCTTAACAGCCAAGACCAAAAGTGGGTTCCTAACCTCTCTAGGGTAGGTGTTGGTCATATTTTCATTTTTAATTCTTGAGATTTCTTTGTAAGCCGGGCTTGGTGGCTCAGCCTGTCATCCCAGCACTTTGGGAAGCTGAGGTGAGTGGATTGCCTGAGCCTGCAGGTTTGAGACCAGTCCGGGAAACTTGGCGAGACCTCGTCTCTACAATAAAAATAAGAAATAGCCAGGCGTGATAGTGTGTGTCTATAGTTCTGGCTACTGGGAAGGCTGAGGCGGAAGGATCGCTGGAGCCCAGCAGGTTGACGCTGGAGTGGCGGTGAGCGTGCGGGCCACTGCACTCCAGCCTGGGCAAAGTGGTGAGACTCCAACTCAAAAAAAAAGGAATTTTTTGTAAAGCTCGTGGGCACTCGGACAGTACTAATTAAATGCCAGGAAGAGATAGCCAACCAAATGTTCTTTCTCTCAGAATCTGAATTGAGAAGTGCAGGGTGAGCCAGACAGGCAGGGAATGAAGATGACATGAAGTATAAAGAATAAAGTAAGGGATAGGCCAGTTAGGATCACAAGCATACACGGCAAGCAACAGAAATGCTGCCAAGGCATCCATGCAGGCCTTAGAGCGCCTGAGACACCTGGCCAGGGCCTCTTTGTTCCTGAGAGCCCAGCTGTACTAGTATTTTTATTATGGCATGCCTATGAGACCCCTTTTTGCTAGCCTACATGTATCCTTAAAGTAACTCTCTGCCAACCCACGCTTACTTGAGCTACCTTTAGAGAGGATCTATCCCTTGCAACCAGGTATATGCTGCACAGAAAATAAGTCTAGTACCTTATTACAGGGGTCCCCAGTCTCCAGGTCATGGACTGCTTGGGTCTGCACCCTGTTGGGAACTGGGCTGCACAGCAGGAGGTAAGCAGTGGCTGAGTGGAGCTCACCTTCTGTCAGATCAATGGTGGCATTCGATCCTCATAGCACTAACCCTACTGTGAACTGCGCATGCACGGGATCTAAGATGCATGCTCCTTATGAGAATCTAATGCCTGACGATCCCCTCCACCCCGACCCCCCCCATCCTTGGAAAAAATTGTCTTCCTCAAAACTGGTCCCTGATGCCAAAAAGGTTGGGGACCACTGCCTTATTAGACTCATCCCACAGTGTGGTTTGGGTAGACTGTGCCCTTTATTAGCATGATTTCTCAAGTTCAGAATTAAAAAATGGGAGAAGCCTTTAAAGAAATCAGGGAATGGAATTTTACTAAGAGAAATGTGGCATATCCTGAAGTATCTAAAGTGTTTTTGCTGTATTTTATGAAACGTTTAAAACCTAAGTTTGCATTTAAAGTGTAAATCTCCATTTTGTGGCTTGTCTCCATGTTGTTAACTTGTTATTAAATTTCTGTGTGGCTGATGCAAGAATTTTAAAGTTTTGCTCATAAACAACCCTCACAGTCCCGCATCCCACCCAGTGCTCTAACGATTTCCCCCGTATTTAAGTATACTGTGTGCCCCTTATCTAAGTGTACTATGTGTTAAACCCCAGAACATGTGTTTATCTTCGTAATGACTCAGTTTCCCAACTGCTTTTGCCTATAAAGACTCCCTGCAAGTTTCATTCGTCATAGAGAGCTTGGGAGGCACGAGCCCCCTCTCGACCGCCGACTTTCATAAAGGGCTTACTTATTAATTTGACCTTTAATTGGGCTGGTTATCTGATTTCTAGCGATTCACGTATAACAATACTACCTATTCCTAACCTTTTCAGACCTGTTAACTACTGTTAATTACTGCTATCTTAAGCAATGGTTAAAAAGAGAAGAGTGATAAATTATGTTTTAAGGATGACATACAAAATGAATCAAGGCTTATAACTTCTGTTGAGTACCAACATAAACAACTAATAACATTAACGATCAACTAACTCCCATAAATAATTAGTTAAACTCACCATACCAGTCTCTATGTTAGGTGGATTAAGATAAGCATGTGGATTTCTAAGGTACCCATCTTTGTATGGTTCATCTGGAAAGTGATAAGCATTAGACCTTCTGAAATAAGGTCTGTCATGAGGCAGATTGAAGAGATCATGTAGCTCCTAAATGAAATCAGGACCAATAGAAATAGGGGGAAAAAAACCACATAAAATTAACTCTATATGGGTTATAAAAGTTTCCAAACGTAGTTATGATTTAATTCACTGAAGTTAAAGAGGATGAAAATTAAACTAAAACCAAGTTAAGATTTATTTTTATTTATGTGTGTTTATGGATAAAAACTGAAAGGGAATATAGAAAAATGAAAATAATTTGATAGAGTCAGAAAATTGTGATAAATTAAAATTATTTATTATAGCACAGTCTGTAAAATACAAACAGACTAAAGACTGGTTTTGAAAAGCCCTGTAAATTATAATTGACAATTATATCAAAGTATTTTGAAAAATTATGTTTAGAGTACTTTAAAAATATCTTATATTTAAGTGACAGTGATTAAATTAAATTACAGAGTAGAAGTTAGTGGTGTAAAACCAACCAATATGGTATGAAAACTAAAATACACAGACATGTTACATGTGTGGTATTTTCCCAACTCATAAAAACATGTAACAGTTAAAGTTTGACATTTTCTTCCTCGTATCACCTTTGTACTCTAGTGGTTTGAATAGATCTGACCCTGTGGCTGTTGCCTCTGCAAATCAGTTCACCTCACACTTACAGAGGGGTATAGAGGAGTAGATGTTCTATTTCTTCCTAGAGACAGAGATTAGGAAGACGTTCATGGTCTCATTAGATGAATGCCAAGTAAGGCCACATATTTAAAAAATACACTTCAAAGTCAGTCATTTTGTCAATAAATCTCATTTCTTTGAATGCCAGTCATGCTTTCTCCAAAACTCCTCTAAAAAAATTCAAATAGCGCTACTTATGGTGGCGTATTACTATATGAATCCTAATCAGAATTAGCTTAAATTCTAGTTTTTCTTCACTAACTATAATTTTGTCTCTTCCACAAATCAGAAAGGAAAAAGGAATCTGTTAACATTCATCAGCTACTCTAGACATGTAAGGATCTTTTCATATCTGTATTTCATTATGGCAAAATATGTTTCACAGATTATATGAACCACTTTGAACATTTTACTTTTTTAATATATGAACCACGTTGAGCATTTTATTTTTTGAGTTGAGGTCTCACTTTGTCACCCAGACTGGAGTGCAGTGGCACAATCGCAGCTCACCATAGCTTCAACCTCCTGGACTCACAATATCTGCCTATATCAGCCTCCTAAGTAGCTGGAACAACAGGTGTGCGACACTAGACCCAGTTAATTTTTTTCCCCCATTTTTGTAGAGATGAGGTCTTGCTATGTTGCCAAGGCTGGTTTTAAACTCCTGGGCTCAAGTAATCTTCCTGCCTCGTCCTCCCAAAGTGCTGGGAATATAGGCCACTGCACTTGGTTCACATTGAGCATTTTTAATTTAAAATGTTATATATAGGTTTAACATAACATTTATTTCATTAAAAATACTTAAAGAAGTTCCATGAGAACAGAAATTAAATAATATGTAAAACTAAGAGTCTACTTCCACATTTTAAAATTAAAACACAAAATAACTTCCACTTATTGGAAGTTAATTACATAATTAAATACAAAATGAATAATAATCATTATCTTTTTTTCTAAGAAGAAATGATCTGGTTTTACCTTTCTATAGGCCTGCAGCTGGCCATCTGGAATTCCTGATGGATATGAAATTGTTATAAGACTTTTTTTCCCTGGTAATAAAAAGTGCAATGGTTCAGGGACCACAATAGATGTTCCTTTCATGTATTTCAAAATGCATTTTTCCATATCACTTAGCTGATTATGAATTGCATCAACTAGAAGTTTACGGACACTGTAGGGGAAAATATACAAGTGTATTAGCAAAAGTTATAGTGGCTACAATAAAGTATAGCACTAATATAGCCCCAGTAAAGTAAAAAACTTGATTGGACCAAGTTTGTTAAAGAAAATCAAATTATGCAATGTAAAAGAAACTGTGTATTTGCTTTGTGTGAATAAAGGGAAACCCTTTAGGTTTTAGCGTGCTAACCTACTTCCTCCAAGTAACCATTTAATTACTAGATGACTTAGGTTAACAATAAACAAGGAGTTAATAATGGTAACAACAACCACCACCTCAGAAATGCCTATATGATATCTTTAAATGGGCTCTGATTACTTTGGGAGAGGCTCCTCATGTAATGCGGCAGTAGCACGAAAAAAATACTTACTCGCCCCATGTCTCTTCTGGAGCAACAGAGACAACTGCATCAACTGGTAAAGTCATGGTAACATAATGGTGTCCTCCACTTTCCCTTTCAATGATGGGAGTTACAGCTGCCAGAGAGGTTGACATTTCCAGCATAAGATCTATATTTGCTATTTGATGCTATATAAATAAACAGTAATAGTCACCTTACAGTACATTAAATGTAAAGGGAAACTAAAAGGACTTCTTAAGGACAAGTAATAAAGCTATATTACAGTAAGAATATTAAAAGCACAAATCGTAAAAAGCAATTCTTTTCTGCTTCATAATAATCTGGGGAGAGTGATTAGGAAATAAAGATGAAATCAGACTGGCCATGTGCTGATAAATGCTAACACTAGGTATAGGCTCACTGTAGTTCATTATATGATTCTTTTACTTTTATATAGATTAAAACATTTTTAAAAAATCAATGAACAACATAAAATAACCACACACCCAAGGAACTTCTAAACATATATTCTAACTAGACACCCCAGGTCTACGCATATAAGAACAATAAACAAATATTGAATTCTACTTAGTAGGTTTGATTTTTACAGTGGTATGAAACAATTCTGAACTACTCTGCATATTGAACAAACTTAGCAAAATATTGAGGATACTAGGAGTCAGGCTTCCCACTGGAAAAAGGCTAAGAACTTTGGCTGAAGTGGAATTGGCGGTTTTGATATGACTTACATAGATAAAAATGAAACTGCTACATATGTGTGTGTGTGCGTGTGTAGCACCTATGTGTATAAGTGTATGCTCTGTGGAGAAATGACTGCTTCCTGAGCTGAAGCCGGAAAGGACATGTCCCTGGGACATCTGGTGGAAGAAAGCAGGAAATGCTCAGAATCGCAATGCCAGGACATTGGAGCCAGTTTGGAGAAGCTTCTGTTGGCCAAATCTTGGAAAATGTGAGTGCCAAGTAGCTAATGATAGCGCCAGATCATAACCCACTGCATAACATAAGAATTAATGCTTCTGTGCAGATAATAATTATCAATGGACACTAAAGCAGTGGATAAACATCTGATGAGGAATAAGATATATATAAAACATGTAACAGACTATATATATATATATATATAGTTTCAAAGTATACTAATAATAAGGGGAAAAAACAGTACCTTCCCATGGAGAAAACTGGCAGATACCATCTAAAGTAAGTGACTAAAGTGAACATCACTAACATTAAGGATAAACTGATACCATATGTCTCTTTAATATGATGTGCTGTGGACACAATATCACTTCTGTGGTATTCATGCCCATAATGCATGGCCTGAATCTAATCTTGAGGAAGCATAAACAAATCCAAATGGAGGACTCAAAATGTCAAACTCCAACTACTGGTCATTTTCAAATCATTATCTTCGGTCACAACTTTTTTTTTGAGTCTGAGTTTCACTGTGTTGCCAAGCTACAGTGCAGTGGCATGCTTAAGGCTACTGCAGCCTCGACCTGCTGGGCTTACGCGATAGTTCCACCTCAGCCTTCTAAGTAGCGGGAACCACAGGCACACACCACCATGCTGGCTAAGTTTTTCTTGATTTATTTTAGAGAGGTGGTCTCACCAATTTGCCCAGGCCGGTCCCGAACCCTTGGGCCCAGGCAATCCTCTTGCCCCCACCTCCCAAGTGCTGGAGTTACAGGTGTGAGCCATCATGCCCAGCCTAGCTCACAAGTTTTTTGTGCATTCCACATTTCTAAATTTAACAGCTCATCTGAACATCTCACTGGGGTCTTAAACATGGCGAAAACTGACCCCATGTCTTCTCCACTGTCCTTCTTTACCCAAGTAAGAAACTGGTCAGCCCATATCCAGTTTCCAAATAGAATCGATTGTATCCCCTAAATATCCCTGTATCCACTCCCTCATCTGCTTCCACAGCAAGTCGTTTAATTAGGCCTCTCCTGTAGAGGTCCCTGCCCACCTCTCTAGCCTCATGCCCACCCATTTTCTCCCTGCCGGCCTGGAAGCTCTGTCATTCTAACCTTGTACGACTTCCTGAAGTCATGTTAACCTTGTACAATTTCCTGTCTTAAGGAAGTAGCTCCATTTAAATCTCCAGCATCTGGCAAATTCTGTGGTACATGGCAGGTACTCAAAAATATTGGTTCAAAAATCAACAGAAAAAAGAACAGTGTGGAGAAAAAGAAATCATTTATTATTTCTCTTATGTGGCATAATGGTCATTTTTTTCATGTTTCAGAATGTCTTTTATTTTTAAATAATTTGTAAATATATTCAGGCTCTCTTATTTCTGTGGGGGCAAAGAAAGCATTTTAAAAAATCTTTCAAAATATATATGTATTATAATGTGACAAAAGTTTAGATATGTAAAAATAAGATGGCAAAATTTTATCCTTTTTATGACAGGATAATATTCCATTGTATGGATACATGACATAATGTGCATAATGTGGCTATGAACATTTGTGTGCAAGTTTTGTGTGGATATGTTTTCAATTCTCTTGAAATATAATCTTTATATATATAACCTTTGGCAAGTCATTTAATCCTCAACAGTCTGACCTATAACAATAAGACTGATTAAATTATCTCAAAGATTGCACTCAGCTCCAAATTCAAAAATGTTAAAATTTTATCAGTAGAAAAAGCAGGTGCTTTGCTTACCATATCCAATAATTTTTTGTCTTTCTTTCTCATGAATTTCCGCTTTATATCTTCTTCCTGCTCAAATCTAAATTTTTAACACAGACATTTATAATATGAAACGATGTTTTAAAAGCATTTCTAGAAATCTTCAAACATACTCACTGAATAAAACGCATTATGTTCTTACAAGCAGAACTATCAGTCAGTTCTCCTGGAACAGTGTTTATGTCATTGTTGGGCCATATATACACTGAACTGTGGCAAATTCTGAACACAAGTGCATTTGAAGAAAGCTTGGTTGACAGATCATTCAATACATGTTTTAGTGCCTTCTTGATAAAGATTTCTAAATTAAAAGAATATAAATAGAAGTTAAGAAAAATCTTAAATTTCTCAACATGGCTGGTTCTAAAACATACATACTCAAAACAGAGCATAGTAAAACTGACTCTCATATAACCACTCCCCATATTCAGCAATTATAAAAATTTTTTTTGCCGTTTTTCTTCTTCTTCTTCTTTTTTTTTTTAAAGAGATGGGGTCTCGCTCTGTTGCCCAGGCTGGTCTCAAACTTCTGGGCTGAAGCACTCCTCCCACCTCGGCCTCCCAAAGTGATGGGATTACAGGCATGAGTCATTGCTTCGGTTTTGTTTGTTTTTTGAGATGGGGTCTCACTCGTTGCCCAGGCTGGTGTGCAGTGGAGGAATCATAGCTTGCTGCAGTCTCAAACTCCTGGGCTCAAGTGATCCTCACAACTCAGCTTCTCCTGTAGCTATGACTACAGGTTAATTTTTAAATTTTTTTGTTTTTTGAGATGGGGTCTTGCTCTGTTGCCCAGGCTGTTTTGAACTCCTGGCTTCAAGTGACCCTCCTACCTTGGTCTCCCCAAACAATGAGATGACAGGTGTGAACCACCAAACTGGGCCTGCCCTTCTGTCTTGTAAAAAAACTGATACAATTCACAGACCATAAAATTCACTCTTTTAAAGCACACAATTCAGTAGTTCTTGGTATCGTCACAAGGTTTTACAATAATTACTATCTAATTCCATAACATTTTTATCACTCCTCCAAAAACCCTGCACCTGTTAGCAGTCACATCTCATTCCCCTCCTCTAACGGAAAGTTTCCTAACTCCCCCTTTTCTGGCTTGCATATAGGGTCCTATGGGCTGGTGGAGGTGCAAAGTGGAAAGAATCTCGGTGTAGTGGCATATCATGTCCACGGCAATCACGGTTCTACTTTTGTCTCTATGGACTTGCCTATCTTTCATGTAAGTGGAATCACACATCATGTAGCCTTTTGTCTGGCTTCTTGTACTCAGCATAATGTTCATCCATGTTGTAGCATGAATCAGCATTTCATTCTTTTTTATGGCAGGATAATATTCTATTGTATGGATATACAACGTTTTGTAATCCATTCATAAGTTGATGTACATTTGGGTCATTTCTACTTTTTGGCTCTCATGCATAATGCTGTATGAACATTTGTGTACAAGTTTTTGTGTGGATATGTTTTAAGTTTAGGAGTGATCACCTGGAATAAAATTTCTAGGTCATATAGTAACACTGTGTTTAACTTTTCGAGGGACTGCCACACTGTTTTCCATAGTAGCTGCACCATTCTATAATCCCATCAGTAATGCATTAGGGTCCCAAGTACTTTTATTTTTAATGAATTAATTAATTTTGAGTCAGGTTTTACTCTGTCACCCAACCTGGAGTACAGTGGCACAATCCTGGCTGGACCTTCCGGGCTCAGGCAGTCCTTCTGCTCCAGTTCCTCCAGTTGGCTGGGACTGAGGGCATGTATCAGCATACCTGTCTAACTTTTTTGTAGAGATGAGTTCTTACTATATTGCCCAGGCTGGTCTTAAAATTCTGGACTCAAGCAATCCTCCCACCTTGGGATCACAGACATGAACTAACATACCCAACTCCTTTTAAAAAATGTATTTCTTATAGCAATAAAACTACTGAATGAAATTTAAATTTCTTTGTAGTTCTTTTTCTCCTTTCCATTAAGACTGTACAATAGAAGTTCTGTGTTCTAAAGTCAGTTTTTTTCTTCTCTGTGTGGTATGATATTTAGTTCAAATATTTGTTTTAGTCTGGCTTCATTTTCAGGAACTTTTTTTTTTTTTTTTGAGTTGGAGTCTCACTCTGTCACCCAGACTGGAGTACAGTGGCCGCTCCCAGTCACCACAGCCTCGACCTGCTGGGCTCCGGCGATCCTTCCACTCAGGCTGCCAAGTAGCTGGCACTACAGGCGCGCGCTACTACCCCCGGCTAATTTTTTGTTTTTGATTTATTGTGGAGATGAGGTCTCAGCAAGTTGCCCAGGCGGGTCTCGAACCTGCGGGCTCAGGCAATCCACTCACCTCAGCCTCCTAAAGGCACGGGATTGCAGGCTGAGCCACCGAGCCCGGCTGGAACTTACTTTTAATTTAGCAGAATTTTTGGAGTGCATCGAATATTCAAAATATTCCTTGGTATTAAAATTAAATCTATTTAAATATATTTGAGTATTCAATATATTCAATTTGGAAATATTTTCATGGTTCCAAAATCAAAACAATATAAGAAGATACTTCAAAGAAGATAATATTTAAATACTTGCCTTAGCCTTATACTACTAAACTTAAACCTATTTAATCCTGAAATATTTAATGATTACATTTTTATCCTGATAAAAGTTGTGGTGGAAAAAAGATTACCTTTAAAAAAATCAGATTTTAAAATATCTTGGTATGTTTCAGAAAGAAAGATTTTCAGCTGCACTATAAAAGACAAACATAATTACTGCTTCTGTTTATCCTTGAAGGACGAGGTAAAGTTATCTTAAATTAATTTGAAGTCTCTTAAGTTAAGTATTTCCTTTCTCTATATTTTCTCATCAATGATTCTCTTCACTGAATGTTGACAGAGTTTGATGTAGAAGATGGAATACAGTCAGAAGACAGATTCAAATATATTAATTACTAGGTAATAAGTATCTGTAGTCTTCATTTACATTTGAAATTACATCATTATATGTATTGATTAATAGATTAATTACACTTTGCAATAAGTTCAGAGTAAAGTATGTTTTCAATTTATATCAAGTTGTGAAAGGCAAGGCTTTGTCTGTAGAAATAATATTTTAGGAAACCTACTGGTTAAGATAGGCCTGAAAATGAGTTTGGTCTAGTCCCTGTAAAATGGCTCTCCTTTTGATTGCACATTAGAATTACCAGCTTAATGGTGCTTGGGTCTCTGTTCTAGAGATTTACTTTGATTGGTCTGGTCGTGGAGATTCAAATGTGGACCAAGATTGAGAACAATGTGTTGCTTGAAGGGATGAGTGGAAAAGAGTATTCTCTCTTTTCCTATTTCCACGAGGCTGTTAATTGAAGGCTAGCAGGCCGTCTCCTTCAAGGAACACTGGTACCTTTCCTTCCTCATCTCTCTGAACCTGAGGCTTCCGTACCGGTGATCACCAGTTCCTGAGTGCTCTCATTTAATACCAACATGTTAATGATCGTCCTTCAGAGATATTCCATTCCAGAGCTCCAGCTCTGACCGCTTTCCTCTGCGTTTCAGACTCAGCCAAATGCCTGATGGGAATATGCCCTGAAGTCCCACTGGCATCTCAAGTGAAACACCTCAAACACTCATCACATTCCTCCTCTGATATTGTTTATCTTGGTTTGTGGCAGCAGCCCCAAAGTCAGAAACATCCTAGAATTTGCTTTATACAAACTCTGTTGATTTTTCTCCCGTAGAGTTCTTGTATCATCCCCAAATAACACAGTATTTAAGAGAATGAGGTCTAGAGACTCCGGGTTATATATACTGCAAGTCTGTCATGTAAATAATAGACATGGGCGTGTCTAATATTTACATTTGTGCTCAGTATGGATATTTACAATTATTGTGACCATTTTCTAAAGAGGGCAGTAAAGTTTCTTAAGGAAGGGGACATCTTCTTCTAATTTGCACAGTGGTGTTCCATGGGCTGGTGGGGGTGTGCAGTATCTAAGTTTAAATCCCATTTAATCCACTTACTAACCGTATAATCTTAGTTTATTTACCCTATCTCTCACTCTGTTTCATTTGCAAAATGGAGAGAATCTCAGTGTATTTCACCATCAATTTAATAATAAAAAAGGAAAATTGTATGAAAGACATACCATTGGCAGTAGCTAGCTGAAAAGCTACATCAAGGCCTCCTCTTATTCTGAAGAGTATATCCATAGTTTCTGAAACTACCTAGAACAAATAAAACCAAAATTCCTTTGTAAACCAAAACAAACTCTTCCTTATAAAATTAGAAACTAATTGAGCTTAGGGTAAGGCATTAATTAAGCCTGACTCTTCAAATTATTTCACAAGCAAATTCCTTGTTTTATGAAGAAAAAACCCCATACAACCTCTAAATTCTAAATCAGGGCTTCTCAACCTTTGTTCCATACTGAAATCACTCAACAATCTTCAAATACACCTGGGCTGCACCCCCAGAGATTCTGATTGATTGGTCAACGGAGGGCCTAGGCACACAGTATCTAAAAATGCCCTCTGCCTCCATGCCAGTGATTCTGGTGTGAAAAGGTTGAGAACCATTGCTTTAGGACAATATTTCTAAAGTATAGTCTTTCTGGGTTTAGCAATGACAAGATAACATCAATGGTAAAGAACTCATTTAAGAACACAACTTAAGCACTGAACCTAATATAATACCTGGTAGTCAAGACAATGAGGAAACTAATACGTCACTGAAGATGGGAGTACAAATTGGTAGAACGCTTCACAGGATGTGGCACTAGGAATCAGAGCCTTATATTCACATCCTTGGTCTAGTGATTCTGCATTTGGAAATTTAGTATAAAAAACACACAAAGGTCCAGGTATAAGGATGTTAACCGAACTGCCAACAATATGAGACTGGTGAAATAATGACAAATACCAGACAGCCATAAAAATTGTCTTACCTGAAAATTAAATGGTATAGGACAATGATTGTGACTTAAAAGAGAAAAAAGTACTTCCAAAATGGAATCAATCAGCAGTTCTTAACTTGGGTCCATTTTTTTTTTTTTTTAATAAAACCCACTTGTCCGTGGTGATTTTTTTTTTAAATGTGCTGTTGAATTCAGTTTGTAATATTTTGTTGAGGATTTTTGTGTCTATGTTCATCAGGGATATTGGTCTATAGTTTTTTCTTGCTGTGTCCTTTCCTGGCTTTGGTATCAGGGTGATACTGCCTTTTGTAGAATAAGTTAGGAAGTATTCCCTCCTTTTCAGTCTTATGGAATAGCGTGAGTAAAATTAGTACCAGTTTTTCTTTGATAGTCTGGTAGAATTTAGCTGTGAGTCTAAAAGGTCCTGGACTCTTTTTTGTTGGGAGACTTTAATTACTGTTTCAATCTCGTTACTCATTATTGGTCTGTTCAGGGTTTCTACTCCTTCCTGATTCAAGACTGGGGTGTTGTACGTTTCTAAGAATATATCCATTTCCTCTAGATTGTTTAGTTTTCATAGGGGTGTTCACAATAATCTCAGATGATCTTTTGTAATGCCATTGTATCAGTTGTAATATCTCCATTTTCATTTCTGGTTGAGCTAATTTGAATCTAAATAAGACTCTAATAAGAAAAATAGTTTCTTAATTAATCTAGCTAGTGGTCTATCAATTTTGTTTATCTTTTCAAAGAACCAACCTTTTGTTTCAATGATACTTTGAATTGTTATTTTTATTTCAATTTCATTTAGTTCTACTCTGATCTTATTTCCTTTCTTCTGCTGTCGGTTTGGTTTGTTAATGTTTTTCTAGTTCCTAGAGGTGTGATGTTAGGCTGTCAATATGTGATCTTTCAGGCTTATTAATGTAGGCCTAAGTGCTATAAATTCTCCTCTGAGCAAGCTTTAGCTACATCCCAGAGGTTTTGATAACTTATTTTGTTGTCATTTATATCAAGGAATTAAAAAATTTCCATCTTGGCCTGGGGCAGTGGCTCAAGCCTGTAATCCCAGGATTTTGGGAGACTGAGGTGAAAGGATTGCCTGAGCTCAGGGGTTCAAGACCAGCCTGGGCAACTTGGTGAGACCTCATCTCTACAATAAATCAAAAAATAAGCCAGGTAGTAGCTGGAACTACAACTACTTGGAAGGCTGAGGCGGAAGGATCATCTGAGCCCTGAGCCCAGCAGGTCGAGGCTGCAGTGGCTGGGGGTGTGCCGCTGCACTCCAGTGAGACTCTGAACTCCGCCCCCCTCCCCAAATTTCCATCTTTTCATTGTTGACTCAAGGATTGTTCAGGAGCACATTATTTAACTTCCATGTTTTTGTTCAGTTTTGTGAGTTCTTTTTTTTTTTTTGAGTTGGAGTCTCACTCTATCGTTCAGGCTGGAGTCAACCTGCTGGGTTCAGGCGATCCTTCCGCCTCAGCCTTCCAAGTAGTCCAAACTACAGGCGTGCACTACCACACCCAGCTAATTTTTTGATTTTATTGTGGAGATGAGGTCTTGCCTATCTGCCCAGGCTGGTCTCCAATCTGTGGGCTCAGGTAATCCTCTCACCTTGGCCTCCCAAAGTGCCCAGCTGTGAGTTCTTTTTGGAATTAATTTCTAGCTTGGTCTGTGAAGGTGCTTGATGTGATTTTGATCTTTTAAAGTTTATTGAGACTTGATCCGTGGCCTATCCTGTGGTCTGTCTTGGAGAAGGCCCCACGCGTATTCTGCAGTGCGGGGTGGAATGTTCTGTCGCCACCCGGTAGCTCCATGTGTTCTAGGCTCCAGTTTAACTCCATTGCGTCTCTGTGCATTTTCTGCCTTGATGAGCTGCCTGTCGCTGTCAGTGGAGGGTTGAAGTCTCCTGCTATGACAGCATTGCTGTCTACCTCTTGTTTTAGGCCTGGGAAAATTTATTTCATAGAGCTAGAAGTTCTGGTGTGAGGTGCACGTATATTCTAAATGATGTCTTCTTGGTGGATGGCTCCCTTTACCACCATATAATAATGTCTTTTTTTTTTACTGTTGTTAATTTAAAGTCTGTTTTATCTGATATAAGAGTTAGTGGAGCATTGAGACCATTTATATTCAGGGTTAGTACTGATATGCAAGGTAGAGTTCACCATGCTGGTTGTTATCTGGTTGCTTTATTTTATTTTTATTTATTGTGTGGGTGTTCTATAAGCCCCATGAGCTTTTTTATGATTTTCAGTGTTTTTCTACTGTCCTGTTTTGATGATTTGTTTCAGTATTTAGAACTCCGTTGTGTATTTCTTGCAGAGCCAGTCTAGTGGTGACAAATTCCCTCATCATTTGCTTGTCTGAGAAAGACTTTATTTCTCCCTCATTTATGAAATTTAGTTTTGTGGGATACAGAATCCTTGGTTGACTGTTATTCTGTTTGAGGAGATTCCTATGCTGAGTTTCAGATAGTTGATGATATATGCCAGATGACGGGGATCATTTTGTGTGTGTATGAGGGAGAGAGAGGGAAAGGGAGGGAGAGGGAGGAAGAGAGAAGAAGGGAGGGTGAAAGGAGATTTCCTTTGGGGAGAGGTTGCCAAGGCTTCATTAGATCCTCAAAATATGTCTCATACTAGCTGAAGAACCATACTACATAGTATGAACTCTATTTTGAAATAAATGAATAAAATGATTACTATTTACTGAGGTCTTGAAATGTAAAAGGCACTATGCAAAACACACATATGAACTCTTGGAATATCATAAAATAGGTGTCATTACAATTTTTCTCATATTACAAATCTCTTGTTACATTTCTTTAAGGATATTTGCTTTTACTTATTCCATAAATTGGAAGCTGTGGAAAGATCATACTCTGTGCTGCAATTTTACTTCTCAGAATTTGTTCTAAGGAAACAAGAAAGTTCAGAACAAATTTAGCATCAATGCTGTCCACTTACACTACTGTTGTTTACCACAGGAACAACAAAAAAATTGGAAACCACTTAAATAGTCATCAACAAGAACTTGGTTAAATAAAGAACAATACTATCACACAAAATAGTATGTGCCTATTTGAACAAAAAATATTTAGGTACTGAAGATAAAAGTTGAAAAGACCGGAAAGAGCAAATTTTAACTCTGCTACTTACTGTATGATTTTGCACAGCTCAATCACTGAAATCTGTTTCTCTTCTCTAAAACTGGAAAAATATACAAATTCCCAGGGATGCTGTAAAGATTCCATAGAGATCACACGTGAAAGCACTAGTCTTCCTAGACTTCCGAATTGAGATTCTCTCTTGTGAAATAATACTTAAGCTGAGATCTTTAGGGAAAGTAGGTACCGATACTAACAATTCCAAAGGAAAGATGGGGCAGAGGTGGATGAGCCCATTCCAGGCAGGGGCACAGAACAGTGAAGGCCTGCTTAAAAGGCCAGTTAGGACACTGCCCCATGGGTGGACCCGCTGGTGGCAAGGACAAGGAAGGGAAGAGTGGGGAGTGACGACAGGCAGACATTCAGAAGTAGCATTCGTGGGACCTAATTACGGATTGCATGTCCGGGAGTTGGGAAGACGGAGATGTCAAGGAGGAGTGTCAGGTCTTTGGCAGGCTCAGCAGGGTGGACGACAGGGCTGCTGGAGGAAGAGCAGGTGTGAGGTGTGGGGAGGTGGAAACGAGTTTGAATTTGCAGAGCTGAAACACAACGAGCTATCCAGGTGGAGTCGCAGCTGGCAGATCTGTGCCTGGAGCTGAGAAGGAAGGTCCAAGCTGAAGGGAAAAGCCTGGGAGAAAGCGCGGGGTGTGAACGGCCCCCGAAGGATACCGACATGGAGGAAAACCTGGAGAGCGTGAAAGCACGCAGTCCGGGGACTCGGAGATCAGGAGAAAGCTACGCCTATGTTTCCCCGGCTCAGTCCTTCTTCCAAGGCCTCAGGCACGCCGAGGAGCGCCTCGGACCGCACTTGCGAGGAGGGGCGCGTGGCGGGGGCGGTCCCCTCCGGCGCGCAGGGAGAGGGAAGGAGCGCGATGCCGGGCGCCAGCGCTCGCGGGGGCCGTGGCGGGCTCGGCAGGCCCAGCTCCTCTCAGGGGGCTGAGGAGCCAGCCTCGAGGCGGCTGCAGGTCCGAGGGGGAAACACGGCGGTCGGTGACAAGCAGCGGCACTTACCATGTCTGCGACGTGGCGGGGACAGGGATCCCGGCTGACGTCCGCCGGGCCTCGGGGACCGGCCCGGAAGGGCGTCAGGACGGGCCCGGGGCGGGGCGTCGGGGGACTACAACTCCCAGCATGCGTGGCGGCCCACGTCACGGGGCGTACCACACACCGTCTCCCGCGGTGGTCGGCTTCTGATAAGCTGACGCGGGTGGAGTCTTCGGGATCCTTCTGTGTGTTCCTGTGTGATCCGAAGTCGCCCCGTGTCTTCCGTCGTGCGCGGCGAATGGATTCTCCCGTTTCCGGGGCAACGCGTCTCGCAAAACACCGCGGCGCGCCGGTCGTGCAGGGGCGCTCGCCGCCCGCAGCTACCCCGCGGCCTGGTGGACCCGGCCGGCCCGGGACGCCGCCACCTCGGTTTCGACTGGGTGCCCTTCGGAGAGGCGATACCTCGCAGACCCCAGGTGTTCGCCTTAGATACCGGCCTGCTCCGGGCCTCCGTTTCCTAAGTGGGGAATAATTTCATCACCTCGGGTAGACGTTTTCTGCCTCCCCCCCATGACACTTTCTACGTCTCTGGAGGGGAGCTGGCCGTGCTCCACGTGTGCTCGCGCTGCACTGTCGTCTCGATTGCTCGCTTCTGGGGGCGGGGTCGGTGCCTGTTTGAATCCGCTTTTCTGGTTTCGACCAGCGAGCCTTACAGGAAGAGTTTGCAGAGTATCTGTTAAAGGAGTGAACGCGTGGTTTTGTAAATGTCGCTCGAGATGAGTTGAGTAGTGGAAACATTGCAGGCAAGACTGTCCTCCCCCCGCAGTGCGCTTCGTCGCGTGCGCGGCGCGGCTCGGGCTCTGGGGATGCCGCGGCGAAGAACCCGCTCGCCGCAGGGCTCCGGCCCCGGGGGGCCAGCGGTTGAGTCCCTGCACGACGAATGTGCAATGATGGCCTCTGAGAAAACCACGATGAGGGCTCAGCAGGAGAACAGACCGCTGTGATGGCGGGAATTAAAGAAGTGAGGAGTAAACCGAGACTTCTCGAGACTCTGTGAATGGGGTGCGGGGAGCGTGGAGGGAAAGGGTCGGCCCAGAGGTACCTGCCTACAGTGAAACAGCGGTAGTCCTGTGGCTGGAGAGGGCCCGGCCTCAGAGGTGAAAGAGGACAGCGCAGCCAAGGGACCAGGGAGAGGATTGCCCTGGTCACGGATGAGGCTGGCTGATGCAGGGACCCTGTGAGACGCAGCCTTTGTGGCTGGACGGTGGGTGGAGCTTTGGAATACTTGTAAATAGAGCACTACATCCCAACTGCCGGGCGTTTAATTTTAAAGCCTGCCTGATCTGTGGACGAGGTGGGATGGGGAAGGGTGGTGTATTTCTTTATGCTTTCTTTTACAGTGAGACCTCAACCTGCATATGGGCAGTGACTCATGCCCAGGTGAACCACAGTTGCACATAGGCCAGCTTGCTGAGAGGCATTGAACAGCTTGCACTGCGTTCAAGGCAAAGGGCTCTTCCCTTGCACTAGAAACTGGGAAGCATAAACCAATGCTTGTTTTAATGACTGATGTATGCCCGGTGCTTAGTTTGGAGTTGGTTCTTTAAAAGCATTAGGATGAGATGGAGGCACGTATTCTAAACTCTTTGGTCCTCCTTTTTAGGACATGTCTACTTTCTTTTTTTCTTCTTCTTTTTTTTAAAGCAAGATTTATTAAGAGGACAGAAAAGCTCCCACAGTGGGAGGGGACCTGAGGGGGTTGCCCAGACATGTCTACTTTCAAAAATTAATTTATAGATAAAGAATTTTATGTTTAACGTGACATTTCACCTTTGTTTGACGTGATCGTTTCAAAAGAAAATTCACAATTGCAGTCTGCCCTTTAACAAATACTCAGAATTCATTGCAGTTTTTAAAATCTTGCCTAAATGATTGCTGTCTTCCCCCGTTCTCTTTATAATTTTGCAGTGGTACATTTCTTTGATTCATTTAAAACTGAAAAAACTCAACAACTGTAGGGTAATGCCTAGATGTGCTGTGCGTTCTGAAAAGCTGTTATCATTTTCAATATGAGGGACAGTGCTTAAATCATTGTATCTCAACTGCAAAAGTGTCTGCTTTATATAATGATGAATTTTAAAGCTACCCTGGTCTTCTTTAAAGAAGGATTTGTTTATAGTTTGATATTTGTGCTACACTACAGTACTGTTGATCTGTTGGATCATTTCCAGTGATAAATGGCAGTAGAACCGATGATGTCATGATCTCATGCACATTCCTTTGTGACTTGTGGGTACTTCACAGGCGAGTCAAGGGTCTTGAATCCCAATATTTTCCCCTAGACCCACAGAGTAGCTTCTTTTCCCACAGAATTTGGGACTGCTGTTTTGTATTGGATGTTGAAACTCTCGGACTGAAAGTAATTTGGCCTGAATTTAGCAGTCATGTTTTTCCTAAACTTTTCCCATTTATTTTTCAATGTAAGGTAGGATTTGGCTATAAAAGAAGTAGCCCTAAGGAGACTTTTGAGGTTACCAGTATAGAGAACACCACCACGAGAAGCAACTATGCCTGCAGAAGTAGGAAAAACGGCTATGGAGAGAATTGGTCTCTTTAGTGAGATGGAATATATTACTGTTGGTGACAGATACGTGTCACGATTTAATCGTAAGTATGTTTGGTTTTCTTTATAGCCAAATAGTGGGTATTTTCTATATGAAATTTTGAATTTAATTCTTAAGTCAAATGGTATTTTAATGTCTATATTTTAAAGCATTTAGTTCTTAAGTTGATTAACTTGTGAAATTTCAATATAGTTAAGAGAGAACTTAATTTATACGAGTAGGATGATCATTTTATTGGGCTATTCTACCCAAATTTATTGTTCTTATAGGTAATTTTATTTATTTCCAAAAGTACATGGCGATTTTCTCCCAGAATATTTTGCTTTTAGCTTTTTTTTCCTTAGATGAGACACTCCATTATGCAAACAGCATTTACATTTGTATACAAGAAGGCTGTGCATTATTACTTCCCTGAAAAATGAAATGCTAAATGAATGGCTGAAGGATTTTTAGAAAAGTCATAAATAATTAAAAGGGCAAAAGTAAATAAACATTTTAAATGTCTCAGTTAAATGTTTGGATCCCCAATAATTTAATAATAATAAAGAAAACATTGATTTGGAAACATCTTCAAGATACATTGTTAAATAAAAAAGCAGATGCAGAATAGTATATATAGTATGCAAAGCATTAGCAAAGTATTCACTGGAACATATGTAAACAGTCTCTGCAGAATGAAATCTCTGCCTGTGGAAGAGGTATTGGGTGGCCAAGTGTGGGAGAAAGCTTTATTGTGAAAATATTTATACTTTTGAATTTGGAACTATTTGAATGTATTACCTTTTTAAAAATTTGTTTAAAAAACCAGTGATACAAATTCACATTTCAGTAACCAGTTGAATTAAGGGTTTTGTATGCACTTAAAAAAATTATTCACATTACCAAATGAATCCTCAAATAGAGTTCTCCTGGATCCAAATTATGAAAGAAATTTTAAATATTTATGAAAACAGCCTTTAAAAATTTACAGGGTTACTAGTATTTCATTGTATAAATATCACAGTGGCAGACATTTGGCTGTTTCTTGTTTTTTATTTTTTTGAATGAAACTGCTGTGAACATTCTTGTTCATGTCTTTTAGTGGATATAGACACTCATGTGTCTTAAGTATATACCCAGGAGGGGAATTTCTTCAATATGAGTATGAAATACTATTCTTTTTAACCTATGCACACACTCTTACTAACATTTTATACAAATGGTGTTTCCTACTACATAGAAGGAGAAACATTGGATTAGATAGCCTTCAGGCTCTAAAATTTAGGGTGTACAGCCAGTACCTTAACCTAAATGTTAAAACATTTTAATTAAAACCTCTTGGTCTTATTATCAAACTAGGCTTTAGCACAGAACTTTCAGTGAACATTTTGAAACATTGTGTTAGAGCTCAAAACTCCTAATTAGCCCAAATCACGTTAAACTTTTCTAAATTAGTTTTCATGTCCTTTAATTGCTAGTGAGCTCAAGATTATAGTATTCCTAATTTATTTTTAAAGGACCTTTTAATGAGGCTGCAAGCAAAAATAGACAGATGCTGCCCGGGGGATCCAAAGAAATGTCAGATCTTCAGGCAGGTTATTTTGATCCCCACTTTGTAAGGGTTTTTGAAGGTGAAGGCTACGTAAATATGAATCAAGTGAGGAGACGGCGCATGATGGAAGAAGCCAAAAAAAATCTAGGCAAAGCCTTCCTCCCTAGTAATGGAGATAAAAAATCGTAAGTGTTTGGGGGGAGAAGTCTTGAATAGATTTTCTGCACCTTTATCTATCTAGCCTAAATTAAATGTTTGCTTTTCTGTAGGACTTACTCATATAAAATTGATTCTTAAATATGATTTTTAGTGTGTCTTAGGTGGAGATAGTTATACTGGGTGATTTAGATTCACAGGTAATTTTGATTGTATTCTCTCTTGATTATATTCTATTAAATTTTGGATTGTCTATGTTATTGTTCTCTTACTTTATATAATAAAAACCAGTCCAGGTGCCGTGGCTTATGCCTATAATCTTTGGGAGGCCAAGGTTGGATAATAACTTGAGCCCAGGAGTTTGCGACCAGTCGGGGCAGCATAGAGGCCTCGTCTCTACAAAAAAAAAAAAAAAAAAATTAGCTAGGCATGGTTGTGCACACTAGTAGTCCCAGGTACTTGGGAGGCTGAGATAAAAGGATCACTTGCCTGAGCCTAGAAGATCAAGGCTGCAGTGAGCTGGGATCACACCACTGCATTCCTGCTTGGGTGACACTGAGACTGTGTCTCAAACCAACAAGAACAACTAAATAATGAAAACACATTTGTTCAAAAACTTTGCAAGAAGCTGGGCATGGTGGTTTATGCCTGTAATCCCAGTACTTTGGGAGGCTGAGGTGGGAGGATTGCTTGAGGCTAGGAGTTTGAGACCAACCTGGGCAACATAGCAAGACCTTGTCTCTATAAACAAATAAGCAAAAACTTTGTAAGAGTCAGATTAGGGAAAAAAACTAACAAAATTTTTTTTCTTACCAAAATTAGGCAAGTCAATTTCATTGCATATCTATGTTTTTTCAATCTTTAAAAAATTATGTGAACTCTATATATCATAAAATTTGCCATTTTAACCTTATCCTTTACAAAATTTTTTCAATAATTGCATTTAAGATGTGGATTCGGCAGCTACTATGGAACAATAGGTGGTCCAGTCCCATTTTTCAGTGCACAGTCAAAACCTGCAGAGAAATATCAGGCACCTGGAAAGAATTTATACACAAACCCAGGAAAGAAAGGAACTGGATATGGGTAAGATATTTTTAATACTCTCACATTATTTGTTTTAAAATTTTTTTTAAGTGAAATTAAAATTTCTGAGCCCTAAAGTCACTATTATTCATTTTCCCTCCTTAGCTATGCAAATGTTACCATAGGTAAACAGTTTTCACACTCTGCTGATCTCTATGATGCACCAAAACTAAATTATAAGGTAAAATAATCTATTTTGAAATTTTGATCTTTCTTTTGTTAACTTTGAAATTCACTTATGATTTAATTTTGTTATGTTCTATTTATATCACAGGGCAATAACAGACTGATATTCATGAATTATAATTTTATGCTTTTGATATTGGATTTCCACATCTTGCTGTAGATATTCTCAGCTCTTTCCAGAATAAATTTTATCTTCTGCTATAGTTTATCACATCTGTCTTACATCTCTCTAAACGAGCTGCGAGACTTCTGTTAACTTGGCTTGATCAACTAAGTCTTTTGTTTTTTGGTTTTTTTGAGTTAGAGTCGTACTCTGTCACCTAGGCTGCAGGACAGTGGCACTCTCTCGGCCACCACAGCCTCTACTTGCTGGGCTCAGGTGATCCTTTCACCTCAGTCTTCCAAGTAGCTGGAACTACAGGCATGTGCCATCATGCCCAGCTAATTTTTGTTTTTGATTTTTTGTTGAGATGAGGTCTTGCTAAGTTGCCCAGGCTGGTCTCGAACCCGTGGGCTCAGGCTATCCTCTCACCTTGGCCTCCGAAAGTGCTGGGATTATAGGTGTGAGCCACCATGCCTGGCAATCAACTATGTTTTAACTGAACAGTAATGTTATAAACCTTAGCCATATACCCAACATACCCTCCCTATCTTGTGCCTGGGAAAATAGTGGTAATACTTGGGGGTAGACCAAGAAACCATTATGGTGAGCGAATGGGCTTGAGGAGTGGTGGAGTGATAGGAAAGCCAGGAGGTTAGAGAATGGATGAATCCCTGTAGGAGACACAGTGAAAGGATGGGGAATAACTGCTCATTTTACTAAATGGCAGAAATGAAACCTAAATTGCACTGGCAGATGCCTCTTACACTCATGTATACAAAATATGATAATATTGAAACTTGCTTATTTATGTGGGGAATGTCTTCATGTCAATAAATAGGGAAACCCTTATAAGTTTTAGAATAATATCAACATAGCTTAAATAAAGTAGGTAGTAATGAAAAATTGTTACTTTGTACTTTAAGTAAAGCAATGAAATGGCAATCACTTTTTAGTTTTCTGTTTGTGTTTTTATAGGCGTGCAGACTTCAGCAATTTGCTCTGGCGATTTTAAATAACACTGGGAATGTGAGAAAGGACAGTGGCTAGTTTTGCAAATGTGCTTGTCCAAACACAGGAAAAGTGTTCTATTATATTGGCCAGAAACCTGGTCATCTGAAAATAAGCAGCTGTGTTTCCTGTATATGGATCCTGCAGTTTATACTGCATGATATGTATAAACTATTTTTCATGTGTAGGAATACTAATGCATACATACTATATAACTACATAACACATAATTTTACAGTGGCTCAGTAATTGATCTTTCATCCTAAACTTTATGGATATGAGATACTTTTCTCTCCCTATAGAAAAACTCTTTTATTTTCATTTTTAGAACTTATACATTAAGTGAGAAATTTTATGTTCCTGGATTTCCTAATATTAATTCTAAAGATAATTTTGAAAAATATATCTTGTTTTTTCTTTTAGTGTTTTAAAAAGGTTATTCCACTGTGTTCTTGCTTTAATTGTTTCTGATGAGAAGTCTGCTGTTATGTTTATTTTTATTCTTCTGTCTGAAACATGTCTTTTTCTCTGGCTACTTTTAAGGTTTTCTTTTTATCACTCATTTAAATGAATGGATTATGATGTGCCTTAGTGTCGTTTTCTTTCATGCTTCTTGTGCTTGGGGTTTATTGACCTTCTTGGATCTGTGAGTTTACAGTTTTTATCAAATTTGGAATATTTCCAGCCATTATATCTTCAGATTTTTAAAATCCATCCCTCTCTTTCTCATCTCCTTCATTAATGTATCTTAGGTCTCTTGAAATTGTTCCACAACTTACCAATTTTCTTTTTTAAAAAATATCTTTTTTTCTCTGTATTTCACTTTGGATAATTCCTATTGCTATGTCTTCAAAGTCACTAGTTTATTATTCTATAGTGTCCAATCTTCTGTTAATGTCATATAGTGTATTTTTAATCTCACACATTGTGGGTTTGCTCTCTAGAAGTTTGATTTGAATATTTTTAATATCTTACATATCTCTACTTAATTTTTTGAGCATATAGAATACAGTTATAATTACTATTTTAATACCCCTCTCTGCTAATGCTAACATCTATATAAATTCTTGGTTGGTTTTAAATAAGTGATTTTTCCTCAGTATGGGAGTTATATTTTGCTACTTTGAATTGGATTTTTTTATTGGATGCCAGGCACTGGGAATTTTACTTTGTGCTATATATTTTTGTATTCTTGTAAATATTCTTGGGCTTTGTTCTAGAATGCAGTTAAATTACTTAGAAATGGTTATATCTTTTCAGGTCTTGCATTTAAGATTTGTTAAGTGTGACAGGCTCAGTGCTTAATCTGGTGCTAATTATTTCCAGTTACTGAGGCAGGACTTCCTCCCTCCCCCAAGCCCTGTTTTCAGCATGATTTCTAACATCGTTCCCAGTGTGAGGGCCAGACACTGTTATCTGAAATTCTTTCAGGTGGTTCTTTTCTTGGCTTTGTGTAATTTTCTCACACATATGCCAATATGCCATATTGGGACTAGACTGAATATTCTAGGGCATGGATTGGTAAAACAAATACAGCACATATTTTTCTAGTAAAAGGTGACCATGCTTAAGTGATCCCTAAAACATTGCCTTATAATAACATGTGCCAGAGTCACTTGGGGTAGCTGTTAAAACTGCAGATTAATGGATCATGTAGCACCCCAATGCAATCCCAGAAGTCTTTAAAGGAAAAACTTAGTAATTTTTAACTTAAATAAATTATTAAGTGATTTCCGTGAAAACTACATCTTGAGGAATACTGCCCAATAGGGTGAATAGAATAAATTTTCACCTGCCATTGTTGTGATGTAGAAGAGAGAAGAACAGATCACCAAGAATGGATGAAGTCCTGCAGGCTGGAGAGAGAAGGGGACAAACAAGAGCAGGAGAAATATTTAAAAAGAGTAAGAGATTCTGAAAGTGCTACGGCAGGGTTCTTTGTAGTAAAAATTAGTCTTCTCTCAAATAGCTGTCAATTTTAGATTTCATTTATCACGTTTTCAGTTGTTTGTTGAATGATGCAATATTAATCTGATTTTATAGTTACAAAAAGTGAGGAAAATATATCAATATTTACATTATAGTTGTCTTTTTGAATCTGTTTCATAACATAATTTCTTTGCTACTTTATTGATAGCTAGCAATTTTTACAGAGTATTTTCCTACAGAAAAAATTGCAACATAGGAGGGAAAAAGTGACCTCTGTTTTGCTTGAATACTAGGTAGCTAAGAATATTGTACTATAAAAATATTATAATGTAAAAAATGAGTATTCCTTATTCTTAAAAGCAAAAACTGCCATGTATTGAGGGAAAGCCATGTGCCAGCTACTGCATATACATAATGTCATTTAATCTTCACAGCAGGAATAAGTGGGGGTGGTAATAATATCATCTTCATTTTCAGTTGAAGAAGACATGATACTAAAAGAGTAAGTAATTTGCCCAGAGTCCTTGAGAAATGCTAAAAGCAAGAAGGAACTAGGGCTTGAACAAGAGAGGAATCTCTGTTTTACTGCATCACTGCCCAGAGAGTTAATAGAGACATTTATTCAGGTGATAAGTAGATCTCTATACCTCAAATAAATCTGTATCCAAAATGAATAATCCTAGTTATTCTTGTTCATAAGTAGGCATATTTTTATATCATAAAAATATAACAAAGGAAGGTTTTTAAAAAATACACCCAGAAGTATTTATTAGAGAGTCTGCATTGTTTATATTAAAATGTAAAAGATTTAACTATTTTTAATTTGCATAATTTATGCTATATAATTTCAAACTCTTTAATTTACAGAAAGAGAATGAAGCACACCATCATTTACTCAAAGGAGGACCTTTCAAATTAAATCTTTACCCAAGGGAATATTTTGACACTAATCCTTATTTTTCTGAGAAACCTTTACCACCAATTAAAAAAGAAATTAAGAAAAAATTAATTTCAAGTCCTTTTAAACCCTCATCTCCTAGTAAAAAGGTAAGTTAACAATTTTATAATGAAAAACATTAAGCACTATAAAAATTCTGTTTGTTTCTGTCAAATGATTTTATTATCCATGTAAATAATAAACTTTTGTTTGGATGCTAAGAATCATGAAACCAAGCATAGATAGCATAGAGGGTAATGAAGCTTTTGTAATGAAATAATTATTAATCACTTCAAATATTTGAATTTATAATAACTTTGTGAAGTGTTTCTCTAGGTTCTAGGTTTTTTTTTCTTTTTTCTTTGTTTTTGAGTTGGATACTCACTTTATTCCCCAGCCTGGAGTGCAGTGGTACGATATGGCTTATCACAGCTTGACTTTCTTGGCTCGGGAGATTCTTCTACCTCAGCCTCTGAAGTAGCTGGGACTACAAGCACGTACCACCGTGCCCAGCTAACTTTTTTATTTTTTGATGAGGTCTAGCAATGTTGCCTAGGCTCGAATTCCTGTGCTCAAGTGATCTTCCTGCCTCAGCCTCCCAAAGTGCTGGGATTACAGGTTTGAGTCACGGTGCCTGACCTCAGATTTTTCTTTAAACTGTAAAGAACCAAACCATCTTTTAGTTTTTGAAATGGTGATTTAAAACCATTGTTGCAGAAGTTTATGACAAGTGTGAATAAAAATAAAAATGCTCTTACTGTTCATAAACCTCAGCTTATACTTTGGTATTTTTGTGCGTTTTTTTTTTTTTCTGTGAATTGCCTGTTCATTTTCCTTGTGGAATTTTTATTAAAATGTTGTGTTTTTTATATTGACTTGTAAGGTATTTTCATATAATAAAGATACGGTTCTTTTGTCATGTGTGTTGGAAATAATGTTTCGAGTCTGTGGGAGCGTCTACTTTATGATATTTTTTGCTGTTCAGAAATGTAATCATTTTGATGTAATCTGTAAACTAAAAATACAATCCTCAACCCTCTTACCTACTGAACAGACTCCCTCTTGGCCAAGGGGACCCCAGGAAAACCTTAAGAGCTTTGCTCCTAGACATGATGCGATGGGAGGTCAGACATGCCTCATTATACCTTCTCTCTTTTATGATTTCGACACACTGATGAGCATTGTTAAAATCGAGGTGTAAGACTGACAGAAGACTCTTTGTGGCTGTAAGATAGCAAATTATAAACAGGACCTAAGGTCACGACAGGCAAGGGTTAAGTCACACACCACCCCCACACTTAAAGATTAAACAATGTTCTAAATGCCACAAGGTTTTTCTAGCAACTAAACAAGCACTGACCTCAAGATAAGCAATATTAAAACAGTTGCAGCTCACCTCCAGACACTAATTGATCCCCATTCCATAAGCTATGGCTTATGATTAGACTGATTTTACTAACTTTCTCTTGATAGGAGACCACTGACCATGGACTGTTTCTGGCTAGTTTACAGAGGTTGTGCACTTGTGCGCCCTCGTGTTCTGAAAAGACCTTTGATGTACAGGTCCTAACTGTTAAGTCTCCACCCCTAAGTGAACATGAGCTGTATGTTAGATGCATGCTTGTTTAATATGCATGCCACAGGACCACCCTCATGAATATTCATAGTTTCTCTATTAACTTGTAAAATATGTTCGGTTAGCCAGCTTGGTCAGCATAAAACTCCTACCCCAACCCCTTCTCTTTCGAAGCGCCTGTGTCTGATCGTGGAGGTGCCTCCTAGCCTGCAAGAAGGCCGGGCCACCTTCCGCCACCGTGCTGGCTGTAACCCCTTATAAGAAATGGTCTCCTTTTCCAAACGTATAAATGTGTGTGTTTGTGGGGTTCTTGTTTTTTTTTTTTTTTTGAGTTGGAGTCTCACTCTGTCACCCAGACTGGAGTGCAGTGGCCGCTCCCGGCCACCGCAGCCTCGACCTGCTGGGCTCCGGCCATCCTTCCGCCTCAGCCTTCCGAGTAGCTGGAACTACCGGCGTGCGCTACCACGCCCGGCTCATTTTTGATTTATTATAGAGACGAGGTCTCGCCAAGTTGCCCAGGTGGTTCTTGAATCTGCGGGCTCGGACAATCCACTCATCTTGGCCTCCCAAAGTGCTGGGATTACAGGCTGAGCCACCGAGCCCGGCCATGTTTGTGTTTTTTAAGTAACAAGTCAGATGTATCAATCCTTTGCTTATGAGGTTCATGTCATTTTAAGAATGGTTTTCTTTACCACCAATATTAGCATAATGTTTGCGCCTCCTTGGTTTCTTCTACTAAGTCTTATCCCTTTGCATTTAAATCTTTATCTGGAATGAATTTTGATGTAGAGTGAGGTAAGGATCCAACTTGGATCTTTTTCAAAATCCAGTTTTGGGGACACGAGGAAACTTGATGGGAGATGGACGTGTTCTGTGTCTTGATTGTGGTGGTGGTCTCAAGGGTGTATACATCTGTCAGAACTCATCGAATTGTACATTTTAAATAGGAATAGTTTACTGTAGGTGAATTAGACTTCAATATAAATTATTTTTAAAAAGCAGGTTGTTCCTAATCTCACTAATGAAATAATTCATTTTTAACATCACTGGTTTGAAATACCAACATTATCAATCAAAATTTTAATTTTTGAGGACATATTCTGAGCTTTCATTCTATTTAACTGACCTATTTATTTATTTCTGCCAAACTACTTCTTAATTTCATTTACACTTAATATTGGATGGTCAAGTCTTTTCTTGTTACTCTTTACAAACGTCATAGTGGGTATTCTCCCATATTCCCTAGAGCGTCAGAATTATTTTGTAAAATTCAAAAAAATAAAAAAGATCTTGAATACTTTGTTATAAAATGAAATCTTCAGGTATTTGGATGTATTACTATATTTATAATTTGAATCTTCTTGATGTAGGAATAAACCACTTATAAAAATCTTCTTTTATGTCCCTCACAGAATTTCATATTTTACATTACAGAGGTTTACCTATATTTATTCCAAGTTATTTTAAGGGTCTGTCAACAGTATGTTTTCCCGTCATATTTTCCTTTATATGGTTAGTCTTTATACAACCATTGATTTTTTAAAATAGCTGGCCACTTCATTAAACTTTCTTATGTCTGATGGATATTCTGTTGTTCTCTTTGCTTTTCAGGTATATGATTACTTGAAAATAATTTTGCTTCCCCCTTTCCCATATTTGTGTCTTTTATATCATGCTCATGTCCAGTTGCTTAGACCAGCAACATTGGTCATCCTTCCCTTCATGCTGACTCTACTAGGGATGCCTCTAGCCTTTCATTTTTATAGATGCCAAAAATAGGAGTAAGTCAGGAATGTATGCTGAGTTTTGCTGAGTGTAGAGGAGGGACCCCCCAAAACCTAGAATTATCCCTTGTAGTGTTGGCTTCCCTTGCTATGTAAGTGTGGTCATAGGAACCCATCAGTATCAGTGTGCCAGCTAGTGTCGTGAGAAACTGTGTTTGGCTTCAGAGAATTTCGTTTTTGGAAATTTTTTCGTTGTGTTTGCCCATTTCGTGGTGGCTGATTCATGAGCCCACCTGCCCACACCGTGCTGAGTGTTCAGCAGCTTTTGACCCCAAACAGCAGGACCCCTGTGCCCTCCCCTCCCTATTCACCTGATCTTGCTCCGAGTGACTTTTGTTTCCTCAGAGGAAAAGAATCCTCGAAAGGAAACAGTCCACTGATGTGGAAGAGGTGAGACAAAAACCAGCAGAAGCTCTAAAAGGCATCAAAACTGACGAGTTCTAAACTTTTTTGAGCAGTGGTAAAAGCATCTCAATAGGTTTATTGCATCAAACAGAGTCCTTTGAAGGTGACTGAAGTTCAAACATGTAGGAATAAATGCACAATATTTTATAAATTCCAGTTTTTTTTTACTCCCCCCTAGTATGTTAAATTTTATTGACTGGTATAATCTAACTAGAGTGTCTTTCCCTCCTCTTTTTACTTGTTATAAGGTTAATAACAATATTTCTTGAAATGAATCCACTTGGCCATGTTGTGTTAATCTTTAAATGTAATTCTGTGTTTTATTTGTTAATATTTTACTAGGTATTTTTGCATCAATAATATAAAATGTGATTAGTCTGTAATTCTTAAAAAATTTCCTTGTTATATTTTGGTGTAAGTGGCTGTGGGAATCTTCCAATAACTGGGGTGATTTTCTTCTTTTTCTATGTTCTATAACAGTTTCATAGCTCCAGAAATACTTGTTTTGTTTTGGAAGCCTTGAGAGAATTCACATGGGAAGTGTTCTGGACTTAACCCTATTACAAGATTTCCCAATTTTCTCCATTTTTACATGCTGTCCATCTGTTTTGTATAGGTTTTCTATTCCTTTGTGGTTAATTTAGATCATTTATATTTTCTTAGGATATCAATCATTTCATTCACATTTTATAATTGGTTAACATAGAGGTTTACAAAAATAGTATTTTTTAATTTTTTGATATTTCATATAGATATGGGTTTACCCCACTCCTTTTACTCCTTTTTCATTTTTAATTCTTTTTTTTTTTTTTGAGTTGGAGGTCTCACTGTGTCATCCAGGCTGGAGTGCAGTGGCACAATCACCACTCACCGTAGCCCTGATGTCTGGGCTCAGACGATTCTTCTGCCTCTCGAGTAGCTGGGACTATAAGCCCACACCACAATGTCTGGCTAATTTTTAACATTGTTTTTGTAGAGCTGGGGTCTCGCTCTGTTGCCCAGACTGGTCTCGAACTCCTAGGCTCAAGCAATCTTCCTTCCTCACCCTCCCAAAGTGCTGGGATTAGAGGTGTGAGCCATTGTGCCCAGTTCTCATTCTTGATTCTAATATAGATTTATATATTTAATTTATTTTAAAAAGTATCATCCTTAATTCATTCATTTTGCTTTTATTTATTTATTTTTAAAGTTTGAGGGACTCACTCTGTTGCCTAGGTTAGAGTGCAGTGCTGCGAATCTTAGGCTGACGTGATTCTCCTATCTCAGTCTCTCCAGTAGCTAGGACTACAGATATGCACCACCACACCTGGATAATTTTTAAAGTTTTTTTGTAGAGATGGAGTCTTGCTATGTTGCCCAGGCTGGTCTCAAACTCCTGGCCTTAAGCAATCCTTCCACCTTGGCCTCCCAAAGTGCTGGGATCAATTACAGGCCTGAGCCACTATACCCAGACTTGCTTTTGCATTCTTAAATTAACTGAGTTTACTTTTCTTAAGTTTCCTTATTATTTTGCTCTTTAAAATAATCCATGCATCCTTAATCTGGAATGTTTGGAAAATTATATCTTTCAAATAAATCTTCTTATATATTTGCCTTAGATAATACAAGTAAAAAGATGTCCAATTAAAGGGGTTATCATGATTCTACAGAATTTTCTTGGTGACTATATATAATATAAAGATTTAAAATTTTGTCACATATGTTTAAAAAGTCAAAACGTATCTCTCATGTGCAGCTTGAAAAGTACTTTGATTATTAGACAAGACAAATATAAAATATATCATACTTTCCTCTCACCTCCTATTTCTATGTACTATTGCTTATTGTCTTTTTTTAAAAGTATCTTTCTCCTCATTGACTGGAGTTTAGCAAACTCATGTTGTGCCATGCTCCTTGTTCCCCATTCTCTGTGGAAATGTATCTGACCTTGGTCTCGTTCCCTCAGAATTAGGCTCGCCCTCTAATTAGGTGACAGCCTGATCTGATGAACTCTCACTAAGACATTTAAGGCTTGGCAATAGTTTAGACTATTATTTTATTATAAACATTTTCACTTTTACAGATAACTTTTGGATTACAGTGTTTTATCCTATAATAGATGGTTAGGGAGGCCATCTGTTGGCATTTATATTAAACAGCTTAGATAATTTTCTTTATATGTTAAATCAACTCCATAGACTACAGAAATAAATATGCATGAACTTCTTCACAACCCAATTTTATAGAAGCATTTTATAAAACCACACTAGATTGTCTCATTTTATTTGCAGGCTGGTGGCATGAAGGCAGGAACATTTGATCCTTACCCATCACATTCTGCTGATCCTTACGTGGTTAAGTTGGCAAAGATTTCTGGCAAAAGTTCTGTTTTCCATCCACCAAGTGGACCAAAAAGCAGACCAGTTGAAAGTATAATGACTTTGAATGTCAAAAGGTAGGAATCTCTTACATTTAGCTTATAAACCAAGGAAACCTGTTTTCAACATTTAGACTTCTTCAAAACAATATCTTTTATTCACATACTCTTTTAAAAATGACAAATTTGGGCAACTTTAGAAATCTCAGTTCTTTCCACATACAAGTACCTGCTCTCCCTTGTGGAAATGCTTTCCTATTTTCTGAAATCCCCAATTGAAAAAGCTTAATTTATCTGCCTCAAACTATTCTGTTCATAATTTTTAAGCAAATCTATAGCACCTTATTATGAGTCATTTGAAACTAGTCGGATATGTGTTGTACAATTAACAGTACTTGTTAATACCGGTTGTTTCTTAAAGGGGGTTTCTTAGCAACTCTGAGGATTCCCTAATGGTGCTTGAGAGTTCTTTCCTTAACTTGGAAATAACCGGTGAAGACAGGAAATATTCTAGTTACTTAAAAATGCTCATATCACTATCATGCTTTGGGAAAATGTACATGTATATTATCAAAGTATCTTGCTGGGCATGGTGACTCATGCCTGTAATCCCTGCCCTTTGGGAGGCTAAGGCAGGAGAACCACTTAAGCCCAGGTTCGAGACCAGCCTGGGCAACATAGTGAGACCTCATCTCTACAAAAAAAAAATGCAAAATAGCTGGGCATGATGTAGAGTGCCTTTAGTTCCACCTACTTGGGAGGTTGAGGGAAAGATCTCTTGAACCCAGAAGTTTAAGGCTATGGTGAGTTGGGATCACATCACTGTACTCCAGCCTGGGTGACAGAGTGAGAACTTGTCTCAAAAAAAAAAAGAAAGAAAGAAAGAAAGATAGATAGATAGAAATATCTTAAAATTTCATTTACCCAGGTTTTGAGCACTCTCAAACTGAAAAATAAGTTCTTTGGATTTCAGGATATAAATTGGGAAAAAACAACTAATTAACAACTAGTTATTCATTTTCTCTCTCTCTCTTTCTCTCTCTGTGTATATGTGTGTAGAATCACAAAGAAGTAGATGAATGCATTTGATGAACTTTCTATTCATTGAAAAAGTTTTAATACCATTTAAACTAATTTTCATATTTCTAATTTTAACGTAATCACACAGTGATTACAAAAGACACTAAATTTACTTTTATAAAACAGTAGTACATCTCTATCATCTGGTGACAGTAATTATAATACCAACATTATTATATCACAAAAGTAAGACTTCCATTCATTACAAAGGTGTATTTCTGATTATCTATCCGTTAACTTGGTCGAAGATGAGTTGGTTGAGAAATTGAGGTTTTGCTTCTGGAATTTCTATTCTGTTCCATTGGTCTATATGCCTGTTCTTGTACCATTACCAGGCTGTTTTGATTATTGTAGTCTTGTAATAAAGTTTAAAGTCTGGAAGTGTGATACCCCCTACTTTGTTTCTTTTGTTGAGGATTTCAACTATTCATGGTCGTTTTTGTTTCCATGTGAATTTCTATATTGTCGTTTCCAGGTCTGAGAAGAATGATGATGGTAGTTTAATGGGTATTTCATTGAATCTGTAGTTGAATCTGAAGTTTTCGTTATTTATTGATATTGTGTCAATAGCATTAACTATAGAATGCTGTGTATATTTCTTTTTTTCCCGTGTGTGTGTGTGTGTGTGTGTGTGTGTGTGTGTGTGTGTGTGTGTAAGAGTCAGAGTCTTACTTTGTCACCTAGGCTGGAGTGCAGTGGCATGATCACAGTTCACCACAGCCTCAAACTCTTGGGCTTAAGTGATCCTCCTGCTTCAGCCTCCTGAGTAGCTAGAACTATAGCTGTGCACCATCATGACTGACTAATTTTTAAAATTTTTTTGTAGCGATGGGGTATCGCAATGTTGCCCAGGCTGGTTGCAAACTCCTGCCCTCATGTGATCCTCCCAACTTGGCCTCCCCAAATGCTGGAATTACAGAAATGAGCCACTACACTCCCACCTGCTGTGTATATTTTTGTGCCTCTAATTCTGTGACATTTGTATTATACCATGTGTACATCTCATTAAGAGTATTGGAACCAATGTCTTTTCCATGAATTTAATTTTGTTAATGTATTACAGTACCACTACAATTAACTGGAAGCATATCACATTCAATTTTATGTAAAATAAAATAACTACTCTTCCAAACTCCATACAAAAAATTTTTGGACCAAAACTCTAAGTAGCTGTGATGCCATCAAATGAAGTAAATAACAGAAGTTAAACTATGCAATTAGTATAAAATCAAAACTTATAAAGTGCCATTATAAGTGAAATGAATAGTCCTCATTAGATGCAATGATTAGTGAATTCAAGCTTTCTAAGCCTGCTGTGGTTACTGATACTTTATATGTGTTCAAATGAGCAGGTTTTGGAAATATATTTTGAATGATGACTTAACCCACATGGTAAAATTTTAATAAGCTCTGGTATAGATGATGATACAAATTATTTTTGCATATTTTATCTATCTTCATAGCACTTTGGCGACAATTCTGTGGGATAAGTAAATTGATTTTGACCTACCAAAATTCAAATTTTATGAACTCTGTATCACTGAGTTTCTTTTTGTAGCCAACTGATTTCCTCTAGATATCCGAGTACATTTCTGAAGTTTAAACTGCTGTCTAGAGAAATAATATTCTGTGTGAGCTAGTTGGTATTGGACTTAAAAACAGGAAAAAATTGTGTTTTTTTTCCTGTGTCCTTTAGCAAGCCACCTATCACTACTCTGCCCAACTTCATCTCTAGAACAGAGAATAAAATTGGAATTTTCCTTACCACATCCATCCTCAGACAGAATTATGTGTGTGGGGAGGGGGGAGTATTTCAGGTTTTCTCTGTGTTCTTTTCTACCTGGAGAACAAACCTAAGAATGTTCTGTGATGCCCTAACATATACATTTGAAGCAGGGAAAAAGATAAGAGTAATTGACTGCTCTTTTTAAAAATCAGAATTTATGCCCCCTTTAGTAATTCTGAATCTATTAAAATCTCTTTCTTTTTATATTATCACAAATATCCTAAATCAAGTTTTAGCTTTGTTTACCCTAATTTTAAAACTAAGAAACTTTTGGACAGTAGTGTTTAAAATTGATTCCATAATTGTTTTCTTTCTTAAGGTACATCTTCTAAGTATATGTGACTTTAATAAAGTTTTTTTAAGTTGTTGAGAAAATTTTGTGTTTGGATTGTTAATGTGTTATAAAATATAATCGTTTTAGATTTTTTAATGCAAATGTTTTTCTAAGCTTGTACAGATATATTAACTGCACCTACAAAATTAAATGTGCGTTTATTATTCAATTTTAGGGCACTAAATATGAAGAACTACAAGACTGCTTCGGTACAGTCCTATTAGTACCTGGAAGACAAGTGACTTTGTAGATCCTAACTACCATTAATTCATTCTCAAGATATCATTATTTGAAAAAATTAAGATGTCATGGAGCAGGTAGCTCAAGCATTGAAAAAAATGTTTAAACCTGCAACTCTAATAATTTTATTTTAGTACCACTACTTAATTAGTAAATAGTATTTGCTAATAATTTAACATGTTATTGCTTATCTGCTTTTAGATCCATGTTTCTGAGCAGAATATCACATAAAGAAATTTTAGAAAATCCTGAATGTCGTTTATCATCTGAAAGCTTTTACTCCTAATGTTAAAAAAAACTGTAGGGTCGGAGTGTAAGGGTGGAGGTGGGGGCAGGAGGGGTAGAAAGCTCCCAGTAAAGGCACACTTGCTCTTTCCTTTTAGAGGTCCGGAAAGCTGGCTTATAGCTATCCATGTGTCATAACCCATGAAAGCATCCTTAACATCAAAGGATATAAGATCCACTTATATTTCCTAGATTTATGTATAGCACATTATACTGTAAGACAAGCCTCAGTTATGTGGCATCATGCCTTCTATTGATGGCTTACATAAAGTCTGGAAGTGTGATAGAAAGCTAAGATTATCTGGCCACTGGCAGCGCCCAGATGAGTTCCTGGGGGTGGGGGGTGCATTTCCTACTTCTGTATCTTATAAATATGGCAAAGTTACAGGATGAGGTATGGATGAGTGTTCGTCTCCGTCGAGTTGCCTTTCCTGGGGATCCCACCTAAGTCCGCCTCTAGTTCCCAAAGGAGCTCGTCTTCACGCGCTCTGTGTCTTTTAAAATATCTGCTCTTAAATGATATGATTAAAATGTATTACTGTGATTCATAGTGATGCCTTTTTCAATAGGAGCAGGCCAGTGGTGGTATTTGTATTTAAAAAAGGAAAAAACTTTAAGTGTCTGGATTTAAAATAGCATATTGAGAAAGTTATTTGATCAGTTGTGCTGTGTTTGTACTTGTCCATCTTCCAGTCCAGGCTTCTCAGAGCTGGAAATCAGATTGTAGAGAGGCAGTGGCACTTTTCTTTTAGGCCCATATTTTTTCAGTGGGGGGATCCTATGTCAAGCCAGGTATATAGCTGACTTTTGAAAGGGTGCAGGTGGTAGAAGAATTTTTCTAATGTTAAAGTGTGTTTTTTAAAAATTTCATGCCTCATAAGTAGATATTATGCAATGGACATCTTAAAAACGTTACCAAGGGAATAATGTGACACAAAGGGTCATACATTTGTCATCAGAATAGGACTGACCTTAACAGGTGAACATAATTTAATGCAATTTTCATTTAATTTTTATAAATGTTATCAAACAAGCCTTAGAAATATGCATATTCTTTTGTGATAAGAGGTTTCTATTTCCAGATACTATAATCTGTGTTAGATTTTTAAATTATAATTGTTCATTTTTACCTCTGTCTTTTGTTAGTTACACTAAGTTTTTATGAATACGCCTTTTTAAAGCAATGCACATTTCATTTAGTAGTCATAATGGAACACTCATCGAATGCCTTACTAAAAAATATGACAAGTAGTATGACAATTGGCAGACTTTATCTAGAATTTACGTAAATGCCTTGTGTCAGTTTACAGAAAAGCAAATGCAGAAACCAGAGAAGGGAATACTGAAGCTTGTGGAAAAATTAAGATTTTTCCAGGTCAGTAGAGGAACACACATGCATTTGAGAGGTGCAAACTATGTATGGTGCCCATTGATTGTTTTCTTATAATTACTGTCTCTTCTTTTAATTTTGAAAATACAAAACAGCAGTAAGTAGTTTCTTGCGGAACAACTTTATTTCTTTTTTTTTTTTTTTGAGTTGGAGTCTCACTCTGTCAACCAGGCTGGAATGCAATGGCATGCTCATGGCCACCACAGCCTCGACCTGCTGGGCTCAGGCGATCCTTCCGCCTCAGTCTTTCTTTTCTTTTCTTTTTTTTTTTTCCGAGTTGGAGTCTCACTCTGTCACCCAGACTGGAGTGCAGTGGCTGCTCCCAGCCACCACAGCCTCGCCTGCTGGGCTCCGGTGATCCTTCCGCCTCAGCCTTCCAATAGCCGGAATTACAGGTCTGCGCTACCACGCCCGGCTGATTTTTTGATTTATTGTAGAGATGAGGTCTCACTGAGTTGCCCAGGCGGGTCTCGAACCCGCGGGCTCAGGCAATCCACTCACCTCAGCCTCCCAAAGGCGCGGGATGCCAGGCTGAGCCACCGAGCCCGGCTTGCCTCAGCCTTTCAAGTAGTTGGAACCACAGGCATGTACTACCGTGCCCAGCTAATTTTTTGATTTATTGTAGAGATGAGGTCTCACCAAGTTGCCCAGGCGGGTCTCGAACTTCTGAGCTCAGGCAGTTCTTTCGCCGTGGCCCCCCAGAGTGCTGGGATTACAGGCTTGAGCCATGGCGCCCAGCCCAACTTTGTTTCTTAAACTCAGCCATGACACTGGCATTCTCCCTCTTAGACAACCAGTTGTCTATCCTCCCATCATGAAGCCTCTATGACTCGAGTAGTTTTCTGCATCCACCATCCATGGAAGAAATAAACTTGCTAAGCCAACCATTAATCTCTGCTATAAACCATCCAACTGCATGATTAAGGCTCAAAATTGAAGCAACAGTTGTGGATGTTGACCTAATCGTGGAAGAAAGGCAACTTTAAAAGAGACTTGGATCAACTAGACTTTCCACAGGAACGGGAGGAAACTTGAGCAGCAGCCTATCATCTTTTTTTTTTTTCCCTTTGTAGGACGATTTATTTTTCTTTGGTTATAGATCCAGTAAGGGTACTGCTGGGTCAAATGGTAATTCTATTTTTGAGTTTTTTTTGAAATCTCCAAACTATTTCCACAGGGCTGAACTAAGTTACATTCCCACAATAGTGTATAAGTTTTCTTTTTGGAAATCTTATCCTGCCTCTTCAGAGACTGCTGACTCCTTTTGTATGTGGAATGTGCATTAGAATAATAAGCCAGGTTCAACCTATTACTGGCTGTGTATAGTGAAGCAGATCACTTAATCTCTAAAGAATTTTTAATCTGCATTATCTACCCAGAAGAATTATCATGAACAAATGCCAAATTAAAAAAATTTTATAAGCGGTAAGAAAAAAGTATATATATATATATGTAAAACTTAAAAAAAAAACTAGATCATTATCAAATAATTTGTTATAAATAATTTGTAAGGTTATTTTAAAATTTTATTTTCATCAATTATAACAGTGTTTTCCATTTATGGTATTTTGTTTAAAATGTCAAAAACGAATTAGTAGCTAATACTTATTAAATGCTTACTATTCCTTGTGCTTTACAGATACCATTTCATGTGCATTATATGTTAATATATTTGTACTTATTAATCATTTAATTGGGCCCTCACACTCCCAGGGGATGAACTTTGCTTTTGTTGTTGTGGTGGTGGTGGTGGTATGAAGGGAAATGGCCAGAAGTTCCATACGTAGAGGGTGTGCTTTGCTGTTTCTGTGAGGTGTTAACCTCGCCTGTAGAACTTGGAGCTCTCTACCAGCAGGAGTTTCTAGAGAGTTTGTGTATAGTAAAGCAGACTCTATATGACTGTTTTCTTTTTTGTTCAGTCAGTGGAAGATGTTGGCATTTATGTTTGCCTCTAAGCGAGCATCTTACTGGCAATGTAAATGACTTTCTCTCAGAAACACTATAGATTTTCACCCTCATGAGCTTATATCCTTATTTTCCATGACAGATCTTGAAGACATTATAGGCAAAAGATATATGCAGATGGTAACTAGTATAGTTATATTGAGCCTGATCATTTGCATTTCTTTAGCTTTCTGTATTGTGTACATGACTGCAAACACTTATTATGGCAACTTACAGCTCATTTCTCCTTGACATTGACCATTTTCTGTTGTTATTCCTGTTCTGATCGTCGCTGATGGTTTTAAAATGTCTTGATCATGCCGGGCTCGGTGGATCAAACTGTAATCCCAGCACTTTGGGAGGCTGAGGCAAGTGAATTGCCTGAGCCTGCGGGTTCAAGACCCACCTGGTCAACTTAGTGAGGTCTCATCTCTACGATAAATCAAAAACTAGCCGGGCGTGGTAGCGCGCGCCTGTAGTTCCAGCTACTTGGAAGGCTGAGGCGGAAGGATCACCGGAGCCCAGCGGGTCGAGGCTGCGGTGGCTGGGAGTGGCCACTGCACTCCAACTCTAAATAAATAAATAAATAAATAAATAAAATGTCTTGATCATGGTAGGGCTTTAGAACAGCTAGTGGCTGGATTTATCCTAACCATTGGAAATTTTCAGATTTACCTCTTTGCTGATGTTTTTCCTTTACTCTAAATGGAAGGGAGAAACAAAGAAGCATCTAGATTCAGAACATAAAGAAGGTGGGTGATGCAGCTGGGTTCTGGTGTTCTGCAATGGAGCTGTGCCTATGGAACTGACCCTGCTATACACGACAGAAAATGACCCCAGGGAGATCTCTGTCAGTTCTCCAAGCAGTACATTGCTTCCTAGATGTGTCCGTCTCTCTTGGCTGCTCTGGAGACACGTGGGCTTCGGAAGTTGGTACAGTTCTAAGTAATAGCACGCCAAGGCAGAGAGCAACCTGGGAGAAAGTTGCAGTTGGGATCAGTGGGGCGGGGCAGGAGATGGTGTTCACAGTGGACCTCCCTCCATTCTCCTTGGTGGTTCCTTTGTGAGCATCAAGTTCTTCTTCACACAGGTGATTTTGTGAATGATTTAGACATTTCTGCTCTCCAGTGGCCAATTATTGCATGTGGGGAGTCTGGCTGGATTGCTAGGATAACTGTGGACTCATATTTAGGGGCTACAGTGCAGTTTACTGGTTTGGGTGAAAGCACTGGGTTGGTGGTCACAGCCCAACAAATGAGGCAAAGTACAGAGCAGGGAAACCCCTTCTCGACAGCAACACGGTGTGTTTTCCTCGAGGATGTCCTTATTGCCCTCTTGCCCCCAGCTGCTTGAGGTCTTTGGCTCAGGGAGTGAACTTTATTTCATTTCCACAAGTTGAAACTGGTGAGTCCAGCTAAATTTGCTATTTCGATTTTTACCCTATGAATAATAATTGTAATTACAAAGCAGAAATGCCAGCTTCTCCCATATTCCAGTGTGATGAAATTCCCCATTTTCCTCTCCTCAACTCTCTTGAAGAGAAGAGTTCATAGAACTTAAGCAGACTTTTCTTCTGCTGGGTGCAGGCTCTTGGGCACTGGTGCTATGTTGTCCCTACATATTGCTGTATATTGAACTGAAAGTTTCTACATAGTTAATGTCAAATTTAGTTTTGTTTGTATAAACCAGTGTAGGGACTAAAACTGATATTTAAAATGATTCTCAGTTGAGGCAGAGAAATGCCACTGTTACCCAAAATGTTATGTCTGTTTTATGTGGTTTAAGCTGATGTGCATGAAATATATATATACGTATGTGTATGATATATATGTATTTATTTTTCCAAAAAGCTTCATGAAGAAATTTGGACTCATTCCACTTCAGTTAGGAAAGGACCTAAAATGCCATCTTGTCTAAACTCCTTGATGCATAGAAAGAGTTTTATTCTTTACAACGTTCTTACGGAAAGAATGTCCAGCCTATGCCTGATACTCTGTAACGTAGTGGCAGCCTGCTCACTCATCATTCGTCACGAATACTGTGTGCCTTCCATGTTCCGGGCCGTGTCTGGGCACTGGATGCGGCAGGAAAAACATGGGCAAAGATGGGTTAAAAGGAGGCAGTTGCCTTTCTAGTTACATTGTTTTATATTGTCAATGTCTTTAACGTTAGTATTCTCTTTTGTAATCATACTTCTCACAGTTGTTTAATCTTAGTTCTGTATTTAAATGGATGCAGTGCTCACCATTAGTTATTTTCTCAATTGAATCTTCAATTTATTTTTGATTTTCAGGATTTGGTCATCAATTTTTCATGGTATGTATTTATATTTAACTATTAAAAGTTTCTCCTACTGTTTCAGCACTCCAAAATAATTGTAAAAGCATGAAAAAAGATATACGATGCAAATACCAACCCAAAGACATCTAGAGGACCTATATTAATATCAGTCAAAGATTTAGAATAGGAAATATCACCAGGGATAAAGAGGGTTATTTTGTAATAATGAAGGTATGAGTTAACCAACAGGATATCATAGTGCTAAATGTGTATGCACATGTAAAAGAGCTTTAAGACACATGAAACCAAAACTGATAGAATGAACAAATCAACTTTTATAGAATACTCCAGTTTACATAAAATGTTAAGCAAGGTAGACCATATTCTGGGCAATAAAATAAGTGTTAAAATTAAAAAGACAAATTATACCAGGTATGTTCTCTGATCACAACAGAATTAAATTAGAAATAAATAGCAAATAACATAAGTTTCAAATATTCAGAAATTAAGGATTTCACTTCTAAATATTCCATTGGGTCAAATAAAAAGTCACAAGGGAAAGAAAATATTTTGACTTGAATGAAAATGAAAATACACTGAAGTGTGTGGTACAGGTAATGCAGTGCTTGAAGGAAAGTTGTCATTCTAAATGCATATAGCAGAGAAAAATAAAGGTACCAAATGAATCACCTGGGATTCTACCTTAAGACACTAGAGAAAGAGCAAATTAAATCCCAAATAAACAAGGAAGGAAGGAAATTATGAAAACAAGAACAGAAATCAACTGAATAAAAACAAAATCAGTAAAGAAAAATCAATGAAACAAGCAGCTGATTTTTGGAAAGAGAAATACAATTGTTACAACTCTAGCAAAAATGATATAGAAGAAAGGGAGAACACCCAAATTACCAATGTCAGAAATTAAAGAGAGGGCATTGCCATGAGTCCTCTGGACATTGAAAAAATAATAAGGACTATTAGGAACAATCTTATGAAAATACATTTGAGAGCTTACAGATTCTTCAGAATGTACAAATTATCAACAAGAAATAGAAGAAATACGAAATCTGAATAGTTCTGTATCCATTAATAGAATTCATTTTGCAATGTAAAACATTCCCATTTAGAAAACTCCAGTCCCCCTGGGGAATTCTATAATATAAGTCAGGAAGGAATAATATTAATATACCAATTCTACGTGAATTCTTTTGGAAAATAGAGGAGGGGGAACACGTTTCAACACATTTTGTGAGGCCAGGATTTTCCCTGTTCATTAAAAGAGAATAATACAAATGCCCTTCTGAATATAGAAGCAGAAATCCTTAATGAAATATGATCAAATTGAGTCCAGGAATGTACATTAACACAACCTGGTAGGGTTTATCCCAGGAATGCAAGGTTGGTGTAATATTTCAAAGTGAACATAATTCACCATATTAGCAGATTGAAAGATAAAGATTACCTCAATAAACATAGAAAAGGCATTTGACAAAATTCAGCAACAAATTGTATAGCCAGCAGTCTTGAAAGAGAGACAGTGTCTCCTCTGGAGCCACCTGGAGGGTAGGCATGCTTACTACACTTTAGATGATTTAGGTTCTCTAAGCCCATTCTTTTCTGTAATGCAACCCACTGTGTGTGCCTCTTCATGTTGCCTGTAGAAACTGGGGCTTGGAGAATTCTTGGGGGGGGTGTAAACGTAATCACGTATCATATACTAAACTTGTGTACATCAAAAGGGATTAATTTAGCTATGCCAAAAAATGTCAGTTTATCCTGGACATGTGTCCTTCTCTCTGGTGGGTGTCTCTTGTGCTTGACATAGTTGGGGGGTGGAATTCTATAGCTCCGACCCACCCAAGACTTCCGCCGAGGGATTCCCACAGTGCCGGGCCCTGGGAACGCTGTGCCTCCTGTTACCGACGTGTTGCCATCATGAAACGGAATGAGTTGGGGGGCTTCACGTTTGTGTCATGTGCTTTGAAGTGTCCGAACTTAACTTGGTTTAGACAGTCCATCTTTCTAACCTTTTTTAAAAATGCAAAGATTTTTCAAAGTGACATTGGAATAAAAAATAAATAAGCCATACATGTTTTCTTAGAAGTATAGGTGTGTGTACACACACACACTACATAGAAAAACACACAAAATACGCTTTATTTCCCATTAGTACGATTAGTACGATTCCTATTTAAGGTGATTCATATTTGAGGAAAAAGCTCAGTTCCTTTCTGCTTTTTTAAAAGTTCTGATGCATCATCCTTTCCATTATATTATTCCACGTTTTTTCCTTGAAGTTCTTAGCATAATGGATCCGTTACTTAGTATCTCTCTAGGCAGCAACACTTAGAAGTGTATCCGTGTCTCAACTCCAAAAAGAAGACTCCTGTGTGCTGGTTTACGTGTGTGAGTGGCATAGCTGAGGTCTGCTCTGCTTGTGACCGTGACTGTCAGTGCTTCCGCCCCATTTTAGAGTCATGCCATGTTGTTACTTACAGCACTCTGACATGCTTTCATGTGGTAGGTTCTTTCTCAGGAACTCAATTTAACTATTATTTATTGATATATCATTGCCTTTGAGGAGCTTCTACTGGCACAATTTATTATTAAAATGTTGAATCCAAAAAAACAAAAAAACTTGGGCTTGGAGAATCGAAGAAATGCTGATGCTCTGGCTATTGATATTACAAGGGGGGACCCCCCAAAACCTGGGATTATCTTTTGGAGGGCAGGCCCCTCGTAGTACACTTGGATTTGTTCCTCCAGATCACATGGCCAACCAAAGATTTTATCTGCAAGTTTTGAGAAGGCTGCACCATTGTTTGCAGAGGGAACATCCTGAGTTGTGGCAAACAGGCGACTGGTTCTTCCACCAGGACAACACACCTGCCCACATCGCGCTGAGTGTTCAGCAGCTTTTGACCAAAAACAGTGTTACTCCCGTCCGTGCCCCACCCTTCCTGTTCACCCTATCTCCCCTGAGTTACTTCTGTTGTTGTTTCCCCAATGAGTAAAGTCCTCAAAGGGAAATGTTTTGTTGGTGTGGAAGAGGTGAAACAAAAAACGGCAGAAGCCCTGAAAGGCATCAAAATTGACACGTTCAGAAACGGCTCTGAGCAGTGGAAAAGCATCTCAATAGGTGTATTGTATCAAACAGAGGACACTGACGGTGACCGCAGTTTAAACGTGTAAGAATAAATATACTTTTTAAATACATAGATTTCTGTTTGGGGGGGGGTCCCCAAACAGTAACAAGCTGTACTTCCTCTTGAGCCAGGAGTCTCATGTCTTCCACTAGAATCCATGAAACTGTAGCAGGCTAATATACTAGCTTATTAGTTGGGTAAAATCTCAGATTCTTCACAATTCTTGACAATATAAAAATATATACTTAATTCCAATTTCTAATTTTTAAAATGAGTCTAATCAAGGCAACTATAATCACATAATTTAAAATTATTTTGTGGGATAAAGTACTCAGACAAAAAATTTTGAAACATTCTAGAAGTTTATTGACACATCTTGGATGGAAATAATTGATACGGTTTACTTGGAATTCCTAGAAAAAAAGAATGATTTTTAAAGGTGAGAGTGCTAATTATATTTGAGAAGAATAATAATTAAACCTCCCCTGCTCCCTGCCAAAGTTGCTTTGTGCATAGCCAATATACATAAGTAATACAGATAAAATATAAATTGTATTTAAAGAAAAAAATTTCTAAATAATTTCACTGTATAACAAATTGGGCACAAATCTTAAAAATTAAATTGTACTCAACTTAAAAATTCCTTCTTATTTCTGTACTCTGGCTAGTGCCAAAAATATTATCCACCACAAAATACATACCTTTCAAATCAGGAGCTAAAGGCCTCCTCCTAGGAGTGTCTTCATAAGTATCATAGTTGTCTAAATGGAATTTCTCTCTTCTTGAAACGTAAGCTGTTTTTGGTAGGTCCTTATGCTGATTACAGATTTTATCACTTAAACTTAAATATTCTCGTTGAAGATTCCGCATCTCAAATTCCAAGGTATCCCTTTCATTTTCTATACTTCTTACATAGTTTTCTAAAAGTATTTTGTCTTCAGTAAGTCTACTGATGTTGTTTTCAAATTTTGTATTTTCTTGACTATGCTTCTTTAGTTCCTCTTTTAGAATCTGATTATCTGTTTTAATTTCCATTACCATTTTTGATAACATTTCACATTCCTTGCCTATTTCTGACAAGCTGTTCTTATAAATACTTGCTTCTGATTTTGCGTTTTTTATTTCTTGCAGAAAATTCTCTTCTGCAGTAGATTGGTAGGCTTGAATATTCTCAATTTCTCTTTTCATCATTTGCCTAGCAGCAGTCGATTCTTGTAATGTTGTTTCAAGATTAAGTTTTTCAGTTTTAATTGTTTCCATTATTTGAAGAAGTGTGTCTTGTTCTGTTTTTGCCAATCTTTCTTTCTCTTTTAGCTGCATTATCTCTAACTGGTTTTCTTTTAGTTCATTTTCAAGTGCGCTTTTCTCCTTTAGAAGCTGATGTGTTTTGTTCTCTAACATTTCTTTTTCATCTTGTATCAACAGAATATTTGTTTTCATTGCTTCCATTTCTATTCTCATTCGATTATTTTCATTACTGACAATGGTCATATCATTTTGAGTTTTGTGTTCTTTACTTTTTAGTTGATCGAATGTTTCTATCATTTGTTGCTTCTCAAAAGAAAGCTGGCTATTTTTTTCTTCTAGAGTTTTATTTTGGCCTTGGAGAACATTATATTTACTAATTATCTTTTTTAATTCTTTAAGGCACTCTTTGCCATCGTCTTCTGTTTTAATTAACTTAGACTGAAGAGTGTTCTTTACTTCAACTAAATTCTTAAGTTGCTTTTCATATGTTTCAATTTTCTGTAACAGAGATTGTGTGGTAAAGATAAGAGGTTTTATTTTGGTCTTAAGGTTTAGATTTTCATTCTCCAGTTCTGTTACCTTTTTCTGTATCTGCATGGATTCTTTTAGGTAATTCTGTAAATACTGAATTTTTGCAGCACACTGCTCAGTAACAGAATTGACTTTGGAAGTTTTCTCATTTTCAAGTATGATTGATCCTTGTTTTACTACAAATGGTTGCATTTCTTTGTCTATCATTTCATGTTTTGTTTGGTCAAGTAATGACAGTGTATGTCTTGGAACTCTGGAATGGAATTTTAAATCTGTAATATTCTTGCCATTGATAGGAATCTCTTTGTTTTTCTCATTCTTCTTTCCCCTGTGTATCTCGCTCTTTGATAGTTTTTTACATTTTCTACAAAAATTCACATGGAATTTTAACACTGTTTCTTTGAGTGGGAGTAATCTCTTTACTAATGCCTCCAATTCTAAAATTCTCTTTGATTTGCTATCTTCATTTAAGTTATTGCCTATGTTTTCTTCCTGAATAAAGTTAATTTTTTCCTTGTGAGTAGGGGACAGGTCATACGTACCATCACTTTGAATATTTGGATCAGTTTTTAAAGTCTGAAGTTCATTTGTAAGTGCCACTTCCCTATCATATGATTTTTGAAGCTCTTCCTTCATTTGCTTGATAGAATGGCAAATATCATCTAAATTTTCACAAAAGCCATGCTTAAGAAAAGGCATAGTAATTTTGGATGTGCCCAGAATTACTGTATCAGCTTGAGACATCACACTTTGAGGTGCAGTAGGTAGAAAACTATAAAGGTTATTATGATTCTTCAGCATGCCAGCATTTTCTGAAGGGTTTATAGCTCTGTTTGAAGGTGAATTATCTGCTGAAATTCTCGGAGTTGCTATGTCCTTAAAATGTATATGGGATGGAATGATTATACTTTGAGAGAGACTGTTAACACTATTGCCAATGGGTTTTTCTTCCACTAAATGAAGAGTCTTGGAATCCGCAAAATGATGAACTTTCGCCATAGAAGGGATTTCTTCTTGATTCTCTACAGGCTAGTAACAAAAGTACAATATAAATGTACTATCATTTGCCCACATGGCCAATAAATTAAGATAATACTTTATGGAGGATTTAGGTACACATCCATAACATTTTATCTATTTCTACGGCAAAGATAATTCATTTTCTTCAGAAAATTTGACAATAGTTGTTTCGAGATCTGTAACTCCAATCTTCACAATATGCTTAGAACTTGCACTTATATCCTTAGGGGGTGAGATACACAGGCCAATCCCTCAATTTTAGGTATAAAAATTTAGTGTCCTTCAAGAGGCCATCATAGATAAGTGGAGAAGATAGAAGCAAAAGTTCAAGTAGGAGTTTAGGGAAAATTTCAACATTTCCACTTCTGGGCTATTTGTCAACCTTAGCTTGCACTCCTAGCTTCATGGATTTTAGGGCTATGACTGTACTGGAAATGTGAATTCTAAGCAGTTTGAACACAATAATGGTAGCTCTGGCTTACATCTCTTCCAGGGACTTCAACCCAGGTCTAGGTCAATCCTAGGCGAATAGATAGGCTATAAAAACTGCCTTGTATCTGAATTTACTTGACAATTTTTCAATATTTAGACTAAGTCAAATGTTTCTCATAGATTTTCTTAAGTGGGAAAATTGCGTAAGTACAGAGGTAAACTCACATTTTTTAGGGTTTTCAGAACAGAAATTTCCTTATTTTCATCTCTGATGGTCCATTCTTCCTGTAAAGAAGGGGGAAATGTCAAGGTAGACATAAACTGGTGGTAGCCACATTTTTAAAGTACCTACATATACAGATGATTTGTACAAAATAACATACCAAATCCTTTTCAGTGCTTGTGCTGAAGACTAGGTTTTTTCCTGAGCTATGCTGTGGGTTTTCTACTTCAATAATACTTTTGTTCAATATTTCACTAATTTCAGACTGTACCTTTAAAAGACAAATTGAGACTGTTAGAATTTGATTTCAGACTTGAAAACCTATGAATAATAGATATCGTGATTAAAATACAGCTTTCAATTTCCTGCTCATAAAAATATTTGCCACCATATAGAATATAAATTTACAGCCAGCCTCGGTGGCTCAGCCTGTAATACCGCGCCTTTGGGAGGCAGAGGTGAGTGGACTGCCTGAGCCCGCCTGGGCAGTGAGACCTCATCTCTACAATAAATCAGCCGGGCGTGGGAGCGCGCGCCTGTAATTCCGGCTACTGGGAAGGCTGAGGCGGAAGGATCGCCGGAGCCCGGCAGGCGAGGCTGCGGGGGCCGGGAGCGGCCGCTGCGCTCCAGTCTGGGCGATGGAGTGAGACTCCGACTCACACACACACACACACACATATAAATTTACTTACTTTATTGTAACCTCTACCATTACAGAAATCTTTAAGAAAATTATGCCTTTGTTATATGTGGCTATAAAATCAGAAAAACCTAATTTAATAAAACAATAACATTTCATGAACCATTTTCAAAGAATTTTAGATGTTTGGCTTTTACATTGTTGAATATATAAGAGACCTTAGATCGCTGTCATCAGAGTGGACTCCATTCTGTCATCCTCAATAGGAGTTTATCGTCTCTTCCCTTTCCCTGCAGCTGTTTTTTTTTTTTTTTTGAGTCGGAGTCTCACTCGGTCGCCCAGACTGGAGTGCAGTGGCGCTCCCGGCCACCGCAGCCTCGACCTGCTGGGCTCCCGCGATCCTTCCGCCTCCGCCTTCCAAGTAGCTGGAACTACAGGCGCGCGCTGCCACGCCCGGCTGATATTTTTGATTTATTGTAGAGACGAGGTCTCGCCAAGTTGCCCAGGCGGGTCTCGAACCCGCGGGCTCAGGCAATCCACTCACCTCAGCCTCCCAAAGCGGGGGAATTACAGGTTGAGCCACCGAGCCCAGCACTTTTATTTATTTATTTATTTTTGAGTCAGAGTCTCACTCTGTCACCCAGGCTGGAGTACGATGGCACGCTCACGGGCCACCCCACTGTCGACCTGTTGGGTTCCGGCGATCCTTCCACTTCAGCCTTCCGAGTAGCTGGAGCTGCAGGTGCACACTAGTTATCGCACCTGGCTAATTTTTGATATATTGTAGAGACGAGATTTCACCAAGTTACCCAGGCTGGTCGCGAACCCCTGGGTTCAGGCAATCCTCTCACCGCCTCCTCCCAAAGTGCTGGGATTACAGGCTTGAACCACTGCGCCTGGCCAGGCAGGTGTTTTTAAAACAAATTTTGAGCCTAGACTATGTTGTGACCTCTATTACGTTAAATGTTATATTAACGAATCAGTTGGCCAGTGATCATCAGCTCAGAGCATGGGATGATATTTAAGTTGAGAGGTTTCATACAAAGAGATGAAGAGAAACATACCAGGCTCACATTCTGCAAAGTCTGCATTCGCAGAGCTTGAAATGATTCCAACTGATGCTGAAGGACCTATGATAAAATTAAACAAAGTATGAAATTGAGTATTTCCAGGTAGGTGAGTATATTCTGGGACGGTCATGTTTTTATGCCCTCAAAGGTTGTCTGTTACCAGAAAAGATCACATGAGGGTCAGGCGGCTCACATTCTTAGTCACTTTTGCTGACTCTCCAAGGCGCTTTCAGGAATATTTTTATGAGGATGAAGTGGAAGAACCTGTATTCATTTAGGAAGTATTCATTCTGAAAAACAGTAGCCTCTACACAGGACTCTGGAGATAACAAAATGCAATACACTCATTTTCACCCACTTCATACAAGTATTTAAAAAGGTCTAATCTGAGATTCTTTATGAAAAAAATTGTAGCAAAGCCAACTTAAAAAGGAGCCTGTTGGCCAATAATTATTCTTGCTGCACTTTATGGAAGTAATCAGGCAAGATATAACAGGACTAACACTTATTTTGCAAATAAATTTGTCCTACTGTTATTTGGTAGATTGGAGGGCTGGAGAGAGAAAATTATGCTTCAAAAGAAACTTTGTACACCTGTTACTAGATTTTCTTGTTCACTATTTTTGAGTATTGATTAATTTCTACAATTTGAACTGAATTCTGAATTCTTTCCAGGCTTACATCCATAAATGAATGAAACTATGAATGAACCTAATATGGATGTAACCTATGTGCTTTCTGATTAGTTTGTTTATGGCAATGGGTTGGACCCTTACTTATGTGACACTTTGAGACTCCTTTGTCCAAGCAAATGTTAAAAGGCTTCGGTTCTTTTCCCATGGATTAAGGAGAGGGCTAACAGGAGGATGCCAGGACACCTGGGGCAGAGTCTTCTAGGGATGGATGCTGGTCCCTAACTATGCAGTTAGCGCTAACGAGGGAGGGTCTTCTGTGTCATCTTAAATGCCACCCACCCACTGCACCTACCTCAGAAGTTGAATACCGAAAAGACAACAAGCTGTATGGCTGTACTAGGTCTCTACCACAGACTGTATGTCTGACTGCTATTCTCATGGGTATCTCAAGACTTTAAGTCAGGTACTGATGCCTTCGTCATGGGAGCCCTGGGATTCCAGCCCAACTACTTGCAAATATATGCAGACAGTTGCAAAACGGTTTCCTTTCTTGTACCCTGGGCCCAGCCCCAACCTCAAGTATGCCTCCTGTCCGCAGGAAGAAGTTTGGGTGGTCACTGGCATGTCATTAACCCACACCTCAGGACTGAGGTATGCTCAGCCTCAAGTGGGAGATTAAAGCCACCTATGGGAAATAGCCTTCATGCCCTGACCCTGGAGGAGGGTCAAGGCTGAACAACATATTTTTTCTTAAAAAGGGACCTAAAAGTGCTTGAGGACAAAAGCCCGACTGAAGGACAAAGTATCTTCAATTACCAGAGACCCCACCTTCTGCTGTGAAGGGGTAGTACCTGAACACCCACCCAGGCCCCGAACACCAGGAAGTCCTCTACTGGTTCTGTGATGACCAGGAAGGCAGTCTGGGCACCCCCACCATGGCATCATCAACCCATTCCTCTGCCCACTAAATTCCCTTTAAAAGCCCTACCCTCTGAATTTTCCAGGAGGAGGATTTGAGAGAGTTCCTCCTCCCTCCTCACTCAGCTGCTTTGCTATATTAAACTATTTCTCCATTAGAAAAAAAAAAAAGAAATTAAAAATACTCACTTTCAATGCTGATTGTGGTTGGATTTGATTTTCTGATTCTGGTATGCAGCCATATTCTAAGATGCAAGATTGAAAAGCCATGTGATCTAAATATTAAATTTTATTTCTGTACAGTTATAACATAAAGCAGTCTCCTTTCTTGGATAGTGAGACAGGGAGAGGAGGACATTTGATATTCACACTACACTATTCACATAAAAAGTTTAAAAAATAATTCTCACTTGACTAAAAATACACAGTTGAGGCTGTAATAGAGTTTACTATAAGAGTTAACCATTAATTTGCAACACCAAATTTGGAACCCTCGAAAACTGAAGTATCCTTGTTTCTGAGAGATAAACTACATCCTCTTTTTGTTTTGTTTTTGTTTTTTTAACTAATAATCCTCATGTTATAGGAGATCCTTGGCAAAGTACCCTACAGGCCTTGTTGTCTCTGAAATTTCCATGTGATGTTTCTCCCCCCCTTCTGAAAAACAAGTTGGATTAACAGGGCATAACTTCTGTCTCAGTCTTGAGCACAGCACCACCAAGACCCACGTGCTCCTTCCCTTGGGAAAGGCGGTGTCAGGCGCGCAGTCTTTTGACGCCCTCCCGGCCACGTAGGAATTGGGCCTGGGGCCTGGCACACATTCTAACCAGGAGAGAGCGTCCTCACAGCCTGTGTTGACTTGTTGGCTACCTTGCATTCGTCTCTGTTGCAGACACAGTGCGTACTCCATGTCCTGCTTGAGGGTGTGTATCATATGTCACCTGGCCAACCCCACCACGGTACCTGTCCCCCGCAGAGAGGGCAGGGTCTGGGAAAACGTGAGGCCCAGTTAGGCCAATAAATTATGCTGAGGAAGGAAATTTCGGGATGAGATTTTATGACGCTAAAAAGAAACTGGCCACTGCCAGAGTTGAGAAAACATCACCCACCAGCTGTGAGTCATTTTCGTAAATGAACCTTTAGCCTTGAATAAATGGAAAAGCAGTCGGCCACTGCTGCTAATGAACCCTGTCTTGAAACAATACCCCAATCAATCGGTCATCTTGTGGAAACCGTCATGCAGGTGACCTCCCTCTGGCGACATTCTGTGTCTCACAGGCCATCTCCCCGGCACGAGGCACAGCTCGACACCCCCAGCCCGGCCTTCGAAAACGTCCCCTCTGGCTTCCGCCTCGTGGCAGAGAGCAGGCGACCTCTCGCTTCTGCGGCCTGTTGTTTCCTTACAGTGCATCTCTGCCTTTCTGGTGTTGTTCTTTAGAGTCGTAGAGTACACTAGTGCATGAGCAGGCTGCATGCTGGTGAATATGGGCTTCTAGCTGGCCCTTTCTCCCCGATCATGGACCAGGCACCCAGCACGTGGCATGTACTCCCTTCTCCTCCCCTTCCCTCCCCCCTGTAGCAGTGTCCAGCATCTGCCGGTCCCACCCTCGTGCTCGTGTGACCAGTGATCGGGGCCTGCTTACGAGTGAGAAGGTGCGGCATTCGGTTCTTGGTTTCTGAGTTCGCTTAGGGTGACGGTTTCCAGCTGCATCCAAGTTGCTGCAAATTCCGTGATTTTGTTGTTCTTTAGGGGCATGATATTACATTGCATGTATGTACATTTTCTTTATCCAGTCCACTTTCGGTGGGCATTTAGTTGGTTCCTGTTTTTGCTATTGTGAATAGTGCTGCAATAAACATGCATGTGTAGTGTCTTTTTGGTAGAGAGATTTATGTTCCTCGAGGCATACTCCCAGAAGAGGGATTGCTGGATCACATGGTAGCTCGATTGTTAGTTCTTTGAGAAATCACCACACTGCTTTCCATAGAGGCTTTCCAGAGGCTTTGAGAAATCACCACACTGCTTTCCAGAGGCTGAACTAGCTTGTATTCCCAGCAACAGTGTAGAAGTATCTCCTTTTCTCTGCAGCCGTCCCAATATCTGTTGTTCTTTTTGTTTTGCTTTGTTTTTTGACTTATTAATGATAGCCATTCTTACTGGGGTTTGGTGGTATCTCATTGTAGTTTTAATCTGCATTTCTCTGATGACTGGTGAGGCTAAGCATTTTGTCATGCATTTGTTAGCTACTTGTATGTCTTCCTTTGATAAGTGTCTATGTCCTTTCTCCACTTTTTAATGGGGTTGTTTCTTTTTTTCCTTTCACTTTGTTTACTTCCTTTAGATCCTGGATGTTAGGCCTTTGTCAGATGCACAGCTTGCAAACTTTCTTCCCATTTCATGGGTTGTCTCTTTACTCTCTTGATGGTTTCCTTTGCTGTGCAAAAACTTTTCAGTTCGATAAGGTCCCACTGGTTTATCTTAGCTTTTGTTGCATTTGCTTTTGGGAACTTGGCCATGAATTCATTGCCTCCTCCAGTGTTCAAGAGGGTGTACTCTGCGTTTTCTTCTAAAGATTCTTGTAGTTTGAGATTTTACATTTAAGTTTTTGATCTTTTTGCGTTCATTTTTGAATATGGTGATAGGCAAGGGTCTAGTTCATTCTTCTGTATGTGGCTAGCTGTTTTCCCAGCACCATTTGTGAAATATGGTTTCCTTTCCCCGGTGTTTGTTATTGATAACTTTGTCAAAGATGAGTTGGTTGAGGGACTGTGTTTTTTCCCCCCAGATTCTCTGTCCTGTTCCATTGGCCTATGTGCCTTTTCCTGTACCAACACCATGCCCATTTTGGTTATGGTAGTCTTGTCATAAAGTTTACAATCTGGAAGTGGGATATCTCCAGCTTTGTTCCTTTTGCTGAGGATTGTTTTAGCTTTGCATGCTCTTTTTATTGTTTCCATAATAAATCCACCTTTAATTCATAACTGTCTTGGTGAATACTTTCGCTGCCTGTAGCACCAGTTTCAGCTAGTCATAACCACCACACAGGCTCTTCTGCTGCAGCACAAAAGGGAGTGTGTGCAGGCCAAGGGCCCTGCAGTGGCTTCCAGGAGGGATCCCCTGGCCATAGGAACCCGCACCCACGACCGAAGTGGATCTTGCTCTGTCTCTTCTCTATGAGATAAAGCATCGTTCCATCCAGTGCTTACCAGCTGTGTTTTCCTTGGCAACCCTGAAACTAAGAGAGAGTAGACCAAGGTACATGAACTTTTTTTGGTAACAGGCAGGATGTCACTCACTCGATACCATCCTAGATATAGATTTGCAACAGGGGAGAATTATACAATGTTTGCAAATTTCCTAACATATATCCCTCTTTGTCCAAATGTTAGGCTACTTGCTTGCTTTGCAAATTTTTTAAATTAAAGAATATAAGGCCGGGCGCAGCGGCTCAAGCCTGTAATACCAGCACTTTGGGGGACTGAAGTGAGAGGACTGCCTGAACCCGCGGGTTCAAGACCAGCCTGAGCAACATGGTGAGGCCTCATCTCTACAATAAATCAAAAAAGTAGCTGGATGTGGTAGCACGCCTGTAGTTCCGGCTACTTGGAAGGCTGAGGCAGAAGGATCGCCGGAGCCCAGCAGGTCCAGGCTGCCGTGGCTATGAGCATGCTGCACTCCAGCCTGGGTGACGGAGTGAGACTCCAACTCAAAAAAAAAAAAAAAAAAAAAGAATATAAAATATTCAGTGTCCCAAGTGAGGTGAAATGAGAGCTATGATTGAATGTTCCCCTGGGCTGACAATTTCTGCCCTATGAGAAGGTTTCAAAAGAGGTCAGCAAATCTTCTCCTTTGGATTGCTGGTCTGCCAGACGTTAGAAAAGCAGGTTGCAAGATACAGGCATCCCCTCGCTGTCTGGTCCTGACTACCAGAAGAGCACCACTGCTCCAGTGCCTGCTCCAGATGCGCGGCCAAGCGAAGCATCCTCCCCGCCTTCAGTCAGAGGGCAGGGAGGAGGAGCGAGTTTGTCTATCTGGGTCTTGCTTAGCTTTGCCCTTCTTCGGACTATACTGGCGGCTAAACTCCTCGAAGTCTGAAATGTTCATCTCGGAGAGCTAAAAAGGAACGGAAGGAAGGCTGGGACCAGTACAGCGAGGCATCCCAACGTTTTTCAGACCCTACAGTACCCTCTTCTTAAGAACTCAAGTACATGAAAGTGCAAATCCAAAAGAACATAGCACCTAGAATCCCACCAGCCAGAACTAACCATTGTTAATGGCAGGCACCCATCTTTCAGTCAGTTCTCAATGCATGTATGTGGAAGAAACAGATATGCTTTTCACATAATAGGATTTTACATAAATAGTATTATATTTACTTGGATTTAATAGAATTTTTAAAGCCTGCAAATACTGTAAGTTATTGCTAATTCTAAGGTATTGTCCATCGACTCTCTCCCCTTGTATCTGGCTTCTTTCTTCCCCCTTCCTCAGGGAGTGGTCTCTGGCCAAGGCTGGTCTCTGGAGGGTTTGCATGTTCCCAGTAATGAGTCAGGAGATGCAGGTGAGCAAGCACAGCTGCAAACAGTGTAGGTGTCGTCCTTAATCAATGTAATCATAAGCACTGTGGAGCAATTTGAATAATTAACTTGCTTGATTATAAAACTGCTTACTGTACTGTCCTGAGGCACAGATTCTTCACTGACCAGCTGCCATTGGTGCCTTCAATTAAATTTTAATAAACCAATGTCTTTCCCTGCTGAACCTCGGGATGACTTCTTTGGAACAGGTAAACCTTATGTGCAAGCCCTTCCGGATTTGGGGTAATCATGTTCCACCAATATTCAGATTTTTTTCACTATGTGAGAGATATTATTTGTAAGAGATTCCATTAAACATAATGAAAATATATCATGAAAAAGATTAAGAAGCTGAATCTTTTTTTTTTTTTTGAGTCGGAGTCTCACTCTGTCGCCCAGGTTGGAGTGCAGTGGCACACTCACCGCCACCGCAGCCTCGACCTGCTGGGTTCAGGTGATCCTTCCACCTCAGCCTTCCAAGTAGCTGGAACCACAGACACGCGCCACCACACCCAACTAATTTTTTAAAAATTTATTATAGAGACGAGGTCTCGCCAAGTTGCCCGGGTTGGTCTCAAACCCCTGAGCTCAGGCAATCCTGTTGCCTCAGCCTCCCACAGTGCTGGAATTACAGGAGTAAGCCACCATGCCCAGCCTGGAATCCTTGTTTTTTAATAACACACATTTCCATTTTATTAAGCGTTGGTTTACTCCCTGCCAAGAGAGATGAGAAAATTAGCATTATATTTCCTCCCATATCTACTCCTCCTCTTTGTAATATTTGCTAGTTACATTATTTCACACTGTGAAGTTTTATGATGTTTACATTCTGTTCTGTAACCTTCGTTCCCACAAAGCTATTGATGGATTGATTGGCTGGCTGATTGGAGACGGAGTCTCTCCCTGGTGGCCAGGCTGGAGTGCAGTAGCACAGGCACGGCTCACTGTGACCTTGAACTCCTGGCTCATCCTTCCTCAGCCTCCCAAAGTGCTGGGGTTACAGGCATGAGCCACCATGCCTGGCCAAAAAGCTTTTTATTTAAACATGAAGATGGGATATCATTCTTGTGAATATTTTCAGTCTTCAACTTTATTCCTAATGGTGCTAAATTCTGTTCGAAATTCTATCTCCTTCCTGCACCTGCAGCAACAGCCTTCCTTTTTTTTTTTTCCTGTAGATCGCCTTTGTTTCATTTGGAGGACTTGCAAGTTCAAAGCTAAATATAAGATTCCTTTTGTTAAAACCAAATAAGGAGCCGGGCTCGGTGGCTCAGCCTGTCATCCCGCGCCTTTGGGAGGCTGAGGTGAGTGGATTGCCTGAACCCGCGGGTTCGAGACCCGCCTGGGCAGCGAGACCTCATCTCTACAATCAATCAAAAAATCAGCCGGGCGTGGTAGCGCACGCCTGTAATTCTGGCTACTCGGAAGGCTGAGGCGGAAGGATCGCCGGAGCCCAGCAGGTCGAGGCTGCGGTGGCCGGGAGCGGCCACTGCACTCCAGTCTGGGCGACGGAGTGAGACTCCAGTTCAAAAAAAAAAAAAAAAAAAAAAACCCAAAATAAGGGCTGGGTGTGGTGGCTCAAGCCTGTAATCCCAGCACTTTGGGAGGCCGAGGTGAGGAGACTGCTTGAGCCCACGGGTTCAAGAACAGCCCGGGCAACTTGGCAAGACCTCATCTTTACAATAAAACTTTAAAAATTAACCGGGTGTGGTAGTGCACGCCTGTAATTCTGGCTACTTGGAAGACTGAGGCGAAGGATCGCTGGAGCCCAGCAGGTCGAGGCTGGGGTGGCCGTGAGCATGCCACTGCTTCCCCTCCAGCCTGGGCGATGGAGTGAGACTCCAACTCACAAAACAAACAAACAAACAAAAAAACAAATAAGAAACACGGGTCCAAAAGAAATCTACAGACTTCATAAAGGGATATGGCAAATCCAGAATTTTAAAGAGAGAACAACGGGATCTTTCCGTGGTTTCGACGGCTATTTTTCACTCTCCTCTCTTCTTTGTTTCAGCCACAGTGTGACCGCATGGGTACATGCTGTGGCTGCTCATGGGACTCGTATTCCTGACTCCTCTTGACACCCTTCCCCGAGTTCCACTGGTCTGTCCCCCAGCTACAGTTTCAGGGCCAGAGCACCGCCCTGTCCATTTTTCTACAGTCTGAAAGCTGGGCATGTGGGCTGGAGGAGGAGAGGTATTTGGAGCTGTGCTGAGAGTCTCTGTGGGAGGATGTGTGTGCTGCTGCGGTGGTTGTTCCCCGAGGCTCTGGTTAGAAGTCCAGGGGCAGGTGTCTCCTTTCACCACAAGGAAATGCTCTCTTGACTTGGACCACTCTCCAGGTGCCGTGCTGAGCCCTGGAGCTGGGACTGCCCAGTAGGGTTGCTTGGGCTGTTCACTGCACAAGGGCTGCTGGCCAGAAGGCTGTGTGGGGGCTGAAGCCCGTCGCAGGCTCCGCTCACTGGGCTACCCAGCACCCTGTGTGAGTTTGCCTTCATCTGGGGTGGGGGGAGGGGGGGTTTCTAATCCACTCAAAAGCAGCCAGGGGCTAGTGGTGCCCGACACAGACCCTCCCCTTTCCTCAGGTGAGCTGTGATCGGCCTCCAGGTTCCCCCTTCTGTTTGCGCAGCTGCTCCCTCCTCTCCACCTGCCCACACCCAGTCAGCACACAGACACAGCCACTTCCTCTGGCGTTTTGTCTTCACACACTAACGAGGACTTTCATGAGTCTGACTGACTTTGTGGCTTCTAAAAGTCAGGGGCAGAGTTCGGAGCCAGGCTGTGGCTTTGCCACCATTTCTTTTGGCCTCCGCTTTCCAATGCTGGATCCTGAGGGGACACTTTCCTTCTCCAGAGGCTGCTGGTGAACTTTTTGCTGGTTTTCAGCACTGGCTTGTTCATTTCGTCTGGCCCTGGGGGAGGGAGGTCTGGGATCTTCCTTTGCTATAAAATCTCTCCCTGAAAGTCTAGCATAATGTTTATAACTGAATGCATTTCACGTTTTAGTGGTTCATTCCTTCAGTAACATCCTCATTAAAATATCAAGTGTCAAGCGACGGAAGTTTAAACATGTAAGAGCAAATACACAATTTTTAATAAATTACAAAAATCACTTGCCCACTCTGTGGCGTGTCCTAGTGTGGGCGTTACCCATAGCGCAGTGCAGATGCCGGGTTCCTGCTTTTGAGCTGCCTGCATTCTCAAGGAGTGAGCAGGAAAGAGGCACAGACACACACGACACTTGCAGACAGCGGTGAGTAACCCGCAAGAGATGGACTGTGCTAGTGAGGGTGGGGACAGCTCTGGACAGGCTGGTTAAGGAGGTCCCGTCTTGCGAGAGGAGGCTTCAGCTGCCAGTCGTACGGGATCGGGAGGACCAGCCTCCGAAACATCTGCGGGAAAATCCTGACCCGAGGGAGCCGCAAGTTCCCGAGCAGAACCCGTCATCCGTGTTTGCGGCTTGGGTAGAAAGCCCGCACAGCCTCAGCGTCAGGAGGCGAGGGGAGACGGGGGCTCCCTCAGGCGGGGCCTCGGCCCCGCGGAGCGGGCTGGCTTTGAGCAGAACGAGCCGCTCTGGAGAGGCCCGGTCTTGGGGATGATCTGACCTGACTGGAGTTCACAGGCCACGGTCCTCCACGGGGGGTCACGGAGCGGCGCAGAGTCCCAGTGGCGGTGAAGGCATCTGGGGCCGGGGAGGGTGGGGAGCTGGAGAAGCGGCTGGGAGGCGGATTCGGGGTGCGCTTCGGAGATGAAGCCAGCCGCGTTGCTGGAGGATTACCTGGGGCTACGAGCGGGGCGCGAAGGGTGGCTCCTTGGATTTTAGTGAGAGCAGATGGATGCATGATGATGTCAGGGACGAAATGCAAAAGCCTGGGGTGGGACGGCACCTCGGGAGAAGTGCGCTTGTTGGAAACGTTAGGGTGGCCAGTCAGAGCCGGGCTCGGGGCTCAGCCTGTCACCCCGCGCCTTGGGAGGCTGAGGTGAGTGGCTTGCCTGAGCCCGCGGGTTCGAGACCCGCCTGGGCAGCGAGACCTCATCTCGACAATAAACCAAAAAACCAGCCGGGCGTGGTAGCGCGCGCCTGTCACTCCGGCCACTCGGAAGGCGGAGGCGGGAGGATCGCCGGAGCCCGCAGGGCGAGGCTGCGGGGGCCCGGAGCAGCCGCTGCACGCCAGTCTGGGCGACACAGTGAGACTCCGACTCAAAAAGAAGAAAAAGATTGCCAGTCAGACAGGAAAGCAGGGACGGCAACAGGCAGTCGGGTACATCAGTCTGTGGCCCGTGGGGCATCCGTTGCTGGGAAATACAGGCGTCACTGCTGGCTGAGACGAGGGCCGCTTCTGGGGAGCCCAGGCCCAGAAACCCGAGCGAAGAGGCTGAGAGAGAACGGAGTGTGAGGACGGGCCACCTGCACCCAGGCCGCTCTCGCCGCTTTGCTGTGGAAGGGCACAGGGGACACGCTGGCAGAGAGGAGGTCGTGGGGATTTTTCTTCTCACCTGTGGGACATTCTAACACGCTTGCTTGCGACTGGAATCCCACAGCAGAAAGGGAGAAAAAGAGAAGTTCGGGAGAACGAGGGAGGCTAACTGCAGAAGCCGGGTACTGGAGAACTGCAGAAGAGGAGAGACCGGATTGGAGCCAGGGCATGGGGGCGCCGGGCCGGCAGGCGAGCGAACATGAAGGCCGAGAGTGAGGGAGGTTGGGTCTCAGGAGGTTTTCCAGACGGTGTGAGATCCCATTGTCCGTGGAGGGACAGGGGGGCGACGCGCTGGGAATTTGAGGAGCGAAATGGGACGCTGTGGAAGCTATGCCACGGGAGGAGGGACACGGCTATCTCGGAGGCAGTCTGGAAAAATCATTAGCTGTGGAAACAGAGGATGATTTAATAACTTGGGGACTCTTTTTGGATCCGTGGTAGGACTCAAAGCGAGTGCTTTTCTCCAGCATTGCTGAGATGGCTCTGTGCAGGCAGACAGTAGGCAACAGAATGAATCCACTTTAAAAAGTTACTAAAATCACTTTGTTTTTCTTAAGCGGTGCAGAGACACTGGCTGCTACTTCTTCCCAAAGGAAAGGCAATTTTAAAATTCAGTGCTACTTAAAGAGTCACACGGAACTATGTGATTCTAGAACTGGAAGGGAAACGCCAAAGAACCAAGGACGGCGGGACACCCTCACACTGCAGTTTTCAGCCCCTGCTGGACGTACAACATCCGGGGCACATCGGCAGAGTGGAAGACATGGTCCCTCCCATCAAGAGGATTACAGTCTACTGGGAATGTAAAAAGTAGTACTTATATTCAACTGAAATTCTCTAGCTGTCAAAAGTGGAAAACGATATAATTATCTTGAGATGATTTTTGAGGTAATTAAGGCGAAGAAATGGGGAGTTTATCCTGAAGCCTGCAAAAATCATATCAAAATGTATCAGAGGCATACCTGTAGCAAACCGATCAAGAACAGATGAATTTTGAAAATGCAACACAGTAATGATTCCATATAGTATGTCAGGCACGCTGCAGTTGAAGAAGTTAATTCTAGGGTTCATATACTGGGTTTTGCTATGACAATTCAAGCTCATCCCTCTGTGCCCCTATCTTGCAAAGTCTTGTGGTCTTGTGAGGGGTGGCGCACGGTCCTTATGCCCGCCTGAGCCCTAGCCTTGCCACACACCTGCTGCGCGGGATGGCTCCAAGCACACGTCTAGTGTGTGGTGCACAGCACACAGTAAATGCTTCAGAGAGATCTACTCAGCTCATCACTGCAGAGGGGATGGTAACTGGGTATATTTAAAATTTCTAGCCCAGAGGGAGGGGAAAGAAGGCTGCTCAGAGCTCTCCAAATCTTCCCATTTGGCTCAGAATAAGCCTCAAACCCTCCCATGCAACTACAGCCCCCCCCACTCACCCTGCTCTGTTCACAAGAGTCCTTCCTCCAATGCCAGCCTCTCTCGCCTCAGGGCCCCTGCAGCTACTGTCCTCTCTGCCTGGAACGCCCTTTCTCTAAAATCCGCATTGCGTCTCTACCTCCTCCCGGTTTTTGCTTGGATGTGACCTGCTGGGTGACGTCTCTCCCTACCGCCCTGTTTAAAACCGCAGGCTCCCCCACCTTACCACCTTACCCTTCCCTGCCTTACTTTTCCCCATGGGATTGGCTCCTCCATCACACACACTATCTTCCGTCTGTCTGTCCCCCAGGAAGAGGTCAGCTTCGTGTGGGCAGGGGTCTCGTCTGTTTTGCCCACTGTGGGATCCCCAGGTCTGAGAACAGCACTTGACCCACAGCAGGTGCTCAAAAATATCTGCTCCGCAAACGAAGAAATGAAAGAAGGCTTGGGTGGATGGGGTGCGGGGAGCAACACAATGGACATCTGAAGTTCAAAAGCATCTCCCAGTAAGTCAAGGGATCATTAGGTTCACTACTAGTTCTGAGAGACCTTGGAAATGCACTCCAGCTCTTTGGAACTTGGCAGTATCTGTGCAAATCAGGTCGTGATTTGGTCAGGACTCCAGACTGGATCATTTGGTGACAATGAGGTTTGGACAGAACAGAAAGAGGGGCTGGCGCAAGGTCATACCTCCTCATTTTGCCTGTCCTGCCACCCTGGTAGCCCGCGACTCGGGATCTCTGGTATTTGAGCGCCCATCCTGTGTTCCCCGCACTTGTAAACCACCACGTTCCAGCAAGAGGCCGTGAGTCTTAAACGAGTCTGCGTGCCACTTTGCGTGTGGCTTGACTTTCCGTCAATGCACCTGTCTCCAGAGCACAAGCCTCCCTTATGTTAGGTAACCTGTGCTCTTGCTCAATGAGGTCACCTCATGAACTGCTCTCTCCGAGGTGAATGCCAAGCTGCCTCAACGTCTCAGCTCTCGTGGGACTTTTTCTCCCCTGTCTGGGGGGGTCGCCTTTGCCTCCATGTCCTCATGGTGGGGCCAGACGGGCAGAGAGTCACTGTCCTGCCAGCCCCCACAGGATTGCCGCTCACCCACTGGTGACTGGGCTTCCGCCGTCTTCATCTCCTGAGGGGTGGCTGCTCCAGCCTCTTTCGGAGCCCTGGGCCAGGCCTGTGTGAAGGCCCCAGAGGGGGAGGGTGCAGACGTCCTGTCCTGCCCTAAAGCCTCTTCTGCTTCAGCACTTCGGCCAGCACTCTGCGGCCGCAGTGTCCCAGGTGGGCCAGGACACAGCCTCAGTCCACAGTGCTCCTTTCTGGGCACCTAACCAGGACGGCACTCTCCCCCGAGGGGTGTGTGGTCGCCTCCAGCTTCCCTCAAGGCAGCGAGACTCCAACTCCAGGGGTCTCCGATTCCCTCGCCGGTATTTCCACCGTCGGAGGCATGCTTTACGTGCAGCTGGAGAACTGTCGCTACACGGTCAATCCAAACATCCTCCCACACAAGGTCCGGCAGCCCACAACGAGGTGCCGTAAAAAGGAGTTTTCTCTGAAGACACGGACGGTCCTCCCTGGGTGTCCGTGAAAGGCTGGTTCCAGAATCCCCAAGCCTGCAGGAGCTTGACGTCTCTGATATAAAATGGCTTCGTATTTGCATGTAACCTCCACACATCCGCCTGCATACTTTAAATCATCTCTGGATTACTCGTAATTCCCAAACACAATGGGAAGGGCATGAGAAGCGTTCTACTGTCTTGATTAAAAATCTGTGTTATTTTTTATTGATTTACATTTTTTTCGCCGAATGTTTTCCATCTGTGGTTGGTTGAAGCAGAGGACGGGGAAGCCCCAGATACAGATGGCCGGCCTTATGTCATTTTGGTGTCTGTCCCGAAAAACCAGTTCTGATTTGGCGTCGGGACAAGCAGCCTGGTTTAGCCACTCAGTGAAGGCCTGCACTCTGGAGCCACCCGCTCAATGCCGCTCCGTCCCTCGCTACCTGTGTGACCCCAGGGAGTGAGTTAACCTCTCTGTGCCCGTTTCCCAGCCGGCAAGACGGAGACCACGCCAGCCCCGGGAGCTGTGGCGGCACAGGCAGGGTGCCGGGGCGGCCGCGGTCGGGGCACCAGAGCCGTCTCCGGGAGAGCCGCGGCGGCGCCGGCGGATCGAGGCAGGTGCCCGCGGCCTGGGCGTCAGAGGAGGGGCCTCCTCGGCCATGGGCGCCGCGGGGGGGGCGCCTTGGCGACGTTTACCTGCTTCGCGGCCGCTGCTTTGCTTCGCCCCCTCCGAGGAGCTCAGGATCTCGGACGCCGACCGGAGAACCGCGTCCACGTCCGCCTCTTCCTCGCGCGGCTTTTCTGCAACGGGACAGACAGTCCGGGCCCCGCTGGGTCCGGGGGAGCCCGGCCCCGACGGCCGAGACGGGCGGGGCTCGGGGCCCGGGCCAAAGGGAGGCCGCCGGGGGTGCCGGGGGGGTCGCCGCGGAGGGCGCTCCGGGCGGGGGAGGCCACGTGGGGGCGTCCCGGGAGCGCGGGCCGCAGGGGAGGGCGTGGGGGGGGTCTCGGGGTCGGGGGCGGCGCCCTGGGGGGCGGCGGGGGAGGGCTTCCCGGGAGGGGGGGAGGCCTCCCAGGGGTGCGTCCGGGGAGGGGAAGGGAGGCCACGTGGGGGCGTCCCGGGAGCGCGGGCCGCAGGGGAGGCGTGGGGGGGAGTGTCTCGGGGGCGGCGCCCTGGGGGGCGGCGGGGGAGGGCTCCCCGGGAGAGGGGGAGAGGCCCCCCAGGGGTGCGTCCGGGGAGGGAAGGGAGGCCGCGAGGGGCCGCCCGGCAGGGGGAGGCCACGGCGGGAGCGGCGTCGCGGGAGGGGCGGGGCTCGGGGCCCGGGCCAAAGGGAGGCCGCCGGGGGTGCCGGAGGGTCGCCGGGGAGGGCGCTCCGGGCGGGGGAGGCCACGTGGGGGCGTCCCGGGAGCGTGGGCCGCAGGGGAGGGCGTGGGGGGGAGGGTCTCGGGGTCTCGGGAGCGGCGCCCGCGGGAGGGGCGGGGCCGCCGGGGCGCCGGAAGGGGGCGCGGCCTCGAGCCCCGCCTCGGCGGCCCCGGGTCGGCGCCGGGGGGCGGCGCGACGGGGCGGCCGGGCGGCGGCGCCGACCCGGCCGCGCCCCCCTCCGCCTCCCGCGGCGCCCCTCGCGGGCGGCCGCCGCCGACTCTCACCCGGGCTCATGGCCGCGGCTCCGGGCTGCCGCCAACGGCCCCCCGCGCGCTCGACCCGGCCCCCGCCGCGCGCCCCGTCGCCCGGCGCCCGGGGGCGGGGCTGCCGCGCCCCTCCCCCCGCCGCCCTCGTGGCCGCGCGCGGACGGGGGCCGGCGCGCGCTCGGGGCCCCGCGTCCGCCGGGCCCGCGGGACGCCCTCCCCGCGGGGCCCTGCCCGGGACCGCCGCGGGGGGCGGCGGAGGGAGGGCGCGCCGTCCTCCCGGGCGTCTTTCGGAGAGCCTCGCGGCCGGCGGGACCCGGGTCTCGAACTCGGCTGCGCGCGGAGCCGACGCTGTGCAGAGGAAGGGGCGTGCGGGGAGACGGGCGAGCCCCGGGGCTCCCCTCTCTGCCTCTCCGCGCCCCCGTGGCACTGTGGGTGGCCTCGTGCTTTGGTGCCTCTTCCTGCCAGCCAGCCGTCGGCGTCGTTTCAGCCTTTGGGCTTTGGGGCCCCTCGAGACGGGACTCCGGTCGGCTCCGCTCAGAGAAGGCCCCCACTTTCCGGTAATGAACTTCCAGTCACCGTGAAGGTCCGGGGCCTGCTGGTGATTGAGAACACGTGATGCGCTCTTCTTGGATGCCGGGAGCGCTCCAGTCCATTTTTATGGTTATTATATGTGCATTCATGAACGATATAAATGATTGTTCTTGTCTGTTTAAAACATTTACACAAATGATACTGTTATTTATGTTTTATTCTGCAGGTTGCTCTTTTTATTCAATGTAATTTTTTTTAGGTTCATTTGTATTTTTAAAAATAGATCTTTAATTCATTGTAAAAACAGGTTTGAGATATTTTTCAGTTACTCCAGTGTATTTGCCTTTTTCATTCTCCATTGCTTTTAAATTTTGAAATGGTCACCAACTTATAGTAAAGTTGGGAGCATAGTATAAAACACATTTCTTTTTCTCCTGAACCATTAAGAGCGAGTTGCTGCCATGACATCCCGTCACTCCTGGATACTTTGGTCCATGTAAGAAAGCTCTCCAACATGAGCACAAATGCAACAATTAAAACTCAGAAATTAACAGTGATACATTACTATCATCTGATCCTCAAATTCCATTTATGTTTTACCAGTTCTCCCAATAATGTTCTTAATAGCCAAAAGATCCAGTTCAAGATCTTGCATTTAATTATCATGACATGTCTCTTTAATTTTTGTTTAGTTTCTCAGTCTTTCTTTGACTTACATGCCATTGACATTTGAGAAGATTCTAGACCGGTTATTTTGTAGAACGTTCCTCCTTGTGGCTTTTTCTGATGCTTTCTAGTGGCTGGATTTGGATCATGCAACTTTGTCAGGACTATAACAAGTGGTGCTGGGTCCTTTCCATGGCATCCCGTAAGGTGGCACATGACTGATTTGTCTCATTAGTGATGCTGTTCATTGGGAAACTAAGGTTGTGTCTCCTAGGCTTCTCCACTGTGAAATAACTTTTCTTTCTCCTTTGTAATGAATAAGTATTTTGTGGAGAGATACTTTGAGCAATGTAAATAGTTCCTATTCTTCATCAAAATTTCAATTTGTTCATTTATTTATAATCATCTGTATGGACTCAGAGTCAATGATTATAATGGATTTTCTGTTACTAACATCATTGATATTGTTACTCAAATTTTCCTAATTTGGTCAGCGGCCATTTCTCTACTGGTTTCTTTCATTATTGGAGGACTTCTTCATTTTCTTGACACAACCAGATATTCCAGCCATATCTTCTACTTTCTCTACTCTAGTTCTGAAATCAGTCATTTCTCCAAAGAATCTTAATTTCTTTTGGAGGCGAAAGGTATTTAGAAGTCAGAATGTGAGTGCTCCATGTGCAATATTGCTATGGTAGTGTAACTGCTCACAGGTCATCTTAGTGGATAAAGCAAGGGAATGCCTGTGTGTATACGCATGTGTAAATGTGTATGTGTGTTTGTGTACATGTGCACACCTATGCATACACATATACATGCACACAAAACACATGCACATTTACATTTGTATTTATTTCTATATCTCTCTACTAAGTATCATACACTCACAATACCTCCAATTCCAGTACACCACAGTACTCTTTCTGGATTTCTCTCTCCATATTTATAATTCCCTTTAGCAACCATGAGAAACATGACTCCCATTATCCTTTATAGATTTACTTATTAGAGAAACCTCTTCTAAACATCTACTCTCTCAATGCCGGTCTCTCACCCAAGCCCCATGGGATGCCCTTGTCACCCCACTAGGTTGCAACGCCCTGCATTGCCCTTCCTCCTGCTCGACTTGGATTCGAAGCCGTTTATCAGGCCTGTCTTTCACTTAGACCCTGCCTTCACCCTGTTTGGGCTCTGTCATCCTGGAAGGGGCCTCCTCTCTGTGCAGAATACCTCTCGGCCCTTCTTGGGCCCTGACACTATGCACTGGTCAGTCCCAGGCAGGGCCACCTGCTTACCCCACTTAGACTCGGACTGTTGATGACAGGGATGCCCCAACATGCGGACGGAGTCCTTTTCCTCCTTGGGATTAGACACCCTCGGCCTGCTTATGCTGTCATGACACGATTATTTCATGTATTTTTTTTAAAACTTTGTTGTTTTACTTTTCATATTTAGATTTGCTATTTATCTGAAGTTGATTTTTATATATAGTGTGAAGTAGGGATCAAGATATATATTTAAAACAAGACCGTCCAGTTGATTCACATTTATTGTAAAGAATGTAATTTTCTACACCAGCTATATTTTAAAATAGATTTTAAAAATGCATTTTTCTTATTTGTGTTCTCTATCTACCATCTTGACCCTAAAGTTCCTCATTGCCAATTTGCTGAAATCAAGTAAAGTGATTATTTGCTTATCCAGAACATAAATTAGAATTAACTATGTTAAAAATGAGTCGTTTAATAAAATTTCATTTTTACTTCCAAAATGAAGAAAACGCCATTCACCTGAGTGTGACTGGAAGAAACCTGATCCTCTGAGGTTCTCCTAGGCTCTTTAACTGCTGTTATGAACTCAGTATCTTCTGTAGCATTTCGATTTTTAATACATAGGAAAGCAAACGGTCAGAGATGTCCAGAAAAACCTGGCAAAAACACGCAATCCACTTGTTCACCAACCTGTTACTATTCCTGCTCCCGTGACCCTGAATGGTTCATTAGCCCATTTAACATAGGAAAACAGGGCAACTCCTTCCGGTTCTTTCCCACTGTGGGAGCTTTTCTGCCCTCTCAATAAATTCTGCTTTTAATAATAATAATAATAACAATAATAACGATAACAATAATAATATAGGAAAACAAGGCTTAGAACCAAAACACATACTCTGGGGGGATGTTAAACTTCCTCCCTAATGTAACTATTCTGCCAGTAATGAAGTTTTTGGTGAAACATTCTTGCTTGTACTTCATGATGTTGGGAATTGTGGAAATTTATGACAAAAGTCGTTTTCCAGATTTCATGGGGAAAATGGAAACAGGAAATGTCTGTATATGTAGGGAACCTTTAAAAAACTTTATAACAGCAGACAGCAGACACTCTCACTGTTGTCCTGCCCATTGTACCCTTCACAATGTATCTTTCCTTTAATCTACCTTTCTTAATTCATAACTGTCTTGGTGAATGCTTTCACCCCCAGGACTCCAGCTGTACCATACCCAACCTGCCATGCATAGCAATGCGCAGACCTTAGAAATAATACTAATATAATAAAACTTAAACAAACAAAACTCTTTATAACTGATTAGTACTAGACTTCCTGATTCAGAAACTTTGCTTCTTCCCAAGCCAGCTTATCTTGAAGTGTTTTTTTTTTCTCCCATAACAAACTACAGTTCCACAAGATAGGTCAACCTTTGATCTAAATTTTACAGAAGTATAGAGGAGGTATACATATATTTAATACTAGAGCTGAAAATTCCTATTTCCTCGTGTGGCATCAAACTTCCCCTGCACAACCTTCATCTTGTAGTGGGACTTTCTATTACATTATTTCTGTTCATGAGTCGGCCTCACATCAGATAGACAGCAGAGCATATTCTGTTGGGAGATATGGTTTCCCTGGTCACATCTGTCAGCCAGTCCGCCAACTGCCTTGAAAAAAGTCTTTGACTTTTTTTTGATTGTGAAGTTCACTACTAAAGAATGGAATTGAAAATCTGTACAACTAATTTAAACAAAATCAGTTTAAACAATATTTCAAAATCTTCAAACAGTAGCTCCTCACGGGGAATCCTCTTTCACCTGTTGACTAACAGCTGCAGATTCGAGAATCTGGAATACAGTCAAGAGCACTGCACAAAAACAAGCTTGTGAAATCTATTCTTAGCAACCTATTACCAGACTAAAATACTTCTGGGTTTCTTAGCCTCATAAGATCTTTTTCTAAACCTGATACCACAAGGCTATTATTAATCATAGATGAAGTGTAGAGTAGCGTGAAAAAGTGACCAGGTCGCTCTTAGAGTATAACAAATTTGGGCAAGTTTTGATCCTAGAGGGGCACTCATGTGCCAGTAGTGACCTAGGATGTCTTGGATGGGTAGTAAGCCTTCCTTTGACAACTCAAAGCCTTGATCCAAATGCAAATACCTCTATACTCAGCCTTCTTTAAGTTGCCTTTCATGTAGGGTTTAACCTGATTTCATCTATACAGGGGGATGAACTCTATAACTTATTAACGATAGCCGCCAGCTTTGACTCTTAGGAAGTTGATTGCTGCTTTTAAGAGGACTTATTTAGTGCCATGGTGGGGATACTAAGAGAGTGAAGTTGGTTTAAATCTAAGAAGTTTGGTATGCCAAAGAAATAGACATAGAGAAATATCAAGATAGTTTGAGAAGGAAGAGTTAGAGAAAAGACATTTCTAGAATGGGGCGGATACTCGAGCATGTTTAGAGGCTGAGAATGAGTCAAAGGCAAAGAGGGACTGAGTGGAAGAAAATAAGTTGGAAAGAGCTCTTGAATAGAGTCACAGAAGAGGAATAAAGTAATAGGCAGTGTTTAGATCAAGAGGAAGACAGAGGAATGATAGTCTCTGAAAGTGTGAAGGTCTGGCCATTTTTGTAGAGATGGCAGAGGCAGAAGCAACTGAGAATGCCCTTTCTCTGTGACAAGGCATTTAAGTCAGACCAATGCTCTGTTGGTGACGTTCACTGGGGATGAGCAGGTGTCTATCATTTTGAGTATATTCAGAGGCTGAAGTCTCCGTAGCCTCTTCTAGACTGAAGAGTCTTTAATTCAACTCATGGTACGTGAACCCCTTCGGTTTATTTTTATTTTTTAATCTGACTTAAAAGTTGGGACAATCCCCTTCTTTCTGATGCTAAATTGCTTTCTGGTTTTTAGGCACTTGAGGAACTGCACTGCCTCAAGCACTTTGCTTCACAGTAATCATGATAACGTGTTTCTCTTGCGATATAAACACCAAGAATATGTACTGCCAGTAGAGCTAATAAATTTGCCATGATAAATCCACGCTCCTCACTTGACTTCTGTTGTGAGCCATGACATGAGTCAGAAGTAGTACTTGTGACCATGGAACAGAAAGAAACTTCTAAATTGAACCATGAACCCAGGCACAGTGACAGCACGCCCTCACTAAATGGAATGGCCAGCCAGCCCTTTGACACCGATGAAGACAATGTCACGTACAGATCACTAAATATTTGAGCTGGTCGATGTCTCAGAGATCATCTACTCCACCTTCCTCATTCTGCAGATGGCACAGCTGCAGTAGATCTCCTAGTCTTTGTACAGAGCTCTCTCCATGACAGTCTTCTTAATGACAGCATTACTTAATATTTTCATTATTCCACACAACTTTGCCTAGCATTCACGGAAGAAATAATTTTTATTATAAAGAGAATAAGCATGGAATGTTAGCTAACAGTTGTATAAATAAAGCAATACAATAGGGAAAAGGAATTTTACGTATTTATGGACTTATGTATTTTGAGACAAGAGTCTTGCTTGTTGCCCAGGCTGGATGCTGTCCTTCAACTTCAGCCTCCCAAGTAGCTGAGACTACAGGCACACACCAGTTTACCCAGTTAATTTTTTAAGTTTTTGTAGAAATGGAGTCTTGCTATGTTGCCCAGGCTGGTCTCAAGCAATCCTCCCACCTTGGCCTCCCAAAGCCTTGGGATTACAGATGTGCTTGGCCAGGATATTATAATAATTATAATAATTTTTTAAAAATCAAAGTCTCATTCTGTGGCTCAGGGTGGAATACAATAGCATACTCACGGCCACTGCAGCCTCAAGCTGCTGGCATCAGGCGATCAGTCCTTCTACTTCAGCCTTCCAAGTAGCTGGAACTATAGGTACGCACCACCATACCCAGCTAATTTTTTTGATTTATTGTAGAGATGAGGTCTCACCAAGTTGCCTAGGCCGGTCTCGAACCCTTGGATTCAGGCAATCCTCTTGTCTCTGCCACTCAAAGTGCTGGGATTACAGGTGTGAGCCACCATACCCGGTACACCTGGACTTAAAATGATATTTAGGATTCATAGGTTTAAAGATTTCGAAATCATGTTACTTATTACAAGTGAATATTAGTGAGTTCAAATGCTTTTTTCCCCCTCTCTAGTAGTTTATTTCTGTACAAAAATCAAAACCTCTGAAACTTTTCTTCTTCTGTAAAGTATTTATTTGGCAAAATTGTTGTAAGGACTAGAAATAATGGATCAATATGACCAATATTATATTATCGTAGAAATTATGTAAGCATTCAATTTAAAAAATACTTAACATATGTGTGGTGAATAGAAGAACCATAGTCCTCTCTATTGCTATAAGTTCATAACCTACAACTTTTCTCCTGCCATTCTTGGCCTTTGCTTGAGTAACTTGAATACTCAAAGTTAACTTTAACTCCATTCATCCTCTAAATCCTTAAAGTGAAATTATCATTGGGTGAAACAGATAAGAGTCCTGCCCGTGAGTCTTTGGTAGAGTCAGGTTTCGTGACAGCTAAGTCTTTGAAAACTGACCTCCTCAGGTTGAAGAAGGTTCCAGTGAGCTACCAGTACCTGGGCAGTTTCAGCATGAAATGTCAGCTCCCTTGGGATCGGTGGAATAGGATTCTTGTTATGGGACTCTTACAGCTAGATACAGTTGTGCTCATTTAATTGGCTCTTGATTTTGATACCAAAGAATAATGAGAAAAAGTAGAAACACCATTTTGAATTTGGGATTGGAGAGAGTTTCTAAATAATAGTTTATTAGAGGCTCACTTACACATTACTTCAGAGGAGATGTGCCTCATATTTTTAGGGAATTAATACTTACAACAACCCTGAAGAGTAGGATGATCCAAATTTGATGGTTGATGAGTCTGAGGTCTGCAGTTTCATGTCATTATTTCCCTGTATCTTACAGCTAGAAGGTATAGAGCTGGGATTCACTTAAGCTTTGCTTGTGTCTGAAGCTCATTTCTGTAACCATTAAGCTCTAATGCCTGGAGGAAGTCATACCGAAATGGAGTCTTGGAGATAATTTTTGCAAAGGTTACTGAGGTCTTTGTTGTCCAGTGAAAGCCTTATAATTATCCTAATGAAAAGCAAAGAGCATGGACTCTAAAAGCAGCCCACCTGGATCCAAATTCTGGCTCTACCATTTTCTACAGGAGAAACCTCAGATAACATCTCTTTGTGTCTCAGTTTCCCCCTCCGTGAGACAGGAAGAAAATCAATCCCTGCCTCACAGGGCTGCTGTGGAGGGTGAGTAAGTTAATGCGTGCCAAGCACTTATGGCAGTACTTGGTGAGTAGCAAGAACCATATAAGTGTAGATTCAGGAAAGAAATTCCTCAAACATCTAAATAAGGTGAGACATGGTTTTAGCTATGTTGTTTCTTTTGGTACTAACCATTTCTCTTCTTAGGAATCTATTTATCGAACAGATTGGTAACACATACACGTTTACATTAGTGTTCTTTTTAAAAATAGCAGCTTTGTTGAGATATAATGTCAATTTAACATGTAATTCAGTGATTTTTAGAGTTATTTTAGAGTATTTTTAGAATTGTTTCAGATTCAGGGGGTATATATGCATACTCATTACATGGACATATTGTACAGTGGTGAGGGTTGGGCTCAGGGGGCCCATTCCCCAGATGGTGAACATTGTGTCCTGTTGGTAGTTTCTGAACCCTCGCTCCCTTCCTCCTCCCCGCTTACTGGTTTCCCCAGGGTTTGTTATTTCCATCTTTGTGACCATTTCGCTCCCACCAACCTGTGAGTGAGAACATGCGGTGTTCGGTTTTCTGTTTTTGAGTCAGTTCACTTAGGATAATGATCGCCAGCTTCATCCTTGTTGCTGCAAAGGACGTGGTTTTATTCTTTTCTGTGGCTGCATGGGATTTCCTAGTGTAGATATACCTCATTTTCCTTATCCAAACATCGGCTGAATGGCATTTAGGTTGATTTCACATGTTTGCAATTGTGAATTGTGCTGCAATGAACATGTGGGTGTGGGTGTCTTTTTAATATAACAACCTTTGTTCCTTACGGTAGATACCTAGTAGTAGGATTGCTGGATCAAATGGTAAATCTACTTTATTTTTATTTTAAAGAGGTGGGATACAGTTGGGGATTAGGTATATAAGTGGTCATCGTACAGGTAAAGTTTGGGCCTCCCTTTTTTCCCCACTTTGCCTGGTTTGAGATCAGGTATCCTTGTGAGGCAGATCCACTTTTCGTTCTTTGAGTAATCTCCATGCCACTTGCCATAGAGGTTGTACTAATTTACACTCCCACCAACAGTCTATAAAGGTTCCTTTTTCTCCACATCTGCATGAGCATCTGTTGTTTGAGTTTTTAATAAAGGCCATTCTGACTGGTGTGAGGTGGTATCTCATTGTAGTTTTAATTTGCATTTCCCTAATTATAAGTGATGCTGAGTGTTTTCTCATGTTTGTTGGCCATTTGTATATCTTCTTTTGAGAGGTGTCTATTCATGCCATTCACCCACTTTTTAATGGGATTATTTGCTTTTTTATTGCTGATTTGTTTGAGTTCTTTGTAGATTCTGGATATCAATCTTTTGTCAGAAGTATAATTTGCAAAGATCTTCTTCTGTTCTGTGGGTTGCCTGTTTGCCCTGTTGATTATGTCTTTTGTTGTGCAGAAGCTTTTTAGTTTAATTAAGTTCCACTTATTTATTTTTGTTTTAGTTGCATTTGCTTTTGTGGTTTCAGCCATCAATTATTTGCTGAGGCTGATGGCCATAAGGATTTTTCCTAGGTTTTTTCCTAGGATTTTTATGGTTTCAGGTCTGATGCTTAAATCTTTAATCCATCTTGAGTTAATTTTCATATACAGGAGAGACAGGGATCAAGTTTCATTTGTCTGCATGTAGATATCCAATTTTTCTAGCACCTTTTGTTGAATAGGACGTCCCTTTTCCCAGTGTATGTTTTTGTTTGCTTTGTCAAAGATCAGTTTGTTGTAGGTATTTTGGTTTATTTCTGGATTCTCTATTTTGTTCCATTTGTCCATGTGTCTGTGTTTATACCAGTGCCATGCTCTTTTGGTGACTACGGCCTCATTGTATAATTTGAAGTCAGGTAAATGTGATGTCTTCAGCTTTGTTATTTTTGCTTAGTATGGCTTTGGCTATTCTGATTCTCTTTTGATTCCATATGAATTTTAGGATTGTTTTTTCTTTTTTTTCCTGGATGTTTTTTTCTAATTCTCTGAAACATGACATTGCTAGCTGCCTCATGTCGGCTATCTTTGACTTTTCTACACATCAGCTATCACGCCCCCTTTCACCCAACCCCACAGCTCTAGGCAACCATTAGTCTACTTTCTGCCTCTATAGATGTGCCTACTCTGGACATTTCATATAAATGGAATAGTAAAATATGTGCAGTGATCTTTTCTATTGAAATATAATTCATACTGTACAAGTCACCTTTTGAGGGTGCGTAATTTAGTGGGGTTTTTTTAGTGGTTTTTGGCATATTCATAAGCTTTGCACCCATCACCACTACCTAATTCCATATATTTTCACCACTCCTAAAGGAAATTCTGTGCCCATTAGTAGTCACTGCCCACTGTACACCATTCTCAGTCCCTGGCAACCATTAATCTCCTTTTGAGCTCTATGGATTTGCCTATTCTGAACATTTCATATAAATGGAGCTATATAATATATGACCTTTGTGTTTGAATTCTTTAACATGTCATTTTCAAGGTTCATCTGTGTGGTAACGTATATCCTCAACCCTCTATATGCGGAATCATATTCCATTGTACAGATATGCCACATTTTGTTATCCACTCATTAGTTAGTGGATAACTAATGGTTGTTTCCACTTTTTGGATATTGTGAATAGTGCTGTTATGAACATGTGTGTACATGTTTTGTATGGACATATGATTCTATTTTTCTTTAGTACAGTGTAGGCATGGAAATACTGGATCATATTAGTAAATCTGTTTAGCATTTCGAGGAACTGCCAAACTTTTTTCCAAAGCAGGTACACCATTTTACATTTCTACTAGCAATGCACAAGGGTTCCATTTTTCCTACATTCTTGTAAATATTTGTAACTCTCTGTCTTTTTAATTGTAGCCATCCTAATAAGTGTGAAGTGGTATCTCAAGAAACAGACAAGTGAAACCATGGATTTCAACAGTGGGCACACCAGGACCCTGGGACACCAGCAGCTTCTGCCATCCCTAGGAGGCTCCCTGATTACTTAAGTTATCTGAATGCCCTCATTTGCTTAAAATAAGATAGGAAAGCATAAATAAAGAACATTAGGCCCGCATGACATGAAAATAAAGCATAATTAATGGTTACAAGTAGCACTTTTTCTTAGGACTGTAATCTGGTCTGTTCAGAGGACAACTTGGCAAAACTTGCAACTAAAATTGTTGATAGAAGAAACACAAAACTCAGTTCTGCGCATCTTGGAGTGGTGTTCCCATGTTAGGCAATTGATAAGCATTATCTTCTGTAGTGTTGGATAAACTATGTTGCTCATGTTAACCACTAAGCTTTATTCTATTCTGCTTACACAGGTGCAAAAAATGTGATATCTAAAATAGTTTCCATTCAACCAAGCACCCCATTGGTGGAGAATGTAGCAGTTCTACCCATGTTCACTCTGAAAAAACAGCAGTCTAGTTAATCATGATTCCTAAGTTCATAAACTCAATTCTTAATCATGGATAGTTTAATTGATCACTGTTAGCTTTCATAAACTTATAAATCTACACACAGAAACTATTTGTTTTTTTAAGAAAATGTTATTCTGTGAGCTAAATAAAACTGGCTGATATTCTTTTTCATGGTATTAATTGGTATAAAGAATTCCTGGTATAAAATCATCGTTGAGGGACAGAATGCTAGTATAGGGGGAAATATTGCTTTCTCATTTGTTTGCTTTTTTCCATTTCGACATTGCTATTTTCATTCTGTACCTTATATATTTTAAGACATTTTTCATGTAGCCTTCATTTTATTAATTCTGTACTTAATTCTTATACATGTTTAAGTGTCTCGATTTAATTGTCAGAAGAATCATTTTTATTCAAAGTAATGAACATGCAATTTTAGGACCTGTCTTAGGTGCACAGTCTAAATCAGTGGTCCCCAACATTTTTGCCACGAGGGACCTGTTTCGTGGAAGGCAATTTTTCCACAGACGGGAGTGGAGGGAAGTGCAGTCAAGCCTCACTGCTGATGCTCATCTGTGTTTGCAGCTGTTCCTGGTGCTAGCATCACTATCTCAGCTCTATCTCGGTCACCAGGCATTCGATTTTCATGAGGAGCTCGCATCCTAGATCTCTTGCGTGTGCAGTTCACAATAGTGTTTGTGCTCCTATGAGAATCTAAGGCTGCCACTGATCTGACAGAAGACGGAATTCTGCTTGCCCTCTGCCCACCTTCTGCTGTGGGACTGCAGACCAGTGATTTAAATGATCAGATTTAAGCCATATCTCTTCTCAGTTTCAGATGGGAACCGTGCTACTTTTCTTCTACAAAAAGCTACTTAAACACCTGAACTTAGGCAGTTCATTATGTGCTCTACTACGCATAAAATACATAAAATGTAATTTTTAGAAAAATATTACTGTCTACTATGCAGTGTACATTAATGTATAATATAATGTCTAAGCCGGGCTCGGTGGCTCAGCCTGTAATCCCGCGCCTTTGGGAGGCTGAGGTGAGTGGATTGATTGAGCCTGCGGGTTCGAGACCCACCTGGGCAGCGAGACCTCATCTCTACAATAAATCAAAAATCAGCCGGGCGTGGTAGCGCGCGCCTGTAATTCCGGCTACTCGGAAGACTGAGGCGGAAGGATCGCCGGGGCCCGGCAGGTGAGGCTGCGGTGGCCGGGAACGTCTGGGCGACAGAGTGAGACTCCAACTCAAAAAAAAAAAAAATGTCTAATGTACACTTTTCTTGAGTCTTTCATTCTTCAGTTCTCCTCTTTACCATACAGGACACATGTCCTCAATTGTGCTTCTGGCTCCCAATTCAGTGATACTGTCTCATCCTTTGCAGATCACACCTAGCAGGCTGGTGCGGAGGTGCCGTGGAGTGTGTGTGAGTGTGAGCTGGGGGGGTCACGAGGAACCTCCAGGGACTAACTGCTTCTCTAACAATGTCTAATCAGTCCTTCTTACGGTAACCCCCCTTTATTCTCGAGTCCAGAAATGCCTGGTGCCATCATTCCCCATGTCTTTTTAAGATTCTGGAGAGGAAATTGGGCTGGTTTCATTTTGTTTCAACTGCTGCTTTGGGTTTTAACTTTCTCAGGTTTTCTAAGGCAGTTACCATTCACTTGCTTTCTAGCTTCCAAACTTTTAAGCGCACAGCCTTCTGTTGACTTCAAGGGAAGAAGCTGAAGCACAAAATATGATGAAAAGAGTTGACTTCAGCCAGAGAGCACAGCTGCTGGGATGATCAGACCCAAGTAACCTCGACTATCAGCCTTTGTTACGAGCTGGTTTCTGCAGACAAAAAAAAAAAAAAAAAAAGGGACAGGCAGTGGGCTGATACAAAGTGAATTATTTATTGAGTGATTAGTGATTGGCTGTACATTGTTAAGCTATAGAATGTGGCCTCATTAGGTTAATTTATAGTTATTGTGGCAATAGCAAGCCGTTTCAAGAGATGAGTACATAGCTCAAAGGGGGGGTAGGGCATGACTGCGGTCTCATTTTAAGGCCTCTCTGGGCCTGATGATTAAAATAATTTGCATTCTTCCCATAAAAGTTATTTTTTCACTTCCCAGAACAAAATGTTTAAAAATAACCTTTGGAAAAACATGTAACGTATTTTGGATGTATTGATTTCTCTGACCTCAGAAGTGTATTTATTTAATAGCCTTGTCACCGACTGCCCATGTGGCTGCCGGGGTTGTGATCTCAGATGTCTACAGGGGCCAGGCAGGTGCTCTGTCTCCCCTCACCGGGTCAGAATCCTGGACAGGTCGGGGTCAGAAAGGAGTGAGGGGTGGGTGAATCCCAGAGCAATAACGCCCGGGTCCCAGTAGGTGGCAGCAGCAGCGGGGGAGAGACGACCGTGGGGTGCGAGGCTTGGTTCCCCGTTGGGACTTGGAGGCAACCCCTTGCGAAGTTCCTCTGTGCCCCCGCGAGGAGCACGGCAGGCTCCCGCGAGACGCGAGTCGGGCCTCGTCCCGGGGGCCTCTCGAGTGCGAGCGCGCGCCTCGCAGTCTGCCTGGCACCCTTCCCCGGCCAGACGCCAGCTGGAGTGCGCGTCTCAGGCGCGAGGGGCCCGATTCCAGGAAAGGCCGGCTGAGACTTTGGGCGGGGTCGTGGGGGGCGCTGCCCGGCCCCGACCGTGTCACGAAAGCGGACACTCGTGAAGCCGCGGATCTCAACAGCGGGCCCGGCGACACCAGCGGCCCCGGCCTTTCCGAGGAGGCCCTGAGGGGCTTCCTCCTGGGGGTGCGTCTCGGGAAGGGGCAGGCGGCCGTGGGCCCGGCCCTGACGAACTTTGAACCTTCGAGCTGACTGAATATTGATCTAAAAGAGACATTTAAGTTGAGACTGTCCAGGAAAAAGAAACTTTTAATTAGAAAGACACTCATGACCTTTAACCACCAAATTTAAATGCCCCTTTTATGAGCGCAGATTCTCGGCTCATAAGGAAAGCCAATGAGCTACAAAACCTGAAGAGGCCACGTTTTCCTTAAATTATTTGAGTTGTCAGAGTATGTATAAAAACATGATTGGGCCCTTTCACTGAAATGTTGATTTTATCTGAATTCATTGAATGTCACTTCATTTGATATCTTAAAAACGTTTTATGTATTTGTTACGTTTGTTGCATCTAGTGGCATAATTGTTTGAATACAAAACGAAAGAAATTCAGGGAATGTCTCCCTGACATGCACTGTAAGGGTTAATACAGATACGAACATTTGCAGATTCTGTTAGATTACAAGATTGTTATTTGGCAATAACCACAATTAAAAAATCAACTTGTCAAGGAAAGACGATTCTACTCAAATATCTTGGTGTTTCACGTGTTTGATGGCCATAGCATATACGTAAATCGTGGAGTAAGACAGGACAAAACATATTGCGTTAAATGTCATCATTGCTAGCTCCAAAGATAAAAAGAGTTGCAAAACATGGCTACGTGTATGTTTCTGCCAGCTAGCCTGCGTTTCCTTCCCTCAATACACAACACAACGCAGGTCGAAAGGCCTTGGCTCTAGAGTGGAGGCAACATTCCGCATGATGCTTCTGTCCAAAGCACGGCTGTCTCCGCGGGTGCGCATGGCTGTGTGGGTGAGCTCTCCGCACAGACTTCTAGGCCTTGGGGTACAGGGTGACAGTGTCGTAGCCCTCTGGGGGCCTCGAGCGGGCCCTGGCATGGGCTTCGCAGTACAGCTCTCCCTCCACAAAGAAGTAGCCCTTCTGCTTGAGGTTGAGGCCGCAGTCGGCGCACAGGAAGCACTCAGGGTGCCGGTACTTGTCCCGGGCCTTCACCACCGCACCGCTGTTGGGAAAAGCCAGCATGTGTGAAACACACACACACAGACACACACACACGGAAAAATGAGATACCAGGGGAAAGCATCAGGTAGGCAGGGCAATCTGTTTCACAGTCAGGAAACATGTGTGCACAGCAGTGATGTTGTGTCTAATTGTCACAGGGTCAGCATCGTCATCTAAACCCCTCGTTTCTCCCTGATGAAGACCTGTGACTATTTTTCAGACTTTCAAACAAGTAGTTTACAGAAAACGTGTGGGATCCTACTTCATGATCTTTTCTCATCACTTCTTTGAAAGAGGGAGATGTGGCACAGATGAGGGAAACCCCTCTGCAAAAGATTCTGATTTTGACCAAGTCGGCTGTCTACACAGCCAACGGTCCCTTGGGTGGCTTTCTGTCCCCGTGGCCCAGCTTCTAGTCTATGGAGCACAGAGAAAACAGGTCAAAGAGAAGAGATGGGACTCCACGAGTGGGTGAACTCGCTTCTACTGTAAAGAGTTTACTCCAATTTAGGCACCACTTTTGCTTTTGGTAACATGCTGCATTTTGCTGAGGTTCTCTCTGCCACGAGCTTGCTGCCTGGCTTTTACCTTTCGTCTCACATTCCTCCCTTTGCTCTCATAAGTCGCATGGCTCTCTGTCTTCTTGGGATGTGTCCTGGATAACTGGACAGAGGGTGCCTCCGGGTGTGAGCTCACGGTAGGGGAACAGGGTGAAGGGATAGGCCGGTGGCCACATGGGATGCGCGAGTGGAGACATCAAAACGATCGAGGCTGAGTGAACATCTGGACTGGTGAGTGTGGCCGTGCAAACACAAAGTACTTCGCAGTGGAAGCTGACTCTGTTTCTTGAAACTGTATTTCAATATTTGCATGACTAAGAAATTGGGTAAAGATAATACATTTTAACTGATAACTTCATGACCCCCTCTGTTTGTTTCCCTGGGTTTACACAGAAAAGGAAGTATTCGACGAATATACATTAACAAAGGGAGGGCTTTTAAAAGTGAAGTGATTTTTTAATATATATTTGGGGCAAATTTTTTCTTATCATGAGAGTATATCTGGAATTAGAAATCAAGCTTGCCGAATCACATTATATGACAATTTGACCATCGAATGAATCTGGTCAAAATGTGCTAAACGTTAGGGACCTTATACTTCAAGTGATGAGTAGAATTTGTTTTTCATAATTGCCTTTTCTACATAAAATCTTAAAGAAGAAACGGAGAACCGCCACCAGGGTTTTCAGTGAATTCCTGGGTTAAACAAGAAACTTACACAATGCCACTCCCACATTTGTCGCAGAGTGGCATCTTCTGCCCACCGCCAGCGCCGCCACCGTGGACTTTTGTAACTGGAGCTCTCACACTCCGCGTTCCAGTGGGACGGTCATCTGGAAAACAAGGTGTTTCCATCTATGGCAAGAGAACAGCTGGCTGCAGTCTGTACTTTGCTTCTATTTTAAAATGTGCACTTTAACCTAAGGAATTCTTAAGTTGCCTCTGCAATTATTCCAAAAGGAGCAGGACTGATGCAAGCATAGGAGACTTTGCTCTGACAGAGGATCGCACATGACAGAATTCATTGAAAAAACATTTTTCTTTTGGATGGAGACAGCTGTTACAAAATGCTCAAAGGAACAAACTTTAAAAAAAATTGTGGTAAAATATGCATAACATAAAATTTGCCATTTTAACCACTTTTCAGTGACATTAAGTGACTAAGTGGCATTAAGGACATTCACATTGCTGTCCCAGATCCATTATCAAGAACCACTTCCAAACAATCACCCCAAGCAGAACTCTGTGCCCATTAAACAATGACTCCCCATTCCCCTCTCCTCGTGGCCCCCTGGTAACCTCGCTTCCACTTTCAGTCACTTTGAATTTGCCTGTGTATGTGGCCTTTTGTGTCTGTTTTTTTTTTTCACTTAACATAATGTTTTCAAGAGTGCATTCCTTCTTTTAAAAATTTCATTCCCTTTTAAGGCTGAATACTATTCATCTGTATGGCTGTACATTTGTTTACACATCTGTTGATGAAAACGGGCTTTTCCCCACCTTTTGTCATTGTTAATAATATAAACCCTGGTGTACACACATCTGCTTGAGTCTTTGCTTTCAATTCTTTTGAGTACTCCATCTAGAAGTGGAATTGCTGGATCACTTCAACAGGAGTTAATTCTGTTTAACTTTTTTTATTTTTTTGAGTCGGAGTCTCACTCTGTCGCCCAGACTGGAGTGCAGTGGCATGCTCATGGCCACCGCAGCCTCGACCCGCTGGGCTCCGGAGATCCCTCCGCCTCGGCCTTCCGGGTAGCCGGAACTACAGGCGCGCGCTACCACGCCCGGCTGATTTTTGATTTGTTGTAGAGATGAGGTCTCGCCAAGTTGCCCAGGCGGGTCTCGAACCCGCGGGCTCAGGCAATCCACTCACCTCGGCCTCCCAAAGGTGCGGGATTACAGGCTGCGCCACCGAGCCCGGCCCTGTTTAACTTTTGAGGAATGCCCATACTGGTTCCCGTAACGGCCGCACCATTTTACCTTTTCATCAGCAAGACACAAGGCTCCCATTTCTTCACATCCACACTAACACTTGTTATTTTCCAGTTTTTGGTAGTCGCTGTCCTAATGGGATATTTTGCATTTTGTGTAACTTTTGAAGGATGGTATATATATTTTGGGCACGGGCTATCAAAGATCAGAAGCCCTGAAAATGGCAGGGGTCAGCTGGAGACCCAGTTCTGCTGCTCACGGCCATGTGGCCTTGTGCGAGACCACGCCCTAGCCACTCACCTGCCACACAGGGCAAATTAGAGCTCCTCTTTCACCGAGGGACTGTGAGGATTAAATGGTTATGTATGCAAATTAGCACGGAATTTGGAACACAGTAAGTGTTCGTGACGGTGGTTTTTAAAACTTGATGATGACACACGGAAGTGTGTAAGGAATTGAACAACACTCATTCAAAACAGTTATCTTCTGATTCATAAGCTGAGCTAGCCCTTGAGTGCCATGGATGAAATTTGTCTTTGGCGTCTTTTAATGACTGGTTTCAGTGGGTGGCTACTGGGACACATTCTAGAATCGCTTTTCCTAAACCAGGCGCCACCCAAGTACTTGCAGCCGAAGATTCCTGGGGCTACTGATGACAGTCCGCGTTCGGACTTTTCCTCCCTCCCCCCCCTCCTGCCACGGCCTCAGTCAGTCACGTGTCAGCAGACTTCGCGGCTGCTCACCAGGGCCGTCCACCATTTCCTGGAGCACTCTGAAGGAGCCCGACTGGCGAGGCTGGGCGGGCTCATCCCGATCGTCGTGGAGCATCCGGTATACGTCGGAGCGGGGAGGCATGGAGGCTGTGGGTTCACTGTAACACAGGCACGAAGCGGGGGCATGGTCAGGAGTGCTGGCGGCCCGGACGTGCCAGAGGCCACAGATCTCACTAGGCAGTAATCACCTGAACAGCAACTCCTGAACAGAGCTAGTATTTTAAGTAAATCTCTATTGCAATGAAAAGTAAATATGAATTCACATGGGCTGCCTAAAAACGTCATTGAGCAATAAACCTGACAATCACATCAGCACTTCTCCATTTGGCAAACTACTTCAGAGAGACACTGAAAGACAATTGTTAGAAAATAGTAGTTTTAAAAAATAAGACTCGGATCTGATGGATATATAATTATACACGTGAACAAAATTAACTTTTCTCAGAAAAAAGACAATCTCCAAAGGCGGAACCCCAAAAAACCCAGAATTATTTTTTGGAGAGCAGGCCCCTTACAGTACAGGGTTCCCTCACTAGGTAAATGTTCTAGGAACCCACTGGAGACAGTGAACTAGCTCACATTGTTCTGAAAGGCTACGTTCAACCTCAGTGAAATCTTTTTGGAGATTCTTTCAACATTTGCCCATTTCACGATGGGTGATTTATGAGTGCATGCGCCCACACTGCACTGAGTGTTCCGCAGTTTTTGGCCAAAACCAGCGACCTCCGTGTCCCGCCCTCTCCCTATTCACCCGATCTCACCCTGAGTGACTTTTTTTTTGTCTCCCCAGATGAAAAAAGGCCTCAAGGGGGAAACACTTTGCCCACGTGGAAGTGGTGAAAAAAACAAAAAAAACAGCAGAAGCACTAAAAAGGTATCAAAATTGACAAGTTCAAAACTGTTTTGAGCAGTGGAAGAAGCATCTCAATAGGTGTATTGCATCACATGGAGAATACTTTGAAAGTGACCAAAGTGTAAACTTGTAAAAATAAATGCAGTTTTTAATAGATAAATTCCAGGTTTTTTGGAGTCCCTCTCTCCCTGTACACATGATAGAAAGGGCAGGAGTGAACCTAGTTTGATTATTCTCAGTCATAAAATTGTCAATAAAATTCAGATATGCTTTTGATGTTAAACTAAAAGTATATAATTTCAGTTTGGTTTTACCATTAATTTGCTTTGTTAAATCCTGAAAATAACAAAGGTATAATTTTACTTGTGAACTGGAGAAATTCAACCTCTCTGTTATACTGACTACACTATATTTCAAAAATAGTCATATTAAAATTCATTTACAATAATGATAGCAGCTTTATTTTAGTATGCTTTCTACAAAATATTCATGATGAACAATAAAAATTCCTCATAATACTACATGTGAAGCATTAAATACTTAATTATTTTGACATTTAATTGCAATATATAGAAAATATATTTGCTATCTGCATATATTTTTATTACCCATATTATATTTTAAAATAGTCATTATATATCTGAAATTCTTTGCAAAATGACTTTGAGATATATTATGCTATTATTAGTTCAATGTATTCATTCCAAGAGATATCTTTGGAATATCATTACATGGCATACTTAAGCATTACAATACTTAAATTTATAAAAAATGATTATGTAATAGTGAAAGAAGTAATAAAACTTTATCCTACAATATTTTTAATAAAAAAATTGATGGCAAAAGTCCTTTGAAAAAATAGTCATAATAAAGAAAAACTTAGTCAAAATGGAGACAAATAAAAATTAAAATCTGTATTAATAGCTTTTATACACTATAAACATTTTAAATGGAAAAGTAATGACTTTTCCACAAGCTGCCATCAGAGGAGAGAAGAGGTATCATCTCTTAAATTCCTCTAAACTTCCTACTCCATTCCTAATTTTTGACCCCCAAGGATAGGTATATGGTATACTAGATTATAAATCACTTTTGAGAAGTATTACACGAGACATTTGTAAAGTACATTGTGGCTTTAAAGAGACATATACATTTGGTCCTTACATGATTTCATTTTATTGCAATCTGTTGCATAAAGCTTTACTTAATTCCTCAAATCAACTTATCATCAGGCCTCGATATTTGCAATACATCTTTAGTATCTTAGAAAAGCTTCTCACGAAGGTTTCTTTCAATTAAGACAATGTTACAAGACACTAGTAAAGTTGATACTGCCCACGTGTTTAGTTAATAAGCCTATGGTTCAAAAAGACTCATATTACCTCATTAGGGGTGTTTCCCCTAGAGCTGTCGAAACCTGACCCTGAAGTGTTTCCATAATATTGTCATCTGAGTACAACTGCATAGGTGTATTAAACTGAGCATGTACAATCTTCACACCAGGAAGTTCCATTTCCAAAGGAATGTTAGGGGCCATCTTAGCCGCAACTTTCAAGTCACCTGGGCAAATGGTACTAACAGTACTGACAGAAGAAGGGGTGCTGCGTCCACTGCCACAGTCAATCCCGGAGGGAGTGCTGCATCCACTGTGTTAATGACCACATCGCACAAAGATGGCACAAGGGACCAGACAATCCAGACAGGGGAACACAGAGAACAAGCAGAGAGGTGAAAAGGAATGGAATGCAAAGTAAGAGGTGAATTATATCAAACGAGAACAAGATGTGTATTTATGCTCCGAATTTATTTTAAAAAGAGAAGATGTTTAAAAATTCTTGACTGACGAGTTTAATAAAATTAAAAGGTATAGGTGATTGCATTTTTTGACTGGGTTCTACTGAACGATAGGCAAGTGGAGGGTTGCATGTAGCAGTTGTATGTAAAGGAAGCAGCAAAGGTGCAGCTATCCGCACGTTTTAAACCTACAAGCCAAGTCATTTTAAACTTGACAATATCACAGACAAACGATGGAGGGCACTTGTACTGGCTGGACATCCTTTTACATTTCTGAAGTAAAATACTTAAAATTAAAGTACTAAGGAATGATTCTTCACAAGTAGTTACCGAATATATAGCATGAAGATTCAATCAAATACTTTGGCTAAACATTTCAGAATCAGAAGTCTGTTTCAGTAATGCAATTGAACTTGAACAGTAATTGGCAACTTGCAGGTTATGTGGTAACGAGATGTTTTAAGGCTATTTTGTAAATATTTTATTGTTAATATTTTAATATTTTCTAAACAAACTGTTCAGTGGTTCAATACAGGCTCTTGAGACAGCCAATAAATGCTTGTCACCTTGAAATTAATGATTAGAAGGCAAATAAGTTGGTCTTTGATTCTTTGCATACTATGTAGGGCTAAAGATATATTTCTTTTATACATAGCTATTTCACGTAAAAGTTTGGAAGCACACACATATATTTCCATGCATATTTCTAATTTCCTTTTAAAGACAAGTTTTGGGGACTTATTATTAAAATATTAGAAAGCCCAGTCATGCAAATTTAAGTATTAGGAAGATTTCTATTCTGTATGATACTGTATAGAGGTCAGTCATAGCAGACATGCTTGTGACTAAAAAGTCATTTTTCTATGTGCATTTTAAGTGCAGTATGAGAGATACATTTTGTAAAAGATTGCAATAGTCTAAGAGATCTTTAAAAATGCATCGTAATTTCAGATAAAGCAAAAAGAAATATTAGTATTAATGTAAACATCTATCTTACTTCCCAGTTAGTGTTGCTGTAAACTCTAGACAGAGAATGGATTTATACGGTGTGTTTATCTCAAAGTCAGTATTTTTCAGGTCTCAAGTATGGTCTCCCTACACTCTAGAGCTATTAATGCTAACCTCAGCCCCGTATAAAGGACAAAAACGATAAGGATATTGGGCAGTGATTATTTGACTTCACCAGCATTGCAGTCTGATCAGTCTGGACAACCTACACAACCAAACAGATTTTTAATTTTGTGTGTGTGTCTGATGTTACTCAATTTAACCACTAGCCTGAACCAAGCAGGTATACGTATGGGCTTGCTCCCTCACTTCTTGGATTTTGAGGACCTGTTTACAACTCCATCGGTACAATGGCTAGGTTACATACCAAAATGGCAAGTGGCTTAGTCACTGTTTTTGTAGGTTGAACACCACACTAGCTCTTGAGACAGACTCCAGCTGGTGAAAGAATGGAAGTACATTTTCACTTGTAGTGCAGTCTAGTCAGTATAATATTGATGTGACCGGAGTGTAATGAAGCTTATGTCATTGTAGTTTAGGAATTTGAAACACTGAGTTAAATCTGGGGACACTTTAGGCTCAAAATATTGAACCTACTCAACAAGCATTTACAGCTAATCTCATCTGAATGTGTGCCAGGCAGGTGCCTGCACAGGACAGATAAACTTTGATTCATTTAGAACTTATACCATGTTTAGTAATCTTTTTCTGTTACTAGTGTTTCTGTATACAGTTGACTCTTAAACAACTCAGGGGTTGGGGCCCCAACACCCCAACGGTCTAAAATTCAGGTACAAATTCTGACTCCTCCAAAACTGAACTAATAGCTTACCGTTGAACAGGCGCTTTAAAGATCACATGAGCAGTCTATTAACAGATACATAGACTAGTATCTACATATTTTATGTATTCATAACTTACCTAACTTTTTCTTTTTTCAATATTTCAAGGCCATACAGTTCATCTGTGAGTTTTTTCAAGTTACTGCAAATCTCTCTACATTTTTCTGATATATTTATTTTAAAAAATTCATGTGTGTATGTGGACTTGCATGGTTTAAACCCATGTTGATCAGTGGTTAACTGTACATGCATGTTTGCACTACAGAATTTTAGTTAAGCAATCATTGTATCTTCTATTTTCTAGTTCTTTTGTCATTCTATTTAGGGACTTGTGTTTATTATGTAGATGGGAAATAAACTCCAAACAAACAAGACTTTTAATATATTTCTGGGACAATTTTACAAGGTGTCTCACACCGATACTTTACATTGTGGATTTTTTTTAAAGGTGGGGTCTCACTCTGTCACCCAGGCTGAAGTGCAGTGGCACCATCATGGTTCACCGCAGCCTCAATCTCCTGGGCTCAGGTGATCCTTCCCCCTCAGTCTCCCAAGTAGGTGGGACTACAGGTGTGTACCACCATGCCTGGTTCATTATTATTATTATTTTCTTTAGTGACAAGGTCTCACTATGTTGTCTAGGCTAGTCTTGAACTCCTGGGATCAAGCAATCCTCTCCCCACGGCCTCCCAAAGTGCTGGGATTACAGGCATGAGCCGCTGCGCCTGGTCCTTACACTGATAGTTTCAGTAAGACAGTTTTCTTGGACTCCAGTCACTGTGCATATCATCATATCCATGACCTGTGCCTGATGTCCCGGAAAGTTAGATACTAGGAAGATTTCCTGAGGTTCACTTAGAGACTGGCAAGACCACCTGTAAGGTTGCTGATGTACTCAATTACTTCATGCCCAGATAGGTCATTTGTCAGAGAACTGATTTCCCTGAGGTGTGTACAGAATTTTTGAGGCATGCTTCTGGAAGAGACTTGTCCCAAAACCACTCATAAGATTGCATTTTATCACTTGGATCTAAAAATGCCTTGTATATATTTTTAATTATAGCTTTAGCCCTAAACATTTTACATGTTTGCATATGAAGACACCAGTCTTTTTAAAGACTTCAATTAAGATGAAATAATCAAAAGGACCATGGCTAGTAGTAAAACCCCAGGGAGATTAATAACTTAGACTGTCCAACTTACTTCTGATTGGAGATGCTGTTCACTAATAGTGTAGTGCTATTATTGGGTGATTGGAGTTAACAGTAACTAACTGTATATTTCAAAAATAACTACAGGAATGGATTTGGAATGTTCCCAACACAAAGAAATGATAACTGCTTGAGGTGATGGACAGTCCAATGACCCCGACTTGATCATTACACCGTGTATGCTTGTATCAAAGTGTCACATGTATGTCAGTAATATGAGTACCCATATAAATTAAGTGTAGTTATAGCTTGGTATGCAGTCACTCAAAATTCCACCTTGATGAGGCGAGGGGATTGCCTGAGCCCCGGGGTTCAAGACCAGCCTGGCCAACTTGGTGAGACTGCATCTCTACAATAAATCCAAAAATAAGCCAGGTATGGTAGCATGCACCGGTAGTTCCAGCAACTAGAAAGGCTGAGGTGGAAGGATCGCCGGAGCCCAGCAAGTCGAGGCTGCAGTGGCCGGGAGCTTGGCGCTGCACTCCAGCCTGGGCGACAGAGCGAGACTCCGACTCAAAAAAAAAGAAAGAAAGTCAGAAGTTACAACAAATGGTGAGGAAGTCCAGGAAGAAAGGAAGGGTAGAAGCATTTTTACAGTTCTTTAAGATTTGCACACTGGCACTTGATTTTTCAGCAAATCATCGAATTCTTGTTTCTTTCTTCCCCTCTTCTCCTGACCTCAGTTATATTAAGTTTCCTTCAGGCTGAGCTTGGTGGCTCAGCCTGTAATCCCAGCACTTTGGGAGGCCAAGGTGAGTGGATTGCCTGAGCCCGCGGGTTCGAGACCTGCCCGGGCAACTTGGCGAGACTTCATCTCTATAATAAATCAAAAATGAGCCAGGCATGGTAGTGCACGCCTGTAGTTCCGGCTGTTTTGAAGGCTGAGGTGGAAGGATCACCGGAGCCCAGCAGGTCGAAGTTGCGGTGGCCGGGAGTGGCCACTGCTCTCCAGTCTGGGTGACAGAGTGAGACTCCAACTCAAAAAAAAAAAAAAAGTTTCCTTCAAATGACAAAATTGAGTGGTTTGTCATTATCACTATGTTTAAATTAAAATGAAAATATAAAAGGAAGGGATTATATGACTGGGCCTCTCTGACTTTTTATAAACTGAAAATTGCTATCAGTCTTTAGTAAAGGCAGGATATGTTTTGCTATAATGTATCATTTTATTGAAGCCTCCTGAAGTCTGTAGTGCAAGTTAGGGGCTTGTCATACTAACCTCAAAAGAATGCAAGTACCCATATACTAATTTTCCTATTCTTCTTTGGGAAGTAGCATATGGGCTGATTCAACAGTAAAATATCATTTTACCTTTTAGTCCAGTGCTGTTACGTTATTGGGGGTGGAATGGGGTAGGGATGCTACTGGAAGTGCAGTAACAGGGCAAAGATGCAGAGGAAAACAAAATGGCAACCGGGAACAAGCAGGGAGGAGAAAAGGACCACGCAGAGCTGTGAGCACAAGGTGGGGGACAGCTCTGGAGTCTTCTCTCCCCTCACTCAAAAAATATCCTTGAGGGCTCTCAGGATTTTATTCCCTTATCCAAATGAACACGTATGGAGCTTTTCTTTTGCCTATTTTCAAACATTTGTTTACTGAGCATTAATTTGATCATGTTTCTAGGTGCTAGGGACCCGGCAGCCAAGGCTCCTGTGGACACCAAGCGCACGTCCTGGTGAGGAAAGGCATCATGTCTTGCAGTTGCCTTCCCAGCATCTTTCTTCTGTCCAGGGCTCTTTTCTGGGTCTGATACCACAAAAACTGTCCGGCTAATCTTGAAACAACCCTGTGGCCTGCCTCTAGCCTATTGAAAAGTCTGCACACTGGAGTCATATATCACGTGATGTCTGACATCCACAGCAGGAGTCACCGGCACGGGTATCTTCAGGGACCAGAAGGGACACACAAGCATGATCACGAGCCAGGTGTTACACCCAGGCATGATGGGCATTTTGACAAGCTGGTGAGTTTAAATGTTCCTCCTACATGCACTTACATTCAATTTTTAAGTAAAACAACAGGAGGGCCAAATGAAATACGTCTGTGAACTGAATCCACCTATGGGCCACCAGCTGGGGACACCTGATGTAAATCGTTATCCTTCGGTCCCGTTCAGTACAGTCGTCCAAGCAACCTCCTTCCTCCAGGCTAACTGACTTAGCTGAGGTCAGAGGGATAGTCTGTGGGCTTCTGAAGTCACTGTATATTCCCCGATGTGGCAATACCGGGCATTCGTTTCTCTCCTCCTAGGCTAAAGTTTAATTTCTAGAGAAGCTACTTGAAAAGGATCATGTGAAGATAGCCAGCTTCTCTGATTGGCAGACGAGAATTAAGAGCTTGCTCATTATTATTCCCGCCTGGCCAGGACTGTCCATGAGGGTAACCAATATGCCTCCTTCACTCCTAACTCCTACATTATACTTGTTTTCACCCATGTGGGAAAGTTCCTATTCAAGTGGCCTCTCTTCCTTTGCAAGGATCCAAAAGAGGGCAAATGTATTTTTATGTAAAAGCCAGAATTCGTGGAAATTGAAGGTGCAGTGAGAATGGAGGTGGGCTGACCCGAGTCTTTCAAACTCATAAGACATCAGCTTTCCCACTTGTACACCATCCACTAGGGGCTGGTTTCCGTTTTTGTTCCCGCCGGCAGGACTTGCCTGAGCTGGGGTGAGTATGTCTGGCCAACTCAAAGGTCACTGTGTGCTAGATGGGATCCCCAGAGCAGCAGTGGTATTAGCTATAAATATACGTGATGAGGGCATAATCTCACAGCTCTGCAATCTTGTCAATATTTACTCTTGGAAATGGAGGTTGTTTGGCTACTGTTCTCTGCTGAATGAGTTTGTTTCTTTTTGCTTTTGAAATAAGCTTCACAATGAAAAGTCACACCAAACATCTAAAGGTTATTTTTCCTGGGGATTAGTAGAAACTGATTTAAGAAGCATGCACTCCACACTTCACAATCTCAGAGCTTATGACCTGCTTCGGCCTGGGATTATGAAAGGTTTGGGCCGAATATTGTGCTTGTGTTCAAAGTAGTTCACATCCTGTAAAAACAAAGGGTCAGAAAGGCCCCTCAGTGGAAGAGAAATTTTTTTTAGATAAAATTAAATGAACAACAATTGTACAGAGAGGATTATTTACCACCAAATATTGTCATAACTAGGAAGGGTGATGATGGAACCAGGACGATTTCTTCTTTTCAGTCATCTATCCCTAAACGTCCAGGAAGTGGCTGACTGGGCTCCAGAACAATTAGAACCGTATTCTAGATGCTTGTCTTTAAAATAAAAGTCTGATAGAGCCTTCGGGAAAGTGAAAACAAAACAGCAAGAGCTGGACTTTGGGAAGGAAAAGAAACCATGCTATCACTGTCCAGTACACTGTGGCCAGAACAGAGAGTCCAATACTTACTTTTGAGGTGAACTAGGAATGAGACCCCGCAGCTGTCCGTGAAGCGCATCGTGGATATTGCTAGTCGAATAGAGCCCAATTGGCGAGTTATAGGAAGCGCTCACTACCTGTCTTTTGTCATCAATGTTTGCTGCTGCAACAAAAGGCTGGGCCCTTCTGTTGTGCGCGGTACCAATGGGTTTGAATTCCTGTACAATGGCAGACAAAACACACAGAGCCAGAGTGCACAACAAAGCCGTTAATGAGCAAAACTGTCAGCATTGCCGTTGTTAATAAAGGCATCTTTACCCATGAGATGAATGGAAGGTTAGAGGAGGAGTTGGGTAGGAACCTGTCTATGATTTTCTTTGGAACTTATATGTGCTATATTCATCTACTAAATTTGAAGGTGCGAAGGGAATTGACCTTATTTAAAATATTATAGAATATGGATTGCCTGGGCCTGCAGGTTCGAGACCCGCCTGGGCAGCGAGACCTCATCTCCACAATAAATCAAAAAATCAGCTGGGCGTGGTAGCGCGCCCCTGTAGTTCTGGCTACTCCGAAGGCTGAGGCGGAAGGATCGCCAGAGCCCAGCAGGTCAAGGCTGCGGTGGCCGGGAGCGGCCACTGCACTCCAGTCTGGGTCACAGAGTGAGACTCCAACTCAAAAAAATAAATAAAATAAAATATTATAGAATAATTCAAACATTGTATCTCTTGTCTGCCCCCTACTGACTTCATCTATAGCTTTTATAAAATTCTAATAACTCATTTGAAAACAGAAACTTTGTGTCATAGATGAGATTTTTGGTTTCGAAAATATGACTATAGTTAACATCTTCCAAGTAAAACTTACATATGCTTTCCCTTCTATTAATATCTTGATAAATTTTGCCTCGTTTTGAGAAACGAGAGAATAACTATACTGAGTCATTTTAACTAACCCAGGTAAAGATTCTGTTTTTAAAAAATGCCTTCAACAGCAAAAGACCAAATGCTTAAGCTATAATCTTAATTTTAGAAAAGTAATAAGAATTAAAAGACTTTTTAGGAAAGCAGAAATAATATATATAGAACCTCCTCTTTTTTTGTGATTTCATGTTGTGTTGAAAGAACTCTTCAGATTTACTCTAGTTCATATTTACTTTTAGTCTAGGAAGGACTAAAGCCAGTAATTCAGAGAAAGCTTATGCATATGATTCACAAAAAGGTTTCTATTGTTGGAGAAAAGGTCTAAACATCAGAGTCATAAACCCTGAGTTTGAAACATGTCTGAATGATCTGAAACCCTATATTATTGTTTTTTGGTGTAGGAATCATATTTTTTCATGATTCCAGATTTTGAATACATTTATAATTTTGTAAAGCCATTACAATTTTTTTCTTTTAAGCAACAGAACAAAGTCAAAAGGGAATACCAAGGTACACATGAGCCAATTCTCTTCTATATCTTTCTATTTGACCAAATTAGAAATTATTTTGGCTGAAATCTTTACAACAATATTTTCACTACACATACACATGAACTTTATTTACCTTTGTGGATGTACCACCACATTCACACAGATTTGAAATGGCATGAAGGTGTATAATTATTTGAAATGTTACTGGGAAGAGGCCATTTTCATTAAGAAATTAAAAGACCCTATAATATTCTTGCTCACATCATTTTTTTTTTCTTCTTGTCAATACAGATGAGTAAGTTGTGGGATGGTGCTTTTCTGTTATAAAAGAAAACAAAGGAAGCAAAGAAGAGATGATTTCTCTTCCCTGGGCGGAGGGGGGCGGGGTAGACCAGAGTTTTTGTATAGAGATTTTTGTGCCTGAGAATATGAAAACTTTCTGTGGGGCCCAAGCTGCAAAATGCTTTCTTTTGGTTTTCCCGAGCAGGGAGTCACCCCGTGAACTCCCTCTTCCCCCATCAAAGCCCACTTTTTAAAAAATCGTTATGACAGGGTAGATGGGGCACAGCTTCCAATCCTAGCCTACCGCGTCTTTGGCTCCCGCTGCCTCGAATCTCTTGGTCCCTGAGAAAGAACTGCTTTTCTCTCACCAACCATAGGCAGCATATTTTAACAGCCTCCAGAACCTGGAAAGGAGGACTGGTTGAATACAGTTTAGCCTGTGATTCTACAGTGATTTGACTGATATCTTGTTCATTTCACTTTTTTCCTTCACAGTAATGGCCCTGCTGAGGAATTGGTTGGTTGACACTATTGTAGCTGCCACCAGGTAGCAGAACGATTGAAACAATCAAATACAGCTTTAGAAAAAAGATGCATCCTAGAACCTGTGAAAATGTGTCGCCAAATTAATATCTAGAAATACAAAGTGACTGTTTTAGCTGATGTAGTAATTAATTTAGATTGGCTGAGTTTTATGATTAACTATTAGGTTTAGCCGTTATTGTGGCATGAAAACAGTGAACTGGAAATAACTGTAAGTAATGACAATGGTTATGATTCGAGCCTCTTTGATATGAAAGAAGAGAGGAGGTTAATTGCCTAATTGCCCACTTCAGTTCTAGTGGATTATAAATTGCTCAGGTGAATTAAAAAGTGAATTAGGCAGGACTGAGCAATTAAGCTTTGTGGAACTTCATTTTCATTTATTTATTTATTTATTCAAACAAAATATGGCCTTAAAGTCTTGGTAAATAGAACTGAATTTCCAAAAACTAGTTTGTGAGGAAAAGAAAAATCTCTGCTTTTATTTCTTCTTAGTCCTACAATGGTAAACAAATATGAATGGTGATTGTCCTGCAAATGAGACAACTTCTCTGAAATATGTGTGCATTAATAATCTCTAGTAGTACTTCCAAATAGCAGCACAAGCTAATCAGCTCTAAGCCTTTTCTTTGCTATTTTCTGTTTTGATTATATATATCCACAAGCCAAAAATACATAATTTGCTAAAAAAAATCCCTCTATTTTCTACTCAGATCATAAAAGAAAGTGTTTCTAATATAGGCTGCAAACATTTTTATTTAGGCTTTGCAAAGCATTAGTTTATGGACTTCTACAGTCATTCCAAAAAAGCACAAGGATTAAACACCAAAGGTAAACAAGAAATTTAAGCAGGGCACTGAGAGGCAACATTCTATCCAAGGCTTAGATCATTGCTGACGGTCAAACAGAATCAAAAGACAAAGCCTATTAGAAGTTTGCCGTTCCACTTAATTACTTTTTACATTTTCTAGAAAAGTCTTGACTAACCAAACTACCAGTAAAAAATGTTTATAGCAATGAATCTATAGTCCAGCTCTTGTGTTTATTCTAGTCTGACAAAATCAGCCAAATAATGTTTATCTCTTAGGAATTCAATAAACACTTATTCCCGTTAACACATTTTAAAATGTTAGGAGCTTATATTAAGGAATAATATTTTGAATTAATGAAAGCCAAGTAACTGACTTGACAGAACTCCCCTGACACTGGGAGAATGCAGCTCTTCATGGCAATCTCCCAAGTCCTTGGAATGACCTCAGCAATGACAGCAGTCCAAGAGAGTTCACCTTTCAGGTTCTTACCCAGAGAAATTGTTCACACATAAATACTCAAGCAACCTTCATAATTGAGAACCATCTCCAACAGAAACAGCATGTTTGATTATTATATGAATCAAATTGTACATACCGGGATGCCAAAAATATGTATACACATTTTAAGAGATGTTATCTATGCATTACTTTTAGTTTGTCATAACCAGAAATGTCCAGGCGCTGATGGTAACCACTGTGAGCACCTCTTGTAACTGCAGAAGTCAAACATGACTTGTATTCATCTTTTGTTATTGGTATATATCGGTGTAACAATTTTAATGGTTTTTTCCTTTCTTAAAATGTGTATACGTTTTGTTGGTACCCTTCGTATATGAAAAAAATGGTGGAAAATAAGAGAAACAAACTGTATGAAACGATCATGTGCTTGATCAAGGCACAACGGAAAAACGATCATATGTCATCACGTTTGAAACTTATAATCACCCCCTCCGCATACTCACGCCTCAAATGGAAAATAAACTCATCCTTGTTAATCATCATTGTTTTCTCCTGTGATCTGTTTCAAGTGTTTCCTGTATCTCCTCAGGGAAGACTTTGGGGAAATGGTGATTATGGAAGTTTGCTTTGTGTAGGCTGCCTTCCAGTTATCAAACCATTGTAGATTAAAGTTAATTTTATTAAAATATAAATGACTTCAATCCATATTCTCTTGACTGTGAACATAAGTTCATTTTTTATTATCAAATCGTCTATGGCAAGGATGCAATCCTTAGTATGGAAATGGAAACAGCTTTCTTCTTGTTTAGAAAAGAACCATTTTTATTTTTAATATTTCTGAAAAGAATCTTTCCTGCATTGTGATAGGCACATTATACCATTGAGTTGTTCAACTAACATTAAACAAAGATGAGGGTAATGATTTATTTGCGAATGTAAGCTTTGAAGAAGGATAAGGAGCTCTAACAATAGACCTTTAATATAAAGCAACGCTTTGTACAGAAAAATGCATATGCCTGCTCATAGATCATGTTCAGGATTGTGAGACGGTAGTTTATTCAAGTTCTGAGAGCTGATCTAAATAACATCTAAGGTCTCTTTTAAGCCTAAGATTCAAGTCTAAATTCATAAAAAAATAAAATTTAACTATTTAATAATAGCATGGAAAAATGAAAAAAAAATTTTTTTTAAAGTCCCCCAAGCCCAAACCTATCTATGCCTAGGGAAACAGACCAGAAATGAACATATGAAAATTTTATTATCTGTGGCTGGGCTTGAATGGTAGGATATAGTTTTTTTTTTTTTTTCAATCAACAGATATTTTATTTGAAAGTGAAAATGAGTATTTTATTCTAACAGCAAAGGTCACATAACTTACAATAAAAGTTTGACTTGGGTTGAGAAACAAGCACTCAAATATCGTATTACTCAATGGGATTTCGATAGTCATCTCCAATGACATTTTAAAGCACAACATAGTAATAGTATTTGTTTCTCCAACTGTCCCACCTTTGATGCCCAGAAGATTGCTCTGTTTGCAGAGCTGTCATTTAAAAAAAAATCCTTTTGTATAGCTTTGCAATGCTTAAAAAACAAAACAAAACAAAAATACATAACCATTGCTTAGCTTTTGTCCAATCTCTGTTCATACATTAAATTCACTGTTTACCTGGGGGGGCACACTTCATTGACAAGGGGACCTGCACAATGAATATCTGTATACCTAACCCTGAATTGTATCCCACAATTAAAAAAAAAAATATATATATATATGTATTTTACACACAAAAAATTCACTGTTTAATTTTTATCACCACATTTTGCACTAGTTCATAGTATAGGATTTTCAGATAGCAAGGGATGTATTGCAATTTAGCTGTTTTGTGTAGGGTGGTGTGTCCTGAAGTACCTAGTTATATGAATTGATTGAGTCTCATAAGGACTTTGGTCCATTAGAAGGACTGAAATTCTTCTTATCTCTGAGCCCTTCAAACACTGGCCTCTTGGAGAGGATACCAGTAAGAATTAGTCATGACTCAAACTAGTGGTATGTTTCAAGGCTCCATTTGACTGGCTGTAGTAGCCTTTAACCTAATCTTCACCTTAAAAGAAAAACAGTTTTATTTCCTTTCATCTATTCTTAGTATCATAAATATTATATTTTCTAACCTCCATACAAGGGGGAACCTCCAAAAAAGTCTAAGTTATCTTTTGGAGGGTGGGCGCCTTGTAGTACACTGGACATTGTTCCTCTGGATCAAATAGTCAACCAAGTTTTTATATGGACGCTTTGAAAAGGGCGAGTCATGACTGGCAGAAGAAACGTCTTGAGTTGTGGCAAACTGATTCTCTCACCATGACAACGAACCTGTCCACACACCCTGCTGCCTTTCTGCAGACCCCAAGCAGCACGGCCCCTGTACCCCACCCTCTCTATTCTGATCTCGCCCCGAGGGACTTTTTTTTTCATTTCCTGGATGAAAACAGTCCACAAAGGGAAATGTTTTGCTGATATGGAAGAGGCGAAACAAAAAAGGGCAGAAACACTAAAAAGGCATCAAAATTGACAAGTTCAAAAACTGTTTTGAGCAGTGAAAAAAAATCTCGATAGATATATTGCATCAAAAGGAGAGTATTTTTAAGATAACTGAAACTTAAATACGTGAGAATAAATACACAATTTTTAAATAAATAAATTTCACTGCTTTGGGTCCCCCCTCATATTCAGTACACATGGGCAAATACACGACTGACAAAAGGTCAGAGCATTTACAAGCAGAATTATGTCTTAAAATCCAGTTCTTAGAATAAGCATAGTCATGAACCAATACTCATAAACTTGCAAGAGAGGCCTCTTCTAGAGCTACAACTCAGAGAATTAACCTTAAACTCCAATTCTGGAAAGATGTTAGCAAAACATGGGCTACCATCATGGTCTAAGCTCATTTGTGCTTAAGAAATATTTGCTCAATCACCTTACCCATCAGGGTGGGAGATGCAACTGTAATTAAGGATGACTGGGGACTTGGTACTCTGGTTGAATCTAATTGGCCTCATGCTTGACCTCTCTCATATTGATAAATTTGGGTTTAAAAAACTAGGAGAAACTTTGAATGGAAAAATAATTGGCAAAAGAATGCCGTACAATTTTGAACATGTTCTGTGTATGGAAAAGGAAGTGCAAAATTCCATCCAGTTTGTCCAGGTGATGCTAAGAGGTTGGGTGGCCAATAAATGCATGTGTATAGACCTTAACAGTCCCTCCCTCCCTCTCTTCCTTCCTTCCTTCTTTCCTTCCTTCCTTCCTTCCTTCTCCTTAAGCACCATATAATCTCTTTTTCTCAGGTGTTGCTTCCAAGTGATATGTTGACGAGAGTGGGATGAAACAGGTAGACTTGGGCATTTCCGCAAAGGGCTATACGGAAGTGATAGCCCAGCCTTATAAACTTTATTTTTTCTTCTTCTAATCTTTTCTTCTGTCAAACAAAAGTTTGCTTACAGGTGTTATTATTCACTAACCCACCTAGAAAGCCAAGGTGAGCCAGCATTTGGAGCCATCTGCATTCAGATCCCTTTTCACGATTGATTAGCTGTCTCACTTACTTGATTTTTGCTCACTTATCCCAAAGAGCAGAAAGTCTTACCTGACCTAAATATCCCACTTTTGAGATCACTTTTACAGTGCAATGGCTGGGGGTGATGGCTGAACATCGTTCTGAGAATGGGTTCCCAGGACTGGCCCTTGGCAAGGTTCGAAAATGCACAGCTTATCTAGTACCTCTGTTCCTACCATCCTTTTGTCTTTTAAAAAATATGTATTTATTTATTTACTATCAATTATGGGGTACAATTCAGGGTTAGGTATACAGATATGCATTTGTGCAGGTACCCTTGTTGATTATTAATCAAATTGTGGGCTATGCCTATGGGCTCAGGGAACAGACAGCCTCCCGGTTTCTGCCTTCATGAATATTCTGTGTCCTGTTCACTCTTTGGGGGACACGTTTTGCTTTAGGAGGTTTTTAGGCTCAGACTCTACCTGCCCTTCAGTCAAAAGTCCAGGGCAAGAATCTAATAAACTCATTCCCTCTAAGGATTGTGTTGCTCAGAACGCTCCTTTTCCTGGGGATTGCATTTTAACTGAAAATAAAGCCATGATCCCATGTCATTTGTAGTGTCCCTTGTGTAATAGCAACGAGAAAGGCATTCGTAGCCTCTAGGAAGCCCTGTCACACAGGCAGTCCTATCTCACCAGCAAGAAAAGCTGGGAGATTTCGTGATCATAGCCTGGGATAGGGTTGACCGCACTGCTAATAAGGAGAGCTACCATTATTTAAGCATTTCACAAACAGCTCAATGTGCCAAGTTCTTTGCTTGTATTATTTTGTTTAAATCTTTGAGAAGCCCTAGGAGATACATGTACTTAGGTTATTTCTATATCTGTTTATTCACAGAAGAAACCGCAGGCTTATGGAGACTAGCAGAAAACGTGAAGGACAAATTCAAGAGTTAATTATCTGGAAAGGGTAAACACTGCTAAGGCACAAATTAGAAATATGTTTCAGTTCACTTTTGCAAGACATATAGAAAAACTACACACTGGGAATACCTAATCAGTTTACTGGGAGCAAATTTCAAAAAGGATATTAAATTTTTATCTCTGTATCTCTAAGGCTTAGGAGCTTCCAAATAGAGATTCTAAAACCCTTTTCTTAATTCGATTTTTCAAGTACATCACAATTGAGGTTTGATTTAATTTCAGTTTTTTTGGATCTTCTGAAAGTAGACATAGTCAGATAAGCATCAGGTGATTAGATTAATTTAGCTTATTAGAGTTGCCTCGAGGGGAAATCCTTTATCTTCTGTAATTCAGCTACATTGGCCAAATATCACATTCAGCTACATTGGCTGAATATCATCATGATAACATAATGCAAAACTCCTTTCATAAAGTAAATTTAATTATAGAATCCCACAACGGAGAATTAAAGAAGGATGTAAAATAAAATCTGGATGAGGACCTTAAGGATTGAAATTCACAGTAACAGTTAGATTAGAGACACCTGTTTCAAATGGCAGGCTGTGTTTTTGCTTTGCTTTGTTTTAACGACTTAAACTTCTTAGATTACCTCATGGTCATTTGGCAGAAATTCATCATAAAAAACGAAAAAAAAAGGTGGACTCTGTGTAGATTTGGCTAAATTCTTCTTGAAGACAATATATTTGTCTTTCAACGAGATGTTCACCTAGGTATGCTTCTCTTTTCTCTTAATTAAGAAAAATGAATAATATAAATTAATCTCAGAGAGAAAAGAAAAACAGTTGCTTTACTAGGTGACTTGTTCTAATGTTTATATTCGCCTCTTTTTGTTCTTGGAAGGCATCTCCATAATTTAAAAAGAAAAGTAATGTATTATCATTTGCCATAAGTCATACCTGTGGCTCTGACTCTAAGTTGATTTTGAAAGGATGGGCTCTCCCATCTTCAGATACCTGGGGAGACCATAAGCGAGCTTCTGCCCTGTAAACAAAATGAAGTTTGTGAACCACAGATTCTAATGGTACTTTCGCTTCAGTATACTTTAACTTCCCACCATGCTTGTGAAAATACTAGCAACTCTCACTTATTTAAGCAGAAGCAATCTTTTCTGCCTGTCACTCTGTATTTTTCCATCCAATTAGTCTTATATTTTTAGTGTCCTTTTGGGGAACTAGACTAGATCAGAACTGCCTTGAGTACATGGTGCAGTTTCTGGAGAAAGTCAGCTTCCAAGACCTGTGGGAAACAACAGGGGAGAGGGAGATTCTGGAGGCACACTTGCAGATGACCACAAGGCAAGTCCTCTAGGCCTCCCCTCCCAGCCAGGCTCCCACAGAAGACTGAGTAATCTTCCAGGTGGATTTGCTTCTGGGATCAAGGAAATGTGCTTAGCCCATCTCTTCTTATGCATCTACCTGGAACCCTGTGGCCCCTAAGGGACCATGTGCTTTACAGACAGGGAAAGATGTAGTTCATCCCATGAAACAGCAGATGGGCTGATGGATTGATCCTTCTGTACCGCAGCAGGGAAAACTGTGAATACAATATTAATATAATGACAGGATAAACACACACTAATAACCACTATAACAGATTATTATTTGCATGGTTTCAGATCAGGGATCTGACGGCAAGAGATCAGGTTCAATTTTGTTATTTTTTTCAGGGGGCCAGAAAAATCTCGGTATCTAGCACAGTCACATGCACTCTGACACACTGTGATATTCTTCGGGGCTGAATTCTGTACAACAAGCCAATGGTATTCAGAATCTTAGCAACCAATTTTAACGGAATCCTATTGAGGCAAGTCAAGAGATTTTTAGGAGACCCCAAGTGGCAGTACACTAGTTGTGCTATTCTGTGATTGAGTACCGCTGATTCTACTTTCATAGTCAATTAACTGGGTTAGTGCAGGAAAAAAATTCTTTTAGGCTCTTTTATTATTCTAACATTTCAGAGAATTCTTTTTACAAATGGTTTGTCAACATCTACTAGACTGACTGTCTGAGTGAAGACCAGACAACAGTGGTTGATACAAAAAAAAAGCTAGTGAAAATTCTAGGTCCTGTGACACTCCTTCTAAGAAGATGAAACCATGTATAATTCTGGTTCAGGTTTTCCTGCAAAACAGATCAGACTTAAACACCATTAATAAAGGAGCACCTGTCAATTTTCAGACACAGCTGGTGACCTGCTGCTTTAATTTTGTCCTGTGCATCAGCATGAGTCATGGACTCTGTCCCAAAGCCATCGATAGCCAGGATGACATCTCCAGGACATAGGTTGGCAGCCGCCGCCTTGCTTCCTGGAGTAATCTGGAAGAAATCACAGCACCATTTAAAAACTAACATCCTGCAATAGCTTGAGTTTTGTGCCTGACATTTATGTTTCAGCCTGGTAACATTTTTAATGTTTCACCGAGCAGAAAAATCTTACAGCTAATTTAAAATAACTCTTACTTGGTCAACTGTGTTAGCTCTACTTTCCTGCCATGTTAAATAATTTTGTTTCTAAACCACATTTCATATCATTGCATCTGTTATGCTCTTTTAAAACATATTACATAACTCCCACTCAGAATCATATTTTCTTTGTTTTAAAAAAATAATTTGTTTTTAAGGGTTTTTGGGGGCACTTGGAAGTCTCTATTTGGGAATCTAGTTTTACTACATTTAGGCAACTTTTATATTTGAATTGAAACTGCTTTAGCATCTCTATAATTTGTCATCTTTAAAGTTCACATAAGGGCATGCAATGGATTGAATGTTTGTGTCCCCCCAGATTTCATATGTTAAAATCCTAGCCCCCAGTGTGATGGTATTAGGGGATGGGCCTCTGGGAGGTGATTAGGTTATGAGGGTGGAGCTTCATGAATGAGATTAGTGACTTTATAAAAGAGACCCCAGAGAAAGCTCTAAGTTCTTTTTCAACCGGACAAGGATACAAGAAGTTAGGCATCTGTAGCCTACAAGAGGGTTTCACCAGAATCCAACCATGCTGGTACTCTGATCTCAGCTTTCTACCCTCCAGAACTGTACAAAATAAATTTCTGTTGTTTATAGGCCACCCAATCTATCGTATTTTGTTATAATAGCCAAAACACCTATCATGTACAAATCTGAAGAGAGAATTATTCTTGTACTAACAAGATACCAGATAATATACAATATAACTTTTCTTGACTTCTTCAGAGAGCTGAAGTTACAGGATAATGAACATGAAAGCTAAGGAGAGACAGGTGCCTCCAAGAAAAGACAAGACATAAGCATATGTCACCTATAGCAGGGCATGGAGGAAGATGTGTCCACCATATTAGCCGCTAAAAAGAATTCAGCTAAAATTATTAACAAGTAATTAAAGATCAAATGTGAGTTAGCATGAATGTATAGGACACAAGGAAACTGCAGACAGAAAAGTTTATATTATTTATATTCACTCATGACTTCTCCATGAATTAAAAGCAGATGAAACAAACAGAATACAACAAAGAATATAGTAGATTTTAATTAAATCATATCAGTCATTACATTAAATGTAAATGGTCTAAACACACCAATTAAAAAAACAGATTGTCAAACTAGGTAAAAAAGTAAGATACTAGATAAAAGAATAAGATCCAATTTTATTCTATCTACAAGAAACTCACATTTGTGTATGGGGGGAGATGAAAGAAATACTTAAGAATATGGGAAAAATATGATTTTCCACATTTTAAGATGTTTTAAAATAGAAAATTTAAAATTATTGCTGTACTGAATATTTAGTTAAAGTAATGATTTTTTTGATCAGGACACCTATTCCATTTTTTTCTGGGTAAATCCCAACTATATACCTCTGCCTGGACGTCACATGGATCTTACCCTACTTCTTTCATATCATGTTACATCATCCCTGCTCTCCCACACCCACGGTGCTGAAGCCCTTCTGATTTCCTTTCAGTTCCTCACACTGGCCAAGCTTGTGTGCTCTTTGGGGCTTTATACACACTGTTATTTCTGCCTGAGATTTTTTTTTAACCTATCTGTGCCTTCTTTACCTAGTTGTGCCTTCTCAAGCTTTAGGTCTAGGCTTGAATGTTGCATTCTCAGAAAGACTTCCCCAGTCATCTGAAGTAGCCTCTCTAGTTCCTCCTAAATGATCCTTTACCATTACACCCTGTTCATTTTCTTCATGAAAATTATTTGTAATTTTATGCTTGTTTATTTATTTGCTCATTGTCTGTTTTCCCAATTAGACTGGAGCTTTCGAGGACACATAGAGTGTTATGTATATTTCTAATGCTTTATAGTATATATCCCAGTATTTGGAACTAATGACTAACTAATTGAAGAATGAATAAAAAGGCCATTTAAAACAGAGCTTATTAAAAAAGCTAGTCTTTATATATACAAAGATTAAGCTATTAATGTCAACTTATTGTTATGTTTGCAAGTTCCTACTAGTTAGAGCAGAATAATACACAGGACTTGACTTAAATCTCAAACTGCTCCAGGAATAAATCAGATTGTTCTTAATGCTTTACTTGAGGATCAGTCATTAATTCATTTGCTTTTTTGTCTATTTGCTTATTCTAGCTATAACTTTGTGTTTCTAAGGAAGATCCAAGTTCATCCAAATAAATAAAATTACTAAAATAATTCTCATGTGTCCTAAATCTTGTGTGTCATCACTAAAATGTTTATTGTATCATTTCATTTCTATAATCACCTCACTGTAGTTATCATGAAGATTTTCCAACATGAACAGTTAATAGAAGCTGGATGAAAACAACTGGGAATTTTTACATCTTAGTCTTTGGGAGACATTTCATAGCTGTTTTCTATTTAGAAATTTATCCAGACCCAAAACTGTTAGAACAACCGAAGTTTCCATCTCAAGGTGACTTATAGGGATAAAAACAATCTTCAACTTTTAATTTTCTCTAGATATGGTCTGTCAAAATCAGTATTTTTAAATGTCTAGGACCAGAATCCTTTTTTTTTTTTCTTGAGTTAAAACATGGGACTGGGTGCAGTGGCTCATGCCTATATTCCCAGTGCTTTAGAAGGTCAAAGTGGGAAGATTGTTTGAGGCCAGGAGTTTGAGATTAGCTTGGGTAACCTAGGGAGACCCTGTCCTTACCAAAAAAGAGAACGAAAAAAGAAGAAAGCATTAGCTGGGCGTGGTGTGATGCATGCCTTTAGTCCCAGCTACTAAGGATGCTGAGGTGGGATCGCTTGAACCCAGGGACTTGAGTTCAAGACTGCAATGAGCTCCGATCCCATCACTCCAGCCTGGACAACAGAGTAAGACCTTGTCTCTAAAAACAAAACAAAACAAGACACGAGGGAGGATGTCTCAATGGGTTTGGTTTTAAAGCCTCACTTGGCTTTTCTAAAACACTTAAATAGACTTAGTCATGTAACACCCAGTCCTGATTCAGAAAAGCCTACGACTGCTTTAGCTCTGGTCAGGATGAGTGAACGGCAAAACGAGTGGACAGTTGTGTGCTTATGTGTCTACACTCATTTTAAACAGAGACATCAGATCTTAGTGTAACATTCTTAATATTAAACTTAGACATCTGAACAATAGTTATTCAATACTGAATTAAGTTCAATATTGAACTTCGATGTTGGACAGCTCTTGTATATCCATGTTGAATATCTGAGACTACTACAATTTACTGACAGCATTGATACTAAAGTTAATAACGCTGTTTTATATTAATGCAAAATCTCCTTCTCACACCTTTGACCACTATAACAACTCGCTGGACAAAGAAGACTGCCTCTGGTTTTCAGAGGACAGGAAGTGTCTAAGCTACCTGTGGCTTCCTGCTACGTATAGCTCTTTCAGAAGTCAGCTGAGAGAGATGGTTGACAGTGATGGCTAGAACCTACTCCCCACTTTGTATTCAATTTGGCCTTTGCTGTCCTGGGACATCCAAGGAGGGAGATGATAAGAAAGAAAAAAGGAGCCGGGCTCGGTGGCTCAGCCTGTAATCCTGCGCCTTTGGGAGGCTGAGGTGAGTGAATTGCCTGAGCCCACGGGTTCGAGACCTGCCTGGGCAGCGAGACCTCATCTCTACAATAAAAATCAAAAACTAGCTGGGCGTGGTAGCGCATGCCTGTAATTCCGGCTACTGGGAAGGCTGAGGCGAAAGGATCGCCGGAGCCCAGCAGGTCGAGGCTGCGGTGGCCGGGAGTGGCCACTGCACTCCAGTCTGGCCGACAGAGTGAGACTCCGACTCAAAAAAAAAAGAAAGAAAAAAGGATGTGGAGAGAGGGATGAGAGAGAGGATAACACACAATTCCTTTACTTCTTCTTCATTTTCAAGTTCAGCTGACATAGTGATCAGAAAATGATGCCAAATTGTCTTGGTTTTAGTAAGTTAAACTAATTGTTTAAACATAAGGATCTGTTGTTTTCCAGCATTATTTTTAGGTATGTATGTAGGTATGTATTGACAGGGTCTTGCTCTGTCGCCCGGGCTGGAGCACAGTGGTATGATCAAAGCTCACCACACAGTCTTGAACTCCTGGGTTCAAGTGATCCTCCCACCTCAGCCTCCTAAGTGACTGGGACTACAGGCTTATACCACCATGGCTGGCTTATTTTTTAATTTTTTTGTAGAAATGGAGGTCTTGCTATGTTGTCCAGGCTGGTCTTGAACTCCTGACCTCAAGGGATTTTCCTACCTTAGCCTCTTGAAGTGTTGGGTGTGCACATGAGGGGCCACACCTGGCCCCAACCATTAATTTATGATATTCTAATATTCTTACTTTACCTTATATTGTTACTCACATTTTATTATTACTATGTTTTCCCAAGTTAGGAGAAGAGAGAGCTGAGATGAGGCAGCATTTTTCAAGGGGTTGTTTGTTACTTAGGTTCATTAAGGTCTCAAATAGCAAAGGCACTAGAAAGATAATTGAACACAGTACTGCAATCACTTTGCACCATATTTTCAAACTTGTCTTAGTATAAGAATCACTTGGGTTTCTTGTTGAACATAAAGAATCCAATCCTACTCCAGATGCCTGGAGTCAGGAATTGGAATCTCTAGGAGAGGAGCCAGAGAGTTTGTGTTAAACAAGGGTCTCAGATGATTTCTATTATTCACATCAACCTATATTACTTGGGTCTGTTTGGGGAAAAAGCTAATTTAAAACAGAGATAAAGCATCTATAATGTCTTATTTATGTGGGAGACATAAGGGAAGTCCAAGTTATGGCCCTGATATGGTTTTTATGTTAAGAATAAAAATGACTGAAATAGTTATAGAGCAAGACAAGTATATACTGAAGCGCTGCATTGCAGGCATGACCAAAATCGTGAGAAACCCCACTGTCCAGTCATCCTCCATTTCTGCCAGATGAACTCCACATGCCTTCCTGGCATTCAAAACCCTGCAGCACCTGGCTGCAAACGACATGTCTGGAGCCGTACCCGATGCCAGTTGCAGCAGAGTCTCTGCCTGTGCCTGAGCTTAAGGTATTTTCAGAAGTTATCTGGGTGGTTCTAATACGGTGCCAGGCTTGAGATACCCGAGCATACTTTACATTAGCTACCATAATCATTGCTATTCCCACTGGTGTAAAAGTATTCAGCTGACTAGCAACCCTATGTAAAGGGTAGTGCACGTATGTGGGGGTACAGTTATAATTTGATAGATTCCATCCTCTGAGGTAAATATGTCAGTAGAAGAGAAGGGAGAAGGGACATTTACGTAAACTGCCACAACACAATCCGCCCGGGATCCCACAAGAATAGTATAGTCAAAGAGACAGGAGGAATCCAGAACAAACTTTCCTGCAGGAAACCAACGTGGGGGTGGCAGAAGAGCCTGAGGATGTAGAGTGAGACAGACTCTGGTGGAATTTCTGACATTCTCTGGATGTGGGACGTAAGCAAACTTCTTATATTTCTGAGCATCAGTTGTTCTCATCTTAAAATAGAACTACTTTGTAAGATTGCCTTAAGAATTAAGTGAGATAATAGTTCTCAATAACAATACAATGGTACACTCACGTCCACTGCAGTCTCGATCTGCTGGACTCAGGCGATCCTTGCATCTAAACCTTCCAAGCAGCTGGAACTACAGGCTGGAACTACAGCTGGAATTAGGTGCCACCATGCCTAATTTTTTTTTATATATTTTTTAGAGATGAGGTCTCGTCAAGTTGCCCAGGTTGGTTTCTAACCCCTGGGCCCGGCAATTCTCTCGCCTCTGCCTCCCAAAGTGCTGGGATCACAGGCATGAGCCGCTGTGCCCAGCCATCGGTTATACTAATCTTGATCTGGTGTCTGCATAGGAAGGAGAGAGGCGTGAAGAGGGGAAAGAAGTTGAGGAGAAAAGACACCCATCAAGGGTGTGCAGAGATTCGAGACCGTGCACGCAAAAGACGCTTGGGCTGCCCACAAGCCTCCCCTTATTTGCAGTTTCACTTTCTGTGCTTTCAGTTATCTGAGGTTAACTGCAGTCTGAAAATATTAATTGGAAAATTCCAGAAATAAACAATCCAGAAGGTTTAAATTTTGTGCCGCTTTGAAGAGGGTGATGGAGTCTCACTCTGTCCCTCCTGGGTCATGAATCGTCCCTTTGTGCTGGGCAGCCACGCTGTCTATGCTACACCACCCACCTGTGAGTCACTTAGTGGCTGTCTTAGATGCCAGATCGACTGTCGCAGTGTTGCAGTGCTTGTGTTCAAATAACCCTTACTTGAATAATAGTTCCAAAGTGCCTAATTTATAAGTTAAACTTTATCATAGGTATGCCTATGCAGGAAAAGGCACATGTAGGGTTTGGTACTCGCCTTGGTTTCAGGCCTCCACTGGGGGGCTTGAACTAGATCCCCCAAGGATAGGAGGGGCCTACGATATTCCACATAGGAATTCTGTGAAGGCTAACAATTTTTAAGTTGTCTGTGAGAGTAGATTCGCCTTCTGGATGGTCCAAAAACTTAAGACACAACCTTCTTGCAAGAAAAAGAAAAGACGCTCACCTTAGAGAGGGGAACCTTTAAATTCAGTCTGTGAAATGCTTATGCCAGTTACATATGGTGTTTGAAATAACAGTTCCCTCCCCTAAACTGAACGTCCAAACTTAACTTTTTATACCGCACAAAGTAAAGCACACTTATTTCCTAAACACTGCTTTCCTACCAGTTGTGTGTATCAGAACCAATGGCTAAATTTGTTTTGAGAATTTCAGGTATTTGATTTACCTCACTTATGATTTTTTAAAAATAATACTACAGAGATTCACCTGGCTGATTAATTGGATTGTAGACAATTATGGAGTCTGGAACTTTTGTCCTAGTTTTGTGAACTATAATTTCAATTGGTGGAGAGAGTTGCGTTTGTCACCCACCCACAAACTCTCCTTGGAGCGCCACCGCCCAGGCGTCCTGCTGCAGTCTGCATTTGTCTGGTGTGAGGTGGGGAGGGAAGGGTGCAGCTTGGAGGAGGGCAGAAATGGATGTGACGGCCTTGAGGAAATGCATCTCACTTATGGGACTTTTTGTAGTATGTGTAGACATGGTAATTCAATTCTTTTCATACTGAAGTTCTAAAACTGGCAAACTAATGAACAATAAAGCGGTTCTCCACTGGGCACGGTGACTCACACCTGTCATACCAGCATTCTGGGAGGCCGAGACAGGAGGAACGCTTGAGCCCAGGAGTTCGAGACCAGTCTGGGCAACATAGTGAGACCTCTTCTCTACAAAATAACTTAATAACTAAATAAAATGACAATAGCAGGCTGGGCATGGTAGCACATGCCTGTAGTCCCAGCTACTCAGGAGGCTGAGATGGAAGGGTCACCTGAGCCCAGGAGGTCAAGGCTGTGGTGAGCCACGATCATGCCACTGCACTCCAGCCTGGGTGACAGAGTGAGACTTCGACTAAAAAATCGAAACAATTCTCATTCATCTTCATTGTGGAATATTTTTGAAAACACATTTTGGACCTATTTATGATCATCAAGTTACACAAGAAATGAACAATGGAGTCAATCATTCATACTGTGTCTGTATTTGTCCTACAACATATGTGACATACTGGACACTGTGCGAGGCACCGAGTGGCCTCCAAATTAGAAAGTGCCTGCCCCGATGGAGCCCACGGTCTGGAGGGATGAAGACGCGCTCACACAGCTGGGGCACAGACATGCCGTCAGCAGCAGCTCTACGCCCCAAAGCCACGGTCATCACACGTGAGATGGGTGTTGCTGGAAGAGGCTTGGGGAGAGGTCTTCAAGTGAGTTTCCATAGGCACAGAGGACAGTGGAGTGGTGTGGGAAAATAATCCTGGGGGAAATGATATCGGGAACAAAGACACGTTACAGAAATTCTAGGCCGTCCAGAGTAGCAGTACCACTGCCGACACAGGGAATGAGAGGGGGAAAGTGAGAGTGAAAATAGGGAAGAAAGCAAGTTGGAAACTCAAGCAGGGATTGCAGATGGTGAAAGGTCACGGATGTCCTGCCAAAGATCACGGCTTTTATTCCTCTATAAACTGGTGATGCCATTGAAGGATTTGTTGTAGTTCGCATTAGACCATCATTTATTCGGAAAGAAGGATTTTTAAGAATGGAGAGATCAGACGACATGATTCTATACCTCGAAAACCCAAGAGAATCTGTCAAAAACCTCCTTGCACTGATAAAGGACTTTGGCAAAGTCTCCGGTATAAAATCAATATGTGAAAGACAGTCGCATTTCTATACACCAACAATAAATAAGCAGAAACCCCAATAAAAAGCACAATCCCATTCACAATAGCCACACACAAAAAATGAAATACCTTGGCATCTTCCTAACTAGAGATGTGAAAGACCTTTACAACAAAAATTACAAAACACTGCTCAAAGAAATCAAAGGTGACACAAGCGAATGGAAAAATGTTCCAGGCTCATGGACTGGAAGAATCAACATTGCTAAGATGTCCATCCTACCCAAGGCAATCTACAGATTTAATGCAATACCCATTAAATTACCACAGCATTCTTCTCAGACCTGGAAATGACAATACAGGAATTCTAATGGAAACATAAATGACCACAGTTAGCCAAAACAATCCTCAGGAGGAAAAAAAAAAGCAGGAGGCATTACGCTCCCAGACTTTAAACTTTTTAAAAATAAAGCTACAAATAATCAAAACAGCCTGGTACAAGAACAGGCATATAGACCAGTGGAACAGGATTGAGATTCCAGAAGCAAAACCTCAATTTCTCAACCAACTCATCTTTGACAAAGCTTCCACCACCAACCACTGGGGAGAGGAGAACCTGTTCAGTAAATGGTGCTGGGAAAACTGGCTGGCCACACGCAGAAAACTAAAACAATACCCCTACCTATCACCATATACAAAATCAACTCTAAATGGATCAAAGAATTAAACATAAATCTCCAACTATAAGAGCCTTAGAAAACGCAGGAGATACCCTTACGGAAATTGGAACTGGCAACCAACTCCTGATCCAAACCCAACTGCCCATGCCATAAGAGATAAGACAGACAAGTGGGACCTCATCAAATTGACAAGCTTCTGCAAAGCCAAAGAAACCATCAAGAGAGCAGGGAGACAGCCCACAGACTAGGAGAAGCCATTTGCCAATCATATGTCTGACAAAGTTCTAACATCTAGGATCTGTAAGGAACTCAAATGTGCCGAAAAGAAAAAAACAAACAGCCCCATATAAAGTGGGCAAAAGATATAAATAGACACTTCTCAAACGAAGACATACGAGCAGCCAACAGATACATGAAAAAATGCTCAGCTTCACTAGTCATCAAAGAAATGCAAACTAAAACTACACTGAGATTCCATCTAACTCCAGTTAGGATGGCCATCATCAAAAACTCAAACAACAACAGATGCTGGAGAGAGTGTGGGGAAAAGGGAACACTTCTACACTGTTGGTGGGAGTGTAAACTAATACAAACCCTGTGGAAAAGTTTGGCGATTCCTAAAAGATCTAAAAATCGACCTTCCATAAGACCCTGCAGTTCCCCTACTGGGAATATACCTGGAGGAACTCAAATCACTCTGTGAAAAAGATACCTACCTGCACACGTCTGTTTATTGCAGCATTGTTCGCAATAGCAAAAACATGGAACCAACACTGCTGCCCATCAAAAGAGGTCTGGGTAAAAAAAGTGGTACATATACATGATGGAATATTACGCAGCCATTTAGAAGGACAAAACTATGAACTTCACAGTAACCTGGATGAACTCAACGTCTATAATACTGGGTGATCTATCACAGAAGCAAAGAACTGAGGATCACACGTTCTCCATTATAAGCAGACCTTGAGCAATTATTGCAATACTATAAGAAAAGGGTTGGCAGTAGTGGGAAACTGCCTGGGGTGGGAGTGGGGGTCGGGGGAAGGTGGGATTGGCAGTAGTAGGAATCCGCCGGGGGCGGGGGGGCACACCTCATCAACAAAGGTCCCTGCATAATGAACATTTGCTGACCTAACCCTGAATTGTACCCCACATCTTTAAAATTAAAAATTAAAAAAAAAAGAATGGAGGGATAGGAACAATCCAGCATCTTCCAGAGATGACTGGTAAGAATACGCAGTGTCGATGGAAGATGGGAAACAAATGTCCAGGTGTGCAGCTGGGAAATCTTGAAGAGGGACAGTGGTAGAAAAAATGGGGAGGGTTGGATCCTGAAAGCAGAAGCCATAAAACTACTGATAAATAGAATGGCACAAAATAGCTCTTTAGAAATATAGGAACAATAGTGGAATTTTCCACACACGTGGACTCCATTATGCAGACTTTGGAGGCGGGCAGACCTGGCATCAAAACCTTCTTACCACTTGTGATCACTGGCAGGTTAAGGAACCTTTGCAGCCTCATTCTCATCTGCAAAAGGCGATGCCACCCCGAATACTCTCATGATTACTGTAAGATTTCAGTGAGTTAGAGCAAAGGGCTCAGATCAACGCATGGCAAACAAGAGTATAGTAACACAACTATATCCACTACCTTTAAAAATAACGTAAAAATTATAAAAGTGAAAGAAATGCTGCCACCTGATAACACGGATAATTATTTTTGTGTAATATTTTTTAGTCTTCTTCCAAACGATCTTCAGTATTCTTATAATTTTAGTGACATCATTCTCAATCAGGGGTTCACTAAAGCATAAAAGTTCAAGTGAAAATGCATTCATTTGTTCAACAAGAATCTACTATGTACGTGGCACTGCGGACACTTGGGATACGAAAACAGTTTCATTTTACCTGATCTCCTGGAATTAAATTACTTGAAGAGGCATAAGTAGGTGTAATAACCATATCTGGCCATGCACTGTTATTGAGCCAAGTGTCAAATGAGTGACACAAATTAGTTATGAGGTAGAAATTCAAGACAGAATTGGTTTCCCAGATAATTGTCATTATATCAAATTTATTTACCAATAACCTCTGTAGTCCGGCTCTAGAATAAGTACATCTTTAATGTAAACATTTATAGCGTCAGCAATTCAAAATTTCAAACATATGGTTAATTATGTTGACATGTTACTTAGTAATAGCAAAATATTTCTTTTATAAGCCCCATAAAGGATTTTGTGACACAACTATTTTCTTAGGATTTAATATAAATATGATTTAGCCTTTGTTAGCATTTAAAAACTTATTTCACTTAATATAAACAAATGAAAACTATACTTCAGAAACTAAAAATACTTCTTAGTAGAGATAATGGAAACTATTTTCTTTGGTAAATCTATAAAAGGAATTGCTTGGCCAGATCACTAAAGCATTTTCTGCTTAATTTACATGGGAACATTTTTGGAGATATGTTTTCATGTCTCATAAAAACATATGTCAGATGTGTTTATGTGTTTTTGAAAAATGTAAAACAAAGCTCAAACTGTTCCATTGTATATGTCTGTAAAATATATGTTTTGAGATAGTTTAAAAAGAATATTGGTTCTCAAATCTCATAGATATCTATAAATAGAACAGAATTTGAAAGGTATTAACTTGTCCAAAATGTATGTGAGAAATCAGATTATAAAGTATACAATTATAAAATACAGTATAAGCGGTGAGAAAAAAAGAAAATATAGTACAGTATGCTGAAAATAAAAGTATGCTATTCTGAAAGCGTACGCCTTTAAATCAGGTTTAAAATACTTTGGATGGGATCACTGAAGTAGTAACATTGATTTTCTATTAAGAAAAACACTTGTTAGAGAACAATCAACTAAACCAAGTAAAGCTTTAGAACTAATTCTATAAATTTAGCGACCGGAGAGAAATGGGAGGTTTTCTTTTTACTTTTCCTCATTAGACCACACTCCGGAGAACACTCAGTCGCTTGACTTTGGTATCACAGGATAATTCTCAGAGTTATCAGGCTGAGGGGTTCCTTGCCATCGGGCAAACCAAACGATCGGACAGATTTTCTTTGCAACCGAAGTTCCAGGTTCTGATTCCCGAGCCAAGCTCCCGGCTTTGGAAAAGTCACTCCGGACGCCCGGAACCCGGGCCCGCCCCTGGGGACGGTGCCCCTGGCGGCCCGCGACCCCGGCCGGCGGGCCCCGCCACGCCGAGCCGCGCCCGGCCGAGGTTCCCACGGACCCCGCGGAGCCGCGCCTCGCCCGGGCCCACCTGCCCGGGCCCCGCAGGGGCGGGGCGCCCCCGGCCTCCGCGCCGCGCCTCCCCGAGCCCCGGGCCGCCGCGCCGCGAGGTGGGCGCCCCGAGCGGGCCGGCGACGGCTCCGCGCGGCCCGCACCCTCCCGCGCGCCATCGGGGCCCCGCGCGCCCCGCCCCGTCGGAGTGCGCCGAGCCCCGCCGGGGCCGCGCCGGCGGCCGGCCCTACCCGGGTGATGACCAGCGGCTGGCTGAAGTCGGCGCCCCCCGAGAGCCGGAAGCCCCAGGGCGCGGGGCCGGGCAGCACCACGTTCCGGGCCATGGCGCGTCCCGCGCGTGCCGGCGGCGGGTGGCGCGGCGAGCGGCGGCCCGGCCCGCGGCGGCGGCGGCTTTATCCCCGCTCGGAGTGACGTCACCGCCCCCGGGGGGGGGGTCCGACTCCGGGAGCCCGAGGCGCGCGCGGCGCGGCCCGGACGCGCGCGGCGGGAGGGGGCTCGGGGACAGCTGCCCCGGCCCTCCAGGTCACACCTGTCCCCCGCCGTCTTCCGCTCGAGCTCCGCGAGCGCCGGCAGGCCGCAGACGCGGCGTTTCCCAATGTGGGGTGCCAGTGGACCAGTGGCCGCTGTGCATCGATTAGTCAGTGCTTGCTTTGGCCGAGGGGCTTAACCTCCTTGAGTCTCAGTTTCAGGGGTAGTGACTGTCTCCACCGCGGGGGGCTGCTGTGAGAATTCAGTGAGCTTCCTCTGCACGGTGCCGCCGCAGCAGAAATGCTCAATACGTGCTAAGCATCTCTACAGTTAAAAAGCACATGTACCGATCTACATAGGTTTATAGGTATTCAGTAATATACATGCATGAAAGTAGTACATGCATAAATATCGTCTAAATTTATTGTTTATAAATGAAGAAGTCTAAACGTGAAAATATGCAACATACACCCTGTCCAACGAATCATGGAGAAGTACATATAAATGGACGACTCATCAAGATACTCAACATAGAGACCTGAGTAATTTTGAGTGAAGCATTTGTCTTCTCCCTCAAAGTGTCTTTTTGACACTTGGAAGGCACCAGCAACGCTAAACTAGGCGTTGAGGCCACCCTGTGTGAAAGCTGCAGAGTGAGGGTGCGCTGTGGAGTGTGAATAAGATGGACCCGGAGGACCCGAAACTCACAGTGAGACTGCCCAGAGGAGAAGGAAGGGACAAGTATTCATCCAGCGCCTCTGTGGTCCAGGTGTGGTAGTGATTGCTTCACACATGTGACTCGGTTTATCCTCACACATCCATCACATTGCTATCACTCGTCCTATTTTTTTTCAGGTGAGGAAATAATTTCTTAGAAGTGAAGTAACTTGCATACAGTCACACTGCTAATAAATGCTAAAGCAAGCAAACAAACAAAAAGCAGTCTGCTGAACCCCAATGTCTGACTGGCATGGGAATTAAACTCAGAAGAGTCGGGGAGGGGATCCCACTGCAGTCTCAGTGTGGACTTAAGTATTTCTGGTGCTCTGTGTGAGGATATTATTTCCAAAGAGAGGGGGAAGGATGAGGGAAGAGCAACACAAAATGCTTAAAAAAAAAAAAAAAGCCAAGAATGAGGGTCTTGGACTTAATGCCCAGGATGACAGGGCCATATCAATCCAGTAGAGCAGAGCTGCAACAGCCTTTGAATACAACAGTCTGTTTGGAAGCAAGTTTAAGACTGATAGAGAAAAGAGAAAGGAAACGCAGGAAACTGTAAGCAAATTTGTTCAGCCTGGGAAAGTTTTAGACACAAAACCAGGATGGGTGATACTTTGGTCCCTGTAATGGATTATATACAAGTCCTGGAGGATAAGCATTTTCTAGTTCCAGACATTTCCCAGGGCCTCACCTATGTTGCATTGTCAGGGAATTAAGTGTCAAATGTTTCTGTTGATTTTTGCCTATTTGGGCTGGTTTGATTATTGCAGAGCACATGTCTTCTGTCAGTCATTGGCTGGGTCTGCATGGTACAAGCCTAGACACACACACACACACACACACACACACACACACACACACACGTGTCAATTCAGAAAAAAAATCAGACAAGTTATTTGGTGTTGTGTAGTTGTCGTTGTTTATTGCTTACCCCATGAGTTAGCTTACATAAATAGTTACACAATTTTTTCTTTGCCTTTTTACTGGTCATTTGACATCATTTAGATGTAGGCAACATCTATCCAACATCGATATGATACCTGATGAGTTCCTAAGTCTTTGTAGACAGCGTGGAAAGTAGGGACATGAAATGTCGGTTTTGTCACTTCCTACTGCTCACTGAGGTCAGAGGGAAAGTGCTCAGAGGTGGCCATCGAGGTGGAGGCGAGAAGAGAGGTGAGGGAGTATTCCACCAAAGAAGCACTGCACCCCTCTGTCTCCTAGAGGGTCCTGCTTTTGTTTTGGGTGCTGTTCTGAGAAGAAGTTCTTTTTACTGGAGTCTTCCATTTGTTTTCTTTTCCTTTTCCCCTTTCTAAAGGAGACAGTGGGATGATGTTTGTACAGTAAAGAGGTCATCAGCTCTCCTTGGGGGAAAGTGTCAGGGAAAGCTTCCAGAGGGAGGGACGTGAGAGCTGGATCTTGAAGAGCAAATAAGAGTCTTCCAAGTGGCTGGAATTGGGAGGAAGATGGAAGCGAGGACATTCAAGGAAGAAGAACTCTCCGGGATGTGCGGTGGCGGCAGGGAGGCAAGGAACTGATGGCAAATGAAGAAACAGCAAGTCGTTTATTATGGATAGAGCTTAGCGCATTGGGCGGAGACAACAGATGAGCCCTCAGCAGCGGTGGCCATATCAGTAGAGGGATTGTGTATGTTACACTACCATTTCGACTCTATTCGAGGGAGCCTTTGAAGAGTTTTAAGCAACATGTATACTAATCAGATCTGCGTTTACAAGCATCGTTCTGGGAAGTGGAAGGATGACTCCCAACTGAAGGAGAACTCAGGGAGCCCAGTTGAAATGTACTCCAGTCATCCAGGGGAAGATGCTGATTGGGAAAGTGCGGGTGGAGAGGAGTAGACAGATGTGGGAACCATTGAGAGGTCAACTGGCACAATCTGGGGCAAATCTCAAGTGGGGGATTAGGGAGAGCTTAGGCAATTTGGATGGTTCCCAGACTTTTGTGTTGGGGCTTCCATGAAATGGTGGAATTATGAGTAAGGAGAAAATGTGTAAGAAGCACAAGATAGTTTTGTTTTAATTAGGGAATGGTAGATTAGAGCACTATTTTGATTGTACTGATTTTGAAATGCATATAGAATATCTGTGGATATGGACTAAAAGACTAAGATTTGGAGCTAGACTGGCTGGGTGTACTCTAGCTCTCTTGTTCTTGCTGTGTGATCTTAAGGCAAGTTACTTGACACCTTTGTTAAAGGGGTGATAATAATAGTGTTTGCCCCTAGAGTTATCATGACATTTGCATGAGTTAATGAATAAGATATTTAAAAGTGTGCCTAGCACATGCTAAGTACATATAATCCTTTGCTACTATTATAGCTGTTTATGGTAGTAGTGTGGTAAGCAATTGGGTATAAAAATCTAGGGATCTGGGCTTGAGATGAATGTCTTGGAATTATAGTAGAATCTGTGGCTGTGGGTTAAACTTTTTTTTAATGGTTGCAAATTCTTTGACATTATCCATTTTAAGAGGTAGAGTATATGTCCCTTCCACCTGGAATTTCATAGATATGTGACTTTTATGTTACCAAAAAATGAAGTGGAAGTGACACTGTGAGACTTCTGAGACTAGGTCGGAAAAGTTAATGTAGCCGCTGTCTTGCTGATTGTGATACTTGTGCCTGACGCCCAAAGTTGTCAGGTAAAAGTTCTGAACTGCCATGGTGTGGGGAAATCCAGGCTGCTTGTGGCGATCACGTGTTGGCATGACTGTTGGTAACCCCAGACCAGGCATCAGATGTGTGAGTACAAGATGCCTCCTTCTAGTCTGTCTTAGTCAGTTTGGGCTGCTACGACAAGATACCACAGACTGGGTAGCTTAAGCAAAAACCTTTTCTCTCTCACATTCTGGAGCTAAGCCAAGATCAAGGTGCCGGAAGATCCACTGCCCGATGAGGGCCAGATTACTGGTTTGTAAACAGCTGTCTTCTTGCTGTATCCTCAAAGAGAAAGTTTGAGTCTCTTCCTCTTCTTATGAGGACACTAATCTCATTCGGGTGATTTTTGCCTATTTGGAATGGCTCGATTGTTGCAGAGAACAGGTCTCCTGTCAGTCACTGGCTACGTCTTCAGGGTACAAACCTAGACACACACACACACAACACACACACACACACACACACACACACACACACACCTTCATTCAGAAAAAAAAAATCAGACAAGTTATTTGGTGTTGTGTAGTCATTATCGTTTATAGCTTGCCTCATGAGCTGGCTTACATAGTTATATGATTTTTTCTTTGCTTTGTTACTGGTCATTTGGCATCATTTAGATGTAGGCAACATCTTTACAGCATCAATATAATACCTGATGCATTCCTAAGGCTTTGTAACTAGCATGGAAAGGTCTGTTTTCCCACATGCTACTGCTCACTAAAGTCAGCGGGAAAGTGCTCAGAGGTGACTCTCAAGGTAGAGGTGAGAAGAGGAGTGAGGGAGTATTCCAAGGAAGATGCACTGCACCCATCTGACTCCTAGAGGGTCCTCCATTACCTTATCCAGAGCTAATTATCTCCCCAAGGTCTCATCTTCTAATGCCATCACATTGAGGGGTAGGGTTTCAACATGCACGTTTCTGGGGGACAAAAACATTCAGTGCATAATACAATTCCCAGCCCCTAAGTTGCCTCTAGCCTCTGAGTCCTCTCAGCTCAGGCCCCAGACATTCGGGGTAGAGAGTGGTCATCATCACTGTGTCCTTTTCTGATTCTTGACACATTGAATCTGTAGGGGTAATAAAATGGTTGCCTTAGGCTTCTAAATTCCAAGATAATTTATTCTACAGCACAAGTAACAGACACAGGATGAACTCACCCAAGGAAATTATGTACGCAAGAGGAGAAGAACAAAGGCTTGATGATTAAGCCTTGAGAAAGAGCAGCATTTGAGTGGCAGGAGAATAAGAGGACTGTAGAGGATGCTTTTGTCTCTTACAAAAGGTTAAAGAAAACTATGCAAGTAGTGGCATGGAAGAAGACAATGGGGAGAAAAATCAAGTAGAGAAAGCAAGCATCACAGGGAGATAGAGGTAAAGTTGTAATGATAAGTGAGTGCCTATTAAGTTTGGTCATTCTGAAGTGAGGAGTCTTTGAGCCATGTGAACAGAATGGTGAGGACAGAAGCAGCCTGTGGATGGTCTGAAGACTGAGGGGAGAAGAGACAAATATGGAAAACCCTTCCAAAGAACTTGTTAATAAATGGAAGGGCTGGCCAGGCATGATGGCTCGTGCCTGAGATCCCAGCACTCTCGGAGGTTGAGGAAGGAGGGTCACTTGAACCCAAGAGTTCAAGGCTGTGGTGAGCTGTGGTTGTGCCACTCTACTCCAGCCTGAGTGGCAGAGCGAGAGCCTGTCTTAAATTTTTTTTAAAAAGGAAGGGAGATCTAGGATGGTCAGCTGAGGGAACTGCAAGTAAAGAGAAATAACTTTCTTTAAGATGAAAGGGGCTTAATGATGTTTGCTGAAGTTAGAGGAAAGAAAATGCTGAGGAAACAGAGAAGGGAAATGGATGGAGGAGGTCAGGAAATTGGGTCTCAAAGAGGATGGATTCCTGTTCTTCTAAGAGTGATTGGAGTTCCCATGAGTTGAGGTCTGTTAGTCGCACAGTGATTGGTGATCCAGTTCTTGCGTTCATTGCAAATTCTCCCTGCCTGCTTTAGGCCCTTGGGATTCACTTCCTGATGGTGACAAGCATCCTGAGATTGCCACTTTGCCAGCAATCTCTCCTGCACTATCTACCTTTCAGACTACTGCCAGGTTGCAACACTGGCACTCTCTGGGTTAGAAACGTACACTAGAGTTTCATTGTTCCTAGGATAGAGAAAACTCTGCTACGGGAGGGTTTGCGGCCCGTTCATTGTCTACATGTGCCACGGATGCTTTTCATCTCACATCAGTCATCATGGAGACTGGCCAACTCTTTCCAGGTTTTTAATACTTTAATATTTTTATTTTCTTTTTCTTCCTTCCTTCTTTCCCCTCTCCTTCCCTCCCTAAGTCCTTTTTTTCTTCCTGTCTTTAAGAGAAGAACATGTTTTTGTTTAAATCTTAGAACCCCTCAGCCAGCTCAATTTTTTATGCATTAAAAGAGCATAGGTACTTATTAGAAATGCAAATTCCTGGGATCCATGCTCAAGAGATTTGAATTCAGTTGCTGGGGCCAAAGTCCACTGTGGGTGGTCTGTGGACCACACATTAGGAAATAGTAATCCCAATCAACACACAGGAATATAATTTCTTTCTTTCTTTCTTTTTTTTTTTTTTGAGTTGGAGTCTCACTCTGTTGCCCAGACTGGAGTGCAGTGGCCGCCCCGGCCACCGCAGCCTCGACCCGCTGGGCTCCGCCGATCCTTCCGCCTCAGCCTTCCAGGTAGCTGGAACTACAGGCGCGCGCTACCACGCCCGGCTGATTTTTTGATTTATTGTAGAGATGAGGTCTTGCTGCCCAGGCGGGTCTCGAACCCGCGGGCTCAGGCAATCCACTCACCTCAGCCTCCCAAAGGCGCAGAATTACAGGCTGAGCCACCGAGCCCGGCTGGAATAGAATTTCTTATACTATGTCTTTATATGTGCTGTTCCTTCTCTTTTCTCTATCACACCCCACTCTCTTTCCACATGTCCTGGGAAGACTGACCATCTGTATCTCCATCAAACATTCTCCTTATTTAATTCTTATGTCTAGGCAATATGACATGATTTTGAATGTCGTCATCCTCCAATTTAGCCAAACAGCTGGCAATGATAGGTCCTAAGGCTAAACAAAGGAACAAGGCATGGATCTGACCTCTCAGAGACACGTAATCTGACAGGGATGACTTTTTCATGAGGGCGAGTTTTGCATTCTCAGTCAGACAGTAGGCTTCTCCAGGGCAGGGAATGTATTTCTTTGGAGTCTACCACAACTGCCAGCCCAATGCTAGGCGCTGAGGAGGTAGTCCGTGGTGACTGACAGGAAGAAACAGGTTTTGTTCCTGAGATGTGTTGGCTTGGGGAAGCCAACTTTTCCTTCTCTCTTTTTCCTTCAACAATAGTCCTCCCATTTGACCTTCCCAGACGATTGCCACGATGCCATTGTTTGCGGTTCCATCTCCCTCCATTTTACCTTGCTGTTGGGGTATGTGCATGTACCCGCTGGTCTGGCTGCACAAACCAACTTACCCAGGGCCTGGGCAGCCAGCCAGTGGTCCCAAGCCCTTCCGCGCATTGTGTGTGACTTCCTCTCTGGTAAGAGCCCATGCGATTTTCATGCTTTGGAGGATTTGGGCCCTTGTGAAATTTCTTCTGGGGAATTAGCCACACTGAATTCCACGCTTTGTGTCTGTCTCTGGTGCTGGCAGTAGCCGATATTGTTTTGTTCCCACGTCATCACCCTCCTCGGGGCAATGAGATGGTTCAGAACAAGTTCATTTGGTATTCCCCTCTGAAGAGTCACTGAGTTTTCCCACCGTTTGTTCTGAATTAACTAGTAACAATCAGGGGAATCATTAGTATGCTGGGAAACGTGGGCTGAAACGTTGGAGGTGAGCAGCAAACAGGGGCCTCTTTGGCACCAGTTTCTGTTGCTGTGGTGGCTGCCCTTTCAGCACTGGTGCTCTTGCTGACTGCAGGCTTATGAAAAACGACGGTGTGTGTGCATGCGAGTGAATCAAGTTGGGGGGGGTTTCATGGTTTTCTCATCGGAGCAGCTTACTTGGGGTTTTCCGTCCATGCTGGATTGTCTTCTGGTTGGATTTCAAGTTGAAGAAGGGCACATTGGTTCCTACCACTGTCAGTTTGCGAAGTATGCTGCTTTCTTTACAGACTAACCATCTGCTTCTAGTTCTGTGAAAGTGGACTTGATTAGAAGAGCTGCCATGAGTGGCAGGCACTGTGCTAGGCATTTCACATGTTAATGCCTTCTACTTCTTAAGACGGTTGCGCAGAATAGATATGATTTTTTTTGTTTTGAGTTGGAGTCTCACTCTGTCCCCCAGACTGGAGGGCAGCGGCCGCTCCCGGCCACCGCAAACTCGCCTGCTGGGCTCCGGCGATCCTTCCGCCTCAGCCTTCCAAGGAGCCGAAACTACAGGCGCTCGCTACCACGCCCGGCTAATTTTTGACTTATTGTAGAGATGAGGTCTCACTGCCCAGGCGGGTCTCGAACCCGCGGGCTCAGGCAATCCACTCACCTCAGTCTCCCAAAGGCGCGGGATTACAGGCTGAGCCACCGAGCCCGGCTGATATGATTATCCTAGGATGCAGAGTGGGAGAAGGTAGAGGACACCTGGTAAGTGGCAGAGTTGGATTCAAACCTGGCTCTCCTCTTTCTGCCACTTCCCAGTTCTTCTATTGCTTCATATCCCCTCTGAAGAACACACATCTGCTACAGTTTATTGACCCTAGAGGCAGTGACCCTACTGACTGGGCAGTGGTTTGAGCTCCTGAAAAGCCAGCAGCACCATTCACACTGGTTTCATTCTCCCTGGGTTCTAAGGAAAAGCCACCAAGGGCTATGGAGAAGAATGGGTCTGAAAATTGAAGTCTATCTCCCTCGTCACAATCTGGTCACGCTTTTGTCAGGATTCTATAGATTCCTGCCTAAACATGCCTTGGAAAATCAGAATGACCCGGTCTTCAGTCGAGGAGCATTTTACTTACTAGGGTTAGCTGGCCTCAAGATTCTCTCGTGATGTACCTGCACACATTTTTGACGACGCTGAAGAGCCATTAGAAGAGCCGAGACGCATGTGTACTATAGAAACACATCTGGATCCATTCATCAGTAACAGAGACTGTGCATTTGGGGGCTTTTTTATTTGGAGTCGGTTTATCACCACTATAAAAACATTTCAAATGAGAATGGAGTGGCTGAAAGCCCTGGGGAACCGTACAGGGAGTTCTTGGTTTGGATGGCCGAGTGCCTGGCCTTGGTTTAGTCACTCCTGAGGTCTGCAGTGAAGCACTAATGCTCGTGTTTAATCTATCACAGATGGCTTGGTCACTTCTCTCTGAGCATTTCCACCTGTTTCACCACCAGGATCCGTGGCCAGTCTCCTAACACATAAAATGTGTGTGTTCTGTAGTAGACAAGTCAGTTAAGTCAAGAGAAAACCGGGTTCCATATTTAGTCATGCTAGTAGTGTTTAGTTTTCTTTCTTCTTCTTAAAGGATTTTTAGTTTAAAGATGTGAGGCACAATTCAGGGTCGTTTTCTTTCTAAAGAAATCCTTCAACTAAAGATGAACAATGAGAATAATAACTAATGACTAATTGCTTTATATGGTCTATATTTACATTATGTGGAAAAGTCATTCCTAATCTAGAACAGTGGGCTCAAACTCCCTCTTTAAAAAGAGACGCACTTTGGAGAGCAGGAAAATTACTACTTCTGCCCTATTTCTCCCTGTTTTCTGGTGATATGGGGCAGGAAATGAGCATTTGAGGTTTTAAGTCCTGGGCAGGTGGCTGAGGTGGTGAGAGGAAAGTCTTCTCTCAGGAACACATACCTGCTGAAATTCCCCTAGAACAATGAAATCACTGCCTTTTAGACATAGATCGAGACTCCCATACAACAGTGAAATCACTTAGTTTTAGACATAGATTGGATGTTCACAATACAAATGAAAAACCAACTCAGCAAAGGCGCTGGGCCTAGGCAGGCTGTTAAGATCCTCTAGCCCTTGGATCATGTCATACCAGAATCTTCTGGATTTTCTCTGACGTACATCACTGGATGCTCCTGTATAGCTGCTTGAAAATGTCCCTCTTCTAATGGCTTCTTATGTGTCATTGAGTTCCAGACTCATCCCTCTGTTTTGGAATCTCACTGGGTGATTTCTTTAAAACTCACGCCCTTTTCTACTTAGAAATGAAAGCCTGCTTTCCCCAATCAAATCTATATCCCCCCCGCCTTTTTTAAATTTTTTTTGCTAGAACTGAGATCTATATATTAAACTGTCTATTCAACTTTTTATTTCAGAGTAACTCAATTCAGGTAGTCCAAAATCGACATCACTTGCTCCTTTCCCCCCCCCATTCTGGTGAAGAGCTCTACCACAGTCGTAACTCAAACGCAGACTTTCCCCTCACGCACCTCAAATATGTGACAGGTCACCACGTCTCATGGATTGCGTTATACACTGTTAGCTATTGTGCCCAAACACTTGTGTCTGCTCTTTGAGATCAGACTTTCACAGACTCTTCCTGGGGTGACCAGAAAGATTTCCTCATCTCCTTCCTTGACTAAACCTTTCCGGCTCACTCTGCACACCGCTGCCGTGGTGGTCATCTCTAAAAGGTAAGTGTAATCACGCACCATCCTTTCTAGAATTCCTCAGGGACTCCCCAGTGGCATTCGGGAGAAAGACCAAACCTCTTCGCTCAGCCGACAGGCCTTGAAGCAATGGCTCAAACTGGAGCTTTACCTTCCACTCCCACCACTTCTGAACAGACATCCTTTCTCCAGCCATCTAAAACTTCTTGTGGCTGACAGAAGTCGGTGGAACTGCTTCGTGCTTGTAAGTCTGACCACAATGCTTCTTTGGCCTAGAATTCACTCATGCATTTATCTATTCATAAGTCATTTATTCGGCAACTGTGGGTGGTGCCTAGGCTCTGTACCAGACACCCTTCCAGTGATTGTGGAGACAGAAATGGACATGCAAGTGACAAAGGTCCTGCCCTCACACAGCTCACATCCTGGTAGAACGACGACGGGAAACGATCAGACAATGCATTTCAGATAGTTCTGAAAGTGGTAAAGGCGACGAACCAGGGGGATGAGATAGCAAGTACTAAGATAGATGTGAATCTTTAGGGGCTTCTTTAGACAGTGTTCTCTGGGATAGTCCCTTGAGAAGGACTTTTTTTTTTTTGAGTTGGAGTCTCACTCTGTCGCCCAGACCGGAGTGCAGTGGCCACTCCCAGCCACCGCAGCCTCCACCTGCTGGGCTCCGGCGACCCTTCCGCCTCAGCCTTCCGAGTAGCCAGAATTACAGGCGCACGCTACCACACCCGGCTAATTTTTTGATTTCATTGTAGAGATGAGGTCTCGCCTACCCAGGCGGGTCTCGAACCCGCGGGCTCAGGCGAGCCACTCACCTCAGCCTCCCAAAAGCGCGGGATGACAGGCTGAGCCACCGAGCCCGGCTGAGAAGGACTGTTTTAACAGAGATCTTGGCTGGGAGGGAACAAGCTGTGAGGTCTGGGGAAATAGCAGGTATAAGGACCCAAATCGAGAATGCCCTGAACATTTTCTTTTTTAAAAAATTAATTAATTTATTATGAAGATGTGGGGTACAATTCAGGGTTAGGTATACAAACATTGATCATGCAGGGACCATTGTTGATGAGGTATACCCCTCCTCCCCTAGCAGTTTCCCTCAACTGCCAGTCCCACCCCCCCCCCCCTGACAGTTTTCCACTCCTGCCAATCACTTTCTTATAGCAATAAATTGTTCAAGGTCACCTTATGAGTGAGAACATGTGGAACTCAGTTTTTCTATGATAAATCACTGAGTATGATCGACTCCAAATCCATCCAGTTTGCTGCAAAGTTCATATATTTGTCCTTCTTTATGGCTACATAGTATTCCATCGTGTATATGTACCACATTTTTTTTTTTATCCAGTCCAGATTCGATGGGCAACATGGTTGGTTCCATGTTTTTGCTATTGTGAATAGAGCTGCAACAAACATACGTGTGCAGGTATATTTTTTGTAGAATAATTTGAGTTTCCCCCAGGTATATTCCCAATAGGGGAATTGCTGGGTCATATGGAAGTTCAATTCCTAGTTCTTTCAGAAATCTCCAGACCGTTTTCCAGAGAGGTTGTACAAGTTTGCGTTCCCACCAGCAGTGTAGAAGCACTCCCTTTTCTCCACATCCTCACCAGCATCTTTTGCTGTTTATTTTATTAATGATGGTCATTCTTACAAAAGAAACCATCAAGAGAGCAGGGAGACACCCCACAGAATGGGAAAAAATATTTGTCAACTGTATATCTGACAAAAACCTAACATCTAGGATCTAAAAGGAACTCAAATGCGCCGAAAGGAAAAAAACAAACAGCCCCTTTAAAAAGCGGGCAAAAGACATGAATAGACACTTCTCTAAAGAAGACACCCAGGCAACCAACAGACACATGAAAAAGTGCTCAGCCTCACTTATCATCAAAGAAATGCAAACCAAAACCACATTGAGATACCGTCCTGAGCATTTTCAAGCAGCATTTTGAAGACCTGTGTGACTTCAGTTCAGAGATTGAGGGAGAGGGTGGTAGAAGACAAGTAGGAAGAAACAGACTGGCCTTATCACCTCAGACCTTGCAGGCCGTTGGCCAAGAGCCTAATTTTTAACTTAAACAGGAGTGATATGATCAGATTTATATTTCAAAAAGATTGTTTTAAAGTAACAAGTGCTGGCAGGATGTGGAGAGGTTGGAAGACTCGCAATGTTGCTGCTGGGAAAGTAAAATGGTGCAGCCACTGTGGAAAGCAGTTTGGCAGTTCCTCAGTAAGTTACCTCACAGAATTACCACACGATCCAGCAATTCACTCTTAGGTATATACCCAAAATAATCAAAAACAGGTGTTCAAACAAAAACCTGCGTGCAAATGTTCATAGCAGCACTATTTTTTTTTTATTATTCGTAGCAGCAATATTTACAACAGCCAAAAGGTGGAAACAATGCGAATGACCAGCAACTAAAGAATAAATCAACAAAATGTGGTATAACCAAATATTGGAATGTCATTCAGCCATAAAGAGGAATGAAATATCTATACATGCTGCAGAATGGACGAACCTTGAAAACATTCTGCTAACTGAAAGAAGGCACAAAAGACCACGTATTATAGTATTTTATTTATGTGAATATCCAAAATAGGCGAATCTGTAGAGATAGAAAACAGATTAGTAGTTGCCAGGGGCTGAAAGGTGTAGAGGTAGGGAGTGTGAAAGTAGGGAGTGACTACTTAATGGGTACAATCTTTCATTTTGGAGTGAATAAAAGATTCTGGAACTAGATGGTGGTGATGGTTGTACAAACTGTGAATTTACTTCATGCCGCTGAACTGTATACTTTAGGATGGTTAAAGTAGTAAATTTTATGTCGTGTGTATTAGCTTGGGCTACCATGATAAAATGTCACTAGAAATCTATTGTCTCACAGTTCTAGAGGCTGAGAAGTCCAAAATGAAGGTGCCAGCAGGGTTGAGGGCTAGAGAGGACTCTTCCCTGAAGTCACAGATGGCTGTCTTCTTGCTAAATGTTCACACGGCCTTTCCTTAGTATGTGTGCACAGGGACTGGGAAAGAGAGAGAGGCAAGCTTTCCAGTGTCTTCTCTCGTGAAGTTATAAATCCCACCAAATCTCTTTAGAAAACAGAGAACATAAGAAAGTCACCAAATCTTCTTAACTTATGACCACTTTTATGACTTCACTTAACTGTAATTACTTCCTTACTCCAAATACAGTCACAATGGGGTTAAAGCTTCAACATATAATCTTTTTGGAAAACCATGTTCATTTAAAATTAACTATAAAAAAGATGATTTGGGCTATGGTGTGGCATATGACAGTGGTGAAAGTAGGAAGATTAGTACAGAAAGGCAAGTGAAAGATGATGGTGGTTTGTACTAGGGTAGTGTTGGAGAGGAAGAGTCTTTCACCGCTTATTTTTGTGGGAAACTTCTCTAGTACAACATTCTTGGCTTTCTCCACCACCCTTACTCTTTCTAATGCCTGATTTGTAGGTGAAAGTCATTGATCCGCATTTCTCATTGGGCGGAGCTACCCTATTAATAGGCTCTAAGGACTGGGGATTCTGTGTCTCTTCTTGCCTCTCCACTCAGCTCAGCACAAGACAATAATCCTGTTCTGTGGACTCAAACTTTTATCCTGGAGCACCATTCAGGCTCAATTTGGGTGGGCATGGGTGAGGGCTGAGAGCATGAGTAAGCTCACTTGACTACAAACTAAATCTGCCTTGCCATCAGCTTCATTATAACGAGGGGATATTTAGATTCCTGTCTTCCTGGCTCACTCAGCTTACTCTACAGAACCCTCAAATCTCAGCTCCAGTGCTACTTCCTCTGAGGAGCATCCTCTGACCGTCCCCACTCTCTGGTATGGTTTATCTGCCCGTCTTCTATTTTCCTATGGGACCATGTGGATTTCCCTAGCCTAGTACCTACCAAGCCATACTGCAATCCCTTCTTCAGAGTCCTCTCTGGTAGAGATGGTGCCACTGCATTCTACATACACATCATATTTCCAACTCTTGCAAAGCAGGAACTCAAAAGACATTAAGCTTCTTAAGGGTAAGGCCAATCTTAATCTCTTTTCATTTATTACACCCGGTACAAAGCCTGACACATAGTAGGTGTTCAATAAATGTTTTCTGAATACACAGTTCCAACAGGAAATTTAGTGTATCTGCCTCACCTTTCTTTAGAAAACAGAGAGCATAAGAAAGCCACCAAATCTTCTTAACTTATTATCAAGAGTTAACACAGATTATGGAAACGATTGGATGTTGAGTGAGGTAACTGGAGTTCTTTCATGTTTTTGATAAACTCACTACGGTGGTATTCAACTGGATTTTGTGATCTTCTTTGAAGTCTTTCTGACTCCCCAAAGTCATGGAGTGATATCTTCTTGGAGTTGATTACCTACCTGGAAGTCAATGGAGCACATCAAGCTGGTATGTATATTCAGTCCTTGGGATAGTGAAAGGTAGCAAAGTTCTTGGGTCACCTATATTCTCAGAAAATTGGAAGAGTTAGATGTAAATTATATATTCCTTTGGGTGTGAAAACGATCACCTATCAAGAGGTAATGGGCTTTGGGCTTTCTTTTAAAAACGAATGGTTATAGGTTTTGTTGCTCTGTGTACACATGCTCATCTAGTTTTCTTGTGACTAGGGAACTGCATGCTTCTAGTAGTTGCTTGGGCTCATGACTGTGATTTGAAGTTGTAAAATGAGTCAGTTTGTTAATATGGCAGTTGAACCCTTTAATTTGCATTTCTCTACTTTTCATCCTGCAAGTAGCAAACTGCCTTGCCACTGATAGCAATTTTCCTGAAAATTAAAAGATAAAATGATTTAAAAGCTATCTTTGGATGTGTCAAACATCTTGAAAAACATGTTAGTTGATTGTGTAGTTCTTAAGACAGTATGCTGTCTAAAAAGATAAGCAAAATAGCTTGAATGTTACGCTAGTCTGCAGGAGAAATATAGGTAATGACTTTCACATTTCCCTGACAGCATAATATTTAGAAGAAGCCAAGATTAAAAAGAGAAATTTGCACCCATAGCTTTTGTCCTACAGAAGCTACTGTAATGACTGCCTGCTACTCATATGCCATAGGTAATCTATTCAGTGGATATGTGCTCCTTTATTCTAGGGAAATCTTGTATTGTCTCTCTCTGGTGGGTTAAATTTAGCTTTCTAACTTGCAGTGCACTTAATTATACAGGGCTTCTTTGGAATCAGGATGTTTTTTAGCTAACTTTTTTTTTTAAGGTGAATGAGATGGTGATTGACTTGAGAGGTTGGTAGGAGAATTAGCAGGCATTCTTAGAATTGCAGGCATGTTCAATTTCATTTTACAAAGCAGCTTAAATTAGAAGATGCAGAATTAGTCTGTCCAAGGGCTTTAAGATTTCCTGGTCATCTAGTTGTGATGGGAATGTCAGAACAGTGACAACCAGGACATCTAGAGTCCTTAATATACATGTCTTCTTACTGGACTTCCACTGGGGCTCTCGAATTAGAAAACATATCTCTACTGAAAAATTGTCTAAGAGAGTCCTAGGATATTTCCATTGTTATACCCAGTTATGAAATTCAAATTTAATTGATTACTTTAGTTCTAAATGAATTGTTAGGGACTTGGAATTATGTTTCTTTACCATTTTCCTATTAAGGTTTTGATGAGTTCTCTGGAGATTAGCATATAGAATTCCATTTATTTTTAAAAGATTATGATGTATTTAGGGGACACACACAAAAAAACAAAAACAAAGAAAAACAAAGTTACCAAGTAATTCATAGCTGATTGCCTGTACTTTTTGAACCTCTATGCTTCTCTACCATTTGGCATGAATAAAGATAAGAGACCATTTCTCATTGTCTTCTATATGTGGCCTCTCTTTGAAGTAAATACCCTAAATGAAAGTAAATACATGTTGCAGTAGGCCTGCCTTGGAATTCAAGATTGTCTGGGCATATGTGGAATACTTGTGTGTTTATCGAGTACTAAACGGGTGTTTAAATAAAAGAATATTTGCATGAGTAACCCCTTCTAAAGAAACTATCTTAAAGGAAAAGAGAATAAGAGGTTGGATAATTACTCAAAGTTGGCGCAAGTCCATGGACTGGTTTTAAGAGGGTACATGTGGGTGGGCGGAAAAGATGGTGGCCAAGCCAGTCGGACTATGCGAGTCCCGTGAGAGTGAGTGCGTGCAAGGAAAATTCTGGGTATGTGCTGGTGAGCGAGCGGGCTGAGTGAGGAATAGGAAGCTAGCGCCAGGGCTCACCTGGTGCGGAGGCTGGTGCAGCGTCTGGGCTTGGCCCCTAGTGATTCCTGGGATGCAGAAGCCGAGCACTATTTTCTCTCTCTTTTCTTTTTGAATCAACCAACCCTCCCTGGCAAGAAAATGCTAGGAGAGACTCTCAGTGGGGCTCATGAGCCGGTGGCCAGGCCCCTGGAGTAACAGCTGATGCTGTAGCTTCTCTACTTCGTCCCTGGCTCTTCCTGGGTCGCAGAAGCAGATCACCACTGTTTTTTACAAAGGACGTAAGTTTTCCTTTGGAGAAGCGGAAGGGAGATGCCGTTGCCCCAGGTGCTCCCTCACCATTGAAGCAGGAAAAAGACTGCTCCCGGCTTTGCCTCATCACTTCAGCACCTTTCAGGGCCCTGGAAGGGGCTGCAGGCGGAGTCCAGAGGCAAGTTCCCGCAGAAGAGGATAAGAGAGGCAGGCCACCACCATATTGAAGGCGGGGCAGGAAAGTGCTCCAACTTGCTCACCACAGACCTGCAGATCCATCTCTGTGACTGGTGGATCAACTTCCCAGGGCTTGATCGTGGCCCAAAGGGACTATCCTGAGAGCACAAACTTCAGAGGGACCTGACGAGGGCTGAGTTCCAGGCGCCCCTCCCTCTCCCCTGATCCAGCTGTGGGACAAAGGGTGTGGCCAGAAAAGGAGGAGGAGGAACTCCAAAGAGATCAGTGGTGAGTGGGGGCTGACCCAACCCCCTCCTTCCCAACAATCCTCTGGACATCAGACCCACACAGCTGGGCCACGACTGGGAGGGACAAACCCAGGCAGAGCTTGAATGTCAGTCTCAGTAGGAGGGCTCCATTCCAGGAGAGGCCTGGCTGTGCCCCCCAGTGAGAGTACATACCTGGGAAGAGACAGTCCCGGCCCTCCCAGCAGAGATCTCCCTGACCACAGGAGAGTGGGAGTGGAGGCCTGCAGCCCCACCCACCTCCACGGCCCTTCCTCTTTCCCTGCTTGGTTCCCTGAGGAGAGAGTAAGAGAGGTGGGTCTGCAGGAGAGACCTGAGTAGAGAAACAATTACAGAGCCTGACCCAAGAGGGCAGTTTTTTTGTTTGTTTTTGGTTTTTAAATTTTCAATTATTTTTAATTTAAAATTTTTTTGACCGTTTGCTTGTTAGTTCAACTATTTATAAAATATTTTTCCTTTGTGCGTGAATGTGTACATGAAGGTTTGATCTGCATTAACCCCCCCATTTTTAAAATTTTTCTGATTCTTTCTTCTTTTATTTGTTGTTTTCTGTTTATGTGTGTATGTGAATGACTGAGTGTTCATCTTTCAATTTTGTTGTGGTTGTTGGTTTTTGCTCTTTTGCTCTTCTGGGTCTTTTTTATATTTTTTTTTTAGTTTAAGGGGTATGTCAATATACATGTGAGGGTTCGACCTGAATCCCTTTTTTTTTCCCTTCAGTCTTTCTGGGGTTTTTTTCTCTATTCACTTTGTGTTGGGTGTGTGTGTGTGTTTAGTTTTCTTGGGGATCTTTTTGTTGCTGATTGTTTTGTTTTGCTTTGTTGTTATTCCAGTTTGTTTTGGACTGTGTGTGTATGTGTTCAATTGCTTTTGCATTGGTTTCTGCTTTGCATCATCATATAGAGTGGTAGTGGGGAGTGGGTCTCAGGGAACACATAGCAAAATAAGTGAACATCCTAATTTGCAAGTAGTATCTGATTCCTAGTGCTCCATCCCCCACTTTATTCGAATTTTGAAAATTATAAGAGACAGCAAAGCTTCCCATCCACCATCCTATTCCAAAACAGAACAAATCCAGAGTCCAGATCAGGGAAGACTAGAGGTCTGAGCAAACATCAGAAGGGAAAGCCTCTTCCACTGACACCAAATAATAGAACTAAAGAGAAAAACAAGAGATCTGTCACAAGTGAGAAAAACCAAAGGAAGACCACAGGCAAATTCAAGTGTACCAAAGACAAAACTCCTGAAAAATCAGAACTTGGTGCCCAAACAGTGGAAGTCACCAATGACTGGCCTCAGAATATGACAGGGATTAGGGAATGGATGGAAAGAGCAAATAAGACTCAAGAAAGACAAGATGAAACATTGAAAGAACTTGTAACAGAGATTTTGGCAATAAAAAATTTCATCCAAAATAAATAACAACATGACAAACATGGAAAGCAGAATTAAGCTAGCTGAAGAAAGAATCTCAGAACTTGAAGACCAGAACTTGGCATTAACCCGATCTGTAAAAAACACAGAAAGAAGACTCAGAAAGAAAGAACAAAGCCTATAAGAGATGTGTGATTATATCAAGAGACCGAACCTATGTCTGATTGGTATCCCAGAAGAAGAAAGAGAAATGGAGAACAACTTGGAGCAAGTATTCCAGGAAGCAATCCAAGAAAACTTTCCCCATCTCACCAGAGATGTGACCAGCTAAGCACAAGAGATACAGATAACCCCCACAAAACATCAAATGAGAAGACCTACCCCTAGACACATAGTAATTTGCCTACACAAAGTAGACACAAAAGAAAAGATCCTAAAAGCAGCAAGAGAGAAAGGTCAGATGACCTACCGAGGAAAGCCAATCAGAATAGCAGCCAGACCTATCAGCAGAAACACTACAAGCAAGAAGGGGCTGGAGATCTATAGTCAAAGTCCTCAAAGAGAAACAATTTCAACCAAGAATTTCCTCTACAGCCAAGCTCAGCTTCATCAGTGATGGAGAATTAAAATCCTTCCCAGACATCCAATCCCTAAGAGATTATGCAGCTTCCAGACCAGCTCTACAGGAGACACTTAAAAAGCTATTAAGTACAGAAGAAAGAAGAAAAAGATTGACCTGACACTTCCCAAGAGAACAGCAGAGCACAGAATCAGCAGAGAATGCAGTGCAACAAGAAACTTGAAAACGCAAACATATACTAACCCCAAAACCAAAAGAAAACAAGCAAACAAAGGAAAAACTTTATAAGAACCTCATGACAGGGATAAACAATCACATTTCAATAATCAGCCTGAATGTGAATGGACTAAATGCACCACTGAAAAGACACAAAATGGTGGACCTGATAAAAAACCATGACCCAATTATTTGCTGCATCCAGGAGACTCATCTCACTTCAAGGTATGCACACAGACTCAAAGTTAAAGGTTGGAAAATGAGTTTCTAGGTAAATGGATCACAAAAGAAGGCAGGCGTTGCAATCTTAATATCAGAAAACAACCTTTAGGCTATCAAAAATTTTAAAAAGATGCAAAAGGACACTACATAATGATAAAAGGCTCAATCCATCAACAAGAAATATCCATCCTAAACATATACACACCCAACACAGGAGCACTAGCATTTATAAAGCAACTACTAAGTAAACTAAAAAAAGATATTGACTCTAACACTATTATAGCAGGGGACTTGAATATCCCACTGACAGCCCTAGGTAGATCATTGAGGCAAAAAAATCAACAAGGAGATCCAGAACCTAAACTTGACACTTGACCAAATGGATTTAATAGATACCTACAGATTATTCCACCCAACAACCACAGAATATATGTTCTACTCATTACCACATGGAACATACTCCAAGATTGATCACATCCTTGGCCATAAATCAAGCATAAACAAATTCCATAAGGTTGAAATCTTGCCATGAACATTCTCAGATCACAGTGGAATAAAATAAATATCAACACCAGCAAAATTTCCCCAAAGCCGACAAAGACATGGACACTAAACAGCACGATGCTGAGCAACTACTGTGTCAATACTGAAATCAAAGTAGAAATTAAAAGATTCCTGGAAACAAATGAAAATGAAGAAACATCTTACCAAAACCTCTGGGATGCCCTGAAAACAGTTCTCTGAGGGGAATTTATAACTCTATGAGTACACATCATGAAAACGGAAACATCAGAAGTTGAGAGCCTAACAAATTACCTAAGGGAACTGGAAAGAGAAGACAACCAAAACCCTAACTTTAACAGAAGAATCCAAGTCACCAAAATAAGAGCCCAAATACAGGACATAGAAGACAAAAATATCATAGAAAACATCAACAAAACAAAAAGCCAGTTCTTTGAAGGAATTAACAAGATTGATGGGCCCCTAGCCAGAATGACCAAGAAAAAGAGAGAAAAGGCCTAAATAAACACAATCAGATATGCAAAAGATCAAATCACAACTGACCCCAAAGAAATGCAAAAGATTATCAGTGATTACTATGTACATCTATATGGAAACAAACTTGATAGCCTAAATGAAATGGAGAACTTTCTGACATCACATAACCTGCCCATGTTGAAACAAGAAGACTAAATAGACAATCCAGGAAACTGACTCTGTCGTACAAAAACTACCTACCAAAAAAAGCCCTGGACCAGATGACTTTCCAGGAGAATTCTACAAAATGTAAAAGAAAGAGCTGATACCAATCCTACTGAAAGTATTCCAGGCAATTGAGAAAGATGGAATTCTCCCCAGATCATTTTACAAAGGTAACATCACACCGATACCCAAACCAGGTAAAGATCCAACAAAAAAAGAGAACTATAGGCAAATATCCCTTATGATACATAGAGGCAAAAATCCTCAAAAAGATAGCAAATTGGATTCAAAAACACATCTTAAAAATCATCCACCATGATCAAGTAGGCTTCATCCCCAGGATGCAGGGCTGGTTCAACATTTGAAAGACCATAAAAGTCATTAAATACTTCCACAGATATAAAAGCAAGAACCACATGATTATCTCATTAGATGCAGAAAAATCTTTTGATAAAATCCAGCATTCTTTCTTGATAAAAACCCTCAAATACCTAGGTATAGAAGGAACATACCTTAAAATAGTAAGTGCCATCTACAATAAACCCACAGCTAGCATATTGCTAAATGGATAGAAACTGGAAACATTTTCTCTGAAAACTGGAACAAGACAAGACCCCACTCTTTTTTTTTTTTTTTTTTTTTGAGTTGGAGTCTCACTCTGTTGCCCAGACCTGCTGGGCTCTGGCGATCCTTCTGCCTCAGCCTTCCAAGTAGTTGGAACTACAGGCGTGCGCTAGCACACCTGGCTAATTTTTTATTTATTGTAGAGATGAGATCTCGCCAAGTTGCCCAGGCGGGTCTCGAACCCACAGGCTCAGGCAATCCACTCACCTCAGCCTCCCAAAGCATGGGATTACAGGCTGAACCACCGAGCCCGGCTAGCTGCCCACTCTTACCCCTCTCGTTCAATATTGTGTTGGAAGTCCTAGCTCAGGCAATTAGACAAGAGAAGGAAATCAGGGGTATCCAAATAGGAAAAGAGGAAGTCAAGTTATCCCTCTTTGCTGATGATATGATCCTATACCTTAAAAATCCAAGAGAATCTGTCAAAACCTGCTTGCACTGATAAAGGACTTTGGCAAAGTCTCAGGGTACAAAATAAATGTGCAAAAGAAAGTTGCATTCCTATACACCAACAACAAGCAGGCAGAGACCCAAATAAAAAGCACAATCCCATTCACAATTGCCACACAAAAAAATGAAACACCTCGGCATCTTCCTAATCAGAGAAGTGAAAGACTTTTACAATGAGAACTACAAAACATTGTTCAAAGAAATCCAAGAAGACACAAACAAATGGAAACATATTCTATGCTCATGGATAGGAAGAATCAACATTGTTAAACTGTCCATCCTACCAAAGGCAATCTACAGATTGCAATACCCATTAAGTTACCAACAACATTCCCATCAAAATTCATGTTGACATTTAATTGTTATTGTTATTGTTATTGTGTTAAGAAGTTGAGCTTTTGGGAGGTGAGCAGGCTATGAAGTCTTTACCTTCATGAACTGATTAATGGTTTGGCCTGCTTTTTCTCTCTGTCTTGTGCATTTGCTTCCACCTTCTGCATGTGATAGGACAACAAGATGGCCCTTGCCAGATACCAGTGCCATGCTCTTGAATTTCCCAGCCTCCAGAACCATGAGTCAATAGACAACTTTTAGTAAATTGCCCAATCTGTGGTATTCTCTTATAGCAGCAGGAGATAAACTAAGCAGGAGTGATGCCAGCTTCTCTGGGTATGGATGATTTTGACTTTGTGATGGTTAATCTTCTGTGGTTAAACATTATCTCTGAGTGTGACTGTGAAGGTGTTTCTGGAAGAGGTTGGCACTTCAACTGGTAGACTGAGTAAAGCAGATGGCCCTCCCCAATGTGGGCTGGCATTATCCAATCCATTGAGGGCCTGAATAGAACAAACAAATCGGAGGAAGCTTCAGTTAACACCTCCTGCCTGCTTGAGCTGGGACATTGACATTGATCTTCTCCTGCCTTTGAACTCCTGACTCTCAGTCCTCAAACTTGGTCTGGAAACGATGCCATTGACGCTTCAGCTCTCAGGCCTTCAAGCTACCTCACTGGCTTTCCTGGGTTTCCAGCTTGCAGACAGCAGATTTGGGGACTTAGCCTCCATAATTGCATAATTGCATGAACCAATATCTTATAACAAATCTCTTTATCAATAGAGAGATATAATTATGCATATTATATATATTTATAGATACATATTTCTAGATTGGCTCTATTTCTCTGGAGAACCCTGAGTAGTAGATTCATTGTTGGTGTGAACAGGTGTAGGAGCTGGCCCATGAAAGGATGCATGGTGGAACACGTGTGAGGTACTCCCGGGGGAATAAAGGGGAATTAGAGAAGAATTCAATGACAGTTGGAGTTCCTATAGCATTGTAGAGGCAGAGTCAGTGTTGTAGTGTTCTGTCTTTGTGATCGTCTTTTTCTCCCAGGTTAGAACAACTTGAGAATGAGATTTGGCCAGTTTGGGGCAGATATGCAGCTTCAATTTTGTTTTGAGATTCTAGGTGTTTAGAGGAAACGAAAGAATAATTGGGACAGAATGGTAAAGCATTCTTTTCCTTTCCGCTCTTTCAATCTTTCTTCTATTCACCTTTAAAAGTTTCAAAATGTCCTTAATTTTGTATTAAAAGAGAACTTTATTAAAGTTAATATTTCATTGACATTCTTTCTACAAATGTAGAAAGAATGTAAATGAGGATGTGTTTTACTGAAATCTTATAGGCCAGAGCCAGCTAGAGAGGACACTTTGAAATATTTTGTGATTGTTACTCTGAAAACCAGGCATCATTATTTTCCATTCCGTCATTTACTCCTCAGTGTTTCAGCTCCATGTTGATTGTTAGAATCAAACATCACCTCTGAGTTTGGCAAACAGTTGCCCAATTTGGTTTAGGGCTAAAGCTTATCCTGGTAAAAAAGATGGTGGATCTGATCATTCCAGAAGAGATGGCTTGGATTGAAAGAGTGTGCCTGTCTCCCAGGACTGCAGGATCAGTATGAAGGCAGGATCAGTATGATAGGCCAGTACACCTATCCTGTGAGCTGGCCCTCGGGGTTCAGTCAAGATCCATAAACTCAGGAGCCTGTGTGCTAAAGGAGCAGATGTTGAGATCTCAAGACGGCAAAACCCAGTCTGGAAGAAATGCCTGGTCCCTGGTATGTTGCCTCATAGCCCCTGAAAACACTTACCCATGGCAGAGGTCAGGTGTTATCTGGTTCCTATGAAACTCCCTGTCCATATATCATACTTAATGGCAATGGTAATAGTAATGTATTATTACTAATAGAAACTTTTTGAATAATATTATGTGAAACCAGTCATTACCAAGCCATTGTGAGTCCACCAGTTTCTTGCTTATTTGATTGTCTAATAAACTTCTGTGTGTCTAGTCTTGTGCAATGGTAGATAAAAATGAAACAGAGAATGACATTCCCTGACTTTGAGAAGACAAGATATGCTTTATAAAATAACTGGAGGGTAATACAAGGGTAAACCCAGTGTTAGAAGCTCCAAGAGTTAAAGACAATGCTGAAAGAAAATGTAGGGGTGGGAAATAGTCAGGGAAAGATACCTGAATGTTTTGCGTGTCGTGAGGAAAATGTTCAATCTTAGCTGGCAGAGAAGAGAGGATTTAGCTTTGCAGGCCAATAGCAGAGAGTCATTTTATTTCAGTTAGACAGAAGGATGCATTTTGCCTGTAAAGGGGCAGGCTGAAAAATCTTGGAGATATGTTTCTAAGCAGAAGGGATTGATGAAACAGTCTTGTAGATGCTATTGTGGAACGACTTAGAACCTATGAGAACAGAGTAAATGCCGCCGCATCAATTCAGTGGGGACCGATGAACACAGGGACAGCAGAAGTACCTTGAAGATGCAGCACAGCTTAGGTCTGGTCTGTGGGAAAAGGCAGCAGTCACAGAACTGCTTGGAATTGCAATTAGAAACTGCTGACACTATAACTAGAGCTGGGTCCTTGATGTCATTGCTAGTAGCAACACGCTTTTTGCGAAAGGACATTCCCATTCACACACACAGCATCCCTGGTCATTTTTTTTGCTGGTCCTCACTGCCTCAGGCATTTTTTGTGTCTTTGAATCTGTGAGTGTCTTACCCTCCTTTCCCTCCACCCCTTGAATTCCCTTGTTCACCTGGAGAAATCTTCTCCATACCTCAAAAATCACTTCTCTAACACCCCACAGAAGTTCTCACTCTTCTGGATAGAATTCCCACTCCAGAAATAGCTCTACTTTGGCACTTATATCTTATTATATTTAGTCATTTACATGTGGATCTTTCACCCTAGATTATTCGTTATTCAGGGACAGGGACTATGCCTCATTTATAGCAAATGCAGGAGTTGAGCTCAATCTTCGCTTCGAATCCCTGCACTGCCACTTCCTTGTTCTGTGACCTCAGGAAACATGGTTAATATCGCTTTACCCCATGTCCTTCACTTATAAAATAGAGCAAATAATATCTATCTAATAGCCGGGCTCGGTGGCTCAGCCTGTAATCCCGCGCCTTTGGGAGGCTGAGGTGAGTGGATTGCCTGAGCCCGCGGGTTCGAGACCCGCCTGGGCAGCGAGACCTCATCTCTACAATAAATAAAAAAATCAGCCAGGTGTGGTAGTGCGTGCCTGTAATTCCGGCTACTCGGAAGGCTGAGGCGGAAGGATCGCCGGAGCCCAGCGGGTCGAGGCTGCGGTGGCTGGGAGCGGCCACTGCACTCCAGTCTGGGCGACAGAGTGAGACTCCAACTCAAAAAAAAAAAAAAATCTGCCTAATACAGTCACTAATTAAAAACCGATTAAGATAAGGTATGTAATGCACTAGTCATAGTGATGGGTTCATAGAAACTCAATAAACATTATTTTTTTCTTCCTTTCTTGTTTTTTTGTATTTGTAGTTCTCAGCACAGTGCCTGATGTGGAAACTAATAAACCTTGGTTGAGCTTACAAATGTTCAAATTTACTGAGCTTACCACATTCCAAGCAGTGCTCAAAGCTCTGTAGTTGCATAAGAACTCGTTTACTACTGTTCGTAACACCATGAGGTAAGTACCAAGCCATGTCCCAAATTGTAGACTCCTTCCTCAGGTGATCCCAGCACAAAGTGGCAGAGGCAAGATTTGAATCAAGACAGATGTGACTCTGACGCCCATGCTGTTATCTTAATCTATCCATGCTCCTATTCTACAGGTTGAGTCTACATAGTTTGCACAAAATGTTGAATCATGTGGAAATTTCCTGCTGGTAACGGTCTGGTCTGTTCAGAGAGTTTCAAAAGTAGAATTGCTATGTGCCTTGAGCAAATCTATTCCTAATATAATATTCCAAAGGACTTTTGACTTGCTCTCAAATTCTTGTGAGAAATTATTTCCCATAAGAGAAAAGAGCCAGATCTGTCATGCAACCCTTCCTTCAGTCTGGACATCCACTCAGATTGGCTCATGAATTGACTAAATAACACATTCATCTGAGTCCTACCCACAATTTGCTTCAGTGATGTTATACAGTGGAGGTATAAGACATGGTTGCTGCCCTTGATACATAACTACCACCACTGCCATCCACCTCCACGTTGGAGCATCTACTGGCAACACTGAGAAACAAGTCCTACTGCAGATCCATTTTGCAGCAAAAAACTGGAGCTTATTGAGGTTACTAACGTGCAGTAGGTCACGTAGCCAATAGATATTCATACCCAGAGCCGTCTGACTCAGGACCCTCTTGGAACCAAGAGGAATATGATTAAAGAATTTGATGAGGGTTGTCACCCACAGTGGCTTGTCTCAAGAGGAAAGAAGATATGCCATCAGTACTCCCCCGGATAGAGTTTTCACTATCTGTATGGTAACCTTGGATACCATATCTTGGAGAAGGAAATGGAAGAAAAGCTTTTTCCCAATCTGAGAAATGAGCATTTCTTGTGAAAAAGAAAAAGTGTCCTATGGAAATTTTATTTTGACTATTCTTGATTTAAATATTAGTTCTAAATTTTGGTTTGAGAAACAAAAATGATGCCATGACCTAGGAGAAACTCTTCTGGACATTGGCCTAGGCAAATGATTTATGGCTAAAACCCTCAAAACAAATGCAGCCAAACCAAAAATAAATACATGGCACTTAATTAAACTAAAAAGCTTCTTCACAGCCAAAAAAATAACAGAGGCAATAGGCAACCTCCAGATAGAGCGAAGATATTGACAAACTATACATCTGACAAAGGTCTAATGCCAAGAATCTATAAAGGTCTAATGTCAAGAATCTATAAATCAAATAAATCATCAAGAAAAAAGCAAACAACTTCATTAAAAAGTGGGCAAAAGACATGAACAGACATCTCTCAAAGAAAATATACAAATGGCCAGTAAACACATGAAAAGATGCTCACCATCACTAATCATCAGGGAAATACAAATCATCCATACCCCATGAGTGGGATAGCACATGAATGGTAGGGACAAGAACTAACGACTCAGAAACTCTAAACCCACTTGATTGTTGCTGCTGTTACACACGCAGTGCATTTCCCTTGGAAGAATGCATTTTAAAAGTTCAAGGCTAAGAGTTCTGAATTCTGGCCCTTTGATTACAGTTGCAAATATGCTCTCCACTGAAAATATGACCATGCTTGTCTGGTTAAACATCTTAGAGTGTAGCTAGGCTCATGCCAGCCGAGGTTAGGCTGGCATGGTGACTCTGGTGGAACTCAGAGGGCACCCGGGTAGTGCCTGCGAGCCAGCGCGTTGCTTCACTGTTCACTGTCTTGAACTCGACACAGAAATGGCTCCTTTCCAGCCCTATTTAAAAGTTTTTTTCCTGAGGCCCTGTTTCAAGGATGTACAAGGTACCTTCCTCCTGCAACTTGAGAAGTCTTGTCTTCCGGCCGCTCAGGGTTGTTCTCCCAAGACCCTGCTTTAAAGAGAATCCGTGGCGCAGTCGCAAACCCCGCACTCCATTCTTCCAGGAGCTTGTGTTGCCTCTCGTGCCCCACAGGTACCAAGAAACTGTTTACCTTCCACAGTGTATGGGCTTGAGGTTGCATTAAACTGAAGTTATTTGAAAGAAAGAAAGAAAGAAACCCCTCATCATTTCCAAGGACTTAATTCCTGACTGTCTTTTCCTTTCTTTTTACATCCTTCTGTCCCGTAGGGTAAATTTTTCAGCATTAAATAAAACATTTCATTGATATTGTCTATGGTTTTAGTTGTAAAATACATTGCATGCTGGCAGAGAAGTGCTCCCTCCTACCTAAGCCCAGAACTTTGCTTTTGACATCAGAAGGTATTGAGCAGTGGTCCTACGAGGGCCACCTTCACGTTGTCCCTTGTGGGATAAGCATGGTTGACAGAAAGTCGATATTTTCTACCACTGAACAGTGATGGAGATGGTGCTAAGTTTTTAAGTGATCTCAGCCAGCAGTTCTCAAAGTGGGGTTCCTGGCCCAGCACCATCAGCATTGCCCAGGAACTTGTGAGAAATGCACTCTCAGGCCCTACTCTCCCCGAGGCAGAAATTCTGGGGGTGGGACCCAGTGAGCTGTTTTTACTAGGCCTCCAGGTAGCTGGGATGCAAGTTTAAGTTTAGCTTAAGTGTGGCTGTGCTGGTGTCCCGTTGGTTTTCTACAACACCAGGATCCTGGTTTGGTGAGGTTTTAGATTTCGTCTTATTTTTATATAAAACGATGGCCAGACTTATGTTAAGCTCAAGTAGTGGAAGATTCCTCTAAATGCGTAGGACCCAGGCCAAGAGCCGCCCAATGAAAAATGTGCTTGAGCAGGTGTTCAGGATGTATATCTTTTTGACGGTATGAAGAATGTATTTAGGCCTGACTGTTTTAAAACACCATAATGAATGTATAATTAATTTATGTTTAAAGTTGTACTGCTTTGTTATGAGGGAGAAGTGACTTTATGACCGGCTGCTTCTCAGCCCATGGATTGCAGCCACTCCCCTCACCGGAGTCCTGCTGGTAACTCAGAGCCTTCGCTTTTATATTGAATTCTCACGATCAATCAGCCACCATCATCCCATGGAATTAGGTCTTTTTAAGATGTAAGCAAACTCTATTTTTGAGTCAGACAATGTATTTTTGAGTCAGACAAGTTGGGCAGTTCTTCAGCTATTTGAAATGTTCTCTGAATGGTCAACATTCCAAGTATGTATTAAAAATGGAAACTCTGACTACCATTTTGACCACCTTGTGCATTAAACAAGTTGAGAACAAAAGCAACAACAAAAAAACCCAAAACAAAACCAAATGAGTTCCTTGTAGATCCTAGATATTAGACCTTTGTCAGATATACAGTTGGCAATTTTTTTTCCCCAGTCTGTGGGCTGTCTCATCATTCTCTTTGGCTTTGCAGACGCTTGCCAGTTTAATGAGGTCCCGCTTGTCTATCTATCTCTTATGGCATCTTGGATGAACTTAGAGTCTATAATACTGAGTGTTCCATCACAGAAAGAAAGAACCGAGTATCACATGTTCTCTCACTCATAAGCATACCTTGAAAAACTATCATAATACGATAAGAAAGGGATTGGCAGTAGTGGAAAACTGCCAGGGGAGGGGGGGCATACCTCATCCACAAAGGTACCTGCATAATGAACATTTGTATACCTGACCCTGAACTGTACCCCACATATTCAAATAAAAAAATTAAAAGCCCACATGAGGTATCACCTTTGGCCAGTCAGAATGGCCATATTAAAAACAAACAAAAATAGAGGCTGGTGTGGGTGTGGAGAAAGCTGAATGCTTATACACTGTTGATGTGAGTGTAAATTAGAACAGCCTCTATGGAAAGCTGTATGGAGATTTCTCAAAGAACTGAAAGTAAATCTGCCGTTTGATCCAGCAGTTTCACTATTAGGTATCTACCCAAAGGAACAGAGGCTGTTATGTGAAAAAGACACCTGCACCTGCATGCTCACCACAGCACAATTCACAATTGCAAAGATGTGGAGTCAACCTAAATGTCCATCAACCAATCAGTGGATAATGAAAATGTGGTGTATATACACTATGGAATACAATTCAGCTGTCGAAAAGAGTAAAATAAGGTCTTTGGCAGCAACTTGGATGAATTCTAAGTGAACTAACTCAGGAAGAGAAAAGCCAACACTACAAGTTCTCACGTATAAGTGGGAGCTAAACTAAGGGTCCATAAAGACATAGCATGGTAGAATGGACACTGGAGACTCAGAAAGGTGTAGAAGAGGTGAAGGGACAGAAAACCACCTGTCAGGTCCCGCGTGCACAGGTGGGGGTGGTGGGTACACATAAAGCCCAGACTGAAAACCATTAGGATCCCCTAAAGCTATTGAAATAAAGAAGCAAAAATAAAAATAAAAAAATAATTTCATGGCCTGAAACTATAGTTAAAGCCAGATTTTTAAAGAAAGAAAAGTAGGCAAAGCTTCAAAATCACTTCGTGTTCTGATTACTTAGAGGGAAGACTATTTTTCTAGGATAAATGCCACTTTAAAATTAAGCAATGAGACTACAATAGTTTCCTCTTTCCCCTAGCTCATGATGTAATTTTCAGTTGGTAAAGAAGCCAGAAGATGAATTTGTAGGAAACGAAACATTATATACATATGTTCTTAGAAAGGGCTTGCACAGAAAATATTAATTAAAAGTGATGAAATGGTATAACCCTATGTCATCTAGTTGTGGCTGTGTTTTAGTGTGTTGATGAATGGAATCCAGTTTCCTTTTTACTTTATTTAAGCCCATTTTATGGTTCCTGAGCAAAAAGCTTAGAGCTGAGCAAACACGATAAGTGAGACTAATGTGCACAGAGGACACATTCCTTCCGAGCTGGAAAGGGCACGCACTCTTGCCCTCCCCCAACTTGGCCAGCTAAGCACACACTGTCCTTGCGAAGAAGTCAAGAATAAAATCGTCAACTCTGAGTCTGCCATGTTGAAAATTAATGGATGCATTCGAATTTTCCCTTGGAAAAGATTCCGTGGAAAGTCGGCACTGAATCTCCACACAGATATGCCTCAGCCTGTCCCCTCGATTAGCGTCTCCTGCGTCCCCTTCATGGGGCATGAGTGTGCTCCTGGGGTCAGTTGTGGGGAGACCCCCTTCAGGCCTGCCCAACTGAGAGACAGGGGTGGGGCAGGACATGCTTCCAGCTTTCTAATTTATCTTTTTCACAAAGGATCTGGGTCTTTGTTTCCAGGCACTAATTCTCGATACAACGGACGGATCAGTCCAACTTTCTGTTCCCCAGTCTCTTCTCTTCATCCGAAGGCAGCCCAGGGCGTGGCGAGGAAGGGGCCAGGGGACACCTGCTTCTGTTTCGCTCCCGGCTGTCCTGGGACTTAGGCGATGGTATTCACCTGACAGGTGTGCCCTCGGGGTTCTCTGGGAAGATGGAGAACATGGGGTGATGCCCGCACTTCTGGCCCTATGAGGCTGGACCCCGTGCCTTCAAGTCTCCTTGGTCCCCGGCCTCTCTGCCTCCTTGGGGTGACCGGGGAGACTGAATGGACTTTTTCCTCCTGGTGCTCCTGTCCGGTCAGGAATATCCACCGGCAAAACTCCCTGAGCCCTAAGTCTTGGTGACACATATCTTGGTGTCACAGCTCTTGGGGACACACCCTGTCCGTGCCCATGTGTAGCCATTTTCTTTCGCGCATATTCAATGTGTCAGAGTGGTTGGAGCGCTGTGGTGTTAGCATCGGCTCCACACCTGCCCCAGTGCTGGCGATTTCCTGCACTGTGAAGTCCTGCTGCTGCGTCTGGATCCACCCTTCAGACGCCCTGCCCATCGCTGGGACGAATGTCTAGTGTTCTTTTCTGTTCTCTGCTCTCACATAGCCCCATGCTAGTTCCTCAGGCATATTTTGGTGTCTTTAGCCCTTCAGCAGAAAGGGTCAGACTCCTAATTCCTTTTCTTCAAGGTTCTCTGCCTAATTGTAAATTCATGGTTGCAGAATGACAGGTGGGGGAAAGCCGGCACCCAGTACCTCCGATGGCTGAGATGTAGACAGATGTGTTGTTCGAGGATGACATCTCTCTCCTCCGTTCGTAGTGTCCAGGACTCAAAGTCATGTCCATCATGAGAGGAAGGTGAGGGATTGAAGGTAGATTCATATGGTGATGACTAAATGCTGGATAGAGCGCTCCTTGCTTGAAGGTAACTATTTCTGCCTCCCAAGAGTCCTTGCTGACTAGATTCCATTTATTTCTCTCTTTATGCATTGAAACTTCTGCAGTTGCTATGAGACTTTGTTTATGTAGAGGTGTGATGCTAGAGGGATTCTCTCCAAAGCACTACCACTAGAGTGGGTTCTAGCTCTCTCCCGACTCCAGGGTGATGTCCGGATGCTGAAGTGACATTTCTTCCTGGAACATTCGCTCACTGTCACCTTAGGCATGGCACTGCTGCTCTGAGAATAAAATTTAGGTTCTCAGGTCTTAAATGCATTTTCTTCAATGTTTCCCTCCTGAGCCTTCGTCTAGGAAGCCTTTGCCCCTCATATGGAGGGGCTGTTCCCAGGACCTGCTCCTCGGGACTGGGGAGGAGCTGCTGGAACAAGAACAATGCCCCAGAACCCAGAGAGTATCTCACCCAGAAAGTTGCTAGACAGCTTTAGGGGAGGAAAACAATATAAAATAGCATTAGCCCATCACACCTGTGATAGCTTGCTAGAGATTTCGGTTCTCCTCAGGGGGTTTATGTTAGCTGCTTGAAGAAGAGCATGTTTGGCCAGAATGGAGCCTAGTCAGGCGTGGATACAGCAACAAGGGGTACTGGAGATAGAAATTTATCACCCAGTGCTATGTGGGATCTTATAACACTAAACTTGGCCTCTTGTGATATGCAGGGAATGGCTGTGTGGAAGACTGTGCTGACATCGTTTGCTTTATTCTTGCAAATAAAATCACATATAAATTGCTCTAAAGATGTAGAGAGATTCTGTGGGGAAATTCTTTAATAATAAAAGGAATGTTGATCAAATGTGAACATTCACTTCTAATTTTTTTTTTTTGAAAGCAGGATTTATTGAGAGGACAGAAAAGCTCCCACAGTGGGAGGGGACCTGAAGGGGTTGCCCCGCTCCTAATTTATTAACTGATGTTTTGTAATAAATTTTATTAAGGTATAGTTTACATACAGAAAAGGGCATTCACTTAAAGTGTACGTTTGATTTACCTACATTGTACAATTAGCTGAGTTTTGATGATTGTACACACCCATGAAATCACTGCCATAATTAATACAGTATATGTCTATTGTCCCTGAAAGGTTCCTTCTCTCCCTCTGTCCCTGGTCTCTGGCAGCCGCTGACTCCTTTCATCACCGTGAACTTAGTTTGCATTTTCTAGACCTTTATACAAATAGTATCATGCAGTGTAGACTTTTGTGTCTGCCTTCTTTCATTCAGCATAATGATTTTAAGATTCACCCATGTGATTGCATGTATCAATTGTCCACACACCCACACACTCCCACTCACTGATTTTTTTTCTTTTGCCAAGTATAATAGAAGAATAGAATTATTATTTAGAACAATAGAGTAATAGACTTATTGTATGACTATGCCACAGTTTGTTCATCCAAACCTGTTGATATTTATTTGGGTTGTTTCCAGTTTTTAGTTATTATGAATAAAGCTGCTGTGAACATTCTTGTACAAGTCTTTGTGTGGACTTAGGTTTTCATTTATTTTAAGTGGATGGACTGGTTCCTATGGAAGATGCATGTTTGCCTTTATAAAAGACTGCCACATAGTTTTTCTCAGTAGCTGTAGCATTCTGTGTCCCTATCGGCAGGGTATGAGAATTCCAGCTACTCATCCTCACCAACATTTGGCACTGTCTGTATTTATCAAATTTTCTTAAAGTGTAAACTCACATAAATTAAAGGTACAAATGCTTATAATTACATTACAAATAATCCTGAAACTTTTTTGTTTTTTAGTGACTGAAGATATTTTTGAATTTTCCCCTTCCTTTTCTTCTGTGTTATATTACATTGGACACTCAGTAAAGAAAATTTGTATTCCTCAAGGAATGCGTTAGCCTATTGTAGCTGTGATTAATAAAAGACACCACACTTTAGTATCCTGACACAGAACATTTTATTTCCTAAATTACAACCGGGAAGGAATAGAGAATAAAAAGAGTGACTAAAAATTGTTTGTGAGGGGGCTGGGTTGGAATATGATAATTTCTTCAATCGTTTAAATTCTGTGTGGCTGTATTGCTGTCCTCAACCATCGCCCCATGAATAGATACCGTAGGCTGGCGGCTTAGTTGAGCCACACCTCCCTTACTGATCTCTAGGATGCTTTCCTCAGTTTTCCGTTCTCCACTGCTCCTCTGGTCACTTCAGCAGGGCCTTCCAGGAGACCGTGGGCTCTCAGAAACCGGCATCAGCCTTGAGGCCCTGTGGTGCCTGTTACTGTTTGTCCTATGGAGTTACCCGCAAACCAAGAAGCTGGTGTGGGGTCGTGGGAGGGAGGCCTCTCAGAGGAGCAGAAAGACATGGGCAGAGTGGTCGCTGAGGCACCATCCAGCCCTAGAAAAGGGCGCCAGGAAGTCGAGTTCAGTGCCAGCTGGTGTTTGAGAACACAGGGAACTCCAGTGTAAGATGAAGGTGCAGAAGTGGAGAGAGAAGAGGAAAAGGAGGAAGTGACGAAAAAGAAAACTGAAGGAAACATTTCATGACCAAAGGAAAGAGTGTCTTAAAAATTCAAAAAATGGTGTCCCAGAGTTTCCCATTTGTAGAGTAAAAGTAAAACGTATGAAAAATTTCTGCATGCTATTGCCATGGCACTTTTGGAGTGGGAGTCCCAGCTCTACAGCTGTGACCTACGGCGCCTGGGCGGGTCAGCCCGTAGGTGCATCCTTGCCCAAGACAATCCATGTGTGGGACGGAGGCTGGTACAGAACAGGACGAACCCTGGAGTGTGATCAGGAACCTGGCTTTACTCCCACCTCCATTTCCCTGAACCACAGTTTCCGTATCTGTAGTGCAGCAGTGATGGCGTCCTCATCAGAGGGCAACTGTGATAATCGGGATGAAGCAGGGTGAGAGTTGGTGCTCAGTAAAGGTGTGTCCACAAGAGGTGTGCTCACACTTCCCAGTTTTGAAACCATCTTCATGAGAGTTCAGTTCCGAGCAATCTCTTCACTGTTCTGTGTCTTCAAGGGTCTGATGGGAATATAGGGTTAAACCTTCTCTTCTGGGTGTCTTTACTTCCACTGTTTGGACTATTAGCAACCCTGATACTTGTAGACAGGCAGTGCTTGAAGGAGAAGAAGGATCTTGGCTCACAGACATTTAATCCTTATTTAATCCTTTCCGTTTAATGACTACAGCTTAGCATATTTTAGATTTCGTACTATTTGGCCTCATAGAATTGCACCAGACCTGTCCTCCCTTTTAAAGGGCCCTACATTTTCTCCAGCAAACCCTGCAATGAGTTCGTCACCGGGATGCCTGCTGTTTCTATGCCTACGACCCTGTTTTCCAAACTGGCTGTCCTCGGACTGGCCGAAGTGAACTGATTCACGCCAGAAACATTTCAAACTTCCTGAAAGATTAAATGGCTGCGAACTCTCCCACAGATCCTTTGCAGTGTTCTTTGTTAAGGTCAAGGCTCAGGCTTTCTGTACAAATCTGATGATTTTTCTGCCACTCTCTGTCTGAAAGGTAACATCCGTCCCAAGTTCTTCTGCAGTTGCCAACAAAAAGCTCTGTTTCCCTGCTGTCCCTTCTTTTGTCTATTGTTTCGATAGACTGTCCTTCTCCCTCCTGATGTTTTAATCTACTTTCTCAGTGATTCCATTTTCTAGAACTTTTACCTGTTCTTGATGAATATGTAATCCTTGAACTGCCTTGGCAACGCCTCTCATGGTATTTGATGCCGAACACTAAAAATAGCAAGATGAAGTCTGAAGCATTCTCCAAGGAAATAGAATCGAAGCACGTAACTGAATTATTCTTGGTTATCTTGCAGATATCCGTGTGACCAGACGTCTATGAATGGCGGTGAGATCATTTTGAGTCGCCTTTTCATCTGCCCCCAGCTGGCTTTTGAAAGCTTCTTCAGAGTTTTCTCTTTCTTCCTCGAGCCCAAGGCAGCCGGCAGTTTTGAAACTGCGTATTGGATCGTCATTTTGACTTTCACAAGTAACTTTGTGAAGGTCATTTTTTTTCTTTCCTCATTTCAGGCTTTTTTTGGGGGAGGGGGAGAGCGTGGTTTTACTTTTTCACTGTGGTTGCTAAGAAAGAATCTTCTCTGTTTATAGACTCCTAACACATAGTGACAGCTGAAAGACAAATATGGTGCTGTGTTTGCAGGAGGGTGGAAGGGGCCAGCAGTCAGAAGCCTCCAGGCACAAACACTCACAATGAAGCCTTTGAGAGCGCTGGCTGGCATTACAGGCCACAGATTGCTTGGAATAATTAAAAAAGGTGTTTGCCTCATGCTTTCAATGACCAATTTATTTCCAGAAATCGGCCAGGGTTGTATAACTCGATAGGCTTGTAAAGTCCTTTTATGGATCTCAAAGCTTTTGTTTAACAAGGACCAAAATGCAGCATGACTTGCATCCATTTTCAAAACAGGATTCTTTGACCTTTGGGTCAGAGGCTGGAGCGTCCCAGACCAAGAAGGGAAAGCCAGGAGTCGGTTCATTCATGTTCACCTTTCTTGCCCCTCTCTTGGGGAAGATTTACTTCATTCCGGTGTTGTTGACCTGGAGCGGGGTGGTGGGTGATTGGACTGGAGTTGAGGAAAGCATTATAGGGAGAAGAGAAATTAGCGGCGTCTTTCTACCTAACACCAATAGATAACTGGGTATTTGGATCTTGCCATTTCAGTCTAAATGAAATTGTTCCCTGGGATAAAACAGAAGCCCCTGAAATGAGGCTAGTTGAAAGGAGGCTTAGTGGAGGTGGGCTGAGGGTCTCAGCCTCAGTCAAGGAAAACAACACAAGATCAGAACAGCGAGTGGCGCTGCCACGATGAACTGAGGACGACACCCAGACTAGCCCCTAGGCTCCAGGAGTTTTCCTACGTGCCCTTTACGTATATACCAACTCATCCGGCATTCAACACAGGTAGATACTACTATTGACCCAATTTATAAGGAAACACAGGGCATCTGTAACTTGGTCAAAACATGGAGTAAATGGTAAAGCTGTGGGTTGAATCGAGGCGGTTTGGTTCAGAACTGATGCTCATGGGCACAGCACTAGACTGCCTCTGGATCTCCGTGATTCTTCAAACTTAGGATTTTGTTCTCTGTATCAAGGGCATTTCTGGCTCCCGGGAGACTGTCCTGAACAGGTTTTTTCACTGACTTGGTAGGGAAGAATGCCTTGCTTGCCTCTCTTCCCTTCTCCCAAGTCTTCTCTGAGAAATGTTGTCTTTGTATGTGTGACCCTAGAACGACTTTGGAGGCGACAGGCAAAACTTTGATGTGAAAGGAACATGAAGAGACTTCATGTCATTTTTTTCAAAACAGTACATAGTACAAAATCTGAACTTCCCAATCCGATGACACCACTCCAGATGTCCGTTGTTTGGCTTTGTTTTGTTTTGTTTTAACCCAGAAGTGCCTGGATCGGTCATTTAGTCTGGGTTCCATGTCAGAGACCATCCACAGGCAAATGGTGGTGGCGGTGGTCAACTAGTCGTCAGAGTAGAAATTCGAGGGGGACCCGAGAAAAACTGGAATTTATTTATTTAAAAAAATGTGTATTTATTCATGCATGTTTAAACCTCAGTCACCTTCAAAGTACTCTCTGGTGCAATAAACCTATCGAGATACTTATTCCACTGCTCAAAACAGTTTTTGAACTCGTCAATTTTGATGCCTTGTAGTGATTCTGATGTTTTTTGTTGCACCTCTTCCACATTGGCCAGACTTTTCCCTTTAAGGATGTTTTCATTCGGGGAAACAAGATCACTTGGGGTGAGATCAAGTGACTAGGCAGGGTCCCCACAGCATGGGGGTCATGCAGTTTTTGGTCGAAAGCTGCTGAACACTCAGCACAGCGTGAGCAGGTTGCTTGTGTAATTTATCTGTCATGAAATGTGCAAACATGTTGACTCTCCAAAAAAAAAAAAATTCACTGAAACTGAATGCAGCCCATCAGGACAACGCTAGCTGGCATTCTGATGCTGATGGGTTCCTAGCACACTTATCAAGTGGGGGAAGCTTGTACCATACGGGACCTGTCCTCCAAAAGACAGTTCTGGGTTTTTGGGTCCCCCTTGTGCTCGAGTTCCTCTTGGACAGATTTCACTCCCGTTGGATAGCTGAGATGCAAACATGTCAGCAGAAAGCTGATGAAGCAAGGTTGTCATTGCCTTCAAAACGAAATCTACACTCCTGGTTGGCAGGACTCATGCCTGCCTTTTTATCCTTTGACAGGTGATTCTGCAAATGTGAGTCTTTGTGTCTGTAATTCCTTCCTGCCCTTCTTCCCCTAGAAAGTTCTAGTGTAAATTTTCTCTTAGTCAGATGATCACATAACCCTTTACACACTAAGTCAAAAACAAACTGGAATAGAAGTATACTGGGAACAACGTTTGGGTTGAGTGGGGACTTACTTTCCATTTTATACTCACTTGTGCCATGTGATTATTTTATAAGATGCACATAGTGTTATTTTAAAATAGAAATCTGGTTCACTGGAAATAACAAAACTTCAACTAGTTTTAATGTTTACTGAGTATATCGTTTATACGGCGAGGATCTGAGGGTGGCCCTGGGAAGCTCCTCACCTGGGCAGTTAGAGCGAGGTGGGATTTATAACCTATGCAAAATGACACACATGGGGCTATAATTCCAGCCAACAAATGTCCATGTAGCAGTGAGATTTTCTTATGAGAGCAGAGAGGAAGCAGTGGGGCCAGGATTCACAGAGAAAATAATATTTTAGCTGAATTTTGAATGATTCATTCACTCATTCCAAAAATAGTGCTGAATGCATGCTATATGCTAGTGACTATCATAGGCGCAGGGTATGCAGTGGAGAAGGAAAGGTCCACACCCATCCCCAGAGTAGATGCAGAGGGTCTGAGAAGACATGAGCTGGCAGAAGCCTGAACTGGAAGAGGAGACTGCTGTGCACGGTGAACTTGAGGGTTGGAGCCAGAGTCGAGCCCCAGTGTCAGCAGCAAGAGAAACCATCATCTACTAAGATTCCAGATGGGGCCAGTGGCTCCTGAGGGGCATTGACCCAAAGACCAGGGTTGTCAGGCCACAACCTTGCAGGGGCCAGCAGAGAAGGCAGCCCACCTTCCCGCCACTGCCAGGAGAAGTTCTCAGGCTTCCCCCGCACCCATATCAACTTGGGAAGGAGGAAGGAAGGGGAGAAACCATCTGTTAGTGAGTGAACTTGACGCTTAATGTGTGTTTACCAAAATGAAACTGTCTTAAATCAGAAAAGTCTGAGATAATATTGCTTGATAATTTTAGTAAAAGTAAATTTTTACTGCCCTTCTGCTGAGTGAGAGTTCACAGGGGCAATTTAATGGACTCCATTTGTATGAAATGTCTGAAGTAGGCCAATTCACAGACAGAAAGTAGATTAGTGATAGCCAGGGGCTGGTGGAAGGTGGCTGGGGAGAGACTGCTCATGGGTGGGTATGGGTCTTCTTTTTAGAGTGATAAAAATGTTCTAGAATTTGATAATGCTGATGGCTGCACAACTTTGTGAATATACTAAAAACTGCTCATTTGTATGCTTTAAAGGGACAATTTTATGATAATTCAGATATAATTATAACAGATATAATGATCGCAATAAAAAGTACAAAAGATTACATTTGTTAAGAAAATAAGGAAGCTATTATTTTCTTCACACATCTGAGTAGCAGTGTGAGTAAAGTTCGCTATGTCCGAAAATTTTTAATCAGACTGATTTTCCATGTATCCTAATCTTGTATCACATTGGATAATAGTCTATATATAGCTTTATATTATTTCTACTAAAATGGTAAACTTCAGAAATAACAATTGGAAATAAAAATTCAAGTCAATTACCACTTGAAGCAAACAAGTACTTAGATAACTATGCAAAAATAAAGCAATGCACAAGGTGTATAAACTCAGTGTGAGATGACATGTGCAAATCCAAATCTTTGTAGTTAAGATATTTCACCTTCTGATTTCTTTCATGCTTTGAAGATAAGAAATGGGGTGGGTAGGGAGGGTTGGCAGTAGTGGGAATCTGCCTGGGGAACGGGGGCATACCTCATCAACAAGGGTACCTGCATAATGATCATTTCTATACTTAACCCTGAATTGCACCCCACATCTTTAAAATAGAAAAATTAAAAATTAAAAAAGAAAAGAAATTAATAAGTGTCTAAGAATAAAAAAAGGAAGATAAGAAATGATAAACTTTATGTTCTAAATCAGAGTGCTTGTTGAAAACATCCACACTGTATTCCTTACTGCCATTAAATACACTGAGTCAATATAGATTTTTGAATTTTAAACATTTTATTTTTTACTTTTAGGTCTATTGATATGGTTACAATGAAAACTTGTATGTGGAAAATATGTTACTATTATTGTTTTTTAAAAAAATTATTTTATTTTATTTTAAAGATGTGGGGTGCAATTCAGGATTAGGTATACAAGCGGCCATCATACAGATAAAGTTTGGGCCTCCTTTTGGTCCCCACTTGGCCTGGTTTGAGATTAAGTACTTTTGTTAATGTTGTGTTCCTCCCCCACCCCTCCCGGCAGTGTCCTGCTACTGCCAATCCTTTGCTTACAGTATTAGGGGAAACGTGCAGGGTCCGTGAGAACATGCGGTGCTCTGTTCTTCGTTTCTGTGATCGATCCTTGAGTATGATGGACTCTAAATTCATCCAGGTTGCTGTGAAGTCCATATATTTGTCCTTCTTTATGGCGGTGTAATATTCCATTGTGTATATGTCCCACATTTGTTTTTATCCAGTTCAGCTTCGGTGGGCAGCACGGTTGGTTCCATGTTTTTGCTATTGTGGACAGAGCTGCAGTGAACATGCGTGTGCAGGTATCTTTTCTGCAGACTGATGTGAGTTCCTTTGGGTATATGCCCAGCAGGGGGGTTGCTGGGTCGTATGGAAGGTCCACGTCGAGTTCTTTCAGGAAGCGTCACACTGTTTTCCACAGAGGCTGCACCAGTTTGCATCCTCACCAGGAGTGTAGAAGCCTTCCTTTTTCTTCGCATCCTCGTCAGCATCTGCTGTCGCTCGTTTTATTAATGGTGGCCATTCTTCCCGGGGTTAGGTGGGACCTCAATGTGGTTTTGATTTGCGTATTTCCAGGGACCAGCATTATACCGTTTTAAGAGCAAGACTGAAGTGGGCCATCGCTTTTACTGTTTTTGTCACCCCTGCAGTTAGCCCAGCCGGAAGCCTCACCCATTTCCTTCAGCCCCAAAGGCCGGTCAGTGGCCGAGTCTCGCCGACCGGATTTCTGTAATGCTTCTCGCGTGTATTCCCACTACTGCTGCCCTGAACTGGAATATCATTTTCCTCTACCTGAAGCAGGATCGAGGCTGGCTTTTGGCTTCCACCTTACTCGGATGGAAGGCTCCAGATTGGTCTTGTGAAAGCCTCCTGCTGCCCCGGTTACCTCCCACACACTCTCTCGTCATGCCTAACTCTGATTAGATCCTTGCTTTCTTCTGCACCTAAGTTTAGTTTCTTTACAAAGCTATAATTTTCAACATTTCTTTCTATCTTATCTTTGTCAATCAGGGAGTTTCTGTCTTGTAAATTTTTTTTAGAAGAATCTTTCTTTTTTTGAAGCTCCTTGGTCATTTTCGACTCAGTTTTCCTGGAGAGTGAGTGTTATTTCTGTTAGTTGCCTGAAATCCCTTCTGGAGCAAGAAGAGCTAGAAATGAGCTTTGGTCACTGACGTTTTGATCACTGATCTTGGTCTTCTGTAAGTTTCACGCCCATGGCAGGAAGCCTGTGTGCATCGCAATTGCCTCTCTCTGAGGGAATTATGACTCAGATAAATATCAAATGTTACAAATAAAAATACACAAGATATTTTAATTCTTATCTTTTAAGTTTTCTGTATATTTTGGACTGTGTTATCTTAATTCCCGTTAAGTTTCAGCATCCTCCAAGTCTCATTCAAAGCCTTTTCCCTCTCCTGGTGTCTCCTTATTTTAGTTAGCTATACAAGGGAGGACCCCTCCCCAAATCAGAATTTATTAAAAAATTGTGTATTTATTTTCACATGTTTAAGCTTTAGTCACCTTCAAAGTACTCTTCGTTTGATGCAATACACCTATTGAGAGGCCTTTTCCACTGCCCAAAACGGTTTTTGAACTCATCAATTTAAATGTCTTTTAGTGCTTCTGCCATTTTTGGCTCCACCTCTTCCACATGACAAAATGTTTCCCTTTGAGGACATTTTTCAGGGAAACAAAAAAAGTTGCTGAGGGTGAGATTGGATGAACCAGGAGAGTGGGGCATGGGAGTCATGCCATTTGATCAAAAACTGCTGAATATGCAGAGCAGGGCAGGCTGTTTGTGTAAATTACCCATCATGACATGGGCAAACACGTTGAAAGAATCTCCCAGAAAATTCACTGAGGCCAGATGTAACCTCTCACAACTATGCTAACTGATACACTTATGCTGATAGGTTCCTGGAACACTCATGTCGTGTGGGAGGCCTGCACAACAAGGGGCCTGCCCTGCCCCCCAAAAGACAATTCCGGTTTTTGGGGGTCCCCCTTGTATATCTAGGCTTCCTCTTTTTCTTAAATAAATTTATCATTGAAATATATTTAAAAATTATTTTTGTTTTGATTCTTTGAGTCAAAACCTTTGCCTTGTCTGACCTTGTCATTGAACTAGTTACAATTTTTATAGAAGGAATGCCGAGGGGAAGACCAAAGTGATTTTCACTAAGAGTTTTTGATTGGAAAAAAATGGTCTAAGCTGTTTTCTTGAGAAATAATTCTCACATCCCTTTAGCCGCTTAATAATTGGGCATAAAGGGCTCTGTTCAGAGAGGTGTTTTTATAAAAGAGTGAAGAGACCCTGCTGGAATAGAAAAGCAAGAGGTCAGGGTAGATTGGAAGTAAACAAAAAACCTGACTGGCCCCTGGTCGGGTGATGGCAGAAAGATGGAGAAGGAAAGAACCAGAGCGAGTGTCTCTTGAATTCGCCCCGGAGGCGTGTGCTTTGGGGTGAATGACTTCAAGAGGGATTAGTGACCTGGGCAGAGTGGTGTGGTCTGGCGGAAAGGGGACTCTGGACTCACTCTCGCTTTTCGCTTTCCAGGGTGCCCTCCTTCCTTATAGGAAAGGAATGCAGAATTGAGAAGTGAAGGATCTCCAGCGGTACAGATGGTAGCTAGGTGAGCTGGCCGTGCAGTAGAGCCCGGGTGTGGGGCTGGGCCAGAGGCTGGAGGAAGGGCGTGGCAGGTGTTCAGAAGTGCAGGCTTCAGGGGCTAACATGAGGCTGAGTCAGCAGGAGGTGGTCATCCTGACCAAACCAGAAGGGATCAGATGACCAATTACACCCTCCTCAGATTTCAGCCTGGAAGGCCAGGAGTCACCCAGGAGACAAGGAACACTGCCATGGAGGCTCGAAGAGCACATTGTACCCAGGAGCCTGATTTGCCCCACCACCATGGGATGCTAAACTCTTCTTTTTACCATTCACCTGGAAGACTTGGGCAGGAAGTGAGGCTATTCTGTCAGATCAAGCACTTTTATCCAGATGAGTGATTATTTCCTAATGTGAGTGCTTAAATCTTTGGAATAAATGACACTAAACAGGATTAGACATTTGGTTCATTTTTATCTATCCATGTAAGTTTCAGTTATATACCATATATATACACACACCTACATACATATATAATTTATACATATATTTTTCATATGCATATATTTATTATCTATTATATAATATCTATGTATATTTTACACTGTAACTTTTTTCTACATAAAAAATGTATCTTAGCTGTAAGCAATTTGAAAAACAAAAGTATTTGTAATCATTGATGATATGGCCATGTAGCAACAGTTTTGTGAACACTTTTTAAGTCTAGTTTCAATAAATATACATGTTTTTATTATTTAGAACTTCATGAAATGACTGAAATTTTACTGTTTATGACTTACAAAATTAGAGATGTCAAAGGGTCAACCTAATAAATTTGGCCTATGTGCACACACACATACATACATCTATGTCCTAAGTGCATATGTACGTACTTAAAAATATATATTTTTCCTTACGAGATCATATTGTTTTATAACATTTTTAAATTTAATGATTGTTGTGAACATGCTTATATATCATTAAATATTTTTCCATGAGGCCATTTTTAAATGATTGCCTGGTATTTCACAGTAAAAGGTGCCACCATTTATTTATTAGATAATTAATATCAAAATATCTACTAGATAAGTAGTATCTAAATATCTATTGTTAGATGTTTAGCCTTTTTATAATTATTGGATGCCAGAGATAACAGGTAATACGTAAACTTATAGCTAAATATTTGAACACATTCAGCATTATCTCCTTAGAATAAACATATAGCAGTGACATTGCTGGGTCAAGAGAGACACAGTACTTTAAAGTTTTTGCTATGAAATTGTCAAATCATCATCTCCCAAATTGAAACTGGCATTCTTACGAACATGATATGGACATGTGTCTTTGGCTGCCAACTTGCTAGGTGAAAAACGAACTTTTAACTTTTTGGTTCCCGGTGTTGGATGATTATTTATTCACCTAGTAGTTTTATGTTTCCTTTGCCTTTGTCTTAAAAAGTGGTTTTTTTATGCCCTTTGTGCACTCTTGACTGAACTTGTCTGAGTGGGATGCTGCATATACCACCTGAGCTCCACATGCATTCTTATGCAGATTTGCAGCCTCAGAACCAGTTTCTATGAATTTCTGTTACTTTGAGATCGCTATCCAACTTGCCACTCAGTCTGCTTGTATTTTTCCTGAAATAGTTTCCGTGAAGATTTCACAAATGATTTAGAAATGGCAGGAGCTTGATGATTTAGTTGATTTCCTTCATTTTACCTACGAGAATTGACATCTGGCCATGCTAGTCACTTTCTTTTTTTGTCTTTTTCTTTTTTTTATTAGGGTTTGATGATTTATTATTTTTCTTTTAAAGATGTGGGGTACAATTCAAGATAAGTTACATAAGTGGTCAACGTACAGGTAAAGTTTGGGGCCTCCTACTGGTCCTCACTTTGCCTGGTTTAGGATCAGTTACCTGTGTTGATGTTATGTGCCAACCCTCTCCTCTGGCAGTCTCCCACTGCTGCCAGTCCCTAAATGTGCCTGATCTTGTGTAATCACTTTTTTTTTTTTTTTTTGAGTTGGAGTCTCACTCTGTCGCCCAGATGGGAGTGCAGTGGCCGCTCCCGGCCACCGCAGCCTCGACCTGCTGGGCTCCGGCGATCCTCCCGCCTCAGCCTTCCGAGTAGCCGGAATTACAGGCATGCGCTACCACGCCCGGCTGATTTTTTGATTTATTGTAGAGATGAGGTCTCACTGCCCAGGCGGGTCTCGAACCCGTGGGCTCGGGCAATCCACTCACCTCAGCCTCCCAAAGGTGCGGGATGACAGGCTGAGCCACCGAGCCCGGCTTGTAGTCACTTTCTTAATGTCACCAATCATCTAGGGACAGAATGTAAGGCTCCACAGTGCCAGGCTCCAGAGTCCCAGTCTGGTGGCCTCTGCAGCCCCTGATAGAGCTCCTGCAGCCGCTCATAAGCTGCGTCTCTGTGAAGTCACCATCCACATCCATGCTGGCTGGTACTGCTTTATCCAACTTTTCTACTTGGTTGCTTTACTATCTCTGACTTCTAACTGTTTTTATGTTGCTTGCTTCTTAATAACTGATTCGTTTACTATGAACAATTCCAATACCTGTTTTATTCAGTATTGGCTTTAAAAAAAAAAACCTCTTAGTGATTTAAAACATAGTGATTGAAACAGTTTTAAATGCCACATTCTGACTGTTTTCTTCAAAGATCTAGCTGAAAAAACTTGGCAGTGCAGCCAAGAGGATCTAACAAGCATATTCAAATGTTTGATGTTAATTAGAATCGGCCTAATGGAAACTTCAAAGGGAAAAGAAGGGTAGTGAGCTAGGCTTTTAGTGCCAAGCACGTTAGACTACTTGCATATTTTAACTTATTTACTCCTCGGATAAACATCATGTGATATTCTTTTATTACACCCATTTTATAAACTAACTGAAGTTGTCATCAGTTCAGGCCCATGTCCTTAGGAACCTAAGTGAGTCTGAGTTTGAAAAATGTGCTTTTTGTACTGTTTACAGGAGCTGTCTAGGCAAAGCAAGGCATTCACTCTCTTACACTCTTTCTTTTTGTAAACTCTGAACTCCAGGATTATCCTCAAATCATATGTAATTATCAGCACCCACATGCAGTCAAAAAGGAGGCTTGGATTGAAGTGTACACAGTGGTCCCTGTTATTGTTTTAAATCTTTTCTTTCTGGGGAAAAAATGGCTCCCGAAGTAGGAAGATTACCCGTGACCCCATTTAGAAAATTGGTCATCTCCTCCCTGCTTCATCAGCGTTGAGAAGTATGCTGTGGTTTTCAATACAGCTGTCTAGCAATTTGTCTTTGATAGTGAAATAAATACCATTCTCATTAATCCGTGAGCAGATGTCTGCTAAGCTTTTTGTCATATCATCTGACAGCTGACCAAAGGCATAACTGTGTGTGTGTGTTGAACAGTGCTGGATGGGTGGAGGTGTGGATAGCACTGAGCTTAGAGTTAACAAACATTTTGAGATTTCTCCACGGGCAGGGAGAAAGAAAGAAAGAGAGTAAATGAGAGAGAGGGAGGGTAATCATTGGAGAGACCTCGTTATAAATACTTACAACAGATAGTGCCAGTGTTTTTTGTAGGGAACAGGCCAGAGATACTTATAGACTTGCTAGTTTCGACTTATTTCTGTCTGCCGGCACCTTTCTTTGCTGAAGAGTTCGGAGAAAATGCCAGTAATTCTAAGGAGAAGCCTATGCAAACAGCAACTCTGATAAGTTGCCTAATAACTGGTTAGTTTGTACAGGAGCAGCCTTTGAGGAGGTTATTTTTATTTAACAAGTAAGCAGATCTCATGCTTCTTGTCTAGTCTATGGTGACATTATCAGGTTCTGAACTGCTTGATGTCTGTGTGTGTGTGTTCTTTTGTTTTGAATTAAACGCACTCTATGGATATTGAATCACCAAGATGAGCTTAGTGGAATGATCAAAAAGAGTCTTGCCTTGCTGTATCAACAGCTCTGAGTCCCAGGCCCCAGAGGCCCTTAGTTGAGATGTTGGTGGCATTTTGTCAAGAAATGTCAGGACTTGAGTGCATTGAATGCCAAGCTTGAGTGGAATTTTGGTCTTGATATTCTATCCCTTGTATCAAAGCTCATCTGTTAAAAAAACAAAACAACATTAAAAAGACAGTAGCACTGTTTCAAACATGGGCTAATGTCTTTGAGCAATGACAGTAAAAGTGTTACAGATTGGCGCTGCATTATGGACCTAATGAAATGGATACTTATGCCAGTCTAATTTCGATGCCAATTTTACTTGATTTGATTAAATAACAGCGAGTCATCAGAAAAGGCATTCCAATTCCTTGCCATTCTGTCCAAGGGGATTTTTTCCAGAATAAGTTTTATTTATACATTTTTGTTCTTATACTTTATTGTGGTTTTATCTATGCTCGTGCCCTGGTGAAAAACACTGATATTTCATAATTATCTACTTAACAACTTCTGATACCATGAACTAGTTTTTTTTTTCTTTTTTTCTTTTTTTTTTTAGAGACAGGGTCTCACTATGTTGCCTAGGCTGGTTTTGAACCCCTGAGCTTATGGGATCTTCCTGCCTCGTCCTTCTGAATAGCTGGAACTACAGGCAAGAGCCACTGCATCTGGTTTCACTTTCTTTTAATATTTTGACACTTCTCATAAAATATATGTGAGTATTTATATACCCACTGGCAAAAACAACTGATTTAATGTTTCAATGCCATCCTCTGTCCCTTGTGGAAGGGAAACGAACAGACTGTTGACGCTTCCTTTGAGGGCTCTTCTGCGTGTGCACTTGAGATTGCTTCTTTAAGCAAGTGATTGGGAACATATGGTGAAACAAAGTAGATCAAATAGTCTGGTCTTGTAGGACTAGGTGCCAACTAGAGATCTCAAGTGTCTGACTACTTGAGGCTTCATTGGAGAGCTCCAGGTATCATTTCCTGTTTCTTTTTTGCCTCCTCAGTTCACCCTTTCCAATTTGGGCAGTTATGATGCAGAAACATGCTGCGTCTTTCTTTGGGGGTGTTGTCACAGGGGGAGCAGCCATTGCAAAACTTGGTGCTTTAGACTCCACGTTTGTGTTCTCCCGCAAGTTCTTATGTTAAATCCTAATCCTCAGTGTAATGGTGTTTGGAGGCAGGTATTTGGGAGGCAATTATAAGAACAGAGCCCTCATGAAAAGGGATTAGTGCCCTTATGAAAGAGGCCCCAGAAGGTTCCCTTCCCCTCCCACATGTGATACAGCAAGAAGGCTGTCAATGAGGACGGGAGGCCTCACTAGACATCAAATTTGCCATTGATCTTGGACTGCTCAGCCTTCAAAACTATGAGAAATAAATTTCTGTTGCGTAGAAACCTAGTTTACTGTACTTTCTTATAGCAGTCTGAATGGATAAAAGCAATTCGGGACCCAGAGTTTTGATGGGTTGACTAACAGAATAATCCAGGAATAGGCTTTGAATAGCTTCATGATAGACCCCATACAGAGAGGTTCCCAGTCACCAAGAGGTGCTCAGTGAATTCATCAAAAGGAGATTATGCTTTCATGCCTATTCTTCCATTCAAAAGATACACCAAAATGTTGCTCCATCACCCAAGACTCCATGAAGTATTTTATTATGGAACATTCTGAAGTCACCGAAAGGACTCACCAGGCTCTGAAAATGTGCAGACGTGTAAAGCCATTACAGAAAGTCAGGATCAGAGATAGGGATTTATTTCCCCGTGGAGGGACACCGCTGGTCCTCAGACTCAGTAGAGCTTGCGCTGCAGGGTGGATTGAAGGCAGATTCCTAGTCTGTGCAAGTTTGTGTGTAATGAACAATGATTGAGAAGATCTTGGTAAAGTCTTACTCCTGGGAACCTAGAATTTTTTGCCTGCATTACGGAACATAGCACTGGTTGTCTTGGTTGGCGTGCTCTATGGGAGTGTATAGGGGAGGAGGGTGTCTCCTCTCTGTGAAGATGTAAGCTCAACAACTCCACAGTTACCCCCTATTATATTTTGCTCTTATATGTAAATCCCACATTGAAGAGGGTTGGGAGGAGGGGAGTATTCAGTTGTTGTCGCTCTCTGGAACAAGATAGATCTTTTGCCTTTGTTATCCACTGAGACCTGGGTAGCAGAGAGGAAGTAGGCGGAAATGGCCATAACAAAGTACTGAGGACTGAATGGCTCAAGCAACGTGTATTTTCTGACAGTTCTGGAGACTAGAATTTGAAGTCAAGGTGTTGGCGGATTTGGTTTCTTCTGGAGACCTCTCTCTTTGGCTTGCAGATGGCTGCCTATTCTTTGTGTCTTCACATTGTCCTCCCTCTGTGCCTGTCTATGTCCTAATCTTTTCCTCTTATCAGGACACCAGTCCTTAACCTGTGTCTTTAAATACCTTGTCTTCAAACACATTCTGAGGTCCTGGGGGTTAGGAATTCAATGTGTGAATCTGGGAGAGTGTGGACACAACTCAGCCTCTAACGAGGACCGAGCTCCTAGTTTTGTGTTTAAGCACCCAGTTGCTATTACTATCGATATTGACTAGAGAGGAGAACATTCTCACTCTTTTATGCACTAGAGACAGAGGCATGGCTCTCAGATTGCAAATGGTGTGAGCGATGAGAGGAGCCAAGTTGGGTGCCCAAATTAGACCTGGCAAGGTGGCATTGCCAACGTTCTCACTAGAGCCCAGGAGAGCCTTGTCATGGGGTGCCCTGTAGTCTGCATGACTTCTGGAAGGAGATAGAGGCTTGTCTACCCCATCCATGAAGCCTGTGACCAGCTCACTAATAAACTGAACTCGCTTTTTTTCACACACCTGACTTCTGATGCACCACGTCATCCCTGAGATAATCGTAGGCGAGAATGGCCTCTCTGCTCTGGGCTGGCTTAAGCGTCAGGCACAGATGCACGTACAGTGACCATTCTGCCCAGAGATATTTTCCAGACATTCCTGTTTATCTATACGCACTCATTTAGTGTGCGCTTCATCATGTTTTGCTGATGACCTTACTCCTTCCTAGACGTATTCTGTCCTTATTGCCAGAGTTGCGGAGGGGGAACTGCTTTCTGCCAAAGGGAACGGCTCTGCCAGTTCTAGGGATGAACGCGAGACCCTGGGGCCTATGGCTTCTAGCTCTTTAAGTTTGAACTGAAATTTAAAAAATTTCCTAAAACAATTTACAATATGATTCTCCTAAGAATTATGGTTACCCCCGGCAGGGCTTCTGAACCTCCGCACTATAGACGTTTTGGACTGGTTACTTCTTGGTTTTGTGATGGTTGTCCTATGTATTGTGGACGTTCGCAGCATCCCTGGCCTCTACATACTAGATGCTGTAGCACCTCTGGTTGTGACAACCATGAATATTTCCATACAAATGTCCCCTACGGGAGGGACAAAATCGCCTGAGGGTGATCAGCACTACATTAATACATTATAAAAATATCTTAGCTCTAATATTTCTGGAATATATCTAGTTTTGAAATAAATTACTGTCTGTTGTCAGTTTTTGTTCAAAACTTGTGCACTTTGCCACTCCCAGGATGGTTTGGATGTTATATCCACCTGCACTGTAGTGCACATATTTCTCAGTTTAGTCTTTCTTCCTCCAGCTACCCCTTAGCTGAACAGATGCAAAGCATGGAATGCCTTGCAGTAGAAAGATCGCAAACATCACTTTCTTTTCTCTATTCTGCTGTCCTTCCTTACTCTGCCAGTTCCTCAGTTTGCAATAAATTTTCTAACACGGTGGTAATTCTGTAATACTTGCCTTGGGGTTTTGAGTTAATTGTATCCTAGCAATTGACCTTTTTCTCACTCTTTTAATAGACCTTGCTAATGTCAAACTGACGAGAAGGCATGATTTAATCACTTTATTTTAGAGTAAGTGCCGGTTATAAAACAGTGTTCCCTATGATCCCATTTTTACTTACATACCATACACACACACTAATCCGCATGTATGAAAAATCAGGAAAGATAAATTCCAAAGCGTAATCCTTACCCTAAATGGAAATCTTAGTGAATGTGTTTCTTCTTTTTGCTCATTTATAGCTTTTTAATTTTTCCTACAATAAGCTTTTGTTGCTAGTGGAATTAAAAAAGAAAAAAAAAAACCTTTGAAATTGTTTTCAAGCTTTCTGCGATATCTATGCAAGATTTGGCTCCCGCCCACTGGTGGTGTTAATGGTAACAAGGGTTGTATTTGAAGTGGCACTTATTTTTGGAAGACACGGGGACAACGGAGTCACCCATTATATTTTAGGGAAAAGAATGCAACAAGAAACCCCAAATGAACAGGTGAAGATTTGCTAGGCAGATTTCTGTCTTGTCCCGAGTTTTCTGGGTCAAGATATATGTATGTGCATGAGCTCAGATGGAACTTTCCTGAGCTGCAGAGGAGCTGAATTTAGCACTGGCTTAGTGAGTCATCCAGCAGAGAAGGGCTCGTGTGTCCTGGGGCTTTGTGTATGTAAGCGACGTCTGATAAGCACACAGTGTTCCTAGAGCACACTGGGCTCCCCTGTCTCCATGTGGCTCAACACCAAGCACTTCTCAGAGTACCACCAGCCGCCACATTGCTCACTGGCAGACGCTGCCAGTGATACTGAGTCACAGCTCACCGACGGGCTCATGCTCAGTGAAAACATGTCTATAATTGAAACTACATGCATGCTGGTCGCTGTGGACTTCGAGAGACCAACATTACCTTTCTTCAGGAAGATATTATTGTTCTGAATTGGTCATGTGTCCCTCCCTCGCCATCCTGTGTACAGTAAGATACTGTTATGAGAGGCCGTCGCTGTGACAGTCATCTTTGTGAGAATGATGGGAGGGGGCATTTGATAAAAGTATTGAACAATAAGAGCACAGTTCAATCAACAGCGTGTTTAGCGTCAAGCTCGGGTAGTTTAAAAGAAAGAGTACAGGCTTGACATCTGTAGGGTGTTATACATAAGGGAGGAATGATTCAGAGCCTCTCAGAGCCTCTGTTTCCTCATGTATAAAATGGGCACAAAGCAGATTCCCTCTTAGATTTGTTATGAGGATAAAGACACAACACATGTCAGTAGCAGCCTGGTATATGGCAGGTGTTCAATACTCCCTTCCCTCTGGTCAGTTTCCAGGATTGTTGATGAGTTAGTACAGACCAAACTTTACACAAATATTATACAAACTTTTTCCATAAAGGGACAGATGGTAAATATTTTAGGCTTTATGGGCCAGGAGGCAAAATTAAGGATATTATGTACATACATAACAAAGAGAAAACACATCTCCACCCATTTTTATCGAGTACATTAAGAATATAATCTCAATAGTAGATTATAATTTTTGTCTTTTTCTAATATAGATCTACTGAAGAAAGGAATTTTTTTGCGGGGAGATACCACCACTTATCTGAGGTTCAAAGTTAGTGCTTTCTCTCATCAAACTGATTGCCAATGTTCATCTGTACAAGCTCTCAGCTTGCAGGCCATACAAACACAGGTGGCAGTCTGAATTTGGTTCACAGGCCATAGTTTCCCATTCCCTGCTGTAGAATGATTACGAATAATATCAGTCTCTGCTTGTGCTATAATTCTAATCATTAATGATGAGTCAGTAGAGGGCTACAATCTGGAGGGACGAGAAATAATTAAATCTTTAAACAAACAGGCACTTGGAAGCTGACAGAGTGCTTAGTCTTATTTGATCAAATGATTCTTTCAAGAACATCTCCCTTTGTGGCTGAAATCTGGAATGCAGTAGGAAGAAATTATCAGGCCACACAAACTGACTACCTATGAAGAGAGATCAAGCATTGAATGATTATGAAAACTGTAACTCAAACAGATTTTCTCTGCTCTTGATCAAGTTAGAAATGGATGTGACCGTTTTTAGTGATGGTGTAGTTAGAGGAAGGGATTAAAATTTTGCATATAGGGATCAGACGGTTTCTTCTTTTTGCCCTTTTACCCTGCTGGATGGCCAGAGCAGATTGATCTAGTTATATTACCCTTAAATGCTCAGTTGAAAACAGGACCAGAAGAATACGATGAGTTATATTCTCTGCCCAAGGGGAATACACTTTAGTGGAGTGTTAATATGTAGTGGAACTTATCCAACGGAACAGAGGAGATCAGAGTGAGCATTAAGGTGAAGCAACGTGACAAGACATCCTTGATTATTGAGCTGGCAAGACAAGAATGTCTGTACTTCTGAACATTCGGGCGATGGATAGGGAAAAGGGTTAAACTACATAAACAGGAAAGGACTAAGGTGTGTGGGAGAGGATTCAAGCAGGCAAGATAGCTCTTTGCCATTTCTGGGATAGAAAGAGGGGAACCACCGGGCTCGGCGGCTCAGCCTGTCATCCCGCGCCTTTGGGAGGCTGAGGTGAGTGGATTGCCTGAGCCCGCGGGTTCGAGACCCGCCCGGGCAACTTGGCGAGGCCTCATCTCTACAATAAATCAAAAAGTCAGCCGGGCGTGGTAGTGCGCGTCTGTAATTCCGGCTACTCGGAAGGCTGAGGCGGGAGGATCGCCGGAGCCCAGCAGGTGGAGGCTGCGGGGGCCGGGAGCGGCCACTGCACTCCAGTCTGGGCGACGGAGTGAGACTCCAACTCAAAAAAAAAAAAAAGAAAGAGGGGAACCATCATTCGAAACTCACTGGAAGCTTGCAGGCATCTACAGGGGCTGCCGTGTCAGTAGGGTCGAAGAGACTTAGGGCAAGAATTTTCAGATTTGAGACAGTTGAATAGGGAAAGTGCTTACAACTGCTTGTAATTAATTCCTCCTTAGAAAAATAGCTGTTTTTGAGGCAGAAATATTTAAAAATATATTGTTTTAGCTGAAGAACAGTTTGTAGTCAATGAGCATTTAGCAAATGAGCCTTGGTGAGGGGTTTAAAAATATTTCTCCTCAGAGCTGACGCTGACACAACTCTTCTCCGTGCGTGTCAAAGAACAAAGAGCAAATGTATTTTCTCTTAAGTGGAACGAACAAATTGGAATAAAATACACAATTTTCTTAAGGATAAATGTCAAGAAGAAAAACTGAAGTATACTTCTAAGCAAAATTTATTAGATGTCTATTCAAGAAAAACACAATGACCTTTGCTTATAAGAATTCAATGACCTGAAAGCCAGGTATGAATATTTTTTCTTTTAAAATCAGATACAGAGAGTAGAAATAGTAATTTTTCTTAAATATGACAGGCAACAGATATTGAAGTCTTTTCTTGTAAATGGCATCAAATAGAATTATTCATTTATCAGCAAAGCTGCATGCAGTTGACTTAATTTCAAACCCGAAGCCTTTAACATATAAAGCTGGCTGTGAACTTGGCATAATCAAGGAAGTCTACTCAAAAGATTTTTTTTACCTTCTTCCTAATGAAATTCCTCTGTAATCAGTATTTATGTACCGTTCAGTTTGGCTTCTAAGATCTTTTAAATTCATAAACTTTTGCATAAATGCTATCTGACAGAATTGCACCCTCAAGGGGTGCTTGTGATCTGTGAGATAAGAAAAGGATAATCTGCTAAAAGTGTTTTAGCTTAATTTAACTGCAGAATAAAGACCAAATTAGGAATTTCCCTGTTTTCTCAACAACTAAATAGTCTGTACAAAAAAAGAGCAAATGTATGTACAAAATTCTAGAGTCTACATACATTGTGAAAAGATCAATCACTGTCCACGAAGAAATGCCATAAAAAGTTTTCTATAAGGTGCTCAAGATCCAAAGATGAATAGTTCTTACGCAAAGTAATAAGAAATACAAAGCTAGTTCTCAGAGTATGTGGACTTCAGGCACTGTTAACCATATTAAATCTTTCAGGTCCCAATATCATTTTGTTAATTTCCGCTTCAGGGCAGAAAATAAACCTGAATGATTTAACATTGTCTTTTCTAAAAAGTGCCTAATTTATTCCTAGGAAATATTTTACACACACCAGGAAAATCAGGCTCAACATATTCCTGTCCTCAAATGTAGCCAGGATTCTGAGTTCCATAGATGAAAAATAATTATCATAGTAAAAATAATTGTATTGATCGTAATCCTTGCTAAAACCAACCTTAACACCTGTGGTGCCTCTGTATTCTATTTCTATAAAATAATGTGTGGAATTTGATTACATTTCCATAAAATGTATAACATAGCATTTGGATCACATGTTGTCATACAATCTCAGATATGTATGTATACACACAGTGAAATCTTACCTACTAGTATTGCTTGCAGATACTTTCAAGTGTCTATGTTAGAATAATTCTTTGCACCTCTCACTAACACTGCATTTACTTAAACTTTATCAGATAAATAACACACTAAGAGCTCATTGTTCATGATGCTGATTATTACATTTTAATATAAAATAGCAATGCAACTTTACAACACAATAATTTTTTCCCATAGTCTAGCTAAACCTCTTGTATTGTCATGATTATTACCAGAGATTCTTATTCACTTACTGTTTGCACTTCTAAAAAGTGCAAAGAAAACTGCAGGAAAAGACTCCTATTTGAAAACTCACATTCAGTCAACAAAAGCACACTCATCCGAATGAACTACTCTTGTCTTAGAAGTTGTAATCACTGTGCATATTGCAACATATAAGTGCAGGCAAATAATAGCTGAAGTACAGTTGTCATATCGTGTAAACCAGGACACTAGGCAAACTTGTGAAAGGAAAATATACTGCCAGGCTAAGAATGTGAATATGCAAACCACAGCATTTCCTAATAAAAGATCTTCTGGTTGCCCAAGGAGAGAACATCTTCCAGAAATGCTGAAACAGGACATCTACTGGAGACTGGAGAGCCTCCTCGAGGCACTTTTTTTTTTTTGCCTCAAATATTTTCCCATTTCAAAGTGTCCTGACTTTCTTTCTGATCCCACATTTCGACTTTTCTAAATCGAGAGCAGGAAGCAGGGGCTGGCACAGAGACCAGGCTGCTGGGTCTCCCCCAGGGTCACAGCGGCAGTTTCTCTGCTGGTGGTTTGGTGGCAGGTGGAGATGGTGATGGTGCGTTGGAAACTGTAAGGCATGACAAGGAGAGGCCTGTGGGACGTTCCAGGCAGGTTTGTGCAGACGCGTTGCTGAAACGAGGCATAAATAGGGAGGGAGAGCGATTCACAGCCTCTTAACATAGTTTCCCGGAAAAGTACCAAAGAACTTGGTTCTTCTTGAGGTTCCTGCAAATAGAAGCAGCAGATGAAAGTGGGGTATCAACAATGAAATATCAGTTCGCACACGTGAGCCTGAACACTTTCTGCAGACGAGGCTTCACTGACAGCAAGGCCTGAGGGGTTGGGGAAGAAAGGAAGATGGCTTGCTTCGAGACCATGGAAGACAAAACAAGCCCTTGTGGCTGGCCTGCCTGGCGTACTCACTGCCTTGGAAGCATAGATGATGTGCTTCCATTCATCAGGTTGAAGAGACACACCCGGCCTCTCCATCCAAAGGGAAGACAGTCCCGCGGAGGAGCTGGGAGTTGGAACCCAGCCACCAAGGCTGCTGAGCCAGAGTGCCAAGTAAGGAGTAAAGGCAAGGCTGGCTATGCGACGGGATACCTGGAAAATCACCAGGGCCAGAGCCGCCCCCGGGCCAGAGGCCTGCTCAGCACAGGTGTGATGTGAGGTGCTCCCTGGGACCCTGCTGCTGTTAACACAGCTTTATTATAGCATAGACAGTCATGATCAGTGCCACATCAGGCATTTAAAAACAGCACTTGGTGGCTCAGCCTGTCATCCCGCGCTTTGGGAGGCCGAGACGAGTGGATTGCCTGGGCAACTTGGCGAGACCTCATCTCTACGATAAATCAAAAATCAGCCGGAGGTGGTAGTGCACGCCTGTAGTCCCAGCTACTCGGAAGGCTGAGGCGGAAGGCTGAGGCGGAAGGATCGCCGGAGCCCAGCAGGTCGAGGCTGCGGTGGCCGGGAGCGGCCACTGCGCTCCGGTCTGGGCGATGGAGTGAGACTCCAACTCAAAAAAAACAAAAAACAAAAAAAAAAACAAAAACAGCACTTGGTTTTTCTAATTCAATACGTGGGGAAAAAGTGGCACTGCCAGAGTCCATAAAATATAGAAATTTTGAGGAATTGACAAGTTATTAAAGGTAAAAGAGGACTAACCACAATTTGTGGGTGGGAGTTCCCTCCTTGAGCATGATTTCTAATATGGCAAGTTAAACCAAACGCACAAAGTCATCATTATGATCGAATAATGTAATTCCTCGGAAACTTTCTGTAAAAGTTGGTGCACTAAATAAATCTGTCTTTCCAGCGCAGTTAGGGTGCATGGGGTCTCTGAAGTTTCAGCTCTCATTTACACTCTGGAACTTGGTCTCCCTTGGTGACTGTTTTCTTTTCTCCCTGGGTAAGTAAGCCATTTCTAGATGAGAATGAATGGAAATAGAATCAGAGGCTTGTGGCTGCATCGTGGCCCCGGTTCTTTCCTGACTTCAACCAGGGATGGATGTGTCGAGAGAAAGCCCTTGTTCCTGCATCCTCTTCTCTGTGCCACTCTCCTGTGCCTGTATGTCTTTTTTTTTTTTTGAGTTGGAGTCTCACTCTGTCACCCAGACCGGAGTGCAGTGGCCGCTCCCGGCCACCGCAGCCTCGACCTGCTGGGCTCCGGCGATCCTTCCGCCTCAGCCTTCCGAGTAGCTGGAACTACAGGTGCGCGCTACCACGCCTGGCTGATTTTTTGATTTATTGTAGAGACGAGGTCTCGCTGCCCAGGCGGGTCTCGAACCCGCGGGCTCAGGCCATCCACTCACCTCAGCCTCCCAAGGCGCGGGATTACTGGCTGAGCCACCGAGCCCGGCTGTATGTCTTTTTTATTTCTGTCTCCTGTGTCTCAAGGTATGATACTTGTGTCTACAAATGTTTTCTCTAAAAACCTCTTGTCTTCTTTTAAGATGGTAAGAATAGGATTGCTTTTTAAGTGGGAAGAGTAGAACTTTCTGGTTCTATTACGAAGTAAAGCTAAGATGAGTCCTTGAACTTTTAGGGTACCTACGTCAGACCCAGTAAATGGTGAGCTGTTCACTTAATCTCTCTCCCTCTCAAATTAGAGCCTCACTGCTGACAACTAGCATTTCCCACTGAACAGAGCATTGATATTTCTCATCTGGGGCCGTTTTTTGTTGTGCTGCTGTTGTTTGTTCTTATATCTCAATCTTTCCTGGTTGGTGCTATTCAAAGAGATGTTTTTCTCTCAGTTGAGTTGGAAATAAAGCCAGCAGAGAATCACATATACCCAAAGCAGTAAATATTAAACTATATTAAAAGTGCAGGAGCCTTGGGATTACATTGTGCAAATGAATGTATGAAGGATCAAAGGCATTATGAATTCCAAGAAAGCTTGCAGCAAGCCATGCAAGTGAGCAAACTCCAGCAAATTATAAAATAGTCAAATGGGTCTAAAAAAGTGTACACATACCCACAAACCATCCATCATCACACTTTTCCATCACATCAATGACATCACTTTCTCTGAGCTCCAGTTCATCTTCGTTCCTAGGAGTATAGTTATACAGAGCCTGAAACCTTAAACAGGACAAATGGCCGTGTTTAAAGGAAATCTTCACATCTTTGTGAAACCATAGAAGACAGTACAGTATTCGTTTACCTTCAGCATTTCTATGAACATATCATATTGGCTAGTATAAATCTGGTAAACATGTAAAGTAAGTAGCAATATCTAGACTTTCACAGGAACCAGACAACCCTAATAACATTTTGAAACTCACAATGAGGAATATTTATGAATAATTGTAATTTTCATGAATCATATTAAAATATTTTTAACATTTATAAGTCAGATCTGCATTTCAATTGTCCAGCCATATGATGTTTATCATTCAGATATTAAATAATAGTACAGAATATGAAGTGTGATATTTACGTTATTTAGCTATATAAAAACAAGAAGGAATCACAGTTTTAGCTAGCCACAATCAGATGCAAATAACTGAGGCCTGAAAATTGAATGTTCAAATGGTTCTAAATTGAGGCATATAAAATATCTCAGATACATGTCTTTTAAAGCATGATACAGAAATTATTATAAAAGTAAACATTTTTCTATCAAGAGGAATTCTTTAAATCAGTTTAGTTTTATAGTTTGAATCAGTGTTTTCTGACAATTTAGAAGTTGAAAAGCTACAGCAATTCACTTGTGAAATTGAGTGGATGTATTCTGTGCTCAGTTATTACTGAGTCAATTTCAAATAGCAGATTATGGACATAAGTCCCTTTTAAAATGAGTTATGGAAAAATCGTGTTTGATTTTAAAGCTATCGCTTGAAATACTTTTATATGAGGAAGAACTACTGATAGAATACTACCACTTTCCCTCCCCTGCCTGAATTCCTTGAGCGCTTACACTGACATTGATCTGCAATGCACTCTGGCACTGAACTTGTAGTAATAAAGTAATATACATTATAATGAATATCAGTGTGAACTGTCATTTTGTAAAGTGAAGACAGAAATTACAGTAGCTGAGATCAAGAAGAATTTGGTATGCAGCTGAGAATTTGATATAGCAGGTGAGGTCAGGAAGAATTTGGTATGCAGTTAACATGAAAACTCTATAATATTACTAAAATATTACTAGTGCTGTGAAGAGGATTTTTAAAAAAATCAATAAATTTGTTTCTCTTGCTTTTTGTAGCAGTCATGTAATTCTGCTAATGTAAACAAAAAACAACCAAATTCTAGGACTCTTTAGATTTTAAAATGCAGAATTTTAAAAGTTGGTAGTATTGAATACTACTCCAGAACAAGAATGATTTATTTCTAATAACTTGATTGAGTCAGATAATCATATTTTGGTAGAACAGAAACTATCGCTGTCACTTGAGCTCAAATATCATGTCACAAGAAAGAAACAATGATCTGCTGGCTTTCCCCTCTGTGGACTTTTCAGATTGGAGGAACTGGATAAAACTGGCTTCAAAGGGGTCTGGGAAAGAGCTGGTAAGATACAGTGCCTGACACTCCTCCTGGAAAATACTGCCTTCCCTGGCTTGGTACTAAAGCCTTAAATCCCAAGATTAGAGATTTCTTCCCCTGTTAATATTTCAAACCTTGTAAAGTCACTGATATTCTTTTGAGAATGTGCTTCTGAGGTCTTTTGTTGAGAGAGAGGATTCTGATTGTGGGCAAGGGCAGAGAAAGGCAGCTGGAATCCCAGAGCAACGGCAAAGACAGGGAGATGTTGCCCTCAAACGTGATCTGATTTTGTTGTTTGCATGGGGTCGGCTTTAGTAGGAATAATCACAGTATTTTGTTGTTTGTGTTATGGATTTGGTTTTGAGGCCGCTCAGGTGAAGGGATGATCAGTCGATTCCAATAAGGTCCCTTTTCCAATTTCCCACTGGAGACAGACAGCCATTCCTGGGCTGGGAGTTTTGTGGCTATATGCAGCTCTCTTGCTTTGGGGAGAGCGATTCTCAGCCCTGAACCTCCGCCCAGGCAGTTCACCAACCACTTATGGAGACAAGCCTATTTAAGGCCAAAAACCCAGCTGCTGGAAGGCTCTCGAGGTCCCCAGAGCTAAAAGACCAAAATTGGCAAGGACTCCTACTTCATTTTGTATGACGAAAGCCAGCATGTTTGTCAAGATGTACTTACCATCCTGGTTTAATTAGATCACACAAAAAATGTTTTGTGGAAACATAAACAAACCATCCGGAAATCCTCCTACCTCCGCTGGCTTTCAAAAGCAGTGTTGCGTGACAGGAAATGCAGTCGAATTGCAACAACAAAAAAATGCTGATTTGAAAGATGTGTTGGTGAGATGAATGACGTGGTGGGGTCAGGATGCTTCGGAATGAAATGTGTCTCTTAAAGAGGAAATGCTGAGCCAAATTGGAAGCCCTCTCTGCAACTTGCAACTTTTTCTAGACCGTTTTTCACCAAAGCTCTGAACTGTTGTAACATAGCATGATGTTCCTTCTTTCACTCAAAATCAACTTTTTCAATGAAAGATTAAACGACACCCTATATTCCTGCGAATTCAGGCTGTAATCAAATGGAAATTTAATAAAGAGTGTTTTATCATATCCAAAGCAGGACTTGGAAAATGTGCCTTGTAGCCGGGCTCGGTGGCTCAGCCTGTCATCCCGCGCCTTTAGGAGGCTGAGGTGAGTGGACTGCCTGAGCCCGTGGGTTCGAGACCCGCCTGGGCAGCGAGACCTCGTCTCTGCAATAGATCAAAAAATCAGCCGGGCATGGTAGCACATGCCTGTAATTCCGGCTACTCGGAAGGCTGAGGTGGAAGGATCGCCAGAGCCCAGCAGGCGAGGCTGTGGTGGCCGGGAGCAGCCACTGCACTCCAGTCTGGGCGACCAAGTGAGACTCCAACTCAAAAAAAGAAAAAAAGAAAAAAATAGAAAAGGTGCCTTCTTCCATGTGTGGGCGCTGTGGCTCCCTAACCATTATATGCCACGGTTGGAAGAATGAACTCCAAATTACATTAACGTGTAACATAACAGACCTTTTCATTCATAAACTCCAAAGCTGTTTATAATATGTAGGTAATGCAACCCTGGAGTGTACTTTTTTGTAATGTAACTCTATCACTGTTTGCATAAAAAGAGGACAAACACTTTACAAGCCATCTTTAATGTTTTACAATGAAGTATAACTGGAGTCTGTTCTTTCCATGACACAGACTTCCCCTTGATCAAAGCCCTGTTCTGGCTGTGCTCTGTGAGAGCCATCCTCACAAGAGGAACCTTTGCTACCTTTCAGATCTTTGAGGAGTGAGGAGGGACTGGAGGGTGGTGAAGGTCCAGGCCACATACCAGGACCTGTCACGAGCAGCAGTCTCTTGTTTGCCTGTTCTGCTCCAGGTGCAGAGCTTGGGCCTTGGGGCTGGGACTCACCATGTGTGTTCAGGTGTGCTGGGCAAAGCCTAAGTCCGTAACATGCCTTTTCGGGGGTCCTGCTGTCCACAAAAGAGGCAGTGGCCAGCAGGAGGTAGAGAACCCTGAACAGCTCTCATGAGTAATATGGCCGAAAAAGACACACAAGGAGTATCTTACCGACAATGTGTCACACCTTCAAGTTCATTTATTGCATGTATTAGAAAGGGGAGGGAGTTTGATAGGAACGGTTCAAAGGCATTTTCCTGGTGCTGTGGCAGTACCAGGATGTAACTGAGTGCCAGGGAGTGTTTTCCTGCCACCATTTTCAGAAGACCCTCCTATGTCACTTTGGAAGTATGTTATTAACATCACTTTAGGTCTATTTGTGCATCTAGGTCCACTTTCACCATCTCCAAATAGGTGCAAAAACAACATTAGAGCATTTTCGTATGTCTTTAAAGCTGTAGCTACTAGTTACGTGGCCAGCAGGGTAGACAGGCAGATAGACTTAGAAATCTTAGAAATCACTGCAGCCTTGGAAGGTTTTCCTAGGGCATCATTTAAAATCTTTTCAGAAAACCATGTGGCTCTCCTTAAAATTAGCTTCTGATCCTTGTCATGAAAGATAGAGATGATTGCAGTTTCTCTTCATGTAGGAGGTCTCGTGTTAGTTACTCTGATCTCTCACTTGCAAAGTTGTACCATTTTACATTTTGATACAATTGTCCACTTTGTGGGTCAAGGTTAGTCTTGAATTTAGAAGATAAGAAGAATACTTACGGTTCCCCCCCACCTTGAATGTTTTCATGAGTAAACACAGGACGCTGTGGCTGAAATGAAATGATTTTCAATGTAATCAATGTTTAAACTGGTAATAATTAAAAGATAATTTGGATAATGGCATGGTATTTTTCTTGACATTTAATATTTCCTGTTGTAAAAATCCAAGAGGAAGAAAAAAAAGAATAAAGGGCTTCTGTAAGACTAATAATTAAAATATTTTTAAGGGTGCTTTAAATAAATCAAAATAACCAGGGTCTAAATGTTTTGAACATATCTACAGTCTAGGCTGCTCAGGCTTAATGGAAAAGTTGGGATTCAGTCCCATTGATTTTTCAAAGGCCAGTAATATGGCAAGAACATAGACAGCAAACCAATAGAATAAGAAGTAGAGACACCTTCATTCAACCTTATTCTTCAGCGTTTTCTCAAACAAGCAGAAAATAAACCACATTCAGTTTAACAGCAAAGAATCCACATTCATTCTTTAAACTTTTCCTTCACAGACAGTGTTTTCACATACAGTACAGATGAAAATATAAATAGGCAGACATCCCATGCTACATTTGAACTAACATTCTCTGTTCTCCATGTGGAGAAAACACATGCATGTGTAAAAGGAGAAAACAGAGAACTTTGGAATGCAACAAACAATATCCAGGTAACATATAACATTTTACCTTAGAAGAGAAACATTGGTAGAAATTCCCAGTGCACTGAACTCTCAAAAGAGTTTCCTTTCTTTTTAAACTAAGCATCAAGACCAGTATCTGTAATAGATACTTATAATATTGGAAATGACAAGCCTTAGCACCCCATATACCCACATTAATACTCCAATGAAGAAAGTTAACATGTTTGTCGAATATATGAACTCAGTGTAATTTATATTGACTACCTAAACATTACCTTTTAGGGCAAAAATGCATATAATTCATTCATAACACATTTCAAAAGCATTCTTTTCTAAATGACAGCTACATGGTAAATAACAATATCAGAATTTGCATGGCAATGATATAAAACTCTTTGGTAACTACTGAATTCGTTATCAGATCTATGTCCTTAGACATCAAGGCCAGTTCTTGGGTTCCCATAGTTACGAGTGGATTACTTATAGGCTGGAAATTTTGTCCTGAAAGTTGTCCATGGAAACCTCACTGGTCCGAGCTTAAATGAGAAACTCCTTTCAGTGTATGAGTCTATGGTCTTCCCTCTTCCTAAGTTCTTTATCCACATCCTTTCTATCCAAGCTGTCTATCTAACATAAGACTTGGTACTTACTTTACTAAAACTTTAAACCTTGAGTTTATTACCTGGAAGCATTTACTAACAGTATTCTTGGAAATTTCACTCAACCATCTGTGCATGGAATACTAAAGAGAGCAGGTAAGAATTACCGGACACATGTATGACTGAAGAGCTGAAGTAATTTACTTCCATAAATCAATATAAGATGATAATTATTAGTAAATAATACAATAATACAATAATTTATTATAAATAAATATTCGAATCCTTTGTTAATTGCTAATTAATTTGTTATTAAATAAGTACTATAATTAATAATACTAATAATTAAATGAATGTTAATAATTAAATAATTATTTGTTATTAAATAATTGCTGCTATTAAATTTATAAAATACATTATTTTAAGAACAATTAGGACTAAACCATTTTCCAGTCATTTTAAAGGTCATTTAAAAGATATCATTAAATCAATTTAAGTATATAAAAATAGTAATTCTAAGTCATTGATAAGCCTATATCCTATTACATATATTCAAGTTCTCTTCCAATCTAATAAACCTTTTAGATATGTATTAAACTTTTATTCAGGAGATTTGTATATATCAATTGCTATTAATATTATTTTGTAATAATTTTCTAGTCATCTTTTCTCAGTCTTTTTTTCATTTTAAACGAGTGCCGAATAATGTTTCCTCATAATGTATCTATATATCAGTTTTCTTAACTGTTTCTCTCTCTTTCTTGTTTTTGAGGTTTTATTGGTCTAGTCTTTTTCCACTATCATAAATTATAATGATATAAACTTTTTTTTACCAAGAGCTATTTTCTTCTTTTGAACTGTTGCTCAGAATACATTCCCAGGAGTAAAATTCTGGTCAAGGATATGCATTAAAGATTTAGAAAATGTTCATGTTAGTCACTCAAAAATATTGTGTACATTAAAGTAACTTAAAAATGGTCTAATATACTGTATTTCCTATCACATACCAAGATAGTTACTGTTTTCTCACAAAACAATCATGGCACCATTTGTAGTGCATAACCAAGTTAAAATAAAAAATTATGCATTCTTCTCCTAAGATAAAATATTTTATTAAAATCTGCTTCGCTATGCTCTAAAAATAATGTGCCTGTTCCTACATATTTAAATTACTCTAATATTTTAAAATTGAATACAAGTTTTAACTTCTACATCATAGCATCCAATGCTTGGTAAGATTGGTTGGCATCATTTCATTGTTGCCTTATGTTAAGATGTGAATACAACATTAAAAATCAAATTGTTCACAAATATAATACAATCTACATTTTAAGTCTGAATATCCCCTTTTGGTTATCATTATTATTGTTCTACTAGTTTAATTCTTTTAATTCAGCCCACCTCATAAATCATTTAAATAACTGTCTTTCTGATAACTATAACAATTGGGCTGTTGCTTCCAGTGTGTGGCTCCCTGAATACCACAGGCCTCTGTGTCTCCAGAACTTGTATTCTTGGGTGGGGCAGCCTGCAGTGTCCTTCTTTGATCCGTCTTTCCCAGTACGTCTTTTCCCTGCATTCATCCTTCCAACCCCGCGCCTCTTGTACTCTCTGAAGCATCAGTATTCTATCCTAGTCACATCACCAGGACGGAATTTATCCAGACTTTTATATTCAGAAAAGGTGTGTATCTTTTATAATGGTGAACTTTAGAACTTTTTGAATCTTACATTAACTAGGATTCACCTCCGTGGATAGGTAAGAGTCAGTTTGTAGTGAAGTTGGCCAATTACAGTATTTAAGTGAATTCATTTTATGAATATTTGACCAACAGAGGAGTAAGTAGCATTAATAGTATGTACAAGGCCACATTGGTGTCTTTCTGTTTTTGGCAATCACTTCTATACAACTTTGGGGATGCCTCTCAGCTTCCCTGTCTCTAAAACTGGTGAGTCAGACAAAATGACAACTAGCCTGGCCCCCTCAGGGATACCATGAAGGCATTCACATTTCCACAGATATATTTCCTCTGCTATGTAACGGTGCCACTATCAACCTCACACGTCCAGTTGTCAGTGAGCGATGACATCTTATATTGATTGGTTAATTTTCACGAGTCTTGGTAATTTACAAACAATAATGGTCATAATTCAACTTCATTTTGCAGATGAGCAAACCAAAACCCAAAGATATTGGACAATTACCTAATATTGCAAATAGTGATAATTTTTATCCGCATGAATAGATGGCCTAACTTGGTTAACATCAGCGTGTTTATTTTGTCCCTCAAGTAGCTGCTTATGTTCTATATTCAAGCAAATTATCTCAGCAGGCCATCTTTTGCCTTTTCTCACGTGTTGTAACTCAACACGCACGGACCTTAAGAAAAGATTTGGGACATGTCTGCACTCTGTGTCCATCTGGTGGTGAGTAGCGGCAGCAACAAGCTAAGAGTTGTTTTTGCTTTTGGTTAGCCCTCACCAAGTTCCTTCAGCCTGGATTAATTTTGAAAGGATGTTTTAAAGACCACAGAGCGACGTGCAATAGATATTCATCTGTTTTTCTGGCCACTTTCTTCCCTTTACTTATTTTAAATTATTGAGAAGGAATCACTCGTTAGCCACCTATATTTTCGTCTGTGTTCATTTCTACTTTAACTGTCTGCTCAGACATTTCTATTACTCATAGCTTCTTGGCAGTTTTGAGATAAATAGAAAACAATATCCATCTGTGACATTCAGAGAGACTTACATGAACTGTGAACTTAAGAAGATGGTTTGCAAGCTAACACATTACAGTCGCTGTGCTGGAAATTATATATATATATATATATATATTATATATATATATGTTTATTTTAAAAGTGTGGGGTACAATTCAGGATTAGGTATACAAGTGGTCATCATACAGGTAAAGTTTGGGCCTCCCTTTGGTCCCCACTTTGCCTGATTTGAGATCAGGTATCCTTACTGATGTTGTGGCTCCCCCCTCCTCAACCCTGGCAGTATTCCACTACTGCCAATCCCTTTCTTATAGTATTATGGTAAATGTTCAGGGACTGTTTATGAGTGAGAACTTATAGTACCCTGTTCTTTGTTTCTGTGATAGAGCAGTAAGTATTATAGACTCTAAATTCATCCAAACTGGAAATTTTGAGCAAGAATTATGTCATATGTTTATTTCCTTGGTTATATTAAGAGTACTGTAAAATTAGAAAATTCAGTGAAGCATCCTGCTGTATTCATGGTATCCTAAACTTTAACTTTTTTTAACTTTTTCCTTAGCAATTTTTTTCTCTTTTAGTGTACCTATTTTTTTTTAATGCTGTCAAAAATTGATACAAAATGATTTTAAACACATGCTAATTTTCAAAGCTAGAACCAACTACCAGCTACTGTTCATAAGGAAGTTAGCTTAAGATAGCACAGAATTTCTGATATCAGTATATACCTCCCTAAATTAGATGATGAGGTACATTGTGTCTAAAAGCTATTTATCTAAGCTTCTGCAACGGTATCGCTAGCGCATTAGCTATATTTAGTATGGGATAATTTTTAAATAGGGATTGTTATTTAAATTCTAATGCAGAAAAATCCTTGAAAACATTATAAACAGTTCAAAAGTTCTTAATTTTTTTCATGAAATGTTAGTTGTACTACTTGCCAACCATGTTTATGTTTATAGGTTTATTTTTCCTTCTTAAATTATAAAAGTAAAAGACAACTTTGCATAAATTAAAAAAAAATAGAATATTTATGGTCCACACAAGCACATGTAAAATAACATACACATACATAACGTAAAAATCTGGCAAAGAAAAAACTTAAGGTGACCCAAAGCATACATCTCATTGACCCCTGGGGAATTTATGGAGGAGCCCTATTAATTGTAGAAAAAGCCTTTTTCCCCCCTTTTTCTTTTTCTGGCTTTGAAAGGCCATTCAGTGGAGTCTAAGAATCTCTACAAATCGACATTCTTCTCTCACTATGGCAACACAAATCTCTGCCTCAGCAACAAAATGAGTCTTATTATGCAAAGCAAAAAGCATAAAATGGCATAAATATAGAACAGAATCTACATAAAAAATGGAAAAGGAAAACTTTGAAATCAAGCCCTTGAGAACTTAAAATGCAGACCCATAGCTATGTGGCAGACCATTTAAGGTCAAACTAGATTTCATTAAAATAGAAAGGGTGAAAAGAATCCTGATTTATATGCACAAATAAAAATCTCCAAACTTCTTGGCTGCATTCCTTATAACTGATAGTACCGTTTTGAGTCCATTTATTTTAGAGTGCTGCAGATATTATAGGGAAGGTAATTTGAAGTTCATTCGAAGCTGTCAAGAAATTGGAGTACAGAGAATTCAGAGAGAAGTTCTGGGGAGAAAAGGAGATCAGTGAATATAAGCACGTATCATCACCAGGGCAACAAAATATTTTGAAACAAGGATCATGGATTAAAAAAAAAAAAAAGAAATCATAGGCTGAGTGCAGTGGCTCATGCCTCTAATCCCAGCACTTTGGGAGACCAAGGCAGGAAGACTGCTTGAACGCAGGAGTTTGAGACCAGCTTGGGCAACACCATGAGTCCTCATCTCTACCAAAAATAAGAAAATCAGTTGGGTGTGGTGGCGCACATGTAGTCCCACCTTACTTGGGAGGCTGAGGTGGAAGGACTGTCTGAGCCTAGGAGGTGGAGGTGTGGTGAGCTGTGAGGAACCACTGCCCTCCAGTCTGGGTAACAGAGTGAGACATGAACTCAATAAAATAAAATAAAATAAAAATAAAGTAAATTCAAATACACGGAAGGACACGAAAGCGAACTGGAGTGCGTGGGTTCAGTTCTGCATATGATTGGCAAGGTCTTGTTCTCTGCGTTGAAAACAGAGACTAGAGGGCAGCAATTTAGTATAGAAGCATGAGACAGATGTAGAAAACAACACATATGGCGCCCTTATTTGTACAGCAGATAATCTGATCACGTCTTTTTGGATTGTGGAAACCTCACTCACACCTAGCAGGGAAACGCACTGCCCGAAAGCTGAGGGTAGGATTTTCATGTTGATTTGATTTCATTGCTCTTCATCAGTTCCTCACTTCACCTCCAGGATATGTTCTGCTCTACTTTGCAACCACGGAAGAGCCAGCCCACTGGGAGGCAGGGAGGCAGGGTGGCCCCATGGCTGTCACAAGGTGGGAGTGCTCGGACCGTACCCTGTGGGGACCGCTGAGCCCTCTGACAGGTGAGCTGCAGACTCTCCTAGACATCACTGGGCTACGAGGAGGCTTACCCGGGACAAATATCTCGCTTTTAAGATCAGCCTGGAAAAGCCATGAGAAGTTGGTTAGTTCACCTTCATGACACAGCCTTCAGGAGGAATTTTCTTGTTTTGTTTTTTCCATGCACACACAGCATGCCAAACTCCTGAGCGGTAGCACAGCAGAGGGGTTAACAGCTCCTGTCTGCTCCACAGTTTCCACACCACAGGTGCCAGCGGCTGCCTTCACAGGACTGGCAGGCACGCAGTGAAGACTTGCAGCGGGAGGCTGGCACAGAGGTGCCTGAATGCGAGGTCAATGGCCTAGAGCATGTGTAAGTAACATTACTTCTTTAATAGAACACTCAACATTGGGCTCAGGATACCCTCAACCTGATCTGTTTCTTTGTGCTCATTGAAGAGATGCAAGATGAGATGAAGGGAAATTTGGTTCAATATCCATCAAATTTCACAGAATGTGTCAGACATTTGTTGAAGGCAGATTGTTCTAACAGAACACATTAAAAAGAAAATAATGCTTTGGGGGGGATGGTGAAATATTGTTAAATCCTGAGTAGTGCCCTAACTACAGTTTTGGTTGTTTGGTATTCTTTCAAGGTAAGATCGTGTAAGTCCACCTTCTTGTGTGTCAGTATATTTTATTTTCCTTACAATAGCAAATAAGATCTATAATGTACTATCTGGTAATTGATTTGGCTTAAGACGACTTCAGTAGGACTAAAAAACTTTTCCATAAAAGCATGTGGTTTTCCCAACTTTCATTTAAGAAAATTTTCATAACTCTTAGTAATGATTGACCTCAAACAACAGGGAGGAAATGTGTTTGGCATGGTTGCTTAAGGGTCGTGGCAGAGGAGGCTCAATGTTCTCCAAGATTCTTCTTCCTCTTCGTGGTCCTCGGTAATGGAACAAGGATGTCCACTAGGCACACAACCATTCTGAACAAAGACAACATTCCCTGACTTTCCTTGTACCTGGATGTGCTCATGTGTTAAGTTCTGATAGATAGGATATATGCAATTTCCGGGAAGTGGTCTCCAAGGGAGAAGGCATTATCCCCTCCCTCCTTCCTCCTTCCTATTGGCTAGAATGAGGAAGGGGCCGTGGCAGCTGCCAGCTGGTGCTACGTGGCAGAAGCGCCTCCTTGAGGATGACGATGTGCTGAAGGCAAATGGCATCTCCTGGGTTCTCTGTTGACTTGGTGGGAGCCACCATTCCAGTTCCGGATGCCTGGCACTTGTGCATCAGAGAAATATCTTCCTACCTTGTTTAAACTGTAATTAGAGTTTTCTGGCATGCATCTACCACAATCTTGACTAATATAGGGGCTCTATAAATATCAAAGCTGGTAGCGAAAAAAGAATAGCTATTGAAATGACGTGGATAGATAGTTGAAAGATGACTTGAACATATCAGGAAGAATCAGGCCTAATTTCATGTTGGAAATCGCCCAAGGGGATCACTGGAAGGTGAGATTGCTGTAGGGTGATGAGCCTTCCCTGTAGGATCACAATGATTGAGTTTCTTGGAAGAAACCCAGAAAGAGCCTTTTGCTGTTTGTAAAGAGCTTCCACTGCAATTTGAGTCTACATCCCGCAAGTGTCTTTTACCAAATATTCTCTTAAACGGAATTGGAAGTTCAGCTTATAGAGAAGCTGAGATAAATAATTATTTTTGTCATAAAAAACATTATTTTAAAAGCAGATGCTCAAAAGACTGGGGGAAATATTGGATCTGGATTTATGCATCAAGCATAATTGATGTACCTTTTGGTCTTCTGTAATCTATAAAATGATAGTAGATTTTACTTTTATGGAAGAGTTGGGATTGCATTTACTTTTATGAAAGATTTTCATTGTCTTAGGAAACAACTTTAGAAGAATAAATTGTACTGAATTAACATGAGTTACTTAAACAATTGTTGATATGGGTTGATAAAATGTTATTGTAATGATTTCATGCATACTACACTATGCCTGTTAAAAAATATTATTAAAATTTCACTTTCTCTTTGCTTTTAGTGCTAGATTACTTTCTTTCTTTGTAATGGGCATTATTTCCAACATGCTTAAAATGAAAGACACAGAGAGCCTTTTTAAAGGACTCAAATGGGCACAGTTTGTTGCTGTCAGATTTAGAATTAAACTATAACAGCCTAAAATTTGGAGTTGATTCAATCTGTATTTATATTTACAAGCACAAAATAGCTTCAGTCAACATATTATATATAATTAAAAATAGATGTATAAGCTTTAAAATGATTCAGTGGGAGATTAAAAATCAGCATTTGCTCCCAAATGTGAGATAAAATAGAGAAAACCCATTTTGATTTGCTGGAGCTAGTTATGAGTATTTCATGTAGGTATTAAAGTACTCTTTTAAAAAATATTGTGAATACCTCCATTTTCTCACATCATTTTGCAAACAACCGAAACCTAAAGAATGTATGAGAAGAGCTTGATACTTTGGAGAATAAACCCCTTTAAATCCTGGCTTTGTCTGATACTACAACAGTGTGTCCTGCATCTCCCTAAATTAGAGAAAACTGATTCTAAAGCTACTTTCCCACTTATTGATTAAACTTAAAGACTAAAGAACAGTGGGAGAAGACAAGAAATAAATACCTTGGTCTTATAAGAAAACTATAGAAAGAGGGAAAGACAAATTCTTAGCCTTGGACATTATATAAGGCGGTGTGATTTAAAACATTTCCTAATTATTTTCTGCCAGTTAAGAAAAAAATTCAAAGAGCAAAGAACAATTGGTCTTTAATTCCATTTTTTAAAAAGTTTCATTCACACTTGAGATGAATTCACATAGATGAACTATCTTGGTGAATGGATTTGGTGAGAGGGATTTCAAAGACTTCATAAATGGCCCTTCCAAATAGAGAACCCTGACCGTGGAAGAGACTCAACTTTTTACTTATTGTCAGAGGCTCTCATTTCATGTTCCAAAGAGTGAAAGTGAGGATGAGCTATAATTTGAAGTCTATCACCTTCTGTCTACAGGAAAAGGCTTCAGGACCATTCTGAACAGAGAAGCCACATTATTTGGTGATGGACTGATTTCATGCTGTGATTGTCATTAAGTCTCTTTCCAAGGCTAGTCATTAATTTTGTTAAGATAATTTTTAATGGTATCTCTAGGTCAAACACCAGCAGAGCTGCCATTCTACAAGTCTCAGAGATGGATGCAGTGCCAGCTGTTCCAAAAGAACCATCCTTCTTGTATCCTCATTACTTTACTTCACTTTTGGGGAAGATCAGGGCTCAAGTCATTCAGTGTGAAAGATCATCTGCGCTTGAGTTTTGCTGAACCTGCTGATGGGTGGGAAACAGCTGGAAAGGACAGGCGGGGCGTTGGCACCTTCAAATGAGATGGTTCTCATGTTGACTCTCAACTTAAAAAAAAAAATCGAATCATTACTTTTCATTAGCTATCATGTTTTCGTTTCTCCTCAATCTGGGTATAGTTGCTGTGCAAACAAATCTTACATTTTTGGATAGAGGCCATGCTCATGACGTTAAAAGTTAGCAGTCGATATTTATAGAACTTCTTAGCTCTTGTAAGAGGGCACAGATCTCAAGTCATACATCTAATTAATTAAGCTCACTTAAAGACATGCAATAAGCCACACTCATGATGCAGTTACCTTTAATTTTGGTGAATGTATCTCCTGTTGATAAGAGTATTTAGGGAGCAGAGGAGGCGAGTAGGACTGAGAAAGTGTAGAGACCAGGTCAGAAACGGAGGCCAAGGGAGAAGGAAATGGAGGGGAGGGAAGTAGACGGCTGGGGAAGGGTGTGGCTGCTCCATCTCCCGAAGAGAATGAAGGTGGCTTGAATATTGAGGAGAGACAAGATGTAATTATGCTTGTTTCCAGATTGAAGTTACATGGTCTTCACAGAATATTCTCCAAACTCACACAACTTTCACGTTACCAACTTTTGACATTTATGAAAAATTTTTGCTTTCAAAGCCCTCACTTTTTCCTGTGAATTTGATTTAAAACTTCCAATGGGTATGATTAGCTTAATTTTGGGATCTGGGTGGCTGAAGATAAGAACGCCTGTATTCTACAATTTCATAATATATTTTATATGATGGTCTCTTGTAAATGTGAAGGAAAAAGCTACCTAAAACCCTGCAACGAGTGGTTCTTTGTAACTTGCTAGCATAGTGGGTCACAGACTGGAAATAGTTGGTTACAAAGCTGGGGAAGTCATGACCTCTGTATCCATGATGGGCACTGGCTGCTGATGTGGCAGGGATCAGCACCTTCCGGGGACCATCTGCGACAGGCAGAGAGTGCTTCCTGTAGCTGAGCCACCTAGTCATGTCTTAACATTGATTAAGCCAAAAGGACAATTTTATTGAAACAACTGACTTGGAAACACTTTTGTTGGCCGGGTTCGGTGGCTCAGCTGGTAATCCCAGCACTTTGAGGCTGAGGCGAGTGGATTGCCTGAGCCAGCGGGTTCGAGACCCACCCGGGCAACTTGGTGAGACCTCGTCTCTACAATAAAATAAAAATTAGGCGGGCATGATAGCGTGCGCCTGTAGATCCGGCTACTTGGAAGGCTGAGGCAGGAGGATCACCTGAGTCCAGCAAGGCAAGGCTGTGGTGGCTGGGAGCGTGCCACTGCACTCCAGTCTGGGAGACAGAGTGAGACTCCAACTCAAAAAAAGAAAGAAAAAAAAGAAACACTTTTGTCTTACTGCAATGAATTATTTCTGTTATTCAATAGTGTGGTTATTTTATACAACTGCTGGCATGGCTGGGATATTTTGGAATTGAGAAACTGTGGAAGAAAATGAATTATATGATGGCATAATATAAGCCATTTTAAAATTATTTCATAAATTCAATATTTTCCAGTAGTTTTTTAATTCACAGGATACATTGGAGAGGTCAAGTTTTTTTTTTTTTTTAAATAAAGAGACATTTGCAAGCTAAAGTTTGAGGCTATTTTCTCCCTGTTGAACAAAGCATTGTCCAGGGTTCATTGCAACATGAAGATACAGCACCCAGTTCTTAAGTGGGCACCGATCTGAAGAGAATGACCTCTTCAAAAAAACCAAAGGGGGGCCTGAAGTACTATTTTTCTTTTTCTTTCTTTATTATGATAATTTTTTTGGCAAAGGGTCATTATATCCAAGGCGTATATAGCTTTCTCATTCTGGATTGGACTAATCTCTGCACATCGGTTTCCTCATCTCTAAAGTGGGGATCATAATATCACATACCTCATAGAGTTTTGAAAATTAACAACGTAGAGTTCATAGAACAGTGTCAGACACCCACTAAGAGCTCCAATATCAGCTATTGTTACTACCACTGGGAAACTAGAAAGATGACATAAATTGCAGAGACTTTAAACATATGACTTTATGGTCATAAAGAAGTAACGGGATAATGGCATGATGGCATATATTTGCACCATTTAATTAAATGCGGTGTACTTTCACACTCCCCCTCCACCCCTGACTTATACAATGCTTGTGTTTTTGTAAGAAGATCTGTTAAGGTGGTGTCAAAATAGATGCTTATCAATATGATTAACTGTGCAGGCTAACTATAGAAGACGGGTTAGTTCTTCACTAATTAGGCAAAATTAAAATACCTCATTACTGGTTTTTGCTGTACTGCAGCCCTCCTTGGGGATCTTAGGATCTGTGGGGGCGCCCACGACTACTGGATATATTAAGCAGTTGGGTGTCTCCTCCTCTTCCTCCTCTTCAATGTGCAGTCGTGGGGTCTTCTCTGCACCATCGTGGCCGCACCACAAGGCATCTTGGGATTCCAGCAGCCCTCTCTGGATGCCTGACGCAACCCCTTCACAGAGTTCCTCATCTTCCTCTCCAATGATGGGGAGGGAGATGGGCCAGGAAGCTACACTGGTGCATGCAGAGGCCACAAACTTATCGCCTAGGACTTCAGGCACCTTCTTGGGGTCTGAAAAGCCCGTTCTCATTTGTTTCAAATCTGTCACTTTGTTTTGAGTTGTTTTTATAGGATCCTGAAAAGGCACAGCATTGTTAGGCTGGGCTGCAGCTGAGACCAGGCCCCCGTGAAGAGAAGGGACCAGAGAGTGCGGTGATTCAGCAGGTATGGATGCTGGAGGCAACAGGAGGACAGAGGGTTCCTCCTGAATTTCGAGGGCGATCTCCTCTGGGGTACAGGGTGCAGCTTGGTCAGCTGAGAAGGTTAAAGTGCTCAACTCCTCTAATTCAGCCAAGAAGTTGTCCAGAAAAGGAGACAGTGTTGGGGCCAAAAGGTTTGCTGGTGGACACAGGGATGTCAGGGACAGCTGCCCCTGGGTAATTCTCTGGAGAGCTCCTTTATCTGAGCCAGGTGAAGCTTTGTACATGGGAGGAGGGCCTGGTTCACTGGAGGCCAACTTAGAAACCAGCAGGGATTATGAAGTAAAAAACAAAAACAAAAACCAAGAAAATAATAATGATGTATCAAAACACAGAGATGGAGAAATGCAGGAAAGATGTGGTAGTGAATATAAAAATAATTGTATGTTATAACAGAGACAGAGATTGGAAGATATTTTGAAGCTATCTAGATTTGAAGATATTTTGCTGAAATGTAACTGCACAAAATAATTTCTGCTAGTTGGAAAAACTACCTCAAAAACGAAACTCTACTAATTTTGGAAGGGATCTTATATGTCAAACAAGATAAAACTGTCATAGAGATTACAAGGACAGACAGTGGAACCTTAAGAAGTTTAGTAGTCTACCTCTTTTAAACTATGTTGAAAAGATATTTCAGGTTTCCAGATACTGATTTAGTAGTATAAATGACTCTGAAGAAATGTTAATGTAGAATGAAAATTAATCATTAAAAGCCTTTTTTATTTCCTGAATTCGTTTAGCATTCTTTCTTCCAGCAGCATGTCCAATCTTTTGAACTTTCACAGTTTTTTCACTTATGTTTGTAAGGAGATTAGAACATAGGGCATAAAATATTTTAGAACCTTATACAACAACATTATACAACTTATTTTTCAGAATAAGTTCTGAAAAATATTTTTCAAGAACAGAAACTCATGATCAGAATGAAACTGAGCTTAAAGAATTGCTGCTTCAAAGCTTTAAAAATCGAAACTAAATGTTTACACAGAAAAGCTCATCTGATGCTAACGGGAGAGTAAACTTCTGCTGAGACTCCCATTCTCTCTCAAAAGCTTGACATTTATGTAAAGTTGAGGAGGTATGACCGATGAAGCGTATCTCCAGAAGTAAAAATACACTTCTGTATAGTTTAATATTATCAATGTATTTTAGATACATTAAACAAACAGTACATTTAAATTTTTAGCAGATTTATTAAAAGTAGCTTTGGAAGTCCACCTACTAACATTCTAATGCATTTATCTATCCTTGCTGGAATAGAGAAAATGCTATGTGCATAAAGGCCTTGAGAAAGGTTGCTGGACACGCTTCCACTTTAGCTCTTTCCAGAGAGATGACCTTGATTTGGAAAGAAACACTTCAAAAAGATTCTGGGGCTGCACCTTCTAGCTGGTGGTTTAGGACAGTGGAGCCCGCACTCTTGGTCCTGGGGCCTTTGTATGTATACGTGCACAGTGCATTCCCCACTAACTTTTGATTTCTGTGTCCTATAATGGGAATGGGGCACTGGTTTAGTTAATTTAGCTTTTTAAAAAAGGTCGTCTCATCATGGCATGACATAAATGTGTCACAAAACTCATGTGAACATCTTAGCATAAGATTCAGGACTCAAGGCTGCTTAGCTCCTGACACAAAGTGAAATTGTTCATGTGGCTTGTGCTTGGGTAGACAGTCACTCCCATGAAGTCCTGCAGATGTTGAATTTATAATGAGATATAAACTACTTTAGACTCATGTGATAGTCTATAAAAGTTCTCTATTGACTAGAGTTCTATTGTATGCTCTTTGTTATATGACACAGAAGTTTTTGATAGATTTTGAAAGTCTGGGACATACATAATACTTAAAGATCATTCGTTTTCATCTTCACTTTCTCTCATGGGCAGGAATATTACATTGATGAGAAAGAAAGATCATTATATTCCAATATAATCATCACTACCGCTGTCACTATTGCTACCCACTGCTACTATTCTCGTGCCATTGCCACCACAAACACCAGTATACATGTTAAAAGTTCTTAGCTTTACAATGGACTTGCTTATATACTGAAAGTCAAATTAAGTATCCTGGTGTCACAAAAATATACCTAGAATACAAAAGTCATACAATTTTCTTGTCTTCCAAAAGCTTTAGAATTGGACTCTATTGTACTAAAAGTAAAAATATCAGAAATAATATCAACTTACATTTGAGTCTCCCCTAAGATAAAGACAATATGCCAAGACATGTGATTTGAATGTGTCAGCAAGTGACTCATAAATCATCATCAATGAGTTCTTTCCTCTATTTGTAAATATCAGTAAAAAAAATAGGATATATACTATTTAGTATATTTTGGATATCATCATTTAGAAGTATATGGTATTTGTTTTCCTGAAAATGATGCAGTGTAACACTACTGAGAAGTCTCCTTGACATCAGTACATGAATTACCAGTTAGGATAAAACATGAAGTATTTCTTTCAAATTATGATCATAAGCTTTTCAACATATTTTGTTCCCAACAGTGAGAATAAAACACTGATTAGTTACTAGTGAAATCTGTACATTCCTCTATTTAAAATCTGGTTTTGTAAAAAAAAAAAAACAAAACAAAAAACTGAAAAGTATATTTGATGACATTTAAATTATATTTACACTGAAGATGAAAGTACTGTGATCTAAAATATTATAATGCCGTTGTTAATTTGGGCATATTGGAAACATTTCTTAGGTATTAAATAAACCTTTGTAGATACATGGTTTTCCTACTTATTATACTGAAAATGTTGTGGAATTTCTCTGATAGTTCTTTTAAGATGACTGAATGGTGAATAAGACAAATATATGGATGAAGACAGATATATGGGTGAAACTACTGAGGGAAAGATGTTGATATATAAATGTTAAGCTTTGGTAGTAAAGTAAATAAATTTAAGAAAATTCTGGGTAAGTTTATAATCAGTTAAACAAAATTTAATTGTACCAAACTGTTCCATTTATTCAATGATACAGGATTAAGGGTAATTATTTGGACTGAAATCCAGTCTTCAAAGATTACAAAAAAGAAAATGCATAGCCTTATCCCATTAAAAAAGTATCTCTTAAGATAGTAGATACTTAGATAATTTACTTATGCAAAGTCCTTCTATGACTCATTTTCAAGTAGTTTAGGTCACAGGGGACATTCTTGAAATGATCTTGCATTGAAATATGAAGTGACTTCACACTTCAGTAATGTCTGATGTGCTGATTTTATTTTACTAGCGCTAGAAAGTTTATTTTTCCATGTCCCAGCCCTGATCTCAATTAAAATAATTTATAAATTATGCAACTTAATATATTTCTTAAAATGTTGGGAAGTATTTTGGAAGCAATTTCTTGGTAATTAAAATTTTTATTCTTTGATGTTAATGAGAATAAGAAAAAAAATCCCTAAATATCACCCATAAAAAGAATATATTATAATTCAACAGAAAAATAAGAAAAAAATTCACATTGTGAATGTAGAAAGTAGAACAGTATTTTCTAATTAATTCAGGAAGCAAAGCGTCTTTTAAATTACATATTGAGAAAGATAATTATCTTTAGCTACTAGCTCAAGTAAAATGCGAGAACTGCATATAATTGTCTTAAAAACAATAAAATACACTTGAAGACTTCTAATAACCTACAGCATTTTCATTCACACTGACAAACAAACCAACCTCCAGACCTTAGTTAGACATTTTGCTCTAGGTCTCTTTCTATATACAAAATCTCTGAGACTTTTATAGAATTTTCCTAATAACCATGTGTCTTGAGCTATATTCCATTTTGGAATATATATAGTATTTTATGTTGTATATATTTATATGTATTTGTACATATAAATTGCAATTGTATATATATGTATATACTTTATGTATAATCATACAAATAAAATTTACATATATAAATCAAGCTTCAGAAATAAATCAAGTTTCAGAAAGCATTTATATACATATAAATACAAATATATATCATTTATATGTTTTATGAAACAAATGTTTTCCCTTCCTTTTTCAATATTTTAACATGAAAATAAAATTAGCAAAATCAAGCAGTGAGTATTTATTCCAGCACTTATTTGAGAAAAATTAAATTATATTTATTGACATTGCACTCACACATATAGAAACAAAATATGTACAAATCTCTTTCTCTGCAATAGATGTGATGTTCTATAACATCCTAAAGTCATATACTGATTATCTTACTCTGAGCTCCCAAATATCATATTAATATGACAGAATATCTTCTTACCTTATTTGAACTTGAGCTGTGAATTCTATCACTAGAATAGCTGTGGGGTATTGGAGGGTCAGGGTAATCGTCAGCACCCTTTGTGTTCTTCTTGACGACTTCTACATAGGAAACGGGGAAGATGCCTTGTCTGTTGGTTCCTGGGATTTTACCTTCATACCAGTTTTGATCAACTCTTTTAAGAAGAATAACTCTATCTCCCTATAATGAATATTAGAAAAATGCATTATAAATAAAGATACAATAATATAAAAATATAATTGGCACTGTTTTCTAATAAACAATAGTTTTCTACTTAGGAAAGTTTTATACCACCAGTTTTTGTTTAATCACAGGCATGCAAGTAAGGTCCTAGTGCTTACTAGAAAATATAGATTATCAACACATATGCAATTAAATCATCCATTCACAACATTTGAGTCTTTCCTAAGAATGCTTGGTTAATGTGAATGTTTATACTGGTACTGTGTTAAATGACTTGTGCACGTTATTTCAAAAAGCAGAAGAGTGAAAGAGGTGACGTTTTTATAACAGTAGCATTATCCTATGTCTGACAGATTCAGTGCATGGACCTTCTGTAGGAAGAGCTTTCACAAGTGCACCACAGCTTTCTGTGTCTGACATGGTTGCAGAATCAACCTTTAGAAGGAATAATGTTAAAACTTCTTTAATCTACATGTGCTACAAGTAGCGACAAAGAGTGAACTAAATGAATCCAGGCAAACAGAGCATCCCAAAATATTTATAGCTGTGGCCAGGACTGACACCCCTCTCTGGTTCACATCAGGACAGTGTAATTGTCCATTCTGATTGCTTGGTGGCCAGGCCATATGGGTTATTAAATATTTTGAATAGAACTCTTGGTTTGTGATCATATAATTTTCTAGAATCATTATTCCTGTTACCTGCAGTGACTAAGCCAATGCCACAGACTCCAGTCAAAATTTTAACTTAAAACCACAAATAGCCCGGAGATAAGTAGGCATGTGATGGCTAAACAGCAACAGGTGCAGCTGCATCCAGCGGGGGACACAGAAGTTTGGACAGTACATCTTACAGATGAAGAAGTCTGGACTTTAAGCATACCCATCAACCCCACTAATGCACACTGTACCCGACAGGTAATTTTTCATCTCTCCTCCCTTACCACGCCCTACTTTCTGAATCTCCAATGTTCATTATACCATTCTACATACCTGAAAATTCTTTTTTTGTCAAAATGCTGGATGATTTATTTAATGTGTTTCACCACCACTGAGCAGAACATACTGAAGAAAACCTTCAGACCTTAAAATTGAACTGATTTTCAAATACACCAAGAATAGGCAATTGCTAGGCTGAGCTACACTAATGCACTGGTCAAGTCTTTCTGTAAAGCATGAAACAGAAAATGTCAGAGCTCATGTAATGCTGTGGGGTCTCTGTGCTGGGTGGTGCAGTCCAGAGGGTAGAAGGATCAGCTGATGATGCAGAATTCTCTCCAAAGGGAGAAAATGAGACAAGATTCTGCCAGGACCAGAACGACCCAGAACTGTGGATATTTCCCTTCGGGAGGCATATGGAAGTTCCCAGAACCACCCACATATTACCACTATCTAGTCTGTGTCATGTGCAGACAAGAGGTTACCTCAACAAATATATGTCATCGTTTAGCAAACAATCAGAAGCGTTCACTGTCATTCTAAACTATGTAAAGTGACAATTAAAAGAGTCATTTCTGAGATTGTTAAGACAAGATACCAGAGCTGGATAGGCTGGTAGAGAACTTTGGGTCAATCATGAAACCTGAAGAAGGGTGATCAAGGAAAGAGCTTGCACACACTTCACCAAGGCTCTCCAGAGAGGAAAGATCACCACAGCCATTTCTAGCCCAGAATTTTTAAGAGCCTCGTTTCGCTAAGTTTGCCTTTTCTCCCCCACTTTAGAGGCATTGACCTTCTTTGGGAAGGACACTTTATCTTGTTTTACTGTGCAAGAATCGAAACATTACGTTGGGCAAGCTACTTCGCTGTATTTTAAAAATGGTTAAACTTCCTTGAAACTGCAAAGGGCCGTTGCTTGATGAAGATCGAAAAGAGTAAGTCCTGGAACATTTCGTTTTTAAAAGGCTGATTAGTAAGGCAGCACAACAGTATTTCGAAGTGGATGAGAGTGCTCTTCCCTTCTGCTACCTCCACATGTCTAACTCTGTGGAGAGGACTTGAGGCCTGGCACCCAGGCCAAGCCACAGAGGGAGACTCAGAGAAGTCTGGTGTCCCTCAGGAGACCTCAGCTGAAAGGATGCAGGGCAGCCTTAGGAGCCCTTTGTAGAAAACGGGGAAAACAAAAAAAAGTCTTAAGGACAAAAAGAATTTTAGTTTTAAAAATGTACAGTCCTTTTCAGATGCACCAGTGAAGAAAACAGGCAGGCTACCTTTCTCAGTGACAGCTCCACATTTGTGTCTGCGCTGAAATTATATTTGGCTATAGCTTCTCCGATTTCTCCAGGCTGAGCTGGGGGAGGCGGTCTTGCAGGCTGGGCTTTTTCAGGAGGTGCGAGTTTCTAGGAACAAAAACAACCACTTACTCTTGCACCTGTGGCCACTTTAGAAACAACTACCATTCAAGAATGAAGGGGGAAGGACTCACCTCTACATACGAGATTGGGAAAATGCCCACTCGTCCGTGGTGCTCTCCCTCATACCAATTTTGATCAATTTTCCTGAGGATGTAGACAGTATCTCCCTTCTTAAATGACAACTCCCTGGAAGAGATGCGTTTAAATGGTCTTTATCTAGATGTACAGCAATTATTCTTGAGATCAATACCCTCACTAGATCTGTATTTGTCTGGGCAGTATACTTCCAGTGTTAAGAAGTCTCTGAAGCCTAGTTAGATAAGGATTGTGAAGGTTGGCAAAATGATGCATCAGTTCTGCACTGATTTTTCTGTCCTGAAACTAGTTAGCTAGTTAGTTCCCAATTCCCAACCCTATTTGATGTTCTAAAGCTTACATACAATAAGGAAAACAAGTACACATAGCCTCAGAACAGAAGGGCTAACACCAGAAAAAACAACTTTATTTGTGGATCTTTGAAGTTAGTGGACAGGTATCTAAATGGACTATCTTGATAAGGACTTTAATTTGTGTAACAGAAAAGGTCTCACACTTTTATTTTTCAATGAGGTACAAAGATACATATGTTTTAAGGGCAAAGACATGTACACATAGCTTGTCTTCTTTATGTTTTCTGTTTTTAAAAAATATTGTTAAGACATTACCTATATTTTTCCATTGTAGCAGTTTCTAAAAAAAAATGTGGGTACATTTGGGTATTTCTGATTTTAAATAGTAAAGAAATTATTTATTTTGAATAATTCATGCCTAAATTTATCACCCTAACTACATCAGTTATTCCAAGCTTCCATCGCCCAGGTAATTATGTTGGTGCATCATTTTGCCTCCACAAGTACTCTCTGATGGAGGGCAATTAGCTGACATCTCTCCCAAGAACTCAACTTGCCTGCACATCTGCCTTCTCACTCCCGGACTCTTCTGCATTGTTTAGTTCAGACTTTTATGTTGGATCATTTATTAGTGAAGAATATATGATGGAGAAAAGTTTATATCAGATGTAAAATATTTCTCATTGATTCAAAAAATTAAATGAAAAAAATAGCTGCATATTAAAAGGATTATTACACATCTGGAAGTACTAAAATCTTTACAACTGAAAGTTTTTAATCTTTATTACTGAAATTTTCAGTAATTCTAAAAACTAAGCAAATTCACAGAGCTTTACATTCAAACACAGTATGTCCTTCTCTCATGCAAATGCCTGATGTAAAGAGCAAAAACAAAAACAAAACTCAAGAGAATTAATATCTACAATCCAACAGTTTTATTTGTACTAGGCATGCTTTGTTTCTGGAAATGAGGCTAGTTTTTTTTTTTCTTTTTGTTGAATATACATGCGAATGAGGGACAGCTTTTTTTTTTTCTTTTAAATATCAAATCTTTTGTATTTGTATAGGCTTGCATTTAAAATGTTGACGTCATCTAGAAAAAGCAAAGTTGTCACACTCTCCAGTATGCAAAACTGTGTCCCTCTCATCTCAGACCTAGAATTTTTAGGAGTCTCATTTTGGTAAGTTTGCTTTTCTCCCCCACTTTAGAATAGTGGTCATTGACAATCTTTGGAAAGGACATTTTATCTCTTTTTACTAGGTAAAAATTGAAACATTATATTGGGCAAGTTACCTAACTGTATTTTAAAAATTATTACACTTTCTTGAGTTAGGTTAAGAAAACAGCTTTTAAAACAGATATATATTTAAGGCATATTTGTCTTATATCTGTATCTTGTTCACAAGATGTCCGTCACAAAAAGTTCACAGACATCTCACTATTAAATGAAATGGCCTTCAAAAGGTGGCTTGCCCATATATCACTCAATGCTGTCTGGGTGTGTGAGCCTTTTAAAGCTGCACCCTGTCGCTGGTTGCCCCCATCTGTATGTCAGATATGTCCCTACATAAGGGATGACAAAGGACTGCTCTTAACATTTCCTGAGAACAGAACAAGAGGATTAAGGGGCAATAAGATCAATTCATTTACAGTATGAGAAAAACATTTTTTTCTTCTTAAAATTGTGAGGTGGTTTCCACGGGGAGTTATTTAATCTACTTCTCTGAGGGTTAATACAATTAGATATTGTTGATTTATAAAGTCTTAGTTGTGACCTTGGTGAAAGGTGGGGATGGTACGGACAGCCCGTGGCAGAGTTTCCTTGAACCTCTCCATAAGGATGTGGCTGTTTGGGAGGGTGAGTGGCTTGAGACTCAAAACTCTGTTCAAAATCAGCACCTGACTCCTCTCCTCTTCCTGGCATGCCGTCTTCCTCTGCAAAGCTTGTCTTCGTTTCTAAGACTTTGCAAAACACCTTGTAAGCCTTGAGTGGATGCCCTTCCTATTTTTATATCCCCTGTCATTCCTCAGGGTTTTAAGTATTTAAGGAAGATTTTGATTGATTGTCACAAAGAAGAAACGAAATGTATGTACTGTACATTATATTTAGAAAATTTATAGTTAGAAAACTTACTTGCATGTGTTGTACAAATTGTCACACTATGTCTGAAGAACAGTAATTAGGACCAGAATGCAGTAGAAATAAAGCAATGTTATTTATTAATCTAAAGAAAGATATGGGCTCTTCTTAATTTATTATTTTATTTTTATGCAGAATTTAAGCCATGTTTGACATCTTAGTTTCTAAATTGCACTTTTCTTAGTTCATTCATTCTTTTTAAACAAATTTACTTTAAAGATGTGGGGTACAATTCAGGATAAGGTAGATAAGTGGTCATCATACAGGTAATGTTTGGGCCAACTTCTGGTTATTCCATTCATTTGTTATCTCAACAGCATTACCAAATTTGAGTGATTTTATTTTTTTACATGTCTTTTCTTGGAGATAGTTTCTGGAACTATTAACTCATAGTTTATGCATTCTTATGAATACATTATTTTGGTTATTATGTATATTCAGTTTAAGTGACAGAATAATTTAATGGGAATGTACAACAAGTTCAATATCTATCTTGAATTCTACATGAGACCAAAGTTTCTTAAATAAGGTCTGTGCCGATGGGCCATGAAAAATCTGAAAATCTGGACAGCTCCCTCTAACTGGAGTCTAGTCACGTGCTAACCTTCCTCAACCACATGTCTAAATGATGAACAAATTTCTGAAGAATTAAAGGTAAAAGAAATACTGCAACACAAGAATGTAAAAACACCAACACCAACAGAAGAAGAGAACTTTGCTCAGAATCTTGAAGTTTTGAAAATTAAAGGATGGAAATTTTACTACAGGAATCTTTGTATTCAGTTCTAGTCATATACTCCACAAACTATCCTTGATGTAGCTAGATAAATAAATGTTATCAAATTCTCCCAATTAGGATGAATTACTTCCTAACACTTTAATTTTTTCTTGACACAAAAATTCTAGAAACAAAGATTCTTAATTTCTTTTTGTTTTTCCTGTTCTTTTGAACTTGATGTATTCTATCTAACATGTTTAACATAATTTAAAACTTGGTGTTTCTCAACTAAACTCAAAGTGCAAATAAAATTATCCCACCCCAATTAATTCCAGAGGAATCATTTCATTAGAGTAGACTGCCAGATTAAGGATTAGGCCTTATTTGTAACACATTTCATTGTGGTATTGCTCTCTTAAAGCATTACTTAACATATTTAAAGCCAACTCAAATCATATGATGAATACTTAGTTTACTTACTTAGATGTCTGAGCCTTAAAATCATAGACAGCTTTTGCAGGCAATTTCTGAAAAGAAAGATAAACAATTAGCACTAACTTAAAATTTGGATTTCTTTACAAGGATAGTTTCACATGCATGAATGAAAAATGAAGCCTCAAAGCATAAAACACATGTAATATAAACCCTATATTCAATTTACAAATAAATCAATTAGTTCTGCATTTAGATATTGAAGCAATAACAGGAAAATAATAGCCCTATTCACCATCGTATTTCAGCTTGATCACTAAGGTAGATTAATGCCATAATGGTTAAGGTTAATGCCTGCCGAGGATTCTATCCTAGGTGTCATTTTGATTGTTACGAAGGCTTTTGCTGGGATAGCTGTGGAGGGTCAATTGTTCCATGTTCTGTAATTGACACAACTCCTTCTGAATCATGGACCAGAAGTCATGAAGGCAATCAGCAACCCCTTCTAAACACTTCTGAACATATTAGCAAATAAATATTAGTCCAGTTATCACTAGGAGGCTAATCAGTGGCCAATAGTATAGGCACGATCATCCTGCACTTCCTGAAGGGTTCAGGAATCCTTCAGTACACTGTCAACCAGCTGCTCATCTTTTAGTCATGACATGATGTGACACACACCTCAAACTTTGGGGCCTGCAAACCTCCCTGAGGCACCCTGTACCCTATAGCAAGCTCTTCCCTCCCCGCCAACCAGTAACTCCTTCACCCCATTCTCTTTTCCTGTGACTCTGGTGAACTTCAGGAATCCTGAATCATTCCTGACTTCTTTGTGGGGGGTGGTCCCACAGGCATTGGACTATATCAGACACCTGTAAGTCCCCGATGAAGTGGCCGCCTGTCCAGGTCCAGCTTTCAGCTTCCATCAGTCCCCCATGGCTCCAAGGCAGTTTGAGAAGAACTCTGGCCCCAGTTCAGGGCCACAGACGAAAAATCAGTTGGCACCTGGCTCCCGGGGCAGTGCCTCCAAGAACTGGTCTGGTTAAAAGCTTTTTTCAGGGATCCACTCCAACAAAGTAAGCCAGCAAAAGTTATTTACGTGGAATTTGTATTGATTTGCAACACGGTCAACCTAGGACTTTCTCCTAGATCAGCAGGCCGGAAAATTGTACAGAGGAAACCTCCATCTACGAGGTGGCTCAACTCAGGACTCTTTGAGACCACAACTGGTCATTCAGGGGTGTCAGGTCAAGGTCCTGAGAGGCCTCACTGCCAAGACTGGACCACAACTGGGGAAGCCCTGGGACAGGTCACGGCGTAGACGGCTTCTAGGGTCAGAGTTGCTGTGCTTGGGTTTCCAGAAAATGGCTCCTAGTTTCTCCGTTGTTATTTTCACATTTCCGTTTAGGTTCTTTCTATAACTTGGGATATAAACTTGGCAGGCAGGTGCCTTATCAAGTATGTTGTAAAAGACTGCAATGCTATGAAGTTAACTACCTCTTTTTCTGGAGTACCTCTTCTTTCCCTTGGTGCACTTCTCCCCAAATCAGTCAAAGTGGACGAATAACTTCTAGGGGACTCGCGGTCTATTGAAAAGAACGGGGTCAGACAGGGTGAGAATCCACTTAATTACAGGCAGACTTGCATAGCTATTTCCCTGGTGGCAATTATTACCCCCTCCTCAAATTTGGAGAGACATGTCTATTGAAAACGCATATGAAATTCATAGGTAATTGTGATGTAAGACACAGAAAAACAAGAGCATTCCAAAGAAAAAATATCTGAGGTTGCAGAAGTATTATAGTTGTATATACAAATATAATTGCTATGTTGCTGATTAATTATACTGCTGCACCCGGTGTAGACGATTCATAGTTACAAAGATTTTTTTTGTATGAAAATATTTTCAAAACTTTCTATTTCTATTCTTTTTGCCTCAATTTATAATTACTATTATAAGGACTACGGAGGATGGAGAATTAGAAAATAGTAACGATTTGTAGAAACAGAAACATTTTATGGAACGGTTTGAGAATGTCATGATGAAAAAGAAAGATAAAACTAAAGAAAGTATGACGATGACAGGAGTATGGTTATGTCCATTCTCTCTCTCTGTTTTTAAACATTTACTGAGTCTTAACATGTCATTCTCTATCTACAGCCTTCCCTTGGGCCTGGTTGATAAACCACCTTATCAGAAAGTAAATATTTATTCCAAGAAAACAAAGGGATAAGCAGAAAGCAGCATATCAGTTGCCAAATTGCTTATGCAATATTGAATTCTTGTTGTCCATCTTAAAGCAAAGTATAAATAATCACATGACAAAATTCTGACTGCAAATAGTTCTTAATAGTAACTTATACCTTACACATTTATGTTCCACTTATATGTGGAAATGTAGCTAGAGGTTAAAAGTATTCCAATAGTCTATGTTATAGAATTTGGGTCAACATTTGTCAATTTTTTTTTATCCCTCTAAAAAATTTAGTTATAATGGATAACAAAGGAGCAATAAAAATAAAATTTATTTTATCCACCTGTGAAGGAATTTAAGATGCTCATTCATAATTAGAAAACATTGTTTAAAGGTTTTGACTACTTTGATGACATAAAAGAATTACAAGTAAGATATCAGTCATGACATTTAAGGATACATATTTAAACCTGTTAATTGTGAATTACAAAGTCTTTAGGTTTAAGAAGGTAACATGGCCACAGATATTTTAGGTAAAACTTAACCAGTTACTTTCATGCATACCAGAGGATTATGTGCAGTATATTTTTCATTCTACATTAAATATACTTTTGGGATCATCGGGCTTTCATAAAGATTATAATTGGGCAAAACATAACTGGAAAGTCAATATTTTATTTAAAAAACGAAAAACTCTCATAAATGCATTTTAAAGTCCTCTTAAATCATGTTTCAATAATGTACTCTATCTACACATAAAACTAAGGGATGGTTATATTAGGAAATGCAAAAACTAGAGAAAGAATCAATTCATTAACAAAACAGATTCTGGCATGCTTCAATTAGTGAAAATTTCCAATTGTATAAGTTAATTTTAAGAATTCTAATTTCTTGAATTAATTTTTGAAGCATGTTGCATAGTATACGTGAAAGCAATGATAAATACTAATAAGTTTGTGCAGTGATAATTAAAAATTGAGCCATATATGTTACACTAACATGAATTATGTTTCTTTTTTGTCTATAGAGATTATATTTTATGCTACGAATTCTGAATTACTAGGGGTTCAATTCCCTTTCTGTTACCCATTATTTGTGTGACCATGGGCACATTTTTTTGTCCTCTCTAGGCCCAATTTCTTAAATTGGAAACAGTGCTAACAATAATACCCATCCCATGGGTTGATGCCAGTTTTTTGGGTGTCTGATACATGGACGGTTCTGTGTTGACCAAGTATCAGCCTACAAAGTTCATTCCAGCCTCTTAAACTTTACAAGTAAACAGATGTTCTTTAAGAATGAATGACAAAAAATGGATAAAAATATTAAAACACTCTGGGCTTATAAGTAATGTAAATCCAAAAAAGTCCTCTGTGTTGCCACCTCAAAGTTATGTACGAAAACGGAGTTGAGAGTCACTCTCAACCTAAATAGTCTAGTCAAATTTCAATATAGAATCATTTTAGCAGAAATGGAAAGTAAATAAAATAAATAATGGAAAAGAAGAGAAAATAAATATACTGAGTGGTGAAAACGGGACTTTCACATATAGCTTAAAGAAATATTCACAAAAATTTTTATCGCAACTGTGTCCCCTTAAATGGAGAAAGTTATTAAACAGTCCTAGTTTCCTTGTCATCAATTACTAATCACATATTTAAGTTTCTGCTTTCTGAATGCTTTAATATAGTATCTTCTATGTAGAATGCGAAAAATTATTTACTGAGTGTATGACTATAGAATTTTAAAGCTGATATGCAACTGAAGAAACGGCCATTTATTAAACTATTGGTTTGGATCGATTTTGCAGTGAAAAAATAGCTCTTAAAGATCCTAATGTTCAAGTGCAGTTTCTGTCCTGAAATACTCTTTTGACTTCGGCAGGTTGTTCAATTTGTTGGCTCAGTGCGAACAACAGCTGTTTCAGCCCTAACATTCAGCTACAAACGCTTCCCTTTGGCTTCCGAAGGAGTAAATTTTTGTGAATTGATGACCACTTTAAGCCACACATCAAGTCCGAATGCCACGCGGGCCAATGAGAACCACGCAGCGAGACACGTCGGCACGACAAGCACTGGCTGCACAACACACAATGACGCCGAGCGGGCTCAGCTCAGAAGGATGAGATGTTGGGATGGAAACGGAAGAACCGGAGGGCGGGCCTCTGGACCACAGGGGGAAAGAAAGAAAAGCTCATCCACCTTGGAGCGCCCCGTCGCGGTCTTGGGGGGGGCGGCTGCTGCTGGCGGCGGCGGCGGCGGCGGCGTCCTGGAACTGGGCGCCGGGCGGCGCGCGCGCGGCGTCGCGGGGGCGCGCGGGCCCGCGGGTCGCCCCGGCGGGAGGCCGCGGGCGGAAGGGCCGGCGCGGGGGGCTGCTGGCGGCGCGCAGGGAGGAGTTCCGCTCGGGAACCTCCGGCAGCAGCTCGCTGATCAGCCGGCGCAGGACGCCGCTGTCCGGCCAGCTGCCCCGCCTCCTTTCGGCTTGAAGCTGGTCGCAGAGGTCCTGGAGGGCGGAGTCCAGCGCCTCGAACGCGGAGGCTCGGGCCGTCGCGCGGGCCGGCGGCTCCGTCGGGGCGGGGCTCCTTTTCCGCCGGAAAGGCACGGGGCTGACCAGAAAGGCGAGCTTGGCGAGGCCGGCGTCCGCCTCCGGCCGGCGGGGCTCCTCGGCGTGCTCGTGCCGGGCCCGCTCGTGCCTCCGCACGGTGGTGAACCGCGTGTAGGAGGCGGGACACCGGCCCTTGCAGGCCGCGACCAGGTGCCGGGGCGCGTGGGGGTGGGGGCCGGAGCCGCAGCAGCTTTCCGAGGACGCGAACGAGAGGTGGTCGAGGTCGCTCTCGCTGCAGAAGGACGAGCCTTCCGCGTGGACGCCGTCGCTGGGGTCGGACGCGGCGCCCTCCGCGTCGCTGTCGGAGAGCTCCGCGCGCGCGCGCGGACGCTCGTCGCCGGCCCCCTCGACGCGCACGGGCACCCGCGCCCTCGGCGGGGCGGGGCGCGGCCCCGGCGGCGGGCGCCGGCCCGGGCTGTCCTCCTCCAGCAGGGACTCGACGGAAAACCGCCGCTGGGCGCCCGGGCCGCTGCGGGGCGGGCCCGGGGCCGCGGGGCACAGCGCGTCGCCCCCCAGGTCGGGCATGGACTTGGACTTCTGGATCAGCCGCTCGAACTCGGAGATGCGCGTGGGCACCACGTCGCGGGGCACCTCCTCGGCGGAGGGCGGGCTCCAGGCGGGCAGCAGCCCCGCGCCGGGCCGCGGCCGGCTCTCGTACTGCCGGACCCGCGACCGCACGGAGCAGATCACCTCGGGGGGCAGCAGGTCCCGGCGGTCGATGCGGTGCATCTTCCTGTACATCTGCAGGAAGCCCGGGGCGTCGTGGGCCGGCCTGCGCCTGGCCCTCGCCCTGCCGCCGCGGCCCTCCGGGAGGCCGGGCGCGGCCCACGCGCCCGGGGCGCGGCGCTCCGGGGGGTCCTCCTCGCCCCGCAGGGAGCCCAGGCTCTCCGACTTGGCCGCGGGGTCCGGGAAGCCGGCGCCGTCGTCGGTCAGGAGGTCGTCGCAGCTGCGGGACTTGAGCTTGGGGGAGACGGACTCTTCGGTGCTGCTCCAGATTTCGGCGTTTTGCCGGGCCATCTGCCAGCCGTTCTTGAAGGAGGTGGCCCTCGGCGAGTCCCGCGGGACGTCCAAGTGCTGTCTGTAAGGGCTACAGTAATCTAACTCTCGGGAGGGGTTGCCGTTGAGCCCTGAGTAACTGCAAAGGGATGGACACATTTTGCTATCATCCCCACCTTTTAATCCAGAGCAGCGTGGTAGAAGAGAGACATTTGGAGAAGTTAAAAGGTTCACAAAGAGAGGAGAGCATGTCAGTAAGCATCAGACAGCACAGCAAGGAGAAAGCAGTTAGCGTGGCTTCAGCTAGGCCCTGACTGTTAACACAGGAGACTCGACTTTAGAGAAAAAAGTCTCATTCTAAAGCAAGGTAATACTTTTTCAGGGAATGCGGCCTTGCAGATAGAGTCAACAAAGCCATGCAACTGGTGTAGCTAATTCACCCATTTCTAGTCGATGGCATAGTTCGTACATCTTGCGGCCAATACGGTTTGCCCCAAACACAATAGTACCTCTTCAGCTAATAGCATGACCTGGTAGTGATTTGAAGGTTTAAGAATTTGTACCAAAAGTGTTACAGACTTAATAAACTTAATAGGGCCAGAAATCGATCCTCATTTAATTTATAATAATACACGTGTAGAGAGGACTTTATACATTTATGCTTAATTAATATATCTGTAATTATACCAAATAATTTTGTATGGACCTTAGATAGAAAACGCTGTAAGACAAAGTATTTTTTAAAATTGCAAAATCAAAATGCTGTGAACTCTTGCTGCTAATATGTTTCCAAGAAAAAAATGGCTAAGGCCTCTTTAAACAAACGAATTCACCTCAATTGCTCTACCTCTAACCTCTTATTAGGCACATTGTTCTCACAAGATAATTGGGTATAATATAAAGCTTTCATCAGAGGTAAATACATCATGCTGTCTTCTAGGGAGAGTTTTTAAAAAATAATAATTTGCAATTTGATAATAGAGAGCTCAATTTGGTCTCAATTTGAAATATTTATGGAGATATTTTCTTTCACTTTGCTGAGTTTACCAATAAATAAGAGGCCAAATTATACCTAACAGAACATTTTCTTCTTGGAAATGAAAACAATTGCAGGGAGATATCTCTATTGACAACTCATGTCTTACAATTTTCTTACAAAGTTCATCAAAAGTAGATAAGCACATTAAGTAGATACTTATATAGTGTTTGGGAAAGGAAGTTGGTTTGACATGCTCTATGATAACACAAATATCTAAATTCATCAGAATCCTTTTAACTTCTGGGTAGTATCCAAGAATAATGAATCAATGACACCTCATGACTTACTCGTTACCTTAAAAGACTTATTTGAATAAATGAGTTGAATCGTACTGCCGGACGACAGTAAAGAGATAAAGACATCTCTGTTATTGGAGGAAAGTCATGGTGAATGGGGCTCGCTCACTCTGAACTATTGGTTAATACAGTTTTACTAGACCTGAGAAAGGTTATACTTCCACCTAGTCAGAGTTCAGTTTCATGACCAGTCTATCTTTTGCATACAGATCCACTTCTGCTTAATTTTAATTACCATGTGGCAAAGTCTTAGTGCCGACAGTTGGTGTATGTAGCTGAATCTTTTCTGTTTTATAGAAGTGTCCGTTAGAGCTTATTTTCTTCACAAATTTCCAAATCTTTCTCTCTTCTGTTTCCACCCCAAGAGACTGGAGGAGATTGTAGGGTCTCAAATTTGGTATAGCCCTAGAGCCCTGTTGGCACTGGTTCAAGCCTCACTCTCCATCTCAGAAATATTTCTGTCCTTAAGGCAGTAATGTATTAAATGATCTTCTAGAGATCTGAAGGGGTGATTTGCTCCCTTCCACAGTGTATTCACTAAGCTTCTCGAGAGGAGACAGGCCATCCGGAAAATGACTTGGCGATTGCTAAATTTTATAGTTATGGCTTGAAACCAGTTAATTCTTACTGTGGACTGGGTGACTTGACCACTGTGTTACATGGTAGAATGCTACTCTACTGTATATATGAAGGTTGACCAAAATATAGAGCAAATAATTAAAGAAATTACTTTAATAGGCTAGAAATTTTTTTTTCTTTTTTGAGTCAGAGTCTCACTCTGTCACCCAGACTGGAGTGCAGTGGCCGCTCCCGGCCACTGCGGCCTCGACCTGCTGGGCTCCGGCAATCCTTCCGCCTCAGCCTTCCGAGCAGCCAGAACTACAGGCACGTGCTACCACGCCTGGCTGATTTTTTGATTTGTTGTAGAGGTTTTGCCAAGTTGCCCAGGCGGGTCTCGAACCTGCGGGCTCAGGCAATTCACTCACTTTGGCCTCCCGAGCCCAGCCAGAAATTTTTTAAATTTAGGATTAAATAAATTTTCAAAAATCCTGAAAACCAATGTATGTTTTAGGCAACAATTTCCTCTGACACTTTTTTGTAATTTCTATCCATAAATGCGATTAATTTTCTAGTTACAATAACATTTGAAAATTTTGATTATGTGTAAATGTTTATAAATGTCATCTGTTAGTCACCTGACAATAAATTATTTGATACTTCGAATTGGCTTTAAAAATTACCCGAATGATCTATTTGGGGGGGTGGAAAGCATTAACAGATGCTACTCTGAGCCCCTTAAGCAACCCGAGTGACTTGCCAGTTTGCAGTAGTCTGGGTAGGAAGAAAGCCATTGTCCTATGCTGGATTTTACTTTAGACACTGTAGGTGAAAACTAGCATACACCACTGTTGCTGGGTGGCTCTCACACGAAACTCTGGGGGAAAACTTAAGCTACTTATTTGTGTGTGTGTCCATTTATTACTGCTCACCTTTCGCTCTCGATGGGGAAGAGGGAGAAGAACTAATGAAAGCCTTTGTAAGGGTGCTCGATCCTGGGAAGTCCCCTCGGCTGGGACTGCTCCTGCTTGCGCTTTGATCCCCCAGGCCTCGTGGCGGACCCACGGCGGGCTCGCTCTTCCTCCGTTTCCTGAAGTCACTGGCCATGCTTGCAGAGCTGAAAGAAGGAGTCGGCAGCTGTTTGACTCATGCCAGAGGTTAACATGTGCACCAGCATGTGCTGGGGATGACAGAGTTACTCCTACACCCCCAACGCAAAGCCACACCCCGAGGAACTCATTCCTTGACACGAAACACTATTTCTTTAGATGCATCCTTTAAAAAAATTATAGATTTTATGTTTTTAGAGCCGCCTTAGGCTTTCAGAGAAACAGATTGGAATGTGTAGAGAGTTCCTTTACACTCCGTTTCCTTTTGGCCACAGTGTCCCCTGCCATTTACATCTTCTGTGAGTGTGGTCCGTGGTCACAACTCATCAACCCACCTTGACACATCATCGCCCCAGGTTCACAGTCCACATTAGGGTTCGGGCTTTGTGTTAAACTTCTATGGGTTTCGAAAAATGTATGATGACGTGTCTGTCATTAATGCATCATGCTGATAAAATCATTTTACTGCCATAAAAAATCTCTGTGCTCCACCTTTCTCTCCCCCACTTTCTCCCCCCCGGCCCCCGGCAGTCACGGTTCTGTGCACAGTCTCCACAGTTCTGTCTTTCCCAGGATGTTATAGTCGATATCATACAGAATGTAGCTTCTCAGGTGGGCTTTTTCACTTAGCAACATTCTTTTAAGTTTCCTCCATGTCTTTTTGTCACTTGATAACTCATTTTTTTTTATGGCTGAGTAATATTCTATTTTATGGATGTACCACAGTTGATCAATTCACCTACTGACATGTTGGTTGCTTCCAAGTTCTGATAATTATGAATAAAGCTGCTATAAACATCCATGTGCAGGTTTTTGTGTCAACATAAGCTTTTATTAATCTTTTAAAGTCAAAATTATCCTATGGTGTAATATGTTGTGACTGTGAGGTCAGGGTTTTGATTGGTATCACTTATCTTTTCTCTAGAAAGAAGTATATGTGGAGGAGGGGAGTGGTGCCAATATGGAGGAAAGAACTGGAACAAAGGAAGATGTCCAGTGAACAAATTTCCCTCGCCTCAAGGGTTGCCTGCAGCTTTTCCAATCATCTTAGCTTGGAGGACCTTACTCTGGAAGTCAACATTTTCTATTTAAATAATGAAGGACCAGTAATCTGATCAGCAAACAAGTGTTAAAGATTTCTTTCTCTCAGTTGCACAACATGGTTTTGACATTCTAGAATGGCAGGGAGTTTTGAGTGCAGTATCACTTAAGACAAGCATTAATGATGGAGGGACACATCACCCGGCGTGCCACCTGCCAATCGCTGGATGAGATTACACAGACAGCAGCGACAGCAGCCACAGCAACAATCCCTGCTCCTTCTGGGCTCAGCAGGACGCTAAGGGCATAGTTACGCTTCTGTCTCATTTAGCAAGAAATGAGCAAACCTATGAGGTTTGCAGCAAACCTATGAGGTATGCAGTTATCAACATTTCACAAACGAGGACTCTGAACACACATATCTGGCAGCACAGAAGTGGGATCAGACCTCAGATTTTGTGCTCTTCTGGAGAGGATGCCCAGCTCCTAGACATTGCTGTGACCGTCCTGTCATGTGAGGGTCTGTGTGTCTTTCCAGTAATCCTTAGGTCAGATTAAAATTCTAACAGCAACCCGTATATCAGATTGAAACACTAAAATTTCAGTATTTCAAAGATTTTAGGTGATACATAGATAAAGGTTTAAAAGGAGGGTTTTGGGAGCTCTTTTTTCAAGTGCTATTATACAGTTGTATGGCAGTGATAAACCCAATTTATGAAGGACTCGACTCACATCTATTTATGTTGATAGAAATCTATAGAAAGGTAAATTGATGCTACCATGTAAATTCTTGTTGCTGATGATACACTATGGCTGGGAGTTTGTATTATTCAATATTGCTATTGGACATATCTGAATTTTATAATAATTTAAAGTAAATGTGCTATTTAAAGCTTACTAACAGAACTTACCTTGAGCATACTCTGTGAGGGCAGTGATGCCTAATAGCTACAAGCTATCTTCATTTAATTTAACTTTGTCTCTCTCTTTGCCAACTGTTAAACTTGGTGAGTTACAAGGCTAAGTGTCACTTTTCTCAGAGATCAAGTGGGAACAGTAGCATTTAGGCCACAGTATTGTCTTAGGATTGAATATGTTTATGTGTTTAGCATACCTGGTATATAGTAAACCCTCATTTATTAGTAGTAAAAGCATGTTTAATTTGTGTGGTCAGAGTATAATTAGCCAATCTGTATTACACTTTTTAATCTACCATTTTTTTTACAAACATGTTATCATAAGGGTTACCTGAGAATACTGAAAATTAATTATTTATAATTCTCATCTAAAGAAAAGAAAATGGGATATATCAGAGTCAGGGAAAGGAAGGATTTCTCAATCTGTGAAGGAATTCAGAATTATTTCACTCATTTAAAAAATAAATTATTGAAACGATCATAAACAAGGATGCAAAAACAAAATAAAAACAACTTCATAAGGTATGGTGCTTAAAATAAAAATAAATGATACACAATCCTCATTATAATTTCACTGAATAATATTGCTCCTGGAAGGGGAAACACTGGCATAGAATATTCTGTGTGTACCATGTGATGAGAGTCTTACCTAGCGGGTCTTTCCAAGCTCCTGTCTATAGAGGACTGATACAAGGAGGCCTGTTAAGACAGAATGAGTTCTATGAGCATTTTTACCATGGCAACATTTCATTCACCTGTCAACATTAAATTAGGCATCCATCAAAAGGATATTCTACAAACTGAGATGGAAAACGCCATATATTTTGATTATAAAATGTCTGCCCCAAGAGAAATCATGCAACTTGACTCTACTTTGTTGCTAAGCACTTTATCTTTTGATATATGGTATTGCATCACTCTGTGTAACTCCAATCATCCACCACCCCGCATGGCATGGGGACAAAAAATCAATAACATTTCCTTAGGAATACTAAGGAAATACTTAGGAAACAAGAGCTAAAGTTATTCTACAACATTAATTCCAGAATCTTGCCTATTGACTGTAAATAGAAATTTCGTACATAAAGAAATGATTTGATATTAAAAAAATTCATGGTTATTATTCAATCCTTATAAAACAAAAACCTTGACAGTTTTGTTGCTACCAAGTGTTACCTTTAGGGCATAAAATATAAACAGAACTTGAGATATTTTTCATCTGTCAACATAGACATGACACTTTAATAAAACCCATAGACTTTGACTTGAATAAACAAAAGTACCTGGTAATTAAATCAGGTACAGATTTATATCCTTCTGATAATATAAGTTCATGGCTAGTTAAAATAAGGGATAGAATGAATCAAGATATAACTTTAAAAAAAGTGAACCTTGAACATTTTCCTTTATTCTAAATGGTACACTGAAATTGATACTAAGAAAACAAAATAGATATGAATTTTTCATTTTCTATGGCCATCTACTGCAATAACTGCTGAAATATCTAAAATGCAAAAAAGGATCAGTACGGAGTTACCAAATATTTGAGATGACACTGTAAGATGAAAGCAGTTGTATGAAGTCTAGAAAGGGTAGGGAAATGTATATCAAGTATTATAGTTTTGGCTTTGGTCACGTTTGCTTATCAACTCATCATCACAGATAAACTTTGGTTTGGTGAAGAATTGAACATTTTTAATGTTCGTCCATATGAAGCTTTAAAAATGTCAGTCAGAAAAGTGAGAACTGGCAAATTTTATCTTAAGTTGCTATTATATAGAAACACAGAGTATTAAAGATCTATGCAGTGGAAGTTAAGCCTCACTTTACAATGTCTATAACTTCATTTTCTATTAACTTGTAAATTAGCATCAGTTAACCAACTAAAACGCTAGTATATAACTACAATTCTTTATGTAGATCAGTCTGACAAGCTCCTTTATGTGTAACTCTAAAATTGCTTCTATTAATTAGTGTTTTAATTTAATTCTATCTTATTGAATGAAAATAAGTCTTGTCCAGAAGCAAACAAAAACATCTCTTTGCTCAAGAATGTTCCCCACCCTTCTTTTAAACAGAAAAAAAACACAATCTAATATTTTTAGTTCCTAGAAAATATTTAGATTCTTAGGTTCTCAAAAGATATAAAATTAGAAAAAAAATTCTGTTCATAAGTCTGATAAGTTTATATGATTATTTTAATTTGCTGAACTCTGAATCAGACACTGGAAAGGTAAAAATGATAAATACTAAGTAAGAAAGAAAGCAAACAAATAAAAAAAGCAGTTATATTACAATTTGGAAATACTAATTCAACATGTTTGCCGAAGAGCCTCAGACACTGCTGTCTCTGTGGATCATGGCTTTCATGGGACACCCAAACACACAATCACCAAAATGTGTTGAATTCAGAACATTCTTAGAACACCCTTACAGTGATCAGAAAATGTGAATATCCAGCTTATGATGAGCCTAAACAATGCTGTAATATGAAATAAAACATGGGGTGAGAACTGATATATAATTGTGTTTTAGAGTTATGCTAAGAAACTACAATTATTATGCTTACATATAGAAACCTTGTGCTGGTTTCTATATGTAAAATTAACTAAAACCAATTTTGTGATTTTATGTATACTCAGAGAAAGTTCAATATTAGATTATAAGATAGCATTAAAAAAGTCTAGATTGATGGCTAAGAATAATACTTGTACAATAATTATAAGGAAAGCATTCATTCTGAGTTGGAAATTGTCTCCAGAAAAGAGGTAACTCATTTTACCTGTTATGATATACGGAGTATTTACCTATTACCATTATTTTAACACACCTAGAAGGCCATTTTTAATGAAGTACGAACACTGAATCATTCTTTCTGTTAGGTAATCATGTGATTAAACTTTTCTTAAAAGTCCTTCACTGGTCTTCATTAGTGTCAATTTTTCAGTTATAGATGAAAAAGTATGTTATTCATGGCACATATGAGACACTTAATAAATGGTAGCTAAAATAATGTCTAATCAATTACAAATTTTACCAGAAATGTTTTACGAAAGGTTATTAAAGACAAAATCCAGAAACCTTATGAAAGAATGTTTTCTTATACTCTTGGAAAACCATGATGTAAAATTAATAACACAGTTAACATGCTATTAGAATCATACAACATCCTCTCTCAGTCCCAAAGAGATAATGGCAAATAGTTTACCAGCAAAGTGTTTTATTTGATTTGGGGGGGGCCTGCCATAACATTACAGAATACATAGAATTTCTGCTATTTTGTGCCCAATAATTATTGTGTAATGTTAATTGTTGAAAATAATATCAAAATTAAATAGTGAACAAGAAATAATATTAAGTAAATAATCTGTCTCTGAAAGATTGAAAGTCTAAATACATCTCTTTGAAATAAAGAAAACAGCACCTCAGTAAAGGGAGAGAGATCTGTGGTTTAAAAAACTTTTTCGTTGCCCTCTTACCATGTGATTTTGAACTTCTTAAAATTGTTGCACTCTACTTTTCTTAACTAAAAATGAGTGAGTTGGACACGATGCTCTCTGAATTTCATTTCCATTCTCAATAAACAACTACCTTAAAAGCATCCTAGAAATTCCTAACCAAAAGATCTGAGAAAAGTATCTGACCACATTGAATTCCAGAATAAATTCTTGGGTTGTTCATTTGTCGAAATCATACTTTTCTTTCCATTTCTTTTTTGAGTTGGGGTCTCACTCTGTCAGCAAGGCTGGAGTGCAGTGGCATGATCAGGGCTCACTCTAGCCTTGAGCTCCTGGGCTCAGGCAATCCCAACTAGTTCCACAACTGCTGGCTAATTTTTTGGTGAGATGAGGTTTTGCTATGTTGCCTCGGCTGGTCTTGAACTCCTGGGCTCAAGCAACCTGCCTTGGCCTCCAAAAGTGCTGGGATTACAGGCATGAGCCACTGTGCCTGACTGATACTCTGTCTTCAGATATGAAGGTAACATAAAATACAGAATAGAATTGCTTGTTTTATTTTCTTTTCTTCAGATTATATGCCTGACTGCCAATCTACAAAACATAAGCCTTTAGAAAAGACTGAATTTAAAAACTAAGAATGTTCTTGATTATTTTACTTTTTACTTAATATATAAATATTTGGGTCATTCTCTATTTTAACACACAGCTCTGATGCTTACCACTGGGGAAATAACTTGGAACTGCAAATCAAAGCTCTAGAAATTTGGCTATGTCTTCCTGTGACTCTATGCCTGCAATTCCAGTGGTACCTCCTACAGCATAAGTGTTCTAGTTTTGCTTTCTAGTTGCACATATTTAATTAAGACTTTTTTAAATGAAAATAAGATATTTATTAAGTATCATTGTATTCACGTAAGAACACAGATCAACTACTGTGAGAAAAGTTTATTTGCTTTGTTCTCACGCTACTTTTAAGAGTTCCCACAGAGAGGGATGGCCAGCAAAGCAGTGCTGATGGTCAGCAAAGCAGTGCCATGTTTGCTTGTGTCTTCTGAGTCCTTTATTCTGTTTTTCAAAATAATTTTGCCTTCTTGGTAGAGAGCAGGGTAAAAAGCTGTTGAGTCTGGGTCGTTTTTTCCTATTTCATACTCTCTTTTCCTGATTCAAATAAAAATGCACATTGGCATACATTTTTCACCTAGTGATTGTTATAAACTCTTAAATTAGAGGTTGCAAGTGCATTTCATGTCATATGCCAGTGTTGGTTTGTCATCTTAGCTGCCTGGGTTACAGTGGTTGGTACAGTTACTAACCAAGAAGGATTAGTAATGTTGGCCAAGGATGTGGAACTGGGAAGTTGTGACACACAGCTTCCAGGTATTTGTCAGCTATATTCATTTTATTTACTTCTTTTTTAGAGACAGGGTCTTGCTCTGTCACCCAGGCTGGAGTGCAGTGGTGCAATCATAGCTCACTACAGCCTCAAACTCCTGGGCTCAAGCGATTCTCCCACTTCAGCCTCCTGAGAAGCTGGGACTACAGGCATATGCCACCACTTCTGCCTAATTACAAAAAAAAAAAAAAAAGAAATTGTAGAGATGGGTCTTGCTATGTTGCCCAGTCTGCCTCTTCTTGACTGATGATAAAATTTACAAGTTGTAAGTTTTTAGGAAAATGAAAGATTAAAAATAAATTTTGGAAATATATGGGACATAGACACTTGGTTACCTAAGAATTGAAACTCTTAATCCACACCTCTATGCATGATGATAAAATGGCTCTAAGAAGTCTTGTAATAGTATTTTACTCAGTCTAATAAAAATAGTAGTGAATCTATGTATTAAGACTTATACTTTTGATTTTCACACTGCTGAATACCAGAATTGCACTGAATAGTTTGACTGATGATGTGGTTGGAATGCTTCTCCACCTAGAGTTCAGGAACAGTCAACAACTTTGATATAATTAATGTCTAGGCAACAGTATTGGATACAACGCAGTGATGCAAAGATAGGTTTTTCAAACATAGTTTAGACACTGCAGTGAGTTGTAAAACAGATGTTCAGAATCAGTCACAGCCTCTAAGGGAAAATCTGAAAAGACAGAATAACTTGTTTTTACCTCATTGGAAACACCAGAAGAATGATCTTGAACATAGTCCAGAGCCTTTTTAGGAGGCTGGGTGTAGAGGCCCCACATAAGCAGAATGTAGAGATGGAATGGAGGAGAATCAATGGCAGCAAGGAATGACCATGTGGAAAAGGTGACAACAGTTAGAAATTGAGTGCTGACAGCATCAGGTACACACAGAGTGAGCAAAATGGGGCAGCCTGGGAAGAAGAGTGCAATGACTGCAAATATTCTGAAGTACTGGGCAAAATTGCTAGTATTCAATTTGTATATCTAGAAACTCACTTCAACAAATTAAAATTAGCACTCCTAATCTCTGGCCACAGAGAAATGCAAAGTATATTAAAGAAACATTCAAGGAGCAAGTGGATAGCATGCTGGTGAGTTTCCAAGTGTGGCTGAAACGATTACAGAAAATGCTGATAATTTGGGCTCAGTATGGAAATTGGTATAGTCCCTATAAACTGTCTATCCAATGATAACGACACATATAACATAAAGCTAGAGGAGGCTTTTCTTTTGAAATAAAATGTATTATATTAATACTAATATACAAAAGAGAAAAAAGTGAGAGAAAACACTCCTCCTAATAGGTAACAGAAATTCTAGGAAAAATTGTTTGGTTTATATTCATTTACAGTCACTTTTGATTCAGTTCAATAAAACAAAACCAAGTCTCCTTTGCAGTTTAATGAACAAAAGAGACTATCATTACCAGTCAGTAAACATATATGATCAATATGCAGTATATAAGTCAGCATATGATATGGTAAAAAAACTGTATTCTGATTTCTAGTAAAAATTGCTGAGCGGTATAACTGGTATGTTATTTAAAAGTCTAAAAATCGATGTAACTGACACACACTAAATGTGCTGCTGTTGGTAGATACAGTTCCTAAATAAAGGTTGAATTAACCAAGGAAGTTATTTGAAGCTTGAGTTGACTCTACCCTAAACAGACTAAACCATTGGAGCCCAACTTGGGGGGACTTCGGTTATTAGAGACATGGTGGTGGAATTTGGTTATTAGAGACATGGTGGTGGCTTTTACTAGAAAGTCTGGAAATACAGGACCACAGGGTTTCCTAATTTTTTCTTTCCATGTGTCCCTAAGGGGAAACAAGGTGCAGTCACGTGCTGCATAACGATGGTTCAGTTAATTTCGGACCCCATATAGGATAATGGTCCCATAAGATTATGCTCTGTATTTGTACAGAACCTTTCCTAATTTTTTTTTTTTTTTTGAGTTGGAGTCGCACTCTGTCGCCCAGACTGGAGCGCAGTGGCCGCTTCCGGCCACCGCAGCCTCGACCCGCTGGGCTCCGGCCATCCTTCTGCCTCGGCCTTCCCGGTAGCCGGAACTACAGCGCGCGCTACCATGCCCGGCTGATTTTTGATTTATTGTCGAGATGCGGTCTCGCCAAGTTGCCCGGGCGGGTCTCGAACCCGCGGGCTCAGGCCATCCACTCACCTCAGCCTCCCAAAGGCGCGGGATTACAGGCTGAGCCACCGAGCCCGGCTATATTTAGATACACAAATACTTATCGCTGTGTTACAATTACCCACAGCATTCAGCACAGTCACATGCTGAACAGGTTTGTAGCCTAGGCGCCACAGGCTGGACCACACAGCTTGGGTGTGTGGGAGGCTACCCCGTCTGGGTGTGTGTAAGTTACACTCCTTGATGTTAACACAGTGATGAAATTGCCTGACAACACATTTCTCAGGATGTGTCCACACTGTTAAGAATGACTATTTTACAGTGTGAACCTGCTGGCAGCATATTCTAGTGATAACTGCACAGAGATTTTTTTTCCTCCCCCTTCAACTGTCCTGGGTTTAACTCCTGACTCTGCCATTTACTGTTTCGGGAAGATTACTTGAGCCTGTAGGCCTCGATTTCTTCTTATGAAAGGGGCATCGGGGGGACTCGTGGCGAGAATGAGCACAGGGTCCAGCACTCTCCAAGTGCTTAACGATGCCTCAGCAGACGGGAGCTACAGTCATCGTATTTATTCTTACTAGCGCTTTTCGGCTTGAACTAGACCAAACGGACTGTAAACAAATATAACCTATAAAGCTGTAGCATTGTCTGAATATTCCGGGACAGAAACGATCTCAACATTCTGACTTTCCAGTTAACGAAGTATGAAATGATCCAAATGCACGATTTAACAAAACCGTGCAGAAGGTGTCGGAGCACGCGCAGCCGCGTAAGTGGCACAGGGCGGAGCGTGGACTCCGCTGGGCCAGGTACGTGTGCGCTTAAGGCGTCCGGCTTTTGCGCTCCGAACGACGCCCCGTCTCCCGACAGCGGCGTTCCGTCAATCAACAACATTCTCCCACTGTTCTAAGACTAACAGTCTGGCCTCACTTACCGGGCGTCCAAACTCCAGCTCTGAAAAGAATTTATACCAGGGCTCATTTTCTAAATCTATGTCATCTGGAGTTTTGCCATCAGTCTGGAGCAGACGTGAAGGAAAGGGGAGGAAAACGCACACTGAGCCGGGCGCGGGCCCCGCGGGGGGACCCAGACGCGCGCGTCCGCGCCCCGCTCGCGCCCACCGGCCCGTGCGAGGGAGGGCGCCGAGGCGGCGGGGGCGCCGTCGCGGAGGAGAGGCGCGCGAGGGCGGGGCCGCCGCTCGGGCCCCGGTCGCGCCCTCCGTGCGGCCGTCCGCCCTTCTCCCCAGCGCCGTGCATCGACGGCGGGGAGCGCCACGCGGCGCGGGCCTGGCCGCGCGCCTGGGCTCCAGGACGCGGCCGACTCAGACACCCGGGGCCAGCCACCCGGGGTCCCGCCCTTCCTGGAGACTGGCAGTCCCAGCTCGGGGTCTGCGGGAGGCGAGGGTCCCCCAGAGGCCGAAAGCCTGGCGGGGGGCGGGCTCGGGGGCGGAGGGCGGACGAGCCGCGGGCGGAGCGGGCAGAGGCGGGCGCCGCCAGGGTCCGGGGCGGGGAAGGGCTCGGGGTCCAGGCGAGCGCCAGCAGGGGCGGGCGAGCCTCAGCCTCCCGAGCACGAGGGCTGCGCCGGCCGCCCCGACAGGCGCCGGCACGTCCCCCGCCGCAGAGCTCACCGGGGAGGGCGCGGGAGCCGGGGCGCGCGCGCTGGGAGCTGGGGCGCAGCTCCTGGGCGGCGCGGGGGGGCTACCGGTGACGTCTCCGAACCGGGCGAGAGAGAGGGGCTTCCAGCCGGGTTCCCTGGGAGCAGGTGTCGGAGGTGTTGGGAGAGGGGGCTGAAAGAAAGAGGGGTGCAGAAACTGATGCATTAGATGGGGGTTCTTGGCGAAACCCGGAGGCTGCCCTAGCGCGCATTGGGCCCTGCGTCAGGCCAGGTGGGAGGAAGCGTCCCAGGTACCATGGGAGCATGCTGGACACTGCAAAGATCGGACGATCGGCAGTCCAGATCGTCACTCGGAATGTGAAGGAAGACCCCACCGAATGAGACCCTCCAAGATTCACCGTCCACCTGCCTGCTTCGCGCGGGGAGGGGCTTTGGGGTGGGGTGACGTTTTCCACAGCACTGTGGGTGGCGGGGGCAGGGGAGGGAGTGTGAACCAGAAATCCCATCTTGGTTCCCGTGGCATTCCAATGTGCAGGAAAAAGCCCGTTCTTATAACGGACTTGCTCTCCTCCAGTGGCTGAACGTTGTGTTCAGGACGGAAAAACTAGGGCGGTTAACACAAAGTTTGAGGAAACACACACTATTCCTTTAGTAACAGAAAGACGCGGAGTGTTTACATTAACCAGGAGTATCCTTGATGTTTTAAAACAATGCAAGTCTGACTAGAATGACTCACGCTGCTGATTTATATTAGACCTGGGTGTTTCAAGTACTGCAGGTGAATTGCTACTTCTCTGATAATTATCACTGACACTAATTAAATGCGGCACAATCTGACAGTGCAGTATTTTAAGTCAGAAAAAAAATTCTAAGAGAAATTATTTGGCCCCCTAAAAGCCACTCACCCTGGCCAGGAGAGTAGCTCTGACTCCCAAGACATATTCTAGGACGGCCATTAAACACTCACTGCTTCAAAGCAATTTCATATCACTTCCTCACAGTGCTTAAAGGAACTCAAGGACTTGGACTGAGAAGCTACATCTCAATTTTGCAAGAAATGCTCTATAACCTTTGCAATGTGGGCGCTTTGAAATATTCCCTATTCCAACAAAAGCCATTCTTTTGTCATTAGCTGGTTCTAGTGTTTTACTGACTTTCTGCATTTACAATGGCTTTGTTAATGATACACAGTCTATATTTAATAAGTTGTATCCAAAGTGTTTCTAGGGGTTTGGCTTCCATATTTTCTAATAAAGATGATAATAGCAACTACAGACTATGATAAAAAAAAGTTTGAGGCATCATGACAAAATGGTGCATCATATCCAAAATATGTAGTGATCGTAATTATAAATACTGTATAGTGGCCCTGAGAGACGTTTACGAAGTGATGAGGACAGAATACAGCCAGGCACATGAAGTCACATGAGATTACATGCAGAAACCACATGGGATTACAAAGCTTGCACCTGGAAGAGACAGTAAAGGATTCATACAAACACAGAAGCCTGCAGTGGTGGTCTGGTACTGAGTGTTATTTCTTTCCTTTAAATATTATTTCGCTTTACTGCTGTAATGTTGTTTTTGCAATAAATAAAGGTCAGAAAGAACATCCTACTAGCAGTTACGGGAAAATGTAGGACTCTTCAGATATTTTTCCTTCTTTATGCCAATATTATACTTGGTTCACATCTCAGAAGTAACAGTGAAATTGGCAGAAAGAAAATATTATAGTAAATAATTTGCTACTTTCTAAACTGAAATTCTGATTCAATTTGGATTTTGACATTACTAAAATATTTTCGCCCAATTATTGTCTAGATCATTATAGATGAAATATAATTGTTGCATGGTTTTCCTTGGAGCTGATTCTTGGGGTAATCGACAGTAGAATTTTCCAGTAGTTTGCATTCTGTTTATAAAGGCACTATTTCCTCTACTGGACAACTAACCCATGGCCCTTTTAACTTCATAGTTTCTGATGTTATATACTCAATGATATTATTAATTCTTGATTTTGTAACTTCTGCTTTCAAGTACAGCATTTTGTTTTGCTAAGATATAGAAACCTCTCTTAGAGGAAACCAGTTTAAGAAACATTGTGGACAGCAGAGGGCAGCAAATTTACTAGACAAATAAATATATTTATTAGCTATATAACTTCACTTTGACTTTTACCTTAAGAAAATATAGAACAAATGGATATTTGAGTCATTTATAGAACTATATTTCTATGATAGAATATGGAGAACAGAGCAGCATATCTATCATCTTGCATCATATCTTAGATTGGCAATTTTCTATTAATTATGATTTTGTTGACTTAAAATAAAATTTATAATCACAATGAGAAACTATCTAGAATGCATATCAATAGAAATTAGCAGAGAAAAGCACCTAAAACAGTTATAGCTGGTAATTACCTATGACTTTGGAATGTAATAAAAGACAATGAGCAGAGCATTTACGTTAAAGCAAATGTAAGTGGCAGAACCAGAATTTTCTCTTTGCTATTTTTGATCTATTGAATCCCCTTAGTCATGCAATAATTAAGTGTCCCCTAGCAGTCCAGAGACACTGTTAAGTACACAGAAGCCTCACAACAGTCGGTGACACACAAACAAATGGCCGGCCAACAGATGGATATGAACGCTAATAATCTCACTAGTTCAACCCTTTCCACATGGCACACAAAAGTTCCTTTGAGCTCAGTACTAATATTAACATGCAGAAACTTATTTAGGGGGCATGATTATATATTACTGTAGCTGCTTGTAGAAGACAAAAGCGTAAAGATATTGGTGCACACCTTGTTTTCTTTTTTTCATTTAAAAAACCCCAGGAAACTTCTGCTTAAAACTAACTTTGTCTCAGCACTGCAAGAGGATGTGTTTAAGAAAAGCTAAAACTATAAATCACAGGTGACCCTTATTTAAATGCTACCAAGGGCAAACAAATTTTAAAGTTTCTATGTTTTCTACAATTTAAGAGCATTTAGTTGCTTTTGGGGGTATAGAAATTCTACTGTTTTCATTCTTCTCATTGAGGTATATGCTTTCTATAGGTTGCTCCAAACAGCAAGAAGTGCCAATGTATTTTGTTCTTGAAAATTGTGCTCATTAGATTTTAAGCTTTAACGGCATTGGCTGCCATGTTTTATATACTTATTGTGGTTCCACAACCGATGCTATATATGCTGTTAGTTTGGATAATTCTTTATGTTCAAACCATCAGATGAAACTCCCTAATTTTTTATAGCTTAAGCTTTCACTGGTAATCTTTATTCATAAAGAAGCTTAAGTTCACTAAGGGCTAAAATTGCATTTCAATTCTGCTCAGTGTTTTCAATGATTATTTCCATCTGCTTTTACCATCATGCGTGGGTTTAGTTATCATAGGGAAAGGTAACATTTTCGTATTATTTTCTATTTTATCAAGGGTAGAGAGGTCCGAAACAATGCTTTATTTTTAAAAATTTTCTTTGACGTGGCTCACTTACACACATATCCAAATTAGATGGGATGTAAAGTTTTTATTAACATAATCCCAGCAGTTTTTATGATTATCTCATGGAATAAATTAATTGTGGAAATATAGTTCTGATTTATGGTTCAAGTCAGAGATAAATTCCTGGTGATTGCTAATAACTTTTCTACGTCAAACATTAGGCCAGTTTAGTCAACATTTCTAAATTCATGGTCAAATGAATATTTATGAGTTTCAAAAAATGCATTTACCTTTACTTTTCTGTTAAAGGACATAAAAGCATATGCCGTTGCTTCCTAAGGAAGAAGGAGATCGTTTTGCCAGGGACTGGGAAGACTTTTGTTTAAACAGTATGGCTCTCTCTGCCTCCTTTGTGTCCCACGGAATCATGGAATGAGTGTGTCACAGCTGCTAATAGCAGTGTGTCGAATCCCTCCCGAATGCTTTGATAGAGACCCACTGGGCCTTTTGTATGGACGTCATAGATGAGCCACAGAACAAGGATTTGGCCTCTCACCGACTTTCCCCACTAACGGCCAGGGTAAAACCTGTGTTTATTCATTCGCTTAGTAACTCAATAAATGAGTAGCTGCTGAACACCTACGATAATCGGGCATACAACTGGTGCCCCAGACACGGTGTCTTCAAGGAGCGTAAGGTCTCATAAGGAATATGGACAAGTGAACAGGCCATTACAATCCAGTGCAGAAAGGCCCCTGAGGTGATGCCGTGTGCCAGGGGAGCTTCACACTTAGTGTTGAGGAGGCAGGGACAATTCTCCAGGGAGAGTGGGACTAGACGGAGACTTGGAAGATGGAATCGAACTTCCCGTGTGAAGGAAGAGGGCTTTCTGGCAGAGAGAACAGTCTGTGCAAAGGTTGGGCCAGGAGGGAACTGCACACTCTCCGTGTAGCTGGAACTTAGTGAGCCAGGGAGGGTGGGAAGAGAGGTGAGGCTGGAGAGGTCAGCTGAGGCCACAGCTTTGATAAGGTCAAGTCTTTGAGAAATTATGCTCAGGGGTTTGGATTTTGCTGGAGACTGAAGAGCCAGCAAAAAGTTCTGAATTGGAGGTTTTATGAAGATTTTCTACAGAGGCCCTAGCTGTGGTGTGGATGCTAGATAAGAGGATGGGGGAGGGGTGTTAATCAGGTGACTGTCATTGCAGTCCAGGCATGGACGTCTGTGGGCCAGAAGGGAAGAGGGGCAGTGGCATTTCTCCTAGTGGGCAGGACTTTGCATCCACTAGGGGACCGGGGAGCCCAAGATGACCCTCAGGAAAACTGGGCAGATGGAGGAGTCATGGAGGGAGTTGAAAGGGCGTACAACTTGCCTAGCTCTTGTGCATATTTTTCCGAACTTGCCAACGAAAAGGGCAAAGGAATGCTCCCAAACCACTTGGAAGTCAAAAGACATGAGAATGGAGGCCTAAGACCTCAAGTCACTCCCCATGAGCTGTCCATTTGCCGCTACGTGACTCTCATCCGGCAACCGGCCCCTCGTCTTCCGCATCTTAGATGTTCAAGACGCGTCAGATCTCACATAAACTGTCAGCAGATAGCCTGTCTCTGCGGCGCCACTGCCCACTTGGCTTTTTGCTCTTTTCTGACTCACAGAGGCAACTGAAACAAATTCAGGATTGGCTTTTCAAAAAAGATAATAGACGAGTCCTACAATAAAAAGGCCAAAACGGCACCTCTGACCAGTTCAAGTCACTTTGCTTAAGGCTGACCCTCTGCAAAATTGTTTAGGAGGGCTACAAGTTTTGTTTGTTTTCCTTTTTTCCATAAGATGCCTGTTTTCATTTCTTTTTTAGTGTTTAAGTTTCTGTCACTTGTTTTTTTCCTGCAGCTACAGAGATCTTTCCATACCCGAACCTCTATCAACACCCATGGCTCCAAATCTTCCTGTCTCTTACGACCACCAAGTATACTGGTCTCGTATGGTAACTCCAAGGGCCTAGGTTTTTGGTAAAGTAAATCAAGTATATTTTATTATAAATTAGCTAATAAATCAACTAATTTATACTTCAAAAAGATTCAACTAATTAAAGTGACAACGACCACTAGCTAAATACGTTCCTACTCGGCTGACCCTGCGGTGGGTGTAGAACAGTAATCAAAGGTACCAGGCATGAGTATGCCTGGGCTCAACTCCTACCCGTTCTGCGACCCCTGAGCAAAGTTAGGTAATGTGCATGAGTCTCTTCATCTTTAAAATAGAAATGGCATGTTTCTATTTTTTAGGGTTGTTGGAAACTTTACAATGAAATAAGGCATACATTGCTAATTACAGAGTTTGGCACATAGTAAGTGCTCAACAAAGATTTATAACTATTGTTATTGCTGTTATTACTAATTTTTACCAAAGATATGAGTAATGTGGGCGTTTTGGTCACAGTGATGGGTCCAAGGAACAAACCCTAGGAGGAGTAAAGGAAGAATGTTTTAGATGTGCCTCTATTCTAGTAATAAAAGAGGTTGTTGACTTTGTACCAACGCAGATCTAGTCTTGCATGGACATTAAATATAGACTTGAAATCCTTGAGGTAGTCACTGTGTCTTGATCACCATTGTGCCTGGCACATAGTTGGTGCTCAACCAATTTTGTTGAATAAGTAAATAATAGAAATATCCTGATGGGAAAGCTTCTAAAATCAATCTTCTTTCCTGATACCACAGCTACAAAAGCATTCCAATAAAATCACAATGTTTGTTATCCTAAGAGTCTCATAAATGATTAGAATGATTAGTTAAATTTTGTTATTTACATTTAAATCCAAGATTTATTATTTTGCTGTTTTCAATTTTATGCAATGGTGACATTGTATTACATTCAATGCTTATTCTGGAAATATCCAAGTATCATGATATTCCATTATATAACCTAGTAGACGGTTTATAAGTTTGCAGCGGAGCCTGCAAATTGGAGATTTTTTTTTTTTTCAGTTTTTCTGTCGAAGTTCTGTTACTCTAAGAGACATGAGTTATTTGAAGAAAGGCAATGAAGGCTTAGATAAATACTGTGTAAGAATTATGTGGTTATAATGTTTTTGAACATGGTTCTCAAGAACACAACCACAAATACAGGGTTTCAAAAACTAAATCAAGGATGCTCATGTTGGGTGTGGTGAGTCAAGGGTTTCCAATTAAATCTCAGGGTTAGCCTTGCAATACATAAAAGTGTGATTTTGGGGGGGAGACTCTTGAAGAAGCTAACAAAGAAAACTCTTTTTCTTGTTCCCTGACACCCAAAATTATTTTGAAGCAAACATGAGAGTAACTGCAATTGCCATCAAATGTTTTTCTAGAAGCAGGTTTGGATGGAGAGGCAGAGGAATTGCAGAGTTTCCAAGAGATCCTAAGGGAACTGACTTCTGAGGGGAAGCAAAGGACAACAGAAAGGACGGCCGGGAAGGAAAACACAGAGAGGGCCAGGGAGGAACCCGTCAGCTGGCCTGCACTGTGAGGAGGCAAGTGGCTCTTCCCAAGTTTACATAGCTTTTTGTTTGCACGTAATTAAGTAAGTAATCGGAAAATATACTGCAAAGTGAAATAGAATCTTGATCCATTAGAATGGCAATCAGTCAGGAAGCTTGAGGCTTGGTAACCTGAGAGGGATTTAATAAGAATCAATTAAAACAACTTGTTATAGAAGGGCATTTGGAAAGGCTCCCCTTAAGCCAAAGACACATTAAAAAAAAAAATATATATATATATATAAAAACCAAGGGATGGAACTGCCTAGGTCCATGTGTACTGGGGAGATTCACTCATGACTTTTCTCATTAGCAATCTATAATAGCAATCAAGTGTTGCATTTATGAGGGTTGCATTTATGTAAAAAATTGAGTTCAAGTTCATACTTAGGTACAGTTACAGTTATCTTCAAATGAATCCTGCACACACACACACACACACACACACACACACACACACACACACTCTCACACACACATATTTGGTCAGTAGAGACGATATATTAGTGCGTCTTTCAGTTCTGAGATGAGATGCACAATTATGACAGAAAATAAACATGGCTTCTAAATAATGCCAAATAAATAAATTACCTTTGTGACAAAAATTGCTAAATGACATGAAATTCAGTTTTATTTGGGAACCCTGGAAGCCCAGAGAGCTGGCAGTCTAATGACAAGTGCTTACTGGTCTTTCGTGCTGCAGAATTGACGACTTGCCAGGTTCATACTCAAAAATACTTCTCGGCTCAGACCGAAATTTTCTTGTATCCACTTTTCTGTCTGGAGGGTCCCAGTCATGCCTAGAAATAAACAACAAATCACACATTAAAATAGTCTCATATGCTTAAAGCAATCATGTAAAACTACTTATATCTGTTTTCAAAGTTAATTTTAGTATAGATTTTTAAAAAACGATCTCAGGATAAAAAATTAATCTGCAAAAAATACCACATTTATGTTTTGTTTGACATAAATGACTTAAAGAAAGCAAACTCTTCTATTTCATATTTCATTTGTCTTTCTTTTTCATATGCCCTTCCTCCTGGTGGCTCAAAATTTCACACAGGAGTTTGTAGACAGGCAGACAGTGGCCTGTTATTGAACCCCTGGATCCCTAATGGCAGCCGCATATGCAGGTGTTCATAATAAGTGGCAGCATGGTCTGTTAAGCTTTATGAGTTTAACCCACCACTCTGTACCCTGGTAGTTTTGATCCAAGATGACAAGGAGTAATGTACACGCCATGTTTGATCTTATTTTTTGCAGTGGCATCATAGTTGGTCTGGGAAAGTACAGAAGTGCCATGTGAGTTTGCATGCAGGCTGTGTGGCACAGAAGGGCCTCTTTTGGTATTAGCCTTGTAAAAGCAGGGACAAGCATCTCACTCATGGGAATCAGTGCTTTTTCCCGAACTGATATCCTTCAAAAGACTGTCAGAGAAGGACTTACAAAGGAGAGTTTTTCTAGGCAGCTGGAGCTAAAAGAAGAAGGCTTCCTTTGAGCCTATCAGTTTTGGGAAGAAGGGTCTTCTGACTCTAGATTGGGTTAATTCTGATTCCATGGAATAGAATTAAATTCTGACTTCACGATGTTGGAAATAGAAGCACTCTAAGAGACAGAATTAGGGGCAAGTCCGAGCTTTCTATAAATTGCTGAGTGATGTTCAGCAGAAACCTTAAACCTTTTCAATCTTAGCTTTTCCAACTGTGTAAAACACAGTTAGTAAAAGTGTGTTCTCTTTCCTTGCAGAGGAGTTGCAAGCATTACATGAGACAATATATGTATATAAAAGACATCTGGAATATTTTAAGGGATTATAATATCTATTAATAAGATTTATTTTAGCTGGGCTCAGTGGCTCAGCCTGTAATCCCGCGCCTTTGGGAGGCTGAGGTGAGTGGATTGCCTGAGTCCATGGGTTTGAGACCCGCCTGGGCAACTTGGTGAGACCTCATCTCTACAATAAATCAAAAAATTAGCCGGGTGTGGTAGCGAGCGCCTGTAGTTCCAGCTACTTGGAAGGCTGAGGGGGAAGGATCGCCGGAGCCCAGCAGGACGAGGCTGCGGTGGCTGGAAGCAGCCACTGCACTCCAGTCTGGGTGACAGAGTGAGACTCCAACTCAAAAAAAAAATTTATTTTAACTAAACATATAGGACAAATAAAACAGTTTAATCTAAATGCTAATTTTGATTCTTTTTTATGGCAAAGATACTGTTTTATGTCATGACAATTGTTTCTCAATTTTAAGGCATCATCTAATTCATCCTGAGGAGATTGGAATTAAAGCGGAAACCCCTTCACACATGATGTGTGTCTATTTTCGTGGTATACTATTCCTTACATGATGTGTGTCTATTTTCGTGGTATACTAATCCTTACATGATCACCAATAACTCTTAGTGGTAAATAGGGTGTTGAATATAATTTTGGGGGGATAGGTATGGTAAATGATTAATAACCAGTACTAACAAATAATACTTTTTATATTCTTCTGATTTTTTAATTGCAAGTATAGCATAGGCTTTTAATTAGAGCTAGTTTTGAATCCTGGCTTGAACATACTAGCTGTATGAGCTGAGAAAGTCACTTTATTTTTCTAAACTGCAGCTTCTTTGTCTCTGAAATAGAACATATCTCACTGGGTTGTTCTCAGAATCAAGTGATATAATACATGAAAAGTACTTAGCCGAATGCTTGTGAGAGCATAGTGAGCTCTCAATAAAGGTTCCCTGTAAGTAGACATCTTAGTCATAATCCTAATAAAAATGGCACAATAAAAGTGTGTTTTAAAATTCTTATTTTAATGTGAGTAGCTTGTATAAAAATATTTCAGTGAAGAAGTGAAAACTAGTATCAGTTCCAAAAACTGGGGGAAATGAATCACAGATAGACACTTATTAACTAATGCCTTATTTATGATTTATGAATAATTCCCCTGCTTTCAAAAAGATACTTTATTCATAGACACGAGGAAACAGAAAATTAACCGCCTAGTCTCTAACTTGGTACACCAATGGAAGTACATGTCAGTTATTTCTACTTATTTATCAGTTGCATGCATTTATTGATCAAAAAGTAGAAACTGTGCTCATGCTACTTCAAGTCCCATTGAAGGCACTGATATCAAGGGCACAATAAACCAAGACTGTGATAACGTTTGCCACAATCTCAACAGAGGAGATCAATCTCACGCATGTATGAACTAACGGGATCCTACAGCTGTTCCCTCTGTGAGGTGTGCACTGATTCTTCCACTGAATAGCATGTGTCTTAATTTGTGTCCTAAGTATAATACAGGCCACTTTGGGGGGAAGTGCCTTACTTTTCTGTAGAAGACCGATCTCTTGGTCGAAGTGGTGGGACTGGAGGTGGAACCTGTGGGGGAGGCACTGGGGAGGATGCGTCCTTAAAGGCATTGGTGCCATTGTCAGAGTGGCTTTTGGAAAGAGGTCTGTAGGTCTGGGTCTTTGCAGCTGGGTGTGACTGAGCACTGTAGGGAGGGTTGTGCAGACCTTTTATGAAAAACAAACAAACACAAACACAAAATAGAAGCACGTGACATTTTAAAAGTGCATCAAATCATCTGTACCCTTCAAAATATTCCATTGATTATGCAAAAATTACTATCAATAAGCATATTCACAATGTATACATTAGATGATAGTTATTAATTTACTGATATCTTTACTTTGCTAATCTTAGTTAATTCATAATTTATTCTATTCACAAGCCCTGATTACAGTAAATCTTTGTCGATTATTTCAGAATTAGTAATAATTCAGACTGGTCCTAGGTATAAACTTATGAGTACTCCAAAAATGTTCTCTTTGATCATATAAATTAGTAACATAGCTAAGATTTCAGAAGTAAGATTAAGAATACTAAGGATTGCTTCTGAATATCTTATAATACTTTAAAAACTCTAATTTACATATGACAATTAATATGTTAATTTCAGCCAAACAAACTATTGCACAGGTTGTGTATATAAGGTGCCATGCAAGAGACAGAGAAACGCCCTCAATATGCTCACAGCACATTTGGAGAAATGAAACACAATAGAATTATAATTGAAAATAACAGGTAAAGTACAATAAAGACCAAATGAGGAAAACACATATTAAGAATTAAAAGGTGTTAGGAGGTGGTGGATTGATCAAAGAAGATATTTGGGAACCCTGGCAACTGGAGTTAACCCTGAAGGATTAGTTTAGGTGGGTCGGGGAAGAGGGTAGCAGAACAGTAGAGAAAACAAAAGAAGGCAGAAAAGGGCAAAACATAAAGCTGTGAGATGTAAGGTTAGTAGTAAGGGAAGACTAGTTGCAGTTGTTTTGTCTACTGATCAGATAAAACCTGGAGGGCTCTACAAGGTGATATGTAACTTATTTATCACTTACAAGGTATAAGTTCCACTCACTAATTCCTAATGTGACGCAAACTTCAAAATTAAAAAAATTTATAAAAATTCTGAATTTCTCATAACCTCAATATTTTGGGCTGAATCTATTTGCACTCATCTGATTCTCCTGGAAGTCCATGCAAATTTCCACAGTGAATGAAAAGAGACATCTACACTTATGGTTTTGCGTTGACTCCACAGGCTTCAGCCTTTGAGCTAAATAAAGGGGGTGATTTTGGGGTACCCAGACCCAGGAATGAAAGTTGAGAGAGGCTGGATGCGGTGCCTCATGCCTATAATCCCAGCACTTTGGAAGGCCAAGGCGAGAGGATTGCCTGAGCCCACGGGTTTGAGACCAGCCTGGGCAAATTGGTGAGACCTCATCTCTCCAAAAAAAAAAATTAGTTGGGCATGGGGTACATGCCTGTAGTTCCAGCTACTTGGAAGGCTGAGGCGGAAGGATCGCCTGAGCCCAGCAGGTCAAGGCTGTGATGACCGTGGGTGTGACAACTGCACTCCAGCCTGGGCGAGACAGTGAGACTCCAACGCAAAAAAAAAAGAAAGTTGAGAGAAACATCTCAGTGGACCTCCTGGAATCATTTGGGGGAGCCAAGCCCTAAAACCAGAGGTCTTACAGCTTGCTGAGCTTGTCTTCCTCATTTTTCCTCTATTTGTTTTTGAAGACTAATAGCACAGTCCCTAACAGTTAAAGGGCCTGAATGCGGGTCTCCAGGTGTGCGGGAGGGGACAGCCACGAGTGGTCCCAGGCTGACTGGGCTGAGGGGAACCCCTGAGTCAGGTCACAGCTGCTGAACCTTGGACAACTGTGTATCAGCTCTGACCCTGTGGCTGGGAGGAGAGGAGGCCTGGGTGGAATCCCTCGATGCAACACTCAGGAGAAAGTGACGAAGGGACACAGATTTAGGGGTCTTCCCTTCAGCCTGCAGACACGTCACGAGGTCCCAGGGCACTCCAATCCAAGTTGCAGTGCCCGAAACTGAAGTCATTTTATTGTGACCACTGGCAACTCTGAGTCAGAAAAGCAGCCCGGCCAAGTGGGATTTTAAAAAAATCTTTCAATGAATGGGTTGCATTTTGGGCAAAAGCAGAGACAAGGTCACAGAATACTTTGCTTGACTTGTTTTTTGTGAAGTGTATCTGAAAGATCTTATGCAATTGTAATCACTCTCTCGGCAGATAAAAGAAGATCTTTATCTTATTTTGTACCCTGGGTTACAGTATGTTCTTTCAGGCTGTCCTTCACACTTTGGTTAAACATTCCTGAAGCTGAGAACAAACTAACAGTGGGAATGAATGAGATAAAACTGTATTAGTTCTCATTTCCATGAGAAAAGATCAATCCTTTTGTTAGGCATGCTCTGAGAAAAGAAAAAAAAAAGCATCCAACTAATTATATGATCTGAAAACTTGTGCTCAAACAGAAAAGTAAAAAAAGTGACTGCGTAGTTCTTCCAAACATTGCTGAGCATAAAGTATTTATTGCAAGCAAGGAAACCCGTCCTACCTGCATTATATGTATAAGGAGTATTATACATGTCTGTGTCATCATCTAGAAAACGAAACATAAATATTATGGTAATATAGACTCGGTCACCACAGCATAACAAGACAGCAGAACTTCAGAGAAACAGCAGGAATTTGTTAGGAAAGCAGCATACTTTTTTTTCCTTGCTCATAGCACCGCTTTCCCCAATACTGCTTTTCGCTGGGCCTCTACAGGTCACCCCTTCTTGCTTGTAACATATTTGCTTGCTACCCTTCTCTTTACTTGCCCCTGGATTCCTGTCTCCCCTGGATCACAAATCTCCTTCACTAAGTGCTTTAGAGATCACTTGTCAGCTGAGCAGAGCAGGCTCAGTCAGCCCAGCCTCTCCTCACAGAGGAACGATGCATCTGTTGATCCAGCAAACACACCGGTTTTAAGTTGTGGGTGAGGAAGAATGGAGGCATAAGACCAGACACCTGCCCGTCCTCCAAGGGGCCCCTCAGAAGAGGCTTACTGACAACTCAGGGCTGAGGCAGAGGCACAGAGACCTGTGATTTCAGGGTGGTAAAGGTGGATAGGAGGAATGGTGAAAGGAAACGGGCCACGGAATTTGCTGGGGTCCTGACATTTTGTGCGAATGAAGCCTACACAAAAGAGAAGTATATATCATATATATATATATATATATATAAAACCCACAAGGGTCTGATCAGAAAAACAGAGCAACACACCCACCTGGCTTGTGCACCATGTGAATTTGCTTAAACATCGTCTTATACCAGTCCTTTGGCCGGTCAACTGTCTGCAATACAGAGTGTCATTAGTTACAAGTCAACATTGCTCTTAAATGTTTTCACTTCTATATTTTTATCTTTTTAATAACAGATATCAATTCTGTGATATAACATTTTCTGACTCTTTACTATGACTTGATGACAACTTCTGCAATTTATTCAGTTGTGTGTGCAGTTTATAAGTATATTATCCTGTGTTTGAATTGAGGCTGAATTGCAACATTCAATGTTATGGCTTTATTTTTTTCAGTTATTAGCTGTGCTCAGCACCTGTTGATATTTGTACAAACATATTTATATAAAAAGTTTGCTTAACTCCTTTTTGTGATATGTCATTATCCTTAAACATTTTTTATTAAATGTTCTGTCAAGACATTATTCTTATTTTTAAATTTGCATTTATTTATTTTTTTGAGTTGGGTTCTCACTCTGTCAACCAGGGCCTCACTCTGTCAATGTGGTGGCAGAATCATGGCTCACTACAGTCTCGAGATCTTGGGCTCAGGCAATCCTTCTGCCTCAATCTCCTGAGTAGCTAGGACTACTGGTACATGCCACCATCACTGGCTAATTAAAAAAAAGAAAATTGTAGAGATGAAATCTCACTATGCTGACCAGGCTGGCCTCGATCTCCTGGGATCAAAGCAATCCTCTTGCCTTGACCTCCCAGAGTGCTGGGATTACAGGTGTGAGCCATTGCGCCTGGTTAAGACATTATTTTTAGAACTAACTAGGGAATATTTTGATTCAATCTGTATTCTGATTAGGTTAGACTTAGAGAAATAAATTTGGTATTTACTAGTCTATGTTTTTAAAATACTGAATGTAGTAGACAATTCAAAATACTGGAGCACATTTAAAAATGTAGATATTGTTTCAAATAATTTTAAACGGTAAAGTGTACACGACATTTGCCTTGCTAATTGTAAGTTCCTTGAGAGTAGAGGTTCCTTATGCATCCCAGGCCTTGGACATGATAGGAATAGCAGGCCATAGTAGAAAGGTGAAATAAATGTGGATTCTGGAACTAACATTCAAGTCTTGGTTCCTTTAATTACTGCTTAATACTTCCTAGCAATATGAATCTGGGCAACTTAGGCAACCATTTTGAGCCTCAGTTTTCACCTAAAATGACATAATTCTATCTAAGTCATGGGTTTGTTATGGAAATTGAATGAGACAATGTATACAAGAAGGTCTGGAACAGTGCGTAGACTATAATAATGTCAATAAATAAATAACACTAGGAAACCTCAAATACTTGCAGAATGAAATTATGAATGAATTTAACTTATTGGATAGAGCTCTACCTTATTGCGCACCTGTGAAAGTAGACATATACCTTTATAATCATGATTTAAGATTCTTCTTGGCAAGATTTTTACTCAAACTCTTTCAGAGCTACTTGGGCAACAAACTTGACCCTTCTGCATACAGTAACTAAATATTCCAGATTTTCCAAGACAGTTCTCTTGATTTAAAAAATTTTGTGGACTGATCCAAAAATAATCTTGTACTTGTTAGACTGAGCTTTGATTTAGATTTTATAACTTGATTTTTTTTTCCAGACAAGTCGTCACTGCACTTTTTATTTAGATATGGAGGGTTTTGTGCTATATCTAAATTAATTTTGATCTCTGGGAATATATGATTCTGGTAATCACCAAATTAACATTAAAGGCTACTTGACTTTTTTGTGAATCACCCCTTTATTCTAGGCTCTTTCTACAATGGAAAGATTGAGGGTATTATTGATTGACCTCTAGTGAAAGCAGGGGGCTGCTATAATGATGGAGCAACAGTCTAACTGCTAGTTGTGGCTTTAAGTAAAGTAGCTGAACATGGATCTATAAAGGGGGTTCATTTTTATAAAAGGCCGACTTCTCTTTTATTAAGCTTCATTTCTTTTACAGTATTAAAGCAACAGAAAATAAGACATACCGTTATACAAAAATATTTTCCTGGACACAGCCAATGAGAGCAAGGAAGCCTAATAAGTAAGTTCTATCACTGTATATGGCAATGCATCTTGACAGACAGGATTTTTTCCCTCACTTGCCGGAGGGCCTATATCAGGTAGGATCTCACTCTTGTGCCATCTGCAAGCTTTATATGGTGAGCATACAGATGCCAGAAAATGCCCTGTCAGTTGGCAGAGGAGAATATGAAGCTGGTAAAACTCTATGTCCCTTTCTAAAACAAGTACTCTAAGCATTTCAAATTCCTTCTTTAAATGCCATCGTGGAGGTTGTTATACCTAATAATTAGATTAAGAAGTCTACTTAAATTTGAGAAGTTTTACTTTGTATGTGTTCTTCAGAATCATTTTGTATGAAAAATAACTATTAGTAATTCACTACACAGCTGTTTTCTTGAGTGAATAGACCTGAATCTTTCCATTCCTACAGTTTGTAAGACATCAGAGCTCTTCACGGATTTAACACACAGAGATTTAAAGGGGGGGGGAGACATATTTCCTACATATTGTTATACAGTGATTCTTGTTCTATTTTTGCCTGTTTTCAGCTTTGAAAATGCTCAAACAAATACATTCAAGGTAGAAAAAAAAAGAATCTCGTATTTCACTTAACTAGCTGGCCTCTATTACACAGTCTCATGGGACCTGAGCCCTAGTGATTTTTGTTGTTGTTTTCAAGAATGGCAGAGAAAGGCTAACTTGGACACCCCAGGTCACAGGAGAGAAGACAATGTGGTGAGCTGCTTCCTTTCATTAAAATGCCCAAAAGTACTATTTACTGACTCTTGGCTTTCTACAGTGTCTAGACCACGTTACAAAATTGTGTTTCCTTGGTATATGCTGACTGTCTAACATGATGCATTAATATGGTATACTGAGACAGTACTACCTGTGGCATATACACTGCGCAGAAAGCTAACACGAAGCAATGTGAGTCTGACAATCATTACTTTCTACAAGAATGAGAAAGAAAAATAACTTCAGAGATTTGTGGCCTGCTATGGCTCAGAGATGGCCTGACTCAACATTTATAAACACAGCTATACTTGGGATGTGCTCTGTAGGGCTGCAAATAGTACATGTGAACAGAAGAGTCTTCACAGACCCGCACCTTCTTTGTAAGGTTTTAAAGCTCTAAGTAAGAGCACAGTTGTACATAAAATTAGGGCTCCTTTTAAGGAACTTCTGAATCGTTTATATTTTATTTTCTATTTTCAGAAGAGAAGCTAGCACTTAATGATTAGTGTACTTGTTTGCTTATGCATACCCAAGCATGCTTTTGATTTGGCAGTAAACAATAGAAAAATTTTAATACTACTTCATTTCCATTAACTATCTTTAGCATCTCAGTCTTTCCTTTTAAGAACTAATAAAGCAAGTTCTAGTTCTAGTTAAGGAAATTACAACTTATGGATTGAAAAAAAGGTCCATGTTTGCATGTCCATTTTTATATATCATGTATTGACTTAAAAATACACCCAGAGATCTCTGATGAAATCCTTTCAGACAGAATCTATAAGTACACAGAAGCAGGAATCTCTTAATCTGTGTATATACTATGCCTCAAAGGTCACTGAGATAAAACCAGTGACATCATGCCTGTCTGTCCCTACATTATTGAGAAAGTAATGCTATATCCTTACCTTCTTAGAAAAAACTTTCCAATTTTACTATTTTGAGTCAGAAATCCTAAAAGGGAAACGAACGACAAAACACCATCTCCAGAAACATGTAATTGACATAAGATGAAGAATATTAGTTACTATCCTTGAACTTCTGTTTGTCACTTAAGTATGACAATCATCGGCGCCAAGACAGACTGTTAGGACTTTGTAATTAGTCACATTCAACATTCCTACCATCTAATGAGTCTAAAACCCTAGCAACTGTTGTACAGATTTACTTTTTGGCCTCCAATTTTAATACAGATGCTTAGAATAACCCATTTTTAACTCTTCTCTCTGTATCCCAAAGGCATAATCCCAATATAAAAAACGCAAATTCCAGGAGAGAAGAAAACCCCCACACTCGATCGTCAGTTGTTTTTGACTGTTTCCAATCTCACCATTGCTTTTTTTCTGTCTCTCCCATTCTCTGGTCTGTTCCTTATTGTCATTGCACGCCCCCCCCAGGTCTGCATTCCAGGGAAAGGGCTCTTGGCAACACCCCAGCGCTTCAAGTGGGGACTGCAGGCGAAACCAACGCCCCCGGGCTTCCTCCCCGCCTCCCCAGGTTCACCTGCAGAGGTGCTGTGGCTCTCATCCTGCCTCCACCGGCTTCCTTCACCCCGTCAGCACAAGCTTTCTCTTCCAGTGACTTGGTCAGCGAGCAGCTCCCTGCCCAGCTCTCAAAAGCTGCCTCTGCTACTGCTGAGCTTTGCCAGAAGGGGCTGCCCTGACACACTGAGCTCTGGCGGAGTTTAAAGACTAGAAAAAAATCCAAACACTTTCACTGATCATCCCAGGAGCGCTCTCAGCAGGCGCAGTTAAAGAGGGACATTGAAATGTGTATTTTTCTTCAGGCAGTTTTTCCTTTCCGTGGCATTAACTTCCTTCACTCCAATCATCTCAGCAGCTCCCAACTCCCAATTCACAGCTCCCAACCTCCCGGTGTTAACATGCATTTGTTTCAAGAAACAAATAAACTACTCGTTTATTCGCAATGCATGTGGGAATTCTACGCAGCCCAAGAATTCCCACTCTCCTGTCTTCTTTCTCTCTATTGACCTAACCCTCATTGGTAAAAGGTAAAAACAACAACAAAAAAACCCCACAACATAGTTTTGTCATTTAACAAAAATCACAGTTTTCACGATTTCTAATTTGGTGGAAAAACAGATTGTGTAACTGTCTCTGATAGACAGCCTTCTTTCTCTGCCACACACAGCACAACATTCATGAGAACTCAGATGGCATGGAGGGCAATCCTCATTATATAAGACCCTAGGAATGCACAAAGCCACGGACAATTCGTCCTTTGTGGAGTCTGTGCACAAGCCCAGAGAGACGCACATGCTGGCATTTCCTACCGTTCTAATTGCTGTGGGGATTCCGGATTCATCCACTGGCCCGATTCCCGGGTAATGCGGGGCTTTGATGACTGTCACTCTCCTCTCCTCCTCCGAGGATCTGTACAGTGGGATCGAGCTGCCTGTGGTACCGTCCAGAGACTGTGCATGCTGGGGATAAGTCTCTGTGGAATCTGTGCCGAAAAGGCGGTAAAGGCAATCTATCAGATTCACAAGTTGTCATACATTGATGGCCTCTCTCATGGTGTGCTTCTATCAGCTGTAACGTAGAGTCCATATTTCCATCACTATCTCCTTTGACTCACACTCCTCCCATTTGGGCCACCTATTGGCAGAGGATGCTGTGAAGGGAACAGACCTGTGGCAACAAGGACCTCACCATTGGAGGAAGAAGGCGGAGGAAGAACAGTTAAATGACTGTGTGGCAGTCACTGCGTTAAGTCACACGATACAAGCACCATCTCACCTTATCGCTCAGGAACCTTAGGAGTGGGTGGGGAAGGGGTGAGCAAAAATCAGTTTTCCAGATGAGGGGGCAGAGGTTGAGACAAGGTTAGTAATTTCCCTCAGGTTGTAATTTATATTAAAGCTTACTCTTGTGATCCTGCTAACTAGTATTATTTACAAGTACTGAAATGTATTTTTAGACAGCGATGTGAACATTGAGTCGGTGAGAGTGATTTCATAAAAATGAAGAGAAAATAAAAATCACTTAAAAAAAAATCTTCACATCCAAACATATATTGTGCTTGGATGTGAAGGCTTATATATAAATAAGTGTTTTTAAATTATTAGTATTAATTACATTTTTTTCAAGTAGCCATGATGGCCATAGTACCTTCTTCTTTTTATTTTTAACTTTAAAATACTCCAAACTGTAATTTTTTACCCTTTGTGAATAAAAATTGCCCTAAGGATATAAATTAGATGACACCTATCAAGTTCCTAACTTTAAGTTGCTTTTATTAACTTCCAGGATATTTCAGAAGCAACAGAGTACATATGTGCACTATATATTACATATATTCTTAGTTCACAGGTATTTTTGAAAATCAACATTATTACCATTCATCTGGCACAATTATAACTTCCTAGTTTTCTACATTAATTTCAAACTTTTGGTGACCAAGAATAGCATTCTGTTTATATTCTTTATACCATGGTTGTTGGGACAATCACTCAGAAAGTTCATTTATGTAGAAATGAAAAAGTCCTTATGTCTCAGGGTGGGATTCACTGATATTCATGTGTGTGTGTGTGTGTGTGTGTGTGTGTATGTGTGATATATTCTATATAAGTGTGTTTTTCATGAGAAATTGGTATATAACATTGTAAGTAAGCTTTTAAAGACATTTTGACTCCTCATTTATAAGAATAATGAAAGTTAAGCTCTCTCTAAGGTAAAATCCATTGTAACATTTATAACTGCTATTACTATTATTATAGCTATTTTCAATTTAGTTTGCATTAGAAAAGCATTTTCAGTACACTTTAAAAAAAGGATTAGGTAAGACTAAGAATAAAATCGATGTGACATTAAATGTGAACATCACATGTTTTCCAAATTAAGATACAATGTGATATTTTTGACTTTTATTTAAATTCTAAAAAAGATATGAGCTGGCAATGATGCTACTATTTTTTATCAGCAACAAGTGTTTTTTGAACACCTGGCATGGACAAAGTCCTAGTCCAAGCAAGAAGCATCAACTCTGTCTTCTTACCTGGTTTATTAGAGTCTATGAACCTATAGCTTTATGCAATAAGAGTTAGTCTTTTTATTTTATTATTCTCTTATATGGCCCACTAGTTCTCACTTTGCAATATTTTGTCCACAACTAAATACAAAGTTCATGCAGGGCAAAGTCACCTTCTATATTCTCCACAGGACTTATCATAGCATTGGCCAGTAGGAATTTTTTCAATGTTTATATAAGGAATTTCTTTGGATACAGTATAGTTTATATGTAAAATCTGCTCACTGAAATGTTCTAAAATCAAGAATTTCTGTATTTTTTGGGTGGTGGTGAGGGTGAGGACAAAACTGTGTTCACTGACAGGCAATGAGACAAAGACTTTGATTATTATTTGGGAAAATGCTATGGCTAGAATAATTTCTAGAGTTTTACTTTATACGTGTGATAATGTGTAGTTCCATTAAAAATATATATATAGATGTGGAGAACTTCATTATAATGCTGTAGTGCAGACTGCTTGTTAAAGGGCAAAATTTTGCCTCAAGGAAATTCTGCTTCCTTAAACTGTAAAAGGACATCCTTGTAAGATTCACAGATGATCCTCAGGAGCAGCATTAGAGAAGGCAAGATATATGTAAACTTTTCTTTAATGATTCCCACGGCTACATTTAAAGTCTTAGAGGGTTTTGTTGACTGTAGGAGCCGAGTTTCACAATGTACCTGCTGGATGCTGACATCAAGATTCCTTGATAAAGGAGAAGCATATTCTTTCAATACACCAGCTGGTGCTGGGGAGGGGGGCTTGCTGTCTGCTGTCAGAGAGGACGTGGTAGTTTGAGTCTTGGATTCTAGTTTCTTGCCCCCTGTGGCCGGTCTGTGGTGGCCAGAAGACTGGGCGTCTCTTTTTCCGGGGGGTTGGGGCAGTCCTGCTGTCCTCAGCCTTCCTCTCTGCCTCCTGCTTTCTAGTGACTCAATATCATGGAAACGTTTTTAGTCTGATTTCCGAAGATGCTTCAATTTGGTATGTGTTTTAACACTTCGGGGTTTTCAAATTACATTTTAAAAAACCAAGAAATGTTTATTACACTATTTTCTAAACTATCTGAATATATTTTACCATGTAAGAACATTTCTGTCATCATACAGTACACTTTTTTTCCAGGAGACTACAAAGAGTTCACAAGCCCTGTGAAATTTTATGCTCAGGAATGTGTTATGAGTGTTCCCGTGTTCATTTGCTTTCTAGAGGACAGCTCTAACTTTATTTCTCTATAAAATTATGGAAGCTTCCTTTAAGGGAAAGCTTAAGTTTCCCACGACCAGATCCCTAACTTAGGGTCGCCTAGCCTCAGTTTCCTACTTCGCGAGCCAGTAGGTTACTGCTCTTCTACTGTGTGATGCAACCTGTCACCTTGTTATGCTGTTTTGACTGTCAAACAATTCTTCCTTTTACAAACACCCAAAGAATATTCCACCAGTGAAAGTTCTTCCACAGAGCAACCAGCTGCCTCAGTGGAAAAGCACTGTATTCATGTTCTCCGGTGGTGCAAACTCCCCTCTCGCTAACCTTTTTCTTTCTGCCCCATCCCAAACATCTCATAGTCGATTTCAGGCTCAGATATGGGGGAGGGGAATCATCATCTTGGACTAGGTGAGTGCTGCGAACCATCTGCTCCAATGCCTCCCCTGGGATAATAATCGGTCACCAAATAGTGGCACGCTGCATGCTCCTGCCTCACTCAGATGCCTTACATTCTCCTCATGAGATTTGTACTTGCCATGTTGAAACTGTCATGCAACTCGTGGCGACTGAGTTACTTACCAAGGAATCTGCCATGCTGCATGACAATGCTTGAGCTGAGCGAGGCTGGGAGAGAGTACGCCGAAGGGGAAAACGGTCTTTGATAGCAACTCATGGGACTCAGGGCGCCTCCAGAGTTTCCGTTCACTGTTACCTGGCTCTGGGGAAAGTGCAAAGGCGTTCTGTTAGAGCACACAGTTCACTGTCAGCATCATTCCTTTAGGTGATTATAAAAGACTTCCAGCCTCACGGTAGTCATCAGCTGCCAAGTTTTTTATTTATTTTGAAAACCAACATCGGAGGGCAGGATATGTTCTCTCGGTGTCCTCTCTCTCTTCATTATTTCTAAAAATCACTCGCATGCATATCTGAGGGCCCAGGGGGTGGTTAGGAAAGCAGCTGACCAGTGGGCATGCCACTCTGCCAACAGCGATGCCAAATGCTGTCGGTGGGATCTGTGCCCGATGGATGTGGAGGGTGACTTTGCTATCACAGTCATGACTCTGGTAGTCAGAACAGCCACGCTGATCTGCATGTGGGACTTGGAATGAATGTCCTCTGATACGAGGAGAGGGATTGGTCTCACACTTGGTTCGGGACATCCTCTAGTGCAGCAGCCCTCAACCTTTCAGCATCAGGGACTGGTTTCATAAAAGACGATCTTTCCACGGACTGCGGGGGCAGGGGGCACAATGGTTTCAGGATGATTCAAGCACATTACATTGACTGTGCACTCACTGATAGGACTTTGATAGGAATCTGCAGGCATCTGATTTATGGTGGTCTCTGTGCAGTCAAATCTCACTGCTCATGTTAATCTGTATTTGCAGCCACTCCCCAGCGCTAGCATCACCATCTCAGATCATCGGGCATTAGATTCTCATAAGGAACCTGCAACCTAGATCCCTTGTGTGTGCAGGTCATAATAGGGTTTGCACTCCTATAGGAATCTAATGCTGCCACTGATCTGACAGAAGATGTAACTCAGGCAGTAATGTGAGCAATGGAAAGTACAGTAAATTTGCTTGCTCACCTGCTGCTTACCTGCTGCTGTGTGGCTGGATTCCCAACAGGCCATGGAGTGGTATCAGTCTGCGGCCTAGGAGGTTGGGAAGCCCTGCTCTAGTGAATGGATGTTTCCAGAGCAACGTGAATAGCATAAGGAACATAATTGTCTGAATTTATATATCATTAAGTAACCTATTCTAGCCTGGTAAAGCATCAGAAAGACATGCTAAATCACTGATTTCTTCCTACTTCTATCTCACTTAGCACTTTATGGGCCTCTGTTTCATCTCTTAATAATTTATTGTTTTGATGGCTTTATATCGGAGCATCTTATATCCTCAATAGCTTCTCAAGCTTCTTGTTGGAGATGGTCCTATATATGCTTCTTTCCTATTTTTTATAACATGCAACCTGGTGCTAATGATATAGTGAATGTTCAAAAGATACCTATTTGGATTGAACAGAATCAGCTTAGTTCACAGAGGCTGAGATCAGAACCACCAAGCATGCCTGTCTATCCACAGCACAGCACTGAGCATTATGGACAGTGCATAACGCATGCAAACAAGACAAAAACATTAGTAAGGACATTTGGTTAAAACTGCCTTATAGCTAAAAACACACAAATATGCACACAGATGAAGAACCATCATTTGTGAACTTTTCCTACTTATTTTATTTATTTATTTGAGTTGGAGTCTCACTCTGTCACCCAGACTGGAGTGCAGTGGCCGCTCTCGGCCACCGCAGCCTCGACCTGCTGGGCTCCGGTGATCCTTCCGCCTCAGCCTCCCGAGTAGCTGGAACTACAGGCGTGAGCTACCACGCCCGGCTAGTTTTTGATTTATTGTAGAGATGCGGTCTCGCCAAGGTTGCCCAGGTGGGTCTCGAACCCGCAGGCTCAGGCAATCCACTCACCTCGGCCTCCCAATGGCGTGGGATTACAGGCTGAGCCACTGAGCCCGGCCCTACTTATTTTAAAACAAAATAAACTTCTCTTCTACAGGCTTGAAACATAGATGGATAAGCAGTTGTATATTTGTATAACTTCTCTTTAAAGCAGATACATTTTCAAATGTTTTAGAATAAATCTAATTTCATTACTGTGAAGCCATACCACATATGTTCCCAAATCAATAAACATTTCATTACAAGGCTTGTGCTTATTGACTAAGGACTTCTCTAAACTGTTGGAAAAATCACTCTCATGTCATGATCAGCCACATCTTGAAGTTGTTCTAAAAGCAAGAGAAGACAACTGGACACACAGGCCTGGCTGAGTCTTCAGAGCCTCTGATGAACGATTTGGGAACGATTTCATCTCCTCACCCAAATCAAGCTTTATGGATCTTTGTGAATATCGTCATAACACTATTGTTATAATTGATCTTAAAAGCAAGAGAAAGCTTCTCATTAAAAACCATCAGACTACTATGTTACTAAACCTAGGAAACTTGCTCTGAATCTCATTTGATGGTTTCAAGAATATTGACCAGGGGTTAAAAAAAATACGCACAGAAAGTCGTTTTACTCTTATATTATGTTAAACCTATCAGGATTTTACTAATAACAAGTAGCATTATAATTTTAGAAAATGCTTTATTGTTATAGTGAATTATTAGGAAAAACATCTCATGGAGAATCTAGGTGCAATTTTAAATTGACGATAGAAATTAATCTCAGTTGCATGCAGTGCTGATTGTGTCCACAAGGCTATATGTGTGACTCATAGGCTCCTGAAGAGTCTTACAAACAGAAAACTGAACAGGTTAGTCCATAAATGGATGTATTCTCACTACTTTGTATTTTTGGTTCATTCCTTAAGGTTTTTAAAGTTTAACCACATGAAGTAGAGCAGGACACAGGAGGGGTCCACACCTGCAGCTCCTGGCACCTGAGGCTGGTCACCTGCAGCGAGGTTAGGGGCTCTCGGTGGGGTTGACTCTAGAAACTCAGGCTCCTTCTGCAGCCAGTCTCAGAACGGAATGTGTCAGTGCAAAGTGCTATACCCAGCCATTGGATGAGTGCTAAATCCCATACCCTTAAAAGTACCTTCTGTTTTCTGTAATAGCAGTTTCTTACAAAAAAATATAGCTTATTATAACATTTCTCTATGCATGAAATTTGCAGATTTATGAGCTTGGTAAAACATAAAATCTATGTAGAACAAACAAATGAAATTTTGTCTATGACAGTGCTTGTTGGAACTTCATTATAATATCAGTTTTAGATGAAAAAATTCCTATTTTATTGCCTGAAGTTATGGGCCTTTCACATAGAAGCTATTACCTATACATTACATGCAATGAGATTCTGTGCTATAAAATGTTGAAGCATTTTAGTCATTTGTAAATCATTTGTTAGGAATGCTTATCATACAGACACATTTAAATGATATAATATGCCTGGAAAATATTTATATATTGCTGTAAATGGAAGAAAAATTATTGATGTATAAAAACATGTATTCAAAAATTTCTGTACTGAAATGGCTCGGGAAAAATCGTTCCAGAAAATCATAGGGCTCAATTTCTATAATGCAGATTATTAACATCATCCGCTCCTGCATGACAGATGGGTTCAGAAAAAGCAGGTGTTAGAGAAAGAGCAGAAAGAGCAGCAAGAGAATTAGCACCACGCGGTCAGTAATCACACGTGTGAGAAACAAGGATATATAAACTATGGACACAAGACACATTAATACAAGTTTGCGAGGAAAACTCATCTACCAGGCATTCGTCCTGGGTTACAATTTTTTAACAATTTTAGACTTTTTCTATGATCTAACCAAGACATATGGCGATGCACACTTGTCTGAATTTCTGAGATGACTTCTTACTAAGGCCACTTGCTGTATGTATAACTCACTAGCTGCAGCATCACAATACACCATAAGTAAACCACTTTAGAGTCACTGTAAGTCACCCTCAAATGAATGACGAGTAGCCCCAAGTAAGCTCATGAGGATAACGCTGGTGGTTTCCCCTGACAGATGGGTTAGCCCAGCTTACAAACCCACTCCTAGGGCAATAAAACTGCCCAGCGGCAAAGGAGAGGACACCAGAGGAATCAGGCCTTGTAAGAAAGAGGGGGAAGCACAGGAAGGCAGCATAATTACATGAGTGGCCGCAGGGGTGGCGAGGGTGGTGCCATCTTTCACAGCAGCCCTCCGACCCCAGGTCGGGGAGGGTGTCTCAGGACGGTCAGGGGTGGCAGAGTCACAGATCTGCAGCTCGGCCAGCAAGGCTGTGGAGGACTCACTCTCGGAGCGGGAGGAGCGCTCGCCCAGGGAGGAGTCTGTCGTGAGAGAGCTTGTGGCGGGGCCGTGGATAAGGCTTTCCGGAGCTGGGAGAGGGTGTTTGGACAGGCAGTGCGAAGGGCTCTGGGGCTTATGCAGGCGTGAAGTCCCCAACCCGTGGGGGCTGGATCTCCTGCCTGGGGGACAAGCGGGGCCTGGAGGAGAGGCTTCTGCTGTGGGTGGTCTGCGTGTCTGAGAAGCATTTACCTCCGACACACTGGCAGTTAAGTTCTGATTTCCAAGCTGGGTTTGTGGGAAAAAAAATAAGAAGAAGAGATAAATGATCAATGAATCAAAACATCTCTTTTGGCAATGTGGCGGAGAAGGTAACGCATTGGTTTTATTTGCAAGCACTTCAAGAAAACATACGCAGATGAATTAGGTACCAACCACACAGTGTGGAAAAAGCATGATAACATGAGGAAAATGAATCCAGTTAGTGTGGAAACAAGACCATTTTTCACACGGTACTGCAATGTAATTTTGAGTAGGGGTTTGAGAGTATTGGCAGAATGAGACTTTTTCCTCAGAAGTTTTGGTTTTTGTACTTGTGACAATGAAGAGATATCAGAATGGATATTGATCAGCAGAATTAGTTTGCCTTCTACTAGAAAAAACATTTTAAGCATACTTCTTCTCCTGCCAAAATGTTCCAAAAATATAAATCAGTTTGTCTCATTTTTTGAACTTACAGATCGAAATATTGATCAAACCGAAAACAGCTAAGTGGAAAGGGCATTTTCTTTTCACTCATTAAAGCTCTGATTTCACTAGAGAACACTAAAATAATTGAACTCGAAAATATTCTCACAGTGCACATAGAGGTACCAGTGTGTGAACATGGAAACCAGTCACTGATAATGGTTAGAATGTACACTAGGTGGTTAGAACTACAGTTGGCACTAAATCTTAGGTAAAGGAGAAAGAAACTGAAGGAGATATAAAAGGTTTCATGCCTCCAAGGTTGGATATAACCCAAGAGGCAAAACATAGCAGAGGAACTGTCTGTAGAAGGAAGAAAGAAGACAGCCCTTTAAAAGTTTTGTAGCCGCCTGTTATAGACTTGGAGATGCCGACCTCACGTGTCAAATATGGTGATGAGCATCAAACTTAATTATAAGATAGAAGGCCAGAAGTATTGTGAGATATTAGTGCAAAGATGAAGAATGGATAAAAGAGAACTGCATAAACTTAGAAATAATTCCCAGTCAAGATTTAAGTGATCCCAGCTGGTGTGCTTGAACAGACATAATTTTTGTTACAGCTTATACAATATAGGTTGTTGGTCTCCTAAAAAGTTATAGTTAACATTTTCTCAGACATTTAGTTGGATGCTCATAAATTCATCATGTAAAAAGGTCTTTCTGGGTCACAGATCCCTTAGAAAACTGGTAAAAGCTACTGATCCTTCTCTTGAGGAAAATGTGCAAATCCACATACACGTGAAGCTCTGCATAAACTTCAGGGAACACAGACACTCAAAAGCATATCCTTCACCTAACGGGTTAAAAAAACCCAACCCTGGATAAAAAGACATATTTTCTTATTCTATTTTTATTTCATAATTTTTTTGTTGTTGCTTAAACATAATAATTTAACGTAATACTTTTTTTACTGTTTATAGTTTTAAGCTCTCTAGAATTAACTGACAGAATTCTTGGTTATTACCCCAAACTTAAAATATTTTCAGGGGACTGCCTCCTTATTATTACTAAAGGCTTATAATAACTGCAGAACTTATTGGAAGCAAAACTATAACATTCAGAAATTATAATAATTTTAACTTAATATACTAAAATTTTACTATAGATCTAAATGGAATTCGGTATAAAGCAGTCTTTGGATAGTGTCAATGGAATGTCTCCTAATAATGCTGTTTAACTGAGGTAGTTTCCATGTAACATGAATGTCTTTTGAGTTTTCCCATGTTAAGTGAAAAATCTGAGTAACACAGATCATACACAAAGATTTGAATTATCTGTTCAAGCGAGATTTTTTCCTTTAACATTAGAAGGAAAACTCTGATGACTTTAACCCTCACAGGACTGACTTGTTCACATCCTTTGACTTGAAACATTGCAGAAGCTGAAGCAAATTCTTTCTAAAATCACCGTTGCCACGGGTAGTATGACCTCTAATTTGTTAGTATAGCATTGTTTGTGAACACGGTCCTTATCCATTCATTTGTTCCTCCAAAGAGAATGTCCACAGAAAACAAAGTGATTTCGCCTTTTGAATTTCTCTCATCACCCCTCACATGCTCACCGTTTTGAGTCTTTGTGTGTGTGTGTGTGTGTGTGTGCAGATAACGAAAGAAACAGCTCTTGATGAGTCACATCACACTTAAATATCTATAGATAATATTCCAAAATTCAACAGTATGTCGGTCACCCCCCCTACACACAAAAAACCTTAAATATCTTTCCATAAATATATAAATTACTTCTTAGACTATTTGGAGCTCCTTTAAAAGACCCTGAAATACCCAGTAGACCCAAGGAGAGAACCATATTATACATGCTTCCCCAAAGGGAAATTTGGAAAGAGCAGCAGGAAAAGTGTGAAGGGAAAAAGGAAGTATTTTCCCAATCTGGACTACCTCGAAGTAGGAAAAACTAACTTTAAACAAGAACCATTTGCTTTTTCCTATTGCATTTAGCGGCAGACAGACGAATGTAGAAAATAATCCTAATTGTTCTGTCTCCTTCTTTTCAAGACCATGTAAGGCTAAGGGTTTTGAATATGGATCAAGGGTCACCAACTTCTTGTGAGTATAAAGTTGCTTTTTACTTTCCCTATTGTTGAGCCACTGGGAGAGGGGGGTTAGCAACAGCAGCTTGCTGCTGCCTGGTCTTCTGCAAAGAAAAGGGGCTACATTTAAACCTTAGGATGATGAATATACTAAGAGACCACACGTGGTTATTCAAAATAGCACTGAGCCTCTTGGTCAAAATGAATTCAACTAAAGAGAAGCTGTATGTGAGAGAGATCACAAAAGACCAGCTCCCTGAGGACTTGAGGAACACAGGATCCAGGGGAAGGTACATTCCAGCTGTGGAGAATGGGTTGAATGTAGGTAGTACGAACTAAAGTGCCAGCCTTGGGTCAGGAATGTATCCAGCACCTGCAAGTCTGCCACAGAGAATGATGTAAACGGGGATGGGTTGGAGAAGGCATGTTCCCCTCAAGGTGTGACTGACTTGAAACATATCCGAAGCCAAAGCATACTCTCTCCAAAATCATCATTGCCACGGGTGATAGGATTCATAGATTGCTCATAAACCCATTAAAACTTAAAGATACAGTTAACTCAGGGACAACTACGATGTATCAGCAGTCCTAAGTCCCTATGTCGTCAGTCTGTTGACTCAGGAGCTGAGAAGCTGGAAGCGTCAAGAGGGTGGGTGGCTGTGGTTTAGAGCGAGGGTAGACTGAGAGTGTGTGGCCAGGCGTAGGGTGGGAGAACGGGAAATACTTCTTGGGGAGCAAAACGTAATGAGTGACCAAAACTCAGTAATCAAGATACTCTTTGAATGCAATCTTAGAAGAAAACCAAAATCAATGCCAAAATAATCTATACTGAACAAAATATCAAAAACTGAAGTAGATACCAGATCCATGCCAAGCTGTATTGGAGACTGAGGAAAAAGAACATGAAATTTTTAATGGAAGCAAACTCATCAATAATGTTTTCAACATTTTCTGTTTTCTGATCTTTTTCTTAATTGAGACAATGGACACGTTAGACCATTTCCACTTAACCAATAAAATTCTGTTCTGGCATAAATAAAATATTTAAGCAAAGAAGAATGTGAGTGCTAATAAACCTACATTTCAACTTATCAAACACTTTTAAATGACTTAAACATTCTAGAAATACATAAAAATACATAAAAACATAAATACAGGAGGACATGCCTTTCCTTCTGCCTCAGACTCCAATTGACTTGACATGCCACTGTGGTCTAGGATTCTAACATCCCCTCTTGAAAATCTTTAATCACTGAGCTTCTAGGCCTCATTTCTCACAGAACATACAGGATATATTAACTATCAATCAAAGGAATTTGACAGGTTTTGCTTTCTGTTTTTCAATGGAGTTGACAGTAATTTACTTAACAAAATCCAGGGGGGGGTTATATACATATATATTTTTTAAAAAAACCTTGCCTTCCACCCCCGTATCCTTCCAAGACAGTCTGCCCCCTCTCTCCCAACCTTTTCTTAAGGGACTGAGAGAAGTGCCTGGCAGTTTGGTCTATCCCAGGCGACACTGTTTTGCTGGCCACAGATGATTGTTTGGGAGGAAGAATGACTAAACTAAACTGGGTCAATCGAGCCCTGCCTCCCTCGAGAAATTTGGATTATATGATACCAAATGTCCCAGTCAGACAGCTGTGGGCTACCCAAGTGCAAGGAGCCAGTAAATGTCATGGAAATCCACAGGCAATCTGAAGTAATGAGAGAGCAGAGATGAAGAGGAGAGACAAGAAACCAGGCAGCGTCTACGACTGAGAGGGAGTCGCTGCCTGGTCGCGTTGCTCAGTTCCCCTGAGGTCTGGCTGAACTGCTCACATTTTAAGATGAGATTGTCCTACGGCCTCACAACAAAAGCTCTTTTAGCCATATAGTCTCCACCCAAGATTTGGATGATAGGTGACCTAAAACTGTCACACAGATTGGAATCAGGGAGTGAACGTTTCAGCTATGCTCTGTGGTATTCAGACAGGAAGTATGATTTTGCATCGGGGAAGGTGTCATATTTTAAGAACACTACCAAAATATGGGCTTTAAAAATTGAAATGCATGAGAACGTAGAGGCAGCCAAGCCTACTGGTTGAGCTGTGCATCTGCAGTCAGACAGACCTGGGCAAGTTGTGCAATCTCCCTTGGTCTTGTTTCCTCAGATGCAACATATAGACATTAATAAAACCATCTATTGAAACTTGTGAAAATTAAATGAGATAATGTAAAGTACTTAGCACAGTGCCTGGCGTGTTACAATAGCTCTAAAAAAAATGAGAATCATTTTCAAAAATGAAAATGCTTGGAAGGCCCAGGAATGTTCTGCAAAAGCAAACAGCGGGGTAGGGAAGAGAACAAGAAAATCATCACACAGAAGAGGAAGAAAATTTCATCTCCTTTGCTCTGTGGGATTAGGGAGAAGTTAAGGAAGGCAGATTAGAATTCAGTATTAGAAACACTTTCTAATAATCAGAGCTCAATTCCAAGCACTGAATTGCTGTTTTATAAAGTCACTGAGCTCTCTATGAAGTATACTCAGGAGAGGTTGAATGCCCATCTATTGGGAAATGTTGAAGAGGAGATCCCAGGTGATCTCTAAATTCTACTGGGCTCTTAAATATCCTCTAATGTTCAATTATTTAAGCACACATGTACATATGCACGTATGCGCACACACACATCAGATAGAGAAATTACCAAAGACCTGATCAACTGATAGCATAACGGAGCCACAGAGAGGAAGCGATGAGATGTTGCTTGGGCATGCTAATGTAATACGTGACTGGGGCTGGTAGTGAAAGAAATGGTCCAGAAAGCATACTCTGCAGTTCTGCATGGTGTCCATCACCCCACACTGCCCACACGGATTCACGACTGCTTTCCTTAGCATCTACATACTGATCCCCTGGAGCAAAAAGAAATGTATTTCCTCTGCCTCCTGCGTGACAGGCAAGTTCCCCTTTGAGTCCTCAACACATGTGTAGCAGCAGCTGTGGAAGTGTGGCACTGGCAAATGATAGATTATACTGTATCATAACAGGCAGGACAGGTTATCTTCCTGATACAGAGGGCACAGCACTCACAGATAACATAGAAAACTGTATGTAGCTTCTCGCTGTCTTTCCAAAGCGTCTGGCTTATGCCTTCACTTCTCTGACACTGAGAACAATGTGACATTTTTAGCAACAGGGTATCTGGTTACACAGGAACAGCAAGGATAACATCCACATTTTGTGGTCTCTCTATTCGTAGGAGATAAATGAAAACACATGCAGATGATAAACAATATGTAAAATCATCAAATACAGAATCCTAACAGTGGCCTGTTGTTTTCTTCTTAAACTAATAAACAGACTTTAATAAGAACAACAAAAGTACGTAAGTAAAACTTTTAGAACCCTAAAATTTGCTTTTTCACATCTTAGCGTATTTTTATTTCTTGGGTCTGCTAATTCCTTGGGAGACCAATTCTTTATAACAGAACATGTATTTGGCACGTTCACAGTGTCTGGCTTACAACACTTGGCATTTACTGAGACTTGCCAGATTGCAGAACACCAGTATTTAAAACGGAAAGGTCACCATTGTGAAAGGTCATTATGTGGAAAGTGAGATGAGAAACGAAGTATATCACAGTAGTCAAGACGTGGAAACAAGCTACATGTCCACTGATAAATGAATAGATAAGGAAAATGCGGTGCATAGATACAACTGAATACTGTTCATCTTCAAAAAAGAAATACCGCTCTATGCTACAACATGGGGACACTTGAAGAGCATCATGATACGTGAAACAAGCCAGACACAGAAGGACAGATGCTGCATCATTCCACTTCCAAGAGGTATCTCAGACAGTCAGACTCAAAGAAACGGAAAAGCGTGCTGGTTGCCAGGGACTCGGGGAGGGGAAACGAAGCACTGCTGTTCAATGGGTATCAAGTTTTAGTTATGCTGGATGAACAAATCCTAGAGATCTGTTACATAACACTGCGCACACTGCTAGCATTACTGTACTGTACACTTAAACAACTGTGTAAGGAGGCCGATCTCATGTTAAACGCTCCTACCAAAATTTTAACAAAAGACAAAACTGCAATAGCTTTATGCCACTTTTGGGCAAAGCATTATACAAGATGATACACGATCTTAGAACAAACTGCTGGTCTGATTAAACAAACTTTTATTCACCAGTCAAAAAGTCATGTTGAGAATACATTTCATTTTCTCAATCACATGCATAATTTAGAAAAAACGATATTATTCAAAAATAAGTGTAGCAACTCTATGTTGAGGAATGTCTACGTAGCAGGCACCACGCCAAACTTCTTACATGTAATATCTTACTCAAGCCTCACAGCAACTCTGTGAGATGAATGCTATCATTATCCTGATTTTATAGGTGAGAAAACGGAGGCTCAGGGAAGGCGAATAACCAGGTAAATGGTACCATGGTAAGAACACCTTGCAAGCGCTGACATCCTAGTTGCCCTCTTCCCAGCCTCTCTTGTGCCTACTCTAAGGAAGGCCTCCTCCCACTACGAAGTCAAAGGTAAGATACCAGATTTCATCTTACACTTGCCCTATCAGCAGGCCTCGCACAGTTCATTATTCAATCTCCTCCGTTCATCTTCACTTGGCCTTCAGAACGCCACATCTCGCTGAATTTCTTCCTCCCTCGGGGGCGCGGCCTTCAGTCTCCTCTGCTGGCTCTTCCTTTGCATGTTGGGATTTCTTGGGCTCAGTTCCTGGGCCTCCTCTTTTCCCTCTACTCACTCCCTGGTGACCTCATCCAGTCTCACGGCCACAAGAACTATCGCTCTCTAAGCCGATTGCTCATAATTCCAACCTGGATCTTCTCCCTGCAGTGAAGACTCAACCACCCCGCGTGGGTGTCTGACAAACCGACACCTCAAACTTAGCGTGTCCCAGACGGGAGTGCTGATGCTTCCGCCAACCTGTTTCACGCACAGCTGTCCGGTCTCAGCTGACGGCAACCCCATCCTCCCAGCTGGAGTCAACCTTGACTCTTCCTTTCCCTCACACCCCACATGCAATCTACCAGCAAGTCCTGTTTGCTCTACTTTCAAAACACATTCACACACTCTGAGTTCTTCCCACCTCCACGCTCCCACCTTGCTTTGAGTCACCATCACTTCTCACCTAAATTACTGCAGTGGTTACCTAGCAGGGCTGCCTGTTCTCCTCCTTGCCTCTCGATACTTGGTTTTCCAGTAGGCTGCCAGAATAATTCAGTTAAATGTCAGCTAATAATAGCAATAGCCACAAAATTCTCTAATGGCCCCCATTAGTACTGAGAGTAGAAGTCAAAATTCTTACAATGGCTTACAAGGACTCCTGTCATCTGACCTTTGTCACTCCAACTTTACCTTCTATCACTCTCGCGTAATTCCTCTCCTTCCTGCTGGCTTTCTTGATGGTCCTCCCATGTCCCAGCACGTTCAGCCTTAAAGCCTTTATACTAGATGTTCCTTCTGCCTGGATATTCTTCCTCCTTCAAAGCTGTTCTATTTTTTCAGCGAGGTCTGTTGGTCAACTCTACTGAACATGACATCTCTGCTTAACACTGCATAATTCAATTTCCATGAGGATTCTAATGCTTGTAATTTACTTATGTTTTATTCTGTTTGACCCTCCCCCCCCACATACACAGTGGTTTCAAATCCAGTTCTGTTAACTAGAAGAGATGTGACATATAGTAGGTGCCCAATAATTATTTGTTGAATAAAAGCAACAGAATCTCAAATCTTAACTTTTGGATTGTGCTGATACTCTGGGGACTGTGTAATTAAACCAGCTGCCTCGGGTCAGCCTGGATGGTGACAAGACCGTGGAAAATGAAAGCTATCAACTTATGTTTTCAAACATAAGGAAACCATTTCGAAGAACCAAAAACTATGTTGCGTGAGTCCAAGGAGTGACATCAGTTACTACGGCTTCTCCTACCCCTGCTTCTTGGTGTGGTTGTCCCGGGACAGAGGGAAGTCTGTTCACTGACACAGGCATAGGCCTGTCTCTAGAGCCCCAGGGTGACTTGGCTTCCTCGGACCTTCGTGGGATCCTGAACCCCACGCATCAAGACATGTCTGCTTGATCATCCACTGTTACAGCCCCATATCTTCTTGTCGCTAGTGAGTATTTCACAACGAGAGGTAGCAGAGTGGTGACTCCTGGGTTTGTGTCTTAGTTCTGTCCATCATCAGCTGCATGACCCTGGGGAGGCAACTTTTGTCACAGTGCCTGCATAAACTCTTAATAAGTGCTAGCTGCTATTAATGTCATTGTCTTATTTTTCATAGGCGCTCTCAGAAGATATTACCTTAGCTCGGAAAAATTGCTCTACTGAATAATTTTGCACATCATGATGAGCTGATGAAGGAGGTATTTTGGTAGAGGTATAAAAACACTAGTGTTTTTAATCATCTATGTTTACGGTTTCTGCTTTATGAGTGGGTGGGAGGATCTTGGTGTCGCTCAGATGAACTGTTGGAGACTTTCTACACAGTTTGAAAACACGTCTCTTCGAGGATATGTTTTGGGTTGTTTTTAATTAGCTCAGCTACAAGAAACAGTGTTATACAAATTATTTACTTAGCCACTGGTGTTTTCAATACTACCGTGACTACTGTTACTGCTTGTATTTTCTGTCAATGGCTATCATTTATTGAGTGCTTGCTCTGGTCTAAGTAATTCACCTCTAATAACTCCCTAGTCTTACCACAACCTGTGAATTAAGGATTCATTAATATTCTTATTTCTTCATTCAGACTCACAGGAAATTAAGCTGGAGACCTCATCACATAGTCAGTGATGGAGACTGGATTAAAATCTAGTTTATCCTTAAAGCTTATATTTTTACCACCACATTACTTTGTGGAGATACCAAGAAGAGAAATACATTTCTCTTCTAAACAGATTAATAAATATCAGCAGAATGATACTGTAAGATAATTTTACATATATGGAAATAAAGATTTACTTCCTAAAACTCTGGGTAATAAAGGTTGACTAATATATTTTCTGAAATGATAACTTGGTCAAATTCTAGTGAATATGAATATTGAGCTTCTGCTTAAAATTAAGATAAATTGTTTCTTGCCAAAACAAATTATAATTGGCAAGTATTTTAAGAGAATTTGTGCACATAAATAAAGCAAATCTAGGTAAGAAAAGATTTTATATGAAAATTACGTCTCTGAAACCTAAATGCATTTTAAGCACTAAAATGGTTTGCAGTATGTTAAATGGTAACTGACCCATCAATGATTTCTAATAAACATCTAGAAGGGAAAAAAACTTATAGAATATAATTTCCGGATAAACTTTTAGAATATGATTTCTGGATATTTAAATTAAAAGACACCTAGAAATTTACTGATGAATTTAGTAGGGTTTCACATTGGAAGATGGTTTCTTTCTCCTTTCCCTTCTTGCTTGGGAACTAACAAAGCATTAGTTTATCTTAGATTCCCAAACCAAAGGAGTTAGGTTCTCTATGAAACACATGTAAGAAGAGACTGGACAATGTACCACCGGGCAGTCTGAGGACTGAGAGGCCACAGCAACTGCAGATGTTTGTCTCTCTTGCTGAAGAATTATCTTTGTAGTCTCTGGAGAAAGCTCCGGTAGCTGTTTGTGGCTTTCAGGGTCCTGTCCTGAAAGGGGAGCTATCTGAATGGAAAGAGATGCTGTGTGTATCTCAGGCACCGGATTAGATGGTGGTGAGCAAGGCCTTTTGAGAAATGATGGTACTTCAACAGGTTTGGAAAACCGTAGAGTATTAATGGGGTTGCTACTTCCTAGATCCTGGTTATGGATTAGTTTCAAGGTAGAAATTCTCCGAGTTTGAGAGTCTTGCTGGTAAGCTTCCTGTAGAACTGGGGTATTGACGTCAGTGAATGATGCAGGATCTGTGCTGGAAGCTGCTGGTAGTGGATTAGTAATTTTTTGTGTATATGACACAGTTGTGTTAGATTCTTCAGAATATACAGTTGTCTGTCTGGAATCTTCATTAGAATACATAGTTCCTTGAAGATGCTTTTTGTTAGTAAAGTATTCTGTACAGGAGGGAATTTGTGTGTTAGTTACTAATTGGTCTAAGATGTCACCCTTTTTGTGACTGGTTATCAAAGAGCTACAGAAGCTCTCTTTTCTGGCTGGTGGAAGGGGTGCCTGGATTGCCAGAAGCATCCGGAGAAAGAAATAAAGTTGAAGAAAAAAGAGAGAGAAAGTCAAAGTTAGTCATGAAAGAAACCAGTGTCAACCTTGTCCTTACAGATGGTAAAGCAACGCCACACCTGGTTATGCAATCCATTATGTTGGCTAGAGTGAATGATCATTTTCATTCCATTTACAATGCATTCTAATTTACTATAAATAGTTGCCCTTAAGGGAAAATAGTTTTTCTCAAGAATACATTATAAAGTCTGCCTCCTTCTATATTCTGAGCAATCATGTTAAAGTGAACATATGTTCTCTTGGCACATTTTTAGAACCTGAAGTATATATATGGTTTATTTAGTTACTTAGCTTTATAACGCTTTTCATGCTTATGGCACAATTTTACTAATATCTCCAAAACAGAGTCCCTTTAATTAATGTAACAAAGAGTTGCATAATCCGTAGTTACTGAATACACAAATGTATTGGTGACCTCATAACGTTGAAATTCAAAGCATCAGTTGCCAGTTTTATAAGAATTAGAATATATTCTAAACATTAGGTTAGAGATTGATTTACTTTAATGAGGTTAATCCAAAAAAACCAACAACTGTTTTGAACTTAAAACTTGGTCTCCATGTGGTAAATACAAACCTGGCAAGCAAAACAAATATAAAAGCAAAAACATATTAAAAATAAAACATGTATCAAAATAGGCACACTAGAAAAGTAGTTCCTAGAAGAAAGGCTCAATGTGGTGGTCTCATAACCATGCTTTAAAATAACACAGCAGAAAAGAGTGTGCAGGATTACCTGAGTTGGTGATCTTTTATCTTGTAGGTTTGGTCGAACGCTTCTAAAACCTTTTGCTGCAAGAGAGGAATATGTAGCATCTCCGTTCAGTGTCTCTTGATTTCGATCATTGTATGATCTCCAAGCTTTCATTAAGAGAAAACAAATTGGATACAAAAATATCTACTTTCACTTAATCATTTTGAGATAAAATTTATTTTTACTTCTAAAATTCAAGTATTCTTACTAGAGATTTAATTTAACACATGCAACAGTATATGAAACTTAAGTTTGGCATGGGGTCAACGATGTGGCTATGAATATGCTTTTAAAAACTCACAACAAATATAATAGTTATTCAGAATATCTTTTCTGTACCTGAGTCTGGTGATTGGGAATCACGCCCTGAAAGAAAAAAATGTTGAAATTAAGACTAGAATAAAATAAATGAATAATTCAGTAAAAACAACTTGGCAAAGAACCAAATGCATTACTTTTGCAAATGTTATCTCAGTTCTAAAACTCTGAAAAATACATATATACACACACAAATATACTAATGAGGTTTGTGCATTTATTTTTATTTCAATTAGAATATAAATCATTAAAAATTTATTATAATTAATATCTATATATCAAACACTGATTTTCTCCCTCAATAATACTGCAACCATGCATTTTACTCTTTTTACTGCCCAAGATAGATATATGAATTTCTAAATATCAAATTAAAGGATCAAATGGGATCTGGTTTGTAAACAGTAAATGCTTCTCCTGACAGTAACTCAAACCACTAGATCCTTAGCTTTCAATGTCTAACCATATTCAACTCCTGTGTTAGAGAACTATTTTTTGTAGTTTGTATTTTTTTCTTTACCTCAAGAAATTGTAAATGTATCTACCATATTATGTGTTATTTTCAAATTATTCTGTAGACTTTGGGTTTCCTTCTTATGCCATATAAAAGTCATCTTATACTCAAATATAAAAGATTTGTCATAATACATTCCATTGTCTTTCAGCTAGAAAGTTGTGGAAAATACATCTCAGTACTAATAAGTTGCTTTTGGTAGTGCATTTGGAAAGCAGAACAATGATATATTTTTTATCAATTTTATTGGAATTATATATTTGAGAATCTTTTATATGCACATTTGAGGTAATTAATTTGCATATTTAACAGATGCACATTTGAAGTAACCAATTTGTCTTGCTTGGTTCTATTATACCACATGGTCAGCTTCATTGAGACTCATAAACTCTTGACTTTGGAAAGGACCCTAAAGGTCAGACCTTGGTCCAACTTGCTGTTCAGTCCCTGGGTTTTTTCGACATGTTCCTTGGAACCATTCCATGTTCCTTGGAATCTTGCATGCTAAAAGGATTCTTCTTTTTCTTTTAACGCCTCAGGAATAATTATTTCGAGGTCTAAATACATGAATTTTGAATGATAAAATGGGTTGAAATGCAGGCATTCGATTTCTAGAAGAAATATTTGATATGGATTCTTCCCAAATCAAAGGCAGAAAAATAAATTTGAGTCAGCACAGAGTACATTAGAATGACTCCAACTCAGATGAGTTAGAGAAAAACTAACAAATTCACATTTATAACAGATAATTTTGTATGAATTTTCTCTCCAGTGAATGCAAAATTAGAGTAATGAAATGGGCCCCCTACAGAAAAAAATTACTTTGAAGAATTGCCCTGCTTCTAGGGTTGACGGAAGCAATCAGTTAAATGATGAAGAGGACTCTGTAACCAAAACATAGTTTAGCAACACAGAGCAACCATTAGAATTCCGCTCTGGCGCAGTCGAATTCTGTTTGGGGACATTCCTGCTTTGGGGCAACACAGAGAACTCATTAGAGTAGACACTAGGGCAACTGTGGGCAACAAATTTTGAGAATTTGGGAATGGATAATGAAAAGGCATTAAAAATCATATCATATTTTTTGTTGAGAATAGAGAGTTTATTTTACTCTTGGTGTGATAAAGCTGAGATCAAAAAGCAGGTTGCAAGGTAGGTGCTGGGGATGGAGGGAATGGAGCCAGATGCTCGGAGGTGCGAGAGGCGGAGATGTGGGGAGGAAGAAGATGGTGTATGGAGCAGGTTTGAAGGACACTTGAAATAAACTTTCTCTAATTGATGGTCTGTAGAGGGGCAGCTCTGTTTCTTCGCATGGGGGACCCCTGGAGATTACGGAACCCTAAGAAACACTACGTGGGAGAATCAGAGGACAGTCACTGTTGGCCCAACCATGGGCCCCTCCCTGGGGTACTGGGCCCAGGGATTTTCAAACGAAACTCCATCTGTGCTACTAAAAACATGAGCTATTAGTAATGGTTAACTCTGCTGGAAGGATTTGAGTCACAGAATGGATGTGAGGGTGTAGAATTAAGGGAAAGGGGAAAATAGAGAAACGGCCGACTAAAGGTCAGGATGAACCAATATTTTAATGAAGCCAATGTTTATGATTAAAGTCTACTTGCAAGTGGGTAATCCTTGAAGGATACTGAAGTATACAACATTTCAGCTTTTTTCAAATAAATCTAGTTATAGATATGTAAAACACCCGGTCTTGATTTGCTCTTTCTTCATGGTCTTCTGAGGCACTGAAAGAGATTTCTCTTCCCATGTGGAAACTGTTCACCATATCTCTGGATTTGTTTTATCCCTGTCAGGAAAGCCTAGGAAAGAAAGGTTGCCAGTACTCTGGAGCAGGTAATAGAAGGTCTTCAGGATCCATGTCAAATAAAGGAAATATATAGCTCACTAAACAAACAATGCAAAATTGGTCAGGTGACTGCTATGATGGATGTATGGGGAAAATGATTTTGCCCCAGATCTTGAATGTTACTGATGACCATTCTGAGTCCTTAATATCTAGTGTCCTTCAGCAGACAGTCATTGCTTCCCTGAAAACTTAGGAATGGCAAAATGGGGAATGGTTTATCCTTCTCCTAGCTGTTTTGCACGTGACTATAAATAAGGTCTTTGAGACTGAAGAACTAAACAGCTCTTCACAACTACAACGTGCTTTTCCTGTGTCTGTTATGCACAAGCTGGTGAGCCCCCCGTCTGAGATTTTGTTTAAGGCATTCTTGGTTTGGTGTCAGGGGTTGAGATGGATGTCCTCAAAAGTCCTTTTCAACGTTATGATTCTAACATGGCAGCTTTTATGTAGCTGTGCTTGTGATACCTGTCACATCACAATTTCTACTTTCAGGTTTTGTTTAAATTCCTTTTAACTAGTGCTATATTGACATTATCGTTCATATTTTTTCTTGAAAATTATGACGATTTTAGTGCTTATAACTCATTTCCTTAGCATGCTCAAGTGCTTTCCAATAATTTAAACATGCTAATTAAATTTGAGTCAGCTAATTGAATGCCTACTGTGCTAAGTACTACAACAGGCTTTTCATTTATTTTTTTCATTACCCTCATTTATTTCTGACAAATTCGTGTGCGTTTGGAAATGATTACGTTCTCAGAGAGGTAAGAAAACAATAGACACATTTTCTTTTTTTTCTTTTGAGTTGGAGTCTCACCCTGTCACCCAGACCTGCTGGGCTCCGGCGATCCTTCCGCCTCAGCCTTCCGAGTAGCTGGAACTACAGGCGCGCGCTACCACACCCAGCTAATTTTTGATGTATTGTAGAGATGAGGTCTCGCCAAGTTGCCCATGCGGGTCTCGAACCTGCGGGCTCAGGTTCTTTCTTTTTTTTTTTTCAGTTGGAGTCTCACTCTGTCGCCCAGACTGGAGAGCAGTGGCCGCTCCCAGCCACCACAACCTCGACCCGCTGGGCTCCGGCGATCCTTCCGCCTCAGCCTTCCGAGGAGCCGGAATTACAGGCGCGCGCTACCACACCTGGCTGATTTTTTGATTTATTGGAGCGATGAGGTCTCGCTGCCCAGGCGGGTCTCGAACCCGCGGGCTCAGGCAATCCACTCACCTCAGCCTCCCAAAGGCGCGGGATGACAGGCTGAGCCACCGAGCCCGGCTAGGTTCTTTTTTTTAAGAAAGAAAACTTGAGGCCGAGACAGACTAATCTCCTTAAGGCTAATAAAACATGCAGGTAACATTGACAAGACCTTGTCTCCTGGCGTGGTGGGCCCCACACTGCAACATACCGCTCTCACCAAGGTTACCTCAGTTGCCACGGGGCTTCGGTGAAATGAAATATCTTTCAGTTTTTTCTCTCTAGTCACTGTTTTGGTTCTAGCTTGGGTTTAAAACATCAGTGTGTACGCTGAAGAACTGTCCACTGGGAATTGACTTCTTGCAAAAGGAAAAGAGAAAGACAGGCTGACTCAGCGGAAAAATAGTTGATGACTTGTATGGACTTTCTGGACTAGAGGGAAACAAGGGCAGCTTGGAAGCATTTGTGGAGGTAGTCTACGCTTTACGCAAAGGCTGTTGTTATTTTAACAATATTAACACCTATTCACATATTTATGAATTCCCATTTGACTCATATAAAGGCGTTGTGTCAAATAAGTTCCGTGAAAAGTACTATAGAATGCAATTGAACATCAAAGATGCTGACTTCTTTCTTCAAAATGTAATTAAAACTTACTTGAAAAGCGATCACAAGATATATCTAATTGATATAAAAGAGGCTTGTTTTTAAAGTAACAATTAAATCCAAAACTCAGGGGATTTCATTCCCTAGAAATCTTACTCCTACTGATATAAAATGTAAAACAGTCCAGAGCCACTGCCCTTATACTGAAGAGTATTTCATATTCTTGAAGTGTGAAATCTTTATACTATGCGGATTCTATTTTTTCTGTTACGTTGAATGATATAAAGTTGCTGATAATCCAGTTTTGACTTGCCAAAATGGCGATATCCAGCTCAGTCCAACACAATTGTTTCAATGGTCACTTTTATAAACAACAGATTGGCATTGTTGAGGCAATGTGTCTCTCCCTGGCATGTGCATCAAGGGTCCACATCTGAGTAGCCTGGGCTGAGATTTTATTTGGTTGAAATGTCTGCAATATTTATAGTATGGCCATTCTAATTATTTTACTTTCCTTCATTCCCATTTCTCTGTGGTATCCAATGTAAATGCATCTGTAGTTTATCTAACATCTTTTCATGTTCATACACACGAGCCAATGTGTACAAATACATATATAGAGATTTTATTTAACCAGATGAGACCATACTACATACATTGCAATGCAGCTTGCATTTCCTTTTCATTTAATATATCATGGAATCTGCTGGCCAGCTATTTAAACTTGGGCATGGAAATTCTTTTGTGGAATGGAGGTGGTAGGTGGGAGCGGGCTTCTCTATATGGATTTTTTTTCCCTCCACAAACCTGAATAGTCTAGGACCAAATGGTTTTAAAGCAAAGGACATCTGGAGTGTTTAATCAACTGCTAAATGCAGGCATGTAAAAGACTGAGATACACAGTGAGAATTATTTTTAGATTTTCCATCCCTTTCTTACTTCTTTCAAACTCGTTAACCAATCAGCCAGCCAACCAGCCACCAGAAGGTGGGGGTATGTTTCAGGGTCTAGAGGTGCTGCATTGCTGGGCTCCTTCTGGTCTCTTGCCACAGCTGCCTGCCCTTGCGATGCAGCCTGTGCCTGCAGGCTGAGGTAGTCATAACAGACATTTATTATAAAGAGACACACCTGAGTGGATGCTGAAATGTCATGTCCCAATTACTCTCTAGAACAGTGGTTCCCAAACTTTTTGACACCAGGTTTTGTGGAAAACAATTTTCCATGGGCAGGCAGGGGAGGGGGAAAAGGAGGATAGTTTCGGGATGATTCAAGTGCATAACACTTATTGTACACTTTATTTCTAGTATCATTACATTGTAATATATAATGTAATAAATATACAATTCACCATTTAAAAAAGGAGGCAAGAATGGAAGCAGCAAATAAAATAATGAGCAGGCCACGAGCAGACTAAAATACGCGTGGAATTCTGACTTAAAGCCTGCCATCAGATGCAGTTGTACAATTGAAGTACATCAACTCACTTGCCACTCACGGGTAGAGTTTTGACATGTGTCTGCAAGTGTTTGATTTATGATGGTCTCTGTGCAGTCAAACCTCACTGCTAATGTTAATCTGTATTTGCAGACACTCCCCAGCACTAGCGTCACCACCTGAGCTCCACCTCAGATCATCAGGCGTAGAGTCCCATAAGGAGCATGCAGTCTAGATCCTTCACATGCCCAGTTCACGATAGGGTTCATGCTTCTATGAGAATCTGATGCCACCGCTCAACTGACAGTAGGAGGAGCTCAAGCAGTAATGCGAGCAATGAGCAGCTGCTGTAAATACAGATGAAGCTTTGCTTGCTGGCCTGCCCACTCACCTCCTGCTGTGAGGCTACAGGTCCATGGCCCTGGGGCTGAGGACCCCTGCTCTAAAGTATATTGTGTTAATCTTTTTTTTTTTTTTTTTGAGTTGGAGTCTCACTCTGTCACCCAGACTGGAGGGCAGTGGCCACTCCCGGTCACCGCAGCCTCGACCCGCTGGGCTCCGGTGATCCTTTCGCCTCAGCCTTCCAAGGAGCTGGAACTACAGGCGCGTGCTACCATGCCTGGCTCATTTTTAATTTATTGTAGAGATGAGGTCTCGCCAAGTTGCCCAGGTGGGTCTTGAACCCTCAGGCTCAGGCAATCCGCTCACCTCGGCCTCCCAACGGCGTGGAATTACAGGCTGAGCCACCGAGCCCGGCTAATTGTGTTACATCTTAATGGGTCAAGACTCTGATATGTTTAAAAAGATGCATTAGGAGAGTCTTTTCTGATTGGATTAAAGGAAGGTAAATGTGTCTTTTAAAACTAATATTCTACCATTCTGGTGCAATCCTTAATAATCAAATTAATGAAGATTCAATTTTCTGCAAATTTCTCTTTCAGATTCCTTAAATCCCCACCCTCCAGCAGTTTTTAGTGTTAAAAAAAAAAAAATCCCAAAGAATGTGTGCGCTATCTTAATGAAATACTATGTTACCTAAGTTCATGAGATTTACAAACTTAGCTAGTAATTAACATTGGTAGTTACACAACATATTTTTAGCAAGTGATTGCTGTTTCTAATTAGATTTTTTAAGTGTTTTCTATAAGATATCATTTTCCTTTGCTTTTTATGTGTAGAAGACAAACAGTCAGAAGCGTTAGAAGCTGTTCTTGGGCGGAGAAATATAAGAACTTGTGGGGCATTCAAAAAGTATTTATAGACACTTTATTCATCCAAACAAGATAATTCTGGAAAGAGAAAGGTCAGGTAAAGTCATTCAAGTGTGACATTCAGTGAGTTAGTGATATTATACCTGCAGCCAATAGGTTTGGAGAACTTTGCACTCTCTTCACAGATGTTAACGTCACAGACATGGCAGCACGTTTGCGAGCACACCCACCGCTATCTGGAAGCGAAAAAATGATATAGCAGAGGCCAAGGCAAGAGGAAAAGCACATGCAACACCATGCATTTTAAGTGAAACGTGCCAGACATCCATGAGAAAGATGAAGCGCTTGAGTTAGTAACCATGGAATACATCTGCAAATTTCACACTCCCCCCCCAACTAAAACAAAGAAAAACCTAAAGAAAAAAACCAGGGATCTATCTCAGAAATAGATGTCAATGCTTTAGTGAAAGAATGAAAAATTTATACTTAACATTTTATGTTTTTTTAATGAAAACCCAGACACAGAACTCAACTTTGTTTATGCCGTTTAAGTTCAATTCATACTAAATCTCTAAGCAGTGGAGCTGGCTTTTAAAGTTATGGTTTATCTATGTTTCAGGATTAAGAGCTATGATACAATATGCTTTTGTATTTATAATTTAGGTTTTGCCATATTCTCGTCCTGAACATAGATTGAATAGTTTTTGAAGTAAAATTCATTAGTTGACATAATTACAATACATTTGGTATACAGGATTCATAAAGAAACACACAGCATTATGGAAATCCTATTAGCCTAATTAAAATAAAAGACAGTATTGATACATATATATGTAATACTGAAATGACCATATTTTAAGAAATTAACTTATTGCTTTTATACTTTTGGATAATGTGTCTATCATGATCCATATATTTATGCTTGTGCAAATCACAACATGAAGTATAGTAAGTGCAAATGCATCGGTTATTTTGATGTGCTATGAGAAGTTTAGACTCTAAATTTGGAAGTCTTCTAAAATTGGAAGGTTAATGGTCTGTTGAGAATAGATTCCAATTCCATTCTGACATTCTTTCATAATTTGGCCTGTGCAAGAAATAGTCTTACTCATTTCCTTCATTTTGCTCATTAAGTCAAAACAACTTAAATTAAGTCTTTTTGAAAGTTATGGAAAAAGACAAATAATATAATCACCAAAAAGATAACATAATCATTATGCATAGTCACATTCCTATTTTTATTTTTTTATTTCATAGGGAAAGTACCCAGGATGTTTATTAGATATGAGATAATTTAGATTAGTAAAGATGCTTGGAAGTCTGATTTGAATTAATTATTGATAACAATCACAAACAGTAAGGTCAACAGACCTCAAAATTAGGGCAGAATAATTCACATACCAAAATATAATTTCTAAAATATATGCTTAACATGGCAATTTCCCAATGCAGAAAATAATTAAACCAGAAAACTGACATGAAAGAACATTAGTAGAAAATAAGTCCAATGAATCAAATAATATAATTGAGAACCCAAAGAAAAAGACCAATGATACAAACTTTCAACTGAAGATTCCTTCAAGAGAGGCACCAATAGGATTTTTGCAAACTCAGCCAACTGAAAATGGCTATGAGAGATAAGCGTGTCTAAAAGATGGAGGTAATGAACATAGGGTATCTAGAAGCTGTCAACCGGTCTGAAAGGGTTGTATGCGTCAAGGGACAGAAAGTGAAGACTGTCATCACCTTCAGAGTGATTTCATTTTCCAGTTCTTCTAATTCTGAATGTCTAAAAACAAGCACAGAGATGAACAGAGACAATTCCAGAATGAGAAGATCCTGGATCTTCTGGCTAAACCCATGGTGTTCAAACTGTGGGCTGAGATGACCTGGGCTGCCTTGGTGAATTCACAGGGGTGTTGGGGGATATTTAATGCTTTTGAGGAAAGCACAGTGGTATCTGCTGGACACTGCATGAACTACTAGTTTAAATTCTAACTAGTGGCTTGAGGTAGTGCACAGCTTCAACATAACGGATTGTGCTATTTCTTTTGATGACATCAAATCTTTGAAAATTGGACTTTTGGTGGTTGCTATGATAAAAATCAAGTGCCCTCTGAAAAAACATTTTGGACCAGTAAATAAGAGTAGCTATGTCCAATCTAATACTAGGGTCTAAAAGAAGTTTCTCAGTGCACAACGGGTAACATGTATCTTTAGTAAGTAATTGTGGCTATAAAGAATGAAACAAAACTATTTTTTCTATCTATTTATGTGCATTATTTTGTCAAATGGCTTCTAAGTCGTTAGAATATAAATATTAAGTTATTACGTTGTTATCACCTAATTAATTAATAAATAGAAGTGATAGGTATTTCATTTGGGCTAGGAAGCTCCATGAAAAAAAAAACTACTGAGACATTAAAGGTCACTGTAGAGTTTAGGAATCTGTGATTAAACAATTTATGTATTTTAGGGAGCTCTAAGACCTAAACAAAACAAATGAAGAATAGCTTATTTCCTGTTTAAGAGCCAAGGTTTCGCTCTGTCACCTGGGCTAGAGTATAGTGGTGCAATCATAGCTCGCTGCAACCCTCAACACCTGGGCTCAAGTGATCCTCCTGCTTCAGCCTCCTGAGTAGCTGGGATTATAGGCACACATCACTAGGCCCAGATTTTTTTTTTTTTCTCCCCCCGAAACAGGATCTTGCTATGTTGTCCAGGCTGGACTCAAACTCCTGGGCTAAGTGATCCCACCTCAGCCTCCCAAAGAGCTAAGATTACAGACATGAACCACTGAACCTTGCCAAATCCTTATTAACAGTTTAATAAGGAACTTAATTCAATCAGGAGGAGAAAGGGCCAGCTAGAAGCCTAAACTTCACCCGCATGCAATCTACTTATGCAGTAAATTCTCACCCCACAATTCTAAAATAAAAAATAAATAAAGAACTTAATTCAAAAAAGTTAAGGCATTTGTGAAATATATGGAACACAGTAATCTGTTTTCTCTGTTTCTATTTACTTATATACTGATACTTTCTGACATTCATTGGAGATACTTTTAAGATCTCAAAATAAGAATGCTGTCTTTCATGCTTTAGTTCATCCTGAAGGATCTTATGCTGGTCTCACCTTCATCCTCACTAATAACCTGCCGCTTGCCAGGCGACTCTTGTAAGACTCCTGAAAGCTGTTTCCATGGCTAGAAAAGTTGCATATGGGAAAACCACACATGATGAATTATTTGATGTCTTTCTCTCTCTCTTTCCTTCAATAGCCAAGATATGCCTTAGAAAATATGGGTTACCAATTCTAAGAGTGAAGATATAGCATGATTTGTTTAATTTTCTAAACCATTTAGATACTTTAGTATGAAAAATGAACCACATTCCCCTTGGCTAGTTTCAAAGCAAAGATCTAATTTAAGATTTTTTTTATCCTTAGTGACTGACACCTGAACATTAAATAGTAATATATCTCTTTAAGGATTGATGGGTAAATAATGCAGGCCAATTTTATTTACTAGCTATTTAGGAACTGATATCTACTTCACTTTTTAATCATAGCAAGAATGGTCTCCACTTCCTAATTCAATATTTATCTATAGTTTTAAAAATGGTATGTTTTTATAATAACATTATAGTATTACCTTGGAATTTCCAACACAAACTTTCAGTCACTTCTAATAAATTTTTATGGATAAGTTTGAATATCAAATTTGACATGCCTTATACAGAAATGTAAATTCACCTAAGCAAAATAATCCTATATAAGTTAGCCTTCCAGAGTCAAGATCACTTTTTTTAAACGAGAGGATGCTTTAGAGACTTATATTCATGCTGCTAAGCAGTAAATTGGCTCAAGTGCCACAGAAACCAAAACAAGTTTACAAATTTCTGTGTGCTACTTTGCTACTAGAGATTGGAAGACGTGAATAGGAAGATCAATTACTGAATGTATTGTATGTGGATACAGTATATTTAGTATAATAATATATGCATAACTCTGTCATCACAGGTTATAATAAGTATAAAAATCAGCACTCAACAAACTAAGGAATATCGGGAAGTTATGCTCAACTTAAGTCTGCAGAGAGATACCTCAGAACAATCAGAGAATATAACTTCCTCAGGTGGGTACTGTGGGAGTGACTTTGTAGCTCCACAGCATGGCTTATCCTGGTCCAGCCGCGGGCTTTATGTTCTATTTGCTTCCTTCAGGCTACTTTGCCTAATGATATTTATCTCATCTTCCATGTCTAATTCTGACATCAATGGTCAAAATGCCTTTATGTGGTTCATTTCCAGGGTAATGATATTTCTTGATTTCTAAGTCCTTCCTGGTGTATTTTGACTATCTCCAACAACCTCACCTTGTCTGTTGTCCAGTGCTCCACATGTCTACAAGAGGGCTGCACCCTCAGGAGCCCACTGACATCGTCTTCTCGGAGCCCAGTGGGTGCAGGTTTCTGCTCAGGGGCAGCTGCAGGAAGTTGGCACATGGCTCTACACAAGAACCATGAGATATTGGTTCTTGCCAGTGGTTGTTAGTCCTCCTTGGAGGCACTTTGACACACAGTAATGAATCTAGAATACATATCCAATCAAATCAGAAATTCAGTATCACACTTAGGAACAGCAAAGACAACAGAAAGGTGACCAGCTGGGTGTGAGAGCCTATCTTGGGTCCTTTCTCCTCCTCTGCCATGGGATGACGGGCTAAAACAACTTTTCAGTGCGCATTTGTGGATAGGAAATGGTATCATTTAAACGCGTTACAAAATTTCAGTGAGAAAGTTGTTTTCCTGAATTACTTAATAGTGTATATTTCAAGAGAGAAAAGGTAAAAATTATAAACCAAAATATTTCTACTGTGGAAAAAAATTCATACGTACATAGCATGTATCGGAAACACTTTTATAATTAAAATGCCACAATACAGAGTTCCAAGGCACAAATGTTGTTAAGATGTTTGTAGATACTATTCTTACATCCAAAAATATAATATGTATAACGTTATGTGTATTGTGCCTATATGAATTAAACTGATTTTGTATGAAGCTTTGGCACTCTATCTGCTGACTTTGCCAACATAAAAAGTTTACAGAATGGGAAAGTTTAAATATTTTCCATTACAGCAACTTACTTTTGAATTTAGCCTATTTTAAACGAGAGATTTCAAATGTACACATACAAATAGCCTACTATCTCTTCCTAGTGGTTATAGGCGTTACTTTCAAATTCTGATTAGAGAAAAAGGAAGTAAGAGTAGGTAACAGGACAGAAAATTCTAATTTTAATGGCTATAGGATTGGAACATAAATACAAAGAAATAAAGTAATGCATTTAGAATACATATCTAATTAGAGATTCAGTATCACATTTAGAATCAGCAGAGCGCTAAACTAATAATTCAGGGACAAGATTATTTTTAGAGAGCAAGGCTAAAGTTTAAAACTAACAGAGACAGCATACCTGTATTCATATTGACCTTGGAGGTTTTGTTATTAAAGTCTTCAGTTTTCCTGTAGAAAAAAAAATGATGCATAATTTGTTCACTAGCATGTGAAGCAAAATATCATGTAAGTGTGTTTTTGTTTTCGATGTGCCTACAAGTTGTTATCACATTATTATTAGTCTTATTTAAATCAATGTTTAATAAGATGGACAGAATTTATAATTCTATTCAAGTTAAATCATGGTCCAATCACCATAAATTTTTGTTTTTGAGTTTTTGTTTAATGGTTATCATTAAAGGATGAAAATGAAAAAGAGTTTTCATTTTAAAAAAATTAAATTTCTTTTACAAACATTTGTACAAATTTTTTGTCCTCTAAACCTGAAAGAATCATTTGTTGAGTCCTCTTCCAGAATTTTAAAAGTTACCCTGGTACTTTAAAATCATTGCCTTACAATGTGTGGGTCAATTCATTAGCAGAGGACATGTGACAAATTCCAAGCATATTTTGAGGACATCATCAAGAAAGATGAGATTCATTTCTATTTTTTTAAGGCATAGGAAATAAATGGTTACTACAAACCCATTTCTGTTTTAGTATTGGACACTGCTTCTTCCCCATGAAGGGTCTGATGGATGCACAGCAACTGAGATGAATTCATTAGAAATGGTTGGCAGAATGGTGCTGGTCTCAGAAAAATAGTTTTTAATATTGTGCATTATTTTATGGAATTTCTTATTTATCCACACCCTGAGACAAAAGAGGAGAGACATGCTGATGAGGAAACAAACTTTCTAAGACGGAGAGCTCAGTGCAAGAGATGTCTACCCTGGCCACTCTGCCTTTGCTCCTGGGTGGGCCTATTGTTAGATGTCCACGTGGACTTCTCCAATAAATGCATTCACAGTGTCCATGCACAATAACACTCTTAACAGCTGACGATTTTTGAGAATTGTATTTATACCTTATGGATGAGTGGACATAGGGTTGAAATTAAATCACCTGTCAAGACAGACTTTTGACAAATATGGTCTTCTTGGGTCTCCAAAAAGACCAGCGCATGAACTTTTTGAACTTCCTGGCTTTCCTGTCTTTGTCAGTTAGGGTTTTCACCCTCTTCTTCTTTCTCACCATTTCTTCTGTTCAATTCATCATCTATTGCTTTCTCTCAATATGGCCATCTCAAAAAGTTCACCTCTTATAGAAAGAAATCCTAATTATAAAAAAGATGTGGATACCAGTTAAATATAATGGTGTTTATCTTCTCTCCCAGTGGGGGGAAATGATGAAATAAAATAGCATGAAAAAATATACTTACATCAAATGAAATACAATCGTGAAGCAAGTGGAATTTGTGTGTGCGCGTGCGCGCCTAGATTGAACTACTGATTCCATCGGATTCAATAAATACTAAATCAATGGCCACATACAATGGATAAAATACAGTACTGGCATCACCCCCAATATACATTTTTTGAGCTATAAACCAAAAACAATGTAGAATCAGTGGTCTCCAACCTTTTTGGCATCAGGGACGGATTTCAAGGAAGACAATTTTGGGGGGGGAGGGTAGTGGTTTTGAGATGATTCAAGCGCATGACATTTGTTCTGCACTTTATTTCTACTATTATTACTCTGCAATATATAATTAAATAATGATACAACTCATTGTAAAAAAGAAAAAAAAAAAAAAAGAGGCGCGGAAGTAGTAAACAAAATCACGGGCCGGCTGCGGTTTGGAGCTCTGCTGGCTGATTCACCTCTTGCAGTGCGGCCTGGTTCCTAACAAGCCAGGGACCGCAACTGGTCCCTGGCTCGGGGTTTGGGGGCCCCTGATGCAGATGATAGCGTTACTATGTTAAGTGTGTAGCTTTTGCATAAGCTGATTGTGTTCGGGGACCCGTTCCTGCCCATCTGTCCTGGGACAACGCTGCGGTAGCGGGGAGGCTGGGCAGGAGTGACGCTTACCACAGCCATGCGGGCACCGAAGGAGTCACCGCAGCCGCCAGGCAGAGTTACAGTGACATCTCACAGGCCTGTTATCGAGGGGATTTCTATTATGATGAATTTTCTCTCTTCCTTTTCAGTATATACAAATAAAGAGGCACTTCCCCCCTCAGAACTACATGAAAAGATGTGGCTTATTTCTAATCATTAAACCTGGTAGCCTTAATATCACCTGTTTTGAAAGGATACCAATGGAGCTGCAGAAGAAGGCAGTGGTCAGTGCAGGAGCTTTGGGAAAGCTCCTTCAAACAGATTTATTTTAATCTCTCAGTAGCAAAACTAATACGTTAACCGTAAATGGACAAAATAAATGGAAAAGCAAAGCCCCAGGGGATGTCTGCAACCAGGGCTGAGGCAACTTCTAAAACAAGAAGAGATAAACAATCTCCAGAAAATAGGAATTATAAGAACATTTCCCAAATTCGACTTCACCATTTCTCTTGGAACTAGGCAACACAGTGTTTAAGACTACATTGGCTTTTAAAATGGAATGAGGAAGATAGTATTTGGGCTGGAATAATACTGATTGATGAAAACATCAAACACAGAAAGAAAGTTAGCTCTCAGAATACAAAACCCGCTCATAGAAAGTAATGTTTTTATACCAAGTTAGAGAACTAATTATCAACAGTTATTGTTCAAATTCAAATGTAGATATTTACAAAACATCTGACACTCAAAAAGTAAAACAGGATTAACAGGAACAAAGAAAGGCGCCACAAATTCTTGAGCTTTTCATCTTTAAAGTGATGGATCCTGTTACTTATAAATGTAATTTGTGAGGTTGTTTTGACTTCCCATTGTTTTAGATGTCAAAATGTGAAATGACTAACTTCCTAATCAGGCAAGACATTTTCCAACTTGTTAAAAGAAGAGTCCGGTGACTGAGCTCTCAAGAAGAACTTGAAACCAAAAGGCTTCTTGGGTGACTAATAAAAATGCATGATTTTGTTTCCATTATTTGTACGAAAGCTATTAACAAATCCACGACTGAGAACTCCCTTTAGACAATTCAAACTAAAGTGAATCTAATCTCTTTTGTTCTGTTCTGAAAAAGTGTCCTTGATTGTACTTACATAACAAGCACAGATTATTCTGGAAAGCATCAAATTCCTAGAGTGTTTGCATGGTACTAGAAGAAAACAGTATTTCAAGTATTCTCTTAAGTTGGAACTCAACCAGGGATGAGAGTAGAAAGCTAACCATGAAATGCAGACTACCTTGAACTTTAGCACACAGTTCACAGAGCAAAGAATTCTCTGTACATTGAGTCAAAATGATTTTCTGCAGGTAGTGTGGGACTGTATTCAGGCTTTACCCACGTTTTATATAAAAAGCGACTTTGTATGTATCCTCACTTGCGATAGCGATGGATTTTTTTTTTTTTTACTAATGCATGGGTCAGCATAGCCTTTGTTGCCAATAAATATATGGCAATAGATTGTATCGTCTGTTCATGTATAAACTGTTAGCAACAAACTTTGTGTCCATCGTCTTTTAATTCTGCTTGAATTTATTTAGATTATCAGACATGTAATTTTTCTGTATGGATCAGAGAAGGCTTTGCTCTCAATGTGCAGAGGAGAATAGACTGGGTAATTTAACTTTTGAATAAGGGCCCTGAGAAGTTTGATCCTGCAGGGGCGTCAACACGCCTTTGTGCTCACAGTCTTGTAATTCTGCTTGAGTTGTTTTGATGATCAGGCGTCCCATTCTAAAGAGCAGCAGAGGCTAAATCCTTTCCCAGTTTTGGCCAAGAATTCTGTGTCTTTTTGTTTTGGTAGATCTGAATTTAAGCACCAAGACCATCTATAAGACTAGAGAACTATATTTTAGCTCAGTTAATGTAAGGAGTTGCCCAAAAGAGTATCCACGGAATAATTTTAAGTCAAGTAATTGCTATGGTTGTTTCAAAATTCATGTATTCACAGCTCATCTATTATTCAGAAGAAAGGACACATAGATAGTCTAAGTGGAAGGATAACATTGTAGGATATTAGTTTTTAAAAAGAGATGTATTTCAAGTGCAAGAATAAAAATATGATGCCTATTAAGGTTACGCATTAGATTTTAACCTGAACTTTCTAATTTGCTTTGAAATAGGTTCATTTGTATGACTATTTTTGGATAAACTATCCCAAGTGATCAATGCATCAATGTTTCTTTCTCTCTCTCTGATTGTGGTAAGATTAGAAGTATTCATAAATACCAATAGATTTCACCTTTCAGTTACAGTCAAATGACTTAATTCAGGTTGTCATTTATCTTTTCTAATTGTTTCTAATATGTCAACATGTTGCTTTGAAATATTTGCAAAAAAATTCCAAGTAGTTTATTTGGCCCTTTGCAATCCCTGAGTTTAGAAACTCACCTCAACGCCTTTCCTGAATAGTTTCTCTAAATTGGCAGCCTGTATGTGATGCTGAGCCAGAGTCTCCTCTGCTTCTGTGTGGGTGGTACAAAAATCACCTCAGTCAGCAGGAAGGGTCTGATTGTCCATGCTCACCAGAACTGGGTCCCTCCCAGCATTCCTGAGCTAATGGTGCCTGAAAATGGACCTTAGTATTCAGGAGCCAAATTAGCCACAGCATTTATTTATTCATGTATGCTGAGGTCAGAACACATGCAACAGCATTTCTAGGAACAGTGAAGAAACAATTTAAAAATTGATTACTTTTATAAGAATATATAAAGTGTTTTGTTTTTTTTTTTCCTTTTTGAGTTGGGTTTCACCTGTTGTCCAGGCTGGACTGCAGTGGCACCATCATGGCTCACTGCAGCCTAGAACTCCTGGGCTCAGGGAGTTCTGCCTCAGCCTCTCAGTAGCTGGGACTACAGGCATGCATCGCCAGTGCACCTGGCTACTTTTTATTTTTTGGGGGGGTGGGAGTCTCACTCTGTCACCCAGGCTGGAGTGCAGTGGCACGCTCATGGTCATCACAGCCTTGACCTGCTGGACTCACGATCCTTCCACCTCAGCCTTCCAAGTAGCTGGAACTACCAAGCACGTGACACCACACCTGGATAATTTTTTAATTTTTAATTTTTTATTGTACAGAGGAGGTCTCTCCAAGTTGCGCAGGCTGATCTCAAACTCCTGGACTCAGGCAATTCTCTCACCTTGGCCTCCCAAAGTGCTGGGATTATAGACATGAGCCACTGCACCCAGCCTTTTTTAGTTTTTTTTTTCTTTTTTTTGAGTTGGAGTCTCACTTTATTGCCCAGGCTGGAGTGCAGTGGCACTCTCACGGCCATTACAGCCTCGGCCTTCTGGGCTCAGGTAACCCTTCTGCCTCCGCCTTCCGAGTAGCTGGAACTACAGGCACGTGCCACCACATCCAGCTAATTTTTTTATTTATTGCAGAGACGAGGGCTCGCCAAGTTGCCAAGGCTGTGGGCTCAGGCAATCCTCTCTCCTCAGCCTCCCAAAGTGCTGGGATTATAGGCATGAGCCACCATGCCTGACCATTAAAAATTTTTTTTTTCTCATAGAGATGAGATCTCACTATGTTGCCCAGGCTAAAGCGTTCAAATTTCCTGATACCTGGAAAAATTCCCTGAAGAAAGAGCACTATATGTCTTCCAAGGAAAGCAGCAAATTTCCTTTTGGAATTTACAATGCAAACTTTTCAAAATACTTACAGATTTTCCCTAAAGACTATATTGGTTAGAAGCTGATCACCAGGGAAGTTATTCTGTCTTTCTGATGTTATTCCAAAGCTCTATTTAACTCAAAAAGAAAGCGGTTTCTTTTTGCTTTAAATGGACATGTGATTGTTGAGATGATGACGTTTTGAATATATTGTGTTAAATACAATATATTGTTAACATTTTTTAAAAAATGGTCTTGAGATTTAATATTCTTCCAGCATCCTATTTTCATGGTGTTCTCTACTTTTATACTGCAATCCTTAGTGATAATTACAGGATATATCTAAGGACTTACAGGTTCATCTTTTCTCTAAGACAAAGTCATTTGTTCAATTTGATAGGATGATGCTAAGAAATTCCATGGGCTTCTACTATGCAAATAAAAACCAAGAGGATTCAGCTGATGCAAAGAAACCAGATCCCCAGTGAAGATCTGGTGAGTACAAACTTGACCAAAGAGACAAGTGAGGAATTAATCAGAATATTCCTACAACATGTGACAGGTGAGCTGAACGACATTGGAAGGCTGGGTCATGCAATCAGGCAAACTTGGATTCCAATCCCCGTTCTGCCTATTTCTAGGCCTCTAAACAATTTACCTCAGTGTCATCCTCTTTTCTGGCCGCAGCTCGTCCCTCTCCTCTGCCGCCAGCAAACCCTGCCCAATCCAACCAACTGGCATTATTCCCACTCATGAATAGTTCAGTTATTTTGAAGCAGACTTTTACCTCTGATTGAATTTTAAGAAGATAATCTAGACTTCCCTGAAAATACGTGGGGCATTATTGTTTTGTTTCAGGGTGAAGTAAGCCACGTGGTTTATTAGGTGGACTTGCATGAATTCTCCCATCTCCCAATTCTCCCACCCCCAACTTGGCAATATGGTGGAATTGAAAAGGAATTCTATTTTCCAGGTATAGATCCTTCTTTCTTAAACAGATCCTTCTTTTAGTTGGGATTTTTCCCCCCGCACTGAACAAGAGAAGATAGATGTGAGGAAACAGCTGCGTCAAACACTTGCTTCCTTGCCAGGCCACGGCCAGTGGCTGTGATGATTAGCCTTAAAAAAACCCTTCCCATTCCCTTTGACAGCTTACAGCCCAAAGTGATGGCTGGGGGAAGCAAGATGTCTATAAAATGTCACAGAATGAATTGTATGACAAATTGCAGTGATAACATCCTGACGGCAGCCCATTCCCGTTAGTTCACTAAGTGAAAGTGTCTCCCTTTCTTCCCACCATTGTACAGAGAAGCATTCATTTCTACCTTGAGGGGAAATTTTTGATCTTTTTGAAGAATTGTTTTTTAAAAATTGTGTTTTGTTAAGTTTTCCACTACTTTTAATTTTAAAATCTTCTATTTTAATTTTATATATTGACATATAAAAATCATCTGACATCAGAATAAATTATATGATCTAATCTAGTTTTGCCTTTCTCATATTTTGAATTTAGGTGGAAGCAAACATTAAATGCTCTGGCAGGAATAGAAAAGTATCATTTTATGTGCATTTTATTTTTTACATTCCAACTTCTCAAAGGAACTTTAGATCACTTATCCCATTTTTAAAGTTAGACATTTGAGAATAAGAGAAATCACTAGCCAGGCTCAGTGGCTCAGCCTGTAATCCCGCACCTTTGGGAGGCTGAGGTGAGTGGATTGCCTGAGCCCGCGGGTTCGAGACCCGCCTGGGCAGCGAGACCTCATCTCTACAATAAATCAAAAAGGAAAAATCAGCTGGGCATGGTAGTGCACGCCTGTAATTCCAGCTACTCGGAAGGCTGAGGTGGAAGGATCACAGGAGCCCAGCAGGTCGAGGCTGAGGTGGCCGGGAGCGGCCACTGCGCTCCAGTCTGGGTGACAGAGTGAGACTCCAACTCAAAAAAAAAAAAAAAAAAAAAGAGAGAAATCACTGCCCCCAAGATCAAATAGTAGTAAGCTGACACTCAAAAACAGCTTCTCTCTCCTGCCTCAAACAGTAGGCAGCTTCCTTAAGGAATCTTAAAGTGTCATTTGAAATCAAGATCATTCTCCTCAAAACATTACATACAGTGCTTAATTAAGTGCTGACTCATATAAGACAGGGGCTTGGAAAAATAACAAAATATTAGAAGACAGTGTGGCAGACAGCTAAAGTGCTTGATGAATAAAATAAGGGTTGTTAACATAGAACCACATATTTATTCTTCTAGGACTAATAGAAAAATAATGGTCGCTTATAACAAAGATTCCTTTTGCCCAATTATTGCACAAGTCAAAATGGAAAGTGTTCTTCAAATTTTCTAAGCCCAGGCCAATAGCCAGTGCTATTTTTTTCTGAAAAACCTCAAAATTTTAGGTTACTAAGTATGTTTACTTCAAATTACTTTCATGACAATGTTATTTTGTTAAATAGTAATTTAAATAATCCTGCTTGTTAATGGACTGTTAAAAAAGCCACCTTTTTCTTTTGATTAATATGCCTGTATACTGTACATGTGTCAGAGCTTGCTATATACTGCCAGTATTATTATAAACTCATGTTTATATATATGTTTCAGATAAATAATGGTAAAAAAACAACAACCCCATTTATGTGGAATTTGAGAGGAGGTAGAAATTTGCTATAATTTGGTCTTTTGGTCTTAATATTTAAATAATATGCTGCTTACAAAGTTTATCCAGAATGACAATGTACTTAACTCACTTCATGCACAGCTTAAGGTGATTTGACCCATTTAAGAAAATCTAAGGGATAAAATATTGGGCAATAGGGAAAAATACTGTCTCTGAAGAAATTTTAGATTAAAAATGTGAAACTTGATATTTTTGTTGTACAGGTTATTACATTATTCTTTGGGATCTAATCAAAACAGACAACAAAGATGGATATCTTCCATTCTCATCGTTAAAGTTACTTCTGATATAAGAAAAGTAATATTATCATGACTATTGCTACTCCTTTGGAGAGCAAGAATAGTTCGCTAGATTTTGGGAAGTGCCTTTTTCCTGGCTGTGTACCTTCAATATTTTTAGCTTAGGAAAAAAATAAGGTGACAAACAATGATTCTATCGAAGGCATACACAGGAAAGGCGAATAAGTAATGAGGAGAAAGACAGATGATCTTGACAGGCCGAATCAAACTTTAACAGTAAATATGAAATCCTGCAATTCAGCTAAATTGAATTTCATGATTAGGTTAAAGAGTTTGGCTTCTCAAAAATAAGTCTAGAGGCTTTAGTGGACTGTGAGTTTAGTGTGTAACAGTTGTTCAAAAACTATAATTAAACCAATGTATAAATGAACAGTGCTTGTATGAATCCCACTTTAACGGTCATATTAGGGCCTGGTTGCCTCACTTTAAAAATGTTGCCCTTTTGTGTCTGTGCATGCGCTAGCCTGGCATGACCTTGAGTCTCTACCCAGGTTTTGGAGGCTGTCACTGAATGCTGAAGAGAGGCTAGGTGAGGTCACAGACCAACAGGGTGGAAACACAATGTTGAGCTGCCTGGTGAGAATTAGCAGCAGAAAGAAAAATTACTGATATGTACTTGAAGTTTTTTCCGTCTCAGGGAACTAATCCCCGTGGCCCTAGGGGTAATTTTCTCAAATAACTCACATTTAGGCTTCAACTTGACAAGAAGATGCATGGAAAATAGAGGCTTCGATATTCCCTTAAGATGTTACTGAATTTAAAAAACAAAATATCTAAAAGAGACAATTTTTCAGTGGTAGGTTTGTAACTATCTGGTCCACAACTCTCATCAGAAAGGCTGAAAATGAGTCCATCCTAGAATAAAGGCTTTAAGACTTCTGAATTATATAACAAAACGGGATTTGATATCTATTGCCCTTTTTTTCAGCAAAATGCCAACCCAAATGACCTCACTTCTAGTACTTACCCAACGCACATGTTCCCAGCATTCTTCATTTTTTATACCTAATATAGTCCTTCATACCCTGCCACTATTTAAAGCTGAAACTTTCACTCAATCCACCAAAAATAGGCAAGGAAAACAACATACAAATTTTTTATACCTAAATTATACAGTGGAGAGCAGTGAAATTTATTTGAACAACGTTTTTGTTGTTTCATATCATTCTTACTTATTTGACATGGTGGCTAAATCTAGCAATGGCTAGAACACTCTTTAACATGGTGGGTGGGTGCGTTTTACAAACGTCGTAAAATCTTACTTAATCTGATCTTCATCAGCAATTTCCCGTCCTTTAATCTATAGAAACAAACTGTCAACGTTCTTCCTTTTATTCTGGAATATTTCCTTTTGACTTCCCAACTGCATGGGGACATGGACTCTTTTGGGGCAGTCTGGCTTCATCTCCAGAGTAGGTGGCCACTGAGACATTGGTCATGAATCACCTCACAGATCCTATCTGGGTTTCTTGTTCACGTGGCCTCTACCTCAGCACCCTGACACTGTTCTCCTTCAGGTTTATGGGTAGAGACTGTGACTGCCTGGACATCCACATGACAAAACCCTGATAGCCACTGATTTTGTTACCATTTCTTCCTTTAGAGTGGAGAGTAAAAGCATTTCCTCACTGATGCTGTGGCATTTGGTAATGGAAACCCCAAATCCTGTTGTGCCTATGTGTGGTTACACTGATTCTAGTCAAACATGGTTGAGGAGAGAGAGCGTCTTTCTGGAGTACCCAGACCATTTCTAATATGAACTATTATTATTGGGATGTTAGCTGTCTGTCCTTTCTGTGTCAGGGTCAAGGGCAAGAAGATACGTCACTCACATTGGGAGGAAGCAAAAGATAATGGATGGGACAAAAAGGTAGCTTTCTTTTTTTGTGGGAGTGGAACTTGGGGAGTTTACATCTACCCACGTCACCTTCGTCCAGCTGTGGTGCTATAAAGGAACACCTGAGGCTGGGTAATTAATACAGAAAAGAGGCTTGTTTGGCTCACAGTTCGACTGGCAGAAGCATGGTGCTAGCGACCGCTCAGCTTCTGGGGAGCAGGACCTCATCCTGCTTCCGCTCGTGGGGAAGACGAAGGAGAGCTGGCTTGTGCAGAGACCGCGTGGTGAGAGAGGCGGCAAGAGGCGGGGGAAGGTGCCAGGCTCTTGTGGGAACTCTCACAAGAACTAATAGAGCAGGAACTCAGTCACCCTCCCTTTCCCCAGAGAGGGTATTAATTCGTTCATGAGGGATCCACCCTCATGACCCAGACACTTCCCATTAAGTCCAATCTTCAACGCTGGGGATCAGATTTCACCCTGAGATTCAGAGGGTCAAATACCCAAACCCCAGCACAGCAAGCAGCTAGTAAGTGGGAGAGTCAGGGCTCAATCACCCAGGTTTTAGGGAACTTTTCAGATACATGTTCTTAACACTGTATGACACTTTTTGTCGTACTAAAGTGGATGTTAGTATTAAGCCTTGCATGTAAAGGTGTGCTCAGACACATAAACTTACTTCTATGCATCTGAGTTTTAAAATTTGTAACATGAAAGGCTTGATTTAAAATACAAAAGCACGTAAGGTCCTTTTATGGCCTGAAATTTTGCTAAATCTAAGAAGGGTATACTTAACCGACAAATATTTATTGAACTTTAATTTGCAAACCACTATGCTTTTCCCATCCTGATTTTTAAATCAAGCAGAAGCTAACTAGAAGTCAATATTTTAATGAGGCATTTACAAATGTATCTTTTGAGTCATTTACATATTTAAAATCAGAAGAAAGAGACTGTTAAAGATCCATCTTTCTGATAGCATCAGGAGGGGACCGGATCTAGTGTTGACTAGTCCAAGCCATCATCCAAGGCAGTCTTCCTCTTTGCTGCCTAGTTTACTTAACCCGAGAAATAAGACTTAGAGAATTGTCTACATCTCAAACGTCTTCCCGTTTTATCTCTAGTGCCTTCCTACTAAGATTCTCAATTTTAGGATTTGATAGTTCCTAAGATAATATCCATTTTATACATCTACACCAAAAGGAACAGAAAAAACTTGAGTCTATATATTTTCATCACCTTTTTAAAGTTTTTTTTTTATCATGAGTAATGGAAAGGACATTGTGGGTAACAAGAATCTTTTTAAAAAAAAAAAATTCTATTAGAGTATCCAGTAGAGAAGACTTTTAAAAGAGATAAATTACAAATGTAGTTGACATTTCAAATGTTCCATTCTTTTGCGTGTCTCCTATTTTAAAGAGTAAAGTCTATTTACTTTTGAGTAAATAAAAGACTAAAAGAGCTAAATACATTTTATTACTAACCAATATTTTTATCACATTTTCTTACTGGCTGAATCAGTCATGTCATCACTTGCTAAATTGCAATAGCATGGGGAACACGGTGATATTTCAAGTTATTTTTCATGTGGGTGATTGCTGTTCTGTGCTTTCAGTACCATTGAAAAATGTTGGTATCAGACTCATAAACAGTTGCCAGTCTTATGACCCACAAAAACTTCAATCAACCTGTTCCCATTTTCAGAAGTTTTGGAATTAGAATGTTTATTTGTCATGCATTATGATTTAATATTATGGCTATTTGTAAGGCTACTGTCATAAATGTATCATTCAGTTAAAATTGGGAGAAGAATTAGGGAGAAGTGTGAATTGTTTGTGAAGAAACAATTTATTTTCCTTCAAACATACAGATTAACTCTAGGTCCAGGAATTAATGCCTAACATGAATCCTGCAGAGTGCTAGTTTAATGAATGCACAAGAATAATGTGTACAAATAGCATCAATTTACATGCGGTGTTTTAAAAAGGTTTATTTTATGTAGTTTAAGTATTTATGCTATCATTTTGCTTAAGGACTCAGTGTTTAATAATCATGAAAAGTAAAGATAGCTTAGACTTTCCCTGTATTACCCCAATTTCTAAATTGCTATGTCTAAGTTCCAATCCAGATATAATTCATATATTTTCCCATTTCATGATGGGTTCACGATATTCCATTCTCCCCAATCCTCACCCCATTTTTTCCAGCATTCTCTACTTCAGAGAATGATATCATTTATTCATAGTTTAATTCATTAATCAAAAAGTTTGAAAGCCCATTTTACTTCAAGCATTGTGTAAACTAGAACCTGGGGTTTACCTGGACATTTCCCTCTCCCTCAATTCTATGAGTTTTAAGAATTAAAATAAGAAACATTTAGCTTTGGAAAGGACAATATGCTTCTATCTCAGCCGCACAGTTCATTTGGCTGAGACTTGGGTAACAGAGGTAAGCATTTCTCATCCTTTGAATTTTTGCATGGGTCAGATATAGGTTAGGCACAGTTTAACACACAGAGTGGGGAGACAGGAATTGAAGACCAGCTAACGGTGGTGCAGAGGTGACCGTGTTGCTTCCTGCTCCCATGACAGAGAGGCACACTAAATGGATGCTCTTCCACTGGCATGTAGGTAGAGGCGGCAAGGCAGATGAAAGTGGGAGAAAAAGAAGTGTGCACACACACACATGCACACACATACCCACTGTCTGTGTTTTCTGCCCAGTTGTCTCAAAGGCCACTTGTTCATGGATACATTTATCTTTCTGGTTCAGTATATGACCACCTAGACACTGGCAGTCATTAAAACCTCAAAGAAATGACCATATCACTTTTGGACAGGTTTATTACAAATCCTCACATTGATTGAGCAAAAACATTCTTCGAGATGGATTATTTAGATACTAGACATGTCCATTACAAAAGTAACTTAGAGTTTAATATTGATATACTCTGTATGCACACACTAGTGGGATTTTCTCTCTCTCTTTTTTTTCACAGCTATATTCTCAGATGCAAACATTATCTGGTAACAGTGTTTACTCAGTAAATACTTGTAGGATGAAGATGTCCTCATTTACAGATGTGAAGTGGTTTGCCAGGGAAATAGACCCAGGCATAAAGCTTGTAGACGCCTCTGATGTGCCCTTTACAGCCCACCCCTCAGCTCTTCTACGCCACCTTGGAACTTTCTTTCGAGTTCTTATTGGATACTTCAATGTAACGGAGTCGCTAGGCGTTTACAGTGTCTTCTTGCGAATGTCACTTGAAGATCTCTAGATGATTTAGAAGTGACAAGCTAACAAATCCACCTACATTCCTGAAATCACTAGCGAATGTTGAGGTTAATTGAGCCAATAGCACTGGATGTTGGCGGGATGGTTTTGTTTGAAGTGTAAAGTGTATTTAAGAAGTTATTTTGAATTCGTGAATACCGATAATTGTCATGAAAACGCTCTGCTTGCCAAATTGATTTTGTTAATTCCAAATCATCAGTGTACATCATACATTTTTTTTTTTTTCCGAGTTGGAGTCTCACTCTGTCGCCCAGACTGGAGTGCAGTGGCCGCTCCCGGCCGCCACAGCCTCGACCTGCTGGGCTCCAGCGATCCTTCCGCCTCAGCCTTCCGAGTAGCTGGAATTACAGGCACGCGCTACCACGCCCGGCTGATTTTTTGATTTATTGTAGAGATGAGGTCTCGCCAAGTTGCCCAGGCGGGTCTCGAACCTGCGGGCTCAGGCAGTCCACTCACCTCAGCCTCCCAAAGGCCGGGATTACAGGCTGAGCCACCGAGCCCGGCTTACATCATACATTTTAAACAAAAACATCTTTATTGTTGAATCCTAAACACTAATGTCACCCGTGGTTTTATTTTACCAAGAGGAGAAGATTAATACAAGCACTTATTTTAGAAAAACCCTCAGTACATAGGCTATTTTTATCCCTCTTACTACTCCATATCCCAACCAAAATCAGATCTACAAAAATAAGCTTGACTCCTTTGTCTTTTAATTATTTATAATATAACCTAAGTAGAATTGATTGTAGCAATGGACAATGTTGTTGCTACTTTGGGGTAGGAAGAATGTTTTAAGAGTGTACAACTGAATAAATCCTTGGTGCATGACAAAGTCATGTACATTCCCCTCTCCACCTTCCACCTATCACTGAACATCTACACACTCACCATCTAAAAGAAAAGGCAGTCCTTGACAAGAGCCTATATCTAGACAGATGGCTTCCACCATTATAACTTCATATACTTGAGTAACCATCGTTCTGAATGCCATGTTTATCATTCTCTTGCTTTCCTTTTTGTACAGTTTCATTGTATTTATATTTCCTAAAAATATATTTATTTTAGTTGTTTTAATCTTGCAAATGGTGCCATTAGGCTGCTTATGACCATATCACTAAAAGTCATCCACGTTGCTGGCATTTCTATAGCACGTTCATTTTGCTTCCTGTATAATATTCTATTTTGTGAACATACCACATCTCATACACCTGCTTTGCTGTTCGGGGCATTTGTGTTGCCTCTAGATTTTTGCTATTTTGAGCAGTGCTGCCATACATATTTATGTTCAGAGGGGACCTCCCCCCAAACCGGAATTTATTTATAAAAATTGTGTACTTATTCTTACATGTTTAAACTTCAAGTCACCTTCAAAGTACTGTCCGTTTGGTACAATACATCTATCGATTGAAATGCCTTTTCCACTGCTCAAAACAGTTTTTGAACTCATCAATTTTGATGCCTTTTAGTGCTTCAGTCGTTTGTTTCCCCTCCTCCACATTGGCAAAACATTTCCCTTTGAGGACTTTTTTTCACCTGGGGAAATAAGATAAAAGTGTCTCGAGGTGAGATCGGGTGAACAGGGAGGGGGGGGCAGGGGGGTCATGCCATTTTTGGCCAAAAGCTGCTGAGCACTCACTGTGGTACGGGCAGGTGCACTTGTAAATCACCCATTATGAAATGGGCAAACGTTTCGAAAGAATCTCAAAAAAGGAATCTACCAAAGCCAAACTCAGCCACTCCCAACCCTAGCTGGTATACTGATGCCAATGGGCTCCCAGAACACTAACTTGATGGAGGAAGCCTGTACTATAAGGGGCCCATTCTACAACAGACAATACCATTTTTTTGCAGGGGTGGTCCCCCATACACGTTTTGCATTGCTTTTCTTGTTAATTAACCACTTGCCAGAGTACTAATAACTCCTATTTCAAAAGTGTTTTCTATGTGCCAGACCTGTTCTAAAAATATTCAGATATATTAAATACATATATATGTGTATACATATGTGTATATATATATATATATATATATATACCCTTGAGCCTCACAACAACCAAACAAGGTAAATATTGTTGTTATCTTATTTTAAAGCCAAAAAAAAAATCCTAAAGTACAGGGAAGTTATAAGCCACAGCTATTAAGTAGTGAGTCAAGCTTGGAAATCCAGGCAGTTTGCCTTCAGAGTCTGTGTACCAGAAAGACTTTCTTGGATCCAAGAACATGAAGGATTACAACAGCTTATAATATATAACTTGGTTACTGAGGAAAATTTGAGTGTAGGACTGTTATGACTGGGATTGATTAAGGTACAGTATACCCTGCAATAAGCAATATTGGAAATGCCCATGCATATGATGACTACCCTAAAACAAATTTCACATAAACTTCCTTGTTTATCTTTCATCATAGGTATAAGACCCATAAGTATATTTCAATGGGATGACCATTGCTTTTGATGTTTGCTCCCACAACTCTGCATTTTTCACAAACATTTCTGAACGCATCATTCTTGATCAACAACCACAGAATGGTCAAGCCCATCTTCCATCCTCTCTAAGGATCGTCTTAAGAGTTTCTTCTAGGTTGGGCTCCTTCCGGGCATAAGCGGGGCTAGATGACCCTCACAAAATAAGAAAATGAGTTTAAGGCAGAGCTAACTTGAACTCTCATCCCCTGAGGAGGAGATGCTCTTAGATGATGAGCCAAAGCGCTCCTCAGTCAGAAAGGCAGCATCCTCAGAAATGAATGGAATTGTGGCAGGATCCTAAGCAAGTCTTTCCTTAAGTTTATGTCTGCCACCACAGAATAACTCAAGATAAATACATTTGGTCAAGAAACTATATTGTCACAGATACACATGACAATATAGTTGTCAGGGAGCACGTGCAGCATTTGTTTATTTTGCAAGGGTCAAGGCCATTGTCAGACCCCCCCTTTGTGGCTCCATTCATTTTTTGTTCATCTGATTCTGAATGTTTAGTCTCAATGGAAGAATGAGCCATCGGATGGATGTGTCACCTTTTAGTGATAATCACAGAAACACTAAAAAACAAATTTACTCAGCTGAATGAATCTTATACAAAGTAAATTACTTGATATACATTTGGCATAAGTGAATTAGCTATTTTGAGTTTTTCCTGGAATTATCTCACCCATTCTTTCCACCCTCCATTATTCCTGTTTCCATTCTTCTCCCTTCCTGGTGCCTTCTTGGTCATGCTAATAAAAAAGGAAAGGGGAGCCGGGCTCCGTGGCTCAGCCTGTCATCCCGCGCCTTTGGGAGGCTGAGGTGAGTGGAATGCCTGAGCCCGCGGGTTCGAGACCCGCCTGGGCAGCGAGACCTCATCTCTACAATAAATCAAAAAATCAGCTGGGCGTGGTAGCACATGCCTGTAATTCCGGCTACTTGGAAGGCTGAGGCGGAAGGATCTCCGGAGTCCAGCGGGTCGAGGCTGCGGTGGCCGGGAACGGCCACTGCACTCCAGTCTGGGTGACAGAGTGAGACTCTGACTCAAAAAAACAAACAAACAAAAAAAGTAAAGGGGAAGAAACATGGGGTTTTGATAACTTCCAAATCATCAAGGCAAGGGAGAAAATGCTGAACAATATGTAGTATTTGAAAAGTGAGAATCTTTCCAAGATCCAAATAACATGTTTTCAAGATAGTTTAAAACTATTTTTGTCATTGATTTTATAGTCCACTGTCTTTTAAAAGTTGCATTAAATTATTACTTCTGCATCTCCAATATTTAGCTATGTCTGTTTCTATGTATGTAAGAATATACGTGTCTCTCTCTCTTCTTTCTCCACACATATTTTTAATATATATCAACACAAAATATAAGTCAGAGATGATTTTCTAAACTTAAGTTTCTCTTTTTTTGTCAAAAATTTCAATTCAGATCTTGTTAATCAGAGATCTCAACTTTTTTTAATAAAAGGAAACAATTTACAATAAAGAAACTTACATTTTACTGAAACTAAATGGCAGGTTTCAAAGAATGATTAATCTTTTGCATTAGGGTAGGAATAATTATTGGTGACTTTTTTCTCCAAGTTATGTTCCAAGTGTTTGTAATGCATTTTATTATTCTCGATGCATTTTTGTTACCTTTAAAATGAAATGAAAATGGCATTTAAGTATATTATAGCAGGAACACCTCTCCTACCTTTAAAAAAACATGCCCGTGATAAGGCAGAAAAATTGACCTACTCTCCCCAAATGCAGAAAAACTGACCTACTTTGCCCTAAACGCAAACCTTCGTGCTAACACCTTTGACCATTTCAATATCCACCATCTTATCTAAACCCTACTCATTTGCTTTTCAAATTTCACTTCATTATATGCCCTTACCCCAGCCCAGTCGCCCACATCCTTGCATTACTACAGGTTTTTACCACATGTGCCTTCCACCTGACATTGAATCACAAACACTTTTATAACATTTGTGATGTTACTGCCATTTCACTTAACTTTTTTGTAGGCATTCCCTTTCAAGTTACATTACATTATAAGTACCTTAAGGGGAGAGACAAAGTCATTTAAAGTTTTGGCTTCAGCTTCCTCATCTGTAAAATGAGGGAGACTAAATCTCCAAATTTTGTTAATTCCAATGGCTTTTTTTTTATTTTTATTTTTTATTTTTGAGTTGGAGTCTCACTCTGTCGCCCAGACTGGAGTGCGGTGGCCGCTCCCGGCCATGGCAGCCTTGACCTGCTGGGCTCCGGCGATCCTTCGCCTCAGCCTTCCGAGTAGCCGGAATTACAGGCACGTGCTACCACGCCCGGCTGATTTTTTGATTTATTGTAGAGATGAGGTCTCGCTACCCAGGCGGGTCTCGAACCCGCGGGCTCAGGCAATCCACTCACCTCAGCCTCCCAAAGGCGCGGGATTACAGACTGAGCCACTGAGCCCGGCTCCAATGGCTTTTTTACAAGACTGAAAGTCTCCCATAATATTTTAGTTTTGTTTTCACTAACTTTTTCCTAACTCAGATATCTTAAGACCTCAAGAAGATACAGAGTAAACCTCAGTCTTGAGGGCTGGGGGCTGTAGATGCCTTACTGTTCCTTGCCTTGGGAGATAACATAACAACATGTAAGTGGTCAGAAGGCATGAGGTGTTCAAACTTATTCAAGGTTCAAAGTGTTCAAACTTTTGACTTATATGATTTTTAGAAAGGGGGGTTGTTCTATTGTCAAATGAGGTTTTATGTTATTTCAACATTTACTCCAGATTTTCCAGATAACTTGAATGCTTTTCCCCTGGTATTTACTGCTTGTGCTCTTCTTTCCTATCATGCTTGTATTTGTGCTATGGTCTTCAGATTCCAGCACTGAAGTGATTTTAGTTTTGCCTTTGTTTTGGTGTGAGCTACCCAGTTGCTTTCACACTGCAGGAGCGAGCTCCATCTCACCAGTTTCAGAACTGGGGTCAGGTACTAGCTGGAGCTGCTGAGAGAGGAAGGGGGCACAGGCCAGCCTGTTGCTACACTGCAAGGGAGCCCAGCTGGGAGAGGCTTGAAGGGGTCGTGCCGCCCAACAGAGCTGAGAGACTCAGCTGAGAGACTCAGGTTTTTTTGGGTAGACACAGAAATGCTTTCATAGATGCAAAATGGAGCCGTGGCCCAATTAGGAAGCTGCAAATAAATACATCCAAAACACAACAAGGATACTAAATCAGATATGTGGACTAATTTTAAAACCAATGTCATGCCTTCTACAGCTAAACAAGAAAGTAATTGTATATCCGATCTAGCCACCTTTAAAAAAAATTTTTATTTTAAAGATGTTTGATATAATTCAGGGTTAGGTATACAGATATTCATTGTGCAGGTACCCTTGTTGAAGAGATGTGCCCCCCCTTCCTAGACAATTTTTTAACAAAGATATTTAGTTCTCAAGTTCAATTAGAGTGATTGTAGAAGCTTATAGGTCTAACCCGTGCTTCAGTTCATGTAGTATCTGTACAGCATCATCCAAGGTAATTCTAAGGGTCAAAGCGCCCACAAAAATTGCAGAGCAAGTGAAGCATATCTCTCTCTGGTATCTAACTACCTTTTTTTTCCCTGCGTATCATTTCCTGTTATCTTTTTGTATTACTTTTTGTCTCAACACAATGTTTTCTATACCCCTTCCCACCAAAATTCCCCACATATGTTGGGGTTTAGACAATCATACTGGAGGCAACTAGATATGCGCATGTTTGAAAGAGAAGCCTGTTTAACCTAGATTATAGCAATTTGAAAATTCCTAAATTTACTTTCAAGCCCTGGCCTCTCCTCACAAAGCCAGGCTGGAACGTCAGCTGCCTTGTTACCACACCCACTTGGTGTCCAACCAGCACATCGACCCCACACGCAGTTTCTCCACTTCCTACTCTCTTCTCTTACCATGTTTCATTTCAGAACTGCCATTTGGGCTGTCCAGCCACCACACACGAACATCACATTTGACTTATAGTTCCTCTTACTCTCCTCATAGACGAGCAAATCCTATTGTCCCTGCCTTCAAAATATGTCTAGAACTTAAGTACTTCTCATCATCACCTTCTCTGCTACCACTCTGCATCTTAGTCTGAATCTGCACTATTCCAGTAGCCTCATGATTGGACTCCCTTCCTCCACTTCAATCACCTGCATTCCCTTCTGCTGTTCCCAGAGTGCTCTGAGTGATGCCGTGAACATCTGAAAGATCACACACTCTCCAGTTCAAAACCCTCCAGCCTCCCGTCTCCCAACCCAGCCTGGCCTGCAGGGTCTGCCACGTCCTGGGCCCTTACTGCGACTGCAGCTCATTGTGACCATTCTCCCTCTTTACTCTTTGTTCCAGGCTTGCTAACCACCTCACTGATCCTTGGACACGCTGAGCCCACGGCTGTCCAGAGTCCGCCTCTACCAGGAACACTTTCTCTCCGCCTCCCCAGTTCTCTTCTTCAGTTCTTCAGGTTGATGCTAGAATGCCAGTTTATCAAAAAGACTTTTCCTAGCCACCCCATATAAAATGTCCTCTTCTAAATTTTCACCTACCCTTTACAAGTTTTTCTGCTGAATATTTCTTATCATCGCTCATCTTACATGTTTGCTTTTTATCTCTTTCCCATCATAAGAAGGTAAGCTCAGAAAAGCAGGGGCCTTTCCCAGGAGAAGGTGACTCAGAGGCAGGAAATCCGACCACGGGTTGTAGCCTATGAGGAAGCGCAGCCCACTCGCTGGCATCCTATGGCTCTACCCAGGGCAGTTGGGGAAAGAGATGAGTACTACCAATTCCTGAAGTAATTTTTTTTTCTTTAGGAAATTTAAAGAGGTAGCCAACTTCTCCACTTAGACAATGTGGAGATATTACTCTTGTGGACAAGAGTGCAAGAGAAAGTCAAAGAGAGGAGAACAAGTTAGCATTTTATAGTTTGGTCAAGAGAAACGGCAATCATTCCGATTTGTTATTTGTCCCACTGTCATTACTTTGCAGTGTTGCATAAATCAACATCATCATAGGTTCATACTGAAGACCCTTATTTGCTTTGTTATCTTATGTGAAACTAGGCAAACATCAGGGTCTGACTCTGGACTTTGATCTCGGGCACTGATTGCAAACAACCCTGAAGGCATTCTGTGAAATTCAGAATCACCACCACTACGCGTGATCTTAATTTTTCAATTCTATAATTAGGATGGAATAGTTATCATTTATCCTTAAGTATAATGAAAAAAATATTTTCCTGGTGATAACATCCTTTGCTATTTAATTGGATATAAGTCTGATTTTCTACATTTAATTTCCTTGGGTTTTGTTAAAGTTATGAGTACTGAGCCATTGCTTATCAAAATAATACATTTGCATTTTGACAGATTTTCTTCCATTTCTTTTTAAAGGAGTATCTTGAATAATACTCAAGATTATTCTTGAGCAGGCTGAAGTGTAGAATATTTTTTGAGCAGTGTTTTGCAGTGAGCCTCGAAATGTACTGGTGTTCCCCAGCCAGGCACTCTGACCCTATAATTGGTCTATACCAGGTTTATATTTGAGTTTCAAAAATATTTACTTTATCATGGCATTTGCCATGACAGGTTTCAGGAAATATAAAAACTTTCCAGCAGGTGTACATAAACTTGTTTGCAAGTAAGTACGAACTTACTTTACTTACTCATTAGCTTTCTACTGCTTTTGGATAGCATGACTGGGTAATTTGTCTAAACTGAGAGAGCAATGTTAAGAGTCAAAGGAGATGCCATTAGTATTTATGCTGGCATACAATGGGATTATTCTAGGTATACAGCAATAAAAGAAAAGGATGTAACAAAATTCCTTCTATTTTAATATTAACTTGGTCTCTAGCAATTTATAGCTTTTCTCTCCAAGAAATACTCTTGGACATCAAGAAGAAAGCAAGCAAAGCTGGGGAGTGGCAAATAATAAGCTCAAAGGAACAGATGTCAAATAAATCTTTAGCCCAAAAAGGAAAAAAAAATAGTTGAGCCTAGAATAATTAAGGTTGAGGAAAAACGTGACAGACATTTTAAAATCAGCCAAAGCACTGATGAAATTAGCTCTAGTTTTTCTAAGCCCTAACTTATCATGATTAAAAGGTACTCCGTTACACTTCAAAAATATTTTTTGATAGAAATATATTAAAAACGACTTTGGATAATAAGTAGAACATTTCTGGTGCTTAATAATTTGAAAAATAACAGATCCAAAATGTAGACGTATACGTAAGTAACAGCTCCATTCATGTTTCCCTCCATGGACTACCAATGGCAAAAGGACAGAGATCATAAATCAAGAGTGAAAATACTGATGCTCAATAGATAAGTAGTACTAAGTGCTTAGCAAATGTTGCTGGAATGTGTCACAGAATATTCTCAAAAGAAGCTGTTCTTCACAGTGAGGCTTAGTGTACAATACCCGGTGACGCTAAGACTGGAGAGCACAGAGCAAACCTCAAGTCTGTTCCATTTCCTTAGTCTGATGAAGAGAATCCTCTTCTATAGAAAAGCACACAGAAAGAGACCTGAAGAAAGCGGTTTTCTTGCTTTTCATAGAAATAAAATAAAACAAAAAATAGAAATAGACACAGACACATTGGAGGATTTCATAGAAAATGAACTTCATAACAAAGATTTATGATCCAGATTATGGGTTTTTTAAAAGAATGGTAGCATCGCCAGCTGCCTCCAGTTTCCAGGCGGAGATAAGAGTGACATACCATAATGCCTGCCAGGGGGCAGGCTTGAGGGTCGTCAGAGCATGGACACTGGGGCCGAACCACTTCTGTTGTAAGCCCATTCTACCATATCCAGATGGATCCTTTCAGAAAGTTACTTATCCTCTCTCTGAACCTGAATGCGTTCCCTCGAGAAACAGGAATAACAATGGTTCCAATCTCATAGCTAGGCTGAAGGACCCAAGGGATAAATGTACAAAACACTTAGAAACGGGTCTGACACCCAGTGACAACAATGCGACTCCTGATGCCATTAAACAGCAAGAATGTTTCCTTGGCATTCATGCGTGTGACTGGTGATCGAATCATTTCAGATGTGGGTCCCTTTCTTGCCTTGGTCATTCGTTCAAATGAATTCACTAATCAGGTTTTTTCTTTGTAGAAACCAAGTTTTTTCAAGGAGCACACTAAATCTTGGTTGGAAGAGATGAAATGAATTCTTCTCGAGTCACATTTGCTTCCCTCCTCCACAGATGGCAGAGTAAGCTCTGTGTTGATTACACCTTCATTTGGTGCATCAGGCTCCAAGAGCAGCAGTTTCCTGGGACTGAGCGGGAGCCAGCTCTGATTGACTGGTCTCACCAGCACGCCAGACTGCGGGGGCAGATCAGAGGCTTGCTGGGAGAAAACACCAGCAGAGGACGGGGGCTGTGAGCAGTCCAGCCCTAGGTGACAGATGTCCCTTTATAGCAAGGGATGGGAAACGGGCAGAGAGAAACAGCAGAGTAGCAAGATGATTTTGATTACTAGTGACGCTTCATTGCAATTACATTTTTAACAACAAAAAAGATGATAAAACTTTTCAGTGTTTTTCGCACAACATTGCTCATGCTTGGTGCTTGGGACAGGTGAGTGCTCTTTCTCTTCCCGTACCATCACCAAAAAACAGGTTCACTGTATTTGCAATATGATCTGCTGGCTTCCAACTTAGATGTGAAATGCACTCACACTCAGCCACATAAATTATTCCCTGGGAGTAATCTTCAGTGAGTTGCTAGGAGATGATCAGTTTGTGTTTGCCTTTGATTACAGGGCAAAACAGTCCCACTGTCAACATGCCAAAAGAAAAAAAGAAAAAAGGCAGTGATTGCTGGACATAATTTTTTCCTGTTAGTTGCGATGAGATATTAAAGCCTGGACTGCTTTGCAGAAAGGGAGGAGACTAAGGGTGGCGTGAGTATCTCTGTGGTAGAAACACAAGAACTGTCATCTGAGCAAGACCAGTCTCCTCCAATAGTGGTCAAATGTTCAACACATATTACGTGTTTAATCAAACCGATTTATATATTTTAGTACAGTCTTAAGATTGTATGTTGTATTATACATAGGTATTGTGGTAACTTCTGGTTTAAAAGCAGTGCTTACACATCTGCATAGAAGCCCAGCATGGGTCAAAAGAGATCAAATGTCACAAACTGAGGAGTGTCATGAGCTCAACCCTCTGTGCTGAGGTAAAACAGAAAAGGACTGTAACCCTTCTGACCCCAGGACATTTCATTATGCCACACTATCTACTGTATGTACAGTTATGACATCTAGAATTCTTTTTCTATGATACAGTATAGTGACTGAAAGTCACAACCTGGGTTTAAATCACAACTCTACTACCTATCAGCTGCAAAACTTGGGGTGAATTACTTACATGTTCTATGCCTCATTTCTACATTGTGAGGATAGAATGAAATAATACGTGTAATATACTTAGAAAAGCACCTGGCACAGTACAAATAGTTATATCATATATCACAGTACAAATATAAGCTATCATTTTCACTATAATTATTAGCACTATTTTATTGTGTCCTGAATGCAGCTCAACAGCACTCAAGAGTTTCAGGATCAGCTGCATACAATTTCAAAAAGTTATAAAACCACTGGTCTTGAGAAAAGACAAGTTTAGACACAGGGCGAATTACCCAAAGTAGTAAAAGTTCAAGGAAGCAAAAGGAAAGTTGAGAAGGTTTTCTTAACTCTTTGATCCTTGTTAGTTGCGCACCACATTATACTCAGTGATGTTTCACATTTGGTGTATTTATGCTCTGGTCACCTAAGGTTAGGTACGGATTGAGCACATCCTGTGCACAAGGACACCTGTGTTTATTCCACTTAGATGTCTGATGTTGTCCTGAGCATCAAGCAGCAGAAGGTGCACTGTTCTGGGAACTGGGGAGTCTCAAATTCTGGTTGAATTCTGGGTGGATGTCTTTAGGGGTTATTCTACCCTTAGGGACAACTGTTTCCTCATTTGCAAAGGTAGAGTCAGACATTTAGGCAATGTTTCATTAATCTTTACATTTTTTAAATGTTCCGGTCTATCTTTAAAGGGCAATTGTGGGCTATAATTTCCTTTGCAGGTTGGCTCTATGCAGTCCTATTGTGTGGAAACCCAGTGTTATAAATGACAGACAGTTGGATGATTTACTCTTGCTTTGCAAATAAGTCATACGCTCTACGAATGGGTTATCAAATTTCACTAAAGCAAGTTTGGCCAATGACTCTAAAATCAAATCCAGTTTTCAAAAAAAAAAAGAAAATCAGTGTATCTTTTGTCTGTTGTATAAAGAAAGGCACGTGATAGCATAGTTAAATTATGCATTTTTTAAAAACGACTCTGGCAAATCATTTTCTTAGAGAGGTAACCAAGAAAAATGAAAAAGGAAAACTCAGTCTTTCTCGTTTGGAGAAGCAGCAGATAGTCACAGCACTGGAACTAGAGCAAGAAACTTCCTTAAAGAATGAAGTTCCTAGACTTGCTAGTGTTATTTTTATAGACACTCAAACCAGTGCGAACTGTACACTGTAATTAATTATTAAATGTGATCCAGGCTAGGGCAGTCTATACGAACAGAATTCAGACACGCTTTTCTCTCCGGCATTTGGTTATCAGTTATGTGACATATAGAGTAACAGTACGAAGGATCAGTTTCTGCAACTCCATCCCTCAACCTACTTTTTTATTGTAAATAAACCGGATGAAGGGAGGAAAAAAAAGGCAAAGAGAAGTGCCATGTTTCCAGAACATTTGCCTTGATATTTTAGTGACAAGCTTAATCAAATTAATTATATCTGGCTCTGACTAGCGTAGCATAAGGTGTTAGTTTTTAGTTGCAAATGAGTAGATCTTGACGAGGTGAGAAATCTTCCTTCAATTGTTGAAGTCATCCAAGATGTGTTTCTAATCTACGTTTTGAAAACCAAAGCCCTAATAATAGGAATTCTTTCTCCTTCCTAACTGGGTTCTGCCGTGGGGAACTGTGGCACGGTTACTACACAGAGCAGAGAGAGCTAGCTGTCTTCTCAGCCCCAATCTCCCTTCTCACTTTATAATAGAAGTTTTAGCTGGGCACATGGCTTTAGCCAGGCTGAGGTTACATTTTTCAGATGACTTTGCTTTGTGCCCAAATGTTGGCTAGTGGCTGTGACAGGAAACGGTGTGTGCATCTTCCCAGGGGCTGTGGCCTTGACGGCAAGGGGTTCCTTTCTCCTTTTGGCCCCTTTCTGATGGCTGGCATGCAAGCCTGATGTTAGGAGCTGGAACAGCCACCTTGACCTCCAAAGGGAGGCCATGTGTTGAGAAAGATGGAGCAATAAATGGAAGGCGTCTCGATCCCTGGGACTGTGGAGCTACCATCCTTGCCTTGTGCCACCGATCTGTACTGTCACATGAGTCGGCAAGAGACATCTTTCTGGTGTGAGCCTCTGTTATTTTGGATTTCTATAACAGCAGCAGAACTTTTCTTTCAATAAACTCACGATCACACTTAACATCCAGAAAAGTGTAGTGGTTCTATGAAATTTATATTATGCATGGTTATAAAGAGAATGTCCCCAGTTTTATACTAAATTTTATTTTCCCCCTAAATATCACAGGTTGAGTAAAATGTTGGCCATGAAACACATTCATCAGGGGACTGTACCCCAGTAGAATGTGCCCATGCAATTCCTTTCTCTTCCCTAGGCCCCGGTCACATGACCAGTACCTGTTTTAAAGGTTTTATTTCCCCCTCCCACTCTCTCTTCCCTCCCTCCTTCCTTTCTCCCTACCTTCCTTCCTTCCTTGTTTTATCATCTCCATTGGACTGTAAATTCCTTGAGGACAAGACTGATGTTTCATGTTCTACTGTTTTCTATCCCACAGACTTAACGCAGTATTTTGCACATCAAAAAATTCTTAGTAAGCTTCTGTTAAAGAAATACTCAAAAGGCATGCACAGAACTACATATATTTTCAAAGTTACCATACATTTAGTTGAATGCCTGAAGTGAATGATTTGAAAAGTGACCAAATTAAATATAAGATTTAATTTCCGGACAGACGTTATGAACCACTACCAAATAATATCAGATTTGAAGAGAAGTTTCAATGGGTTTTAAGAGATTCAATAAGTGATTCGATACCCCATGAACAGACTCAGGCACAACAAACAGTAACATGATATATTTAATATCAGGGAATTTTAAATCTGTAAAGCACTTCAAACACAATATTTATTCCTTATTATACTAATTATTTTTAGTAAAAATTATCTGAAGACTAAGAGAGTCTAAAAGCATAAAGAACCAACAAGATAAAAACATTCATGGACTATCTTATAGAAGGCAAAGTGATTTATTCTGAAGTTTAGAAAATAAATGGGGAAAAAAAGAGTCTTAGAAAGTCTTAAATTTTCTTGAATTCTTTATATTTTCTGAGTTGGTATTAAAGCCCTGGATTCTGATTATCCACACATAATATGAACATTCTTCACAATGGAGAGGATTACTACCAAATGATGAAACGAGTGGTTGTTTTACCTTGTATATGATACATTGTATACACAATGCAGAATACAAAGAATTATGGACAATGTTAAGGTTTCTAGATGCTTTCTAAAATTTCTTTAGAAACACATCTCTGCCAAAAAAAAGAAATAAACAAAACACTATCCTCCATGCATATGAAAGGTTGAACAGGTACCCAGTTACTCCACTTTATTAATCCATATTTTGTGGAAACTGCACCAGGTGCTAGAATACATTTTGCTTATTCTTTTTGGGGTCTCAGAGCTCAATAATACACTTACTGATTTTTTTTGAGAGGTTTTTACTCTATTACCCCAAAGAATAAATTATGATTTTTTTTTTCCAGTGGAGGTATTGATGATCCATCCCTTAAAGTAAGACAGTGCGGATTAGCAACATTGAATCAGAACCTTGAAGTCTTAGATTCAAGCCATGGCCCCAACACACACCCTTGTGACTGCAGGCTGGTCACTTTGTCTCCCTAGGCTTCAGTCATCTCACCTTTGCAGTGGGAACGCTACTAAAGTTCCTGACCTACCTGCCTCAAAGGATTGGTCAGAGGAAAATGTGAAATAAACTATGACAAAGTACAACTGCGAGCACAAAGGAAGTGACAATGAAAGCTAACTTCCTAATACTTCCTGCCCCCATTCTTCAACCATGATAGATATGAGGGTCTGGTCCCCTATTCGTAGATAAGATTGCCACAGTGATTGGATCTTTGTTCCCCTTCCTGAGAGAATAACAGAGGAGGTAGCAGGGATCCTTCCAAAGCTTCTGTAAGCAAACTTCCTGGAGTCAGTGGAAATCTGACACCTCCTCTCTTTTTCATCACGTTCAATTGGAATTTTGATCCAGATGCGAATGCAAATGAGGCTAGAAGCCAATCATGATGAAGAAATAACTTTTTTGGTATAACTAGAAGGTAAACCCTAAGCCATAGTTTCAAAGAAGTCAAACATAAAGTGAAAGAATACTCAGCTCTTTCTGCATAGTAAAATGGTTTCTGTTTTAACATGCACTAGAAAGGGGAAAACAAAAGCTGTTCTCGGAGGCTAAGTCAATCACTTGGGGGATGACACTGCTCCAGAGAACTAAGGGCTTCCTCTTGGAGAAGACAGACTTTTGTTCCAATAATTAAGTCCTGTGCTGTTCAACTTCCAAATAATGTATAGGAAATTATCATGTGAATTATATATATATATTTTTTTCCAAAGCAACCTTTTCAATATGTATCAAAATGTAGCAAGGGAGAAAAAAACACGAGAAGTTCTTTAGATTTTAGCCAAAACAATAATTTAAGTCCCAAGTTATTTTGTGGATGAACATTGCTAATACCTGTTAAAAGGCCACATATTCTGTAAGAGATATTTAGAACAAATAGCACTGCAGAACTATCCACAAAGATAAATGAAAAAGAGATCATGTTATGCCACTGGGTTCAGACAGGATGATGACACAGCTATGATCATGCATAGGCCTTATCTGCTTAGCTGGAGAACACTGTCAGGGATGTATGTGTTACTTCCTAAATTTTGTTTAAAACAGTATGAAAAATATACGTGAAACTCTCATAAGACAAGATGAGTTTCTAATACTTTGGATCTCAAAATGATTCTTCAGTCCTGATTAGCTAAGAGAAATTATGTTTATTTTAAATTATTATCATTCATGTATTTCATGAGAAAGTGGCATTGTTTGGAAAACAGTCTCTGCAATTTATTCTAATAGAGTTTAACACAAGCAGCTGCACTGCCTTTTTAGCTATTTGTAGAGGTGTGAAAAGCTTGATTACCACTTCAGGCTTTGCAGAATGGTGCTCCACGATGGATCTGTGTCTGGTGTCTGATTGGTGATTAAAAAAAATAATCAGGAACGGATTATGAGTTATTCTAGGACAGCATTCTGAGCAAGCTTTTTGAAAGAATACAGCTTGAAGAGACCAGAAGGATCCTCCCCTTCATACCCATATTCTGGCTAAGAGCCTTGACTTCTTTTTCTTTCAATTAAGGGTTGCAGCATTGATAATATTGTTGATATTAAGTGTCTGCTAACCAGAAACACATGAGCTTTTCTTAACACTCCTTTAATGTTATCCAAAAGCCTACCCAAAGTGCCCAGGAAAATAACCAATTTTCTAAGATTCAGTATAATTTTATTTTGTTTAATAGCTAAAGTGGGCCAGAGCTGAATTTATATCATCACAGCGGAAAGAAGGAAAACATCTGAGAAATTAATAAATCCTACAGCCACTAAAGGTGCATTGTATCCCGGGCACAACTGTGGCCACAGAGGCAGGCACCTGAAATAACACAGAAGTCTTCTTTCTGGTAGTGTAGGAGCAAATTCACTGAAAACACAGAGACAAGGGCTTTTTTGCTCTACCTCCATTAAGAACTTTGAAAACAATCTTATGTTTTTGGAGAATAAGTGCCAACTTAGTATGTATTACGGATCACAGAGAACAGGGTATGTTTTAATGAGCTAAAACCCAAGCCATGTATGTTAACAGAGAAATCTGTTTTGGTGAGGATCTATTTCTATAAGGAAAGTCAAAGGAAAACAGATCCAATACATCAGTACAAGAGTGCTCAAGAAGCCAGAAAGAGCAGCGATCCCGATTTGCTTCAAGCAGTCCTCCGAGTCTCATTCTAGTCATTTACTTCGAATAATTTCCAGTCTTTGTTAAGGCAGACAGATTCTGGGGCTTGAGTAGGGAGTATGACTTATCTGCGCTGGAACTATTACAACTTTTGAAGTTTTGTAATGCTTTTTTTCTAAGTGTGCATTTTTCTAGTTCAACTATCACCGTAGCCAGGGACGAAAAATGTAGAGTCCACAGTCACAGAGCAGAATGCTGAGCTTGCTTCAGGTCCTGGCTCATAAAGGAGTAAGAAAGAACAACTGCAGTATATAAATCCGCTGATCCCAGTGGTGTGGCAGCTACAAATTCTCTATCAGTTCCCTTATTTTAGACTTTTCTTGGCATGCCATTGTACACCAGTGACAGACACCTAAGAAGCAGCCACTATCAGTGTTTTCAGCATCTACTGGTTAGCACCCGACACTTCCAGTTACTTCACCCCTCTATGCCATGTCAATTTCCTTACAGTTGGACAGCAGGAAGCGGGTTCAAGGGTGTAATTCATTTTTGCAACTTCCAAGTGAAGTTAACAATCCGAGAAGATTAGTATGAAAAAGATCTTGGGTTTCTTAAATCACAATCTCTTATTTTCTTTTAGGCTTTGGTTTTTTGACGATGCTTGTGTGTTCAGGGGAAAGAACATCATAAATTTAGATCTTAAGCTGTGCAGGGACAACTTCTGCATGTTTTTGTTGTACACTTGGGATATTTTCATGCCAAGACAAGGAAAAAAGACAAAAGGATGAGCAGTTAGCTAATAAGTCTTTATAGCTACCGGAGGGAGTTGGTTATCCTTCCACATCAAGCATTTTCTCGAGTGCTGGGATCTTTGCAGAGTTATCCTCTAAAACAGTGTCCTAGTGAGTCAACTGGTGACAGGTAGAGTTTGCCTTAAGACACAAGTGGGTGACCAAAGGTTACTTTCCTACCCCTCTTCACTGTCATTTATGTTGTTGCCCAAGGGTTCTGTCTAAAACCCAGCCAAATTATGGGGCATTCTGCTGTCCAAAAAGTCAACATCTAACAATTTGGTGTGACCTCAAGACCACGCCATTCTTTTTTCTTTTCCATCTTCGACCACATTCCTTCATTCAGCCATCACTACTTTCTGAAATCCACCATGGACTTTCATGCTGTTTCTTTGCATCTGGATGAATAATTTCTTTGACCTTTTTATTTACTAACATCCTAACCATCTTTCAAGGCTTCCCTCCTTCTGAATAATTACTCTTTATTTCTGAGCTCTCAATAACACTTTCCTTGAGCAATACTAGATACTATTTCCTTCACATCTGTCTATTTCCCTCATTATGATATCTGTGAGACTAAGGGTGATTTCTTTTTACCATCTCTCTCTCTCACTGCTCTTAGTTCAGTACCTTTCACATTCTTATACACTCAGAAAGAATCATATAGAAGATTATGCTGCCAGTTTATAATCTAATGATAAACTTTTAAAAAGCAATTACAGTAAATCTTTGATTCGTTCCATAAAAAGATTCAGACTTCAATTTTTTTTTAGCATTTTCTGTTAGTATTTACATTGAACTTCAGCCTTTTGTGAGTCAACAGCTATAAATCATCACAGACTGCCATAATTCAGTAGTAGGATGGGAATTATTCCGCAAAAATAGTCATGATGCAAAGGGTCTAGTGTGGAATTATTACCACTGGTGCTAAATATTCTAGCTACTTATTTGGGTTCAAAGGGTAGGCGCATTTGATAAAGCTTCAGAATGTGGGAACCTACCATGTAGAACCCTATGCCAGAGGGTCAAATATACATGTCATCCAATTTAGATCTTAATATAGATTCTAGCAGAGCTAGAATAACAACTGTGTGTAATAAAGAGTCCCAAGTAATTAATAAAAATTCTAACTTTGTGCTTTGTCAAAGGCGTTGATCATATATTAGCTATTATTGTTGTCTTTGTTATTATTATTGCTGTTGTTCATACAGAACTTACTATGACTACTGCTTACTTTAGGCTCATCATTTCTGTCATTTTAACCTTATTTTATCAAACAAATTATCATCATAATATTTTAATAGGTTTTCCTGTCCCTAGTCCTCCCTTTAATCTCAATTTCTCTCTGTTAATTGCAGCTATAACTGTAAGGTTAATATTTTGAAAAGGAATAGTGACTTTTTATTATCTATGAATAAATTCCAAACCACACCCAACACAACATGGTCCCAACCTAATTTTCTTTTCTTTTTTTATTTTAAATATGTGGGGGTAGAATTCAGGATTAGGTAGGTACCTTTATTGATGAGGTGTGCCCCCCTCCCCTGGCAGTTTCCCACTACTGCCAATCCCTTTCTTGTAGTATTAAGGTAGTTGTTCAAGGTCTGCTTATGAGTGAGAATATGTGATACTTGCCAACCTAATTTTCAAGACATTATGTTCTATTTTCTTTCTCATATTCTGCTCTTTCGTCAAACTGGACTTTTTGGTGTTCCTTTTTATATACATTTAATTTTTAGTCTTCATTTGAGTTTACACACATATTTTCATCAGGTGCCTACTTTGTGTCTGTCACTGTTCTGGGTCTCAGAGGTGCGAACAAGTCCCTGTCTTCCAGGAGCACAGGGCTGGCCTGGTGAGGCAGGTATGATTTTAAGCCATTTTTCATGATATATTGTATCCACAGGGTCTATTCCTAATTGCTCTTAAAATCACACAGATGCTTAGAGGTCCATCTCTGGTAGCCCCCTATGAAAATTACACAGATTTCTGTCTCACTTAAACTAATATGGTTCTTTGTCCAATTCATCCTGTCTTACTCTGTGTGACCTGTGTTTATGCTTTCTTGATGGCAGGAACCATGCTCTATTCACTTTTGTGTTTGTCATTGTACCTTATACATAATTCATTTTCAATAAATATTTGTTAAATATCAAAGGCAGATAATAATAGAATTTGATTTTAAGTGGAAAAATGCCCAAAGATTTCTTTCTTTTTTTTAAAGGTAGGATTTATTAAGAAAAGCTCCCACAGAAAAGCTTCCACAGTGGGCCCCGGGGAACTGAAAAAGGTTGCCCCAAAGTTTTTCATAGACTGTTTTTTAAAGACCCATACATACCCTAAAGATACTTAATCTACGAAACTTACTTGATATGAGCTCTCAGCTACTTAAGCTGAGCAAACGACAGTTTTGGAAGCCTCATTTAAGGAGACATAAGGATATATATATATATATATGTGTATGTATTATATCTTACATGTATTACATATTTTTTTACTTCACTAGACTTGGCTTAAATGGATAAGGAGATTGCTTACTTATTTTTCTTGATGTTCTTTTCTTGTACTGCTTGTTCTACAAGTATAAGTACTAGTATATTAGAAAGTTCTGGAAACAGATGCAGGAAAAAAGAAAGACCTAAATATAGTATGGAAGCCTGGACATAGACCAGGGATTTCAGAAATAGAAGACATTGAAAAGGGTCTGGGAGGAGGGTCTGTTTTTAGCACATTTGGGCATGCATCTTTAAATGTGAGGCACATTTCTGGAAAGAACATAGGGTCCTGTGGGTGAAGTATTGGGTTTCCTCGTTTTATATTTACTTGATCCTATTATAGAGAATCAACTGAAGTCGACAGCAAAGGGACAGCAAAACCAAGTGAGTTTGGTTTTAGAGACACTAAGTATGCTTCGAACGGGTCAGGAGCCCTGAAGAGATGTCTTCACAAAAGCAGCCACATCTGGAAGCACACACTCATGCCTATCTCTTCACACTGCTTGGCATGATTTCCATGGTTACTAAATGAATCATTCACTTCAATCAAAATAGCTTCATCAGAGCAAATTCTCATCCTCTCTGAAAAGTGGACAGATTATTAAGGGATATCCACAGTCTGCATTAATGATCATATTGCTTATATAGTCACAATTGCAGCTAATCAAGTAGACACAGAATCAACATATTTTGTTAACAACTTACCGCCAAAGTAATAATACTCCCACAGAAGTATAAGGATTTCAACACATTCAGTAATTGGCTTTTTACTACACTTTTGCGTAGTGCATTTATAATGAGCAAATCTCATTAATTTCGATGCTTTTGATTATTTTGAAATTGGTGAAAAATTAACAATTTAGTTACCAGATTAACAAACTAAGCTTTCATCGGATCATGTCTATTTTAAAAATGAAAAGGCTGAAGATATTAACTTCATTTCAACAAACTCATTTAAATAGGTATATTTTTGTTGGGGAACCGCTTCATTTATCAAGCTCACCATATCATTATGTAACAAGAAAGCATAATTTCCAAAAATGTCCCATGATTAGGCCTTTATTTTCATAAAGCCAGGTTTGCTTCACATTTTAATGTAAAGCAAGATGAATAGAAAAACCCACCTCAATCACTGTTTTGAATTATTTGTTACGATTGTCCCTGGATCTGCTACAGACAGGTTTTATATTTTCTTTGATGACTAACTCACTGGAAGAAGATTAAACCCATCCTTATGGTATAATCTTTTACTAGGGGTTGCATGTTATATGGAAAAAACACTTAAAAGACACAGGATCAGTTTCCTATAATTAATTTTATTTTTACTATCCCTGTGGAGAATAACTTTTGTGGAGATTATTAGAATGTTCGAAAATTTTTTTCATCCCCAAATCAAAGTGCTTGCTTTCTGAGTCTGTGTGCCTGTCCACCAGCCCAAGAATCTGACTCAGCTAAGGTTCTCTCTTCCATTACAGAGACCAGAAGAGTTTACAAAATGTCAGTAACTGTGCTCCTTAATGAGGAATGCGGGGTGTGTTGGAGAGAATCTGACCAGAAATCAGTGCTGTCAAGCTCTGGGTCTACCATTTGCCACTGAGACTAATGTTTTCACCTGCCTGTGGGGTGGAAAAGGGCCACTGGCTTGCCAAAAAATACTGTCTGTGGATGGTCATCACTTGAAAACATTTTGCTAGGGTCCTATCTTTGCCACTCCATCTAACTCAGAATCTTGAGGAATCTTATGCTCTAGATTAATAGTGATGATACTTTCATTATCTGGACCGTGCAAGTGCAGTGGTTGGTAAGATTATTTTGGGGAAGCAGCAAAACCACAGGGCCTTATTTCTAAATCTGGTTCACCAAATGCCTCCCATATTCACCTCATTGTCATAAAGGGAGGCACAGCAGCACTGCTCATTTTAATCAGAATCATTCCTAAGTTTAAATCTGATCACAGTGATTCTTAAATCAGGAAGAAAAGAAATTGAGACGCAATGCCATTTACTAGTCTCCTGTGACATCTTCCCCTTAGTGTCGGGCTTCTGTGCTTTGGAGCCAGGAAGACCAGATGCCCACCTCAGGGACGTGTCCAGTGTGCTCCAGGCGGAGGCGGAGATGAAAGCCATGCTCCCCACGGTGTCTCCAGCTCTGGGACGCTGCTGGCCACCCACTGGGAGCCAAATACACATCTTCCAAAGGGAACAAGTGGGGGAATGAAGTCAGTCCTCCAATCTTTCTCTCCTCAGCTGCAAAATAGGAGGATGATATCTATTTGCCTGTGCTTGCTGTGAGGGTTAATAATAGATGTGACACATTTAGCACAGTGAATGGCATATGATAAGAATTCTATAAATGGCAATTGTTTATCTTCCTGCAGGAAGGCCAGAACTCTGAGTCACAAAAATTGCTTCTTATTTCCCACTCTCTTTTATTTTCTTGTGTGGTAAAGTAGAAGATCTACTGGTATTAAACAAGGAAGGGTCCTGTTCAGGATAATGTGGTAAAAACCTTTAAGTTTGTATACCTGGAAAAGAAAGACAATCTAGTTTTTTTATTGGCTTTTTCCCCATCTCTTTCTGGGTTAGCTTAGCAAATCCCCACACATTCAGAGGACTACCCTCTAAGGGACTACACACAAGGTTTTCTTCGAGCTTTCTTCTCTATTTCCTTTTTCTGAATAAGTAATGAGCAGAGCTTGATGCTTAGGGCCTTCTCTGACTGCCTTGTCCTTATGGTGAGCTGATTTGGGGACAACACCCCTCACCATCCAGTCCCTCGACAGCCATGGTTCTGTAGCCATGTGAGTCATGAGCACTCAGGGTCAGTTAATTCCAGAAAATAATTTGATCCAACATTTGCTCAGATCTCTAGTTTCCAGGCTGGGAAATACAAGGAATAAAGCAGATCTTCAGTTTCCCGGGAGATTACTTATTACTTTTTCTCTTTTTCTTTATACTTGGTCTAATGACTCACATTCCAGATGGTTCTGCCCAATTTTAGAATTGTTATCATCTACTTTGTAGAGAGAAAAAAAGCTACATTTCATGTACAGTACAACTTATATAATTTTTTTTCAGGGGACTGAGAAAAATATAACACTTAGTGTAGAAGAATTTCTGGCTCTTTTGACACTAGAAGATGTCAGTTTTTAGTATTCCATCATTGAATGTGCTGTCACTTAATTATTTACTGTTTAATTCCCTGTGTAGCTAATGAATTTACATTTTTAAAGAATGCTTTAATGATACAAAAAAATTCTCAAAACAATGAAGTGGAGGTATAAGATACAAACCAGTACAGACAGTGTAATTCTGAATTTGTTTTTTAATAAGGTCAATATGCTCTTTTTAAAAAAGGGAATATATATTCCCAAATGTTCACTTTCTCACCTGGAGAATGGGTTTAAGTTTTATAAGCATTAATTTCTTCATTATAGCCTATATATATATATTTTTTTTTTTTTTTTTTTTTTTAAAGCTTTCATTTTTTGTCACTCACTGAGTACAGAACTGAGCTGGGAACCTCACTATCTAGGATCTGGCCACACCCTGTCACCCAAAGTCACTTGGGACAAGCCACCTTCCTTTTTTCTTTTGTGAAATATGCTGGCTCCCACTCACAGGAACATTGTCAGGGCAATCCAGAACATTTGCTAAGTTAAATGTTTCAGCACACATGCGTTTTCAAAATAAAGGCAATACATGCATTCAGTGAATTACAAAAGAAAACTAAGATTCAGCATTTCTGCTGCTGACAAGAAATCCTTGAGTGAGTCTCTTTTTAGTTACTCCACAAAAAGATGATCAGAGATTCCTTGAGTGAACTGCTGCAGACCTCTGGGAGGAGGCCCAGGCTGCAGTCAGAAGTCAGTGGGCCATCTCAGCCAGGCCACGGGAACAGCTCAGCTCAGGGCCCTGCCCAGAGCTCAGGAACATGGGCAGGGCATCCAAGTACCGGGCCTGCCTGCTGGTAACGGGCGAGCAAGGACCAGCCATCGTGAAGTCCGAGGGAGGCATTATCCTGACCGAGTTGCAGATCAGTGTTCTACCTCAATTCCATTGTTACTGAGAAGATGACACTGTTTTGTTTTTGTTTTTATTTTCTGTTTAAATGATATCAGCTTGCTGTGCATTTTTCCCAGGGAGACCATTAAGCAGAGTGCTTCACTCAGGGAATGAATGACTCACGCCACTCACTTTTTTCTAGGTTTTTCTCATGGTCAGGCATCCATGCTCTTTCAATAGCTTTTTAAGAAACAAAGTCTAAATGATTAATTTAAATTCTTGTTCATCAGTGATGCACTGAGCTCACTTCAGTTCAGTCTCCTCTTGACAGATTCAACTACAGAGGCTTTAATGCTGCCCACCTAAGATGGGAGGAGGTGGAACTAAGAATAGAACATTCCTCCAAATGGAAAACTGCTCAGTGGTTAATGCAAATGAGGAATTTCGGTTGACTTTGGATGAAAACAACTACCTCACAAATCACTTTCTCTTGTATCTGCTTACAGAAATATTTATAAAACGTCTCTGCATTGTCATACTTAACTGAGCCTCTTGGTATTTGTTTTTTCAGTAAGTTTCTCTGATGTAATAACCAAGCACTGGCTTTTAGAACGTTCTCTCTTCTCTCTCTCTCTCTCTCTCTCTCTCTCTCTCTCTCTCTGTCTCTCTCTGATTCATAGTCTCTCTCTCTCACTCTCTCTCGATAGACAATCAAGCCGGTATGCAGATGGAAGGCTAAGAATATCACATAGATTATTATGGTAAACTGTGGATCATAAATTCCACAATCTGGTATCTGTGACCTGATATCTGACCTCCTTTCTTGAAAGTAATACGTACGTGTAAAACCTGATTTACAACTGAGGAAGTCAAACTTTTCTTTTTGAAAGTAATATATCAGTAGAAAATGGAAAGTTCCATGAAGATTGGTGAACTTCCAAATTTTTTGCACGGGAATCAGTAACTCTAGGGCATTTGGTAGTGCTTCAGGATCAGAACGATCAAGAGGTCACACCTGGCTTTAGAAAACCTCATCCCTTTGGAGGTCAATCGCCACAGAGTGTGTGAATAAGAAGGGCACTGAAGGGTGACGGAGCGATCTATTACAAGGATGATAACAGTACTCAGAAAAAGGAAAGTTGTGGGTGTATGTGGATATTCATATAGATATTCTCCAGGATTTCAGGGGTTCATGATTTCTCGGGGAGACCCAAGTGAGAGACAGTGAGAGGTCATTAGCCTTCGAGGTCCTGGCCTCAGAAGTAGCCTGGACCAGACAGACCAGTCCTGCCAGTAAGAAATTAGAACCCCTCCTTCCTTGGTCCCTGCAGAATGGAACCTTCCATGAATGTGGCGGGGGTGAGCGCTGAGTTTGGGACTGAAGAGTGCGCTTTGAGCTCATGACACATACTTCGAAGTTGCTTCTTGTTTGGCGATGACCTGATGTCCAACACTGGCTGCTGTGGGTGGTTGTGTCCCCCGCAAAAGGATACGTAACCCTGGCACCTGTGAAAACGACCTGGTTTGCAAATGCGATCTTTGTAAAGGCAATCAAGTTCACTGGGGTCATACTGGAATAGAGTGGGACCTAAATCCAGTGACTGCTGTCCTTATTTGGAGAGAGATTTGAGGATCGACACATGCGACAATGGATGCAGAGATGAGACTGCGGCTGCCACAAGAGCCACCCAGGACTGCGGACAACCACTAGAAACTGCAAGAGGCGAGAAAGAACTTTCCCCTAGAGCCTCCAGAGGCAACATGGCCCTGCTGACACATTGATTTCAGAATTTTGGACTTCAAGACTGTGAGACAGTTACATGTCTGTTGTTTCAAACCACCGAGTACTTTATGATGGCAGCCCTAGGACGCTGACACTGTGGCTGAAACAGAGCCTCTGGGCATCTTTTATTTTGAACTCCAAAGATTGCACCAATGTGACCTGAAGGGGTGTGAGAACGAAGTAACTTTGCTTTTGTGGGGGAGGGAGATTTGAGATAGATGAGTAATATATGGTGGACATGAAATCCAGACAGGACTTGGTTAGGGTGGTTTCAAGAAAGAGAGAGCTAAGAAGCCTGGAGTCAGCAGGGAAAGCCATGCATCTCACCTAAAGCAGGCAACAGTGACATCCAGAGTGAGGAGGTCCATCCTATCTGTCTCGGGGGCCCAGCTGAGCAGAGCTGGGGGTACCCAGGAAAACTTGGTGTCACTGATGTGGCCGCGATGAGGTGCGTGGAAGGGTATTCCCAGGCATCCTCCAGAACAAGTAGACTAGATGGGAGTGTGTCCCAGAGACGCAAAAAGAAGGGAGGAGCTTTAGGACAAAAAGCTCAGTTAGAGCTCCCTCACAATGTTCCTAAGACCCACAGCAAGAAATTCCATTGTGAACTAAGCAGGGCAAAGAATCAGAAAACAATCGCTCTTGGGAAAAAAGCGAGCCATCCTGACATCTTTGCTGTGTTGTTGTGCCTCACTCACTCTCCTGTCCCCCCTGGCTGGGGCAAGCCAGTCAGCTGGGCTCAAGGGTATCTGTGCAGAATCTCAAGGCAGAAAGGCTGCTGGGAACACCATGGGAACAGATGTCAAGGAGAGGGCAGAGCACACGCATATCTCTGGTGGCCCCATCTTATTTCTTAACTGCACTGAGATGTCTTTTTGCTGAAGGACATGCAGTACACTTCTTCCTGGCCTCATCAGCCCCCAGCCTAGGCAGCGGTGGTTCCCCATGAGGACAGCGTACCTTCTGAAGAAATGCACCCAGATCAGAATGGTATATGAGTCTGTCCTATTCTGGCTCTAGAAAAGAAATGTCACAATAAATAGGTGAGCAGTATCTGCCCCACAACCCCCAAAAATTACCAACAGCAGCAGTGAGATCAAACCGAGGACAACCTAACTTCATCATTAGATGCTTTTCTTCACACAGTGTGACACGGACTTCTCAGAAACGGACAGACAGACAAACAAAACCGTGAAAAGCAACCTGAATGAACACCTGTTCTTTTTAATTTGTTACTACAAGCAGTCACCATTGAGTAATTACATGGACAAGGCTATATCGGGCTGTTTTGCCCAGGTCAGTTTTAGGTGGGCTAGAGCAGGCAGTGTGACATCGGCAGCCCCTGACTTGTTTGGCTGATTCGTTTCCTCCTTCCTTACTTAATACAGAACTTCTCAACAGAGTTTCATGTGCGACCACTGGTCAGCAGTTTAACAGAATGGACTCATGCCACAGTGTCACCGTCCTTTACACCTGCCATCCAACTCCTCTTTGCTCTCTGGTCCTTTCCACGTCTGCGTGGAGTGGGACAGTAGAGGAGGGAGATGTAAAGGCGAGAGGGAGCAGACGCTCGCCCTTTACTATAAAGGTAGCTGTCCCCAGATGCTCCCACTTCCTGCCCCATTGGGGTCTCAATGCCTCCCCTCTACCCGAAGCCTTCTCATTGCGAAGGAGGCCCTGCCGTGGCCCCGTGGTCCTTGATCATTACCCAGCTCTCAGGAATCTTTTTCTTTCTCTGCAACTCAAATTTCGGTTACCCAGCCTCGTCTCGCTAACCGAAGCCCTTTCATGGACTGCTCTCTGCAGCTTATAGGGCTGCAGTCACATATCTGACCCTTCAAGGCTCTAAAGTATGCTACAGGTGGAACACATGCTTCTCTCTCAGGTAAATTCTAAGATACTTTAAACAAATGATTTGTATTTTCAAAACACGGGATTGACCCTCACGGCGGGAATTTGAAACCAGGCAGGAAATGAGGGTCATGAGATGTGGGCGTGCTGCTTGGGGGCTGGGGGGAACTCGTCAGAGGCCCTCACATCCTTTCCTGTGACAGTTGCCTCATCAGCCTATTTCAAAGGATGGCCCTCATTTTACAGCGAAAGGCAAGGTATGTTTCTGCAGATAAATGAATCTTCTAACTCTATCTTGATATCCTAAGAGATTTACTTCCAATGAATCACCGTAAACGATCTTTTTCGCTTTGGGGCAGAATAGTATTTGCAGGTATCTGCAAATTTGGGACGAGAGGTTTTTTGTTTTGTTTTGTTTTTTGTTTTTTGTTCCCCTCCCCCGCAATGGAACTATTCTGACAACAAGGGGGAAAAAGGGCAAACTGCACACAACACACACGCATATATACACACGGGTGCAACCCTCCCCCCAGATCCCTCCAAGTCTTTATTCTGTTTAAACCACCCGTTTATGAATGATATGTGATGATATTCTCACGAGAAATGCATCTGCTTCTATGTTAAACTCTGGTTAACTGACATTTCTAGAAGACTATATCATTAAAATATTAGACTGTTATGTATGTTTGTGTGTGTGCATAAATGTGAGTTTTGTCCCCTTAGTCCATGATGGATCAAAATAGTTTACCTACAGATAACTAAAATTCTGTATATGTGCCTTCGTGAAGTTCAGTTTATTTAACTATAGCAACGAGCAAATCCCATACCCAGAAATGTTTAGAATTTATTGTTAATATAATGCTAGGGTTACTGACGGCACAGTAACACAACTGTGGTATTTTTTGCGGCCAACACCCACTTTTTTCTTTTTTCTAGTTGGAGTCTCACTCTGTCACCTGGGCCGGAGTGCAGTGGCATGATCATAGCTCCCTGCAGCCTCGACCTCCTGAGCTCAGGCCATCCTTCCACTTCAGCCTCCCAAGCAGCTGGGACTACAGGTGCACATCACTGTGCCCAGCTAATTTTTTGATTTATTGTGGAGATGAGGTCTTGTCATGGTACCCAGGCTGGTCTCAACTCAATCCTCTTGCCTTGGCCACCCAAAGTGCTGGGATTGCAAGCATGAGCCACTGTGTCCAGCCCTCACTGTGTTTTCTGCAAGACAGCTCTTTTCCAATTCCTCATGCTAATCCAGGTTATCCTCCCAATAACACACAAGGTGGGGCCTATGGTTTTTCCCGTTTGTGAAGAGGAAACAGAGTCATGGAGAGGTGTCAGCTCATCCAGATCTCAGGGTGGGGTAATGTTTCCCCACACACAGCCTCGCTCAGAGACACTGCTACTGCTGCAGCACAAGAGACCTGCTGTTGCAGTCCCACAGAGTTGCCCTATCACTGCATCGTGAGTGCTTGGATGCCATCGGTGAAGAAGCCATCTCAACACACCTCAGTTTTGTCATTCTTAAAACAGACCACTCTTTATGAAGGTGCGTAAGTTTAGTATAAATCTGGCATATACTAAATTGAAGAAAAGGATGCTTTGCATCTAAGACAATCATAGGATTAAAAAAAAAAAGCCAAGTGGACATTCTTGCTTTACTGTTTCCCCTGATCTGTGAGTGCCCTGGGACTGTTAAGGTAAAAGAAGTCTGGTTGTGAAAGAATTGGGCTTTCTGGAGCTCACCGAGCACGCCTTAGGACCCAAAAGAAAGCAGGAAGGGAAGGTGGCTTTCAAGGAAAGAAAAGATCTGGGAGGGCCGGGCTCAGTGGCTCAGCCTGTAATTCCAGCACTTTGGGAGGCCGAGGTGAGTGGATTGCCTGAGCCCGTGGGTTCGAGACCCGCCTGGGCAACTTGACAAGACCTCATCTCTACAATAAATCAAAATCAGCCGGGCGTGGTAGCACGTGCCTGTAGTCCCAACTACTTGGAAGGCTGAGGCGGAAGGATCGCCGGACCCCAGCAGGTCGAGGCTGTGGGGGCCGAGAGCGGCCATTGCACTCCAGTCTGGGTGACGGAGTGAGACTCTGACTCAAAAAAAAAAAAGAAAAGAAAAGATCTGGGAGCCAATAGCAGTTCATGAATGCCGAATTCGTTTCTATTTTTACATTTGTAACAGTCTAAAAATGAGACTTCGGACAAAACACTTTTCTCAAATGAAGCCACTGCTTGCTTAGTGGTCGGCAAAGACATCTGCTGTGAATGATACCCAGTCCCCGCCAACTTTCCGGAGTCGTCTGCGGGCTCTTTTAGTCCGGGGGCACTTTACCACCACCATCTGATGACACCAGGGCATGCCATGACTATGCTCGAGGTTCATTGATTTGTGTTTGCCACTCCCTGGCCCCACAACCACTGCAGAGTAAAAGGATGCCATCCACACAACAGCTCACCCTCAGCAGCGACTTGGAAAATCAGGAACGGACAGACCATATCAGGTAAATGGAAAAATTCCCTAAGAAGAGAGTCTGCTCCACTCTACCTCACACCACCAAGCCTGCTGGCATGATTTCTCCCTTTGCCCCATGGCAAACAATGCTACTCCCGTTAGCGTGTCAAGTAAAGCTTCACAAAAAAATATCTGAGTTCTAGGTTGCTCTTAGCAACATCTATTAATCTGAGCCTCCTTTCCTGAAGAATAGCAGCCAAGGTAAGAACTGGCAACGTTCACTGGCATCAGGACTCCCCACAATTTCTCCCTTTTCAGCAATTATTTAAGTGCTTTAAAGGCACCGTTTCTTTCACTGTTCTCAAGGCAAGATCGTAGGAGAGGTTGATTTTCCAATGATTATTCTGACAGAGCATTTAGACTTGGAATTTCCAGTGCTTTTAAGTTCTAAGCTGGGGTGTAGAGAGGTTGGATATGGAAGAACAGCAGTTGTCCAGCCCCAAAAGCAGGGGGAGAAAGGTGGCTGGGGACAAGGGGACTGTCACGAGCTGGTGGCCTCCTCTGTCCTCAGTCAGTGTTGAGAATCTGTCTGCTCTTTTCATGGATCCACTGCCATCCTTGGATTGACTGTACTGGGTAAGAAGACCTGTGCTGACAATGCAGCTGCAATTAAAATGAAATCAGATTTTAAAAAAAAGTTGGGAGTGGGGAGAAGAGGGAAATTCTGCCTCGAAAAACGAAATCTAAAACATCATCTTGTCAAAAACACGACAGCCTGTGAGGCCTGTGAGAGCTCAGAAGTCCTGCTCCTGAAGCCTGGGTGGGGAGCTCAGGGAGGGGCTCAGGGAGCAGGAGGAGGAGGTGCCTGGCCTTTGTGAGGATTTACACTGTGCACGGGCGAGCAGGCGAGTGTGAGGAATCTAAAGGAAAAGGAAGGTGTCCCACACATAAAGCACAACCTTCACACAAAACCAGGTTCCGTCTACTGTCTGCATATCTAGACCTCATGTTGAGTTCTGAGGTAAAATGGGGGAAGATGTGTCCTGGTCCACGTTTCCTGTCAATAAACCTTTCCACTCTGCACTCAGCATACAGAAACACACTTTGTTGTCTCCAAATATGAGAGCCAAAGAGCACGACGGCTTACTAACTTAAGAAGAACAAACTCACTCGTCTCTTAACCTTTGCAGTGAAACTCCTCTATGAACTAGAACACTCTGGGTTGACAAATGCTGTGAGAGGAAGGCTACAGAATGAAGAAGGGGCAACCGCGCTTTTGGGATCTCCACAACTTCCTCTTCATCGTCTGCCTTCCTTCTCGTGTAGTCGAGGCCGCCTGTGCATGCATAGCTTTTAGCAGACACAAACACTCTGCTGACCCCAGAAGAACACTTTCTCCGCATTGGAAGCAGTTTTCGTGTAAATGATTGTGCTGTTAACCTTCGAGGGTCATTCAAATATTTTCTGGGAAATTGGCTGCTTTAAGTTCTTTCTTAGAATGGCATGTGTTTCATTTTTGTGCAGAACAGATGACAGGCCAGGCCTTCCAGCAGGAGTTTAGTTAATTTAACTAATTCCTGTCAGGAGAAGAGAAGTGATGGGATTCATAAAGCCAGCCTCAGCTCAGGGATTTTCCTTTTTCCATAACAGAAAAAGCAAGACATGCTGTGTGCTTTTATAACCGGGCAAGTTCAGAAATATTTTTAAAGCTTTCTGCTTTGCCAAGTGTTTCATGAAAAACTATTTTCTTTCTGTATCATGCCAAAAAATGTCACCCCCTAAATATTTTTTTCCCATATCTGGCTACATGTCCAGAATTTTTTTCTTTTCTAAGAATAAATAATTTTTCTGGGTTATAAAAATGCCACTTGCTCTATCAGATCAAACATATCTTTATATAGAAAAAGCATCTGAAACATTCCTCTGTGAGTCTAAGAAAGAATTCTTAATATGATTTTGTGAAGTTAATTTTGATTAAATATCAGGTCTGCAGTTATTTCTGTGACTCTCACAAAGTTCAAGCTTGCTTCATAACACTTCCAATTCTACTTTTTCTCTCACTGTCCTCATACTGCTCCCTTTTACTAGAAAGCATTAAATAAGAATTAATTTCTGTCTTTGATCAAAATAATACCTTGGAAACGAAACCTATACAAGGGAACCCTCCAGGTTCTATTTTTTATTTGCATAGTTTGCTGGAGTTAGAAGGTTCAGCTGTCAGGGTTTCAAGAACTATAGCATTAAAAAGTGTGAACTTGCAAATTAGCTGTCAAGGTTCACAGAAAGTGAATAATGCAGTCTAGAGCTGACTTGCTTTCATTCCTGGTGTCCTATTGATCTTGCTGCTAGGTAAAGCACAGGCACACAGGAACACCGAAAAACAGCAATTTGTATGGGTTGGATTGGTATTTTCTTTTTAGCAGCTAAAAATGATAATTACCTTCACAAAGTCAAAAAGCTGAATGAAAATGCAGGGCAAAACAAAAAACATGCTTGAAAAAGCAATGACAGCTGTACACCTAAAATGTGACACCCAGAGAGAAATAAACTGTAGGGCACTGGCTGTTGTAAAATCACCAGGGATCTGGTATAACACATTACAGACTTAAAGCTTAACACTGGACAGCTTAAAACACAGTCGTTTGTTATTGATATTTCACTTATTTAACTATTGTAAGCAGACCTACTGTAAGCAAAAAAGCATTCTAAGTTGATCTATAATGTTGTTGCTAGTAGCAGGGTAATTTTAAAAGTCTCTCTCTGTGTGTATGGGTGTGTGTGTGTGTGTGTGTGTATGTGTGTGTGTGTTTATGTGTGTTTTTGTGTGTAGGATTGGGGCCGGCAGTTTCTGGTCCTTTATAAATGGTTCCCTCTAAACTTCCTGGTTTGCAAATCTACTTTTATTACTCTTTTTACAATATAAAAATGTAAGCTTATCATACTTGGGGAGCACATCAAGATGAGAACATACAGAACACACGGTGCTATGATTCTGAAATGCCATAAAGTTGCTTCAAAATAAACCAACATCCTCTCAAAGATTAGTGACACACTGAGAAACTAAAAGATGCAGCAAATTATTTTGCTTGGCTTCGAACTACTGCCCTCCTATCGCCAATCACACCACACAATTTCGATCCCTCTCCCATCTTATGGTTACACGGCCCTTTCCCCCTCCTGCATGGGAAAACTGTTATTTACATTTGGAAAATATCAAGCATCTCAAAACACTTACGTTTTGTTGCACCCGGTCTCCCATGGTAAAATGATAGAACTCAACACAGTGAGTTCGCCTCCTAGGAACAGCAAATCAGCATTGCGATGCACCCAAGACAGAAATAATACCCTTCATTTGCTGCAATTGGTTTAGTATCAGTGCTATAAAAAATAGATGATGGAAAACCGAAGCCCTTGACAGAAATACAAGTCTGCTGTGTGTGGCTGGTGCAGAAGTGGGGCAGAGGGAAGTAGTGGTCTCATCTAGACATCCAGCTGGGGCTTCACCCATGCTGGCAAGTAGACTGCACGCCCAGTGGACACATGCCGTCAGGACGTTCATCGCTGGGGGTGCAGGCCATGCCTGATTGCATTTACACAACCAACAGGAGCTAAACACAGGCACCCCTGCTAGAATTCAACTGGCACAGACACTTGAGCTTATGGAAGATCACTGTGGAAAGAGCAGGCCAAGTTGTTCACAGTGCTAAGGTTTTCCTCTTTGCTTTTGCAAAAAAGGTAATTTCCAACTCAGTGAAATAAAGGCTTGAGGGTCACCAGCCTGCACAGCAGTGTGAAGTGATGCTGAAACCCAAGTGCAAATAAGCATCTCAGACCAGCACCAACTGCATACACAGATGCTTTGGCATCGACTCACAGCCCCCAAGTGTGTAGAGAATGTCTAAGAATTGCAAGATTAGGACCTGTGGTCAGTGTCTTGCCTAAATCCAACACTGTCTATGAACACAAGGAGGCACAATATGACATGAAGAAGAGCATGGTTAGCAACCTTTAACGTCACGTAAGAACGAGAAGAGAGGAAGACACGGGCAGAGGCACAGCTAGAGACATGCAGGCAAACACTTTCTGCTTCTCCAGCCCGATGACCGGCTTAGAAGCAGAGACCAAGCTGGGACCTCCTCTCTTCACCTTTTTGTGGCCCTGCTAGGACACCAGAACCTACAAAAAATGAACTAAAAGTAAATATATATAGTTTTTGTTTTTATTATCTGCTTTATTTCTGGTTCATGACATTGGGCAAATCCAACCACAAATCCCGTGCCAGTCAGTTTTCAGGAGTCGATGTGAATTCGTGGCCTTTGAGGTAGCAGGTGCTCACCACCTTCACCCCATCCAGTCCCAGGCTGTGTGCATGGTGTCTTATCTCCCACATTTCACAGCTGCTCCTGCTTGGTAGAACCTCTGGTCCTCCCAAGGTCGGAGGCCCTCCTCGATCCTTAGACTTGTCTTTCTCCGAAATGTCTCTCTCGGCGTCCCTGCATGGTTTCTGTTTAACAAGCCTCACTGGCTTGTTTACTCTGCTCATTCTGGTGAAGACAGTCATCTCTAGCTCTAATAGTTAAGGTTTCTGACCATTCTCCCCTTGACTGTATGTCTTTTTCTGCCTACTGGTCTTCACAGACAGTGTCGGGTTTAGGCAAGGCACAGATCCCACTCGAAATTTTGCAATTTTTAGAGCCCTGGCTCTAAAGTTTGGGTGTAGAGTTCAAACCGCCCACTAGAATCTTACGTTTCAAGCCTGTTGACTGGCACTTTGGGTCACCTCAATTCCAGAAACAAAAGCAAAGTAAAGATGGCTGACCGGAGTAAAGGCAGGATGTGTACGCATTAGGACATGATGATGCAGACGGACTCCCTGGCTTTGAACCTTGCTCCCACCACGGGCCACTTAGCCCTGTGCATCACAGCAAGGGAGTGACAACAGCACCTGCTTCACAAGCTGCTCTTTCACTCACTCATGCATGTGTTCATTTCTTCAGTGAAAACTCACCGAGCACCTACTGCCTCCCAGACATAGGAATGGTCCAGAAGTGTCCAGCACAGATAGGAGTCGCTACCCTATATATTTCAATGCAGTTTGCTTCAAGGATCCAGGAAGATAAGTCACCTAAAGTGTACAACATAGTGCCTTTGAAGCAGTCAACACTCAAAAGTCGTTAGCTATTATCACAGTAGCAATCCAAAGGTGGATGGGGTGGTTCATATCTGTAACCCCAACAATTTGGGAGGCTGAGAGGGGAAGATCACCAGAGGCAAGGAATTCTAGACCAGCTTGGGCAACGCAGCAAAAAATACAAAACAAAAAAATTAGCTGAGTGGAGTGGCATGTGCCTGTAGTCCCAGCTACTTGAGAGGCTGAGACCAGAAGATCCCTTAAACCCAGTAATTAGAGGCTGTAACGAGTTCTGATGGCGCCACGGCACTCTGGCCTGGGTGAGAGAGGAGGACCATGTCGCCAAAAACAAACAGAAAACAAATAAAAAATCCACATAAACTTTTAGCAAAGGTTTAACTGACTCTGGCAAAACTCATAAATAAAGATATATCTGCTATAGTAAAATGTAGAGAAAATAATAAGGAAGTCAGGGAAGAGAAATATTTTCTCAAATCATTCATGAATCCGACGCTAAGTAGATTCTGAGTGCTTCCTAAGCCATTTGAGACACCTGTGCTATTTGATGTGGCCTCACACACCCGGACGCATGTATTTCTCAAGTTAGACCTCCATGCACACTATCTAACCCGTCCACGGTGGCACAGTTTCCAGCAGGTGCCATCTTTAATGAGCCTCACCAAGCATGCGCCCTGCACCTCCCGGCCCTGTGGGCGTGGTCAGGACCAGTTCTGGCTTCCTGGAGGGGCATCTCCTTACACCCATCTGTGAAGGAAACCTAGATCTGAACCTGAGCTCTCACGTTCAGAAAGCGGATAAAGTTGAGGTTTTGCAGTGTGATTCTTATAAGATACATTGACCTTTTCCAGTTACCATATTTTTTTTTTTGAGTTGGAGTCTCACTCTGTCGCCCAGACTGGAGTGCAGTGGCCGCTTCTGGCCACCGCAGCCTCGGCCTGCTGGGCTCCGGCGATCCTTCCGCCTCAGCCTTCCGAGTAGCCGGATTTACAGGCATGCACCACCACGCCCGGCTGATTTTTTGATTTATTGTAGAGATGAGGTCTCGCTGCCCAGGCGGGTCTCGAACCCGCGGGCTCAGGCAATCCACTCACCTCAGCCTCCCAAAGGCGCGGGATGACAGGCTGAGCCACCGAGCCCGGCTCAGTTACCATATTTTTAGTCATTCACAGTTACCATTTTTTATAGGATCCTAGTGAGGCAGGCTAGTTTTTACAACATGCCATATGCCACTGAGAGGGAATTTCCTATTGATGAGTCACTAAATTTTGATCTCACTAAATTTTGGCCCAGCGTGAAAACCTAGGATCCTTTCAACTCTCTTTTTGACGTACTCCCTTGAGCCCCAACAGTGCTAGTGATTTTGCAGACGTGCTCCCCAGTCACTACCTAGGATGAGGGAGAACAGACAGATCATCCCTCAGTTGCAAGAAGTCTCAGACCAGGCTATGACTCGTCACCGTTTACTGCACATCGTCCTTCACTGCTGGGCATGAAGACAGCACTGCAAAACTGTGACACGCAATGACGCCTCACCTGCTTTCAGTCCGCATGCCCAGCAGTCAAGAAGTCTGTCCGCTTCGTGTCTGTTCCGTGACTTCACATGCCTCTCACAACTCCCACAGATTCTACGCTGGAGAGAGTTCAGGCACCAAATGGGTGGCCCGACAAGGCACACTTTGCTCCCCCCCCCCACTCCTCCTCCTCCTTCTTCTTCTCCCTCTTCCTCTTTCACTGCCCCCCCTTCTTTCCTTCCGCTTATCTTCTTCTTCTCCCTCTCTCTCCTCTTCTTTGCCCCCTTCCTCTCCTCTCCCTTGCCCCATCCTGTTCCTCTTTCTTTCCTTCCTCCCTCTCCTCGTACTCCCCACATTCCTCCTTCTCCTCCTCTTCTTTCTTCTCCTTCTGCTCCTCTCTTTCTTTTTTATTCCAGCTTCAGTTTTCAGCTCCCCAAACATCATGTGGCTGGATGCTATTATAATTATTCAACGGCGCCGTAATCCTGTGAGAGCTGGTGGTTTCAAAGCAATATACCCCACCGGATATGCTACTGCATCCATGTGGAATTGGAACTGCGGGTGGTCCATGCGGGATTACCAGGGTCCCCAAGAGTACTTGGTGGGTTTTCGATGTAAGGACGTCGGGGAAGAGAAACAGTCTTCTGCTTCACTAAAGCAGCATATCACTCTAGTCTAAGGCATATTATCAGGACAGACTATCTTAGACTCTGCATTACTAAAAGTAATCTGTAGTTCTTATTGAGTCTCATAAGGGAGTACTGATAGATTATCATTGGTCAGATTATCAGTTTTCTTTAGCTCAAAACAATAAAGTGATATCATCTTGCAAGCTATACAGACAGGCGATGGTATCAATGAGTCCATCGTTCATCTTTGAATTGTCACAGAACGAGAAGTTGGTACAAATTCAAAAAACTTTGATCATCTTGCAATATCGGCCATTCGGAGATGAAATGATATCATGACACAACAAGCCTAATGGGGTGAATGGCCTTAATACGTTAAAGACCAGGCTGCTAAAGTTGCGCTCCCACCATTAAGGCTCCCTTGAACTTGTGAAGCAATATTTGTCCCTGAATTATAGGCAGTGCCCTTTAGCGAAGGCATCTTCGCTAATGGCGCGTCTTCTTGGTCCTAGGGGCTCAGAGTCATATGAAGGTCACTGACACTGTTCTTTAGCTGAGTTACCTGCTGGGCTTTGCAAGGCAATCAGGGCTCAGGAGATGGGAAGAAAGGAAAGGACCCTTGTGACCCAGATCAGGGACAGAGAGAAGAAGGCAGCCATCTTTGTGTGAGGCAGGTTTGTTCTGAGGTGTGTGGATGTCCAGGGATTGAGCACATCTCATTTCAGCTGGGGAAGGGTTGTGGAGGAGGGAGGAGTTGCTACAAAGATGCCTATGTGGGTGCTATCGATGGGCTCAGGAGAAGCAGCATTTCTATCCAGGAGCGAACACCAGTGTAGGAGCAACACCAGGCTGAATGTGGCCAGTGAGAGCCCAAGCCAGACCACCCAGATGTCTCTCTGAAATAAGGAGGGATGACTGGCTGCCCTAAGTGTTGGGCAGATACCATCGCCTGTCTGCAGAGCTTACAAGGTGGCATCACTTTTTTGACAGATGTCTTGGAAAATGTCTGGTTCGCTTGCATTGAGGGTCATGAATCAGGCTTTAGACTTACGCTCAGGTAGAAGAGGCGGCAAGGACTTGGGCTTCCTCTACCTCATACCAACCGTCTTCATTTTGGTGCAAATCCTGTGCACCAGAGACGCAGGATTTGATAATGGCAACATAGTACACGTTTGCTTCCGCTATAAGGAAACACACGATATTTAATAGCCATATTTAGTAGAAAACTTAGCTGAACACTTGGAGAGAACTTGGATTTTTTTTCCGGAGGTAAACAACCAAACAGTAATGGACAAATGGCACTTCTCATTTGGTATTCTTCAGTTGATATATTTCATTTTTAAGCCGACAAACTCCCTTATCACCCATTTGAAACCCCCTTGGTACTGCTTGAAGACGCAAGCCTGTGGTATCGCTCCCTATAGTTCCTGAGTCTTGGCCATGACCTTCGAGGCCATTTGGCCTTCCTGAAAAGTAGGGAAGCCTCAGCCATCACAGATGTGTTTCCTGATCCCATCTGCGATTTCTCTGCACATCAGCAGGGCCCTGACTATGTCGTTCTACATTGTGAACTACGGGAAAGGAAGCAGAAGAAGAAATCAAAGAGGGAATAACAACATGGCAGTGCACAGAAGAAAAACAGCCAGTGGCTTTTCATCAGAGCAGCCTTCAGGTAGGATTTACAGGAGGAAATGTTTTCTTGCACTCAAGTGGTTTGAAAGGTTATGGATGATTCCCTAGTGACATCGTTCAAACACATGTAGTTGTGTCTGAAAGCACTCCCTCAACATCATCCTAAGGCATGCTTTCTGGGTTGTTTCTTCAGAAGGAGAGTGGATTTCTGTGGATCCACGGAGGCCCTTTTATCTGATTAGAATTTCTCAGATGGGAAGGGAGTCTGTGGTTACAGTCTGGGACAAGCTATGACATGCTAAGGTGTCCATCCTGCAACTGACATCTGGTTAGGAATATCCAGTAAAATATTTCTGTGTGAGGTTTAGACCCAGTAAGAAAATACCACTCTATGAAAATACTTTTTTTTTCCTCATCAGTCAGATTGTCCCCTAAATTAGTCGCGGCCTTGTTAGGGGCTGAATTGTGTCCCCTCAAAATTCATATGTTGAAACCGACTCCCAGTATCACAGGATGTGACTGTATTCTATATTTGAAGATAGGGCCTTTACAGAGGGGATTAAGTTAAAATAAAGTCACTAGGATGGTGGGTATTAGGATCTAGCTGGTGTCTGTATAATAAGAGAAAATTTGTACACACAGAAGAGACACCAGGGCTGCATGCACAGAGGAAAGAAAGCGTGAGACCACAGCAAAAAAGGCAGCCATCTGCAAGACTAATGGTGGAGGTGGGGGCACTTCAGAAGACACCAAACCTCTGCTGTCACCCTGATCTTAGACTTCTAGCTCCCAGAACTTTGAGAAATAAATTTCCGTTGCTAAAGTCACCAGTCCGTGGTCCTTTGTTATGGCTGCCCTGGCAAACTAACACAACCTATAGGCTTTAAACTATAAGCAAGGGATGCATCTTTATTGTAGGCGTAGTAATTTGATTTTCGTTGCAAATGCTTGAGTGTGAGCTCTGATAGGTTTTCAGTGATCTGACTGGAAAGAGGTGCGGGCACTGGTTCATGTGCAGTATGCTCAGGGGTGCCTCATCCTTCTGGGTAGGAAAGGGCACTTTGAGCTGGGCTCGGTGGCTCAGCCTGTAATCCCGCGCCTTTGGGAGGCTGAGGTGAGTGGATTGCCTGAGCCCGCGGGTTCGAGACCCACCTGGGCAACTTGATGAGACCTCATCTCTACAATAAATCAAAAAATTATTAGCCGGGTGTGGTAGCACGTGCTTGTAAGCACAGCTGCTTGGAAGGCTGAGGCGGAAGGATCGCCGGAACCCAGCAGGTTGAGGCCACGGTGGCCGGGAGTGGCCACTGCACTCCAGTCTGGCCGACAGAGTGAGACTCCAACTCAAAAAAAAAAGAAAGGGCACTCTGGCCTGTCTCAGGGGCAGCTAGAGGTTCCAGGACACTGCTACTGCCTATCCCCACCATGGTGCCAGGCCCGTGGGCAGACTGAGCAATGGCTTCTTTTTGTTTCCTTCAGGATGCACTAGTCCATGCCTGGAGTGGTGAGTGACTGACCTTTGCTGTTTCCTGGACCATGGATCCTCACCTTTCTCCCTGGCTCTGTCTACACTGTGGTAAGAGCTGGTAACACAGCTTGCTTTTATTTGAGGCACATTGTGTGAGTTTTGGGTGGCCCACTCCAAAGTAGAGAGGCCTGCTCTTGGTGACACACCCTGGAACTAGGAACTCAGTATCCAGCATTACCACATCTGGACACGTGATCTCAGTCTCAATGGCTGGGACCAGGCAGTAATGAAGCGGGCTGTGGCTCAGCGTCCCTGTGTGCATGACGTGGATTGCTGTGTGCCACCAGCCCAGATGTGGTGCTTGCTTACAGGAACCTTGTATGTTCACCAGGGAAACTCTTTCATCATGCCAGCTTTGGTTTAGACAATATTTTCCCAAAAATGTTTTCAGACTTTAGTCTCCATCATCTTTCTTTTTATTTTTTGAGTTGGAGTCTCACTCTGTTGCCCAGGCTGGAGTACAGTGGCACATTACGGCCTTCCCAGCATCGACCTGCTGGGCTCCAGCTATCCTTCTGCCTCAGCCTTCCAAGTAGCCGGAACTACAGGCATACTACCAGGCCCGGCTAATTTTTGATTCAGTGTAGAGACGAGGTCATGCCAATTTGCCATGGGCTGGTCTCAAACCCACAGGCCCCAACCACTCGCCTCGGCCTCCCAAAGTGCTGGGATTATAGGCTGAGCCACTGAGCCCAGCCAGTCTCCATCATCTCATCTTTCTGTATGTACATGTGCTTCTGGGACTTGGAGAAAGGTGACCTGAGGAGTGGGCGCTGAAATCCTCGAAGGCGTGCACAAGTCTCCCTGCGCGCTGAAGCACAAGCCATGCCAGGTTATCAGACGAGCACCCAGGGACAATTTTAAGGACCTAAAAACACTGACGATGAGGGGTTTGCTATGGATGTCTTATCTGCAGTTTTGACGTGAGTGACACTTTGGTTACAGTTAATTTTTTCGATCTCAGAATAATTTTCCCATTCAATTAGATTTTGTTAGTAAACTTACTCATCAACTTTTGTAATCCGAGTAATATACTGAAAACGGTTGCTACACCTGGCTTATTATTAGAGCTGGTTTACACTTTATCTTTGGCAACTATAGAATTTCCTTGGGCTGTTTCTAGAACCTAATTTATTGATGAGCTTCTGTGCTCTCTCCCAAGAAGCATCTCTCCATCTGAGAGAATGAAGGGCCCACCTAAAAAGCTTGGAGGAGCCCCTGGGGAGGAATGCGAGAGGCCCCCCACATCAAGCTGGTGTGCAACCTCAGAGGACACCAGAACACGGCCAAGAAAATACTCAGGAGTGTGGCTCAACTCGCTAGAGTTATTGCTCGTTTTTCCTTGGTGCATGTTCAGGGAACTTCGAGCAAGACCCTCGTCATGACAGCCATTCCTTGATAAAGCTATGGAAGTCCATGGCTACCAGTAGGGATCAGAAGGTACATTGCCACTAGCTAAGCCCTGAGAAGACGACATGCACAGGGACAGTCAGCATAGTTGCCATGGCAAAAGCCACCGGGACTGGGACTGTCACAGCTCAACAGCTGATGTTGCCAAGAGCAGTACTGCTCCTGCTCTGAGCCACCTCTGGGAACTACAGAGACTGTCACAGAACATTTAATTGCTTTGAATTTCCTGCTTTCTTGATATCCCATGGAGAGTCAGCCTTCAGAGAGAAGGAGTCCTCATACTGTAATTAGCAACAAAAGAAAGAAAAAAAATTATTTTCATCTAAAATCTTGATGAGATCGGAAATTGACTGATCAGTTGATTCCTGGCCATTTGCCTCAGAATTACAGAGGTTGGTGTGTTAAGTTGTGTAACTTTAGGGTATACAAGCTTTTAGACAAGTATTTTATGGAGAGAAGGAAGTATAAAGATAGATAAGTACAATATATGCATTCATGTAGGAGGAATTAATTTTGGTGAGCTTGGAGAGGTAAAAGCAGAGTGGGTTAGACAAACTAGTTGGCCAGGAGTTCACAGATCAAATGAAAGAATTTTAGTTGCCCCTTTAGACAGAATGAATACAGAAACAGAGATCAAAACCTTAATGCAACCAAAAAAAAAAAAAAAAAGAAAGAAAGAAAGAAAAGAAAATGCCTGCCTACCAAGTGCATACTCATTAGACTCCTTATTAAGAGAAGATTAGAAGTTGTTCTTTGAGGACTGTTGATGGCCTGCTGCCCCAGCTGGGTGCTATGGCTTCATGTTCTGTCTGCAAACGCTGGGCTGCTGGTTGCTAAGTGTACTCACTGGGGAAATAGTTAACTGTTCAAATGTGACCCCTTAGACGGATATGTGCAAATACCACTCTCTCTCATCTAAATATTGTTGAGAGGCACTATGGACTGAGGCTGGATGCCGAAGGTCAAACCCTGCCTTGCCACTCCCTGGACATGGGACAAGTTTTAAAAAACTCCTTTGAAGCCATTCCTCATGTCTAAAAGAAGATGGCAGAGTATCAGTTCTAACGTGCAAGCTCTGTATATCAAAAACGTACAAATTATAAAATTCTGCTCAATTCCATCACCATCAGACTATAGGTTTAAATTTGTACATAACCCCAATACTCTCTCCTTCCTACTGTAACACATCAAGAACTTAGAAAACATCTGCATTCAGAATCCACACTTCTCAGATCACATGTTTGAAATGACTCACAAATTCAACAGCATCATATTACCTATCGTAACCTAGCTGCCAAGATGATCAGTGTCCTATTCAAGTGTCCTGGTCACACTGCACAACAGAAAGCTCTAGAGTGGATCTTGTGCTGCTGTGCACTCCTTAACATCTGACCTTTATTGAAGTTTATTGATAAAGTTGGTGCACTCTTTACATAGTTAATTTGTACCATATTGAAACTACATTAACTAATTCCAAAGCAACAGACAAGCACTGGTTTCAATCACATTTACTAATGAGTTGCTAGTTTGAGAATAAAATGCTCCCTCTTGGGACAGTGAATAGTGCCCATGAGTGACAGAAAATTTCAATGAGAAAATGGGGCTCTTCTTTGTGTGTGTGTGTGTGTGTGTGTGTGTGTGTGTGTGTGTGTGTTGGTTTTCGTTTATATTTGGAAACTTAGGGGTAAACTACAAGCTACTTCGGAGCACTTGTTTATTTCTTTTCTTTTTTTTTCTTGTGATATCATTTCTCTTTTTTTTTTTTTTTGAGTTGGAGTCTCACTCTGTCGCCCAGACTGGAGTGCAGTGGCCGCTTTCTCTCTCTTCTTTTCCTGGACTTCAGCCGATGTTGGAACTCAAATCACATGAGCAAACAACAATAGAATTTATATGAAATGTAAGGCACTTTGAGGGACACAGACATTTTATAACATAGTTTCTGTCTCAAAAGTGTATATATAGCCTTGTTTGGGGGAGACAAAACAGCACATGAAAAGTTTATAATGTGGAATGTAAACAAGGGTTCAACAAATGATAGAGGGAATTGTTATCTAACATGGGCACTTCCATTAATTGCTAAAGGAATGCTATTAGCTCTAACTACTAAAATTTGGGAAAGAGAAAATCCAGAAATTTTCAAGTTAGGATTGAGGTAGAGGACAGGGACAAAATAAACTATCTGAAGAGAACGTGGGTGGCCAAACCAGTTTGGATGTGAAAAGAACTAGCACCGAGAATCAGATTAAAGGCCAATGGCAAACTGAAATAAGCCGGGCCCGAGGAAAAGCAAAATGGCAGAAGTCTCATGATCATCTTGGACATTTTGCTAAATTTGGTGTCAAGGAGCAAGAAACAGATATCCTCAGGCAAAGTCAATGTCTGACTCAGCTTCACGGGGGTAGGTTGAGTACTGGTTTTAGCATGAAAGGGAGAGACAAGCAGCTTCCCAGCTGGCCCAAGAAGATAGTCAAGCCACTATGAATGCAGCAGATAGAGTGACCACAGTAGAGACCAAATGTGTGCGCACACACACACATGTGCACATGTAAGGACAAGGTTAGTGATGCCTGAGAGGAGTGGAAAGACAGAGAGAAAGGAAGTCAGAGAAAGATGCCTGATATTCCAAAGCAGAAGTTACCTGCACACGTATGTTTATCCCAGCATTGTTCACAATAGCAAAAATGTGGTACCAATAGTGCTGTCCATTAAAAGAGGACTGGATTTTAGAACATGTGGTACGTATACATGATGTAATATTACACAGCCACAAAGAAGAACAAAATCATGAACTGTATAGCAACCTGGATGGACTTAGAGTCTATAATACTGAGTGATCTTTCACAGAATCGAATAACTGAGGTCACATGTTCTCGATCATAAGCAGACTTTGAACAATTATTGTAATACCATAAGAAAAGGATTGGCAGTAGCGGGAAACTACTGGGAGAGGGGTGGAGAAGCGGGATCGGCAGTCGTGGGAGTCTGCCTGGTGGGGGGGAAGAACACCTCATCAACAAGGGCGCCTGCAAAATGAACATGTGTATACCTAACCCTGAATTGTCCCCCACATCTTTAAAATAAAAAAATTAAAAGTTTAAAAAAAAACACAAAAAACCAAAACAAAAACCAAAGCAGAAGCCTAAGCACAGGAACAATTAGGATAACAACCTTAGGATGCGCTGGAGAAGGGCTTTTACTAGAGTGTGCATTTTAAAATAAGCATCGGGGTGACGTTTAGGAATCTTTTATTATCTAAGACACTGGTGCTCAGACATGGCACGAGTACTCCCCAGTAGACACCTGACAATCTGGAGTACTTTACTTGTCGTAACTGGGAGTTGGGGGGGAGGGGTGCCAAGCAGCACCTGGTGTGTAGAGGACAGAGATGCCGCTAAACATCCCACAGTATCCAAGAGGATGCCCGACAACAAAGAATCAGCTGGCACAACATGTCAACAGTGCCCAGGCTGTGAAACCCAATTCACAGGATCCCAGGGAAAGCAGAAAAATATCTTCAAGATAAACTATGTTATACCGTAGTGCACAGTTGATAAATGTTAATGCTGTGCATCTATTAAAAATGAACTTAAGCCACAATTATTTTTACAGTTCGGATTTTTAAATATACATATGTACTGCAGCTGACTCTCAAAATAATATATTCAGCTTCTTCACTCTTTTCTAATAAACTGAAAATACTTCCATCAGAAGCATCCCAATGCAAAGCAGCAATATGCCAAGCACAGTCCTTTCCAGAAAGAATTCAAGTATGGTGAGTGGAAAATGACCTTAACAAAATGACTGAAAGAAGCAACAGCTTAATTAAGCCCAGTTACTGGTCCCATTTCATATTTGTCTTTCCAAACTGCTCATGAATTCTGACCCATTTAGTCAGGACAAAATACACATCCTGAAGACTCTGTCCCCGTTGAGGTACTTAACGGGTGTTTAGCAGACAAGATGTATGGCATGTCGATTATTCATAATATTTGATCTTTAAATGACGGGAATATGCTACATTTAGAGTACTGGGGGAAATCCCAGCCAAATATATAAAGCAGCCACTGAGATGAAAGACATTCCACAAGGGGAAACCGATCTCAGAACCAGTTGACACAGCCATGAGCACTTCATGGGTTGCCTCAGCACATTAGCCACAAACAATTTCCATCCTAGGAAACACACTTAGTGCAGCTACTGGTGCATAATAAATATTTGATCCTAATTAGACCTAATGAATGTATTTTAATTCTGTAGTCATCATTCTTTTGTAGGACACTGATTCACAAATACCAAAAAAAAGAGGTTTTGGGGAACATTTTTCATTCTCCTCAGTCATTTTCTAATGAGGAAGAATTGTCTAGGAATCTCTTCAAAAAGACAGATATGTTTTAAAAAATCTGGAAAATTACAAGTTGCATAAGGATTCAATGCAAAGTACTTGGTAAAAGAAATTTTAACTTTCTTGTTTCACTTATTTCAATTCACTGAGAAATTCAAGTTAAATATGCTTTTTAAAAATATAACCTGGCAAACTCTAATTGGGGTACCAATTTGGAATTTGATTAAACTTGACAATCTGAAGACTCAAGTCTATTTTTAAGATTATTTATAAAAATACTCTACTCAGATAAAGTAAAAAAAAGTTTGGGGAGTTAAAATAATAAATGTTTATGCATTCTTCAGTTTCAATAGAATAACTCTTATTCTTTTAGTAGGCAGAAATATTTAAGCAGCACTGTCCAAAAGACATATACAATTGTAATTTAAATGCTTTTTTTTTTGAGTTGGAGTCTCACTCTCTTGCCCAGGCTGGAGTGCAGTGATGGATTCAGGTGATCCTTCAGCCTCAGCCTTCCAAGTAGCTGGAACTACAGGTATGCACTGCCACGCCTGGCTAATTTTTTAAATTATTGCAGAGATGAGGTCTCACCAAGTTGCCCAGGCTGATCTCGAACCCATGGGCTCAGGCAATTCTCTCACCTCGGCCTCCCAAAGTGCTGGGACTACAGGTGTGAGCCACCGCGCCCAGCCTAAATGCTTTTAACATGAAACATAAAAGTTCAGTTGTGTTGTTTTTCTGTTATTTTAAAATCATAGCACCATTGGATGTGCGTCTCTAATATTATTCACCTATCTTTTAAAAAATTCGCCCTTGAGAAACCTGTCTTCGTATATGATCACAAAATCTATTAAGACACATTTGCATATCATGACAGAAACTTGCAGTTGCACAGTTTTCCCAGCTGTGGAAGATTGGGCAACTACTGAAACCCACAACTCCCAAATCTTAGTGGCCTAGTGCTGGAAACTCAACTCTCCTGGGAAGGTCTGTGGAGGGTAGGAGGTGAAAGTGGAGTGGGCGGCTTCTGTTCTACGTGGTTCTTGAGAAATGAGGCTATTTTCACTTACTGTCCCACTGCGTCCTGGGGTCTCAGAGCCCTTTTCATCTCCTGAATCCAGCAGGCAAGGGAGAGAGGGAATGGGAGGGTCATGCACAGGTTCAGGAGGCTGACCTGGAAGGAGGATGTATCACTTCTACTGGCCAGACATCAGTCACGTGGCTCTTCCCGAAAGCAGAGGAGGCTGAGAAATGTCATCTAACTCCATGCCTGGAAATAGGGTTCATCGAAATGCACAGCATTGTCTCTGACAAGCTGGCAGGGGAATAAACCCATTAATGTCATATCTGCATATACTTGGTAGATGATCAGTGATCAATTCTCTTCCCTTGGCAGAAAGAGGATTTAAGATATAGCTTTGGGCAGGGCCAATATTGGTCTGTGTCAAGATGATCTGCATGTGCCCTGGCAAGTTGATGATAAGCCCTGCCAAACAGTTGTCAAGCCCAGACTACCCTCCTGGTCTTCCAGGAAATCTTGCTCCTCTTCCCACTTTGTCATGGATATCTTTGCTTCCCATTGCAATCACAGCTAGCTCATGGGAAAGACCTGATTCGTGTCACCTGATCTGCATCATAATATGGGGAAGGGACACTGTCATTTGGAATGAGACCATGGACTCCACTATCCTTAGACTACATCAGAATTATACTCCAAATTAAACCATTTGGAGGGAAAAGTCACAAGAAAATAATAGGCCCCGGAAGCATACACAAATGTGAGGAGTTTGACACAGAAGACAGTTTTCGACTTATAAAAAACACAATTTGAAATTTGGTATAAATATTAGATCATGAAGAACGCCAGTCAAATTTTTACTGGCAGGCACCGTTAGCAGGAGATAGCACAAGGAACATTGTCTTAGAACTTGGAAGTAGCAACAAGTCTTGAAAACTTATTTGATGACCACACAGGGGCTAGCCCACATATTCACTCACATCCCAAGGACTAAGGGTCTGACTTCCACTTTCCTGTCACTTAGTGTTTAGAAGGAGAATAACCATATTCATGCTTTCGAGATTTTCCCTTTTGTTTATACACAAGAAAGCAGCTGTCTTCTCACTCTTCATCTCTCGCTTGGCAAGAAATCTTCTAGTGTTTGGTCATCTCATGTATTTTATTCTAACTTTATGTTTGTTAGAAGAAAAAATATTAACTTTGAATGTCAGAAGACAGTTCTGAAGTAAATATCAGTTAAAATGGGGGAAAGTTTCAGATTTTTATACACACTATTGTACAGGAACCATAAAATGGAGACAACTTGATTGAAGCAAATGGAGATATCCAAGACTTGTAATAGTGTGCAAATGATCTAACCGTTAGTTGGCAGCACAGACATCAGATCAGCTGAACTCTTCCGCTACAGTTTCTTAGAGAAGGTGTTCTAAGAATATCAAACAGAAGATATTCTACAGAAGGTCTTTCCTATCCAGCTTACAACTGTTATTTTATGTCATTATGAGTCATTTATTCATATTAGAACATGTAGCTCTGTAAAACGTAAAAATTATTGTAAATCAAATGAAAAATTTTCCCTTAGTACAGCTACGCTTTTGATGTTTACATTGCATGGATTTTTAAGACATTTTTCAAATCTTAGGCAGTTTATTTGATAAAAAGAATATTTCACAAAGATTTTACTTCTGTTCTGCAATCCTGGTTCTGGGTAGCTCATTCATATCATATCAGTCAGTCCACAAAAATGTTTTAAAAGGTATATACTGAAGCCATCTAAAACTTCAAGGACCACTCATTATTGAGTTTAGTTGGAACTTAACGTAACCTGTAACTATATAGTCAGCCTACACAAATTGAACTGTTGCATGTGCTTTTAGGTAATACAGGTAACATCCAGGGCTGGACCTCAAAGTAGGTTTTCATTTTTTCACTTTGGGGATGGTTTTTTCATTGAACAGCATGGAAAGACAGGAAGCACATTGTTCAGGAGGCCTGGTCTACCAGAAAGCTTCAAGATACTGTCAAGTTTAGACCGTTTCTTTGGACCTCAGTGGCTTCTATTATGATCTTCTATTAAGATATTCAGATTATGCAAAGCTCCTTCAAGAAACATGACTTTATAAAGAAAAACATTCAACTGATTGTGTTGTCATTTCATAATTAGCTTCAGAAATGAGACAGGAAATTCATCTATGTGAAGAAGGCAGAGCAAGGCAAAATACTTTTACTGCTTTTCAAATTTTGATTTCTGAGAAAAAAAAAAACACAGCTAAACCTCATACTAAATTTTAGCCTTTAACTGTACATTCTAAATTTGGGGATTTTTGTTAATGTTCCTTTTCACATTCAACTTTACTTGATATTCAAGAAACCTATGTTTTTATAAAATAACTTCAAGATATTAAAATCGTATTTATCTTTAATGTCACTTGCTTTGTACCAACATCACAAGTCTATTTTAATAGTTATTTTGTGTTCTAGGAAAAGAAACCATTGTCTCAACTCCTTCAAGGGGTCATGTCAAGACACAGAGGCATGGCACCTAGCAGACAGAAACCTGTATGGCACGGGATTGCTCCATATTGTAAAATGTATCGCAGAGACAAGGGTACACATTAGTTCTGCGATTTCAAGTCCTTAAGACATCTGCTTTCCCTCTAGCTAGATCTGTACAACTGGGTGGCAAAGGTCAGGCTCAGGTGTTTTGTCAAATGTAAAAAGGATACCCACGATGGGTTCTCTCCTATTGTTACATATATTGGAGTCATTTTCTAGCAATAGGTTACACAAATTGGATAGCCCACTGCTGTGATTGAGTGTAATAACTGGAAATTGGTATGGATTGTTAAGATAGAGATTGATGACCAGAATAAAGACTCCTCTATTTGATATATCCCTAGTTGTGCCGAGGTTGCCTCTGAGAGCCTCGCTGGTACCAGGGCACACAATCAGTTCCGCAATCAGTGAGGCTGGTGACAAGGAAACTCTCGGGCCCTAAACAATCATGCACAAACAGCTAGTAAAGCAGTGTAATTTTTACTTGTGTTTCACTCACTTCTTAGTTAAATATCATGTAAAATCTTTCCAGAATGCTACCACACCACCCAATCGCTCTTGTTCCCACTGAGCTCCATGTTGCGAAATTCACCAGTCAAGTCTGCGTTGTCATCTTCTTGACCACACCTGCCCCTAGGACACATTTTCTTTGGCTGGCACCCAGCACACTGCCTCCACTTGCTGCTTCTCCTCGCTCCCAGGGCACATCTTTTCAGTTTCATTGACAGGTTTCTCCTTCTCCTCCTCCCAACCTCCCAGTCTTGAATTGCTCCAGAGCTGAGTTTGTCGTCTTCTTTTTCTCCTTCTACACTCCCTGCCTCACTTAGTCTCACGGCTTTAGACACCGTGGAGAACCAGCCATTTTTTGCCACGTGCTCCATTGCTATCTGTTCCAGGTCGCTATCCTTGCTCACCTGGCTATGCAGTAGTTTCTTCATTCACCCCCCAGCTTCGACCCTTCCCGCCTAATCTACCCCCAACACAGCAGCCAGAGGGATCTTTAACAGTGTAATGGTATCTCTGGACTCATCTTTTGGCATTCACCCCTTCTTTCTCTTGGCTGCAACTATACTGGCCTCCTTGCTGTGCCTCAAACAGGGTAGCTGCTCCCGCTTCAGAACATTTGCAGAGATAGTTCCTTCTGCCTAGGATGCATCTCCCCAAGATGGCTGTACGGGTAGACCCCTTCAAGTCCTTTACTAAACATTTAAACATCTAAGCTGCACTGTCCTCAGCACATTCTCCAGATCTTCTTTACCCTGCTACATTTTCAGAGCACTATTCTACTTTCTTACCTACAATATAATTTCTTATCCATGCTTATCTCTTGTTGTTTTTTCCTCCCATGGAAACATAAGTTCTTTGGGGGCAGGATTTTTATTGGGTTTGTTCACTGATGTGTCCCAACCACTCAGAACAGTGTTCTGATCTTGGAAGGTGCTAGAATTGTATCTGCGTGAGTGAATGACTATGCTATCTCAAGAGTGATGCAAGTGTTAATTTTTCTAAGTTTAGAAGTGAAGCAATGTCCTGTGGTATGCCAAAACCTGCAAAGAGATAACAGTTTCTTTTTTGAAGATATGAAGTAGGAGTTAAACGATTTCTGCCCAATATAAGAAAAGCACTTTCCAAGTATCAATATCAAGGATTGATTACTTTTGCCTCAGTAATTTCCTCGGTACCATACACTAGCAAGTTCTGGTGACCTTGTTTTGTAGGTGAGGATAAGGTGCTTTATTTGGTGTATCCAGAAACAGAATAAAGTTTGTGTGTGCGGGAATGAAAGGGATGCCTTCTTCCAAGGGTTGAGCTGGATGACTATATGATAGGGTACATTTAATGCCAGTGGGTAGCGAGAACATAGGTACAACAAAAGTCACAAAATCTCATAATAATGAAAGCATAGAGGAGGCTTAAGATGTCTACAGCCATACCAACTTGAACATGCCGATGTCATCTAATCTTGGAAACTAAGCAGAATCTGACCTGGCTGGTACTTGCATGGGAGAGAAGTCCTAAGAAATCTCTGAGTTAAATGAGTTTCCTCAGAATTAATTTTTTTCTTCACAGTTTTAAAAGAATATGAAATATGGAATAATTTGACAAGATTTAGCTGTTTTAGGTGAATTTTTTCTATGAAGGTCTCTCAAGCGATAAATATACAAAGATACATAGTGCTATTTTGATAGGAGTCAATAGAACAAGCCTGTAAGAGTCCTTGATTATAATTCTACTAATTGCTTTCATGATCTTACGTTCATTATTTCAAAGCTTATCACATTTTGCAAAATCCTGTACTTACTATCAAGATTTGAAGTCAACTTTTTGAGGCAATCAACTACGACTGGATCGTCAACTTTTATAACATACTCTATGCCACAGCTCTTCCCTGTCTCTGTGTGGCAAATTTCTGTTATACGCTTCGTATAATGGTACACACTCCAGGAGAGCACAACTTAGGGGATCCCATCTGCCATTCTGACTTCTACTTTATTCAACACACTCCCATTCCCCAATCCATGCCCCGATTTCTTAGCTCTCAGGCTCAACTCTCAGACCAGGAACAACCATATGTACTATGTTTGGTTCCCACTGAATTGGAAGTGATTTATCTTTTTATTACTCTCCATGATTTGGCCAAACATGAGAAAGGAATACTCTGAAAAATTAGCATAGCACATGTTTATAGGCATCCTATGTCTGCATAGCGCCTCTACACAGATTGGATTACTACTGCAGCATTTGCTAGGACTATGCATGATCCCTGGAAAAGAAACGACACAAAGGAGCTCAGCTGCCTCTCACACATATGAGTTCATGAACACATCCAAGAAAATAAAAATGTGCGATGCATTAAAAATGCATTTCTGTCTCATTGGTTGCATGAGATATTTTTATTTGAAAACACTGACATCCTTAAAATAAATCAGCCTTGTTGCCAATTTCAAGAACATGAATGACAGTATAAAAAATGTTACCAGTCCTACTCTGAATAATTTGTCACCATACTAGTAAAGCAGAAAACATTTTATTTTGCTATGATTTATGATTGCTAAAGCACCAGGCCTATAACTTATTATTTTTTAAAAAAGGAAAGAGGTTGGATAATGAACCTGCATTTGTGAAAGCTCTGAGGCCTTCTGATTAAGAGGGCCTACAAATGATTAAAAATGTATATGAAATTAAAACCCTCAAGCAATTAAGGAATGGACTCCTCGAGGAAGTGAGCCATGCAGAATTGCCATTGAAAATACCAAATATGTGGCTTATCTGGTGAGATTCCTGGTGGGATAAAACAAGTGAAATTTGTTGTTGCTTACTATCTTCTTGATGCTCAGTCCTTTAGATTTTGTAAAAAAAAAATTGTTTTAAAATAAAAATTAAAAAAAGAGACATGACCCCAAACACAACACTTAATTCACTCCCATATACACACAAATTGTGTTGGTCTATAAAGGAAACATATCTTTTATTTTGAAGTGTGTATTCCTTTGAAATGTACTTCAAAGTGAGGAAGAAAACTTTAAATATTTTCTTTCATCCTTAACACATTATAGACCCCAAAGCAAACATCTGGACATATGTTAAAATACTCTAATTCATAGCTGAAATCAATAATGTCTTTATCCATTGAGCAATTTTGCTTCAATATCCCTCTGTTAGTCTTTTTCTTAGATGTTTATCTTAAAAATCCTTAAGCCTCAAAAAAGTTTTTCTGCAAAGTTGCATCCATCTTACCAGAGATCATTTCAGAAATAATACTCCTTTGATATTCAAATAGGAGCAAATAAACAATATCCCTACAATCATGGATCACTTTTATATGCCTGTGCAGACAGCTATTATTCTAACTATATTTTCCCCAAGGGACAAAAGTCACCACATAAATTCACTTGCGACATGGAGAGAGGATGTTCTTGGTGATGCCACCGGGAAAAGTCTATGTCCTCAATGACTGTCACAGAGAACATTCAGAGTATCAAGTAGACTCTCAACAAACGATTGTTGTGTTTATTAATTAAGAAGAATGCTCTTATACAGGGAGTGCCAAAAAAAGTATTCACGTTTTAAGAAAGGAAAAAACTGTATTAAAATTGTAATACTCAATAAGATGAATACAAATCACGTTTGACTTCTGCAATTACAAGAGGTGCTTACTATCAGCATCCAGACACTTCTGATTATGGTGAACATCTCTTAAAATGTGTATATCTATATTTTTGGCACCCCCAATATATAAATCAGAAAGGAAGAAAGTAGGAATTTATTAATAAAATCAAATCATGTTTTAAGTGACCACAGGTAACTGCTTAAGCAATTCCATATTCATTGAATGAAATATTGTCATAAGAATCTCTTACACTGTTTCAGTCATTTATTTCTTAAAGACTGCTTTCACTGTTATATATGAATCATATGGAGTTTGTAGTTTCAAGCTTTGCACTCTGACTATAGACTGATTTCTTTTTAACACACAATGTTTACCATTTAGCATTTGCTCCTGGAACCATCACATCAGTACATAATAAGAGGCAACGAAGCAAGTGATTGCGGACATTTTCAATACCATGTCAGACAGAGAATCTGAGGAAAAGGGTTCTTTGAGGTAAGTAGCAAGCTGACACTGAATCTCTGTTCCATGCCCGGCTGTGAGCCACACCCTTTCCTTACTAATGAGTCTGGAAATGCTGCCAGCTCTGCCTTTTATCTTGGAAAACACAGGACTATTTATGCCTAAACACGATGCACTGAATTTCCCTCCACTGGTTGACAGTTATCTTTCTTGATCCTTAAAGCTCAAAGAGAAGGCAAAATGCATATACTTGCTACGTGATAGAAGAGTTTGGTAGATGGAAAATCTACACGCAAAGCTGCCTTATTTTGCCAGGATAACTCTGGCTGCAAGGAATTAGACTGGAAGACAGAGAATGGATGCAGTCAGGATACTACTGAAACATGCCAGTCAAGAACTGCAATAGCCTTTTAATGAGGGCAAGGGGTGATATTGAAGATGTGTATGCAGGTAGAATCAACGAGTAGGGAACTAAGGTGGTATGTGGAAAAATCTGAATGCATGTCTAAGATTCTAATTCTGAGAAACTGGGTAAACACCATTGTCAAGATACAGCTCTGGGAGGGAAGAGCAGGGTGGGAGCTAGAAGATGGCGAAATGTTTGAGGTATTCAGGAGACATTCAGATGAGATGTTTACCAGTTACTCAGAAATGTGAGTCTGGAACTCATGAGAGAGATCAAGGACAGAGTCATAGGCTGCAGGATTATCATGAAGGAGAAAACAGGTGAACTCGGGGAAGATTATGGAGATTTAGACAAGAGGGACAGAACCCAAGGGAGTAACTTTAAGGTCAGGCAAAGAAAGAGGCACCTGTAAGTGGAATTCAGAGGGTGTAATCAGAGAGACTGAAGGAAAATCAAAAGCCTCCAGTGTCACAGAAGGCAGAGGAGAAGATATTTTAATGGAGGTCAGGGAGCTGAAAGTCTCTAATGCCAGTAATCTGAAGGTCTTGTCCTCACATTCGTTTCCAAATATTATTTTATGGTAATTATGTAGTATTTGGTTTCTCAGCTTTAATAACAATGACCCAAGAAAATGCAAAGTTATTTGTGTTATTAGAACGGCACAATTTCTCTCAATGTGTATTGTTTGTTATTTAAATACTTTTACATGCTTTCATGGACTTTGCCGATAAAGGCGTTAACATGCTATCCCCAAATAAAACATTCAGACATATTGACTATTTTTAGTTAAAGACACTTGAAAAAAAGCAGAGGCAAGAAGACCACTCTGATCTTTCTTCTGCTTTTTCAGAGCAGGAGATGAAACACCCATGTGAAAGATGTCCTCCCTATGCCAGAAAGAAGTTATCATTCCTGTCAGCAAGAAACAGAACTTAAGGCCGAGGAAAACCCGTACGAACCTGCTAAGCCAACCCTTGCCTTCCTAGCCACCTGCCTACCAGTTATCGGCCCTAGCCCAAGCCCCTTTGCCTTGTCACATTTTTCACAATTCCTGCTCTTTGTCTAATTTGGTATATGAGTGGCCAACTCAAACTGTAGCCTTGGGTCTTCATTTGTAAATTTGGAAAGTTCCTGTGCCATGTAAACTTGTATTAAATACATTTTTAGGTTTTTCTCCTGTGAATCTGTCTTACGTTAGTTTAATTCTCAGACCTAGCATGCACACCCCCCAGGTCCCCAAAACCCCTGAGAAGGTAGAGGTAAAATTCTGCCACCACTCCACCTGGAAAAATAGAAAATATCTTTTTTTAATAACTTGAAATCATGAAGAGACTTTTGGCTTGCACTGAATTTTCAGATAATACCCATTATTACTTGCCAAAAAAAGAAAAGAAAAAATCATTCAATATTATCCATCATTTGTCAAAAAGATAGTGATGTCTGCCAGCTTTTCCATTTTAGCATACTGGAATGCCTATATGGATAAAACAAACAGAAAATAGCTGGAATAAAAATTCTCAAAATTAAGCACTGGTTCCTGCCAAATGGTAATGAAAGTTATTAGGCTTTTCCTGGTGATATTAAAGAAGTGCAAACATTGAGGAACAGCTGTGTGTACCTAAATTTTCCTGAATAAACTGAATTACAAGAAACATGCAAGCTACAGAGTGAAGTCTTTATATCACAAACAGGCAGTCTTCACTTTGTCCAGTATCATGTTACCAGGAAACACGTGCATATCTAACCATGTCATTGCCTTTCATAGTCCTGTGGCAACAGAGAGGACTGCCTGTGACATCACTTTTCATACATTCGTTGCATAAATCCTCTTAAAACAGGAATTCTTTCTTCTCAATCTGTTGTTCCAAAATCAGTGTTAAAGAGGTAAGACAATGATGCTCATTCATTGCTAGATGCAAATTCATTACAAATTCTCATAAAGCATAGTTGCAAATTATTTGATAGCTTAAAGGGTAAATATAACATTTATAACAATGCCATATGAAAAGATACATACTACAAAATGATCTTGAATGTAGCTATGTGTCTGCTAAAGACATTAAAGTTAAAATTAGAACTTATTTTTGAATTCACTATTTACAATTTTGGGCTCGAGGTAAAAAATATAGAAGTATAGGCCAAATATAATACTACCTTGTGTCATTTTTTTCTTTGTAAATTTTCAGAAAAATTTTTAATTATTAAAAAATTAATGCTGTCTTTCAATATTAGCAGTTGACAAAGACATTTACACTTTATTTCCTCTACAGATTGTCTTAAATTTAAGGCATGGAAGATAGAGGGAGAGACTCTTCAATGCAGGTCTTTATTCAGACATTCAAACAATAAAAAGAATATTAAAACAAATGTCCATGTACCCACCAATCATCTTAATACATAAGGTATTATGAATTCAATTAAAGTCCATTGTAACAACTATCTAATTGAAATCTCCTTCCTACCATCAGAGGTAACCAGTATCTGAAGTTGATTTTTATCAGCCCATGTACCTTTTTACACTATTATGATGTAGGTTTTTAATAGAAACTTTTTATAAGGTTAGAGTAATTTCTTCCTTTGGTTGTGAGTTTTTATCTTGAAAGTCTGTTTAGGAGTTTATCTTTTCTTTTTCCTGCATTGATTGAGACTGGTCTATAGTCAGAGTACAGAGTTTTAAACCGCAAACCTCATATTATGCCTACATAATGGTGAAAGAAATCTTTAAGAAATAAACAATTGAAACAATATAAAAATTATGAAAATATTTTATTCAGTGAATATGAGATTGCTTAAGGCATTAAAAGTAGTTATCAGTGGTCACTTAGAACACATTTGATTTTATTAGTAGATTTCTAATTTTCTTGTTTTCTGATTTACATGTAAGATAATTCTTAAATTAATAAGCACAGCCAAGTGTTAAATGTACCAAATGGTCTTCTGCCAAGTGTTTTTACACTTATGCTCTTATTTAGACTTTCAGAATGTTTATTAGAAAAAGGATATATGGAATATATAGAATTATGATATAGACACAAATGATTTTTAACTTTGAGTCCTTTTTAATTTCAATATCTAAAATAGATAAAATATTGTAAGGAGGATAAAATTCTCACTGCAATCAAGTTACCTCACCTTAGCATAAAAATTATCACTTTGTTTTCAGACAAGTTTTTACAAGCTGTGGTTATTAAGTGATGGATCTCACCATATGAGACCAAAAAAGCAGTGTGCCAATTCTAAGTTAATTTCTGAACATGAAATACATTCACTCATTTTTAAAGTTGCTCAAACACAAAATAAAATATATTTTGTATGTACACAAGTAGCCATTGTCAGTTTTTTTTAACAAAAAATAATGTTCATTATTCTTTCCACAAAAAAAAAATTTACTTCAGAATTTACCTTTCACTCAGTTTTTCTTACATTTGTTTTTATTAGTTTTTCATCATAAGCCACAGTTATCTATGATATAAAGTTTAGAAACTTATTTACATCTAATTTTGGTCTTATTCTGCCTTGAATAAAAATAATCATAGTAGATATGAAAAGAAAATTTTAATGATTTAATCTTATGTCAGAAACACAATTTATTTTCTTATTTGAGCTTTGCTGCTAAGAGGTGATACTCAATAAGCTTCTTCCAGAAGTTGGTGTTTTACCTGCCCTGTACAGTCAGGGACAGAAACCATTTTCTACTTCAGAATGAGGCCTGGATCCCTCAGTCTGACGCTTAACACCCTTGTTGAATTAGCTCTACCTCCACCTTTATTCTGACTCACTGCTCTGGCCAACTCAAGAGGTGGACACGGAGGTCAGCCAGGCCAGGCCATGCTTTCTCACACTCACTCTGCAGGGACCACAGGGATGGGTTTCTACTCTGCCTGCACATTTGGATGGCCGTATTTGTTTCTAGATAGTTTCCCATTCTTAGCCATGATGCTTAACCATTTTTTAAAAAGTGAATACTCTCAAAGTAAAAAAGACAAATATGAGATAGAAAACATTTTCAATCCATAGATCAAAACTATATTTGGAAACTATATTTGATTGCATACTCACTCAATGCACATAAAATGTACCTACATACAACTTTTCAACATTTTTGAATGTTTTTTAAACTAAGGACTTAATTTGCTCTAAAACTTGAATGTTGCATAGGTTTGAAATATTTCAAAGGCCAGTTCAAACAAACACAAGACTTCTGTATGACACTTGCAGCTGAATTCAAAACCAGCCAGATTTCTTAGGTTTGCAAAATTGAACGAAGGTACCACCGAGCTCAGTGCATGTCAAGAGCAACCACTCTACAAGCAGTAAACCAATTCACAGTTGTATTTGGATAAGCATATGCAATGGGTCAAAGTAATTAAAATGCAAAGCTTTAAAAACACATGCTGTATATGCATGTTTCTAGTAAGCTAAATTCAGTCTTTTTTTTAGGCTTAAATTTATCTTCAGAACAAGAGATGAATGTTGCTATTGTCTTTCCTAATATTGAATTACTCTTTAAAACAATTTATTTGAAACGGTGTTAAGCTACTAACTCAATTCTTTTTGCTGTACTTCCAAGTTACTTTGATCGGCCAATCCTAATCTTTGGTTTATTATCCCGTTAGCACATTCACGCCTTTCTCTGTAATCCTCACCACTCTTTTGCTTGTTTTTCTTTTAGTGAAGTATAGAAAGTCAAAACTGGTTATGATTTGGAAATGTCTCCTTCATTATTTGGATTGGTTGTTTTTTTGTTATCATTTGGTGTCTTTGTGTTTTATAACTGAGTGGAACTGCATACTCTGAAAGATCTTGAATGGAGAGCCGATGTCCCATTTGCTATTTACTTATAATGTAAAATGGACAATGCAGCCATTTACCTGAGAGGCAGTGTCCTCCCCTGTACGGTGGGGAACATAATGTCTGCAAGACCAGGACCATATTCGTAGTAATACCTCCCCACAAAAAAATAGATGGCTGAGGAATCAACGTAGTTATTGAAAATGAAGGAGCTATGCATTTGGTGAAGCAATAAAAATACACCCTTGTATCTCTGATAATATTGAACACTGAATAAAATTATAGGTGCAATTGGAACGTTTTACTTCCTATGACAAAGGAAGAGGGCAGTAATGACCTGTCCTGATGCCTCAAGTCTCTGCAACTTGTGATCTCCTGATCTTATTTTGACTGCTCTCATCTTTGTCCCCCCATTCTTCTAAATGACATCTACTAACAGGGGCTGACCAGTTTCTCATCTCTCTAATCATTTTGAATGTTGCCTGGCAATACTACTGACATCTGAGCCTAACTGTGAGACACGTGTCTTCAAAAACTAAACACAAACCCAACATACTTTTCCAGGAGTGTTCATATCAGACCCAGATATTCTCCGAGTGGAGCTTTCCCTTCTTTTTGCTCTGGATCACCCTCGGCTACCCGAATGTCCTTGTACCTGAAACAAAATCCCAATTCGAACTCAGCTTCTCCTCTGTGATCACACCTCAAATTTTCTGCTACTACATGTGACCGACTCCCAATCCCAGCTCCATGCCTCAACAGCACTGGGAATCTGCACATGCCTCTTCTTTTGCAGAGTGTTATGATCTGGGGGTGCACATCTGCCTCTCCCTCTGCATGTGGTCCAGCTCCTTGCACACAGCAGATGGAAGGCTTGGAAACGGAATCCCATATTCATGTCACATTCTAGACTGATCATATTTTAAATAATGGACAATGTTCTCACATCTGTTTAAGGAAGAGACAACCGAATTCTACCTTTTAAGACTGCGTTGAAGACTTCTAAAGACCACACTGCAGAATTTGAATCCTTCACCAAAACTAACAATAAAAAACAAATTTGATCATATTTAATTGAATTCACTTCAGGATGTGGGAAAGGGGAATATACAAAGGCAACATGTGGCCTGTTAGTCTAAAAGAAAGGTTGTCTTTAGATAGCAGGATCAAAGCATCAGCTACAGAGTGAAACAAGCACATAAAGGACATTTCTTTCAAGTGAAAAAACATGTGGCCAACAAGGTCACATTCAAACATTAAAATGGGTGACTTGGCCTTGATTACTGATACCATTTTTCAATAAAAGTAACCAGAATTCCTTGAAGAAATAGCTGATTTGGGGACTGCAGCAGAAAATATATAATATGAGCCTGGAGCATCTTGATAGTAACAGGGAAAAGAACCCTCAAAACGAAGGGAGTATGTCAGAGGAACATGGGAGTTAGAAATATTTTGGATTTCAGATTTTTTTTCAGATTTTGGAATATTTGCAGATATAAAATAAGATATCTTGGAAATGAGACCTAAGTCTAAACATGCAATTTATTTATGTCTTATATATACCTTATACACACAGCCTGAAGGAAATCTTATACAATATTTTTAATAATTTTGCATGTGACACAAAGTTTGTGCCATCAAAAAGCAGAGGTGTCACTCTCTTAGCCACCTCTGTGGACAATCTGTGGTTGTTTGGCATCACCAACCATCGTTTCTGACCCTGGATTTGTATGCTCCTGATAAGCAATTATTTTTCTATACATATTCACACATAAGTACTTAACAGTAAAAAATATGGCATACCACCAGTACGGTGAAAAAGCAGTGTGCTCCATGTAGCCGAGCAGTACAGGGGCAGCACTGTGTCCCTGTGTCAGCGAACAGACACATCAACCATAAGCAACAATGGCCTCCAGTCTCACCTGTGATGCTTCGTTGTGATTAAAAGGTTATTGTACACTGTACTTAATAGCTTTAGATAAAGAGAAACATCAGAAGCAGTTGGGGACCAGGAAGTGGTTCCTTAGGGATGAGGAGGTGTTCAGCTGGGTGACTTTTTCAATGTTTCCTCCAGAATCATCTGCCTTATTATCCATGGTTTTGTCTTCTTTGACTTTATAAACTGACACGATTTTTGGTTCTGTTATGAACACATGCTGCTCTAGTCCTTTAGGAACCAGCCCATCATACCCTTTTCGTATCGTCCACAGGCAGGCTTTCTGAAGCATTAACATCAGATTCATCAGTCAAATGTGGCATCATGATGGTGCTCAAAAAATTTCAGATTTTGAAACATTTTAGATTTGGGGTTTTCAGATTAGGGATGTTCAACCGGTACTACCACTTACTTCAGAGAAAAACATAATATCTAAATAACTAATAAAATCTAGTGGAAAATTACGGCTTTTCTAGAAATAACTATTTTAGCTGCTTCTGGTAAATAATCCTCTTTAGTCTATTAGGCGACAGATACTGCTTTGTGTCCTCACGTCCTGAGTACACTGATACAAATATTTTCTAAATGTGCTGTTTATATAAATTTAAGTTGTAATATATGTCCTTGAGGAATAAGGAAATATTCCATGGATTCCATTTTTCTGACACTCAACAAGCTCAAAAAGATTTTTCGAGCACTCATTCTTATGTTCTTAGATGACCAGTGGGATCATTCTTGAAATAAAATTTTTAATGATTTAGAGAAACATTTGCGTGTGCACACATCGGGTATTTACTGTCAGCCTGGCGTTTTTGCCCTTTCCCCTTTCCTCTTTTGTTATGGACGATGAATCTTTTAAAAAAAATTGTGAACTCCTTCCATCCTGATGTGCTTCGGTGAAACCATCCTTGGAGGGCTGACTCTGAATTGTCTCATATTTTCTCTAGGGCTTTTATCTGAGTATCTTCCTTGCCTCTCTGCTCATTGTACTAGCCTGGGTTATCAAAGTCAGATTTGCTGATAAATACTACACCAGGACCAGTGAAAGCAGTGTTGAAATGCAGCTCCTGGACATAGAACACTCAGTTATTGCTGGCTTTGCAAATGCTTCACTTAGCACGGTATCAACTGCCTGTCACGTGCTAAAATGCAAACTGCATCTATAATAGAAGCGTATCTTATCAAATAAAAAAGTGACTATGACATTTTGAAATGAAATCCGATGGCAATCTAACTTTCTAATGAATTCGTATCTATAAATCTCACTGCATTTAGTCTAAATCTTGAGTAAGGTCACAAATTCATTTCTATGAAGTCTTCAGATGAGTTCAGAAATCTTCCAACTGAGAAAATGACAAGTCCAATCTTGGTTTTCTGGGTGGCCTAGCATTCTATAATGGCCACAGAGCCATCAAGATCTTCCTGAGACTGACTCGTGAGTTCAGCTACAACTATTTAGGCCTACCAATTGGCTGGTCATATTTTTACGCGAGATTATTTGCTACGTCTAGAGTCCTAATGCTTGATGTCTTTAACAAGAAAAACAATACAAAAAATGTCAGTGTTCAGCCAACACAGATTTTGGTGATTTACAAAAGAAAGGAGTGTTTTCAGACCCTGGGCTTGATTATTTTTGTTTTCAACTAAGCTTATACATCCCCTCTTCCTCTCCACCCACCAACCCATGCAACACATACACACACACCCCTTCACCATCAGGTCCCATTTGACTGTTAACACTATATAAACTCTAGGTTGCCAAGCTTTTCTGAGGGACATTGACTCCACTGAGTACTCCTTTATTCTAAGTATTCATTACATTACCAGTAATAGAACTGAATTTTCAATGCTTACAATGTTCCCTTGGAGTATATCAGTTGAGCAGGCGGAAAAAAAAATCTGGAAGTTTATTATTTTTCCACCAATATATTTGACACCACCTTTGGAGAGGGAACAAAAGGCATACTGTCAAGTGGACAGACCTGGACAAAATGTTACTGTTCGTTCCTCAGGAGCACAGAGGTATATTTAAGCAAAGAAAGACATTCCGTGACTCTCCTGGGACTTCCTCCCTTCAGCTGAATTATACCAACATGTTCACACCACTGTAGGTCAGACTGTGTTGGAATTTAGAATGCAGACTTCTATTTGCCAATGCTATAAAAATTCCTATTAGGATTGAATCTGGCTTTAAAAGATCATGCTACAAATGGAAGTCTATTGGGAAAAAAAATGTGTGCGCACATGAAATTACAGTAGGAGAGGCGGAAATAAGGACTGTCCTTGTTTGGCAGATTCTATACTAATACAATGAAGCCTCAAAGTCACTAGAAGTCACCTGGCTTTGGATTATGTTTCAAATCCAGGCTCACTGACATTCATGAAGCTTTTGGCAAACACGGGCTGAGTTTCGAGCAAGGTTGGGTAGAATACTTCTTTCATGTGGAACCTGTATGAAACACAGTGGCTTTGGCTAGATTTCACCTGGAGTTTCACATCCAAACAATCCCAAGTTTCAAAGTAAAATTAAGGGGTGAAGAGAAACAGTAAGAAAAAAAGGAGGGATCGGGGGGATGGCTTGCCTGGGAATGGAATGGTCGTCTACCATTTTCCGTATTGACTTCATCCCGGTGCCATTTAATTTTGTAGCTGAACCTGTACTGCCTTTAGCAATACATCTGTACTCAGCGCTGCCTGACCAAGGGTTTCCAGTCCTAAAGGGGTGGGAGGAAGTAGCCTAGACTCCCAAAAGCTCCAAGTTCAAAATATCTGGGGGATTTGAAATGTTGACTGTACACAGAAACACAATAATCAATATACTCCTCGTAATGTATACTTAAGGAGGAAAAGTAGCAATTAAATGTCCAGGTTTGGGGAATTTAAAAAATGAGACCGAACATCTCTAGGTTTTCCTTCAATTAATACGAATTCTGGAGATCAAATGGCATCTGCTCTGATCCTGGGGCTGGGGGTCCGCTCTCACACACTCTCCTTCGCTCCACCCCCTTGAAAACGTGTCCCTTGGCTGCTGGTTTCTTTCCTTTCTCAGTAAGGTGCAGGGGAACAGACTGCATCCGCTCTGAAGAGCCACCGTCCTTCACTGGGACTTAAACAGTCTCCCAACAGGATTGGGCTCATTCTACTCCTAGCCTTCGACAGAACATGCAAGGACAGTTTGCCAAGGAATGTCAAACTCGGTATTTGGCTGAGGACTTTGAAAATACCCTGTACTTGGGTGGGAAAGAAAGGGGTAACAAACAGATGTAATAAACACGTGTGCTTTCTTTAAAACATTTTTAAGTTGATTGAATGGCTGGTAAGTGCTACATCTTGTCTATTTTAGGAAATACACATAGTTGTAATCCCTTATCCCTTGTAAAGCAGAAGTTTCACTAGTATAACAGATTTTTGGCTGAGGGTTTTTTATTTTGTTTTCTTTATTCTTAAATTTTCTTTTTCTTTCTTTGTTTCCTGATTTATTTATTTCCTTATTTATTTAGTCTTTTGTTACTCAGAAGATCACTATGTATTTAAAATTCACGTTTTCCTTTGACATGCGGCCTGTGGTACCAAAACCTTTAGAAATAAAGAATCTTTGAACTCCAAGGATTTCAGTGTCCAAGTTACAAAAGCACCAACTGGGCCCAAGGCACACCGTGGTTCCGAGGTGGCGGGAAAGGGCTCTTTGCAGGTCATTTGCTGCTTGCTCTTAGACATCTGCTGGAAGGGAGCTGGGAGCTGTCATGATGTCTATGTGAGGGAGAACCTTCCCAATTGGGGGGGTTCCCTATAAAAATAAAATCTAAGACATACCAGTGTGGAAAACCAAAGCTCCAATACATTATTAAAGGACACGCTATCAAAGAAAAGACTTTTTCCTGAACATAGTAAATACCCACAGTCAAAGTAAATGCTGTGTTTGAAGTTAAAGTCCACAGATCAAAGGGCCTTGCAAAATGTCAAATGCAAACATACGGAGAGGGAAGGCACAGAAAATTATAAAAAATGATTGTATTGTCACATTAGAGAAATTTGCCGGCAAATGTACCCAGCAAAAGACATTCAGCTTAGTAAGGAATTCTCAAACGTGAGTTCCTTAAAATGTGCTAGGAACATACAAACAGCAATAGCAAGAAAAAAAAACAAAAACCTCCAAAAAAACATTCGAATTTCATACTGGCTATTAAGTAAACAGTGATGAAAAGAAACATACTATGATAGAGTTATCTCATTACCCTTAAAGAACAATTACTAGTATATTCTCTTTACTTAGGTGGCTGTATCTTTTTCCCTCTTCTTTAAAAAAATGCCATTGGTAAGTTAAAAATAAGACAGCAGTCTAAACAACAAAATTATGATGTCTGCAAGGTCCTTCCATTGCTCTGGGAATCAGGCTTAATTAGAGATCTGACCCGGGCTCAGTCACAGTGAAGTCTGTCCTGCAGGTCTCTATTATAGGGATCTTTAAGCAAAGTTTAAAATTACGGCCACAAAGATACACAGATGTGGCTGCTATATTCTGGAAGACAATATTTACCTGGGAATCGCTCACAGCCCCCTCTAATTTTCACTAAAAATAAGTTATCTTAAAAACATTAGTCATGAACATATCAGAAAACAAGTAATTCCAGAGTAAAAAGCTTACCTACAGGCAGCTGAGTTCAACAGTTGCTCCAAACAGAGGAAGTAGGTAGGAGTCAGTGGCCTTCTACATGTGGAGATTGTTTATTTAGCCCTTTTTAAAAGGTCTTCAACTCCAAAGGTTTAAGACTAAGCCCAATCCAAGTGTCTGAAGGGAAAAAAAGCAAGAGAGAAGGCAAATAAGGGAGGGAAAGAATCTCAGCTGCTGGGTGGTGCTACCGTTCTGAGAGCATTTGAGCTATTTTCAGCATTAACAGCAGCCGGAGTTGTCTGCAAAGGGATGAAAATGCCTTGCCCTGATCGCCAGTCCCCACTGCGGGGGGGGAGGAACGGGACACAAACACCAACCAGGAAACCCACAACAACTTGGTTCATTGTGCAAATATTCATTCAAATTTTGAGGAAAACTGCCAGCACCACTGAAAACAAGACAAACCAAAACTTGACTGGAATTTTAAAGAAACACAGTACCTTGCCATAATCCTCAAGTTTTCAAAATTCACCGGATTCACTGAAAATAAAACATCCTGGTTAAGCTTTATTGCTGGGGAAGACTTGTTGCTTATATGGGTCTTCAAAAAATATCTGAGATCTCTCTGGTAGTAATTTCTGTTGCTAGTCTAGGCTTCAGGCTGAAGACAAATGGTTTCTTGCTAACATACACCTAAACGTCCAGTTTCATCAACTATGCTATTTTTGAAAGCTACTGGGTTAAGCTGTTGACATTTCTTATCTGTTGGCAGAGACTGGGGACCATTCAGTGACACGATGAAGACAGACGCCAACCCCGGCTTTTGCCTACGTAGGCCAAGGAAGGAATCATTTGGACTGGGTCACCAGCAATGACCAGCAAACTTGGAGCTTTCACCTTACTTCTAGAATTAAAGATCAAGATCTAGACATTGTACTCATTCCACCATTCATTCAGCAAAGGCTCATGTGGCGAGCACTCCCGAGCCTGTAACAAGCCGGGCCCTCTGAGAAGGCTATGGCGGGCAGAATGCAGAGCGTCCTTGCCTTCAGGGGGTTGCAGCACACAAACTCAGCAAGAACTCATAAAAACAGGATATGTTACATTTTCGAGCCTCTTTTTCACATGATGAGACTGCTCAAATCACAGCAGCTCGAGCCTGAGATCTCTTTCTCCTGAAGTATTTTACTGTGTGGCATCAGACCGGCTTCTGGCTTCCGTGGCTTCGTTATGCCTTTGGCCATACCACGAAGGACAATTAGTTACTTCCTATCAAGGAAGCACTTAAGTATTTTTATAAATACTTTTCCATGCAGATGAGATCCCTTTTCTTTTCAAATCCCTGCTCCTCATAACAGAAAGAACGCTAGGTCGTTGGAAAGTACTGCTGAGAGGTTTTCCATCAGGAGGTGAAAGAAGATTCTTCATCTTATTTCAGTATAAAAAAAAATCGCCTTGATATATTTTACTACTTATATGAGAGTTGGTTACTAGATGCTCATATCAAATCCAATTCTTTCTTTATAACTAAAGAAAAACACACTGGAATTGATTCTAGAAAATACTAAGGATTATCCACGCTGTGTTAAAAAAAAAAAAAAGGTGTTACGTGACTATTTCAAATACTGTGTTAAAATATTGTAATAAATATTGTAGAGAAACCCTTCAGCTCAATAGACCTTATTAAAACGCAGACATTTCAATTAAAAAGAGCTACAATTTAAGTTTAAAATGTCTAACCAAAATTTTAAAATAAGATTAATTTTGTTTAAAAAAACATACACTAGGCTTTTAAAAAATCACCATAGAATAGGGCATTTTTTCTGTTCATTTAGTTTAGATGGTCACATTTCAATGTTTCTTAAACACCTGCCAATTTAAACCAGGATATTTGTTTTGCTTGGCCGCAGTGTTGAATGGTAGTTCTACTGGCAAAAACTGGAAGGCTGGCCTCAGAGAGATGAATTTTTTTAAAAATTGTTTTTACTTTTTCCTTCTTACAATAGTTAACAAATAGGAAAATACATGACAAAACTGGCCTTCCTTGAGAAACTATGGACATTCCTGAAACCAATAAAGATGAACTCTGACTACGCTAACCGTTATTTTAAAAATCCCAACCCCCCTGCTTTCCACAGCAATCCTGATGGAAGCCCATTGCCTCATCTGTACCTGTCAGAGTCCTGTTCTATCAAAATCTGTGTGAGAACACACAGGCCATGGCCCTGCTAGCAGTTTTCACTGAGGATGAATCCTATTCTGCCTTTCGACTCACCAAGGTTGCTTTTGTTCCCCAAGAATCCGGAACATCCAAACAGCCTGTCAGTAGGGCCCATTTCAACTGATTTGATATCACAGAGGAGGGCAAGTCAGACTTGAAGCGTATTTTAAAAGGTTAGAGGATAGAAAACTCTGGCTCCAAGAGCTAGGCTCGGTGGCTCAGCCTGTAATCCCGTGCCTTGGGAGGCTGAGGTGAGTGGATGGCCTGAGCCCGTGGGTTCGAGACCCACCTGGGCGGCGAGACCTCATCTCTACAATAAATCAAAAAATCAGCCGCGCGTGGTAGCGCACACCTGTAATTCCAGCTACTCGGAAGGCTGAGGCCGAAGGATCGCCGGAGCCCAGCAGGTCGAGGCTGCGGTGGCCGGGAGCGGCCGCTGCACTCCAGTCTGGGCGACAGAGTGAGACTCCGACTCAAAAGAAAAGAAAAGAAAAGAAAAGAAAATCCTGGCTCCTCTACCTACCCACCACCTACTATGACTTTTATCTTACATGCTATTGATGTTTTAACAGTTGGACTAATTAAACTAATACTAACGATTTGATTCCTAACTTTGTTTTGTTCCTTCTCTCTCTTTTTTATTTTTTGAGTTGGAGTCTCACTCTGTCGCCCAGGCTGGAGTGCTGTGGCACGCTCCCGGCCACCACAGCCTCGACCTGCTGGGCTCAGGTGATCCTTCTGCCTCAGCCTTCCAAGTAGCTGGAACTACAGGCACACACTATCACACCCAGCTTATTTTTTTGATTTATTGTGGAGTTGAGGTCTCGCCAAGTTGTCCAAGCTGGTCTCAAACCTCTGAGCTCAGGCAGTTCTCTTGTCTTGGCCTCACAAAGTGCTGGGATTACAGTACCCGGCCCTTTTTTTTTGTTTGTTTATTTTTTGTTTCACAAATAAGTTTATCTAAAATAGCTAGGACATGCTTATATTGGAGTGGACTTCTGGTATTGGTGAAACACTAAAAAGGGCTTTGGCAAAATCTCATCTCCATATAAAAGGGGGATAATCATAGCACCAGTCCACAGAGTTGTCACAGAGTGCATATGAATAATGTACATAAAATGCTTAACTGAGTAACATCTGACACATGGCAAGCATTTGATGAAAGTTAACGGTATTATCATTGCTGTTAAGTCGAAAGCTTTGCTTTCCAAAGTGGTGGCTCCAGGAGGCTTCTGAGTTCCCAAAATGTGTCTGTCAGAACTAAAAGCCATGTAAGTGTAAAACACATACTGGATTATGAAGACTTAATATGAAAAAAGGTGGGTGATGAGAAAGTATTGAGAATACTGTGTTCATTATTCCAGTAATGGATACACTAAATGCCCTGACTTCACCACTTGAAATATATCTATGTGACAAAATTACACTCATATCCCATACATTTTATACAAACAAAAATCGAAATTAAAACAAACTTTTTCTGTTTCTAAAATAATGTAACCTCTCACATTAATTTTTATATTGGTTACATGTTGAAATGATAGTATTTTGGACAAATTGGGTTAAATAAAACATTTTGTTAAAATACATTTTACCTGTTTTCTTTTACTCTTGAAAATGTGGCTATTAGAACATTTAGAATTATATATATGGCTTGCATTGGCCAATGGCCAATGGTTTTCAAACTGTATCAAACATCAGTGACCTAGAAGGTTTGCAAAAACACATTTTCCTGGGTCCCACTGCCAGAGTTTCTGATTCAATAAGCCTGAGAGGGGCCTGAAATTCTGCATCTCTAACTAAAGTTCCCAGGTGATTCTCACACTTTGAGAACTGCTGGTCTTGAACTCTGATACTTAAAAAAAAAAAAAAAGGTCTGTGGACTAACACTTGGGATCTTAGATGCAAAAAATCTCAGGCTCCGTCCAGACTCAGTGAAACACCAGCATGTGAATTTAAACAATATCGCCAGGCTATGTGTAGGCACACTGGCATTTGAGAGAAACTGGTAAGAAGTAGTGTTTCTCATCCCTGCGTGCATATAAGACATACCTAGCTAACCTTTAAAATATCAGTACCCTAGACCTACCACTAGAGAGTTTCATTTAGTCAGGATAAGACAAGCACCCGCCTATCTAAACAGCTCTCTGGGTGATTCCAATGTCGAAGCCAGCACTGAGAGTCAGAGGGGCCCCAGCAGATCTGATGGGAAAAACCAGGATCTAGAAATAAGACACTCTCCGTGAAGAGCGGATGTTTGGGGATTGCCTGTTGTTGGAAGGACAGGAGCTGTGCAGAGGGTGAAAACAGTGGATACTGCAGAGCACGGGCCCAAGAGTGGGCACTGCAGCCAGCAGGAGGAGCTGGGCAGGAGACCTCATTGTGGGTCTGACAGACTTCCCAGCAGCTCCAGGTGTGGAGTTTAAAGTAAAACTGGTATACAGCTGGCAAATATTTTTTCCCAGTCTGTAGGCTGTCTCCCTGCTTTCTTTCTTTTTTTTTTTTTTTTGAGTTGGAGTCTCACTGTCACCCAGACTGAAGTGCAGCGGCCGCTCCCGGCCACCGCAGCCTCGACCTGCTGGGCTCTGGCGATCCTTCCGCCTCAGCCTTCCGAGTAGCTGGAACTACAGACGTGCGCTACCACACCCAGCTAATTTTTATTTTATTTTATTGTAGGGATGAGGTCTCACCAAGTTGCCCAGGCGGGTCTCGAACCCACAGGCTCAGGCAATCCACTCACCTCAAGCATCCCAAAGGCGCGGGATTACAGGCTGAGCCACCGAGCCCAGCTTCCCTGCTTTCTTAATGGTTTCTTTGGCTTTGCAGAAGCTTGTCAGTTTGGTGAGCTCCCACTTGTCTATCTTATGTCTTATGGCATGGGCACTTGGGGTTTTGATCAGGATTTGGTTGCCAGTTCCAGTTTCCACAAGGTTATCGCCTGCATTTTCTAAGGTTCTTATAGTTTGGGGTTTTACGTTTGGAACGCTGATCCATTTAGAGTTGATTTTTGTGTATGTGATAGGTAGGAGTCCTGTTTCAATCTTCAGCATGTGGTCAGCCAGTTTTCCCAGCACCATTTACTGAATAGTTTCTCCTCTCCCCAGTGGTTGGTGGTGGAGGCTTTGTCAAAGATGAGTTGGTTGAGAAATTGAGGTTTGCCTTCTAGAATCTCCATCCTGTTCCAGTGGTCTACATGCCTGTTTTTGTAGCAATACCAGGCTGTTTTGATTATTGTAGCTTTATAATATAGTTTAAAGTCTGAGAGTGTGATACCTCCCACTTTGATTTTTTTTGTGGAGGATTGTTTTGGCTACCTGACAAAGACCTGATATCAAGGATCTATAAGGATCACAAACATGCCAAAAAGAAACAAAAACAAAAACAAAAACAGACTCATTACAAAAATGGGCAAAAGATATGAACAGACACTTCTCAAAAGAAGATATATGAGCAGCCAACAGATACATGAGAAAATGCTCAGCCTCACTAGTCATCAGAGAAATGCAAATTAAAACCACACTGAGATACCACCTAACTCCAGGCAGGATGGCCATCATTAATAACTCAAAAAACAACAGAAGCTGGAGAGGATGCAGGGAAAAGGGAACACTTCTACACTGTTGGTGCGAGCATAAACAAATACAATTTCTGTGGAAAACGGTTTGGCAATTCCTAAAAGATCTAAAAATCGACCTTACACATGACCCCGCAATTCCACTACTGAGAATATACCCAGAGGAACTGAAATCACTCTATGAAAAGGTTACCTGCACTTGTATATTTATTGCAGCATGGTTCACAATAGCAAAAACATGGAACCAACCGTGCTGCCCATCGTAAAAGGACTGGATAAAAAAAAATGTGGTACATACACATGATGGAATATCATGCAGCCATAAACAAGGACAAAATTATGAATGTTACAGCGACTTGGATGGACTTAGAGTCTATAATACCGAGTGAACTATCACAGAAACAAAGAACTGAGTATCACGTGTTCTCACTCATAAGCGGATCTTGAACAATTACCGTAATACTAAAAGAAAAGGTCTCAAGCCGGGCTCGGTGGCTCAGCCTGTAATCCCACGCCTTTGGGAGGCCGAGGTGAGTGGATTGCCTGAGCCCACGGGTTCGAGACCCGCCTGGGCAGTGAGACCTCATCTCTACAATAAATCAAAAAATCAGCCAGGCGTGGTAGCGCATGCCTGTAATTCTGGCTACTCGGAAGGCTGAGGCGGAAGGATCGCCGGAGCCCAGCAGGTCGAGGCTGCGGTGGCCAGGAGCGGCCACTGCACTCCAGTCTGGGCGACAGAGTGAGACTCCAACTCAAAAAAAAAAAAAAAAGGTCTCTTCATCCATTCCCTAATCCCTGTCGTATTCTGTTAGGGAAAGGAGGGGCATACCTCATCAACAAGGTTACCTGCATAATCAATGTTTGTATGCCTAACCCTGAACTATACCCCACATCTTTATAATTAAAATAATAAGAATAATAATTTTTAAAAAAGAAAAGGATTGGCAGTAGTGGGAATCTGCCTGCCGGGGGGGGGGGCACGCCTCCTCAACAAGGGCCCCTGCATGATGAACATTTGTATACCTAACCCTGAATTGTACCCCACATCTTTAAAATAAAAAATTTTAAAAAAGAAAAAATAAATAGATAAAATAAAGGAAGACTATGTAAAGCAGAGCACAACCTTGTTCTCGCAGGAATCAGAACACCAGGCAAGTTATCTGGGCGAGACGCAGACCCTGAGGCATATCAGGACCTAGTTTCAAGAATCCTGGTGTAAGTCAAGAGCGGGCCTGGGAGCTTTGCTGTTTCCTAAACTCTACATCACAACAGGATTGGTTTCAGGGGCTAGAGCGAGAATAATCTTTTAGATGGAGATGAAGAAGGGAAAAAAATGGATGACAGTTTTGAAAGTCAGTTTAGTAGTACATTTCCCCCTCTCCCTCCCTGACCCACGATAAAAACCAAGATAGCTCTGAGCTAAGTGTTGGTCCAGTTAAAACAATGTACTTTACAGCCCAGTTGATCAAAACATCCTAGAGGGTATTTGCATCCCAAGAGACGATCTTGTTGACCTAAGTAACTCCCCAACCGTGGAAGCCCATGAGAAAGGCCTGTCTTTTGGAGTCGAGAGGACTTCTGTTGCTCACCACACCTCTGCTCCACCCTTAAGGAAGCGAGCACCGCTTTCAGAGGTCGTCTGCGTAACTTCATCATCTGCCAAACGACTCCCCATTTCTTCAGGCGGCACCAGAGTATGGTGTGTTTCAGAGAGCTTCATAAAAATAAAATCCTCACTGTAAGAATCTGGGCTCATGTTGGCAACATTTAAAATTTCCAGGTCTGTAGGCAGAGCCCATCTGTACTTTCACTTCCCGCTTTCTAGGTTGGTTGTTTCAGAAAACTTTTTAAAGTGTGTAATGCTTAAAAGCAGAAAGTCTGGATAGGTATGGTGGCTCACACCTGCAATCTCAGCACTTTGGGAGGCCAAGGTGGGAGTATCACTTGAGGCCGGGAGTTCAAGACCAGCCTAGACAACATAATGAGAAAGACTTTGTCTCTATAAAAAAATTAAAAAGAAAAAATTTGCTGGACATATCTCTAGTCCTAGCTATGGGAGAGGCTGAGGTGGAAGGCTTGCTTGCTTGAGCTCAGGAGTTGGAGGATGTGGTGAGCTATGACCATGCCACTGCAGCCTGGGCAACAGGATGAGACTCTGACTCAAAAAAAAGCAGAAAGTCTGGAGTTGGTGTTCCTGAATTTGAATCCTGGTCGTGCCTCTCATGTGACCTTGAACCACTTACTTAGCTTCCCTGTGCCTCAGTTTCCTCCGCTATAATGGGATCTATCTTATTGGTTTGTTGTGAGAATGAAATTATTTTTACCTGAAAGGAACACAGAAAAGTCTGGTGCTTTGTAAGTGGTTAAATCACAATATCACATACACAAAAATCATAATGTGTTTGAAAAACTGTGTAGATGTCCACATATGGCTAAATGTAGTGATTTTTTTAGATACTGTGGTGATCTCCAGGGACTTTCACATGAGTAATTTTTTGAATATCTGTATTTTGAGGGTTTCTTTGTTGTTTAAATTTTTTTCCCAAGAAAACACAGAATTCTTAACTGATTCCTCATCACGTCCTATTGTTTGAGAGGATCTCAGTAGGAAGGAAGTGAATGTAGTTTTCCCATGAATATTGTTTTCTAGAGTACATTTTACCCTGAACTTCCTTGAAAAGTGAGTTACTTTATAGATGATTGAAGGCTTTCATGGTCCATGTTAGTTTAGTAGCATTGTCTAATATTCTTGGAGAACAATGTGTCATTCTCTTGGCCAAATATTTCAGTGCTTAGGGAGAGGCAGCAAGACTGTCTGAAACATTGGCACGAGTTTCAAAGATACATTGAAAAAGCAGCCAGATTATCCTAATACAGAGACTATAGAAATCAGATACTGTTGACTAAAGGAAGGGGTGGACACCAAAGTCTGGCAGGTTGGAAAGAAAATGAAGGCTAGAGTAAGGGAAATCACACATTTTACACTCGTGTGCTTCAACCACACGAAAGAAAGTGAAACATAGGAAAGAAAAATAATGATGCTTGGTAGCGTCATGCACTGCAGGAGTATCTCCAGGTCACTAGCAGAATTTCATCTACGTATGCTGTGGACACATACATGCGCTGGGTAGGGAAACCGAGGGCCAGAGGTAGAGCGACTTCGAACTAGTCACCCAGGCTCTCTACATGCTCATGTCCTGAAACTGGACCACGCACTCCTAACTCTCAGGTTTATGCCTTTGTTCGGCTTATCCAAATTACATTCGGCAGTCTCCCATGATTCACATCTGCTGGTACCACTATTTGACAGTCGTCAAACCATGTGTCTAATTACTGCTACAACCTGGTTACTGATGTGAAGCAAATGTTTTTAGGAGGTGACATGTCACCATGTGTAACATTTTACTATCTAAAATTGGACTTTACCAAGTGAGGTGAAAATCTTAACAAGAAATAAAAGAACTATTATCAAATGCAGGAGATTATACAAAAAACTTCTTAAAACCTTTGTCAAAGTTCAGTTTTCCAGTTGAAACATTGTGTTAAATGTACTGCCTGAATTCCATATGTATTTAAAAGTACCTCTGCTGTTTATATGACCATGACTTAGCTTTTCTTGGTATTTATATTCCATTTGGAATGGAGCACATGCAACAGTTGCTAAACACGAGATGAGAACTGCTGCAGGAGCGGGTGCCTTGCAGCCTCTCTACTCTCATCTCCACCAACTCCATGGTGCCCAACTTCTGCCTTTCTTCATCCTTGAAGGGGCCACATTCAGGGCCCTGGTGGCATGGCTCCCTCTTGAGCCTCCCGTTGAAGTGTTCCTTCCTCAAGAAGGACATCCTGGATCCACCAGCCTCCATCAAGTTTTTTGCCCAAAGAATCACACTCCTCATGGAGTTCAAGCTCAGTTGCATTTGCCAGCATGGTGGGTTGACCAGGGCCTTTATCCTCCACTGCCTGTGAGTTCTTGTTACAGATCATGATTACATTTCTTGAACAGTTACTGTATTTGTGCTGGTACAAAGTAGGAGCTCAACGTGAGGGTGCTGAATCTATAAACAATTAATTAAGTTCTGCATAAGGCATTTAGCGACACACAAGGGTAATTTTTGTTCTATGCTTATCGGAATTTGTGAAACAAAGAGCATCTTATGTCAAAAGCAAAAGAAGTATGTATTCTAATTAAGGGCTGTTTCCAGTCAAGAGGATATATTGCATTATAGCTAAGTGCTTGATTTTAAAACTCTCATAAGAGACAGATGCCATTTGTTTTTCACCTCAGGATATAAGATATTCCCCTCGGGATACTAAGACGTTGTTATCTTAATACTTTGCATTTATCTTCTAAAATTGCTTTGAAATAAAACAACTTTCCTGCACTCATACATCATACTTCCAGAACTTTTTTAGAACCATGTGATACTCATTAGGGAGTATTAATCCCTCAGGTGAGGTCCCTGATAAAAACTGGGGTGTTGAGAGAATTCTATATCTCTCTATATTTCTAGACAGTTCTACCACCTGCAAACCATCTGTGACAAGTGCAGACAGGAAGACGTTAAGTATCACATCAATTACACTACCTGGTTAGGGTGTCATCATTCCTGTGGTGTGAAGCCCTTTCTCATAGCCATACTGTGCATTAACAATAAACAGACAATGAATGACTAGTCACTGCCTGAGAAGACGGGAGATTTGCATCTTATTTTCTGTCAGAGGGTCAAGCAATGTCAACAGGAGAGGAGAGTTTTGTATGTCCTAGGCTAAAGAGCAGGGGTCAAAGACTGGGGGATTGGGGTGGGGACTAGTCCTTGGCGGGGGCTATGCAACCTCTTCTATCATGTAGGCTGAGGAATTCTTGTTCCAGCCCAACAATGTTTTCGGACGTGCTATTTTGTGCATGCTCTTTATAAATGTGTAAAATGTTCCCAAATCACCAAGGCACTGCATAAAAAATTTCCTGAGACATTCAGAAAATGAACACATTAAACCCACAATCCATGATACGGTTCCATGATGACTATGACCACAAAAGTTCATTTTGCAAGAACACCCACACACCTTTGTAATCATATCATGCTAGAAAAGTGTCCTGGAAACTCATGGAAGTGAAGGATGAATAAAGACCAATGAAGAACAGTTGACCAGCAGTCACAGTTAGAAGGGACTATAAACTCTTACGTCAAGTGCGTAAGACAAAGCTCTTCCTAATTGAACGCAGGCTGGAAATGGGACCCTTCAGAGATCAGACACAGGAATACTGTCTTCTAACCAGACCCGCCCTGCTTCTCTGTGTGGCCTGATGGTGTGCACATGGGACTCCGAGTGTGGCTGTGATACTGACCTCCACAGTTCTCAGGTGGCCAGGTGAGGCTTTGGGGGGGCTGGAGGCCCTGCCAGTCGCCCCTGGCCATGAGCAACCTCATTTGTTTATCTCAGTGGGCCTGCGGGTATTCTCACTTTTATGTACAACATCACATGGAGAAATCTGGGAGGGAATGCTTTAGCCAGCAAAGTCAATCTACCTAAAACAGCGTCAGTAGTCCTACTCACAAGAGGAAATGCAGGAAATAAAAAAGGTATGGAGAGATGTGCTAAGAAATAAGTCATGATGTCTTAATTTTACAAAAAAAAAAAAGAGGGGGAAGTCTTTGTTTAGCCTCTTAGGGATGAGCTGGAACTGACTGGTCTCCAATGGCAGGCACGAGAGGGTATATCCTGTCTACAGTGATAGATATTTTGTTTTCAAGCAGAGGTGGGGAGCTGGCCTCCGAATCAGAGTAGATACAGTTTTACCTTCTAGCCAGTACCCTCCTTTTCAAAACGAGTATTTCTTGGAGGGCCATTTTTGGTTGGAAGCTTTTCTCTGATACATCTTATTTTATAATCAAGTGCTAATTTCCGTACTCACTACTCTTTAAAATAAGGAAATTATCTAAGAGTTGTGGTAGACACTGTCATCTACCTACTGAGAATCCATGCTTGCTTTCTTCCTTACTGAGAACCCCGAGGACAGGCCTACTTAAAAACTGACCTTCCCAGACCACCCTCTAGTTTGTTCTGGTTAAAAAGCTAAAGGCCAGACACCCTGCTGAAAACTTCACATACACAATAGCAACACTAATCCTCCTGAGGAGAGGGCTTGTTGTCCTTTGCCCTTTAACCTTGCCTTCCTCTTATTGCAGACCAAAATGCAGAGCCATTCTGGGGGGTACACACTGAGGGAGATGCCGGACTGGAACCCACCCCGCGTGGCCCATCCTTATGTTTGAGGCAAACCTCTAACCCAGGTAAATGACTGTTGAGATCACCTGTTTCATGAAGCTGGAAACATAACTGACACAGTCGTCTATAAACAACTTAATTACATAGGCTGGCTGAAAGATAGCCATGGACTGTCTAGCAGAAGGCTTATTATCTAGCAGTAGCCTTGCCAGTGGCAGTAGGCTTGCCGCCATTAAGATACCGCATAAAACATAGTTCCTGAGGTTTTGAAAGAACTTCTGGGCATCAACAACTAGCCCTTACAACAGTTGTGGCATTAAGTTTCAGGCCCATTATCATTTCCTAATGGAGTGAAAATTGCCATGAAAAATAGAGCCAATATGCCTGAAGTCCCAGGAGCTGCACCATTTGAATATTTTTGGCTGTAAATATAATAGTGACTCTTTTTTAAAACTAGCATTTAATGATCAACGATATTAAGAGAAGTCAGAACACAGCAATCATCTACAGGAAATGCAAAACAGGAACCCACTGTTTATCCTGTTCTCAGTGTACATTGCCAGATCATTGTTGAGAAAACTTTGAACAGGGTCACTTCAGTGTCGTTTATAGAGCTTTCAAAAGTTAAATTGAATGATGAAATTTGTCCTTGTTACCGAAAAAGTGATTTTTGAAAAGATTATTCAAGGCCAGTAATGTACTGACTTTGAATGTCAAAAAACCCTTAAAAATCTTACTTGCAATTAAAAAAATTGGTAAATGTTATTAGGCATAATTGAGGTGAAGGTATGTTGATTAGGGAGCCAGTAATTTTTCAGAACTAAATGAAGTTAAAGATACACATGCAACATGGAAATTGTTCTAAGCATTATTGTGTCATGGTTTCTGATTAAGTACCACACATTGAAGAAATGAATATAAATTGTAACATATTTGTTTTCATAGCAGACAATCACGTGTAAATATTTTGTCTTTCTACTCATATTTGCCAAGGACTTCGTTAATGCGCAACGCTTGAGTTGTCCGTCATCATCAAGCACGATACTATTACTTTTAACTCACGTGGCTACTCTGAGCTCCTTGAGCTTCAGTTCTCTTATCAACAAAACAAGCATTACAGCAGTGCTTGACTCCTCCGGTTGTTGTGAGGATTAAGTGAACTGATGTATGCAAAGCTCCTAAAACAATGCTTGGTATTCAGTAGGCACTCCATAAGTATTGGCTGCTGTTATCATCATCATCTCAATGACTCACAGTATGTGTAGGTATAAGCATGGGATTGGAGGATAAATAGTTCTGAGTTAAGTATCTGGTTCTGCCCCTTATCAGCTCCTTGATTTGGGCATGATTGTTGGAAACATGGAAACATGACTGTTTCCTCATCTGAAAAATGGGGGTATCATTCATGACCTTAGAGCACTATTAAGAGGGTTGAAGAATATAGTGCATGGAAAACTACACTTGGCACACAGTACTCATTAGATACTAATTTTTAACAATTACATAGAAAAACATTCTTTCCAAATATATTAATTGATCTTCAAAAATATACATTTTTTTTATTTTGCGGATGGGAAGATGAAATGGATTGGGAACATCTGTATGTTAAACTTAATTTCCTTATAATTCAATTTGGAGTTTTATATTTTTGTTTTGTTCTATTTTAATTTTGAACAAGGATTCACAAAACTATCAAACAACTGAATTAAGAAAATTCCCATCTCTGCTCATAACTTTGCTCTATGGTTGATGTAACAGTTTCCTTAAAGCAACGACATTATCATCGTTTCATTTGGTAAGTAGAAGGTTGAAGAGGAAAGATATTGGCATTAAAAGAAATAATCTGGGAGGAACAGAGAATTACTTGATAAGCCCCTGAGAGCATTTATCTTTCCTTAGCAGGTGAGAGGAGCAGAGTCATAATCCTGTCCATCTTGTTACAGAGAAACACACATCGATTTATGTTAATTGACTACAGTTATAATGAAAAATGAATTATAATTGAAGTATAAGCATTCCTCTGTCATAGCAACAATTCCATTGAAAGAAGAAAAGAATCGAGGCTTTGGAATTAGACAGAACTGACCTCAAGGTATAACTTCCCCAGTGGTAAGCCATGTCGCTTTAGGCAGGTTACTTAATCTCTCTAAGTCTGGATTTCCTTATCTATAAAAAGCAGACAACCCCATCTATCTATCCGGGTGAGTTCTGAAAGGATTAAATGAGATTCTGCATGAAAATCAGTTACTCCATCAAGTGATTGCAGAAGAGGGACTTAATATGTCACTGTTTCTGTCTACGTGTCTTTTACCTACTAGACTGTAGGCCCCTTGAAGGCAGCATTCCTTCTAAAAACATAAATACAACCATTTCCTAGCACAGTGTCCAGCAGCTAGGTACTAAGCAAATGTAAGGCAAACACAGCAAGACAGGGATAACCTGAATGGAAAACTGACAACAATAATAATGCATAGAAAACCTGGTTTGTTTAAGTGAAAATAGGTAAGAAAGACCGGGTATTGGCAAATTGAACTGACACACTAGGGAATCGATTTAAATAAAAAGAACATAAAAGACAACATTTTCCTGACGTAATTAGATAAGAGACAAGCTGCAGGGGAAAGAGAAAGGTTGTCACACTGACCATTACACTACCTGAAGTGATTACAAATAGCATCTCTATACGGGGCTTTTATTTTATTTTATGGAGACAAGGTCTTACTGTCTCCCAGGCTAGAGTACAGCGGCACCAACATAGCTCACGGCAGCCTCAAACTCCTGGGCTCAAACGAGGAAGCCCACCTTGACCTCCCAAAGTGCTGGAACGACAGGAGCGTACCACCTCGCATGGCTTATCTATATTATTTATATCTTTTTGCTTTGTAGAAAGATGGTAACAACTTCAGGCTCAGGATTTCGGTGAGCTCAGTCTGATTTCTTTTTTAATTTACAGGAGTTTTTATATAAAACTCAGTCTTCTCATTTCTCTCTGAGTCTTCTCTTCCATTTTGTCTCTTCCCAAGCCTGATGAGTGTCTCCCCCTTGGGGACACAGGATTTATGTCGAAGTCCAGTGATGCAGGTCCTGGGTGGGCAGGCCTCACGTAGTGTTCCTATCCCATGCCCCGTCTACAGCATTTCTCAGAGACAGAGAAGTGCTGGCATAGTCTGGAGACGTTCGGGACCAGGATAATTTCTTAGATTTCTTCCATTTAACCTTGAATCATAGATGGAAGGGACATTGCAAAAGCTACCCAATCGTCCCCTTCACATTTTGAAAATTGGGGCACAGTGGATCATCTTAGAGGCAAAGCCTTGACTAGGACTGAGCAAGACCATGTCAGTGAATGAGTGAAACAGTTCCAACAGTGTGCTCCCGATCTGAGATGGGACGGGGGGTTCCACAGTCCTGCCACCTGCACAAGGGGCGTCAGGGATCCAGCACCCACTCCAGCCTTCTTTCACCTGGGAGTAGCTTTGCTAGGGACTTGCTATTCAAAACCCTGATGAACCAAATTAGCAGTTAATGCCACTCACAATAGTAGACTCATTTAAGTACCAGTTGTTGGCTTCAATGGTGCAACAAAAGAGGTCCTCATAGAGGAGAGAAAACAGACACCGACAGCAGAGAAGATGAGGTCTGCAAGAATTTTAGTGAGAATGGATTCAGTGGAGAAAAGAAATCAATAGGCTATATCCTACAGAGAAAAACACATAGAATTTGGAGCTTTAAGGTTCAAAGTTAGGTACATTTCGGCTGAGGTGTGGCCAGGCACTCAAGTACGTGATTTCAGATTCAGTCAACTGCCAAAGGAGAATAATAATGTGTGTGATAATTAGAAAAACGACTCAAGAAATGAGATCATTATCAGAGATAAATTCTTGCTTTTTTATTACTGCAAGCCTGCTTGTAAAACTTTTCTGAAAAAGAGAAACTTACAACTGGATTCATTTTACTGCATTATATTAGGGCAGACCTATTTGACAAACTTTATAACTATACCCTGTAATTCTACCTGCAAAGACAGATAAAGAGGACTAAGTACATGCCGGTCGTCTTTGGATTTGCATGCACAATGTTGGGTAAGACAAGAAGGCGTTGGAAAGGTCTTAACAAATGGTGCCCATCACTTGTGGCCAAGCCTGGGCTATAAATTGCCATGGCGCTACCGTCCGGTAACTTGAACTCCGTTTTCGTGTTACAGATTAAGATCTAGCCACTTGGCCTCCTTTAAAAAGACTTGCACACATTTGAACACATCTTTGAGACTCCAAATTGGACTTCTGCACCGCATTCTATTTTGGGCAACCACAAAGATGCTGGAAATTTCAAGTAGTAACAAACACCACGACCTATAAACTTAACAACATGAGCTGGAGAACACTTGATTCCTGGGGTGTAGAACACACCTGCACTGTGGGATCCAGTTATTCTTTGGGGTGTCTGACTCGCCGATCAAGACCAGGTCAGGTCATCTTTGTGATGTTTCCACACTTTGTCGTGAGGTCTTTAACCTAATATTGCTCTTTTTTTTTTGACACTCCAAAATCGGCTTAAGGTCCATTTTTGGAGCCACCTTTGGCGCTGCCTTGAGATTAATAAGGTGCCTTCATTTTTCACAGGAAGTGAGATTACCTTCCTTCTACTCGTAACCAGCTCTGCCGAGAACCCCTCGTTCTCCTCCATCCTCACGCACCTGGATTTGAGTTCGGTGCAAAAGTTCTCAGGTATTCCATGCTGGAATCATTTAAAAGGAAGTCTAATAATTTTATTATTTATCAAAATAGCACTTATCAAATAAATTATACACTAGATTTATAGTAATTTATATATTAAATTACTATTGCTGTGTTACATATTAATTGCATCTTAATGTTATATAATATATGTACAAATAATTAAATTTTTATATTGGAAATTAATATAATTTTTTCAAATAAAGTCATAATTCTATTCTACATTCTCTATTTTTATTTTTCAAGGATAAATTTGTGTGGTGCCTCCAGAATACGGTGGTTTTTTACAATATAATCATTCAAGAGAAACATTACAGCACTTAAATCATCTTGATTTTTAATGCAATATGTCATTAAACTCCTTTTAAGTATTATACGTTTTTGACAACATGCAAGGTGAGGTACCGTCACCAGACAATTTTGTTGCTGTTCTTGTTTCTTGACTATTTTCTCACTGTTTTAGTGCATTTGGGAATCCGTTTCCCCTGAAGTTTCTTCCAACACGTATAAATTCTTGTACTGTTTCCAAATTAAAGGAAGCGGTATAGGCTGCGCCTGTCATTTCTGTTTCATTGAGAAACAATATATCTACTGTAGTTAAAAAGTTTATTGGTCCTTGATAATTTTTAGGCTGAAATAAAACATGTCTCTAATTTCACAGATTCGAGGAGGAAGGAGATTTGGAGTTTCTTATTACATTCCTGCACTCATGGCTTCAGTGGTTATGTTAACGGTGTCCTGAGAGGAACTAACACTGGGATAAAATACAAAACACAAAAATCATTTTGTGATTTATTTTAAGTCAGTCAGTCAGTCTATGAACCCATACCAACTTGTGTCCACACATACACCCAAACACATTATAATGAAAACACTCCCAATTCTCACTTACATAATAATCACCTTGGCTCTACAAAGACAATAAATGTATCTTTGCCACTTCATCTGTTGGATGTGTAGTAATAGCTTCCCCCAAATGGACAAGGACTATAAACTTCAGGGATTCTTGCAAGATACCCGAGTAGCAGGATGACTCTCAAATTGCAATTGTTTTCACATCAAAAGAGTCAAGAAACCTATGAGCTCCTACTTTGCTTTTGCGCAGCTGGTCACGTCACATGCATACATGGTCTCTTCGTGTAAAAGAAATTTTAGTATTTTAATGTTAAGAATGTTAACTTCCTAATGCTTACAATAGTTCCTTGGACTGAGAGAAAGTATTTCTCGTTTCACAAATACTCCAAAGTGTTTATCTCTGAACAACTAATTGACTTCATGAATTTAAGGAGCAACTCCAGAGTCCCTGCTCACATATTCCTGAAGTGAGCTACTTTTGCCACTGAGTATCGACGCTGTACCATTGAAATCACATTCCTCTTCCATGTCACATAGATGGAATGAAGAGCTGATTTGGGTACTTAGTTATGAATATTCCACAGTGTTTGTTCACTGAAAAATTTGAACACTGAGTTGAAAACCATGAATATGGGGGAACGTAATAAAATATATTAATGTGCTTTTAAGAGCATAGGAATGCAATGATGTTTATTAAAATGACGTTTGTCTTAGCAACTTTAAAAGTTTCTCTAAGGACTAATTTAGGAAAGTATGCCAATTTTCATTATAACTTGAAACTAATCTGTCTAAATTAGAACGAGCTAATAAAACAAACAACAACAGATGCTGGTGAGGATGCGGAGGAAAAGGAACGCTTCTACACTGCTGGTGGGAATGCAAACTACTGCAACCTCTTTGGAAGACAGTGTGGCGATTTCTGAAAGAACTAGAAATTGACCTTCCATATGCAATCCCTGTATTGGGAATATACCCAGAGGAACTCAAATCATTCTACAAAAAAGATATCTGCACACACATTTGGTGCAGCTCTATTCACAATAGCAAAAACCTAGAATCGACCATGCTGCCCATTGAAGCTGAACTGAATTTAAAAAATGCGGTGCATATCCACAATGGAATATTATGCAGCCTTAATGAAGAACAAACATATGGACTTCGCAGCAACTTGAATGGATTTAGAGTCGATCATACTCAGTGACCTATCACAGAAACGAAGAACAGAGTACCATATGTTCTTCACTCATAAGCACAACTTGAACAATTTTCATACTACCGTAAGAAAGGGATTGGCGGTAGTGGGAAACTGCCAGGGGAGGGAGGGGCACACCTCATCCACAAGGGGACCTGCGTAATGAACACTTGTATATCTAACCCTGAATTGGACCCCACATCTTTAAAATAAAAATAAATAAATAAAAATAAATTAGAATGAGCATACCTTTCCCACATGTCATGTTTTATTATCATTCAATGGTATGTATAAATTTACCACCTATATAAGAACAAAAATATGGGAAATATTTGTATGAATACATTAAATGAGCAGAGAAAAATCTTTTTTCACATTTCGTAGGATCATGTTTTGTTTATCCAGATTCATGTAGTCATGAACTTAGCAAGTTAGCCTCAGATACAGAGTATACCTAGACCTTAAGCCTAGAAGGGGAAGGTGGGCAAGGACTTCTGTTGTTTGTATAGCACGGTGCCCAGCTTGTAGAAAAAGCTCACCTCGCGCTGATGAAAAGTGAATGACAGAATAAATGTCTGTACAAAGCCAGACACAGCAAAGCTGTGCAAGGTATATCAAACAATCAGTGTTCTGAGGATGACCTCTTTAATTACTTTTTCTAATTTTTCTTATTTTAAATGACTTCAGTGAACTCTTTCACCTAGCATTTTAGGTCTTGTCTACAAAACGGAATTTATTACAAAAGCTAGTGCTCATACTTGCTAGTTGTCATACCAGACACTCTCTTAAAAATGTGACAAAAATAAGATTTTTTTTCCCCCCAAAGGTACATGCTCAGTACATGATAGTGTGTACTGTCAGAGTAACCATTTTCTTCTTTAGATCAGTGTGCTAATAATCAACAAAGGGAAATTGTTCAACATGTACACAGCCACAAGACTCTTGATTCTTTTTGAACTCCATTTGAACTGTATTTGGTTCCAAAGTAGAGCTAATCATTCTTAATCCAGAGGTAAAACCATTGCTGCCAGTAAATACACAGGTCCACTAGCATTGAACACAGAAAATCAAGTTGATGGTGATCAGTTTTCCTAGGGTACAGCTCCTAAATAATCTCCCAAATTAAAGAAGATGCAAATTTTAAGAATAAAAGGAAATTAGTAAAATATTTATATCCAGAGGGTTTAATTTTTTTTGGATTCCTTAGTCTTATAGCATCCTAATTGGATATCTAGCCACACGATTGGTGCTACGAAAACTTCCTCTGGTCTTCATCTGGGCACATCTTATTATTTTGAAAATTTCAAAACTTCAAGTAGACTTAGAAAATATGGACAGGTGAAAAGAAGAAAAAAAATCATTCACAATCTCATCATAAAAAATAATCATTATTGACATCCCAGATTGTTTTTTTCCTCCCTGTCTCTTTATTGTTGTCCTAGTTCTGGTCTTTGAAAATAAAGGAATTTGGTGTTCACTTCTAAGTAAATGTTTCCATAGAGCCAGCAAGCAAAAATATAGAGAGATTGATAAAATGAGAATTATAACATTTTCTTTTGGCTGATCTGTCGTTCCCACAAACAGGCAGTCTAGAACAATGTTGGAAGCACAGGGTGTGGAATCTGGCCGACCCGAGTTGGAATCTGACTTTCCTAACATGTGTGACCCTGTGTGAGTTGTTTAGCTTCTCCGCGCCTGTTTCCTTTTCGGTAAAATGAGAATAATACCCTCATCAGAGCGTTTTTGTGAATAGTCAATGAGAGGTATTTAAAGAATTTGGCATGTTGCCTGACACAGTATGCACTGAATGAATGGTAGCCATTATTATTATTTATAAGAATACTTACCGCTATTTTACATTCCTAACTAACCCTGCAGATCACAATGCTTCAAGATCACATGACACAAAGACTAATTTTAGATCAGCCCAAGAAAAACATAATGAAGCAGGTAAATCTATTGGGAGAAGACCATGTGATGCCTTCTTAAGCAAGTGCTCTCAAACTGTAGGAGGGTAGACTTTGTTAGCACCGCCAATGCAGGATGGCTATTCTCTAGAATTAGGATCTTTAGTAGTAGTGAGTGCCCTGTTCTATCCTAAGATCATTTTTGCAGTTCATTCTCCACATACTTTATCACAGAAGTCCAGTTTCCCTTGATGTAGTGTAATCCAGTTGGGACCAGAAGATATAAAAGTGTGTTGTTATACTCTTAAGAAGTTTCTGTGAGTTTTCAACTACACTTAAACAGTTTAAGAACAATGTGATCATTGAAAGTAAAATATTCAGAAGCTATTTAATGATTCCTCTATTGTGGAAATTTATTTTGATTTATCTTATGGAGTTTTCTTTTTTTTTTTAAAATTTGGGGTCTCATCAAGTTTTGTTGTGTCAAGACCTCTGGGAGACCCTTATCTCCCTTCATACCCGGAGATTTTGTTATTGATGGCACAACTATCATTGCCTGAGAGCCAGTTATGTGCCAGGCATGATAATATGTACTTTGCATGAACTATTTCACATAACTGGACAATTGGTCCTATGATCTAGGCACAGGATCCTCATTTTTCAGAGACTAAGCCAGTGGTTGAAAAATACGACATCACATGCCAGGATCACACCTCTGAGCAGCTCAAGTCCATGACTGCACTTTGGTCCCCGAAAGCTCCTGCTTGGCCTGCCCGTTCCTTTCCTGCAGACCAGAGGGACTTTAATGCAGAACTGGGGAAGCCTTGTCTGTGACAAGACAGATACACAGGGAAAATCAGCTGTGGGATACTGAGATGTGAAGAAGCACTTGTTATGCTTTCTTTTTTGAAAGAAAAAACACTGTTTTTAATTGTCTTTTAAAACGAAGTGGCCGAGAATAGGTCACATAAGACTGTTTATGTACAATAAATGACACTTATAAATTACAGGGTGAAGTTTTAAAATAACCCCATAAAGAAGTGACATTAGGTTGGGGAGAGAGCAACAGGAAGCACAGTGGAGAGACCAATGGAAGCAGAGGGGGAGGAGAAAGGGAACAGAGGTGGCTGGGGGCGGGGACACTCACAGAGGGAGTGTCTCAGCCAGGGGTGCTTGGTGCTGTTCAATGAGGCCACTCCTATTTCCATAAATAATGGACTACAGGGAAACTCTGACACCGATCATTAGATATACATTTTTAAGGCAGCGGTGTTCTAGAAAGAGAAAGCCGTAAATGCAAAAATCCAAATCATGCCTCTTCGAGCACTGGCCTGGGACAGGAGCTACAGGTGCACAGTCCGCCCTTACCTCTCTAGCTGTTTTGTGTGTTACAAGGAATTCCAGGTTGCGTTCCCTTGGCCCAAGGCTCCTTCCCTCACCCCTTTAGACGTCCATGGCAGACGCCTTCTTATCACGTAAGTTCCAGGGATAGAGAGGTTTCTAGAGCTGGAATGATCATAAGGAGCTGCCAGATCCCTCCCAGGTTGGGGAATCAGTGGGCCCCCTTGACGTGATGCAGGGGCTGAGGCGATGGTGTTCCAGCACGATCGAGGTCCTGCCTGCTGGGGGGAGGTTGGAAGGGTGGGTGCAGCGGGGCTTGTGCACCTCAAATGCTCGAGCCCTGGAAGAAGCTGACTTTGCTTCCAGCCAGGAAGAGTGGCTGCCAGGAGCAACAGTCCTCAGTAGCTCAAAGTCATTATTTATAAATAAACTGTGTTTCACTCACAAAAGGCAAGCATGTTCATGGATGATGCATAAATATACAAGTGGTGTGTGCAAGGATGGGCTTAATGAGTAGGCAAACCAAGTGCTGGCACCTGAGCTACAGGTAGAAGGACCAGGTGCTTGGTGTCACAGTCTGCTCTCATCATCTCAAAATTATTAATTATAATTTGTGAATAATGGGTATTGCATTTTTATCTTGCACCGAGCCCTGCAAATTATATAGCAGGACCTGGCTGCATAAAATTTCAACACAGGTAAACAAAGTCTTTCTAAAGTTCTGAGACTCTCGTCTCACCTCCCACATTCTCAAAAGATGGAAGATCGAGATCGGGCAGTTTCAGCAATTCCTCCCTGTCTCCTGCCACTGGGACAAGCTCTCTTCCTGCCCTCTGCTCTTCCTATATAAGCTGCCTTTGCTCTGTACCTTCAGAGAAGTCTTGTATTTGGGGCACTCTTCAACAGGCATCTCCTACCCAGGCTTGAAATCTAGGCGGTGCTGCCCAACATGGCAGCCACAAACCCCATGTGGCCATGAGCACTTGCTCGGATTAAGGTGTAGTGTGCACGTAAAATATACACTCAACGCATAAAAAAGAATGTAAAGTAAGTCATTACTATTTTTATATTGATTCCTTGTTAAAATAATTATATTCTGGCTATACTGGGTTAAATGAAATATTGGAAAAATTGGTGCTATCTGTTTCCTTTTACCTTTTTTAATGTGGGCCACTAGAACATGTGAACTTATATATGTGACTTCCGTTTGCTGCTCAAATTATATTTCTATTGGCCAAAACTTTTTTTAAAAAAAAGCATGTTTCCACCTAGGTGGTCCACTTGCATCTGCATCTCTGAAAGTCTCAAACCAATTTTATGATCTTCTCCCTGCAAGCACACTTTCTCATCTCTTATTTTCCTAAGACAGAGACCTGATAATGAGACCGTACACCGCTGTCACCCTCAAATGCCTATTGAGTACTACTGACTAGTCTCTCCATTCCAGTATTTCTCCTCCAGGTCCACAGCCCTGTCCCAGTTGGGGCGTGTACCTTTTTCCTCGGTTACTGCACTATCCCTCCTAGTGAAATCCTTGAGTCTAGTCTCACCCTACTTTAGTGGAACTCTCACATCAGGGCAGCTGTGTCAGAAAAGCACAATGATTTCTCACCTTCCTGTTTAAAATCTCAGCGACGTCCCGTGTCACTGAGGGTGGCATCATTACCCCACAGTCTGGTTCTGCTCTACTTGCCCAATTTTACTTGCTATTCCTTCTATCAGGTGCCCTGCATTCTAGCCAGACCAGTGGCCTTCAGTGCTCAGAAGGTACCCCTCTGCGCCTGGAAGCTTTAGCCATTCTGTTCTCAGGTCATGCTGGGTTGGGCACCTTCCATGGTGAATGCCCAGTCTTCTTTGGTTCCACCTCAAACACTTTCTCGGTGATGCCTCAGAAGCCCTGCAAGCCACAAAGATCCCAAATGTCCTTTATACTGTACATTTCTATCAACACCATACTGTACTTGTTTAAAATTGCCTATATTTAAGACTGTTGTGCTGTTACTATTTTAGATACATTCCACTTAGGAGAGAGACTGACAAAAAACAAGTCCTGACTGAAGAAATCTTTCACTGTTTTCTCGTCGTCCCATCACCTTAGTTCATGCCTAAGTTTTTCCCTTGCCCGAGCTTTGAGTCTCTTTCCACACCCTTTCTTGTGCTCCTCATTTAATTTGATGGACTGTTATCAGTTATATACTTTTCACCTACAATATGATCATTACTTTTTCTACTTAAAGAAACTCTGATGGTCTCTCTCTCCCCCCCCCCAAAGAATTAACCCAAACTACTTAGCATGATACGGATCCTGATGCTGGTGACAAAAATAGGTGTGGTGACCATTCATCTGTGTCCCTGAAGTGCTGGGAGCTGTGCCAGTCTTTCTCAATAATCTCATTTAATCCTAATGATAATCCTCAGACGTAAGTGCTATTACTTCTTCTCTATGAGTGGGGAAATAGATGTCTAGAGAAACCTAGGAACCTCTTCCCAATGGCAATGACAGAGCTGGGTGTGAATTCCAAGTCCGGGTGACTGCCAAGCCCTTCCGTTCTCCCACAGCACGCCCGAAGCAGTTCTCCCTACTGTTCCCACATTCCCTTCCATTAACCAGCCTCCATGTCCCTCATGGCCCGCTCATGTGCACCTGGTGTTCCCTCCAGCTGAGACCGCTGCCTTGGCTGGGCACAGTCTGTGGTCACCAGGCAGGGTGAGCCCTGCCCTTCTCCCGCCTGCCCTCAGAGTGCTTGTTCACCTCTATCCTGGCACTTGTTACGCTGTGTGATTATTAGCGGTTCACCCTCCTCCTGTCCCACAAGACTGTGAACTGTCCCCCAGAGCAGCGACAACACTGAACTCACACAGCCAGGAGAGTCAGAGATGTGCATGCAGCACTTGCCTTTTGGATGAACTATTTATGAAGAAAAAAACGATAATGACACTTGTTAATGCTGCTTGAGCATCTTCTACTTACCAGGCCCTACTTACATAATTAAAACACACACTCCATTCAATTCTTTCAAAACTCTTGGAGACGATTTATCATTTTAATCCTTATTTATTTTGTTCAGAATAATTAAACGTGCAATACTTATAATTTCAATAGGAGAAATAATTTTGGTTCAATATGCACCCTATAAAATAACTAGAATTTGTCTAATATGCTGGATTTTGTTAATTTGCATCATTTCTTCCCAATAACTATATTTAGACCAATACAATCCCGTATTATTTTTTAAAACAAAGAAAAAAGATTTATTATTTGCTTTTAAAATTTATGTATGGGCTAGGCACAGTGGCTCAGCCTGTAATCCCAGCACTTTGGGAGGCCAAGGCGAGAGAATTGCCTGAGCCTGGAGTTTCGAGACCACCCTGGGCAACTTGGTGAGACCTCATTCTACAATAAATCACAAAAACTAGCTGGGCATGGTGGTGTGCATCTGTAGTTTCAGCTACTTGGAAGACTGAGGCGGAAGGATCACCTAAGCCCAGCAAGTGGAGGCTATAGTGGCTGTGAGCATGCCTCTGCACTCCAGTCTGGGTGACAAGAGTGAGACCCCAATTAAAAAAAAAATTCATGTATGACAAGTAGAGAAAAAAAAACTTATGGAGGTTTAAACATTTGACCTAAGTATATTTAGCAGCCATATTTAATAGCTTTAAAAAAACCCAAAAATCTCATTTAAAAAAAACATGGATTTTTTTTTTTTTTGCAGAGTGACTAAAAAGACATCAGCATAGTCTTTTAATGACTAAACATGTTTTCATCAGAAAAAAATGGCTTTCATAAACATAGTCTATATGCTATACACAATTATCAGTCCACACTTATATTCAGTTAGGCTATATCTGAGGCCTTCATTTGCCCCAGAATTTGCCCACTTCCTTCTGATAGCTAGAAACTTATTTCCTGCTGCCTACCAGGTGTCGTCATCTACATGTTTTCAACAAATATGTCAAGTCCTACATGTCTGAACGTTGCCTCCCGTTATCAAAAATAATGCACAAAGATCTTCTCCATTTCCACTTTCACCGCACCTCCAACTATTCACTTTCCCGATCTCCCCTGAAGCTTACGTCTTTTAACACCCCAAACAATTGTTAGATAAGCATTAGGGTCCCTCTGAGATCTCTGAGACTTAGATTTCAGATACCCTGTAGTGGTAACTCGGGTCCCTCTGAAGGGTGGCAGATGGCAGGGTCAGAATCCCTTAGACTACACGCATGCAGGGCTTCTCAAGACGCCAGAGGACCAGAGACAAGTAATCGGAGCACTGGAATTCGAAGGAGAGTCTTACTATAAACCTCCATGGACAACCAGCAACAGTAGCCATTGACATTTATGGGACCCTTCTTTGTGTCAGATGCAGTGACATAAACAGTACACAACATCTGCGTTTTTAATGCTGTGCCTACCATGCATCCCTGGACCATACCTCATACCTCAGTGTGACAAGGCCATCGTGGAGAATTTCCTATCTCCCTCGGGCTCTCAGAAGTGGAGCCCACTGGCTCATTCACTCCAGTGTTCCAGAAATTCAGTCTTCCCCATCCTCTTTAAAGCTGGGCTGCCCCCTGTCCTTAGGATGGCCCCAAACAGGGGACAGCCTCTCTGCTCCCTCCTGGGGTCTTTCTTCCTGGGGCAGCCCCATTTCCACCTGCCGCCGCCTTTTCTCCTGCTTCTTTCCCCATGGCCACGAATGGGCTTCGCTCTTTGCCAGCACAAACACCTTCTTCCTTTCTCTCCCTCTCTCCTCTTTCCTCTGCTCTCTCATCTGGGGCCCTCTCCATCCTTTCATTTCCTAGCCGAACTTGTTGCTTCTACATCCTAAAAAACTATTTTTTCCCCTTCCAGCTTTATGGAGGTATCCTCAACAAATAAAATTGTACATGTTTAAAGTGTACAACAGGATGCTTTGATATTTGTATTTTCTGTGAAATCATCACCACAATCACATTAGTCAACACATCCATCCCCTCACATAGTTACCTTTGTTGTGGGTGGCAGGAACATTTAAAGTCTATCCTTTTAGCCAAGTGGACAATACAGTATCATTAACCGTCGTCACCACGCAGTCCATTCAATCCCCAGAACATATTTATCTTACAGCTGAAAGTTTGTACCCTTTGACCAGAACATCCCCATTTTCCATCCCCATCCAGTCCTGGCAACTACCATTCATTCTACTCTGTTTCTGTGAGTTTCACATTTAGACTTCTCCTGTCAGTGAGATCATGCGGTATTTGTCTTTCTTTGTCTTACTTCACTCAGCATAATGTCCTTAGGGTTCATACATTTATTGCAAATGACAGCATTTCCTTCTTTTTATAGCTGGATAATATTCCTGTGTGTGTGTGTGTGTGTGTGTGTGTGTATCACATTTTACCCACTCATTCATGGACATTTAGGTTGTTTCTATATCTTTTGTATATATATATATGCACACGCACCAAGAAATGGGATTGCTAGATCATATGGTAGTTCTATTTTTAATTGTTTGAGTAGCCTCTGTCTCTGTTTTTCATGTCTATATCAATTTACATTCCCATCAACAGCTTAGAAACATTTTATTTTCTCCACATCTTCACCAACACTTATCTTGTGACTTTATGATAACAGCCATTCTAACAGATATGAGGCAATATCTCATTGTGGTTTTAATGTTCATTTCCCTAACGATTAGTGAATTTCATATACACGGATTTGCCGGCCATTTGATATCGTCTTTGGAAGTGTCTATTCTGGCTTTTTGCCCATTTTTAACTGAATTGTGTGTGTGTGTTGCTCTTAAAACATACCCACTTCTTAATCTCTTCAAAATGTTTTATCCTAGCACATTGTTAATAGCAGGCTTCTCAAAGTCGGCAACTAACTGACACATAACAATAAAATTCAGTGAGCATTTTGCTGAATCTGTTTTTCATATGTAAAATAGCGATGACAGCACATACCTCACATGGCTGTTATGCCAGATTAAACAATTTATGTGAAAGTACTGAGATAAATGTTAGTTGTGTAAAACAAATCTTGATGCTACAAAGCTTGTTTCTCCAAGCTATTGTCAAAAATCTCACTTCATACAAGGCCTGATTAAATGCCGTTTTTTCTAAATCATCTTTACAGATTCTTCTTTGAGCAACTTACTAACATTTTTTAGAACTTTCCGCTTGAGATAATGAAAGAGTTCTGGTATTGTATGAATTCCTTCTGTGCATGTCTTTTTGAAGGAATAAATAAATGCATTGATTATCTCCCCCTTTTAGCTCTTTATCACGTTTTATCTTCAATGACAGTAATCTGCTTTCCTGTCTTATTTTCTGCACTAAACTGCAAGCTCTTTTAGTGACCTCCTGCTTATTTTCTCCTAATTTCCTCCATCCTAATCACACAGTAGGTCCTCGATGGGTCTGCCATAAATGAGTAAGTAAATGATACGAACACTCAAATATCATTTTTTAATGCACAATTAAAACTTTGACCATTCAGAGTCTAGTTTCTCCTTAAGTTGTACCCAGAACTTAGAATCTTTCTCATCCTCTTGCTTCTCTTCTCTTCCATACCAAATAAAATTAGAAAGGATACAAGTTAACATATTAACACACTACCCATCAAAACAACAATCTGCAAAAGTCTGGAAACGAAGAAGAGAGAAATTGTCATTGTCAAATCCATCTACCAGGAAGGGCAATTTCGGGTCCCTTGGTCTACTTGGCAGTTATTAACTCTTATTCCTGATAGGTTTGTTGGGAAAATGTAGTTTGATGATTGTCTTAAAATCATCTGCCACTTGGCATTGTACCTGCCAGATGAAATTCTGATTTTATTCCCAGAGAGAACGCACTGATGAATTAATAATCTGACCTTTTGGGAAGTAATATTTCTCAGTGCCAACCCACAAGGGATCGTTCTGTTTGTTGGCCAGATAAAATATTCTCTTACTTTCTGAGATGCACTATCCAGAGTGCACACAGATTTCTCGAAAATGGCTTACTTTTGTTTGGAAATCAAAACATTCGAATTTCAAAACAACATTTTTCCTAATTCCTACTGAACTTAGAATCTCTTTGAGTGACTCCATCAATAACAAATACTTTGAGGACTAGAGTCCTTCTTCTCTGTAACATTGGAAATCCAACGCCTCTTCCTACAGGCTGGGCTAAAAGCAGAAGGCAATAAAATGAGGAGTCTGGGAATGAGGGAGTTCACGAACGGAACATTCCCCAGGAAGCATAATTTTATAGTCATAATCTTTTAGTTCTTGACAGTTGCAAAATTAAATATCAGAGCCAAAAAAAGCAAACCAAGGTTTCGAGGGTATGTTTTCCCAATTCATTATTCAAAGGAAGCAAAGTTTAGAGTTCAAAATGATTATGATGTAATCTTATACTACATAATAATATATAGATCAAGTCAAATTATTTTACCAGATAGCTGTCAATATAAGGCACTGACAGGACCTTTGGGACTTTGGGCCAACAGGAAGGTAATTTTCAAATCAAACTAGGTTATTTATAGCTTTGGTTGCCATTTTCTTTTATAAAATGAGGATGACGGTAATCCCTCTCCCGACAATCTAAAATTTAATTTAAAGTGTAGTCAACTACTTGGCATACTTCAGAAGGAACACTTTTGTAATTCAAGGAAAAAAGTCATATTAGTTATTATATAAATCACTTATGTTGATCTTGTAAAATTTAATCTATGGTAGGAAGGAAGTCATAAGTGATATACCCAGATTTCAGATCATAGATCATATTAAAAAAGTTATGTTTCTCAGTAAAGTCAATGTGAAAGAATTCAGGATATATCATCAGAGTTATTGAGCTAAGAAAGCCCTTTTCCAAAACAGATTTTCATCAAATAAATAATGATTTTTTTTTCTGGTAAAGAAGATAGTCATACCTTCCCACATTTTTTATTGTTTTTCTTAACTGTTAGATATAACTTACATGCAGTTTAGTTGCTCAGAGATTAAATTCTGGGGAAAAGGTCTATAGCGGCTTAAATGAGTCAAATCATTTTGGCTGGGTTACGATTTCCTCCACTGAGAAAATCTTGATGATGTGAAAAGAATTGCTCTGACATTTAGTTTAGTGTTTTACACAAAAGGCATACTAACCAAAAACACACAAGCAAAAAGTAAAGCCCAAACAGCATTTAAGGATGTACGGACCAAACTAGTTTCACCACTGTGAATGCTACATGGAATCCCACACAGTTTATATTTGACACAGTCTCTTTTGTTGGGTATAAATGCTATTTTTTACAACAGCCTCCTTGGCCTAGTCATCGACCCATCTTTCATCTACTCTTGGCCAGGGACATGGCAAGATGATGAGGTCAACACATAAACACAGCATTACTGCTCTCTCAGAGGGCTCATTTTCACATGGAAAAATTAGATACATGGAAAATTAACATGATATAAAAATAACATAATATGCAAGCTGGTATGAGAGTATTTAAGAGGAGTATCTGAATGTGATGTTTGCTTAACCCCCCTTTGGGAAATAATTGAAGACCGCAGGAAACATTTCTGAGAAATTCCAATTAAAACGCCCTTAGCAGTAGCCAGAAACTGCCAGTGGAGGGGGCGGGAAACACATAATATCCATAAGGGCACCTGATCTCAAACCAAGCAAAGTGGGGACCAAAGGGAGGCCCAGACTTTGCCTGTATGATGACCACTTGCATACCTCATCCTGAATTGTATCTCACATCTTTAAAATAAAATAAATTTTCAAAACAAAAATAAAATGCCCTTGAAAGTCCCTATTTTTTGGTATTACACTCACAGGTTTTATGATTTTCCAGATTTTTCATTAAAAGTTAACATATATAAAACTCTTGGGATAGTAGATAGCACAGAGTAAAAACTCTATATAAGTTATCATCAATATCTTTTGGACTGAGTAAACTGAATAATTTTTTCAGGAATCTTTTCTGCAGTTCACTGAATGCTAGTTATTTAGGGTTTTATTGTTTTCTTGAGTTTAACAAGAAGCAGATATTTTGATTGACAGTAAGGTTTTGATGCTCTTGCGGCTTTTTAACTTGAAAAGATCACCCAAGACTCATAGCTTTTTCTATCTTGAACTCTCTGTTTAACTATATTCTGAAGGTTTAAAGTAAAAATCTTAAGCTGTGCATCTCCAGGTTCAAACTGTTCTATCTTATGCTTATTTCAGAAAGGAAAATCTTAGCTCTTTAGTGTTAATTATGTTTCATTAAAATTTTTTTTTTATTTTAAAGATGTGGGGTACAATTCAGGCTTAGGTATACCAAAGTTCATTATGCAGGTATCCTTGTGGAGGAGGTGTGTGCCCCTGTGCTCCAGCAGACTTCCACTACTGCCAGTTCCACCCCCATTCTCCCCACAGTTTCCCACTACTGCCAATCCCTTTCTTACAGTATTACGATGAATGTTCAAGTTCTGCTTATGTGTGAGAACATGTGATACTCCGTTCTTTGTTTCTGTGATAGATCACTCACTATTATAGATTCTAAGTCCATCCGAGTTGCTGTGATATTCATCATTTTGTCCTTCTTTATGGCTGTGTAATATTCTATCGTGTATATATACCGCATTTTTTATACCGTTATCTTTCTTGATACATATAACCATACTCAAGAGCTTTAAGAAAGTTAAGAGGAGAAATTAGTTTTTCTTGTGTCTGAATTATTCACTATATGTTACATTTAAGCTTCATCTATGCTTCTCACCAGGAGGATAATACAGCATTTTATTTTTAAAAATAGTAACAGTTTCTAAAATGTTCAGTTTTTTCTTCTCTGTTTGATGATTTCAAAAAACATCAGAAAAATTTCTAAGTTGTCATTTTATCTCAGAAATCAAACAGCACTTTTAATTCTGTGGTAGCATGAGCACAGCACCAAGGGAAGATCTTATTACTGTGAGCCATTTGTTCATTCAACAGACGTTGATTGAATATTCGATCTGCTGCCTCTTTGCTGAGTGCCTTCAATGCTACCAGGGCTATTCTCAAGCAAGTGGAGTTTTCCCTGTAACTTTTTGTCCTGCACAAACCACCTGCACCTTTTCCCATTCTTTTGCCATTTGCCACTCTCCTGACCTCCCTTTACCTAAACTTAGCCAGTATCCTCAGTGTATCAAACAACACAAGTCTATTCACACTGTAGCAGAACAACTAAGTGGTTATAACATTTTCATCTTAGTTACTACTAATGCTATGCTATACACACTTCCAAATCTAGATACTGAGAGGCAAGTTATTTTAGAAGTTGTTCACCTCCCCCAGGATAAAATACATAGTATTTACTACAGTAGAAGAATATATCTGATAGATTAAGTGGACTTGTTTTAGCAAGCGCTCAAACTGTTCACCAGATGACACGGGACCAGAGCAGAAGACGCTATTGGTATCTAACCTCCTTTTCCTTCGTAACTTTAGCACAGAGAACTGAAATAATTAGGTGCGAAGGCATCTTGATAATCGACCAAACAAGCTCACTTTCAAGCCACCAGGCATTGCTTTCTTAAAGTTCTGTTGTTTAATAGTGTAAAGTGTAAGCAAACTGTATGAAGTATTAAGATCTGGTATTAAGAAGGCCCAGTGAGGCAGAAGTAGCTGACTCTTGCCAATCGGTGGAAGACAACTCCTCACACACAGACAGAAGCTTAAGCATGTTTGTGTCAACAGGGCTGCTGCCTCTGCAATGTGGCCTCTTCAGAGAATCAACTGTCTCTGACAAGCTGGTGATCCTCAGCTAGAAGTAAGGACTGGGACTTCCTTTGAGAAGATAGAATGAACAATTAAGCAAATAAATTTTTCTCCAAAGTGATCCAGGTCTCATCTGCATATGTCTTTTTGTGTATTTAAAAAACATACCAGCCGGGCGTGGTGGCTCATGCCTATAATCCCAGCACTTTGGGAGGCTGAGGTGAGAGGACTGTCTGAGCCCACAGGTTCGAGACCAGCCTAGGCAACTTGGCGAGAACTTATCTCTACAATTAAAAAAATAAAAATAAAAAACATACCATCCTTCATGACATTTCCTGCTTGTCTCTTAGAGGATGTTTACAAGTCTTATTTTTGCTACTGTTTGTTGCATTCCTTATGGTTGATCCTACCACTCACTGTATTAGTCTCGAAAGCACGCCAAATTGAGAGAATGTCGGAAGAGTTGGAACCTGAGATATTTTTGCTGCCCCTGTTCTCAAATTTAACCATTCCAGAAAAAATTTCCTAGAAAAAGAAATCTGAAAAGAATAATTATTTTAAATAATTGGACGAACTCTCCTATTCAAAGAAGATATGATTCATTACAATAAAATATTTTTGATTTGCAATTTACTTCAATTGTTTAAAAGCATCTTAAAGGAAAGGTAGAAAAATTAAATGTCTAGTTGAATAAAAAAATAAAAGTTAAAAAGGCAGGTAACAGCATAAATGAACAGAAAAAAAGTTCTTTATTAAAATTAAATTGTCCTAAACTACAAAATGGATATAAAAATAAAATAAAAAACAAGGTATTATTAATAGGGCTTTCTTTCTTCTTCTTCTTTTTTTTTTTTTTTGGGAGGTGAGAAAATTTTCTTTGAAAGGAAAAGTGAAAGCTTTCTAGATTTTTACTCAAATCATGACTGACTCTCAAAGGTGCAGAATTAATACTGGACCTGTGTGGACCTGACCTATATAGGGGGAAAAAAAAAATCACTGTCTCTTTGTCCAAAATTCCTAAATGGTAAATGGGTGCATTTTTGTTTTGAAGACTAGGGTCATAAAGTGCGGTATAGTTCTATATGGATATGTCATGCTGTCAAAGCCCAAATAAAAACCTGTCTTTGCTGGTTCACTGTCATTTGTTCAACTAATATTATCTTAATTGAGCTTAAGCAGGAATGACGGTTTTTATTTGCCAATATTGAGCACTTAATAGTTACAGAAGTGTTACCTTATAACTAAACACTTATGTCTTAACTTTTTCAGAATAGAAAGATTTTTTTAAAAATCTCAATATAGTTATTGACAATGGTAGTTTAGGACTTAACAATCATATCCATAATAAAATTATTAGTTTGAGGAACTTTTAGAAAATTATCTAATACAATCATATATTATAATTCTTCACTATAATGCAAGTGCAACTCATTTCATTACATTATCAATATAGATATATATACTTTTAAATATTATACATTTCTTAAAAAATAAAATATTAAAAACAGTATAAACTTGTGAAATCATGCTTTCTGAAATCTAATTACTAACGCAATTTAAACTAATTGATTAAGCATGATTAATCTTTAAGATGAATACAGCCAATTGCAACTTTAGCTATTATTTAACTACAGCATGCTGTACGTTAAAATCAGCTGGAAGATAGCCAAAATAAAGCTGTAAAGGACAGAATGATAATTAAGAATTGCTATTTTTCTTATTTTTATTAGAAAATAAATTCTTGAATGCAATGTGAACATGTCTGGAAATATGAATTTAAGTAACTTCTTAAGCATTTTGCTTTCTAATTCCAAACATCTGGATATTTTACTTCCTAATTAATACAATATTAATTAAAACTTCTGCTTTCAACATGGATATCTTAGAGATAAGGAATTATATATGTATTACTTCATAAATTTACTGACACATTCTTATTTTTGATTATAGCATTGTGGCAATTTTTCCATATAAAGTTCATTAAACGTAGACTTATTTAAAAATATAATAATCATGCCACCTGATACAGAACAAGGGTGGGAAGTCTCTATAACCAAAAGCATTTCTGTATTGGGAGTGACACAAGAATATTCTCTCCCTAACCCAGGCCCTTAAGTAGGACGATCAACGTAACTAGTCATTGCCAGTAACCGGTAAGGTTTATTTAGGAACATTAAAAGAAATTCTGCTATTGTAGGCTTTGCTTCAATTATTTAGTCTCTTTCTAGCTCGTGACCTTTACTTTCTCTGGTTTCAGCATGAAAAACAATTCTGTGAGTATCTTACATTACAAGCAACTGCTAATCATCATCAATTCAACATGAGTGCTAAAGTCTGATTTCATAGCACATTTCTAATAGGAATATTTTCTATCTGTATTTCCCCTGTAAATTTTATAGTAGCTAAACACAGAACAATTGTATTATTCATATGCTAAAATGTTCAAGTTGTTTTGTTAAAAACTTATATGTTGTGAAATTTACCCTCGGAAAACAATGATCTATTGTAGGACAGTTATAGTTTTTATGAAATTGTGATCCTGAAGCCATATTTTTGTATCAGAGAAATTAAAACCTCAATGTCATTTTTAAAATATTTTGAGTTTCTCTGATAAAAGACAGTATGAGAACCTCTATTTCGAGGTCAAATCTATATTTACAGTAATTCGTAAGAAAATTATGAAATCTGAGATTACCAGTACAACATCTGAATGCCAGATTCAGGACACAAATCAGAGGTCAGCAAAACTCTGGAAGGCTGTGAGCAGAGACAAACATAACATGGTGCAGTAGACAGAACTATGGATGTAAGATTCAGATGCAGCTGAAGGGGTGGTGAGGAAGTCTGAGGAGACATCCCAGCTAGATTTTGAAGGATCCAGAAAAGCGGCAGCGGGTGCGGGGGAGATTTAAAGGAAATGTCTCTTTAGAGGATCCTGCATATGCAAAAGTCTGAGATGGTGTGTTTGTGGAATCATGAAATACTTGATACTGCCAGCAAGAGAGTCTGAAAGGGGCAGAAAATAAGGGACAAAAAATAGACAAAAGCCAAGATGTAGAGTCTTGAAAGATGGGGATTACACTTCTGAATCTATTTCTCAAAATTGTTGAATTAATAACTATGCAAATGTATGGTGTAGAATTGGACTTAGAAAGCTCATCCTTCATGGCACGTCACCTTAAAAGGTGACCGATGTGGGGAAAAATAGTGCAGGTTAAAAGCGTGTGTGTCATTCTTTCCAAGAGCCAAAGCTCTTGTAGCTACCATAAAAGCAACAGGGTAAAGCAGTCAGATGTGCCTTGGGTATCTCTACACATTGTTTCTCTAAAGCTCCCTCAAGAAAAACGCCTACAAAATCTTCTTGTTGCAGGCCTTTGCACTGTGTTAATTATAGGAATTCCTTTGGCAGTCCAAAGCCTTGGAGGGAATTAAATTAGAGAGAGACTTTCCCTACCTTCCATTCTGTTCAAGTAGAGTCACTTACTTGGCTGGCATTTTTACTCAGGAATCTGACTCAAAACTAAGCCTGTTCATTTAGTCTTCCTTTGAAAATTAAACACAAAGTACAAGGCTGTCACCTCCCCATTTTATCCCACAGAACCAGACTCAGACAGACATATTCCTGATTGCCCCTAACATTACACATTTGGACATGGTTCTCTCCACTGAGATGCTTAATCTGTATCTTTGTATTTTTGATGTTGGTGACATTTAAAACAAAAGTTTAAAAAAAAAATTCTCCTAATGCTTACAATTCTCTTATCTGAAAATATATGAACATTGCTTTATCTGTGAAAAGGGAGACTCAAACTCATGTCTATCCATGAAAATGTTATTTAAAATTCTAAGGAGACCCCATGTCATTAATCTTGGGGGGTGAGGTAGCAAATAAATATATATTTCTTAGAAGTAGAACTCAGTTACTATTTACTTTAAGTTTCATGGTAAATTGCACCTTTAGTAGATAAAGGGTTTATTCAAAGTTTTCAACTAAACATTTTTTTGTTAAATGTTTACAATAGCAATATAAGTGATTTAATATTTCTGGTAGACTAACAAAAGAATTCGCTTAGGTAAAGCTGAAATGTTGCTGAAACAGAATTTAGTCATTACTTGGTCATTTCCTTACCAGGGATTTTGATTTGACTAACCAATTTCAATCCACAGTAACAGCTTTGTTCCTAAGAGACTATAAATCAAAGCGATATTCACTATGGGGCAATTTCTACTGCAATTCAAAGTATATGTTATTATTATGAAGCAACTGACAGCGAGCATCTACTGCAAATATCAGTGCACATTTGTATGAGGTGTGCGGTGTTTCGGGTTTCACTCTCTACCTCTGAAACCTATGTGTGTGTGAGAAAAATCGTGCAATCAAAGCAGCTGTATGGCCACGTCCTATAGCTGGAACTCAATGCAGAGACTTCACTTCCTTTCTTCCTTTGGATTCCGAGCAGGGAGCACAATGCGGGTGTTGTGCCCTGGGCGAGCAGGACACTCGGGAAGGAGGTGTGAAGGGCTCCCATACCTACCCTGCCTGCTTGACAACTCCCCTGAACTCAATCAAACAGCACACCGAGACACTCAGTCCAGAATCAGCAAGCGCAAAATCCACTGGCCATTCTGACCTACCTAGGGAACAGGAGGCTTAATTTAAATGTATACATCGACGTGTTAAGAGTTGAATAAATCATTTACGAGGCTTAAAAAGAAACGTCCACAATTTACTTGCCGCTGGGTTTCCATGGAGTTCGCTTCATATACCAAGTGCAGGTCATAAAAGAATCCATTGTTTGTAAGACAGAAAGGTTGTTGGCTGTTTAAACGGTCCAGAACAACAAGCCATCGCAGTTTGCGACAAGAGCAAGTACTTATTTTAAACCCCAAGATACATCAGTAATGTTTTCTCCCATACAGTTTCTAGAACCCAAATTCCCTGAAAAAATTCCATGTCTCTGACACTATTTTCTGGGGGGGGGAGAGAGAGAGAGAAAGAGAGAGAGAGAGTGTGTGTGTGTGCGCGCGCGCGCACGCGGACGCGCGCGTTGGGCGAATCCAGATCACACAATCAATGGAAATCTTTCAGGTTCAAGTTTGGCTCCCATGACGTCCAGACGGGGCCTTTGGGAAGGCCCCCAAAGCTTACCTCCGACAGCCGAGCGGCGTGCCCAGAAGCCCCCGGCCCGCGCGGCCCCGGCGTGCGGCCGACTCCCGGGAGCCGCCGTCCGCGCCCAGGAAGCAGGTGCACCCGGCGGCCGCCCGCGCCCCCGCCCCGCGCCGCCCCGCACGCACCTGCCCCGGCCGCCGCGCCGCTCACGTGCCGGTGTCGCCGCCGCCGCGCGCAGGGCCCGAGCCCAGGACGGCGCCGCCCCTCGGGCCCTCGCGCTCAGCGGGCGCCGCCGGGGAGCGGCCGAGAGGGCCCCGCGGGGCAGGCGCGCCCGCCGGAGACAAAACCCTCGGCTGCAGCCGGCCCGCAGGGAGGCGGCATGGCCCGCCCGCGCCCCGCCTCCGCGCGCGGCTAGTCGGAGCCGCGGGCGGCCGCCCGTCGGCCGGGCCGCCTGCAGGCCCGCGCGCGGGCGTCGCCGGGGGCCGACGTGCCCATCGCGGCTCCCCGCCCGGAGGACGTCTGGAGCTCGGCCGAAGAGGCCACCCGGGCGCCCAGGAGCAAAATGGCTGGTCGCCCCGCTCGGCTGCAGCCGGCTCATTGGGCTCCGCGGGCTTCTCGTCGCCATGGCAACGAGCCCCAGACCGACGCAGGCCGCGAGCGTGGCGGGTCGTGTGCGGCGCGCCCGCGCGGCGCGGCGCGCTCGCGGCTCCTCAAACTCAGCACCTTTTTGCAGGAAGGCGGCTTCGGCTGCCTTTCTGGACGTCTCACCCGGAGGACGAGGGCTCAGCCTCTTCGGTCTTCCTGAAAAGCTTCTGTGATGGGAGTCGGGACTGCATATGAAATCGAGGGAGGGAAGCCCCGGGAACGTCCGTCCCGGCTAATGACATGCAAATCACTTGAGAGACACTCATCGGAAGCATCGTCGAAACGGGTTCCTGCTCGGAGTCTTAAGAACACTGGAACGGGAGATTCGCGAATGGGGGCGGTTTTGCTTTCTGTTTTTACGCCATAATCGTGTAGCCACTTAATGAAAACAAAGTCTTAGGAATGGTGATGGATGGTCAAAATAATCACCAGATCAGGCAGGGGAGTTTAAGAAAATCTTTAAGTATCAATTTATTTGTGGTTCCATTGACTTGATGCTTTTAATATGCTTTGTGTACATTTAAAATGGAATTTTTGGAAATCTCTGTTTTATAGCAGAAAATGATGAATTCAATTCTAATTTATTTTTAATTTTTAAATACTTGGAAAAAAATCCAAACCTAATTAAAAACCATGTGACTTTAAACATTACCTTCAAGGCAGGAATGGTTTTACTTCCTTAGTAAGATGATCACATCTCACCTTTCCATAAAATTTCACCTCCTCAGGGAATCGCCCATGATTAATGTTATTAACAATTTAAACCTTCTGCAAAACCCCCAGCCTTTTCGTCCCCTTCAATATCTTGTCACTAATCGTATTCTATTTGATATACTTCCAAGGCCCTGTCCCATTTTTGTTTCTAGCAATGTTTGAAATGGTCGCGTTCACACTTTGGACTTGTAAATATAGATTTGCTAGGCAGTTATTGATTTAGTATTTTGTAAGTACTGCATTCCCCGATCCACGGTTTCAGTAGTAACTCCCAACTCATCTGCGTAGGAATCCTGTGGCTGCAGACTTTGGGATCCCACCTTTCTTCTCTCTCCAACCAGATTCACATCGGTTGGTCTGAACCAGCTCAGGTCAGCATGTCCACTGATGACACATGGCCAGACCTTTCCTGCTTGGGAGTCCTCACTACTTCGGACTGTCCTAAGCCAGCTTTCCTGGCTGAAGTTCCCTTTCTTGACATTATTATGAGTTTGCTGCTGCTGAACGTGCCCTTCCCTCTACCCTCAGCCCCACATTCTACTCTTCAATCTCTATATTTCAGAATGTTGACTGAAATGCTGTTTTGTGGGCCCCTGCCTTGCAGAAGTTTCTGCTATCCAAAAGGTTCTCGTCAGACCCAGCCCTCAGCACCCATGACCTCCAACCCAATCTGCCTCCTCCTTTGACTTTCAACACCTTGCCCACATAGACCATGTTACTAAGGACCCTCCCAGGTGGAGTTGCTGAGGCCTCTTCCTGAGCCTCCACTGTTCCTGGGATACATCTCTCCAATTACAGGCCTTGGCACACCCAATTGGCTTATTAGAGATTTTCCTTTCATGTCCGACCCTCAGCATGCTCTGTGAAAGCCAACTGGTGGAGTCTTTGTCTTCCATGCCTGCAATATTCTAATTTCTCGATAGACCCTGAATGAGGAGCTACAATACTGTATGAACACGTCCTGCATGACTGGAGAGCCTGTGCTTGACGATATCGCGTGCTTGTTGGCTTACTATCACTTCAGACCTTAAGTGATTTTGATGAGATGTTTGCACATTGCAAAATAATATCAAGCAAACTCTAAGTTTATTTAATGTTTTAGGGTGATTTTCTTTTCACTGAACATGTTTTTAAACTCTCATACTTGATTGTTTGGCAAGGTGTGAGACTCTCTCAATCATTTTTGGAAGTTTGGAAGGCTTTCTTCCTTCGCCTTGTTGCTCCTTCTTCACTATACCCCCAACTCCTGCTCAACAAAGAAGAGAACTGAAAGCCCCCAAGCTGCTCAGAACAGGAGCTGGTGGGGCCTGAAATGAAGACCCTTCTTTTCTTTGCCCCCACATGGCCTCACGGCATCTCTATTGACGGGTGGGCGGCCCTCTGCTGTGGCTGTGTTCTTCAGAGCTCCTGGAGCGCTTCACCCACCCAAGCCCATCCCACTAACTCCACCTGCTGCAGCCAGTCTGTCACATGGCTCTCAGGCTCTGCCCTACCCCGAGTCCCTGAGGTTTATTCTTCTTTCTGAACGTGTTCATTTTTAAATGGGTGAAATACAGATTCCCGGGAGACAAGCACATTCTTTTTTCAGCACCTCCTCCTGAGTCAGATGAGATTCCCATGTTGCCAGCAGCTTTATTCCTGAACTGCCCTATGCCTCGGACCAATCTATGGGCAGGTATACTTGACATCATCTAGTTTTAGAATTTTGCCAATATAATAGATGCAGAGTAATAACTCATTAGTGTTTTAACTTGTATTTCTCTAATTACTGGCACACATTGAACATCCCTTCAATTTTGATGGTCTTTTGGGCTACCTCTTCCATATATTTCCTGTTCAGAGTTTTTGCCTGTTTTCTCTGTGAAGGTTGTTGTCTTAGTGTGAAATTTTAAACAAAATGATCATAAAAAGTATTTTTAATTTTTAAAATATATTTAAACATTATACTTAAATGTGTTACATAATTTAAAGTTAATAAGATATCCATTAACATATAAAGAGAACTCTATAATTCACACCGCTAATTGTTTTGGTTTTTATTATGAATTAAAAATGCAGAAAGTGAAAAATCTCTGCTCTGAAATTATGCTCAGTATGAAAACATATACTACCACATCATACTATGATTCTCTTAAACAGATGTAACATTTGTTCAGAAATATTTTCAAACAAATATAATACTCTTAGAATATATGTAGATCTATCTACCTATCTCTCTTCTATTTTAAGTTAAATTATATTCATGAACACCCACAAGCACATCTGTCTATCTATCTACCTACATACCTACCTATCGTCGACATATCATCTATTTAGGTCAAGCACAAATGTGCAGATTAACACCTGATTAATCTTTGGCGGTAGATATTTTCAGTTTGTTTTATTATTCTTTCCACTTTTCTGTAAGTCCGAATTTTGTTTTCCAGATAAAAAGTTTCAAAGAATAAAATAAAAATGAGAATGAAAATGGCGTTTAGAACAGACACAGATTTAAAGTTAAGATGATTTGACGGGGACATAACTGTTGATCAAAGTATAAACTAAAGAAGTTGATCAGTTATGGAGTAACTAAGGTGACTATTGTTATTACTGTTATTATTCAGAGACTGCTTTGGTAGAGAGTACTGGAAACATTTTGTACTTTCTTGAAAGTTTGCGATTTCCTTACATTTACTGCTTGCCTGTATCCTGATTTTAAAGCATTTATTCTCTGGTTCCCATGTTGAAATCCTTCTCAATCTGGTCCCTTCATTGCTGTAAAAAATCAACAAGGACATCATTGCTCGAAGCAACTTGTGCTCCGTGCACATCTATTTCTGCAGACTGCACAGCTGGGATCCACCAAAGGCCTGGATCCTGCCACAACAGAGAAACTCTTTGTGTGACTTAACTTAAAGAGAACAGAATTTAAGCATGGCTTGTTTAAGGAGGTGGTACAAGCTTTTGTAAAGTCGAGACTGAATTTTCTAATTCCTAACAACAAACAAAATAGAATATGCAAGGCTGTCCTAAGCCTCACATATTGGGTTATTTTCACAAGGACATGAACAGTGTTGTTACATGGGAGCATGGTGAAAAGTGTGACAACTACCCTGGACAGAATTAGGAAGAGGACTAGAGTGTCTGTAAAACCAAGTGGATTTATTTCTAAGATTCCATCTTCCAAGAAAGATATGCTGGAAAGCAGACAGGTTATTCCTCAAATGCCTTCCTATCCTCTGAGGAAGTCCGACCCTGATTAGTATCCAGAGTGACCGTGGTTAATCAGAAGTGCCGGAAACCAAAATAAACCTAGCAGAGTGAAGGCTTTATAGAAATCCATTCACTGAATGAATTAAAAATGAGAAAATAATTATAGAAGAAAAAGACCTCACCATAGGGTCAATGATAAGAATGCAAATATCATCCATATACAACTTTGAGAAAACTAGATATAGAGCAAAACTTATTTACACAAAAATACCGCATGTGCACCACAGAAGAAAAGCCCATTAGTAGTTACCAGAACCCCTAGCAGTTCTGTATCCCCTCTAGATTAAGAGGAATAGGGAGAACATGGCAAGAGACGGGGCAAGAGGCACAGGAAGAAGGTGGAGCCAGGCCTAAAACTGAGGAACCTCCACTTGACTGGCTAATAATAACAGCATTGTTTGAAATCTTTCAGGTTTATCAAGCTCTGGGTCGGCAAAGGACTATGATTGCAGTATTTACAAGAACGACTTTATCTTACAATGTGCATTAACATGCGTCAGTATCAGCTACGGGGAAAATTGGGGTGTTATCCAACAATAACAACCAAAAAAAGCTAACCCACAATTAACCCCCACACACACAAGCCTTGTTAGCCAGCCCCCAACACAAGTACACCTTGCTGTCCCCAGCTAAAGAAAAGTACTCCTGGCTCCTATGAAGCCCGCAGGGTGAGAGTCTACACGCAAGACAGAAAAGACTGCATCTGCTTCCAAGGAGCTTGCTTGTTTAGACTTCATAATGATAAGCTTAAAAGGTGACCTGGAAAGAGGGGGCCAGTGACCTCCACGCTCCCGTGAGGGGCATACTTGGTTCTGGGAGAGGCACTCTGGCCGGTCAACAGAGTGTCTCTCAACGACCTTTCCCACTCAGCACTGGGGCCTGTGGAAACAGCAGCCCCAGGTACTTCCGGGCAGTGTGCCACATGCCTAGCGACTCAGAAAAGAGTGCCGGGCTCTGCCATCATGGTATTGTTGAATGAGTAACGAAACACGCCAGCCTCGGCAAACAAAGCCTGGCAAGAAGCATTTTAAAACAAACGCTGCTGGTTTCACCTGAACTGCTGAGGGAAATTAGGAAGCACAGGGCGAAACTTGGCAACTTCTGTAAACTCTGAAGAGGCAAATGGCCAAAGCCCTCAGCAGCCAAACATACAAATCTCAGAGAACAGAAGACTAGTGCCCTTTAGAAGCACTTCTGATATACATGTTCAATGAGAGTCATTCATCAAAGGCGTAGGATGGGCCTGAGTAATAGACAGTGTTGTACATGTTGTAGCATCCAATGGTCTGACACCAAATGGGAAAAAAAAAATAGTTAAAAATCAAAAACCCCCAAACCACCCTGAAAATAGGAGACGCTCAGGTAAAGGCCTGTCAGTGACAGCATACCCAGCTCGGAAAATAAACGATGCCCTTTTGCAAAGTAGTGGACGAGAGCTCCATCGTATTAGGTTAGGACTACAGTCCAGATGGTAACTGTTTTCCGAAGTCTGTCCAACTCGGAATTTAATGCTTATGCTTTGAAAGGCAAGTCTCTGCCATCTTAATTGCTGGATGGTTACCCAGAACAATGACTGTGGAGGATGTTTTTCTTCTGGGGATTTATCGTGGCAAAAGAAGATGAACTTTAGGAACATTCCTTGTGGGCTTAAAGTAGCATGAAAATCATTTCACTACCAACTTTCTTGTAAATACTCGGTTGGACTAAAATGACTCTTACAGCTAATTCCTGAGCTGTACCTTGAAGGATATGGAAGGCTAAATGAAGAAAGGACATAGGAAAGCGTCCATAAACTAAGAGAATAACACAAGCCAAGTCTAAGATATGTAAGAAGGCCTGGTGAATTTTGTTTTATAAGTTAGATGAGATGAATGTATCCTTTGAAATAAGATATGAAAAAGTTTTAAATTCAACGATTGTAAGCAAACTCATTTGTTTTCAAGTTTCGGTAACACATGAGAAATTATCTTATCACAGGATTAGGATTGGCTGCATATAAGGGACAATCCAAATAACTGGGCTCTAGCAAGATAGAGGAATCTTTTCTCTCACCTGAAGACATAAGAGACAAGCTGTTTAGGGCTAGTGTAAATCTGGCCCAGGATTATCAGGGATTCATCTCCTCTCTGTTTGACCATCTTTAGAAAACGGTTTCTATCCCCAAGGAGTCCAGAAGGGCTATCTGTGCTCCAGCCATCGTGTCCACATCCCAGGAAGAAGAAGAGGGGGAGAGGCAAGGGACACACTTCCCTCTTGGGTTGGCCTCTTTGAAAGGACTTTTTCACAACTCTCACCCAACACTTCTGCTGATATCTTATTGCCCACCCCTAGTGACAAGTGACGCTTGAAAATGTGGTCTTTTAGCTGAGCACATGGTGGACACAGATAAATCGGTGCTTTGTTATTAAGGAAGAAACAGAGAATGAGTAGTAGATAGACCGCAAACTGCCTCTGTCACATAATGTCAACCATGGTCTAAAGAGAATCTTATCTCATTTCTGGACACTGCCACTGAGGCTTGAGTCTATTGGACTTGTCAGGGATTCTGTTGTATCAATAACCTCCTCACTGTTGTTGAAGATAGTCTCCCTCAGACTTCATACTCAGTTATTCCCTCATGTGTTGCTGGCGTGTTGAACATCTGCCAGTGCGAGAATGGCCGGGACTGACTTGCCGGTTGAGCAAGTGCCCTCCCTTCCATCGGAAGTACTTTATGGAGCCACTGTAGTTAGCTTCTCAGCATGAACTCATGCAAGCATTGCTCAGCTCTCCTATTGTTTTCCCATCAGTACCTCAAAACTTATTTGCTTGTTCATTCATTACTGGAGAAACAAATAAATGGCATATTCTGAAATTTATTAGTTGTGTGATTTGATGCAAATAACCTTTTTGTCCCTCGGTTTCCTCATGTGATGATGGCAATTAAATGAATCAATTTTTATAAATTATATCCAGTATTAGGTATTATTTGGTATTTGTGTTTCTCAAATTTACGGCAGAGCTACTATGTGTTCAGCAATGGGATGGGATCTTCTAATATAGTTGGGAAAATCAGATTGAAATACCTGGAGTATCAACGAGCAAAACAAATTCATGTGCCTCCCCATGTGAAGGAATGGTCAGACAGCAAGAGCCTCTGGGGTTCAGCAAAGGAGAAAGAGGCACTAGTATCATCAATGGGAATTGCGGGGTACCTGGAATTTATCTGGGCCATGCAGAGCTGTCTGAACAGCCACTGGAAGACTTTTATCTCCCACCTCCTGCCCTCTCACCATACGTTCCTTCAATTTAAATTGGCACGAGTTTCTTATTCTGTCTCATAGACCTAGTTCTTTTCCCCGTCCAACTTTTTCATAGAGTATGGTGGAGGACTTTCAAGGGCTGCCAAGGTGGGGTCAACCTTGGCAGGAAGAACAAGGTCCACCTGATCCCCGCAGCTGGGAGCAGGAGGAGGGAGCCTTCTCAGCTACTGTGGAACCTGGGACAAGTCCACCATAGCCTCGATTTCCGCATCCACAAAATGGAGGGAAAAGAAGTGTTCAAAGGCACATAAAGTAACAGATTAAAAAGTGCTACATCAGACTATCCAAATGTAAGGTATTATTAGACAGCTATCCAGGAACGCATTAACAATCCGTATCCCACTATATGTTGAGAATAACAGAAGGGTCTCTTCCAATGCAAAAGGACAGAGGGACAGGGACAGACAGAGCTGCTGGCGTGGAGCACATGGGCCTGGGGGGAGAGGGACTCGCCTAAGGCGGCCTTGCAGACATTATCTCTGGGGACACAGAGCAGCCCTTTAAGGAAAGAATCGTTTTCTTTAAGAAATTTCTGGAGCAGGTCCCAGGCAGCCCAGCCCCGTTAGTCAGATTATACACATTGCATGCATAGCTGTAATTACTGGGGCATTCATTTATAGCATCTCTGCCTGTCCTGCTAGGTTATAAACTCCATGACAGTAGAGATCGTTTCTGTTTTATCTTTGCCCTGTGTCCAGAGTTCAGCATGGTAGCTGCCCTGCCGATACAGGTGTGATGAATGGACCAATGAACACTGAGCAGGCCAGGTGAGTCCCAGGTGGATGTATCTTCCCCCAAGGCTGCCTTTCGATTTATCCAGCAAACATTCCTATCGCCTGCGCTTCCTGCCAAGAACCGCATCGGGTGTCAGATTATTATATTACTGCCCACATTCTGGGAGGATGAGAATATGAGTCAACAAGCAGTGATGCTCCAATGCGATTTGCTCTTCAGGATACTCTTAGCAGGGAGCACTCGAGCAAAGAGACAAATAATGAGTCCTGGAGCTTCACGAAGGCGCCACACTTGAGCTGAGCCAAGTGGCTGAAGAAGGGTTCAGCAGCCTGGGAAGTCAGGGACAGAGACGGGAGACACAGGCACTGTCTGGGAAACCCAAGCAGTTGAGTGTAGCTGAAGCCTGGGCTGGTGGGGAGCAAGATAGATGAGACAGACAGGTAGCTGGGCCACTGTTGGCAGAACACCCTGTTCTGCAGGTTAAGGACTTTGTACTTCACCCTCCCAGAAATGAGAAGCCATCATACACTTTTAAAAAAGAACAAAGATGTAACCATTTTTTGTATTTTAGAAAAACAGCTCTGGGGCACATTTGCCAATCTATCCCACTGGAGCACCTCACAGGGTTGGTGTTTTGGTTGCTTTTATGAGTCGTCGTTGTTATCAAGCCCTTGGCGAACACCTTCTCTATGTGAGGAACTCATATCAGGTGCCAACAGAGGTACCAGCAAAACAAAGGACCATAAATTATAAGTCATACCAGTATCTTATGTTTCTCCAAAAAGAAAAAAAAAACTGCTGCCAAAAAATTGTAGCCTGATTTTTTTTTTTTTTTGAGTTGGAGTCTCACTCTGTCGCCCAGACTGGAGTGCAGTGGACGCTCCCGGCCACCGCAGCCTCGACCTGCTGGGCTCCGGCGATCCTTCCTCCTCAGCCTTCCAAGTAGCTGGAAGTACAGGCATGCGCTACCACGCCCGGCTGATTTTTTGATTTATTGTAGAGATGAGGTCTCGCTGCCCAGGCGGGTCTCGAACCCGCGGGCTCAGGCAATCCACTCACCTCAGCCTCCCAAAGGTGCGGGATTACAGGCTGAGCCACCGAGCCCGGCAGCATGATTTTTTTAAACATTATAATAATAATTGTTAGAAGAGCTCTTTTAAATACATTTAGATTTAGTTTCATCATCTGTCACTCTATGAATACAAAAAAGAAAGGAGTAAAATTAGTTGGTTAACATATTCCTAAGATCTTTCACATTCAGTGTTCAACTCTTTTGAATAGCATTAATACTGGTATTCCTTCTGTCCAGTGTTTTCCAAAGTTGGGTATTCCAAAGTTGGGTATTTACCAGAATCGTCAAGAAAAGTGGTAGAAACTGAGGTCTAGGCTATGCACCATTCCAATAAGCCTGGGCCTCTGTGTTTGTTGCTGGTATTCCAGAAGATTCTAACATCCCCAAGATGAAGAAGTGCTGCTCAGCGCATCAGGGGAGTCAGCACAGATGCTGTTTTCAGTATTTGCTTGCCTTTGGTGAGTTTCCGTGGATGTGCACGTGTCCAGGTTGTCACGACTGCTACCTGACAGAGATGTATCTTGTTTTCTGGGATGTTAGAAAAGGAATAAGAATGGGATTCTTTTAAAAGAAGTATATTACAGATAATGAAAACTTCTCTTATCGGGGACTGATTAAATAGATTGTGGTACATGCACACCGTGGGAGTTGTTCAATGTTGAAAAGTCATGATGTAATATGATATTTTCCAACGTGTGTGTATTCTAGAAAAAGCTATCCCAAAAGGGCACCACAAGCAAAAAAAAAAAAAAAAAGGGGGGAGCCCTGAAAAGAATGTCACTTTCTTAGAGGTTCAGTGTGTGCTCCAGCATTTTGAAAATTCTGAGGAGGCCAAAAAAAATATACTATTCTTTTTAACTTAAAGGTTTTCCAATTTATGGCATAAAAGATGTTCATAGTATATTTTAAATAAACAACAATGATAAACCCATAAAAATATGTATGGTAGCACAACTTAATTTTTGTAAATAAAGTTTTAAATATGTAGTCTAGAAGAAAGACATAGGATTTATGACTCAGCACTAGCAATATTTAGTAACGAGTAATTGGATCATGTATGCATTTTCTTTACTTTTGCTTAATTTTATATTCTTCAGTGAACTGATGTATTTTCTATAAGAAAACAGTTGTTTAAAATAGTAAATTGATGTTATGAAAAAGTCAAAAAAAGACCTGAATTTACAGATATATTCTGTGATGACTCTAAAGAAATTTTAAAAAAGAAGGTGTTCTATAAATTTTTTAAAATTTACATGACACTTGTAAAAATGTCATTAGTCACAAATTCTAGTAAGAGGAAATAAGAAGAGTATAAATATAGGCATTGTGTGTGGGGTTTTTGTGTTTTTTTTTTGGTCTTTTTCAAGGTCTTATTTTGATAAATAGAAAATTCTAAATACATGGGTTTTATCTGTGGTTTGTTATAAAGCCCAAGTAGAGAGGTCAGCAAATTGGATCTCAAATATTTGTTCGGCTACTAAAGATAAACAACCTTAAATGTAACAGCCTACACTATGCCCGAGTTTAGGACTACCTTTTATTAGGTAGGCGATTTGATCAACTTTCAGAGTCCTCATTTTTTGCATCAAAATGGTTATGGTTATGGTATTCATTTCCTAGGGCTGCTGTGACAAAGTACTATGAACTGGGTGGTTTAAAACAACAGAAATTTGATCTCACAGTTTAGGAGATTAAAAGTCTGAATTCAAGGTGTTGGCGGGACTACATTCTCTGAAGGTTCTAGGAAGCCTCCTTCCTTGCCTCTGCCTCGTCTCTGGTTGTTGTAAGCAATCCTTGGTGTTTCTCGACTTGAAGCAGTATAACTCCCATTTTCACACACACGTCTTCCCTGGATCCAATTACATTTTTTCTTTTAAGGATAGGAGGCATTGGATTAGGGCCTACATTAATCTATATGACCTCATCTTAACTCAATCGCTTCTGCAATGACCACATTACCAAATAGGGTTGCATTCACGGCTTCTGGGGGTTAAGACTTTAATATATCTTTTGAGGGGACACAATTCAATCCATAACAGTTATGGTGCTACAGCTCTTATCCTTTTTGAGAAAAAAGTTGTTGTTCCCTATCCAATTGGGTCTGTGAAGGACCAACACACGAACAACTTGACTGAACTGAGTTAATAAATCAATGAATTCTGGCCGGGTATGGTGGCTCAAGCCTGTAATCCCAGCACTTTGGGAGGCCAAGGTGAGTGGATTGCCTGAGAACAGCCTGGGCAACTTGGTGAGATCTCATCTCTCAATAAAAATCAAAAAAATTAGCCAGGCGTGATAACTCACACCTGTAGTTCCAGCTACTTGGAAGGTTGAGGCAGAAGGATCACCCAAGCTCAGTGGGTCAACACTGGGGTGGCCGTGAGCATGCCACTGCACTCTAGCCTGGGCAATAGAGTAAGACTCCAATTCAAAATATTAATATTAAATAAATGAATTCCCAGGATGTTGGTGGAAAATATCAAATGGTTTATCTCAATTTTTTTTCCTATACTGAACTGACAAAAAGATTCCTTTACTGGATTTAGAGTGAATCTACCATTATAAAGCAGAAGCAACAACAACAAAAGGAATATATGTGATCTGTTGAAAAGATCCTACCAAATCTCCAGACTCACTTCTTTTTCCACAGAATCTTTCAAAGTAAAATTCCCCAACCCATACACTCACATCACAAAGCATCCTGCCCCCACAGGGGTGGCCACAGTGGGTTCTGAGAGTGATAGGTAGGCTTCTGGGTTCTCTTCAGCCATAATTTCTTAGAGGAAACACGCATGGCTTCATTGTATCTCCAGACACAGGCATTGCTTCTTAATTCAGACTCGCCGAGATATTGCACTGTTCTCTGGATAAAGGTCAAGTCCTTTTGGCAGCTACAGATTGACAGAAATCTAAAGTAGTCATTGCAGCTTTCAGAGTGTTACGAGGCACATGGAGAACATCCTTTTTATTGACTCATTTTGCTCTGTTTTTCACTGTGTGGAACATCATTTATAATTTCAAAACGTGGTGTAATAACAGTCAGTGTAATTTATTTTGAAGATTACTAGCTGCCTGGCACTAGTTACAGATTTTATAAATATGAAATCTTTTCCTTATAGAAAAACTGCCAAGTGGGAATTATTTTTATTTGACAGATGAGAAATTAGGTTTAGAAAAATTATGACTTTCAAGGTCAAGGAATCACATGATTTTTCTACTATACAGCATTTCTTACTTAAGCACTGTTTTAATTATCTGTTAATATAGAAACTCCTGTTTGTTTTGTTTAGATCACATGACTGAGAGTAACCACAGAGGAATGGCGATGTTCCTGGTGTTTTTTTTTCCTTTTCACAATGATCTGGGTTAAATCATTTTGATCACTTTCATTATAGTTTCTGCATCTTAGAATAAGGGTATTAAATTTTTCGTTGCTTTGAGGTACTGTGCATAGGCCTGTGGAAGGCGAGAAAGCATTACCACAACCTAGATGCTAGATTATTTGATTAGCAACAATACCACTTAAAAAATCAAACTACAGAGTTGCTTCTGAGGTGGATAAAACATTTTCTGTTTCCACCCATTTTGTATATTGGGAAGAAAAGAATAATGGTTTTTATTTTCTCTCAGTTGCAATGACCCTGCTTGCTCAAGATTTCCTCACCTAAATATCTTCACCTAAAACTCTGGCCTGCCATGGTGGCTCCTGCCTGTACTCACAGCACTTTGGGAGGCCAAGGCAGGAGGATGGCTTGAGCCCAGGAGCTTGAGATCAGCCTAGGCCACATTGCAAGACTCTTCTCTACAAGAAGGATTGCTTGAACCCAGGAGGTTGAGGCTGCAGTGAGCCAAGATTGTGCCACAGCACTCCAGCTTGGGTGACAGAGTATGACCCCAACTCAGAAACAAAAACCAAAATAAACCAAAACACATAGCAACAACTAAAACTCTTACAATGTGAAATATTCTGAGTCACCACAAGGACTCTCTGTGGTTAAACAACCTGTCTTGAAATCGTTGAAAGTCCATGCTTTAACAAGCCAAACAAAATCATTCGAGCAAAATCTAAGTGAGGAAGCAACATTTTATACAGCAGTATTTTAATCAGTGAAATCTCAACAGATGTGGACTGTGACAACATTTTAAAAATTCATTTTGCCACATCAATGCATTTATATAACAACAAACATTTCTTAGAGCTTGTGTGCTCTGCAGAAGTAGGGGGATTTTCTGTAAAGGTTTTCTTTTTTTGAGAATTTAGTGGAAGTGTTTTTACTCAGAGTGGCCCATCAAGTCCTCTGACCTAGCTGAGGCATGCATACTCACTGACCTCTACTACCTGTTATTCAAGTTACACTGGTCTACAGTAAACATGAATCCAGGACCATAGCAGAGCTTGTCAGCATGTTGTGAAAATCTTTCTCGAGTTTTATTTTAAACATTTTCTTTTTTCTTTGCCCTGTATATTAGTCATACACAAGTCATCTTATTTTCTAAACAAAACAAGTTGGTCATCTGGGTTAGTAAGAATAAGCAAATTTACTGAAATAAATAATTCAGAATATTTGAAATAATAATTATCTTGCAAAATCAGGACCATTGTTATATACTACTTTTATCTTTTTTCTCTGATTTGCTGGGTCAGTAGGAAAAAAAGGAAGGAAAAAGAGTCAGTACAATCACACTAATTTATTCACCAAATATTTTTCTGAGTTCTGGGCTATACCAGGCACTATATTCAGGTGAAATAACATTAAAATGGGAACCAGAAGACAGGATTTACTAAAAACTTGATCCCTAATTATGCAATCCTGAGCACTTTCCTGACTTTATGTTTCTCCACTCTTTTATTTGTAGATTGGAAATTATTTAAGCCCTGCCCTCACAAGTTGCTATGAGAATCAAATGGATACTTTTACTTGCTAGTATAAAGCACAATGCGAATGAAATGCAGTTTGTTTTCCTTCTCCACTGCTACTGCTATGTCCCCCACCCCACTGCCATCATCATTTCTGCTGTCTGGGGTGAGTTCTCTAAACACAAGTTAAGGGAGGGATTTTGGGGAGTGCCCTTATTTATCTCATCTGTAAGAAAGAAGAAGGAAAATTGGACAAAGAGAAAAAGTGAACTCTGACAAAGTTTCAACAGAGGCCACAGGAAGTTATGATACTGAGATAACACTGCCAAGTTGTCCAAGAAGACAAGGAGGTTGGACCTTTGTACTCCGCATGAAAGAGGCATCACTTTAGGTGAAGTCATTCTTGGAGAGACACTCATTTGCGAGTCTTTGGCGATGCACACAGGGTGAGTGAGCACCTTGGTTTTGAAAGGGAGATATGAGAGGTCGTACCATCCACTAAAATCAGCAGCCTCATCATAATCTGAGGCTTAAAATGGCCTTCAAGAAGTCTTGGGGACACATAGTCATTTCAGTTCTCTTCTGTAACACTATAAAGAAAGAAAAGACAGCATTTCCCTGATAGGTAACACGGAATTATTATAGCTTAACCTCACAAACATCTTAGGAAGATATGAAACTACAGTCTGTCCACCAGTCACAGCAAGAACAGATCCTAAGTGATCTATGAAGCAGACACTCTATATCAATTCCTTATCAAATATCTCCCATACATACATGAACTGCCCTTCAACTTCCATTTATTTTATCGAATGATAGATTCTCAGAGTGGCCAACGGCTTTGCAAGTCAATTGATTCAAGTGCAATCTTGTGATGGAGCTCTCCTGAGCAATCCTGACAGACAATATCCAGCCACCACAGCCTGGACAGGCCCAGTGACCGAGGGGCACTACATTCCCAAAAGTTCTGTTGCTGGGAACTTCTTCAAGTGTGACTGGAATCTACTTTCCACAGCTTTTACCATTAGTCCCAGGGCTGTGCTCAGTTTCTAAAACTTGTTCCTGATTGGTAGTATTTTTCAAAGCCAATGTCTGGCCGCAATCCCTTGAATATCTTCCTTGGCCTCTGAAACCGTGAAGATTGCTCCCAGTTTTTTCTAACCTGTGTAAAGGAGGACAGTTATCTTTATTCTTGCTATTGGATCTCTCTATCCATGTGGTCCAATATTAAAAGTCTGGACTCTAGGCTCCATGTATGAATGTGTGAGGTGGTTGATGTCAAGCTCTGTTTTCAAGCCACTTCTCCCTTATTCTTGTACTAATATGGCTGCCTTTCTGTGATGGTAACCAGCATAGTGCTCTATGAGATCTGTGTACAATTTACTGTCTCTCGTTTCAACTACTGAGATCATGGTAGATACTAAATTTTATTTCAGGATTTTTCTCAGTACCATTAATGTGATTACACATACACACAATGAATAGAAATATTGGCTACAACAATGAAAATTTAGAAAAGAAAAAAAAGAATGAGAAAGAGAAATAATTGCTGTCCCTACCCCCACGTTCACTCCCCATAAACACACAGACACACAAACCATAAGATGGCTTTGAAGAATCAGATGAAGCAGACTGAGCATCCCGCTTTCCAGAAGCTAGAGGAATACGTTTTCCTTTAAGCTCTGCTCTCAATTTCTGGCACATGGTGATTATTTATAAAATTTGAACACCTACTGTATATGTATGCATCCAAATAAAACATCCATAAAAAATAATTTCTTAAGAATGTCATATTTTTTCATTAATTATTAAGTCCAGTCATCTGCTCTATACTATCCACAGTCGCTAGTTTCTCAACTCAGCTTCTTGAGTGCTACCAAAGAAGCACTGCTCAGTAGATCAAAATAAACAATTTGATTTTCAGACATAAATCTTCAGTTAAAATGACTTTACTAAACTGGCAAAATAAAAAGGAGGGGGGGATGTGGAGTATAACTCACACTCCTGCATTCTCTATCTTTTAGTTAAATTCAAGTTTTGAATTTCTACTATAATTTTCTCAAGAGTTTTAGTCTCCATCTACGGTACAATTTTAAGGGACTCAATAGCAATTTCTTGTCATCTGATTGTAGTTGTACTAGTGATTTTTCCAAGTCAAATTATACTCTTCATTTCTTCCTCACATTTTTTTCTGTGTTTCCATTTCCCTGAAGACCATTATTAACCTAGATGTAGCACTTTGAAATATGCTTAGAAAAATAGTGAGAAAGTGCGCATTCTGGTCGGCCATCTAGATGCTCTCAGACTGTAGTTTGGAGAATGGGCTACTGAGTTACTGAAAGTTTCCCAATGAACGAATCTGAAAGAGAATCACATAGAGGTCGGAAATTCAGAGCACACACAAGTGCTATGAGGTGATTAAGCACATTTTTGCTAAATAGCCCTTTGAATCGTCTGCTATCTGATTTTGAGTCTGCAAACTCAAACGGTGAAGGGAGGAAGCAGCTGAACAAACATCATCATAAACTCTGAAGAAATAGGAGTACAACTTTAGTGTGTTGGAAAAGGCCTTCTTTTGATCTCTAAAGTGTACCCTCACCCAACTTAAGAAGGGGAGTGGCTTCTTCAGGGAAGTAAAAGCGATTGCCCAAAGGATAAAGAAAAATTTCTGGTTCTAATGCTTCTTTTTTCAAAGTATAACCCAAATATCTTAGGTTGCTGCTGTTTGTTGAAATAGCATGGTTAATTATTTACCTTTCTCACCATTCCACTCAGATTCTTTTCTTATCAAATTGTGCTGTCTGAACCCAAAACAAACAACCTCCTGAGGGCAGTTAGTGATCATGTGAAGCCGGGTTTGTGTGAGGGGTGGCTGAACACTTTTCCACTCTTTCTCTCATGGTCTCTCCTGTTTCCAGGAACCATTCTGCTAGAGAAGGTCAGGGCAAATTTGTGCTGCTGTGTAGGTACTTAGGGTTTGCTGGGGCTTGGTTCTTTTTGATCTTTTAAACCTGCTCTTTAGATGTTTTCCTTATTTTCAGAGCCTATTTGAATTCCTCCATTCAATAGGGTCTTTCAGATTTTACTAGGGAAAGAAGCCTTCTTGTCTTCTCAAGACTTTTCTGCTGTTTGGATTTTTTGATCCGGATGCTCTAAAATGGACCAAACATGATCATCTAGAACTGAGATGATTTAATCATTAAAATTAATTAGGCAGCAAAGTTGGTATTTTGGGTTCTCCTCTTCTTTCCTCCAAGACTCCTACAGGAGCAGATTGCTCTGGCCAAATGTGGCAGAAGAGCGGGTAGGTGGGGTGGTTTCGTCCACAGATGCTCTGTTGCTGCAGCAACTTGCAGGCTAAATCCCATGCTCAGATGAAGCAGCTATTTTTATCCTCAATTTTTGTATAGTTTTCTCCCTTCTTAAAATGCCTCACTCTTGACCTTTTGTCTTTACTTGAAAGGTCTTATGCGGCTGTATCTTCAATTATGATACCTCAAGTCATTTTTGGAAACAAGGAAGATGTTAGAACTAGAAAAGAAAAGGAAAAACAAATGGATGAAGTTAAACAACCTGGCCAGGATCACACACTGAGCTTTCCATAAAAGGTTTCTCAAGCATTTATTATGCTGCAGGGTTAGGATGAGTATTGGCCTTAGGATGGTAACCAAACAGTCTCTGCCCTCAGAGAGTTTACGATGGAGACTGGGACACAGGTCTCTTGACTCCCAAAGCTCTGCTTTTTGCAATATTCTCTGCTTTAAAAATGTGTTCCCTGTTGTCCTCAATAAGGCAAAACTGAAGCAAAACTGTCAAGTGAGCAAAATTATTTCAACTTTCTCATCTAAATTGGAACTAATAATAGCACCTTACTAACACTGTAAAGGACTAAATGAAATAATTTCTTGCAAGGGTTTAGCATAATATCTAGCACATATTAACCGTTCAATGCATGTTAAATATTATCATAATAATTGTGTTGGCTGGTTATAAATATGATCAATCCCACCATTTAAGAGAAGAGATTACAATATATTACAATATATTTCAAAGTTAGGAAAACTGGTCCTTCGAATATTAACAGGTGGGTAAAGCAGCTGCTTTTAGTCTTTGCACTTATCCTGTGATACTGTCTCTAAATTAAGATTAGACATTATAAGTGCAAATTCTCTTATCTGTAATCTTTTCTAGGCAGTAAGTGAGACTTTAAAATCAACAGCATAGTCTAAACCCTGCATAAAAACCCTATCTGATGCTGTTATGTATCTATAAAAAGACTATATTTTTTTCTTAAAATTTAAGACGCTGTCATCACCCCAGAGTATAAATAGCCTTAAGTCAATCATTTACTCTGATTGACCATAATAGAATTATAAAATTATATTTACATACCTCACCTATTTCTATCTTGGCTGGTTAAAAATAAAGTAAATTCCACATTTTGACTTAGAAGTCAAAGATCCTGATTTGTGTCAGGAAAGTATGGGAGTTTGGTTCCCATGGTTCGATCAACATTCAGCTTGGTTATTGTAGATTAAGACATCATCTAAGGATTGCTGATAAAACAGAATTATTCTTTTGTTTAACTTCAGTTTCTTTTATCTTAAGCTTACCTTCATCTCAAACTTAAAATAGGTCATAGGTCTAGGGTTTGTCCAGTTGTGGCTTTTTCCCTGAAGATTTACTTAAAAACATTTTTGGTTACTGGTTGTCTATAAAACCTTTCTAGTATTAAGTCAATTTGTTCAAAGTTCTTTTGTGAAAAAAAAAATTATATATATCTGCTCATATGTATACATATATGAGATCCAACAATTAGGTTCATGAACCATCCTTTAAAAAAGTGCTACATGCCTCTTTCCTGAATATCACTAGGGTCACCTTCGAAGTACTCCTCTTGGAAAATTATGCACCGACACCAGCATTGCCAAAACCGTTGTGGAACTCTTTTTCTGGAATGGCCATTAAAGTCATCGTATTACCCCTGATGTCCTGAATGTCATAAAATGCTTTTCTCTCAAGACTTCTTTTATATTTAGGCAAAGAAAAAAGTCACTAGGGGGGGCAAATTAGATGAGTGAGGAGGGTGTTCCAGTACAGTTATTTGTACAATGCTGCCAGAGTAAGTGCACGGTGACTAGTTCGTGAACTTAATTGTCAGTCCTCAACAAATAACACCTCTGACGGCCATTCCCCAAAAGAGTTCCAAAATTGCTTTGACAGGTGGACGACACGCTGGTGTCAGTGCATAATTTCCCAAGGGGAGTACTTCAAAGGTGACCACAGTGATATTCCGCAATGAGGTATGTAGCAATTTTTTCTATTACGAGTTTGCAAACTTAATTGTCAGATCTCCTATCTATCTTCCCCATGAAAGACTTTGAGAAAACATTAACCGACTTTCAAAATGTAAACTATAAATAATTACTGAAGAAAATAAAACTTTCTATCCTAAATCATCAGTCTGAATTGAAGTGTAATGCTGAGGTATATTTTTGAAACTTATCTCTACTTCTTTGATAACATTCGTTTCTTTTAGTAATAGTAGAAACCCAAAGCAGGCTTGTGACCTCTAAGATCTGCCCTATCTCACTGTTACAGAGCATTAGAGCACTACTGTACATGGTTGGAACCGTTTTTGGTATCACATTTTCCTCTCATGCCGTTTAAGATGGCTTATTCCAAAGAACAAAGGCTTAGTTATTCATGGAAGATGAAGTCATAATTTTATCTCCATCACTCCTGTCTGACTACAACTACCATGCACATCACGTTCAAGCAATGTGAGTATGTCTGGTTGGCACAGCTACAATAGCAGGGCTGATAAGTAACCGATCAGCTTATCCACAGCATTCTTTTCATAGGGAGGTCACTGTTCCCTTTGTTCCTGAAAGTCCAACAAAGCTTAAGCATTCCAGAAACTGGTAATTCAGATTAATTACATGGCATCATGTACATGGCTTCTGGGATTATCACCTTGTAATACTGTAGTGTCTGTGCTTTTAAGTTTGCCTAATTAAACCCTTTTAAATACATGTTAAGCAATTAGTGCTACTAGACCATATTATTAAAATACACTTTAAACACACTTTTAAAATATAGTGGTTGAATAAGAAATATTTTGGGTAATAGATTACTACCATATATAAGATACAAAATTATTATCAATTTTTAAAATTACGTAACTCTGGAATATCATCTTAGTATCTCTCCAGATGTAAAACGGACATTGTAACATCTAGTTCATAAACTTTTGTAAGAATTTACACAAGATATTTAATTCAATTAATAATTCATTTTAATATTTTATTTTCAATTATTTCTTGTTAATTTTCAACAAATCTTTATTTCAACAAATAAAAATAGAATATAATAAAATGCAATACTATAGTTATAGTGACAGTAACTCATCTCAAACTTTAGATTCCAAAGGCACTTGATGTTTCTGCATCACATAAATAGTGTCTGTCTCTCTCATTGGACTGATAGCTCTACAAGTGCAAGCCTGCAGCAAGTAGCACAGTTCCTGGCACATAACATATGCTCCACAAATAGTTGTAAACTTAACAATGAACAGTAGGAACATAAAACGTGACATTGAAGATGTGAATTCCTCGATATTTAGATGATAATGGTTAAACAGCCTTCACAATACGTGCTCCATAAGTAAGCACAAAGTATTCAATATATACACGTAAGACACATGAGGTAGATAAAGCATATGTTTTATTCTGTGTTTTTATCGTTTCTACCATGTGCGTAACAATAAAATATGCCCTTGTATTGTTGAAAGTTTATGTTTCTGCAGGAAATAAACAAAAGAATACATATTATTTTCAAATCAGGCAGAATCAATTAGTGCTAAGTATATACTCTTCTCCAGTTATATGTAAGGGCTACTAGCTCCTAAAATGATAACTATTAACTCTTCATATTTCCAAAATAGTAAATGTATAGAAACTTCTAATTAACGTATATATTCCAAGGTTGGGCCCTATACATTTTAACACCCAAAAGTGATTTCTCAATTAACACTACAAAATATCAGCATACATTCGATTTGGTTTGGACATAATAAAAAATAATCATTTTGGCTGGCACCTACGCTATTGTTTTGCAGAGCATATTTTCAAAGGAAAGATGTTTACATGTCATAAAATACACCTAACGTACAAAGTTGTAAAACAAACAAAAAATGTCTCTAGAAATAACTTTCAATTATTTTATGAAAACAATGGAATGACATAAAGCATACAATTGAATATTTAAAATGGTTCCTTAATCACAGGAAAATGAGAGAATATTTCAATTCTAAAGGTGTTCAAAATTTTATAGTCCTGTTTAGTAGAAAAAGGAATGAAACGATATCATTTCACATTCAGGTGAACTTATGTCACTTTTCCCGAGGAATCTAAACTACAACAGAAGAATAATTTGTCAACAGAGTATTAGAATATGCTTACACAAGTAAAAATTTAAATGACAATTCAAATTCAAAAACTCAAATGGCAATTGCTCGATGAAAGTGATAAAATGAAAAGATTTTAAATTGTTGTCTATATTTCTGTTCATTTAAAAATATTTTTGTCAATTTTAATTTTTTTTTACCTGCAGCATCAGCAGTATTCAGCTGATGGGTACTAAGAAAAACACTTCAGCAAGTTCTCCTCTCAGCAGCCAACACAATGACACTGGAGCCAGTGTTCATGTTTTGAAACCCTCCTTGAAGGTGGGAAACTTTCACAAAATGAGAAGTTTCTGAGGCGACAGCCTGGCTTATTGCCCTGAAGAAGTTCCGTAAACCATGTGTTAGACTTAGAAAATATCAGGCCCGATAACTCTTATTATGATGTCCAAGTTTATTTATGTGGAACCTAAACAAGAATATATTAACGACTCAGATCTCCAGCACGATGCTGACAAAAAAGAAGAGCTACAAATGCCCACCAGGAACTCAGATCAAGAAGCAGTATCTCATTTTGGACTCAGGGAGTGTTTTATAGAAGCAGTTCAAAAGTTGATGTGTCAATTGCCACACTGACCCCGTGAAACTCACTGAAACCCGTTTCCCTATTGCGTAGCCTTCAGCACATCCTTTCACACTTGCTGTATTTTCTACTTTAAGCAAAAACTGCACTGCCACTGTCTTGATCAGAGTAGATAAACACCAGATTATGGGAGAGGTCAGGTGGTATACAGACAACGAAAAGTAGAGATTAGGAGGGTAAACAGAATAAAAAATGATTTCAATGATAGTTTATTAGAAAGCAGTTTAAGTAATAATAGATAGTCCATATTTGCCAAGTGCTTACTATGAGCCCGCCTCTTTGCAGAAATCGCTCACGTCATCTTCACAACGCATCCATGAGTAAGGCATAAAACATCCCCATCTCACACTGAGCCGCAGAGGGGTCTACCTCTCGCCAAGGTCACATAACCAGGGAGGGGCAGAGCCTCAGTTCGAACCCAGCCTATGTGGCTCTAGCCCGACACTACACTGCATGCTATAAGGCAGGTAACGCCTAAGAATTAAACACCTTTCGCCCACGTTACCTACAGAAAATGTTCTTTTGAATTTTAATACCTGAAAGTACTGTACAGAGAGGCTTTTTTTTCCTTCTTAAAACTGGCTCTGTGATCTGAGGACAGTCACTCAGAATTCCTTGACTCTCGTGTCTTCAGTTCACAAGGATGGCTAAGTTCTTTCTAGTGACGAGGTCGCATGGCCTCACGTCACACTTGATATGACATCGGCCTGCCGCCTTTTCCTAACGGACATTTGGTTATCAGTCTACCTTGCCCGTAAGGTTCGTTAAAAGAGATCTCATATTAGTGATATTATTGATATTGGTATTGATACGCCTCTTGCCTTTGCATAGGGCCTCACATTCGCTCGTAGTAGCCAATCAGGGTCAAGCTGTTAAGGAGTCCTAATCTTTATAGCCACAAGAAACAAAACTGTATAAATCTAAGCAAGCTTGCCCATATCAAACTTGCTACAGAAGACTGTTCAATTTAAGAAGAATTTTGAATTTGACACAAAACCGAGTCTATCAACCATTTGTCCCTAGAGAAATGCAGTTCCAATACTGCCCACAGTTGCCATGCCATTTACCTCCGGGCATATACTGCCGCTGTCCCAGGGACGGAATCTGAAACATGCTTTTGAAACTGTTGACTTTTAGACTCTAGCATTTTCTACGTTTTAGAAATAGGGAAGCTATTGACTTCAGAACTCTTATAGTTAATATTTTTTTTTCTTAAGCATTTAGAAAATCTCAGATGAAAAGCTGAGTAAGAGAAAAGTTCTCATACAATCCTTAATCAAGTGCAACTAGGTTGGAAGGAGATATATTTACTTCCATTACTTTGCTGAAGTGGCTTTTATCCTAATTGAATAAGTTGAGATAGAGTATTCTTATTTAGACTTATTAACATAACCTCTAATATATTTGTTAACATTCCTGTAGTCAGATCATTCCATACACATACGACTCTGTGAGGCATGTTGAGATATTTCATTTGAAAAGCCTATAAATCTTTATGTAGTTAATTAGCATAAAAGTATCAAAATCATAAATATTGGTAGAATCTGAAAAGAAAAATTATTAAAATTACTCTAAGACTACACAGACTATCCCCAAAAGGTATAGCTTCTTTAATATATAAAAAAAAACTTCGAGGAAAAAAGATTCTGGATTCTCCTGTGGTGCTGCTTGGGCAGATCACCTACCTCTTTTATTTGATTTTTTTTTTTATTTCGGGGATGATCTCTAGCAGTCTACCATTCATTCAAGTCAAGAGCCTGCATCTCTACTGAAATTCTACAACTTCCTTTATAATGTTTCCCATTTGACACTAATTCCAATAGAGGAAGCTTTTCAAGATTTATGTTCCTTACAATTTACAAAACCCCATATAACTGACAGTCCCTTCCATCTTTCCAGCCCATGGCCCAGCAGTGTGCATGGAAAATCCACACTATTCTCACCCAGGTCTGGTTGGCCTCAGCCACCCCACAGGCTTCCATTCCTTACCCAGTTTCCCAGCTGAAGTAGTCCCAGCTATAACTTGCTCCATTCCAAAGGTCATCAAGCCACTACAGCCTCTGCCATCTCATCTCCTCACCTCAGGCTGCCTCCACCTCCCCTAGGGACTTGGGCAAGACCACCAGCATGCCCAGTGGGGTTGGCATCATGACCATTCACCACCAAGTTCTGGCCCAACCCAACCCATGGATGCTTTTGCTTCTCCCAAGGATATCTGTTGGCTCGTGTAAGAGAACCTGAGAATGAGGAGAAAATAACACTGAACAACAGAGAGGAGGGAGAGGAAGGCGCCAGTGGATTTGAGACGCAGTCATGCCACGTGGCTACATTGCCATGTGATGCAGCAGCCACCAAATTTTCTTGAGAAACCATGGCCATCTCAGCAATGCGCATCACCTTATATGTGCTTTTCCTTTTGGCACTTTCCGTTTCCGTTCACTCTTGCACTCTGGGATCGCACACCTGTAAGTCTTACCACATAGGTTTGCTGCAGACTCTTTGTTCTAGGGAAGCCGCTCAAGCAACAATCCAGATATCACTGTCTCTGCCACAACAGGCAATCTCCTATGTCTGATAGCTCGCCAAGAGGATCAGAATCACATGCAGGTATCTCACTTATGCTCACAAACGTGTCTGTTCGGCAACCACGTGATATCTGATGGCGTTTTTTTATACGATGGTTACTTGTCATTCTAGCAGGTACCACTGTCTTCCACAGGATAGCAACTGGGCACCACTTTCTTACTCTGCCTTTGAGGCACTGAATCTTCAAGGGCCCCATGTTGCACGATGTTATTTTGTAAGGAAGAGAACAGTCCTCCTCATATCATGCAGTCTGTCTTTAGACAGCAACCGTGGGACTCATGCTTTGTCATGAGAAAAAACATTTCAAATGCCCCAGGAAGGAACTAAGTCCGGAAACAAATTCTAATGGCAAATATGCAGGATAACTCAGATACAACCCTTTGATTTAACAACCCTTGAAGAAGAGAAAGAGAACAAATAAGATACTGAGAATTTTTGAATAAATTATTAAGCAGGGCTGGAACAGATCTAGGGAAATTACACGCTGATTCCTCAGGCTATATTACCTAAGACTCATGCCCTTAATGCAGTTCTCAAGACAATGACACTGGCCCCAGGAGTTGATCCAATATGAGGGAAGTAGAGGATCTTTTTTGCGGTATTTATAATATCTATGTATCCTGCAGTCATCATTCCCAAGAACAAGCTTTCAAGCACCAAGAGCTCCCAAGGAAAAAGGCATGGGAGCATTTGAGAGGTAATGCACTTCAGTACTTCATGAATTTACAGTGCGGTAAGGAGTTGTTTTTTGATGGGATTGTCTTCTGAGTCTTGTTCAAAACAGGGCACATGTGTAAAACTCTAAAATGTAAACTAAGAGCCACATCACTACAAAACAAAGGAAGTTTATACAAGCTGAAATGGTGTGTGCTTTGGGTCTGGGTGAAGCGAACAAGAAATCATCAGTTACTGCCTGGCAACATTGGATGTTTGTCTTGATCAAAGAAGGGCCTTCACACGGCCAGAGTCATAAACACAGAGGACATTGGCACAAGAAGAGAATTGAGTGAGCCTCAGTGAGCAGAGTGGAGAAATAAAGCATCTTGCAATGTCTGTGTTCTGTAGGATACCTTCTGTTGCTCAGCCCCAGGCTTTCCCTGTGGAAGAATGGAAGGAGGGAAGAAGACCGTCTCTAAGTAGCACAGTCCACAGCAGTTTCCCAGAGGCGTACACACAGGTAAGTGCTTACATCACGTAAGGACAGGTGAAGACTACCAGCAGCACAAAGTGGGAGGGAGATTCCATGCTGTGTAGCTCTTTGGTAGAGTCCGGGTATTTATGGATGATCAGGACCTGTTCATCTGAAGCATATTATTGGGGTGAGATCTTCCTGTATTATAGAAATGTTCTGAGAAGAAAGGTAACCTCACACGAATGGGTCAAAGAGAATGTAGAAGCAATAAACCCACTTATTTTCAGACTAAAAATCTCTCTCATTCATGCTAATAGGAGTTGACTGAATTTTGGTGCAGTTCTTTCATAAGCCTCTCTATTGTGTGGGCAACTGCTCACATTCAAAAGAATAACAACGCTAGTATCTTGCATATCTGATCCATGGCCCTGCTATTAATTTCCACTAAGTGTGTTTGTAAGACATCTGGGTGGTACAAAACCCTTTTAGTGCCATTCCAATCTTCCTCTTCTATCAAATCCAGCTAGGAAAGAACATGTGTGACTCAGAAAAAATGTCAGAGATGATCTCTGAGACGTTTGAAGTACTGGCTCCCTTTTATAGACAACTCTATTTGTTTCTTTTGGAAATTCTTTCTTTGCACACATCCAGTATTTAAAAAATAATCAGAAGGATCAAATACTTGTAGTATTTGTGTTTGTATGTATTCATTCGTTCATTCAGTCATTTGTCAGTGTTTGCTGTGGGCTCTGTATTGTCAGGCCTTTGAGACCAAGATGAGGGTAACAGACCCCACCTCCCGCAGATGGTGGCTTTCTGGGATAAGAACAGGTCCACAGACGTACTCTTACCATAAGAACGGAAGCATCAAGGAGACGCTCCTAAGCTCAGGCTTGGTGTGAGTGATAGCAGAGGAGAAAGAGGGAGGGAGAAGGGAGGGAAGCAAGGAGGGCAGGAAGCACAGCCGGCAAAGTGAGTGAGGCGAAGAAAGAGGTGCGCGAATACGCAGCGTGTTGCAGAGCAACAGAGGCTCAAAGGCCAGGCCTATCTTCCTCAGCAATGGAACTTGAACTCACCTCCCAGGTGATGAAAACCTTTGAGGGCTCTAACCTGTGGAACAGTCTATGAGACAACACACCTTTTTCCTGGAGAAAAGAAGTACACGTAGATCATTGGATGAGAACGGAGTCCAGAAACGTCCCAACCCTTCAACAAAAGTGCCAAGGCAATTCAAGGAAGAAAGGAGAGTCTTTAACAAATGATCCTGGAACCATATGTGTAAAAATGAACATTGATAAATACACTGAACCATGCACAGAAACGTTGACTTGAATTGGATCATAGAGCTAAATGCAAAACTTAAAACCATAAAGGTAACAGCAGAAAGACAACCCAATTCAAAAATGGACAAAGCACTTGAAGACACATTTCTCCAGAGAGACACAAATGATCGACAAGCACGTGAAAAGATGCTCAACATCAGTATTCACTAAGGAAATACAAAACAGAACCTCAGTGAGATAGCACTTCATGTCCAGTGTGTTGACTGCAAAAACAAAAACAAAAACGAAACAAGTGTTGGTAAGTGTGTGAAGAAATGTGAATACTCGTATATTGCTGGTGGGACGTAAAGCGTTACAGCTATGGAAGACAGTTTGGTAATTCCTCAATAAATTAAACATAGGATTACCATATGACTCAGCAATTCTACTCCTGTGTATATACTAAAAAGAAGTGAAAACAGGTGTCCCAACAAAACTTGTACACAAATACAGCAGCATGATACACCATAGCCAAAAGGACAAATGACCCAAATATCCATCAATTAATGAATGAATAAACAAAGTATGGTATATCCATATATTAAAACATTATGATGCTATAAGAGAGAATGAAGTTCTGATATATATGCTTCAACATGAATGAATCTTAAAAATGTAATGCTACGTGAATGAGGTGAGGAGCACAGGGCTACATATTGTATGATTTCATTTATCTGAAATACCCAGAAGAGGAAAACCCATTCAGACAGAGAGCAGGTTAGTACAGTATATACCAGGGGCTGGGGAAGGAGCAGTGACTGCTTGGGGGTTGTGGGGTTTCCTTTTGCGATGATAAAGTTGTTTTTAAATTAGATATTGCACAATATTGTGAATATACTCACCATCACTGAATTATATACTTTACAACAGTAATTTTTATATTATGTGCATTTACAAAATAAGGCACTGTGTATCTTAGAGAAGAAAACAAAGGAGAAAACATTTGCAACCTTGAGTTAGAAACAAAGTTTTAAACAGCATACAAATTGCACAAGGCATAAATGTAAAAATACACTGGCTTAATCAAAATTAAAATTCGTGATTTATTCTGTGAAATAAAAGAGAAGCCACAGACTGGGAGAAAATATTTACAAAATATGTATCTGAATAGATTTGCATCCAGAATATATAAAGAACTTTTACAAATCAATAATAAGAAAACAAACAACCCAATTTTTAAAAATAGGCAAAAGTTTTGAACAGACACTTTATCAAAGAAGAGATACAGCTGAAAACAAGGACATGATAAAATGTTCAATATCATAAGCCATTAGGGAAATGCAAATGAAAATCACTACATGTCTATTAAAATGGCTAAAAAAAAAACCCAACTCAAAACCTGACACTATCAAATGCTGGCAAGGATTCAGAGCAACAAGAATACACATTCATTGCTGTGGGAATGCAAAATAGTACAGATACTTTGGAAGACAACCTCTGATACACTTAAACATAAGCTTCATGTAACCAGGCTGTCCTTTCCTTGGTATTTATCCAAGAGAAATGAGAACAAATGTCCATGCAAAAAACTGCAAGTGAAAGTTTACAGCCTGTGTTTATGATCACTAAAACCTAGAAACAACACAAACATCCATCAGCTGGAGAATGGATAGACAAACTATGAAACATCCGTACAACAGAATGCCACCCAGCAACAAAAAGGAAAAAATTACTGACACATGGACAAATTTAAAGGCAGTATGCTGGTGAAAGAAGCCAGACACAACACGCTACATGCTTCCTGTTTCCATTAGTAGGACATTCTGGAAAAGGCAAAGCTATAGAAACAGAAAGCAGATCAGAATCTGCCAGGGGTTGAGGAAGAGGAGACAACGGACAAGATGGGCACAAGGCCCCTTTGTAGAGTAACAAAAATGTCCTGTAGCTTGAGGTAGTGTAAGTTCCATGATTTGATGATTTTTCAAAATGTACTGTATATAACTGTACACCTAAAATGGAGACTATTACATCTATGAATTATATTTCCATAAACCTGACTTTTAAAAAATGACTGAGAGTATCAGCTGGTCAAGACAAATGAAGAAGGCATTGGCAATCGTACTGAGAGCAATTTCACTGGTAAAGCCTGGAGCAAGAACGAGATGATAGGGAACATTTATTCAATGAGGTAGAAAGCATGCGGAGAATAGGATGAGGGGGCCTCTGTTGTGTGCTCCATTAATCAAGTTAAACTGCTGTTTCTTTCCCTCTAGACTTGTAATTCAGATTCAGGAAAGTTGGGGTGAGGGGGTGGCACAGGGTAGTGATTCAGAATCTCCAAGGGCTTTTATGTTTGAGAATGATTATTTATGATATTTAATATGGAGGAAAAAAACCCCATTTGTCAAATAAAAACTAGGGAAAAATAAAGATTGACAAAATCTTTTTGTCTGACAAGGATATCCAGGATAAAAAAGGGGCTTATTGCAGGGTCATTGCTTCCCAACGATTCTTGGATGGGCAGGAGTGCTGATGGAGATGAAATTATTTTTTAATAATAAAAAGAAACAAAGGATAAAACAAGGAGAAAAAAATCTGTCCCATGAACTTATGTGTATCTTGGGGCTAATAATAGATTCAATATTGATATTATTTTAATTATTTTTACCACTTTGCATTTGAGACTTAATTACCAGGGAACAATTTGTTCTAAGATAAGAAATACAAGTCTAATTTTATTTTTACCTAGTGAGTGAATGGTGAGGTAAGATACTTTCTCAGGAGTTGGAAAAAATGATCTGAATTGGTTTCCCTTTGAAAACACTTTCAGTATCTTTTGGATTGATGCACCGAATTCTCATTCTGCCCGGTGCTGAGGTGACTGCTGAGTGCCGGAATGCTGGAACCAGAAAATCAAGCTGAACGCATGCGTCAGTGAACAATTATAGCTCAGAATCCATCCTCACGGGATCTGGGGTCCCTGGGATTGTATCATCCAGACACATCTCCTCTCCTCCCCACAACTAGTCCAAACCAGACCTTGCAAGATGAGTAAGCGACATATGGCATGTGTGAAATTCCCCTCCACTTGGTTGCCCTTCCCAGAGCTGCTGTAGACAGCAGTGCCGATTATAGCAACCCTGACTCCATAAGGAATGTGACAATTGAAATCCTGTAGACTACTTAGCAGCGGGTTATTCTGGAACAATAAATGGCACCCTAGAGTCCTGGAATGGTGAGTAAACTGCGGAAGCACTGGGCTTACATCTAAGGAGATCTGTTCATCAGGAGAGAACTGACTTAATAGACAATGACTAAGATTTTTCACGATCATTTTTGATGGCTGTTCTCATCTAATCGAATGGCCTGTCTTTCAGATTAGAGTTAGCTGGCCCTTTGGCATTCCACAAACTTCTCACGTTCATCTTGAGACTCAGGATTGGTCTGGCCTCTGCTCTGGGATCTGGTCTCTCCAGAAACTTAAGAACCTCAACATCTGTCCCAAATTCATGACTTAGAATTGGGGAACTCTAGAGACTATTATCAACTTCAGAGACTCCCAGAAAATTATACTTTAAGCTCCAGCCTCAGATGCCCCCAAATTGTATGGGTACAGTGGAATAAAAGCAGAGAAGGGATACATACAGCCAAGACAATCTTCTCCTAAAGGCTTTCGGATCTAGGTCAAGGGCATAGTGGTCCCCACTGTGATCCAGACCATCAAGGGCATTCTGGGGAAAGTTCTGAGGCCTGTGGGTGAGCCAACCCACAAAAATTCTGGAATTCCTTTAGCCACAGAACCCCTGCGATAATGGAATAAAACAAAATAAGTGATTGACAAGGAATGGTGATTTTTAACTCATGAAATGAAATCCTACGTGACACACTGTCTCAAATTTTCCTTTGGCAAATTTTACTCATGTCAATAACTGCTCTGACTGATTTTGAAACCAGAAAATCAACTTGAATACAAGAGAAAATTCAAATGGACACAAATTTAGCAAAAATAAACTTTTAAAAGCACTACAAAAATGGTGTACCAATGAAGATTATCTTTTTTTCTTTTTCTTGAAGAATGTTTTATTTGTATTAAAACATCAATTTCAGCCGTATCTTCCTCCTTCCCCAGTTACTTTAATTTGCTATAGTTACATACATTATGTTTACATACATTGAACACCTCACCATTCAGTATCATACCTTTTCCCTTAAACACACATTTAAAAAAAAAAAACTTAAGAGGAAAGTAGTATTCTTTTGTATTCACCTAGTTGTTTACCATTTCTGTTGGTCTTCCTTAATTCCCAAAGATTCGTGTTTCCTTCTGGAATATCACATGTTCTCACTCATCTAGTGGACCTTGATCATCCAGCCTATTGCCATAAGACAATGACTGACAAATGAAGATTCTAGTGGTTCTGAATTAAACCCAACTTTTAAATGTCTTGTACATAAGGACTTTTATTTCCTCTCCTCCTCTTCTTTCTCCTCCTATTCCTCCTCTTTTTTGTGTTCCTCTTCTTCGATATGGGGTCTAGATATGTTGCCCAGGCTGCACTTGAACTCCTGAGCTTGAGTGATCCTCCTGCCTCAATCTCCTGAGTAGCTGGAACTATAAGCACATGCCACCATGCCCGGTTAGGACATTTCTTGGCAAACAGTCAAGAGTCTTTGTTTGACTATTGGCTATTGACTATTTGAGTTTTTATCTGACTATTAAGTCTGCCGAATGTAGCACACTAAGTTTCACAGCTCCAGATAATGTATCCGAAACATTTTCAAGTTGCTTGAGGTTGTTAGATGCCCCCAGAAAAACCAGACTAAAATATCTCCTGTGGTCCTTCCACCACTGTGGCTTATTTATAGCGAAGAAGTAAAATAGTGACACATCTGTATCTTAGGGACTTGACCACTGCTGGCTGTGGAAAAGGTTTATTCGTGTTAGACAACGCCCTTCAATCAGAGAGTGGTATTGGAACCACCTCTTGTACAGCTGGCCCATAGTAAAACAAGTTATGCTGTTCCAGAACTCTGTCCAACTACGACTCTTTTCTTCTCAGGATCTAGTGAAGGTCCTGGAATCTTGGCACACTCATGTTGATTCTGCTGCCATTCCAGGCACTGGGCAATGAAGCCACTGGATCTTCACCAAGTCCACTGTTAATTCTGGCTTGTGATTTTATAAGACTTAGCCCATTGTATTTTGAAGTAGGATTTTCCTTCATGAAAAAGTCCTTATTATTTCCATTCAATTGACAAGTAAAGAATTCATTAATTCAAAGTGACATTCTGAATCAACCACTCAAACTGGTTGGGTTAGATTATCACTTCCCACTCTCCCTCTGTCTGGTTTTTTTTTTTTTGAGATTTTGCTAGGATTTCCATCATAAAATAAGTCAACTCTGGAACCAGGATAATTCTTCATTCACACGCTCTGAAATTCTTGCTCCTGACTAAACCCTCCCCTGTCTCCGAAGCTTTAGAGGCAATCTCTGAAGCTTCACCCCTCACTGTAGAATAAAAGAGTAACCCTACGTGCCACACTCTAATGGGGGCAGGCCTGAGGCTTTGCTTATAAAATAGAAAATTAGCAGCCCATTATTTCAATTCCAATGCATGTGTAACTATCAAAGGCCTTATTCCATCTGGTCCTGTTCACAGGAGACTGAAAGGCGACAGGCGGGAATGCCGATGGCCAAACCACTTCATTTCTATTGAGATGAAAAAAGAAATAAAGAGCAGATTCCGGCTGCCAGCAAGCAGAAGACATGCATATGGTTGTTAAGATGACAAGAACAACTGGGGTAGCAAAGACAAGCTGCTTGAAATGGCATCAGGGTTTCTACATTGCTTTTTGAGCCACACCCACCCAGTCAGCTATCGAAATTGCATAAGCCTTCAGTTCTTCAAGATTGTGCACATAGTCATGTAGACATGGTCTCTGGTTTGTTATGAAATGAAGCTTTTTCATGGCATAAATGTGGAGCAGAGGAGATGCAATCTAAAGATGCCTCTGAGACCTATATTCTCATCCTGCCTCTCAACCGTGAGTCACCACTTCCTCCTAAAATATGGAGAAATGCTAAAGCGACTTTCATGTGGGATGCACAATTGGTAATGACTGAGTTGGGAAAAACACAACTCCCTGAATCATCCACATGCAGTAGGTTCTCAAGGCACTGTTGAGATATGCTGAGCTATTACAGGAAGACTAGGTTCTGCTGGCTTTTCCCACATGTGGTGAGTCTGACAACTTTATAAGCAGGTTGTTAGAGGGAAAGTAGACAGTTTCTTCATGGTTGTCAGAGAGACTCAAGCAAATGATAGCGTGTAGCTCCTTGATACCCTGGCATTACTGGCTTTAGAAAACTTTCACTCCAATGATAGCTCTGTTCCTGTACATCAAAAAAAAAAAAAAAGGACTACATGACTTTAATTCTTGAGTGATACTAAAAACTCGTCTTCTTGCCTTTGAGTCAGTAGTAAGCCTGGCCACCTGCCTGTGCTGAAAACCACTGAGTTCTGCATATTGTGTTTTACAAGACACTAGTTTTATCAAGTGGGGTCAGGATATACTTAGAACATGTGATGGTTAATTTTATGTGTCAACATGACTGGACTAAGAGATACACTGATAGCTGGTAAGACATTATTTCTGAGTGGGTCTGTGAGGGTATTTCCGGAAGAGATTAGCATTTGAATAAGGAGGATCCATACTCCGCAATGTAGTTGGGAACCATTCCATCCACTGAGGGCCTGAGCAGAAGAAGAAGGGTAAATCCCCCCCTCACCCCCGTTTGTGGTGGGCTGTCTAGATTCTGCCCTCGGACATTCGTGATCTTGGTTCTTGAGCTTTTAAACTCAGACTGGTACCACTGGCTTTCCTGAACCTTCAGCTGGCAGACAGCAGATGGTGTAGCCTCATGGCTTCCATAATCACATGGAGAAATTTGCATAATAAATCTCCATATATACAAAACATATATATAGTCTCTGAGGAGCCTTGGCTAATACAGAGAGCACTTGTTAAAACCCATCCAGAGAGCCGGGCTCGGTGGCTCAGCCTGTAATCCCGCGCCTTTGGGAGGCTGAGGTGAGTGGATTGCCTGAGCTCGCGGGTTCGAGACCCACCTGGGCAGCGAGACCTCATCTCTACAATTAAAAAAAAAAAAATCAGCCGGGCATGGTAGCACATGCCTGTAATTCCGGCTACTCGGAAGGCTGAGGCGGAAGGATCGCCGGAGCCCAGCAGGTCGAGGCTGCGGTGGCCGGGAGCGGCCGCTGCACTCCAGTCTGGGCGACAGAGTGAGACTCCAACTCAAAAAAAAAAAAAAAAAAAAAAAACCCATCCAGAGCTGAGAAGATGACTGGCGTATCTTTTGCATTTTGCCTTGACCACTCAGAAAGTCTGCATTTTTTCAGAGATAAAAGAATCTGACTTAAACTACCACAAAAGTCATGATCTGGTAGTCATAATTTTATTTACAAACAGATGTTTCTTAAAATGTTCTCTTTTGTCCATTCCTTTCAGGAAATATGATAATATGATTATAAAGAAAATGTGGATTTATTCTATGAGATGGAAATAAGCAAGATATTAAAAATGCAAAACAACCTATAAGTTGCTCTTATGGGAGCTTTATGATTATTCTCATTTTTATTTTCTTTTTTAAAGAGACATCCTGCAAAAGACTGTAGAGAAAAACTTCACATGTGTCACAGGGACCCTCACATAACATGGAACCTGGCTCACGTCTGGAGAGAATTGTTTGATGAATGAACATTTACTTTTTAAAATGTGCTGTAATTCAAGACTTTTAATGCATTCAGCATAGTAACAAAAATCCATATATTCAATACTGCTAAAGGCAGCAGATCCTTGTAGATATCCCCAGGGCACTTTTAAAAACTATAAATTTTGCCGTCCTTCCTCACACTCTGATATGCCCATTTTTAGAGCCTCTAAGTTACTGTATCCCATTACTCAGGCGATTTGGAACAGAAAATAAGGATTAGTGTTTATGACCCATTGCCATAGGCTCAACAATCTCATGATCACCTTTGGTTCCAGCCTGATATCTGCAGTCAGATACTATTCTCTCTATTTGAAGATTATATCCATCTTCCATGGATATAGCTAAGGTGACCACAGTTACCAAATCCAAAGCAACCAACCATAAGATGGAATACATAGTCCAACAAATACAACTATATTCATGGAAACAGTTGGCATAAACAGATTATTTGGGGTCTATTCTAGAAAACTCAGGTTGTTAGGTTGTTTCTGTAGTGTTGTATTCCATGGTTTTGATATGGCTGTAACTTTCTAGAGATTTCCTTGAATGGAACAATCTTAAAAAAAAATGGATTTCCACATTTGAGTTGCATTTCAGATGGAATTTGTGGGCTGTTGGAATCCACCCTCTGGAGTACATTATTTTATTCACAGCTCTTTCTGATATTCCAAAGAACAGGTCGAGTCTGCCTAAGACCCCAAAAGTGGAGGCATGTAGCCTCAAACTCTGGGTGTCTGGGCATGGTTGGAAGCAGACCCTCATTAGCACATGATGTTGTGTTTTCCCTTTTTGTTTATTTGCATTCATATGAAAATGGGGCTCCAAATTATTTACCAGCAGGTAAGCTGTATCCACTCTAGGAAGCTGTGCCCTGATTGACCTCTTGGTCCGGGTGTCCTGCCCGCGTCTTGCACCTGCCACGCTGCACGGGTCGTTAGGGGATTGTGAGGGGGTCACTTTAGATACAAATGGTGGGAGTAGGTTAGTGAAAATAAACTCCCAAATAGGCACATTGAATGAGAGCTGGGTACATACAGCATGTGAAATATTTCCTCCCTGCAGGTGTCCTGCAGGTGAACCTGGCCTCTGAGTACCATCCTCAACTTGAAGAACAAGACGAAGAAAACGATACCTCACATATGCTTGGAGTTTCAGATAAACAATAGCAGCCATCACAGCTACCTAGAGAGTCAAGTATTATAAGACTAATTTACGGATGAAGAAATAAAAACTAAAAGAAATAAAATCACTTATCTGAATCTCTATAGGACAAAGTAAGTAAACTTTTTAAAAAACATAATGTATAACCAGAAAGTATGTTATCTTGGTACTCTTTGAGGCATGATCTTGGCTTCTTTTACTTCATATTTGGAATTCCTACCACACCCCAAATACATAGCTATTCAAGCAGTGATAGAGTAAGACAGCTGGGTAATGTTTTCTTTCTTGTCTTCATCAATGAGATGTATCTCCTCTCCACTTTTGTAGAGAAATATGTTAACCTATTTTTTTTTTTTTTTTTTTTTGAGTTGGAGTCTCACTCTGTCACCCAGACTGGAGTGCAATGGCCGCTCCCGGCCACCGCAGCCTCGACCTGCTGGGCTCCGGCGATCCTTCCACCTCAGCCTTCCAAGTATGGCATGCGCTACCACGCCCGGCTGATTTTTTTTTAAATTTATTGTAGAGATGAGGTCTCCCTGCCCAGGCGGGTCTCGAACCCGCGGGCTCAGGCAATCCACTCACCTCAGCCTCCCAAAGGCTAACCTATTTTTTAATGTGAGATATGTCAAGATTTCTTTGTATTGTATTTGTAAAAGTTATTGAACTCTCTCATATATATTTGCATATAGTATTATTTAAGAAATAAATCTAATATCCTGCCTCAGACAAGTGGAATCATAAAGCATGTTTCAGAAAATTTCTTTTTGACAAAACTAGCGTCTAGGAACCCTGAACAAGGTCTGAAGAAGAAATGGAGGGAAAATCATTTTTGCATTTTTTTAAGGTGAAGGCAAAACTAAGGAGTCTTTGGTTTGCATCCAAGATTTTTGGTAAATCTTTCAGAAAGCGCCAAACAGATAAAAAGTGAAACACAGCTGTGTTATTCAGCTGTTAGTCTTGGGTTACTTACAGGAGTCGATCACCAAGACTACATAAGAGTTTAAGAATTGTCTCTGAAATGAAATGCTCAATATATAAATCATCCATTAAAGTCTTTAAACAGGTTCTTATACTAGAGAGTGTTAAAAAAGTGTTTCTTTAAAGCACGAATAACTAGGTGTCATGGAAGTAAAGAGGGAGTGAGTTTCGAGGAAGTCAACCCAGAGAAAGCAGAAACTGAGCCGAGTTCTGAAGGGTAGCAGTGGGTCAGCAAGGGCACGAGGAGATGGGGAGCATTCTCACTGGGACAAAAATCACAGGGAATTATGAAAAAGACTGATAGCAATAATTTTTCATTTTAAGCTTAGCTACAAAGCGCAGTGGTTCCAACTGGAATGAAATCTGTCTACAGGGTCATTAAGGTGGACAGATTGAAGTTTCTTCATCTCATTTTCTTTTTGAGGAGGGGGAGTCTGCCTTTCTCTAAAGGCCTGTCATTAGAATGCCCAAACAGTATGTTCCTATCATTATGAGTTTTAGGGAACGGCAGCTGTCTGAAGCCGGGCAAAAAATGCATTTGGCATTGTAATTTACTGTTAGCATTGAGATGCTGTTTTCTTTGAGTTGCTTGTGGTAAAGTATGGTTGGTTGTCAAAAGATGACAAGGCACTGCCTTGATTATTCAGTTTGTGAAATGAATCACAATGTTTTAATAAAGTAAAATGTGTCTATTGTGAATCTGAATTTGAAGTTAAGGGACTGTATTCTCAAAGTGGTTCTCTTGATGATAGATGTTCAATTCGAAACTCTCTTGTAGAGGCCAGAGAAATCCCCCACAGCAAGAAAGAGGCATTCCCAGAGAAAAGCAGAGATGGGGGTGGGGGGGGGAGAGAGAGAGAGAGAGAGATGAGAGATTTTACTGAGAGAATTTGCTAGTTTCCAATTTTAAATGCATTCTTGGCCCTTGAGTGTCATGAAACACTCCCATAATATTAAAATGTTTTCCACAAGAATTAGTGTCTAGTACTTAAAATTAAAGCATTTTATAGACACATTTATATAAAGACATAGTGAAGACAATAATATTGTTGTATACTTATGTACACATTTAAGTGATGTCACAGTACTATAGTTTAATCATTTATTTGCCTCTGTAAAAATCATCTGAGATTATTCATTGCTCCAAGAATTAATTGCTTTGTTTGATCTAGGGCATGGCTTTTTCTTTGCAATACATTCTTATGTTCTCTCCACGATTTTAGGAGCTAGTGCTATGTTTACGTGAGGAAGTGTGGCCTTCCCTCTCTGAAGGCCGAAGCCTTAAGAAGAATCCATTTGGAGACATGCATGTGGTAAATTTACCATCAGTCACACAACCCAGTTATATGATGTAGATAAAGCTTGTACTCTAATACATTTCTAAGCACACACTATTTTGCAATATGCATATTTTGGGGCCCCACTTTTATGTTGTATCAATGTTTATGAGTGCATCTTAGAACAGAAAAAATCAAATAATATAGGCACTTTACACAGAGAGCACTAGATTTTATTAACCACTTGAAATCCCTGGAGGGAAATGTCATTTCATTAGGAGGCTTTCTGGCTGTTAATCAAGGGCTTTTGATTTCTGTAAGTACATCGATCTGGTGACACATTTTTTTCTCTGAGAAACAAACCATTTAGGAAAGCACTTTCTGAAAGCACACTCAGAGAGGTCTGTTTTTCTTTGGTAAATACAAACACTGAGGAATTACCAGGAATTAAAGTAGAACAAAAACTACATGTCTGTACCCTGATTATATGTTGGGACTCCCACCAAATCCTTCACAGATTGTATTGCTCATCAAATCTTCCTTTACCACCACATATCCTATCTACAATACTCGCTGTTGTAGTTTACATCTGGGATCCCAGTTGGCATTAAGAGGCCATGTTCTTTTAGTCACGTGAAGTAAACTGTGGTGGGCTGTCAAAGATGACAAGGCACTGTTTTGGTTGTTGGGTTTGTGGAATGAATCACCGTGCTTTTAATAAAATAAAATGTGCCTTTCTGATTCTCGGCATATAACATTCAATAAATGTAAGCCAAATATATACCTACATTTGAGATTACAACACTGTATTTTCCACTCACAGTTCATTGTTTCTCAAAAAAATATACAATTCAAACAAACAGTAGGGTATAAATCAGTGCATTTCTCACATTCCTTTCTGTTACTCATTCAGTCCAATGTCCATTTCCAATCATGCATCTTAACAAGGATGTTCTTAATTTTGAATAAGCAACAGTGTCATGCAGCAAAACAAACACAGGCTTCTTGATTAGACCAGACCCTAACTGCATTTTCTCCCCCACAGTTATGTGACCAGGGCAAGTTACTTAAGCCATTGCATGTTAGCTTCCTTGGAGTATAAATCCCAAGAATACCACCTGACAATCAATCAAAATTGTGGAAAATACAAATAATATATGAATTAATATGCCAAGGTCGCTGCCTGGCATGGAGAAGACACACAATGGAAGTCACTTTTTCCTTCTTCCCACCCCCACACTTATCAGTCCACCACTATCTTACCTACAACCAAGCCCTTTGTGGGCTTTGTGAATCTCTGGGTTTTCACTAGTGACAAGGGCCCTCCAGTCACTTTTTAAAAATCATAGATTTAAATACCATGTTTTGAATGTGTCCCTCAAATTATATGTGTTAGAAACATAATTCACAAATTCATATATTTACGGGATTTGGAGGTGAGCCGTTGGGAGGTAATTAGGATTAGATAAGGTCTTCAGGGTAGGGCTCCCATGATGGGACTGGTGGCTTTATAAGAAGAGGCAGGCACTGTAAGAAAGCCCTCACCGGATGCATCACCTCAGTCTTGGACTTCCCAGTCCACAGAACCATGAGCTAAATAAACCTCAATTCTTTGCAAATTAGGCTGTGATATTTAGTTAGACTTACAGAAAACAGACTAAGACAACTACTTGTTTTCATATTTTTTATGCTCACTTTTTCTCCTCTACCTTATGCAGTAGAAATAAAAGCACTATGGCAAAATAAGATGCATAACATCTTTTGGGTGTTACAGATTGCCATCTGACACATTTCCTTTCCGCCAGGTCCATAAATTGTCTTTTAGCTGAGGTTGCTGTAAGCACTGGTTTCTCTTAGGCAAGCCTGGAGTTCATAGCAGGTCATTAAGGAAGAGACACAGAAAAAGCTTTAAAGAAGCCCACATTACCCACTAAAATGAATAAGGTCAAAATCTACTTTTAAACAGAAACCTGAGCATGTTTTTAACTAAATAGTTGACTCCATAAACATAATCTATGTAATAAGTGGAGAAAATCCAACAGGAATGCGACAACTTTCCATTTTCTTTCCTTGTGAAAACTTCGTCTATTTCTTACAATAAAAACAAAATGAGGCAAAGAACATCAAGAAGGGTCTAGAGACTGACAGCAGTCTCCACTGATGTTCTCATTATTGGGATTAGCCTATTTGTACATTATAATGAATATATGCTAGGTTTTCCTGAACCCAAAAGGCTAACGGAAAATAGGAATGAGAAAAATGCTGCAGGAAATTACCAACAAAACAACAAACTTGGCTTGTCTTAATGTATGTAAGGAGTTTTAACCCGAGTCATTAAAAAATGTACAATATTGGGCTTAATAGGACTGATTTTAGCCAGAAAGCCTGAAGAAATAGAAGTCATTCTATAAAATGTACTATGACGGCCGGGCTCGGTGGCTCAGCCTGCAATCCCGCGCCTTTGGGAGGCTGAGGTGAGTGGATGGCCTGAGCCCGTGGGTTCGAGACCCGCCTGGGCAGCGAGACCTCATCTCTACAATAAATCAAAAAATCAGCCGGGCGTGGTAGCGCGCGCCTGTAGTTCCAGCTACTCGGAAGGCTGAGGCGGAAGGATCGCCGGAGCCCAGCGGGTCGAGGCTGCGGTGGCCGGGAGCGGCCACTGCACTCCAGTCTGGGCGACAGAGTGAGACTCCAACTCAAAAAAAAAAAAAAAATGTACTTTGACTTTCTTGGGATTCCTTGGAGTAGAAAGTAACACCTTCAGTGGTCACTTTTCTCAGATATTTCACCAAAGCACACCTTTATGCTCCTGGCTGCTCCCCTGCTCTATGCCTGTCCCTCTCTTATCTCTTAATCCCCTTCTCCCACACCCCAGTTTTTTAAATTCCTTCCAGTTCCTCCAAGCACTGGGTTATTTCACCATGCTTGCATTTGCTGATCTTGCTTCCTTGCTAGGAATGCTTCTTTCTCCTCTGCAAGGTCGCCTCCTCCTCAAAGCATCCCTGACCCGCTCCTCATGGAAGTTGACAACTTTCTCCCCATAGATACATGTATTCTAGACCCTAGGACACTCTTATTTTTGCTGGTTTACATACCCATCTTCTCTAGTAGACTCAAGTTTCCTGAGGTCAGGGACAATTTTTAAGTTACCTTTGTATTCTCTGTGCCTGGGACACAACAGGTGACCCATAAAAGAAGGTGAATAAATGGAAGCACATGGCAGAGGGGAGAAGAACTTTAAGCAAGAGGGAGTGTGGATAAGCAGCAAAAAGCCAAGGCACACATCACTATTATTCCCCAAAACAGCGCTTAGAGATAGTGAACAGGTAAAGAAACAAGTCCTGAGAGTCATGCGGAGAGATGAATGGTAGGGAAATTTTAACCATATGCTAAAGACTCTTCCATAATTTATTGCCAACATGTTTTTTCTTTTTAACTTTGGAGGCTGCCTGAAGGTGGTTCATAAATAAAAAGTCACTGGTAATTGAACAAGAAGCCGCAGATTCCGGGAAACTTTCCACTGCACATGAAATAGGAACACAAGAAAATAGAATGAAGATTAAAAGGAGCAAGATAAAGAAGACTGGATTGCTAATTCGGGAAACAGTTATTGAATCCCTGCAAGTCCCAAATGCCGTACCTGGCAGTGAGTAAATATGACTGATGTGGATTTTCCTCCTAAGCAGTTTGCATTTCAGTTGCAGAGGAAGACGATCAGTGAACAAACAAACATGAAGGTCAACAAATGACTTGGTGGTCCTTTCCAACAATAGGAGTGTCCTGCAGACCGTAAGGCATGCATGTGAGAAAAGAATGCCTGGGGGCCGCCTTGGCTTGGCTGGGTAGAGAAGGCCTTCCAAGGAATTGATATTTATGCTGAGACCTCATGGAACAGAAGAGTCGTGAGAACATCTGGGAGAAGAATGTTCTGGGCATCCAGGCTGTGTCTTAGTCTGTGCCATCAGAAGGAGTTGGGGGTGCCTGAGAAACTGAAAGCAGAGCGCAGGGTGGGAGGCCAAGAGGGATTCTTGTGACGAGACTGGCGGACAAGAGAGAAGGCGGCTCACCTAGGGCCTTAGAGGTCACGGGCAGGAATCTGGATTTTCTTCTTGGAGCACTGTAACCCAGGGAGTGAAAAGAGATCAGACAATATTTCATAGGCAATGCTCTGCCTGCCATACAGACACTTGATAACAGGGCTGGAGGCACCTGGAAGGAGCGCAGAGATGGCGACAGTCCATGAGAGAGGACGGTGGCATGAGCCAGGTGCTGGGGACAGAGACAAGAACATGGAAACCACAGTGACTCGCTGGGTAAAAAGGCACAGAGAGGAAGACAATTTCCAGAAATACGACCCAGATGCACAGAAAACAGCGTGTGTGTGCACGTGTGTGTGTGCGCACGTGCATCCGTGCCCATGTGAAGGGAGAAAGAGACGCGTCAAGTGCCACTGCAGCCTGGAGACTCAGCAGAAGCGGGGCCACATCTGTGGTTCTGTGTGAAGATGCGGACTCGGCAGCTTCCGACTGCTCAGAGGCAGATTCAGCCCGGCCTTGAGCCTTGCAGGCCATGGCGCAGGCCTTCATTTACCAGAAAAAGCAACGAAGAATGGCTACGGATTGGTTGCAGGCATGAGAGTGACATGAAACCTCTGACTTTGAGCAGACTGTATTTTTTTTACAGGGAGGAGTGTGGACTGGTGGGTCACCCGCTGGGAGTCCGTGATATATAGTTTCCAAGGTGTTTTCCTTGCCTCAAAGCAAAGTTCACTGGGCTCCCTCAGGTGGCTAGGACGCCTGCTGGCCTTGCAGCATGCTTATCTGTGAGTAGCCTTTGCTTCTCTTCCTGGGTTCTCAGCTCCTGGAAGGTAGCCGCTGCAGTTAGCAGTATCGCCTACACAAATGCAAGAAATACATGTTTCCTGAACGCATATTTCACATTCTAGGATCAGTTTTGCCCTAGGGAGAAGTGGGGGAAGCCACCTCTTTGTCCATCCTCCGACCTCAGGAAACAACTCTCTGGTTTCCCCAGCCCTGAGGGTGACAAGGCCGTGTCTTCTCTTGTCATATACACCTGACACCACCTGTACAGATGATTAAGCCTGGACATGATAAACTCGGGCAGTTGTAAAATTCCTCTTTAGTACACATCTACCTTCCCTTTCAGAGCCTCTGGGACTTGCAGCCCACCCGGCTCAAGGATCTAGTGTCCTCCCCTGTTTCCTCCTCATCTCTGCCTGTGCCCATGCCCGGCACGCCAGGCCAGTGGTGAGCCAGGGTAGAGACAGAGTCATGAACAGTTCTCGGATAGCTTAAATTATGCTACCTTAATGTGCCTATTAGACTAAATGCACAGTCCCTCCACATGGTATTTGCATTTTTACATTAGGAGAAGCATAATATTAAACATTTTTAAAGAGCAGTGGGCTAGATTAGGAATTATGAGGTCTATCTTCTTTGTCAATGGATATAATATGAATAACAATATATCTTTATCATGTGCCTACATGTGCCAGGCAATATGCCGGGTGCTCAGATGAAAAAAAAGATAATATGCAGTCCTGTATGGATATTTTAATTCAGTTGGGGAGACAGATAAGCACATAGATTACTGCAACACTGTGAAGAGTCCTATCCTCATTTCATTATGGAACTTATCACTATCTGCAATCCAACATACTAACAGCTTTAATTTATAGGCAAAGCATTTATTAAATCTACTGCCTTCTTATCCATTTGGGATCAAGTTATTCCATAGATTAGTTTAGAAATACTAGTGCTATTGCATGAGATTGTTATAGTCACTCAGTTTTCAGATATCTATCCTGCCAAGGTTTTAAAATGCATTTATCATCCTTCTTCTAATCTCTAATCAGTTTTAACAGCATATTTATGATTTCTAAGCAGAATCGCATTCCACAGAAAATGCATTTGGAGTGTGGACCTGGGTAGAACTTGTATGTCACCGCCAAAGAGAAAGATCGGGTTGTCAATTTTCATATTTTATTAACCTACCAAGTGTTATGATTGTGAATTAAACGTGACTTCTTCCTTATAGAACCCTCATTTCTCCATCTTTTAATGTTATTGATTAGAAAGGACTATGTTCAACAATACTGGGTTGTTTGTTTAATTTTTCAGCTACGAAATAAAAAGAAAATAAAGGTCTCTAGGGAACACCAATTATCATTTACAGACTTATTTATTTTCCTCTGCAAGATAAGGAGAGGTATGCCACGGCTAAACCTCCTGCTACAGTTAATTTTAACTCCCATATCAATACACAGATGCCTTTTCAAGTTATAAAAAGTATGTCATTATTATTATCAACAGGAGAGAATGAGGTCATTGTCATAATACTATAAAAAGCTGACGTATAACAGAAGAGTGAAAACATACCTCAAGGAAAAAAAAGATTCATGCCGTCAACAAAATACCTTTTGAGACAAAGAATATTTCCCCACAACTAAGCGTGAGATTCAAAGAAAGACATTAAAGCACCAAAAGGAAGTGATCTCTCAGAAATTAAAGGACTGTTGTATGTTAACTTTATTTCATGACACTCTGGTTATTACTTGTACAGTAAGACTCTTGCATGTTGATTTGCAAACTCTTCTACAAAGCAGAAAAATGAGAATAGAAATATTCAGCAAAAAGTTGGATTGTTACTGCATTTGAAGATTTGAATCCTCACCTCTGATGGTCACTAGATTTGCTTAATCAAATTAAATTCGAAGGTTCTGGAAAGTAGAAGAAGGCAAGGAATGATTTCACAATTTACTAAATAAAACAACTTGGTAAGGGCAAATAAAACACGCTGTGTGTATGTGATGAGAACAGGAGGTAAAGGCGAATGGGAGTTGGCAGGCAGCAGGGAGGTGAGAGAGGTTGCCGCCTAAGATCCATCTCCACCTTGCCCCGCCTGGCCCGTGTTCCTGCCAACCTTTCCAACTCCTAAAATGAATGCTCCATTTCGACATTACCTCGGGCATCTTTCTGTTCTGTATTTTTCTGTCTTTGATGTGGCTGCCAAGATGGAATAATTTACAGTTTCCTTTATTACTCAAAGAGAATGATTTACATCAGTTTAATTATCAACCTTCAAAACTCAAGTGACTGAGACATGAGAGATGCAGACCAATAGCACACTGACCAGTCCCCTGCACAGGGCAAAACAAAGTGTGACAAACCTACATGGTTCTGCTGGTTCTGTGGCTGCTTCCTGTTGTCCTTCCACTCCTTTCCCTGGTGCCCCCACCCTGACCAACACCCCCTAATTAACTGCATTGGAAATAATCCTTTTCATTGAAGCGCCATATTCAAACTTCAGACCTAAAATCAGTATATTACTATTACCAGCCTCCTTGAGATCCAGTAAAATAACAAACAAATAACAACAGCACAAAACTCTGAAGGGTTTAGGAAATATATATGTGTGGGTATACATACACATATGCTTTGAGGGGTATTAGGTTCTGGAATGGGAATGCTAAGATTTGCAGAACACCATGTCAAGAACATCCTTTCTAAAGGAATTAGTTCACTACCTGCCCTGGGAAATTTTCAACACCATCTTAGCCTAACTTTTAGGAGTTTCCTTCCACTTTGCACACTTTCTGTTTTTCTCTAGCCAATGTAACCTCTGGTTCTAATCTTAAAGGATCCTAGTCAAGCTGCAGCACCATCAGGTTTTAAATTTTGTTCCCAATTTTTAAAAATCAGATACTGTAATGCAAAAATTCTAATTCTTTCTTGATAAACATAACTTTTAATTACTCTTACACATGGTGCTGAGATTTTTATTCTAGTGATGAAACAGGTTTGGCTTTGAAGTACAAACTGTCCACAAACTGATTTCTAATTACATGATTTAACTAGGCTTTTTGCCATGTGTTTCCTTGAACTCTCACCCAGGAAATACAGGTCATTATTTGTACAAATTGCCAAGGGAAATTCCAGAAGGCCTAGAAAGCCCAAAAAAGGCAGGCATACTTAAAGTATTTGATGTTTTCTAACCCCTGCACTGGTTTCTGTGGTTAAAAGATTCCTGTTACTGGCCTGTTGGCATTGTAAGGTGCTGGTAACCATTGCCAAGGAGTGGCAGGCTAGTTGGTGTCCAGGGAGTATCTGTCTTGAGACAAGTGAGCCAATATTCCCAGCCTCACAGCAAATAAACCAAAGGAGAACCTCTTCTAAATCAGACGTTATTTCATTTTTAATTCAATCAGTCTAATTGTTAGTAACAAGACAATTAAAATTAAATATCTTGACTTGGAATTGGGTTTTACTTAAATAGAACTGCCCTTCTTGGACAATTTTAATTGTCTTGTTACTAACAATTAGACTAAGTGAATTAAAAATGAAATAAGGTCTGAAATAAAATCAGGGATTGATTTACATCCCGCTCCTGAATACATACATGTAAAATATCTTCTATGAAAATGATTTGTAATCTGTAGACTTAATACCTGGGAGATGTCTTAAGGTGTAAAATCCCAACCTTTGGGTTGTAGGTTTCTTGTTTTCTCCAAATAAATCTGATCTTTAAAGTTCAAAAGAAAAGAAAAGAAAAACAATGATATACTCACACACATATTGCACTTAATGCACATTCAATTTTATAAGGCCATAAGCCCAATTCAAGAACACCATTTTTCTTCCTCCCTGTTTCTTGTTCTATCTTATATGGGGTGGGGGGGGCAAAAAACCCAGAATTTATTTGTAAAATATTGTGTATTTATTCTTACATGTTGAGACTTCAGTCACCTTCAAAGGACTCTCCGTTTGATACAATACACTTATCAGGATGCTTTTCCACTCCTCAAAACAGTTTTTAAACTTGTCACTCAAGGGGAGAATGAGAGAATAGAGAGAGTGGAGCATGGCGGCCATACTATTTCGGGTCAAAAACCACTGAACACTCAGCATACTGTGGGCAGATTTGCTTGTAAATCAGCCATGATGAAAGGGGCAAACACATTGAAGGAATCTCTAAAAAAAAAATTTCGCTGAAGCTGAATGCAGTCCCTCACAACAACGCTAGCTGGTACACTGATACCAACGGGTTCCTAGAATACTTACCTGTACTACGAGGAGCCCACCCTCCAAAAGATCATTTAGGTTTTTGGGGGGACGCTCCCCCTTGTATATGGCAGTAATAACAGATACAATTAGCTTGCTTGACATAATTGAGGTTGCTCTGTATTAATTCATTTAGTTCAAATCATTTAAAAAGTTATTTCTAGCTAGGAAAGAGTCAGTGTTTTTTTTTTCATTTCTCCTTTTTTTCCATCTTAAAATTCTCAATTCTAATCTGTATAATGTCTCTATTTTATGACAAATATATGTTTCCCATCTTGACAAATGGCTTGATAAGTTACCTCAGTAAAAAACAAATCACCGCCACTTCAAAATTTAATTTATCATGTTTGCAACCATAGCCTGAATTGCCTCAGCTCATAAGTGTACATTTCTTAATCTGAATTATTTGTTTCGGATAGCGTTCTTCACCCATGAACTGGCATTATGGCACAAGGTAATAAAGGTAGAACTCAGTGTTCTGAGAAAACAATACCTGCAGTGCTCTGATGAGGCATGGCATTACCCAAGGTAACACAAAATATCCTAAAATATTGAAGGATAATTTTAGAGATAAAAATAGAACTTCCTATTATCAAAGGGTTAAATAATTGTGACCTAATTTAAACTTTGAATTATGTCAAAGTGATCCCCATTCACCTGATAAGAAACACAGGCACAGGTAGAGCTAAACAATGTACCACAAATGTATCACTTTATGTCATGTCCACAAGATCTGTTTGCACATCTTTCATTTATTTCCTCTTACACAATATAGTAGGTGAAAAATCTCAGGTCAGAAAGATAGGTGGGGAGGAATTATCACATTTCTCTCTTGTTTAACCCGACTAGAATTTGATTTCAAACATTGGACTGGCAGGAAGTGAAATCTTAGTCATTGTGGTTTGTTTGTTTCCTTGAACCCCATTCCTGTGGTACAAACGTCCTGGAATCTGTTTAAGCCCAAGATTGAGGAGAGGCCCCAGTCATGAGAGCAAATCTACCTTCGGACGTAGGGACCGCTGCTTGTTGCTATGCTTGGCCATGGAAATTTCTCATGAGGTTGGGACATCTATGCCTCGAGGGGGCACCCTCTCCAGGGGCACCACACGGCTGCTGATAGCAGTCCACAAACTACTCATAGGCCAATATCACCCCACCTCTATCTCATCTGTTGGGAAATCTCTCCCTCTGGAGGCATTTAAAGGACAAACCCTTTCTTCCCTTCCTTCAGGACACTGCCTAATCTTAATTCATTCCAACCTTATCAAAGAAGTCTCTAAATTCTAATGGGAAGTTAGAACAGCAGAGGACCAGAGTAGAAACTGATAGCTTCTATTTTGTAAAGGGCATCCTTCACACACCTAGAATTTCAAGAAAGAGGGATTGGTGTTGATTAGGTTGAGAGGCATGGGGTAAAAAATAGAGCAACATAGACAAATTTTTATTTCATAAATCACCTCACCACTATTTAATATCTTGATTGTTGGCTAAGTGCCAGCTTTTTGAACCATCATCTACTGCAATTTTGTTGTTGTTGTTGTTGTTGTTGTTGTTAAGCATTCTCTATAAAGCCTGTTCAGTGAAACAGAGAAAAGCTAAAGGTGTTTGGCAAAATTCAGAGGCAGGGGAATTTTTTCCACCACAAGGAACATGTTATCAAAGAATATTGTTTCTGAATCAGTACAGAAAATTCCTTGTCTTAGGCCATGGTTGGAAGATTTGTCAGATAAAAATCTGATGTTCATTCAGGACATAATGTTTTGCTTTAGGTACAAAGCGATAAAGACAAATCGAATCCTCTGGGGTCAAATCTAGAGGAGAAACAATGCTGATTTTATGGAGCATAAGAGAAATCCACAATCACAGCAAAGTCCTGAATGCTTGAACTGTTAGCAAAGCACTTGCCTTTGGTGTTGAACAAATGAAACTCCGCAGGACTCAGCCCATTGTGGGCACACATCCTGGAAGAGGATCTGGTACCAGAGAGACGCGGACCATAACAAGCAGGCAGTTTTCTATTCCTCGAGGGTTCAATAATTGATGGAAAACTCTATTTTTCTAATCTTTCTGACTTACTGAAGAGCTGCATTGCAACGCTCTTTCAGGTGGGAAATTCATTCCATTGGTAGGAGGCATCTGAATAACTGCAGCTTAAATAAAGTGAAGGCTTATGTTTTTCTATGCCAAACAGCAGGTAGGCAGGTCAAGACTTATCTGAAGGGGCCACGATACTATCCCTGTCCCAGGTTCCTTCAGTCCTTAAGCTGTTCTCAGGACAAGGCCTCATATTTGGCTCACCAACAGGACAGCAGCTACACCTTCTGCTCTCACACCCCACATTCCAGCAAGAAGAAACAGGAAGAGCAAAAAGGCACATGCCAACATTTCTTGAAGCTCCATGCAGTGACGGCAGCTAGCATTTCATTGGCCTAAACTGGCTGCAATAGATGCTGGGAAATGTAGTGTGGGGGCGGGGCCTGTTCCATCCTACATAACTGCAGTTCTCTTGGTAAGAAAGAAGACTTGATACTGGGTAGACAACTTGGAGTGTCTGCCACAGTCACCAGGCAAGAAGTAACATCTCCTGGACAGATCCACGATGTTGCAAGAGGAAGATTTTTTTTTCTAATTCTGGAAGAATGAATTTCTTTGAGGAATTATTCAAATGTGTCAGCTAACTCAATGACATCTTCATCAAATAAAAGATGAATCATAAAATGCACCCTTCCCTTTATACTTGTAAGTCTGTAGAGAATAAAAAGCTGAGAAATCTTTTAAAATTGTTTACTAAGGGAATAAGACTTTCAATCAGGTGTGTTGCAAGTTAGATATGAAATAATTATAACAACCAGTCACTACGGTAATTTATGCTGTTAACAAACACTACATTTCAAGCTTATTAGGTCATTGTATGCACTGTACATCTGCCTTTTAAGTGGAGAAAATAGAATTGTTGTTATACTGTGCCCACAGTGTAAGATCTGCAAATGACATCAAGAAAAAATTGGATTCCTTGCACAGGGGATTTCCAGATTTGTGAAATCTTCAGGAGATGAAAGATACCTACAGTCTGACATAACACTGCCTGCCCCAAGGGGTCTCATGGAAAGCCTGTGCTCTCTGGCTCCTTCTTATGGCCCAGCACAGACTCCTCACTATCCCAACAAAGAGATTCATTCAAAATAATTAGAAGCCACGACCCCTCTTTTAGTGTCATGTTTCAAACTGTTTGTCTCAGATTCCATTTGAACCTGACCATAATAACCATGTCTCTAATGACACCAACCTGCTGGCAGCATCAGAAAGCCCTGCCTAGCAAGTTTCTGAGGTCAACACAGCTAGACAGATGCTGCATTGAGACCTCAGGGAGAGCCATACAGGCTCCTGCTCTGCTTTCTCAGGTGCCTTCTGAGGCAAATTATCAACTCCTTTCAAAAGGTTGTTGAATCATGAGAATTTCCAGGTGAGTCCTGGGACCAGGCCTTCACGGAAAGTTTTCAAAATCCTCTTGGGTGAGGTGTTGCTCTTGGTTGGGAGGACACTATTGTCCTTCTTACGGAACTGGTATCCGTTAAGCATTATTTTTCAAAATAATTCCATGAACATTAAGGAAAGAAGTGACGTTTATTCATTTACTCTTTCTGAGCTCCTGCTGTGCCCCCACCACAGTGTGAGGATTTGAAGAAACAAGGTTAAGTGATATGGGCCATTTTCTCTCTTCAACTTCTTCCCATCTGCACAATGATTACTAGACCCTCAGGTGCATTTCAGAGAAGTCAAAAGAAATTTCCCAAATAGGAACTATCAAAAAAGCAACAAGTATACACCTTTGAATCAATGAATCAATGAGTATTTTTCCCCTGTAACCAAACCAATGGTTCTATACAGTTTTTAAATGGGAAACAGAGTCAGGCACTTGACAAACATGATATTTTAAAAGTGAATTTTTTTTATATCTTTACAAAAAGTGAGCCTTGTGAAATTATTTTTCATTCTTAACAATGATTCAAAAATATTCACACTCTTCTGAGAACACTGAGCATGTGTGACTCACAAGAACACTGAGCCCAGGAAACAATCCTTTGAGCTAAAATACAAATCAGAACAGCATAGATTTTACAAACGGAGGCAATGAGAACGTAAAATAACTATTCAAGTACCATGAGGAATGTCTGGATCCTACAGAAAGCCCGGCACAGCTTCTCCTTTCCTCGTTCATGAAGTTCAGCAAAGGAGACAAACCCTGGTAGAGCTATAATTATTGGAAACTAGAACTGATACTCAGAAAAAAGCATAAGATAACCGTGAGCCTTGAAATGTTACAATTCTTAAGACCTACAGGCAGTGGTTTTCTCTGAGAGAGGTTCTGAATCTTCTTTCTCTCACTGCCTTTTCTGCGGAGGAATGACATTGCTGACAGCGCGTCTAGCTCTTCCTACCCGCAGGCTGCCCAGTGGCTTCAGTCAGGACTGCAGCTTCTGGGGATGGCGGAATCGTTTCACGGAGTCACTGTGCTTGGAAATATGCCTGCCCTCTGACACACAGCCCCCTGATGTTGTTCTGGCTTTCTAGATCTGACTTTGCATTTCCTTGTGCAGAATACCCTGACAAATGTCAACTGTCTATGACAGATGACAGTCCCTGGTAAAACCAAAGTCCTTCAGGGTCGCCATCAGTCTCTAATGTCATACAGCAGCATGACAAAGCAAACCTTAAAACTTTTCCTTTGGAAAATAACAAAATTAGCATAGGTTGACTTTTAAAACTTTTATCCCCCCCAAACGATAGATTTTTTAAATAAATTAAGTTGAGATCTTGCTTTAGCTTCGGTTTTATATTCTGAAGACACTTTTTAATAGAATCCTTGATTTTATTTATATGTGAGGAAAAATACAAGGGAAAGAAGAGAGACCCAATGAATCCTCCTACAGTCAACTCTTAACGGAGAAAGGCAAGGTCCAGTGGGTTCAGTTAACTGGGGCAGTTCTAGCACTGGGGAGCTGATCTGGACTGTGTCTGTCATGAGAGGTGCAACCCTGGGAAAATCGCATACACAGCCTGAGCTTCTATTTTTCTTCATCTGTACACAGAGGATGATAACACCTTCCTTGTGGAGTTGCGAACCTTTTTCAAAGTGTGCATGCGAATATCTGTGTGCTTGGAATGCACTAACAAACAACTATAAATTACCAAGAATAATGACAATGAAGGATGATGGTGGTTGTCAACAGAAACATCCACTAACTCTCAAAGAAAACATTTTCATTGTTTTAAATTATTTAGAGTCTCCATACCAGAAAAATGCCATGAGAAATTTCCCATCTTTTACTTAAGTTTGTCTGTCACCAGAGGCTGAAACCAGGATTATTTACTAACAAGAGAAGAGGGTAGGAGCAGGAGGTGGGGGGAGAAAGAGAGGAACCTTCCTTCCCTTCTCCCGTGCTTCTGCTTCTGGCTTATCCCACAGAAGGAGGCACATCGGCCTCTCTCCCAGGCTGTGCAGCGCTGGGAAGAGAGGGAACTACCTACGTCTCATGTTTGCTTTTTTTTCAGGACAGAGGCAGCTCTGAACACATCTTCACACTTGCTGGCTAGCTCTAGAGGCAAAATCACCGAGATGAGAGAGAGCAGTAGATGGATGGTACATGGATGGTAGGTGAGCTTGACACACACATAGGCTTATTTACCAATGTGCTCAGTTTCAGCATCATGTCTTGCATAGAAAGGACACCTCCTGAATATCAGTGAAAAGAACAGATAAATAAGTAAATGTCTTTATAAAATAAATGTTAAACAAAAAGGTATGTTCCCCAACAATTCACCCAGAGAAGGACTTACAGAAAAGCCCAGTCACTCTCCCCCCATATAGAATCCATCATTTAGCGTGCCGCAATGACTTTATTTTTAAACTGCTCTTGAATCTTCTCTGACAGACTGTTTGGATTCCAGGAACATATACAGGTTTTTTTCCCCTTCTGTGGACCTATGGAGAGGGAGCTAGAGGAACATGTTCTTAATGGTACATGCATCTAGTTTTCCTTCCTCTGAGTGGTAGCTGCCAGTGAATTCTGCATTGCTACTTGAATTTCCGATGGATTCCAACATCAAATCAACAGGATAAGAAATTTCTTGATATTATAATGCAAGTTACATTTTTGACATTTTTAGTTATGTTTCCAACTAAATGTTAGAAACTGAAAAGTTTGACCCAGGAAAAAGGGTTTAGGATTCTAATTCAAAATCTAGAGAAATTAGTATCTATTTTTTTCTGCTGATAAGAGCTGATCACAAGGGTGGACCAATCACGTAACGGTGATTATAGCCTCTGCTTTTGTATGAAAGATAAATACTTTAGAGAAACTAGGGTTTGATGCAATTCTATCCTCATAATTTACTCAGCATACTGTTCAAAACAGTGATTTTAAAATCATTTCTTTCCAAAAATAAGGTGTAAGACATAGGCTTTTAAATCCTAATTAACTATTCTCTTAATGAAAACTATTAATATGCACGTATAAAAATATAACCCAGACATTTATATTATTCTAAATAATTAGGCTAATATAATCAGACTAATATAAATTAAATAATGTAGTTTTCCCCTATTTTAATTTTATACATATATAGACATTTCTAGCTTTTATACATTGCTTTACTAACATATCAAACATTAATTTTAATATTAAAATGATATGTTAACTTTCATTTTAATTTAAGAGTATCCCGTGACCCTTTTATTATGCAATCTTACTTGTACTTTATAAATAAGTGGTCTTATATTTGTGCATAGATTTATCTATAAGGATGTCCATCATTTTGTTGTTGATAATGATAAAAAAATTATCTGAACAAGAGATTGATTGAATAAACTAAAATTCACTTAGACACTAAATCACAATGTTGCCCCTAAAGTAATCCTGGCAAAAAAAAAAAAAAATTAGTAATGTGGAAAATGCAGCTACATCATTTCAAGTATAAAACATTCACATTATTATGATTCTAATTTTTGTGGGGGAAAAAAAAAACACCTGCAGAAATGCAATGAGAAAAGGCAAAAAAATATAATCCGATGAAATGAACTTTGGTTTTACGAGGTGGTTCATTAGAATGTAAGCTTCCTACGACTTCTATTCAACATTTTACTGGAAGTCCTAGCAAGCACAGTTTAGCAAGATAAAGAAATAAATGGTATTAAAGTTGGAAAGGAGGAAGTCAGACTATCTGTTTGCTGATGACATAGCTGTATACCAAGAAAACCCTAAAGACTCCTCCAAGGAGCTGCTAGACCTGATATATGACTTCAGTAAAGTCTTGGGCTACAGAATCAATGTAAAAAAATTCGTAGCATTTCTATACACCAATAACACTCAAGCTGAAAATGAAATCAAGAGCTCAATCTCATTTACAGTATCCACATAAAAAAATAAATAAGTGAATAAGTAAGCAAGTAAATAAATAAATAAATAAAACGCCTGGGAACACGCTTAACCAGGGAAGTGAAAAATCCCTACGAGGAGAACTACAAAATACTGATGAAAAAAACTGTAGGTGACACAAACAAATGGAAGAACATCACATGCTCATGGATTGGAAGAATCAGTCTTGTTAATATGACCATACTGTCCAAAGCAACCTACAGATTCAGTGCAAACCTCATCAAAACACCAATATCATTTTTTACAGAATGGGAAAAAAATGATCCTAATGTTTTTATGGAACCAAGAAAAAAGAGAGAGCGAGAGAGAGTCCAAATAGCCAAAGCAATCCTAAGAATAAAGTACAAGTTGAGGAGGCATCATATTGTCTGATTTCAAATTCTTCTACAAGTCTATAGCACCTAAAACAGTATGGTACTGGTGCAAAAATAGATAGATCAGTGGAACAGAGTAGAAAACCCAGAAATAAAGTGAAATACCTACAACCGATACTGACAAAGCTGACAAAATGGGGAAAGGACACCCTGTTCAATAAATGGTGCTGGGAAAACTGGCTAATCATATGCAGAAGAATGAAACCAGACCTCTACCTCTCACCACATACAAAAGTTAACTCAAGATGGATTAAAGACATAAATGTAAGGCTGGAAACTATAAAACTCCTAAAAGAAAAAGTAGGAATAACTCTTCTGGACATTATTAGCCTAGGCAAAGACTCCATGACAAAGACCCCAAAAGCAATTGTGATAAAAACAATAAAAGACAAATGGGACTTAATCAAACTAAAAAGCTTTGACATAGCAAAAGAAACAACAGAGTGAACAGAAAACCTATAGAATGGTAGAAAATATTTGCAAATTATGTCTCAAACAAAGGACTAATATCAATAAGGAACTCAATACAACATAAAAAAATTAAAAAGTGGACAGAAAACTTGGATAGACACTTCTCAAAAGAAGACATACAAGCAGCAGCAAACATATGAAAAAATGTTCAACATCATTAATCATCAGAGAAATGCAAATCAAAACCACAATGAGATATTACCTAACACCAATCAGAATGGCTATTATTATAAAGTCAAAGAACAACAGATATTGGCATAGACGCAGAGAAAAGGGAGCACTCATATACTATTGGTGGGAGTGTGAATTCGTTGAACTTCTATGGGAAGCAGTATGGAGATTTCTCAAAGAACTAAAAATAGAATTACCATTCAGCCCAGCAATCCCACTACTAGAGATCTAGCCAAAGGAAAAGAAATCAGTATATAAAAAAGATACCTGTACTCATAGGTTCACTGAAGCACTATTCACAACAGTCAAATCGTGGAACCATCTTAAATGCCCATCAACGATAGACTGGGGTGAAGAAAATGTGATACATATGTACACCATGGAATACAACACAGCCATAAAAAAGAACAAAATCATGTCCTTTACAGCAACATGGATGGAGCTGGAGAACGTCATCCCACGTGAACTGACTCAGAAACAGAAAATCAAGCACTGCATGTTCTCACTTATATGCAGGAGCTAAATGACCACAAAGATGGAAACAATAGACACTGGGGACACCAAAAGGGAAGAGGAGGGGTTAGGGTTCAGAAATTACCTCTTGGGTGTAATGCTCACTATCTGGGAAATGGGTCACCTGAAGCCAGTCCTCATCACTATACAATATGCCCAATACGCCCGTGTAACAAACATGCACTTGTACCCCTGAATCTAAAAATAAAAACAAAAACAAAACAAAAAACAGAAGAAGAAACAAACAAACAAAAAAAACAAAAAACTTCCCTAAGACAGGAATTAGGGTTAGTTTTGTTAAACACCTGGAACAGGCCTTGTGAAAAGTAAGGGCCCCAAAGATGCTTGTTGAGTGACTTAATTTTCTTATTTTTATATATTTATAATTCCTAGATTTCTATTACTTCTTGCAATTAAAAAATGCATTTTTAAGGACTTGATCAAGTTAAGCAGAAGCTTTAGGGCCAAGGCATTTTCTAACACATCTCCCACACACATTTCATTCTGTATTGATATTTTTAGTTTTCACAAAGAAGCTAATTATAAATAAATTCTGCTATATCTCTTCTTATTGTAACAATTGCTTTTAGTTACTTGTTGACATTAACCTTAGTGGAAATTAGTTGCCCTTGGTTAGAATTGTATGAGTGGCCTTGTTCCTAATATAGGAACAAGTCCATTTTTTTTCACTCCAAAGTTAGAGCTATTATCAGATTTTGTCCTTTTTTTTGGTATGCTACAGAATATTGTTTGGCACAGTGCTTCACATGTATTTTTATATTTTTAAAAATCTTGATTCTTTTTCTTTTTATTACCGAATACCTGGCTGAATGGACTCAGGTGCCATTTTGAAAGTGTAGGGGTGATTCAGAGAAAATGTGAAACAGTCATTTGGAAATGAAAGTTTAATACCAGGAAATATGTACTAAACTACTTGTTTTATAATATATCCAACTCTGAGGCTAAAACTCTCCTAGTTAAAATACAACAAAAACAAGCCAATAAAAGTAACAAGAAATAAATTAAAGAGATCCAGTGCCCAAGACGGTGACTATCGTTAATAACAATGTATTGCATACTAAAAAGTTATAAGGTAGATTTTAAGTGTGCGCACCACATAACAATAAGTATGTGAGGTAATGCACATGCTAATTTGCTTGATTTGACTGTTGCACGATGTATATATATATTTCAAAACATCATGTTGTACATCATTAATATATATAATTTTCACTTGTCAATTTTAATATGTTAATTAACAACAACAGCAAAACAAAAACCCCTCCTGGAGACAGGCATTTAACTTGCCTGGGGTCAATTCATAGCACTCTGTAATTGAGTGAATCTGTGTGCAAAGTATATTTGTTAAAGCACACAGTTAATAGAGTGGCTTTTCGTTCACCTGCACTTAGTTTTAAAAAATCAGACACGTAATGTATGACTATATTTTCTAAAGTTTTAAGCAATGCAGATAAGGAGAAAACGAACATGATAATCACCCTCCTGGCCCCCTGCTTTCAACTTTCTTCTCCCTTCAGAGGCAAACAACACACATGGTTTTGCTTGTATCTTTCCAGGCTTCGATCTGGTCTATCCTTACAGACATACGTAAGTCACATGACACACATACACAGCGTTGCTTTGCTGATCATAAATGGTGTCCTGGAGTCTGTGTTGTCTTTTGACTTTCTATATTTTTTCATGTAATATCATGACTTCCAAGATTTGTTTTTACTTCGGTACATACAAATCCCATCTTGTTAATTTTAAAATGTAATAATATGGAATTGCTGTATTTTAATGACTTCTCTCCTCAATGGTGATCATTTGTATTCTTTTCAGTTTTCTGTATAACAAACATTTCTCTGTATTTTGTACTCTTCTCCATACAACTTTTGGCGTAAGTGTAAAGCACATATGTATGACAGAATCATAGAAGAATTGCAGGTTAAAACATTTTGAACTTCGATCATTACTGATAAAATGCTCTCACCCTCAAAAGGAGGTTTACTAATTTATACTTCCAACAAGACTGGAAGGGGTTGCTGTTCCTAGCTGATAATGTCCCTGGTACACTTTATTTTATCACTAAAGTACCCTTCATCCTACACTTGGAAGAAAAAAAAAGATTGGTTTTAATATGTCCGAAAAGTGTTTAAAAGAGAGAAAAGCTATCACTAGGCAACTTGCAGATTTCCCCTCATGTCTAAATGAGCCCTTTCTCTGCTCCTGTGTCTCATGTTTCAATAAATCAAACCTTAGCAGAACCTGGAATTGCAAAGGAGAGGTCTATTTAACTACTGTTGGCTTACTTAAATGCACATGTTAATAATTCAGTTAAAATAAAAATTTCAGGATAAATACTGAGCCAGATAGGATGCTGGGATAATACGTATACATTAGTACTATTCTGGAGTGTATGACCAGACTATCCACGGCCCCCAAAAAACAAAATTTAAGAATCAGAAAATGTACCAATGAGATTAGAAGAATAAGTTGGTTTCAGTTGGTTTATTGTTTTTAGCCATGGTTGTAGCTTAAGCCTTTTTTTTTTTCTGAAATGTAATTTATCTTGGATGATGAAGCCATAAGTTAGAGATTTGCTTCAATAAAAAAATAAAATTATCTGTAATAACTTCTGGATCATGAAGGATAGAAACATAATTACTTCAAAATAGCTTCCTGGGAGCACAAATAAACAGTAGTCATTCTAACGTCATACATATATATCCATCCATAAAAGAGTCAGAAAGATAAAACCTATCATTACAATTTTCAATCTGTTAAACACATTAGCTATAAAATTAACAGCTGATTTTTCAGGAAAAAACCTTACAGATTGTCTTTTTTAAAAGAGCTAAGGTAGCAGAAAAAATATTTGTTTAAATAGGTTGTTTTTCTCAAGAAATTAATGCCGTTAAAAAATTCAAATTCAAGCCGGGCTCGGTGTCTCAGCCTGTCATCCCGCGCCTTTGGGAGGCTGAGGTGAGTGGATTGCCTGAGCCCGCGGGTTCGAGACCCGCCTGGGCAGCGAGACCTCATCTCTACAATAAATCAAAAAATCAGCCGGGCGTGGGAGCACATGCCTGCAATTCCGGCTCCTCGGAAGGCTGAGGCGGAAGGATCGCCCGAGCCCGGCAGGTCGAGGCTGCGGTGGCCGGGAGCGGCCGCTGCACTCCAGTCTGGGCGATGGAGTGAGACTCCGACTCAAAAAAAAAAAAAAAATTCAAATTCATTTACAAATCATATCAAACTTTAATGCTTTCTAATTATTCAGAGTAAACCAAAAATTGGCATCACATATATTTGATTTGATTGCTGAAAATACAGTTATCTATTCTAAAATTATAATATGGGGAAAAGTTAAGTAATTGTATGCAACTTAGCAGCCATTGCTCATTAAAAATAAAACTAAATAAAGACAATTAAATATTGCAACTCCTAACCAAAATAAATAGATAAACACTATCCTAAAAGACATGACACTACAATATTTTCAGTTAAAATTGAGAACTAGACAGGAATATTTCCCACTACTATTACTAGCCTTGAAGACTTTGGTATATATGTTTAACGTATAATGTAATTGCATAAGCATTGAAAAAGAAAACAGCCAACGATCTCCTGTTGCAGGTGATTTATTGTATGCCTAGCAAAATGAAGTGATTCTACCTAAAGAGGAACTATAAGAATAGCAAGCCGGGCTCAGTGGCTCAGCCTGCAATCCCACGCCTTTGGGAGGTTGAGGTGAGTGTATTGCCTGAGCCTGCGGGTTCGAGACCCACCTGGGCAGCGAGACCTCATCTCTACAATAAATCAAAAACATCAGCCGGGCGTGGTAGCACATGCCTGTAATTCCGGCTACTTGGAAGGCTGAGGCAGAAGGATCGCTGGAGCCCAGCAGGTCGAGGCTGCGGTGGCCGGGAGCGGCCACTGCACTCCAGTCTGGATGACAGAGTGAGACTCCAACTCAAAAAAAAAAAAAAAAAAAAGAATAGCAAAAGAATTTGCATATATGTCAGATAAAAATTTTTTAAATGAGTTTTCTCTTCTATTGCAATTAATAGTGAGAATGTGACCAAATTCATTAACATGAGTTGAAAAACTATACATTTATCAGAAATCCATATATAAAGATCAATATAAAATCTTATTAAAAGACCTAAATGTCACCAGGCATGGTGGTTCAAGCCTATAATCCCAGCACTTTGGGAGGCCAAGGCCAGAGGATTGCCTGAGCCCAGGGGTTCGAGAACAGCCTGGGCAACTTGGCAAGACCTCATCCCTACAATAAATCAAAAAAATTAGCTGGGCGTGGTGGCGTGTGCCTGTAGTTCCAGCTACTTGGAAGGCTGAGATGGGAAGACTACCCCGAGCCCAACAGGTCGTGGCTGCGGTGATCATGAGTGTGCCACTGCACTCCAGCCTGGGTGACAGAGTGAGACTCCAACTCAAAAAAAAAAAGACCTAAAGGTAAGCCACAAATTTGATTCAAGCCCACCCACCTCTCCCTACTTTACCCTGTTCCTTGCCTTCTTTCCATCTTGACAGACAACATCTCCACGTATCCGATTTCTTTGGCCACAAACCCTAGGCTTCCCTGTCCCCATCCTCACATCCAAGTCCTCATCATGTCCTGTTGACTTCGTCTCTAAGTACCTGCGGAATAGAACTACCTTCCTCACTTCCAACACCAAAACCTTCGATTGGTCTCTCCTGGATTCATGGCATCCTTGGCTGGTGTCCCATTGATGCTCTGCCTTTCTGCAGTGGACTATGCATCTGGCAGCTGGGGTAATCCACACCTAAGTCTCATTTCCCTACTCCTTGAGAGAGACCCTAATGCAGTTAGAATAAGATTCCAGCATCTCCCCTTAGCCTACACCTGCTGGCCTCTGCCTCCCTCTTGGCATCCTTCGCTACCCTTCTCCCCTTCTTCCACCTGCTGCAGCAGTGCTGCCTTTCGGTCCTTTGGTCGGGCCACACTCATGGCTGTGCCAGGGCTTTTCGCCACCACCGCCGCTCATATGGGGCCTACTCTCTGGTCGCTTTCCGTGTGTTACTCTGCTTTTTTTCCTCCAAGATGACGAACAGCTATCTGAAATTATATCTGTTTATAGGTAAAATTCCTATTGTGCACCCTAGAACATCAGCAACATGAGAACAGGGTATCTGAAAGCCCATCTTGTGCCCTGCTTTACCCAGTGTTGAGAGCTACTTGGCATACATTGCAGGCTTTTGAGACATACTCATTGTGAGAATAAAAGGATGAATGAATGATCAAAAGGAATGATCAAAAGAAAAGTGGAAACTTTTCCATTTTACAAATTGGAGCTTTACAGCTTGGCAAAACATATGAATTGTCCATGATTAAATAGCCAAGGTTTGGTCAAGTTCAGAGTCAATATCAGTTCTGTCTAACTCCAATTCCTGTGCAGTTTCCCCTATGCATGCTGCCTTCCACTGTACTTGATTGCTGCCTATGTCTCGACTTTTCAGATCCTATCCACCTAGGACAGGAAGAATAGGCCCTATATACTGTTTTTAGGGAATCCAATCCCACTTAATGATGTTAGGATAGATATTTGTAAGCCTATTTTGTTATGTTGGCTCCTGGTTTACTCTGCATAGTTGGGGAGCATGTGATGGTTGATATGGTTTATAAATGCATTTGAATTGCTATATAATTGCATTGATTTCTTGAAAAAAATCTTATTAAATCAAAACAAAGAATATTATACCCTTTGAAATGAACCTCTTATTGTAATAGAAATATAGTAATGAATGGTGACTTGGGGAAAAAAAACACTCTTTAATTATTGTGGTACTTATACTTACAAGGAACGTCTTTGTAAGTATAAAATATGTCTTGAAAGCAAATTTTTATTTTTTTAATTAATTAATTGATATTTTTCTTGAGACGGGGTCTTGCTCTGTCACCCAGGCTGGGATGTATTGACGTAATCATCGTTCACTGCAGCCTCAACCTTGTGGGCTCAAACGATCTTCCTGCCTCACCCTCCTGAGTAGCTAGGATTACCGGCACATGACACCAAGCCAGGCTAATTTTTAATCTTTTTTTGTAAAAATGAGGTCTTGCTTTGTTTCCCAGGCTGGTCTGGAACCCCTGGCCTCAAGCCATCTTCCCACCTTGGCCTCCTAAAGTGCTAGGATTACAGGCGTAAGCCATCACACCCAGCCTGAAAGCATATTTTTAAACAAAGAAGCACTACATACTGATGAATACTAAATCCTCTACAAAAATAACAATGTAGTATTCATCAACAACTAGGATAAACTTAAGTTTCTCATTGATATTTTCTAACACTTCTCCATCAACAAACATTGGGCTTTTTCCTTTCCTGCCAGGATTTCAAACTGCACCAAAGCAAATAGAACAAAATACCTGACTTTCAAATGACGGTGTGGGGGTAAATAGACGGGGGTCAGATAAGGGGTAACAGGCTCAGAGTAATATTCCTCCTTCTGAGATAACACACAAAAGGTCCGGAGAGCACGTTCTGCAGTCAGCATAAGCCTGATGAAAATGGCAAGTGGTTGAACAAACATAGCATGGAGGAGGAGGAGGAAGAAGAAAAAGAGGAGGGAAAAGAGGAAAATGAGGAGGATGAGGAGAGAAGGAGGGGAAAAAGCAGGAGGTGAAGGAGGAGCGGAAAAGGGAGGAGAAGCAGGCAAAGAGGACGAGGGTGAGGAGGGAAAAGGGAGAAAAGAGAAGAAAAGAAGGAAAGGAAGGAAGAAGAATCAGGGAAGGGGAAGGACGAAAAAAGGAATGAACTCAGTGAGCACAAGCCTGGATTCAAAAACGGTGAAATTCAAACGAAGTTACACAAGACTGCTCTTTTCGAATTCGCAGCACGACAGAGGGGCTTGGTAACAGAGCTTCATTTAAAAGAGTTATTCATTCATTAAAACAAATAATAAAACTATGATACTAAAAGGGAGACTGTAGAGGTAAGGAAATCAAGATACCAAGTAACAGCCCTTTACAAGAAAATGCATCAGAGATGGCAACAAACAGATGAGACACAGAAAAAAAGATCAAAGAAATAGATAGAAGTTCACAGATTTGGAGACTAGAGAACAATGATTCAGATAAACAAAGTTTCTCAAAAAAGAAGCCATCACAGCACCCAACATTCTTGTATAGAAATTTTGTACCTTGTGCCAAGGAAAATTCTCTGAAATGCGGAACAGAAATTGTGTTCCAGGAATAACAGATACAAAACAATGGATACCAAAATATGTTTTTAAAAAAATTATTTAACATCAAGAATGAAGAAAAAATTTCCAGACATCCAGACAGGAAGAAAATAAGTCATCTACAAGTGGTTAAAATAATAATAATAAGTTAACCACAGATCTCTACAGAACTCAGGAAATATAACACTAATTACTTCTGAAAAACAAAGCTAAACAAAACGTCTGAATATAAAATCTGGTGAAATATGTTATTCATCCAAGCAAAAATGCCAGGAATAGAGAAGCAGTGGTGAGAGAACGGGTATGAGGATTGATCTTTTTTAAACATAACATTAAAGCTAAAGTATTGTGGGAATTTTGTCTACAGAATTTAAGGTATTATAATCTAGGCAATAAACATAACAGTGTAACCAAAAGATCGGGAGATAGGAGAAGAAAAAAAGAAGGAAATATAAAACTTTCCTCATCTCTCGTATGATTGAGTCTATAAATAATATCTAAATATGAAAGCTTAATGAGTCTAATTGCTTAATTATTTTCAAAATGTTTTTCATTATCCTAATGTAATCTCTTAGACACTAATATTTCATTTAATAAAGTAACATTTATCTGCATTTCTTTATTTAGTTTCTTTCATATTGTTTTTCCTTTCCATTAATGCAAAATTATATTCTGTTCCTCATTTCAGAGAATTTTCCGTGGCATAAGGTACAAAATTTCTGGAAGTTAAATCGATGAAAAAGAAGCAAAAGTCATAATAATTGAGCAAAAAGAAAAGACTGTTTATTCAAAGACAATATAGTTATCTGCATAGAAAACGCCAAAGAATCTACCAAAATCTACTGGAACCACTGACTGAGTCTAGGGAGGTTACAGTATACAAGTTTAGTATACAAAAATTAATTTTCTTTCTATATGGCAGCAGTGAATAATAGAAATTTCAAATTTTAAAGTATCCTATAAAACAACATCAAGAAACATAAGATACTTAGGATATATATAACAAAATATGTAAATATTTTTATATTAAAAACTACAAAACGCTGATGAGAGAAATTAAATAAGATCTACACAAGTAGAATGAGGTACTATGCTCGTGGACCAGAATATTAAGATGTCAATTTGTCCCCAACGGATCTATAGACTTAATGCAATCCCAATGAAAATCCCAGGATTAGTTTTTTGTAGATACCAGCAAGTTGATTGTAAATTTCATACAAAAAGTAGAAAACTTGAATAGTTTAAACAAATTTTCAAAAGAACAACATGGAAGACCCATAGTATACAATTTCCAGACTTACCATGTGATTGCAATAATCAAAATAGTATAGAGGAGAAGAGCCAATAGAACAGAAGGGAGTTCAAAATAGCCCCACACATCTATACCAATTAATTTTTGACAAATATATAAAGGAAAACATAAAATAGAGAAAAGAGAGACTTTTCAAAAAATGACTCTGAGACTTTTGGATATCCAAAAACCAAAACATGAATCAAGATCCATGTCCCTCTCCCTATATGCAAATGAACTCAAGAGGATCATAGAAATGCATATTAATCATGCATATAACACTTATAAACAAAAATACAGAAAAAAGCCTTTGTGAACTTGAATTAGACAAAGATTTCTCAGAAACAGTACCAAAAGCATAATCCACACTCACAAAAAGATCAACTTCTCCAGAATTAAAAACTTATCTACGATGAAAAACACTGCTGAGGAAATGGAAAAGCGTCCACAGACGGGGAAGACATATGTGCATGACCCCGCAAAAAGAACTTTCAGAGTTCACTCATAAACAAGCAACTCAACTTAAAAAATAGGCAAGAAATTCGAACAGAGATTTCACCAAAGAAAATATGTTATTGACAAATAAAGGACAGGTAAAGATGCTTAAATCATTAGGAACATGTAAATTAAAACCGCAGTGAGATACCACTCCATACCTGGCAGATGACTAAAATTATTTTAAAACACGCCAGTACCAGTGCTGGTGGGGATGAGGAGGGGTATGCTTTGCTCTCAGACATTGCTGATGGAGATGCAAAATGGTTCAGCCACTTTGGGAAACAATTTGCCAGTTCCATACGGAGTGTTAAACATATACTTACCATAGCTATCCCACTGCTAGGTTTTTACCCACAAGAAAGAAAACCTATATCCAGGTTTATATAGTCCTGTGTACAAATGTTCAAAGCAGCTTTATTTATAGTAGTCAAAACTGGAAACAACTCCAATGTCCTTTGACTGGTGAATACATACACAAAATGTGGTACTTTTTACAATAAAATATTATTCAACAATAAAAACTATTGTAACGCAATATTATGGAAGCATCTCAAGCATTAAGTAAAAGAAATCAGTTGCATAAAATTACATATTTTATGATGCTATTATAAGATTTTCTGAACAAAACAAAACTATAGAGAATTCTGATCAGTTTTTGCCAGGAGCTGAAAAAGGAAGGAGGTAATCGGCTCTAAAGGGGCCGATGCAACTTTACGGGGTGGGAGTAACATTCTGTTTCCTGATTGTGTTGGTGCTTACGTGTCTGTATTTGTCAAAACTCCTAGAACTGTATATCTAAAAATGATGTATTTTATTGTACATAAATTATACCTCAATAGGCGTAACTTTGAAAACTATAATGTCATGTTTACAGAATCTATATATGGAAATTGCACCCGTTTATCTTTTCTATCTGGATGTTCTCATAGAAATAAAAAGCAATCTTTCTAATCAATATAAATAGCAAAATTTATTAGTTAACATTGACGGTTATGTCATGGTGATTGGGACTTTGGGTGACATTTTGCATTCTTCTTGTACATTTCTGTATAGCTTGATTTTAAAAATGTGTACTTTAAGAAAAAAAAAAGAAGTTTGGTTTTTGTTAAAAGCTCACAAAGGCTCAAAAAGAAGAAAGGACCAACATCTGAACAAAAGAAATCTGTGATGGCAATTAGGGCCCAGTGGAGGGGAGATAATATGATTTCTTTGGGGGATCAAATCAGACTTCTTTTCAGGTTTCGGGACTGGATCTAAGTCGACGGTTGATGGCTGAGCCATCATCTAGACAGCAATTTTCTCAGAAGAAGACCCACTTCCTCCATGATCTTGCAACCTCCTTTAGTGCTTGACTCATAAGTTTTCTGACATAGTCTTAATGGAGTCAGTGTATTCCTGAAATGCTCAAATATTAGAGAATTGTAGATAGTTCTTTTGTTTTATTGGCATAATCCTTTCTCAGTCCTTGGGAGGAATTACTACATATTCTATACAATCATTTTCGTAATCAAGTTATAGTCATACCGCTGATTTCCCTAAGGAAAAAGTCAGACAACTGAAGTAGTAGCACTGAATAAACTGATACATCAAATCTACCATCTGTTCTCAATGCGCACATCAGCTCTTCCACATCTGCCTGGACATGTCTTGGGAATGAGCAACGGGAAGAAAAAAATTCAAGATATTCAAGTAATGTTGCTAACAAAGAAAGTGCTGTTTAGTGAAACTAAACTTACAGATATTTACAACTAATTCATAGGCTTCTTCCTCAAAGCTGTTAAAGTGTATGCTAGAAGTAAGTGGTTTTTGTTCGTAGCCTTTTGATGGTGTGTTGGGGATGGGTAAATTAATAAAACCTGTTACGTGAACTGAGGGTGAGGAAAAATCTATGCTTGTGCTCTCACATTCCTGCCTTTTACATAAGGCGTAGCACCACTGAGTATCTACCTCTTCTCTTGCACTGTTGAAAAAAACAAGTGTTTTAGGAAGGGCCAAGAACACAATGATGGCTTAACTTGGAGTGCAGAAGTGTCTAAGGCCACCCACTAGAGCTCAGAGGCCAGGTCTTAACCAAGATCACTTCCATGCACAAGACCCCATTCACTTTATGGGATGGTTACTTCCATTGCCAATGGCCAGCATTTCACAGTTTATTTTTGAAGATCTCTTTAGATCTGCCACCCACATTGACACATATAACTCAAATGAAAAATAACTAACCAGCTATTTTATAACCTCTCATCATGCTCTTCAGAATTTTTAGAAAATAAAATATATAACAATGTATATACGAACTTAAACACTTGGCTCTTTGGATTCCTCTAGAATATCTTTGTCATCTCTGTAGAGAATAAAAGGTAGCACGATGAATGCCAAATCGTGCTTCACAAACCCCCACACACCCCCTCCATTTTCCATGACATTCTCTGGGGGTATATTTGTATATAAAAAAGAATTTGTTCTTATTCATCTCTGCTTTCATAGAGTAAATAATGTATGATTTTAAAACTTTCTGATTTGCCATGTAGGTACCAACAAAAACTTTCTCAACTTGTCATTACTGTTTAAAAGTTCTGAGAGGATTCTGGTAAGTTACCAGGCTCCTTAGTCAATCACATGTCAAGTTGATAAATACAAATATTTACAAACAAATATGATGTATTACAAGTGAACGCATCAACTCCCTGGGAAAAGATGGAAAATTAGGGACTAACTGAGAAAGCATTTATTTAGGCTTAGTGACTTGTTTCCTGACTAGTCTAAAGAGTTTTAAACTCTTTGCTAGAAACTGTTTTGGAAGGAAATGGGAGGTGAGTCTAGGAAAGGCGAGGTCATTTTAGGCTGCATTAAGAGCGTGTACAGCAAATGTGGCCTGGTGTGGCTCTTCTCTGCTGCCCACTGCTCAGGCCACATCTAGAACAGGGGACTCGTTGTGGGGAACGAGAACATCTGGAACAAGAAAGGACAGCAGCACATGAGAGGACTGGGACTTGGGAGATGCAAAGGATGACTGGAGCGATCTGAGTCATTGAGTCTGGAGCAAACTCTTTGTGGCAGGAAGGGATATTATCATCCTGTTCAAATTTGACAGCTGGGTTTTTAAGGGAGTTGCATATTGTTCCGTTTACTCCAAAAGATATAATGTGGACTAAATGGGCTGAAACTATAGAGAGACAGATTTCGATCCAGTAAGAGGAGGAATCTTCCAGCTGGCAGAAGTAGAATGGCCTGAAATGAAGAACCTTCCAGTCAGTTTGAAGACGGAATCGACTAAGAGGCGAGGCTGCCTTTGCAGTGTACTTGAGTTGCACAAGCCAAGTCTGGGCAGCCATCTGGTAGGAAGGAGGCAGTAAAAGGCATTCAAGGATCAAGCAGGTGAAAGTTAAAAAGCAAAACTTGGCTGTCGAATGAGAAGCTGGATGTATCCATCTATACAGGCACTCACAGTTCGAGTGATGAGGGAAAAGAATATTACACTTCCTTCTACTAGTAGAACCCTACATGGACTGGGGAGAAGAGAAGGTGCTCTGTGTATGGAGGAAGTCTTTGAGCAAGAAAAATTACAGGGTATGAAGAAACATACTTCTCTCTTTGAAATAATCCTGAAACTGTTATAAAGATTTGGTTGTTTGAAAGGTTGAAAAAAACTACCGTTTAATTAAGAACCGCGATGCAGCTTCAGGAAAGGAAAATCACAACTCACGAGCTATCCCAGACCACGGTCTTTATTATTTAGTAGTTTGACACTGTAAATCATACTATGCCGCATGTAGGTTTAGGGACCGAGCTTTTGTGGTATGTTACAAATATTTTTGCAAGTGATTTGAAATATACTATTTCAACAAAATGAGTTACTGTAACCTACATTAAACAAGTTCCTTCTTATGTTTACACAGCAACCCATAACCTAGCAAGATTTTGGAAAGGCTGAGGCGTGGTAGCACCCTCCGACTAGAGGAAACTATTCTTCAGTTATTTGTAAATATTGTTATTGACATCATTTTCTATCTTCCAGAGACCTGTTAAGATGTGGTTGCTGATCTTCTTAATAACAAATTATTCAGGCTGGGCATGGTGGCTCGTACCTATAAACCCAGCACTTTGGGAGGCCAAGGTGAGAGGATTGCCTGAGTCCATGGGTTTGAGATCAGCCTGGGCAACTTGGCGCGACCTCATCTCTACAATAAATGAAAAAATTAGGTGGGCATGGTGGTACATGCCTACAGTTCCAGCTACTTGGAAGGCTGAGGCAGAAGGATCACCTGAGCCCAGCAGGTTGAGGTGGCGGTGGCCATGAGCATGCCACTTCACTCCAGCCTGGGCGACAGAGTGAGACTCCAACTCAAAAAACAATTATATATTTGTACTTTTGTGCCTCAAAATGTTCTCCCGCCTTTTCCTGACTCCTAAAAATTGCTCACCCAATATTCTTCCCCACCTCTGTGTACTGAAATCCCACCAATGTATCAAGGCTTAGCTTCACACAGGGTGGTCTGAGCAGCCTGCTGTCTCCACTCACCAGCAAGATGGGGGTGTCAGTCAGCTCCACCCCCACATTGAACACTCAACATGGGGAAAGTCCCTAACCCCTGAGTCTTCGTTGTCTCATTTGAAAGCTCTCTAACGATCGTTTGCAGATTGCATGAGATGAATTTAAAATATTAGCATGGTACTCAGGGCAGAGTAGGTGTTGAACCGACCGGTGCCCTCTGCGTTGTCAGCACGCGGCTTGTATTTCTCACATAGCACGTGTTCCAGCAAGCCACCGCTGTCCTCGAGCCCTACGAGGAGAGGGAGGCTGAGTGGTCTTCTCCAAGGCCCCCTTCCTCACCAAATACCTTTGCTTTCTACCTTCCCTTTTCGACTGTACTTTGTCCTAGAGGAAGAAGCATTTATTTCATTCCAAGATTAAACTCTCCAACTAGGTTTTAATCTCAATCACTTTTCTCTTCCCTGGAATCTTGCTCTAGTCATTTTCTCCTTCTGGAAAACATTTTCAGTCTATTCTTCTCTGTTTGTACCTTTTTTCTGAACTGAAAAACAAAACATAAGGCCCATGATGTTAAAAGAAAGAAAATGTGACTGCTCCTACTTAATTTTCTCCACTGCCAACTGTTTTTTTTTTTTTTTAAGATCGCTTTCAACGACTCACCATTCACACATTCTAAATCATTTCTAATCTGGTTTTCATGTCCACCATCTGCCATTATTTTGAATCTACTAATGACTTCATAGCTGTAAAGTTTGGTTACTGCTTTTGGGACATCATCTTGTTTAACCTGTCTGTAGCAATTCACTCAACTGTGTATTGATAATTTCTGCTAGTCTTTTAGAGTCTAAATGTTTAAAACCACCATTATCACCTGGACACCCGGTGCATCTTTCTATGCCCCTCTCAGTCTCTCACCCAAGTACTAAATGTTCACCTTTTAATTTTCCCCCTTCCAGCCAGGCTCGGTGGCTCAGCCTGTCATCCCGCGCCTTTGGGAGGCTGAGGTGAGTGGATTGCCTGAGCCTGGGTTCGAGACCCGCCTGGGCAGCGAGACCTCATCGCTACAATAAATCAAAAAATCAGCCGGGTGTGGTATCGTGTGCCTGTAATTCCGACTACTCGGAAGGCTGAGGCAGAAGGATCGCCGGAGCCCGGCAGATCGAGGCTGCGGTGGCCGGGAGCGGCCACTGCACTCCAGTCTGGGCGACAGAGTGAGACTCCAACTCAAAAAAAAAAAAAATTTTCCCCCTTCCTTCCACTACACCCAGTCTGTGGCCCTCCCCTCCTCCCCCTGACAATTTTACTTCCTAAACAACTGCGATTTATTGATTATCATGGCCAGCCCATCAGACACGAAGAGGCTGCCATCACCCACTTGCCACCTGAGCTCCTACTATGACCTCCTAACACATCTCCTTCCTCCTGGTTTCTTTCATTCCACTCCCTCCTGTAGAATTCTGCTCGATTAATCCTTTTTAATGTGTATTTAATGTATGGACACATCACTCCTATGTCGAAAAAAAAATCCTCTAAAGCTATCCATGTTCTATTGAATTAGGTATATTCAATCGACTTCCACTGACACTGAATGGCTCTTGGCGATATGGAAGTTGCCAAGGCTGACATTTGTGGAGCTTGCTATGCTTTGGGGCATGTGAAGACCCGTAGGCATGGTCTCCTCTGTGTATGATCCTCACAGTACCCATTCTATGTCCAGCTCCGTGTTGTTGGGGTGCTGCAGATGAGGACCCCAAGGTTTACTTGAGATCGGGACTGGGTCCCTCTATCTCCACAGCCTAATGAGAAAGGCTGTCGTTAAGATCTCCCCACACAACTTTCTTCCTGAGTTCTCAGACAAGCCTCCCTCCACTCTGCTGTCATGTCTTGATCATGTCCCCTAAGTTTTCTCATCTCTGCCTGCTGGGGCCATATACATCCTTTGAGGCCAGTCACTAGTACTAGCTCTAGCAATGTCTCTTATTTGCCCCTGAGCAGCATGGTCCTCACCTCCTTCAAGTTCCCACTCTGCCCCTGTGCCTCACTCAGACCCTTTCTTTTTTTTTTGAGTCGGAGTCTCACTCTGTCGCCCAGACTGGAGTGCAGTGGCCGCTCCCGGCCACCACAGCCTCGACCCGCTGGGCTCCGGCGATCCTCCCGCCTCAGCCTTCCGAGTAGCCGGAATTACAGGCGCGCGCTACCACGCCCGGCTGATTTTTTGATTTATTGTAGAGATGAGGTCTCCCTGCCCAGGCGGGTCTCGAACGCACGGGCTCAGGCAATCCACTCACCTCAGCATCCCAAGGCGCGGGATTGCAGGCTGAGCCACCGTGACCCTTTCTAACAGCACAGAATGTCTGGGTCTTGCCCCATTACTGGCTTTCACGCTCACTAAGCCTGGGCATGCTTGCCTTCTCATCTCTGCATCTTCTTCAACGTGCAGTACACTGAAGCTGTGCTGGAATGACTCCACTGAATGTGCTACATTTTAATGTCTGGTTTTTCAGTCTTGCTAAATGATACACTCTTTAAGGTTAGGAATAAAATTATAACAAATGTTTGTGTATCTTATAGTAATGAACTCAGTAAATTAGACATAGTTGATAGTAAATAGTGAATCAATGGCTGTAAATAAGATTAAAGAAATAGCACATAAGCTGCATGGGTTTCTTCGCCTGTAAAAGGCATTAGTATAGGCTGTCTTTAAGATATCTTCCAGATCTAAAATATTATGAGTTTAAGATTCTACATATTCTAGTATTTCCTTCTTTTGTACCAGTAAAAAAAAAATGACTTTTGCATTTACTGAAATTAAATCTGAGAAACTATCATAACTATTTTATATTTCATTTTATGTTAGATTGGGTGCCAAGTTAATTTCTTTACTCTTCTTTATACCAGAAATCCTTAAATATCAAAGTAAATTGGAACTTTTCAATTACTTTAAGAAACTAACCTGAGTATTTGGAAGAATAAAGATTATTTTTAAATTTATTTTTATTTTTCATTTCAATTCACTTTTAATCTTTTTAGTGTAGACGAAGTAGAAAAATTGATGGCATGGTTTTAACACACCTTTAACATTTGGGTCTTTTTTTTCTCTCTTTTAAGCAGACTTCAGCAGGCACAATATCTACCTGGAAATGAGTAACTTGTTTTGCTTTCTTTGTTCTTTTTCTTAATGGTCAATGTCTATCTCAAATGTCAAGGCAAATGGAAGTGATATTAAGTTCATTGAAAAAAATTGATGTATATAATATCCTGCTATAAATACACTTGGAAGTTGTTAATGTTTTAGAATGTGTCATATATTCTTAAAGATCAAAGATTAGATATAATTTTAAATGTCTACTTGACAGCTCTATGATAATTCCTTTTTGCAATCATTAATCAATCAATGATAGTTATTCCTCAAAGCAATGCCAAAATTCCAAAGTATTGTTTCATCAATAAGTTATTTGATTTTACACCCATGTTTACGGCAGGATTATTCACAATAGGCCAAAAGTGAAAGTAAGCCAAGTGTTTACTGACACATGAATGGGCAAACAAAATATCGTACATCCCAACAATGAGATATTATTCAGTTTTAGAAAGAAAGGAAATTCCGACATATGCTACAACATGGGTGAAATTTGATATTATGCTGAGTGAAGTAAGCCAGACACAGAAGACATAAAAATACTATAAAATTCCAGTTATGTAAGGTAGCTAGAATAGTCAAATTCATTAAGATAGAAAGTAGAATGGCGGTTTTCAGGGTCTGGGAGAGGAAAAGACAGGGAGTTATTGTTTCATGGGTACAGAGTTTTATTTTGGAAAGTTAAAAAAGTTCTGGAGATGGTAGCTCAAGAATACGAATGTACTGAGGACTAAACTCTGACTTGTTTCTTCTCTTGCCCCAATTATTACTAAAGAGCCTGGGGACCCATACCCTACAAACCATAAGATCTCATCAGATGGGTTTTTATTAACCCTATATAATGTGGCTCACTTTTCAATCTAACGCTTTATAACAGATAAAGTAGGAAATCAAAAATATTTTATGAGCCTGAAAAGCCATCTCTTGGATAAATTTGCATCTGTATAGAATCCCCTTCCCAGGAATTCCTAGAAGAGCTGGGCACTTTTGTTGTTGTTGTTGAAAATACATGTCATTCTTTTTTGTAATTTTTGGTAGTGTTTGAATATAATGAGGGTCGTTTTGCAACAATTTGTGTGTCCTTGAGAATTTTTTGATAGCTTTTTTCAGAATTGTATCTTTTCTTACTTTTACCCATTGTATTTTTTTTTCCTTTTAAAAATTATTTTATTTTAAAGATGTGGGGTACAATTCAGGGTTAGGTATACAAATGTTCATTATGCAGGTGCCCTTGTTGATGAGGTGTGCCCCTCCCTCCCCTGGAAATTTCCCTCAACTGCCAATCCCATCCCTACTCCCCTGGCTGTTTCCCACCACTGCCAATCCCTTTCTTACAGTATTATAATAATTGTTCAAGGTCCGCTTATGAGTGAGAACAGATGGTACTCTGTTCTTTGTTTCTGTGCTAAATCACTGAGTATGATAGACTCTAAATCCATTCAAGTTACTGCAAAGTCCTTATGCTTGTCCTTCTTTATGGCTGCATAATATTCCCTTGTATATATGTACCACATTTTTTAAAAATCCAGTCCAGTTTCAATGGACAGCATTGTTGATTCCATGATTTTGCTATTGTGACTACAGCTGTAACAAACATGCATCTTCAGGTATCTTTTTGGTAGCATGACTTGAGTTCCTCCAGGTATATTCCCAATAGGGGGATTGCTAGGCCATATGGAAGGTCAATTTCTAGTTCTTTCAGAAATTGCCACACTGTCTTCCAAAAAGTTTGCACTAGTGTGCATCCCCACTGAGCTGGGCACTTTTAAGACACTTGCCATTGTTCTCTCTGAAGCCTGCTTCTTAGAGCCTTCATTTATATATAAAGACCTTGGCTTCCTCAGGGCTCCCTTATCTTAACTCAGCATTTGTCTTGCTGATTTCAAATTCTTTGGAGAGTCTAACTCTTTCTACCTGTTGCCAATCAGGGAATCTTTGAATTCACCAATGACTTGAAAGCCCTGCTTCCACTTGGAGATGTCCCACCTCCCAGGGTCAACCAATGTAAACATCACATGTATTGTGTTTTGCCTGTAGCGTCTGTCTCCCTAAGAATTTATAAAGTCAAGCGGTAACTCAACCATTTTGGCCACATGTTCTCAGGAGCTCTTAGGATTGTGCCATGAACCTAGGCTACTCATATGGGTTCAGAATAAAGCTTTTTAAATATTTTATCAAGCTTGGCATTTCCATCAACAGTACTTAATGCCACATAGCCGTACACTTCAAAATAGTTAAAATGGTAGATTTTATGTTATTTGTATTTTGCCATAATGAAAAAAAAGAAAAAGAAGGACCTCGAGCAGGTAAAAGCAAAACTGCAGCACCAAAAAACAGGAATAAGGGGAATATACAATATATCCTTCTCTGGTTTAAATTCTCTAATTTTAATTATTTGGAGCTAAGGAAGTGACTAGTCTTTAATTTGCTAAGGATACCAGATGTGGAGGACCAGGCAGGGAGAGAGCCATCATACACACAGTAGGGGAAGTCACTGTGACTTCCGTGATATGTTCTGAGGAAGGGAGATGGAGAGAGAGGCCCTGTCACACTTAGGAAATGGACTGTCTTGGCCGCCTTCTACCCACGAGGTAATTGTAGTGAGAGGACTTGACATAGGGGCCTGTGGATGTGAGCCTGGTGGAAGGAGGATAGACTGTTGAAACAGATCAGAGACCCCACCCATTCCACATCAAGGAAAGGCACCGGGACTACGTGCTGGAACTCACTAAAAGGGCTGGGGTTTGTCAGATTTTGCTATCCCTGTGATACAGAAAGACCCGCGCTCCCCAGCACCTCATTCATAAATATTAGGGAAGTCTAGAGCAGCCGGTATAGGAGCAAAGGGAATTTTCTTTCCACCCCTTCTGAAGGTTTGATCATTTGAGTCAGTGAATCAAACTGACAACAGGCAGGTGAACAGGAGTTCGAGGTACATTGCCTTATCAACAAGCACAGGGCCACAGTATCCCCACCCACATGAGGCGGAAAGAAAGGCCAGACGACTAAGTGTGTATGCCATCCAGAGGCTACAGAGGGAAAAGGGGCTTGGGGCCCTGCAGGGGAGGAGGTGACACAGGTTATGGGCGAGTCAGAAAAGGAAGCATGAGCCGGGCTCGGTGGCTCAGCCCGTCATCCCGCGCCTTTGGGAGGCTGAGGATTGCCCGTGGGTTCGAGACCCGCCTGGGCAGGCGAGACCTCATCTCTACAATAAATTTTAAAAAATTAGCCGGGCACCTGTAGTTCCAGCCACTCGGAAGGCGGAGGCGGAAGGATCGCCGGAGCCCAGCGGGTCGAGGCTGCGGGGGCCCGGAGCGGCCCCTGCACTCCAGTCTGGGTGACAGTGAGACTCCAACTCAAAAAAAAAAAAAAAGAAAGAAAGAAAAGAAAAGGCAGCATGGGGAGCAAAGTCTGTCTTGTTATGCATAAACTCTCTCAGGTAACTTGAGAGCTGCCAGAAGGACAGAAGGAAGCCGCTAGTAAAACTTTCTCCATCAGACACGAAAGCGTCAGACCTTTAGTCTCTTTTTCCCGTAAGTTAACCTTTCTTAGATGTGCTGAGGAAGACAAGGAGGTCCTGAGAGCCTGTTTGCCTCTTCTGTTTTCCCCTCAGATGAAAATCTCCCCAAAATAGGATAGCTCCTGCACCTGGAATCCCCTCCCCGCCCCCCCAACCATGGCCATGGTGAAATATGCCAAAAGAGTTCATCTGGGGGTAAAATATTCTGTTTTTCTGGTTTCCTTCAAGAGACTCATAGAAATATGCACATTTTTAAGGAGTGAAAATAGCCTCGGGACATATTAAGGGGAAAATATTTTAAAAAAGAGAGCAAAGGGATCAATGTAGAAAAAAATATTGGCAGGAAGTGTCGGGGAAACGTGGAAATAAAGCGCGCCAAATGCTTCGTGGCCTCCAGCATATTTGCATCACATCAAAATTAGGTTTTGACACATTTTCTAACAAATTGCTTAGCTTCCGAAGTAAGAAATATAAAGAGAGAGTCATTTTTGGCTGTTGGAAGTCATCAAAAATAAGAGCTGATTTGACAACGTCTGTGTACACTGTCATTTCCACAGATATAATCTTCAGCTCCTTTTCAAAGTGGTCTGAAGCCGAAGCCCTTTTGTTCATACCAATTAAACAACATGTTAAAGGAAGACTTGACCAAGGGTGTCACAGGCACACAGATGTCCTCCCTCACAAGGCACTAATTTACCCCTTTAATTGTGGCCCTGTCCGAATCAATACCTCTATGGGGTGCACTTTTGAGGCCCAGCCAATCAGCCGCATCGTGCTGACACAGTTTGGCTGATGCTTCAGTCCCCGGCAAGGGAACAAAACACACATCATCCCGGACAGTACACCCCACTGCCACAGCATACATCACTGTGACTTGAAAACCACAGACTGTCAGAGAATGACGGAGGCCTGGTGGCCATCTCCTCCCAGCCCAGCACTCTCCTTAAGAGACGGGAGGGGCATAATCACACAGTGAGCTGGTGACTGAGTGGGAATCCACTCACACTCTCCAACGCCCAGACTGAACCAATTCCTACGCAGCCATGTGCTGCCATAACATTCATGTTTCATGGTTCGTCACCTGATCACAGTGCTCTGCAAATTTTTCTTAGTGCTAGACTTGACAACGTGTGTTTCACTAGCGGCGTGCTTCCAGGAATCTACGACGCAGAAAAGAAAGAATGAATTAGGGCTATAGGCTCACTGGAGCCCAAATTCTTCTTCTTCTTCTTTTTTTTTTTTTTTGAGTTGGAGTCTCACTCTGTTGCCCAGACTGGAGTGCAGTGGCCGCTCCCGGCCCCCGCAACCTCCACCTGCTGCGCTCCGGCGATCCTTCCGCCTCAGCCTTCCGAGTAGCTGGAATTACAGGAGTGTGCTACCACGCCCGGCTAATTTTTTATTTATTGTAGAGATGAGGTCTCACCAAGTTGCCCAGGCGGGTCTCGAACCCGTGGGCTCAGGCCATCCACTCACCTCAGCCTCCTAAGGCACGGGATTACAGGCTGAGCCACCGAGCCCGGTTCCAAATTTTTATTCTAACTCAAGCTTTGTGAGCGACAGGGCAAGTCGTGATGCCACTAAAGCAACCGCAAAAAACCAGATCAAGGTCAAGGCGCACCGGACATTGTTTGGGCAGCACAGCATCTTCTAGCACGTCGCCTGTGTGGGAGCAATTCCCTACTGAATGAACCTCTACTCTATTGAACAAGTCCAATACAACATTCAAGAATGCCAGGATTATTCCTTCCTTGTCTCTGGAACCCAGGCTCTGCGGGTTTGCAGGTTCAAATTTTCTATGTGAACACCTGACCCGAAGAAGAGAGGTCTGTGGGGGAAAGCACGGTGGTGGAACGAGCATGCGTCCTTCAGCAGTGGACGCAGCAGCCGTGGTGCTGGAGTAGCATGTGGAGCTCTGTGGTAGTGGCACTGGAACCCTGGTAAGCAGCCAGGAACCCTAGCAAGATGGTCCCAGAGCCTGGCTGCTTTCTTGCTCTGTGTCCAGGTCTCAGTGTTCAAAGTCCCAAACAGTCCTCTGAGTATGATTGGCCCAGACAAGCCAGATGAGAATGAGGAATTAAGGCTCTTCTCTGAGAACTCTGCCTTAACAATAATAAACTTAAATAATAGTGATTGCCACGCTGCCATGTTAATAATTGTTTTCGCAGAGAAGTAAAATGCAGGCGAATTATAGTTTAAAAAAATCTAATTTCCAAATAATTCTGGCTAATTCCCTCTTTTTTTTTTTTTTTTTTAGAGATGAGATCTCATCAGGTTGCCCAGGCTGGTCTCGAACCCATGGTCTCAGCCAGTTCTCTCACCTTGGTTTCCCTAAGTGCTGCTGGGATTATAGGCACAAGCCACCATGCCAGGCCCACTGTTTTCTTTCAAAAATATTATTAAAAATTTTTTTTTGACACAGCGTTTCACTCTGTTGCCCAGACTATAGTGGCACAATCATGACTCACCACAGCCTCAAACACCTGGGCTCGAGTGAGTCTCCTGCCTCAGCTCCCAAGCAGCACGAGCCACCACACCTGGCTAGCTTTTCTATTTTTTTGGTCTTGCTTTGCTGTCCAGACTAGTCTCAAACTCTTGACCTTAAGCAATCCTCCTGTCTCAGCCTCCTAAAGTGCAGGTGTGAGCCACTGCGCACAGCTCCAAGATATTATTGACAAAGTTTTGTCCCAAATTAACAGCACAGAGCTTCATCTGGATTACAATTAGTCCATGAAAACTGTCAGTATGGACCAATGAAAGATTGATGATGTTTGAAATCCCACTGCATAAATATAGCCATAATTAGTCAGCTCTGAAGAAGGATCAAATGATCATCAGCCTTTTTTTAGGCTTTGGATTAGGCAAAATGATCTCATTTGATAAACTTGGATAAAATAAATATTCCAATAAATTCCACAGCAGTTTTGTTTTGGAATTTGCCATGGGAAGCAGTTGGAAAAGATAGATTCCAATGGATTCATGCATAAGGAAATGCACTAAAAGAACATGGGTGATTTTATGCACTGATAGGCTCTGAATTAAACATAAGCTCTCAGGGAAAATATTCAGGCACGTTTACAGCCATTAGTGTATTCTACAGGTGTCAATAATAATAGGCTGTTGGATTAAAAAAGAATAATGGTAGTTAATGACAATTGTATTAAAAACCTCCTATACTTTCGCAGCAACTTGAATGAAGCTAGAGACAGCCATTCTATGTGAACTATCACAGAAGCAAATAACCAAATACCGCATATTCTCACTAATTGGTGGGCCCTGGACATGGTCACATGGGCACAAAGGTGGGATGGGCGGTTGCTGGACACTGCCAGGGGAGGGGGGAGGGAGGAGGGAGAGGAGCACATGGCAACATGACGGGTACCTGGCCCACCACTATCAGGGGAGAGGGCCAGCTAGAAGCCCAAACGGTAACTGCATGCAACCTGCTTATGAAGTGAACGCCCACTTGTGCCTCACAACTCTAAAATAAATAAATTGATCAATTGAAAAATAAAAAGAAAACTTCTCTATAGAGCAAGGATTCAAGTTGTTTTCGCAGAAAGAGCAGGCTGTCATGGGAGTTGACTTGGGCTGGACACACAGATCAAGAGACAAGGAAATGCCAGTAGTATTGTGTTGTCATTTAATCATTGACACTAATATCGAAAGTTAAGTTTGAAAGCAAAGAAACCAATCTAGCAATGACGAAAGAGCAGGCCTTCACATTTTCTCAATTACAAGAAGGAGAAGAAGGAGAACTCTGAAAAGAGAATACCAGAGAAACAGAAATATTTGTGAGAGTGCACTGAGCTTAATGAGAACATTAAAATGCTGATGAGGTAAAACTTTAGACAGTGGAATTTTCTTGAGCTAGCTTCTTTTGGAAATGCTAGTAAAATTCAACTTAGAGGACAATATCTTATGCCAGATGTACCAAGGCTACATTTGATATTATAATTTTCTTTAAACAGCTAAAACCGGTTTTGATATATGAAAATTCCTTATTTCTTGTTTAAATTTACTGTTCTTTTTCTGAGCACAGAACTACTGTGCTGTGTAGCATAAGAAAATGACTGACAAGGGGTGCATTGTGGCCCCTGCCGTGAGTGCCCACAAACAAAAAACCATATCTTCTGAAAAGACTGTGGTATGATTGTCTGTATGTTTTAGTATTCTTTTCCATCTGTGTGTCTCTTTTCATTTGTTAGTCAGTACGCTTATCTGTTTTCCCTCTTACTCTTCTCTCTCTCCACCTTCCTCCCCCACCCCTTCCCTATCCCATTCTTTTCCTTTTTCTTACCTAATTCCGCTTTCAGGGAGCAAACCTATATCCCCACTGCATGGACAGATTGCAAGACAGTGGGAAGCGGGTGCCAGGGGACTCATATACCTGTTGGTGGATACTGGGATCTGCAGATCGATTTTGAATCACAGCTCCCTCCTCAATTGAATCTCAAAATTTGGAATCACAACTCCCCCCTCAACTGAATCTCAAAACTGCAGAAAAGTATAACCCCCAACCCACAGTCCAGCTTCAGAATTGAACAAAGCTAGAGGATCCACATAAGGAAGAATAGGAGATTGAGCAAACAGAAGTGAAAGCAGCCCCGCCATCCCTGAACAACAGAATTAAAGGGGGCAGGGGAGTGAAAAGAAAAAGTAAGGATGAAAATCTGCACAAATGAAGAAAAACCAAAAGAAGAATATAGGTCTCACACAGACCCCTGGGAGGTCAGACACTGAGAAAACTGACTTTGGAATGCAAACAATGAAGAGCCTCCAGAATGACTCGTCACACACTACAAACCCAGACATCAAAACATTAATAGAGAGAATAAAAAGAATTGAGGAGAGACAAGAGGAAAATAGGAAGGAGTTGATAACTGAGATAACAGCAATAAAGAATACTGTGATTGAAATAAATAACAAACTAATAAGCATGGAAAGCAGAATTAGCCAAGCAGAAGAATCTCAGAATACAGAACTAACCCAAACTGTCAAAAACATAGAAAAGAATCTTAAAAAGACAGAACAAAACCTTCAAGACCAAACCTAAGAGTAATTAGACTTCCTGAGGCAGAAAGAGAGAAAGAGACCACCCTGGAAAAAACATTCCATGAAATTGTTCAAGAAAACTTCCCTCATCTCATCAGGGATGTGAAATTTCAAACACAAGAGATTCAGAGAACCCCTGAAAGACAACAAATGAGAAGACCAACTCCCAGACACATAATAATTCACCTAAACAAAGTAGGTATAAAAGAAAAAATCCTAAAGGCAGCAAGAAAAAAGGTCAGACTACCTACCGGGGAAGACCAATTAGAATAGCAGCAGATTTATCTACAGAAACCCTTCACACTAGGAGAGCTTGGAGCCCAGTCTTCAAAGTTCTCAAAGATAAACAATTTCAACCAAGAATAAGCTACCCAGCTCAGCTAAGCTTCATCAGTGAGGGAGAATTAAAATCTTTCCCAGACATCCAATCCCTAAGAACTTACACTGCCTCCAGACCACCTCTGCAAGAAACACTTAAGAAAGTATTAAACAAAGAAGAAAAAGAAAAAGAATGACAATGTTCTTCACAAGAGTACAGGAGAAAGATCGAAAACACACATGAATCAACCTCCAAATCAAAGGAGAGACAACAAACAAACAGGAACAACAACTTTATAAGAACCTCATGACAGGGATAAACTCTCACATTTCAATAATTAGCCTGAATGTGAATGGACTAAATGCACCACTGAAAAGACATAGAATGGAAAAATGGATAAAATATCATGAGGCAACAATATATTGTCTCCAAGAGATTCATCTCACCAGAAAGGACACTCACAGACTCAAAGTAAAAAGATGGGAAGCAAAATTTCAAGCGAACAGAACACAAAAGAAAGGAGGAGTTGTGATTCTAATTTCAGACAAAAATACCCTTATGCTATCAAAATTAAAAAAGATACAGATGGTCACTACATAATGATAAAAGGTTCAGTCCATCAACAAGAAATATCCATCCTAAACATATATACACCCAACAAAGGAGTACCAGTTTTTCATAAAGCAGCCTCTAGGCAAACTTAAAAAAGATATTGACTCTAACACAAAGCTGGGGACTTTACTACCCCACTCACAACCCTAGACAGATTATCAGGTCAAAAAATCAGGAAAGAGATCAGGAACCTCAATGTGACTCTTGACCAAATGGACTTAATTGATACCTACAGAACACTCCATCCAACAACCATAGAATATACATTTTACTCTTCACCGCACAGAATGTCCTCTGAGAATGACCACATCCTTGGCCATAAATCAAGCATAAACAAATTTCATGAGATCGAAATTTTGCCATGCACCTTCTCAGTCCACATTGAAATAAAAATAATTATCAACACCAAAAAGGTTCCCCCAAAACCCACAAAGACACAAACACTAAACAGCATGATGCTAAGCAACTCCTGGGTCAACACAGAAATCAAAACAGAAATTAAAACCTGGAAACAAATGAAAAGGAAGAAACATCTTACCAAAATCTCTGGGATGCCATGAATGCAGTAGTAAAAGGGGAATTCATATCTCTACAAACACACATGAAGAAAATGGAAAGATCACAAGCTGACAATTTAACAAGTCACCTAAGGAAGCTGGAAAAGCAAGATCATCAAAATCCTAACTACAGCAGAAGAATCCAGATCACTAAAATAAAAGCCCAAATTCAGGACATAGAAGACAAAAAGATAATACAAAAAAATCAACAAAACAAAAAGCTGGTTCTTTGAAAGGATGAACAAGACTGATGTTCCCCTAGCTAGACTGACCAAGAAAGAGAGAAAAGTCACAAATAAACACAATCAGAAACACAAAAGATGAAGTCACATCTGACCCTGAAGAAATACAAAAGACTATCAGAGACTACTATGTACACTTTTATGGAAACAAACTTGAAAACCTAAAGTAAATAGAGGACTTTCTGACATCACACAACCTCCCTTGGCTGAAACAAGAAGAAATTGAGACCCTAAATAGACCAATAACAATCCAGGAAATAGACTGTGTCATAAGAAAACTACCTACAAAAAAAAAAAAAGTCCCTGGACCAGATGGATTTCCAGCAGAATTCTACAAAACATACAAGGAGGAACTGATACCAAGCCTAGGTGATTGAGAAAGATGGAACTCTCCCCAAATCATTTTATGAAGCTTACATCACTTTGATACCCAAGCCAGGTAAAGATCCAACAAAGAAAGAGAACTGCAGGCCAATATCCTTGATAAACATAGATGCTAAAATTCTCAACAAGATTCTAGTAAACCAGATTCAACAGCACATCTCAAAAATCATCCACCACGACCAAGTAGGCTTCATCCCCGGGATGCAAGGTTAGTTCAACATTCATAAGACCATAAATGTAATTAAATACATCAACAGACTTAAAAACAAAAACCACATGATTATATCATTAGATGCAGACAAAGCTTTTGATAAAATCCACCACCCCTTCTTAATAAAAACCCTCGAATATCTAGGCATAGATGGAACATACCTCAAAATATTAAGTCCCATCTATGAGAAACCCACAGTTAGCATACTACTAAATAGACAGAAATTAGAACCATTTCCCCTGAAAACTGGAACAAGACAAGGATGCCCACTCTCACCCCTCCTGTGAGAGGGTTCTCATCTGAAGGGTGACCTCACCAAGAAGTATCATCACTGTGTTGACACGTTTCATTCAGTGATTCCCAGTGAGTCCAAGGATACCTGTCCCCCATTGCAAACACTACTTACACATGGCAAAAACATTTACCACATGGCAGGGGTTAGTTTGTGCTACTGTACAATTGAAAAAGCTGTCATCATCTGTAGTAACTGTTGGGACTCAGAAAAGAGTAGCCCAAAGTGAAGGCCTCAGAAACAGTCTCAGAAGCCTAACCTTCTCCTGCCCTCCTGTCTTTCAGTTCCCTTCCTCCCGAACACTAGCTATAGAAACTAGAATCCCTCTTCCCCAAGGCATGTCATAGAAGCTACAGTCCCTTTTCCCCAAAGTCAGCCATAAATCCTGAAAATATTACTCTAACTTTCCTTCTGTCTTTCTGTGTGTTAAAGCTTTCTGTGTGTTGTTCTGTGTGATGAAGAAATTATCTGACCTTGTTAGACTGTTGGACATAAGACCTTCATTCCAGGGAGGGTCCTGTTCCACACCTAGAAGGAAGGAATGCTGCTCAGAGAGGCCAAAAAGAGTCTGGATAGACAGTCTATTAAATTAGATTGTACTTTTTTATCCAATCATATTTCTATACATCTGTCCATATTTTGTGAAATCTAAGCATAAAAATGGACAGTTTCCCCTGTATCTTTGGGTCTTCATTCTGGAGCTTCATGTGCCTTGTAAAACCATGACCAAGTAAATTTGTATGTCTTTTCTCCTATTAATCCGCCTTTTGTGAGTTGAATTTTGTGAGTGAACATTCAGAAAGTGAAGGGGAAACTTTCTTTTGGCCCTAACACAACCATGAGTATTGAAGTTTGGCAAAGATATGCTCTACAACCCACTCAGTGTAGCAATGAGTAAATAAAGCCATGGACCATAGATGGCAATGGTTTCAAACGAAGACGTGAGAGCTCAAAAGCTAAGGAGTGTGACAATTTCAAAGCAGGGAGTAACATTCTATCTAAGCAAGATGACTACAATCTATGACTTTTTGACATCTAAATAAACTTTCTGTCTTTAATGAATACTTTCTGATTAACATCCTATTTCTGCATGAACATAAAACAAAGCTGTAAGGGCCAGATTCTGATAATACTTCTACTTGTATAGCCAAAGAAACTCATTCACATCTTTTTTTTTTTAAAGCAGGATTTATTGAGAGGACATAAAAGTTCCCACAGTAGAAGGGGACCCAAAGGGGTTGCCCCGCATTCACATCTTAAGCCATTGAAGGCTTTAAAATTTATATTCCAGATGGATCGCTCTAACAGGTAAACAGAGAGTAAATGAACAGAGGACAGTACAAGAAAGGAAATTAGAAGTGAAAATACTTCAATAGCTGATGTCAAAGGTAAGAAAGGCTCAAACTAGTACCATGTCTGTAAGAAAAAAAGAAAGGGAAAATTTTCAAAATGTATATTTAGAAGTTAAATCAATCACACTTGGTGATTCATTGGATGATCAGAGACAGGGTGAGAAAAATAAAACATCAAGAATAATTACTGGGTGTTTTCAGAGACTATTTCTTGGGGTTAGTCAGCAATGGGTGGCAAAATAAGAACAGAACAATGACTACAAAAACAAAAATTAAACCAACTGGTGACGACAACGATCTGCATGTTAGCCTTTATCTAACATTTTGTCTTTATCTCTGGAAAAATACCAAAGGTGGAATAAAATGGAGAGTGACGTGAAAAGGGTGTCAGTTTAGCATACACTAATACCCACATCTTCAGGAAAAGTAGAGAATGTTATTTAGATGCTGTGAGTTTCACTGCAGAGGCCAAGACATTGTGAATTCAATAAAGGTGCACTGAGCAAAGTCTAAAAAATGACTAATCCACACAATTTTGAGCATGATGTGATTAATGTCAATATCCTGATCCACTCTAGCCTCAGGGGTGTTTAATAGAGCGACGCAAAAAGTACCCTGCTTTGGTTCAATGAGGAATTCATTTTAGCTCACACTTCAAGTAGGAAGGTGTTCTTACAGCGAACAGAAGCCCCAGATCCTTTTTGGCATCACAATGCATTGAGACAATGCTAATTCCAGAGCAACCTGCCCTGGAACAGAGAAGATGGAAGGAGAGTAGTCCGATGGCATGCGCACATGAGAAGGAGATGGGGCAGCTTTGCATATCCAACCCCAGGACTCACAGGCAGTGGCCAGAGGTAAGAAGCAACTGATCCAGTCTAGATAAGATCATTTGTGACACACCCAAGATTATCTGAGCTGGAGCAGGCAAAAACTACTCCTTAGAAGGTTGAGGGATCTCAAAGGATCTTTGGTAATGAGAACTAGTGGCTGTTTTCAACCCCCACTTTATATTCTTTGTCATTCACTGTCCTTAATTAAGCACGCACAGTGATTTGGACATATTTTCTTCTTTAAGAGTGTAGATTCAGTAATTCTTGAAAATTCTTTTTCATTTTGTGAAGCACTGAGTTTAAAACACAGCTAACAACCAACTAATCAACACACTCAGGAATTCCCAGAGTCGAGGTTGTCTCGTGGAGTCAAAGTTTGATATTTAGAGTTGGAAAAATGAGGTGAGGAGACATTCTATGGAAATTTTGTTCAAAAAAGTAGATTTGTGCTTGAGTGAGCTGAGTGCTACAGCAGAGCCCAAATATTACAACTTGAAAGTTTAACACAGTCTTTACAACAGTAGGAATTCACTTATTCATTCTGCGGGAATTCAACCAATGGTTACTCTGCTGGACACTATGGGAGACTGATTAGAAAGGGGTAAAGTTGGACGCATGTAAACTAGTTAGGCTGTTGACATAACCTAGAGGGAAATAGACAAGTGTTGACTGAAGGTAGAAGCCATGTCATTCGAAGGGTGAAGACAGCCATGTGTGGTGGCACATACCTGTAGTCCCAGCTACCCAGGGGACTGAAATGGGAGGGTCACTTAAGCCCAGAAGTTTAAGGCTATAGGGGACCATGACTGCACCTGTGAATAGCCACTGCACCCCAGGTTGGGCAACATAGCAAGATTCCATCTCTAAAAGAAGCAGAAGAAAAGGAAGAAGGGGGAGGGAGAAGACAGAGCTAAGAGAAATTTAGAGGCAGACAATCGTCCATAAGCAAAAAAAGAAGCATAGTACATAGGATAAAAAAATTACTGGACTTGAGAGTAAAAGATTAAATATGATAGATCTTACTGGCAAAAAAAAAAAAAAAAAAAAAAAGACCCACTCACTACATACTAAGACCCCAGCAGTTACAGACTCTAGGTCATAAGAATTTCTTTAGCCAAGTACAAGTCCCAGTTCTGTTATTAGAGAAAATCCAATCTGCATTTATAAGGAGGTCAAAGAAGCCAGCTCTGTAAATCTCACCTGAAAACCACCCCACACATACAATGATTAAGACTACTAGACTACAGATATGATTATTTGCTAAGTGTTAGAAACCTCATTTCTCAGTAATGCTGGAGTAATTTAGGATGAAATCGGGAGCAGATGAAGACAGGTTATATGTAGAGATAATAGTAAAAGTATATTTATAAAATACAGTAAAGGCAGTGATACTAGGATGAATATGAATTACATACCCAATATTTTTCTATTTGTAAAATGTGTTAGTAGATGAGTTAGAAGAAAGTACTTGCAATTTACTACAATACTTTTTGTGTATGTGTGAGAGACAGAGAGTCTTTGTATGTAAGAGACAGAGACAGAGAGACAGAGAAGAAAATTACATTTCAGACCAAGAATCTGATTCAGTTACTAAAAGCAAGAACCAGAGCCCAAGGATTGTACAATAAGTGGTGCAATTAAAGTTATCTAATATACCTTTTTATGGACATTTCTCTTTTGCTGGGTAAAGTCTGACCTCATTTTACAGAAAGCTAACATTTGCAATTTCAATTGCATGAAACAAGATAGATAAATTAGGTTGTTTTATTTATCTTTCCTAAAGAATTAGCCCTAGGATTTCCTTAGCCAGTCTTAAATTATAATGTCATTTATAGATTTAATTTATATCTGTCTTTTCAAAATACATGTACTGTGTAAACTATGTTTTCAAAAATGAATTTTTCTCTTTTCCTTACTCAAAATATTGATGAGAAAAACTTATAATAAAATAAACTTATGGCAGAGATATTTTTAAAATATCAAAGGGATGTTTGGGAGTTATTACTCATTCACATTAATCACCCAAATACTCATATCTAGAGAACTTTTAACAATTGGAGTCTGTAACAATAGATTGTAATATCTTTGATTAGTGTACAAAGATATACTTTTATTTACTAAATTGTTATCATTAAGGCAAATGTTGAAATGATTATTAGGATTTCAAACAATGAATTACTAGCTCCTTAATATGGAAAAATACATGTATATTTACTGCACAATTCTTATGAAAGCAAGCATCGAAGCTAAGAAGACAGTAAGGTTCAAACTTAGTTAGTCATAAAATTCATGTAACCAAATCATTTGAAACCTGAGTTTGGTGAATAAAAGCATTTTTACTGCATGCTTTCTGTTCATTTTAACTTTTAGATCCTCAGTTTTACAAAATGTGAAATAGCAGCCCCTTAGTAAAAGTATAGGTATTATAAGAAAGATCTACTGTAAAAAAGGCTTTTAGGTAGGTTATCTGTAAATCAGTTTTATCATACTAGTATATGAGTAGTTTGTTCTTTTCTTTGTAAATTACAACAGAAAATGGCATTTTAAAAAGCATCTTAGTTCAATTCTATCTATTCTTCAAAGTCTAGGTTAAAAGTATTTCTGCTTTAAAAAATACCACTCTGAAATATTATTACTTTTTCAAAGTTTAGTCTCTGAGTCTTGCTTTGAACATTTGAAGACAAAATAACAAATAATGTTTAAATCCTTTACTTACATATTTTCTAGTATATTAGGCTGAGCAAGAGTTAATTATAATATTAGAGGCTATAGGGTCTAAAATATTTATTAAAGATAATGTCGAAAGATCATCTTTGGGAAGACTGGGATGAAAAAGGAAGAAATTCCAGCTTTCCAGTTCCAAAGTAAATGGCCTGTGAAATAAGCGAAACAAGCTATTCAACATTTTAATGTGAAGGCATTTTCAAATCTTAAAAGACTCTTATTACGAAACAAGAGTTTTATTACCTGAATCTTTTGATTGATCTTGGAAAGATTAACTTCAAGGATGAGTCTGGGGAGAGGATAGGTGAAAACTTAGATGGGGAATTCTAAGATCCCTGTGTGTGATAAGTACTACCAGCTAAGTACAATGATGTGCTATGAAGATCAGACTTGATTTAGAAAACTACTGGCCCATAGATTTTTGTCTTATTTGCCATCCAAAGATACTTATATAGTGAAAATATATTCTACAGGAATTTACTCCTTTTGCAACTGTAGTATATATTTTTTGAGGTTAGATACAAATGGGGATTTTACTTTAAACAAAAGAAAAGTACATCATGCATGTTCAGCCCTGATTGCTTTCTGTATCTTGCTAAAGCTGCTATAACATCTGATATGTTGTTGATTTCGTATATTATTTCAATTCACCTCTGTTGAGAGCAAATGGTTTAGCTGTTCTAGAATTTATGCAGTATTCCAACTGTGATGTTAATAGAAACATCAGTGTAATTAAAAGCTCCTACTCTGAAGGCATAATCACTGAGCTGAAATTTGGCTTTGCCACTGGCTAGTTGTACGCCTTTACAAGAGTGACTTAACTCTCTAAGTCTAGGGCTCCTCTTCTGTGAACTGAGAATAACTATAGCACTGATACTACAGGCTGTCACAAGTATTAAATCGATGGAAGGTTCTCAAGGTGGTGCCTGTCTGGAGCATAATAGGCATGTAACAAGTACCAGCCATCATTATTACTACTAAATAACTAAACAAAAGAATTAAAAGGAACTTAACACGAATTTATCTTTATAGTGATTTGGGGGGGGATTGCCACATGAAATGACTTAGTATCTCTGGATCTTGAATTCAAAATTCATAATGGATAAAGAAAAAAATAGGACTCATTAAGATCTCTAAACTGTGAGTTTAGAGATAATAAATGTAAAGTGTGTGACATAGTGCCCGACACTCAGAAGCAGTAGGAGGTGCTATTATTAGCATTACTGTCATCATTCATAAATTTATTTCATAACTACTTTGGCTTGAAACATAGATGCTTGAAGTCAATAGGAAGAAGTCACCCCTGGCTATGTAGGATAAGGTTTGGGGTTTATGGTCAGTACATACCTTTCAACATTCTTTTTCCTCTCAAAAGGAGAAACCCCTTTGGCACCTGCTGGTATCAAAGACCTCTCCTCACCTCCTCTGCCAAATATGTTTTTGGAAAAGCATTAGTTAAAGAGTTGAAATAATTGCTGGAATGGCCTACAGGAGTAGCAGTAAGGACCCTGTGAATATCTTCCTCAGAGAGTCTCAAATTTCATTATAACCTTGAAACTTACAGAGCCGGCTTTGGTTACAAAGGAATTATGGTCAAGGAAACTGTTCAGTGAAAGCTATCAAAAGCATTAAAATTAACAGAGCATGCAAAGAACTACAGGATAAGTACAATGATGTGCTATCAAGATCAGGCTTGATTTAGAAAACTACTGGCCCACAGACTTTGTCTTCTTTGCCATCCAACGATACTTATATAGTGAAAATATCCATTCCTCTGGAAATTTACTCCTTTTGCAACTGCAATTTTTTGAAAATCTAGAAACTACTACACATTCATTTAAATCTACTTGGAGATTAGAATTTTATTAACCTGAGAAATGTAGCTTCTCATCATGACTTCACTTTTCTAAACGTAACTCATGAATATATAATCATATTAATTAACTATGAGCATGACTCATTAGGGAAAAAGACCTGTCTAAATGTCTTCCATCCTTACAATATAAAGGCGGCAGGATCTCAGGCTATAGGCAAGAAGGAATGCCACAGGACTGGGAGCCGATATTCTCGTGCTTTAGAAATGGAGCTAGAAAGTGAGAGGAATGTCTGAGTTCACTGTGGTATGTTCCACCTCACCCCAGTTCTACTGGATGAACCTGAGAGCTGGACAAAGAAATCATCTTCCTTGGTGACAGTGGTCTCTTGGGACTGTGGAGAGACACATGTCTCTCTATGAGAATAGTAAAAAGCCTCCCCTCATGTGATGCTCTGCTTGTATGTAATACCATAAAGGCTGTTAGGAATAAAGAAAACATTCCTCTGACTCAGTATTTTCCTGAAATTGCTGGTCAAATAAATAACATCACATGCAGCAGAAAGAAGCAACTTATAAACATCAAGGGTTATGCGAGGCAACCTCAAATCTTATTTTGGTATTGTGGAATGGACTTGATGGAAACATCAAAATGAAGAGAAAATACAAACATAGGCAGTTTCCCAGGGAGTTATGGTCAAACTCAGGACATCAAACGAGACTCCACCAACTGAGAAGTGCAACCACCTCCAAAGGGCAAAGATACAGTGCCAGTCTACCAGATGACTGAAAGCAGAATATATAACTCCACCAAATCACCATACCCAGCTTGTGGACTTTGAAGCCCTGGAAAAGCAGAGGGTAATATCAAGGAGTCTGTAAAATAATCTCTAAAATGAGCTTGTTTTTAGACAGCTATATATCTATAGGAGGGAGGACACTCCAGAAAGAAATTTATTTATTAAAAATGTGCTTATTCTTGCATGTTGAAACTTCAGTAACCTTCCAAGTTCTCTTCGTCTGATGCAATCCACCTGTCAAGATGCTTTTTTCACTGCTCTAAACAGTCTTTGAACTCTTCGATTTTGATGCCTTTTTGTGCTTCTGTTGTTTTTTTGCTTCACCTCTTCCAGCAAAATGTTTCCTTTTGAGAACTTTTTTTCATCCGGGGAAACAAAAAAAAGTCACTCGGGGAGAGATCAGGTGAATAGGGAGGGTGGGACACAAACATTACGCTGTTTTTGTTCAAAAACTGCTGAACACGTAGTGCAGTGCGGGCAGGTGTACTCGTCAATCACCCATCATGAAATGTGCAAATGCACTGACAGAATTACTCAAAAAAAAAGACTCCGAAGCCCGACATAGTTTCTCACAACAACAGTACCTGGAACACCAGTGCTGATGGGTTCCTAGGACACTCACCTAGCAGAGGGAGCCTGTACTGCAAGGGGTCCACCCTCCAAAAATAATTCCGTTTTTTTTGGTCGTCCTCATGCATATAAACATATACAATACATGAAAATATACATATTTATAGAAATATAACAAACATTTAAATGTGTGTAGAAGCTACTTAAATATACTGATTACTTTATAGTGGTGTTTTACCTTCACAAACAGGACATACTAACAATTGTCTTGTTTTTATACAGAGGTCTACAAAATGTTTTGGCTCTGAAAAATGACTCTCATGTGAAAATACAGAGCAAAACAGTGTTCCATTCCTAAAATATAACAGTATTTCATTTCTGAAGCATAATGACATATTGGTATCTATTAAACCGCTTAACATGTGAGTTTGAATTAGGCTTTGCTTCTTTTGTCTTTGTGTATTTATGTACTAAGGAGTGATCCTATATATGAATTTCCAAGTCAAAGAGCACAACTGAGAGATAAATAGGGTAGTTAGGGTCCTTCAAAAATGAAAATGCTGTTATAAGAATCAACACAACCTCCTTTAGGCCTGGCAGTAAGAGAAGGACCATCTGCCTCTTTGACATACTCTGTTTGGGTCCAAGGTGGCGGTTAATTGGGAACAAGACACACCATGCTAGCTACTCCCACTCTTACTCAGATAAAACAGAGCAAAGTAAAAAACATCAAAGTCATTCAAGAAGAAAACTGGGAGAAATGATTAAAAATGCTTGAACATCTCAAGGTCAGTAAGGTAAGTGGAAAGGGAAGGAAGGCTGATTCCCTGCACTGGTGACAGTGTGTTGGGGGCCCTGGGTGTTATCTCCAGGAAGATGCTGGGGAGGAAGTGGGTACTAGAGGGTAGACGTGACAAATCCAGCTTGCTTTGTGATGAGTGTTCATACGTAGAATATATCGTCTATATGGATGCTATAAATCATTGCCGGTTATTTTATAAGTAATGATTTGCTTTATGTATCTCCAAAACTGGAAAAAGTTGGTTATTTATTCACCAAAGTTTATTTGAATAAACCTTGTACAGACACTGGGGCGTTAAAGATATTTAAGAATTTGGGTTCAAACCAAAAAATTTTAAATCATTTTTAGCAGGACAATTTTTTGTTAGGAAATAAATATATATGCAAATTACCTATAAATATATCATCCATATGAGAACATGACTTGAGAAAATACCTAATGTAGCACTTTTAAGGAATAACCTCCCGGGCCCAGTAGCTCATACATGGGATCCCAGCGCTTTCGGAGGCCAAAGCAGGTGGATTGCTTGAGCCCAGGAGTTCAAGACCAGACTAGGCAACTTAGCGAGATGTCATCTCTACACCAAATCAAAAAATTAGCCAGGTGGTGACATGAGCCTGCAGTTCCAGCTACTCGGGAGGCTGAAGTTGAAGGATCACCTGAGCCCAGGAGGGCGAGGCTGTGGTGATCCCTGATTATCCCACTGCTTTCCAGCCTGTGTGACAGAGTGAGTAGCAGACTCTCCACCCAAAAAGCAATGATCGTCAATCAATAAATAAGTGAAATTTGCCCATTGTTTATGTGTCTTTGACTACCTGCATGGCTCTAATACATATCAATATAATAATAGATCTATATGAAAAGATAAAGATATTTCTTCTATTTTGTTTTGTTTTGTTTTGTTTGAGTTGGAGTCTCACTGTCACCCAGATTGGAGTGCAGCGGCCACTCCCGGCCACCACAGCCTTGACCTGCTGGGCTCCGGCAATCCTTCCGCCTCAGCCTTCCAAGTAGCTGGAACTACAGGCATGCGCTACCACACCCGGCTGATATTTTGATTTATTGTAGAGACGAGGTCTCGCTGCCCAGGCGGGTCTCGAACCCACGGGCTCAGGCAATCCACTCACCTCAGCCTCCCAAATGCGCGGGATTACAGGCTGAGCCACCGAGCCTGGCTGATATTTCTTCTATTAAGTGATTTTTACTCTGCACTCCATTCCCCTCTTGAGAAAAGTGTTATTTGTGGGGAAATTCTTGGGAAGCCCTGCTGTCTATTTATCCCTTTGAACTCTCACTTGCCATTGCTGGTTGAAGCTAGACTATGGGATAGAGGAGGTTCGGGCCAAATTTCCTTGCTAATCTGTTTTTCCACCTTAAATGTTTTCCTTGAGTTGCCTTTTGGTATTATAACTTTAGCTTTTATGGTGAGAAACTATAAGAAGCAGTCATTTAAAATCTAATATGTGCATTTGGATGTACATTAGATGTACACAACACTACATATTTCTACCAATGTACACCAATACCAATATATAGCCACTATCTCGTGGCTATATTAGAACACTTTAACATAAAATTCCATATAAGAAACTTATTGTAGAGTTATGAAGTTGAAAAAGTTTGGTTCTCCCGAGAAGTTGTTATTGATAGTCTTTATAACATAATTGTCATGTTTTCATTTTAACTGTGGCTGCCAAGAAAAAAATTTTGTGGACTGCGTGTTTATGTTCAGTTGTTTTTCTGGAGATATTTTGTTTTTCCTGTTCTTATCTTTTTTCATGATTTCTATTGTACTTAAAATCATATATTATCCTTTCATATTACATGCTTTGCACTTCTAGGGCTTCATTGGTTTGTTAAGCTACCTTAGTTCTTTAGCGGAAAAGTACAAGGATACAGATGAAGACAAGTGTATACGTATAAATGTAGAACTCCAGTAACGCATACACACTGTCTCTCCCTCTCTCCCTCCCTATGTGGGTTTAAATTGCACAATTCAATTGAACTCATTTCAAGTCTTCTCTTTATACAAAGGTGCCTTTAGTATTCAGAGTCTTTAGACTATGCTTTCTCTTGGTAAACATACCATATACATGATTGTCTTTAAAGGGATCGAAACAATCTTAGACCTATGTTCTTAACATAGTTATAACCACATCATTAAAAAGAGGTAGCTGTGGAAACCTACCTCAAGAGGTCAGCAGGCAAAGAAATGCTCAGCTCCTTGCCCGCTCCCATGCCTGTTCTCCTGAAACAAACACATTCAGGAGATATTGATGTCACTTCTTGATGAACTACTACATACACTTTCCTCTCTCAAGGGTCAATTTCCTAAGTGGCACAGCTTCTATCTAACTGAATAAAATGATAATCCATTTTTTATTTTATCTATGAAAGAACTATGACTCCAAATGAACTACAAGTGAACCCATGCTTGGACTATATGTAAAGAAAATCATGCTTGTAAATGGTCACTCAAGGAATGCAAAAGTCACCAAAAGACATCACAAACTATTAAAATATTTGAATTATATTTGAAGCAGACCTATTTTCAGTGAGAAAAAAAAGAAAGACCATGTTCCCTCTGACTTTGACAAGTGTAATCTGCTAAACCATAGCCCTCGAGAGGATTTATTAGAAAATGAGTCTATCTGCCCAGTAAACTCAAAGAGACCCTCAAATGGATGGTGTGGCCATGATTTTCAAGTGTTTTTCTCAGGAGATAATCTTTCAAACCTCCTAAATGCAATGAGTCCTTAACCAAATGAACTTGATAAATGTTTCTAAAAACTAGTAAAAACTTTTAGTGAAAGTGAGTTAAGCCAGGAGAGTTAAATACAAAGACCTCCCTTTGGGCACAAGGATAGAGTCTCCATTCTAGCAAGATACAAAATAGGTAGGTTGGGCCATGAAACTTAGAACCACAAAGCTCTCATTTTAGAGTACATAACTAACAAATATAAAACACATATTATTATGTATGGCATATGTAATATATCTATAAATAAACTGTATATATTTATGTAAATCCAGCAATCCCTCTACTGGGCATCTACCCAAAGGAAAATAAATCATTTTATCAAAAGATACTTGTGCTCGTATGTTTATTGCGGCACTATTCACAATGACACAGTAGTGGAAGCAACCTAGATGTTCAGTGGATGATTGGATAAAGAAAATGTGACATGTACACACAATGGAACGGTACTCAGCCGTAAAAAACAAAATCATGCCTTTTGCAGCATCCTGGATGGAACTTGAGAACATTATCTTAAGTGAAACACCTCGGAAAGTCAGCCACTACATGTTCTCATTTATAAGTGATAGCTAAATAATGTGTACACATGGATTGAGACACCGGCAACTTGGAAGGCTGAGGGGGTGAGAGAAGGTGAAAGGTGAGAAATTACATAATGGGTACAATCTACGTTATATGGGTGATGGATACTCTAAAAGCCCAGGCTTCACTTCCCCATATATCCATGTAACTAAATTGCCCTTGTATCTCTTAAATTTATACCACAAAAAAGCTAAAAGAAAAAAACAATAAATTTAAGTTGCATTAAAAATCTTTCAAGCATTGCCTTATCATCTTATAACTATAGCTAAATATTTTGAAGAATTCTGAGGCCGTATGTCAAGATGCAATTTCACTGCCATTTGTTTCAATATAACTTGTGAAAACGTCAAGGACTCTAAACGAGAGAAACATGCAAAGAAATGTCAACCCTTACTGATATTTTACATGGTTGATTTTTCTGCTGCGTTTCTGTTTCCATGAGTCAACATTTAATTCTTCAACATCATCCCCTGGCTGTGTGTCTAACACTCCTCAAGACCTAATGAAAGGAAATTTTAAGACACACCCAGAATATGATTCAGCCCCCGTCACAGTCAGGCCACTGTGGCTCCACAACTGTGCCCTTCATCACAAATGACCCTGAGTTCTGCAGTAGGAAGGACACTATGAATAATAGTGGAATATAACTGGCGCCCTAGCTGATATATCTATAAAAATAGTGATATTGACTGAAGATAAGGGCCTGGCCACACCTTATCCCATTTTCAATGTGTTTCCTGTGTTTTCTCTCTCTTACTGGAAAGAAATGCTGATTTTGTGATACGGGAGCCTTGCCAATCCTTTGAAAACTCCTTTACAAAATTTCTTTTTTCCTTCTCTTTTTAGACAGGGTCCCACTCTGTCACCCATGCTGGAGCATAGTGGCTCACTGTAGCCTCAACTCCTCCTCCTGCCTCAGCCTCCCAACTAGCTGGGGCTACAAGCACGTGCCACCATGCCTGGCTAATGGATGGTGTCCTATTTTTTTTTGTAGAGACAGGGTCTCGCGCTTCTGGACTCAAGCGATCCTCCGACCTCAGCCTCCCAAAGTGCTGGGATTCCAGGCATGAGCTACTGCACCCTGCCTCCACAACATTTCTCACTCCATTTCAGCCTCTTTATTTCCATCGTTACTCCAGACTCTGAAGTCTTTCTCACTCCCCATTCCTCTCCTATCCTTTCACCTTATTCCTCCTTCTGTCTCACCCCTTATATTCTCGAAAACAGATAGAGCCGGGAGATCATGGCAGCTGGTATGAAACTTGGTTATTCTATAACTCAAATTCTGTGTGCATATTTATATTTAACGATATAGCTACAGAGAGGTATCACAGACAATATTATATCATACATGAAAAATAAAGTATTTATTAACCATTCTTTCACTTCAATAAATCAAAATTGAACATTATCTAAATTTCCTTCCAGCCTTTTTTCAGATGCACGGTTTCACTTAGGAAGACTCATTTCTCATATCCAATGCAGTATTTGATTCTTTTAAAAAGTTTCCCGTGGAAAATACTAAACTATTACACATTAAATCATTCAATATTCAGAATAATGCCACAACGCAGATATTAGTATCTTCCATTTTACCCCTTAGAAAACAAAGACTCCAGAAAGAGTAGATAAATAACGTGTCCAGGTTTACAAGCACTCAATAGCGGTAAAGGATTCAAACTCAAGTTAATGACCTTTCTAATGAGCTATATTTCCTTCCTTTATGTCTCACAACAAAAGCTTATCTCACATGTCCGATAAAAATTGCTCAAGAGGTTGCAAAATGGTGATAATTTTCTTTTACATGTACACATTTTCCTCTTGGTGGATGGATATACTTTATGGCATTTTAACGGCTCTAAGATAAACATCTTAACGTCTAAATGAGGATGCATCATCTCACCATCAAAGACAACTCACGCGTGCTGCCACGCCGGCCAGGCGGAGCATCGACAGCCTGGTTATTGCCTGCCGGGGCTTAGCAAGATGATAGTCTCATGACACAGCTGGGTAGCTGTCATCCACTGATGTCGGGTCCACAACTAGCAAGGACTTCTTGCAGAAAGAACAGGTTTGCCTGAACACCTTTTGTTAACAGTGTCTTGCAAGGTCAAGAAGCCATCCACATCCAAACGTATAGAAGAGTTTGAGCATCTTGCCAGAAAATCCCAGAGCATAAACAAGAAAGGCTGCATCACCAGTGCTCTCGACGGCACAGAGGAATATTTATGGGAGACCGTGGACTTCGATGACTCAGCGTTGGAAAGTGACTCAGAAGAGCTGGACTTTGTATGGGAAAAGCTGTAGGAATAACTTAGCCAATTATTTGACTTATTTCTCCTTTTCATGGTGTGAACAAAACGCATGTCTAAATAACCCTAAAAGGCTCTAATAGCCCCCAAAATTACACTTTCAGGAAGTGTTATTTTTAATTAGTAGTGCTTCCTTCATTTCTCAGTAACATGCAGATGGCATCTTTGAGGTGATAAAATATAGGTAAGTGACATAAAGTGTCTCTTATTGTTTGGCATTATCATTTCCAAATGTGTGCTATTAAAGATAGATAATGCTTGAACAAACCTCATATATTTATAGCTTTTCTCTTTTGTACTATAGTAGAAAGAAATATATAGTTGTGGGTGATACATTCAGAAGAAATGAATGTTTTCATAGTTTTTGCTACGAAAATCAAATTTGCACTGGTATGAGCACAGTATTCTAGTTTCACAACTGAATTAAGATGTTATCAATATTTTAAAATTATTTTACTCTAAAAGATTAGAATATGTTAATGATTTAAGTTAACACCACTACGATGATAAGCATTATGGACTGAATGCGTTCCACCAAAATTCATATGTTGAAACCCCAATACGATGGTATTTTGAGATGGGGCCTTTGAGGGTGATTAGGTCGTAAGGCTGGAGTCTTATGACGGGATGAGTGCCCTTCCAAGAAGAGACAAGAGCAATCTTGCTTCTTTTCTCTCCCTCAGCCATGTGAGGATACCAGGGGAAGATGACCATCTGCAAACCAGGAAGGGGGCCTCATCAGGAACTGAAAATGGAATCGTGAAACTTCTAGCCTCCAGAACTGAGAAACGAATGCTTGTGGTCTATCACCCTGTCTGTGGTAATCTGTTATAGCTGCCTGAACTGACTAAAACAACAAGTAAAGATTTATATTTCCCACGTGCGTATTTACCATTTACATTTTCTCCTGTTAACATTGTCTGTTTCTTTCCCTTATTTATTTATCTATGGGATATGAAGAATTATATTGGCAATTTTTCTTTATATGTTACTGATAGAAACCTCTTACCCATCATATTTCTATAACTATTTCTAGTCTATTTTATTGTCTATTTTGTTTAAACTCCCATAGTATAGAAGTTATAGAATTTTAGAAAATAGTCTTTGCAATTTCTTCTACTTTGCAAAAACTGATAAATATTGTTTTGTTTTCAATTCATCCATTTGAAACTTATATTGGTACACAGTATGACTAGAAATCAAAATTATTTGTTTTTTCAATAGCTAGTTTGTTATCTTTCTTATTAACTAGCTTTTCACTTCCTAATTGTTTTGAGATACTGCCATGCCCATACATTTTGCTTATATGCAATATAAATAAATTATTTCTTATCGTATAATCTGTTCTGTGGAATTTTTTATTTGCTATAAAACAGTGCCTGCTTTTTTGATAAAAGATTTTACACATCAAAAATATAAGATTGAAATGAGTTTAAAGAAAGGGAAAGAAAAAATAAGCAAAGCAAAGGCAAGAATGAAGCTAGAATTGTGTATCATAGTGTCCTCACAGGTGCCGTGGGCAGATTACAAACTCAGCTCATCTTTCTAGTAGCCAGTGCAGAAAAGAGATCTTTTTCTATGATTCCTAGTGTCCTCAGGCTGGAGACAGAACCACTTTTCAGAATACATGGAGACAGTTTGTGGTCGGGGGTGTTTCTCACTGGATCCCCTATCCTAAAACCATCCTGGGATTTAATGGACAAATCACTGGACAATATCTTCACGATTGATGTAATAATTTCATGAGGCTCAATATGAGATAGTGGTTCTCAACAAAATATAGAATTTAGGGTGATGCTTTCAGAAAATCTTTTTTTTTTTTGAGTTGGAGTCTCACTCGGTCACCCAGACTGGAGTGCAGTGGCCGCTTCCGGCCACCGCAGCCTTGACCTGCTGGGCTCTGGCGATCCTTCCGCCTCAGCCTTCCGAGTAGCCGGAATTACAGGTGCGTGCTACCACGCCCGGCTGATTTTTTGATTTATTGTAGAGACGAGGTCTTGCCAAGTTGCCCAGGCGGGTCTCGAACCCGCGGGCTCAGGCAATCCACTCAGCCTCCCAAAGGCGCAGGATTACAGGCTGAGCCACCAAGCCCAGCTGTCCCAGCATCTTGTTTCATTTTCAGTAGTGTCCGGATTTGGGTGATGTGTTATGGAGTCACTCCACTCACATATTCTATTCATTTTATTCTTGCCATGGTCATTATCACAGTCTGAACTCGCCTCCCTCCCAGGTGGTCATCTGTACCCTGGACCTTCCACTTCCTCCTGCTTCCACACTCACTTAACACCGCCCATTCTTACCACCTTACAGCCCGGATGGATGCTCCTTTGCTGCGTTTAATCCTTTAAAACACGTACACTAAATAAATCAACTACTCCGCTCTCATACATTTTCTCCAAAAGTGTTTTATATTATTTTGTCAGTCTTCAAGAAAAATCTCTATTGAGATTTTGTGCTTACCTGGTATGGATGTTAGTATACTTGTGGTATATTGTTCTCAGTCATGGAATAATTCTTATTTTATTTATTGAGGGATTGTTTCCATCCTGCTTCCCCAAAACTTAACCTTTCAAATTTTATCCAGAACTCAGAGACCTACACAATTCTAAGTCTACAGTAAGCTATGCAACCTTGCGAACCGTGTTGTAAGGTTACGTTAAGGACAAAAAGCCTGTATATTTAACCTTAAATCTCAGGTCAAAGGATTGTTCACTGTGGCAAATAGTTAGCGTGCCTCTTATATACTTTATGATAAAGCTAATATAGTATAATATTCTTATTCTTAAAAGTCTTCCACCTACATTCATATTTCCATTTTTTTTTTTTTTTTTTTTTTGAGTTGGAGTCTCACTCTGTCGCCCAGACTGGAGTGCAGTGGCCGCTCCCGGCCACCGCAGCCTCGCCTGCTGGGCTCCGGCGATCCTTCCGCCTCAGCCTTCCCAGTAGCTGGAATTACAGGCGTGCGCTACCACGCCCGGCTAATTTTTTGATTTTATTATAGAGATGAGGTCTCGCTGCCCAGGCGGGTCTTGAACCCGCGGGCTCAGGCAATCCACTCACCTCAGCCTCCCAAAGGCGCGGGATTACAGGCTGAGCCACCGAGCCCGGCTATATATTTCCATTTTTATAGCACACTTACCCAGAGGGTATTTCATCCTGAATAAAAATGAGGAAAATGAAATGCATGGGTTTTGACCAAACAATGAAACTATAATAAAAGCAGGTACAGAATCTTTTTTTGTCTTGATTCCTAATCCTACTCATTTAATTTCTTTGTGAGACAAAACAATTTAATAAGAAAGCAAAATCTGACTTTATTAATGGTATATCATTATCCTCTTCATTCTTAAAAAGATGTCTATGTTGTTTTGATAAAGAACTAGTTTAATTTTGTATGCTTTCTCTTTTCTCAACTGTGAGTAAAGAAGAAATTGACTTAAGTAACCTCTGGGTTATTCTAAAACAGAATGCTAAAATATAATTCCCATCCCCATGTCTTAATAGTCAGGAAGGAGCGTATGTACTGCTACAGAATGTTAAGTGTTCTGCAAAGCAGTTTAGTTGAGATACCCTAATGGAACTTAGAGATGGGTACTCCATCTGTTAAGAGATTCTCCTTGGTCACAGTAGGAGAAAAGGAAAAGGATATCCAAAATAATAAGCTGTCCCTAGACAAAAAGCCATGACTACCTTGAGATCCAGGGGACTTCTTTTTTTAGGTCCTCCAATCTACCACCATGATTATAAAGAGAAATAAACTCATATATTTTGCTCTGGAGAATACTAAGAAAAACATTAGATCTACTGTGTCTAAGCAGTTGATAACATGAACAATTAGAAATGTAAGACCACAAATTCAAACATTAAGCAGTAACCTTTCAGTATTCGGTGTTACCTAATAAACAGCCGGATACTGCTGACATTAACATCTATTATTGTGCTGCATTAGTTTTATGGATACAATAAACTCTCAGATGATGATCATTTGGTAATTCAAAGAATGACTCATGGAAAATATAGTTTTCATTTGCTAAAGTGCTGTAGGGTTGAATTTGGAAGTGTCGTGCTGTGCTGAAATTGATTCCATTTGAATGGCACTCCAAAAGCTACAATAAACTTTAAAAATGCACAAGGATGTTTTGCTTCTTTCATCTATTTGGGAAAACAGAAGCAAACAAATATAATAATGTTCCTGGGGCTCACTGCACAGTTATACCCTGTTATACAAACAAGCATTATATAAAACAGTCATGATTATTCTATCTTTTTATGGAACAAGTAAATAGAAACCAGATAAAGCCAGTTTTTTTTTTTTGGTGTTTTTTTTTACAAAATGACATCTAATACAGTAATATAATTGAGGTTCATTCTGTCAAAAACTTTAAAAAATGTTTGTATACCTTGATTTATGTTGCCCTAACAAGTCAACATCTGGGACTTTTAAAAGTGTATGCAAAGACTTTACCAAAGGATTCACCACGTGATTCTTTTAAGACAAGTCTAAACCACTACATCCAAGATAGAATTCAGTTACAACTTGTAAAATTTGTACTCTGCTTCTCTCTGATCTCAATGACTGTGTTAAAAAGGTAAGCCTTAAGAAGTCACCTACCATTAATAAATTTCTCATTTTATTTCTTGAGGATTTAATTAAATCTCACTCTAAAGAGAATAGTGACTAGTTGGTCATTTTTCATCAAGACAATAGTTAGAGGAAAGCATGTCTTTCTTTAAGGTTTTAAAGCTACGATAGATTCTCATCATTTTGGATTTTAGAATTTTGAATGACTTTTCAAAGACTCATTCATTGCAATGGTTTAATTTGAATATATTCCCAGAAAAATAAACTTTTTTGTGCTTTGATGATCAAATTTCTAAAAATGTTCATGTAGAAAACATAATTTAATTTTTATAATGTCCCCATGTGGGAGATGGTTAACTCTAAATCACACTAAATCTAATTGCAACAGCTCCTCAGAAAACCATACTTTAAGGTTTTCAGCACACAAACCTTCAAATATGTACCACTGTTGACATACAAAGGTTAAAAATTAGAAATTTTGAGTACCAGAATAAGTATGTTTTAAAGTATTCCTGAGATTTAAAGTATATCTGAGATTTTGGACTGAAAGTCACTATTATGTTATTACAATGAGTGTAAGGTCACTGTAAATACAGTGGTAACCCAGGCCTGAAAGTCTGTGAAGTTAACATGATGCATTCTCCGGGTCTTGAGGTTTCTGAAAGGCATCCATCATTCACTGCCGACTGACACGGACAAATACCGTGGAGCCCGACTCCCTGGCAGCCTTGTTTTTCTTCCCTGTTCCTCCCTCCCTAGCGCTCTTCCCTTCTGAGCATCTTGATCTCACCTCTGCAATCAATCACGACTTGCACGTTATCATTTGAAAAAGAGTGCCGAAACGTTTAGACACAATCAATTTGCAATTAACAGGAAATGACTTTCTGGGGCTGTTTGATCCCTGGCGGTGGGAGAAAGCCTGGGTTCTGTCTACCGGATCTTTTCCATCGCTGTCGGCGGCGATGTGTGGCAAACGGGGTCAATGAAGACAGACTGTGTGACGAGTTATGGCTCTGCAGACTGGGGCGAAGGACTGCTGGGGAAACAAAGGCTTTCCTCTGACAGCATGATCTGTGGACCGAGGTCACTGATGCCACGTTTCATTTCCTCGTATTGTTTTAAAACATCTTTTTGGCCTTTATACTGCTTTCAACAACATTTGTATTCAATGAAGTGGACCGAGACTATTAGATGAAGATGTCTGAACAGAGCGTTTTTTTTCCTGAAGCAACTTTTGCTGTCCGCAGTGCCACCCTGCATGGGCCCTTCTCCAAGGGCATGACCACAGACTCATGAGTGTTTTAGCGAACGCCTCCGAAAGCATTTTCTTGAGATGTAAGTCTTGGGACCATGTTGCCTGCTGGCACGAAGCCTAATGAAAATCAACTCAGAAGGTCATTCTGATGGCATAGAAAAATCACTGCACACTGGGGAAGAATGTCAACTATGAGGTTAGACTGTAGGACCAGGAGAGTATAAATGGGCAGGTTCAGTTGTGGCCACACACGTGTGCTGTCTGTCTTTCTGCTTTTCCTTTCTACATATCTCCCACTTCCCTTCTTCCATCCATCCCTTTTGTTTCTTCTTCTCTTCTTCTAGAAATATCTATAAGGAATTTCCCTTGTGCTTGGCTGGTACTGGTGAGATGACCAAGTCCTGCTCCCACAGAGTTTTAAGTCGAAAGGAGAAGAGACATTAAGCTAATAATCACTCTACTGAATGTATAATTGCAAAGCAAAGTGAATGCTCTGAATGAACGAACCATGGCTCTGTAAGATGAAGCATCATAAAAAACCTAACTGAGGATTTGACATCTTGCAGTCAGGAAGTTTTGTATGTGGAGTAACAGTTGGGCCGGAATCTGAAGAATGTGAGTTGGAAGGAAGTTGGAAGAAGTCGCATATGCAAAGGCCCAGTGGTATCAAAGGTCTATATGAACTTGTGCAGCAGGAAACCAGAGAGTGAAACAGCAGGTGGTTTAAAAGTAAGGAGAGACCAGATCACGTGGGGTCCAGTGGGTTGGAAAGCTACTGACGTTTCAAACTAGAGAGTGCTGGGGCTCTATTCTCATTTCTAAAGGGCCACTAAGACTACGGTATGAATAATAGACTGGATGGAAACAAGAATAGATGTAAGAAGAATAAATTAGGAGAAATTTTAGAGTCCAGGTAGAAGACGATGGACTTTTACTCCCAAATCATCGAAACTAGGTCAGAAAAACAGGGGCATTAAGATTTTCTTAGATCTGTTTCCATCTCAAAACCATTTGGGTGGTTATGGCGTGCTCTCTAGGCAGTTGCAGCTGGGGAAATGGCTTGCAGAGTTATTCTGAACATGTCAGTCTCAGTCACTGGTCAAGGTCACTTTTGAGTTAAGCCACCCAGTCATCTGCCCAGGGAAGCACAGTGAGGTAACACACTGCTAATGATGATCACGGAATCAACAAGGTTAGCCAACTGATTCTGCAGCCGGATTCCTGAAGTGCCTTAGAAGAAGAGAGGACTGCTATGTGAATAGAGAACTTGCTGGCCAAGTTATGACACTCCCAGTACATTTTGTTTTCATTAGCGGTTCTCAGAGATGGCAATTGTACTTCCCAGTAAAAGTATTCAATGTCTGAAGATGATTTTGATGGCCACGTCGTGGGAGGTGAGTGCTACTGGCTTCCAGCGTGTAGAGGACAAGAATGCTGGTAAACATCCTACAGGGCAGCCTTCCCACCTCCACCACAGTAATCATCTGGTCCCAAATCGTAGCAGTACACAGGTTGAGTGAGATATTGTGCAATGTATACTTGGCTTTGACCCCATTTCCTGGCATATGACTCCTAAAGTCCTTAGAATCCCCAAAGGGATTTATTTTGTAAGCTAATGAGATGACTGGAGGTTGGCAGCTCCCAAGGAGCTCCAGGATGGGGCTGGTCACCAGAAGGAACAAGGCAGGATTTGAGGGTTGGCACTTCCAGCCCCACCCCCAACCTGTGGGAGGGGAGAGGAGGGGATGCTGAGTCGGTCACCACGGCCAAGAGTTTAATCGATGACGCCTAGGTAACAAGGCCTCCATAGAAACCCAGAAACAGAGGGCTCGGGGAGCCTCTGGATGGGAATGTGAGGAGGGTGCTGAAGGATCCTGGAGGGTTGTGCCCGGGCAGGGGAAGCCCCGCGCCCCTTCCCACAAGCATCTCCCTGTGGATCTCTCCATCCTTATCCTTTGTCATAGCCTTTATCACAAACTGGTAAGTGTGTTTCCCTGAGTTCTCTGAGCCACTCCAGCAAATTAATCCAACCCAAGGCCAGGGTCGTGGAAACCCGATTTATAGGCAGTGAGTCCGAACAGAGGCAGAGCAACTGGAGCTTGCAATTCCCATCTGCAGTGGTGGAGAGGGGCGGAGTCAGTCTTGGGACGGAGCCTCACCCGGTGGGATTTGACACTGTCTCCAGGTAGTGTCAGAACTGAACTACATTGGAGGACTTTCAGCTGGTGTCCGAATCACACACACGCACACAAACACACCCACACACTTGGTCACAGAAGTCTGTGTTGTCTGTTGTGGTGTGAGAACAGAGGAAAGGCAGTTTGTGTTTTTCCACTCAGACTGAGAAACGCTGATTTTCAAGAACAGACCCGATCAAAGCCTTCACGTGTCATGAATATGGTGGATGAAAGCAGTTCTCAGCTTGATAATGGAAACCACACGAAAAACGTGAAGATCAAGGAAAGAAGGTCAAGCGAGATGTGTTCCAACAGTGTCGCTTATTTGGAATACCTTGGGCATTTACACAATAGTATTTCCTAATCTCAAATTATTTGTTAGAAAAGAAGACAATACCTACGATGTTTTCACAGACTTGCTAATTTCTAGCATTTCTTAGAATGCAAAACATTTGTAAGGCATTTCTGCAGAAATTAAATTAGTAATTTCTCAAATCTGACGAACTATTTGATTCTCTTAGCAGGTAATACAACTGATTTTCTTGCTCATTCGTTTTCATGATTAGAGAGCTGAAGAAAGAAACATTAGGCATGCTGAAGTGAGTTTATGGTCTTATCATTTAGTACTTTGAGTTTAATTATTTTTAAGTAATTTCTTTTATATGTGCGGACAAAAACTTCTGTTTGTCCCTCCAGACCACTCTCCACCTCCCCCACCGGCATCTAGCTGCCTGTCTTTACAGCCTGTGTCAGCAGATGCACCTCCCCTGTGGCTTCAAGCTGGGTTTGCCAGTGGGGGGAGAGGAAGGTAAATGGGAATGGGGGGGTATTCCCTCAGCCTTCCTCTGAAAGTCACCACAGCCTGGCGACCATCACAGCTTATCTTAGCTCGCTGCACAGCTCCACTCATCTCTCCTATGAGTGGGAACCAAGTCCCTGGATACATCACAACAGCTCTTGTATTTTCCTTATACCATGATCACACCACTGAAAATAGCCTCATTATTAAACTCTTCATTGTGCTGTTTTGTGTTGAGAGGCTGATTAATGCAACTTACATAGTTATGAGATAAATGTTCATGGAGATTTAAGAAGACTCCATATAAGATCACAAAGTACCTTACAACTGATGCACAGATGACACGTATAACATATTCATGTACATTAGAATGTATCTACAGATGCAGCATTTGATACACACAAATCTTCCTCAAGTCAAAGCATAGTTCGGAAGAAAACCTTTGTAGGTTCTTGGATAACAGATGATTCCAGACATGTCAGTATAGTATTTGCTTTGCTCTCTTAGAACAAGGGATGGTGGGATTCATGAAGAATCAGAATTTTTTCATGAACTTCTCTGGTGCAGTAGAGTCTCTTCCCGTATGAGACTGCACAGTTAACCCCTCTCCTAAAGCACGAGTTCATTACCACTTGATGTTGCCAACCCCAGATTGCTTGGATATCGAAAAGTGTCTCTTAGATATTCCATGACATAGCGTTCTGCCTAGAAATCTCCCAGTCTCACTCTTTCTGCTGTGGTAGGGTGCAGAAAGAACATGGGACTTGTAGCTATGAGCAGTTCTGTGCCATGAGATGATCAAGACGAACTTAGGTTCAAATCTCATCTCAGCCACTTACTGTACCTGTGATTCGAATAAACTTAACTTTTCTGAGTCTTAGTTTCATGATCTGTGTAGTAAAATTAATATTGTCTCTTCCCAAGCATTTGATGATAACTAAATGAGATAATATGAAGTGCATAGAACAATGTTTGTCAGAAGAGGTTTTTCTTTTATCTTTTTTTAATCTACCCTAATTTCTCCTCTGGAAAAGCAGTCAAAATTAGAAAATAAGGCCCACCCACATCATTAAAGAAGCAATTTGACACACATATGCTATCAAATCATTTCACTGAGACATGTCACTACATTGAGATAACTAGAGACAATGAGCTTGCCCCACTGTTTATTAGCCATCTCTTTATCTTCTCTTTTCTTTTTACTTCAGGGGACTCTTATTCCCTTCCTAGCATCTTTCACGCCACAGATCTCTGGGAAACTCAGCCCAAACTGCCACACATTTGATGTTCAATAGTATGTGGTGGATGACATTGGCTTTGCTTTTCCCAGGTCTTCCTTTTCTGCCATAGTCACAGTGTCAGCTATGACTAACGTCACATTGTTCCCACGAGCATTTCACATGCCTTTTATCCAATACAGTTTTCCAATCAACTTCATGTTAGCTCAGAAAATAGAACAAATGATTCCTGAACGTATAAACACAAAGTTCGTATTATACTTCAATGTAAAAAATAAAAAAAATAAAGCTATTCTGAAATATGAATCAACTTTCATATGTCACCTTTTAGAGAAATGAATTAACTTACTTATGTCATCTTCCTCAATAATCCTAATAATCTTAATGTTTCTATTTAATAAATATGCAAGCTACATGTCATTCATATCAAACAAAAATAATTCTAAGGGGAAACATTTAAAAATCAGTTAAGAAACTGGTACACAAATTAGATTCAATGTCAAACTGTTTTAAACATAAAAGCATGATTATAGGGTCATAATTCTAAATTCAGGATATTTCAACGGTCTTCATAGTTTCTACAAAGAGGACTTTAAAATCCACTCTTTTTACAGATCTTGAAAGGCCAGATAAAAATCAGAACTCAAACCAATTCCCACCATCTCTGATGTGAGCTTCCATTTTGTGTGCCGGATGACTTAATGGATGCCAGGGGCAGATCAATTTACAGCAGCACAAGGTGTCTCTGTCCCTTGATTTGTGTACCTGCATTTGTAGCGGGTCTAGTCATATATTACACACCTACTTTGGCTGTAACTGGAGACAGCTGATGTACAATAGTGCTGAAAGAAGTGTACTTTTCCAGCCCGGGAACGTGTAACAGATCCTGCCTCACCTAGCACTGCCACACAAAGTCGCCCATTCCATCCTTCCTCAAAGTGCTTGAGCGATTGAAAGTGGAAAAAGTAGAGCAGAATAGAGTGTGTATGTTCAACAGAGACTGGCCACCCCACAGTCCAAAAGTGATGTAATTTAAATCTTGAGTGTCTTTTTTTTGATGGGTAACTAAAAAGAAATTTATAAGAAAAAAGAGTGTGTTTGTGAAGCTTTATCAGTTTTCTTCAAGAAGCTAGGATGTTTCACAGACTCAATACATTAAGTCTTGGAATTTAAGAAAATGAATCTTGCTGATACAAAGGAAAAGTCAGTAAACATGCCAGAGAGAATGCTACGATCCTCCTTTCCTGTTAAGAAAATAAGTCACCTGCAAAAATGAGCAGAATGTGGTAGCAGATGGGTTGTCGAAATGCTTTTCAAGCGTCCATTCAATGAGACTTTCGGTCATGAGGGTTTGAATATTAAGTACGAAAAGAAGTGATGGGCTTCTCTCTTCCATGGGAGCCCCTCAGCACAGCAGAGGCTGAGGGTTGGGGGTGAGGGGAAAACGCTGACACTTTCCTCTGCAAATACCAGCCTGGCTTCCCCTTAAGGAACAAAATGAGGGAAAAGAGACAAATCAGATAGCTCCTGGCTCAAGTCGTAGTTCCATGGTTCTCGTTTTCATAGACATTAGCAGCTACCCTTTAATCTCTTCCTTGGCAGCTTTAATCTCTCTCCACTCAGCCATTTCTAAATTGGGGATAACACCAATACCATGAGGATTAGCTGAGCACATTTGTAAGTACCTGACAATCACTGTAGCTTGTGTTTTTTTTTTATAACATCACTACAAAACTGAGTCTGTTATGGAATTGCTCAGGTTAACCGTCTCTTGAGTCAGCTGGGAAGTGAAGAACTCAAATGCTTTGTATCGGTGGCTTTAGAAAAACATTTTATCAAATGACTCCTGTTATCCTGGAAGAATATGTCTCACAAGAAAAGTTCGGAGAGAGAGGGAGAGAAAAAAGGAATGGTATATATTTAAAATATACCATTTATGGATCTCATAGCAAAAAGTAGGCAGAGTAAAAAGTAGGGACTATCACCGTGGGAAGACACAGGTTTAGAGATCCTAAGTCCATAGACTACCACAAAGCAAGGGACACTGACAGCCCCGTCAGCCTCCCACCAAGCAGGTGCTATTTTTAGCTAGTTCTTTTGTGCAGGATGTTTACAAGCCTTCAAGGAATTCAAAGGGATGCTTTGGATCCTCTGAAAAAGGACTGTTCCTGCATTCCTCAACACTTCAAACATTCTTCACATGCTTCATTCCCAGAGATTCCTTTTCTCAGACTAACCTACTATTGGATCTGCCTGTTACAGGAATATCATCAGTGTGTTCAGTCACACATTGGGAAACCAACACTGGGAAAACAGGAGTTGTTCACTTCATGAAAAGCATACATCTTATGAACCAATTTAGTTACCTGCATAGTCCTTTAACTAGTGAGCCCTAGATTTAGTTGCCACTTGCCACGGCCCTAATCAGGGACATGTTGGCTCTGTATGGTGACGTTTACCTGTAAGTTACCTCTTGGGAGGATAATGCATTTAGCCTCAGTGGTCATGATGAGAACTACTGTGTGCTTATTCTTTTTTTTTTTTTTTTTGAGTTGGAGTCTGACTTTGTCACCCAGACTGGAGTGCAGTGGCCGCTCCCGGCCACCGCAGCCTCGACCTGCTGGGCTCTGGCGATCCTTCCGCCTCAGCCTTCCCAGTAGCCGGAATTACAGGCGCGCGCTACCACGCCCGGCTGATTTTTTGATTTCTCGTAGAGATGAGGTCTCGCCAAGTTGCCTAGGCGGGTCTCAAGCCCACAGGCTCAGGCAATCCACTCACCAAAGCGCGGGATTACACTCAATCCACTCCCAAAGTGCGGGATTACAGACTGAGCCACCGAGCCGGGCCATATTTCTTAACACCTAGCAATTGTTATGGTTCTTAGAGTACTTTATGGATTACAGAATGATTTCATACAGCCTTTCCTTTAAAAATGGGCATCGTCATATGACATAGATGTTATTCTCATTTATAGGTGAGGAAAGGAAGGTCTTAGAAGTACAGTAATCCACCTAAGGTTTCATGCTAGTAACTGAGAAAAATAAAACAGAAAATTCCTGCCACTTGACTCCTAACTCAAGGGGCTAGGTTAGATAGAAACCCTGGCTGGAGCTGTCTCGCTAAGGGGCCCTTAGGAAAGTGACTTAATCTCTCTACGCTTCAGTTTTCTCCTCTGTAAACGGTCAGAATAACGGCTCCCAGTGAGGATGAGAGGGTTAAAGGTGATGATCTTTGGGTGGGGGTCCTTAACAGACTCCAGCAGATGAAGAGCAATGATTAATTCCTAAAGTTGAGTGAAACTTCCTATATTCTGCCATGCACGTCCATGTCTTCTGGTCAACCTTGGATCTCTGTTGCTTGTTAGAACAGTATGCCCTCCATTACTTCTTCTCTTGAATCAGTCACAATACTCTTCTGGTTGGAATCTCATTCTGTTGCCCAGGCTGGAGTACACTGGCAAGCTCAGGCCACCCCAGCGTCGACCTGCTGGGCTCCGGCAAGCCTTCAGCCTCAGCCTTCCAAGTAGCCGGAACTACAGGTGCTTGACTGGCTGATTTTTTATTTATTGTAAAGATGAGGTCTCACCAAATTGCCAGGGCTGGTCTCGAACCCATGGGCTCAGGCAATCCACTTGCCTTGGCCTCCCAAAGTGCTAGGGTTATGGCTGAGCCACTGAGCCCGGCCAATACTTTTTTTGTATTGTCTTTCCTATAACACATTTATGAAAACCCATCTGAGATCTGATTGGCAATGAATACTCATCTCCATAGTGATGATTACGCTAGAGCGTGGGCTCAAAAACGCACTGCATTTACAAATAAAAAAGGCACAAAAGGAGAGAAACACCTCTCCACGATTTCTTTCCTTAGATATAGCCTTAGGCTTCTAGCATTAACTTCTTTGATTTAAAAAAAACCTAGTCATTATTTAGAACTAAAAGAGGGAAAAAATTATTTCCTTAGGTACTTTCCTCAATCATAAAAGCAGCTGATTCTCAAGACAAGAATTTTCAACAGACGTTCAATTGACAAATGACCATATATTGATTTATTCCTTTGTCATGTGTATTGCCACATTAGAATGAAAATGGCATGAAAGCAAAGATCTGGTCTGTCTTGTTCTTTAGCTCAGGAGCCTACAGCAGAGCCATGAACCTGGCAGGTCTTGATACTTATTTGTGACATGAGACATTGAATGAAATGAACACATGAGTGGGTTGAACAGTCTGTGGAAGGATAGATACACAAAGATGCTCTCCTGTCCTCAAGGGGCTTGCAAGCTACCTCAGGAGACAACCTTACGAGAAGAGAGGAGTACTACACACCACCAGCGAGTATCACAGTTGTGGCAGTGAGCACGAGGGGAAGGTTGTGGCTTAGGAGGTCAGGAAAGCAAAGGTTCGCTACAGGGACAGAAACCTCACTTGTTCTTGCCCTCTTGATCACTCTGACAAGGCTTTTCAATGGATACACATGGCCGGGCTCGGTGGCTCAGCCTGTAATCCCAGCACTTTGGGAGGCCGGGGTGAGTGGATTGCCTGAGTCCATGGGTTCGACCCCAGCCCGGGCAACTTGGCGAGACCTCATCTCTACAATAAATCAAAAATAAGCTGGGCTTGGTAGCACATGCCTATAGTTCTGGCTGTTTGGAAGGCTGAGGCGGAAGGATCACTGTAGCTCAGCAGGCCAATGCCGGTGACAGTGAGTGTGCCACTGCACTCCAGCCTGGGCAACAGAGTGAGCTTCCAACTCAAAAAATTAAAATTAAAATTAAAAAAAATAAATGGATACACATTAAAACAATGTTCATGCTCAAAAGAAGCCACAATTTTGGTTCGTATGAATGCTGAGACCCAAAGCAAAATAAAAACAACTCACTATTACAAAAGAACATGGTTTTGTTTGCATCCACGACATTCTTATTGTCATACTAATACTTAATTTTGTGAGAAGCTATGTGATTTGCTAAGGCCACTTTGGACTTGCTTTTTCCAAAGCAATCATTCTGCTTTTTGAGAATTAACACATCCTCTAATGTCACTGGTCCTTAAATATGCACATGTTCAGTTGGGTGTGAAATTGATAAACACATCATCTTAGAGTTCTAGCCCCGAGATAGCACAGGATGTGGTGAGGGGTTAGAATTCCAATTAGTGAGAGAAAGGGGCACACTTTATAAAATAGCACGTTTTCTCCTTTTAAAGATGCAAGTACTCAATAGTCAACTGAAAAACACAATGCATAATACCACCATTATAATAACTTTTGCTTGTGTTCTTAAAGTACTAGTCGCATATCTAAAATAAGTATCAGACCTGTATATTTGTTCATGTATATTTGAAAAACATATTTTGGAAACATATTATGATAATTATTAAACATCAGACCTTATTTACTCATGCCACACATTTTACTGAGTGATGACGTCAGCCTCCATACTGTGTCTGTGGGTAGGGGGTAGACAGTTGGAGGAGAAAGCACACAAGACCTCATCCTCCCAGGCGCAGATAGTAGATTCAAACAAAATCTTAGTTACCAAATGCACAAGCAACATTGAGCTCCAGTGCAGGGTTATAGGGCACTTTAAGAAAGAACAAATTAGGGACCAAATCTATGCCACAGAGCATGGAGGTCTCCTCTGACAAGCAAGGTTTAAGCTGAGAGGTCAAGGATGAGAAGCCAATTCTTTGATAGGAGAGTCAGATGCACGGTGTCCCAGAAGGGACATGTTTCTCCCAGTATCTCACGCATTTCATTTGCAAGGGTGCTCTTCTTTCCAGCTCCTTTTAGGAATCATGAAGGTATTTTAAAAGTGTAACACACTAGGAAGTCACAGGCAGTGAAGTGAAAGAGAGGGTGCATGCCCTACATCAAAGCTTTCAAACTCCCTTTAAGAAAAAAACAGTAACAGACGATGTTGACCCAAGGAAAACTGCTGCCCTTCAGGCCACTTGTTTGCAATTTCTGGTTTATCATAATTACACTAATTTTCTTTTATACTTGAACATTTAAATGAAGTCTTTTCCTGCCTATAAAAAGGAAGAATTCACACTGATAACAGTGGTTTTTTTTAACTTACGTTTACATAAGAACCCTACAAACTTTAACCACTGGGCAGCACCTGTGGGGATTTGATCCTGCAGACCAGGGGTAGAAGTCTCGGAGGCAGGGGGAGCAGGCTGCCATGCATGCTCCAGGGATGACCATGGCTTCCTTTCAACCAGCGAACACTCAAAGGGGGGTAATCCAGTTCTGAGGGACTTCAAGGATTCAGTCTGACATGACGTGGAAAGATTTGACCTCGAAAGCACCATTGCCTCCCATTTCCAACGTCTTTTATAACCGAGTTTGAAGCAGAGGACAAGCAAATATGTCCCTTTTAGGATGCATGAAAGGTCATCTTTTTTTAAGATAGCAGGGAGGTTTTCAGAAGCCTGACTTTAAGCGTTAGAGAAGCGGGGGTTGGAATCCCATCTTCTGCCACTGAAAGGAGGATGAGCTTGGGCACACGACTTCACCTCTCAAGCCTCCTTGCAGCCATTCTGGGAAAACGGAGAGAATAGAAGAACTGACCACATGGCATGGTGTGAGAAGTCACTGAGAGAGTAGATGTAAAACACTTGGCACACAGGCATGCAGAGCAAAGGCTACCTGTTGTTATTGTCATTACTTTTCTATAAGAAACAACACTTTATACTAATAACTTACAAAGCTGATACTTCTGCGTTTGTTTTGGGGGGTTTTTAAATAGCTACCTCTCCATCCCCCAATCCTAAAACAACCACAAAACCCCACACAGTTGCAGTTTATTATTTCATGTTCGTGTATCTCTCTCTACTAGAACACTAGGATATAGTTTTAAATTGGGGGTATTGCAAATCCCTTGGGCTCTCTTTGTTTCAATACAATATTTCTCCTTATCACTAACTCATGTCATTCTGAGGGTACAACTCATGAAATATAATCTATTTCCTATAATGCTCTCATTTGTTTCTAAACAATGAAAAATTAGTTTCCATATTCTTCCCATAAAATAAGTATAAGCAGAATTCTATGATGGAAAAAGTAGTAATGACATGTATAAGAATTCTGTGAATTTCTCTTTCTCTCTTAATTAATGCATTAATGAAACATATTTTTTTAAAAACCCAAGTGCTTCTGAAATATATGTCCCTCTAAAAACTCAGTGCATCAATATGTCTACCTAATTGAAACAGATAATCTCACTAGTAGCTAAGTTAGGGAAATACTGATTAAATGAAGACTAATAAATATTTTTAAAGACATAAAGAGACCGCCAATTTTTATGGTATTCTACACAGAATTACATAAATTATGATCACATTAATGAACGTGTAGTTGTGATTTTTCATTTTTCTACAAAATAGAGGAGGAAAAAGGAAGAAAAGGAATATGGAGAAAGTGGGGGAAAGGAGAAAGAAGAGACTCGATCTACTAACACTTGTTTCTTGAACTACTATTTGCTTGACACTCTGTCAGGAGCTGAGGAGAACAATTTTGTCTTGGAAAACCTTACAGTCTATTTACAATCAGAACACTTTTACTAGGCCGGGTGCGGTGGCTCAAGCCTGTAATCCCAGCCCTTCGGGAGGCCGAGGCGAGAGGACTGCCTGAGCCCCAGGGGTTTGAGACCAGCCTGGGCAACCTGGCGAGACCTCATCTCTACAATGAATCAAAAAAATTAGCCAGACATGGTGGCGCGCGTCAGTAGTTCCAGCTACTTGGAAGGTTGAGGAGGAAGGATCGCCTGAGCCCAGCAGTCGGGGCTATGGTGGCCATGAGCATGCCACTGCACTCCAGCCTGGCCGACAGAATGAGACTCCGACTCAAAAAAAAAAAGAGAATAGTTTCATTTTAAACACAACACATTATTCGTGTCAAGTGTTAAAGACAATAAGCCCGACTTTATAGCTTTATGAAGGGAGGTCCCACAATGCAGTTTTGTAGTCAGGAAGAGAGACCAGGCTCAACTCACAACACAAGGACAACGGGAGATTTTTAGCCAAGGAGCAGGACAGGGGTGAGTGTCGAAAAATCACTAAGAGGAAAAAAACCAAGGTCAGGGAGATTCTTGCTAGACCGACTCAAAAACATTCTTGCGGAAGGCAGGCCAGAGTGATAAGCCATCAAGGGTGGGTGATGGGAATCTGATCATTCACTGAGGGTGGGGGACTTTCACCAAACTGCCTCAGCAGGATCCTTGCCAAAACTGGACTAAATAAGCCAAGGACAGAGCCCAAGGCGAGTTCAGAGGAGGGTTCAGAGGGTTCAGAGCAGCCTGAGGAGAGTTAGGTTGAGGGGACAAAAAAAATAAAGAAAAGAATGAAAGAAAAAGAGAGAGGCAGAGACAGACAAGACACCGACACACACACAAAGAAGACCCATGCAACGATCTGTAAGTAAATATTCTGGCCTCTAAGTTTACAGGAGTGAAGAGAAAGTAAGCAAAAGTGAGTGGAAAAGATTTCTTCCGGGACACGGGGTGTGTCTGGAAAGGCAGCCGCCCCCTCGTCCCTCAAGCGCCGCACGTTTGTGGGGAACCAGGTGCTGCACCCTTCCTAGATGACCTGCTTTGGGGTTGGGGTTTCCTGTGTCACAGAGCAACCCCCTCGCTGCGATCTGTTGAAAGTCAGCCCTGAACACGAGGGTTTGGAAAAAAGGAAAAATAAAAGAATGCTTACATGAGCTTCCCCAGAGGGCATCTTAGGGAGGAAACTTCCGTGATATTTTGTCAAACACAAAAGCACCTCAGTAAAATGAGGGGGCATGGCCTCAAGATCATGCAGAAATAAGATTTCTTTTAAGCCGCTAAACAACTGTGCTTGAGGGATGGAAGCAAATTTGTCTGAAGGACAATAAAGAATGTGGCACTGGATGTGAGGGGAAAGAGGACTGATGCTCTGAGAATCTGGAGAAAACTTGCAGAGATTTCTCCTTGGAAGCCAGTTTGTAAACCACACAGTTTTGACAGTGTCAGCTGCCATTCCCCTGCAAGTGGGAACGGCTGTGATTCTATGGGCAAGGATGATGACATGTACCTTGGCCAGTGACTACTGTTGCCACTAAAAAAAAATGTATATATATATATATATATATATATCCCTACACATTAAGTACTCAGATGGTTGAAAATAGACCTACACCAAATCAACACCTCCCCATTAAGGATGTAAGCCAACTGCATGGCCTTTTCTGTTTAGTCAGAGCCAAGTTTTTATTAGAAAATGTGAAGAGAACAAAGTCACTTTAATGTAATGTCATTGCAATGCAGGGCAAGCATCCGAGACCAGCCTCTGCAAACCGCTACAGCCGAGGCCTAGCCTAACGCAGTAGGGCGCCTGGTGCTTGGTCCTCTTGCCCAGTTTGATCCTTTTCTAGGACTTAATTTCTGAAGGGAATACAGCTTTTTTCTAGCAGCTAATAAAAAATTTCTCTAGACTTTTAACATTCATTTTAAATGCGGGTGTTTATGAATCACTGTCAATTATCTTTCTATGACGCTTTCAGTTTTCAATGATTAACTACTTAACACTTATGGGAAATGCAGAATTCTTAAGCCTTCTCATTCAAATTGCCTCTCCTAAAAATGTCTTTCTCTGTTAAGAAAGTGTTTTGTCTCATTACAACATGGAGAAAGCATGTAGATCTCAGGCAGTCAAGGCTATGATGAATATTTTCAGCTTTTCAGAAAGACAAAGTTGATTCAACATCACTATGACCACTAATGTCCAGTTTCCTCCAGAAGGTCTGAATCACTACTTCCAGCAGTGTTTTCAGAGACAGTACAATGTTTGTGGATAATTATATTTTCATGTGTTGGTAGAAACATGGTAGAAACACATTGGGTAATGATCTTATGTCGCTTGAACAGTACAGCACTCCTACAGTATTATTGTGGAATCATCACAGACTGTGGTATTCAGCAGTAACCATTAACATCGAACAATCTCTGGGGGTTTGTTACAGCTGCCATAACACAGACTGGGTGACTTAAACAACAGACATTTATTGTCTCACAGCTCTGGAGGGTAGAAGTCCAAGATCAAGGTTACAGCAGGGTTGGTTCCTTCTGAGGGCTGTGAGGGAGGATCTGTTCCACACCTCTTCCTCGGCTTCCTCAACTTCTAGGATATGTTTGTAATCTTTTGCATTTTTGGGCCTGTATGTGCATCAACTGATCTCTGGCTTCATCTTCACATACCGTTCTGTGTGCGTGCATGTTTGTGTGTGTGTGTGTGTGTGTGTGTGTGCCTGCATCAAATTTCCTTTTTTCATATGGAAACCACTTATACTGGATTAGGTGCCCACCCTACTCTAGCATGGCCTCACCTTAACAAAATTAGTTCACTTGACAAACCGTATTCCCCCAAAAATCACATTCTGAGGTTAGGACTTCAAAATATGAGTCAGAGAGTAAACAATCTAACCGATGTCAATGACAGTATGGTAAAAGTAGGCCACCTGAAATTAGGATTCTTCTTGAAAATACTGCTGAGACATCCAGTGGACCTCCGACTGGCTTTCAACTCTCTACCTGGCTTGTCATGCTGCATGCTTTCCAAAGATTCTACTTTTATTTTCAGTCAAAAGTTTTCTTTCTTCAAAGCCTTTTTTCCCCAGCGGAAAAAAATAAAAATTAAAAAAAAAAATGAAATGACATCTGCCAACTTTTCCCAGCAGGTTTCATTTAAGGCCCCCTCTCTAGTTGGCAGTTTTGCTGACTGACTTCTCTTTTAACCTCTCTTTCCCCTCGTGCACTGGTTAGATAATACAGCTACTCAAAAACGGTTTGAATAAGAATCTAGAAAACAAGGAATCTTTCCTGCACCTATTCGTTCATTTGTTCATTCCACAAATGGCTTTGAGTATCACTCTTCATCGTATGACTTTTGTGAGCCCTTAAGAATAAAAACACAAATAAGGTACCGACCCTGTTATTCAGGAGCTTGTTTCTGGAACAAGGGCACATTTCTGGAATAAGGGCATCCAATTGGCTTTTATTCAGAAAACCCACACCCTTCCACAGAGCAATGTGAAATTTTACATAGCAAAGAAAAACATTTTTGAGAGAGAAATCAAGATAGTTTGTAAATATTCAATTCTGACCACATACTGAAAACTCGGTTTTTTTTCCTGAAAGTTGCTTTATAGTTTCTTACATGCACCCCTAGACTACTCTAAATACAGGATACTTGGTCATGACTCTTCCAGATAATTTGTTACTGAGTCAAGTAGATTTTGATGATTTGCATTTTGGATGTTTTTGGTAGTGGCTACCATGTATAAAATATGTTCTCTCTGTCTTTCTAGCTCAAATCAAATCATTCAAGTTTTGAAAATAAACCAGCAACCTAGGCTAATATGACTCTGCCTCCAATTCTTGAGAAAATTCCAAAGAAACAGTTTGTACCCACAAACCAATGGGCAATGTGTCAGTTAGTAAAATCCAAGCCAAATTCAGTAACTGAGAAGCTTTTCTGGTCTTAAAGACACAAGTGGTTTGATACAAAGTATCTACTATTTCCGTGAACTTCTGTCCTAACATAAAGGGCTGAATCTCACTGTCAACACAAAATCTTTAATTTATTCTTTTGTGCTTGAACACCACTTGTCTGGCTGTCTGTAATGGGAAGCTCCAGTATAAGCCATGGGTGATTATATGTTTAAGAGATTCCTTGACTTTTGTATCAGTTTTCTCCGCCCTCACCTGCTTGTTCAACTGTAAAGGCAACAAAATATTAACAAACACATAATGACTCTCACCATGTACCAACACTATTCCAAGTGCCATTACAAAAGTAAGATGTTAGATCATCAGAACAAATCTTACCAAAAAAGGTCAGGATTTTACCACTGAAATGCTGTAGCCGCTATCAGTACCCAAGAACTTGCTCTCCCGACATAGCAAATGTATCTAGGCTATTGACAGGGTTAATTATCACCAGCTTGAAACTGTTCAGTTAAGAACCAGAAGCCGGGCTCGGTGGCTCAGCCTGCAATCCCGCGCCTTTGGGAGGCTGAGGTGAGTGGATTGCCAGAGCCCGCGGGTTCGAGACCCGCCTGGGCAGCGAGACCTCATCTCTACAATAAATCAAAAAAAAAAAAAAATCAACCGGGCATGGTAGTGCACGCCTGTAGTTCCGGCTACTCGGAAGGCTGAGGCAGACGGATCGCCGGGGCCCGGCAGGTCGAGGCTGCGGCGGCCGGGAGCGGCCACTGCACTCCAGTCTGGGCGACAGAGTGAGACTCCAACTCAAAAAAAAAAAAAAAAAAAAAAAAAAAAAGAACCAGAGAGGTGGGCTGTTTTTGAAATGTGAGTATGGGCAGAGTGTTTTGCTCTCCACAGACACACTGACAACCAGATGGAGATATAATTGGTAATAATGCAATGCATTGTGGGAAAACATGGAAAAGAGACCTAGACTATCCTTGAAAATTAAGTAGGAGGTGACCGCACAAGCAAGTTTTCAACGAGGAGACGTCTGCTGGTCAAAATTAGTCCTAGATTTAGATGCATCACAAGAAGTAAACATGAAGCCTTTATGAGAAAAGTACCAAGGTGCATAGTTTATTCCGGCTTTGCTAGGCTCCAGGTTCACGCACGCGCCACTCCTTCGAGAAACACGATTGAGGGCCAACTGACAGCAAGAACTCTCCTAGGTACCAAAACTGCCAACGCTTGGTGTCGACATAGGCGAAGGGCATTTAAACCAGCGATCACACAATGTTATAAAGCAGATGTAAACACTCAAAAGGGAGGATTTTGGAGAAGAGGGTGGTCGTGAGCTTTCAAAACAAAAATTTAAGTTCTTAAGTGTGACATATTCAGAAGTTAATTTTTAAACTACATTTCCTTAAATCTGATCTAAATATTAAGGCTGGGTTCCCCAAGCTGATCCCCGCCACCACTGATAATAGCATAACTATAAATCCCATATTTCTGTGATAGTCCTAATTTTGAATAGTCTGTCTCTTGGTCAGGCCACATGTCCCAATTTGGGAGCAAGAAAATTTAGTCATCATGGTTAACAGAAATGCAATTTACAGATTTTCCTTTCTCTCTGGGTCCTAGAATATGGAGGAGCCCCCTTTCTCTCTCTCTTTCCACTTCTGCTCTCCCTGTTAACAGCAAGACACAGTACTGATTATCAGTTTCACTACAGGTGGAAATTCCTCAAGAATGTCTATTCAGAATTTTTTTAAAAAAAATACACTCTAGCCGGGCTCGGTGGCTCAGCCTGTAATCCCGCGCCTTTGGGAGGCTGAGGTGAGTGGATTGCCTGAGCCCGCAGGTTGGAGACCCCCCTGGGCAGCGAGACCTCATCTCTACAATAAATCAAAAAATCAGCCGGGCGTGGTGGTGTGCGCCTGTAATTCCGGCTACTCGGAAGGCTGAGGCGGAAGGATCGCTGGAGCCCAGCAGGCGAGGCTGCGGTGGCGGGGAGCGCCCACTGCACTCCAGTCCGGGCGACTGAGTGAGACTCCGACTCAAAATAAATAAATAAATAAATAAACTCCACTTCTTAGAGAGTAAGAGGACTACATCTTAAAAGATGGTACAATGTGATCATTTAAATTCTAAATTTGATTGAAATTCCAGTCCAAATTGTCTTCTTGAATGACAAACCATTCTATTCTAACATGACACTGATTAATTTTTCATTATGACTGCTAGCCTGGTACTTCCATCTAATTTTAAGGAAAATCCACTCATCCTATACTAGTGCAAGAGTGAGCGTTTCAAGAGAATTGGATGAAAGTGCTTCCTATATCTTTGAGAAATGTATTACATGTCCTTCCACATGACCTTTTGAAAAGTATATCAAACTCTGCAATTTACCAGCAGTCTCGCCATGGATGAGCTAATATCTCTCAACTTCTGTTTACTCACTAATATAGTGGGGTTGATGCTATTTCTTAACAGAGAATTGTAAGGATTTAATGAAATCACTGCTTAACCATGTGCCTGAATTCAACATTTTTGTTCATAAAAGATAAAAGTTTGTTCTATAGAAGATATCGTAATGCCCAGATCTCAAGGTTGATGGGTGCTGAAGTGATTGACTTTAGAAGTGGAGAACGCAGTTTCTCCTGAGCATAAAACAAACACGCTAAATTCTTTGTTGAAAAGTACCTCTAGGTCTGTCCTCCTGCCCCAAAGTGGTGAGAGATGTATTTTGCAGGACCCTACATCTTTGGCTAAGTCCTCCTACAGGCTCCTGATTCAAGATCTCATCAAGCGATGCCTCATTAGAACCATGTGACATGCTACTTTATCAAGAAGGGGAGGGGGAGGGGAGCAGGGAATAAGGGAGCGATGAATAAAGTAGGAGGTAAGAGGTGCTGCCGCAGTCCAGTCCCAGAGGTGCCGCTCCCTGTAGGCAGCTCCAGGATCTACCCCTTTCTGTGCAATGAAAGTGGGAAACCAGGCCGAGCCACCGAGGCTGAGGTGAGTGGATGGCCTGAGCCCGCGGGTTCGAGACCTGCCTGAGCAACTTGGCGAGACCTCATCTCTACAATAAATCAAAAACTGAGTTGGGTGTGGTAGTGCGCACCTGTAGTTCCAGCTCCTTGGAAGGCTGAGGCGGAAGGATCGCTGGAGCCCAGCAGGTTGAGGCTGCGGTGGCCGGGAGTGGCCACTGCCCTCCAGCCTGGGCGACACAGTGAGACTCCAGCTCAAAAAAAAAGAAAAAAGAAACTGGGAAATCACTCATTCTTCTTAGAATATCTCCTCTTCTCTCTGCCCCTACAAACTCAGCTTCGTCTTTCTAAACAGCTTGTTCATGTCATTACTCCTTTCAGATACTTTCTATGGCTACTCACTTCCTAGACTTCAGAGAAGTCGTTAACATTTTGTAGTTCAGATATTCTTTTGACAATCTGAGGCTTCTCACCCAGAGAAAATGTAGACACACACACACACAATACACCCACACAACACATACAAGCACACAACCCGCACACACACACACACACACACACACACACACACACACACACACTCTCTCTCTCTCTCTTTAACTCTAGCTCCATGCTCTAAAGCCTACCATGAACTCCAGATTAAATATTTTGCTCAGACTTCTGGTTCTGAAAGCCAAATCTCTGTGTAACCTTACCATTCATGACCAATAACTTGACCATTTTTGAAATCTCAGTTGGAAGCATCCACTCTGACAATGATCTCTTCCCATTCCAGGCAACGAATCCTAGTAGCTACTCTTCAGTTAGGGCTCACTTCCTGGAGAATTCCAGTGCACCATGCTGCTAAGCCCCCACCCCGCCCAGCATGGCTCTCCACGTGCTGCTGTTCTCCTCAGCAGCATAGGTTCCAGAACCCGTTAGTACAACTGTCTGTTGTATTCCATCTTAACCCCCTGCTCCTCCCTTCTCCCTGGGTCCACCAGCCTGGGTAAGCCCAACTCGGACTACTTTATGTCTGCTTCAAAGTATGAACGCAGCTAAGAAGAAGCATGCATGAGCTGATGGGTCTCACTTTAAATATGTGACTACACATCTCAAACAGATATTTAATATTGCCTGCCAATTCTAACAGATCTGCCAATAAATGTTTTTGTTCACTCTCCTAAAGGACTACTTGATGCTTTTGTATATTTTTCTAACCCTTCAACTTCTGCTCTTTGACCATATGCTGTCAGCTGATGCTCTTGCTTTACATCGAAGAGAATAAAAGTCGTCCGCCACAGATTACTTCTCACCCCAAATACACCATTTTATCTAAATTTCTCTTCTTTCCCATTGATTGAACTGTCCTTCCTTCTCTCTGTGAAAAACAAATGGATCCATTGTCTACAGCATATATTACCTCTTCCATTATGCAGCAAGTTCTCCCATACAATTATTCCTAATATCGCTGGGAATTATTAATTTATTTCTCTTCACTAGAATAATTCCATCAGCACTCAAGTATGCTGTAACACTTCCATCTTGGCAAAAATATGGTGTCTTTCTTGGCCTGCAGTCCCTTCTGACAGTTATTCCATTTCTTCATTCCTCTTCCCCAAAACATTTCTCAAAAGGAGTGCCTACGCTTTCTGGCTCAACTTTCTAATCTCCCATTCTCTCCATAACAAACTCCGGTGAGGCTTTCATCACCGTCACTCCCATGAAGCCATTCTTGTCACGGTCATAAATGTTCTGTACCTTGTCAAATCCAGATGTAAGGTCAAAGTCCTCTTCTTACTTGACCTCTTGGTAGCAGTTGACCCCGATGGCCCATATTCTTTTTCTTGAAGAATTTCTTCCATCTTCGAAGACACCAAACATCCCCTGGTTTTACCTCCTACATCACTTGCCATGCATACATTCTCTACCACTAGAGAGAACATGGGGATGTTTCGGAATTGGTCCTTTGCCCTTCCACCCTCCTGTCTCCTTTGGTGATCTCTGATGGTCCCAAGCCTTAAGTGCCATCTATCTGCCGATGACTCCCAAATGTGAATCTCCAGCCCCACCCGCTTGCCTGTCTCCAGACAAGAATTGCGAACATTGTGAAGCATGTCAGTGTGTCAGTAGGGCTGAGGTTGCAAAACTGCCATTGATCATCACAGCACTTACCACCGTCATAACGATAGCTAGCATTTATTTCAAACTTGCCTTGTGCCAAGTTCTAAAGCTTTCACGTTGGATGCCTAGCAGGAGCTCAAGCTGCACAGAGCCTTGACAGAATTACTGATCTATTAAACTCCTTCCCCATAAACACGTCCCTCCTTTATTTGCCTTTATTCTCATACATCCAACGCATTCCGTAGGTTCTTCCACCATAAGACACTAGACTCCTATGACTGCATTCCACACACCAGCCATGACCGCTAACAACGCCTGTACAAGCTGCTCATCTCTAAAACTGCATTCACCTCCTGCTGGCCTCCCTGCTTCCAGTTCTATCCTTCGCGGTCCATGAGTGTATTTTATGAAACACAAATCAATTCATATCATTCTCCTGTTTAACACCCTCTATTTGCTTCTCAGCATGCAAAGAATCGAATCCAAATTTTCTGCCGTGGTCTTTACTGGCCTTCATACTCTGAGCCAGCCTGTTTCTCTGACATGGTCTTCGCTGTCCCAGACATGCTGACCACGCCATCTTGTTCTAGCCTCAGGACCCGTGTTCTTGCTATTGTCTCTACCAGCACAGTCTCCCCGGCTGCTGCAATTCCATCATCCGAGCTTCTGTTCCTGTTGCTCTTCAAAGAGCTCTTCTACATCACCCTACCCAAAGATGCTGCATTCATATATTTTCTATCCAGTGGTTCTCAATCAGGGGAGATTCTGCCTCCCAGATTTTTGCAAGGTCTAGAGATATTTTTGGTTGTCACTACGGGGAGGTGTTTCTGGCTTATAGTGAGCAGAGGCCAGGGATGCTGCTAAGCATCCTGCAATGCACCAGACAGCCTCCTACAACAAAGAATCCTCCAGCTCCCCCAAATGCCAGTAGGCCTGAGGTTGCAAAACTGTGCCATTGATCTGCTTTATTATCATTACAGCACTCACCGGCATAATGATGATAGTTAGCATTTATTTCAGACTTGTCATGTACCACACACTGTTCTAAAGCTTTCACATGTATTTCACGCATTAATCCTCAGACACCACTATATGAGGTGGGTCCTGTTGTTATCTTCATTGTACACATGAAGCATTGAGGATGAAGAGGTGAACAATCTTGCTCCAGGTCAAGCTGGGGAGCTGGGATTTTAATTCAGATGGTCTGACTCTAAAGCCTATACCTCTCCTCGTACATTGTAAGCTGGCCTTTTTTGACTGTTTATTTCTCTGTCTTCTCCCACAATGAATTGGCTCCATGAGAACAGAGGGCTTGTCAGTCTTGTTTATCTCTGGAGTCCCTCTGTTTAGACATATAGCTGACACTGAAAAATATTGAATGAAGTGTTCTCTATACCTCTCCTGCATATCTTCTCATGATTTTCTCAACAAAGCCTGCTTCCCAAGTAACGCCATCCTTTGTATCTTGGAGGCAGTCTGCTTTCTTTCTTTTTTTTTTTTTTTGAGTTGGAGTCTCACTCTTGTTGCCCAGGCTGGAGTGCAGTGGCACGCTCACGGCCACTGCAGCCTAGACTTACTGGGCCTACGCGATCCTTCTGCCTCAGCCTTCTAAGTAGCTGGAGCTACAGACGTATGCCACCACGCCTGGCTAGTTTTTGTGATTTATTGTAGAGACAAGGTCTCACCAATTTGCCCAGGCTGGTCTTGAACCTCCGGGCTCCGTCCATCCTCTCGCCTCAGCCTCCCAAAGTGCTGGGATGACAGGCTCAGCCCCTGTGCCCAGCTGGCAGTCTGCTTTCTCACTTTCTCTCTGATTTAGCCTGCATGCTCTCTCTGGTCTGGTTTGTCCTCCTTTCCTCAACACTTGTGCCATTGTACCCTTTTCTCCAACCTCACCTTAAATCGTACATGATGCATTTCAGAGCCATGGATCCACATTGTCATTTTGGTGGAAAGAACTTTAGAGATCATAATTTTCAAATTATTTATTTTACGTATAAGATGAAATAAAAGGCAGAGAAACTAAGCCAGATACTGATCAAATTTCCATTTTTTCTCTTCTTTTTGAAATTTTTCAGTAACTCTGCAGTACTGTGGGAGAAGAGAATTTGTACTCTTCAAGGGCAATAAATCCTCCACTTTTTTTGCCTTTATTCTCATACATCCAACGCATTCCGTAGGTTCTTCCACCATAAGACACTAGACTCCTATGACTGCATTCATACTCAGCAAGGCACTTTTTCCCTTCGTTAGACTGAAAATTTAGGTGACTAAATTTTCTTAATTTCCTATTTTCTTTACTTCTAGCCCTCAGGACAATGTGTCTCTATGCTCTTATTTAGAGCAATTTCTGTCATTGTCCCTTATTTTAGAAAAAAAAATTATGGTGCTTGCACTCAAGGAGTTTATAATGTAGACAGGGAAAGCGATAATATGTGTCTCCTTCTTAGGTTTTCTGTTATGTTGCAGACTGGTTCATATTCTAAGAGAATTACTATAAGAACAAGTCAGAGCTCTCCAAATGACTCTAATTGTTTCTGAGAGTGTAACAGAAAAATGTGCTTTACATTCAGATGATGAACAGTTATATATTTAATAATTAGGACACAAAAAAGGAAGTTCTACAGTTAACTTGTATGATATCATCTATATTTTCTGTAATGTCGATGGTTTAATGCAACAATAATTTTTAGGAGGCTTTGACATTTCTTCTGATGAAACAGACTTGGATTAATAGTGTTTCTAGTAGAAATAATTCCTTCATAGATGACTATTTGAACACATCCAGAAAAGACATATTCGGGACATTTCAAACTAAAAGTCTAGCAGTTATTTGATAAACAGGATATTCCACATAGTGAAAAATGACTACTCTTCAGATTACCTAATGATTGTAAAGAGAAAAACTTTTCTTTATAACAGAAAGATCTAGCAGTCACCTCTTAATCAAAAAGTCAAATGCAGCATCACTGAAATGTGACATCATGAAAGTGTGTGCCTTCAGATGCAATGTCATATAAAAATTACGCAGGACTAGTTTTGCCAAAAAGTACAAAAAGTATCTACTCAAGCTGTGAAAAGTACTCTCTGGTTAATAGGAAACAAAGGGAATGAGAAACAAGATAAATATCATTGCAATAAAGCAATCACACAAATCCTGATTGTGGGACATTTTACATAGACAGTTGGTCTGCTCTCTTCAAACAGTAATTGAAAAATTACTATTGAAAAATAGTAGGGGAAAATGCTAGACTAATAGAGACTAAATACATGAATCTCAAGTATAAACTGGTTGAAAAACAAAAACAAAATAATTTAAAAGGAAAAATTGAAAAAGATTAAATGTGGAATGAACAATTGATGACATTAGACCATCCATTTTCTTGGTGTATTATAAAATTGAGGCTATGTAAAATAATATACTTATTCTTGGGGTACCTGACATCTAGGAGTGAAGTGGGTCATGATGTCTGCAGCTTATTTTCAAACACTTCTTCAAAACACACTCACATGAGGAGAGAGCAATATGGCAACATGTTAATAAATACATCTAGCTAGTGGGTACTTGATATACCATTCTTTCAATTTTCTGTTTGTTTAAAATGCTGAATGTTTGTTTGGATTCTGAATATAAAAATGTTGAAACCAAGCTGATGGCAATGCTTCAAAAAATTACCCACCAAAGTTACGTCCCATTTACATTTTTTACTCTGTACTACATCTTAGTAAAATCAACTTCATGAAAACCCCCATCCTGTAATACCACTGTACGGTACAGGTTCTACACAGGAAGGCCTTCACATGGAAAGCCAGACACCTACATAGCCATATACTATCTTTTATCAAGTCTTCTGCAAAGTTCAGACAATTGACTGGCAAGAAATGTACTTGGGGACCACAGATGAAGGTGATAAGTATTCACTGTATGGATACTAGCGTGGACCCAGGTTCCAAATGTACACTTCCACTGACATTGGCATGATGTTGGCTAAGTAACTTAAATACATATGTAGATTGAATCTCCATTTAATTTCATTTTCAGAAACCTGGACTGCATGACATTCCAGTTCTAGCAAATGAGTTCAGGCTATGGATTTGTATACTACAGTACAACTAGATATTATAAAGGTATGGTACATCTAAAATTTGAATTTGAAATGCATACTGCAGAAATCACATGGCTATTTTGATGCATTGACACTTTTCACACTATAGAGAAATGGAAATGTGGCACAAAGTCATTATAAATATTTAACAAGGAAATGCTGGCATAGCAAAAAGCGTGTGGCAACATACATCTGTGACATTTCACTGGTGGTACTCAGGAGACAGGTAGTCAAGTGTCTTTACATCCTAAAAAATGGAGACGAGTACACAGTAATATGATTCTGTGAATTTCATGAAAGTCATTGGTACACCATTAAATATTACGGTGTGTCTCACAAGCACCAATCAAGGAGTTTTCCCTTTAACCCCATGACACAGGTAAGTGCAGGATCAGTAACACCGCCAACAGCTGAAACATTTGGTAGCAAATACCTGTTACAAGTCAAGCCCTTTCTGAGTTCCTCAAATGTAGCAGCCAACAATTTATGGACGAAAAAAACACGAATTTTAAGGTTTTCAAGGGTACTCCAAATATAAAATCATGAGTGCGCTGAGGACTTTCAAGCTTATGAATCACATTGAACAAAGTGGTCATATACGACAATGGTCTCCATGTTCTACTCAAAAGTCAGTGTTGATTTGGAGAGGGACCCCGAACATTAAATATAATATTAACGATCAGCAATTATTAAGATAAATGTATTTCATTTTTTGGTTGGCTATTGTAATGGGATTGTGCTTTTTATTTGGTTCCCTGCCTGTTTATCATTGGTGTACAAAATGCAATTGTCTTTTGCACGTTGATTTTGTAAACTGAGACTTTGCCAAAGTCCTTTATCAGTGCAAGGAGGTTTTTGACAGATTCTCTTAGGTTTTCTTTTCTTTTCTTTTCTTTTCTTTTTTTTTTGAGTTGGAGTCTCACTCTGTCACCCAGACTGGAGTGCAGTGGTTGCTCCCGGCCACCGCAGCCTCGACCTGCTGGGCTCTGGCGATCCTTCTGTCTCAGCCTTCCAAGTAGCTGGAACTACAGGCACGCGCTACCACGCCCGGCTGATTTTTTGATTTATTGTAGAGATGCGGTCTCGCCAAGTTGCCCAGGAGGGTCTCGAACCCGCGGGCTCAGACAATCCACTCACCTCAGCCTCCCAAAGGCGCAGGATGACAGGCCGAGCCACCGAGCCCGGCTCTCTTGGGTTTTCAAGGTGTAGGACCATATCATCAGCAAAGCGGGATAACTTAACTTCCTCCTTTCTTATTTGGATACCCCTAATTTCCTTCTCTTGTCTGACTGCTCTGGCCAGGACTCCCAACACTATGTTGAGCTGGAGGAGCGAGAGTGGGAAGCCTTGTCTTGCTCTGGTTTTCAGGGGAAACGCCTCCAACTTCTGTCTGTTTAACAATATGGTGGCTGTGGGCTTATCACAGATGACTCTTACTATTTTGAGGTATGTGTCCTCTATGCCTAAATTTTCAAGGGTCTTTATCAAGAGGGAATGCTGGATTTTGTCAAAAGTTTTTCTGCATCTAATGATATAATCATGTGGTGCTTGTTTTTACATCGTTTGATGTACTGAATTACATTTATGGTTTTAAAATGCAGTATATATACACAATGGATTATTACACAACTAAAAAGAAGGACAAAATGATGGACTTCGCAGCAACTTGGATGGATTTAGAGTTCATCATACTCAGTAACCTAAAGCAGAAACAAAGAACTGAATATCCCATGTGTTCATTCATAAGTGGACCCTGAACATTTATCATAATACTACATGAAAGAGATTGACAGTAGCAGGACAATGCCAGGGAGAGATGGGAAGGGACACATAGTGACACTAATAAGGGTATCTGATCTCAAATCAGACAAAGGGAGGACCAACGGGAGGCCCAAGTTTCACCTGTAAAATGACCACTTATGTACCTAACCCCAAATTGTACTACATATCTTTAAAATTAAAAAAAGTAAATGTCTTGTGATTCTTAGAGGCTTAGTCTGCCTATCTGATTCTATCAACTGGATGAGATAGTGGCTATTACAATGGGAGGTGGACCATCTTGAGAAGCTTATGAACCTCATCAGCTCTCTCCTAAGAAAGAACATTGATTAAACCAAATATCTGGACAGGACATTATTTAAAAGCAAATGGTCTAGCTATGTCTTCTCATTTTTGACTGAGGTTAAGTCCAGAAGAAGCACATTTAATGGGCAACATTTTATAGCAAGAATGAAGAATTATGATGGTTGAAATGCCAAATTATTTCCTGATCACTAAACAATTGCAGTGAATCCACAGAAGATATGTGTTATTTCATCTACAGATCCTCTTCTAACGTTCCATTGGTTGTATTTTTGCAGGAAATATGTTTTTTCTTTCTACTTTCATTATAAGGATTCTTGCTTTTGTTATCATTCATTCATTCAACAAACATCTCTTGAGAATGAACCTAACATATATAAGACATGGTTGCTATGTCAGAAATACAAACAGAGTGCTGAGTGAGCATAAAGGAAGAACATTTGTCCTTGCCGGAAATGCCAGCAGTGGGAAGACAAAGCAGTGGCTTGCTGTGCACGTGTCACATGCCCGGAAGCAGAGGGCATGGGGCAGGAGGAAGGCAGGGATGGAATTGGGGTAGAGTACCCAAAGATTCAGGTAGGAGCAACAGCAGTCAGAAAAGGTGGGTGAGAGAAAAGCAACTTCAAGGCGCTTAAAATGTAGGCGGCAGAAGCAACTGCGGACACGTTTTGAGAGACAGTCGAGAGAGACTTCGAAAAGCATGGGCAAAGCTGGACTTTCTTCTGAGAACAGACCACTATCTCCAAAAAGTTTAAGCAAGTGACTGACATAAGTAAATGATCCTTTTGTAGCTTCTGAATATGATTGGGTTTTCAGGCCCATGTGTGAGATGTGCCTCCTGCAAAACTTGCGGCAACAGCAACGCATTACCCATCTGACGTGAAGAGAAAAGTGAGTGAATGTGTGTTTTACAAAGCAAATGTTGGCATTTACGCAGAGGCTGGAAGAGGCAGGCCTGCAGATCTGTTACGAGGTTATTGCCATCATCGGAACAAAAATAAAATATGAGTGAGAATGAAGGCGGTGGTGAGAATGGAAGGATAGCGATGGGTTGGAAAGAGCAACAAACCCACAAGTATGCTGTGTGAGCTTAGCGAGCTGAAAGATGCAGAAATACAGGAGGACAAAACTTGAGGTGAGACTTAGATATAGGCACAAATTCCAGGAAAATCAAAGTATGACATTTCCCATGCAGTTATGTTTCCAAATATTTTCGCTTGGTAGATAATGTTCTAAACAGAATGTCAGCAGAGCGAACACAAACCAAACCAGACAAAAAACAAACTTCTGCCTTCTCGTCAAATTTTCTCCCAAATAATGAACTCGTTCTTTTCAAAATGTATCAGTGGAACAAATTCAGCACTTAATGTATGAAACCTAGTTTTGTAAATAGGACACATTTTACAGCTCACATCTTTCAGACGTAAAGTGCCAAATAAGACAATAAAACTTTCCTTTGGTTTTTCATTTTATCAAACACATAAAACATGTTTAATTCAATTACCAAAAATGTCAAATGATGGCCTGTCAGATGGCTCCTGACTCCAGAAATCATCTTTCATCAATGACTGTCTGTACTAGGGTGATACAACCACACACTTCTTCCTGGGCAGTAACACAACAAGTAGGTCCCTGGCCCATAACTTGGTATTGCCATCTCCAGTCCCCAATTTCTACCCCATCCTGGAGCAGTCACCTACAGAAAAACCAATATTTCCTTGGTAAGGATGGAGTCAAGGGAGAAGGAAGATTTTTGCCTCCAGATTTCATGGCCCTGACATTTATAGCTTTCATTTTTCATTTTTCTGAAATTATTTTCCCATCCTCTCCCTACCCTGTTGTCCAGAAAAATGCAGCTCATGCATGTGGTTAACCTGAGTGTCCACAGCAATTTTCTTCTCACAGTAACGGGACTCTCGGGGGACCCACGCTACAGATAGGGCCATCTCACAATCCTCAATTCGTTTAGCACAGAATGGAAGACTGTTTCTTCTCATATTCGTTTCCTTTGCTTTTAATTTCTTGATTTTCCTCTACTTTTAAACTTTGGGAGTGATGTCAGGTTTTTCCTTCCAAAGTAATTCACTTTTCTAGCCCCAGCCATGTCCCAGAGTACACAGAGTGACAGAATAGCAGATTTATAAAGGGCATAAGTCAGGCAAACTTGGTTCAAACGCAAGTTTTCCAGTTTCCACTTTGTGATCTTAGACTAGTCTGGCCTACACTTCTGTTGTCTCAGCTATGAAATGGAGATGACAAAATGTCTTTTCTCTTGGGTTTTTAAAAGTAAGTTTAGGCCGGGCTCGGTAGCTCAGCCTGTAATTCTGCGCTTTGGGAGGCTGAGGTGAGTGGATGGCCTGAGCCCGCGGGTTCGAGACCTGCCTGGGCAACTTGGCGAGACTTCATCTCTATAATAAATCAAAAAATTAGCCTGGCGTGGTAGCGAGCGCCTGTAGTTCCGGCTACTCGGAAGGCTGAGCAGAAGGACCGCCGGAGCCCAGCAGGTCGAGGCTGTGGTGGCTGAGAGTGTGCCCCTGCACTCCAGTTTGGGTGACAGAGTGAAACTTCAACTCAAAAAAAAAAAGGTAAGTTTAAATGAGTCCCTTCATGTAATATGTTTAGCATAAGGCCCAGCACTAAGGAATACATTATTCATTCTGAAAGAGACGGATTTTATCCAGGTTTTTGTTATTGCTGTTTGTTTGTTTCTCATCTAGGCTACTCTTTCTCACTTTCTTTAGAAATTGAACTCCATTTATAATGCAGTCCCAGACTCTCCCTTCAGGAATTCTCAGATGTGTGGCTTTTCCTCTGTTCTTGTTTTTTATTTATTTATTTATTTATTTTTTGAGTTGGAGTCTCACTCTGTCGCCCAGACTGGAGTGCAGCGGCCGCTCCCGGCCACCACAGCCTCAACCTTCTGGGCTCCGGCCATCCTTCCGCCTCAGCCTTCCGAGTAGCCGGAATTACAGGCGCATGCTACCACGCCCGGCTGATTTTTTTTTTTTTAATTTATTGTAGAGATGAGGTCTCACTGCCCAGGCGGGTCTCGAACCCGCGGGCTCAGGCAATCCACTCACCTCAGCCTTCCAAAGGCGCGGGATGACAGGCTGAGCCACCGAGCCCGGCATGTTCTTGTTTTTAATACTTCTCATCAAACCACCTATACCTACCCAAGCTCTCCACTCTCCATCAGACCATTCTGGCTTAAGCTTGTTTTGCTTTGTTCTTGTTTATTTGTTTATATAACATATTTGATAAAATTCCTGGGCTTCATTATAATTCTTTCTCTAAAATATAATATATATGTACCTTCTCAGAGTACAGTTTCACATTCATAATATTCATTGCTCCTCCCTCTCTTGTAACCACCAGTCTTTCCATTCATTCATTTATTCATTCATTCTAACTATGATGATCACTTTCTTTTATACTCTGGCAGTTCCCAAACATAGTGGGGGAAGACAGACAATATATTGGGTTTATTAGAACAATGCATTCCAATATTAAGTTTAAAAAAAAAGTGCAAAATGCTTACCTAAGAGCTCCTGGCATGTAGTATGAATCATCAAATATTTGATAAGTTATTATAAGGTATAAAATTATCACTAAGAAGCATAGTATCAGTCTAATTTTTTTGACATGAAAATGAAAGTGTCAGCTACTAAAATGGTTCAGTCAGGAACTGAACTAAAGTCCACATGATTACGAAGTTCCTCTTCTATTACACCACACTTTGGAAGCAAGTGGACTCAGAGACTGGGAGTGGGAAGTGGCAGTCTGGCATGTTTTAAGCAAAGGAATGTTTTAAAAACTCTGATTTTTAAAAACATAACTGTACAACCACGTGGAGAAAAAATTAAAGAAGAGTCTAGAAACAGAAAGACCCATTAAAAACTAAAGCAGTCATCTGGAGAGAGATGTAGGAGCCTAAACAAAGACAATGTGAAATTCCAAGAAAATGCTGAATCTGAAATCTATTTGGGAAATATAACTGACAATATCAGCATTCCCAAAATGTTCACTGACAACTTGTCACATGTCACTCGAGTCATCAAGGTCCACCATCTCCCCCCATCATGACTGGAGGGAAAGCAGAAGAGGGGACGGGAAAGAACAGAGATTTTTGCTACATTGGTCATTGAACCTATCAAGAGTATATTGAGGATAAGTTTTAAAGTCACATCAAGCTACAGTTTAAAACTCAATTTTTGACAGTGAATTAGGAAGCCATCTTAGACCTGATGAATAAAATGAAAGTAAAGGCAAGTAAAGTGTAAATTCTTGGAGAGGCTGTAGTCTAAGGAAAAGATTATGGCCTTACCACAGTTCACAGATGGGAAGACCAGAGTGGGTTACAGAAACTCTATTTTCTGCACAGGCTGAGGGTTGGAGGCAATCTTTATCAGTTACTTCATAGAGGTTCTTTATTCAATTCCAATATTGACCTAGTGCTCATGTGTGTCCAATAGCACGACCCAGGAGTGACAAATGTTCCTTCTAGGACTCCAGCAATAGTCTTTTCAATGCATATTTAGAAACTTAATAAATGCAAGACCATGCTGAGAACAATATTTTTAATTTTAACACGCATTTTTAGTTGTTGAGAGCCTTTTAAAAAAAATAATGTCACTTGTTTTTCCCCTAAGGACAGACTGAGTGTGCTTTAGAGGGACACTTCAGAAATTGCACAATGGCTTATACCAACCGTGGATATCTGTTCTTATGGTGTTGGGGGAGGAAGCTTGAATGTCCCTGTGAATGGAATAGGAATGGAACAGGTTTCTCAGGTGGTTGTAGAGGATGCAGAACGAACCCACATGCCTGTTTTGCTTTTGCCTGCTGGTAGGAAAAATGCCAGTGACAGAACTTAAAGCAGGAAGGGAAGGATAGAACATTAAACTGGTTGATGCACAGATCGTGGATACAGATGCCACCTCGAATAACCCTTCAGTGACACCGTACTAAACTAAACAAGACATACTTTTTTGGTAGCTTTCCAGCAGAGCAGCTTCACTGTTTTCCATTACCTGCCTTAAAGGAATTTGAGACTCACACAGTCCAGGCTGCTAACAGGTATGTGCCAGCACATTACTACTTAGGTAAATCAAGGAAGATACACACTGGACTTTTTTCCTCAGTCATAGAGGAATTATTGGAAAGACAGGAGAAGAGTTTAAAAAATCGTGGGAGGTGAAACAGGACTACTCACACAACGCCTTAAAAAATGGCTGTGCAAGTTCTCTAGTAATTAGAGCGGGATTGATCATCCTCCTCATTCTAGAGGTCCTTTCTCTGGCCCCAGAAGCCCAGATCACCGCCCAGCTGGTGCTGACCTGCAGTCTCTGCTTTCATCTCTCTTAGACACCAACGCCATCTCCCAGGCAGACACTCTGGTGTCCTTTTGCACCTGCTTTCACCAGTGCTTTCATACACTGCATATTCTGGATTTGGCCCCTACACTGATGAATGAATGTGACCTAGTATTTTATCGGTGCAGATTTCTCAGACTTGCTAGGGCATAAACACAATTCCCTGGTATCAGCAGTACTGTGAGGGTGCCCAGATACACCGACCTGAGGATGCTGAGAGATGCCGAACAAGGTAAACGTTTGCTAATTCACAGACTGTATTGTGAAGTCAAATTGGGGATATCAATTTGGCCACTTTAGCCTTCATGTAACTTAGGTACCTTGGTAGTCCAACGTGCACGCATCGACGAGCTTCTTAGGACCTAAACTGTGTTAGTAAGTTGAACAACTACTTAGGTAACATTTTCTCTGTGACAGGCCTTTTGCTAGGCGATGCTAAATTAGAAGTTGGAATCTACCCCTTTCCTGGAAGAACTCCAAACTGGAAACAAAAGGAAACAAACAAGCATTCCCCAAAATTGTAAAAGAAGAGAGAATATCAAAAGTGAAGAAGAAAGAAAGCAAAATAGCTTTTTATAGTGTTCCTTCACTCCAAGTGTTTGCATTTCAGTGGGGCTGGGCAGCATTGAGGCCCTGGTCACTGGGTTGAGGTGACCTTGGGAACATACGGGTCTCCCAATAACCATACTGCTTGGACGGTGCCCTAGGTCTTTGGTCTTCAAGTGGTAGGCAACCTTCTCTAGACCTAATCACTCCTAAACTCTAAGAGTGGGAGCAAACGGGATTCATTGCAAGTTTGAGAAAATCAAGGAGGTGCAGTAGTTTCCTTGAACAGGGAACATTTAAGGACTGCACCAATCTGAAAACTGTTTTTGCCCAGAGGTTTGATTGTTGTCTTTGTTGAGATCGAGGTCTCAGCTAGAGTTAGTTTTCAATGAAGCCATTTTTCACCTTACCTCTTAATATGCGTCCTGGCAAAAGTTACTATGCCACAAGAATTAAAACATTGCTTTGTCTCTTAGATTTCATATCATCTTCCTCTTGTTTATTCGCATTCACGCCAGTAAATAAGTTCTTCCTACAAACAGCATGAAAGTCACTGCTACAGCAAACACGCTCACAGGTGACCAGGAAAAGCAAATTTGATTATGTCCTATTTCTCACCAAGATTCCCGCCTACCTAGGTTTTCAGCTTTATTTCCAACCCACAGCCCAGCTGTAGGCTCCTAGCTAACCCGGTTTCTCAGTCGGCATTCATTAAGTCATCTCGGTATTTTAGAACGTATTTCCAAGACGCCAAGCTACCCAGTGAGCTCTTCCTCTCTCAGGTGGCACCCTTTCGGCCTGGTATTCCCATCCTCCCTTTCGAAAAGTGTCCCTTCTCCTCCATGTCCCCCTATCAGCCTCTGCTTCAGGTCCAGCTAGAATGCCAAGGGGTAGTGACATTTTAACGTATTCTTCCCAGGGTTATTTGCACTTGGATGAGCGTCAAAGCATTCCACTGAAAGTAATGCTCTCAAAAGGTAGAAGTCTAGGTCTTATTGGAGAGATGAAAGAATCGAGAGGCTGAGGACACAGATGAAGATGCTAACAACGGCCCGTACTACTTGCTTGTGGTCAGTTCCCTCTTCCAAGAAGAAGTCGTGTCCACCTGATCAGCCCTCACGAAGTGAGAATAGATTGTTGTCATATCTTTATAATTACACCCTTACTGTATTGACTTGAACTACTTATAATTACGTGGACTTCTTACAGCTCTCATAAGCCAGTCAAGTAGGGCTAATCGCCCCAGTGCACACAGGGAGTGGAAGGCAGGGTTGGGCTGTCAGCCAGGCCTGTGGGTGTCAAAGGCCAGTCGTGGTCCATCACTGAATCTCTGTGCAGCCCTGAAGGCAACACTCCTTCTTTTGCCTGAGTCCATTCCCTAAATTATCCATATCTTGCTGCCCTGGAATGCTTTTATGGATGCTCATCTTCCTTTGTAAGATTATAATCTGCCTGTTCTTTTTATCCTTCCTTTACTAGACATAGGTTTTACATACTCTCAGGTGTAAGAACATTTCTTATAGTCGAGGTACAAGATAGTATCCTGCTGCAGTTTCTTCTGAAGAATCACACCAGCCCCTATATTCTCATTAGCATTCATAAAAGTTGCTAATGGATGACACCCTATGACTATCCAATTCATTGGCTGATGTACTTTCTCAAAAGCAATGTCTTTCAAACATAGAAATAAGTAAGGCAACAATTTCACATATGATAAACTTTCTTATTTTTATCTTATAGTTGACTTTTCTATCTTAAAAGTTAGAATTTAAATTTTGATGTTATTTCCACAATGAATTATATCACATAATTGATGATGTAACAGAGACAAAGTGTATTTCACTCCAAAGACCATAATTAATAAATAAGTGAATAAAAAAGAATAAATAGCCCCTGGCCTGAAAATATTGAAACCGTAATCGATGCCTTAATAGTCCTCCTCTTTTTTTAAAAAATAAGTACACAAAGAAACTGCATTACTTATGAGAACTTTCAGAAAGATACTACAAACATATTAGCCCTGATAATTTGCTACGAAGTTTAAAATTTCTACAGACAGTGCTCTCAAGAGTTAACTAGAAAATGAAGCAGAACACACCTTGTGTTCATTTTTGCTCCCTGAGGAGACACTTTCTCTCCACTTCATTCAAGCCACCGTTCATAACCCAGTGACGTGGTATTCCACATGTCCCACCGAGGATAACAAACTTCCAGGCGAGACCTTTCCATATGACTAACAATGACATGTTTTAGACAGAAATCAAACCTTGTCTACTGTACAGAAGAAATAACTGTGTTAGTTTAACTGCATGGTGCATGATCGAAGTCCCCATTTTATCCATTCCTTCTAACAGATCATTGATGGAACCGAGAAACAAAAGAAGGAACTCCGTGTCAGGAATAAACGCTCCACAAAGCAATCTCATGCCTCACCTAACACAATATGTTTCTCATGGGTCTTTTGTTACTCTGTAACATATTAAATTATCCTTCCAATTACCTTGGCAACTGAAACAAGCGCTTATAATACGCTGATGACTTTTGGATGATTACGCCAGCTGTCAGTTACAAAAGATAATTAAAGCACCCTAATGATTAAGCACGAATAAAAATATGCAGAGCGTTCATTTTTAAAATAAAACTCGAGTCTTAAGCATAGAGGAATCCTGATACTGACCAAATGCTCTTTCTCTGCCTTTGATCAGCAATTTGGTCCTTTTGCTTTCGGAGGCTGCTACAAGGCTCAGCTGCAGCCAGCAGCCGCCTTTAAGATCTGCCCCTCCGCTCCCCCCCCCAGTCCTTCCCCGGGGTCTCCCGAGTTATCAATGTAGCAGAATGTGATGGCTTCAGCTGCCTTTGGAACCAGCTTACCTTCCGAACAATAGCAACACTCACAAAGAGCCCTAATCGAAGGTCTGGGCACCCTCGGCTTAAGCAACAAAGTGTTCCTTTATTCTGCTCGCACCTTCTCCCCCGGTGTTAACCATTTGGAGGCTGGCATCGAGACAGAACAGGAACAAAGCATTACTGGACAGCGGAGCGACCTTCCCCCAGCATCAGCATCTCTGCCTTCCGCACGCAATCCAGGAAGTCCAGGAAAAAGAACGGATACCTTCGAGGGAGAGCATTCCGGCCCAGGAACCCCGTGCACACGAGCGGCCCGGGCGGGGGTGCCCCTCGGCCCGGCTCCTGGCTCTGCTCGGCGGCTGCAGCCGGCCCGGAGCGTTCGCGACCTGCATGCGGCGTCCGTCCGCGACGCGAGGAGGCTCGCGCGCTCGGCCTGGGGCTGCTGCCCCGCCGGGCGTCGGAGCCCCAGACCCTCCCCGTCCGATTGGCTGCCCGCTGGGCTCGGCCCTCACCTTCCGCGTCCGGGACGTCTTCCCTGGGGAGGGGGCGGAGCACGGCCGGCCGGGGAATCCGAGGCGGGGCGCGTTGAGCGGTTTTGAAAATCAATGGCACGGTTTTCTGTGAACCTAGCTAGTGTTTAATTTTCCAAAGGGCTACCCGCGAGAGACCTAATAAAATGGACGTCGTTTGACAGTAGCTGCTCGTCTCTGAAAAGACACAGAGTTTAATGCCCGCATGACCCACCACCGAAGTGATCAGGTGGCTTTTGTGGAGCGCTGTGGCTGTGTCACCCACCTTTAATCAACACGGATGGAGGTGGCAGATATGTTGAGGCTTATTAAAAATGATGGGAGATGCAGCCCAATAAGGTTACTGAAACCATGTCCAAAAGGTGTTTTAAATCATTTACATGAAATTCTCTCAAAATGTTCGTGGTTGGTTTTTAGATAGCTTGGATAACAAAAACAGAAAGAGCCGTGACAGACAAAATACAAAGCCTCTATTAACAGCAAGAGAAGAAAAACAACGGAAAAAAAAAAATCAAACCTTCTTCCCTATACAAGTAACCGAAGTGAGAAAAGAATGGAAAAGTATGCCTTTATCACCGTCTGTGTGAGTATTGAATTCAATTTGGTCAATAATTTAGAATAAATATATATATATATATACACACATTAAAATATATAATGAGAGACTTCAGTTAAATTAAAGACGGTGAATTGATCACATACCTTTAACCTTTTCTCCCTCACAATAGCGTTTTTATTTTAAAAACCACAAGCACAGATAAATAAGAGAAAATAGCAGTCAAGTTTAGAAAACTAGAAAGCAGGTGGGTGAGTTGTAAGTGACAAGGGAGAGCTGAACTGAAACAAGCAAAGAAGAAAGTCAAGATGCAGCAGTGTTCACAACCCGCCCACCCCAGCAAGCTCTGGGACCATGGAGAGGAAGGTGGGACCGAAGCCAGCAGGTGGTCTGCCGGTGCATCCTTCGTGCTTGGGAAGCACTGAAGGGTCTTCTCTGAAGAGACCGAGACAGAGGGTCTCTGGACTGGCATGGCTGAAACAAAGTTACCAACCTGAAAATATGGGCATTAATGGAAAATGGATATAAAAATCCTGTGCCTTCTTTGCCCGCTGAGCTTCTAGGAGACAGGCAGCAAGATGTATACTCTCCAGAAAGGAGAGTTAAAGAGTGTTCTGTGGGGAATCTGACCATATCAAAAGATACGCTTTAAAGGCTTTCATATAGGGTACTCTCATTTTTTGTGTTTTAGTTGAGCTGGAGTCTCACTCTGTCGCTCAGGCTGGAGTGCAGTTGCACACTCATGGCCACTGCAGCCTCAACCTGCTGTTTCAAGCGATCCTTCCTTCCAAGTAGCCAGAACCAAAGGTGCGTGCCACCACGTCCAGCTAATTTTTTGACTTATTGTAGAGACGAGGTCTCACCAAGTTGCTCAGGCTGGTCTTGAACCTCTGGACTCAGGCAATCCTCTCGCCTCGGCCTCCCAAAGTGCTGGGATTACAGGCTTGAGCCACAATGACCCTGCTAGATCCCCCCCACCCCAGCAATTAAGGCTACACTGATAAGCTCTACACATGAATTTTTGGTGTCTTCTTACATATAAGCAGATCAGAGAAATTACTAACATAAAAGAGAGAACAGAACAAACAAAAAAGAAACAGAAAAATAACAGACATGCAGATATGGAAAATTGGAAGAAACAATGGATAGGCAGGGGCAAAACCAGATTTGAATACTATCATTAATGTTCTTGTGTAAATAAGAGATATACAGGCAGTTCTCACTTTGCGTGGTCCAATATTCATGAATATCCACTACACAGTTCAGTTGATAGCACCAGTCTTCCGGTAGTGAAGTTCCACTTTCAGTAACCATGGTATAGTAACTGCAAGTAATGACATAGTATGCAAACGTTTCTGTTACTCTTCTATTCATAGTTACTAAGTAATTATCAGTGTGTGCATTATGATCAGTGACTAATCACATCACTTATTTCCAAGTCTATTGGTGATTGGTGACTACTACAAATCTGTCAGTCAGCTCAGTACTCAGTGTTGTTGAACTGATGCACAAAGTGTGATGTTGAGTTGCCTCCTTGTCTTCCAGTGATAAATCCATGTAATGTTGTACAAGAGTGGATAATGAAAGGGAATTGGCAAACAAAGAAGACAGTGCAGCAAAGAAGTGAAAAATTTCATAAGAAGTTAAATTGGATATGATTAGAAGACTTAAAAATAATAATAGCAAAGTAAAGATTTGAAGAGATCTGCATTTGCTTGAACCATATTGCAAAAGCCCAATGAATATTTTTTTTTAAAAGGTAAGTTGTTCAAAATCTTTTAGCATAATCTGCATGAAGAACAGAAAACCGTATGGTTGGATTGAAGACTAGTAAAAAAAAATTTAACTGGGTTACTATTCAGGTCAAAGTATTGATGTTAGTTCCCACTTGAAAAGAAAATGGTAATTATAAGAGAATGGAAGAAGATATTTTTATTGCCAGAAAAGGCTAGTTTCAAAAGTTGACACAAAATGATTAATGTTAAGTTATCCTGTGAAGTTGCCAGAGCGAAGAAGACACTGCTATGAGATCTGCACCTAAATGCCTGGTTAAGGCAAGTGGGTATGAGTGTTACCAAATATTTTATGTAGATGAAAGTGTTTGTGATTAAAAGGATGATGATGTCCCAGAGGAAGTGACACTGGCAAAATAATTCACATTAAATAACACTTGGAGTCATTTCATGAAAAGCACAAAGGACAAATGACTGAAAGCTGATCCAAACTTAGAAAAAGCTATAACAATTCACCAAGATGTGGAATAAAAACTTCTTCTTTAATATTATAAAAGTTATGCTTTGAGAATGTAGAAAGCTCTGTTCCAAGAAATAAATCTCTTTAATTTTCAATGTCTTTAATGTTTTAAATGACAGTGTGCTGAGTAAACATTAGTTTGTTATTTGCATTTTCTTATACATTTATAACTCATGGTATGAGTGTTTTCAATGCTATGAAAACACTATTAAAGCCCAGAAAAACAATTGCCATTTTTTCCATTGATTATTCAGACTGCTTTACATGCTTCAGCTTGCATGATCATATTTATAATCCTGTACTATCATGCAAGGGGAAGACTGACTATATTCTATCTATGAGTTTAAAACAAACAACTAAAAGAAAGAAATATGTGGAATAAATCAAGCTCTTGGAAAGCTTGATATAAGGATTGGAAGTTAAAGTTGAGAAAATAACCTTAAAAGTTAAGTGAAAGAGCAAAAAAATAGAAAATGATTTTTAAAAGGTAAGAATATTAGAGATAGAGTCTAGAAATTCAGAATCTGGATAACAGACATTCTACCAAGAGAGAATTTAGAAAACAAAAGGAAGAAAACCATAAAGAAGTAATTTTTTAAAAGTTCTCATGAGTTCCCAGAATGGAAGTATGATATTAAGGCACATGATTGTGGAATTTCAGAAAATTGGGGCCAAAGAAGTTTCTTTAAACTTTTAGGAGAGAATCATTAATTTTATATCAAGGAGTAATAATTAGGATGGTATTCTTCTCAATAGCAATGCTAGAAACTGGAAGACAGTGGAAAAACATCTTTAAAATTCTGAGGAAAAAATGTTTTCCAACTTAGAATTCTATACCTAGCCATATTATCTTGAAGAGTGTAGATAGTATAACATGTATGGGGAGATAGGAAAAAATCTTTAAAATTTTCATCTCAAGAACCTTTTTCCAGGAGCCTATTGCAAGATGTGCCCCACTAAAACAGGAGGATGGAGAAAGAAGAGGAGGAGGAAATATTTACACCCTTTAGAAAGATGTGCAAGAAAAAAATCCACCATTGATGGTTGCCCCTGGGGAGCAGAAGTGAGAGTTTAGGATGGAAAACCGAAATTCATTTTTTCCTACATAATTTTCTGTACTGTTAAAAACTTTAATCACAGAAAATGTTGAATAAATTGCTAATTTTTAAATTATAGCATTTCTTGCCAGAGACCAGCTCCAACAAGAGAGTCAGGGCCTGCCTGGGGAGAATCGGGAAGCTGCGAAAAAGAAAAGACGAAGATGACAGGAATCCTCTTCCTGGGGAGAGCTCAAGACTCTGCCAATTTTTATTCAATTCTTATAGGCTTATATAGTTTTCCACTGACCCCTCTACCCACAAAATGTATCCCATGTTACACATCAAGGTTTGCATCATGTTTTTTTCTCTTTTGTTTATGGTGAAGTTGACCTTTACAAGTTTCATTTTGTTTCTTCCTGCTACCAGGTGGTGTAACAAAATACCAGCTGCCAATTTATCAGCTACATCCTGTGACCCCTAGGTCACCTGAATCTCTTCCCTTCACTATTCTACTTCTTTTCCTTTACTAATCTATTTTCTTAATTCTACCCTTGTATATACTTTTAGCGGCAATATATTGACTTGCTTTTTCTTTTATATAACCACTCTTATCTTACCTACTACGAATTCTTAATACTATTAATTTAAAAATTTAACTTTCTTAATTCTAATTGCCTTATCTATATTACTTGCTATTTTCTTATCACCTATTTTACATTTTATATTTCTAAACAACACATGTCTAAATCTACACTTATATATGAAACTGATCTTACTTCTAATCCTAAATATATTTAATTTTAAACCTACATTAAGTGTATATAATTTTAAGTTTACCTTAAAACTTAATTATTTCCTATTCCTTATTTTTAACTAATACCTACATCTAAAATAAACATTTATCTTTTAATTATAACTATCTATTTAATTCTAATCCTTACTTTAATTTTAACCTTCTTTCTAATTAAACTATAATATTTCTTAAATCAAAAGGCAAGTCTGTGACTTGTTTTTCCCAAAAACACCTGATTTTGGAGATACTCTGTCTCAGTTTCTCACTCCCTCATCAATCACAACTGTCAGTGTTGTTACTTTTAAAGGGTGTGAGGAAGTGCTTGTTTTTCCTTTTTAGCTAAAGGTTGCAAAATTCGCATTCCCTTGTCCCTTCAGGGGGGAAATTTTTTGCTGTTGAGCCCTTTTTACATTTTTATACATAGGTTTATTGCTAATTCCACATCCTTGCACATTCTAAGGGGCACCCTTTTTGCTGCAATCTCACCTCCATTTTGCCTATGTATAATTTTTGCTGTCAAATGCCATCATCCATTTGCGCATCTATTATCTCAATTAAAGAGGGAATATTCTCAAGCCTATGCACGCAATCCTTCAGAGTGAGGGAAGGTCCGTCGACAGGATCCATGGGGCTTTGCCTCCATCATGGCAGCATTTTACTGGGGCCTTGCTCCCAGCCGGCGTTTTTCCTGTTTTCAGGTCCTTTTTACCTTACTTTTACGAGTGATTGCGGCTCCCGGCAATTTCTAATCCAAGTGGGGGGGAAATCCACTTTTGCCATTTAAGGGCTTGTAATTCTACAATAATATTACTAATTTAGTCTTCATATTGAATTTTTTTCTAATTTGAACAAGTTAAGACTTTGAAAACAATAAAAGTTAGAGTAGTCTGCCGGTTTAAATAAGCATGTACAATGTTACATCTATATAATGTCACAAATGTAATGTATTTCAATAACACATAAATTGTTCATCGGAATTTCTTGTGTGGTCATGAATGAGTACTGCATTTGTAAGAAATTCCTTGAAAAGCCTCCTTAGCATTTACTATGAGCAGAACTTTTTGGGGTGGGGTATATTTTGGCTGTTAGTCTGTGCAGGTGGAGGGAGGGGAAAGGAGTTCAGAGATAGATGGTAGAGAGGTGGCCAACAATCCTTCACCAAATTATTAATGATGCTATTAAATTTATGGAATACTTGCGGGGACATAAATTTTATAAAAAGGTAAAGAGGTTAGGTTACTTGTTGTAGGCTGCCTTCCACATTATGGGAAGAACAGAAGCCAGTCATATTGGAAGAGAATTTTGGAGGCAAAGAAAAGAAGCTCCAGGAACTTAGAAAAATCATGTGGATTGCTTTTGATGATCACAGGTGGAATTGTAGTAATGACTGGTGGCTGCCCAGTTCACTCTGCATTGTGCATAGAAGTGATGGGCATGATGTAATTTAGGCACACTGAAACTTAATTGTGATGTTTGCTTCACCATTTAGCAAATGAATAACCCTTGGGTAAGCCACATAAACATGTAGAGTCTCAGCTTTCTCTACACCTTATCACACTACCAACATACTGATAATCAAATGTTGATTAAACCCTTGAAAATTTCTAGTGCTAAGCAAATCTAAGGAAAATGTTACTATGATCTAGCAGAGCTTATTACAAAATGCTATATAATTCCTGCATTCTCAAATTGTAGTTCTCTCGTGTATTTCTTTGTTATAGCTCGTGTAAATATGATAGTTTATTCTGTAATTTTTTTTTACAGCATCTATGCTTAATATTGCAAATTCCAGAAGGTAATAATGGTCTCCAGTATCTGTGTATTTTATTACTCAGTTCCAGTTTAGTACCCAAGATCATTTCTGGCTTCAATGATACAAAATTTGAATTCTTACTGGAATCCTTTACTGAATACAGCAAGTTTGTTGGCATTCTCTTTCAGACTCATCAATTTCAGGCTCTTTCTTTTTTAAAGGAACTTCCAAGAAAATAACAGATCTTAAAGTCAATGGTAGAACATTCAAGTGGGACTATTTGAAACTCTGAAATGGTGAAAAGAAGAAATAAAATAAAATAGCATGCAAGAGAAATATACTAACATGTTCACACATACAATATGATCTCCAAAATGCTTATAATTATTGTAAAATGAATTAAAAACCCACTTAACAATATTAAAAAGTCTGCAAAATAAAATATTCTTACTGTTGTAGCACCAAAAGCATTTTGTAAAATTATAAAACAATTATAAATTGTATTTCTTAGTTACTTTTAAACAAGCGAAGGCAAAGTTAATGAAACATTTTTAAAAACTTATTTGATGCATATTAAGAAATGTTGGAAAGATCAGTGATAGTCGATTCAATTGCAGGGAACTATAAGAATTTGGCAGCCAGAGAAAATACCTTATAAATCAGACATTTTGATTAGGAAATAAAATAAGCATTCCTTTAACATGTATAATACCTTTAACTTTAGAATAAAATCTGTAAGACTAATTTATTATAAGAAACAGTTTTCGACAGCTGATATTTCTATTCAGTCTTTAATCTGTTAATTATTTACTCATTAACATTGCATATTTCATTTGGTACCTGGATTTGTGTGGAGCAGTGAATTTTGAGGTATAAAGAGACAGTAGAAGGAATAACTTTAAGGAAGAAGAGCTTGATTCATCCTATAGGAGAATTCCTTCTGTCCATCCTATACCCCCCACTTTATGGGGCATACCCAGAGACACTGGAGGCTGTCTCTTTAAAGTTATCTCTTTCTATGCCTATGTGATGCATATAAGCAGATTCTCTTTGTAAGTCTAATCAGCTTTAGTTTGGGTTTGTCAGGAGCGATTACCAATTTTCCCTTACATCTGTGTTTTTAGAAAGTAGTTGAATAACTTATGCTATGTGGAAGTGCAATAGCTAACAAAATGGCAGGCTGCCTATTTCATTAAATTTGCACATCTCCAACGGAAACTTGACTATAAAAGATTTAGAGTAAGGAAATCTCCAAAGATTTGAAACATAAATGTTAACTGCCAGTTCCAATTCCAGAAACAGGGATAAAAACACACTTTTGAGAATTAACCAGTGGTACAAGAAAGCAGCCCCTTTCCTCAGCACCCGTTCTCACTGTTTACTGTAGTTTTGTTCTTTTGAATCTGTCACTGCTTTTGTCTGTTCACTTCAAAGCCATATTCAACTGCAGGTCCCAAACACAATACAGTGGACTGGTGTCTGCTTACTAGAGCTGAAATCTTTTGTTTTAGAATTGCCTTAATAGCTAACCTTATTGGTCTAGATTTACCACCTTGACCTACTTCAGTCATTTATCTTCATGAAAATGGAGACTTCTGATGCTGATTCATACAAAAGCATCCACCAGACTAGAGTTCAGATAGAAATAATTGTTCTTCATTCACATTAGTTCTTCTGAGCAATAGGAAGAAAAGATAAAATACTTATATCTCTATAAGTAATTCTGGACGAGTACAGTTGTTCCTCTTTTAAAGCATATTTTAAAGTGTTAGTTTAATTCCTGATAAAAGTAAATTCTTCTCAACCAAACTTCTGGAGGGGCCAAGAGAAAACTTCCTGTTTGCCTTTTGAGATTCACTGAAAAGCAACTGACAAAAGGCAGATTAATAAGAGAAGATGCACACAATTTTCTATTTTAACATGCATAGCACAAAGGAATTCCAGGAGAATGATTACTCAGTGGGGTACAGACCCTTACAAATCCTTCTTCATAGGAGGTGGGGAGATGGGGAAAATGTGGCAATATGAGATATAACAAGTGATTCTTAGGGGGAAATTAATGGACTTGGGGAACATACAATGGCCAAGGACAAAGTATGTTGGGCCTGCAGAACAGACAATGGTTTGCAGCAAAAGTTTGTCCAGGTATATTGACAGACTTCAGTCTTTCTTCCCACGATATGAGTTCAGTTAATCAAAACTCAGGGAAGGCAACTGTGTTCTTCTTTGACAGGACTGGTTTCTAGGAAGATAAGGAAATGTCAGAGAATAACTTCATCCTGTACTTAGGAAGAGACAAAGGATTGGGAGATGGGTAGCGGGGGAAGTGGATCAGAGAAACTTTGAGTTTCCTTCTTCCGTCCAACTTGTCAAAGTGCCATATTTTGGAGTATCGGTTTCTGAACCACAACACTTCCTATTGTAGGGGTAGAAAGGAGGTCATCCCCATCATAAGATTCATGACCAACCCACCTATAACAAAAGACAGGTTAATAAGAGGAAAGCACAAACTTATTTGATCACAGTTTTACATAACCCCGAATCCTTCAGAACGGAGTCTCAAAGATACCGGGGAAACTGTCCATTTTTATGCTTTGGTTTGATCAGGCAGAGCCAGCCATGCAGAATTGAGACTGGACAACATGGGTACGATCTAATCATAAATAAGATATGTCAAAGAATTTTTATTATGGTCAGTTCTCATACAGAAAGGCAAGGCAAAATTACAGTAATATTTTGAAGTTTTATGGCTGGCTTTGAGGAAAAGGAGTTTTCATTTCTATGGCCTATCCTGAATCAGAGGGATTCGAGTTTCTCTGGCCTGGCTCAGGGTGAAGGAGGATGAGAAGCCGAAGACCAGGAGAAGGTCCAAGAGAAATTTGGCTTCTGAGGCTGCTTCTGTGGACTTGACTTTGGGGGATCATTTTCTGAGTCCTAACATTCCCCGGTCTGAAACTTCCTCCAAGTAGTTCCACAAACTGGGTTGGTGGGTGGTCTCCCAGGCTGTTGAACCAGCCTCTCAGTTCTGAGAACAGGCTAGTTGAGTGAAACAGTTAACAGCTATGTCACATTTCAGGCGGTGGTCTTGTCGATGGGCTTCCACCAAAGTCAAACCCCGTAGAGAGGGGATATTCATAAATGTAACAAAAAATCATTTCTATGGAAACAAAAGATCATAAGTTTAATGTTTAAAAGAGACCATAAACTCAGTTTTTAAATCCAGAGGGCAGCCCATCAAGATTTTTAGATATTAAACTCAAAACATCTTCGGATGGAGTGAGAGCAGACAGTAGTTACCTGTCAGGTTTTTCTGGCTTGTAGTTTGAAATTTGCACCAGGTGAGGTTTCTGAATAGCCCACGCAACAATAGTCAAAAAGATTGTTAATATATAAATTGCTGTGGCGATTTCTCTGAAGTCTATATGAAATTGTCCAGTTTCCATTTACAGAACTACAGAAAAGAGCAGTTTTAATTTCAGTGGTTCCAAGCCAGAGGGGTGACAGAAAATTTCAAATATTAGGTTGGAGAGTCATAGTTATATATTGGAGGAAGAATATATAGAATAATTCAAGATCTAGTACAGAGTGTAGGTAGATAATAAACTCTCAAAAAACAAGTTGGAGTCTAATAACAGATGTACTATAGTTTTCTTCTGAAACAATTTTTCTCTCTCCAGTTCCCTCATCATGGTAAGGTTGTTTGAAAGAGAATTTTAGTCTTTGGCCCTGATTTTTTATGTAAGTTTAGTAAGAATAGGGATTGATTATTTAGTCTCTTTTTAAATTGTCTTTGCTAGAAATTTTTCATAAGGAACCTCAGGTGAGACTTTTTTAAAAGCCTCTAAAGGCTAAGGAGCCAAGTCAAGGATTTACCATCATACTATTCCTGTAATAACTGCACCAGTTGGATTAATTATTTTATTCTTGAGGTCTCCAAAATATCCTGAGTTCTCCAAAATATCTTAAGGTTCCTAGGTCTGTCAAAAAAATAACATTCTTTATTTACCACAAGGCTACGAGTTCTATAAGGGAACCACGTAGACAAGGTAGCAGGTCATTTATTCCAAATGACTTTTTACTGGCTTTATCAAGTCAACCTTGGCTCCTTAAAGCTGTCTGGTCATATCTGAAAAGATGGCATTCTGTCAAAGCCTGGTAATATAGCCAGTACTTTCACTTGTCCTGTTATAAGCAAAGCAGGTTTGTATTAAACTTACACAAATAACTATTTTGACAAAATTAGAATACTCACAGTTTCCCAATTTTGGAGGGGTCAGGTAGAGAGAAAGGTAAGCATTTTAATTTTGCTCATAAAAAAGTACTTTATCAAATTGCTGTGAGCTACGGGTGACAAAAGAAAAAGGTTTCCTTAACTCTGAAAACAAATCATAAAAATATGTTTCAAATAGAGTCATTAAAAATCATAATCCTTCAGTTCCATGTAATTAATTCTTGTTCTGTCTGATATTGGTTAGCTTTCTCATGAGTCTAGTTTTTTCATTAGGTTCTGAAAATTCAGTCCAATTGTATGAACCCAAAGTTACTAGAATTTTTTTCATTCTTTCCATATATACACCTGAAAGCACAATATTTTAGAATCTAATTGTTTGCAAGAAGTTTTCAGAAAAAACATCAGAATAAAGCAATTAACTGTGGATATTAAGAATTAAGATGGCCATAGTTATAGATATGCTGGGAATTCACTATAATAATGATACAGTTGGCAAGAAAATTGGCCCTCTCTGTGGCATATGTTTTAACGTTCATTAGAATTATGACTGATAACATATACCAAGACATATCAGAATTTCTAGAAATCTCCTACAGTTTTGGAATACATATGTTTATAACACATTTATACAAATATAACTTCAAAGAAGATTAATCGTCATTTTGAATTTACTAATGTTTGTCATATAAATTAACATGACAAATAAACCTAATTTAGTATGTCTTTCTTGGACTTCCAGAGGTCCTTCTGGAATACAAAGGTTAGTTTGAGGTCAAAAAAGACTTAGATATGTAATAGGTAGGGGTAGCCAGAAGGCAGAGTACTCAGATCTTTAGAAATAAAGAATCCCTGCTGGGTGCAGTGGCTCACGCTTGCAATCCCAGGACATTGGGAGGCTGAGGCAAAAGAGGATTACCCAAGTCCAGAGATTCGAGACCAGCCTCGGCAGCTTGGTGAGACTTCGTCTCTACAATTTAAAAAACAAAATTAGCCAGGCATGAGGGCGCTCGCCTGTGTTCCAACTACTTGAAAAGCTGAGGCAGAAGGATCACCTGAGCCCAGCAGGTCAGGGTTGCAGTAGCCATGAACATGCCGATAGAGTGGGACTCCTACTTAAGTGGGTCTCCCAGAGCCAAGACAAAAGTGTAAGAGACGAATACCAGGGGACTGGGCTACACAATGCTCCCACTGTGCACTTAACTTGAAGGACATCCCCCAAGACTGGTGAGGCTTAATCTTCAAACAAATTGTCTGCTTGGGTTCCTCTAAGTTTCTTGGATCTGTGGATTAATATCTTTCATCAAATATGGAAATTTTAAGGCATTTTAATCTTCAAATATTTCTTCTTCTTCTTTTTCTGTCCATTATACCCATTAGATCATTTTATATTGCCCCGCTATTCTCTAGCACTCTGTCCTGTTTCTCTCCCTTTATTTCTTCTCTGTGCTTTAATGTGGATCATTTTCATTAGCCTATCTTAAAGTTTATTCCTCCTTTCTTCTGCTGCATCCATTTACTGTTAAGCTCTATGATCAAATTTGGCTAATCAACTTTTAATTTAGCCAGTGTTTGATTGTAGATCTTTTTAAAAAGAAACTTTTCAAATCTTTTTTCAGATTTCAGCCAGGTTTTTGAACTCTTTTTTTTTTTTCAAACCAAAGATATCTACCAAATGACTCCCAAACAAAATGAATATGCCTTTTATGACTTAACTAAAGATGCATGAAACATTTCCAAAGAAACAGGCCTCATTGGATTCAGAGCTATCTCCAATGATAACTAAAGGAACAAAAAGACTTACGCAGCATTTTTAATTTTTTTTTTTTGATACAGGGTCTCCCTGTGTCACACAGGTAGAGTGTAGTGGTACAATCATGGCTCGCTACAACACTCTACCACCCCATTTAGGTCACCAGAACTATAGATATGGAAGGGAGGTGATCCCCTTTCTCCTCATTATAAGAGTCATGACCAACACATCTGCAACAAGAGAAAAGCATCACAAATTTATTTGACCATAGTTTTACATGACACAGGAGCCTTCAGAAGAAAGACACAAGGATGCAGGAGAAGCAATCTGATCTCATGCTTTGGTGTGACAGGCAGGAATAGCCATGCCAAAATGTGATGGGACCCAAAGGAAATGGTTTAAGAGTAATAGGCTGAGTGCAAAAACCCCCAGCAAAGTCTGCTTCTCCAGATTTTTCTTGGCCTCTCTAATGCAGCATTTCTTCCTCTGGGGCTTGGGATGGGACCCTTTCTGGAACGGGGGTTAGTGAGCCACAATTAAATAAGGTAGATCAGCGGGCTCTGACACAGAAAGGTGGGGGGAAGTTTAGAGTAATATTTTTAGGTTTTTATGGTTGGCATAGGGGAAAGGGTTCTGGTTTCTACGACCTGCCTTATGGCTATCCTCGGGGGAGAATGGGTTGAGAGACAGAAGAGCAGGAGAAGGTCAGGGAAAGATTTTGCTTGAGGCTGCTTCTGTGGATTTCACTTGGGGACATCATTTCTCAGCCCCAACACCTTCAGACACATTTAAAGCATAGCTACCTCTTGTTGATACTTGGCCCTAACTGAAATAAAAGACAACTAAGAAACAAAGAAAAAAACTGAACTGAATATATTTTATTCAAAACATCTTCCTTCTACTTCCTTTTGCTTTGACTCAAGGATAAGAGCATAATTGAAGTTATTGTTACAAGTCACTTAAGGAAGGCAAAGTCATGCATTGAGGGTCAAGAAAGAAATAAGGAAAATTCGGTAGTACGTACATAGTACTAACATCTGGTTAAGACCAAAACCCAACACAAATGTCCTTGAGGATCAATGCTTCCTCGTTACCCACAGAATCTCTTTTATTGTTTCCCTAGATAGACTCCATGATTTTCAGATGTTGATAAAAAGTATTTCTTTTTGTCTTTAAAAGATCAAACATAAATATAACTAACTAATAAAGTGTAAATCTTCATGAACTAACTGGAGGCAGTTTGGTTAGCTAGATCTCTGAAATTTTGTGCCAGCTTTTGCTAGTTTATAACAGGAAAACTACAATAGCCATTCTAAAAAAAATTTCAACAAATTTTATTTAAAAATCGAATTGACTTTTAGTCGTGTTTTGTGAATTAGATAGCATCTCCTCTAAACCTTTAGAAAAGGTGCTCTACTGAGATGAGCAGATGAGTGAGCTTTATAGGCAGAAAGAGACTGAAGGAAGGAAAACTAGGAACAAAACATGCGTTGGTCATTTCGAAGTCATTTTCTTTAGAGGGCAATTTTTTTTTTTTTTTTAGTCATGCTAGCTCAGGTAAACTGGGTCCCTTCTGAGGGGCTGTTGTAAATTTCTTGTTTCTGGCCATTTCAAAGTTCAGATCGATGATGTGACATGAGGAATTCTATTCTGGTTTGGTCTGGTCTGTTGGGACTCACTCGGGAGCTCAGTCCAAATTAGTAGCCTCCCATAAATTTCATTGAACACCATTACATTTTTAAAATAATGAACATCTTTATATATACTCATTCTTAATTTGTTCAATTAGAACGCAGAGTGGAAACTTATCCTTGATGTAAACAATGGAGCTGGTGATTATGCTTAAAGCTAAAGGCCAGCAAGTGCAGTGATTTTGAAATTATCAAAAACAAAGCATTTATTTAGTTCGGTGTTAGTCTAAAAAACCTATCAACTAAAAAACTATTACTTTTTGAATTTTTTAAAAAGAAGAGAGACATGAATGATATAAAAGAGACATGATTGGGGAGGAAGAAGATGAATAATGAAATAAAGAAAACTGTTATCCTTTAATTTACTGGCTTTCAAGTTCTTCCTTGGAGCCCTACACGTTCTGAGGAATGTAGGCACCTGGGTGGGATGGAGAAGATAAGTAGTGACACTTGACAGACTCTAGTTTTTTTCCAAACCTGTCCAGCTAGAATACATGTGGCTGCATGTGTTTCATAAATTGGGGCTCCTGGTAAGATTTCATTTGAAGAAAGGACTCTATTACTAAGAAGAATCTTGAAAACTACAGCATTAAAGTAGTACTATAACTTTGGAGTCTGAGTGGAATACCTGTTCTTGAAAAGTATCATAGGACATCCAGTATTAGTCTTTCTTCCCTTTAAATGTACTCTTGTAATTACTATGTTTATCTTTGAAAATCAACTCATTTATACTCATACACTGTTTCATTCTAAAAATATTGTTGCTAAATTCACATATTACTTCTACAAGTTTGTAGAGATTCACTGAACTTTCTATACATCCAATTATGGATGAGTCTTTACATAGACAATCTTATTCCTTTCTTGTTTTTCAATCTTTATGCATTTTTTTTATTTCCTTCTTTTTTTTTTTTTTGTTTCCTTGTTGCACTGCTTAAAACCTTTACTAAATGCTGAACAGGAGTTGTTAAAGTAAGTCTCCTTGCCCTGTTTCTGATGCTGGCAAGTGGTGAAGATGGAGTATTCAGTATCTTAAAGTATAGTGCCAGAGCTGGGTGTAGTGGTTCATGCCCATAATCCCAGCATTTTGGGAGGCAGAGGTGAGAGGCTTGCCTGAGCACAGGGGTTCTAGTCTAGCCTGGGTAACTTTATCATCTATACAATAAATAAAAAAAATTAGCCAGGCATGGTGGCGCGGGTCTGTAGTTCTGGCTACTTGAAAGGCTGAGGTGGAAGGATCGCTTGAGCCTAGCAGGTTGAGGCTGCGGTGGCCGTGAGTGTGCCACTGCACTCTAGCCTTGGTGACAGAGTGAGACTCTGACTCAAAAAAAAAAAAAGTATAATGTTAGATGTAAACCTTTTGTAGGTGTCCTTTTCCAAACTTAAGTTCTTTTCCAAGCCTGCTTGCTGTGACATTTGTATGTTGTTGCTTTTTTCAACCCTGATTAGTTGAATTTTGTCTATTACTTATCCTGCATCAATTAAGATGATCATACGATTTTTTGATTTATCCTATTAATGTGATGAATTTATAGTACTTGATTTTCAAATATTAAATACTTAGATAAGCCCACTTGGCCTAATGTATTATCATTTTAAAATATTACTGGATTTTGTTTGCTAATATGATATTGAAAATTCCATATCTATGTTCATAAGGGATATTAGTCTGTGATTTTTTTTCTTGTAATGGTCTTGATATTTCAGTCTCAGAGTTATGTTATTCTCATTGAGCTAGCCGTGTTTCCTTTTCTTCTACTTATAAAAGAGTTTATTAATTTTCAAGATTTTAAAAATATGTTTTGCAGAATTTACTAGTGCAGCCATCTGGGCTTAAAATTCCTTTTGGTGAAGTTTTGATTTCTTTAACAATATAGGTCTATTCACAATTTCTATATTTTCTTGTATCAATTTCAAAAAAATTTAGTTCATGCAATTTATTGATATATATTTGTTCTCATATATTTTATTATTATTTAATGCCTCATGTTCTATGATACAACCTCCTCTTTCATTCCTTATGTTGGTCATTTGTTTCTCAACCAGTCTTGCTAGAAGTTTATCAAGAAGTATGCATTTATAGTATACTAGTATATATACTAGCATATATATAGTATACTTTTATACATCTTTTTAAATAACAAATTTTGACTTTTTGATTTTCTCCTTTTTTCTTTTTTAAATTTTCTCCTTTTTTCAACTGTCTTATATTATTGACTTCTGATTTTACTATTATCTCCTCTCTTTTACTTTTATAGAGTTTAATTTTTCTCTTCTTGTCAAGCTTCGTTTATCTTGATAGTTTAGCTCATTGATTTTTTTCCTGTAACATACACTTTAATGCTACATATTTCTCTCTTAATACCACTTTCATTGCATCTCACAAATATTGATATGCTTTGTTTTAATTATAATTTAGTTCAAAATATTTGCTAATTTGTCTTGGGTTTTTTTTTCTTTGACCCATGAGTTATGTAGAAGCATGTAGGTTAACTTTTATATATTTAAGAATTAGACTTGTTATATCTCTACTATTTATTTAAATTTAATTATTATATGGTCTAAAAAGTACCTGATATAACTTTAGTCTTTTGAAATTTATTGAAATATATTTTATTATCCAGCAAATGCTCCTTGTACATTTGAAAACAATATATATTCTGCAGTAATTTGATGCAATGGTTTATAAATATCAATTAGGTCAAGTGATTAATATAATTGTTCAAATTTTCTTTGTATTGTTAACTTTTTGCCTATTTCTCTCAATTTTTAAGAGATAACTATTAAAATTTCCCACTAAAATTGTCAAGTTTTCTATTTTTTCATTTAGCTCTGTATTTTCGTTACTGTATTTTGAAGTACTACTTTTATTTCAAATAAATCTAGAATTTTGTGATAAACTGATCCTTGTCAATTGATTATTATAAATATTTCCTTTTATCTTTCTGAATATCACTTGTCATAAATTCTATTTGTCTGATATTATAGTCACACTATGTTACTTGTGATTAGTATTTGCATGGTATAATCTTTTCCATTCTTTTAGTTTCAACCTATTTGTGTCTTTTTTTTTTTTTTTTTTTTTTGAGTTGGAATCTCTCACTCTGCTGCCCAGGCTGGAGTGCAGTGGCATGCCTCGACCTGCTGGGCTCAGGTGATTTTTCCGCATCAGCCTTCCAAGTAACTGGAATTACAGGCACACACCACCACACCCAGCTAAATTTCGTTATTATTTACTGTAAGATGAGGCCTTACCAAGTTTCCCAGGCTGGTCTTGAACCTGTGAGCTCAGGCAATCCTCTCACCTCAGCCTCCCAAAATGCTGAGATTATAGGCGTCAGCCACTGCACCCAGCCTCTATTTGTGTCTTTATAGTTAAAGTATTATCTTTTTGAATTGGATTTACTTCTTTATCTGACGGTTTCTAACATTTAATTAAAACTATTTAATACCTTTCCATTTAATGCAATAATTGATATTGTTGGATTTAATAACACTTGTTCTGTATTCATTCAATATCTCCCTTGTTTCATTTGTCCTGCCTTCTTTTGTATTAATTGAATAATTATAAGTATTACATGTTATTTATATTGGCTTTTGAATTATACATTTTTATTTTATTTTTATAGTAAGTGCTATGAGGATCACAATATGAACTATAATCTTATTACAGCTTACTAAAATTAGTATTGTACTAGATTCACGTGCAGTATAGGAGTATTTTTCCACCACCAACCTTTTTAACTAATGTTATTATATATTTCAGTTCTGTTTTATGAACTCTGCGGTGCATTTTTATTATTTTGCTTTAAGCAATCACTTGACTTTTTTTAAAAAATTAAGAAAAGGTATTTATATTTATTCAAATATATATTTTATTTTCATATTGGGGGGGTTTGAGTTGGAGTCTCACTGTGTTGCCCAGGCTGGAGAGCAGTGACCCGTGCAGCCTCAACCTGCTGTGCTCAGGAGATCCCTCAGCCTCAGCCTTCCAAATAGCTGGAACTACAGGCAAGTGCTACCATGCCTGGTTAGTTTTTTTATTTATTGTAGAGAGGCGATCTTGCTCAGGCTGGTCTCGAACCCATGGGCTTAGGCAATCCTCCCAAAGGGCTGAAATTACAGGTTTGAGCTCCTGCGTCTGGCCTAAATATACAAAAAAAAATTTTTTGAAAGCAGGATTTATTGGGAAGACAGAAAAGCTCCCACAGTGGGAGGGAATTTGAAGAGGTTGCCAAAAATATAAATTTTTAATGACAAGATCTCACTCTATTAACTAAGTTGGAGTACAGTAGTACAGTCATAGCTGACTACAGTCTCAAGATTTCTGGGCTCAAGCAATTTTCTTACCTCAGCCTCCCAAGTAGTTGGGATGATAGACATGTAAGCATGTCAGGCTAATTTTTTTTTTTTTTTTTGTAAAGATGGTGTCTCACTGTGTTGCATAATCTGGTCTCAAACTCCTGGCCTCAAGCAAGCTTTCCGCCTTGATCTCCCCAAAGCACTGCGATTGTAGGCATGAGCCACTTTGACCAGTCGATTTACCCACATATTTACCTGTGTTATTTTTCATTTATTTATTTATTTATTGCAAATCCAAGTCTTCTTCCAGGACCGTCTCCTAAGCTTAAAGTGCATTCTTTAGCATTTTCTTTTGTAGTGTAACACCACTAGTGATAAATTTTGTTCACTTTTGCATCTCAAAAATGACTCTTTTTAATATTCATTTTTGAAAGAAATTGTAATAGAGTATACAATTTTAGGTTGACACATTTTCTTTCAATGCTTTGAAGATGTCGTTTAATCATGTACTGGTGTCCATTTCTTTATTAATGAGAAGTCTTACAATTCTTACTGTTTCTCTGAGTATGTCTTTTCTTCTCGGACACTTTTAAGATGTTTCTCTTTATCTTGAATTTTAGCTACTTAACTATGATATGCCTTGGTGAAGTCTTCATTGTTCCTGTCCTTTATGGAATTTGCTGAGTTTTTTTAATTATAGGTTTATGTCTTTGGGAAATTTGACCACTGTGTTAGACTACTTGTTTTTATCAACAGGTTTTAGGCACTCTGTTCTATTTGTTTTTTTCCTCTATGCTTCAATTTGAGTAAGTTCTGTTGAACAATTTTCAAATGTATTGATTCTTTCAGCTATATTTCTATTCCACTCTAAACATTCTAATGAACTTGTCACTTCAAATATTTTGTTTTCTAGTCCTATAGTTTTCATTTGATTTTTTCCAACTTTATTAAAGTATAATTGACAAATAAAAATTTTATATATTTTTGGTGTACAATGTGATATTTTGATGTCTGTATACATTGTGAAATAATTGCTAGGAACCACCACCTTGAGGATACTTGCTAAGAAATGGTAATAATGGTGTATGCAAATGTTCAATCTGCCACAGCCAAGTAAGGATATGGCATTCATTCTGAGTGAAATGAGTGGCCCTTACAGAGTTTGTAAGCAGGGGAATGATATGGTCTGAGTTTCACTTTAAAAGATCACCTTGGCTTTCAGGGAGAAAAAACAGAACAGGAATGCCAGGTAGGAGGCTATTGTGAAACAAACAAACAAACAAAATCATGGTGGAAACTTAAGAAAATACAAAATGGAAAGAAAAATACAATAAAAATAACTTGAATTCCCATCATCCAGAAAGTCATTGCTAAGATGTAGATATATTTCATATTTAGATATATTTCCCTTCTCTGTGTGTGTTTATGGTGACTACAGTTTATACTATGTGTAACGTCGTCAACAATTTTGTCATTTAGTGTTCCTCTACAACATTAAAATGAAACGAATTGGTGGAGGGTGCAAGAAAGATGCCACTGGGTGGAGGCGCCTATTAATGCACTTCCAGAGATGCCTCATTCTTCAAGCCTCTTTCTGACTCACATAGCCTATCAAATATAAACTATTTCTTAATCAGGATCCCTAGTCCTTAACTTCTCCAATTGCTTTGGAATACCAAAGGTCTACATTTTAGGTTATTGAGGGAGTGAGAGAGAAGCTTGGCACGCCCATACTTGAGATCATCAATTCAGAATTCTGGAGATGGCAAGTCTAGATAACAGGCCGTCAAAGCACGGTTTGACATAAAGTTTCTATGTGTCTCCCTCGAGAAACATGGTTTGTTTCGCCATATGCTGCAAAAGATACATTGCTACTATTCTAGCAAGGGAGGAGTTGGTCTATCGTGGAAACTTATGCTGGATAAAATATAACAAAATAACTTTTCTCATACACAACTGAACAGCAAAGAAAGTTAGGAACCAAGACCACATACTGCTGAACGGACAGATTGTAAGGCAGAGGGAAATAGGTTCCAGGGAGCTCATATACCTGTTTGTGGATGCCAGAATCAGCATATACACTCTGAACCACAGCTTCCCTCTCAATTAAACCTCAAAACTGCAAAAAGTACAGATTGCGGCCTACACTCCAACCTTAAAGTGAACAAAGCCGGAAGACCCTCATAAGGAAGAACAGGATATAGCAGAAGAGAAATAAAAGCAACCCCACCTTCCTCCAAAAACAGAATTAAAGAAGGGGAGGAAAGGGGAGAGAGAGAAAAATCTACAAAAATGAAGAAAAACCAAAAGAAGAGTATGGGTCTCTCCCAGACCCCCGGGAAGGCAGACACTGAGAAACCTAATACTATAAGAAAATGACTGGCAGTAGTGGGAAACTATGGGGGGGGGTGGGGTTAACGGGCAAATATCTGTCTGGGGACGGGGAAGCACCTCTTATCAACAGGGTGCCTGAATGAAACGTATTTGTATACCTAACCCTTAACTGTACCCCACAACATCATCATAAAAAAAATTGATTATCGAAAAAAAAGAAGTTAGAAAAGATCCCAAAACAAAGACAAATTAAAGCCTAGAGCTCAGCAATAGCTGCTGAAGGGAGAGAATATCCCATCCTAATGCCCACATGAGAAGACGGCATATGCTCTAAAGAATAGAAAAGGTAAAGCAACAGAAAGCAGCTTTCTCTTTGCAAAGAAGTGAGAAGAACTGTCTTCCTCTTGAAAAGAAGACTAGAACATGTTGGCCCACCACACCACGGAAGCCTGCTGTCCCACTAGAATCTTGGTTGACATGAAAATCACACATGAAAGACTAGGCCAGGCACACGTATGTTGTTTACATTTATATCACTTTTAAGGTTGGGGAAACACAAGCTGAGAAATTAACATAAAAATCTGAACTATGACCAAGAAAGTTCTAGGGTCTCAGCAAAAGTAAACTGTGTAGCAGTTTGAAAAAAATACAATGCAGGACTCATTCGGCTCCCAGAGAAAAATGAAGACCAGTGAAAATGAGTTCACTATAAAAAGTTAGAGACCACATGAGAGGAGAAACGAATCAGGAAGAGCTCGAAGTTCCAACAAATAGGATAATTAACAAGAATGGAGACTATTCAGATTCTTATCTGAAAGGAACTATAAAACAAATATGACTAAAATTATTACAGACTTAAAAGAAAAAATAGAAACTATATTGAAAGTACATAGCGCACATACGCACAACACAGAGATTTAAAAAAGAACTTTTAGAACAAAACGAATACAGTCCTGGAAATGAAAAAGCAAAGTCAGGCTGAACTGCTAATTGGATACACTTGAAGAGAGGTGAGGAAAAAACTGAGGAAGCCACGTGGGGCAGGGGTGTAGCCCTAGAAGCAGAGCCTGAGGCAGGGGGCACTATAGGAAGACCAGGGAAGCAGGAGAGGTCAGGAGGAAGCGCCAGGCAAAGATGTGTCTTCAGATGGGTACAGCCTCAGCTCCATCCCACAAGGACTCCCACATCTTGAATGGGGTGCAGGTCTTTACCCCCACACCAGTCGTTTATTTGGGGATTTGGGTCACCATTAAAAGGGAGGCATAACCTGCCTAGCACTTACTGGGTGCCTCCTGTCACCCAAGAACAGTTCTGCAGAGAAAGGTGCAGCTAGGATCTGGGAAGAGCCAATACTCACAGCAGTGGAGAGTGGAAGGGCATACTCACAGTGCGGGGAGGCAGATACGCTGCCTGGTGAAGGGGGTTTCCCAAGAGCATCACAACAAGGAGGCAAAGAAAATCTGCAGACGGAGCCGGGGAAACGAAGCACTGGAAATGTGTGGGAGGAAAGTTAAAACATAAGGTGGTTGAGAAGAATGTCCAGTTTATATCTGAAGGTGGTTCCAGAAAGTTAGATTAGTGAGAACGGGGTCAACAATATGTAAGAATATTATATTATTTCAGCAAAAGATGAATTGGGCTGATGTGGACACCAATGCTGGATGAACTATAGCAAGTTCTGAATAGGTGAAGATTTTTCTGAACTAGAGAAAGACTTTCTTATTTAGAACATAGAAGCACACTGAGTTCTGGGCAGGATGAATATGTCTATATTGAACTCAATTTGAAACTACAGAAAGCAAAAGTAAAAAATAAAATCCTTGGCAGTAGTGGGAAACTGTCAGGGGAGGGGGTGGGATGGGCAGTTGAGGGAAACTGCCAGGGGAGGGAGGGGCACACCTCATCAACAAGGATGCCTGCATAGTCAACGTTTGTGTACCTGACCCTGAATCTTTATAATAATAAAAAAAGAAAAAAATTAAAAAGAAAATACAATCTTAAATAGGGAGAAAAAACAGTTTACCCATGGAGGGAAAACAGCATATTTTACATTAGCAAAATAAAACAAAACAAACAAAAAGATCTGTCAACTTAAAACTGTAAATACAGCCAAAATATTAGTAGTAATATTAATTAAAATAGGTGAACAACAAAAAAGACATCCAGAGCTCAAAGCAAAAACTTGTGGTCATAGTGCTATTAAATTAGCCTTTGAAAAATGTAAGACACAGGCCGGGTGTGGTGGCTCATGCCTGTAATCTCAGCACTTTGGGAGGTCGAGGCAAGGTGATTGCCTGAGCTCAGTGGTTCGAGACCAGCCTGGGCAACTTGGTGAGACCTCACCTCTATAATAAATCAAAAAATATGCCAGGCATGGTAGCTCATGTCTATAGTTCCAGCTACTTGGAAGGCTGAGGTGGCAGGATCATCTGAGCCCAGCAGGTCAAGGCTGCGGTGATCATGAGCGTGTCACTAAACTCAAGCCTGGGCGACAGAGTGAGACTCCAACTCAAAAAAAAAAAAAAAAAAAAAAAAGAAAAATGTAAGATACTAATCACCATTTTTGCTCGTGCTAGTTATTCGTTAGTCTAAAATACAATTTTACTGTAAAGCTCTGGAAGGAGAGAGACTAGAGCTATCTTACTCGTTATTTTATTCCCAGTCACAAACACATTGCTTATCACCTTGTCAGAATTCAGTGAACAATTACCGGATAAATGCATTGACCTCTACAATTTCCCCCCTTCTAATCAATATGCTTCTTGAAGTTTAGAAAAAATAGTCTCCAATTCTTAATCTTCTACTCTTTTGCAAGTGACATAAAATTTGTTTATTCTTGAGAGTGGAAACATGAAATATTTTTCTCTGGGTAAGAAAATAAAAATCAGAGCCGGGCTCTGCGGCTCAGCCTGTCATCCCGCGCCTTGGGAGGCCGAGGTGAGTGGATGGCCTGAGCCCGCAGGTTCGAGAGCCGCCTGGGCAACTTGGTGAGACCTCATCTCTACAATAAATCAAAAAATTAGCCGGGCGTGGGAGCGCGCGCCTGTAGTTCCAGCTCCTCGGAAGGCTGAGGCAGAAGGATCAGGGGAGGCCCAGCAGGTCGAGGCTGCGGGGGCCGGGAGCGGCCACTGCACTCCAGTCTGGAGGACAGAGTGAGACTCCAACTCAAAAAAAAAAAAAAGAAAGAAAATAAAAAACAGTAGAGATAGAATTAAGAACCTCAGAATACATTAAAATAAGTTCTAAATGTATTATTTACCCTCCCAAGGAAAGCAGAGATTTCAACACCGAGTTCCTTAAAGGGCTAGACAGATATTGTTTGTAAATGTTTGTAAAGGACAGATGTAAGACAATAGAGAGTATTTTGACCTATGACAAAAACAGTAAAAATACACTGAAATTATACTTCCCAAAATACTATGAATTCGGTATTTTTGAAAATACCTCTAAATAGAAACTTTAAAATACCAGGAAAAAAACCCACAATAAGCCGGGCTCGGTGGCTCAGCCCGTAATCCCGCACCTTTAGGAGGCTGAGGTGAGTGGATGGCCTGAGCCCGCAGGTTCAAGACCCGCCTGGGCAGCGAGACCTCATCTCTACAATAAATCAAAAAATCAGCCGGGCGTGGTAGCGCAGGCCTGTAATTCCGGCTACTCGGAAGGCGGAGGCGGAAGGATCGCCGGAGCCCGGCGGGTCGAGGCTGCGGTGGCCGGGAGCGGCCGCTGCCCTCCAGTCTGGGCGACAGAGTGAGACTCCAACTCAAAAAAAACCACAAAAAACCCACAATAAATACTTAACTACTTACCTGAACATTGAACTCATTCTAGGTGACAAAGCAAAGGCTAAACTGCAGACCTAGGACTGCTAGCTGACACCAGAAAGTTTATGTGCTGGGTTCTAATGTGTGAACAATTAGAGGCAAGCTTTAAGCTAGCATCTGATAGGGAGTTGGGACTGAGATTACTTTATAAAGTCCTTAAAATATAATTCTATAGCCTCAATAAAATAATGGGTTAGAAAAAAATCTATATTGTCAAAGGGAAGGATGCTTTTCTTTCTCAGAATCAGATCTGAGTGGGGAAAAAATACTAATACAATTCAAAGCATAAGAGTTTGTGGTTCTTCCACATGGAATCCCACATAGAGAATCAGCATAAAGTTTCAAGATTGTACTCCCCTCAAATATGTTAGAAGTCAGTATTTTCTGGAATGATGGTCCCTCAAGTAAGACTTCCTAAAGGATTTAGGTCAATAAAATAAGTCAGAAATGGCAGTCTTCCTCTTAAAACTTTCTGGAGATCCTTATTTTAAGTATTTTTAAATTTCACTTCCAACTGGGGAGTCTGTCCAATATGACCTGAGCTGCAAATCTAAAAATTTTTGCAAACTAATATTGTGGCCATCAAAGTCATTAGAAAATACTAAGTGAATTCTCCAGATGTCTCTTGTTTTCCTATAATATTGCAAGCTATGGTAGTGCTAATGCTGATACATTGGAATTAATGTGACGGAAATACGACAAAAGACTTATTCAGTTAATTTCAAACAAAATAAGCAGCTCCCATCTGTATCAGTCAAATTCTTACCCTACTCAGAAAATAATCAAAACCAAAAATAAAGAATTAGCAACCAAATCACCATTAAATTTTACTTGAAACGTATTATGTAGGCAATCTTGTTCTCAATCCTGCAGAAAATGAAAACAAACGTATTTTGAGGTTGGTTTGAATTAAACAGAAAAAAACTCACACCTATGATTTACTGATCTTTGCCAAGAGAGGGGAACCATTCTTGTCAATGTGATTGAAGTTCTCAGTGGTGGAGTTTCTTTTGCTTCATTTTAACCAAAGTTTTATAAAGAAAAAAAATTTCCATCTGGATGGAGATTTCAATTAGCACTGACTAATTTTAGTCCGGTTCTTTGAAAATCTATATCTCATTGTTTAAGGTTTTTCTGGCACTACCAATAGAGAAACTTTGAACAAATCACTTGGGCCCCCAAAACTAACTTTTAATGTGAAGCTGGGTTGAAAGTAAATGAAAGAAACCATGGAGATTTTTTAAAATAGAAAATACATAAAATTCAAATCATTTCTAGAAACTCAAATTTAAAGAGGATGAATCTACATGGAGATATCAAGTGTTGCTGTGTATCTAGAAAATACTAGAACATAATTCTTCATAATTTGCTTTCACCTGGACAAGTCAATCACTCCCTTGACTCAATTAAAAACAAAACAAACAAAAAACTCGAACAACTTTACAATTCACTCCTGCTAGTGTACTAAGGCATTGATTGTACTTACGTTATTCTCTAAGCTCTTGTTAGGTATAGAATGAAGTCATGTCCAAAGGTTATGAGGGTTTCAAGGAGAGGGTTTAGGCACCAAGAGAAGGAACTGGTCCCTTCCACAATACTCAAAGATTTGCTAAGTGTGAGTTGAAATGAGCTGAGTTGAGTTGAAAAAAGTAAACTTGCTTCAATTTTTATTTCCTGAAGTTCTCTGGTTGGATTGAGCCTCAGATGCCCACAGTGATAAGCGCTGGACAAGACATACCTTGTTGGGTTCCTACTCTCCTGACTCATACTTCCACATCTTCCAATGCTGCCTCCTGGGACTAACCACATCAGTGATTTGCATTTAACCTACTTGTCTGAGGAACTCAAACCACTCAACCAAGCCAAACCAAACAAGAAATGAATAACCCATTAAAAAGTGGACAAAAGGTGTGAATAGAGAGCTTTCAAAAGAAAACATATAAATGGCCAACAAGCATATGAAAAAATATTCAATATCACTAATCATCAGAGAATGGCAAATTAAAGCCACAATGAGATGCCACCTTACACCAGTTGAAATATGAAATATCGAATCTGAAAAACCCATAATTACCTGTAATAGTTTGCTTGACATAGGTAACTCCTTGTTGTAACAGATCTTCCATGTTAACCTAGAAATAACCCCCTTATGTAACCTTCCCGTAATCACACCGCACACCCACATTCCTGTTCCCCTCGGTACTTGGAAACTCCCAGTTGTGCAAATTCTGTAACCATCTGTACCCCTTCATAATCAAATGTTTTGCCAAAAAATACTAATCAAACTGTACAACTTAGGCAATTTTTGCCTTTATATGCCCTCTACTCACTCTGCTTGGGGCCAAGAGCTTTTATGGCAATAATCTCTCTCAGTTGCCAGCCCAAATAAAAACTCACCATCAACTCTCTCTGCGTGTTGGTGGCTCCTTTCTCACTATCCAGCTATAGCACACTCAGACAAAAAATAACAGATGTTGGCAAAGATGTCTCGGAGAAGAGACATTTCGTTTCCTGAGTAGTTTATTCAGTTTTTTTTTTATGGGATATGTATAATCCCAAAAGGTAAAATAAGAGCCATTTTTTATCATTTTTAAATGATTAAAAAGTGATATAATTTTCAGATGAACACTACTCCCATCATAAAGGTAATGATACATTCACTTTCATTTATTCATTCAACAAATTACAATAATTAATATTCACAAGCTAGTGGGATTGGTTTTGGTTTGTTTCTTTCTTTTAAACCCATACTGTGCAGTGTGCTAGGAGATAGATTGCTGAATTAAAATGAATAGTACTTGGCTTCAGAGAGCTTATAGTCATCTTGTGGGGAAAGACAAATAAATAATTACAGAAGTGAAGGTATAATTACTGTGTGAGATAAATGCCGGAAAGAAAATGCATCCAGTTTTACAAGATCATAGAAAATAAATCTTAATGAGGCTATAGCTTCAGGGTAGGCTTGCTTAAGGAAGTGACAGTTGAGCTAAGATTTGAAAAATGAGCACAAATCAGTGGAAATTAACCAGTAGTAATTGGAATATAAGTTACTAAAGAGAAGGGCCCAAAAGAGAGAATGGTATGCTGCTTGCTTTCCAGTAGCATGATATTCATGATAGGAGAGAGAAAACTATCCTAACAGATCACACCTTTCAAGATTGCTCTAGATCAGAAGCCCCCTGAGGGAAAAGACTTGCCTGCCCTGTTTACTGTTGTTTTCCCAGCATGAGCACAAGGTCTCACATGGAGAATGCCCTCCAACACTAGTCCAGGAGCAACACCCAGCCGGCTCTTCCTGGGCTGTTGATACTCACCCCAGGGTCTACCAGAAAGCCTGGCATGCTGTAGGCACCCAATAAACACTTGTTAAAGAAATCAGAGGCCAGGCGTGGTGGCTTACGCCTGTAATCCCAGCACTTTGGGAGGCAGAGGTGAGAAGATGACCTGAACTCAAGGGTTTGAGACCTACCTGAGCCCAGAGATTTGAGACCAGCTTGGCAACCTGGGAATACCTTGCCAAAGAAGGAAAGAAGGAAAGAAGGAAGGAAGGAAGGAGGAAGGAAGGAAGGAAGGAAGGAAGGAAGGAAGAATGAAGTCTCTAGTCATATCTTCATAATTAAGAAATTATTCTTTACTTGGGTTTTTTCTGTTTGATATTAGGAAAGACAGAAACCATCTGAGCATCATGCATCTGAGACAGAAAACTGTCTCGCCAGTCTTTTCCTCCATAAAGAAATAAACATTCTGTAATAAGATTTGCAATAACCAGGGGAATTCACCAAGGTAAACCAAAGAACATTCCTTCTAAAGGGCATTTTTAAAAATGTAATGCCAACTTCCTCCCAAAGTTCAGTGTATGCTAAAACATTCTGCCCAGTATTCACTGCAGTCATAGAATCTTAGAGTTCTAAAATGTTGCTTTACTCAAAATTCAATTATAACTTGAAGTATATGGAAAATTCCCCAAACCTAAGCATATGAAGTTAAATTGGCATTGGGCGTACTATGCTTTTATTTATTTATATAAAAACCAGGATACCAAAATATTGGCAAAATTATTTTAACATCTAATAGTACAAGCAAAATAAACATGTCTGATATCTTTTCAAAAACACACAAAACCTACATTCCTAAGAGATTTTAGTATGTTTGCAAATCAAAATTAAGTGTCTATAAATGGAAAGATAAACAGCTCTAGAGTTAGACAGCTCTGAGTTCCATTTGCAGTCCCACCACACGTACATTCTGTGTGATTCTGCAGACAGTGGTGTGGCTGGAAGGCTGAAGGCCTGCCGAGGGCCCTTGGACACAGCACCATGCCTGAGCGATTGGCTGTCAGTGACTGGTTGGTAGCACAGGCACACGGACTGAGGAATTTAGCGTGGTGTCTGACACCATGTGAGTGTCGCTACCTACTACTTTACCCGACAGACAGATGAACCAAACTTACAAATAGCTGTAATTGGTTAGCGTCAGGTCTTAGTGTGGTGACTCAGTATGCCAAAACAGTGGGATAAAAACCTGCAGGTTTACTTCTGTCTCATGCAACCATCTCAAGTGGTGGGTGGAACAGGCTGGCAAAGAACAAGGTTTCTTCCATCCCGTTAGGGCATTCTCTTGCATGATGGGATTTGGGTCAAAGGTATCTGTGTGTACCAGCTGGGTAGAGGGCCAGGCAGCACATGCTCAGTGTTTTAGGACCCTAATCCAAAGTGGCAAGTGACACTTCCCCTCAAACTCCAGTCATAAGGCCTCCACTCTCTGCAAGGAAGGCTCAGATGTTGTCCTTGGAAGGCCAGCCACAAGTCAAGAGACAGCACAGTATTTCAGAAAAATGTGAAACAAAGTTGACATGAAACTAGCTAGGTCCACCTCAGACCCCATCCAGCTGTCACCCAAATATCTGTGCAGACTCTTTTTTCCACACACAGGACACACGCACCTGCTGGCTAAGGGGCGTCCCCAAAGTCCCATCTGCATTGCACCTAGTGCAAGGTCTAGGCTCCCCGGGTGTTTTGATTGGGGCCAGAGGTGGCTGCGCTCTGTCCAGTGGCCTTCAGCTTAAAGACCAGTGATCTGTGTTCTTCCCACTCACACATCAGCAGTGGAGGGTCAAGAACAGTGCACCTGCAACAAAGACTCAGCTGGAAAGCGGGAGGAACAGAGAGCAGATACCCTGGCGGAGCTGAGTTAGGCGGGAACCGTGTAGACACTGCCCCCTGACTCTGGAGTGTGTCCTGGGTTGATTCCTCTTCTCCCAAAGTGCCTCTCTTGATCGCATCTCCCTGGATCCCAGATTTCACCTCTTGGGGAAGTTCTTTATTCTTTGTTTCCATGCTGGTATGCAAAGTAGAGAGGGAATCTAGGCTTTCTTAGGGTTCAACGAGTCATAGGCATTTGAAAATCTGGTTTGTGATTTTACAGACTTATTTTCTTCCAGTGAGTCCCAGATTCCCGGCACCAAAGTCCTCTCCCACATGGAGTTCTCAGGCCCACCTGATTTCCTGGCTTCCAGGATCCATCCCTCTCTTCCTTATTTTAAAGGCACCTATTCTGAGGACATCTGAAGCAGAGTTTATGTGTTACACTGATTTTTTTTCCCCCTCTGGCTGAACGGTAGGTCTTTGAGCAAGGCTCTGAAAAGCAGCAGTCATGTATCCCCTGCTGTTTGGAGTATGGAACCAGGAAGCATTTCCAAACCATCTGCGTTATTTCATCTCTACCGTGACACTAGCCTTTTCTCATCTGTGTTTCCTTCTCTTATAATACCTCTTTAAATGCAGCAAGGACAAGCCAGTACAAATCAACACCCTGACACCATGGCTCTGGGTTCGACAGATACACACGGTGTGCCTCTCCAGTTATCATAGGTGAAGGCTTTACCAAATGTTCTCCCAGAGCATATCACGACTAGCTGTTCTCTCTTCCGATGTATGCACCCCCTCATCTGCTACCACCTGACTGCTAGGCCAGCCACACTGATTTTCAGTCCTGTTACGTTAGCATCCAAGTTCCAGGTACCGGTTTCCACACTGGCTGTATTTTCTAATGAACTGCTTATATAAAGAGGTACCGTGATACATTGATTTGCAATAGGGTGACCATGTCATTTATTTTGGCAGTGAAAGAGAACACCATTTGTAATCATGCCAAGACAACAGGCATAAGACTCAGGCAGAAAAACCCCAAATTTATTTCACTCTCATGTGGCTGTAGTGAGGTGAGTGGTCTGCTTTGGCTCACCATGCAGGCTGTCAGAAAACCAATTCTTTCCATTTTATTTTTCTTCTATTCCCTAGTATGCTTTCCACATGAATCAGCAGTGTCTCAGTATTTTAATGAGGGGGTGACAGAGAGGAGAGGCTGGAGGGCAGAGAAAAAGAAAGTATGAAAGTGTCTTGCCCAGTTTTTTAAGGTCAATGCCAGGGGTGGCAAACATCACTTCATTCTCATGTCACTGATGAGAACCATTACATCTATAGGGGGACACGAAAAAAAAAAAAAACAACAGAATTTCTTTATAAAAAATTGTGTAACTATTCCTACATATTTAAACTTCAGTCACCTTCAAAGTACTCTCCTTTTGATATAATACACCTATCAAGATGCTTTTTCTACTGCTCAAAACAGTTATTGAACTCATCAGTCCTGATGCCTTTTAGTGCTTCTGCCAGTTCTTGTTTACCTCTTCCACACTGGCAAAACATTTCCCTTTGAGGACTTTTATGCGAGGAAACAAACAAACAAAAATGTCATTTGGGTGAGACTGGATGATCAGGGAGGGTGGAGCACAGCGCCATGCTGTTTTTGGTCAAAAACTGCTGCATACTCAGCATGGTATGGGCAGGCGGGGTCGTAAATCACCCATTATGAAATGGGAAAATGTATCGCAAGGATCTAAAAAAAAAAAAAAAAAAAAAAAAAAATCACTGAAGCCAGCTATAGCCTTTCACAATAATGCTAGCTGGTACACTGATGTTGTTGGGTTCCTAGAAGAGTCCCCCTGTAGGGGAAGCCTACACCACCAAGAGCCCTCCCTCCAAAAAATGACTCTAATTTTTTTTTTTTTTTAGTCCCCCCTTGGAAACGTATCTGACTTGGCAGGTTCAAGCCCAGCAAGAACTGCGGTGCTATGGAATAAAGGAAGAGAGAAGAGAGATTCAGCCGGACGGCCAGAATCAAAACAGCAATCTTCCTTATGAGGAATTATTTACTCATTTGTAGTGTAAGGATATAATTTCCAGTGTTCCTGGGTTTTCAAGTCTCTAAGATAGTATCTCTATGTTTTTAAAGTCTAGTCCATTCATTAAATATTAAATTAGAAGTCTCTAGGGCCTGAGGCTTTAACACAACTTTTGATATATGTAGTCATTCACCATTATTTTTCATACTCATGCCTAGTTTTATAATATTTAAATAATGTACTACCTATTTTGATATAAATTGGCCTCCCTTTTTGTGGGCACTGACATTACTCTCAAGTATTAAATGGCATAGTCTTTATTATTAGAAGAGAGCCCTGACTTTGCCTACCAAGTGAAAATCATTTATCCTTCCCTTTCCGTAATATCTGAAATATATATTTTCATATTTTTCCTTACTGTACATTAGAGTTGAGGGAGAAATCATATTAAGAGGAATAACATTCAAGTGTTCTTTGCAGTCTTTTCTTGCTTTGAAAGTTAGTGGACTGGGTGCAGTGGCTCAAGCCTATAATCCCAGAACTTTGGGAGACCAAGGCATTAGGATTGCCTGAGCCCAGGGGTTTGAGATCAGGCTGGGCAACTTGGGAAGACCTTGTCTCTACAACATCTCAAAAAATTAGCTGGGCGTGGTTGCGTGTGCCTGCAGTTCCGGCTACTTGGAAGGCTGAGGTAGCAGGATTGCCTGAGCCCAGTAGGTTGACACTGGGGTGGCTGTGAGTGTGCCACTGCACTCCAGCCTGGGTGGCAGACTGAGACTCTGACTCGAGAAAAAAAAAAAGGTTCCTGAAATTTATCCAACAGGAATGTCATTAAATCATTTTTATTCCTTTTAGGAAAGAATACAGGCATTCCTTTTTGTGGTGGACTCAATCCCTCTCTGTGCCCAGTGGGACTAACGGCTGCCCTGACTCTTCCCTTTCCTAAGAATGAGTTTTCCCACCACTTTTCACTGCTCACATAATTAACTTTGTTGCTTAGGGATTTACTAATTGAGGCCTTGACAATCTCCTACTGTTAGAGAGTTTGGCAAAACCGCTCAGAGGCAGCTTTCACAGGAGAAGGATGACTCATGCTCTCCCCGTATGTGAAGGACGCTGGATCTCAGTCCTCAGTACTTCTTAATCCTTCAACATTACCCATGTCAATTAAGCATAGAAGCAAACTGGGCACGGTGGCTCACGCCTCTAACCACAGCACTTTGGGAGGTGGAGACAAGAGGATTGCCTGAGCCCTGGGGTTTGAGAACAACCTGGGCAACTTGGCAAAACCTTGTCTCTACACTATGTCAAAAAATTAACTGGGCATTGAGACACGTGTGTGGTTTCAGCTACTTGGAAGGTTGAGGCAGAAGGATCACCTGGGCTCAGTAGGTAGAAGCTGTGGTGGCCGTGAGTTGCCACTGTACTCCAGCCTGGGCAGTAGAGTGAGACTCCAACTCAAAAAAAAAAAAAAAAAAAAAAAGGATAGAAGCAGCACCCACTGATTTCTGAAATCTTGACATGAGTAGCCTGAGAAGTGTGAAGCCATCATGTATTTCACGAAGCTAGTGTAGTATTCAGACTAGGTCCACCACTGTAGTAGCCTAAAAAAGTCACTGTAATTTACAGAAGTTCAGAGTTTTGGAAGTAAGAGACAGCTGGGGGAATCTGATTCACTGTGACACAAATTGCTGAGTGAGAGAAATCTCTGCACAAAAACTGCTTCAAGGCATAAATATCAACTTATTAACGTATTGTGCAAACATGAATTCATGAAATTTCCAAGTGTGAAGTGCACAATTAGTGAATGGAAGGTGAAAGGCTCATTTTTGTACATAGGTTAGGTTACAGTGAAGGCGACATCTGAGCGTACTCATCTGACGCTGTTTTAGTCCATGAAATACTATCAGATGCATGATGGTGCATTTTTTTTTTTCTTTTTGGATTTTCCTAATACAGCATATAAACAGAAATCCTGTCATGGGAATTAAAATGAAGGAGTCCTTTCAGAGTTCCAAAAATATTACCCAAACTCTGCCAACATTAATATGGTCACAGTTTCCATGAAAAGCATAATTTCATGGGGGTTATGCTTGCTCCGATGTGTACAGAAACTACCTACTTAGTACTCCTTGTCGTTCAACACATCACAGGAAGATTAACTTAGTTGATCATACCCTACTGTTCATATTGCCATTGGGGTTGTTACTGCCGATTGTTGTCCTTGTTATTTCTAGTTTAACATCAAACATAACAAGAATGTGCTCTTATAAGTCCTTATCCTTTATACGTTTATGTGGTACTTCCACATGTCTGAGCTAAGTTTGGTAGATTTTTTTTTTCTTAATTCTTTTTTTTCAGTGTTTAACAATGAAGAAAGTGAAGCATAGAGAACTTGAGTGACTTGACCAAAGCTGTGTAGCAAGAATGTGTGAACGCAAATTCAGGTCTCCAGGTACAAACTTTCTTTGTCTACTAAAATGCCGCCACAATCTACCACAATTGTAATGAAACTGAATAATAGGAAGCAATGGGTTACATTTCACAAACTTGTCGTCAGAGACTAACTTTTTTCTAACGTTATGCCTTAATTTGCAGAACTCGCTCTGGGCACTTCACGTGGTAAAGAAAACGAAGCTCTTGGACACAAGGTCAGATCTAGACTTGGAGTCTCTGGGTCTGCCCAGGAGCGCTCGAAGTGACGGGGCGTTTTTGGGGACTGTGCTGTCTTTGAGAGATAGCATCGCAGTAACCAACACCGTGTCTCATTAGTGCAGATTCTGATCTGGCTCTGTGCAAGATTTTCCACTCAGTCTTTGGTTATTGTCCTTGGGTGGAGAGATCTGGCAAATGATATTTGAGTGACCTCATTCCTCTAAAACACGGGCTCAGTCAGAAAGTAAATTCTGCAAAATGGAAATGGCTCGAGGGAAAAGGAAAGTCTGAAGACTGTACCAGTCTGAGAGGCTAGTAGAGTGAACAACTTTAAAAAAAATTTGTCTCAGGACAGAATTTGACTTTCCTTTTTAAGATCAATTAGCAGTAGTGTAGTTTGGGGTAAACTGGTTAGAAAAATAATTTACCAAGTATAAAAGTATTAGATTTGATGAGTTGTTAACCAAATTAACTGAACTCTTGTAAAAAAATCAAATTTCTTATAAAGTAGTCACTTAAATGTGGCACAGAAATACAAAAAATACATAAGACCTGAATCACCTTCTACTTGAATATATTTGCATCAATTTTTTCATAATATCTGAAGGTAAAATAAGCTTTAAAAAATCACCAGTATATTGACTTAACTTAAAGGTGAGAATAGATTATATCCTGAAATATTCTAGAATAATAGTATGAAAATTGTAATAGGATTTATCACATAATATCTCCTATGGAATTAGATCAGAAATGTCAAATGTAAAGGGTCAGTTTTTTTGGATATTTCACTACTATTAAAGACAGACACACACAGACACACACACACACACACACACACACACACACACACACATTCATACAAAAAGATAGCAAATGAGTCCAAAGCATTTATAGATCTATAAAAATGCAACATAATATCTGTGGTAATTTATACAGTAATGTATGTCAGCATACAGAAACTGAGTTTCCTCCTTGCAAAAACAAAAACAAGAACAAAAATAAGTGGTGTTTAGTGCTCTTTGGTGTGACATGGTGTGAAAAAAGATGTAAGCTAACAAGTCAGCTGGACCTACGCTCGTATCTTGGGCCTGTAAATATCCAGATGAACTCAGGAAAATTTAATCTTCTTGAGCCTCAATTTACTCATCTATGCAGTAGGGTTGGTTTTAAAAGGGAGAGAAGTGCTTGACATTCAGCAGAAGTTCAACAATTGTATGTTCTGTGTCCTCCCCTTGATATCATTGTTGCATGAGGTAGAGCAAATTTCGGCATCTAACACCTGTTTTGCTGGAAGAGTAGAACTTTGTAAATCAAACACTACTAATTAGTGTTCTGTAATATTCCTAGCAATCATGTTTTTCGCAATTTGAATTTTATGGAATATATACTTAATTTTAATTTTGTCACTTTCTACTATAAGTTCACAGATTGATTAATTTTAAACTATTGGATTTTTGCATGCCAGAAATTTTCAGTAGTTTTGCCAAAAATACTATTCACAGATACTTTGCTTGTTCACTAAATTTTCAATATTTTCAAACTAGCTTCATTCTGTGTTCAGGTCGTAAAGTTCTTAGTCATTTGGCAAAGATGGATAGGTAGAAATGAATAAACACTGTATTATAACCAAGCAGACAAGCACACATTAAAAAAAATACTGTCTACTTTTTAAGTTGACACATAATAATTGTACATATTCATGGGGTACATGGTGATGTTTCAATACATACAACGTACAGTGATTAAACCAAGGTAATTTTCATAGCCATTCCCTCAAACTTTTATCATTTATTTGTGTTGGGAATATTCAATATCATCTCTTCTAGGTATTTGAAAATATATATAATAAATTGTTGTTAGCCAGGCTCGGTGACCCAGCCTGCAATCCCGCGCCTTTGGGAGGCTGAGGTGAGTGGAATGCCTGAGCCCGCAGGTTCGAGACCCGCCTGGGCAACTTGGCGAGACCTCATCTCTACAATAAATCAAAAAATCAGCCGGGCATGGTAGCGCATGCCTGTAATTCCGGCTTCTTGGAAGGCGGAGGCGGAAGGATCGCCGGAGCCCAGCAGGTCAAGGCTGCGGTGGCCAGGAGCGGCCACTGCACTCCAGTCTTGGCAACAGAGTGAGACTCCAACTCAAAAAAAATAAAAATAAAAATAAATTGCTGTTAACTATAGTCAGCCTATAGTGTTAGAGAACACTAGCTGCAATTTTGTATCCTTTAACCAATCAATTCTTGTCCCCCATTCTCCCAAACCTTCCCAGCCTCTAGTAACCACTTCTATTTCTGCTCCTCTGAGATCAACCTTTTTTGTCTTCTGCCTACAAGTGAGAACATGCCGTATTTGTCTTTCTGTTTCCAGCTTATTTCACTTCATATAGTGTCCTCCAGCTCATCCATGTTGCTGTGAATGACAGAATTTCGCTCTTGTTTATGACTGAATAGTATTCCATTGTGTGTGTGTGTGTGCGTGTGTGTGTGCGACATTTTCTTTGTCCATTCATCTGTTGATGGACTCTTAGGTTGATTTCGTATCTTGGTTATTGTGAGTAGTGGGTTGCAGGTATCTCACCGATATACTAATTTCCTTTCCTTTGAATGCATCCTCAACAGCGGGACTGTTGGATCACGTGGTAACTCTATCTGTGGTTTTTTGAGGAACATTCATGTTTTTCTCAATACCAGCTGTACTAACTTGCATTCTCATTTTCTCCACATCCTCACAAGTATTTGTTATCTTTTGTCTTCTCATAATCGCCATTCTAACTGGGGTGAGATGATACTTCATTATGGTTTTGACTTTCATTTTCCTAATTACTAGTGATGTGAAGCATTTTTTCATATTCTTGTTGGCCATTTGTATGCCTTCTTTTGAGAAATGTTGGTTGAGATCTTTTGCTCACATTTTAACGAGATTTATCGAATGATGGATTGCTGTTGAGTCGTTTGAGGTTCCTGTATGTTCTGGTTATTAGTCCCTTACGAGATTAACCATTTGCAAATATTTTCTCTCATTCACACTGTCTCTTCGCTCTTATTTCCTTTGTTGCTCGGAAGCATCGTAGCTTAATATAATCCCCTTGGTCTATTTTTTGCTTTTGTTGCCTATGCATTTGGAAGTCTTCGCCAGAAAATCTTTGCCCAGACCAGTGTCCTGAGGTGTTTCCCAAATGTTTTCTTCTTGTACTTTTATAGTTCTAGGTCCTGTGTTTAAACTTTAATCCATTTTGAGTTGATCTTTATATGGTGAGAGCTATGGCTCCGGTGTCTTTCTTCTGCACAGAGATATCCAAGTTTTCCAGCACTGTTTATCAAAGAGAGTATTTTTTCCCCAATGTATGTTCTTGGCATCTTTGTTGAAAATGAGTTGGCTGGGGGAAGACAGGTGGGAAAGTTGAAGGAGGCAGGAGAAGGTAGATGGAATGGAAGCAGGATCCTTACACAGTGGGACGTCGAGATAAACAGTCTTGCTGAGGGAGAAAAAGACATTTTACTCCTTACAAGGTAACCGTGAAGTTTCTAAAATAGTAATATAAGCATATTAAAGAGGTTGAGTGTTAGAGAGAACTACATGAAGTAAATAGGAAATACCCAAAGAGGGAGAGTTCAGGTGGGGTGTTTCAGAAGAAAAATTCATAGTGTTCCTGGTGTCTTTGAATACAAACTAAAATGTTTTTGTTTTTCAGAGAGCAGAGGATAAATTAGTGATCTGCAGATTTTTCAAAATTAAAAAAGCAAAGCTGAGGTAATTATGAACCTCAGCAAAAATAAAAAATTTAAAACTACTCTTTATGCCTCAACTTTGAATAATACTAGTCATGTAAAGTCAGTCACTATGTAAATGTTGAATATTGATTTAACAAGAAATGATCCTGTAACATTGGGAGGGTGGGAGAGAAGAGAGATGTGCATTTGTGGAGAGGCAATCAAGATCTATTATGGAAAAATTCAGGAAAAGCAGTATAAATATGTTTTTCAGAGAAAACTGCAATAGGAATTACTTAAGAGTTAAAAGTGAGCCTTGCTTGGTGGCTCAGCCTGTAATCCCGCGCATTGGGAGGCCGAGGTGAGTGGATTGCCTGAGCCCGCGAGTTCAAGACCTGCCTAGGCAACTTAGTGAGACCTTGTCTCTACAATAAATCAAAAAATTAGCCAGGTGTGGTAGCGCGCACCTGTAGTTCCAGCTACTTGGAAGGCTGAGGAGGGAGGATCGCTGGAGCCCAGGTTGAGGCTGTGATGGCTGAGAGCGGCCACTGTACTCCAGTCTGGGCGACGGAGTGAGACTCCAACCAGTCCAACTATATTGATTTCTTATGAACTATGTACATGTTTTTCTTTGATTAAAAACTAATTTAAATAAATTTCATTTTTTAAAGTTTTCCAAGTTACAAAAAATGAAAATGAGTTGGCTGTAAATATGTGAAATTTTTTCTGGATTCTCTGTTCTATTTCACTGGTTTATGTGTCTATTTTTACACAAGTACCATGATGTTTTGGTTAATATTGTTTTGTAGTATATTTTGAAATCTAGTAGTGTGATGCCTCCAGCTTTGTTCTTTTTGCTCAGAATTGCTTTGGCTATTAGGGGTCTTTTGTGATTCCATCTGACTTTTAGAATTTTTTTTTATTTCTGTGAAGAATGTCATTGGTATTTTGATAGGAACTTTATCTAATCTATAGGTCATTTTGGATAGCATGATCATGTTAATCATATTCTTTTCATTCATGAATAAGGGGGGTTTCCCATTTGTGTGTGTGTGTGTGTGTGTGTGTTTGTGTGCTTCAATGTCTTATATCAGTAGTATAGTTTTATTTGTAAAAATCTTTCACCTCCATAGTTACATTTAATCCTAAGTATTTTATTTTTTGTAGTTGTTGTATGTGGTTACTTTCCTGATTTCTTTTTTAAAACTGGTTTGTTGTTGATGTGCAGAATCACCACTGATTTTTGTATGTTGATTTTGTATCCTGCAACTGTACTAAATTTGTTTATGCGTTCTAGGAGTTTTTGGGTAGAGTCTTTAGATTTTTCTATATATAAGATCATGCTATTTGCAAACAAAGGCAATTTGACTTTCTTCTTTCCAATTTAGGTGCATTTTATTTTTTCCTCTTGTCTATTTATGATTTTAGGAGCCATATTCTCTGAGCTGACAGTATAATGTTTGGAATCAGAAAAATAAGGATTCAGACAAACTGATCACTCATAAACACATGATTTCATGATCTGAATTTTCTTCTGTTATGTCAATATTGAGGGAGTTTCCAGGTTTCAGAATCTTGGCCACCCACCTTCTACCTTATCAGAATAAAAAAAACTCCACAGAAACTCTAGAGATGAATCACACTTATTATAATTTCACCAACACAATCAAACACTGAGTGCATGTCTCAATGTCTAAGCTTCCTTATGATGGCTTGTGTTCAAAATGTACAAATCTGTTTTACTTTTACTAATGTGTAAAACTCTAGGAGCTCCTTCTCAACCAATTGTATCCATGCCCATAAAATCCTAAATATGTTTTCATTATTTTCTTGGTCAGTTAATATATTAATACATCCAATTAAATATATTGACATTTTAGCTTGATGATATATAGCATTATAATATTAACTTTGGCCTATAAAATCTGCCTTATGAATAACTCTGTATAAGACAAAATCAATATGATAATTTATGAGACATTCTGCATTTTTTATTAAGGTCACAGTAACAAATTAGTGTGATTGCTTGTGGGGAAAGTGACACTGAATCCAATTCCTCCAAACAGACTGACTTCTCAATGATTAAAGAAAAGACTCGAGTTGGGTTGAGAAGATCTGTTATTTTCGTTGCCCCCATTCTATCACCTTCCTTTGGTCACAGCATCCTGACTTCCTTTGACAAGTCGTGGCATCCTTCATTACTCTCAGACCATGAAATTTTAGAGTTGCTGACGCCACCTTCAGGTTCCAGGTAATACTGATGTGTACCATTGTCATATCCCAGATCTCTGTCTGCTGTGATGGTCACACAACAGAAGGTGTTCCAAGTAGAGTCGACCACAGGACTTTTGTTGAACTATCGAGAAAAAAACTTTCTTTCCTACAAGTTGCCAAGTTGCTCTAATGTAAGTTCAAGAAAACAAGAGACATCTTGCTACCACCTATACCTAATCCTGTATCATACCCTCATCTAAAAAAAATTGAAGCCCACATCTTGAAAACCAGAGCTGAGACAGAGACAGGTTTCTTACAACAGTATTCAATCTGGGTCTGTCTGTAGTAATATCTTTTCCTGGACTTTGTAAATATTGTCAGGCAATATGTTTCTTTTTTAGTATCCTGGTTTGTTATAGCAATTTTTAACTGGATTTCTGTCAGTTGCAACCAAGATAATCCCGATCATACCACAGTCTTTTAAGAGATCTGAAGGAAACTGCATTCCTCAGGGTCCTTAAATATAGATAAAATAATACTACATAGAAAATCATGGCAATATGATTGCTACTTTGTGTTTTGCTCTGTGAAATGTCCTTGACCCAGTCTACTATAATAATGTCCTGGCATTCATCAACAAAATAAAGAGACACTAATACAATGCTTTTCTTCAGAACATAACATAGCCCAGAAGCAAGCTAAGAAACTTTAAGGGAATTTAAATCAATGCCAAATTTACGTTGCTTGTAATTCAAGTGACTGCATCCCAGGACACAGATTCTAACAATTATGAGTTCCTTCCTCTGGCCACGCTGGGCTGCACTCCTCTCCTTTCTTAGGGCATCCTCCTCCCACTTCCTGACCTTCACATGCATCGTTCCCTGCATCCAGAATTCTCTTTGCCTTCTTAGCACCAAATGAACTTGCACTTATTATGTGCATTTCAGTTCCAAGAAACATCCCTGACCCCTGGATTTGATTAGGTCTTCTGTCAGCAATATTTTATACCTAGTATGTCTCCTTCTTAGTACTTGGCCTACTCGTAATTAATTTGTGATTATTAATTTAATGTTTGCCTTCTCTACAAGATTGTATACTCTGTGATGGCAGGGAGTTCTAGGTTGCTTGCCATTACCTTCCAACACCTAGGCCAAACCCTGGCACACAAAAAATACTCAGTAACTTCCCCATAGCATACACAGCTTAGGGTTACCATCTTCATTACAAAGACTTGCTCTACTCTGAAGCCCTGGCTTATTCCAGCATGCTGCCTCAATATGCACATTGGACCGGGAGCTTGACAACTTCTTTCACTTCTTTCTAATTGATCTTTCCTTGCTTCAATGTATTCTCCAGACTCTCTTTTCCCAAGATGTTCACTGCTTGTTTAATGCACTTGTAAATGACAACTGTGTTTTGAGGAGTAGATCTTTATGATACGTTACTTAGTAGGCACAGTAATCTTCTTTCATGAATTCCATGTTTTCCTTATGTATCACAACCATCTGCGTTAGAACCATGGTTTGGTTCTAATAATATTTAGGCATGCCCTTGAGTTCTTTGGTAAATTGTGGTGTTCTTGACCTACAGGCACTTCTTTTTTTCTAAGGTTAGTGCAGTCGTGGTACCAAGGGGAAGAGACCACAGCCCGGTCCTCAGAGGACCAGGCCAGATGCACACAGAATAGTGTGGTGTGACCTATCTGGGGTCCACAAAAGGTCATTCATCCATAATGTTTCCCACTGTACCTGTCATCATAAATCTGAAAATGATATCTCCACTGATATTTCAATGTCAAATAAATGTAATATATTACAAGTATACATAATATGGGGAGGGTAAAAAATGTATGCTCATTTTAAGATATGTTACCTGTTATTACTTTTCAAAGTTGAATTAAATTACAGTAGTAATGTGTAGTATGACGTTTGCTCAGCCATGCTTCTTCCATCTTCTTTGTCCTGCCGGTTGCATGGTGACGCTAGCATTCATCTGATGAACACCAATATTTGAGTGAAGATCATACTTTAAATGCGTATACATTTTTAGTACCCTTGTCTATATACTACAGTCTATGAGTAGGATAAAATGTGTCCTGAATCTTCTCCCCAAAATTTGAAATGCTAAAATGATGTCATAATAAAAAATAGACAAGTATAAAAGCTAAGAAACTTTGAACTGTCGGGTAGTCCCAGTTTCACACTATTATGTTTGTAAGCACTGCTGTCTCTTCAATTTCTCAGTCTATAAAAGTTGAGATGCCATACTGAGCTTTTATGCATAATAGCTAATGGCAAGTTAAGTGTCCATACTAATGATAAAAATAAGTGGTAGTTTTGTAGGTGAGCACACAAACTATTTTAACAATTTATTTCATGTCTAAATCATTCCAGTATTTATCTATATATTGTCTTTCCTCTGCTACCCCTTCCATTCCCTGCTTCCAGGGCAATGCAGATCTGTCACTTATAAGATACTGGTGAAGTAAGTACCTATTTCTGAACATCTCTTGCAGAGTGTTCATAAAAACACCAGCCACTTTGGGGATGGCATTCCGAACTAATTCTCAAAATACTGTGAAAGACTTCCTTCTGATATTTTTGAAGCATCTATTTTTAGGAAGAAAAACTCTCAATATGACTTCTGAAACTGCATCCCTTTTGAGAGAACAGTTTTTAAAGATACAATTTTACCTTAATATTGGATATTCCTCTGCTTCCAGCACAACCCCTGGGTTCATGTGAGGGCTCAAAAATGACAGTTGGCATGTCATTACATTGATTTTAATGTTTGTTAATATAGAAATCATTAGAGACTAAGATAATTTATCTTGAGTATTAATGGTATGATCTGTAACATTCACCTATATGCATATTTTAGTGCCTTTAAAGATATGTAAATAAAGCAAATAATAAGTTAGGTAGGTTCTCTTTTTAAAAATAGCTAATGGGAGCTAATGAGAGAGAAATTTTAGGAAAGGAGACTGATTTCATAGATTACCTCACTCTGTCTCCTGGAATGGCACCGAGGGCCTGAGGAGTGTGCTTAGTTCTTTTTGATCACTTGAGCAGTACTCAGGGGTGGAGGGTCTTCGACTCACTGCCCTGTGAAGCCAACAGAAATATGTGTGAGAATGACCAAAACCACATTTTGGGATAAGAACCATCTTAATTTGTTATACAACTCACTTCAGTATAAGCCACAAACAGCAACTATGGCTAATACTGTGATTTTTTGAGTTTTTAATGTCTCCTTTTGAAGAACAATCCACAGTCAAGTCTGATTAAGAGATAAATCTTCATTCCAGTTTGGTCAAGATTCCTCATGGTTTTCTTTGCCCCGCTTCTGCTTACCCTCTTGCTCATATTCCAGGTTTCGTCCCATGTCAGCGTACAAGTGAATGCAACTTGGTGGGTGTCATTTACAGAAGATTCTCATTCTCTGCATTAGTGATACCTTAAGCCTACTCTAAGTTCGGAGTCTGCCAGGGATAGGAATTCTCCTGTGTTTTCAGAGCCTCACAGCCCATTCTCTGCCCTCACATTCTACCTGTTTGTTCTCCTTGTGCTAGCTTAGCATGAAATTCTCTCCAACAATCTTGATTCACTGGAAACGTACTTCACAAGTTTCCCATTTGTGCTTTGCTCATCACATTGTTCCGTCTTCTAATAAGAATACTTTGTACTTTATTTTTTTCTTTACCACTTTCTCCACTACTGACTAGGCTTAAAGTATGCACTATTCTATGTGAAAATAATGTTTACACCCACTATCTTGGAAGACCTTCTCCCTAATTATCTGACCAACTGTAATTAACCTAATGTGTCAATTTGAGAAGAGCAATTTGACACAGTCATAGAATTCAGTCAGTAGAATTAAAAGCAGTGAGGTTGGGAAGATGGCAGCCGAGCCCGTCCGACTATGTGAGTCCCGGTGTGAGTGAGTGAGTGTATGGAAAATTGTGTGTCCCTGCTGGCGAGTGAGTGGGCGTGTGAGCAGCTGTCCCAGGGAGGGCTAGGGAGCTAGCGACCCAGGGCTCTCCTGGTGCAGTGGCTGGTGCCGCAGCTGCTCTGCTTGGACCCTAGCGATTCCCAGGATGCAGACGCTGAGCGCCATTTTTTAAAATCAACAAAACTCTTCCTGGGAAGAAAATGTGGGGAAAGACAGACTAAGTGGGGGCTTGTGAGCAAGTGGCCAAGGACCTGGTGCAACAGCTGGTGCTGCAGCTTCTCTGCTGGGTCCCTGGCTCTTCCCAGGTCACAGAAGTCAAGCATCACTTTTTAAAAAAACAAACAGAAGTTTTCCGGTGAAGAAGCGGGTGCCCCAGGCTCTTCCTCACGACTTCAGCGCCTGGCCAGGCACTGGCCGCAGGGGCTGTGGAGGGTGACCAGAGGCAGAGCCCTACGGAAGAGGGCAAGAGAGACACCAGGCCCCATCTTGAAGACGGGGCAGGAAAGTGCCCCGACTTGCTGACCAAGCAGGCACAGGCCCAATCTCTGTGACTGGTGATCAACTACTCAGGGGTTGACTGGAACATCCTGAAAGCACAAACTTTGGAAGGACCTGACCAGGGCTGAGTCCCGGGCGACCCACCCCCTACCCTGATCCCACTGAAGGACCAAGGGTGTGGCCAGAAAAGGGTGAGGAAGGACTCCACAGAGACCAGTGTTGAGTCCAGGGTTGACCCCAACCCCCGCCCCCCCCAGCAGTCCTCTGAGCATCAGACCCACACAGCTGGGCCATGACTGAGAGGGACAAACCCAGGCAGAGCCTAGACGTCCGACGCAATGTGGGGCAATCCCCGTGAGTGCATACCTGGGGAAGAGACAATCCCGCACCTCCCCAGCGGAAGAGATCTCCCTGACCATCCAGGAGTGGGAGGGGAGGGTTGCGGCCCCACCCACCGCCACCTCCCTCTTCCTTCCCTGCTCTGGGTACTGAGGGGAGAATGAAAGAGGCGGAAGTGCAGCAGGGGAGACCGGATTAGAGGAGCAATTACAGAGCCGGCCACAAGGGGAAAGGGTTTTTGTAATTGTTAAAAAAATCTCAGCCCGCTCGGAGGCTGAGGTGAGTGGATGGCCTGAGCCCGCGGGTTCGAGACCCGCCTGGGCGGCGAGACCTCATCTCTACAATAAATAAAAAAAACAGCCGGGCGTGGTAGCGCGCGCCTGTCGTTCCGGCTACTCGGAAGGCGGAGGCGGGAGGATCGCCGAGCCCGGCGGGTCGAGGCTGCGGGGGCCGGGAGCGGCCGCTGCCCCCCAGTCTGGGCGACGGAGTGAGACTCCGACTCAAAAAAAAAAAAAAATTTTTTTTGAAAACTTTTTGGCCATTTGTTAGTTCATCTGATTTTTTTACATATTTTTTCTTTGTGCATGAATGTGTCTATGAGAGTTTGATCTGCTTCCCCTCAATTTCCCCCCTTTTCTATTCTTTTTCTATTTCTTCTTCTTTGTTTGTTGTTTTCTGTTTATGTGTGTATGTGAATGATTGTGCGTTCATCTTTCAATTTTGTTGTTGTTGGTTTACTTTTGCCCTTTTGTTCCTCTGGGTTATTATTATTATTTTTTGAGTTGGAGTCTCGCTCTGTCGCCCAGACTGGAGTGCAGTGGCCGCTCCCGGCCCCCGCAGCCTCGACCTGCCGGGCTCCGGCGATCCTCCCGCCTCAGCCTTCCGAGTAGCCGGAATTACAGGCACGCGCTACCACGCCCGGCTGATTTTTTGATTTATTGTAGAGATGAGGTCTCGCTGCCCAGGCGGGTCTCGAACCTGCGGGCTCAGGCCATCCACTCACCTCAGCCTCCCAAAGGCGCGGGATTACAGGCTGAGCCACCGAGCCCGGCTTTGCAGGAGTCTTTTAAATGTTGTGTGTATGACACAGACATACACACACTCCCTACCCCCAAACTGGAGTAACCACATAGTGAAACAAAACAAACAACAGCAACATAAAACCAAGAAAACTTAACACACGCACAGATGCCGAGCACAAAGCGAATGGAGACGAAAAACAGAAAGAACCGAAAGAACCCGCCTGGGCAGCGAGACCTCATCTCTACAATAAATCAAAAAATCAGCCGGGCGTGGTAGCGCGCGCCTGTAATTCGGGCTCCTCGGAAGGCTGAGGCGGAAGGATCGCCGGAGCCCAGCAGGTCGAGGCTGCGGTGGCCGGGAGTGGCCGCTGCACTCCGGTCTGGGGGACAGAGTGAGACTCCAACTCAAAAAAAAAATAAAAGACTCCTGGAAACAAATGAAAAGGAAGAAACATCTTACCAAAACCTCTGGGATGCCCTGAAAACAGTTCTAAGAGGAAATTTATATCTCTACAAGCACACATCACGGAAATGGAAAGGTTACAAGTGGAGAGCCTAACAAATCACCTACGGGAGCCGGAAGGAGAAAACCACCAAAACCTCAGCTTTAGCAGAAGAATCCAAATCACCAAAACAAGAGCCCAACAATTGTCTTTTGCATGGGTTTCTTCATTGCATCATCATATAGAGGGGTGGTGGGGAGTGAGTCTCGGGGAACACATACCACAATCAGTGAACGTTGTAATTTGCAGGTAGCCTCTGAATCCTAGTGCCCGTCCCCTACTTTATTCAACTTCCAAGAACTACAAGAGACAGCAAAGCTTACACCCACCATTCTATTTAAAAATAGAACACATCCAGAGCCAGGGTCAGGGAAGAATATAGGGCTGAGCAAACATCAGACGGGAGAGCCCTAGATAGATCATCGATGCAAAAAATCAACAAGGATCTTCAGAATCTAAACTTGGCACTCAACCAAATGGACTTAATAGATACCTACAGAATATTCCACCCAACAACCACAGAATATACACTTTACTCATCACTACATGGAACTTACTCCAGGATGGATGACATCCTCAGTCATAAATCAAGCGTAAACAATTTCCATAAGGTTGAAATATTGCCATGCAGTGGCATAAAAATAAATATCAACGCCAACAAAATTTTCCCAAAGCCCACAAAGACATGGACACTGAACAGCATGATGCCGAACAACTACTGGGTCAACAGGAAATCAAAACAACATTTAAAAGATTCCTGGAAACAAACGAAAATGAAGAAACATCTAACCAAAACCTCTGAGATGCCATGAAAACAGTTCTAAGAGGGGAATTTATATCTCTATAAGCACACATCAAGAAAATGGAGAGATCACAAGCTGAGAGCCTAACAAATCACCCAAGGGAGCTGGATAGAGAAAACCACCAAAACTTCAACTTTAGCAGAAGAATCCAAATCACCAAAATAAGGCCCAAATACAGGACATAGAAGACAAAAATATCATAGAAAACAACAATTAAACAAAAAGCTGGTTCTTTGAAAGAATTAGCAAGATTGATGAACCCCTAGCCAGAATGACCAAGAAAAAGAGAGAAAAAGCCCAAATAAACACAATCAGAAATACAAAAGATCAGATCACAACTGACCCCTAAGAAATACAAAAGATTATCAGTGATTGCTCTGTACACTTTATGGTGAGCAAAGCCGGCTATGAACAACGCCTCAGTCTTGGGGTGGGAGGCACGCAGCAGAGGGCAGCAAGGGGTCTGCCTTTCAGCTCTGGCCCTGCCTCAGTTCCATAGACTTGGTCCTGCGAGACAGAGAGCTTAACAAACAAACAAACAAACAACAACAAAAACAGCTATTTCAGGTTGTACTTGCCAACAGAAAAAAAAAATTGGACCATAAAGAAGACTTTCCCCTCACTTTTTCACAGGTGACCTTTCAATCGGCTTTTGTATGATGAGCCATCAGCTCATTGCAGCATGTCTAGGGTGAGGGAAGGGTGTCTGGAGTGAGGGGAAGGGTGACAACTCCTGGAACACAGTAGAATGAGCAGGATGTGCTAGATGGAGGTCTCCAGGTATCTGACAGGACAATGAAGCCTGCCGCTCCACCCATATCCCCTTCCCCTTATAACACACCCTAGAGACTTTCAAAAATATCTTGGAATAATTTGTCAAGATGCTCATATTCAGGGAGAAATATGGGCTATTGACACCACTGTTATTATTATTTCTGTGACCTTTTCTCAGACTAGTAAGACCACTAAGAGGAACACACACACCTGTGTGTACAAACAAAAAGGGGTACTATTACATGGGAAGGTGAGTGCCCATGGTGACATGAGAAGCAGAAAGTCAACACAGAAGCTACCCCCTCCGCAGAAGATGGTGGGCACCCTAGAGATCCAGTTCACCCGCTCCTTCTGCAACCACAAAGTCTTATGATGGGAAAATGGACCAAGCCTGTAACACCAACATCGAAGGCATGTCTTGCACCACGTGTAAACACACAATCAACGCACAAGTTATATGAGTTTGTTTCTGGTATTGACCACAATTTCTCTACTCTAGGAACTAGTGAAAACTGTACCCAAACTATATTTCTGACCTAATCCATCTTTTATCTATCTATCTAACTAGCTAGCTATAGTACACATTTTATTCTTGTTTTTTTTTTTTTAATATTCTTTGTCTCATCTAGTGAGTCCATAATGGGCTAGCTACTTTCTTGATAAAGGGCATTTATTATTGTTATAGAAAAATCTGGCATCGCTGTCTACAGAGAGTAAGTCACACCTCCAGCACTGAACGCCTACTTACAAATTTGCTTCTACCCAGTTTTGTGCAGTGCTGAGACTAGAGTAGATCTACCCACCTCCAGGATATTCTGTAAAATAAATGCTTTCCACGGTTGCTAGCTGACCAGAAACATCTTCTCTCCATGTGAACTGTGACCAGGCATGATTATTTGTTAGATGTCCTAAATGGTGATGAGAAGGAAAGTACTTCACCATTAAATACTTTCTGGAGATTTCTCTCCCCTTGATAATACTTTCTGGAAATTTCTCTCACTTTGCAGATGTTGATGATATGATATGATACTTTCTCAGTTTCGCTGTTGGAAACCCTGTCCACCATCCAGCTGTTGCTGTTTAACCCTCCAGGGTTCTAAATGCAGAAAAGGAATTCAGCGGTAACGAGCACCTCCTCTGGGACATTTTAATAATAATTAAGTTTAGTAAGAAGCTTTGAAATTTTATTAACTTAAAACATCAAGTCTATAAATGCACACATTTGGGAATGAATACTCCAGATATATTAGTGTAGTGTGGACCTTGTTTCCAAGCCCTCAGGAAAAGACAGGCCACACATTCAGATTTTATCATGAGATTTTCTTGACTAAAGGAAAGCAACGTAAGCATTTTCAGAAAATAATTTCAAACAGCCAGAAAAACTGATTGACCTTGCGTTTCCCTGTTAACAGGCAGCTCAACCCTACCCCCTACCCCTCTAGCTCCTGCAACTGATTGCCTCGCGGAGAGGTAGATGTTTTTATCAGAATTCATGCAAAGGACTCACTAGCTGTTCAAGTTTTAAGGCCCACTAATATTTTCACCACCCACAAAGTGTATATGGTTTCTTCTCTCTCTCTCTCTCTCTCTCTCTCTCTCTCTCACTCTCTCTCTCTCTCTCTCTCTCTCTCTCTCACACATGTCCCCCTTTAACTCCATTTTTATTGTGCCTAGAGATATAAAGTATAGACCAAGTGATATCTAGAATTATAGTCAGATGTACAATTTTACCCTAGTTGGAAATATAGACTGGCGCACTCAAAGTCAGTAAACCTTAATTCAATTCAAGACATCTTACTTAAATGTACAAAACACCAACTTTTTTGCTCTTCGATGATTAACAATAAATGTCATGATAGTGGAATAACAAGAGATTTCTTTAAAAGAAATGTAAGCCCCCTATTTCCCAGACATATAATTTGGTCAGCATGGGCTTCCTAGTGTTTGAAGTTTGATCCATGGAAGCATCAGAAAAACAAATGTGTGGGAGCCGACCGCTCTTCGTGTGTGTGTGTGTGAGGGTGTGTGTGTGTGTGTGTGTGTGTGTGTGTGTGTGTGTGTGTGAGTGTGTGTGTGTGTGTGTCCTTTCTGTCTTTGCATGCTTCTCACCACACCACAGCTCTCACCATGCCTCTTCGGAGCTGCCCTCCTTGGCTCCTTGGCTGGGCTAATGGAGCCACACGCCGGTCAGGGAGGGAACTGCGAGGCTCACCCCCTGGTCCCCATCTCCTCTCTGTCCTCACAGGAGAGCACACATACTTCTGTTTTTCTAGATCATGAACTGGCAACAGCTCTGTTCATTCCGCATTAGAGTTCTTCTTAGTTATTCATCCAATAGCAATTATTGAGCATCTACTGTGTTAGGAGCATGTCTCCACTCCAGTGTTAGAGCCGTGGATCAAATACTAGCCTGGAGGAAATTCAACCTAGAAGGCAGATAGGAACGCGGGCAGAGTAGCTGCACTTGTCAGTGAGTTCGACCAGGAAAGGTCTTGCTGAGAAAGCAACATTTTGTCATTCCTTTCCCTTTTCCCTCACCCTCTTTTACAATTTTTTCTGCCTTTTGCGTGTAAAGTTATTTCTTGTTCACCTTTCTCTCTTTAAATCTACTCTTTTCTTTCCATGATTCAGTTTATCTGCCAAGTCTTAGCACCACCCTCATCATTTTTGGTAAGGAGGAAAGCAAGGTCAAATAGATCACAGATTTTAGACTTGAAGATTGAGTTCAGTATGCGGGAGAGATGTTGGTGGGCAGCTAACAATTTTTTACCTTCTGGCATACTGTAGAGATAGAGAACAGCTTGGAAAATTTACGGAAGCTTTATAGAGAAGTATGCAAGTAAAAAGTAAGGCAATTGGTAGCTCCTAGAGGAAGAGAAGTTTTGTGAGGAAAATCGTGATCACAGTAAATGACTCACTTCTTCAGTAAGCCAAAGCTAACTGAAGTCACGGGAATATAGACAGTGTATATAAAGTCTACGGGCAGCAGGTCTGGACCTGATGGTGCAGGAGGCGACGTGAAGGGCAGAGTGAGGAACGGCCTTTGACAGCCAAGTCCACATCTGGCAGCTAAAACCTCATCTTCTGTAGCAGCGAAGTAGTTAGTATTGTCTGAACTTGAGGGGTAAGAGATGCCAGCATGAAAAATGCCAGCATGAAATACTTTCTATTTGGAGACATCACCTGAAAAGGTGAACTGGGCTTGCCCTGGGGAGCTGGGGATGGTGGGGGCCGGGAGGGTGAGAGTAGCCTGGAAACTGCTGTTTTCACATTGTAAGTCTTTTTTTTTTTTTTTTAGCTGGAGTCTCACTCGGTCACCCAGACTGGAGAGCAGTGGCCGCTCCCGGCCACCGCAGCCTCGACCTGCTGGGCTCCGGCGATCCTTCCGCCTCAGCCTTCCAAGGAGCTGGAACTACAGGCATGCGTTACCACACCAGGCTGATTTTTGATTTAGTGTAGAGATGAGGTCTTGCCAAGTTGCCCAGGCGGGTCTGGAACCCGCAGGCTCAGGCGGGTCTGGAACCCTCAGCCTCCCAAAGGTACGGGATTACAGGCTGAGCCACCAAGCCCGGCCCCACATTGTAAGTCTTTAGGGCTATTTGACTTTTTAAAAAACACTGTGACTCTGTTTAATAATTTTTAAAGTGAAGACAGAATGTAATGAAAAATAAAATTTAGAAAAATACCTTGGTGAAAGTGACTGCAGGAGCAAAAGAATGTGATCCCTTTCCTGGCAGTCATAAGGGTCATGGCTGACACTCACATACCCCATGACAGAGTAGCAAGAGAGATGTATTTAATCAAAGCATCACATGACACATGAGCCTCTGGACCCGAAGACCCAGAGACCCAAGAGGAAGCTGTCTGTTTTTGCGCTTAGATTCCAGGAAGAGTGAACAGCCATGCAGAGATGCAGTTGGACAGAGAGGGACTCATGTAATGGAAGCCGACTGAGGGGAAACTCAGCGAGGTCTGACTGGTTGGAATCTTCCTGGCCCCGTTCTTTCTCCTAGGTATAGGGCAGGATGCTTCTGAAGTCCTGGCAGGCTTGTGATCAATGTGCCCTCATCATCCAGTCCCTGGCTTGGGGGTGATGACAGCTGGGGAACTGTGGCTCTGAACTTGAAAGCCTCTGTGCGGGCTTTGGATCGGCTTCCTGCATTCGGAGGGCTCTCCAGGAAAGGGGGTCCTTTGTGGGCTCTAGGATTTGGCTAACCTGGGTGGGGTGGGGGAGGGGTGGGGAGCAGTTCCTCCAGCATCAACCAGGCCCTGATGTCAAACCGTAAAAACACAGAAAATAAAAAGACACGCTAATACACTTACACTCTGCAATGTCATTTAGCACTGGGTCAGTAGAAAGTTCATCTCTCATCTCCTCCCAGTTGCGGACAAGAAAATATTAGGAACGGTGAAGGCTGCAACCTGTCATCCACTAAGTGCTCTGTATTTTGTCACGTGCAACTTTGCTGATCGTGATCACTGTGTCAACCACGAATCTTGTCACAGCGGCCCCCTTAGGGTCCTGTTCTGCAGTTGGAAACGTGTCTTCGGTCAGAGCGCCTGACTCCACTGGAAGACAACAGCGCCACAAGCGGCTGGAAATCCTCAGCAGGAAGAACATCCTTGAAGTCCAGCTAATTCCAGGGCCTTCTGTGACTCCAGTTCCCAAGGACTCCGTATCAAAGCACTACTTTCGAATTGCTCTGCACTCCACATGGCATGGGTCCTGTCTCCGGAGATGTCAACAGCCAGCGAGTTGCTCTAGGCTCTGGTGGCACCCCTCCCCGAAGTGGCCTTCCACCTTTCGCTTTCCTGAGCGCATGGAGACGTCGCTGAGCTTGCTCCAGTGAGTGTTTCCTAACTGCCCACTTTGGGAAAGTGCTGTGTGTGACGCTTGATGGTGTCGTTTATCCGACACATACGTTGAATGTTGATTATGCGCCAGATACTCGTAGGCACTGTGGATACAGCAGTGAAGTGAACACACAAAACCCCCTCGTGGGGCTGTTTTTCTAGTGGGGAATGGGACTAGCAATAAACAAAGTAAAAATACATGGCCTGTCAGGTGGTGAGAGGGGCGAAGGAGAAACCAAAAGCTGAGAAAGGTAGGGGGCCTTGCAGCTTCAGGTGGGGCAGGAAGAAAAGTCTCTGTCGAGGTGGCCTTGCAGCACAGACTTGAAGGACACACCCAAAGGGATTGTGGGAAATGGAAATGCCAGGGAGGGACTGGGAGGCCCAAGAGGTGGCTGCTGGAACTGGGGGTCTCGTGGAGCCTGGGGAGAGTCTGTGGTGTGGTAAGAGAACAAGAAGAGCAGACGGGGTTAGTGTCCTGACCTCAAGGGCTCTGTGATCTCGTTAGAAAGATGAGACTTGCCAGGCTCGGTGGCTCAGCCTGTCATCCCGCGCCTTTGGGGGGCTGAGGTGAGTGGATGGCCTGAGCCCGCGGGTTCGAGACCCGCCTGGGCAACTTGGCGAGACCTCATCTCCACAATAAATCAAAAATCAGCCGGGGTGGTAGCGCGCGCCTGTAATTCCGGCTCCTCGGAAGGCTGAGGCGGAGGGATCGCCGGAGCCCAGCGGGTCGAGGCTGCGGTGGCCGGGAGTGGCCACGGCACTCCGGTCTGGGCGACAGAGTGAGACTCCGACTCAAGAAAAAAAAAAAAAGAAAGAAAGATGAGACTTCTTGACATGGAGTCACTGGAAATGGGTAGATGAAGACTGATTCTGTCCTATGGTGAATTCCGGGTGAAAGGGCTGCACGAGCTCTCCCTTTGCTCTGGCTGGAGAAAGTGCAGACCAGGTGGCCGGCTGGTGGCCCATAAAAGTGAGACATTTCCACGGCCATCATCACCACGCTCCCCCAGATGTTTCCTCGGCATCTGCTATGCACCACGTAGGCTCTGGGTCAGGACGAGACAAAACTGTGAACGTGAACGTCCCAAACGGAGACACCACGTGCCGCCAGGGCTCTTGGGGAAGGCGGCACACAGAGCCATGCTGGAAGCCAGAGGGTCTCAGGCGACCACCGTGAGGAGACTGGCCGGAGCTGACCGGCACAGGCTCACGGCCGAGGAGAATGAGAGGGGCTTTCACAGACATATGCATGGAGAGATGAGGAGAGTGGCTGGGTCTCGACGCATGGGTTCCTCACTCTGGACCTGTGGAGGAAGAGGCAGAGCAAGCCTGGGGCAGAGAGCCAACCTGGTTGACTGAAGCCCCTCGAGGTGGACAGCCCGGAGACCCTGGGACGCAAGCCCCTGGGCCCTGCCCTCCTCAGCCATGTCACAGCAACAGCTGCGTGGATCACTGGGCACTGCCAGGAGGGTGTCCTGGAAAGCATGTCTGCAGGCCGCTCCTGGTCATGAAGGGGCATTGGAGACACTCCCGGACTGGTTCGCTTGGGAGAATCCAGCGTAACGTGCAAATATATGTTAGCACACAGCACAGTGCTGTGTCATTTGCAATAAGTCTTTTCGGAGTTGAAATGAATGATTGCTCTCGTCTCTCTGGAAACGGACTTGACATGCAAGGGAGCAGAAAGGATATGTCAGAAGCACACAGATATTCGGTTCCGAGGAGGGAAGGACACGAAGTCCAGCACCAGACAGGGACTCCACCTGTGGGGAAAGGTGTGTGGCCTGTGTGTGGCTCCGTCTTGCGGCAGAAGTTTCATCCGCCGGTAGTCATGACTTTCGTCCAGACTGTAAGGAGCGCACATTAGATAGTCCATGAAACCTGTTCTTTTCCACAGTGAGAACTTTCGGCTATTCTTACATCTTCTTAGATACATCGGCGTGCCACACAGTCACCAGAAACGTCTTTGCCCTACACACACCCATGGATCCACGTTGAACATCAGTGAAAGCGCACTGGACTTAGCATTGTGCAATATACTTTTATATATGGTAGTCTTTTAAATATCATAGCTCATATAGCAGCATTTTTTCTCTCTCCCTCTCCCCTCCCTTTTATAATTTCTTAAATAGTCAATAGCATGATCAAAGCACCCCATCTCCTGTTTTCCTTTCTCTAGAGACTAAATAAATCAGGCTCCAAATTTAGGATCCTGTGATAGCAGTTACTCATTGACAGCTTACACTTAGGAAGAGACCTCGAGGTTTGAAAGACTTAATGGAACTCAATGTAGAGAGCATGGTTAATGAAAAGAAAGCCTGTGTTTCCCTTCAGACACCCATGCCACCCAGTACAGAGGCCAACGTTCTGTTCGTGCACAGGGATGGCAAACAAGACACCATCTGGAACTGGAGATGCAGAACCACATCCGCAGCATTGATGGACTGGGTACCCTTGGGATGGGGGGCGGTTTGGTCGCCTGGTTCCCATCTTTTCTCTTAGCAGGTGCTGGGCAAGTTGTGTGGAGAACGGTGCTGCTCTCTAGTGGTCACAGGGCAGAACTGGAAGTGGAGGGCTTGTTTTTATTTTTCTTCCTGATGCTGTCAGTGATTCCCAGAACAATCTACAGCTACCAAAGGGAAGGACAAGATTGACACAGCTTACTGGACAAAATCCAAGCCAAAATAATCCTGGTTTTGTCTCGCTGGTCTGGGTAATGACAGCTGCGCGATCTGATCCAGACTTTGGAGCAGTGAATCATGTATTAATTTATTCATAGCTCAGCTTCGCTTGGGGCACATTCAAGATGTTTCCATCTCTATTAGATATGTGCGATTTCTCACAAGCTAACAATGAACAATGTCTCCTTGTCTGCCTCATAGACTATGGTAAGAATCAAGTAAAGGCATACAAAAACGGTTTGAAAGTACAAAACTCTGAACAAATGTGTTATGAGTGAGGAAGATGTATGCATGTGTGTCTCTGTTCATTAAAAACCCTTCTTTAATTCAATTCTGTGTTCTAGGATGTTTATGAAGACGTGCAACTATATATATGTAACAAAAATAATTTATACTCTACGTAATTATTTCTTTTCTAACCCTGCTGGTAAAAGTCTCATCAGGAAGAAAACGCCTTATTGGTGACTTTAAACTTTAAGCAATACACGTCCTCGCCCTTTTAAGATTTGCCCACAAAGATTCTCTTCAAAAATGGCATAACCCACTTTTCCAAAGCGTTCACACAGGCTAGCAGTCTCTGTACAACCACTATTATAAGCAAGCATGTGTTTGATATAGACAGAAATGGGCAGTGAAGAGCGTTAGGGCTATGTCAGTGAAGGTAACGTTTCCTACTAGATACCACCACCAATTTTCTTTCAATAATTTTCAGGTCATTAAAACACTAGGAAGTGGGCTAGGCATGGTGGTGCACACTTGTAATCCCAGAGTTTTGGGCAGCAGAGGTGGGAGGCTCGCTTGAACCCTGGAATTGGAGGATGCAATGAGCTATGATCACGCCAATGCATTCCAGCCTGGGTGACAAAACAAGACCCTATTTCAAAAAAATAAACCCAAAACAGAATAACAGCAACAGCACTAGGAAGAAGATGAGCTTAGACAACCACTTAGATTGCTGAATTTTTCCGTAGATCAGATCAAAGTTGGATGATGTTACTGGAGCTCACATTATATAATACTGTGGTGTTTTTTTTTTCACTCTTACCAGAAAAATATTCTAAGTGAAATATCAGATTCAGAAACCAAACAAGAGGAAATGCATTTTCATGTACTGTACTAGAAAAATTGAATAGGAAACAACATTTCCAATAAGGAAAACATTACTTAAAATACTTTTTTTGGTTCTTTTATATTTAAGATTGTGTCTGACAAATGTTGGCAACTATTTTAACCTTCATACTTATTTGAAAGTTCAAAATAAAAGCAAAAGAAGTGGAAGGGATGTTAAGGCAGTCACAAATGGGCCCATTTTTAAATTCATGAGTGGAATTAACTTAGACAGGGCAGGGCTCGCACACTCACCCCTGCCCAGATGGACCCTTAAATGCCAAGGCAAGAGGACGTTGATGTGTCAGCAGGTGCCAAACTGTGGAATTTTCTAGCACATCCATTTTTTTCTCCCTTTCTATAATCTGATAACCTTTCTTTGTCAACTTGTTCCATTAGTCAGTAGTTCAAGAAAAGCAAACTTCAAACTTCAATTGCTGAAGTATCTTTCTCTATTTTTCTTTTCTTTTTTTTTTTGAGTCGGAGTCTCACTCTGTAGCCCAGACCGGAGTGCAGTGGCCGCTCCCGGCCACCGCAGCCTCGACCTGCTGGGCTCTGGCGATCCTTCCACCTCAGCCTTCCGAGTAGCTGGAACTACAGGCGCGCACTACCACGCCCGGCTAATTTTTTGATTTATTGTAGAGATGAGGCCTCGCCAAGTTGCCCAGGCAGGTCTCAAACCTGCGGGCTTAGGCAATCCACTCACCCCAGCCTCCCAAAGTGCTGGGATTACAGGCTGAGCCACCGAGCCCGGCTTCTTTCTCTATTTCTTAACACAGGAAAGTTTGTGCCTTTAATATAAATGTTTTATATTTATCTCAGAAGTTACCACGCAGAGTGCTTCACCATTGCATTTAATATCTTAAAGTAAATCCGTAGCCTCATGCATGTGGGCTCATGTGCACACTGGGTTCTTGTTCAATATTGTTTGGCTTTTGAAGCCGGGTCTGTTTGTCTTTGTGTGTATAATGTGCACGTCTTTCTGAAATGCTCCGATGGCTGGTGAAGATGGGACGACTGGGCTAGAGTGTGCCCCATTCCGAGTCAGCTGCCCATTCCGGCTCCTGTTCCCGTTCCATCTGTCTCCAAGCTTCTCAGCTTGGATTTGTTCATAGATTGGTCACTCTGTTCCCACGCCTGGGGCTGGACAGCTTCTGCTCAAGCTCTGCCTCAGCTTGGCCTGTGGCAGTCTCACCTTTCACATCGACAAGTAGATTTGGTCCGACAGCCCTGGCTTCTTTGGACGTCGGCTCTGGCGGGTCCCCGTGGGGGCTTCGCCAGTCCAGTCTTGGCACTGAATATTGTACCGTCTGGGCCAGGTCCAAGCAGGAGAGTTTGGGAATGGCATCGCATAGCTGATCTTTTCGGCTACTGTTGACACGTGTTCCCAGTGGTTCAAATAACAAACTAATATCCAGGTATCCACCCATTTGGGCTATAGCAAACCTAGAGATCCATACAAATGCAAAGAGAGTAAATGTGAAGATAGCTTCTTAGATACTGGCATCATGCTTTTTCTTTCTTTTTTTTCATAAGAAAAAAATGCTGGTTTTAGTCAAACAGAATAGAGAGCCTACTGTGAATGCTGCCAACCTTGCAGAAATGCGGAGTTCCCCGGCAAGCACGGGCCACCATGGCTGAGGCTGGGTCAGCTGCTAGACCTAGACGGAGAACTCTGACCCAGGCACACCCTGCCAGGAAATGGGGTTCTTGTGGATAAGTGAGGAGTAGAAGGGGCACTTTCCTTTGGCCAGCGCCTCTTCTTTTCTGTCTGGAAAACTCTTGTTCAGGATTCCAGAAATCACTCAGATAATTCGACCTCCTCAGCGTCCCCATGTCCTGCTTATTTAGATCACATTGTTCCCATGGTGGATTTTCCACTCCTCCTACGGCACTTGCCAGACAACCCTAGGACGCTTGTCTAAGTGTGCTCACTCCCTCCAGGGGGAGCAAGGGGAGAGCAAGGGTCACACATCACCCATCTCCGGGTCCCCAACTCTTTACAGAGTGAAGTGCAAATGGTAGACACTCGGTGATGGGTGAATTTCTTTTTTTTTTTTTTTTATTGAGTTGGAGTCTCACTCTGTCGCCCAGACTGGAGTGCAGTGGCCGCTCCCGGCCCCACAGCCTCGACCCGCTGGGCTCCGGCGATCCCTCTGCCTCAGCCTTCCGAGGAGCCGGAAGTACAGGCGCACCATGCCCGGCTCATTTTGATTTATTGTAGTGATGAGGTCTCGCTGTCCAGGCGGGTCTCGAACCTGGGGGCTCAGGCAATCCACTCACCTCAGCCTCCCAAAGGCGCGGGATGACAGGCTGAGCCACCGAGCCCAGCCGATGGGTGAATTTCATCTCTGAAATATTTAGCTGTGTGGAGGTTTGCTTCCCTTGCCAGGGAGAGAACCAAATTCCAGCCCCCGACGTGGGATCTCTAGACAGAAACAGACTTCTGCTTCATCTTAGTATGTTGGTAGCTTCAAGAATATATCACTCCTACTGCAGCAAGGAGAAAAACCAGGTGACTGAAACAATTCTAAGTCTAACCGTTCATGAGCACATTGGAAAGCTGAGCTTAGCGGGCCACCAAGTGAACTCAGTCCTGAAGAGGGACAGGTCCCTTAGGGACCCCTGGGGAGCACAGCCTGGCTCACCCTTGGCAGAGCTGGGAGAGGACGGAGCTGCCCTAAACGCAAGTTGGGAGAAAACCACCAGAAATTTAGCAAATTCCTGAAGACTGCTGAGAGCGTGCTCTGTGTAGCTGGGAGGCCAGGGAGCCCAGGACCCAGGGAGACTCACCCTCCCCAACGCTGAGCTCCAGAGTTTCCTCAGTGTGGGCTCCTCAACAAGATCTGGCTAGGGCAGGAAGCCCTCGGCCACCTGTCCTGGCACAGATGTGTTGTTCTCTGGGGAGAAGCAGAAGCTGTTTGCTCTTGGGGAGGTGCTGGGTAGTCCAGAGGTACAAGATCCTGGCTGGATACAAAACTGAGGGCTGTGCCACCGAACCGTGGAGGGAAGTCCTGTCCAGGCCTGGGAAGCTTTGCGATCAGGAGGGCCCGTGGGAAAGAGTGGCACACCACAGATGTATCTTGATGGAAATCTCACAAACACCCTCTCAACACCCTCAACCCTGCAGAGCAGGAGAAATGCTCTGACGGAGCTGCCTTGACACATCGAAGCCTTTGCCACCAGGCTCCCAAAATATCTCAGCTCCTTCTCAGGGTTGTCCCTTGCCTCCACCTAGTACTCACGGGGGGCATTTCTCCACCTGGTACTCACGGGGGCTGGGGGCTGTGCAGACCCTGGCTGCCAGGGAGTCTGGGAAGTGTGGTTTTCTCTTTCCTTCGTCCTGTCTTTTATTTCCTCTCTTTTCTTTCCTCTCTGTCTCTCTCTTTCCCTCCTTCCCCCTGCTGTTTCTCTTCCCTCTTTTCCCTTCCTTCTGTCCTTTCATCCTTCCGTCCTTCCTTCCTGGAAGGTGGGGCTCAGCCTCCAGGCTCAACTTCCCCTTTGGTATAAGGAGTTTGGGGCCTTGGGTTTTTTTTCTTTACAAATGCCATTATATCAGATGTCCTATTTCCTTCTTTCGTAGGACCAGAGCACCTATAACAAAACAAAAAGCACTCAATAGCTGCTTCTCTCTTCTCTACCCTCTCCCTAGAGTGTCCAGGCCCTGGGTCTGGGGTAATGGTGCTTATGTACTTTTTGATGTTTCCCTTTGCCCCATTCATTGATACATTCCTGTAGTGCCAGATTCCCCCTGAGGGGTAGGAACATCCTGGACTGGTCATCCTCCCGTGCCCAGGTCCAGACCGCTGCTTGGGCTCATATCCAGGGTGTGCTCCTGTTGTCACTGAGTGTGTGTTGCCCCACAGTGCCACTCCTGCTTTGTTCTTTGTCTACCTTGTTCTTGGGGGTATCCTTAGTATAAACCACAGCGTCCAGTTGATCCCAGTGGGCAAGTCTGTGCAAACCTACTCTCGGAGAGGCCAAAGAAAGAGGCCAAAAAATTGAGTTTCTTTTCTTTTTTTGTTTTTTTGAGTGGGAGTCTCACTCTGTCGCTTAGGCTGGAGTGCACCAGTATGCTCATGACTACCACAGCCTTGACCTCCTGGGTTCAGGTGATCCTTCTGCCTCAGTCTTCCAAGTAGCTGGAATTACAGGTGCTTACTACCGCACCTGGGTGATTTTTAAAATTTATTTATTGTAGGGACAAGGTCTTGCTATGTTGCCTAAGCTGGTCTAAAACGCCTGGGCTCAAAGTGCCAGGATGACAGGCATGAGCCACTATACCTGGCCTAAATCCAGTTTCTTAGAAATAAATATTTAATAGAGAGTTAGGAACAGAGACTACGTCTGCCTCTCAGGTGGCCGGACAAGATGGTGGATTACTGTCCCATTAGTCCCCAGATCCAGGACTCAGACACCATAGGGAAGGGGTCTAGGCGATTCAGAAGGGATGCATAGGACAACTGAAGTAAGAAAATATCAGGACCGTTTAACCTAAGGGCAGGACTCATGGTAAGTATGTGCTTTCATACAAGGAACCACAGACAAACTGGAAATCTTAGAGGCCTTCCCAAAGCTGTGGTCGATCTGAAGCCAACATGGGCTAGCATCCAAGATGAAGTTGCTTGGGCTTCCACACTAGCAAATAGTTGGCATTTGGGGGTATCCACCTTGTTCTTGGGTGTGTCCTCACTATAGACCATGGTGTCTAGTATATATGCAGCATTCGGTAAATGTTGTGGAATAAATGAGCAGAGCCTTGGAAGCTGGATAAGAACAAAGACAAAAAGGATTGTTCTTTCCATGGAAAAATACTTAGATGTCCCATGCCTATGTTTACATTCCTAAAAGAAAATTGCAGGAAGGAGAGACTGAGATGATGCATGCTCTGGTTAACTTGCTTAAAAAGCAGCAATTGTGATCACGGAACTATTAATATGTACGTCCCCCCTCCCTGGAAAGAAAAAAGGAGATATTTACAGTGTTCCAAACTCTCTCTGCAGGTCTGAAACGTGTGCCCTTGGCAGGCCACCACCCTGACAATGTGGCCCTCGGCGAGACCATGTTCGGGAGGCCTGCAAGCCTGCAGCCACCACTCCGATGTCTCCATTAGGCATTGATGCACATTCCTGGAACCTGTGCCAGCTTGCTTTTCAGACTGATTCACTGGCAACAGAAAAGGAGGAAAAAACTCCAAGGTCTTAGGGTACATTTTTTTCCTTTTCTTTTTGCAGCTAAATGGAGGCTCTAAGCTTGAGAAGGGATTCATAGTAGCTGAATAATAGCCAGAAAAGGAGATTAGCATGAAACATTCTGAGAGCAGGGAGATTTTTCTTGGTTTTAGCATGAGAAGAATTTAGTGCTCCGTCGTGCTTTCAGCCTGCTGTTTCTTTTCGTGTCTCCTGCCACCAGGCGCAGGAGCCTCTGTGTGCATTCTCTCTGCCTGGGCCTTGAGGGGATTGACATGGGGGTCAGTCACAAAGATGCAGTCTCCCAGCCCCCTCCCCAGGGGGGCACAGTGCGGGGGAGGGGTGTGCACTGTTCTAGGCGCACATCTCAGCGGTCATGGAGAATAAAGAAGAGCCCTGCTTGTTTTGCTTGTTTCTGGCTACCTAGGGAGATCAGTAAATCTCCTGGTGTTGCAGAGGAGCTTGGAGTAGGTGATATGGGGCGGGGGAGGGTCAGGGCTCTTAGGGGCCTGGGAACCCCCTAAGCCTGGAAATAAAGGATCATCTTGAGTTCCTTCAAGGGAAAGTTCAGGCACCCTGAGAAAATAAAGAAGTAACTTGACAAGCAAGAAGGTAATAGTAGTCTAAAAACAATAGCCAGGGAAATGGGAGTCCACAGATGTTTGGTTTCACCACAGAAACTAAAGATAACATCTTAACAGATGTCCCTGAGCTGTTGCTTAGAAGCCCAGACCTGACCTGGACCCCCACTAAACAGATCAAGGGAGAGCTGGCGACTGAGCTCTGACCCTCACTCTTGGGGCCAAATTTCTTCCTGAGGGACCTGAAGAAGGTCATGACCACGAGCTAGAACTGACGCTGTTTTCTGCTAATTCCAAATCTGTAGACAAAGCTTTGCCTCCTGAACCAATTGCAAATCAGAAAATCCTTGACCTGCAAGCCCCTGCTTTAAGATATCCCGCTCTTTTAGCTCAAAACCCATGTGGAACCTCCATGTATTAATTGATGATTCGGCCTGTAACTTCTGCTTTCCTAAAATGTACACCTGCCCTGAAAAAAACCTTTCTAGTCAGCCCTCAGGGAGGTCAGGATTTGAGCAACAACCGCCTGATCCTCCTTGCTGGTGCTCCGCAAATAAGCGCTTTCCTCTCTACTGCTGCAACTGTGGTGTGGATATCTGGACTTACTGTGCTAGGCAAGCGGACCCCAATTCAGTTCTAAAATATTGGCATAGAGACCCATTCCTTTCAAGTAATTAATTTGTCAGGTTTTCATATTTCAAAGCAAGTCAGCAATGAACAAGCAAATAAATAGACAGCAAATTAATAAAATTGTTCAACATTTCTTGGTAACTAACAGCTTTCATCTTCATTTTTTCGGTGGGAACTTTTCCCTATGAGCGTCCCTCCCACAGCTGTATGTTTGGCCAAACTAACACCACCCCTTAGATTCAGTTTTCTCCCCCATGTGAAATATGAGACTCTTCATGAAAGGGGAAGGGTAGTAGAAAAAAAGTCCCTTACACTCTTCTCCTTTTATAGTGAGAGGAGTTCATAAGGAGCACGATGTTTTCTGAAATGTATCTTAAGGTGTGTTTCTATTTCCTATAAATTGTAATGCTCTGGGCATCCTAGTCATTGAAGTGGTGGGTTTCAGTGGCCAAGCATAAAGGAACTTAGGAAATACCACACCAAACTATGCCAGTTAATTCAAACTTAGGGTACGTGGGGAGTAGCAAATGTTGGGTGGGGGGCTCTCTCTGAAGTTCCCTTATCTGCTTAAGGACCGACCCTCCAAAAAAAAAAGACCTCAAATGTCATGCGTCTCCACCCTGGGATGCTCATCAACCAGGGAAGATGAACCATATCACGGGAGAAGAGACTGGGAGTCAATACCACATCCAAAACAGACTCTGTCATAGGCTGTCCCCGCCTTATCTTGCCCAAAGCCATTTACTGTCCCCTGAGTTGCCTATGTCTCCCTTCCCCTCCTCCCTGTGAAGAGGGAATGTAAGCTTCTGGAGCTCACTGTGTTTGGGGGTGTTTGCTGTTCTTTCCTGTGCTGCTCCTGTGCATGAAATAAATATGTGTGGGTTTTTCCTCGTGTTAATCTGCCCAGTGTCAGTGTACTGAGTAGATTCAGCTATCAAACCCTTGAAGAGTAGCGAGATTCTTCTCTTCCCAGCAAGGGAAATTAACTTGCACATCTATGCTTTGACAATCTAACTTGATTCTGGTTGCAGTCCGCAAGAAGATAATAAGACCACAGGCTGTACTTTGGAGAATGAGAAAGTGAGGAAAAGAGAAGGGAAGAAAGAAAGAAGGTGGGAGAGGGAATTGCATGAATCCCTTAAGCACGTAAAGAACCCAGACTGAATGTCCTGAGTGTCTGAAGTCACAGCCTTTCTGCCAAGATGGGAGGTGTGCAAGTCACTCTTTGTGCTTAAGGGCATGGCCAGGAGACCCTACTGCTCTAGAGCTGAGGAGGAGGTCATGGACAGCAGAGGAGAACCAGAAGACCTCCGCGCTGTTCCCTTCGTGTCGGGAGGTAGCAGAAGGAAGAAGAGAGGCTGGCAGTCCAGGAAACCCTGCACAAAGGAAACTGAGCACTTATGGAGGGGGGGGATTTTAAACGACCAGGAGAGGTTGAACTGCATCTGGATTCACGGCCCAGCTCCATCCCTAATGCCAGCAGGGTGATGCTCAAGAGTCAATTATGATCGACTCAGGTCTGGAGAGGTCGAGAAGCTTCATTTTTCTTGACACATCTGACTACAGGGTGAGTGATTTTGCTAACCATTACACAGTTAAATTTAGTCGGTAACTCCATGTTCATTTTATTGATGAAATAGTGCTATAGGAGGCAAAAGGAGGTGGTGAATGACACCTGAGATTGTATTGATAACCAAGTCCATTGTCAAAATTTTTGTTCTCCTTGTCATTGCTACAAGGCACTGAGGCAATAAATGTTAAAAAAAAAAAAAAAAGATATTGGGCACATCAATGTTTCCCCAACCTATGATTGCCAGCGGAAAGGTACAGCTTTTTTTTTCTTTTTTTAAATAATCCATCTTGACTCCAGCTAGGTCCACGTCAGTCCATGATCTTGACTCAGGTTCAGCCATGATCTGAAATGACTTTGTCTTGGAGGAGCAGCAAATCAACTTCCAGGGTCTCTCTTGGGAACCCCCAGGCTCTTCTTAGCTGACAGGAGAATCAGCACTCAGAACATAACTGACATTTGCCATGACTCGCAGAGCGCTATAAAGACGAGAAGGCACTTCAGGAAACAAGAGCAGGACATTCAAAAAGGCAGTGAACACACTGCGAGGGAAATAGAGTCAACGATCTAAAACAAAGGCTCTTGCACTCTCTAGAAGCAGCCGTTCCCAACCTTTTTGACCTCAGAGACTGGTTTCATGAAGGACAGTTTTCCACAGGTGGAGAAGGGGGTGGGAACCGTCGGGCATTAGGCTCTCATAAGGAGCATGCACCCGAGACCCCTTGGGTGCTGCCGTTCACAACAGGGCTCCTGCTCCCATGAGAACAGCCCCCTGATCCAACAGAAGGCCGAGCTCTGCTTGCTTGCCACTCACCTCCTGCTGCGCAGCCCGGTTCCCAACAGGCCCCAGACCGGTACCGATGCAGGTGGGCACCGTCCAAGTTTGTAACTTCAAGGGTTCTCTGGAGGGGGCTTGCTGCATAAAGAATGTATATGCTCTGTGCTTATTCAACAGCTGTTTTAATGGATCTGGCATGCGATAGAATAATTTTGCTACTGACATTAATAGCAGTCATGGGCATAGGTGAGGAAATGTGTCCTCTTTGCAGATAATCGGTGGTCACTTGGCAAAAGCTGGGAGTTGGCTCAGTGGAGTGGAGCAGCGGTGTCAACTCTGTAAGTGTTTTACATGCATCTGAGACCACAAACCCATGGACTACCCTCCCAATGATCAAAGCTAATTTGTTTCTTATGTTGGCCTGACATGCCTTAGTTCTTCATGTCCCCAATTGAAGTCGATTGTCATAACCTTACTACTCAGATTCCAATTTCACTTGTGAGCTGAAGCGAATCTCAATGTGCCAATAAGTATCTCAGTCCACTTATTTTCGTGAGCGGTAATACAACGCACGAGCTGAGGTGAATCCCAATCTGCCACTTCAATAAATATATTAGCCCGCTTATTTTTGTGAGCAGAAATACAAGGCATATAAACCAGGGATACACGTGGAAAACAAGATACAAATCCTAGCAATTAAAGGGACACAGTAGGGAGGCAATCGGAGAGCAACAGGAAAGATTACATGAACAAATTTACTTTCGAGAGAGGAATTTGAAGACGGACCCTAAATTCAATTACCGGCAAAGGACAATGAAAGGATAAGGCCAAGTACAAGTGGCGGGGTGGGGAAGGGAACCGGAAAGGAAATGTTGAATATAGGTGGGTGAGGCCAAGGAAGCTGGGCGTTCACTCGTGTATTAATTCCTTCACGGACTGAAACAGGTGCTTATTTAGAATGAACTTTGTGGAAGGCTGTGCAGGACATGAGGAACAGGAAACAGGAGGGGGAAAGAACGCAGGGATAAACTGGTTCCGATCAAGAATTATACACCCTTTCGATGGGGAAGGAAACTCTAGAGGCAAGCTAATTCAATGTGCTTTGGTTGACTGAAAGGTGTGTCATCCGGGCAGGATGCGGATGCCAGAGGTGGAGTGTTGGCAGCGGGTGCAGTGTTGCAGGGAAGGTTGGCAGACAGCAGGTGGGAACGAGGCCTATCATCCAGACATGCAGGCTCCCTGTTGGCCCACCGAGGGGATGGAGAAGGCCTCTGAGGGCAGACGCTGGCCACAAGCCCACCACAGCCCGCCACAACCTGGCAGACAAGCAGCCTGGCAGACGGAGAGAACGCAAACAGCCCCGTCATCCCAGAGATAAAGGAAAATGGATTCTGGGGCTCCTTTTGCTCCACCTGTTTGACCCACCAGTAAAAAACAAAACAAAACAAAACCAAAAAAACCCTCTGCCTTTTCTACCCCTGCAAGAGTCCGAATGCCAAGGACCAATTCAGGAAAATGAGAGGACAAGGGGGGAGCAAAGAGAAACTCAGGCGTATAATTATCTGAATCTCTCTTTTTTTTTTTTTTTTAAAGAGAGATTAAACAAACTTTGGCTTATTAATTAAAAATGTGATTATATTTAATATAATTACAAGTATATGTAAAATATATCATTATAAAATGAAATTTTACTCAGTAGTCCGAATTTGGGGACAAAAATGAAAAAATTGATCTCTCTGCTCCATCTAGTGTTGTGTGTTGAAATGACACACTTGTTGGCCTCTCTCACCACACAAAACAGTGGCAGGATTACATAACCAAGGACTGAACGAGGAGTACTGGAAGATTAGCCTCTCCTGTTACATAACCGTGAGAAGTGCTCCAAGTGGAAGATTATGCATTCTCAGCGCCCAGTGAATCTTCTCCAGGGTCAGCAAGATAATCCCTAAATCTAGGGCAAGGCAAAAACTATGATCCAATTACTGTCTTGGAAGTTCAGGTGTAGGACAGAAGCCTAGCTCTCAGCACAGTGAGAACAGACACAGCCAAGAATGTAACTTTCTGTAGATTAACTTTAACATCAGCATCAGATCTTCTGATAATCGCATCATGGACTATAGAAGTTTATGTTTTCTTAATGATGGCCATTCTCACTGGGGTTAGATGGTATCTCAATGGGGTTTTGATTTGCATTTCTCTGATGATTAGTGAAGTTGAGCACTGTCAATAAGGGTACCTGACCTCAAACCAGGCAATGTGGCGACCAAAGGGAGCCCAAACTTTACCTGTACGACGACCACTTGTATACCTAATCCTGAATTGGACCCCACCTCTTAAAAAAAAAAAGTAATACCACTTCATACTTCTAGGATGGCTATAATTTTAAAAATGGAAAATTAAAAAACCAAAAAAATAAAATTTTAATTAATAAAAGAAAGTAGACTGGATAAAAAAATGTAGTACATATACATGATGGAATATTATGCCACCATAAAAAAAGACAAAATTATGAACTTTGCGGCAACGTGGATGGATTTAGCGTCTATAATACTCAGTGATCGATCACAGAAACAAAGGACCGAGCACCACGTGTTCTCATTCATGAGTGAATCCTGAACAATTATCGTAAGAAAGGGATTGGCAGTAGTGGGAAACTGCCAGGGGAGGGATGGGGGGCACTTCATCAATAAGGATATCTGATCTCAAGCCAGGTGAAGTGAGGACCAAAGTGCGGCCCCAACTTTACTTGTACAATGACCGTTTGCATACCCAACCCTGAACGGTACCCCACATCTTTAAAATAAAAAAAGAATGTATACACATTTTAAGAGATATAAAAAAAAACACAGAAGTTTATGTGCAAGTCTCAGAAGAAGAAAGGAAGGAAGAAAGGGAAGGAGGAAGGGAAATGTCCTCTCAGTTTGCATTTGGTTGTTCCACAAGCTCTCTTTAAACTGTTTTATAGTTGTTTACGCTGCTGCTGAGAACTCTGTTCTGTGCAAGCTCCAAACCATTCCATAAAATGTTCTGGGTCATTGAACTCTTCAAGTTTGGTACAAACATTTTTTAATGAATGGAAGTAAAAGATTAAGGCCAAAGTAGCATTACTTAAGTCTCCAAAGCATCCTAAAATAGTTTGATACAGGACTAAAGTGTGTTTTATTGCCAAAGTAGTTCACGTCGACACCAGAACTCTTATGGAGGGACATGACAGTGGTTCTCATTTACTTCTTCTAGAACTTTATAGCTTATTTTCTCATACTTTAAGGATAAAGTCACTGGAAAATTCAAGTCAAAGAAAAGTGGATTTTCTTAATACCTCAGCGTTTATATGGGAAGAATTTTAGGGATGTAGCTGGGTGTACATTTGCACATCCAATGGCCAAAACCACAACAAGAGATAGGCTACAATGCCCACCTTTCCAGGAAGGTTTTGATTGGCATATGGTGTTTCATGAGGCAAAAACTGGGATAGAGGAAGTCAGGGTGCTTTTTCGAAGTGTCCCCATGGAACAACTGTGCCAGTGACCAGAGACAGCAGGTCCCTTTCAGAGCAGAGAGCTAGTATCTCAAGTATTAAGAGGGTTGACTGCAGGCACCACATAAGCCAGCCAGAGAGAAAAAAGAGGTAGCCCAATTTTTAAAAGGAGGAATAGCCGGGCTTGGTGGCTCAGCCTGTAATCCCACACCTTTGGGAGGCTGAGGTGAGTGGATTGCCTGAGCCCGCGGGCTCGAGACCCGCCTGGGCAGACGAGACCTCATCTCTACAATGAATCAAAAATTAGCCGGGCGTGGTAGCACACGCCTGTAGTTCCAGCTACTTGGAAGGCTGAGGTGGAAGGATCGCCGGAGCCCAGCAGGTCAAGGCTGCGGAGGCCGGACGCGGCCACTGCACTCCAGTCTGGGCGACAGAGTGAGACTCCAACTCAAAAAAAAATAAATAAAAATAAAAGGAGGAATATATTTGCACAGATATTTGACCAATATATATATATATATTTAAAATATATATAAAGTATACACGTATGTAATGGTCACATAGAAACAGTATAATTTGCAATCAGGGAAATGCAAATTAAAACCACTACACAATCAACCAGAATGGCTAAAATTATAAAGATTGACAACAGCACATGTGGGCAAAGATATAGAGCAACTGGAACTCAGTTTTGGTGGGAGTATGAAATTGCATGTGAAAAGACATAACATGGATTTAATATACCCAATGGGCAGTCCTTTTAGCATTGCTTAAATCTCATGTTTTCTAGCAGTTCACTTAACTTACCCTCACATCACTAGCCAAGGACAGAACCAGTATCTCAGAGGTAGCTACTGATAATTGTTTTACAATCTCGCTCCCCAGTTTGTTTTGCACTAATTAGCTTTTTCTATTTCAAGAATTTGCCTCTACCCATAAGGCCCAAGTTAACCTAATCCTTTGTGAACTTCATGAAAAAGACAGACTCCACTACCATGACAGCAATTATGTGACTAACCCACCCAACTGCCTACTGACCATCACCTGACATTAGTACCTGCGCTTGCCTGCCCTTTCATGATGTCTTGGAGCAGACCACTACCCAATCACCTTAATGACCTTCCTCCATCAAAGAGAAAGGATTAAAAGGACTCAACCAAGAGCAGCTTGTTGAGTGTGGTCATGTGCTCTTTAAGCTATGGCCAGGTCATATTTTCTTAAGCTTTGGCCTTCTCCCCTACCTTGGGGAGTTGAATCTGCTCTCTCTCTCTCTCATTTAGTTTTTAAATAAACTATATTTCCTAATCTAATTTCTGTGCAATTCTTTGCTTCTTTCTCACGACACCAGATCACACACCAGGCATCCACACCTCTGGACCAGACCTAATATTCTGGAGGGCCCCGTTGGGAGTATGACCTAATAGAATGATTATTTTAGCAAAAGGCCTGAAGTTTCCTTATTAAACTAAAGCTGTACCTACTAGCAATTCTAATCTCAGGTGTCTACCTAAGAAAATGAAAATGTATGTTACAAAAAAACTTACTCAAAATGTTACACCAGCTTTACTCATAATGGACAAAATCTAGAAATAAGACAGATAATCACTGCCGGGGAATGGATACACTGTAGAGCTATACAAGAGAATACAACTCAGCAATGAAAAGAAACAAACTGCTGATACACGAGATAACATGAGGTATTTTTGTTTTATTTTGTTTTGGTTTGGTTTTTTGAAACAGGGTATCACTCTGTTGCCAAGGCTAGAGTGCAGTGACACAATCCTGGCTCACTGCAGCCTTGACCTCATGGCCTCAAGCAATCCTCCTGTCTCAGTCACCTGAGTAGCTGGGACTATAGGCGTGTACCGACATGCCCAGCAAACAGTTTTATTTTATTTTTTAATTTTTATTTATTTATTTATTTATTTTGAGTTGGAGTCTCACTCTGTCTCCCAGACT